>OY754896.1:8498228-11134478 GCA_963576445.1 Lithosia quadra
TCGACCCCACTATTACTGGTAGCACAGACTTATCCGACTTTTCTGCTAGGATCAGAAATTTCGCTGATAAGCTGCGACCCGTACCGGCCACCCGTCACGGTAATCCGAGGATTTTTGTATACAAGGAGTTAGGAACTTCGGACTACGTCTTTCTACGTGAAGACGCGTCACGAGGTTCCCTTCAACCTGCGTACTCCGGACCGCACAAAGTTCTCGCCAGAGGAGATAAAGTTTTTAAAATTCTTTTTAACAATAAGGAAATGACAGTGTCGATAAACCGCCTTAAGCCGGCTTTCACACTGTCCGTTCAAAATAACCCCGAACCAGATGAACAGCGCGACCACGTAACCCGTTCTGGTCGACGCGTAAAGTTTCCCGACTATTATCGCCCTTGACGGTCTCTGGTGGGGGGTGGTGTAGGGTACCCGACGTACTTTATAACATGTACACACAAAACACACTTTATAATATTTACAGTATTTACATAACATTTATTTATTACAAATACACCTATTTTATTTACTGACTGTACATTTTATCCAGTCTACTTAACTTACGTGTATTATTATCTAAACTCATATTTCTATGAATAATATCGGTTGGTCGATGTTACTTGTCGATATCGTAAATATCGACATTTAGTTATCGACAGCTTTCCGACTCAATGCTATATAGATGTATAGGCCTATCTACCTGCTTGACCGATGCGCACACGCAGAGGTCGTGACCGGTCGCTAGCCATACACGACGCGGAGCGCTTGTTACTTTCTTCCGCTAATATACCGGTTGTTGTTTACGCGATCTAAGTGCACGATATATTATATGTGTAATACCTACATAATACCTATACCTTTCGCCTACCGCTTCATCTATATCTCGCGCCTTCTATGGCCTAACTGTTGTGAACTGAACACTACTGTGCATGTGCTTAACCTATCCTTCCGTGCCTGTGCTTAATAAACTTTTAATTTCTTCTGTACGTGACTGTTTATTTGTGAGTACCAACAAATATCCCCACAACCATAAAGGTAAGGTCTGAACGTTTTCGTGCCAAAAATTATGGCGAGGCATTCTTTTTCAGTGACACTGTAGTTGCATTCTGCTTTGTTTAGCGTTCTTGAAGCATACGCGATTGGACAATCTTGCCCAACAGGGCCTTGAGATAGTATCGCTGATATGGCGTAGTTAGAGGCATCGCAGGTTAAGAGGAATGGTTTGGTAAAATCTGGGTAGGCTAGAATTGGGGCAGTAACGAGCTTAGTTTTTAGGGATTCGAAAGCGAGTTGTTGCTCGTTTTGCCACGCGAAGGGGGTATCTTTCTTCAGTAAAGATGTGAGAGGTTTAGCCAATTTGGCGAAGTCTGGAATGAATCTTCTGTAATAGGAGACGAGGCCCAAGAACGACTTGACGTCTTTAGGCGACATTGGAGTAGGGAAATTAGTTACGGCTTTGGTTTTGTCAGGATTGGGTTTGACTCCGTTTTCACTAATGATGTGTCCTAGATAAGCGACTTCTTTACGGAGAAATTCGCACTTTTCCGGTTGTAATTTCAGGTTAAATTGACGCAGCCTTTCAAAGACAGCCTTTAAGTTATTTATTTGGGAGATCAGGTCTGGGGAGTATATGACGATGTCATCCAGGTAGACGAAACATCGTGTTCCCTGGAGGCCAGAGAGGCAGTTGTTCATTAACTTCTGGAACGTGCTTGGGGCATTTTTAAGCCCGAACGGCATTCTATTGAACTGAAAATGGCCTTGGGGAACAGAGAATGCTGTCTTAGGGGCATCTTCGGATGATATTAGGATTTGGTGGAACCCGGAAGTGAGATCTAGTGTAGAAAAATATTTACTTTTCCCTAGCTGGTCGAGGATTTCTGATATTTGAGGGATAGGGTAGGTTTCTCCTATCGTAATATCGTTTAGTTTACGATAGTCAATTACTATTCGCCATTTACGATTCCCTTCCGAGTCTGCTTTCTTAGGGACTATCCATATTGGTGAGCTCCAGGGTGAAAGAGAGGGTTCTATGATGTTTTGGTCGAGCATTTTACTGATTTGCGCCTCGACTTCCGTTTTGTGACATTCAGGGAACCTATATGATTTAGTGTGAATGGGAGTGTCGGTCATGGTTTTGATTTGATGATTAATGGCAGGAGTATATGTTAGTTGATCGTTGGGCAAATGGAAGATATCTGAGTATTGACAGCAAAGGTCTAAGAGGATCTCGGATTCTTCTTGATTCAAATGGTCTAATCTCAACATTTCTATCACCTCGCTAGTTCGCGAGAGTGTGGTTTTGGAGTTATTGACTAATCGATAAGCGTTAGAGTATAACGGAGTCATATTCAGATTCAGATTGGATTTGATAGTTGCTGGGAATTCGGATGTGTTAGCAACAGTGAGGTTAACGCGGTTGTTATCCTTAACCTTTACGATGCAATTGGATATTAATAGGTTATCTGAAAGACGTTGGTCAGTGATGACCCCTTCTTTGAGGTTAGTATTCTGGATTGAACACTCAATGACGGTTTCTGTTCGAGGTGGAATAATGTAGAAAGGTTCGGCGAAGTTTAGCTTGATTTCTAGGTCTTGTATTTTCAGAATGTCGTGGGTGTAGTCGATTTTGCAACTGAATTGGGTTAAGAAATCTGTACCTATTATTCCATCGTAAGGTAAGTTAATATTTTTGACGACGTGAAATTTGTACATAGCGAATTTATTTCCGCTTAAGTTTAGCTTAAGCTGGAAGTGGCCTTCAGTCGGAGTTGGTTCGTCACCGGGGTCTATTCCTTTTAGTTTGATTGGTTCTTTTATTAGTTTTGGGGTTTTTAGGATGCTGGATTCTTTTAAAAGGCATATGGCAGAGCCTGAGTCCACTAATAGGGACAGGGGGGTGTCTGCAACTTGGGATTGCAATAACACGTGGGGTAACAACCTTTTCGTTGTATCGAGGTTAATTTCATAAATTGCTTTGGCCCCAGTGGAAACAGGAGGGTTGGAGTTAAAAGTGGAATTAGAATTTGAATTGGAATTGAAAATGGATTTAGTAGTGGATTTGGAATTAGAAGCGGAATTATAAGTAGAATTAGAAGTGGAATTGGAAACGGAATTAGAATTAGAAGTGGAATTAGAAACGGAATTAGAATTAGAAGTGGAATTGGAAACGGAATTAGAATTAGAAGTGGAATTGGAAACGGAATTAGAAGTGGAATTGGAAACGGAATTAGAAATAGAAGTGGAATTGGAAACGGAATAAGAATTAGAAGTGGAATTGCAAACGGAATTAGAAGTGGAATTAGAATTGGAATTAGAAGTGGAATTAGAATTGAAAGTGGCCTTGCCATTGGAATTAGAATTTGATTTGATATGGGCGCTTCTTAGGGGCTGGTTACCCATGTGGTCCCAGGAATTAGAAATTGATTGGGCGCTTATTTGGGGCTGGTTACCCGTGTGGTCCCTGAAATTGGAAGTGGAAAGGGCGCTTCTTTGGGGCTGGTTACCCGTGTGGTCCCTGGAATTGGAAGTGGAAAGGGCGCTTCTTTGGGGCTGGTTACCCGTGTGGTCCCTGGAATTGAAAGTGGAAAGGGCACTTCTTTGGGGCTGGTTACCCGTGTGGTCCCTGGAATTGGAAGTGGAAAGGGCGCTTCTTTGGGGCTGGTTACCCGTGTGGTCCCTGGAATTGGAAGTAGAAGGGGCGTCGGCTTTAGGGACTGGTCTCGTGCGACACCGGGTCGAGACTTTTACTAGTTTAAATTATCGGGTGTAGGTTCGGTGGAGTCTGGTTCCATGGGTTCAACCGGTTCCTCTACGAGGTTCACCCGGTTAAACGACCTCGTTGAGGTTGAATTGGTTGACGGATGTTGTTGGATCTTAAATCGGCTGTTGTTGTATTCTCGTTTCTTACACGCGGAGATATCATGTCCTGGCGTTTTACAGTAGCGACAGAAAATAGTGGAAGAACTTTGAGAACCGGTGTTCGGTTTTTGGGTTAAATTGGAAGTTGCATCGGGTTTGTGTGTGATAGGTTTGGGTTTAAAGGATCTTGGGTCCGCTTGTGGACGTCTATACAGCGTTTGTTGTATGCGTTCTTCGGAAACAGCTAGGTTGATAGCTTCATTCAAGTTTTTAGGCGATCTACATCTTACGATATTTGAAATTCGAGGTTGCAATCCCATTAGAAAATGATGGAGGGCAAGGTCCTCCATGGCGGCGGTACGACCGGCTAGTTCTTTCGCCTTAGTATTAGATAATGAGATTTCGGTGAGGAGTTGCGAGAGGTAAGTTTCTAAACGTAACGCATACTGACTAACATTTTCTTGCGGACCTTGTTTGCTCTCTTGAAGGTCCGTTAGGAGATGTGAATAGTGTTTTCGTTCACTGAATTGAGTCTTTAAAAACTCTTTTAATTGATCCCAAGATGAGAATTCTTTTATGGAGCAAGCGACTTCAGCCCTTCCATTCAGTTGGCTGAGTATATATTTAAATAGAATTGGTTTCTGAGTCTCGGATGCGAGATTGAAAGCGTTATCGCAGTTGACTAAAAAGGAGTTTAAGGTTTCTCGTTTGCCATCGTAGGCTTTGATGAATTTAAATAACGTTGTTAAATCAATGTCAGCCATTGGAGTTGTGAGTTGAGTTTTCCGGGTAGAGCGAGTAGGAAGGGGTGACTTCACCTTTTCCTGATCACTAACAGTGGCGATTTCGGGAATATCAATTTCCAATTTACCGATCTTTTCTTTAGGCAGATCTGGCATAATATGTGTCAAATGTAAAGTACAAAATATAAAATAAAGATTTAACAGTAGTATAAAATAATAAAAGTTTGAGAACCACTGATATTTCTAGACTAAACAATGACCAAAGACTCACTGCAGTGTGTGGGCGGCGGAAATAAGCGCGACGATTAGGAACATTCCGATTGATAAGGTGCGATGCGCTGCGCCGGGACGAGACGAAATAATATCACGTAGATTCTAGATGCCGTGTAAATATTCGTGGATTGTACTCAGAAAACACTCGGGGTATACTCAGGTTGCCAGGTAAGTGTTCGTTGGACGTAGCCGTCGTCGACAACCTGTTTATAGGTTGCACTCGGGATACACTCAGGATGCGATCAGGACGCCGAGTAAGTATTTGTTGGATGTAGTAATATGCGAAGCACACGTAAGTATTGTACTCAGGATGCACAGGATGTGTAGATATGTATGTTCTATTTAGGCACACGCGAACACAAACAACTTAGATTTATAGGTTTTACTGTATGAGGATTCACTCTATCACTTTTCACACAAAAATGGGTTTTGAAACGGATGTGGTGCGAGTCTGTTAGCGGTTGCCGGCACTGGGGATTTTCGATCCCACCGCTGCCACCAAAATGTTATACGGGGTTTCGAGATTCGCTTTTTAAAAAAAGACGAAACACTTAGTTGAAAACTTTTACTTTTGAAAGAAAAGATATGGGACCGATCTTTAGGCAACCGCGCGGAAAGAAGGCTAGAAACAGACTGAGGAGTCTCTACGTCGCTGGAGAGAGCCAGCGACTCATAAATGCAAGTCAGCAAGAAGTACTGCAGGACAGCACTATCACTGTCATAGTATGGATATAACAGCTCGAAAAACCAGTCCGCACCTTACCCGCTCTCCACTGTACCCTCTGCTAATCAAAGGAACACGTAGAGTTTTTGAACAGCCCTATATAGGGCCACTCTCGCCTCAGCTGTAATTAGCCACAAGCGACAGCCTACCCCTGCGAGTGGGAGGCGTTGCCGTCTAAGCGTGCTTGTTGACAAATTGACATTTTACTAGGTATAGCGTCCGTGAATTCGGAATTTGCAGGGTCGTTTTGGCGCGATTCTGCCAAATATTTTTTACGGAAGTTTTATATATGCTTATTGCATAACTAATAAATTAAGTTAAAAATGTTTTAAGTTAAACGCTTTGATGCACTGAAAGCGACCATATTGGATTTTCTTTTTTTTCACAGTAAACTATATTCTACTAATCAAACTCTTTCTTTGAATTCTATATTTCTATCAAACAAATATCGGAACAATCCGTCCACAGGAAGGGGGTCAATTTTCAATTACTAGATTTGACCCAAACAAACAGGTCAAGTTAAATAAAAGCGTTTATTAAAAAGGAAGGTGCACCCGCATGAAGCTAGGTGGTGAGTCACTAGCTTTATATACAACAAAGCGATTTTATGAAGAACAATTAACTGTGTTGAATCGACCCCGATTTCAATCGACATCGCCCCAATTTGTTGTCCAGTGTACCGTTAATTGGGAAACTTGGACCACGATTGCTTTTAATTATTTTTTAAAATATAAACGTGAAGTATGCAGATTTTTGATTGCAAGTAATGAAAGAATGATAATATTTTGGTGTTTTTTAAATTGAAAGGCGTTTTGAGAGATCGTTGCTAGGAATTTTTGTCAAAGAAATTTTATCAAAATACCCGTAAATTGGTTAAGGAAAACACGGAATGTTTTAATCAAAACATTTCTCATACAGTCCCGGGTCCTTTAAGCGGGGCGTGAAAAAGCATTTGATGAGGCCGTCAAGCTGAGAGCCACCATTATGGCACTATCGGTGTTTGCAATGGTGACTCCCATTCTAGAGACTTTGCCTCAGCTTACCATCAGGCGAGGTGAAGTCATGTTGACGTGACCGACATAAAAAAATAAATAAAAAAAAATCAAAACGTTGCGTCGCGTCACGTCGGTAAGTAGAACACAGAACCTCTTGATCATAAGGTCAGGATCAGGGTACGGGTTTGAATCCGACGTCACAGAACATTAAAAGACAGAAAATCTAAGTAAAAACACAAAGAAATCGTTGTTGCCAAAAAATACACTCACACAGATTTCTAATATATGTACTACTCATTGGACGCATTATACGAGTATAATATTGTACTATAAAATACAGGAAAATTATAATACACACCTTATTTTACTGAAACAAACTTCACTTTTGATAAATATTAATCTATTATAATATAATGAACCCCTTCAAGTGAGCGATTGCTTCAGTTAAGTGTATCTACACTTAACTTTTTGCCGACGCAACCCCGCTCTATTGCTACTTCTACTTGTATATGTTTTTTTTGTGCTGTGATTGACGTCAATCCACTCCTTAACACAAGCAATTTAGTTTAACTGAGAGGGTTAGCGGAAAACTAGTAATTTCGATTACTCAGAAAAACTAACAAAAATACTTATTATTAAACTATTAAACTGTACTTTATTATTATTGATTGAGTACAAGTCTTACTAATCAAAACTACTATCGATGTGTGCCAAATCGATTCTTGTTCACTGCAAATTTATGTCCACAAAATACGCTAAAAATATTTATCTCTTCAACTCCACTGCACTGATAATATTTCAGCTTTAAGACACCCTGTATATATTTTAAAAAACGAGATAACCGTTTCTCGTACGCTGATAATATTTCAGCTTTAAGACACCCTGTGTATATTTCAAACGAGATAACAGTTTCTCGCTAGTAACAATTAGTTGTACAAACAAGTCTATGTCGGACAAATCCCCACCGGAAGAAACGCTGACGCAGTTTAATTGGCGATTCTCCTAACTGTTATTTGAGGCTATTTCTCGTTTTGTGATAGACATCAATTTAGGAGAACATTGACTTAATATATGGGGGCTCTACTACTACCTTCAGGGCCAAGTCAGCCTCACTTTCAAGCTGGTTTCGTGATCGTGGCTTAGTGGTAAACGAGCAGGTTAGCATTTTTCAAAGTTAAGCAATTTTAGCTAGGTCAGTCTTAGGATGGGTGACCATTCTTATCACATTGAGACCCCTTCGTATCTCGAAGAACACGTTATATCATTGATCCCGGTTGCCATACGAAGCTCAGAAAATTTCGAAAGTCTTGTGTAACTACAGATTTTCGATATCTTCAGTGCTATGATAGTTCACTACATACAAATACATATTACATACATATAATTTGCGAAATATGTTCAAAAAGTCAATGTATGAACGACAATAATCTTTAGTTCCAGTGTTATAATTATGAAACTACGTTGCTGCCCTCAAAACAATGGGCAGCAACGTAATGAACGGCAAACAAGTGAAGCATTAGTTCAGCCGATCATTGAGAGCTGTACAAACATGACCTGCAGTATAAGTGACCGGGGTGTGGTACAAAGAACACGGGCAAAGCGGATTAGAAGATTTTGAGTTATATAATTCTAGGCACCCTGCCGAGGGGACCCAGTTTTTAAATCTTTTTTATTTTGCATATTTTCATTAGTGTTAGTTTAATTAAATTAAATTGTAATTATTGTAATTTTTCGATTAATAATCCTTCTTTAAATTGAAGTTATTCTTAAGTACCATACTTTGGAATTTCAAATGATATAACGTTGCAACAACGTTGTAATTACAAGCAAGATTTAACAGGCCCTGGGATCAAATCTCATGTGAAATACCAATACGGACTAATTTTTAAAATTTGGATTTGGCAAAGCGGCTGATCGACGACACAGGTGATCAGAAGGCTGGACTCTATCTTGCACAAAGAACTAGCATTGTCATTCAACGCGGCAATGCTGCCAGCCTTCTGGGAATATTACCAGTCAGTGATGAAGCGGAGGAATTCTATAACAAATTTCGCTGCTTTCTAAAAAATAACTCTTGAATTTATATAGGTCATCTTTCCCGCTAGCCGCTTTGTCCTTGTACCATCGTCACACGATCGTAACAAAGTTGATATAAAGTACCTACTAATTGTCAGTTAGAGCTCCTTACATCAAGCCGTTATAGTTACAATAAAGCCAAATGTGATTGGTAAGAGGCAATATTGCGAACGACTAGTGTTGTGACTTTCCCGGGATTGGGAAGTAAATTATCCGGGATAAGTGTCCGTAAATACTTGATTGTTTGGTCTTATTTTATGGGAGGGGTGGCTTTATCGGGGATTGAATACAATGTACGTGACGTGATCAATATAAATTATATTCTTCTTCTTCTTTAACCTAGCGTTCATCCCAGTCGTATTCAAAGCTTTCACCTCGGAGTCTGGGGTCCGCTTTACCAGTCTTAACTGCGGATTTGGCTGGACCTCGATATTTTTCATGAAGCGACTGCCATCTGACCTTCACAACCCAATGGTGACAATAGGCGATATCGAAGCATTAGGACTCCAACTACTATAATCAATGTAGATTATACTATCGATAATAAATATGTTGTCTCGAAAAAGTCTGAGTGGGTACGATATTTGGTAAACAGTGTTGCTACAGGGAAAAAAAAACCTGGAGACAAACGCTGAAGGGAAGTGAAAGCTCTAGCTTTTCATAATATAATCTTCTCGATCTCGGCAAATGACAACACTAGTTATGACCCTGTCAGTCTTTTTAGTGCTTGATTCCTCGAGAATATAAACTGTAATAGGAAAACGATGGAGGTTTTAACGATAGTTCGAAAATAGTTGGTACTATTCAGATTTATAGGTATCGTTAAACTGGTCTTATGTTCCAGGACTTAGTCATTGGTATGTTATGTCATACTATTAAGATGCTAACATAAAGGAACAGGTTCCTTCAGGGTCAATTCGCGTAAAAAAAGTATGCCAAATTACATCTCAGTCTAATCCTGATCTTATGTTGAATTCCCAATTGACAAAAATGATACGTTTTTAGTTACAAAAATATTTGTTTTGACATTTGGGAGATCAGCATGAGTTCGAGGCTAGACCGAAATTAAATTTAGAGCTATTTTTTACGATAATTATTTCTCTATATGGGTGGGTTAATACCGATTGGTGCAGTACTACTTTCTATATTATGCGCTCACTTATAAAAAAATAGGTTTAAACTTGCCTACTACTTGCACGGAATCATACGGGTTCAAGTTCACATGGTAGAAGTTGCTACTCTTTCATTCAAAAATGGCTAAACAGGTCGGGTTAAAATTTGGTTCAGGGACAGATTTAAGTATGGAATAAGACATATCCTATTTCTCTCCCTGGAATAAGGTTCTTATGGGAAGTGGCAACTGAAACAGAATTCAATAAATTAAGTAAAAATTGTTTTAAGTTAAACGCTTTTATACTTTTTTTCACTAAATTTAAAACCCACATTGCGGTAGTTGTGAAAAAATATGTAATCCGCCAATTTGTAGCGGTGGCCATCTTGGATTCACAATGATACAGAACGTACAGAATAGATAGATAGATAGATAGATAACTCTTTATTGTACACCAGAAGTTTACAGGGAAAACAAACAGGTAGTATGTAACAGTAGATTGTACAATGGGCGGCCTTATCGCTAAATGCGATTTCTTCCAGGCAACCTTAGGATGGACAGTAATGTGACGAAAGCAGTATTTTGGTATAGTTAGTAAATATATAATGATAAAAAAAAGAATAGATTGAATTGTATTGTCACCAGAACTAAAGACAATGTGTCAAATATCACGACAATCCGTCCACAGGAAGGGGAGCCAATTTTCAATTACTAGATGTGACCCAAACAAACAGGTCAAGTTAAAATAAAGCGTTTAAAAAGACATGATAAGTCCGCCATTTTCTTTTTCCTTCTCGTGACCTAGCTGTTGAAAATCAACCAAAACGCCAGCAAAGGTGTAAGTACGAAAATAACACGCAATAAATCTCTATATAACCCCCATAAAAGTAGTTTTCTTGCAATAAAATAACACAATAACATAGAAGTCGTAAACATTTTTATGCACGTTTGGACATAAAGAATATGAATAATTTGTGACGTCACAAGTCTGTGACGTGTAATTCTTTTTTAGAAATGAGGGATAGACATCTCTGTAATAAATTTGAAAGCCTTTTAATTTCGTTTTTAATAATTTAGTTTAATGGTGAAATTCTAAGAAGATTTTTTTATTATAAGAGAGACCAATATGATAAGCCTTTTGTAATACCTACTTTCTAAGTAGCAAAGTTGTCAGACTTCTGATTGAGAGGTCACCAGTTCAAACCTTATGATCCAACTCTTACATGGTCGTTTAAATTAACGTCATTATAAATTAACGACGTCTAAAAGACGATGTCAATTGTGAATAAATAAATAAATTGTAATTTGTTATAGTGGTCGAAGGGGACCCGTTTTCGGGCGGAATTCCCATTGGATACCTCTGGATTAATCGATCTCGAACTGACTAAAACCCCACGCCATTTGTATGCTTGTCTGTCACCTAAGTGGTATAAATAACCCTGGCTGTTTTCGAAATTACTATTAGAAAACTAATGCTATCTAATCTAATATTGTTACCTATTAGTTTAATTTTGGTCTAACTCTGAAACTAACTTTGAGCAAAAACAAAATATCATTAGTAGTGCTACAACTCGTAGTACGTGCTATGAGAACACGTAGTCAATCGTAGAGCCACGTAGAACCTAGTTTTCATTTAGTTTTACATTTAGAAGTATAATTTTTATAGTATTTTATTTATGATTAGAATTGTATTTTTTGGCGCCAGCCAAAAATTTGTAAAAACAAGGTGGCGCGTACGTTGCTGATAAATGTGCGATCACCTTAAGGCAGCCCAATAAGGCAATTCCCACACCGGCAAACCTTTCGGCACCTATCACTGAAACCTTCTATAAATATCCGTCGCCTTAGAGGATTGACCGTGTCAAGTCTTGTATTGCTCCGTAAATCAATCTGTCTGCGCCCTAATCAATCTGTCACTGTCCTTTGTTAAGGTGCGATGTACAAATACTGCTCCCTATGTAAAGTACTCGACGTGATTACTGAACCCTATACAATACATTGCTGTTTACTCTTCAAAGATCCTACTATTGTGCTATGGGGTCAGGGTATAATAGACTGTTTGTGTGTTTACCCTATCTAGCAATCGAACTGAATCGCTGTGGACCATAAATACTTGGCATTTCTTATAAGCACGTTACCTCTTCCTACAGTTTCAGTATTTTTTTTATTCAGGATAGGCTTACGTTTGACCACTATCTCACCTGCTGGTAAGTGACGATGTGATCTACGATGAATCACGCTTACCTAGAAGGAACCTATTCACTCGTGACTTGAATATTCCCAGGTTATAGGTTTCCGGAAACACAGACTCGGGCAGGGAATTTATTAGGGAAATTATAGAGTATTTTTTCATAGTCGATAGGCTCGTGTTTGACCACAATCTTACCTGATGGTAAGTGATGATGTGGTCGACGATAGAGCACGCTGGCCTAGAAGCAACTTATTCCCTCTTGACTTAAAGACTTGTGATGAATGAAAAGATTATGTAGAATTAAATCTGTTTTTGCAGTGTACGCTTCTTGTATATCTACATTCGTACATACATATGCTACGCCTTTTTTTTTCGGGGTAGGCAGAGACCACAGTCCGCCATCTTCTTCTGTCCTTACATACTTCTCAACCTTCCTTATATATATCTGTACAGGATTAAAATATTTCTTTCTTTCTATAACGACGCGCTTATAAACGCAAAATCTAATCCGACATCTTTTTTGTTTCAATATTTATTTCTTTATTCTACTTTTCAAGTATCAATCACAAAGTGCTCTTCGATTCCCCAAAATGATTCTGTCACGTGACGTGTCACTCAACCCAATGCCGTGCCCCGCGATTTTCCCTACGTATCGCATTACGAGCATGCTTACCGCCAATATTTCTGTTTTCGCCATTGTTAGCACAAATTCGCGCTTGTGTTGCTATCTTGTTACTTGACATCGGGATTTCGAGGATTTTGATAAAGTATGTCGGCATAAGACGTTTTGGTTTTCGTAAAAGAAATAGATGTTTTTTATTCTTCTTAGGCGGCAGACAAGCACACAGCCCACCTGATGGAAGTGGTTACCGTGGTCTATGGACGTGTGCAACATCAAGGGCGTCATACTAGCGCTGCCGATTCTGGAGGAGGTTCGATGGATTGGAGATGGAGATTGGGGGATGAGAGGGTGCCTGTTATTCATTCATATTAACAGTCAGGTAGTTGCTCCCGTAAAAGCCAAGTAAGCGCAGGAATTTCTCCCGTGTTTGGGCAGTTTGTCGACAGTTGCTCCCGTTGACAGGCGTAGGATATAGGAGCTTTTGTGAACATGTTGCAAATGTCCCACTTGATGGGAAGCGATCTATGGACCCATGAACGTGTGTGCTGCCGACTCTAAAACTTATATATATGTGTGCAAACCTTTATCAAAAAAGTGGACTTAACTGGACAAGGTTGAAATCCATTAATTTCAATAAAATTCTAAGTCCCCCGCTTACTAAGACATGATGAATTGGTTGACTAATTTATATATATTAAACTTGTAACCATTTACCTTATGATAAACGGCTACTCACCGGCTTACCCAGCGGCAGGAACACGAGCTCAATCCCAGGGCGCCTTGTCTCAGAGGGGTTCGGGTATGGTACGGCTATGTGTGTGAGAGGTAAGGGAACACTTCAAAGAAACAACTCTTTTCTATTGCCTCCAAATTAGTTTAATATTAAAATATAATAAGTTCACAGAGAAAGTTGCTCAGGAATACAATAGTCTTCTTAAGATTAGAGCCGGAAGAGACTTCGCCCCAAGGTGGACAAAGCACTCCTTAAGTTATTAGTTGAACTTTAGGGTTCAACACAAAAAAATTAAATGAGGGTATATGTGAAAAGTCAAAATTAGTAACTATACGTGACCTAGGTGTCCTGGATCGTGGATGGAAGGCTAAACAGTTGTCTGCCCACTCGGATGCCCTGCGAGATGACGGGAAAACACCCTTGCTGACACTTGGGCCGCCACCGTAGACCCGATGGTAAGTGGATTATCTTCGACCGCCAGACACAGGCCGTGCAGTTCTTTCCCCGAACTATGAGCCCTTCAGACAAAATTATACGATGAGAATCATCTTAACTAAACTAAGCAGACTATATCGGCGCAGAAGAACATGAGCAAACTTACCAATAGTTGGGAAATGCACTGAATCTAACTTTAAATCACGACAGATACTTTTCGAACACAGAGAAAAAGTTTAGTAACTAAACAGTTTGCAGGAGTTACCACGAGAACTGAAGACTGAGGATAGGACCTCTAGGAGCTGCGATCTTGACTTATATAGACCCAAACTGAGAAACGTCTAGAAGTAAACACAATTTAAAATACATGGGTTATCTTCAATACATCTCTCAGCTGGTCTGGTTGGCATTCGACATAATGTCAGTACTGTCATATTTGACGTAAAAATCACAGCTGAACAACATCGATTTATACTAGCGCCATCCTGCGGCAACCAACGCGAAACCACCACGGTCTCGCAAGCATCGCGGCAAGCGTCGCTGCTAAACAAAACAATAGATGGCATCAAATGAAATTTTAAGATCTTACACCACCCCTCCCCTTAGAGTATTCCCTGTATAGTAAATGCAGGGAATAAATCAAAGAAATAACAAAAAAATTAAGACCATCAGGTAAACTACCACAACTCACGAAGATCACCACGTAAAAGTGCCTCGTTAAGTCACAACAAATCGGTAACAAAGATTCTAAATAACATAAGCAACTAAATAAAGATAAAATTCTAAAACAAAAGAAAGATGAGTTAACACCCATTTAACTGTCCGACTCACTGAGTGATTCTCACATGGGTGAGAGGCACCGAGTAAGTAGGTGTAGGGTGGAACTGAACCGCTCGACACAACATGAATGGAATCACAAACGGTTGAAAGACATAGAGTAGGCCCCTATGGTAGAGGGAGAAGGATCAGTATTAGGTTCCTCCTCACTATACTTTAAAATATCCTTAATGTGATACACGCCCAGATCTTTCCCGTCTACATCCGATGGTAAGTGGATTATCTTCGACCGCCAGACACAGGCCGTGCAGTTCTTTCCCCGAACTATGAGCCCTTCAGACAAAATTATACGATGAGAATCATCTTAACTAAGAGCCCAATTTTATTTGCTTAGTTTGAGTCTAGATAAAATCTAATTTTGACAGATTATATAAACTACGTTATTCCTTTCTTCAAATTAAAATAGCTGATGCCCGCGGATCTCCTCGTTATCGGTTTTTGGTTATACCTCTGATTCTACTAAACCAATTGAAATCAAATATACAACAGATTTTAAGTCTAACTAAGATCTTTCTAGTAGAAAAAAACCGCATTAAAATCAGTAAATCACCGCGATCAAAGCCGCGGTAAGAGGCTATACCATGAAGCCTTAAATTTAAAGTTATTTACTTCCACCATTGAACCCCAACCCCTCTCACGTTGCGTTCTACGTATTTACGCACGTGCTACCTCCAAAAAACAATATTTTTACGTCGAGACGTTTCAATCTGTCTTAGAAACGTGCCCTGCAGAACACCCTCTCTATTTATGTTCGGGCAAATAGGGCTATTTATAATATTCAATAACACAAAACACTGAATAAAAATGGCTTTTTAACCGACTTCAAAAGGAGGTTCAACGTTTGACTTGTATGATTGTACGCGATTATTTCGCGAGATGGTTTCAAAAAAGTATTTTTTTTGCCACTTGGGTGGCAAATAAGCACACGGTCCCGCTGATAGGAAGCGGTCACCGTGGCCTATATCTATGTGCAACACCAGGGGTGTCACACTCGCGCTACCGACACTGTAAAAACCTTCGATGTCCTTCTTGAAGGACTTCATATTGTTTTTTTTTTACATTCTGGAGGTTTTCCCTGACGGCTATAATATGACGTTCTTCAAGAAGGGCGTTAGAAGGTTTTTACAGGGTCGGTAGCGCGAGTGTGACGCCCTTGGTGTTGCGCCATCCATAGGCCAAGGTTACCGCTTTCCATCAGGTGGGCTGTGCGCTCGTCTGCCACCTAAGTGGTATAAAAAAGAGGTTTTAGTATACTTAACTAACACAAAAAAAGGACACCTCCTTTTCCTTCTCCAGAATGTCCAGAATCTAACCAGTCAGTTCTAGTTTCAAATCAAACAGCTGTTAGATATACAATACTCACTTTTGGGTGATCCCTGACAGGTACGACAACTCGTACGCAGACTTTCACCGGTTTGTCGCGAGTGATGTCCAGCATTCTTCGCTCGCCACGCCACTCGCCTGCAGACAAAATAATGAACGTTATATACAATTTTTGACAGTCTGAGAAATATACTTTCTACTCAAGGGTCAATTCTCACTGAAAAAACAGCGACTGGTAGCTGCTTTTTAAGGCAATTAATTTACATTTATTTTGAACTTTATCTAAATGAGTTAGAGTTTATAGTCGCTCAAAAGCAAAGGAGGGATAACAATGAGTGGGTATGGACCCTTAGTGTGAAATTAGGTAGGTGCATTAGAGGTCCCACCAAAACCTTCGGGGTGTATTTCAGCATAACCTGTAAGTTGGGAACGGCTGCTGATTAACGGACGAGACTCTGAGACAGCCTTTCCTATCGGAGTTGGAAGATTAGGTGGCAGTCGTTCCTATAAAAGTTAAATAACCCAAATCTAGAAAAAGAGTAGACTCCAGATTTCGAAGTACCTAGCTTTGGATGCGAACGAAAATAACATTACACAAATGTTCATAATAATGTCTCTCGTATCGTACTCGTATTCATGCATGCATATCCACCTATATTTTGTATAGGTTTGGCTTTGTATGTGTTTACAGCAAACAAGTGTATCCGTCGCATTCTAGAACCCATAACACAAGATAGTTAGCTATATAGTAGGGTAGAGTCCTAAAAAACTAAATTATCATTATTAAAAATCTTCTAGAATACTTCTTAGAGCCTTCATTGAACAAATTTCTTAGAATAATATTGTAGATGAAAATGTTTGTACGAATACTTATAGTTAAATGGAGTCAGGGGGCCTATCAGTGGATTCCTAAATGACAAAAGACATCTGTATTTACGGTTTGTAGATAAATGCTCAGTTAGAAACATAGAACTAATAATAGAATAGACGTGTTACTATCAGATGTACCCACTTTCTTAAAACTAACACATACAGACCTTAAAATCTATACAATGCCTGTTTTAATATGTTTGAACGCACCAATCTCGGGCGCTACTTGACAGGTTCAAATTTTTTGTGTTCGATAGCCCATTTATCGAAGAAGGTTTATACGCTGTATATCATCAAGCTAGTATCTAGGGGAGCGGAGCAGTGATCAAATATTTCAGCCAATTTCTATATATTATTGCAAAACTATGTTAAATCACAGGCTATGAGTTAAATAGGTGCCACAGGGACGGAGTATATTTAGGGCAAAGCTGTAGGAGACAGCTAGTTACACTTAAAATTAAACTAACGTCGGTTTAGACGGAAGGGTACCTCGCACTTCTAACACATCAATTAATCAATTAGCCTATTACAGTCCACTGCTAGACATAGGCCTCTCCCAATGTATACCAAAGCACCCGAATCTCCGCCATGTGCATCCATCTATCCATCTATCATCATGGTCTATCCCAGCCACCTTTTTAACACGTATTGCACTTCTATACCTATTATTATTTCTATGGTTGAAAACTCCTCGACCGGACAAATTTTCTGGCAAAAATTCGTGTGGCGCTCCCTCCACCCTGGGGGATACTAAACAGTCTATGAAGCTGCCTCAAATTTAATCAGAGCAAAACAGAATGTACAAAGAATATATATTTTAATCGCCGAATATATTCCCAGAAGGAATACCAAGTTTGCGGTTGACAGTAAGTTAGACAGGAACGAATTTCTTACTCTTTGTTTTCAGTGGATTAACTTCGCGTTTAAGTGAAACAATGTAGGTAATAAAAAAGTACTTTTGATAAAACAGTAAACCGACTACAAATGCATAATTATTATATGCAAAAAAAACTGTCTTTATGCATCGATAAAGATAGAACTTTTTGTATCTACTTAGGTGGCAGACAAGCACACTTTAACACTACCGCTACATTACATAACCTATACATTACACGCATAAATGGGTCGAATAGATGCCACGGGGATGAAATATATCACAAACGATTCCGCGTGGGATAGTTAGTGTTAGTAGAAATAAATGAAACTGTAAAGTATTTCAGTGAAATACAATTGTCGTTTCTCTCATTTCACCGCCTCAGGTGTGCTCCATTGTAGTTTTTACAAGAATAAAATTGTCAGGGTTGATAAATTGCTGGCTTTAAGTAGTTTTATATTATATTAAAAGGTATTCCGAATAACATTTTGAATAAAGCATGAACTTAGGCCGCGTTTCCACTGACGCGGAGCTCGGCGGAGAGGAGCGGTGAAGAGCGGTGAAAAGTGGTCAGTGTTTTCACTGAAGTGGAGCGGAGCATAGATGTAATTACGTTGCATTAATTTGAAAAATAAAGAAATTGAATTGAAATACTTTTGAAATCGCGCATTTTTGCGCTAAGTTACACTCTATCTTCATCAGCCAACGGTGCACACTGTGAGGTATGAGAGAGATTTCATTCCGCACACGGTTAGGCTATGGAATTGGAATGATCTCCTTGCTATATGGTTTTCTAAGGCGTCTACAATATAGGATTCTTCAAGAACTAGAACGTTTTTACGGGATCGGCAGCGCGAGTGTGACGCCCTTGGTGTTGCACACGTCCCTAGGCCACTGTAATCGCTTCCCATGTGCTTGTTTTCCACCAAGTGGTAGGAGGTACCTATATAAAAAAGCATAGGTACATTAATTTATGCAAATAATGTTGTGTGTTCGACGTATTATTAAGTTACACACAATATTTTGACGGCCTGTTTTTATTATCAATATTTCAATATTGTTGTGCGTACGCCCAAGGAACTGCGAGATCGTTCCACATCTCTCAATATTTGTGTTATTCGTCTTATTTTCATGTCTTATCAATACAGAGTTGTTTTTCAAGTGAACACAATACATTCGTTTGTACTGTACTTATGGAAAAAAATGTATTAGGCCAATTTGTTTTGTGTTTATAAGCGACTTCATATAGGAAAGTTCTCGATTCGGTTTTTTTTTTTTATATTCAGTCCGTCTATTGACTTAACCCCGCTGGATGGTAAGAAGCAAGGGCAAAGTCCAGAGGGTACGGGCCGCCATTTCAGACACCATTCGTCCCAAAACGGCGGTCCCTACCTTGACGGCCTAGACAGATGCCTTTTTACGCCCCGCTTAAAGAAGGTTGTATTTAATTTTCCTTTTTAGAACTCCGTAATTCATGAACCGATTTCGAAATTTTTTTTTTCCTTTAACATGCGGTTGCTAGTTTTCCAGTTATACTTCTCAAGCCTCGTATTTCCACACCGTTCAATTTATTTGTATCCATATCCGTAAAACCCACACAAATCTATACTACGAGTATTATTATAAGGCTAAAAGTTTGTTTGTTTGGTTAAAAAAACGCACTAATCTCAGGCATTACTAGTTCGAATTAACCTGTCTATCGAGAAAGGTGTAATAGGCTATGTATCAGCACGCTACTACTCAGGGTGTAGCAATCAACAAATCGAGCAAATTTCCATAAATAGGTACATTCCTGCAAACGTATTAAATTATGGGCATGTATGTAAGGTTAGGTTAGGTTAAGTTAGGTTAGTATTAAATTTATGGGCATGTATGTAAGGTTAGGTGCCACAGGGACAAAATATGTCACGGGTGAAGCAGCGGGGGTTAGTTAGTTGATACATAAGCATAATATCGGTATCAGCAACAAAGTGATTACTATAGAATGTAGCTATAGGTATGCTTTAAACCAAAAGCAATCAAATTTAAATGCTCAAGCCCGGGGAACACACCGGTTAGTTCTTAATTTCATTTGTTACCTATCGACCTATTTCGAAAACAAAGCTTTATCTAACTATTCACAGCCTGATGTCATTTCTCCTGTCAATTTCACTGTCAAAACTGAAGTTTGGAATTAATTTTTAACCAATTAGTAAAGAAGATTGAAGTACTGCAGCCTCAACATGGCGGGAAATACTCGTAACTTTTGAGTCTCTTCAAAGGAACTGTAGCTGATGATCGCATGATCTATAGTACCGTGTGAGGTACCGTGTTATAT
Organism: Lithosia quadra; assembly: GCA_963576445.1. Lineage (NCBI taxonomy): Eukaryota > Metazoa > Arthropoda > Insecta > Lepidoptera > Erebidae > Lithosia > Lithosia quadra. The sequence continues at coordinate 8,518,207 of OY754896.1, forward strand.
TTTGGAATTGGTAGACATTTAAAAGAAAATTAATTTATAAAATAGTATTACATCAATCATGGTACACCCAAAAAAACCTATAATGGTTTATTTTAGTGGATTTGTGTACACGTGGCCGTCCTAAACAAATCTAGCAACGGATTGTCATTACAGAAGTAAAAAAAAATGTGGAGCAAAAGACCGATATGTCAAATTTTAATAGAACTCAATATATAAAAAGCTGATTTTAATTTTTTACAACTCATGGACACTTTTCTCGTCAGAAATTATTTTCATCTTATTTTTGCAAAATCAACTTGACCATTCAGTAATTCGATTCATTCCAATTGACCTGGCTCAAGCGTGTCGCCATATTTGATTCGAGTTTGACACCTGTCATTTCTCGCGCCATTTTGGCCTTTGATATTTTGCACGTGGCAACATTAATCCTCCGTCAAAATAGAAATATGGGTGTGAATGTACATGAATTATTAAACGATGGTGGGATTATTTCGGTTCTACTGAATATTGATGTGTTTAGCTTACGTGGCTTAGATTGTTTTTGTTATTATTCGTATGTAAAAAAGATTAATTATATTGTACTATTTTACTTCCAATAATGGCGCATGTGATATCTGAGGATTAATCTCTTTGGATTTGATATGTAATAAAATATGAGGTTAATAAATCTCCTTTGTGTTGAATATTTTAACATCCAGATTTCACTTACAGGATATTTTTTCTTTTATTAGGTAACAAATTTATCTGTATTTTCTTTCTGGACAGGCAAGCCGGGGCCGACACTAACCAAATTGGTGTGCTATTGAAAAAAGGACAGGTCAAAAGCACCCAAAACCGGCGGGCTTGCATGAAATGTTTAACGACAGTAGAAGAAGCGCGTGGAGTATGTAAGGACAGAAGCAGATGGTGGACTGTTGTCTCTGCCTACCCCGGAGGGAAAAAGACGTGAGCATAATTATGTATGCTATGTATTTTCTTTGTTAGGTACCTATACGCTAGCATCATCTTAATTTGAGCATCAATCCTAATTGCGTTATAGTTTGAAATAATACAGTCTTATCTTATGTTCCTGGAATAGTTTCGATAAGTTGTCAGAACAGAATCAGAATTCCATTTAATCGGTGCCTCAGGCAACAAACTGGTAGAGGTACCTAACATAATTTTCTAAACATTTTGGTTTATTAGTAGGAATGAGTTAGGTAAGTGAAATATTGACTTGATAAAATATACTTGAATTTTCACTTGACTGCATTACACTGGTAAACGTTATAATAGTAGCTTATAATAATATAACTTTGACTGTTAAAATTTTAATTAATATTATACTATATACTCGTTTAACTAAAATTTCACGATTATATACAAAACTGCTGCTACTCAATTTAGACCAAGCAAAATACACAAGAAAATTCTGTTTATCTTATACTATATAGATTGACTGATTGACTGATTGACTGATTACAACGCACAGCCTAAACCGCTGGTCGTAGAGACTTGAAATTTGTAGGGAGTGTTTGTTTTGATGCGTAGAGGTGTACTAAGAAAGGATTTTTTTAAATTCGAACCCTAAAGCCCTAAAAAGGGCTAAAACGTGCTTTTCCCAGAACTCAAGAACGGCTGAACAGATTTTCATGATCTATGATTTTTTGGATTTGTCTCCGCCTCGAATAGCATATAACATAATTAAAAATATATGATTCATTCAGGAAATTTAGTAATAAAAAGAAAATTAGATGTTGCAAACGTTTTTATCGCCATCTATAATAGTTGTCATAGCAACAGGAACTAAAATTGACTTTGTCTAAATTTTCATAGAGTAATAATCCTTTACTTCTTTACTTCTTTTTCCTCAAAAGTAAATAGAATATATTAATTTTTAGGGTTCTGTGCCTGATTAGGAAAAAAACCCTTATCTCTTCGTTATCCGTCTGTCTGTCTGTCAAGACCTCTTCTTAAGAACACGTAGAGGCATCAAGTTTAATTAGATCAAAGGAATGTTGCGGATAATGCTTGGCATTAAACGAAGCGTAATAGCCAAACTGTGGTCTCACCGACTAATAGGTGGCTTGACCTACCATCTCCAGGCCTGCACTCATGGAGGACGGAGGTCGTTAAGTCACCTGCACCGCAATCGGAGAGTTTTAAGAAACAGTACCTTATTTTGCGTGCGGAAATCCCCACGAATCTCTCCCCTCCTCTGGCCAGTAAGGACGTAATATCGGACTTGACCGACTAAAGTCGAACTCCATTTTGGGTCTTCAGACGCCGAAGTTTAAGGTAACCCTTGACCCTGAGCTATCCAAGGCTTACTGATGGGCATGACTGTTTTGGTGAGTTCCTGCATTGCGTAGGCAGGGTACTGACGTTTGAATGCCACCATTGCCGGGGCTGATCCGTGGGCACACCACCTCTTCATACACTGGTAGACACACATGTCCTTGAAGCAGACGTCGGTAGGGTAAGCCTCATCGTGAGGGCCCTGGTGCCGACCATGGTCACCATAGAGAGTATGTGGAACGCTACCGCTTTTTTTGCGAGGCAGTAATGCGCGCAGAAGTGGTGGTAGAAAAGCTACGGGAGAGATCTAGCACTCCCCCGGTGCCGATGAAGGCGCACCGGGCGGCGTAGTTCGCAGAACCATCTCCGTCCTCCGTGCGGTCCTAGGCTGACGGCCGAGGCTAACCGTCACCATAGCAGAAGCAAACCCAGGGTGGCAGGGTGTTATATTTCCACGGGCGCTTTTTTATAGAGATGGGGGATTTAGATTTCTAATAACACGTCGAGGTCTCCAGTGCTGGTGGCCGGAGCCGGTTGGGGTTTCTGGGATATCCTTTCTAGGACACACCTGATTCCTCGATCACACAGGCATTGGTAGGATTCCGACATACCAACCTCTCCGTTGGCTCCGTTGAGGTGAAGCCCGACGGGGCTTTTGAGCACGAAAAAAAGGGGTATTTCCCTTTGGGCTAGAATTTAGATATTTTGCAGAAAGTAAAATCTTATAGCATAGGTACAGGTAAAAGTCCGGAAAGCGTAAATATTACCTACATCACTAAAAAAATGAATGCCTGTCAGTCAAGACAAGAAGCACTGCAACAAAGTTAAGTTCGCCCCCTTTTTTTATCGTGCGGAAATCCCCCTCAACCCAATTTTGTACGGAACCCTGCGTGCACGAGCCCAATTCGCACTTGACCGGTATTTATTAGTATATATATACTCTTTCTTATATACTCTTTCTTTACTTTCATGAACTTATTGAATGTTAAATCAGGTTGTCAAATGTCAATGTCTGTAGCAAGATTTTAATAATAAAAAGATCTGATTTTCGGATATAAATAATGTTCACTAATTTGAAATAGTGCATCGAATGTGAAAATGCAATGCAGCTATGATGAAAGGGTTTTTCAAAGGGCCTCTTCCGAGTCACACATACTTTGGCCAGAGCAGCTATCTAGGACTCCGCTACTGAACAATGAAAAAGGATAATGATGGTAAATAGACTGGCTTTGGCTGCAATGCATGGCACTATACTTTGAAAGGTTTGATAGAACTTGAGATGAAATGAATACGTTTAGCTGCAACTACTGATTGCGAAGGAAGTAAGGGTAGTCCCTTAACTTAAAAAGACTTGGTGGCGATAGCCAACATTCACGCGGGCGGAGCCGCGCGCGGGTACGCTAGTATTTTAAGATATACTCTTGACCATTCAATATAGCTTTCAGAGTTCGTGGCTTAGCAATTTTCTTCTAACGTGTAAGAACTCAAACTTTTCAAATTTCACTCCGCTTCATTTCAAACTTCGAATGAGAAATTTTCAATTTGTATTTACGCGTTCATTTCACATAACTTCAAAAATAGCGCCAACTTTAAAAAGCCGTACTCATAGTCAGGCACACTTTTATGTTTCGACAAATAAACCACGTTTTTGAGACCACAAGATGGCGGCTTGAAATGACGTCACGCCCGAATTTTTGCAACTAGCAATTTAAATTAAGAGTAGTTTTTTTTCAGTGACTATTTTGCTGGGGAGTTGCGAATGCAAATAATTATAAACATTTGAATGAAATAATAGTAGTGTCAAAAGTAGAAAATCATTTTTAGATTATACAATTTATTTTTTGAAAAAAATTGTTTATTTTTTTTAAATAGAAATGCTGTTTAACTAATCGGTGAGTTCTATTGAAATATATTTCAACTTGATTAAAATGTAGGTAATGAACAATGTTTTTTTTTGTTTTTTTTTTTCACTTTTTTTCATTCATGATGGCTTACGTTTGACTTCTATCTCAACTGATGGTAAGTGACGAGGTGGTCAACGAAAAATCACGCTTGCCTAGAAAGAACATAATCATCATCTATTTTTGCCGTTGACTGTACCTACGTATTTATGATTCTACACCGTCAGGGTTTACTCAGTAACTCTCATACGTTTTGTTTATGAGAAATGCTGCAAAATCCAAAATGGCTTCACACTAGTGTGGTCAGAATATTAGGTATGTCGTCCAATATTGTTCTTACCTTTGAATAAATAATGAGAGCCAGCATAAGCCCTTACAGTCCCTTTCACTCACGGTCAACCCTCGGTCAATGACCTTAGGGCAAATTTAAAACAAAAGCTATACTTAGTTGACTTTTGAGTTTTTGATTAAGCAAAATGTACTTCAATTCGCATTTCGTACGAAAAGTGGCTTTAGGCGCATCCTAATTCTCAAAATGACAACTGAGTCACAAAATCTAATCTAATTATTCTCAAAATGGCCCATTTTCAAAATGACTAATTATCAAAAAAATATTTAACCAATTTTGTAAATTTATTAATATCAATCGAAATTTCTTTATAATATTAGAAATGTGAAAGTTTGTGAGTAGGTATGGATGTATGAATGTGTATTACTCTTTCATGCGAATACGGCTTAACGGATCTGGCTGAAATTTGGTACAAGAATAGATTAGAGTCTAGAATAACAAATAGGCTTTATGTTCCTGAAATAGGTTCCTATGGGAAGTGGGCCAGAAACCGCGCGTCCTTTCTGAAGCCTATATTATATCGTCTATACTGTAAGGTATGAAAGAAATTTCATTCCGCGCACGCTTAGGCTGTGGAACGATCTCCCTGCAGTGGTTTTCCCTGGCGGCTACAATATGGGGTTCTTCAAGAAGGGCATTAGAAGGTTTTTGCGGGGTCGGCAGCGCGAGTGTGACGCCCCTGGTGTTGCACGCGTCCATAGGCCACGGTAACCGCTTTCCATCAGTGTGGGCCGTGTGCTTGTCTACCACCTAAGTGGTATAAAAAAAATGTACTCCTAAAGCCTTCCTTAATATTTTGAACTTATTCTTACTGGTTTATGAATATATATTTATAAATAAGGAAACGTGCACATCAATAACCGATATCTTCTCAAAATGTATCTTGAACGGATAAAGCTGTGTACACATACGGTCGTTAGACTATCTGGTGCATTAGCGCTAAGCGCTTCGTTCATTAGTGGGAGATATCCAACGTCCCCACCCGAATGTTTTTATATGTATGTGTTTATATTGTTCACAGATACGTAAGAAAAATATAAAGTTGTACAGAAATTGGAGGATATAACAAAGAAAATGTATTATTCAATTTAATTTAAATACATTATACAGCCGATATAAGTGTACACTACATCTGAAAGTCAATTCTTGACACAGTTATTTTAAATTCACTTCAGCTCGTAGGATTGCAGCTTGCGAAATTTCATCTAGAACAGTCTTTCTCAACATTTTAGTCATAAAATTATTCAGTTTTCTTTATTATTACGTGTATGTACTTGTGACCCTCTTTCCTGAGACTTTACCTTCAGCTTACCATCAGGCGAGGTGAAGTCAAATTGACGTGTCCCATAAATATATAAAAAAAATCTCACGTCCGTATATCTTCAAAGGTATGTATTAAATCGTCAGTTATTTACTTTGTCATGTAGTTCAATTAATGACAAAAAAGATGAAAGCGGTTACAGCACTATATTTTGAAAGCCAAATCGCAAAAAGAGAAACTTATTTGCAGCGGTATAAATCTTCAGAAAAGTATGCATGGTGATTTCGTGAATGGCTACTTAAAGATGATAAATTCTATGCAAAAATTAAGCAGGTACAACGGGTAGAATTGTTTTTATTTTTATTAACATATTCTCGTCGGTAAGGTGGGCTTAAAAATAAATTCTATTGTAACAGGCTACTTTTTGGACTGTTCTCGCTTACAATCATTTTTCAGTTATATCTAAGGTTTTTATCTCGGAACTCGGAGTCCGCTTTCACTTACTCCACCTTCTTAATTGCCATAATATTAAAGGTTTTTTTATCGTGGCCCAATATACCTCAAAATCACTACATAGTATAAAACAAAGTCGCCTTTTCTGTCCCTATATCCCTATGTGCGCTTAAATCTTTAAAACTACGCAACGGATTTTGATGCGGTTTTTTCCAATAGATAGAGTGATTCAAGAGGAAGGTTTATATGTATAATACATGCATCATTTAATTTAGTATCAGCATTGCACCCGTGCGAAGCCGGGGCGGGTCGCTAGTAAGCAATATAACAAAATATTTGATATGTTGATATAACGATCATCGTACTCAAAGTTTGAGAAGCGCTGACCAACATGTTTGTATCTACCGCTGGTATCTACATTTTGAGCAAACGCTGCAGCATTGAAGTGGCAATTAGCATGTAAAAAAATAGAAAATGTAAAAATATCGTGAGATTTTAAGCAAGAGTGGTTAGCTGCAAAATATAAAAAAATGCGTTTTAGTAGCTCTAGACAGTAGTGTTTATTGCATCAGAGTTGGGTTAGATGTCTGTTAGGTATCAAGGTCATGTAGCACCTTTTTTTCATCTGGATATCCCTCAGCTACCCCTCGCCGCTGATCTGGGGGAGGAGGACGTTTGTGTTATCAACCACCAGAGTGTAATGTTGGGCATTTCCCTCGTACCCGGGCTGATCTAAGGCTATTACCAGCCGGCGGTATGTAGGGTGGCCAGAGCTTACAATCCGCCCTCATTCCCCAATCCCCATTACTCCCCCCTCCCAACTCTCCCCCTCCGGGTGGGCCGCGTGTAGTATATATAAAAAAAAAACAGAAAAAAATACCGGTTTCGAGATGGTCCTCTCCGTCCGCACATCGGCTCGAGGAGAGTCCGCATTGCACTAAATAGGCTTTCATTCATCTGGCTACCCATTCGCTTCATTGGCCTCACCCACTTATTCTTGAAGCGATGATATTTTAAAAAATGTGCTCTGCATACCATAATACACTCTAAATTACTTGCATTCACTTAACAATGGAACAAAATAAACGTATCTCATCCTCTAAACTATAATCAAACAGTTTCTCCAAGCTCCGTTCTCTAATTCTATCTACTCCGTACCGTTCTAATCCGACGTCCGAGGCCTGTCAAACTTCGAAACAAGAACTGTTAAGGAAACACTATCTTTATGTTCCAAACGATAGAACTCAATTTGCTCTGATAAATTAGTTGGAAGTTGTGAAGTGGATCAGGTGGCTTGTGGCCGCAGTTGTAGCGGGTATGCACGTAGAGATAAATGTTATGTTTAGTGTAAATGATGAGATAAATTAATATAAGTGCTAATAAAGGGACGGCAATGAATCTTGTACTTATACCTTATTAGTAATGATCGGGGTAGTTGAGGTTATTTTGGTATAATGATATAAATGATTGCTTAATATGGACATGCTGAAGAGGTTTATAATTTGCCGAGAATATTCATAAAAAAATTAATACAAAAATAGCACGAACTTATTATAATCCTTTTTTAAGTTGGTTAAGTATCTATATAATAGACATTAAACTTCAGAATGTAAAACAAAACTTTTGAGATAACCGCATCAAAATCGTTCAACAAAAATGAGATTATAAAACAATCTGAAAGTTTGAAATGAAAATAGATTTCTACTACGAACCGTTTCTATGTCTACAGAGTTTAAATAATCATTCTAAATATGCAAATAAAATTATCTCATGAAAATCCAGTTTTATCTTTAAAAATCCAAATCAAATTACCTATCAACCACTCCTTAACCTCTTCGCCATAAAACCCAACCAAGGTGAAAAACTAATTAATTAATCAAAACAATATTACTTTAAACCCTGTAAAGCTTCTAATACAAGCATGTCCATATTAGGACTACATGTCCTAACACTGTTTATTAGTCTCGAGAGTAGCATTTCCTCCATAACTTTGATGCATCGGCTAACTCATTACTCTCCATCGGAAGCGCTAACGGCGGCCTGTCCTCGGGGACCTGCGCTTATTCCATATCTGTGCAATTTACAGTTTGATGACTTCGTTAATGTTATCCTGCCTACCTACCTGTACTATAAGGTACGTAGATGATAGTCAATTAGGGGCTTGAGGACTTAACTGACAGGTCGTCAATCGATGGATGAGTGGGTGGATGGTTGGAAGAGTGGATGGGTCTTTCAATCAGTCCAGAAAAGCAAAATGGATAAGAATGAAATTTGGCATAGAGATAGATTATTATCAGTCTAAGGAGCAGGATGAATATACCATACGGGTGGAGATGTAACAGCTAGGGTTATATAAAAAGTCTAAAAAAGACAGAAAATAAATTGAATTTTAACAAATTAATTAGATGCGTGGAAGTGTACTGGGTCCATAACCTATAGAAAAGTAATTATAACACGGAATAAATAGATAGTTCAACCAACGTTTATTGCTTAGTACAATAGACAAGACAGATACAAATATCATAGACACAAGCGCCACAAAAGAAAACAAATATAATTATATAATAATAATAATAATAATAATCATTTATTTCAGACCAATACTTAGTCCATAGTGTTAGTGTGTTAGTTACAATTTTACTTAGAATGATATTATAAACTAATAAGTATAGATTTGTAGTTTAATATACCTACAAAACTGACTGCAAGAAACAAAGAAGGAACTGAAAAGTGAAAAATGTCTGAATGTACAGTTATATTATAAGACACAAAAGTGTACTTAGGACTTTGGTATATATAATGAGCTACCTATAGATCTGTTAGAAGTCAATGCTTTCTTTTTATTGAAGTAGGTTAAAAATACGGTTATACTCCCATGAGCAAAAATACCTATAAATCTTTTAGAAGTCGATACCTTTGTCCTTTGAAATCGGTTAAAAATATGGTTCCGTATTCCCGTTAGCAAAAAATCCAACATCTCAAAGTCATAATATTACTAAAATGATGGTCTTCACTTTGATGGCCTCAATATGCCCTTTAACGTCCCGCTTAAAGAACTCCGGATTATGGGAATTGGGGAACACGTGCGTTGGTAAATAATTCCAAGTCTTTATGGTGCGGTGAAGATAAGAGGCACTCAACCGTATGGTTCGAGATGAAATTGTTTCCACCGTTTAGATGTGACACCACTGCACGTGTTGTTCAGGATAGATAAGGGTAGAGTGGGATTGATTGAAAGATTTTAACGACAATAAAGAGGTGATGGAAAACTGCCAATGAGGCTATCCTTGAAGGATAACTTAATTTAGTACTAAAGTTTGGTGTCTTGTTTAGATAAATAAAAGTTTGTCTGTAAAGATATGCTTTTTGATAACGTATCTTAATTTTACTGGGTACTCATAAAGAAAGTTAAGGGTGATCTTGAAATCTGGCATATTATTCAGTGTATTCCCCTGGCACACCCCTACATTAAAGTTTTTTTTAAACAAATAAGAATAGTGGGTTAAATTATGGGTTTAGTAATTTTTTATGTGGGAGGTTAACTACTTGATGGCTGGTCTATGTAGCCGGGAAATATGGTGTGCTCTAGAAAGGAAACTAGGCGCATTGACTAGTGGATGAAGTGAAAGTCAAAGTTCATTTTATTTTTGTAATTTTTTTTATATCACTTCAATTCACCTCGCCTGATGGTAAGCTAAAGGTAAAATCTCAGGAAACGTACACCAATAGTGCTATAATGGCTCTCAATTGTGGTATAGACCACAATCGACACTTGCCAAACACGAAAAAAAAGCATAAATAAATATCATAGGTTTAAGTAATTTGGTTTGTTTCAACGTGTTCTATCATCTTCTAAACAATGATAACAATTCATACTGCGTTTAAACTATGGTTTACTCGACCTCGTTGACCCATTTCCAGCTTAACTTAGCCAAGCAGCTCAGCATGACTATTACTTAATCAAAGCCGGTTGTCGCTGTCATGTGACAATTGAGACCGCAGAGTCCTAAACAAGTAAACTTACTACTGTGCTACACTACCCACTTCGTCGTTGTTTGACTTGATAACTCCAGTGATTGGGTCAGAGATACAAGTTTCGAGATTCGGACTCTGGACTCATAATTCATATCTATACTTATATATATACCTTACATAGTCTATATATAATATCCTTATATAATATAGTCCTTATTCATTCAGCTACTCGCTTGCTAAATACTTATTTAGCGAGCGAGTAGCTGAATGAATAAGGATGCGGCTACTTCTCAGAGGTATCGAGTTCGAATCCGGCCAGACAGTACCAATGTGAATTTCACTTTGTGGAATTTATATGTGCTAATCACATGATTTACCATCTGCTGACGGTGAAGGAAAAACATCGTGAGGAAACCCACATGTCCTAGAAGAAATTCTAAGGACATATCCGATCCACCAACCCGCATTAGGCCAGCGTGTGTGGATTAAGGTCTTTCAGCTCTCTCGTTAGAGGGGAGGAGACCCGTGCCCAGCAGTGGGACGTCAATGGGTTGTTATCACCAACAAGTATTTTACTCTATGATTAGATAATCTATATAAATATAAAAGAAAGTCGTGTTATTTATAACTCAACACCATTTATAACTCAAGAACGGCTGAACCGATTTGGTTGAAAAATGGTAGTGAGGTAGCTTAGAACCAGGACACGGACATAGGGCTTTTTATCCTTTTTTTAGTAGAGAGTGGAGTGGAGAGTGGAAGAGGAGAGTGGAGTAAAGAGTCGTTTTATTGGTGGCGATACCTACTTTCAGGCGAGCGAAGCCACGGGTGGCAGCTGGGAACATGAGTAGTATTTCTCGCAAGCAAAGCCGCAGGTAACAGCTAGTCCTAAATAATGTTACTAATAAAAGCCATTACCAAATAGCAGAAGGTATACAATGTGCTATCTGTAGGTGGAACCCGCAAATACAGCCGGAAGTTCCGGCGTCCATATTGTCTGCGCCCGGCCGGAACTAACTAGTTTCAACTGGTTCAATCGAGTTAGAGCCGCTCCGGATAAAACCGGACACTGTCGGATTCGTGCGAACACAAACGGACTAGGGTTGACTGTATCTATACTATTAAAAAAATACTTGGGTTATGTTAAATGATTTTGAACAAAACATTTTTTGAACACACACCTGATGGAAAGCGATCACCGTAGCCAACGGACGTAAACAATACCAGGGGCATCTAAACTGGGGGCTGAAAGGGGGAAGGGGGCAAGGAAGGGGTGGGGTAAGGAACTTTTCATGTCCTACCTCTTTTAAAATTCTCGTAGATTTGTCTGTTTATTTACTAGAAAGGTCAAACTTAATTCTGAACCCAAAACTTTTTTTTTGGTATTTTCTTGTCCGTTTGTCGATTTTTTTTTGTTCGCAATGGATGTAAAAACTATTACACATGATTATTAAACGGATTTCGATTCAATTTCAGCGAGTTTCAAATGCGTCAGTTGCCTAAAAGTCATCTATATTGGATGCTCCAAAAAACAAGTTGACACATAAAATCAATTCTGTTTACTGCCATCCCTACCGAGGCTGTTCAGTAGAAGTTTGATACGGAAACATAGCAAGATGCATCATGAATTTTTAATGGAATTATTTACACCTTTCGTGTCTCGTTTGATCACACGAAACGCCTACAAAGTTTGTAATGCATTATTTATCAAGCCATATAGTCAGATTTTCTTTTGAAAGAAAAGAAAGTTTTGAATAATAATTTTTCGTATATTTTTTTTATACTACGTAGGTGGCAAACAAGCACACGGCCCACCTGATGAGAAGCCGTGAGGCCTATGGACGTGTGCAACACTAAGAGTGTCACATACGCGCTGCCTACTCTGAAGGGAAGGGGGGAGGGCTAGGAAGGGGTGGGAGAGGAGGGCTTCAGTGAGCCCCTATCCTACCCTACTTACCGCCGGGAACACAACACAATGGTTATTATGGCCGCGGTCTTCTGTAGGCCGGAGGTACTACCCCAGCCGGACAGCTCATTTCGGACGGGAGATACCGTCGTCGTGTCCTACCTCCTTCGTATATCAGGAGATATAAAGCATAATAGGCAAAAATTTAAATCTTAAAAATCTAAGTCCACGCGGATGAAGACGCGAGCATTGGAAAGTTTTTAAATAGTCGTCAGCACGTGTGTGACACCTGACACCCCTGGCACACGTCCATAGGCCACGGTGACAGCTTCCCATCAGTGGACCGTGTGCTTGTTTACCTCCTAAGTGGTATAAGAAAAACCGCGAACACAGCTAGTAATAAAACAAAAAAAAAATTCTAATGTCAGTGTCTTTATAAACTTACGATCCCAATTGTTATATAACAATTGGGATCGTAAGTTTTTCACTTCCTTTATTACATTGTCTTTCCTCCCCCATTCTCTGTAACTTCTATACTTATCCAATTACCCACTAACTTGATCTAACTATATTATTCATGGAACGTGTAACTTCGGAGGTAACTTAGACGATTGTAGTCTCAGAATGGTATCCTTAGATATATCTTCTCGCTTCTTTGTCAATGAAATTTAAAGTAGAGCGAGAGTTCGGGTAAGATCGGATTTCCTCGGTTTTGTAGAGCGCTCTTTCTATCGCACATAGGACTGACAGTTTGATATTTTTATAGAGTAGTTAAAACCATTAATTTGTGTTCATAAAATACTAGTTGTTTTCTGCCACTACACCTTCGCGGTATTCTAATCCCGTGCCACAAGCTATAGGACTCTATTCCAGGAACAAAAGCAGTATCTGGATTATCCCAGACTATAATCCATTCTTGGACCGAATTTTAGCCAGATCCGTTCATTCATTTGAGTGTGATTGACTTACAAACGTCATCACAAACTTTAACATTAAATTTACGATATTATGTAAGATTCAAACTGTGGTATTAACTACTATTAGAAAATACCAAGCTTTAGAAATGAGCTGTGTCCTAACTAAATACCTAAACTAAACATTCTAGAATACATTAAGAAAATAAAGTATTTATTCGCTTAAACGGCAACAATAAATTAAGAAAACAAATTTGAATAAATATCACATTTGTCATTTGCTAAATTATTTTAGTTGAACCGAGTGAAGCCAGTCAAAGGTCACCATTCATTATGACATATTTAGTTCTACAAGAGTACGAAAACAACGTCCCTTTTGATAATAATCATTCATTCATTCATTCATTCATTCATAATATATCGCTCACTTTTATTTGACTAACGAGCAGAAAACTCACAGACGTTCATTTAAACTTCTAACGTTTCGTTCTATTTTCATGATGTATTTTCAATTGCAATTAACTTTGACAATAATTTTATTGTTATGTGCAAGCAATTTTATTTTTGAATGGATTTTTTCTGAGAAATAAAGTGATTGTGTCTGCGAACACCATGCTGAGGGTTCTGGAGGGGTAAGATAGAATATTAATAATTTCGGTTAATAATGAAAGAAACAAAGAAAGAAAGAAAAAAAAATCTTTTTTATATCAATTCAAAAATTTCATGTAATACATAACAATTTTATAACTATTTACTGGGGGATATAACAATGCATTCAATTTCTCACAGTAAGAATATTCATATACGATTGCCTGTCTTCTTGCGAGATCTGAAACCTATTTATAAGAAATTATTAGACGAACTTACCCTGACATAACAAATTAACACTTGGCTTTGAAGAGAGGTGGAAGCGTGAGGCGCCTAGAGTCCTAGAGTCTAGGACTTCCTAGAGGCTGTATATTTGCTCTTTCTATGAAAAAGTTACACAAAAGTTCTTTGCCGCACCATCAAAACCTGGAATTCTTTACCAGCTCACGTGTTTCCTTTCTCCTATAGTCCCGGGTCCTTTAAGCGGGGCGTGAAAAAGCATTTGATAAGGCCGTCAAGCTGAGGGCTGCTATTATAGCACTATCGGTTTTTGTAATGGTGACTCCGATTCCAGAGACTTTACCTTTTGCTTACCATCAGGCGAGGTGAAGTCATATTGACGTGAACGACATAAAAATACGTACGTACACATACTGTGTCGTTTGCGGCATGTTCTTATAGACGGTGAAACTTCAAAGACATCTCTTAGCTACGCAGTCGAGTGGAACAGTTGTACGACGCTCTGTAAGCCACCGGATTGGTACAAGTTGTAAGATTCGAGTCTATTCAATGCAGTTTATTTATTTGACAGCTTTTGTGGCGTAGCGGTAGTGCATTTGACTGCTACGACTAAGTGGGATTACCCACTCAGTGCAAATATTTTTATGCATGAATACGTCTTTTTGCAATGGTCTGGGTATTTCTATGTATATAAGTATATGTTGTCATATTTTGGTGAATATAACACATATGATACTTATATAATATACTTTGTGCCCTATCTCCTGCGCTAAACAAGACCTAAATAAGGCCAATGATAATGCGGTTACGATGGCTGAATTTTACGCCGGAACTATTTAATTTGAAACATTGACACGAAAGAAAAAGAAGAATGTATTTACAAAAAAAAGTAAGTACTTATATAAGTATGTTTATCTGCAATTAGAACCCATAACACAAGCTAGTTAAACTATGTTTACTTTGGGTCTAGGGAGCGCCGCTGTGTGGAATGTCGAAGAATATTTTATTTGTTTTAGTTGTAGAATCACCTTTATATTGTTGTATTTGTCTTGTATTTGTATTGTATATGTATTATATTTGTATGTATATATTTGTATTGTATTTGTGTTGACCTTTGACACTCTGTTGCATCACCTACTTTTGACATCTTGATATTATCTTCAACACAAACGTTAATGTACTTAAAGTCTTTCAACATCAATAAGAGCAGTTTTGTAAATCTGTTCTAAACGCTCTCGCTTATGACTTTGTCCACAAGACCGTTTAGGTCGCACTGTATGGCGGAGCCCGAGTTGCTCTCCAGAGTAAGATATGAACATCAACTGTTACTGTATATTTTACAATATCACAAAGTAGGTACTTCTGTAAATATATATAATGCAAATATTATATATATGAATATATCCTGTGCTTTCAGTTTGTTTTATACCACTTCAGCAAAATTATATTGCATTTGTTTATGTTGTAATACATAATAATATAATGCTTGTTATATTATAATATTATAAAATGCAACAGTGTGTCAAATAACTCGTATATATTTTGATTTTAGTTCATTTTATAACTCTGCAGCAAAAGTAATCTGAGTCAGAAAACGGAAATGAATCTAGTTGAATAAAGCTCGTAATAACAAAAATAAAATATTATTCATATTGAAATAATTTCTAAGATAAATATACTCCACACCTACCTCAACATTTTCCACCGTCATCTAGTTCCAAAACAAAATAAAAGTGTTATACACAACAACGTTGCACTAAATCAAATGCACTTGGACATTATCCAAATTGCCTGGCTATTTCGGAATTCCTTCGGCTGTAATAGTTCTGCAAGTGTTTCTGTTTTGTTGAAATATTAATAGAAGTTATTGTCCGACCAACAATTTGTGTTGATGGCGATAAGTTTAATACTGTATAATTTAGTTTTATTGTAATATTTTAAGGTAAATTTTATATTCATGACTGTTAACATATTCCACGGGGTATGTTTTTTTTTTTTTTTTTTTTATACCACTTAGGTGGCAGACAAGCACACGGCCCACCTGATGGGAAGCGGTCACCGTGGCCTAGGGACGCGTGCAACACCAGGGGCATCACACTCGCGCTGCCGACCCCGCAAAAACCTTCTAATGCCCTTCTTGAAGAACCCCATATTGTAGTCGCTAGGGAAAACCACGGCAGGGAGATCATTCCACAGCCTAAGTATGTAGAAGTATATTAACATTATTGTGTAACCAATAGGTAATGTTTTTAGAGATTATCATCCACAGTCCGTTGCATGATAATGGATTTGGTGAACGGAGCCGCTGGTCTCTGCCCAGACCAGGGTCCACTCTTCTCTTTTCCATTAGTTTATATTCACGTTTACTGGAGCGACTGGTGTCTGAACTCTTAATGGGAGAGGTGAGCTGTGTCTATACAATGAGGATATTAAAAAAACTTGAGTTACGACGATTCTGAACACCAAAAGTAATTTTTTGAGTTCTTGTCTGTTTGTACGATTGATGCAATAAATAGTGAACGATTTTACTTTTTTTTAGAAAATTCTTCGTCAGACTTAAACTCTACCGAATATTTGATGGCAATCGGTTAAGCAGAACCGGAGATATGACCAAACGTCGTGAATCAACATTCACGACATCGGTTATGTTAGCAATGTATTCATATTAAATCCAACAGCATGCTCTGTTTTCCTTTAATTGCCACGTATACTCAACGAGAGTTGCAAAAAACCGGTTAAAGCGCATAACTGCGCAAATAAAGGCGCTCGATACCGCGCGCTTGTTATATTAAATTTCATAGTTTTCAATTGCACTACGGGGTCTTGTTTCAGACTGAAACTCACTTAAAATATTGCTTTTTGCGGTGGCTGTGTTTACCGATATATGTATAGTAAAATGTTATGGAGAGGAGATTCGGAACAAACTGGTGATATACTAAAGTAAATATTTTTCAATGGAGTTCATTTTCATAGATGTTTGTATGGAAACCGGGACCGACGGCTTAACGTGCTCTCCGAGGTGCGAAAGAAGCAGTACAATATACTAGTAAAATCCTATAGCCCATTAAGAGCCACTATCTTCATAGATATTCCCCACAGTTGGCAGAGACACCCTCTGCAAGGCGAAGTTCTAATGCTACGTAGACACACCGTGTAACTTATGGCGTCATCCGTCATGGCCACTATCTGACGGTGGAAGTGTTCCGACGACGCTGAATATAGCGCCTTGATTTACTAACTGTACACATTAAACGTAATTTACTATCTTGTAATAAGGCAGCTGGCGAAAACAAGGTATGCATAGACTTATGTATAAACTACTAGCTTTCGCCCGCGCCACTTCACTCCACTCCACTCTCTACTAAAAAAAAGATAAAAGTAAGTATCCTAAGTCCGTCTCCTGGTTAGAACCAGGAGACGGACTTAGGATACTTACTTTTATCTTAGAAGCTACCTTCCTACCAATTTGCAACCAAATCGGTTCAGCCGTTCTTGAGTTATAAATAGTGTAACTAACACGACTTTTTGTTATATATATAGATTGGGACGTAAACTAGTCCCACGACTATTGGGATTCTATGGGAACCTATCAAGAGATAAAAAGTGACGTATATGTGTTATTTCTGACTATATCAACCCTAGTACAGTGAGTGAGTGATAGAGTATTTTTTTTAATATTTAAGGCCTCCCTTATTCCCCGTTACTTGTATAAACCACAACATACGTCACAAATAATTTGATTATAATCCATCCCAGAGTTTGAACAGCCTTAAAGTTTAATAAATTATACAATAACTAATTTATGATCATTTATTTCAATTTGTTCTTAACTTTTGTTATTTGAATACTTATTTATTAATGACGATAAATGACGATTTGCATTACATTATTTCACGAGGCGATGTGGTTTTAATGTTCTCAGTTGTTGCCAGTGGGGACCAAATCGTTGGTACAAGTGGGCGTGGGTGGATAACCTTGGGGTTATCCACCCACGCCCACTTGCACTTCCCAAATACTTCCGTCACATAACAGGAAAAAAAAAACTGTCAAAAATAAAAAAAAAACGGAAAAAAATATGCAAAGCAGTTAAACGATTGAAATATATTACAAGGGAATCTCAACCTTATTTAGCTTGCGATAAAAATGAATTTGCAAGCGGTGAATCGTTACTTCAAATTAATTTCCTGTTCCCGTTTCAAATATCTTCACTATGTTTTCACGAATATCCTGGTTAGCCTAGATTTCGTACTGCTTTTATTTTAGTACTGCTTTATCAGTAAAGCTAGTATTCCTTTTTTATCCGACTTCAAAAAAGAAAGAAATTTCAATTCGACTGCATTTTCTTTGCTTATTAAATCAGAGCTTTCGACTGGGTGAAACAATTTTAGTGATTTTTTTTTAATTTGAAAGATAAAGATAAAGATAAAATATTCTTTATTGTACACCATATACGACATTGATTTGCCAGATTTCTTCAACTTAGCGTTAATCCCAGTCGTATCCAAAGCGGATTTGGCAGGACCTCGATATTTTCCGCGAAGCGACTGCCATCTGACCTCCACAACCCAATGGTGACATTAGGCGATATCGAAGCATTGCAGCTAGACCGTTGTTGTTGGACTTTTTAGGGCTCCAACTACCCGTAACGACTGCCATAGATCTATACACAGTACATATACCAAAACAACATTTTTTATCTGTCTGTCTGTCTGTTTGTTCCGGCTAATCACTGCAATGGCTAAAGCGATTTTCACGGGACTTTCACCGGCAGATAGCTCATGTAACAAGAAGTAATTTCGGCTACTTAATTTTGAAAAAAGAATTACGGTCCCGCGCATAAAATAAAACTTCAAAAATCTAAAATCGAAGTTGTGGGCTTAGCTAGTTTAACATAAATAAAAGCTATAATATCGCTATTAACGTATTGCATTTGCGATAGAAGGCCCGGTAATGAATATTTTCCACAATCAATAACCCTCACATGCCATTCACTGAGAACTGAAGCTTAATTAAGCACCATCAATATAGAACACATCAATGATAGAAACATTGTAGTTAATTGATACTCCTAATTATCTACGCGTACTAAATTTACTGTATACCAAACATTCGAAACTCAACTGTAACTCGTGAAGATAAAGTTGAAATTGCATTGCGCAAATATACATTTAGCTTGATAGAATTTGAATCGTTCCGTTATGTTAAGCGAAAACGGTTCGGGCGTGTTTCGTGAATTAATATTGATCATTTATCATTTCTTGATCGAGAGTAGATAGTAGTTGATTTGTAATTAATCATGTTGGTTGAATATTGACGGTTATCATGGACTTGTATTGAACTATTCGTAGTTAGTTGGCTGCGGGAATATTATGAGTACTGTTATCGTGGCCCATACGAATAAATAAATAGATATTCTAGGACATTCTACATATCGCTCTTTAGACCCAAAGTAAGTATAGTTTAACTAACATGTGTTATGGGGTTTAGAACATGGATAAAGATTCTTAGATATATACTTCCCCCTCCCCCTTTCAGGGGGTCGAGGGGGCCATCTTAAAACCATAGATGGCCCAGGGTCAGATGGGGTATGAGGGACATATCTATAATTAGGTAACCTTACACCCCGGTAATTAAGACCCGAGACAGCATGCGATTTCAGTCGTTTAGATCCCGACATAACCACCCCCGATGGCCAACGGGGGTGGTATCAATCATAGGGCTTTCCGCACGATAAAAAGATATTTTTTTTGTTGTAAAAACATACATAATATTATACATAGAAACACCCAAACCAATGCAAATATACATATTCATGCATTATAAATATTTGCACTAAGCGGGAATCGAACCCACGCCACAGAGGCCGTAACTATTTCTGTAATCTGTATTTATGACAATTTTCATCCAGATACTCCTCCTTTTTTGAAGTCAAAACATCGGTACACAATTATTGCTGGTTGGACTCTTTTGCACCAGACCGAAAAACTACTGGTATAAAAAAATACGTGTGTACACATTTTATAATATAATGTGAATAGTTGTTATAAATAAGGCTACCTGTCAAAATGGTTACCAAAACACATAAATTAATATAAAAAATTCGTCAGTTAACAGTTTTACTTTCCGCTAAACTCATTCTATTACATTAATTAAATGCCACCATTAAAAATAATTTACGGCGGCCGCCATCTTTCTTCAAACGCATTAATATCTTAACAACACAGACTAAAAACGCGGTATCAGCTTTTCGGAGTAATTTCTTAATTCGTGGTCGGAATTATTTTTTTTACGTTTTCCTTGAACAGACCCTTCCTGACGGCACCTTAAATTTATACCCCTATAAGGCATCCCTTAAAATATTGACTTAATTTAAATAAGCTTGAAACTGTGTAGCCCTTTCGCTTGGTATGTTCCATAGATTCAAAGTTGGCTAGATATGACTAGGTACTTCCATGCTACGTGTCCCTAACTTTGTCTAGTTTTTATACCACTTAGGGTGGCAGACAAGCACACAGCCCACATAATGGGAAGGGATCATCGTGGCCTATGGACGTGTGCAACACCAGGGTCGTCACACTCGCACTGCCGATGGTCGGCAGTGCGAGTGTAAAAACAGTAAAAACATACAAATGCCCTTCTTGAAGAACCCCATATTGTAGGCGCTAGGGAAAACCAATTTTATAGTGTACGAAGTTTCCACAACTAGCTACATACCTCCTAATACTCGTAGTCTATTTTAGTATTATATATTTTTTGACATTAGTCACTCATGGAAAGCTATTTCAGGGATGGAAATTAGTCTATGTTTTCCAGTATAACCTATTTATGTATAAAAAAGACGTATCCCATTGAGTGCATCAATTTTAATAGGACGACTGTTCAAATTTCACCAAAATTTTCCCATAACTGAATCCAAATTTGGTGCTATAAATGGTAAGTAGGGTAGCCAGAGCTCACTGTACAGCTCCCCCCCTCCCCTTCCCTTCAGGGTAGGTAGCGTGTGTGTGACAACCTGTGTTACACACGTCCATAGGCCACCGTGACCGCTTCTCATCAGGTGGTCTGTGTGATTGTCACCTAAGTAGTATAAAAAAACTCCAAAATTCAAGTTTTGATTTTCAGTCTGTTTTATGCCGTGCGATATTCAGTTTTCCCTAAATCTGTGGATGCCCCCTTCCGCTTGGTATGTTCCCTCATTAGAAACGAGAGCTTATTGTTCATACATACACTTATTATCAGCACCGGCGAGATTCTTTGAGGCGGTTCTTTGTGAGTTGTGTTAGGTTTTTGTAAGATAACTTTGCGTTTTCTAGCATTTAATGGTGGATGTATGGTTCAAAGTTGTTTGAGTTAGCGAACTATTGTTTATAATAAACACATTACCACTCCTCGCGTTGCGCAGTCGAGTAAAAAGGCGATGAGATCTCCATACATTCAAATTATTAGGTATTCTACTGAATAAAAATAAATTTATGTATCAGTTTGTGGAGATGTTTGGATGTTTGTCACTCAATCACGCTCTAACGTCTGAACAGATCTGGCTGAAATTTGGTACAAGGATTTATTTATTTATTTTTATTTATTTTGATTTTTTTGATTTATTTTGTGGATTAATTCTGGAACAATACAAAGGCTTTTTATACCCGGGATACGTTCCTATCAGAAGATAAACTGTCATGCGGGCGAAGCCAGGGCAACAGCTAGTGATTCTTTAACTATTTTACCTTTGAATGTTTATCTGGTCTGACTTACCTGTGAAAAAGAAACAAAAATAATGATGAGAAAAGGACGAAGGGTATTTTGTGTTCCTTCAAGTTTAGTTCTATGTGCACTTGATACGAAACGACTGAATCAATTTAATAAAGTTTCTTGGACTGTACTGGATATTTTGTATTACAATCTTACTAATAAAGCGATTTAAAAAGTTTGTGGTGTATGCGCGATACTGAAATTTTTTTTGTCTATACGTTTGTTTGTCCTTCTATTCGTTTGTTCCGGGTAATATCAGAAGTGGCAGTGCCAATTATGATGGATTTTACTACAGATAACTGATGTTATAAAACCAGAAAAAGTTTAGGCCTAAATTAACTTAACTAAGTCTTTGGAATTTGGTACCAATTTCATCTAAAAAATCTACAATTTCTTGTTACTCTCTTTATACTATAGTACTTACAATTAAGTCCTAAAGGTCTAAACAAAACTTGATTACGACAGCCTAACGTCCCATTGTTTTAACATAGCCGTTAGTAATTTGCCAAGATAAGCCTACGTTCGCAATGAATACAGAAATTAATGCTACACATAAATATCCGATGTCTTGGCTCGAGTCTAAATAAACTGGTACTTACTTCACTGGCCTGGGTGTGGTCCAAGGGAAAAAGATTAGCGATTAATAATGATGTCTTTTGTAATTCTCCGATTACTCGTAATTTGGGCAAAGCGAGTGATAAGAAGAAAGATATAGTAAATAAAATATGAAATTAATGTATTTTTATTCCATTGATTACACAGCCATAGTAGCCAGAAAAAGTGCTTGTTTTTTTTTAAATTAATCACATGAATGTTTATGAATAGAACTGCCACTTATAAAATAATTAGGCGAAAGATGTAAAAATCTTTGTAAACAAAACAATAGAACTGTTAGACTTTTTTTTTAGAAATTCTTTGTTTTGACGTCGGTCATTTTATTAATTAGTTAAAACCAACTCACGCAATAACGAGAAATACAAGAACAATAGATTCCTTTTATCTATTGCTAACATAAAACAATAAACGTTCAGAGCACAAAATAAATAATTTTATGAACAAAAACTTCTAAAAAAACATATCCGGTGTTTGCCAACCCTAAAAATTATGTCTTAAGGAAAAGCGATAACGATACGCTTTCTCCTAATCTATGGTACTAACATAGAAAGATAAAACAGCTATTATTCTTAAGAAAACATAATATTTGTTTAATCGAAATTTACCCAAGTAATATGAAAAAATAGTAACTTTACCTCCTTTATTTTTACATTTCGAGAGGATATTAATTTGGTATGCCTTTGTCTAATGATTATGGTTTAAATAACCTACAAATTATTGCCCGATTACTTAAGCAAAATTAATTCACTAACTTCTTATTGTTCTAGTATCAATCAATGATCCAATAGTAGTCCACTGTTGGACATAGGCCTCTCCCAATGTGCGCCTTTTTAGCCGTTAGAAATTAGCTTAATTTTTACGTGCCGTGTATGATGGACTTTAAACGAAATTACTACGCACGGCATCTCTCGCGTCATGGGGAATCTGATGTGTCCTAGAAAAGAAATCCCAGAGACCCCGACCTGCTCCAATCACCAGTGCGTGCGGTCGCATATCCCCTCCCCTAAAGAATACGATGGGTGGCCACTCCGGGATCTGCTTCTGTTAGGGCTCATGGAAGACGGACATCTTGCGATTCCACCGCCCAATGCGCCTCCTATCGGAAGAGTCGTTAGTAATTTGCCTAGATAAAGCCTACGTTCGCAATGACTACAAAAAATAATGCCATACATAAATTTCTGACGTCTTGGCTCGAGTGTAAATAAACTAGTAAGTACTTACTTCACAGGCCTTAAAAGTGTAGTCTAAGTGAGAAAAAATAGCGGTTTTAATATCCATTTCTTCAATACCTAGAGCGGGACTCATTATAATATTACTGGATTAGAAAACCTCATGATATACACACACACTTACCGCTTCAGGGTAACCAAACCACAGAATCAATATTGAATTTTACTCAAGTGATCAAACAATCGGTTTACCATTTAAAATGTTATATATGAGTTGGGTTCTAGTTAGCCCTATTATCTCATTTATTCATTATTCTTAAGTATACATTTAATATTAGCTGTTACCCGTGGCTCCGCCCGCATGATGAATTTTCCGCATGAAACTACCATGACAGTATTCCTGGGATAAAAAGTAGCATGTCTGCTGAAGTTTAGGCATAGACAAAGTAGTCAAGAATTAGACTGCTTATCACATTCGTTTTCGAGAATGACATGTGCAAACCAGCAAACTCATTAGCTTTATTATCAGCATAAATGTGTATCGTAAAATGGTAGTGACCTTTTTCACAAACAATGTCCAGTCTTATTTAAATTAGAACACCATACAGTGACAGCTGGGATTGAATTCCATTCTGACATAATAAGGATGATTTATTACTCCGGTTGGTTTATAGTTTTAATATCTATAATGTAGGTAGGTCCGCAAGTAAGGATGAGGGTAATCCCAAAGTTTAATAAACTGACTAGAATCCATGGCTTAATCACATAGTTGAGTAAGGTCCCTTCATTTGTCAGCTGTCTAAGGGAGACTTAAATCTAAAAATACAGCCACACACGTATTTCCTTTTACCAATTTTTCCTTATATGTAGGTATTTAAGTGATTATTTTACTTAATACTGTGTTATGTAAGCTTAACGCAATATAAAGTAATGCTTTAGCGAGTGATATGTAATTAATTAACTACCTACCTGACGTCCACAGATCTGCATACGTGGATGTTGATTATTATTTTTTAGTCATTTCTCCGGTTATATTTAACCAATTTGTACTCGTAATAACATAAAGCAGATTTTAAGTCTGACTAAGACAATTTTATTCTATTATCTTTTAAAAAAATATTCAATGTACAGTTTTGACTTTCCTACCATTTTATTATATGTATAGATAAAAACAACCGTATTAAAATCTATTCAATAGTTTTTACGTCCATCGCGAACAAACAGACAAAAATTCGAAAAGAAAAAAACTATTTTTTGTTTAGAATCGTTTATATAACATAGCACAACAATTTTTTTAATATCACCAATGTACAGACACAGCTAATTTTCAATTTTATAGTATATAGATGGAAGAGCGTGAGTTTAGTTTCATTATTTTTATACATTCAAAGTTTGAAGGTATTAGAAAAAGAATTACATGGTTCGGACACGAAGAGAGGTTGGATTAGATTGACGAAATAGTTTTCATAGACGAGGGTGAATTGGCAATCCGGTGAGGGTCAGCCTAGACGTACGTACATATGCCAATCAGATTGAGGACATTTGGAAGAAAGCCCTGGGTAAAAGTACTCGCAACTGGTGGGCCTATATGAAAACAATTATGAACCTTTTCCTACCTCTTGAATGTGGATGTCAAAATATTTTGTCAAGATATTTTTCTTCAAAAAATAGTACCTTTAACGGCTGTTTACTATACCTAACTAAATCATGGGAAAATCGCAACGAAAATCTATTGACGAAAAAACGGCTAAATTGACATTTAAACTTTCGTGTTCTATGATTATAATAATAAATGTAAACAGGAATTAACGCGATCATGGTATAGGTATATACATACCTTTGGAATGCCTGACGTTTTGACCAGGTTACACCGGCCGTGGTCACAGGCTGACTGTCTCAGCTGCGCACGCCCTCCGTCGTCGAGTCCGCGAGGTACCCGGTTGTTCATCTACCCGCAAATTTTCGACATTTTTTATATCATTGTTTCTCCATGTACCGTCACATACCACACTCACAGGGTCCCTATTATCTGAGCAAACGGCTCAGTGTCTATCCGTCAGGCATTCCAAAGGTACGAATATACTTATGCGTTAATTTCCGTTTACAATATTATTATATAAAACAGTTAAAGTTTTATGCAATGCACATATCATTGATAGAATATGCAAGCTTAGCAAAATAAAAATATTATTTTGCTTGAGTAGTCACATAAAAATTAATGATTGCTGATTGTGTGTCAATATTAACACACAGTTTACCCAAATAAGATACCTATTAAGAAATTATAATATATAGACGCACAATAAAGGGTTGGACAAAATAACAATGATTTTGTTACCCGACGTTTTTCTCTGACAACGCCACGCTGCTATTAAAACTTCACTCAATTAAGAAATCGCTTCAGCTTATGCCTTAAGTACTCCAAGCATATGGATGCAACCGTCCGTCGCTCTCGATATTTGCATCCGCGGGATGGCGCTGCAAGTATCATGAATAATTCATAAACTAGAAATATTTATAAGGACTGACTCCACTCACCTGAGACGCAATAAAGTTGAGAACAGAAGTTTAAGTCTGAGATGGGATTTTAAGAGCCGGACATTGAACAATCTAAGTTTTAAGTTTAATGCTGATATGAATTTATCAGTGGTTTGTAGTGTGGTATGAAGACGATGACGAATAATAATCATCGGATGAAATCGATTGCAGGTTTTCACCTCGGAGTTTGAAGTCCTCCGAGTTTATCTTGTCCTTTTTGAGAGCAAATGCCGTCTTACCTGCAAGTCCTGAAAATAAAGTCTGCGCCTGAACTTTATCTGATCTTTATCCGACTGTGTGTGTCCAAAAATCCGTAGCCAGGCTACTGACGCATCTATGCGTCTTCTGAACTATTTTCGTGACCAGTCTTCATTTGTCAAAATAAAACTTGCAATGAAATTGTTTAACCAATAAGGTAAAGACGACATAATCCCAAGGATACCCAAGTGAACTTTTTAACCGACGTCAAAAAAGGCGGCCTTTTTATGTTTGTTACCTCAGAAGTTTCAACTGGGAGAACCAATTTTTATGATTCTTTTTATTTCAAAACTGGTGCTTCCCGCGTAGTCCCATTTCAATTCGGTCCAGCTTTTTATATAAATAACTAAATAATAATAAATCAATAATAATAAATATTCTACGACATTCTACACAGCGCCCTCTAGACCCAAAGTAAGCATAGTTTAACTAGCTTGTGTTATGGGTTCTAGAATGCTGATAAACATACTTATATACTTTTTTTTTGTAAATACATACATATTATACATAGAAACACCCAGACCAATGCAAATAGACATTCATGCATACAAATATTTGCACTGAGCGGGCATCGAACCCGCGCCCCCTGCGTAGCAGTCGCATGCACTATCGCTACGCCACAGAGGTCGTCATAATAAATATATATATATAGTCTTGATATCTTAATATATATAAATCTCGTGTCACAATGTTTGTCCTCAATGGACTCCTAAACCACTTAACCGATTATAATAAAATTCGCACACCATGTGCAGTTCGATCCAACTTGAGAGATAGGATAGTTTTTGAAACGGATTTCGACATCCACGCGGGCGGAGCCGCGGGCAACAGCTAGTAGTCATATAAGAATTATGTTACTGGATATTCTGTATTTTTTTTGTACAGTACTCGGTATAGTTTGCAAATGTCTTAGCAAACATATTTTATGCTGTCAGTGTAACGACGGCGCATTAATATTGTCATTTCTTTTGCATTCGGGATTTTTCTGCTCCAAGAGAAACTAATAGCCGGATCCACACCAAATGATCCATCTTGGATCAGCGATCCCGCGATCCGCGATCCAGGATCACGGAGCGGGATCGTGGATCGTTTTAGACCGATCCAATTTTGGAAACGTGCGATCCCAAAGATACGCTCCAAGCGATCCAGACTGATCCGCCTATAGCACAGTTAAACTTTCGGTCGCTATGGAGTCACACGTGCAGCAACGATGTCGAATTGCTGTGGCAGCAACAACCTACAACCTACTTGGATCCATAAGCATAAGCATTTAAGTATGTTCCTTGTAAAGGTATATTAGACGACGACTTTCAAAATTTTCCATTATGTGTGATCGCGCGCTCCACACACAAACGTCTACACCGAGCGCGCCGAGAGGCTGAGGCGCCTGTGTGCTACTCACAAAAACCGACAACTGACGGATCGCTCGCGGCAAGGAGCGAGCGCTCCTGCCGCGCAGTTTGAATCGCGCGAGGCAAGTCCACATCAAACGCTCCTGTGGAGCGCGCTCCTGCCGCCCGCGATCGGAGCGCGCTGGATCGTTTGGTGTGGATCCGGCTAATGAGATTTCGTTGCATGGAATAATAGTTTTTTTGTCGAATGCTTAATCGGTTACACAGAATTATAATATTTTTATTTATTATTATTTTTCTTTCTTTCTTTCTTTTTCTTTCTTTCTTTCTTTCTTTCTTTAGGTCGACCAATCACATCCAAGCTCATCGCCGGCGTGCGATACGCGCGCCGCGGCGGAATCACGAGCTGGAGTGTGATTGGTCGACCTAATCTATTCCGTAGCGGCTTAGACTTTTGACACTTGTCTACGGGTCCAGCTAGACTCACTCGAAACTGGCGTTTGTATAAAAGAATTGTGATAGTACATACCATCTTCCATCTTACCATCAGGTGGGATTGAGGTCAAACGTACGCCTATCCTGAATGAAAAAAGAAAAGTTCGTGAAGTGTAAATATGGGCCATCGTCTCCGTTTTCATATTATCTATACTAATATTATAAAGCTAAATAGTTTGTTTGTTTGTTTGCTCCCCCTTCCCTTCAGGGTAGGCAGCGCGTGTGTGTCACCCTTAGTGTTGCACACGTCCATAGGCCACGGTGACCGCTTCCCATCAGGTGGGCCGTGTACTTGTCTGCTACCTACGTAGTATAAATAAAATGTTGACGTGTCTAACCTAAAAAGTCTTTACAGGTTTTCTATTTAAGCCCAAGATACGCACCGCATTTTGCAAACAATTAAATCTTTCATCTTGGTATTAATCTCTAAGAAGGATATTTTAAGATGTATAAAAATAATATTTTACAAATTTTTTCTTAAACACCAACCATTATAATATTATCTTATAATCGTTTAAAAGGGTCCCGGGAGGGCACCATTAATTCTATACACTCTCCGGAAGTGAGGCAGCAGGTGGCGCCATCTAGCGGACGTACAATAAACGTCAGACGTTACCTTTGATAACATTAATATTGACGGTTAACTCTTTTAAATGTACCTTGAAATAGGAAATAAGGCCGTATAAATACGTCTTGCCGACATAGTTTTTTTTATTTCAACCTTACTATGCATACACTTCATTCTCTGGACCTTTTTCCCAATTCAGTTGGGGTCGGCTTTCCAGTCTAACTGTGATGCGACTGAACTTCGATATTTTCCGTGGAGCGACTGCCATCTGACCTCCACAACCAATGGTCATTATGACCAATGGCGATATTGAAGTTCCAAGTTAGACTGGTTGGACTTTTGTGGGCTCCAACTACCCATAACGACTGCCATAGATGTTTGTATGGCAACCGGGACCGACGGCTTAACGTGCTCTCCGAGGCACTAATAAACCTGCGATAAATACACACATAACTTCGAAAAGTCATTGGTGTGTGCCATGGTGGACCTGAGATCGAACCCGAGACCTCGTCTCAGCAGTCCATTATCCAAACCACTAGGCTATCGCGGTTCAACTATGCATACACTTAGAAGTAGGAATTTAGGGTTGGCAGCGCGGGTGTAACGCCCCTGTGTTGCATACTTCTATGGGCTACGGTGACCACTTCCCATCAGGTGGGTCGTGTCTAATTTTATCAATATAACCACTTTGGACTTCGGACATCCGCTGGTTCATGCCCGGGGCTTTTAAGCGAAGCGTGAAAAAGTATTTGATGGGGCCGTCAAGCTGAGGGCCACCACTGTAGCACTATCGGTGTATGTAATGGTGACCCCTACTCCTGGAACTTTACCTTTATCTTACTATCAGGCGAGGTGAAGGCATGTTGATGATGTGTTCAATATAAAAAAAATATATTTCTTTCGAAAATGTTTTTTAGTTAGTCTTGTAGTTAGATTTTCACATTAGGTTTTTACAGAGTCGGGCGCGAGTGTGACGCCCCTGCTGTTGCACACGTCCTTAGGCCACGGTGATCGCTTAACATCAGGTGAACCGTGTACTTTTCTGCCACCAAAGAGGTTTAAAAAAAAAAATTTCTTTCGATAAAATGTGTGCAGAATGTGTATTATGCCGAGCACGATGTATTAAGAGCACATATTAACGGCAGGCTATAGTTACGTAAGAGCCATTCGGTGCAAACAAGAACAACAGTTGGTAAACTTCAGACCGCTAGTGAAAGAAAACAGAGGAGTAGATAATAAACAGCCGTCTTGTGGGGCCATGAGATCAGCGATTGCGGAAACGTAGCGGGAGCGTTTTAATATATGTATTATCTATTATAAAAAAAATGAAAATTAGCTATTTCTCTACATTGAAGATGTTTAAAATCTGCACATTGATGATAATACAAAAAATAACTTGAGTCATGTTAAAAAACCAAATTTGAACACAAAAATATTCGTATTAGAATTCCGGCCTGTTTATCTGTTTATTCACGATGGATGTAAAAACTACTGATCGAATTTCGAAGCGGTTTTTTCTATTGGAAAGGTATTCATACAGTACCTGTAAGTATTCGCAAATAAAATGATGATGATGATAATGCACATCTACTTTACAATTTTATAATAATATAGATAATATTATTATACGTCTAATACACAATACACTTTCTCTCGCTTATTTCGTGGCCCCAAACATCACGAGACACTGTGAGCTGGTGACCAACAACGCAACTACATTATCTTCATTTGTAACTGGAGTAACCAGTGAGAGATGGCGACTGTCACTGTACTCACTGTGAAATAACACATGCAGTCTAAATTTACTAATTAATACTGCTTTTTTATTTCCGTGGGGATTTTCGCATGATAAAAAAGGCTTATTCCACTTATCCCCGTTGACAATTCCCGTTGATTTGACAGATTTTGATTGGCGAAAGAAAATTATTTAATGGGGATTAGTGAACTTTTTAGTTCAATAATCCCCATTAAGTAAATAAATAAAATACTAGGTATTTCATTTTTAACGTACCTAATAGGGATTATTGAACTTTTAGTTCTAATAGAATTCATCATGATGGGGATTAGTGAACTTTTTAGTTCCCTAATCCCCATTAAATTTTTTTTTTGCGTCAACGAGGAATAGTGAACAAAAAGTTCAATAATCCCCATCAATGGATTTTCATCAAATCTAACTTCATTATCACATGTATCATAATGAATTTCGTTCCGTAAAACGCGAGAACCTAGTTTAGTCTACGGAATTTCCATTAATCAATTCCGGCTTGACACCGTATCGTACACAATAGAATGAACATAACATGTTGTGTATATTTTTAGAGTTCAACTTCTTTAGACATGTTAGGAGAAGTAGCTTCGTGTGTATTTTCAGCTAGAGACAAAGTTGCGCGCAAATGTGATCCACAATAGATTATTTATAGAACTTCCTGTTTGAACATGTAGTGTTTTAAAGAATTATTTTCTTACCTTTTTTATGTAGGACACGTCAAAATGACTTACCTCGCCTGATGGTAAGCTAAAGTCTCATAACCAGGGTCACCACTACATACACCGGTAGTGCTACAGTGGCGGTCCTCAACTACTATACCTATACTAATAACAATTATAAAGCTAAAGAGTTTGTTTGTTTGTTCGTTTAGTCGGTTGAACACGCTAATCTCAAAAACTCGGTTCGTATCGACTAATTATTTTTGTGTCGGATAGCCTGTTTCTCGAGGAAGGTTAAAGGCTATATATCATCACGTTACTACGTAGAGGAGCGGAGCAGTACCTAATCAGGCAAACTTCCATACATTATTGTAAAACTAAGAAATTTGGGGCTTGTATAGGATACAGGGATGAAGATATCACGAGTGAAGCCGCGGGGGATAGCTAGTTTTGCTAATATTATATACAGTTTGGGCCAAATAAATTCCATCTATTCGGTTTTGGGAGACAAAGAATGTACCTTTACGTAAATTAAATAAATAAATAAATAAATTAATAATAAGTAATAAATATGTTGAAAAAATCATTCCCTTTACTATCATAATCTTCACGTTTTGCGTTCACTCCCGGTTGCGTCCAAAACCTCCCGGAGACCTCAGAGCAGACTCTGAGGTCTGCTCTGAGGTCCTCTCTAATTTTATGTAGGTCTCTAATTTTATTGCCTATGGCTCAGAAGCCATAGGCAATAAAATTAGGTTTTCTGATCGGAAAAATTGATCATCCAGGATGGGACTTGAACCCGTGACCAATCCCTTACAGGGGGAATGCTCTGACCAACTGATCAATTTTTCCGATCAGAAAATCATTGGAAATAGTTAGCATGCAATTGCTTAAAAATTTCATTCAATAAAATTAGGTATCTCTGGTAGTGAGACCATTATCATGTATGTCATCTCCTACGACGTCAAGTCAACGATTCTTGGGCCTACCCTACAGCGCGGTGCTTGAAGACCCAAGGTTTAAGTCCAACATAACCACCTCCGGACGGCGAGGGGATATCTGTGGGGATTTCTGTATGATAATCGAAAAAAACTTACCCTTCCTACCTTGGTCGTATTGAGAGTAATATTTCATCGACTGGCTGAAAGATGGACATACGATGGGTTCTCAATAATATGGTTCTGTTCCTTTCGGATACAGGAACCCTAAAAACTGTTAGAAAACTAAACAGAAATATCATCATGCACTGAACACGACAGTCTACAATTTTGAACTTGGACTAGTGACAAATTGTCCATCGCTTTTGTGACAATGGCGTTCATTCTGCTGTATATACCTACATTAGAATTTTAAAATAATTAGTGTACAAACTTTTTCTAAAATAACATTCAGGATGGAATTTGATCCCACAGCCAATCTGACACAAACCAACTGAGTTACCTCAATACGTCCTCGGTATTTCTCTTAGAGGGTGACGCTAGAGCCGTTTATTCCTTTCTTAGATGTTCACTTTTTACGAGTTAAATACGTGGTACATTTTCATTAAACTAAATATTCTTTTAGACTTTGTGGGTTGAATCTTAAAATTTGATGTATAAATAATGTATTAATTGTGTGTCTAATTGTCTATGTGTTAAATTTAATATTGACCTTATTTGTTAAAAATCTTCAAAGTAGTGGGCGAAAGGGGAAACTGCATACGCCAAATTAAAAAAATATATCGTTTTGCTTATTTTGGAATTTTTCTAAAACTATTCAACATCATTACGGATCGCCCTAATAGTTTGTCAATTTTAGCAACAAAAGAAAAACTAAATTTATTTTAAAGTCGACATAAAATTTACAGATTTTAGTTCAGTTTAATGTAGAACAGAATCGACACCAATGTCTCCTATGAATAACTGCTTGTCAAACTTGGTGACTTAAAATAGATTGTGTGAATTATTAGTTCGGGAAGTGGACAAACCAGTGACTAGGCCATAAATTTGATAGATCGGTTGAAATTCGGTTGTAGATCATTAAACTCTAGACTTTGAAAATATTAAAAATTATATTCTACGACATATAACATGGTTTTGAGAAAATGTGTTTAAAAATATTTGTACGGAACGGGCATCAAACTCGCAAACTCTGACGTCGCGTGGAATTTTTCCAGCTAAAGTGTCGTGTTAGCGAGAGACGAGTTTAAGGTGAGCTAGAGGCGCGCTAGAGGTGTGCGAAAGACACGACAAAATCAGCTAAGCATGTCTTTAGCTCAACTTAGGCTTGCCCTTTCTTTATTACTCACGACTAAAAGATTTAGACATTAGGTATTATTATTTTGTTATTAATTAGGGGTTGAAAGTGTAACTAGGAATATTTGCAATAGGCACTGAGCTACAGGGGGGTCAAAAGTGGGTCAAAACGGTTCGTGTAATAGTGCACCTCCCCTCCCCCCAATTCCTCCTCCTGGGTTGGCAGCGCGAGTGTGACACACCTGATGTTGCACACGTCTATAGGCCACGGTAACCGCTTCCCATCAGTTAGGCTGTGTGCTTGTCTGCCACCTAAGTAGTATATAAAAAAAAATTCCGACGAAGTAAAAAGTCTACGCTAACATTCAAAAGCAGAAGTTTGATTAAAGTCATTACCGCCGTCTCACAAATTTAGCTGGAGCGAGAGCTGACCACAGACGGTCTGTGATATATTAGCATGGCCGTAATGAGACTGTGGTCACTCGCCGCTGGGCGGACTACTTTTATGTTTAAGCTGACTTGAAACAGAATATTATGATGAGAGTATGAGCAGACATGTAATAAACACACCTATAGACCTAGAATTATTTACTAGCGTACGTGTTTTCTTCCTCACACAGTCTCGGGTTTTATGCGGGGCGTCAAAAAGCGTTTGATGAGGCCGTTAAGCTGCACTATCGGTGTATGTAATGCACGGAGCACAATAACCAGATGTAATGGTGACCTCCAGTCCTGAGACTACTTTTAGCTTACCATCAGGCGAGGTGAAGTCATTGTAACGTGTCTAATATAAAAAAAAATCATTTCGGTTTCAGTTACGCTTGACTGTTCTTATGTATGGAAACTTATAAAGAAGAATTGAAAGATATTTGCTGGGAATTGTGATGTCATACAGCGTGAAATTTAAAAAAACAGGAACAATTTTAGAATAATGCAGCTACGTATTCTTCTGCGAAATGAATTAAAATGTTATATGTACGTATTCAAGAAGAACCTAGTAACTTCAACTAATTTACGCAACGAGCTATGCATGCAATTTCTTTGAACGTTAAAACTCGCAATGAGGTCATCCGTCTAAGAACTAAAGTCGTAGGAATTGTGATGTCCTAAAGCGTGAAATTAAAAAGAACCTAGCTATTGGTTTTTTCTACAAAATACTGAAGAGTAAAAAGTGATTGTAAATTGTACAGTCAGCTACAAAGGTCATTTTTAGATTTTGAACAGTAGTTTTGAGCAAAGTAAGTAACTTATGGTTCTTAATGAAAATGATGTTTAATTACTAAGTTTCTAAATCTGTGTATGTGGTGGTGACCCCAGTCCTGAGCCTTTAGCTTACCATCAGGCGAGGTAAAGTCATTTTGACGTGTCTTATATAAAAAAAAGTTGCCTCTATTGAACTACCTTTAAACTTTGAATACAATATAAAGAACCATTTTCATTTGAATTTTCAAGTTTGATATCTGTGCAATCATCATAGACTCAGATGGAGGTAGGACACGACGGTATCTCCCGTCCGAACTGAGCAGTCCATCTGGGGTAGTACCTCCGCCCTACAGAACACCGCGGCCATAATAACCATCGTGTGTGTAAGTAGGGTAGCCAGACCTCACAACCCCCTCTCCCCATCTCCCCAATCCCCTCCTCTAACCCCCTCCCCTCCTGTAACCACCCCCCCTCCAATCTTCTCAATACCACTTCCCTCCAGGGTCGGCAGCACGAGTGTGACACCTGATGTTGCACACGTCTGTAGGCCACGCTTCCCATCCGGTGTGCCGTGTGCTTGTCTGCCACCTAAGTCGTATAAAAAAAGACTTTCACCACTGGTATAGTCAGTGGTGAAAGTCTCTATAATGCAATGTGAATACAGTTTTTAAATTGCACAATACAATTTCGGTATTAATCGACGAATTCTTTTTATCCCTTGTTCCCGTTTGCTGAATCTAGTTCCACAGTTGCCGAACAATATTTCGCAATTGGCCATAGCTGCTCAATAAGCGCCTCACGACTACACATCATCACAATGGCTTGAAAAATACCAAGTAATAATAGCCTGCTGCTGCGAGCTCGATGTAGGGCCACTAAATAAGCGGGTTAGGTAGTAAAGACGCTACAAACGGCGGATATACGTCTTATATCTACGGTTAAAGACGGACGTAGTTATATTCGTAGTGGCAAGTGGCAATTAGAAAGTTAAAATGAAAACCATTCTTGTCTTACCCCACGGGCAAGGCAAGAATGGGGCAGATACAAAATAAATATAAAGAACTAGCTGTTGACCGCGGCTTCACCCGTGTGGAATTCTGATCCCGTTCCCATTACCTATTTGAACCTATTCCAAGGATAAAAAAGCCTATATACGAGTAGGTATTATTCCAGTCTATTCTTGTACGAAAATTCTTATCCTTTCAGCCGTTAGGACGTGATTGAGTAACAAACATGCAAACATTTTAATATTTTTTTTTGTTAATTTATTTAATTTATTAGTTAATTTATTTTAACTATTAATTTATTTAATTTGTTAATTTATTTCTTAATTTTTTAGTTAATTTGTTAGCTGTAAGTTTTCCGAAAACATTAAAATAAAATAAAATAAAATAAAATTATTAGTAGGAAGTAGGATAGTGTTGTATATTATGAAGGTAGTTGCACATTTTATAATATATGAAAAAAATATTCAGCTAGGAAACCCTGCCTGTCATTGACATAACATTGGCGCAGTCGGTATTTAAATTATTATTTCATGTAAAAGTGTTCGTTTTATAATAATTTAAAATGCCAATCGGAAAATTTTAACCTTTTTCTATCGAATCCCAAAAGTAGGACAGTTACGTGCGTCGCGTTAAACAATTATTTTATAACTTTCTTCTTTAGGAAATAGAATTAGTACGAAGTAGAAAATTAAGAATTTTATTAATAGAAAGTAGGATAGGATACCAATTTCAATCATGTTTTATGACTACATAACTATTGTAGTCATTAAAATGTTGTTCTACGATACATTTATCTCTTGTTAGTATATTTTTTATCCAGCGAATTTTTCACTAAAATAACTAATTTAATATATTATAGCATTAGTCATATTTCACGTCATTCTAAGAAAAATATATCGCGTGGGTGAAGCCCATAGATATTGGGTGGTATTTTGAATTATACGTTATGTAGTATTAATAGTTTTGAATAATATATTTATAACCCCAAGGTGGCAAAGATATTTTTCAGTATTTACTGTGACAATCTAATATTAAAGTGAGTAAAGTTAAAACTCGAAGTACTACAGACTAGTATAGACATATTCGATGCAATACTGGAACCTAAGCATTTATTGAAGAACGCAATACTGTAGTTACTAAGTAAATCATGAAGTCATGAGGTCATTCCATAATTTGGGGATTAAAAAAGGCCGAAAGTGTATTAAGATCTACGAAAAGTGATTGAGTAGTATGATTTTACAAGTGCGACTGATGATGGATCAAGCAGCGCAGATATTGGTGAAGAATATTTAGAATCTAATTTGGATGAAATGCATGTTCATGAATACCATGGAGCCTTCTAACATCAAAATGAGCGTACAAGACGTTCACATACCGGTTTCATGCTCTACTGTGTGTCTAGTGTGAGTATTTTGGCCCAGTCCAAACCCATACATAACATTTTTCACGCTTATAAAGTGTGAAAAATCTCAACTCAGCACTTTGTGGAAGGAATCTCATGCTAATGGTTAGGCCACTCAGCGGTTGCGTACAAACTTGTAATATCACAAGAATATTATTTTGGCGTAACCCCAAAAATATTTATAAATGCTTTGTCCTTAGTCACATATTTAAAAAGCATATGATTAACGAGACACTTATGATTTACTAAAATGTGAAAAATTCTTTGAAAGTTTAGTTGATCTGTTGTTTTAGTTATTTCGTTTGTATTATTTATTTTATGTTTGTAATTTTGTTTTTGAACTACGCCAATTTCGGTGGGCACAATGTGATTCATGTCTTTAGATTCTGATATTCATAAAAGAAAAGTGGTTTATTTTTGGACGCTTTTAAAGTTAATGGTTTTATTAATATACATAGCTTAGTCTAGTCATTTATATGCGAATACCTAGAAATTTTCTTTAATAAAATTGAAATTCATATTCAAATGACTAAGACCTCATAAAATATACATACACCGCGGTTTTCAATTATATAAATTACTACCTAACGATGTCTCGTGTTTTTATCTGTATTTTATGTATCGAGATGAAAAAACACTTAGGCTTCAAGGTGATTGGTAAATTGTATCAACATCCATTTTTATATAAATATATTAGGTAATACATTACGTATACATTACATATTCTGAAATCTCTCTTATATTTTTTTAGTCAAAATTATGGGTGAGTTCACTTCCCACTACGTTCAAATTTAGGTGTGGTTTTTTTGATACCACTTAAGTGGCCGATAAGCACACGTCCTACCTGATGGTAAGCGGTCACCGTGGCCTATGGACGTGTAGTCAACAACTAACTAATATTTGTAACATGTTTGCAAATGTTTTCAAATTTAAATATGCTGATATTTTACCAGTGTATGTTTACCTAGTTAATTAAAAAATATTAATAACTAGCTGTATCCCGCGGCTTCGCTCGTGGCATACTTCGTCCCCGTGGCAGGATAAAAAGTATCCTATGTCCTTCTCCTGGTTCTAAGCTACCTCCCCATCAATTTTCAGCCAAATCCGTCCAGCCGTTCACGCGTGATGCCGTGACCAAGGGAAATAGGGATTCATTGTTATATATAAAGATAATACAAAAATATATGATGATATTAAAAGTACTCCTTCATAACATACCTGGTGAGAATACAAAAAATATTTTTTTATCTTTTACCTTGCTGATTACAAACATTAATCTCAATTAGTACCTACTGTCGACCACATAATGTAATCTTCTGGGATCACATTATTTTCAGCATCACTGGTGAGATCCTAATTAAAACTTAATTAACATATTAATAACCAAAGGGATTAAAATTTATCAAATTTTAGTCCCAACTGTTGTTAACAAAAAGACTTTTGAACTAATAAAGAATCGCGGATCATGTTTTTCCCCAGAGTCTACTCAGAGTGAGAGGGTATTTTTTTTATATAGGAGACGTGAATTTGACTTTACTTTGGCTGATGGTAAGCTGAAGGTAAGATCTCAGGAAAGAGGGTCACCATTACATACACGTACCATGTTAACAATGGTGGCACTTTTTTACACACACACGCACACACACACACACACACACACACACACACACACACACACACACACACACACACACACACACACACACACACACACAGGGTATGAAGCATCTTTTTTTAAGATATAAATTAGCCCATTGCTCCACCCAAGGGGTGTTTTATTTATCGTTTTTTGGTCATATATAGTTCTTCTAAAACGTGTATTCATAAAATCTTATGATAAGTGATAAATTGTAACAACTACTGGTTGTGCAAATAAGAAAATAAAATTTCATCAAAAATCGCGTATTTTATGGCCCCACATACTAGAAGGTAACACTATTTTTATTGTACGACAGTTTCAATTTAAAATTGTGCAATAATCGAAGCATTCCGCGATGGCTAGGAAATTAAGTTTCGAGAGTGTGGAGCACGTTAAATAGGATTTTATTACTTAGGGAATAAATGCGAGTATTCCTTGTGAAGTGCTGGAGATATTGTTACGAAATTTAGAAAGTTCTAGAGGATATCCTTTCTTACTGGAATGTACGGGTTTGAAGCGTGTAATTTAATATTGTGTTGCTATACCGCAGTATGTGTGACAGCGTGACATTGTGAAATGTTTTCAGGCACAATATTCTTGATTCTAAGCTCATTAATCACAAGAAGTATTATGGAATATAATTGCATTTTAAAATAAGCGGCATCCTATCCAACATTATCAACCACCCGCAGTTTCGCCCGCGTGGACGTCGAATTTCGCACTTTTTTTTAAAATATAATATATCTTCGGTCCTACTCAATCTTTTGTCATCAAATCCGTTCATTAGTTTTTGCAACCATCGCGAACAAATTTACAAGAATTGAACAACCCTCTCAGCTCTCTTGTTAGAGGAGAGGAGACCCGTGCCCAGCAGTGGAACATAAATGGGTTGCTATTAGACAAGAATTCCAAAAATTTCATCGCTAAGATTCCTATGGGTTGCGACAACGGGAGCAGATTGTCTCGCGGGTGAATCCGCGGGCAAAACTTTAATACCTGTAAATAGAACTACAAGAAAATTTGCCTATAACCGGTTAATGGCAATAGGTTGCCGGTCCAAAAACATGTTGTTACTACTAAACATGACAAGCAATAATTTTGACTTTGAGCCAGTTAGTTATAATCGTGTACCGTTTAGGGATTAGTTTAGCTACAGGTTAAAGGTATGCCTTAATTGGGTTGCGGCTTACAAAAGGTCAGATAGTGATGTTCTATCGATAAAATATTAATACTAAAATGATCGATAGATAGAACTTAGGAAAAAAGTTATACTACTTCCCAGAATGAAATTTTGTGAAAGAATATAAGATACCTACCCATTATAATATTTGCGATATGAAACAATAAGTAACTACGAGTATTAGTTTGTACTATTAGGTATTCTGTGGTATTAGTAACAAAAAGGCATGCGCAATGCGCATACTCCTTGTCTACCATATATTCCGAATATCCACCCAATGTGAGGTGTGAGAGGAGAGGAGATCATACCACGGCCTAAGCGTGTACGGAATTAAATAACACCATTAAGTGAACAACACTACCAGATAATATCGTTTTAAACGCTAATTTATAGGTAGGTACTGATATTTTAATTAAAGATCAACTATCGATAACAGAATTATCGATAGTTAGACTTCACTAGTTCTCTTAGCAGGCGCTTAATATAAACATTAGCAGCCTAGAATAATAACTTGTGTGAGTGATATTCCTTGCGGAAGACAAACAGTTGTGCTCTCGTATGTACATAAATTAGGTATGGCCCAAAAGGCACCCTGTTTATCAAGGAGTGAAGTGACTTCAGGGTTATGTACATTTCTGGAACTAACTGCTCTTTACTGAAATAGCTGAGAATCTGTTAATTAATTTTATTGTCAAAACTAGTTGATAACCGTGGCTCCGCCTGCGAATGTTAGTTATCGACACTTGGTCATATTGCCGGTTCTACTTAACCAATTGCAATCAAACACACGGCAGATTTTAAGTCTGACCAATACCTTTCTAAAAAGAGCCGCATCAAAAAACCATGCGGCCATCGTGAATAAACAGACAAACCAACAAACAGATAAATATTTCAAAAACGCTATTTTTGTGTTCATAATCTATCATATAACATTTTTTATTTTTGCATCCAACAACCAACAAGAATTCCAAAAAAATATTTCTTTCAGAATCAATCATTTTACCAAACATTCTTTTTTAAATATATCCAATGTACAGACACAGATACTTTACTATTTTATTATTTTTATAGTAATCGATATTTATTTATTGAAAGATACTACCAATCGATTTTTATCGATAAACTATAACAACAACCATTCGATATTTCGTTCATCTCTAAAAACAATTGACATAAAAAAAGAGGTGGCCACACTGGCTACTCAAAATTTCATTGTCATTTGCACACTGGCCTAACCGCGTAACTAGAATACGTAATTCGGCAAATTCAGGTCACTGTATAAACGGCAACCAATAAAGGTTAGTGCCCACTGTGGCTAACACTTCACTTTTATTCCAGAAAGTCAATTAGATGTTTTTACTGAAAAGCACTAACAGCTAAATGGATCTGGCTAAAATTTGGCCCAGGTATAAATTATAGTCCGGAATAACACATATATATGCTTGTATCCTATCCAATCCTACTATCCTACAATTATTTTTTTACCACTTAGGTGGCAAACAAGCACACGGACCACCTAATGGGAAGCGGTCATCGTTGCCTATGGACGTGTGTGACACCAGGGGCGTCATACTCAAGCTGCCGACCCTGAAGGTAGAGGAGGTTGGGAGGAATTGTAGCGGGAAAATGGAAGAGGGGGAGTGATACAGATAATAAAATAAATTTATTTTTTTATCCCTGGATTAGCTTCTCATGCGATCGGAAAAATTGGCTAAAGATAAATCCTTCAAAATATATAAATTATATAAAATATCACTGAAGTGTAACACTAACATAGTCAGACACTTAAGAAAAAGGTACTTGACCGCACCACACATAAAAAGACATGTTAATACGGCCATGCATACTCATGAGAACCCTTTTTTTTTTTTTTTTTTTTTTTTTTTTCGTGCGGAAATCCTCATGGATACCCACCCCGCGGCCAGCGGGGCAGGTTATGTCGGACTCTTACCGACTAAAACCGCACGCCGTCTAGGGTCTTCTGACGCCAGGGTGTAAGGTGGCCCAAAGAGCATTTCCCTCGCACCCCGGCTTGACCCGGGCCATCTCCGGATTCGAGATGGCCCCCTCGGGTTTGGGAACCGCGTGGTTCCCGTCATACCCCCGGAATAGGGGGGAGCGCGCTGCCGCGCGCCGCCGCCTCGGCCTGCTTCTGCTAGGGTGACAGGCGGCTCCACCCGTCACCCCCAGGCCAGCGCTCATGGAGGACGGAGGTCGTTAGACCTCCGACGCCTTAGGCGTCCGCGCCTGCCGCCGTTCGGGAGAGCTCTGTGCAGCCTCTCCCGAACTCTTTCCGCCGCCTCCTTCTCGAGCATCACTTGCTCGCAGAAGGAGGCGGCGGCCGACCACGCGTCCGCACTCTGCACCATCGCTGCGATCAGCACCGGCAGTGTGAGGACTCCCACCCCGAGGGCTACCAGGAGGGCCTGTCTCGGCACCTCCCACGCCGGACACTCGGCCAGCGTGTGCAGCCCTGAGTCCTCGCCCGCATCGCAGTGATGGCACTCGGGCGTTGGCTCCTTCCGAATCAGACACAAGTGATCCCCGAAGCACCCCTTACCAGAGATCACCTGCGTCAGCCGGTACGAGAGGCCCCCGTAAGGCCTCTCCAGCCAGTCCTCCATGACGGGTCTTACCGCCGCTATAACGGCGTGCCCCGCGCTTGGTTGCCCAAGTCGGTCCTTCCACTCCACCACGGTATCCCGGCGGAGCTGGGCGTGGACGGCCTCGATTACTCGAGGCTCCGGGTCCAGTCCCCGCTCCTGCGCCTCCTTTCGCCACCAGTATAGGCGCGAAAGGGCTCTCGCCTCCAGGTCCCACGGTGGAGTCCCGGCAAGGAGACTCGCCGCCTCAAAGGAGATCGTGCGGTACCCCCTGATGACCCTGATAGCCATAACGCGCTGCGGCGCTCGCAGCATGCGCCAGTTACGGCTTTTCAGGGCCTCCGCCCAGATCGGGCACCCGTACAGGGCCATGGACCGCACGATCCCCGCGTAGAGCCTCCTGCAGGAGTCATCCGGCCCCCTCATGTTGGGCAACAGCCGCGCCAGAGCGTTAGCCGTGCCCTTCAATTTGGGGGCCAGCCTTCGGAGATGCTCCCCGAAGTCCCATCGGCCGTCGAGCACGAGCCCCAAATATTTCATCTGGGGCTCAATGCCGATGGATATGCCTCCCACATCGATGCTGGATCCCGCCGGTGGCGCGCTCCGAGGCCCATGGAAAAACAGGGCCTCGGTTTTATGCAGAGCCACCTCGAGACCCAGCTGCCGGATCCGACCCACGACTTGGGCAACCGCGGTCGTGGCCTTCAGGGTCGCTTCGCTGTGAGACGCCCCGCACGCCGTCACTAGCGTGTCGTCCGCGTAACACGTGACGGCTGCCCCGTCCACGAGCTCACCGCGAAGCACCCAGTCGTAGCCGATATTCCACAGGAGCGGCCCCAAGACCGATCCCTGCGGAACACCGCACGACATCTCACGCCTGCCGAGACCGGTCATGCTCGGGTAGATGACGGCTCTCTCCGACAAATACGCCCCGACTATGCGGCGAAGGTAGAGAGGCACTTCGTGATAAACGAGCGCCTCCCTAACGCAACTCCAGGGCAAGGTGTTGAACGCGTTGGCGATGTCCAGGGACACCGCCAGCATCACCTCACCCCGGGCAACTGCATCCTTCGCCAGAGCCTTCACGCGCATGATGGCATCCACGGTGGAGCGCCTCTGCCGGAAGCCGTACTGGCCATCCGACAGGTCCGGCCCCACTCTGGAGAGGTGCTCAACGAGGCGCTTCGCGATCACTCTTTCAAAGAGCTTGCACACCTCGTCGAGCAACACTATGGGCCGGTAGGCGGACGGTGAGTCCGCCGAGCGCCCCTCCTTTCGGATGAGGACCAGCTTCCCCGTCTTCCACAGTCTCGGAAACTGGCCCCGCTCCAAACATGCGCTAAAAAGCCCTCTCAGTCGGGGACTCATGAGAACCCTAATGAAAATATCGGCTTTCGCACCCATTCTAATAGCTTATTAACACCCACAACCTAGACAGTGA
Organism: Lithosia quadra; assembly: GCA_963576445.1. Lineage (NCBI taxonomy): Eukaryota > Metazoa > Arthropoda > Insecta > Lepidoptera > Erebidae > Lithosia > Lithosia quadra. Next base: position 8,561,951 of record OY754896.1, read on the forward strand.
ACATCCACCCTAAAAGCGATACAGTCTGGCCGCACGTGAATTGGCACGCAACCTTGCATACAAATAAGGTTAGTTCATATTCCACAACCCATTTACAACCACCGTGCGTATTGAAGGGTTAAAATCTTTTTTTTATTTGTCCCGATTTTATTCAGATTTTTTACGAATTTAATTGGTTTGTAGCTTTGAATATTTTTTAATTTCATGCAGATTAATTTTATAATTGTTTGTTTATATTAATAGAAAATTGAGGAATAACGTTACAGTCGGCATTATTATAAAGCTTAGACTGTACCTGTCTATGTGAAGATTTCGCATTTATGACATGAACTTTTAATGAACCTAATAAAAAAGGATCACCTTACAACCAGGCGCTACAAGACCCGAGACAGCGGTTTTAGTCGGTTCGATGACAACATAATTATTGCTGCTGGCGACGGGGGTGGTATCCGTGGGAATTACCGCGAGAGAGAAAAATTAAACCTAATACAAAATTGTCTAAAAATAAAAAAAACTAAATTGCAAACTCTGTAGGTATAAGAGTTACGGCTCACCTCTAGCCACGTAAAAATTAAAACATTAATTTCCACCAAAATAAGCCCCAGTAGTTTTCCACTTGATTTTTTTTTAATTTTAACCACACCAAAATGATATAATAAGCTGTGACAACCGCCCAAATAAATGAAATTATACGGGCCTCGGGTAATTCGCTGACGTAATTACTTTTTAGGGATCACAAGTCGCTGTTTGGGGTTTATGGATGCTATTTTTAAGGTCCAATTTGTATGAGATTAATGTCAGCTTAACGCTGTATCTGGCTCGCGGGGTTTTTAGATACCAAGAATGTTTCTATCCGAATACTTTTGTAAAAATATTCATGATATACGAACGTATTTTAAGCTTTGTTACATATGCAATCCGCAGTGAAGGGTTAGAATGAATATAGAGTAGTTATATACAGAAGATGAACTCATTTAAATTATTTTTATTTTGATATTTCAACTAAAAACTAAACAAAATAAATATTATTTAATTTTCATTGTATTGTTATCATAATAAAAACTTATTTGAAATATAAAAAAAAAACTTTTTTTTTATATTAGACACATCAATACTTTAAGAGCGATACCTATGCTTGGACCCTCTCCGTAAGTAGCGGCATTACCGTGAAACCAATTACTACATCACGATAACAGCATCGACACGAGAGAAGAAGACCTCGCCTGATGGTAAGCTAAAGATAAAGTCTCGGGAATGGGAGTCACTATCACAGACAACGATAACGCCAGAATGGCGGCCCTCAGTTCGACGACCTCATCAAAGTTCGACGACCTCATCAAATGCTTTTTCACGCCCCGCTTAAAGGACCCGCGACTATAGGAGTAAGGAAACACGTGAACTGGTAAAGAATTCCAAGTCTATTTTAACCTGCTGTTATTGGTTAGTTTGTTTTCATGTTAGTTTGTTAGCATGAGTCAAATCCGACTGCACCGACTCCAGAAGACCGCGGCCATAATAACCTTGTGTTGTGTTCACGCCGGTAAGTAGGGTAGCCAGAGCTCACTGTACCTCTCCTCCCCTTCCTAGCCTCCCCACCCGTTCCTAGCACTCCCCGCTTCCCTTGAGGGTAGGCAGCGCGTGTGTGACACCTTTAGTGTTGCACACGTTCGTCCATAGGCCACGGTGACCGCTTCCCATCAGGTGGGCCGTGTGCTTGTCTGCCACCTACGTAGTATAAAAAAATCTTGGATACCCAATTAGACTCACTTCCTGAAGTTATATTGACTCTAATTTAGCTTAGCAGGAGGAATTAGCAGGAATAATTAAAATTCTCAGTTACTTTTTAATAATATTCTTTCCTACATAATATTTCAATGGAAATTTTATCCTATTATATTATAACATAATGCTCAAATTTGCTTGTCTTGTTAAAGTGCAGTAACCGCAATTTTAACACATTGTGAGCTAAATGAACTAAGCATATTTAAATAGGATTTTGTTGGAAGTTTACTTTGCGCTAGGTAACAATTTACCTTATATTAAATTTATGAATGTGTACAGTCGGTATCAAAAGTAGATGATTATAGTTTTTGAAGGAAATATTTTTTTAAATATTCTACGACATTCTACACAGCGCAATCTAGCTCTAAAGTAGACATAGCTTAACTAGCCTGCGTTATGGGTTCTAGAATACAGATAAACAGACATACTGTATACCTACTTACATTGTTAATACACAGATAATATACCTACATAGAAATACCCAGACCAATGCAAATAGATATATTCATGCATACAAATATTTGCACTGAGCGGGAATCGAACTAAATTAAATTTAATTCGTTATTAATATATGTTTTTTCTAAGATATATTTTTAATCGCACCCATCAAACCACTCCTAGCGAGAATATTCTCAATTTCTGAACTAAAAACCCAATTAAAACTACATACCTACGCATTCACCTCACTTCTCAAACCACGTATTCAGAAATAAACAGTGGCCTGTGAGCTGGAGACGTCTGCCGCAGTAGCTACCGCAAGCATATTAATTTCATAACGTACCAAGCTTTTACCGGTAACGTGAGCTCAATGTGGGGCAATATAGGGGAAACGTTGATTCGTATATTGCCTGTTATTGTTTATGTGTCGAACGTGTGAGTTCTCTTTGCCCCACTGAGAAACTGTTATTGAGTTTTGTTTAATAATAATATGTTTCAATGTTAGTAGCCTTTAATTTTGTGGGTATTTTTCCTCATACAGCCTCAGCATGGTTTTTTATGTCGGTTAAGTCAATATGACTTCACCTCGCCTGATGGTAAACTAAAGATAAAGTCTCTGCTGATAAAGCTTCATCTTAGCGGCCTCATCAAATGCCTTTTCACGCCCCGCTTAAAGGACCCGGGACTGTATGAGGAAGGAAACACATGAGCTGGAAAATAATTCCAGGTTTTGATGGTGCGATAAATTATTCAAAATAGGGTTACGTTTGACCACTATCTCACTTGATAAGTGACGATGTAGTCAACGATGAATCACGCTTGTCTAGAAGGAACCTATTCACTCGTGACTTGAATATTCCGGAAACACCGACTCAGGCAGGGAATTCCACTCCTTAGCTGTACGCATGATGAGTGTATCGGCAAAGCGTTTCGTGCGTACGAGTGGAATATCGACGTGGTGTCGCGTCGCTGTTCGTCTGGTTGTTCGCAGACATATGTTTTATTTTCTCTTGACAAAATAAGTGGCAGAAAAAAGTTATCACGTGACCCAACCTCACCTCTATAGTTTTTTATGTGACTTCATTGGTCAAGAGAAAAGAAGACATGTCATAACGTCTACGGATGCCATGCTGAGAGGGATGATAACACAATTTTCATTCTATAACTTAGCATTCACACCTTTTGGCCCTCTGATGCATGTCATACATGCGGGCCCCCCACTTCGTAAAAACAAAATTGTGTAAGTAATTACCTGCTTTTGTACCAAATTATTTGCATGAAATTGTTGGATAACACAAGAAACTCATTTCAGTAGAGAGGTAAGCAAACAAAATGTGTTTACTACTAGTAGTCTTTTAAACAAAAATAAAGTTAGAATTGAATTGAGTCCATGAACTCACCTGGAAAGAAATACTGCGCCAACAAGACTTTCTCCAACTATCTCACAGAATTATTCGGTGAAATATTATTCGGACAAACCAATCCTACAGGAGCAAACAAAATAATAATACAAGTAGATTATCCCTGGAACGAAACTAAATAAAAACAAATGTTCATTGCGTACAACAATTGTTTCCAAAATACAATAGAAACTGAACTCTATATCAGGTGTATTAAGCTTAAAATGCTACAAAGGTAGTTGAGAATGAGACATAATTCGAACAATATAATGAAAAAATGAAATAAAAGGTGGATCGTGATATTATTGGTGGCAATAAAATGTGTGGTGGTTGGTGGTTATGTTTTATTGGTGAAAAATGGTCTCGTATATGGTTTACTGCCTCAATATCGCCAGTTTGAGGCTCAAATATTATGACGAAATGTTTTAGTAAGTATTCGTTTTAGTACTTGTCTTGAGTTACTCAAATACTTTTAAATATTTATGTCTACCCGGTTACATGGTAAGGCCAAAGGCTGAGGTGCATATATTAGTGTTTTTTTTAGAATATTAGTAATTAGTTGTGTATTGCCATAATGCTCGCTAGTGGTGCCAGCACCATGTGCCCGAAAAAAACCGATATCAAACCAATCAAATTGAAATGGGAGCTCATGGAAAGTACCAGCTTTCAAATATAAAAAGAATCATCAAAATCGGTTCACCCATTCCAAAGTTCTGTGGTAACAAACAAAAAGAACGTAGAAAAAATACATTCGAATTTAGAACCTTCTCCTTTTTTGAAGTGAGTTAAAACACTGACTAAAGACTAAAGACTAAATTTGTACGTTCAAAATTCAGTCTAAGTCTAGTCTCAATCTCATGTCAATCTCCCAAATGTAAAAAAAGTCTGTCTTTTAACTAAAATAATACTTTTTTGATGTTTGGGAGATTGACATGCAATCGAAACTAGATTGAGACTGAATTTTGAATATACTTTTTTGACAAGAATTGACTCTCAGTTTATTTAATCTTCGCCGTTTATAATAAACGAGCTTTGCATGATCCAGATTAGTTACAACAAAATTACATTGCCCGTTTAATTTTATTTTTGAATCTAATTAACTCATTTCCTTGAAGGCTGTGAAAAATAAAACCGGAGTTTTAGGAAAATAATTTTAATTTTATACTTATTAGATTTTTGTGTTTACTTTCTTGATTTAATTATGAAGTTCTGTTTGGAGTAGAGGTTGAGCATTTGACTGTCAGGGGTAGTGATTTTGGTTCTCCTGATAGATACCTGATACAAACCCATTTATGTCCCACTGCTGGGCACGGGTCTTCTCCCCTCTAACGAGAGAGCTGAGAGGGTTTAGACCTTAATCCAAACACACTGGCCTAATGCAGGTTAGTGGATCGGTCATGTCCTTAGAAAAATGGCTTGCAAGTTTTGATTACAGACAACGGGACAGGTGAAACCAAATAAAAGCTTGTAATAAGGCTAAATTCGATATATTTTTGTATAAATAGTAAATAACGGACATGTTTTTTGGGATTGGTGTGAAGCGGAATATACCACGAGTCCAGCCACATACAGCTAGTCTTAATATATATAAATCTCGTGTCACAATGTTTGTCCTCAATGGACTTCTAAACCACTTAACCGATTATAATAAAATTCGCACACCATGTGCAGTTCGATCCAACTTGAGAGATAGGATAGTTTAAATCTCAAATTATAGTCGCAATTTTAATTTATTGCTAATTATTTGTCTGTACCCGGGCGAAGCCGGGTCGCGGGTCGCTAGTTTTATATATATTTTTTTTACTTTCTGTGTTCATCTGCAATCAGTCTATACTATAGCTATTTTTCTTTTTTTTACATAGAATGTATCTCCTAGTGGAGATTGCTACTCATTGGTTATGCTGTTAGTTTTATGATAATAAGTAGGAAATAGGATTCTCATATACGCAAGACTTTGTATTCACATCTTGAGTTATCCTTGTCTGCACTCCCGAGGTTTGCAGAGCACACTCAGTTACAAGTTAAGCTCGCCTTTGTACACACTATCTCCTTATTAGTTTCGTAATGTTTCATTTATGTACAAGGAGATATGAGACTAGCCTGTTGTCCGCAGCTCCGCTCTCGTAGATAGTAGTCATTACTTTTATAAAAATATTTTACGTAGGTACTGTGAAATTTTCTGAATTTTGTTTTCGCGAGAACATTCTTCAAGGAAAAATTGTGATTTCGCAGCCATTTTATGAAGGAAAGAAAGAAAGAAAAAAGAAAGAAAGAAAAATAAAGATGAAAAGAAAGAAAAGAAAGAAAGAAAGAAATAATTTTATTCCGAACTTAACCTACAACGACGATGATCTTAACCATTTAAGCAAATGGTTAAGATCGTCGTCGTATTTTTATATTTTTTGTTATATTTTCTTTTTTTTTATATTTTCGCTTTTGGTTAGGTATATTTTCGGTTTTATCAATTGCAGATTTTAGTCTTTCTAATAAAATAATTTTAAAGTTAAAACCGATTCTAATAAAATAATCACACCAAAATCTGTTTAGTAGTCTTGCATGCATTGCGAACAAAGATACAAGAACTCCAAATAAAAATATTTTTGGGTTCAAAATCGTTCATAAATCAATTCTCAAGTTTTTGTTTTTAAATTAACTCCGATATACACATACAGGTACTTTACAATTTTACAATAGTACAGAAGGCTTCACTACGATTCGGAATGCAAGCTATGTCATCTGCACCTGCTGATAAACCGGGGCTCTCCGTCATGGCATTCGCTCCCATTAAAATAAAGAAAATCATGCATAAGGAGCTAGGTAAAGCTGTTATCGCGCGGCAAATTATTGTAACCAGTTCCGTAGCAACTTATTGTACATGTGCTACGACACAGCTACGTATTATCTACGGCGTAGAGGGGCGTAGGGAATTAAATGTTAAGAATTACTTTTTGTGTTTGGAAGGTAAAAGGTTCTTACTAATATTGTTTGTTCAAACAAAAATCACAATGCTATGAAGTGTTTATGTTGTCATTAAGGATCTTTTTTCTTTGGATACTCGATGTCGCTTTAGACGATTTGCCAGCATCATTCAATAACTGTGTGTTTTATTACTTTATTGTGTTGTTGTTTTGGTATTAACTAGTTATACCCTGCGGTTTTAGCTATAGTTTACTATACTTTAGTTATGTGCTGAAGAATAGGGGCTGTATCTCAAAAACAAATAATATTAACATACATACCAACTGATAAAAATAGAATGTTTATTAAACCTAAGATAAGTGTAGCAAGTGTAAGGCTAAGTATGATATGGGTTCTGGTATATGTAAAACTAAAAACGTCCACACTAATGCAGGCATGAAATAATTCGTTAATTAAAATAGTTACACTGCACGGGCATCAAACCTGCAAACTCTGACTTGATACTCGAACGCTCTATCATTACACCATGGAAACTTAATCATCAGCCTCCGAGTCAGATTTTACAGTCAACCACACCATCCCTGGGGAGTTCTTTCTTCCCTGGGGATTTCTTAGGACATACCCGGAGTACCTGGTGAAGAACTTAGGCGGAACACCGTGTGGTTTTAGTAGGTTGGATCCTGAGATAACCGCTTCACCAACCCTGGGCCTCGATTCTGCTAAAGGCAAACCACTATAATACCACTGACACTCTAAAAATGCTATTTAACTGTGTAGACTTTACCGTTATACAGTTAAAGTCTAAAATCAAATGAAAAGATTTCATTTAACTTTTTCATTCGCTCTACAAAATATCATTTGACTTTAGACTTTAACCTGATAACAATAAAGTCTACAAATAAATGGCATTTTTTAGAGTGTCAGTGGTATATCAGTGGTTTGTCTTTAGCAAAATCGAGGCCCTGATGAAGTGGTACCCGTTGGTTTCCACACGTAAAAAAAAGTCAAACCGCACCAATAATGCCTTACATCAAAAAACACGTTTTTAAGTCACCCTGTACATCACTGTATAAGCCTGTCCGTCCTCTCCGGTCCCTAAAACTATTACAGCCATCCATTCATATAACTGCGATAAGCCGTCTAAGGGGCCGGCTGCCTCTATTGAACGGCCCTGATTTGTGGCCGGCGGATTTGTCTCCTAGTGCCCACTATTTATCTTTTAGAAGAACAATGGATTGGTTTGCTTAAACATCCTGTATATCAAGTTGTAGTGTTTTGAAATGTCAGCAGTCTACAAATATTTTGAAAGTGTAAGTTTTAAATCAATGGCCTAGCTTTTGACATTTAGTGTAATATAATGTTATAGCACAGTGTGAACGGTCTCATACAAAATGTATGACGAGCGATAAAATATTATATCTCAAGATGTAATATATATTCATTTTTTTTTTATTCATGATAGGCTTACGTTTGACCTCAATCTCACCTGATGGTAAGTGACGATGTGGTCTACGATGAATCACGCTTGCCTAGAAGGAACCTATTCACTCGTGACTTGAATACTCCCAGGTTATAGCTCTCCGGAAACACAGACTCAGGCAAGGAATTCCACTCCTTAGCTGTACGCACGATAAACGTGTCAGCAAAGCGCTTTGTGCGTATGAGTGGAATATCGACCATATAGCGGTGGCGTGACGCTGTTCGTCTGGTCGTTCGTTGATGGAAAGGACTTGGAGGTATCAGGTTGTGCAATTCCAGAGCGCACTCCCCGAAATGTATCCGATAGAACACCGTACACACCACACATAGTCTAAATATGTATATTATATATATTACTTAGTCTAAAGTCTGTTATTTATCTTTGAAATGTAATATACATAATCTGTTGATGTGCCTAATAAATAAAAGCTGGCTTAATGCTACATTTAATGAAATTGGGACAATGGTGATGCACACGTCCATGGGCCACGACGACTGCCTCCCATCAGATGGGCCGTATGCTTGTCTACCACCTAAGTTGTATATTAAAAAAAATAGAATTTCCATCGTGGATGTGTCGCATCAGAAAGCCAATAAAAGTTATAACATACTAGGTGATGCCTGCGGTTCCAATCTGAATTTCTTTTCTCGTTCTCATGATTCACAGGAACCTATTGCCAGGATAAAAAGTAGCCTATGTGTTATTCCAGACCATAGTCTATTCTAATGCCAAATTTCATTCAGATACTTTCAGCCATTTTTGCGTGAAAGAGTAACATACATCCAAACATCTTCTGCTGTTAACAATGATTGGGGGTCAAAATAACTAAATCAGAAACATGAATGCCATGCCCCTGGTGTTATACAGATCCATAGGTCACGGTAACCGCTTCCCATCAGAAGTGCTTGTCTGCCACCTAAGTCGTACAAAAAAACCCATTATACCGCTACCTTGTCATCAACCGCTAACATTTAAAGAAAAGAAAAGAAAGAAACGTTTATTTGATGCATTAAACACTATAAATGTTCATAAACAATTAAGCTAGCATACATTTTACTTATTCTATTATGTGCCTCACGAATGCATCAAAAGGGTGTCCAGTTCAGCATATGCCAGGGGGACAGACCTTGGCGCTGGTTTTCGACTGGAACCCGTGTGTATTAGCGTGTGGTTGTGTGTAAGTGTGAGAGTATGGGAAGTGAATGTGTGAAGTGATGTGTAAAAATTCAATACAGGTACTTATAATATTAATAAAGTTATATAAGTTCATGAATTAAGTACCTATTATTTAACCCCATAAAATCGGTATGTAAAACATTTATCCTCAAATATACCCACAAATTGAATTCACGAAAAACGATTCAACAATCAAACCACAATCAAACACGAATCCAATCACGTTTGGCATTATAATAATCCCACCGCAAATTTTGACACGACATTTCGAAATAATGAAACGAAATGTCAAAGCGACATTTGCAATTCTGTTGTGGTCATTGTGGAACAGTATTGACTGGCGAAGTGCCTGAGGGCTTCGAGAGCCCTTGAATTGAAGAATACGTTTAATATTGGCCCTTAGGAGTGCCAGAAAATGGTAATTTTTGGAACAACAAATGTTAAAGTGTAGTATGAGCTTGAGTCGTGTTTTGTTCTTTTAATAATGCTTTTATCAACTTTTTAACGATAATAATAGCTTGCATTTGACTACAATCTCACTTATTGGTAAGCGATGATAATAATCTTTGTCATCCTCCAAGCCTTAGTATAGCTAAGTTGGGATCGGTTTTACAATCTAACTACGAATGAAATGGCTTAACATCTATAGGTTGGTCGAGCATCCAGAATGATAAAAATATTTTCTTGAAAACTAATATCAAAATTGGTTAAGCCGGTCAGTCGCATACCCATCACGGTCAAACAAACCTACAAACATACAGTCAGTCAACCTCCTTTTGAAATTGTTAATAAAAAAAATAATTCAAAATTTTGCTGGTAAATAAATCTTTAAATTAGATTTATTTACCAGCAAAGTTACGATGAGACATTCAAAATGACAGCCAATAATATCAAAGACGTTCGATTTTGCTGGTAAATAAATCTTGAAATTAGATTTATTTACCAGCAAAGTTATGATGAGACATACAAAATGAAAGCCAATAATTATCAAAGACGTCTGGTCTATATTTATTTTGCACTTTCAATGAGTTCTAGGTACAATAGGCCACGTCTGCCCTTCAATTCAGAATATGAAGGTTAAACGAAAGGAGATTTTCGAACCGTATCTAGTACAACTAAAAATTGGTTACAGATTGGAAGGCGTTTGATGAACTTATATGTTCTGAAATCGACATTTTTTATCTTTTAACAGTGGGTACCCTTGTGGAATTCTGATTCCATGGGCATGGAATTTGAATATCTGAAATAGGTTTCAATGGAAACCTATTTCAAAAGTATGCCGAAACCATGATTTAATACATTCTCGGTCAAATAGTGAAAAAAGGGTTAAAACTACGATGCAAAAAGGGAGGACTATGTGTTTACACTTCTCACCGGTATAAGCATGTCTATCTACACAAAATGAGGAGTTATGAACATTAGAAACATTTAAAAAGAAATTCTGAATACAAAAACATTTTTTTTTGAGAATTCCTGTCAATCTATGCTATACTACAATCTATGCGTATATCAGGCGAGGTGGAGTCATCTTGACGTGTCCTATATAAAAAAAAACTATCGAATTGTCTGTTTGTTTGTGTATTCAAGATGAACATAAAAAAACACTAACTCTATTAAACAAATTTTGATACGATTATCTTTATTAGAAAAGTCTTGATCAGACTTAAAATCAACTGAATGTTTGATTGTACATCTTCTTTACACTGAAATAAACTAAAATAATTATTGCCAACAGCAGAACGAACCCTTAAAGGTAATCAAAACCATTTTGGATGAAACTTTGTTCGAAAACAATGTAACTTGGTGAAAATATTTTTTGTTCCAAACTCGGAGAAGTCAAACGGCACAGTTTAATGAGATGGCCCCTTTTTCTTTGAACTTCGAAGGTAAAGAACAGATGTGTACTTAAATTAACAGAGAATTTTTGGTGGGTACAGTCAGCATCAAAATTAATTCAATTTCAGATTTTAGAAAGCATGTAATTATTTTTTTTAATGAAATTGCTGTTTTACTATGTAGGAGATTTGAAATTATGATTTAAAAAATCATTCCGATATTTGAGTTTGAAATCTGTGCAATTATCATCTACTTTTGTCGCTGACTGTACTGGGTACGTTCCTTTATTCGGTTAAAGGAAGGTTTATTTTTGTAAAGAATTTATAATAATGTAGGTATTGATGTGTTTAATTTATAATTAGGTAAATAATATGTTTTGATGTATATAATGGTGACCTTTATTCCTGAGACTTTTATAGCCACGGTAGCCTAGTGGTCTGGGTAATGGACTGTTGAGATGAGGTCTCGGGTTCGATCCTAGGTTCACTATGGCACACACCAATGACTTTTCGATGCTTTTCGAAGTTATGTGTGTATTATCGCAGGTTTATAAGTACCCGGTTAATGGCAATAGGCTCGCCACCTATTACATTGGGACCTAAATATAAACTGGCGAAATGTGGGTGCTAGCACCTCTGCCTACCCCTTCGGGGATACAGGCGTGAGTTTATGTTATGTTATGTTATGTTATGTTATAACTGAGGCTTTACCTTTAGCTTACCATCAGGCGAGGTGAAGTCATATTGCTAATTTTCCTTGGATGTCTATTTTTTATATTTCATACGCTTTCTGAACGAAACACACACATACACATTCATAAGTACAGTCTCTTACACACACACACACAATCCATCACGCACATCAACTCAACTGACACCACGACTGACACCCTCCATTTTATATTCAAGTCACAAAGCAATGAAATCAAAGCAAATTGGTCGAGTTCGTTTTTTAATTTAATTTAAATTAGATTTCAAATTGTATTTGAAAATACGTCTATAAATTTGCATTCGTAGTGGGAGGCAATTTAGAAAACTTTTCACGCTAAAAAAAACGTTTTCGCAGGCAAAGTAGAGATTGGCGTATGACCTCCGTACCTTGAGAGGTAAACCTGTGCAAAATCTTCCTCCATCAGTCAGCTGATGTATCAGCTTGCAAGTGAGGTTGGCTTGGATACAGAAGATGTTGGTGTGACCTCTAACACGCCATACCTTTTAACCAATCTTATCACTTCTTAGTCAAAAGGTTTCTCAGATGTCAGAAGAAGAAATGTCAGAGTTGTGTACCTTGTGGATGCATATAATTTTTTTGTACCACTTAGGTGGTAGATAAGCACATGGCCCACCTGATGGGAAGCAGTGACCATGAATGCGCAACATCGGGGCATCACATTCACGCTGCCGACCTTGTAAAAACATTCTAATGTCCTTCTTTTTTAGGGTAACCTACTAGTTTTCCTAATTAGTTAATTTTCTTGTGTTTAAAAGTAGATTCAGGTCAGTAGTATTATGTTATGGCCAGGACGAAAACCTGGAACCTCTCAATCACAAGCCCGACTTCTTAACTAAGACATCTATTGTCATACTTATTCAGCTTGTGGAAGCATCTTATTTAAGTTGACTAATGTGGTAACAGGCCAATTGCCGGCACTCCTCAATGTATGGCACAAAATGTCTTGAGGTGATAACATGATTTGTCATAATGGCTTAAAACTGACATGGGCTTATAATACCCAAAATAATGTCACCTCAATATTTACTTTTTGTTTAAACTTGTCAAATGTGCGTTTATATTTGCATGTGGTTGTTAGCTGCTATGTTTGTACCCCGGTTGGGTGTTAACTACAGGTATTTTATTGTGTGTTATTATAAGTGTCGCCGCACACGGGCCACACGCCACAGCCACAAACGCCGCCACAAGTGGCAAGAAGCGGCCACAAAAGAAGCTGAAGCGTGCGACAGCCACTTGTGGCCGATGGTCGACACTAAACTTGCGGTCGGTGGTTGCTACTTTTTGCTTGTTGCTACGCGCGTGTGGCGTGTGGCGGCGTTTAGGGCCGGTGCGAGCCACAAGAAGCTAGCTGCGACGATTTGTAGCGTGTGGCCGCCACCAGCGACAACCGTATGCGGCGAGTCCATATAAAATGTATGAAAATTACAGGAAATATGCCAGTGGCGGCGTTTTGTGGTTGTGGCCGGTGGCCCGTGTGCGGGAGCCCTAAGGGTTTAAAACTGACATGGGTTTATACTACCCATAACCTCAATATTTGCTTTCTTAAGTTTGTCTGCGTGTCTCAATTAGTTAAATGTACGTTTATATTTACACGTGGTTATGTAAGCATCTGTGTTTGATTCCCTGGTTGGACTAGATGCTAACGATATTATATTATTGTTATAAGGGCTTAAAATTGACATGGGCTTATAATACCCATAATTAATATCACCTCAATATTTGCTTTCTTAAGATTGTCTAAACTTGTCAAATGTGCATTTATGTTTGCATGTGGTTATGTAAGCATCTGTGTTTGATTCCCTGGTTGGACTAGATGCTAACGATATTATATTATTGTTATAAGGGCTTAAAATTGACATGGGCTTATAATACCCATAATTAATGTCACCTCAATATTTGCTTTCTTAAGATTGTTTAAACTTGTCAAATGAGCGTTTATATTTACGCGTCGTGGTTGTATACAACCAGCTTGTGTGTTCGATTCTCCGGTTGGACAAGGTGCTCTTGGGTTAGTTTTTTAGATAGGTGTTTCTACCTTTAATAAATAGATGCCATTTTAATATTAGGACTGCTGTATCTATGTTGGTATCGTGTAGAATATATTTTAAAAATGTAACTAAATTTTTCTAATCACTTAAAGGTTTTACGATCAAATAGTTTTTAATATATTGAGAATCTTTTACTATCGAGTCACTGATCTGTATAGGTATAATACAGATCAGTGTATCGAGTAGACTATAATTATTTACATACAATAGGTATACAACCTTTTTTTCTTCTCCGTTATATTCTGGCTTACCTGAAAAAAAAAGAAAAAAAATATTAAAAATTATTAGATTATGCAGATATATTATGACACGCTAACACCTTCTGACCTGCAAACCACGAGAGAAAACCTGCACCAAAGCCTTGTCAATCAATTAAAAGCGTGCAGATAAGTTTTAGTATGCTAACTATTTCACTTTTCCCCATCTAAATCATAACGTATAACATGAAGGAGGTAGGACACGACGGTATCTCCCGTTCGAAATGAGCTGTCCGACTGGGGTAGTACCTCCGCCCTACAGAACACTGCGGCCATAATAGCCATCGAGTTGTGTTCCCGCCGGTAAGTAGGGTAGCCAGAGCTCACTGTACCCCTCCTCCTCCCATCCCTTCCTAGCCTCCCCACCCCATCCCAGCCCTCCCCCATTCCCTTCAGGGTAGGCAGCGCGTGTGTGACACCCTTAGTGTTGCACACGTTCATAGGCCACGGTGACCGCTTCCCATCAGGTGGGCCGTGTGCTTGTCTGCCACCTAAGTAGTATAAAAAAAAAAAAAAACTTTGATTTGGCGCCTTAAATCTTACGTATGCTCACGCCTTTTTCCCTCCGGGGTAGGCAGAGACAACAGACCGCCATGCTGCCTCTGTCTTGACATACTTCACGCGCTTCCTCTACTATCATTAAGCCTTTCATGCAAGCAATGATTAACTGTTAGTGTGACTCTACCAAATCCAGATTACCTTATACAAATATTCCAGAAATTTCGCCAGCCTTTCTTCTTGAGTAACAACGTTGTAATTTAACACAAAACTTGTGCACTTGTGACAAATCGCTAAAGTTTCCAAGACATGTCATTAATTTAACTTTAACAACGTTTCGTTCGTACTTTTTGAGTTGAAAGCATTAACTTAATTGAGTATGTATGGAGCAAATATGAAAATGCTAAGTTTATAGTCTCCTTTCGAAAACTCCACCGTTGGACCTGGAGGGGAGTGCCCTTTCTGGGTCTAGTATTGTTGTTCATGAAGAATAAACTATCGATAGTTTATTTCGATAGTATCGATAGTCTAGAAATATCGATAGTATTTTAAGTTTTTTATTTACGAGCAATACTATCGTACAACATAACCGTTGGCTGCTGGGATGGTATCCGTAGGGAATTCCGCACGCGAAAAAAGAAAAATGGATGGACTAAGAAAAAATTTATAAAGGGATAGTATGGAATTCTATCCCTGGAATAGATTTGAGGAACCGGGAAAAGTATTTCATACGAGTGGAGCGATAGTCAACAGCTAGTTTTAATAATATAATATTTGGGTGTTTGTCTAAAATACCCAGATCTATTACTTATTCAAAGGTCAAAATAATAATATAAGTACCCTCCTAGTTCAAACGCTACATCACAGTGAGTCGGGGAATTCGATAAATATACTTGTTTACGTTAGACAGCCACTTTGCTGTACCGTCAGCAAACAAAATTTTGTGAACAAGTTGTATATTTATTTATGTTCTCTGTTATTATATTGACTTTCATTTTTAAACGCTTTTATTAGAACTGATCGTTAGTTAACTTGTGAAATAAAATTATAAAATAAATAGGCCATGACAGCGGCTCCGCCCGCGCATCCCATGTTTTTCGCGTTTCTACTTAACCGATTGTGATCAAACTTGCGTAAGATATTAAGTCTAACCAAGACCTTTAAAAAAAACGTCCGTCAATCAGCTGGCATCCTGGCTAGCAGATAAGGCTACACAGACTATAAAAATGTGGGCGGCAAACTTTTGCAAAATATTTTTTTGCAAAAAATTAAATATACACGCTGATTAAAGTTATTTCAAAACAGGTAGCGTTACGCAATCAAAGGCTTAATACAAAATAGTATTAAGAGATAATGACTCAGGCACAGGTGTACCCATGTGTATTGCTAATGCTGTAAAAGGAAGCGTTTTATGGCGGTTTTACAACACACAATGATGGTTATATAGATAATGATTACGCGTAATTATAATGGCCGTAACTTTAAGTAATTAGGGTAAGTTTATAGCTCCATAACTATATCTACGACACATGTTTACGTACTCACGTTTCATGTAGGTATACAAGTTTTGTAATAACTGTTAACATTGGTATGCGTTTATCGCATTTCAAGAATGAAGCTATTAAAAACTATAGAGAGACCGCGTTGAAGAATATAAACCTATACATAACATAAACTCACGCCTATATCCCCGAAGGGGTAGGCAGAGGTGCTAGCATCCACATTTCGCCAGTTTATGTTTAGGTCCCAATGTAATAGGTGGCGAGCCTATTGTCATTAACCGGGCACTTATAAACCTTCGATAAATACACATAACTTCGAAAAGCATCGAAAAGAGAAAATTGGTTTGAACTAGATCTACTTGGTAGTTTTTTTTAATACCTCATAAACCGCAATTAATTAATTGACAATATTTTGGTTTAAATATTTCTTGTGAAACTGGTAATATATATTAGCTTGTTTAGCGATCACAAGCCTATATGGGCTCGTATATAGTTACTTACTGCTACGGAACCCTTCATGGGCGAGTCCGACTCGCACTTGGCCGGTTTTTTTTATATCTTTTTTGATGTGACTGAAGTGTATGAGTGTGTGCGTGCCGTTAATTGTATTATTCAACGCTTCCCATCCGTAAGTGTTTTTAGACACATGAATAGAACATAATGGCTTTTTAATTGTTTTATAATATTTTCACTTCAATAAATTTATTCATGATTTAACATTCAACTTTTCTACAGACCCTACCTAAGTAGCTACTTATTTTTCATTCTGCCTTCTATATTATGTTTTGACTTGCTGGTGTTTGTTTAGGACCGCGCCAGTGACAGACAAACACACAAGATCGTTACATTAAATTTGTGTTCAGCCGGCTATGATATTTTGTTAGAACCTTGAAATAATAGGACAGGAGCTTGTTCTAGATTTTCCGTTGTAATTTGAGTGAGTATGTCAGCTGTTGATTTTAGTAATTATAGAGTCAACAAAGAAAGTTACTGAACTTTATAATATACTT
This sequence comes from Lithosia quadra, assembly GCA_963576445.1. Taxonomy (NCBI): domain Eukaryota; kingdom Metazoa; phylum Arthropoda; class Insecta; order Lepidoptera; family Erebidae; genus Lithosia; species Lithosia quadra. The sequence continues at coordinate 8,579,029 of OY754896.1, forward strand.
ACTAGCCTTTACCCGCGGCGTCACCCGCGTGGAAGTCAGTATCGCCATCAATAAAACGACTCTACGCTCGACTCTCTACTCCACTCTCTACTCAACTCTCCACTTCACTATCCACTCCACTCCACTTCACTTCACTCTCCACTCCACTTCACTCTCCACTAAAAAATAAATAAAACGTATCCTATGTCCGTATCCTGGTTTTAAGCTACCTTACTACACATTACTCCCATAAACTGTATGAAACAATCATTATATTGCTAGTTATTTATAATTATAACTACCCCAATTTGTAAATTGGAGTAATATAATCATAAATAACCATCAACATGTTTATATTAATTACACGTTTTCATTAAATACTTTATATTAACTATGAAGAAGTATGCAATGAAAACATGTCGTAAAAAAAACTAAAAGCGATGCATCGTATTTTTTACGGTTTATTTACGGTTGTAGGGTAATTACGTAGGGTAATATATAAGGTGTTAAAGTAGGTAATTATAATGTAAGAAGTTGTGGTAGGGATTTTTAATGGGAAACACCGCTCTGATATTATGAAGTAAGCGGTCGTAGCTTTAATATTTGCGAAAGTAAGAAAAAAATTAATAAACAAATGTATATTTGTTTATTGGTTTACAGTGCGAGTGTGACGCCTCTGATGTTGCACACGTCCATAAGTTGCGATGACCACTTCCCATCAGGTGTGCCGTAAGCTTATCTGCCACCTAAGTAGTATAAAAAAAAACAAAATTTCTTCTGCCTTGTTATGCATGTAATAAATGTAAGTATACATTGTAAATTAGTGCTACTACGCATAACAAGGTTAACGATACCTACTACATATTGCCTTTTATCCAAACGGCGTGAAATCACGCGAATCTCGAACAGGCGTTCTACACGGCAGCGGCGGCAAAATGCTGATCACAAATTTATTGTAACCTAGTTCTTACGTCGGCTAGAGTTTAAAGGAGAGATTACACTGAAAGCTAGCAAGGAAGTTAGCGAGCGATATACCTACTTATTGCTTCACATCTGGTTCACACAACGAGATAAACGATATCAGAGCTTCGATTCTGATAAAACAAGCCACTGTCATGCCACTGACACTTGATAAAATACCATTTAATTTTCGACTTTACTGTTATCAGGTAAAGTCTAAAATTAAAAGATAGTTTGTAGTGTGAATGAAAAAGTTTAACGAATTCTTTTCATTTCATTCTAGATTTTAAATGTATAAAGGTAAAGTCTATAATTAAACAGCACTTTTAGAGTGTAAGTAGCTGCCAGCTTGCTAGCTGGAATTGCTGAATACATTTCTTTCGCACCGTAAGTTTCGCTAATATAGTAAACCTCTTTAGCTCGTATCGCTCGCTGATTCGCTAGCTTTCAGTGTGGCATCACTTTAGCTCGCACTAAAGAGTCACTACTTCATTTCTTATTACGACATCATATTGCATACCTTAGCAAAACGTGAAGTACGGCGTATTAAGGCTCTAAGTGCGATATTTGATAGTAGTCTAGGAGCTGGTGGCTAAATGATGGTGACCGAATATATCAACCTTTTCACTCACTACATAGCCACGAGCTCCTTTGCAAAAGAAATACTAGTCTGGTCAGTCTTAGGATAGGAGACCATTCTTGACAAATTTGGAATCTTCCTTGCGTTGGAGAGTTAAACCATTGCTCTCAGTTGCCATAATTATTAACGTTTATGGCAGTTGTTACGGGTAGTTGGAGCCCTAAAAAGTTCGAAACTGATCAAACTACAGAACTTCAATATCTCCACAACTCACTGGCAGAGTTGTGAAGATCAGATGGCAGTCACTTCACGGTAAATATCGAAGCACGCCGCTTCGTATTTGGACCAAAAACTGACCCTGAAATTGATCTTCTTCTCTCGTGTCGATATTGCCATCGTGGTGTAGTTATTGGTTTTTTTGTCAATCACGTCAATATGACTTCAGCTCGCCTGATGGTAAGCTAAAGGTAAAATCTCAGGAAAAGGGTCCCTATTACATACACCGACAGTGCCATAATGGTGGCCCTCAACTTGACGGCCTTATCAAATGCTTTTTCACGTTTCACGGCAATACCGCTACTTACAGAGAGGGCCGAGCATAGGTTAGTAAAAATCTCTGGGGATGAAGATTTCATAGTAACTAGTATATTATCAAGAAGATGTGATTCTTAATTATAAATATTCCATGCTATATACAGGTATAAACACTTTTGCCTAAACAATTATACCAGCTCACTGACTCAGAAACACGTATTGCGTACCTAATCAATTCTCTTGCATACTGTTAATTCATTGAGATCGAAATCTTGATCTAAACAGTCGAGTAACGATAGGTATTTGCATGGTAGCCAACACCTTACATAACTGGCGTTGTGTAACATAATATCGCAGAAGATATAGGCAAAGGTGTATGCACATTCTGTCAGCTTATAGTCACACTAGCTGTATTCCACCGCGAACCGCGGACGAACACCGCGGTAACCTAGTGGTCTGGGTAATGGACTGCTGAGACGAGGTCTCGGGTTCGATCCCAGGTTCACCATGGCACACACCAATGACTTTTCGATGCTTTTCGAAGTTATGTGTGTATTTATCGCAGGTTTATAAGTGCCCGGTTAATGGCAATAGGCACGCCACCTATTACATTGGGATCTAAACATAAACTGGCGAAATGTGGGTGCTAGCACCTCTGCCTACCCATTCGGGGATATAGGCGTGAGTTTATGTTATGTTGAATGGGAACAGAATTCCACAGAGGCAAAACCATGGGCAATAGCTAGTTCCAACACAATTTATTAAACCGGAACCAAACAGGCGTCATCGCCTCTTTATATCGGAGAAACACCCACCATTCCTTCATCTACAAAACCATTCCATTCCTATCATTGATATTCAACCCGCTCAAACAAAAATTACGATAATGATACCGTACATATATTAGCTATTACTGTACCCATACATCAATTTCCTCCACATCAATACGTTCCTTTTAGTACGTCTGTCACGTAGCATACCCAATGAACATAAACCTATGTTGTGTGCCGTTTCAGACGTGCATGTGACGACATCTGCGTTGATGGTTGTTTAATGTGGTAGAGCTTTTATGTGAGATTTATGGAGTGCTTTAACTGACCGGCGGAGATACCGCGGTAGCCTACTGGTCTGGGTAATGGACTGCTGAGACGAGGTCTCGGGTTCGATCCTAGGTGCACCATGGCACACACCAATGACTTTTCGATGCTTTTCGAAGTTATGTGTGTATTTATCGCAGGTTTATAAGTGCCCGGTTAATGGCAATAGGCTCGCCACCTATTACATTGGGATCTAAACATAAACTGGTGAAATGTGGGTGCTAGAGGGATATAGGCGTGAGTTTATGTTATGTTATGTTATGCTTTAACTGATTCGTAGAAGGTCATTAGAGAGTAATAATAAAGGTAACAAAGAATCCTTATGAGATCACTCTCTTATCCATAAATCTGTTCGTTCATTGATTTTTTGTTTAACGGGTGGACCTAGCAAGTTTTATACCTATATGTACCAGATCTCCTATCATCCCCACGTATATGCTTGGAGAGCCAACTGCCTTCCGTCTGCGATTCATTGTGCTCTCTGCTAATTGTAGGGTCAAGTTGTAAGTCTCTGAGAAATTGGCCGCAGGCAGCAGTATCTCCCCTTTTTTTTTTTTTTTTTTTTATCGTGCGGAAATCCCCATGGATACCACCCCCGTCGGCCATCGGGGGTGGTTATGTCGGGATCGAACCGACTAAAACCGCACGCCGTCTCGGGCCTTAGTAACCGGGGTGTAAGGTTACCCAATGGGCATATCCCTCGCACCCCAGCTGACCCCGGGCCATCTACGGTTTTAAGATGGCCCCCTCGACCCTCCGAAAGGGGGGGTGGGGCGAGCATCGCGCCACTTCGCCGACGGTGGGGTGTAGGGTGACAGGAGGCCGTCCTGTCACCCAACCGTCGGCGCGCAGACAATCAGCTTGCCCCCCGCTCGCTCCCCACTGTGCCATCTGCTAGTCAGAGGGACACGTGGAGAGCCTCGGAGCAGCCCTCTAGAGGGCCACTCCCGCCCCGGCCGGATTGGCCGCAGGCAGCAGCGTCTCCCGTGGCGAGTGGGAGGCGCTGCTTGCCTCCGTTGCCCAGGTGCACCACGTGGAGGTTCCGGCCCGCACCCAGGTTCCGACCCGCACCCAGCAGTATCTCCCCTGTCAGTGAGAGGTACTGCCGTCTCCAAACCGCACCTATTTATGAAATCGGTGTTTAAATATCTAAGAAACGACATCTTCAAAATGTAATATAAACCAAGGTTTAATAAAACTACAATGAAACCTATAAAGTTGTATGTGTTTCTTTATAAACTACCAAATTCTACGGTAATACACATTCGTGGACCAAGTGCAGCAGTTTCATACATGTAACATTGTATGAAAAGTCGTAAACTAAAAGTGTACAGTCGTATTTCATGCAAAATTTACTGCAACTTCGTAAGTTTGCATCTTACATTGAAATAAACATGTGGCGTGGCTGCAGAACATTTGACTGGTAGGTCAGGGGTCGTGGGTTCATTTCCCGCCTTATGTGAGTATTTGTACACATGAATATGACTATTTGCATTCGTTTGTATGTTTTTATATACCTAATATCTAACTGTACACGCAAGTTTGTCCGTGTGAACTTAGATCTGAGTTCTTAATTTATTTGCATGGAGCCCCAATAATTTTTACTAAATTTCTCCAATATACAGACACAGCTACTTTAAAATTTTATAATAGTACATATGCTCACGCCTTTTTCCCTCCGGGATAGGCAGAGACAACAGATCGCCATCTGCCTCTGTCGTGACATACTTCACGCACTTTCTCTACTGTCATTAAGCCTTTCATGCAAGCCCGCCGGTTTCGAGTGCTTTTGACCTGCCATTTTTGCAATAACTCCTTAATTTGGTCAGTGTATAGCCTGCGAGGTCGACCGCGGCTTGCCTGCTCACTTTCACTTAGGTACATGTACATGTGCTTTATTAATATTTGGTGTGTCATTCGTTCAGTATTCATTCGCTCTACGTGTCCAAACCACCTTAGCATACCCTTTTCAATTTAATTTTATAATCGTACAGATAGATTTTCATTGAACAAGAATCAAACGTACCACCTCTTACTAATCAGTCGAACGTTCGACCACTCCGCCACAGAGGTCATCAATGTACCCAGTTCTTATGATCCACGGTGTAAACTAAGCTTTATAACAAACGGCCTATACATTGTAATTGTGGTTTCATCAAAGCCCAAACTTTGAATGCGGGTTTGTTTTAACTCTCCTCTTGTAGTTTGTGGTCGGAGGCATTTGTGGTAGGAAGTGGTATATTTTTTTAAAGTTATTCAATGCTACAATATTTATATGCCTTTTATGTTTTTCCAACATAACATAACATAAACTCACGCCTATATCCCCGAAGGGATAGGCAGAGGTGCTAACACCCACATTTCGCCAGTTTATGTTTAGGTCCCAATGTTATAGGTGGCGAGCCTATTGCCATTAACCGGGCACTTATAAACCTGCGATAAATACACACATAACTTCGAAAAGCATCGAAAAGTCATTGGTGTGTGCCATGGTGAACCTGGGATCGAACCCGAGACCTCGTCTCAGCAGTCCATTACCCAGACCACTAGGCTACCGCGGTTCTTTATATGCTTTTAATGTTTTTTTATTTATTTATAGGACACTCCACCGTATGGTACACCAAGGAATGCAGGCCGCTATATATGCCAAGGATTAATGCTATGTGGCGCGCTTACGTGCACCCTTTTCTTTTCCGGAGCAAGACGGGGAAACCGTGGTTCCCAAACTCGAAGGAGCCGTCTCAAAGCCGGTGAGTCATTGGGGTGCAAGGGTACACCTTACACCCCAGCGCTGGAAGATCCGACACCGCATGCAGTTTTAGTTGGTCAAATCTGATATAACAGGGGTAGTATCTGTGAGGATTTCCGCACGAAAAAAGGTAGGTATCACTTTTCCATCAAATTTGAGTCGTTACAACGTGGATGTCACGCGGTGCTGCGACGACAATCCTCTTTTGATGAGGCCGTCAAGCTGAGTGCCACCATTGTTAACATGGTACGTATATGTAATGGTGACCCTCTTTCCTGAGAGTTTACCCTTCAGCTTACCATCAGGCGAGGTGAAGTCAAATTGATTGTGACCTATAGATAAAAAAAAATCACTCACACATGGTTAGCCGCCGCCATTATTGTGAGCCAGTCTTTGGCTTCCATGCATTGCGTCCGTAAGTTTTTTCGTTCTTGAGTGAGAAAATAACAAATGTCTAAGTAGAATAATAAAAAAATACTGAAAAAAGAAAAAAAAAGGTGCACAAATCAGCTTTATGCTCGGCACAATTGACTACTTTGCATTTAGATCTAACACTTCGCCTTTCTCATTTCTGTGTAATCCCATTTCCCTTAGGTTTTCCTTATGTGGCGTGTGGTTCCTTCTGCTTCCCTTGTCTGGTGACCTTGGACTTGAAGGCGTGAGAAAATAGATGATAGTTTCAGGTAATTAAGTTTGTCTTAAGTTAACCTATTAACGAAGTAAGTACCTACAGTTAAAAATGTGATTAAAAGGAAACTGTCAGAAAGCGTACTACAAAATTCAAGATTACTTGGGCGATAAACAAGTTTGGAAATGAACTGTTCACTCAACTATGTTACTCAAACTGTATTTAGATAAAGTAAATGATTGCATAAAATAACAGCCCGCTGAGTTTCTTGCCGGAGTCTTCTCAGGTCTGGGCCGCGTTTCGAAGGAGGAGAGTTTGTTTGGTTGAACGCGATAAACACAGGAACTATTAGTTCAAATAGAATAAATATTTTTGTGTTAAATAGCCTGTGTAAGTATTGAGAATATTACATCTCGCTACTTCCAAGGAATGAAACAGTAATCAACAAATCGGGTAAATTTTCATATATTATTGCAAAATTAGTAAATTATAGATAGGTATATATGGATTTAATAGGTGCTACAGGGACGAAGTGTGTTACGGGCGAAGACGCGGGGGACACCTAAGTCAAGGCTTAATAAACCTACAATTAAAATATCTAGCTGTCCTCAGCTTGTATAAAATATACATGAATATAATTATAATAGAAACACAAAAGACCACGGTAGCCTAGTGGTCTGGGTAATGGACTGCTGAGACGAGGTCTCGGGTTCAATCCCAGGTTCACCATGGCACACACCAATGACTTTTCGATGCTTTTCGAAGTTATGTGTGTATTTATCGCAGGTTTATAAGTGCCTGGCTCGCCACCTATTACATTGGGACCTAAAAATAAACTGGCGAAATGTGGGTGCTAGCACCTCTGCCTACCCCTTCGAGGATATAGGCGTGAGTTTATGTTATGTTAGAAACATAAATATAATATACATAAATTACATTATAAGGTTTACCTAAACTAGCAGCTTGTTGTGACAGCTGTCATGGAAACGTGATTAGGCGTGGGACGTTCGAATCGATTGGAACTGAAATACTTGAGTTGGAATTTATGTTTTATGTTGTAACTATTTATACATTTAACGATGGTAGCTGAATGGATAAGGACGCGGCCTCTACTCAGAGGTATCGAGTTCGAAACCGGCCGGACAGTACCAATGTGAATTTCACTTTGTGGAATTTATATGTCCAAGAAGAAATTCTAAGGACATGTCCGATCCACCAACCCGCATTAGGCCAGCGTGTGTGGACTAAAGTCTGAACAAATTTTTCATCATACATCACTCAAGCAATCCCAGTCAACAACGACAAAATATCACAATAAAATATATCAAGTGTAAATTTTCGAACAGCCTGTATACGTATTGGTACTCAAAATATCACATTTAAATATTTCAACTGTCAATTTTCGAACATTCCATATACGAACGGGTACTTAATATATACCTACAGGCTGTTTGAAAATGGAAATATTTAATGCTTCGAAAAGATATAAAAAATCAATCAATCTTGTTAACCATGAGGAACGTTGATAACAGAATGCTCAAGCTGAGCACTGCGGTGACGTCATCAATATTATCTTTTGAAGGGCCAAATTTTGTGTCTTTGCTTACTTATTTGTTTGTATTTTTTTTTATATAGTACACGTCAAAATGACTTCAGCTCGCCTGATGGTTAGCTAAAGTCTTAGGACTGGGGTCACCACTACATACACCGGTAGTGCTACAGTGGCAGCCCTCAGGTTGACGGCCTCATTAAATCTTTTTCACGCCCCGCTTAAAGGCCTCGGGACTATAGGTGGAAGGAAACACAGTCTTAAGATATCTATGTATAACCTGACGTCTGAAAATGCAGCAGTGGAGTTTGTTGCGCCGTTTCTTCTCCACTAGCGCCTAGGAAGCGGTGGTAAACTTAGTATTAAGTAGTTTTTGACGTCAAAAAGATGTAATTACGTTGCACTATTTTGAGAAATACAGAAATTGAAATTGAAATTGACACATGCGCTGGTAAAGAATTTCATGTCTTTATCTTTGGAATCGCTGCGTTTTATTGAATTTTTTTTTCACCATTTGAAAGATACATAATCCCCGAAGGCCTTGACCACCGAGGACCATCCGATGGACGAGAGGCTTGAGTTTAAAAACGCTTATATATAAATCGAAGCAAAGTGAGGGACATTGCTAGTAACAGATTCTTCTTTTTCTCTCGTGTCGGTATTGCCATCGTGGTGTAGTAATTGGTTTCACGGCAATACAGCTACTTATGAAGAGGGCCCAAGTATAGGATAAAATTGTATCAGATAAAATTCAAATACACCAACACTCGTTAATACCAGTCACAAAAACGACAAAAAAATTACACATAAAAATTTCAACTGCCAACTTTCAAACATACTGTATACGCCCTGTTATAAAGGCTGTTTGAAAATTGTGCATGTGTGTAAAAAATGAATCAATCTTGCCAACCATGAGGAACGGTGATAACAGAATGCTCGAGATGAGCACTGAGGTGACGTCATCAATATTACGTCGACACACAGATGAGGGAATCAATTCTTTTTTATGACGCATGAACGAATCTGAAGATATTGGTAAAGTTAAATGATTCATATGAGAAATATTACGCGTTTTTGAACGCTTAATGGTAAATTATTTGTGTTCTTGTATTGTGTAACATAACATAACTTACATAACATAAACCCACGCCTATATCCCCGAAGGGGTAGGCAGAGGTGCTAGCACCCACATTTCGCCAGTTTATGTTTCCCAACGTATAGGTGGCGAGCCTATTGCCATTAACCGGGCACTTATAAACCTGCGATAAATACACACATAACTTCGAAAAGCATCGAAAAGTCATTGGTGTGTGCCATGGTGAACCTGGGATCGAACCCGAGACCTTGTCTCAGCAGTCCATTACCCAGAGCACTAGGCTACCGCGGCACTACCGCGGCACTTGTATTGTGTATTTGTAGAAATTGTGTAGTTATCGGTTTTATAGAACACATCTTTACTTCTATCTAAACTATTATAAAATTGTTAATGCTGTGTCTGTATATTCGAGATATTTAAAAAAACACTTACCTTGTTTTAGGAACGAGACGAGAATTTTTTTTTTTTGGTGTTCAACCAAAATATTTTTTTAGAATAATAAAATTCTCGTCTGTTTTTTGTGACGAACGCAAAAAATACGAATATTTTCGTTTTTCGGAGTAAAGCCCTACTAGGGGCTTTACTCCGAAAACGAAAATATTCGTATGATTATTACAAAGTAGGTACCTATTAATTTTCAAATCTCAAGTTTTTGAAAATTATCTCCAATATACTGACATAGCTAATTTACAATCTTATAGTGGTATAGATTTATTCACAGTCCAAAAAAATCACAAAAAAAAAAATTCCATTCACGTTCCCTATAAACCCGTGTTTTTAATCCGCCATCTTTTTCTCGTTACCCAAGCTATAAAAGTCAAGCACAGCTTCGAGGTTAATTTACGTTCTATCATAAAAATATCTTCTGGTAATACCACTTTAAGTGTAGTGAAACTGGGCCTTAAGTGACAGCAGTCGACATGAAGTACTTTCGTGGTAGACGAATGTCAAAGTAGCCATCTTAACTAGACCTGTGCATTGATACACACGAACGTATTGGAACACCAACAAATTGTCCAATAAATCAACATCATTGGCGGTTATCCCAGTTGCATTCTGTGGTTTCCGGGTCTCTCCTACTCTTTATATTTGGCGTATTTTGTCTTTAATGGGAGTAACTGCCGTCTAGACCTTACTAGAGAGGAAAGTCTGTGCCAGAGCCTTATCCTCTAATCTAAAGCAAACTTAGCAAAGTTAGTGGTTCTTTTAGGGGGGAAGGTATACGTTTTTACAATAAATTGCCTGAATCGGTCCTTGGTATGCCTGACAATAAATTTAAAACATTTGTTAAGGCCACCTTATGCAAAAAAGCATACTATAGGACTGCTGATTACCTTGAAGACAAAAATGTCTGGCTTGAGCATGGTGCAGGCCCCTCCTAGAATGCTAAAGTGCTACAACTACATAATGCTGTAGTTGTGGCATTTGCCTACTACAATATATTGATATTGTGGTAGGCACGCGACCTTTTTTGCTATTTTTTTTGACATTAGTATATTTTTGACATTTTCAATTATTTTATTGTTTAACTTCGGTTAAAATTTATTATATTTTTTTTTTTTTTTATATACCTTTATTTATATTGACACGAGACAAAATGTACATTCGTCCATATTTAGTCTTAAGATATCTATGTATAACCTGACGTCTTAAAATGCAGCAGTGGAGTTTGTTGCGCCGTTTCTTCTCCACTAGCGCCTAGGAAGCGGTGGTAAACTTAGTATTAAGTAGTTTTTGACGTCAAAAAGATGTAATTACGTTACACTATTTTGAAAAATAAAGAAATTGAAATTGAAAATTGAAATTGAAATTAAATTGAATCAGCAGGAATACCGGCTAGCCAATGAGTTTGGATTTGACCCCGTAGATCTGTTGAAGCACCCATGGAACTAACCGCATCTAAAAAGACATAAAAAGTAAACAAAAAATATGATTGATTTATAGGTAGGTATCTTAATTAGATACATTATTTCAATGAGTAATGAAATCAATATAAATAATTTACTAGCCTATACTCACAGCTCTGCCCACGTGGACCTTTCACGATGTTTACTGTAGGTACCTATCTTCGGTTCTACTCAACCGATTTTATAAGAATTAACCGAATAATGTGTAAGAATTTAAATCTGACGAAGACCTTTCAAACAAAAAAACGCATTATTGCATCCATCGCGTACAAACAAAAAAAATCCAAACAAAAAATAGTGTTCAGTATCATTCATACAATATAACCCAAGTTTTTTTTAAATAATAGGTATCTAATGCATAGATAAAGCTACTTTACGATATTATAATAGTATAGATATAATTAAGATTAAGAGTAATTACGTTGTAATTTGAATACTATGTGGCATCATAACATCGATCTAAGATTTAAAACTACAGCTTTTATACCTGGGAAAAAAATAAAAATAATATTTGAATATCTGATGGCATCACGCGGAAAAAAACTCCTAATAATCGTTACTATTCAGAAATAAAATCCAACTAAAAATCTGTACTGAAACGTTGCCAGTCCCAAGCCCTTTAATTACACCACCATTAATTTACTACAAGTGTTTAACGGTCGAACAGTTCTAAATTTAAAGGAACACATGTTAATTCTCTATGGAATAATAAATGCCACAGATTTTATAGTGATTAGCGAATAAGGTTGGCTGCCAATGTTTTAAAACAATTCTAGAACGAATATTCATTAGCTTCGGTTGTTTTTTTTAATGTTTAAATGTATACTATCAATCTATGGTTTCGTGTATACCTACCACGTTAATGGATTCAGTTAAAATGATAATACTTCATCACAGCATAAAAATAATTATGTTGAACGTTGATATTTTTAAACCTTAGAGGATAGAACTTAAGAACCTCTTTCTTTTTTGAAGTCGATTACATAAAAACACTTCATTTATTTTCTATGATAAAAGGGTTTTGAAACGAATCACTAACATAATATTGACAAAATGTGTTAGCTAAACTACTCGACAATGTGTCAGAATAAACTAAGATGTTCTCGGTAACAAATTGCAAATGTCGGCAGAGTTTTGGCGGGAAAATCATATTGCCGCGAAAATATCGCGTCGCTGTTACAGAAATTGCAAAGTGTACCTACACTACTTTATACAGTTTCGTATCTTAAAAGTATTTTTGTTATCTAAAAGTTAGATGGCTTGTTTATTTCTGGGAGGAAATTTTGTAAAAATATTAGTTTTAAGTTTAGAGCTCAAATAGTTTGTATGAGAAGTTTATGTTCTTTTTGAGTTCTGTTTGAGAGTTTCATAAACTTATAAAACTTATGGACGGAACGTTTCGAACATGAGGCTATGTTACGAAAATGGCGGCGTCGGCTAACAATGTTTGAGCGAACTTTGGGTTACAACAAGTTTGATTGAAATGTGATTCCTAAATATTTTTTCTTGCTGTCACTATAGTTTTTACACAAGAGGTTCAGTATTTTTTATTTATTTTCTCTACTTAAACTAACTAAATCGAATGACGTTTGCCGCATAGTGGCTGACTAGTGTGTAAGTGTGTGCTTGCCGACTTGTAGATATTTTTGCATTGGTCTGGGTGTTTCTATGTATACTTAGGTATTTATGACAGCCTCTGTGGCGTAGCGGTAGTACATTCGACTGCTACGACACGGGGTGCGGGTTCGATTCCCGCTCAGTGCAAATATTTGTATGCATGAATATGTTTATTTTCATTATTTAGTATTTCTATGTATACCTAATAGGTATGTATTAACAAAAAAAGTAAAATGTTTATCCGCATTCTAGAAGCCATAACACAAGCTAGTTAAACTATGCTTACTTTGGGTCTTGAGAGCGCTGTGTAGAATGTTGTAATTTTTTTTTTTGCTAGAAAGTGGACCGATTATAAAATTTCGTCAATTCTTCATCGCATTCCGTTTTTAGGTTTTATACGATCATCTATTTAACTCCCGTTTCATGCAGAAGTATTATTTAGTTTTATAGCAACAGACTTCTCATAAGGCGTTCAAAAATATTACTCCCAAAATATAGGTTTTTTTGTATGTGTGGGACACGTCAAAATGACTTCACCTCCCCTGATGGTAGTTATTTCATACGCCACTTATGGAACTCGCTACTTGGAAGGAAGGAAACATGTGCGCTGGTAATTAGCCCAAAGACTTTATGGGTAAAGAAAAGAGTTCAATAACATTACTCCTAAAATACATATAGATGTAAGTCATCTCTGCTGTCCTCTTTAAAGATATATAGGATAGTGTTAAGAAATACTTGGTCGTTTAACTGTCATTGCAAACATTACTTTGTCTGAAAATTATATTAACACCAGACTATTACTACATTTAACTATCAACAAATAAATCTCAATTTGCAACGAAATTATTAGTTTAGTACTATTAATAATATGACTCATCCTACATTGTAGCATTCAATATCTATGCTATTATAAAGTTGTAACATAGGTACATTAGAGATAAAAAAATAGTTGGAATATGATTTAAATAGTTGAAATATTTATTTTGGAATTTTAGTCTGTTTGTTCGTTTGTCAGATTGACTGTTTTTTATACTACTTAGGTGGAAGACAAGCTCACGGCCCACCTGATGGGAAGCGGTCACTGTGGCCCATTGACGTGTGCAACATCAGAGATGTCACACATGTGTATGTAATGGTGACCCTCTTTCCTGAGACTTTACTTTCAGCTTATCATCAGGCGAGGTGAAGTCAAATTGACGTCGTATATTATATTAAAAAAAACACTCGCGCTGTCGACCTTCGAATACTGCTTAACAGATTTACACGCTGTTTTCTTATTTGAAAGGTCTTGGTTAAACTTAAAATCTTACGTATGTTTCATCACAATCGGTTAAGTATTTACCGGAGATATAGTCAAAAACGCGAAAACCGACCTCCACGCGGGCGTAGGCTAGTAGGTACTTATTATAAAATTGTAAACTATAGGTACCTATGTCTGTACATTAAAGATAAAAAAAATACTTGGCTTAGTGTTATAATGAATGATTCTGAACACAAAAAAAAAATTAGAATTAGTTCTTGTCGGAACGGATTTTGATGCGGTTTTTTATTAGAAAGCGAAAAAAAAACCGCATCAAAATCCGTTTCGACAAGAATTCTAAAAAATCTAAACAACGCCTAAAAGACTTGATAGGACTCCATAAATTCACGTCTCACTTTCATACTCATATCAAAAAAATTCAGTTAAACAATTTTCAGTACCCGTTATTCATTCGCGCCTAAATGAAAACTACATTTAAAACTATGTTTGTTAAATAGAAAAAGTTTTCGTATATTCATGTTGCTTTCATTTCTGTGGATAAATGCAGTCGGAGAGAAATATTGCTCAGCTATGCTATGCAGAAAATGTTTTTCATAATATTTTATTTGAGCTGGCAATATAGGGAAGGTATTATTTTCTCTTTGGTAGGTTCAAGTGACCTGGATATTTACTTGAATATTTTCTACTAGTTGATGCCCGTGGCGCGTATGATATCGTTTTTCAACCATAATTATATTATATCTCCGGTTCTACTTAACCAATTGCAATCAAACATACGGCAGATTTTAGGTCTGACCAAGACCTTTCACACAAAAAATCACATAAAAATTTGTTCAGTAGTTTTTGCATTCATCGCGAACTAACAGATAGACGAAGATCGTTCGTACGTTCATTACATTAACCAAATATTTTTTTAGATATCTCCAATATACAGCTCCTTTAAAAGTTTATAAGTATATTAAAGTTGGCATAAAAAGTTGGTATAAAAAGCAGTTGGCGGGCTATTGTCTCTGCCTACCCCGGAGAGAAAATTGCGTGAGCATTTATGTATGTAGGTATGTAGATATAGATAACGGCTCTACCACAATATCGTTTCTCACTCACCTATAAAAGATTTATTTCACTATAGTTAAGAATACATGACATTACCAACAGTTCGCGCCAACAAAGGCTCATAAATCTGTATACCTTTGCTCATTTTCCCGCTCTAAATTCAAATGCAATATGGCAGCGTGCCCATCCCGAAGATAAATAACGTATTCCGTTCCACGCTCACTTTTCATTCAGTTTACTTCAAGATCTCATAGCAATATAGCAGTATTCTACGGACTATTACGGTTGGGGGTACGCCATTTTCAACCACGCGTGTCTACTAGCAGTGTTGCCAGTACACCTGTGTTTTGATAGTTATCTGTTGCGGCCATAGATTTAGAATAGAATAGATGCCATAAGCCATCGGTTCATATGTAGTTTCATTACGATTTTCGGCGCTTATGCTGATTTCACCTGTAAGCTGAGATACACCTTTAAAAAATTATAGGTAGTCAGTACATCAATTGACTGCCCCCTTCTGAATGGTAAGAAGCTAGGGTGAAGTCCAAAAGCTGTCAAATGCTGTGAATCCTAAAATGGTGATCCCTATCTTGATCGTCTCGAAATTTTTACACGCCGCGGTTAAAGATCCCGGGATTGTACCTAATAACAAGCCTGGGCCTCGATTCTCTTAAAACAAGCTAATGTCATGCCACTGACACTTAAAAAAATACCGTTAAATTTAGGACTTTATTGTTATCAGTTTAAAGTCTATAATTAAATGATATTTTGAACACCGAATGAAAAAGTTTAATGAATTATTTTAGAGTGTTTAGAGTGTTTTTTAGAGTGTCAGTGGCATGACAGTGGTTTATCTTTAGTAGAATCGATGCCCTGATTGATGGGCTTTAATGCTTTCTTTCTGGGCTTGGAAGATTA
Source organism: Lithosia quadra (assembly GCA_963576445.1). NCBI lineage: Eukaryota > Metazoa > Arthropoda > Insecta > Lepidoptera > Erebidae > Lithosia > Lithosia quadra. The sequence continues at coordinate 8,594,957 of OY754896.1, forward strand.
GACGTCAGCTGCTTGCGTAAAAGTGAAAATAAACCAAATCATGGAAAGGAGCACTAGGAGACAGACCCTGGGTTCTGGTCAGACGACGGTCGCAAACGTGATAGGTAACAAAACCAAAATGTTTAAAAGGAGCAGTAGAACATTGCAAGATTTTTATACTACTTAGGTGGCAGACAAACACATGGCCCACCTGATGGGAAGTGGTCACCGTATGGACGTGTGCAACAATTAAGGGCGGCCCTGGAGGTGGGAGGGTTGGGGGGTTTGGTGGAGATGGGGATTGGGGGATATTTAATGCACATTCTTTATCTAGCCTACCCTACATCTATGGTTACGACACACATATTTAGATTCATAGACAGTTAGGAAACATCATGTCCCTTCGGTTGACTTTCGTTTAGAGGTATTTTAAGACTATGTCAATGCTAACTGTAATAAAACTGTTCAAGTTGTATGTATGATTTGTGGGTATAATACACTTCTTATCAGAAAAATCGAAACACCTTGCAAGTTTATGTTTTCTAAGGCTTATCAGAAAAATGTGTATATTTAGGAATATAAAATACTTCTCATCAGAAAAATCGAAACACCTTAGATTTTATGATATCTGAAAAGAGGGTCTAGTTTATAATATCGACAGTCACTACATCGATGGTCGCTATATCGAAAACGTTCCATCGATGGTACGCTAAATCGACAGTACCCCAAATCGATAGTACGCTACATCGACAGTACGATTATGAATACAGATAATATTATACAGAGAGATACAGATTAGAAACTAGACCCCTGAAAACAATACACAAATTATTTATTTTATTACATTTGAACTCAGAATTAGAACATTAACATTAGAATTTGAAAACATCAGAATATAATATGATATTTCTTTTTGATTAAATCATTATCATTATCCTCCCGACCGTTTTACCTTTTCCCAACTCAACTGAAGTCGGCTTTTCAGTCTAACTACGAAGCGGCGTACTTCGATATTTTCCGTGAAGCGACTGCCATCTGACCTTCACAACCTATTGGCGATATCGAAGTTCTGTAGTTAGACCAGTTGTTTGAATTTTTAGGATTCCAACTACCCCAAATTACTGCCATACCATGCCATAATAGATTATGTTTGTATGGATCGACAACGGCTTAACGTGATTTTCGAAACGCAGAAACAAAAAAAATTGTATGTTGATTAAGTGAAAACCCCAAAATTAAAAATTTTATTTGTGTATGGAACTATCAACATTTACTCAAGTTTTGATTTAGCTTGATAATTTGATTTAAATTAGGTAGTTATTTTTTTATTTCACTGCAATAATAAATACCGTTTTATATCAATTTAAAATGTTACGCGCAGATAAAACCACAAACCGCAGGTAAAGGCCGGTAAACATATATTTTTTCTGTGAAATTGGTAAAACGTAAAACAGTCAAATATTTGTGACTCGCAGTGCTAGTATTACTTTTGCTTATGGATCCATCCTCGCTAAATACACGTTCCCATAAACTCTCTATCTACATCTGTATTAAATTTCATGTAGATTTACTATACTTTTAGTACTAGACTTTTTATAATTTTTTCTCTTCTCTTTATCGCCTGCTGATAAAGTACGGCGGTGACTTGCATCTGTCTAGCTTGCTCTTATTATTTTAGGTAGCCTAAAAACAATAAGAGTAAGTGAGACAGATGATAACAAAAGAGTTTGACCATAACACGTAGCACGTAGCGTAGCAACTACGGTGGACCTCTTCATAAAATGCTGTAACCACTTTCATATGAGTCATGTACCTAGTTATTTCTTCTGTAGTACAAAAAATATAGACGGTCGCCATAGTATAAAGATAGGTATCATCTATAATATAATAATAATGCTATCTCATAATATGTCCAAACCGAACTAAAGGTAGAAATACACTATACTGGAATAGGAATAGGAATATTCTATAAAAATCGTAGCCAGAGCTTTCTGGATGGATTCTGTGCTGTCACCGAAGAGACTAAAGTTCGTTCGTTCAAAGTGCCTCCAGTGTTGTTAGCACAGGAACTCTCCACAGGCCTATCCCCTCCAGGTTGGGCAGAGCTAGTGTATGGCCTGGAGTTTCAAGGCCATCGTAGGTGGTTGTTTCGGAATCGACTAAAACGCAAGCCGTCTCGGGTCTCAATTACCGGGGTTTAAGTTTACCTTATAGGCATATCTCTCGCACCCCAACTGACTCCGGACCATCCACGGTTTTAAGATGGCCCCCTCGACCCCTCCCTTTCGAGGGGTCGAGGGGGCCATCTTGCGCTAGCATCGTGACGCCTCCTCCACGGTGGGATCTATGGTGACTGGTAGAAAGTGGACCCTGAACCTCCAAACTCTTGTTTGAATGCAACCGGGGTTGGCACTCAAATGAAGGCAACCTATTCACTCTTAACTTAAAAACAAGGATGGCATTCCCACTCCTCAGAGTACGGCATTATGAACGTATTTCTGCCTCTAGTAACAATAGTGTATTTCCACCTTTATATAAGTTATCCGACAACGCAACTCACTTTTCTATACAGATATTAAACGTCTCGCAATGTCCCTCCCCATTGTTACTTTGAGAAAACAATTCAAGATCATATTACTTTCTCCCTGGGTGAGGGAATCGCTTTAATAGCATGTCATTCGAGAAGGGGTCCTTTGTAGTTTGGGAGAAAAAAATCTGTTAGGTATAGTCATCTCGGGCGGCAAGTGTGATGTACTAAGACTGTTAGGTTGTTTTTATGTCTCTCTTAATAATTGTCTTATGTATAGGTACAAGCTTTCACCCACGGTTTCGATCGTGTGTAATCCTGTAAGTTCCCATCCGCTTCCTATAAGAACGGTAGTGTGTTGGTAATTTGCACGATGCGTTGTCGTAAAGCACTCTTGTGGCTTCGCCCTAACTAAAAAGAAAATGTATAGAATATAATAATAATATGAATAATAATAATAAAGTCATTTATTTCTTACTTTTTTACAAAGTTTAAGTAGGTAGATACATTGAGAAAAAATATTATAATTTATTATTTCGCAAAAAAAGTTTGCATAGTGCTTAACATAATACATAACTAGAGTATATTGGTACCTAAAATAGACAAGAATTAGCAAACTAGGTCGAAACCTGTGTTTCGGCTTTCGGCGCCACTCCTATAGGAATTTTAATTTTACTAGTCAGTACAACTGAACAGCTATGTTCTATATTTATATAGCTACTAGCTTTCGCCCGCGACTTCAAAGTCGGTATCCTCACCAATTGAACAACTCTCCACTCGACTCTCCACTTCACTCTCCACTGCTCTCCACTCCACTCTCTATTTTAAAAAAAGTATGAAAAGTATTCTATGTCCGTCTCCTGGTTCTAAGCTACCTCCTCATCAATTTTTAGTCAAACCGGTTCAGCCGTTCTTGAATTATAAGTAGTGTAACTAACACGACTTTCTTTTATATATAGATGTACGTAACATACGTAACATATTGAATGAATAACAGAAACGAATGGTGAATGAATAAAAATGGCGTGTTCGAAATCCTTCATAAAACCCCTGGATTTCTCGAACGTTTGTATCGGGAGCATCAACATACCAATTTGCTTTTAATTTAACTCCGAGCGTCGGACATATCGTAAACTTTTATCCCCTTCCTCGTGTGCGTACCCAACTTTATGTCTCCAATTTAGCATTTGTAATAAAACTGGTGATGTTTTAAATCTTGATGTTTTCTAGATCTTGTGGATAGATAATAAAATTTATATTTAGAGACATAACATACGTAACGAGCTAGTACCTCGGACGGGACATTAACGGGACGGGCACATGACTGCCTCGTTTAAAACGGGAACGTGGTGTAAATGCATACGGACCGTGACAGTGACTGGGATGTAACGTGCTTGTGCTCAATTTAATTTTACACGTGTAGTATTAACGCATCACTACTTCTCACTCCGGAACGAAAGTGATGATGAACGTATCGGAAACACCGACGGGACGTAGCACGCGCAGAGCAGTGCCCGTAGCCAAGTGGAAAAAGTCTAAATCGCTATCGTATCGTATCGAATAGAATAGTTTAGGTCGACCAATCACACTCCAGTGCCCGTAGCCAAGTGGCAAAAGTCTAAATCGCTATCGTATCGTATCGAATAGAAACGTTTAGGTCGACCAATCACACTTCAGCTCGTGATTCCGCCGCGGCGCGCGCATCGTACGCCGGCGACGAGCTTGGATGTGATTGGTTGACATAACCGTTTCTATTCGATAGCGATTTACGCTACGGAATACACTTACATTTGTCTAATGCTAAACATAGTCGGCGACGATGTTTTCCCGTCCCGTGAGTTTCACGTCCCCGTCGCATCCTTGCCTCCGTGACATAAATGCTCTTTCATATAATACACTTATGAAACGATATTTCCATAACTTCCCGTACCGTCCCGTCCATATTAAAACTCGTCGCGTAAATAAAATAAGGGCCGTTGCATCGGCCCTTATTTTAAACCATTTTAATGTTAATGATTTTAGATGGGAAAAAGTGAACATCCAGGGCGGGATTTAAACCCGCGACCAAACCTTTCCCTGGACACGTCCTAAATATTCAAATTTCTTCGATACAAACAGACACTTTAAGTTTTATATTTGTATATAATATGAACTTTCTATCAATAGCTAGCATAAGGAAGTACTAAAATTATTCAATTTCCTCATCAATTCGGCGTTAAATTAGCATTTAAACGGTCCTCAACGGAACAGAGAGCCAATATTTCTTAATCATTCCAGCTTACGAGTTTTAAGGACCCTCGATTTAAGAAGTCATTGTGTTGAAATTAATCAAAGTTTGGGAGGCCTTGGGAAAATGGCGCGAATTCCAACCATCTGGCGGTAGGTACGTAAGTTTCGACATGGTTTAAAATATAATAATTACTAGCTATGCCCCGCTACTTCTTCCCCGAGGCAGGTTAAAAAGTATCTTATGTCCATCTCCTAGTTCTAAGCTACCTCCCTATCAATTTTCACAGCCGTCCACGCGTGGCCAGTGTGTGTGAATTAAATCAAATCAAATCAAATCAAATCATTTATTTGTTAAGTACAGGTTTTACAAGATGTACATAACATAAATAATGTCTCACTACACCTAGCCACCAAATGCAGTATGCAAATACATTTTATATGAAGTTAATGTCAACATAATAATAATACCTATTCTTAATGTTAAAAAAATAATTAAAAAATGTCCAATACATTAATAAAGTCCACAATAAATAATTTCATGTCAATAAATTCTCTTATTATTAAAAGGTCTAAACCCTTTCAGCTCTCTCGTTAGAGGAGAGGAGACCCGTGCCCAGCAGTGGGACATAAATGGGTTGCTATCAATTTATTTGTTACCCCAATTGTATTTATCAACTGATTTTATTACCCCAAATTGATGTGACCCAATTAGTGTATAAAGCATTTGACTGGTTATTAATAATTAAATTTCATTGATATTTGGTTCCGTACAGTGTTAGCTTTAATTAATAGGTTGGAGAAGATAATTATAATTATTTAAGGTTCTTTGAATCAATCATGGCGAACCGCAAGTAGTATTGATTATTTGAAATTATATACTTACGCCTTTCCCCTAGAGGGTAGGCAGAGACACTCGACGGGGCTATCCCGGGCCTGGGTCATTCGGAGGGCGAAGAAAAAGTCTTATTTTACAACCTTACACCCCGGCAATTGAACACCGAGATGGCGTACGGTTTTAGTTGGTTTGACTCTGACATAATCATCCCTGATGTTTGGCAAGGGGGTATCCGAAGGGATGAACACTGTTCACTCAACTATGTTACTCGAACTAACACTGTATCTAGACTAAGGCAATTATTGTAAATAGACCAAAAAAAAAATCAGCCCGCTGAGTTTCTTTCCGGAGTCTTTGCAGGTCTGGGCCGCGTTTCGAACCGGTGGTCCATTTGCTTCTAGTTTTTAGATGGTTTTCATTTTGACGTTTTGTAAGTGCCGCATGTAATGGTCTATACAGAATAAATGATTTTTGACTTTGACTTTGACTTTGACTTTGACTTTGACTTTGACTTTAACTTTGACTTTGACTTTGACTGACTTTGACTTTGACTTTGACTTTGACTTTGACTTTGACTTTGACGTTGACTTTGACTTTGACTTTGACTTTGACTTTGACTTTGACTTTGACTTTGACTTTGATTTTGACTTTGACTTTGACTTTGACTTTGACTTTGACTTTGATGTGTGTGAGTGTGTGCGTGCCGACTTGTACCTACATATAAGCAAGTGGGCTGACTCTAGTTTCGTTATGGTAGAGATAACAGCCCGCTATCTCTACTTCTATCCTCACTCAGTTTACGAACTTCCTTTACCCTTTCTTTAGTACTGTCATTAAACCTTTCATGCAAGCCCGCCAGTTTCCGAGTGCTTTTGACCTGTTATTTGAAATGTAGGTTAAACCCGATAATGATGATTTGTGGTATAAATAATATTTTAAGCCTAGGTATATTTTATAATATCGACCAATACCCCGGGTATTATCCTGGTTCCATAGGTAGGTAAGTACCTACATGAATAAATTTAAAAATTTTCGTTGTTCTTACTTAGGTACTTTAAAAAAATTATACCGGTGAATTCTATACGGATGTGTTATACTACAACCTTTTGTCACTTATTTTACCACCTCAGGAGTGTAATTTCCGAAAATTCTTTCTGTATCCGATTGAGGAAGCCTAGTAGTTTAAGCTTTTTGTTGCTGAATAAGCTGAACAAGGAATTATGTAGCTATAATAAATACAAAAAATTCATATTTTTATGAACGTTTATCAATTTTTGTTAAACAGAAATGTATTTAAATAAATACATTTCTGTTTAAATATTCAACCATATTTTTCAAATATTTCTATTCCTTTAAAAATTTGCCATTAATTTTTTTGGTTAGCTCTTACATAACTTTTATTGCTTGATTATACACCAATCAGAATGCACCGCGCTGTCTACGTCATTACGCGGATGGAAGGAATTATGCAAATATGCTGCAGAAAATAATTCCTGCCTAGTTTAATTTGAAAGCCAATAATTTTATTAGCAGTATGAATATATTGGTTAATATTCAATTCATTATCTCGATTAATTGAAATTCGTTTTCAATATGTTTATTTTTGAAATTTATTGAACAATAATGTTTGTGATATTGTCAGTGTGCGTGAGATGTAGTTTTCTCGGACTGTTCCCAAAACGAACATTTCCCTTGAATGAAAAGTAGATGGTAATCCAGGAAATTGTCTACCGGTGTGTCAATTTTCATCCGTATCTGTTTGGCAGTTTATACGTGAGTAAGTTACAAATATCCAAACATCTTTACAAACTTTGGCATTCAAACTATTTATATTACTATAAGTAAAGTTTAAGTATCTTGTAAAATTAAAATAACAGGCTTTAATTAAATGTATATGAGTGTAGGTATGTAGGATTCTTAAAACTTAAAACAGTTTAAATTTATATCTGTCTGTCTATCTTAATGTCTGTTTGAATAAGGCAATCTGCAGAACGGCTGCACCGATTTATTTACACCTATAGACTTCAAAGATATTTATGATAAAAAATTCAGACTGAAGACAGAATGAAGTTTAGGAGCTGTCAGAATCTTTTATAGCATCCATTATCAAACCATTACTGTACTTACATTAATATTATCTCTTTGAGAAGATATCCACTTGCATACTTTTATCATTTAGTAGTCTAACCCATTTATAAAATTGCTTGAAGCACTTAAATCACAAGTACGGCATTAGGACACCTCTCAGTACTTTCTTATTACGGTTTTTATTCTAAGCGTAAAAATAATTTCCCAAAATATTACACAGCTTTTTATGCTAACGAGAGTCATAACCGACATGTTAAGTATCCATTTTATTTCGACCTCTCACGCTTGATATTTCACCAACTAAATGTTTAGTTTGAGGTTATGTCGAAGTGTTTATGTAAACTGGTCGTTTAGAATTCTTTGGGGGAACGCAGTACGATGCATATTACAGGGAAATTTTGTCTTATTTGAATATAATAAAGCGAAAGATCGACGGTTTGTAAATATTCATACAATCAGAGTGGTTTATGTTAATTTACTTGTGACACGACAACATTTTCAATATGGCCGACCGTTTTTGGCGCCAAAGTGGAGTATTATGCCGCTCGTTTGGTATTAATTTAGATGCTTTGGTAAAGAAAATTCTTTTGGGGTTGTTCGCATATTTTACAATACTTTGGAGTAAGTAAATAATGTTGGGAGTATATTTTATTGTTTGTTAAAAGATTACTTTGTAAAAAATAAATTATTATTATCTTTGACGTTTTGTTTTTTACTTTTAAGGCAAAGTTTAGTGACGTCATAATGACTAATGCGTCGCAATTGCGTCCATCAGTGAAGCAATACTTTTTTAATTTTGCTGATGGCAATCTATGACATACCTACTGTAATAATATGTATAGGCTGATAGACATAATTCTGTGCGTCCTGTGAAAAGGGGTACAAGTCAACTTATATCGAATTTGATATTATTATAGCACCTCAATCAGAAAAAAATACACTATTTTTCTATCTATTCGCCATTTTGATACGTCTATTAGTTTCTGAGATAGTGTGGTACATCTAAGACGAAATGGCGTGATTTGATAAAATATGACTGTGTAAATAAATATATGTTGACATCTATCATTCATAATATTCAAGTTATTTGTGTATAAAAATGTATCTCAAGTCATATCATTATTAACATTATATTTATTACCTTCTAATAAGGTGTCATCTGGTACATGTTTAGTTATATCAATTGACACAAAGTAAATTCGTACACTGCATCGATACAACTAAAGTTGTATTATTGCTCACATACATAGTAAACTAATATTTTTGTGTAAACTAATTCAACTAAAATTATATCAATAATGACGAGAAGATTAAAACGGTTTTGATCCAAAATATTGTGCAAAGTAATACATGTTACTACGCGAGCTGTGCGCGGGATGCAGGGAGCGCTACTGCGAGGGTACCGCCGCCCGCGCGGGGTCAGCGCCGTAAAATACTACTGGACTAGGTGCTCGCGCGCGCTCTCTGAGCAATCCAACATGGCGCACAATGTACCTATTAGATGTATCATTTTACACAAATTCTGTTTTATTATTCGTATATTCATAATAACAAGAACTAATAACCATTTACACAAAATAATTACTCCACTTATATCAATATACAATAAATCTATTTATTAATGTGTAAAAGTGAAAAACATTGCAATTTACGTAGATGCGCCCCAGTATTGCTCCTAAACACCTAATTATATAATAAGAATAATAATAAAACTCTGTATTATACACCAAGGATATAAAAGTAGTAACAATAATACTTAAATTAAAGTATTAACAATTGGCGGCCTTATTGCTCCGTGGCAATCTCTACCAGGCAACCATATAATGTGCGTATACTTCCGCTAGTATTTGAATGTTATCGGTATACCTACACTATTTATCTATAAGTGCACGCGCACACAAACCGCTGACAGTTGGCGGATGACGCTAGTGTCTATCGAACTGTACCCCGCGATCCCCCCAACCGAAAATAGATGGAGCAAAGCGTCTTCGTGGATTGCACTATCTGTAGGTAATGAATACCGTTATTATTTTACTTAGTTATTTATGCTCTATGATAGTCTATAATGTAAAATTTCATTGTTGCAGCATCGTTCTTGCCGTGCAAAACGCATGTTGACTATGATGCTCGTAGCTGCTCATGATCTGCCGAATATAATTTCCATATACCACAAGTTTTTAACCCCTGGTTATTTTTTTATATACTATGTAGGTAGCAGAACGGCGTAACTCTCACGTCCACGCTTAACTTCGGGTCATACATTGAAGCTAAGGCTTAGCTGGCTGCAAAAAAGCTGGGCATCCTATCTAAGGTGCGACAGTACTTCATACCGGAGCAATAAAATTGCTTAAGTTTTTGTACCAAGCGCAGGTTCGATCCTGTCTGGAGTACACTACTCGTATCTGTGTGATGTCTCGACTAAATACCACCTTGACGCGCTGGAGACGATCGAGAATCGAGAGACGAGCCAAGAGGTTCATAAACGACGTTGCACTAGTCGAGAAAAGGCATCAGAGCCTTGCCCATAGACGCAAAGTTGCAGGTCTATCGGTTTTCTATCGGATACATTTCGGAGAGTGCGCTCTGGAATTGCACAACCTGATACCCCCAAATCTTTCCATCAGCGAACGACCAGACGAACAGCGACGCAACACCGCTTTATGGTCGATATTCCACTCATACGCACAAAGCGCTTTGCCGACTCGTTCATCATGCGTACAGTTAAGGAGTTGAATTCCTTGCCCGAGTCTGTGTTTCCGGAAAGCTATAACCTGGAAATATTCAAGTCACGAGTGAAAAGATTCCTTCTAGGCAAGCGTGATTCATCGTAGACCACATTGTCACTTACAATCAAGTGAGATAGTAGTCAAACGTAAGCTTATCTTGAATAAAAAAAAAAAGTAGCAGACAAGCACACGGCCCACCTGATGGGAAGCGGTCACCGTGGCCCAAGGACGTGTGTCACACTACGGGATTCACGCACGCGCTGAACCTACCCTGAAGGGAAGGGTAGCGGGCTAGGAAGGGGTGGGAAGGCTTGTCTTCCAACCCTGTGGGGGGAAGGGGAAGAGGGGTACAGTGAGCTCTGGCTACCGTACTTACCGGCAGGAACACAACACGATGGTTATTATAGCCGCGGTCTTCTGTAGGGCGGAGGTAGAAACTGTTTTTCGTTTATGTTGTATTGTTGACTTATGTCCTTGATGTTTATTTCCTTTTTAACTAAATTAAAATATTCCAACTTTCAAACCAAGTGACACTCAATAACACTTAAAATAAAAGTGATTATGTATTTTTTTTTCTTTTTTTTCCTCTATTTGTATACCTTTTTCTTTAGATTGTTTCTTGTATCATATTACACAAAATTATGTTACGATTTAAGTCTACTTATATCAAAAAACACGAACTTTATTCACGAGTAAAATGATATAAATAATAAAAAATCTATTTTTACGAGTTTTGTGCCTACAGTGCTTTCGCCAATTGAAAAATATTACTTGTTTGTTAGACAGCTTTGAACAGGAGATGATTAGTTTCATATAAAACTACCTGATAATACAACAAATATCACCTTTCACCAAACCTTCACATAGCGTGTAAATCGATTTATCTCATTTAGAATCATTATACACGAGCATCCATTTGGTGTGTTTTGATACAACAAACAGTTTTTTTTAAATATCTCGTCCTATATTGAACACCCGTGAGCAGGAACCTAGTAGATTGTTAACAATACCACAATAAAATAAAATATGTCACTAGTTTTGAAAACAAATTATTCTAACAAATTTTATGAATTTTTAAACACAAAAACTAGTCTACTGTAAAGTTGACTTTTTCGACATGTACCGGTTTTCACAGGACACACAGAATTGCATTATTTTTTATACTAATTAGGTGGCAGACAAGCACATGGCCCACCCGATGGGAAGCGGTCACCGTGGCTTATGGACTTGTGCCACACCAGGGGCGTCACAATAGCGCTGCCGACCCTGTAAAAACCTTTTAATGCCCTTCTTGCCCTTTATTATAAACCCTAGGGAAAACCACAGTAGGGAGTTCATTACATTGTACGGAATAAACCTTGGTACTTATCCCAAAATACTTGGAACTCTTTACCAGCCGGGTCCTTTAGCGGGGCGTGAAAAAGCATTTGATGAGGCCGTCAAGCCGAGGGCCGCCACTGCAGTACTACCGGTGTACGGTAGTGGTGACCCCCCGCCCTGAGACTTTACCTTTAGCTTACCATCAGGCGAGGTAAAGTCATGTTAACGTGTCTAACCTAAAAAAAATACCACTAGGTTGCAATAATTCACGTCTTTTTGTAGTTTTCATAAAGATGGTACTCCAAAAAAACATGCTACAATAAATTTATAGCATGCTTTAGGTACCTAGTAATTTAAAACTCCATATTGATTGAGTAATTTGAAAACTAAACTGTAGTTTATCATAATAATATACGTTCTTACGTCACGGTTATCATTAAGAAAACATATTTCAGTCTTTATTTTTCAGTATAATAAACGGTATAATGAGTTAATATCACAACTTGCATATCAAAACCAAAGCTAGTCCCCCACATATCCACAAATGCATTATTTATAGCATCAATCACTGTGGCACTTCGCATACTAATACCGGTCACTTAAGTGTATACTAACACGCAAACGACTTATGACTTATAAAAATACTCGTTAACGTTGAAAGGGGAAATACTACTGTATAATTATTACGATGACGAATAGGAGATTTGTTTTTGAAGTTATTGAGTAACAGTGATGAAGATTCAATGAAATTTTGAATCAGTTTGCTAACTTTTGATTTAGGTTTTTTTATACTACGTAGGTAGCAAGCACACGGCCCACCTGATGGGAAGCGGTTACTGTGGCCTATGGACGTGTACAACACTAAGGGTGTCACACACGCGCTGCCTACCCTGAAGGGAAGGGTAGAGGGCTAGGAAGGAAGGAATTAGATCGGAGAAAAGAAAACATACGGGATGAGATTTGAACCTGCGACCAGGCTTGTATAGGGGAATACGCTAAACTTATGGTCAGTGTATAAATTATCAGACAAGTCCTAGATAATATTCGAAATTTGTGTTCGAATGTTGTGGCTTAAGGCACCATTGGAGCCATTTACCTTAATTCTTGTGAACTACGGCAACAATAATAATTAATGATATTACAATCATTTTTAACATAAATATGTAAGGCACATTTAAATGGACAAGGAAGCCGGAGTCGACCCCTTAGAGTATACACTGATCAAAAAATGCTTTATTAAAGAAAGAGCAAGTCAAAAGCACTAGAAACCTGCATGAAAGGTTTAATGACAGTAGAGGAAACGCGTGAAGTATGTAAGGACAGAGGCAGATGGTGGGCTGTTATCTCTGCCTACCCCTTAGGGAAAAAGGTGTGAGCATTATGCATAAATGTACTTATGTATATTTAGATTCTCCACCCGAATAATTCATTGAAATTCTGAAGCAAGAATTCAAAAATCAAAGGTTTTTGGAAACACAGACTCGGACAGCGTATTCCACTCCTAAGCAGTACGCATAATGAATGTACTGCCAAAACGTTTTGTGCCTATGAATGTGTGTTTTTGTGTCCCAAACGTCTTCGACTCTAATATGCCACAAAATACTAAAAATAAATGTCTTGTCTATTTCTTCTTCAGTCGACATGATATAGTGCCGTTGCCAAGTTTCAAGACAATCGTATTTAAAGCTTTTAACAGTGTTAAAACGACAGTTTGGAACAAGTTCGCGTTTTCAACCCTTTAACTTCTGCTAGCAATAAAAGTTGAAGTAAAGAACAACTTTAAATGTAAGTGAAGCATTAAATGTCACGAAAGAACAACGACTTAATACCGGTTTTTGTTTTCGAGAAATTATTTACCAAGTTTAATAATAATATATTTTTTTATTTTTTTGAAATGTAGGTAATCTAAAATACCCTTTTTACATTTCGTTAACAAAACGTTTGTAACCCAAAGTAATTACGAAGAAAACTATTTATGAAGAACATAGTCTGTATTTAAACGTAATTATAACATTTATTATAGTTAATAACCCTGGCCGCATTGGCTTACGTAATAAATTATATTATCAGAAAATACGCCATAATAGGTACGTAAAAACGTTCATGGTCAGTAAGATTATTTGTATTATTTTTATTAATATAACTATACATTTACTATACTATAGGTATATTTTTCAGATTTATAATTAATAAGAAACTATGTATGCAACGGCACGTTTTCAAATCACAGACAAGAATTTAATTCGATTAGGAAAAAAATGCGTGAAAAGAATCTTGGGTATGCCGAATGATCTGTAAAATCAAAAATCTCATAATTTGATGTTTTGAAAACTAGCGTGAGGCAATTACGGTCATATTACCATTTTGCTTTGACTGCGTACTGCTAGCAATAATTTCTTAACAGGTTACCTAATACTCAATCTGGGGACTAAACCAAGTAGGTATCTACCTCATATAAGAAAACATTGCACGCATAATAAATAATCCAAAAAAAAAACTATCATATTATTAATACTAGCAGAATTTTTTTCTACCTCAGCAGTTTTTGCTGAAACCGAACTTATCGCAACGATAAAACCGATTAATCACGTTGTCAGTAATATTAATAAGTCGTTATTTCACATCGTTTTTCATAGTTACCGGTGTCCGATATTTAGCTAGAGTCACGAAGAGGGTTAACTTGAATAATCTTATAGTTTGTATTCATTATATCGAATACGTATAATAATACTATTATTATAAAATATTACTATTATTATAGATGTATGTATGAATAGGATGTACGGATGATTTTTTGTTTTTTTTTCACACAAAAATGGCGGAACGAATCTGGCTCAAATTTGGTACACAGATATTGATTTGGTACAAAGATAGTATGTAATAAAACGGGAACGGTAGCAAATTTATTTTTTATATTGATCACGTGAACATAACTTCATCTCGCCTAATGGTAAGCTAAAGGCAAAGTCTCAGGACTAGGAGTTACCACTACATACATCGAAAGTGCTACTCAGTGATAGCCCTAAAATTGACGGCCTCATCAAATGCTTTTTCACACCCCGTTTAAAGGACCCGGGACACTATAGGAGGAAGGAAATTTCCACGCGGGCGAGGACGCGCGCAACAGCTAGTCAATAATATAAAGCAAAAAACCTTTACATTCAACTCAAAATAATACTCAGTTAAATGTCAAAAGGTTTAAAGCGACACCGATAGTACAAAGGAAAATCGTTGCCATATCAAGCTTTAATGATGTTATTTAAAACCATTTTCCTGTAATCAGTTGAGTGTAGATATGTAAACAGAGAAAATATATGTGATTCTGTACTGGCTGTGGAGTAGGTACTCGATAACGTCGACGTGTATGCGGTTACTGCTTCATACGATTGCCTAGGAATGATATAGAGCTGTTACATATAAATATTTTTTCTTGAATATATTTTTCGTAGGCAGTTTACCTGTAAAGTGCCTATGAAAAATTTCTTTAAAAAAATGGATTTAAAAATATCTTGGTTTCTTAATTATTTATTGTAAACATTCTGAAAATACTTATTTATTTTCGAAATATCCCACGGAGACTTTGATATCTTATCATCCTCTGAGCCTATTCTCAACTCAGTTAAGCTTCCTATACCATGATCGCGTTAATTCCCGTTTACGTATAATAATCATGGAACACGAAAGTTTAAAAGTTAATAAAATCAGTTAAGCTTTTCAGAAAAACTATGAAGCGGCGTACCTACCTACTTCATTTTTTTCTGTGAAGTGATTTACACTGATATTTACAATCAACCACTAGTTCCTCAACTGTGTTTTTGGTACACTACATAAAAATATCATCAATAGATTCACCTCCTATAACTGACCTCCGCCCAGAAGCCCGCGGCCATAATAACCATCGTGTTGCGTTCCCGGCGGTGATAAAAAAAAGGGTACCTAGACAGAGCTCACAAACCCACCATCCCCCAATCCCCACCACCAACCCTTCCTAAACTCCCTCCCCCCCTTCCAGAGCCGGCAGCATAAGTGTGACGCCCCAGGTGTTGCACACGTCCATTAGGCCACGGTGACTGTTTCCCATCGGGAGGGCCGTGTGTTTGTCTGCAACCTAAGTAGTATAAAAAAAAAGAAAACCGAAAAACATAACTTTTGAAATATGTGTGTGTTACAAACAGCTCTATATAGTTCCCGGTGGTCACCCGCACTGGTTTTGATTAAAGGGTTGCGATTGACCCACTTCCCCGGGCTTCGCATAATTGTGGTACATCCCACAAATTGACGAATGAGGTACCTATTATCTCACTGTTTGTTTGGTATAAATAACTTTAGTTTTAAGCTTTGTATGAAATAAATACTTAGATGAAAATATTGCTTTAAATTGACGATGTTAGAAATTTTAAATTTGATCAACATTTTTTTTATAACTGAGCGTAAAAACTATGGACAAAACGTGTTGAAGTAGGTATATAACTAACGATACTAGAGTCGATCCACTTGCTTATACGTACACACGCTATTGTTGCCGAAATATCGATAGTTTTACTATCGATATTTTTCATCTAAAAAAGCAAAACTATCGATAGGCCTATCGATATTTGAGTGATTTGTTAGCTACCGATAAACTATCGATTAACTATCGATGGTCAACTATCGATTGCCTACACGCACACTCTAGACAGCAACTCCGCGGCAAATGTCACTCGATTTAATCAGTTTAGTGAAAGAATTTTTGAAACAGCTTCAGTAGTTTCAAATGTTATTGATTACAAACGAATAAATTTTTCCTCTATGTTTGATAACGTAATATTCTCTATGGAATAGGAATAAGCCAGGTAGTTATTTAGGTTATAAAGCTACTCATGCATTCAGAAAATTAAAAGTACGCTTACAAATGTAACGTAATAGTGACAAATACTTCTGTGCATACTTATACCAGCCAGACAAATCGATCGTACAAATTTTGGGACAAACAAACAAATTACCAACTTCTGTCCCATTAGTTAAAGTTACCTTTACTCACCTAAATTGAACTTTATGCTAGCAGTTATAAGATTGAAATTGTTAAAAACTAGGTGGTGTTATTAATCATTCTTAATACTTCAACAAGGTATCTAAGATAATAAATATATATTATGGAAGTACTAAATCGTAGTAGACATTTCGATTTTTATTGCCCATAAAATATAAGTGACGTATAGAACTGTTCGGGGAGACATTTGGATGTACTATTTGTGGTAAATCCCCGTCTAACGACATAATAGACGTATTAATTTGATTTAAATTTCTGTTATGTCTCTATTGTGGTATAATCAAAATAGAATTATGAAATTTTGTTTGACGTTTTTTACGATGTTGCTGTATAAAAAAAAATACCTATTTTTATTTCAATAAATAAAATTTATATTTAGTTAAATTAAAATATTCAATTCTTGAACTTACTACACATCGTTATCAAGACCCAAATAGCTTTGTGCTAACTAACTAGTGTTATTGGTTCTAGAATATAGGTACATTAACATAAAATAAAAATATTATAATTTTTTCAATCAAATATTTTTAATGATTCAATTACCCTATTACAGTCTACTTTTATGAATACATGCATAATTATACTTTGAAATATCGAGACTAATGTAAATATATATAATAGTGTAGGTATAAAAATATTTGCACAAAACGGGAATCGACCACCGATCACTGAATTAGCAGCCGAACGCTCTACCGCTACAGCAAACACGTAGTCGTGATGATATTTTGAAACAAAGATTTGTCAACCTTTTAGTGTGTAACAATAAAATCTATTGTTTACAGTTGTAAATTTTCTTTTTAATGTTTACTAATTCGAGAATTAAGAAAAGGTATTTTGTAATTAATGCTTTTAATCTATTCTAAAATAAAATCGAATGATAAAAAAATCTAAATTTAAAAAGAACAATCAACGATATTACATACATATATGCTCACGCCTATTTCCCTCCAGGGTAGGCAGAGACAACAACCCGCCGACAATCTGTTTCTGTCCTTACATATTTCACGCGCTTCCTCTACTATCATTAAAAATTTCATGCAAGAACGCCGGTTGATTTTTTTTTATATAGGACACGTCAACATGACTTCACCTCGCCTGATGAAAAGCTAAGGATCGGGGGTCACCACTACATAGTACACCGGTAGTGCTACAGTGGTGGCCCTCAGCTTTACGGCCTCATCAAATGCTTTTTCACGCCCCGCTTAAAGGCCCCGGGACTATAGGAGGAAGGAAACACGTGAGCTGGTATAGATGTTTTATTTCACGAAGGCGGTTTAGCTTTCATTGTATTAAAACATAATAATACATACACATTGCTTTTAAAAATGAATTACTTGCAATGCAATTATTGTTCTACTAACTGCTACATGAATTTCTTTTGACGTGACATAAATAAATAAATAAATATTCTACGACATTCTACACAGCGCACCCTAGACCCAAAGTAAGCTTAGTATAACTAGCTTGTGTTATGGGTTCTAGAATGCTGATAAACATACTTATAATACTTTTTTTTTGTAAATACGTACTTATTATACATAGAAACACCCAGACCAATGCAAATAGACATGAACTTTCGCACTCACATGTAGGTACGCGTATTTACAAGACACAGGTACTACTATTTAATTGTTCACCCGCCTTCGTGAGGGAGAAGATCTATAAAGAATTCCAAGTCCAAGTTTGTTCTAACTTACCGGCTATAGGTAACCTACCTATTTTTCCAAAAAATCATAGAAAATCTAAAGATTTACAACAAAGACTGTTCTAAGTATGTCTGAGATAGTGGGACAAAGATAATGGGACCATAATCTTAAAGTTATTAGGGACAGGTGTTGGTAAGTGCGTCACAGGACATTAATCTCTTTGTATCCCGGCTTTGGCATCAATTAGACCACAATTTGAACAGGTTTTTGCTTCGTTTACTTCAAATAAAAGCCTAATGGTTTATAGAGCTCAGGGATTGGAAATTGAATTCGAAATTAGATAAAAAGTGATCAAGTGCAAACCAGACTTGTGAATCGATGGTTCCGTATTTTTTTTTTCCAAATGTAAATAGGTAAGTGACACGAGGCCCAATAAATAGCATGAGCTAAAAAGATGATGATAATGATAACAAGAGTCCCAATTGCACGAAAAATTATGCTAAAAATGATTCGAAGACTTCTTCGGCCATTGCCAGTTCTACTTTCATTGGACTCCATTTTATCTTATTTAGTACTCTTATCAACTTTGTTCACATAAAATTGTATCATCATCATCTTAGCAATAGTTACTCCCAGTGACATCCGAGGCTTTCAATCCTGAGAGGAGAACCGGCGCCAGTACCTCGTCCATTAATCGGTAGGTCTGCCGGTTTGCAGGTGAGGTAGACTGGGTCCTGAAGGTTTTTTTATAATTTTTTTCACATTCATGTCAACAGAAATAGATGTCAGACCAATTTTTGAAATGTGGAACCCTAAAAAAGATAATTAATATCGCTGTCCAGTGGGATTATCGTGGGATGAATCTGCCTTAGGGCATTTTTTGGTTGAAACGAATAAAATATTATGCTAAATAGTATAACATATATAACATAAACTCACGCCTATATCCCCGAAGGGGCAGGCAGAGGTGCTAGCACCCACATTTCGCCAGTTTATATTTAGGCCCAATGTAATAGGTGGCGAGCCTATTGCCATTAACCGGGCACTTATAAACCTGCGATTATACTCTTACTCTATATATATATACTATATATATAGAGTAAGTAAGTAAGTATAGAGTAAGAGTAAATAACTATATACTATACTCAGCTTACCATCAGGCGAGGTGAAGTCATGTTGACGTGACCGACATAAAAAAAAAAAAAAAAAAAGATAAATACACACATAACTTCGAAAAGCATCGAAAAGTCATTGGTGTGTGCCATGGTGTATATGCTAAATAGTTACGTAGATACAGTTTATACTGATAGGTAAAGCAAATAATAGTTTGTTTACTGGCTGGGTCGCCCCTAGTGAGGCCAATGGGGGCCCTTAATGATCAGTCCTTAGTTGGGCCCCTTAGAGTAAAAAACGTTCGCGAGTCAAATTCAGAAAGTTCTAGAAACTTATTGAAACTTGAGGGTATTAGCAACTTGATACTTCAAATTCAGTATTATTATTATCACTGACGATAATAAGAATAACACTACACATAATAGATCAAAAAGTCAAATATTTTTTTAAATATTTTGTTCAGGAAACTAAGAGTCAACTATTACCATGAAAATACAAAAGAAAAAAAACTTTGTGGGCCTGAGGCCCCTAAAGATATACCTAAATGGTTTTATTTTATTATTACAAATTTATTTCCGAAATCTACGATCGATTTCGCAACTTTCAAGTTAGATCTTACGTTAAGAAAATCCAAACAAAAACGTTTTTTCGTGACACCCTAGTGTACAGTCAGCATAAAATAAACAGCCTAGGTCCAATTTGTGAAATGACCACAATTCCATAAATTGATGCTCATCATAAAAGCATTAATGGTAATGACGTGGAAAACTAGTGGAAAACATAGCTCTCACGGTTTTAGGGGCTTATTAGGGGTGCTCAAAACAGTAATTGATGCAAACCCACTACGAACATAAGCCGTTCGACTTAGTCGGTGGATTTGACGAGAATATTAGTCATGTGTAATTCATGTAATCAGCGTTGGGTGCAGCACAACATTGTGCCTTGTCGTGTCCGTTTGACACTCTGTTTTGTACCGATTCGTAATATTTACGAATCGGTGAAAAATAAAAATAAAAATAAAAATACTCCGTGTGCTGGGTAGGACTCATAGGTAGGATAAAAATTATTTTAATCCTACCTATGAGTCCTACCTAGCACATGGCGTATTTCAAACGCACAATCGACGCGCAGATGACGCGCGTATATACGCACTTCAAACGAAATTCAAACGTAACCTTGGAACCCTAAACACACGAGACGATTGTGAAACGGGCGTCTTCTCCGCGTTTTAAATACACCGTGTACACCACTTTTCTTTCCTATATAGTAGACCTACACACGGCCCACCTGATGGGGAGCGCTCACCGTGGCCTATGGACGTGTGCAACACTAAAGGTGTCACACACGCGCTGCCTACCCTGAAGTGAAGGGGTGAGGGCTAGGAACGGGTAGGGAGGCTAGGTGGGGGGCGGGAGGAGAGGTACAGTGAGCTCTGGCTACCCTACTTACCTAACTTCACTAAGTCACCTTGTGATCTTAGTACGACCTATAAGTACGGTAATCTCAAAATCTGTGCCCAGCATAATTCTACGATTAGATTCGGTCACAGCACTCATAAAACCGAATCTGATAAAACCGTAACTTTGTGTTGACTTTCAAGTAATTTACGGTCGTTACGTCACTAGTCACGAACTGGGAACACCCTATCATTATGTTGGTTTAAGCACTTGGGAGAATAGTTTGTAGGTATACCGGGTTCACCTGATTTAATTCGGGATTTTAGTAATAATTAAAAAAAAAAAAAGTCTATCCTTTTTTTTTTGGTCTTTCAGTAGCTAGAGCCCAAAAAGGATTGACTACAAATAAACGACAAATTAACTTTATAAAGAATGGCTCAACTACCAACTCTGAAAGCAAGCCTTTCTCAATCCTAGGTACTGCACCTGACTGGACTATTTTAATGGATACGTATGACAAGCACTACAAAATCCCAGAGGGTGTTGGTGTCTCGTCATCCAGACCGGACATATTCCTCTTTTCTAGACACATTAAACATATAATACTAGTAGAGCTTACTGTACCGTGGGAAACCAACATTCCTAAAGACCACACAATAAAATTAAATAAATATTACGACCTAACAAATGAATTTAACAAAAATGGCTATGTTGTTAATTTATACGCGGTAGAAGTAGGAGCGAGAGGTATACCAGCAAAATCTCTCTATAACCTTCTGAAAGACCTTGGCCTGTCGAGAACTGCAGTAAGTTCTGTTTTAGAACGAGTATCTAAGGCTGCATTAACAAGTTCCTTCCAAATTTGGCTAGGCAGGGCGGGAAACTCGAGCAGTGAAGGTGAGCGTTCATGCGCATCTTAAAGGGGGCCGCCTTAAACCTACACCCAGGTCCTGGGAACTGCTCGGAGTTTCTGCCTCTGCTACACGATGGACCCGGCACCCGCACGGTGAATCCATGGAACGCTAAGAAGTTCGTCTCTCTCAGCCAGCTAGTTTGTTTTCTTATTTATAAAAGAAAACAAACAAGCACACGGCCCGCCTGATGGGAAGCTGTCACCGTAGTCCATGGACGTATGCATCTTCAGAGACGTCACTCTTGCGCTGCCGACCCTGTTAAAACCTTCTAATGCCCTTCTTGAAGAACTCCATATTGTAGACGCTAGGGAAAACCACGGCAGGGAGGTCATTCCACAGCCTAAGCGTGCGCGGAATGAAATTCCTCTCATACCTCAAAGTGCGTAACGACGTTATTTTCGTGATTATAGTCATCGTTGACTATAATCATGACAATAATGTATGTATCGCTTAGTCAGCGCCGTCATCACGTTCTCGGTGCCGAAACGGCGGCGGTGGACAAACAGCCTTAGGGTTTAAACTCACCATTCTTATGGCCGTAATAGCCAGTCCCCGAGGAGGAGCCACTGCCAGTAGAGGAGCCCTGCTGAGGGCCACCCTCCTCGTCCACTTCCAGCAACGGAGCCGCTTCCATGGTACACTTCACTTGCTATCTCGTGTTACTTACACATCACTTTGCACTGCACCACACTGTACCTAAAACAGAATAAAAAAATAATTTAGATTTTTTTTAAACTACGTAGGTGGCAGACAAGCATACGGCCCACCTGATGGTAAGTGGTTACTGTGGCCTATGGACATGTGCAACACTAAGAATGTCTAGAAGGGCTAGAAAGGGGTGGGGGGAGGAGGGGTACAGTGCGCTCTGACCAACTGAGCTACCTCGACCCATCCTAGATGCACGAAATTTTCCGATATATTCTACGGCTTAGGGCGCCGGTGGAGCCATCTACTGTAATTCGTTCGAACTACGGAAACAATGAACAATATCTAGGATGGGTCCAGGTAGCTCAGTTGGTCAGAGCATTCCTCCTGTAAGGGACTGGTCACGGGTTCAAGTCCCGTCCTGGATGATCATATTTTCCGATCTGAAAATTATTGTCAAGTTGTTTGCATCGAGTTCACACCGAATTGTTATCAATCGAATCGAATCGACTGATCGACTCATGGTTATCCATGAGTCGATCAGTCGATTTTAAAGGAACAGAAGAGCATCCAAGTCATTATACGGTGTTCTCGCCCGTTCGTGACAAATATTAATAATGTCCAAGGGTTGCGTGCAAACTAGATTACGCTTTATTGCGTGTAGTGAGAGTCGCTATTTATGTGTCTCAAGGTGAGACTTCTTTGTGAAATACCATTAGTTGTTACTTGCTGTTGCCCGCGGTTTTGCTCGCGTGGAATTCAGATCATGTTACCGCAATACATGGAAACCTATAAAGCTATGTGTTATTCCAGAATATAATCTATTCCGGTACCGAATTTTTTCGAAATTTGAAGCTAGAATCGTGCCATTTGAGTGTAATTATATAACAAATATCCAAATATCTTCAAAAACTTGAAATTTAAGTGAGGTAGGAAGTAGAATTAGTAGGAGAGCTGGCCCAAATTTTTGGGTAGGTGTTTGAAGCAATCTGAAAATTTGTCCTATATCTTAATATAAAAACGCAGACTCAGTGATATAAAAAGGAGACTTATATTTTCAAGGTACCTAAAGTTAAATATCAAAAAATAAAGAAAATAAATAAGTCAATCCAATTTGCGAGGGCTTTTAACCTTGTGAAACGATTTTGCAAAAAATTGCCTCAACAACCTACCCAAATAAATGTCTACCAACTCTCGGACTACAATTTTATTAAACTTTACATTGGGCGCACACTGGACGACACGCGACAGCCACAGCTCGGCGACTAGACGCGACGACGACGACGAGCTGTCGCTGTCGCCTGACGCCAAGTGCGCGCCTAGGGTTAGAAGTAGTTATCCAATTATCAAAGTATCTCAACCAAACCGTTGATCGTCTTAAAACCAGCCATTTAATATTTGAGACCGCACCCGCACTCGTTAGCCATAAAATTTCACGTGACACACATACACCGAGTGCCAAACTCTCTGACTGACGGTCTTTGAACATCTCCGTTTTAACGGCTAAGCAATAAATTTGAGTTAGACTTATACGACTTTCGTAATAAATGAATGGGCCTATATATTTATACGTATAAATATGTATCCACGATTGTATATCCTGTATCAAACCTACATTTCGTCGACTTGGTCGTACTGTGCAGCAACTAAACGCACGTGTGGACCCCACTACTCCAAACCCTTACCAAGTTAGATGCCTTGCACTATACTTGTTTCTATGCGACGCATTTTGCCACAAACAAGGTATAGTGCACGGCATCTAACTTAGCAAGATTTTGGAGTAGTGGGGCCCACAGTACTCCAAAATCTTGCCAAGTAAGATGCCATGTACCTACCATATGTAGATAATAATAGTTGGTAGGAAAAAAAAATGAAAAATTGAGAAGCGAACGACTGTCGTGGTAAGGACATAATATTATCAGAAGGGATGAAAGTAATGTTGTTAAAAAAGTTCAAAATATGAATGTGGAGTGCTTCAGGGGCAGATGTAGGCCTAAGAAAAGGTGGATGGAATGCTTGAACGACGATATGGAAAGGAAGGGAGTGACTGAGCAGATGACATCTGACAGGAATGTATGCAGGAGAATGACATGTTGCGCCGACCACAAATAATTTTGACAAGTTGATGATGAGTTGATAGGATGTAAAAACCACTAAACGGATTTTGATGCGGTTTTTTTATTAAAAAGGTCTTAGTTACACATACAACCTTACGCATACTTGATCACAATCGGTTCAGTAGAACTGGAGATATACCTAGTCAATAAACGCGAAAACCAATGTCCAAATGGGCGGAGCCGCGGGCATAAGCTAGTATGAAATAACGTTTTATGTGAATATATATTCTGTATCAGTATAATATAATATTAGGCGGGGTGCTAACAAGCGAGCTTCAACCATTACTAGACAGATAAAGTAACATAACTTGCTGCAAATTCGCCGCCATTTTAACAGTAACTGTGAACCAGCCAATCGCAGCGCTCGTTTGGAGTTTCACGACTTCGCATAATGTGGCATATGTGTTTTCAGTAATTATACATTGCCACGAGAATCTGTATGTGTATCTGTGTGAGACCGCGGTACCCTAGTGGCCAGACCACTAGGGTCGTGGTAATGGACTGCAGGCTGAGACGAGGTCTCGGGTTCGATCTCAGCTTTACCATGGCACACACCAATGACTTTTCGATGCTTTTCGAAGTTATGTGTGTATTTATCGCGGGTTTATAAGTGCCCGGTTAATGGCAATAGGCTCGCCACCTATTACATTGGGACCTAAACATAAACTGGCGAAATGTGAGTGCTAGTACCTCTGCCTACCCCTTCGGGGATATAGGCGTGAGTTTATGTTATGATATGAGAATCTGTATTGAAAAACAATTATGTTATTTCTTCTATGAATTGCACTTGTAGTTTTCCAGTAGCGATGGTAGCTGAATGATAATAAGGACGAGGCCTCTTCTCAGAGGTATCGAGTTCGAATCCGAGACAGTACCAATGTCAATTTCACTTTGTGGAATTTATGTACGTACTTATGCCAATCACAAGATTAATCATCTGCTGACGGTGAAGGTGAAAAACATTGTGAGGAAACATCGAAATCCATTTTTTAAATTTAAAATTTGCAAAATCGGAATTTCTCGCGTTTTGACGATATTTTTGTTTTTTATCGTACCGAAACCTGACAAATCCCACCATGCAATTTATCAGACTTGAACCGACTAAAACCGCACGCCGTTTTATGTTTTCGCCGCCGCCGCCGGAGTGTAAGGTAACCCGAAAGGCATTTCCCTGCCATCTGGCAGACAGGCCTAACCTGCTTTCATTAATCTGTGCTCTTTAAAAACAAAAGGATGAGTGAGTGAGCACCTATATAACATTTAACTCGTTTAAAATTAGAACACTTGCATTATTATAATAATACTATGACCGTTGACAGTTGAACATACGAGAAGGTTAGTGCCAAGAGTATAATGATGATTGACATTCAAGTTCAGCTCCTGTCGTTAGATATATACACAAGCTATCTATATATACTACAAATTATCAATTAGCTTTGTCTGTACATTGCAGATGATAATGATAGCAACCCATTTATGTCTCACTGCTGGGCACGGGTCTCCTCTCCTCTAACGAGAGAGGTGAGAGGGTTTAGATAGATAGTTTAAACAAAATAGGTACTCGAGACCGAGTCCGATATAACCAACACCACTGACCAGTGTGGGGCGGAGTATCCGTAGGGAATTCCGCACGAAAAAAAAACGTACTTGTGTTATGTTATGTTATATGAACGACTATCCTATGCCATGACTATGGGCATTGACACACTGGACGCAGAAGACCTAGATGATCTGAAGGTGGACCAGATCGTAAGATTTTGCAAGGAAACAGGTAGGTTCGGGGAGACTCCGTTATTGCCGGACAATTCCACACCATAAAAAAGCCTGCAAAGGTAAGGCTGATCTCCCGTCCGGTGACCGGCGTCCTTAAAGTACATACCTAATGATCCTATGCCACCTTAAGCCTACGACATAACCCCTGGCGCAATGGGGGTGGTATCGGTGGGAATCCCCACGAAAAAACCCCCTGGTATTAAAAAGTACTCCATAGACAATCCATCAGCTGGAATATAGACTACATAATAGAAGAGGCCGCGTCCTTATCCATTCAGCTACTATCGCTTTATGGAATGAGTTCCTATAGTGCTCAACTTTGAAACACTATGGCTGCCGCTGTAATGCTTTATGTAGAATTTTGAAGAATGACTTAGAACCTCTTTGTTATTGAGGTATAAATTTCTATTCCTTTAAAGTAAAGTAAAGTTCTAGGTTCCATTCACTGGTTGAACAAAGTATTATTAGATTACCTACCTACGGTTTCCGAAGTAGTATCAAGTTCGGAGACGTGCCCGTCGTCCGGTAGAAGGATAAAGGATGGTTGGGAAAATTCGGGTATCAAAATAAAACTGTTCTGTTCTTCGTTTCGCGGTTTCGCGTTATTGCAACTTTTGATCTTATCTACTCAATCAAATGCAATGAAACATACGGTAGATTTTAAGTCTGACCAAGACTTTCTAGTAAAAAAACTAAATCGAAATCGTAGTTGTTAGGTCCATCGCGAACAAGCAGACAAACAGAAAAATTCCATAAAAAAATTAAGTGAGTAATGAAAACTGAAACATCGAAGAAAAATTGTTCTAAACTCAAAAGTACGGTATTAACATTTTTAGTGTAACTGGATTTTTACCTTGCGTTTATCACGAACTAATTTATTTTCACTTTTTTTCACTTGTATTCATCCACTAAATCTTTCATGAAAACAAAAAAAAAAGAAAATACCGTCAAACTTATCACAAAACAACACTACACTGCTGTACTATTTCAAAACCAAATTTTGGAACACAAATATTGTCTTCTAAATTCAAAAAATCCAATATTGACACTAAATTCCACTAAGATTTCGAAACTTTGAGTTCGACTTCGATTTTCAAAGTTTTGGCGGCGAGAAAGCCGACAGTTCTGTTGTCGCCTGCGGCTTGCAATAAACTGAAGAATACGTTTGCTTTGACTTCAAACTATTTTTACAAATATTTTAGTAGTCCGGGAGTCTGGCTATTTGTGTTTTGATTTCGTATTTGTTTTATGAGTCGTTAAAATACAAATAATAGATTAGATATAAAAGTTGATTGCATTTTATATAGCGTCTCGATGGCGCAGCGGTATCGAGTGCATTTATTGAGCATTAAGTTTGTGTTTGATTCCCGGGTTGAACGTAATTGAGTTTTTTTATCAAAAAATTCTCTGTAGTATAAAAAAGGTGGGAAAAAATGATCGATTCACGACATTAGGTTGACTTATTGTCAGTCTGTAAAAGTTGAAGATAAAATTTCAAAAGTACTTATATCTTACCAGTTAACAAAAAAATCTTATATTTTTTATGGTAAGTGACGATGTGATTGACGATGGTGCACGTTTGCCTAGAAGCAATCTATTCATTCTAGACTAGACAAGAAGATTCATTATTTTGTCATATCGAAAAAAATGCATTAAGTCATTATGCCGGCCTAACCTCAAATGAATTATGAAGAAATATTTTTTAAGTTAAATAGTTTTAAATTGTATTGTCATCAGAACTGTCATCAGAACTAAAGACATCTGCCAAATATCAGATAAATCAGACAACTGAAAAGGGTTCAAATATCAATTACTAGATTTAACCCAAACAAACAGGTCGAGTTAAATAAAACTGTTTAAAAATACGTTATTTTTTGACAAAATGCATTTTTGAAGGTTTGTCTATTGGCTCGTCGGTACGAAATAAGGGGGTTTTCCACAGAACAAAGAATAATCCTGGGTTTTCTGGTGTAGATTTTGTATAATTAGATACGTCCGGATGACTGAAAATTGGGTTCCCTATGTGTATGTATCGTAAAAAATATGGAGTTATTTACAACCTAAAGGAAATAAATTATGGATGATAAGACTCCGTAATAGTACTTTAAATTATCGGGAATCGAATCCTCGAACAAATAATTTATTCAAAGATAAGTTGAATACCACAACATAGTTGCCAATTAACGAAAACTGCATTCAACAATCACATTTCTATTACCAACATCTGCTCATTTTATGTCTAAAATTCTCGCAGTTGTTAACATATAATAAAATTTAAGGAGTCCATTCCTTATATTCCCGGCTTTCAACGTTTTATCACAAGTAAATTGCGCTCGGATCTAGAAGACCATTTCTATGCTAACATGAGTCGCGCGTGTAAGTCAAATCAAATTGGTAGACGAATTCACTGATCGCGGATTTTCTTGAAGCCAGTTGTGTTAAATTGTTGAAGAGATGGAAAGTAATAGATGTAGAGACTTATGGAGAATGTGTTTAGAGTGTTATGTTATGAACTTATTTTTTTGTTTTATGTTTTGGACAGTATATAATTGTGGAGGAACGGGATGTGACGTCCCTCCAACACAAAGGGAGGATCCTCCGACCAGGCAAGGTGATCACGCCTGGCGGGCCGCGGCCCTACGGTTTATCGTTGGGACCTTGTATATATGCTACACCTGTGTTCGATGTGCACTTTCGCGATTCAGGATCGTTGACGTAGTTGTGACGTAGTTGTAGTATCGAAGTAGTTCGTCGTGCTGTGACTAGATGGCGCTGGATGGCGCTGAATATTTGTGGTATCATATTTGTGGTTCGCCACATCACTCCCCTCCAAGACCGGAGGTTGATTGCGATGCTCTCTTGCGGTGCGTGCCAATGCCAGTCCTGTGTTCATTGCGTCGGAACTGGATGCCGCTGTCTTCCTCGCTAGTCCCAGTGAGTCGGGACGGTGAAGCGGTGCTGCGGTGAAGTGCCAAGTGTGCGGGCTCGAAGCGTCGAGTTAGTTGTCTCGGCCCTCGGTTAGCCCTCAATGAAGCGGGGCGAATACTGCGTAGACGGGAGAGATGCGCTCTTCTTCTTGACCGTAGGTACGTGCAGTGTACTGTGCCCTTTATTACAAGGCAGTGCGTGTGGCCGTAGGGTAACCAGTCTGGAGCGATCGCTCCAGGAGGTGGTATCCCTGTTTGAGGCCGAAGGTGCTGGATGGCGAAGATTTGATTTACCGCTAATGCGGGTGAAGTGAAAGGTATGGTGGCGATAGGAATGCTGCATGCTGCTGATAAGCACAGCGAAAGTTACGTGTTTAGATCACGTCGGGGTCACCAATGTGGAGGAACGGGATGTGACGTCCCTCCAACACAAAGGGAGGATCCTCCGACCAGGCAAGGTGATCACGCCTGGCGGGCCGCGGCCCTACGGTTTATCGTTGGGACCTTGTATATATGCTACACCTGTGTTCGATGTGCACTTTCGCGATTCAGGATCGTTGACGTAGTTGTGACGTAGTTGTAGTATCGAAGTAGTTCGTCGTGCTGTGACTAGATGGCGCTGGATGGCGCTGAATATTTGTGGTATCATATTTGTGGTTCGCCACATAATTATACTACTCACATGATTTACCATCTGCTGACGGTGAAGGAAAAAACATCGTGAGGAAACCCACCTTTCCTATTTATCGATGGTTATTATGGCCGCAGTCTTCTGTAGGGTGGAGATATTACCACAGTCGGACTGCTCAATTTGGACGGGAGATACCGTCGTGTCCTACCTTCATTAGATAAATGTTATAATGTTACATTCATAATTTTTTTTATTTTAGACACGTCAAAATGACTTTACCTCACCTGATGGTAAGCTAAAGGTAAAGTTTTAGGCCCGGGGGTCACCACTTCATACACTGATAGTGCCGCAGTGGTGGCCCTCAGCTAGACATTTCAGAGTTTTGACAATTATTTTAGAAGTGATTCCACTTACAGAATGCGACTTTATCTAGAGGCTCTATTCTCGAATCTATCTACCTACCTATCCTTCATCAGTTATCTATTTGCCATCCCATAACTAAACTGTTATTTGGCTAAATCTGAGTACTAAGCTCCCGTATTCCCCGATATCCAATTACGTTTGATTTGAACGTCAGACACCTCAAAGATATATTCTGATTGCGTTTATACTCGTAAACATAATCCTCTTGCAAATCTCTCTCTGATTGTAATACAACTGTAATTATAGTTGAGAATAGTAATTATGTAGGTACAAAGATTTCATATTAAGATTAAATTGAAGTAATTTATCCTACGGGCCCTTTCTCAACTCAGGGTGCGGGCCGGAACTTCCACGTGGTGCACCCGGACAACAGAGGTGTGCAGTGCCTCCCACTCGCTATCATCTAACCTGCACATTCTGCACAACCTTTTGGCAATATCGAAGGTCTGTCTTTAGGCCAGTTTTTGGACTATTTAGATGTGTATGGCAACCGGGACCAATGGCTTTATGTGCTGTCCGTGGCACGGATAAATACATCAATGTAAAGAGACTAAGCATACCTGCATGCATGCATACTTATGCGTATATGCATGGAGGTGCCTGTCATCTAGCGGGCACACACTAAAGAGGTCGTCATAGAAGTTTACTTGTATAATACTTTCAGGTCGTTCCGACTATGTGCAGATGGTCGCTCCGACTATGTCTATGGTATACCGTGCGGTGTAGTAGTTCCTACTGATTGCCACATTCTTCATTTCGAACATACTCCATCAACTTATAATATTATATAACCACTAGGTAATTCGGTAAAAAAAAATTTAAAACATTGAAAAAAAAATCTGATAAAAATGTTCATAGTTACAAATGAATATTCTTCCAAATCAAAGTTCAACACACAACACTGAATCCATTCATTGAAAATTATATTTATTAATATTGCTTCTAATATCCCAACTCCCGCGCAAGCTGTCTTGGCAATGTGCCCGCGACAATTTAGACGGCGAAAAGAAATGCTGTTTTTCTTAATACTTTTATTAACTAACGTAGATCATATTTTTGGTTCAAATATAGAATGTTATGACGGCCTTCTTTTGTTTTCGTTTTTTAATATTTTATCCGTTCATTCACAGAAGTCTTCTGTATGATAAGAAGCGAGGTAATCCAGAAGATACGGTCCAGAAGATACGGGTCTTGATTTCATATGCTGACGATCCTATAATGATAAACTCTACCTTGATGGCCTCAACCACGAACGTACCAAACCTATGGAAAGATAGCGTCGTCGTAGCCATCTCAAAACCGTAGATGGCCCAGGGTCAGCTGGGGTGCGAGGGATATGCCTATTGGGTAACCTTACACTCCGGTAGTTAAGACCCGAGACGACGTGCGGTTTTAGTCGGTTCGATCCCGACATAACCACCCCCGATGGCCGACGAGGATGGTATCCATGGGTAAAGAATAGATTAGGTCGACCAATCACACTCCAGCTCGTGATTCCGCCGCGGCGCGCGCATCGTACGCCGGCGACGAGCTTGGATGTGATTGGTTGATCTAGTCGTTTCTATTCCGTAGCGATTTACGCTACGGAATACACTGACATTTGTCTACGGGGCCAGGATGGCTCATCTATTCAACGATAATTTATATTAGCATCAACCACTCTATAAAATCCAAGCCACGCTCACGACCAAAAGTGCTTCACGCAATTTAAATTCACATCCAAATTAATGATATGACGTCAATTTGACGCGTGCACCATTACTGCATATGACACACTGGAGTGCTATGGCCAAATTGGCATATTAGCGCACTTTACTAGCAATAATTTGTGGTAAAATAGCAAATATAACAATAATTTTTGGTTATATAATGAAAATTACCGGCGAATGTGTGGTCCTCGCTAATAAAGTAGAATACAAGCAAGGCTGAGATATCACCCTCATATGGTGCAAACAATTCCATCAAGAACCAAGCGGTTCGGTGCCTCTTTCCTTTGCCGCACCTTCAAAACCTGGAGTTCTTTACCAGCTCATATGTTTCCTTCCTTCTATAGTCCCGGAACCTATAAGCGGGGCATGAAAAAGCATTTGATGAGGCCGTCAAGCTGAGGACCACTACTGTAGCACTACCGGTGTATGTGGTGGTGACCCCAGTCCTGAGACTTTGCCTTTAGCTTATCAGGCGAGGTAAAGTCATTTATGATATTTCCCTCAGCCATCGCCTTAGAGGTTGGGTTCCTTAAAATACTGGCAAATGTTTTCACACCTTCCTTGACGCTACCCTCTGGCTCCAATACCCGATACAATCCAGTATTTTTAGACGTATGAGGCATCTAAATATACTCTATATTATTCACTAAAAATAGACTGATATTTATAATAATAGCTGTACTAAAAATATAAAGTACGAAGTACACAGAGGACTGATCATGAATAAGACATTATCAGTATCTGGATGAATGTTCAGTGACACGAACATCGTCATTGTGTATGTATGAGTGGAGCCAAGTGTCATACATGTTAAACGACTCCCATTTGTTGTCAATTAGATTTTATAACATCTGTAACATAAATATTTTATACTGAGTTTTATATTTTACTTACTATGGCCGCGACTTTACTTGTGTGAATTAAAATTTATAAGGCTTTAATTTATTTGCACGAAACCAGAATTCTTCTTTTTATCGTTAAAATAACGATTCAAAATTTGAATTATATGTTCTGAAATTCACGATGGATGCAAAAACTGCTGAACGGATTTTGATATGATTTTTTTTATTAGAAATCTGATTTCGAAAATGGTCGTATCTTTGATTGTACCTAATTGTTTAACTAAAACCCTATATGGCTAAAAATAGACTTTTCTGGTTGCCATAACGTCAATAGGTATTATAAGTTCATGGTTGTAACAGTATATTGTATAAACAACCTGTCAAAAATGTCCCCCACAGGCGCGGGAAGCGCTTTCCTGTTCACTACACCGTCGCGTCGCCGCCATTATTGGCGCCATAGTGCCGCGACAAGTGCAAATTAGTAACTGTTGAACAATTAAATATAATATCAAAATAAACTAGCTAAGATAAAAATATGAATTTATTGTGCAATAATCAAAAAATGCTATCGACACTAAGAAATGTCTACATTTTTTGAAAATTTTTACTTAGAAATTTTGTAATATTATTGAAATTTTAAATGTTTAAATGTTATATTTTTTATTTATATTTTTCCCTAGCAAAATCTACAGGAAAAATTTACACAATAATTGCTTCGAAATTTCATTACATTTTGATCATAACTTTTTATGTGAAGTTAATAATATGTAGCTAATATATAATATGTAGTCCAAATAAGTCCAAATAATATGTAGTTAATATCGAAGGCGACTGTTCTTTATCATACAGTAGGTAGGTACAGTCGCTTATTGTTTAAATACGATACGACCCAGTTAAAAGCCGGTTAAATCAACATTTTAACATACCTATTTCAAGATTTGACCCATATTACAAAAATAAAATAAATTAAATCTTGAGAAAACTGAAACAAAAATAAATAGAAGGCAAATGAATTCGACAATTATGTCAAGCACACAGGTTTGTCTAAACTACCAACGTCTTGGAGACTCATTGTGCATTCCGCTCGTTATGTAATTACGGTACGGTATCTGAAAATGACGGGTTATGTACACTGCAGGACATTACTAGATACCCACCTATATATTATATTAATATTTTAGTATCCTATTCTGCAGTTGCCTAATATTCTACCAATAATATAATAAATTTGAAAGTTTGATAAGATGTTTGGATGTTTCTGTATACACTGCAGGACATTACTAGATACCCACCTATTTATATTTTTTATTATTTTAATATCCTATCCATCTGCCTACTATTATAAACTAACCCATGCCCGTCAGTATTTGCGTTTTTTACTATATCTCTGGTTTTATTCAACCGATTAAGATTTTAATATACGTAAGATTTTAAGTCTGACCTGTCAAACAAAAAAACGCATCAAAATCCGTTCAGTAGATAAGATAAGATAAGATAAGATAAGATAAGATAATATTTATTTGCAAAAATCATGTGTACATATAATATACATAGTCAAGTGCTTATTATATAGGTCTTAAGCTTTGATTGGACACAACATGTTTTACCATTGAGTGGTGTACAAATTATAATTTAACTTTAAGTCATCACATCTACATTATACATCAGTCATCCAGTTACAAACAAAAGTCAAATCCTACAGGGTCATGTCCTCGAGAAAATCCTTGATCCTATAGTAGCACTTCTCAGTCAACAATCTTTTGAGCGTGATTGTGTCTTTCTGTGTTCTTTTGAGTAGTGTTTGTGTCCATCGCACAGAAATAGGCAAACAGATAAACAGACAAATAGACAAGAATTTCTTTCAGAAATGAGCAGTATCAATTTTGTACTATTCACCTTCCATTTTCTGTATCGATATTATTGTGTGTGCTTAAATATTAAAAAATGAAAAAAAAAGAATCCAAAAAAAATACTTTCATGTTCAGTATCTTTAAATAAAACCTAAGTTTTTTTTTTAATATCTCCAATATACAGACACAGCTAGTACTTCACAATTGTATAATAGTTGATAGATACATCGGGGTTTACTCACTTGTTACAAAATGCCGTCAGATTAGTTAGGTATCCCTTTTATACAAATCCATCCGAGACAGGTGCAAACAAAAGCCTACTAGCTTCTGTCATGGTACACTTCACAAGCCTTCACTGCTGTTGTAAAGCCCCTTTCACACAAATCCGACGGATTAGAGTGCTTGTGACCTATCCAACAAGACGAATAATACGCTAACAATAGTTTCGCACTATGCGTTTGTTGGGTAGCATTTTTTTGACCTGCAGTGTAAAAGATATAGTGTTGGTGCTTGTTCAGTGTATTTTTTTTTTCAATTAAGAAAGAAAATGTAAAAAGCTTTGGTATTCCGTTATGATTTGTTTTTTAAACAGTTTATCTGTTCTCATGAGGTTATTCAATTTAGAACATTCGTAGTTGGATTGCTTTTCAATTAGATAGATGATAATTAACTGTTTGTCTAGTTGTTACGGTTTCACACTAAACCACTGAACCGATTTTAATGAAATTTGATAGAGATATTGTATTGGTATGTGTGGTTTTGGTAGATGAGAAAGAAACTCTCTCTCTCTATAATATTTTCGGATTCGGACATTTTTCAGACTATTAATTTTCCTAAGATTTTAAATTACACGTTGTAATGTGGTTATTATGGCCCCAATCAATCAAAAAATACTTTTCTTGATAATAAATATTTGTGGTGCTTCTTAGTCTGGCCTCAAGTGTACATCAAAATTCATTGTAAACATTGAATGTTTGCTGAGCTAGCTGTAAATACATGTTCATCAATTTACTTATCTATCCAGTATAGTAAGACCCATCACGAATTTTGGGCATAACGTTCATATAATTGAAATTTATGTAAGACGACCACTATGGCGTCTTGGTAGAGTTTTCGACTGTTAAGTCAACAGTTGCGAGTTCAAATTATTCACTTTGTCAAATTCGGTCAAGTTAGGTCTGGGTATTTCTTTCATGTATGAATTAAAAACAAAAACAAGTATAAATAAATAAATATTTTACAACATTCTACACAGCGCTATCTAGACCCAACGTAAACATAGTTTAACTAGCTTGTGTTATGGGTTCTAGAATGCGAATAAACATACTTAGACACATTTTTGTTATGAATAGATACATTATTATACAAAGAATAATTATGAATGTTTATTCACGTCCTAGAACCCATAACCAAAGTTGTTAATATGTAGAGTATCCCAAAATATAATTATTTGATAAAGTTTTTAGACTTACATGTACTAAAAGTGGCTGAAGTTTTAAAAACACCCAAATAGTACAAAATGTTACCGATTTTTCAATTTCAATTTCAATTTCAATTTCTTTATTTTTCAAAATAGTGTAACGTAATTACATCTTTTTGACGTCAAACGATGTCTTTTTGACGATTGGTATTTCGAATATTATATCTATGATCTAGATTTGATTTTGGAACAAAGAAATCCTTAGAAGAAACAAAGTAAATAAAGTCATTATTCAGAAATAATATAGAGATCTAACAAGAAATATTAAGTTTCTATTTCATTTTACTTGTAAAACTGTTTCTAAGAAACATACTTCAAAAACAGTTCAATTGTAAAGTTGAAATACAATTATAATATATAAAAGTTAGTCCTATTTAGTACTTAGATAAATAATATGCCGCTGTCTGTCTGTTATAGTACAAACTTCCACCGAGTTTGTTCTTAATCGAGATGAATAATCTAGAAAAAAACATTACCCTCCTTTCTTCGGCAGTCGGGTAATTATCGATCCATCGAAGAAAATCGATGAACTTGTCGCCCATCACCGAGCAAAGATAATATGGAATGGATACGTGGAATGAAAATTATTTATGGTTTTTTTAATTCATGATAGAGGTGAAACTTACGTCAAATTTTGTCACTTTTTTTGGCAATAGGCTCGCGTTTACATACATACATAATATGTATTTGTATGTATATTATACATAAAAATCATGCCTTTTTCCCATTAGGGTTAAACTAATGAGAAACGGTTAACTATTATTTAATTTAATTAGTTTATTATTATTTATGGACTTCACCTCAGTTTTCTGTTAGGTGGGGTGTAGTCAATCCAACGTACTTAATATAAAAGAACCACTTTAATATCTTATCACTTTCCATATATTTACACGTACAGAATAAAACTACATTACTCTACGAGTTTCATTACTGTCATGTTATACCTAAGTCAGTTTGTTAACGCCTTGTCAATCTAAACCGGCATTATTACAATATTTATATCAATAAACATACACACAGACAGATTTACAAATAGTCATTTGGCAATTGAACCCATCCGATGTGGTCTTACACCAATAATTTTAGACCAATTACATCCTGTTGGATCATTGCCTGTGTTCCATAAAACGCCGGTTAGGACAATATCTAACGTATTATTAAGAGTAAAATTATTTATTTTCAAATCGTATCTCAACATTGGCAGTGAGCCAGTTTACTTCTGTGAGATGCTGTTAAGGCTAGAACACACTGGTCGGAGTTTAAAATTTTAATATTAAAATTAAACATACTTAAAAAATAAAAGGAGGTATTGAAGACTAAATTTTGTTTTATTATGTTAGAAGTCAATGCCTTCTTTTCTTTTAAGTTTATTAAAATATGATTAAGTAACTATATTCTCAAAAACGTCAAGTCTAAATTCCAGCATTCAGCAAAATTGATTATGCTTTTCAGAATGCATAATAATAATAAATAATTTGAATTTGAATTTGAATTTGAATGCATTCAGCCACGTTTGTCGGTATCCTTAGAGAAAGATGAAGAAGAAAAAATCAAAAAGAATCTTTAATTACATCTTTTATCAAATTGGCTTTACCCACGGCTTTGCACATGTGGAATTCTGTTCCCGTCTCCATTAGAATCCAGTAGCGTACCTATGTATTATTCCAGACTATACCTAATCTACTACCAAATTTCAGCTAGATAAGTTCAGTCGTTTTTTACGTAAAAGAGTAAAAGACATTCATACATTGAATGGATCAATTACTAGGATTATTAACTATTAAAATTAAAAATATGATGAATATAATTCACTTTATTACATCTCTTCATTTCGTATTCGCGCTTAAAGAGTTTCATCGAAGTGCAATCGTTTTGTGTAACACAAAAGGATTTTTACAATAAAGCTATAGACATTATCAAATACTGTTTATACTTTTCGAGCACAGAACACAACAAAACATGAACAACTTCTGTGCACCAACCCTTATCAAGTAGGTACATGTGAGAAATGATTACAGAATAATGATAATACTCATCACAGATAATATTATTTTGTAATTCATTTCTAGTTAGCGATAATAAGTACTTTGCGGTATTATTATAAACAATATTTAGTTTGATAGCATTTTGAGTACCTGACTTGGTGCCAAGGATTATCAATAGATTTTCTTTTGTCTGTACTATTAAATAAAATTGTAATGTAGTTGTGTCTTTACATTGGAGATATTTAAAATAGTACTTAGGTTATGTTATATGAACGATTCTGAACATAGAAATATTTTATAGAAGTTCGTGTCTGTTCGTTTGTTTGTTGGTTTGTCTATTGTGTGCGATGGACGCAAAAACAACTGAACGTTAATTTGATAGGTCTTGGTCAGGCTTAAAATCTTACGTATGTTTGATCACAATCAGAATACACAAATATTAAACCAAGTATTTTTTTTAATATTTTCAATATACAGATACCTACAGCTATTTTACAATTTTATAATAGCATAGCTGTTGCCCGCGGCTCCGCCCGCGTAGATTTCGAATTCCTTAATTTTTTGAAAACATATTATAGCCTATGTTACTCCCAGATATTGTAGCTTTCTATAGGTGAAAAAATTATTGAAATCGGTCCAGTAGTTTCGGAGCCTATTCGAAACAAACAAACAATCAAACATTTCCTCTTTATAATATTAGTATGGATAAAAATATTTTGTTAAAGAAATTAATTCGTAATAATAACTCATTCGTTAACTCGCTCACGTGGAACTCGCTTAACCGAGTTGGCACCTTCCAATTTAACAATTTTTAAAACTCCACGCAGGTATAAACTCCCCCTTACAACTAACCATTTCATTTCTTCAAGCGACTGTCTTATGAAAACAAATGACTTGTACGGGACAAATGGAAGGAGCATCCATTTATTATGGCAATAAACTATTAACCGCAATCCAATCCGATTGCCTCCTCAAGACTAATGAGAATATTGCGATCTGCTGGAGTAACGTTGCGGTTTAATCGGTTGATAGATAGTTAATAATACCTACTGCTGTTTCTAGGCTCCTACTTTCTTTTTGTTCGGAAATTCCTACGAATTCCCATAGGTCACGGTGACCGCTTCCCATCAGGTGGGCCGTGTGCTTGTCTGCCACCTAAGTGGTATGAAAAAAAAAGAATATCCGCACGATACGCCTCCTCACCCTTTCCTATACCCTATATTTCCTATATTTCCCTTCAGGGTCAGCAGCGCGTGGGTGACGCCCTTGGTGTTGCACACGTCCATAGGCCATGCGGCCGCTCCCCATCAGGTGGGCCGTGTGCTTGTTTGCCGGGTCATGACCGGGATTTAAACCACTAATCATTAAAATATAAACGCTTTGGTCTGATTGCCCAAAAACTAATATGTATAAATTTATTTCATTTTCAAGCACCTGAAAAATGTTTTTTTTATATCGGTCACCGTCAATATGACTTCACCTCGCCTGATGGTAAGCTAAAGGCGATTTTTTTTAATACTACGTAGGTAGGCAGACAAGCACACGGCCCACCTGAAGGGAAGCGATCACCGTGGCCTATGGACGATGACTCAGGAAGGTGTTGTCCAAAATTTTAGAAACACCTTCACACCTGCCCTTCATTTGAAATTTCAAACAATTCCTAATATACTAGACGTGTAATAAAAATCACAATAAGCTGGAGAAATAAATAAAACTTTTATCACCGGCCCAAATGTACCGAACCGGACGTGAACCCGGTGTGTGTTGCGTAAATTAACATTGGACCAATGCCAACTAAGACCGGTGCGGTGGTACTGTCAGCGATTTAATCGCAGCTGATCTGTGAAATTGTTAGAAAAGTAAGAACAATATTCGTAAGAATAAAAAAAAGAACAATATTTCTTTATTTATACATTTTTTTTATCGTGCGAAAATACCCATGGATACCACTCCCGTCGGCCATCGGGGGTGATTATGTCGGGATCGAACCGAATAAGCCCGCACGTCGTCTCGGGTCTTAATTACCGGGGTGTAAGATAACCAAATAGGCATATCTCTCGCACCTGACCCCGGGCCATTTACAATTTTAAGATGGCCCCCTCGACCATTCGCCAACGGTGGGGTGTAGGGTGACAGGCGACCGTCCTGTCACGCAACCGTCGTCGGCGCGCGGACAATCAGGGGCGGCAGTCTGTACATGAATCGCTACGAGTTTGCTACCGAATTCGTAAGATAACATACCGACAAAATTCGGTTGCAGTAACGACGCTTGCGACAGACGGTAGTCTGCTCAATTGAGATACCGACGAAAATTGTTAAAATGTCTGCTTTACGATGACAGTTAGCTTAACGAAATTCGTATTCATAGTCTGGTAAATTTGAGCAAAAAATGTTGACGTGTAATAACATTTTCAGTCAGTGGGGAATATTTGTTACATACTAATTCATGATATTAATAGTTTTAAAGGAAAAGTTTTACAGAAACTATGTATTTTAACTTTGTGACATTGCCTTCTCATCAAATTGTTTAAGTTACTCAAACTATTTTAAAGGATTTAATTATTTTGTAAAATATGAAAGGAAATTAAGGTTTACCTCCTTGCAACATTTTTGCATGTCAAACAGAATAATAAAAAAAAAAACATGTCAGCTGTCAGCTTAAATAAACTTAATAAATTGTGAAATTGTTGGATACTTTACGAATTTAAAAATGTAAACTGTGAACTGCAATAAATTATAATAATGTCAACCACAAATCAATCCGGATCCAACAATCCGGATTTTTATATCAAAGCACGTTGGCTCCCGTCCGACGTGAATCAAGTAAGTAGGTATAGATTACAATCTTATTTTCAAATCCAATTTGTTAAACGTACTTGAAAGTATTAATATTAATATTTTATGATTTAAATTTATAGATTCACTGCAGACGTTCCACTGCATAGCAGCACCTAGCACATTTTGGAATTGGCTGATGAAAGGTTGCTACTGATTGGAAAGAAAAATGGAGAAAACTTCTCACCTAAAAGTAACACTGGCATCAATATTGAAGAGGTAATGGATATCAAGGCAAGGTATCGTTTCTTTTAATTCACTCTTAATCAGAAGAGTACTATATACTTGTAACTAAATATTATGACCTATTGCAATACAGTAGCATCAAGGCTGTATCAAAAAAATGTTTTAACGAATGCTAGTTAAAACATATCCAGATTGAAATAGTTTAATCTCATTGACACAATAGACCCAAAGCAATCTATTCCTTGGGGACTAGTACTAGGTGGGAACGGTTGAAGTGCTCCGTTAATTTATATAGCTTAGACTTGCCTTGTTTCTTTCTGTTGTGCTTTCTTCCTCTTCAAATTTGTTTTGAAAGTAATATTTATTTATACATATTTATGTACACACACACAACTAGATAAAAATACATAATAAGAAAAAGATGTACAGCAGCAGACCTGCGGTAGGAGACTTTGAAAAGTGGAAAATAAGTGAATAATGTGTATAGAAGATAAGAGACAGTATATAATATATATAGATAATAATAGATAGGTCATGTATTATATAATAAAATTTGTCTTATCTTTATGTTAAATCTTGTAACTGATCTTTTTCTTATAATTGTAATAATTATTGTACAAGTAAGGTATTAGCTGTAAGTTTTATATAGTAAAATAAAAATACTCTTTCATTACAGATGCCAGCAGCTGCTTCCCAAGCCCATGTAGTTAGTGGGTACCAAGATGTAGGCTGAGGTATCTAGCCCAAGTGAAGAGTGAGAAGTTCTTATTGTCTGCAAAGGCTCCATATAAAGAAAATGACAGAGAACTTTTATTTTGAAATAAAATAAGCATAATTATGATGTGTATACTAGTTTTATTTAATTCATGGAATAGCTATATAACACTAGGTACTACCTATATTTGTTTACAATCAGCAGTCACTGATTTTATGCTAGTAACTAGCCCTATAACAAAAACATGACAATTTAACATTTGTCTGATATTTTTATTAATGAAACTAACGGTGTGATCTAAGCAGACCCTGGCACCTAGATGTAGGCTACAGATGCAATCGGGATCCAACGCTAAGATGATGAAACATTGTGATATAGCATAACACTTATTACCTAATGGAAAATAATCTTATAAAGACAGACTGTCAGAAATACTTGAATTTGTATGGATGGATGTATTTTTACTGAATGAACCTGTGGTACTAGATAGATTATAGTTTGAAATAGCACACAGATTACTTTAATCCCTAAAATAGGTGCCTGTGTATTGTGTAACCCACAGAAACCTATTTGGAGTTCCGTATACGTTATACCGGGCTCTAAAGTGCCAGCAAGTAGTAGTTAAATAATGTGATGATGATAGTAACGCGCCTGCGTTGAAGCACAATGAAATCCTGTACCAAATACATTTCCATTATGATTATATTGTTCAATTTCCATATTTAATAACCTAAAAATATCAACAAATTACATAGTTAACGATCGTAAAGCACTTTGCGGGCTGTCAAAAATGCTCGCAAAGAGTTAACGATGAATTGTTAAGTTAGCGATGAAATTTGTAAACTTAACGACAAAAATTGATAAGTTTGACAGTCGCGACTTGCAAATATTGATAAGTTTACGTCGCTACGAATTTAACGACCGAATTTCATCGCAAAGTCCTTAACGATCTGTCGAGACTTCCGCCCCAGCTCGCCCCCCGCTCGCACACCACTGTGCTCTGCTAGTCAGAGGGACACGTGGAGAGCCTCGGAGCAGCCCTCTAGAGGGCCACCCCCACCGCTTGGAGGCTCCGGCCTGCACCCTCTGTATTTATAACTTGATAATTATAATGTAAAAAATTATTCAGTTCCCAAATAGTTCTAAACCCGCTGTAACTCACACCACACCCGAGATTTATATAAAATCTGTTTATATAATTGTTGGTATGTCTGTCTGTCAGAATCAAATGATTGTCATGACATGAACTAATGAATTACAACTAAATATTTGAAAGAATATTTGTTTTGGAATGTAGAACACTTCAAGGTATGTGCGTCATTTTGATAAAACTATTTTTTATATTGGTTACGTCAATATGACTTCACCTCATATGATGGTAAACTAAAGGTAAAGTGGAGATGGGGATTGGGGGGTGAGCTTTCCGGAAACACCGACTCAGGTAGGGAACTCCACTCCTTAGCTGTACGCATTTTGTTTCGGAATACTTATCTGTTTATAATAAATGTTTGTTTGCAATGGACGCAAAAAACTACAAAACGGAATATGAAGTGTTTTTTTTCTATCAGAATGAATACTAAAACAATCATATATTATTGTATTCATAACAAACGTTGATCATGTCCGCGTATTGCATTTTGTTCATGAGTGAGAAAATTTGAAACGTTATGGTTAACACCAGTTGACATCACACACCGTCCGCGCTAAATCGGATTACAAAATAATTTCGTACAAAATTGCACGCTTTGAGTAGACACGTGAAATTACATGTGATTGTCCGGGCGTGGTGAGGTCTTTTTTTTTCTTTTTCGATCCTGCACTCTGGCAATTTGTCCGCTGAGACAATAATCCAGACCGCTGTCCGATACTGGTGAGGTCTAATAAAAAATATATTTAACTAAACGTTGTCTCCAGCTTCATCTGCATAAAATACTGGTCCACGTGACAAATTATTTATTTGTCACGTGGACCAGTATTTTGAAACAAAAATTAAGAAGAAAAAAAGAAGGAGAAGAAAAGTTTAGAAGAATCCGTTCAGTAATTCTTGCGTCCATTGCGCATAAACTAACAAACAGATGGCTAACAGACAAGGATTCCAGAAAAAAAAATTGTTTTCAGAATCAAAGTCAAAAATCATTTATTCTGTATAGACCATTTACATGGCACTTACAAAACGTCAAAATTAAAAATATTTAGTACTAGATCAGCAAATGGATCATCGTTCATGTAACATAATCCAAGTTTTTTTTTAATATATCCAATGTACAGACGTAGCTATTTTACAATGTTATAATAGTATAGATACTTTCTTCAAGAATCATTAAGCCAGTACAATAAAATCGTGTCATAAAAACTACATACAGAAACCATTAACTTTTTGTACAATCGTGTTTAATCTAAAGAGTATCGAGAATTCGTTTCGTTCAATCGCTACATCTCTAGCGTTAATGAGATACTTAACCATTTCAATTTGGACTTTATATTAAAGACTGTTGAGTTACAATTAGATTGAGAGATTTTCAGGACAGTGAAGTGTTAAATTTGTATCGATTTTATTTGAAGCATGCACCTGTAAAACTTATAGATG
Organism: Lithosia quadra; assembly: GCA_963576445.1. Lineage (NCBI taxonomy): Eukaryota > Metazoa > Arthropoda > Insecta > Lepidoptera > Erebidae > Lithosia > Lithosia quadra. The sequence goes on from OY754896.1 coordinate 8,639,465, forward strand.
AAACGTGTTGAAGAATACAAATTAATGACACAAGAGTCAGCCCACTTATAGGTACGTAGGTACAAGTCAGCAAGCACACACTTACACTCAGTTTAAGAAGCAAAAAAAAATTGGTAGCTGTCAAGATGAGGGCCACCACTGTAGCAATTATCATCGGTGTATTTAGTGGTGACCCCGGTCCTGAGACTTTACCTTTACCTTACCATCAGGCGAAGTGAAGTCCAATATAAAAAAACAGCACGTCTTGTATAGTGAAATTAGGTAAAAACCGCATCACATTTCATTCAAATTCACGCACACATGGTTAACCACCGCCATTTTTATGATGGTGGAACCACACTTCGCTATTTTATTCGAGGTAATTCTTATAGATAACTAAACCCTCCACAAATCGTCATAGAAGAGTGACTAAGGCGAATATTCGTGCGAATAAAGCAATTATACACGAATAAGCCCTCCCCACTCCGATTTAATACACGTGAATAAGGGCGAATAGCGAGTAGAGAAGTGTGGTTCCATCATGACACCTCGTATTCCGTCCGTAGGTTTTATAGGTACATGATCTGAAGGTATCTGGATGAAGTTATCGTTGATCGGTGGAATTTCCCGTGAGGAGCTAATATTTTGTAAGCCAAGATTATCTTAACGGACTTTTTTGTAACGAATAGGCAAAATCTCAAAGTTGACAAAGTTTTAATCTGAAGTGAGCTCCTTAAGTTCCTCTCTGCTTTGATCTGAATTACATTCTCTTTTATCTTCTATTATTGTTTTAAATTTATAGACTGAGCAGTTACACAGGTACCTAATTTAAATAATCATGTTTGCAAAAAGAGGTGCGTTGTTGAGGTGGGTACATTATAAGTAATTTGTAGTGTGCCTACCTTAATAGTGTACTTCCTTCGTTCTTATAGCGTAAGGACAAACCTCTGTGGTTTTTTTATGCTACCTATTTGTTTGTTGTATTGTATTTTTAATAATCTGTAATAAATAAATCAAAAATAAAAAAACAGAAGGCTGTAGTATATAAAATGGCTTTTAGAATTTGCTATATAACTATAACTAGACTAAGGAAATTATTGTAAATAGACCAAAAAAAAACAGCCCGCTAAGTTTCTTGCCGGAATCTTCTCAGGTATGGGCCGCGTTTCGAACCGGTGATCCATTGGCTTCTCATTTTAAATATTTTTAAATTTTGACGTTTTGTAAGTGCCGCATTTTAATGATCTATACAGAATAAATGATTTCTGACTTTGACTTTGACTTTAACTTTGGTTGAACACTAAAACAGTTTATAAATTATTTTACTTAAAAGAAAATGTTTCTGTATGTATGTTTAATATACAATCGCGCTTTAACGGCTGCTGAAATTTGATGCAGGGATAGCCTAGGCTAAGATAGCAGCGCACGATAGCCCCTTTTCCCTTTTCAGGGGTCAAGACGGGGACTTCGTGGTTCCCAAACCCGACAGAGTCATCTCTAAGCCGGAGTGGCCAGGGTCAGTTTGCGTGCGAGAGAAATGTCTTTTGAGTCATCTTACAACCCGGCTTTCGAAGATCCAAGACGATGTGCGGTTTTAGTCGGTTCAAATCCGACCTCGAGTCATAATCACCCCCGCTAGCTACGGGGGCTACTTTTTATTCCTAGATTAGTTCCCATGAGTAGCAACGGGAACTGAATTTAACTTGGTCAAGGCCAACAACTAGTCTAAAATATGAGTAGGTTAATATGGGGTCAAATTCACAACTACCATCAATGCATAGCCAATTGAAACGACTAACTAAACCTTTTTTTATATCGGTCACGTCAATATGACTTCACCTCGCCCGATGGTAAGTTTAATTTGCATACTTATCCCGGCAAATATGCGAAACAGCAGGTACTCTATTAAAACCACCGTAGGATTATACTTCATTCTAAAATTTACCCAAAAACATGGTATGGAATAAAGTAGCAATCACCGCTCAAACGGCACTCGTACTTTATCTAATTTAAAGCACCATCATTCCACAATTACCCTATTTTTAGGGAGAAGGGTAGGTAAATTTAAGAGGGATTTCAATTTATTTCCGAGGAGGGTCCTCTATGTGGGGTAGCAGTGTCTAATGTTCCCCTGAAGGCTGAATTGAAACTGGTAAATCCGTACGGTTCAATTGTAACTTGCTAAAGATTTGCTGCAAATTATTTGCACTAAATATTAGAGCTTTTTATTAAATTATTGCAGGTACTTGATGTTTTATTGTCATGATGTGTATGTTTTGAGTTATATATTATACTATTAGCCACCATACGATGTCGGCCAAAGGATTCAACCCAGAACATCATAATCTTACTGCCGTTCAAATATTAATCTCTCTAATTAAATTAATCGAACTAAAAGTGAAATTTACACTAATTGAGAGATCAATGGAATTTGAAACAGAATGGAATTTGTATTGAGAATTTCTGTCAGTAAACTAAGATTCTGTTTAAGAAACTGATATTGAGATAAAGTTGAGATTAACCGTTTAATAACACTCATTCTATATTGGATTTTGTACTGAAGATTATCCAAACTATTTAATAAGCTCGAGAGAGAACTGGCTGGCAATCAAGAAAAGAAACTTCCATGCTTCAGAGGGCACGTTAAGTCGTCGGACCCTGTTGCCCTACGAATACCTATGTCAGTCGTTATAGATAGTTGGATTTCTAAAAAATCCAAAAGCTTGTCAAACTGCAGAACTTCGATATCACCAATGGGTTGTAGAGGTCAGATGGCAGTTACTTCATGGAAAATAATTAAGTAAGGACGCCGTTTCGCAGTTAGACTGAAAAGACAACCCTAACTGAGATGGGAAAAGGCTTGTAGGATGATTACACTTAGCCACAAACTATTAGCGCAGTGTTTAAGTTACCTTAACACAAGGTACGACCTAATGTTCGTCAGAGGGTAGAATTGAACTCGCCTGATCCTTAAACGACGTATATTCAGGAGGTCCAAATGATATTTTGATGAATAGTACTACGTTATTTTTTATGTCCTTTTGTCGTAAAGAAGATAAAGTGGATTTTTTTATTAAAAACACGTGTTTGATGTGAGAAGTGAATTTTGTATCGGAGTTGAATGTTATGTCTGTTTGGTATTTGATAAAATTATATTAATAGTATTATTTGAACATGTAATTTATAATGAGTAAAAATGAATAAAGGAATCGCAATCGAATTCACTATCGCTACGCCACATACGCCGCAAGTTTAAGTATATTAATTATTTTTTTATACTATGGATAGTATAGTTACTCATAAGTAAAAAAAATTGGTTGCCTGTAAAGTCGGTATACGGGCGAAAGTTTTACGTGACAACGACTTTGAGTGGTAAAATAATTTTTATGTCTGTCTCTCTCGCTCTTAGGCGGGCTAACCATGTCCGAGTGGAAGGGACGCGTGCCTCTCACTCGCTCTCATTGTGAGCGCATAACGTGAGCGGAGCGTAACGCAGTTTCTTGAAGTGTCACCCGGCAAACCAATTTATAAGACGTTGTCATGTCAAAACTATCGATACTATCGATCGTTCTAGACTATCGTATAAAAATACTATCTAAAAATTATACAATCGATAGGTCTAGACTATCGATAGTTTACCATTCATCTACGAGCAGCAATACTATCGATAGGACCCATAATTTATTCTTCGCGAGCAACAATACTATCGATAGTTTTGCAGTCATTCAATAGTATTGCCTCGTTCTGAGATATCGATATTTGAGTGATTTGTTGACTATCGATAGTCGATAATCTATCTATACCAACGGCATAACGTGCTCTCCGAGACACGGATATATTATAAACAAAGTGACCTATTTAAAAATGTCATTCACACTCCAATTGTTTAATTTTAAACTGTATCGTTTGCCCGTTCTATTTGCCGCAAATATATATTCTTTGTTGAAATATGTGGTTGAGTCGGTCGAGTGCACGAGTGCGCAATCAAGCCGGATATCCGCACGTCGCGCCTGTCATCGAACTTATATCTAGAACGTTCTGGATATATTTTCATGACATTATATTCTTGAGAGCTTTTGTAATATCACTGAGTTTAAAATGGCATAGAATTTTAAATATGGAATATGGCTTAGGTACCTATATAGCAGCAGCACAGCATGGCATCCGTAGACATATTTATTCCTTTCACTTCAACTAATGAAACCGCAAGAAAGTAGGAAGGGGATGTTTAGGTCACGTGATAATTTTTTTCTGCGATTTCATTGGTCGAGAAAAAGAAGAGATATGTTTACTGAGGCCATGCTGAGGCTGCAGGTCTTCTTAATTCAACAGTTATTCAACTTATGACTTAGAAAGTACGTACCTACCACTTTCCATAGCTTCCATGGAAAACGGTACAGTCAGTTCAGTAGTACATGGAAATAAATTGTAGCTGTAGGTACCTCTCCTCCTCCCCACCCCTTCCTAGCCTCCCCACACTTACCTACCCTCGCCCCTTCCCTTCAGGGTTGGTAGCGCGTGGGTGACGCCCTTGGTGTTGCACACGTCCTTAAGCCACGGTGACCGCTTCCCATCAGGTGGGCCGTGTGCTTGTTTGCCACCTACGTGGTATAAAAAAAGTTGTCGGAGAATTACGTATAATATTATATATTCGTATATGCGAACATTCAACAGCTGAAACAATAATGTTAATACCTATTCATAAATGTGCAACATCTTTATAATAAGAACTACCTTGAGTTACAACGCGAAAAAGAGTCATTTAAAAAAAGTGACAAATTAAATTATCTGTGGCATCGTTAAAACAACAATAGTACGTTTATATAAATCCTAAGTGACTCTGAAAAATGGCTGCTTATCTGATTAATGATCAAAATTCCAAGAATTGTGCTTCGTTTTACGTTTTGAAGTATTTTTGTCCGAAACAAATGTACGCCGACGAGTATTTTGATTTAGAAAGTAAAACTATTTAATCTTGAATTGTATGTAGGTAGGTACTAGGTGTCGCTCGTGAAACCACTCGGATGGTTACCCTTGAATGCGGACTTTTTCTAAAAATATAAGAAAGAAAGGAAAAGGACAGAATACAATAAAGAAAGGAAGAAATAAAAATGTTTTTTTCGATTCGGGGCAAGCACGAAATTTCTAACGAATCGCGTTCGTATCGTGTGTGGCAAAACTTGTATGAGATTTGTACAGTTTCTTTAACGCACGATCAGGGTCTCGATTCTGTTAAAACAAGGCACTGTCATGGCACTGATTATAGAGTTGTTAAAGTCTAAAATCAATTAAAAAGAATTCATTAAACTTTTTCATTCGCTCTATAAAATATAATTTAATTTTAAACTTAAACCTGATAACGGAGAACTCCAAAATTAAATGATATTTTTTGAAGTAGCAGTGCCTTGTTTTAACAGAATCGAGGCCCTGATCGTGCGTTAAAGAAACTGTACAAATCTGATACAAGTTTTGCCACACACGATACGAACTCGATTCGTTAGAAATTTCGTGCTTGCCCCACTGAGGGGCAAAGTTACTGACATAATATATTATATTGTCCCTTTTCCTAACACGTAGAGTTGACATAAGCGCGACAACACAATAGACATATGAAGCTATTTTTCAGTTGTGTAACTCGCGATTACTTCATATCTCACGAGGGTTTAAAAAAATTGTCGCTATCAAATAATGTCGAAAGTATTTTGTCAGAAAATGTTATGAGATTTTTTTGTTATTTATTTAAACAGTTAAGCTTGCATAGTGTTGCCAATCGATAGTCGACTATCGATAGCCTATAAAAAGTCTATCGATAGCCAACAAATCACTCAACTATCGATAGCTCAGAACGAGGCAATACTATTGAATGACTGCAATACTATCGATAGTATTGTTGCTCGCGAAGAATAAAACTATAGATACTATCGATTAAATTTAAATTTAATGATCTTTTATAGAGCGTATGAAAAGGTTTAATGAATTCTTTTCATTTGATTTTAGACTTTAACTGTATAATGGTAAAGTCTACAATATTTTTTTTTTACAGTGTCAGTGGCATGACAGTGGTTTGCCTTTAGCAGAATCGAAGCCCTGAACACAGTGTACAGATCCTAGATTTTATCATTGTTATTAGATAACTCTCCGCGGTAGCCTAGTGGTTTGGGTAATGGACTGTTGAGACGAGGTCTCGGGTTCGATCCCAGGTTCACTATGGCACACACCAATGACTTTTCGATGCTTTTCGAAGTTATGTGTGTATTTATCGCAGGTTTATTAGTGCCTCGGAGAGCACGTTAAGCCGTCAATCCCGGTTGCCATACAAACATCTATGGCAGTCGTTACGGGTAGTTGGAGCCCTCAAAAGTCCAACCAGTCTAACTTGGAACTTCGATATCGCCATTGGTTGTGGAGGTCAGATGTCAGTCGCTCCACGTAAAATATCGAAGTTCAGCCGCATCACAGTTAGACTGGAAAGCCGACCCCAACAGAGTTGGGAAAAGGTTCAGAGAATGAGAACTCTTTTAGATTTAAATTTCGGTACACGATAAGTTTGGTACCCTTCTTATCCGACTCGCTCCTGTCCGGTTTTATTGTAGCATTTCTTTCATTCTGTTGTTAAAAAGGCACGAACAATAATTTTGTTATTCAACCTTGACACGCGCTGGACAAAATAAACGAAATAAACTCCCCCACTTTCTTGAGTCAAACACAATAGGCGGAAAATAACTTTTTCTATGAATATTAGTTATATAGAAATAAATGAAATTAAAGTGTCTGTTTATAACCGCTTTTTACTAAGTAAGTACATTTTGGATGGTATACACGGTACTTATACTAAAACAACATTTTTTACAATTTTTATCTGTTTGTTTGTTCCAGCTAATCTCTGGAACGGCTAAGCTGATTTTGATGGAACTTTCACTGGCATAAATAGCTGATGTAACAAAGACTAACTTAGGCTACTTTAATTTAAATAAAAGAATTCTAAAAAATAAAAGAGTTCTGTACAATAAAATAAAACCTTATAAATCTAAATTCACGCGGACAAAACCACAGGCCACAGCTAGCTTTAGAATAAAATAAATGTTAAATTGTCTATGGTTTTGTGCGATAGAGTGGATGTGATGGCTTTGAATCCCTTTGTGTGACGGGTTGTATAAGTTTTATGATTATTTGTGGTACTTACAAAAAGAATATAATAATAATGCTCTTTGAACAGAGGCTATAGAAAAATAATAGTGATTTGGCAATTGTAGCCACAGATATTGCAGAGGTATTGTATTGTACATCGAAAATAATAAAAAAAAAATATAAATAAGTGTGCAATACCAGGGGCATCACACTTATACAAATAAGTATTTGTATAACGTATTATAGACACAATTATTCAACTTTTCGAATTTCTGTGCGATGATGGTTTTCGAAGTTATGTGTGTATTTATCGCAGCATTTATTAATGACAATAGGCTCGCCACCTATCCACCTATTACATTGGGACCTAAACATAAACTGGCCAAATGTGGATGCTAGCACCTCTACCTACCCCTTCGGGGATATAGGCGTGAGTTTATGTTATGTTATGTGTAATTATTCAACTATAATATATAAAATGTACTCAAAAATACCTAAAGTGCGCTTAAAATGTTCGCAACGATTCCGACACTGAATATTTTTGGGATTGCAATCTTTTGGAATGCCACCAAAACAAATGAATTGTGCTCGTTTCACAAATAGAATGCAATTGTTGTTATTATTTTGGAATAGCTTCGTAGTCTTCGTGATTTATTAGCACTATTTTTCGAACGGATTAGCTACACACTGTAAATCGGAATCCACCCAAGACCTTCGGGAATAAACTGGGCCTCGATTCTGTTAAAACAAGCCACTGTCATGCCACTGATACTTCAAAAAAATACAATTTAATTTTGGACTTTACTGCTATCAGTTTAATCTAAAATTAAGTTATATTATGTAGAACGAATGAAAAATTTTAATGAATTCTTTTCATTTGATTTTAGACTTTAACTGTCGGTAAAGCCTACAATTAAATAGCATTTTTAGTGTGTCAGTGGCATGACAGTGGTTTGCCTTTAGCAGAATCGAGGCCCTGGTTTCGAAACAGTTATATATCGTATGCCCCCCCCCCCCCCCCCACCACCCCCATTCTGTTGGTTGTGAGCTCTGCCTACCCTACTTACCGGCGGGAACAAAACACGATGGTTATTATGTCCGCGGTCTTCTGTAGAGCGGATTATAATTACTTTTAGCTTTAACAGAGGCAGGACACGACGGTATCTGCCATGCGAACTGAGCAGTCCGACTAGGGCGGTCTTCTGTAGAGCGGTACTACCCTAGTCGGACTGCTCAGTTCGCATGGCAGATACCGTCGTGTCCTGCCTCTGTTAAAGCTAAAAGTAATTATAACAGAATTGAAAAATAACGATATTAAGTCATTATAATCTCGAAATTGCTGCAAAAAATATCGAGGGAAAAATCTGATAACCCTTTAGTCGAAAGTAATCGAAACAAGTACCAATGAACCCGGAATTAACGAAGCGGAAACTTAATACTAACCGCCCTTAAGGACAAAACAGCGCTGAAAAAAATGTATAGTGAATACACAAAATCGTTTTACATAATTCTGTTTACTTAATTTTAACAAAGGGCTTAGGAAGAATGTCGGACTCTATACTATTTCAAGTGTATTCCGGTTGAAAATTATGGTGAAATAAAGCCATAGTTATTATTTTATTAACTTACTGTGTTTCTTTCTCAGAAAACGGAAGAAAAATCCGATCCAGTGTTAAAACTAGAAAACTAGTTACCAATAATATTGGTATAAAACAAATGAAAAGATCATAGGGCTGGCCACATCTATAGAGTTTAATTTTTTAAAGGCACATAGCAGCTCTTTATGGTGCGCAAATCCCCAACCGATGAACACCGCACGTCGCATCGTCTTGAGTTTCCAGTCACCGCAGTGTAACCCTACGTTCATACGGAGCCACGTATTGCCGGATCTGATTTTTATCGGATCGGGAAACAGTCAACTTCAGCAAGATTCGGTTTTTTCGCCGTGTCTTGAAACCGAATGCATGTGTGAACTCATTCATTGAAATACTGTTGCCACTAAATCGAATCCAGCTAAAAACCGATCCGATGAAAATAAGATCCGGCAAAACGTGTCTTTGGTTTGGGGACCATAATGTCCCCGTCTTGCCCCTGGAATAAGGGGACAACCTTATCGCCCCACCACCGCGAAAGAATAATACCCTAAATCTATCTAGATTTTTCTTTTTGGATCACATCAGCTTGCAGGTTGGAAAACATCACAAAACCATTAACGCTCTATCAGAAAGTGTATTTCAAAGGGTTCAAATACCAAATCAAAGTAAATTAAAAACGTTTCATTAGAAACAAACTCGTTCGGATACAATTCCAAAATAATTATAACGTTTCATCAGGCCGGGTCCAAATGAAATCGTTCTTTGTGTCTAAAAGGAATTCGTCGTAACTGTGTTAAGAAAATTACAACAACGGCCATCGTAAGGTTTCCTTTGTCCATTTTTAGATAGATATTTAATTAGAAATTTATTTGAAGTGCTTGTGTTTTTACATCACTTAGGTGTCAAAGGAGCAGGGGGCGGGCCGGAACCTCCACGCGGTGCACCCGGGCAACGGAGGCGAGCAGCTCCTCCCACTCGCCATGGGAGACGCTGCTGCCTGCGCTCAATCCGGCCGGGATGGAAGTGGCCCTCCAGAGGGCTGCTCCGAGGCTCTCTACGTGTCCCTCTAAGTAGCAGAGGGCACAGTGGGGAGCGAGCGGGTGGCGAGCTGATAGTCCGCGCGCCGACAGATGGGTGACTGGACGGCCGCCGGTCACCCTACTGCCCACACCGTCGGCGAAGTGACGCGATGCTCGCCACACCCCCGAAGTCGAAGAGGTCATCTTAAAACCGTAGATGGCCAGGAGTTAGCTGGGCTGCGAGGGATTTGCCCATGGGTAATATTACTCCCCGGTAATTAAGACCCGAGACGGCGTGCGGTTTTATTTGGTTCGATCCCGACATAACCACCCCCGATGGCCGACGGGGGTGGTATCCATGGGAATTTCCGCACGATAAAAAAGACACATATATATGAATATACTGCACCATCGTTCTCAGATATTTCAATAAATGTCATACTACAGATTCAGATCATTAAAAACGTACGCCGAGATGAGTCCTAAGCGACTTTGTCAGATACAATAGAATATCTTTACAATTCTGTACGTAAACGATTTCCAACGATCGTTATTTTGTACGAACGACTACGTATAACCAGCATCGCTTCGGGCATTATTTTCAATACATGGCTGAATAATCTAGATGCTAGAATGCATTGAAAATCAAATAATAAAAGGCTGAGGTATCACCCTCACACAGTGCAATCAATTTCACCAAGATACAAGCGGTTCGCTGCCTCTTTCATTTGCCGCACAATAAAGACTTGGAATTCTTTACCAGCGCATGTGTTTCCTTCCTCCTATAGTCCCGGGGCCACCAAGCTGAGCGTCACCACTGTAGCACTACCGGTGTATATAGTGGTGACTCCAGTCCTGAGACTTTACTTTTAGCTTACCACCAGGCGAGGTGAAGTCATTTTTACGTGTCCTGTATAAAAAACGTGGCTAACTTTTGATGTAGGTGAATGAGGCCCTACCAAGATTATTGGGTTTAAGCTAATCTCACCAATTAAATAAGCCAGTAGGTACACCTCCTGTTTGACGAAAGCCATGAGAAGAATGTCTGCTGCCAAGTCACATAACTCAAATCAAGAGGATAACAAGGAGTAAGCGGACTCTGGGCAACCAAGAACAATTTTTTTGTATACAACGTAGGTGGCAGACAGATACACGACCCACCTGATGGGAAGCGGTCACCGTGGCCTATGGACGTGTGCAAAAGTAAGGGTGTCACACACTCGGTGCCTACCCTGAAGAGAAGGGGAGGCGGTGGGGAAGCTAGGAAGGGGTGGGTAAAGTGAGATCTGGCTACCCTACTTACCGGTGGGAACACAACACGATGGTTATTATGGCCGCGGTCTCCTGTAGGGCGGAGGTACTACCCAAGTCGGACTGCTCATTTCGGACGGGAGATACCATTGTGTCCTACCTCCTTCTAAAATCAATGCCACCAAAATATCCAGCAATGAACATTGCCATGAAAATGAGTAATTTTATCTAAAACAGCAGACACTCAATATTTTTATATCTAGCCGCAAATTAAATTTTCCATGAAACTTAAAACAGAATTTACAGTAAGACACTCGAAATACGCACGTCATTTCGCATTATTTCACGTAAAACTAATGATAATAGACATTTAAAAAATATTGTAGTCACATCATCATGTTTATCTATTTTCTTTTGTATTTAACACAGATAGAACATGTCGTGTATAATGTAAAATATTGCAAAAGAGACACAAGACATGCCCCTTTTCCTGTATATATCACGTCTCAGTCTTTAAATACAAAAATTACTGTTTCTTTATGACACAATACATTCTGGATATTCTAAATTCAAACACATACGTCTAGGGTTGTCACGATGTACTAGAACTAGATATCCGGGTAGTTCCGTTGTTCAAAACATTCCCTCTAGATCACGGGTTCAAGCCCAGTGCTGGATGTTAACTTCTATCCAATATTCAAGTTAGTAGTCATCTTTTTTTTATGTCGGACTCGTCAATGTGACTTCACCTCCTCTGATGGTAAGCTAAAGGCAAAGTTTCTGAAATGTAAGTCACTAATTGCAAACACAGATAGTGCCACAATGGTGGCCCTCAGCTTGACGGCCTTATCAAATGCTTTTTCACGCCCCGAAATTTTAACTGTCAAACAAAATCTAGTATTCACTTGAATATCATTTCTATAAAAAGTTTTTCAGAGTAATATTCTTTTAACCCTAAGTATCAATCTCAGATATACACATACACTCGTTTGTGTTTAATCTAAGAAGCACTCCCCTCTCACCTATCGAATTTCAATCAAATTTTACCTCCCTTTTATCCTCTCCTCCAATCTCCTCTCCACTCCCCTTCCATTTTGAGATGGCCACACATACGTCTGTGTTAAATCTACAAGAAAGAACTTTTTGAACAATGGCCGTTTGATTTGTAGGCCACCCAAATTGGATTGTTTTTCCCCCAGAAAACTATTATCAGAATAAAAGTATTTTATGTCGCCATCCGGGTCAAAGTTATGAGGAATTCGTTTATTCTGGTTTGGACATGTGAGGTGAAGGAATATTATAAAATAAATATTCTACAACATTATACAGATCGCTCCCTAGACCCAAAGTAAGCATAGTTTAACTAGCTTGTGTTATGGGTTCTAGAATGCTGATAAACATACTTATATACTTTTTTTTGTAAATATATACTTATTATACATAGAAACACCCAGACCAATGCAAATAGACATATTCATGCATACAAATATTTGCACTGAGCGGGAATCGAACCCGCGCCCCTGCGTAGCAGTCGCATGCACTACCGCTACACCACAGAGGCTGTCAAATTATTGTGTACTAGCTTACCCGCGCGCGGCTCCGCCCGCGTGAATGTTGACTATCGTCACCAAGTCTTTTTTAAACTGAGGGACTACCCGTACTAACTTTCAATGTGTCTATTCCTTGGCAAACAGTGGTTGCAGCTAAACATATTTATTTCAGCTCGAGTCCTATCAAATCCTTCAAGGTAAAGTCCCGTGCATCGCGGCCAAAACCAGTCTGTCTACCTACCATCATTGTCCTTTTATGGAGATTTTATGGGGATTAGATAGCTGCTCTGGCCAAGCGTTGAAATAATGATTGTTGATCTTATGAACTGTTGATCCCGCGTATGTATCCCCTTGGAAGAGGCCCTTTGATAAACCCTTTTACCATAGTTGCATTGCACTTTCACATTCGATGCACTATTTCAAATTAGTTAAACATTATTTATTTCCGAAAATCTGGTTTTATCGGTTTTTATTATTAAAATCTTGCTATGCCGACATTGACATTTTGACAACCTGATTTGACATTCAAAAAGTTGAAACTAAAGAAAGAGTAGGTATAAAAACCCGTGTGTATAATAATAAAAACCGCCCCGGTTCCGTACAACACTGGGTTGAGGGACGAACTTAGCTTTGCTGCAGTGCTTCTTGTCTTGACTGACAGACATAGGTACCCACAGTTTTTTTTGGTGATGTGGGTAATATTTACGCTTTCTCAAACTTCTACCTTTACCTTTGCCATAAGATTTTACTTTCTGCAAAATATCTGGATTCTAGCCCAAAAGGAAGTACCCTTTCTTTTTCTCCGTGCGAAAACCCCGTCGGGCTTCACCTCAACGGAGCTATCGCGGCAACGGAGAGGTTAGTATGTCGGACTCCTACTGATTAAAATCGCACGGTCTTTCGTCATATCGGCCTATGTGACCCGGGATCCGGTGTGTCCTAGAAAGGATATCCCAGAAACCTCGACCTTATCTATAAAAAAGCACGCGTGGAAACATAACGTCCGGGCACCCTGGGCCTGCTTCTGCTAGGGTGACGGTTAGCCCCGACTGTCACCCTAGACCCGCAATCATGGAGAACGGAAATAGTTCTGCGAACTACGCCGCCCGGTGCACCTTCAACGGCAAGGGCCGGCAGTGCTAGATATCTCCAGTAGCTTTTCCACTGCTGTTTCTGCGCTCATTACCGCCTCGCAAAAAAAGCGGTAACTTTCCACATACACTCTATGGTGACCATGGTCGGCACCAGAGCCAGAGCATGAGGTTCCCTACACCGACGTCTGCTTCAAGGATATGACGCCACTCTATTCACTCTGGACACTCTGAAGCGGCGAAGTGTCCACGGAGTAGCCCCGGCAACGGTGGCATTTGGGCGTCAGCACCCGGCCTACACAATGCAGGAACTCACCAAAACAGCCATGCCCATCAGTGAGTCTTGGATAGCTCAGGGTCATGGGCCACCTACCCTTTAGACCCAAGACGGAATGCGATTTTTGTCAGTCAAGTCCAATATCACGTCCCTACTAAGGAGGGGAGAGATCCGGGGGCTTTCCGCACGAAAATCTCCGGTTGCGGTGCAGGTGACTCACTCACGTGGCGAAAGGCCACTCAACGACCTCCGTCCTCCAAGAGCGCAGGCCTGGGGTTGGTAAGTGACTCGATAGTGAGACCACAGTTTGGATATTACGCTTTGTGTAATGCCTATCCGCAACATTCCTTTGATCTAATTCAATAGATGCCTCTACGTGTTCCTAAGAAAGAGGTCTTGACAGACAGACAGATGGATAATGAAGAGATCCTAAGTATAAGGGTTTCGTGTTTTCCTATTGAGGCACAGAACCCTAAAAATAAATATATCCTCTTTGCCTTTGAGCAAAAAGAAACAAAGGATTAAAATTTAGACTGAGTCACTTTTAGTTCCTGTTGCCATGACAACAATTATAGATGGCGATAAAAACGTCTGCGAACATCTAATTTTCTTATTATTTCTTTATTTCATGAATTAATCATATCTTTTTAATTTTCTTATATGCTATTCGCAGCGAAGACAAATCTAACAAATCATAGATCATGAAAATCCGTTCAGCCGTTCTTGAGTTCTAACAAAAGTACCTTTTTGGACCCTTTTAAGGGCTTTAGGGTTTGAATTTTTAAAAATCCTTTCTTAGTACACCTCTACGCATCAAAACGAACACACCCATCAAATTTCAAGTCTCTACGACCAGCGATTTAGGCTGTGCGTTGTCTCTAGGTCAATCAGTCAGTCAGGACTTTGAGTTTTATATCAAAAAATAGCATTAAAATTTATTCAGCAGTTTTTGGAATTTCTTAATTCGGTCGCCGCGCTCAAAGCCCGCGATAAAAGTTATGCTAGCTTAAAAAATATAGTGTCTGATAATAATTATTAAGTAATAACTTTTTAGTAAATACACAATATGAATGTAAAGGTATAATTATTTATGACCTCTCTGGCAACCTTAAAATAGGAATACTTTATGAAATTTTCCCAGGCGAAGTCGGAAGGCGCCACTAGTTAACATTTACAAACATACATAACATAACATAAACTCACACCTATATCGCCGAAGGGGTAGGCAGAGGTGCTAGCACCCGCATTTCGCTAGTTTATGTTTAGGTCCCAATGTAAAAGGTGGCGAGCCTATTGCCATTAACCGGGCACTTATAAACCTGAGATAAATACACACATAATTTCGAAAAGCATCGAAAAGTCATTGGTGTGTGCCATGGTGAACCTGGGATCGAACCCGAGACCTCGTCGAGCAGTCCATTACCCAGACCACTAGGCTACCGCGGTACCTTTACAAACAAGTTTACTAAAACTCCGTTTACAAATTCTCTAAGTAAAGCTACCTTCTACAAAACTAATTATTGTAAGGTATAACTCTAGTTAACTACGTATAAACGAACCGGTTTTAATCTCTTTCTCCTCCATATATCTTCACAAAATGTCAATTATCCAGGTTAAGCCGAATTCATAGCAAAATTCCATTTAATCGAGATTTATTCTAACCACAGGTTGTCTCGTTGTAACCGTTTTAAAAATTGATAATAAATTAGAATTGACAAAATCCATCAACCAGGATTTTTCAAACTTTTGGCGCCACAAACCCCGATAGAAAATAAAAGAAAATAATTACCTAATAACTCAGCTATAACTTTTTTTTCCGTGCGGAAATCCTCATGGATACCCACCCTACGGCCAGCGGGGCAGGGAGTCTTTAAGTCAAGAGTGAATAGGTTGCTTCTAGGCAAGCGTGCTCCATCGTCGACCACATATCACTTACTATCAGGTGAGATTGTGGTCCAACGTGAGTCTATCGACTATAAAAAAAAAGTTGTTTATGAGAGAAAATAATTACGGTTTTTATTTGAGTAAAAGTAACAGCGACAGTGTCAAAAGAAGTGTATTTTAATATTAATGTGATGGGTGGGCTTTTTTCTTGCCATCACGTAAATCTTGCTACGAACCCCCTACCAACGAATGGCAAACCCCTAGGCGTTCGCGTACCCCACTTTGAGAAACCCTGCATTATACAAACAAAAAAAAGTATCTATTTGTAATGTTTATGTATAGCTTTTTGAAAACTTTGATAGTTAAGAGTTTTTAGTGTTTAAATTTTTTTGTCTGTCTATCTGTCTATTTGTTACGGGCATTCTCCGAATTAGCTCGGCCAATTTCTATGGGCTTTTTAATGCATAGCTTACATTATAAGGCTCAACTTAGGTTAATGCAACTTTTATTTAAGGGAAAAGAAGTTCCGCCTAAAAATAAATAAAGTCCAGATCTAAGTCCATGTGGACAAAATCGCAGGCATAGCACTAGTCACTTTATTAAAATTCTACCGTTCAATGAACTCAAGTTTCTCCTTCATTGGTCCTTGATTGGTCGCGTAAAGAAGGAAAAAAAATCACGTTCATCGGTACGTACTGCTGTTATTGTTATTATTATATTTTTATTTTTGTTTTGAGTGTTATTAGGGATTTCGTTTATTTATACGTGTGCATGTTGTGTCGTCCGCAATAAAAAACATTTTCTTTCTTTCTTTCTTTCATCTTTGAAAGTGGGGTCCTTATATCACAGTGAGCCGTAATATCGTAATTTAAAATCTTTGCGAGTTCGATATATCCCTTTACCTATCTTTACCTTTTAGAACGAGACAGGCGGCACCGCAGGATATTGCTGATTCACTTATCTGCTCACGTGATTTGACTAGCTAAATAGTTACCGTCTTGATCTTGAACCTATAAAATCTTTGGACGGTACGCGTTGATACAACTGACAACACTGCACACACTAGTGAGCCACTAAACAGCAAACATCATTTGATTAACTGTTTATGTAGTGGAAACTACAGCATCGTCATC
The DNA here is from genome assembly GCA_963576445.1 of Lithosia quadra. Classification (NCBI taxonomy): domain Eukaryota; kingdom Metazoa; phylum Arthropoda; class Insecta; order Lepidoptera; family Erebidae; genus Lithosia; species Lithosia quadra. Next base: position 8,656,372 of record OY754896.1, read on the forward strand.
AGCGTAAAGAAATTGACGAATTTTTAACATAGAAACATTTAAAAAACTTTCTTCAACCTTCTTCAACCTATCGTTAAATCCCAGTCGCATCCAAAGCTTTCACCTCAGAGGCTGGGGTCCGCTTTACTAGTCCTAACTGCGGATTTGGCGGGACCTCGATATTTTCCGTAAAAAAAAGAAACATTTAAAAAACATAGATGAAAAAATTACAACTTCTACTTTGACTTAATATATACTAGCTGTTGCCCGCGGCTCCGCCCGCGTGGATGTCGAAATCCGTTTCAAAAACTATCCTATCTCTCAAGTTGGATCGAACTGCACATGGTGTGCGAATTTTATAATCGGTTAAGTGGTTTAGGAGTCCATTGAGGACAAACATTGTGACACGAGATTTATATATAGGTATTAAGATATAAATTTAACATAATATATAAATAACATAACATAAACTCACGCCTATATCCCCGAAGGGGTAGGCAGAGGTGCTAGCACCCACATTTCGCCAGTTTATGTTATGTTATAAATAAATAAAAAACATCCCATTTAGATCGATGGTAAGCTATTTATTTTTCTACCAATAAGTCTCCGACAACCAAAGTTAGAAGGAGACTTTTTCAACAAACGACATTATTTTAATCTTCTTTATGTTCTTTGCAGTCGCTCCCAGTTCCATTAGTGCGAGCCAATAAATCATAATACTTGTTTAAAACACTCGGGGGTGACTCCTGATAAGTAAACATTTACTGTAAAGCTGTGTCCACAATGTACAAGCCGGTTTCTTTTTTTTTTAAATTGGAAGCCGATCTTTATTTACATGATCACAAAAATGTAAGGCACATGTTAGTGGGCAGGCAAGCTGGGGTCGACCTCGCAGAGTATAATACACTGCCCAAATTAAGAAGCTATTGCCAGCAAAGAGGGCAGGTCAAAAGCATTTGAAATCGGCGGGCTTAGAGGAAGCGCGTGAAGTATGTCAGGACAGAGGCAAACGGCGGCGGTCTGTTGTCTCTGCTTGCCCCGGAGGGAAAAAAGCGTGAGCATATGTATGTATGTGTGTACAAAAAATACTGAACTGTAGAAGCAGTAAAGAAACTACGTACTTAACGATCAAAATCTTTGGAATTCTTTACCAGCGCATGTGTTTCCTAGCTTCCTCCTATAGTCCCGGGGCCTTTAAGCGAAGCGTGAAAAAGCATTTGATGAGGCCGTCAAGTTGAGGGCCACCACTGTAGCACTACAGGTGTATGTGCTGGTGACCCCAGTCCTGAGACTTTGCCATTAGCTTACCATCAGGCGAGGTAAAGTCATTTTGACGTGTCCTATATAAAAAAAATGAGACACTCACAGACGCATTCGTCTATACGAATCTTGTTGTGCTGTCAGCCACAGTTACTGTGGTCACATTGGTCACTTTATTTTATTACTTGCGTCGCACATTATACATTTTTCAAACGAACGAACTTACAAAATTAAGCCCCTCTCTATATAATATTCATAATAGACGTAATGGAAAATCTAATACTGTTATTTTAACATAAATTAGGTCAATCAATCAATCAATTAGCCTATTGCAGTCCACTGCTGGACATAGGCCTCTCCCAATGTACGCCATAGCACCCGATCCTCCGCCTTGCGCATCCAGTCTATCCCAGCTACCCTTTTCAGGTCGTCCGTCCATCGCGCTGGGGGGCGTCCTACTTTACGTTTGCCGGTTCGCGGTCTCCACTCTAGGACTCGTTTGCTCCACCGGCCATCGGTCCTTCGGCAAATGTGACCAGCCCATTGCCACTTACGCTTGCTTATTCTGCGAGCTATGTCTGTGACTTTGGTTCTTTGGCGGATGACCTCATTTCGAATTCTATCCATCAAAGACACTCCAAGCATAGCTCGCTCCATAGCCCGCTGCGCGACTTTTAAGTCGTAGACTAGTCTTACCGTCAGTGTCCACGTTTCGGCACCGTAGGTCATAACAGGTAGGACGCACTGATTGAAGACCTTCGTTTTCAGGCATTGCGGTAAAGGGGAGGAGAAAACCCGACGCAGTTTTCCAAATGCTGCCCAGCCCAACTGAATCCTCTTGGTGACTTCTTTCTCGAAGTTGTTTCTACCGAGCTGGATAATCTGCCCAAGGTAGACATATTGGTGAACAACTTCGAGTGTCGATCCCTCGACGGCTATCGGTCTCGGCGTGACATGTTCATTGAACATGACCTTGGTTTAATTAAAATAAATTAGGTAACTCCAACAATATCAAGCTTTACCTCAAAATAAAATGAGATTTGTCATTCACTTTTACAGACACTCGACAAAAAGACATAAAGGTAAAATAAATTTTAGTGTTCCATCACAACAGTGTGTCCTTGCCTTAACTACATCGATGTCAAATCGACGTGACGTAATCACTACTGACAGATGGTCAGTAAATACTGACTAATGCGACTGACGATCTATTACATTAACTTCTAAAACTTTTTATACAATTTTTTGTATTTTTTGTGACTTTTTACGACCTCTGAAGCGTATCGGAAGGAACTAAGTTTTTTATACCACTTAGGTGGCAGACAAGCACACGGCCCACTTAATGGGAAGCGGACACTGTGGTCTATGGACGTGCGCAACACTAGGGGCGTCACACTCGCGCTGCCGGCCCTACAAAAACCTTCTAATGCCCTTCTTGAAGAATCCCATATTGTAGCCGCCAGGGAAAACCACTGCAGATCGTTCCACAGCCTAAGCGTGCGCAGAATGAAATTTCTTTCATTTTTTTTTTTTTTTTATTCATGATAGGCTTACGTTTGACCTCAATCTCACCTGATGGTAAGTGACGATGTGGTCTACGATGAATCACGCTTGCCTAGAAGGAACCTATTCACTCGTGACTTGAAAACTCCCAGGTTATAGCTTTCCGGAAATACATACCTTACAGTACGCACTGCAGGCGGATGTATTAATTGAGAGGTAGCGGGTTCGATGCCCGCTCAGTGCAAATATATTTGTGTCTATTTATATGAATGTTTGCATTGGTTAAAGTGTTTCTATACACTATAATTATAGATTAGTGTATTTACAAAAAATGTATCTTAGTATGCTTATCCGTATCTAGAACCCATAACACAAGTTAGTTGCAAGTACTGTCGAATACACTACCGCTACGCATATGAAACCGTGGTTGTAGTATTTGATACGTTTTGAACTTGACTTGTTTCTCGATCTTGATTTTGGTCGATAACTTTTCTAGTGCTAAATATTCAGCAAAGCATTTAAGCTCAGTCAAGCATTCAGCTAGAATCTAAATCTAAAATTAAGTTAATAAGCTGGAGTGCCTCAGGGGAGTATCTTAGATCCAGGTCGAGATAATCAATTGCTGTATACGTAATTTGTAGGAAATAAATAATATATAATAATAATAATTTATTTATTTATCAAAGAAGGCTTTACAGTATATATTATCAATAGTCTTATATTTATGGCCATAAACTTATTATGGTGCTACGTTTATTAATACCATACACTCTAGGTAGGTGTATAATTGCAATAGGATAACGTTTACAGGTATATGTGAAATTTAAAAAATAAATATAATTATCTACTTTACATATTTCTTACGACCTGCCTGATCTAGGTTTATGCAAACCTGTGTTTCAGGCCATGTGTCAAATATATACACGTAATCTATGGATAGATACAATAGTCGATTGCTTAAGTAGGTAATCATACTTTTTAGATCTGGGTTTAATTTTGTTATGCGGGGTACGCTAATACTCTTTCTAAGATAAAAATTTCCTAAACCTGCGCCTAATATCAACTATTTGCAGTTAAATCCCATGAAAATCGACTCAGCTACTTTGGAGATCATCCGAAACAAACAGAAAGACAAACAAAAGGTTTTTTAACTGATATTCAGTCCGTCAATTGACTTAACGCTGGATGGTAAGAAGCTGGGGTAAGGTCCAGAGGGTACGGGCCGCCATTCCAGATACCATTCGTCCCAAAACGGCGGTCCCTACCTTGACGGCCTAGACAGATGCCTTTTCACGCCCCGCTTAAAGAACCCGGGATTGTAGGAAGAAGGAAACACGTATGCAGGATGCAGCTGACAATCTTACGCTGACTTCTAGTTGGTATGCGTGTTTAGTCGTAGATTACGTCATCACGTATCAGTAAGGTGAGATAGTGGTCAAACGTGGTCTGATTTTCATCAAATATATTTATTTTAAAAAACTTTTTAATAAATTCTCTCTTTTAACATAACATAACATAACATAACAACTCATGCCTATATCCCCGAAGGGGTAGGCAGAGGTGCTAGCACCCACATTTCGCCAGTTTATGTTTTTAGGTCCCAATGTAATAGGTGGCGAACCTATTGCCATTAACCGGGCACTTATAAACCTGCGATAAATACACACATAACTTCGAAAAGCATCGAAAAGTCATTGGTGTGTGCCATGGTGAACCTGGGATCGAACCCGAGAACTCGTCTCAGCAGTCCATTACCCAGACCACTAGGCTACCGCGGTTATTTAACATCACCGAAATTTTTTCATTTGAAACCATTTATGTCAAATAAAAAAATAAACAAACGAAATTTCAGAACTCAAAAACCTGTGAAAGAATTACGACGTAAGCTTTTTTACCCTTATCCAATTGATCTGAGAATATTAATATTATCAGTGTACCCAATATCGGAGAGCACGATTTTATGAATAATGCCAAAAGAAGATAATTTCGGAGAAAAAATTGGCTCATCAAGTGAACGGAATTTAATTCTAAGATAAATGAGGGTCAAGAATCTCTTCGTTATAAGGGTATGGGGCTGATTTTTGGAATACTTGCCCTTTAGTTAGGACTAAGATTAACAATATGGACTACGCTATAACTTCAAGTGTGGAGTGTATAAGTTGCTTTTAGTCAATGGAGCTCAGTATAATTGACTCATCACTTGTGGTGAGTTTGACCACATTTTCAACAAAACTGGTGAAATAGTGGTCAAACGCACCACAGCCACAGAATATGCTGATTTTTATTTTTTCTCTGTCTCCAAGGCCTAAGGATAATATTTCTTCTTTTTTTAGTCTTTCTTATTCTTTTCTTTCTTGTTCTTCCTCTTTCTCTCTCTCGCTCTCTTTTTACCACAACTTACTTTTATCAACCCTAAATCACGAGTGCAAGCCACACGATTAAAAATAAATTACCTTTTTGGTAAAGTTTTTGACTTGCACCAACTCCTAAGGTATGCAAGGATCGTATAAAAAATTGTCGGACGAAGGTTTGGTCCTGAATACAAATAGTCAGTTGAAAGTGTCATTTGAATATTGTAATGGTATATATTTGAAACTTAGTGAATGTTCTCTATTTTTAACCCACTTCAGAAAGATAGACTCATAGACTCTTCTCAATAAGCGTAGTTAGCTGGCTGGTCAACTGAAATATCCATGATGTTAAAACCATATACAAGACATCTAAAGGCTTAGTGAAGCCTGCATGAGAACCTCGTTTGTCAGTCAGCCAGGGCCTCGATTCCGCTAAAGACAAACCACTGTCATGCCACTGACACTCTAAGAATGCTACTTAATTATAGACTTTACCGTCATATAGTCAAAGTCTAAAATCAAATGAAAAAAAATTCATTAAACTTTTTCATTCGCTCTACAAAGTATCATTTAATGTTAGACTTTAACCTGATATTAGTAAAGTCCAAAATTAAATGGTATTTTTTTAAGTGTCAGTGGCATAACAGTGGCTTGTTTTAACGAGGCCCAGATTGGCAGCACATTTGTGCGATTCCAGAGCGCACTCTCCGAAATGTAACCGATAAAACGCCGATATGTTTCTTTCGGACGGAGAGGGCCCGAGCATAGGTGTCGCTCTTCAAGAAGGCTTACTACATCCCCCCACCGATAGACCTGCAATGTTGCAGTAACTTAGACTTAATAGTTGTAGGTATCACACAAAGGAAAGCAGGATGGACCTAGACTTTATTTATGGAGCAACAGATTATTCCCGAGGAAGTAAACAGACCCTAAAACCAATAGAAAGAGTATAAATTCCCATAAATTATCGTGAATTATTAGGCAGAAAGCCCATTGCGGTGAGCAGTTTATATTCAGCTAACGACCTTTCTAGGCTCACATCGGTATTAGTTTATAGCACGTATGTCCTGATTTTTTAAGAATCCTTCAACCTTCAACCTGGCGTTTATACCAGTCGTATCCAAAGCTTTCACCTCGGAGTTTGGAGTCCGCTTTACCAGTCTTAACTGCAGATTTGGCTGGACCTCGATATTTTCCGTGAAGCGACTGCTATCTGACCTTCACAATCCAATGGTGACATTAGGCGATATCAAAGCATTGCAGCTAGACCGTTGTTGTTGGACTTTTTAGGTATCGGTGGTGGTAATCGGTTCAGCAGTTTCAGAGTTTTCGATTACAAACAAATAAGTCGTACATACATACATACATACAAATATACATACATAGAAATCACGCCTTTTTCCCATTGGGGTAGGCAGAGACAACATCAAACAAGTGTTATCTACTTTTTTTTTGTTTCGATACGTCAACATGATTTTACTTTGCTTGATGGCAAGATGGGTAGGTAGTGTACAGATACCTACTAAGATATTTATGTTCAAAAAATTATATCTGTTTCATGATCTATATTTTACGTGTCTTGAATGAAATGGTTTATAATATATCTTCTATTTTCACTGGTATCTTTGATTGTTGATATTCATGAAAATCACTTTCAGTGTTGACATTCATGATTTTGGAAAGTACCTACTATGATAAAATATATTCATTCGGTATCGTAGTAAATCAAACGGTGCAAACACCCACCCGGGTGTAGACTGTAATTTGTATTCCGTTACAAAACCGGCTACCGTTTCGCATCGAACGTGTTAATTTTGTAACTTGGAAAGGAAATCCGTTAGGTTTGGGGAATTGATTGTGTTGCGTAATATGACTTTTCAAATAGAATTCGTAATAGATGTTTTGCGTGAAGGAAATGTAAAATACTTTGAAATTATAGCACTTTTAAGATAGGTATAAGATAGATTTGATGAGGCCATCAAGCTGAGGGCCGCCACTGTAGCACTACCGGTGTATGTGATGGTGACCCCAGTCCTGAGACTTTGCCTTTAGCTTACCATCAGGCGAGGTAAAGTCATTTTGACGTGTCCTATATAAAAAAAATATAATGTTTCAAGACAGACGTCATTTAGACACAAACTAACCATAGCTTATGATATTGCTCGGCTCATGCATAAAAAATATCAACAGTGAATGGAAATCGAACGTCTGACGTCGCAGTCGTCTTACCTCTTATTTTTTAACCCCCGACGGAAACCCGAACGGGGTGTTATAAGTTTGACGTGTGTGTGTGTGTGTGTGTGTGTGTTTGTAAGTCTGTCTGTGGCACTGTAGCTCCCAAACGGATGAACCGATTTTGATTCTGTTTCTTTTGTTTGAAAGATGGGTTAGGGGAGAGTGTTCTTAGCTATGTTTTATAAAAATCGGTTCAGCCATTTCAAAGATTTGAGGGGTGAAAGTGGTGATGAAAAATTTAATGTGTTCAAATATACCCGTGTTTGGTATTAAATGAAAGGTTATAACTTATACATCACGAAACCGCAACTTTTATGAAAATCGGTTTAGCCATTCGAAAGATATGAGGAGTGGAATGTATTTCTATAACCTAACCACACTCCGCGCAATGCGCATTAGCTCTGAATAATTGTTGATATATAAGTATGTTGATATTAAATAATGAATTAGCTATTATACTTAAGTTACCCCTATAAAAAGCATGAAATAAAAAATTAAATTGAAAATTTAAAAAACCCCCGACTCCCAAAAAAGAACCTGCAAAAAGTAAAAAATAACTATTACATTATGACCTATCTACCCTAAGTATTGAACCTTTATTATTATTATAGGTAGCTATATTATTTACGTATTCATATTTTTAACTAACAGTTTGTCTCGTCGTGGGACCGCTCTAGATCTTGCGAGACAAATCGTTGCATCGATTAGGTTATGATTAGGTGAGCGGTCCCCGACGAGACAAACTGTTAGTTAAAAATATGAATACGTAAATAATACAGCTACCTATAATAATAATAAAGGTTCAATACTTAGGGTAGATAGGTCATAATGTAATAGTTATTTTTTACTTTTTGCAGGTTCTTTTTTATGAGTCAAGGGTTTTTTAAATTTTCAATTTTATTTACCTATATCTCAGTTGATTATGTATCGATTGATTATGCCTCGGTTGACTAAATCTCGGTTAACTATCTTTATTGAAAAGTAATGTAAGGTGTCAGGACTAAACCAATTAAGAACTGAATTTAACAGTAATTAAAAACTTTATCAATGAAAATTGATGAATGATATTTTTTGTTTACAATTGTTTTTAAAATAAATTCTCAAAGCTTCTATGACAGTTTTTGATAGTAACATTCCTACGATAGGTTAAAAAGGTCAGAGGTCAATATCTGGACTAGGCACAACACTTATATAGCCAGTTTTATGATACCGTAAATTGTTTATTATAGGCTAGTACGAAGTGTTTGGTACTCAGAGTCCATCATAAAATGATATTTCCCATAAAATTATTTGTACTAAGACTCATTTCTAAGCATTTGGAATAATGGTAGAAAAATAGTTTTTTTTTTGTTTTCTCCACCTTTCTATTATTGACTATAGTTTTCCAGTTTTGTGACCACAAACATACGGATGCTGTATGAATGTGAAATTTTGAATATGTATGAATGTATGGAACGATGGTTAGATGGACGAATAAATTCTTTACCAGCAAATCTTACCTTTAGCTTACCATCAGGTGAGGTGATTTCATATTGACGTGACCAATATAAAAAAACTGAATTTTCTTTTCTTTTCCGCTGTTTATTGCTTTGAAATCAAAGCTCGCCTACTCTCGGCACCGTACATTCAAACAAAACAATATCATTTTCCGCTACATTATACAAACACAACTTTGATCCGTGCCATCTACCGGAATAATTGGGTAACGTTCAGTTTATTACGTTTTTTATGCAAAAAGGAAATGCCAGTAAGATCATTTGCCTTATTTTTGGGAAAACATACCTACTTCGAAATATTGAGAAGAGGCGCTATGCTTTTTACAGTGCTATACAACAGTGATAGACGTGCCCATCAGGTGGGCCGCGTGCTTGTCTGCCACCTAAGTGGTATAAAGAATGCAGACTCAGTGTAAGCATTTTAAATTATTTGGCCCTTGAGACCGGCTGCACCCCGCCTGATGGTAAGCTTAGGTGAAGAATCCCCAAACTGCTTGGTACACGATGGTATCGGTTGCACCGTATGTGGATGATACCTGCACGTATTGTACGGGACAGGAATTGAGAGGATGGAATCAGTGAAACATAACTTAATTAGCTTGTGTTATGGATTCTAGATTTTGCCAGGTAAACCCTAGCAATAGGTCATTTCAATCCGCCGCGCCGCGCCGATACGTTTGAGTCGATTTGACTTAACCGAAAGTTTTCACACCAAATGAAAAAAGGTCCGGAAATAATAAATAAACCATTCCAATGGTTTTTGACGCGAATAAGGAAAATAACATGGAATGTATTTATTTTCTTTTCTTTGCGAAGTAATCATTCAGAAAAGAAATCATTTGCCAGATTGATTTTGACTGCCGGTAACACTTACTATTATGGGGATTTTTATTGTCTTTTATATTCTTGTGTTCTTTTTAGTTAATTGCAGATTTCTATTTAAAATTAATTCTACATTTACAAATAACTAAGATTAACAATTATTACTAAAATTTGAATATTTATTTTTATTACTGACTGATGCTCTTCCCGCGCGAAGGTTTGTTATCGTTATTTTCTCGTTAACCTGATTTTACGTCTGATCAAAACCTTACTAATAGAAATAAACGCAAAAACGGAAAATCTGTTTACTCGTTTATATCCATTGCGAATAAACAGAAAACCGACAAATAATCTTGTATTCAGAACCGTTCATAACCCCAGTATTTTTTCAAATATGACCCAACTAATCAACCATTTTACAATGATAATAAATAGAAGATGTTAACTTGAATTAATGCGAGTCTTTTACCCTAATTAAAAAATAACGAACGGAAACGTTTAAAGGTTAGTAAAAAGAAAACAATTTGACCTTATACTGTATAAAATAATCAAACAAATTAAAATTCATCCAATATAAAAATATAAAGTCCCCAATTTCCTTGTTCATCCCTAACAAAGTAAGCTCAATAGTAGATTACTGGTAGCAGACTTTTAAGAGGCCTTTGATACGTTCAATCATAAAACATTTTACATAACTTTTATACTTTTTTTAATACAAGGCGTGGTCGTAAACCTGCTTGTTACCGTATTGGCACGTAAGTATTGAAAGCATTTTCATATGAGGCTGTACGCATCAGGTAATATTCTCGCATGAACGTGAACATTTTCATAATAGCTTACTATTACTGACGGAATTGCTCCAAATTTTGTCGTAATGAAAAACGGGCTAAATTATTCATACCTTGTAAGAATATACGAGATCGATGTAACTTAAAGAGGTGGTGTAGGAACGCAGAACGAACGAATACGGAACGAATGTCAAATTAAGTATGTAAGGCGACTGGCAGTCAGAAAGTCGTTCTGGTTCCAAGATCAAATTTAGCGTAATACTTAAATTTTAAATGTAAATGAATAAAGTATTCTTGTGGATGATCAGTAAAACGACTACGAAGCTTATTAGGTATTTATTAGCAGATCAAAATAAATACAATAAATAGCGCTAACATAAATGAAACGTTATCATACCGAAATATAGGAATTGACATTAGTCTCGGCTAATGTTAATTTCTCTACAAGTATTGTGCCTCGAATGAAGCATCTTAAAAATATCGTTAACTGAAACATACTTAAGCTAGACATAGTCAAAGCTACTATAGTCAATATAGATATAGTGAACCGAAACATAATTGACAAACATATAGTCAAAAGAGATATAGTTAGCTGAGATATAACCAAAAAATATAATTATATAATTAACAAAGATATACTCAACCAAGATGTAATCAACCGAGATATAATCAACCGACACATAATAAACTGGAATATAGTAAACAGTTCTTAGTCAATCAATACATAAATATTCAACCAATACATAATCAATGGAGATAATTCAACCGACACATAATAAACTGGAATATAGTAAACGGCACTTAGTCAATCAATACATACTCGTAGATATTCAACCAATACATAATCAATCGAGATTATAATCAACCAAATCATAAATACCTAAAAATCCTTTTCATCGTTCACAAAATTTTCCTTTTAATATGTTCAACCCCTCACTTGTCTAATAGACAGCTGCTGACGTCATTGTGTGACGTGATAACGGCTTCTAACATGTCCATTTATATCCAAGTGTCAGGGTTTAAATTTGTCGATGCTTCTAACAAGGGTCGCACTCAAAAAAATGTGGCTTTAGCTCTACTCTGTGCACAAAAGCAGTTTGTCGTTCATACGAGAAAGTATTGTATACGAACATTTAAAGGCAATTTTCCTATCATTATTACTGTATTTGGTGACAATAGTGTGTGGACAGCACGGGTACAATGGACCCAGTATCCGGACCCGACCTTTTGATGTGTTAGGATATTTTGATAAAACACGAGTGGGAGGGTTAAAAAGAAAAAGGAATTATGTGTGCTTGTTATCTTTGTTATTTGTAGATAAAAAAGGGTTGGGAACGGATATTATTTTGTAAATACGTTACTTTTTTTGGGTTTATTTAAGTTTATTATGGTGATTTTTTGGTATAATGAAACTTAGTTATTGTTTATGGTCTAAAAATAATAAATATTCTACGACCTTCAACGACACAGTGCTATCTAGACGCAAAGTAAGTTTAGCTTAGCTAGCTTGTATTATGGGTTCCAGAATGCGGATATACATATAGATATATTTTTTGTAAATATGTACATAATATATATATTATACATAGAAATACCCAGAATAATGCAAATAGACATATTCATGCATACAAATATTTGCACTGAGCGGGAATTGAACACCAAAATAGTGAAACATGTCAGGACAAGCACAACTACACCGTACTTTGTACCGATTTTTAACAAAAATGATTGATTGAAAAAATCTTTTTTAATTGACTTTTTTGCTGGCGGGACCCCCTTGGGCTTCATCTCACCAATTTTCCCAGACATAAACAAACACTTTGCTTAACTGATCATAACTGATGGTACTCGCTACCCCATAAACAAACAAAGCCTCCCATCTCACCCCCTCATTTTGTGTTCAATACACACGAGAGACACATGAGTTTATGCTTCCGGAAATCTATAAACTTGGTAATTTTCCAGTCACGAGTGAATATGTTGTTACCTAAGTTTTTTCATCTATTATTACAAGTGGGATAGTGGTCAAATGCAGGTCTATTGATAATTAAAATCCGCTTTAATTTAAAAAAACTTTGATCTCAAATTCATAAAAAATCTTTTTCTTTTTAGTAGTGTCTTTTATCAAAGCACGTTCTTGGTTTATTTCTTATTTCAAAAAAAAATATAATTATGACATCGGTGTTTAATAAGTGTGTACAATACATAGCTTAGGTATACCTAAGCATGTTAAAACAACAAAAGATTTTTGTTTTGATAGGACACGTCAAAATAACTTTACCTCGCCTGATGGTAAGCTAAAGGCTTCTTCACTTCAAAATATTTTTTTCCTTTTTTTAAACAATATGGATTTTTATTCTCATACAGTTAGTTTTGCCGGATTTTGTGATATTCAAAAGGTATGAAAACTTTACATATCCACGTAGTCTTTTTCACTTAATGAGCATTACAGGGTTTCCTCATCAATAATAACTACATAATCTGCCCCAGAATTAACATCAAAACATAATTAACATAATATACGCAAACGCACCCACGACCTAAAGTATATTTGAATAACTTGTAGGTATATATAGCAAGCTTAGAAACATAATCCCGGATATCCGGCAAGTTTTAGTGTGGGCATATCCGCGGCTCCGGATACCGGCGGATAATGTGCCCTCTGGAGCATCCCTGGCTTCGTGCTGTAGTTGTTTGGTAATGGTTAATAGATTAGTATGGTTATAAGCTTAGGTATTGTATGTTGATAATCGTTGATGGAATTTGAACGTGCAAAGGAGTTAATGATATTATGTAAAATGAGACTTTACAGAGATTTCAATAGTTCAACTTTTGTTCCAAATTCAATTTTTTTCGTACTTCTAATCCTACTTTTTTATAGCAACCCATTTATGTCCAACTACTAACTGGGCACGGGTCTCCTTTCCTATAACGAGAGAGCAGAGAGGGTTTAGACCTTAATCCACACACGCTGGTCTAATGCGTGTTGGTGGATCGGACATGTCCTTAGAGTTTCTTCTAGAACATGTCGATTTCCTCACGATGGTTTTCCTTCACCGTCAGCAGATGGTATATGTAAATCATGTGATTAGCACATATAAATTCTACAAAGTGAAATTCACATTATTGGTACTGTCCGGCTGGATTCGAACTCGATACCTCTGAGAAGAGGCCGCGTACTTATCCATTCAGCTATCGCCTACTCCTACTTGCTACTTCCAATTAACCGACCACCCACATCCTATTCTACTGTTTGTGAAAATGTTTAGATGTTTGTCAGGCTCTAACGGGTAAATGGATCTAGTTGAAATTTGATACAGGGATAGATTATAGTCTTTTTTATACAACTTAGGTGACAGACAAGCAAACGGCCCATCTGATGGTAAGCAGTCACCGTGGACTATGGTCGTGTGCAACACCTGTCTGTCTGTCTGTAGTCTGGAATAACACATACATTTTTATTCCTAAAATAGGTTCCCATAGGTAGCGGGATCGCTTTAAGAATCCTACGCGGGCGAAGCCACAGACGATAGCTAGTAATTAATAATGACTCTACGTCATCACTTACCTTTATTCATCTAAATGATATCTACGTAATATCGAGAGGCTTCCACAAAAGTTTTATTAATAGCTACAATTTATTGAGAATATCTGTCTGTATATCATATGGAGGCAATTCTTTTCTTTCATCTTTTATTAACAATCGTTATTATCCATATGTTCGCATTGTACTGTCAACGACAAAAGTGGGTTAGCTCTAAAATATTTACTAAGATTTTTTTTTATATAGAATCGTTTGACCACTATCTCACCTGTTAGTAAAGTGATGATGTAATCGACGATGGAGCATGCTTCGTTAAAAGTAACCTATTCATTCTTGACTTGGAGACTTTTATATTAGAAGACATGTGTATCGATAATAAAAAGAATATAGTTATGAGTATTTTTATGTACCCTGGGATAAGATTAATTTAGTTTATTATTTTATTAACGGTTTAACAGATAAATATGTATAAAATATGTTCATAATATCAAATCAATCCATGTTTCCTATAATCATGCCATAACTTGAGAACAACTACATCGATTTATTTGATTTCATGAAGTTTAAAGTGTTCTAATAAATAGTAGCCTTCCACAATATATTGGAAAACCTGGGAGTCTTCAAGTCTAAAGTGAATAAGTTACTTTTAGGCAAGCGTGCTCCATCGTCGACCGCAATATCACTTAGCAACAGGTGAGATTGTGGTCAAACGCGAGCCTATTACTAATAAAAAACAGAATGAGAAAATTAGATACTTTTAATATGCCAAGCGAGTCAAACTAGTAGTATTATTAGACTTGCCTAACCTATTTTTGTTGTTAACAGTACTTTAGGTATAACGCGAACGCGTTCAACCACCTCAGTCATAATATATATTGAGGTGACTGAACGCATTCGAGTCTGAAGGCGTTCGAACACATCACCCTCAAACAATGTTTGGTGAAAGTGACAAGGCGTATCTGTGTTATAATTAGATAATAATTATTACGCAGATTTGCCCCGTCACTCGGGTGCTAGGATTATTCGACGACGGTTGAACGGCTAAAAGGCGTAAATGACAAAACAGTTGACAAGAAAATCGCTTTTCAGTAAAGGGTTTATAATGTCGATTGGGATGTGTTTCCTTTGAACGTTTGATGTCGCTTGAATCATTTCGTCTGTCAAGTTTCTATATAAAGAGTCATTCATATACTGAAGAACGTTTTAGTATAATATACACATTACTAGTAATATAACTATGGCGGCATTTTATTGACTGGATAATAAAATATCTGTATAAGACGTTTCTTTAATATTCGATACACTTTGGCATACTCATATAATAACGCCTGTGTACATTTCCGAAGGTAAAAGAAGAGGTGTATTTGTGGAAATCTTCGACCTATAGACGTCAACTGGGGACTTTTTCTTTGAGCTACTGCAGACTAAGTCAAGAAGATGGCGTCGATTCTGACGTGCAATTATGATCTAAATAATGTTTAACCGACTTCAAAAAAGGAGGAGGTTCTCAGTTCGTACGCTATTTTTATTTTTTGTATGTATGTTACGCGATAGCGGCGCCAATTATGGATGGATTTTGAATTTTTTTTTGTTTGAAAGAGGCTACTTCTGAGGTGGTCCCATATCCAGGTATCAGGGTCTGATGCTGGGATCTTGGGAAAATCATCTTTACGGCAAATATCCTGTTTTTGATGACTTTATCTATACTTATAATAAATCTGTAGAAGTGAAAATTCTGTACATTGAAAATAAAAAAATAAAAAATAGCAGGGGGTGTTACTAGACTGACACCGAACCCAAATATGTGATTAAAAAAATTTTTGTCTGTCTGTCTGTCTGTCTGTCTGTCTGTCTGTCTGTCTGTCTGTTTGTTCAGGCATCACGCAAAAACTACCGGTTCGATTACGATGAAACTTGGTATAATTATTCTTCAATATCCTGGGCAGCACATTGGATACTTTTTATCCCGGAAAAGTACATACAATAAAAGACAAATTTAATTTTGCGGTTCAATTCCTAGACCCGATTACTGTACCAACCGCAAATAATAAGTTTGTCGTAGGTTACGTCACCCAGTTCAAAATTCAAAATTCATTTAAAGATCACAGGTGTCTACGTTACAGGTGGATAGAAGATGTTGTCAATTACATAAAAGTATCACCGTAGCATGTCTGATAAGACGTACAATAGTATTATCATTTGAACCACATCACACTAGGTACAAATTAAATTGTGAAATATATAATAATTGTACTATTCTTTCCACCTTCCATTTTCTTTACTAATTAACATTGTGTGTGCATAAATATTAAATAAATAAATAAGTGTGAGTGGGAGTGAGAGTGGGGGTGGGGGTGGGAGTGTGAGTGGGAGCGTGAGCGGGGGTGGGAGTGGGAGTATGCGTGGGAGTGGTAGTGTGCGTGGGAGTGGAAGTGTGCGTGGGATTGGGAGTGGGAGTGTGCGTGGGGGTGGGAGTGTGAGTGGGAGTGGGGGTGGAAGTGTGAGTGGAAGTGAGAGCGGGGGTGGGAGTGGGAGTGGAAGTATGCGTGGGAGTGAGAAAGTGTGTGGGAGTGGGAGTGTGCGTAGAGTGGGAGTGTGCGTGGGGGTGGGCGTGGGAGTGTGAGTGGGAGCGGGAGCGGGGGTGGGAGTGGGAGTGGCCTAGGAGCTGGAGTAGGAGTGGGAGTGGATGCAATAAGCGACTTCCACGCGAGCGGAGCCGCGGGCAACAGCTAGTACATAATAAACGTCATAAATAGGTACCTACTTTTCTATTTCTGTACACTAAAAAGTAAATAATATTCGTTTGTGCAATCGGTTTTTGAAATGTAGTTATAATTATGGAGTTCGGCGTTCGCTCTCCTATTCTTTTCTTAATTTGACTTTTATTGGAACTTATGGGAGTGGCTGACATCGAACCTCCCAACTTCAAAATTCATTCTCACTCGTTGCATCCGTCAACGGTGCGTACTGTGAGGTATGAGAGGCATTTTATTCCACGCACGCTTAGGCTGTGGAATGTCCGCCCTGCTATGGTTTTCCCTAGCGTCTACAATATGGGGTTCTTCAAGTATTAGAAAGTTTTTACAGGGTTAGCAGTAGGAGTGAGATGTCCCTGGTGTTGCACACAACCATAGGTCACGATGACCGCTTCATATAAAGTGGGTCGTGTGCTTTTCTGCCACCTTCTTCTTCTTCTTCTTCAACCTAGCGTTAATCCCAGTCGTATCCAAAGCTTTCACCTCGGAGTCTGGGGTCCGCTTTATCAGTCTTAACTGCGAATTTGGCTGGACCTATCTAATTGGTATAAAAAAACTCCAAGAGGAAAACTTGCGCCAGAGCTTCGTCCGTATACATATACATAAACTCACGCCTTTCCCGAAGGGGTAGGCAGAGGTGCTAGCACCCACATTTCGCCAGTTTATGTTTAGGTCCCAATGTAATAGGTGGCGAGCCTATTGCCATTAACTGTCCGTAAGATAAGATATACTGGTATGAGATGAAATTGGCTTCACCCCGAAAATCCCCTTACACCCCAAATCAATTTTCATTGAGCATACAATCTTCGCACCAAAAACTGTCAAATTGAACTGTTTACATTCCCATCTGTCAAATGGGAAAGTAAGATCTTAAATATAAAAGAGAAAACAATTTCCCACTTCACACATCGAGGCAAAACCAATTTATTTCCGCGGGTAACTGTAAATTTTCCCCCAAACATTATCAATTTAGGGGACCAATACCAATTTTCTGGGAAAATATTATTTTTCTATTCATGCAATTCGTTTAATGTTTTACTTATCATTTTTGGTTTAGCAAACTCTAAGGGGCACAATTTATTTCGTAATCTCCACAAGAAAGTAATTTTATATTTAAATCCTCGTTAGGGGTGCGAAAGTTCGGTTTTATCGGTGTTTGGAGTGTAAGTCCGGTTTTGTTTATGAACGGTAAATGCGATTCGAAAAACGAAATTAAGGTACATAATGTATAGAGGTGGGCTGACGTTATTTTTCTATACCAGAATTCTTAGTGGTCTCGGGCCAGATTTAGTAGATTTCTTACTAAAACTTTTCTGCTAGTAGACGCTGACCAACGGGGTTAGTACCCAGTCGGGTCTTCTAACATAGGGATGTATGTTGACCTGTAAGACATTTCCCTCGCACCGGGGAGTCATCTCCGGCTTCGAGATGGTTCCTTTGGGGTTTAGGAAGCAAGGTATCCCTGTCTTGCTCCTGGAATAAGGGGCGGGGGGTGTAATGCACGCCAGCGCCGCGGTCTACCTCTGCTATAGTGATAGGTGACTTCGCCTGCCTTGCGTTTATTATCGAATAGAAAATGGTCTTATACTTAGTCACCCGAAACGACTGGGAAAAGTAGGAACAACGCCAATATTATACACTAGTTTACGCCTGTCATCCTGAATTTCAAAGCTCAAAATAGCGATTAACTGGCGCCCTAAAGTACCGAAACGCGACTCACGGTAGTGCAAAAGTATACCATATCTATTTTGAAAAAAAAACACCAGGATTCCAACTTTGGATAGGTAAGGTTAAGTAGAACTGTGACTACAACAACGCACGAGCCGAGCGATCGAAGCGAGCGTGCCGCGGCAGCGGCCGGCGAAGTGCCACATTCCAAATTATACTTTCGTACTAACGTGCTTCGCGGTGGAAAACATTCGAAATTATGGGTATCGATGTGGCGCACTTTCGCACTACCGTGAGTCGCGTTTCGGTACTTTAGAGCTACAGTTCATCGCTATTTTGAACTTCGAAACTCAGTATGACAGTCCTAGTTTACGACTAATAGCTTTTCTTATATTTCAAAAACAAAGAACAGCTCCTCAAAGCGCTATTTTTCATAAAATGTTAACCCCCTACAGGCGAATAACTTTTTAAAATTCATTGAAGCATTTACAAAAACCGACGTTCAGGAAACAACGGTGTACATCTTGAGTAATAATGTTTGCCCCTCCGGCGCTATTTGGGTGCGCCACATATTAAGAGTGTTCTTATTAACCCCGAATTATCAGCCCCGGATCTTGTTACCTCTCAACTTAATTCAAGACTACGGACTTAAGTTTTTCGTAAAAAAATTCTGCAAGAGCGTATTTATGTAAGTAATTGTGTAAGGGATAATAACTTGTTTGAATGCTACTAGATAAGGTGTTTCAAAGCAACAATTTTAATTGTGTCGGGGTTCCGTGGGTGAGGTTCTCCGCGCGCTGACGGGGCATGACGAGACGGCCCCCTGTCATCCTATAGTCTGACCGTCAGTGAGGCGGCGCGATGCTCGCCCCCCCTTTTGGTGGGTCGAGGCCATCTTAAAACCGTAGATGGCCTGGGGTCAGCCGGGGTACGACTGTACGAGGGATATGCCTACTGGGTAACCTTACACCCCGGTAATTAAGACCCGACACAGCCAGCGGTTTTAGTCGGTTCAATTCCAACATAACCACCCCCGTAGGCAGATGGGGGTGGTATCCGTGAGAATTTTCGTACGAAAAAATAAGGTAATGGTCGGTTGACGTTTGTCAGACGGCAGGCGCTCCTGCGAAAGTCAAGATAAACAAAAACAAAAGAAAGAGCAGAGAAGTCCGAAATCCAAGCTTTGAATTCAACCAGGACTAAAAAGCTAGTCGCAAAGTCGCACAGTCTTTTAGTCCAACAATTAATATAAACAATACCTGCGATTGCGTACTTAAAGTCATTTCCCTGCTCATTCCGTCTGCATAACGATATTGTTATGTCCCTGCCGCTCCTAATTAAATACTACGGGAGAAACTTCAAAGGATCATACTATAAACACTTATCTTTATTCGGCACAATCATTTTATCGCAGACATTATATTTGTAAGGTTCACAGTTAATGTTGTCGTAATTTGTTTTATATACTAACCCTTTATATCCTTGCAGGGGTCAGCGAGTCGTGAATTACGTATGAATTTCGCTGTTTCGCAACTTTTAGTCCTGTCTCTGGTTCCACTTAACCAATTATCAAAGATACAACAGCTTTTAAGTTTGACTAAGACCTTTCTGATGAAAAAACTGAATTCAAATCTATTCTGTAGCTTTGCTTCCAACGTGAACACAAATAAACCAAAAAAAACAGACAAAATTCAACAAAAAAAATTGTGTTCAGTAATCGTTAATTTAACGTAACCCAAGTATTTTCACAGCAGGCTACATAAAAATTTCATAATAGTGTAGTACCCGTAACCGGCGTGCGTGTATGAAAACAATAATTATGAAAGTTGGAGAAGCGAAAGGAGTATGGTCAAGATCGTAGCAAATGGAAAGATGTTGTCTCTGCCCACCCCAATGGGAAAAAGGCGTGATTTGTATGTATGTATGTAGATAGTGATATCTAACAAGCCAGAAAAAATGGTGCACTAGTATTTGAGAGCGGAGAGCTCTGTTGATTTTCTGATCGGAAAAAATGATCATCCAGGACGGGACTTGAACCAGTGACCAGTCCCTTACAGGAGGAATGCTCTGACCAACTGAGCTACCTGGACCCGTTCTAGATGCTCGAAATTTTCCTATATATTCTACGGCTTAGGGCGCCGGTGGAGCCATCTACCGTAATTCGTTTGAACTACGGAAACAATGAACAATAGTGCAATTGTTTTTAAATATTATTTATAGATTCTCCGCCCGATTAATTGAATCAAATTTTTAAGCAATTGCATGCTAACTATCCCCAATGATTTTTTGATCGGAAGAAATGATGATCAATCCAGGACGGGACTTGAACCCGTGACCTCTGAGCTCTGTTGTTGACTAGCAACCATCAGCAAATATGACTAAAATGTACCAGAGTTGAGCGGTTAATTCGTATCGTGGGCACCAGCAACTTGCCGAGTGTATTCTATAACCATATACCTACAGAATATACATATAGATTAGTTAATCTAAAAGTGGCATCGTTACTAACAAGAGTCTGTAATACTCACTAAATTTTAACTACACACGAAGTCTGCAGACTCGACCCCGAAATTGCTTGAAATGAAACTAATTTACGCTTCAGACGGCAAACGATTACAACTTTGTGACGCTCCAAATTTATTCTAGACTTTACGTCTTTGAAGATAATATGTTAGTGACGTCATTGCAGGATTAAAATTTGTAATTATGAAGTGGTTATGAGTTACATAAGTTCAACCACATAAAATATGAATCTTACGAAATGAATAAGTTTGTGTGTACTGTGACATACATACCAGGGCCCGTAGACAAGTGTCAAAAGTCTAAATCGCTAAGGAAACGCATAGATTAGATCGGCCAATCATACTCCAGCTTGTGATTCCGCCGTGGCGTGTGTACGCCGGTGACGAGCTTGGATGTGATTGGTCGACCTAATCTATTCGTTTCCTTAGCGATTTACGCTATGACACTTGTCTACAGAGGCAGAGGTGGCATACAGAGCATCCACTGCCTACAGATGGATTATAGTCTGGAATATCATATAGGCTACGTTTTATCACATAAGCTACTTTTTATCGCATATGCTACTTTTTATCACATAGGCTATTTTTTATCACAAAGGCTACGTTTTATCATAATAGGCTACTTTTTATCACATAAGCTACTTTTTATCACATAAGCTACTTTTTATTACATAGGCTACTTTTTATCACATAGGCTACTTTTTATCTACAAAATAGGATCCCATGGGCAGCAGGAATGGGAACAGAATTCCACGCAGGTGAAACCGCAGATGATAGCTAGTCTAGAACATAGGCTTTTTATTCCAAGAATAGATTTCTGTGCAATTTGATATAATATATAAATTAGCGCTAAAATTTCACATAATTCCAATAAGTACATGGCACTCATTAGGTCACATTCATCATGTGGTAACTTAGCTAAGCGACTGGCAGTATTAAACATTGATAGACAAGGTTAATCCTGTGTGCTAAGAGAAAGTCAGCCCTCTAATTACGCGAAGCAATCAATCGTTATAAAACATTGCAATTTTTTTAAAAGATTATGTGGACATGAGACTAGTTCTTTCTTCTTGTGTTTTTAGAACGAATACCACTACATCGAGGTAAGCAATGAAGTGGTTATGTCGAAATTGAATCAAACGTCCGCTTGCTAAATTGCCGCTTGCTATTCTGGGGCCTTACTCAGAAAATCGAACATGAACGTTTCGGATCGAACGAAAACGGACCATTTGTCAAACAACGACAGCGAAAACGTCAAATGTATTTTGGGAGTAGGAGGTGTAATGATAACGATCGACAACCTCAATGTCAAACGATCGAAGACGGATCCGAAATCCGAAACGAAACACTTTCGGGGTAGCGGTCAAAACGTCAACGGATACGAATATTTTCGTTTTTCGGAGTAAGGCCCCTGTTCCAAGATAGTCTAACTTTCCCTGGGAGTTCCTGACTGTCATTTGTTTAAAAATTAATGTTCAATACTGAAAGTGATCATCGACTTTTGACGCTGACTATTATGATATATACCTAACATTGAGCTAAAATAATAAATTACAGTTGCTCAAATTTATTACTTATATAAATTTACCACCAATTTGCCGCCACTAAGTCAGCCGTATTTATTCATAGTCTATGAAATAATGTCTATAAAATAATGTCTACTATGAATCATAATAGACATTATTTTATTCTTAAGCAGGCACTTGTCATCCGTCTTTTAAAAGGGTTTCATATTCAACCCTAGCGAAAATTGTCGTCTAAGAATATAACACCTCGACTGGATAAGTATTAGAAATACGGGGTAATTCGTCCTTATTAACTTTGAAGTGTGTTACAAGTGTATAGCAAGAGTGAAGTGAGTGTTTAGCAAATGTGTAGCAAATATGTAGTGAGTGTGTAGCAAAAATGTGTAGCGAGTGTATGGAAAGTGTTTAGCGAGTGTGTAGCGAGTTTTGTTACTAAAAGTAGTTGCGAGAAGGTTCGAGCAATCTCAAAGTGCCGCACTGCCCCTCTTATGCCTTTGAATTTAATGATCATCATTCTCATCATTCTCTGAACCTTTTTCCCAACTCAATTGGGGTCGGCTTTCCAGTCTAACTGTGATGCGGCTGAACTTCGATATTTTCCGTGGAGCGACTGCCATCTGACCTCCACAACCAATGGTTATTATGACCAATGGCGATATCGAAGTTCCAAGTTAGACTGATTGGACTTTTGTGGGCTCCAACTACCCGTGACGACTGCCATAGAATGTAATATTCTCTACCTGAGTGAAATCTAGACACAGAACAAAGCTTTATCTGTACAATTTGCATTTAGAATTGTCTTTATGTTGTTCAAAGTAAGTTATGCTCACCGATTTAACTTAACTGCTAGCTTAGTCTGTATCTGCCGCCGTCTTACCTGTAAAGAGATAAAAGTAATATTAGTTATCTCATAATTAAATCTTGCTTTTTGAAAAACAAAATATCTGTGTGTCATACTAAAAATATTTTTCCATAGTAAACTTCTTCAAGTTCCCAGAATTCCTTTCTTTTATTAAGTGGACTTCGCTACCTTAGAAAGTTGCAAAAATTAATAGTTATTTTTATATCGGGTGGTTTTTAGGGTTCCGTAGCCAGATGACAAAAAACGGAACCCTTAGATTCGTCATGTCTGTCTGTCTGTCTGTCTGTCCGTCTGTCCATCCGTATGTCTCAGCCACTTTTCTCCGAAACTATAAGGCCTGTACTGTTGAAACTTGGCAAGTAGTATGGGCTCGTATATAGTTACTTGCTGCTACGGAACCCTTCATAGGCGAGTCTGACTCGCACTTGGCCGGTTTTATTGTTTATCCCAGTAGCCTTAAAAAAGTAGTTATGCTTTAAAAAGGCACGATATTAACTTTCGTTCGACCACTTTCATTCGTCATCAGTGTAAATAATAATATAACCTCAAATTAATTGCGACAGCGCCCGTTAAAATAGTTTTATTTTAATGGAAAACCCATGTTTTAGTTATTCAAAAGTTATTACATAGGTACTAGGCTGGAGTTCACCGAATATATAAATTCATCATTTTAAGTCAGACCAAGATATTTCTAATAAATAAACGGCATCATAATCTGTGCAGTAGTTTTTACGTGTATCGCGAAACAGCATACCAGAATTCAAAAAAAATACACTTGTGTTAACGAATGCTCTTTTTTTATATACTACGTAGGTGGCAGACAAGCACACGGCCCACCTGATGGGAAGTGGTCACCGTGGCCTATGGACGTGTGCAACACTGAAGGTGTCACACCCGCGCTGCCTACCCTGAAGGGAAGGGGGGAGGGCTAGGAACAGGTGAGGAGGCTAGGAAGGGGTGGGGGGAGTAGGGGTACAGTGAGCTCTGGCTACCCTACTTACCGGCGGGAACACAACTCAAGGTTATTATGACCGCGGTGTTCTGTAGGGCGAAGGTACTACCCCAGTCGGACAGCTCATTTCGGACGGGAGATACCGTCGTGTCCTACCCCCTCTAAAGAAATAGTTACTTGACAATTTTATAATAATAATCGTAAGATAGCCAATAGCTCCACTATGTTATAACATAAATACTGTTAGTTATTATTTCACAAAGAAACAAAATGGCTTGATTAAACCTTTGAGATCCAAGCTCTGTTTCATTTACAATTGAAATTGTACAATGGTTTGTAAATTCTGAATACAGATAAATTTGGTTTAACAATAATCTGAGCTAGAAACGAGAACAATGTATTGTTTATCTTGCGGGTTTGTTTTTCACTTTGCGGTACCGTCTCTGGCTAATAAATTTACTTATAAGGCACGCCACAAATTGTTACGTGTTATAGGGGACTTGCTGGAAAACGAGAGTATGGGGTAAATACGTAGATACTTATGAAATGTGTTGATTTTCATTTCGGCTGTTTAATTTAAAACTTGGTATCTAACATATTTAGCATAATTATAACCAAATATTTTTTACTTTTTAGTGTACAGAAATAGAAAAGTACCTATTTATGAGGTTTTTTATGTACAAAGCATAAAAACAGAATTTTTGCCGTAAATTTGATGATTTCCCCTCCGATTTTCCCAAGATCCCAGCATTAGACCCTGATACCCTGGATATGGGACCAGCTCAGAAGTAGCCTCTTTCAAAAAAAAAAATCAAAATCCATCCATAATTGTCGCCGCTATCGTGTAACATACATACACAAAAATAGCGCACGAATTGAGAATCTCCTCCTTTTTTTGAAGTCGGTTAAAAACATTAAAAGTAGGCAATTAATTTAAGTGTCAGAAAAGATCAGGGGCCTTACCACAAACTCTTAAAGCAGTATTATTTCAATATTACTTAACTTTCATAGTGTGAATTTGTGGTAAAACCCCTGATTCTATAAAATTACTTTTTAAAACGCATAGATTTCAATGCTTACCTACTACTTCATTAAAGATATTAATGTTTCAAAATCACATATACCTAGTATATTTTATTTTGACAGATCATGCCAAGTAATAAAGATTCTTTCATTTTATTTTTTCCTTTTAATCGAATTAAAATCACACGTTTGAAAAACTGAATGAGGCGTCTGGCTGAACCACACTTACTATTTTTTAATACCATTTAGGAGTACTTAGGTATACAGGTGTAGCTAATTTATTCGTACAATAATAAACACTCAAAATCAATTTACATTAAAACGAATTACCATTATAATAAATTACCCCACCTGTTTTATTACCCCAGCCGCCATAAACTTGCTATCGTTACCCCACAAGTCAGCGCCATTCCAAAACTACCCCAAAAAGGAAATAAAACGCGCTTGGCCCAGCGGTCAGATTTACAACCTACAGTATGTACCCAGTGATTTAATATGTATGTACCCAAGAGTTGTGTACTGTGTCGCTCGGGTCCGCACGAACGGTCGTGAATATATAATGCGAACAACTGTGAACTGCCCTTTATACAGTACGTTTCAATATTAAACAAGTGTTGTTTTAAAACTAGTTTTAGACGTCAAACTCTCGTAGTATTCCGTGAATAATGGAATTCCTTCAGAACACGTTTTGTTAAGTGCTAAAGTAATAAAGTTGCATATAAAAGCAAGAGCTTTACTTTTGTTGTAAGGGCGTTCTATGCACTTACTCTCTCTTCTTCTCTCTCTCTCTTACAATGCACTGACAGTTTGATATCTTTAGTAGTAAAAACCATTTTATATACCTTAAAAATAGGGTTAGGCGTTTTGTAGACGGCGGGGCGAGCCAGTCAATTTCACGGCGAACGTCTAAATCGCTATCGAATCGTATCGAATAGAATAGATTAGGTCGACCAATCACACTCCAGCTCGTGATTCCGCCGCGGCGCGCGCATCGTACGCCGGCGACAAGCTTGGATATGATTGGTCGACCTAATCTATTCGTTTGCTTAGCGATTGCCAAACGTCTAACTGTACCGATACTGTACTTGCCCCAGACAGGGAATTCATCCTCACACGTTGTATTCGACAACGGTAGGCACTATAAAGTTTGGAGCTAAAGCTCACTGGAGGTATTCTGTGCTACTAGCGGGGAAACCAAAGTCTCCTGTGTTGTCAGCACAGAAACTCTTCCCCTTTCCCCCTCCCCCCTCCCAATCCCCCCCCCCCCCCAAGCCCCTTAACCTCTCAAGCCCTCTCCCCTCCGTCCATAGGCCTCAGTGACCGCTTTCCGTCAGGTGGGACATATACTTGTCTGCCACCTAAGTTTTATAAAAAATCGATGAATTTTTAAAATTTACAGAATAAAGTAGTGCCACATTGAAAAATACTTTAACCAGTAACAGACTCTCACATCACAACATTAGTTACAATCTGACATCTATATAAAATTCGCACTGTTCGTCACAAGGTTCATTTTAGCAACATTCAAGCTTATCTCAGGCATTGGAAGCAAGCTGCGAACATCAAGCGATCTAAGTAATGGCCTCGGAGGGCGGAGGAGTGTTCAAGAGGAGCTATTTTTACTCGAGGGCAGGATATGATGGCTCATAAGGAGATACCTGGAGCAATACAAAAGGTATTGAAGATTGAGAATTGAAATCTGATGTGCAATTTTTGGAATTTTGTAGATTTAGTTTATGTGAAGCATTTATGTGTGCAAAGGATTTATGGACAACTATGTAGTTGCCCATGGTGTTCCCCGTTACCCATAAGATGAAAAGTATCCTATGTATTAATTCAGGAAATGATCTAGTTAAGTGTTGCTTTTCATCGAAATTTATTCAACAGTTTACGCGTGATTGAGTAACAAACATCTAAACATTTTGACAAACTTTCAAGTTCATAATAATAATATGGTAGTTTTTCTTTTCTATTTCAGATCTTATATAAGTAAATGAATATTCTAGGGTTCGGTGGTAAGACGGCAGTCGCTCTCATAATAGCCAAAAGAAACCAATATAAGAGCACATCCCGGGTTACAAAATGCAAGTTTTAAACTCTACAAGAATTAGCAGTTAGATGACGAAGACTAATAATTGATTAATTATAATACCTTGCCACCTCAAAATATGATTGAATTTCCAATAACACCCAGTACCGTAATCACTTGCTTACCGAAATTGAACCTTATCGTCTACTTGGATAATAAAGTTCAATTTGCTTCGACAAAACACTGCCGTCAATGACATTACAAGATCAGCAGGAGTACTTTAAGCTACCAGTAGTCAAGTCGGCAGCCAGCTGCTTAAAATTCGGAAGCCATTATATTACACTTGAGAGCGGAAAAATGCACTTCAATATAAAATATGTATGTTACATTTGTATGCTGTTTGGCTAATATTACAGTGTAGTGCATTTTATATACAGTATTTTATTCAAAACACTCGCATTTGAACACTCAAGAGAAATTACATTTTTGTAATGTAATGTTTCTTTCTAAGACATCTTTGCTTTTAGCAAAAATGTAATAAAAATATTAGATGGGTATCCACTTACTATTTCAAATTCTAGGACAGGTAGTGAACTGGGAAATCCTACTTCCTATCCTATCCTATCCTAGTAATATTATAAACGCGAAAGTTTGCAAAAATGTCTGGATTTGTTACTCTTTATTGGATCTGGCTGAAATTTGGTACAGAGATAGATTATAGTCTGGAATAACATAATATAGGCAACTTTTATCCCGAGAACAGTTTTCGTGGGTCACGGTAGCGGGAACAGAATTTCATGCGAGCGAAGACGCGAGCAACAGCTAGTATGGTATATTATAGTAAATAGTATTACGTAGTCCATAGTGTTGGTGGGTATATTAGACCCCGCCAAGATCTTTGGAGCCCTAGCCAATTTCGCCTGTAAGCCGGTAACTTACTAACTAACGAACAAGGCTTTGGGGCAGGCTTTCGTAAATGGCAGTCACTCCCATAAAAGCCGAACCAAAATGATGAGAAGGGGAAGAGAACCCACGGGTTCCGAAGTCAATATGGCAGTCGTTCTCATCAAAGTTATAATGTGCCATAAATCTCTGAAGCAAATTTCATACGTGTTTTGTTCAGCCGTTTTTGTGTGAAAGAGTAACAAACGTCAATACATCCGTAAAAAGAAAAATAAAGCTAATTTTTTTTTTCAAAGTTGAAGGTAGTTTACAGGTAGAAATAAATACAAATACATCCATACATTTATTCATATACAAACTTTCAATGGTGTATGGAATTTGGGACCTCCCTCCAATAGCAACATGATATAGGTATATCGTTAGATAGGTCTTTTCAATTGGAACTATAATCATTATGACAGCTTTGTTATTACTGCTGTCCGTTTGAAGCTAAAAAGCTTTTTATTGCTTAAGAAAAATATTAAACAATTATTTATATCCACGTACTTTACAGTCATAAAGGTTAAAGAAAACATTAGTAGAATCTCATAATTTACTTAACAAACTGAAAATTTTAACTCGTTATCTTGATATCACATAAAAAACCTATAATTTTTAGATCCCTTCCAGTTTAATTATATTGAAAAACACTAAGACACAGTTAATTGTGTAACTTTCAGCGCTACCGCAGTTTTACTGGTCGCGTTAATACTACCGAGTTGGTATAAAGGCACTATTAAAAGTTGGGCTTTTATCGGATGCTGGTAAACCTCAAATTTAAGAGCCAGTTTATTTTCTAAGGTTTTACGTGCAATAAAAGATATTTTGTAGCGAAATAGTTGCCGGTGTGATATAGAGTATTTTAATAATCCTAGAATCTGAGACGCAATTGCGATTTAAATAATATGCAGTTCAGCTGTTAAATTCAGATCAGAGGTTGTTCGATTCCCGCTCAATGCAAATACTTGTGTGCATGAATATGAATATTTGCCTCGGCTTGGAAGTTTCTAAGTATATATTCACAAAAAAAGTATCTAAGTATGTTTTCCGCATTCTGGAACCCATAACACAAGCTAGTTACAGCAAGCGTGATTCATCGTAGACTATATTTATGTATATCGACATCACTAGGTAAAATAGAGGTCAAACGTTAGCCTGTCTTGAATTTAAAAAGAACTATACCACGATCGCGTTAATTACCGTTTCAAATTATTACATACTTCTTAAACTGTAAGACAAAAAAAGCGACAATAAATCGCGCAACTGAAAGTTGAAGAGTGTACTCTGAGCTTAAACAAGTATAACGACGCAGTTTATTCTTTATCAGGCTATCTTGACTGAATGGGCTGAATATACATTTTGATTCCAATTTAATTGATGTACTTCCTAGGCCTTTTTTACTACAAGGTAAATAAACCAGTAAAACGCTGAAATACTAGATTTAAATAACATTAATCGGTAAAAAATAACATCCAGCACAGGACATTGACCTTTTGTTTATACGTCCACTTGAGTCTTTCACCAGGGATATTAAGAAGGATATTTTTATTAATTTAATTATTATTTTATTAAATTAATTAGGATTTTTTATACCACTTAGGTGGCAGACAAGCACACGGCCAACCTAATGGGAAGTATAGTCACCGTGGCCTATGGACGTGTACACTACCAGGGGCGTCACCTTCCCGCTGTCGACCCTGGAGAGAGGAGGTTTGGGGGGGTTAGAGGAGGGGATTGGGAGATGAGGGGGATTGTGAGCTCTGGCTACTGTATTTACCGCCGGGAACACAACACGATGGTTATTATGACCGCGGTGTTCTGTAGGGTGGAGGTACTAACTCAGTCGGAATGGCAGTTCGGACAGGAGATACCGTCGTGTCCTACCTCCAAGGTTTATTTATTTCACATATAACATCAACAGATTTAAGATTAATATAAGTAATATAAGCACCTAATATTTCAGACCCTATTACCTAAACTAGGCTCAGAGTCTGTATTTTAGGCATACAATAGCATTCAGGAGTAACAGCCAAACATGTTCACAAACATTTATATATATATATATATATATAAAAGAAAGTCGTGTTAGTTACACTATTTATAACTCAAGAACGGCTGAACCGATTTGGTTGAGAATTGGTAGGAAGGTAGCTTACAACCAGGAGACGGAAATAATGATACTATTATCCTTTTTTTTAGGGCTGAAATGGAGTGGAGAGTGGAGTGGAGAGTCACTTTTAATTGGTGGTGATACTGACTTCCATGCGGTCGAAGCCGCGGGCGAAAGCTAGTTTATAATATTAGTAGGAAGTAGGATAGATACGAATATAAAATTTCAAACATCTTAATACACTCACAATACGAAATAAGGGAGTATAAAACAAAGGGTAAGGGCAAACAGCCATTCAAGACGTTTAATAACAATAAAAGGTAGGCAGCCCTTTATTTGATCCCTCTGCAAATACCCTCTTATAAACATCTTCCTATCCGTCCTACTAATATTATAAACGCAAAAGTTTGTAAGAATGTGCTCGTATATCTGGATGTTTAGATGTATGTTTGTTGCTCTTTCACGCAAAAACGACTGAATATATCTGGTTGAAATTTGGCACAGAGGTAGATTATAGTCTGGAATAACATATAGGCTACTTTTGTGTATGTAGTGGTGACCCCCAGTCCTGAGACTTTATTTTAGCTTACCATCAGACGAATTATTAGGATGGATCCTAAATCATTAGGATGGATTTTAAAACTATCAAAGTATTACACTACCTAGCTATATAATCACCATTAGCACGTGAACTTTTAGTGAAGTTACTAACCTTAATTACGCTCAGCAAAAAGTAAATTAAAGTTCTTAAAAACTGCCATTAGTTTCAGCATTGGAAAGAAAACTAATAGACGAACTTATTTAGGTAAAACTCATGAAACTTCAAGTAAATTTCGTAATAGTATATCCTAATAATATTATAAACTCTCGTTTTTTTTAACAAAAATTGCGTGAAAGAAGAGTAACACATCCATACCCACAAACTGTCTCCAGTTTGTGGGTATGGATGTGTTACTCTTCTTTCACGCAATTTTTTTTTCGGTCACCTCAATATGACTTCACCTCTCCTGATGGTAAGCTAACGGTTAAGTCTCTGTAATGGGAGTCATCATTCATTACAAACACCGATAGTGCTATCATGGTGGCTCTCAGCTTGAGGCCTCATCCCTCATCAAATTCTTTTTCACGCTCCGCTTAAAGGTCCCGGGACTGTAAGAAGAAGAAAACACATGCGCTTGTAAAGAGTTCCAGGTCTTTATGGTGCGGCACAAAAAGAACCACCGAACCGCAGCTTAGTTCTTGATGTGCGAATTTTCTTCCTCCACGCCAATATAGGCTCAAGCATCTTATTGCGACCTGTGTACACACTACACAGAGGCCATTGCATATAACTTATTTATTTTAATACTCTCCAAGGTAAAGACAAAGTAATATACAACTCCATAAAATTCCAGAGTAGTAATATATTCTTCGTAAACAAAGCCACGGGACACGCCGAGTTGTAGTAAAATTATAAAATTTGATGCGGTATCTTTATGGGCGTGTAATAAACTCTATGGTTTCGCGTAAAAATGTCAATCAACGGACGCAGTCTGTGGCATTTATATTGTCTTTGGTACGGAGTAACTTTATTTTTTAAGGGACTGAGGTAAATGTTGCGGGCTTTTTTTTGGCAATGACCGAGTTAATGTAGATTATAATACGTATACAACAGATTATTTTACGGCTTAGAAATTATTTTGAAATGGCATGTTTGTTTTTTTACACGACTTTTTTATACCAATTAGGTGGCAGAAAAGCACACAGCCCACTTGATGGGAAGCGGTCACCGTGGGTTATAGACGTGTCTGTGACTTTAGTATTGCACACGTCTATAGGCCACGGTGACCGCTTCCCATCAGGTGGGCCGTGTGCTTGTCTGCCACCTACGTGCTATAAAAAAAAACCTGAAGCTTGCACTTTTTTTTGACATAATCTCCCATTCTACTTAACAAATTGCAATCAAACATAGAGCACATTTTAAGGTGAAACTTCTTCAATAGAAAATATCACATCGAAACCCATTCACTAATTTTTGCATCCATCGTGAAAAACAGACAAGAATGAAAAAAAAACCTTTTCGTGTTCATAGTCATATAACATAACCCAATATTTTTTTAAATTAATGTACAAACACAGCTTCTTTATCATCTTATAATTAGTTAATTAATATTAATATAACTAACTTTTTAGTCAATATTTCATCAAAGTCATCTAATAAATACTTATCATAACTCATCAGTTAAAACATCAAATATTAAATGCAGTATGACTTTCCAAGTATCTTCCAAAAGTAGGTAGTAAGTGGGGCAGTTAGCCAAGTTAAATTGGCAAGTCTTGCCCAACTGCTAGGAAAGTGCTTGTAACTTTTTAACTGGTGCTTGCCCCGACTTGACGACTGAATTATTGCTGGTGTCGAGTGGTTCTTACTCTATACGAGGTTCACACTCTCTTAAAAACATCGGTAAAGAGCACACAACTGAATCTCTTTTCTCTGACCTTGATAGTTTCGACGCCGAACCAACTGTACAATCGGCTCTTGTGATACAATGTTTATCTAGTACAAATTCAAATGCACGTTTCTAACTTAAAAGATTATGTTGATAAATTAATATTATTATTATGCTAGTTGATGCCCACGACTCCGTTCGGAGGATAGTTATCGTATTTTGGTCATATCTCCGATTCAAAAATACATACACATAAAACCTCTACTCCAGTATTTTCAACTATCTGTTCAACCGATTGAACAAATTGGACAACATTTCTCCAGGTTTTTCAACTTCAAAATGTAATTGAACTAGCTGGACTGAAAATTATAATAAGTTCAACCATAATATACATTTCATCAGTCAAATTTATTTATTCTAAGAAATATTTGATATTTGTATATAACATGATAAGATATGAGACTCCTAACAAAGGAATTATTATTTTGTCTATAAGGAGTCCCCAAGAATCATTTATATCTTTTTTATCTTCTGAGATACAGGCTTGTGAATAGTTCAGGAGGCAGAGTGTACAAAACATTTCTTTCTATATTGACGCTGTTTGTAACTGTCATACTTAATTTCTACTAATATTATAAACGCGAAAGTTTGTAAGAATGTATGTCTGGATGTCTGAATGTCTGGATGTCTGGATAAATGTGTAGTTACTCTTTCACGCAAGAATAGATCTGGTTGAAATTTGGTATAGAAATAGATTTATAGTCTGGAATAAGATATAGGCTACTTTTATACCGGGAACAGGTTCCCGTGAGTCACGGGTAGTGAGAACAAAATTCCATGCGAGCGGAGCCGCGGGCAACTGACAGCTATTTAAAATGATGCATTGTTTGTGGCATCAATATCATCTTTTGTTTTGTAAGTGATGTGAAAACTTATGTTCACTATTATTATTATTATGTCGCTGTTTTATCTTTGGTCATGATGTCAATAAATACATTTATACGCTAGATTTTAAGTCTGGAAGGTGAGGAACTGGAGGTATCCCGAAGATATGGGCCACCACCTTAAATGCTGACGATCCCAAAATGGTGGTCCTCACCTTGACGGTCTCACAGAATGCATTTTCACGCCCCGCCTGATGAACCCGGGATTGTAAGAAGAAGGAAACACATTTACGGGTAGAATATTCTAGCTCTTTATCGTACAACACAGAAGGAAGAAACCGTTGAGTGAGGAAAGGTATTGTTTCTACCGTGTGTAATCTGCCAAATACCTAAATTTACCTTTTCCGATCCCTTGAGACACGCACAAATATAACTGCTTATAATAAATCAATAAAGCTTTACATAATATAGCTCAAGAACAGTCTCGTATAAGGTCAGCGCTGTGAATCGGAATTAATGGGCATAATTTTATCGTCTGAGTAAAATAGCACTTTCATAAGAACCTTGACGGCATATTTCTAACTAATTTTTATAATGATCTGGTGTTTAAGTGGAGCTAAGTTGAACATTTCGGACTTATTTCTCATTTTCCGCTTTTACTTTTTTTATATAATAAAATAAAATAAAATAATAAAATAAAAAAGCCTTTTATTTCTTGCGCAATCATCTTACAAAAACATTCTTAGTAAATTATTATTATGGTTGATTCAATCAGTATTCTGTACTTATTATCATTGTTGATATCTATAATCCATTCTATAATACATTTTAAATCCTGTTACAATAGTGTTACATACTTTAATATAATGACATTATTATTATGAATATATTACGAGTATATTAATAAGAAATTATATTTTATTAATTAAGTTACTTAATTATAACAACTTTATAACCATTAAAACCATTAAAACCATTAACCATAAAACAAAATAAATAAATAAACCATTAATTTCAATTTAAACTATGTTAACATGCAAGAACCCCTTCTTAAGTGAGGGTGAAGGCCTCCTCCAAATTTTCCACTTGTCCCTATCTTTGGTTTTTGTTTGCCAGTGTTTTCCTGCTATTTTTATTGTTTCGTTTTCCCAGCTTACATCGTATTCTATATTTTTCAGAGAGTTCATCAGCTCCAATAGGCGGTAGCTGGTTGATAGCGTCCTAACGTTATATGTTGCAACGTCAAATAATTCATCTTTTTCCGTTAATCTGCTTCCGGCCGGTTTCAGTTGATGATTTTGTTTGGTGCCGTTATTTCTTGGGATTGTGGTTTCCTTTGGAGGGTTTTGGTCATGATCCTCCACGGTGACCAGCCGGGTTGGAGGATACGTTACGTTATGTGTGTTGAAATAATTCTGTGTTGAATCTGCTCGGAGAGGGCTAGCTAATTGCTATGCATTGTGTTTGGAGGTTTCTTGATTAAGTGCACTGTTTTTATTTATTAAGAAGTTTAGCATGCTCGGTTTAATTACTCTTTCTGAGATGCTGTTTGATTTCTTCACCGGGTTGTCATGCTGTTGTGATTTGGTCTTCTTACTTGTTTGTGTGTTTCTTTCTTTTGGCATGTCCTCGGTAGATTTTGTTGGTGAGGGAGGAAGCTTTCTTTTATGTGTTTGTTTAAGTATGACCAGTTTGTCATACTTTAAAAAAGCCATGTTTCCTTTTTCTCTCTCTGTTTTCAGCTGTTCTTGTAACTGGTTTCTTTTTTCTAAAATGTGTTTAGGGTAGTCTTCTTTCATATAGTAGCTTGTGTCATGCAGTGCTCTTTTTTCTTTAAATATTTTGATCTTTATGCCCAGGTTCGAGAAGGAAGGTTTTTTATATAGGACACGTCAAAATAACTTCACCTTGCCTGATGGTAAGCTAAAGGTAAAGTCTCAGGACCGAGGTCACCACTACATAACCGATAGTGCTGCAGTGGCGGCCCTCAGCTTGACGGCCTCATCAAATGCTTTTTCACGCCCCGCTCAAAGGGCCCGGGACTGTAGGAGTATAGGAGGAAGAAACCGTATGCGCTGGTAAAGAATTCCAAATTTTTGACCTTACACCCTGGCACTCGAGAGAAGACCCGTGATGTCATGCAGTCTTAATCGGTGCAAGTGCAACAAAATAGGTCCCTTTTCAGGTCATCCGTCCATCGTGTTTATACAGTGCACAAAAAATATCGTAAACAAGCTTCCACCCGAGACGTTACCTACCTGTCTACCTATTTTTTTGCAAACAGTACGTCACGAGCAACTGAGGGGCAGTGCGGAGAGCCCAAGTCTCAATTTATAGCGCACGGTTTATACTTTGATATGAAGTCGAATCGAAAACTCTGCCCATTGAATAATATTCTAACCACAAAGACCCTTTGTCAGTGATAATTCTACTCCCTCCAAGCACCCAAATCCATTTTCACGTGATTATAGTTTTCATTCTCATAAATACTAGGTCTAGGCTCGAGGAACTAGATCACATTAATTATGTGTACCATCGTTGCTATCGACCCATGGTAGTCGTGCTGACCGTTAAATTCAATAATTTATGTGATTGAATCTAGAACGCTGCGGTAGGTTGCTTTATTTACTTTAGAAATTGGTTTTATATAAATACCAGCTGATGCCTAGGTTTTTTTTTATACTACGTAGGTGGCAGACAAGGACACGGCCCACCTGATGGGAAGCGGTCGCCGTGGCCTATGGACGTGTGCAACATAAAGGTGTCACACACGCGCTGCCTACCCAGAAGGGAAGGAGGGAGGGCTGGGAAGGGGCGGGTAGGCTAGGTAGGGGTGGGGGGAGCTCTGGCTACCCTACTTACCGGTGGGAACACAACACGATGGTTATTATGGCCGCGGTGTTCTGTAGGGCGGAGGTACTACTCCAGTCGGACAGCTCATTTCGGACGGTAGATACCGTCGTGTCCTACCTCCTAAAAAGTAACTGCTTTATCCGCATTGGCTGTTTCGATTAAGTTAAGTATTGACGATTTACTCTAGCCGCGCAGCTGTTAAGATGCATGCTAATTGCGATCTCTTACGTCACTTGCGTGTGATAGAAGAATATAAGCCACTTTAAATAGTTCTACTTTCTTCATCCTTAAATAAAATATCTTTTAAAACAACAATATTACCAAAATTATTCAAATCAATGGTTGTCTATAACGACCACTATAAATTACATATTGACATATCTACCACCCCTATATTAGGAACCGCTCCGAAACTTAGCAACAACATACTTCGATAAATTAAAGCTGTTTATTAATAAGCCCACTTTAACTATTACTGAAGTTAAAGCAAGTTTAACAGTTTAGTTGTTGAAGTTTGTGATAATATGTTTCTGATTTTGTGAATTGATCAATCAGTCAATCAATCAATCTTATCTTATCAATTAATCAATTATCGACGTCCACTACTGGACATAGGTCTCCCGGTTCTCCGTTTTTTTTAGAACACGTCAACATGACTTCACCTCGCCTGATGGTAAGCTAAAAGTAAGGGGACATCACAACATACACCGATAGTGCTGGTGGCATTCAACCTGTGACCACGGCCAGTGTAACCTGGTCGAAACGTCAAGCATTCCAAAGGTATGTATTTTAGGTATCTATACCATGATCGCGTTAATTCCCGTTAACATTTTAGCATATCATGGAACGCGAAAGCTTAAAAGTTAGTGAAGCAACTATGTTATAATTACAAAACCAGGTCACTCATAATATATTATTCCTAAAATTACACCTGGAGAATCAGGGCTTAACCTATTCCGTTCTACTCACATTAAGTTTGACGAAGAAAGATGGCCGACCAGCGTCGCACATAAATAATATCCTCGTGAGCGATGCAGCGGACTTTATATGACTTTCATTATTTATGGATGGTCATAACTGTCTGTAGAGGAAGCTGAACTATTTTGTTATAGAATATTGCATACTAGCTGTTGGCCACGGCTTCACCCGTGTATAGTATTACGTTGTCGCAAATCACAGGTATCTAGAAATCAAATTTCGGGATAAAAAGTAACCTATTTCAGACTATAATAATCATCTCTGTATTAATTCTCTCTACTAATGTTAAAATCGCGGTTTTTTACTAGATAGGTCTTTTTTACACTACGACCCACCTGATGGGAAGCGGTCGCCGTGGCCTATGGACGTGTGCAACATTTAGGGTGTCACACACACGCTCCCTACCCTGAAAATAAGTGGGAGGGTTAGGAAGGGGTGGGGGAAGGAAGGGTATAGTTAGGTCTAGGTCAGACTTAAAACCTTACTCATGTTTGATCACAATCAGTTGAGTAGAACCGGAGATACTACGCACGGCTACAGCTGCCATCACGGGACATGGCACATTTAATAAACACCTTTTTACTTTAGGCATCACCGACAGCCCTCTATGCAGAGCCTGCATGAGGGAGGAGGAAACGGCAGCACATGTGCTCCTGCACTGCCCTGCAACCGCCACATACAGGGTCAAGTACTTCAACAATACAGGTACGCTCCGGGAGATCACCAGCAGTATAAAAAGGCTGCTGGCGTTCTTCCAAGAGGTCGGGTGGATCGAATAACGTGCCCACCCACACGTAAAAACCGCGCCAGGACGTGGAGTTGCGGATAACAGCCCGTTAAACCATACCAAACCATACCATACCGGAGATACAGTCAATAAATGCGAAAACGGATGTCCACACTGATGAAGCCGCGGGAATAAGCTAGTTTAAACATAGAACTAATAATTCTAAATCTTATCTCCACGATTTAATCGCCCGGGTACTCTTAATATTCGTACTATGTAACCTAAGAAATATAATTAAAATGGAAATTTAAGTTAAAACGGAACTTTACATCCGTACGTGCGTCTCGGCGGACTGCTTACAGCTCCGTACTGCAACGGACTTCAAAGGAACTTAAACTTTTATACAAATTACTTACATGTGAATAAGGAAGGTTCTAACTTTTAAACT
The DNA here is from genome assembly GCA_963576445.1 of Lithosia quadra. NCBI lineage: Eukaryota > Metazoa > Arthropoda > Insecta > Lepidoptera > Erebidae > Lithosia > Lithosia quadra. Next base: position 8,695,059 of record OY754896.1, read on the forward strand.
TTAAGATGGTAATGGTAATATTATAAATGTGATACTTTGTGACGGTATATAGATGTGTGGATGAGCGTGTTCGTGTGCACGTGCGCGTGTGGGCGTGCGTGCATGCGTGTGTGCATGTGTGCTTGCATGTGTAAGTACAGGCAGCCGTAGAATTGCATGGATAGCTTATGATCGATATTCCTTTGAACTATCAAACCCCAGTTTATAAAAAAAATATAAAAAACGCGCGCGCGTGTGTGCGTGTGTGTGTGTGTGTGTGTGTGTGTGTGTGTGTGTGTGTGTGCGTGCGTGCGTGTGTGTGTGTGTGTGTGTGTGTGTGTGTGTGAGTTTAGATCCAGACCTCTAGATATTGTTATTCACTTACTACCAATGAATTCAATGAAGCGAATTGCATAAGTGTCAATGTTCTGAACACGTCACATGTAATAATTTATTCCCTATCCCGTAATTCCATTTTGTAGTAGTAATAACCTCTTAAACAACGAGTACAATAATCCAAAAACAACGCACAACTTCTGCAGTTACTTAATTCTGAATCCTACTCTACATAACACTGACTATGCAATAAATTGACAGAACAATTGCCCTGTGAGGGTTTTAAGGGTCCCTGCTACCCTTTGCAATTTATGTGGAGTGTGTACCCATCGTAATAGCCCTTCTCAAAGGACCTTTTACCGGCGGTAAATAATATACAATTCTAATTAAAATGCTATTTTAAGTGTTCATATTTTAAACACTTAAATTGGCCACATGCCATACACGTTAAAAAGGTCTTTCTTTGAAGTGTTGTTCCGACTGTACACATTGGATGTAACGTATGAACCTATAAACCTATAGACAAGCTAGACGGTGTCTCAGAAATTGCAGAGGCTAACCATGTGTGAGTGTTTTTTGAGTTGTAACGTGTTATCCAAAATTGATTGAAAAATGTGATTCTTAGATTTTTTTTCATCCGTAGGTGGCGTTGCAATCAGGTTATTGAATTTTTGAAAAATATTTTCCGGTGCGAGGTCGGGGCAGATATTTTCAACTAACAGCTATTAAAAAATATTTATGAAAAATCTACATCAAAGCATACATCAATATCAAGTTTAAACCAACATAAAGTTTAAAAAGAGTTGCTCTAACAAATTATTTTTTAAGTTTCACAAAGAATACAAAATTCTAGATATATAAAACAAAAAAGTAAGTGAAAACAGACCGCTAGATTTAATATTCTATTTGAAATGAGAATAAAAAAGTTCACAAAATAAACTTGTCCAAAAGTTTTTGAATTAATATAAAAACTTCTAAAAGTATTCCCAGTCGATTAAGGAGAATAATGCCGATCGGCCCGGTGGTGATCGTATAAAACTTAGGGATGGAACGTGTTGAACAATACACTGACGACACTAGAGTTGGCACAATTTCTTATAGTCAGCACACTCACTAGTCAGCCACTACGCGGAAAACGTCTTTTGATTCAGTTAATTTAAGTACCGAAAAAAATACAGCATTTTTGTTTAGTAAATAAACTGTGAATGTGAATAAATAGTGAAAATACCGGTGGCTCTTGATCAGGCCTTTCTTCAAAACGTCCTGGTTCTGATTAGAATAAAAAAATAAACTATCATTAACTCAAAACCTCCAAGAAACCAAAAGCTATAAACCGATTCGATAATATAGGTAATAACGGTTTCCGTTGACAACCCCCCTGAAAACGATACGTGCAAACCAATCCCTAAATTGCTCCTCTAATAAATCAAAAATATCGACAGTTTCGCGGCTACGCAAAAGTTAAGCGGTGTTTTCCAACTATTGGCTATGTGACTCACGGCGCAACGTATTACGTACAACTTTTAGACACAGAACACTTTCATTACAGCTATTTCGAAAATATATTGCCACGCTATTCATTCAACTTTTTAAAGTCTATTACACTTAACCCTCTACAGCCACCGCGCCGGGTAGGTATACGGGGCCTACCAATATCTTTGGAGAATCGCTCACCCTACCCCTATCGGGGATCGAGGGTACCTAGGATTAGCTGGGGTCCGAGGAAAGGGGTTGTGTCCATGGGGTTTCCGCACGAAAAGCCCAGCGGTACCTACTGAACAACAGAAGTAAGCTTGAGACACGAAAATCTTTTTTGTAACACCACCGGTGCAATACCTGCCGTGTTACAACGTGCCTCATAACAAAGAAATATAAAAATAATGAAAATCTCTTTTGAGAACGCAATAAAATTGAGATAGCGGCCAAGGTTAACCTTTGCTAAAAAAAATAGGGTTCCGTTTTTATATTCCACCCTTAACCAACTATACAGCTTGAAATAAAACTAACTTCAACAGATTACATCGTGATTTTCTCGTGACTATAGAACGTCCTACGACCTTAATACTCGTACAAACAAACTTTACCTCTTTACAATCATGGAACTATAAAACCTATGGAAGTAATGCGTCGGACAATACAACTGACGACACTAGTGTCGTCAGACTTGCTTATACATACAAGTCGACACGCATACGCTGACGCTATTGTCAGATACTACACTAGTCAGTCAGTCACGCGGCAAATTTCATTCGATTTAGTCAGTTTAGGTAGCGAAAATAGGTAACCGCGGCCATAATAACCATCGTGTTGTAATCGGTAAGTAGGGTAACCAGAGCTCACAATCCCCCCCTTCATCCCCTAATCCCCTCCTCCAAATCCCCCCTCCCCCCAAACTTCCCAAGCCTCTCCCCGAGTAGTGTTGCACAGCACACGTCCATAGGCCACAGTGACCACTTCCCATCAGGTGAGCCGTGTACTTGTCTGCCACCTAACTAGTACGAAAAAATTACACAGAATCATATTCAACGAGTTCTATCCTTAGATTTTATAGGTCCATCTTAACAGTATTATGCCAGACATAATAAGAAAAAAAATAGTTCGTTCGTTCATAAGCTTCCAGTTGAGTAAGAATTTAATTCGTATGTTTGTCAACCCTCTCGCTGCCTACGTGACTGATAGAGCAACCACGTCCACTGCCTATCATCCTTAAGACTCAACCCTTCAACCTTCGAATAATGGCTGATACTGTTCATGTCCTCACGTACGATCGTTGCTACGTCACTCCTTACCTTTTATTTCTCACTTTATATGTGTACCAGGCTTTTAGAAAAAAAAAATCTATGGGTTCGTACCCATAGATTTTAGTTGAGTTATAAAGAACGCTTACTTAAGCGTTTTTTTCTCTGTCACTCTTATAATGTGATAGCAACCCATTTATGTCCCACTGCTGGGCACGGGTCTCCTCTCCTCTAACGAGAGAGCATTATTATTACAGAGTCGGCAGCGCGCGTGTGACGCCCCTGGTGTTGCACACGTCAATAGGCCACAATGACCACTTCCCATTAGGTGGGCCGTGTGCTTGTCTGCCACCTAAGAGACATAAAAAAACAGCCCTGGGCTCTGATAACCGTTAATCAGCAAGTAATGAAAAGCAGGAGTTGGCTCAGGTCCCAAAAACCCTACTGCGACCCTATAAATCTCCGAACTATATTATCAGTTCCACAAATCCTCAGGCTTCTACATTCTATCGCTGCGTTGCCGCGTTGCATGTAACCCGCATATCATGCAAATTGTATGGAGTCTTTTGCACGATTTTATGCTAATAACTGCACAAAATTAACTCAGTATTATTTGCACGAAACTTGTGCCACCCAACCTACCGTTTTCATTCACAAACCCCATTTTACGACTCGTGTACCTTTCCACTTGATGTTTCAATCACGTTAAAGTATAATTATTTTAAAACGTGACAAGTACGAGCAGAAACCAATTAATATATTGAACTTTCAGTTATAAAAGTGTTCGTTAATTAATTTCCTATATCGTCAAAGGACTCACGATCGTGGCACAAAATTAGCGGCGGCAATCCAATCAGTGAAGCAGCTCACGCGGTGGGACGCACGTGTACCCGTTGTCGTTCATTCCTTAGAGTTTGACGTAAGTTAAAAGAGTTTGCGGATAAATTGAAGCAAAATTTCAGCGTATTGTTATTTTGTATAATAAATTGCGATATCGATCACGAGTATAATGTGTATAGAGATTACTTTGGATATACTTAATGAGCGCGTTAAAACTTCTTCTTCTTCTTTTGTGTCAATGACTCATCAAATTATACGGGCGTAGAATTCTGCCATCTTGACCGCGCTATTAGTGGCCTTGTTAAGGTCGTTAAAACTAATTATACGATATCCCCAATATAATAGAAGCGAGTGAGGCGGTTAAGTTAACTGACAGGCCTTGGCCGCTCCTTTTAAAAGAGAGCCTTCTAGCACAAAATATCTATTTTACTATATCTTTAATCATGTGCTTCTAGCTTCAAGTCAAGCATCCATCTAGCCACCATCAACAACAGGCTAATAATTAATTAATGTATTATATCGTCGAAAAATTCACAGTCGTGACATAAAATTAGCAGCAATTTTGTTTTTAATCTTCATTATTTCTCGCAACTCACACAGTAGGATGCACGTGTGCTCGTTGTCGTCCATTCCTTGCTACCCTACATTAGAATTTGCCGTTAAAAGACCTTGGATAATAGCAAAATTTCCTATAGTAGTACAATTTACCCGACTGCCGAAGAAAGGAGGGTAATGTTTTTTTCTAAAGTACAGTCTCAATTACACGAGGAATCACTTTTGGTATGTTCCGGAAACTTGTTACGGTATCTTCAACATCAGGTTTTTTATTTGTAATAGGCTCGCTTTTGACCACAATCTTACCTGAGTTGGTAAATGATGATATGGACGACGGTGGAGCACGCTTGCCTAGAAGTAACCTGTTCACGCTAGACTTGAAGAGTCCCAGGTTATAGCTTTCTGGAAGCACAACTGCTTGCTTGCTTGCTTGGAGCTTGGAGGCTTGTTACTCGCGAGCCATTACCAAGCTTTTTTGGCCCATTATTGTCCCGCTACCGCTTATGGTTTGTACCACACATTGCCCTCGCACAATATCGTCGGTTGAAAGTTGCCGCAGTTTCAAGTGTCCCACTTTGTGAACTGTTATATTTGAAACTTGTCGGGAAACTTGTGCGCTGTAGTTTTTTACGCTTTTACGTTCATTAGTCGGTGTTGAGCAGAAGTTCGCTTTTATTCATGTTAAAATGGCTTCCGAAGTGCATTTTGTATTAAAAACTAGCTTTTTGTACTCGTTGTCAGCTGGATATAAACCTCTTTTCCTGTGGTTTTATAAAAAAAGTAGCTGTTACTGGCTTCGCTCGCGTGAAATTCTGTACCCTCTACCGCAACCCACAGGAATTAATATGTTCCCGCGATCAAAAGTAGCCTATGTGTTATTCCAGACTATAATCTATCTCTGTACCAAATTTCAGCCAGATCCATTCAGCCGTTTTTGGGTGAAAGAGTAACAAACATACATCCAGACATCCAGACATCTATGCATTCTTACAATCTTTCGCGTTTATAATATTAGCAGGATTCTTTTAAGATTGCCCTTTTTTAGTTGCTTTTTTCGTGCGTGCCCACGGATAATACCCCGTTGTCTATCGGAGGTGGTTATGTTGGACATGGACCGATTAAAACCGCACGCTGTTCTGGGACTTCAGACATCAGGGTGTAAGGTTACCCAAGAGGCATTCTCCTCATATCCCGGCTGACCCAGGGTATGAAGGTTGCCCTGAAAATTATTATTAACATACGAAAAAATAAATCAAAGTATTCGGTTGAGCTGATTTCAAGTTTAGCGATTAGCATGTAATTTGGCGATTTTTTTTTTGATTCGGTTAGATAGATTTTTTTTCATATCAGTCTCAATATGACTTCATTTCGCCTAGTGGTAAGATTCCCCCTCCACCTAAACCATTTTGTTAAGTTCTACTGAGAAATCGATACATCCAATCCTGTTTGCCATCTTAGTGATTTACAAAAAACTTACCAATTAGAAGTTTCAACATGTAAAATTTGAACCTGAAACTGTCGCATAGATTAAGGAATCTAGAACGCCATTAAGCTCACCAAACTTTCAGATTACATTTACATAAAAAAATCCTTCATACTTCATACAAATTACTGTAAAACTTGGATTAGTTTATTATTTATAGCGGTGTCGTAACCTCGCTTCGGTTTCTTAAAATATCTTTCTCGAAATTAGTTCTGAGTTGATAACCCGTTTTAAATTAATTTGCAAGCCGAATAAGAATTATTTTAGTATTAAAATGCGAAAACTAATAAGTGGTTTTCGTGAAATAAGGTAATGGCTAAACAATAACTTTGAAGTCTTCTTCTTCTTCTTCTTCAACCTAGCGTTAATCCCAGTCGCATCCAAATCTTTCACTTCGAAGTCTGGGGTCCGCTTTACCAGTCTTAACTGCGGATTTGGCTGGACCTCGATATTTTCCGTGAAGCGACTGCCACCTGACCTTCACAACCCAATGGTGACATTATATCGAAACATTGCAGCTAGACCGTTGTTGTTGTACATTTTAACAATAACTTATTTAAAAAGATGAAAGTTCTGGTAAGAAAGATTTTTTTTTTTAATTATACCTGTGAGGGGTATAATAAGGAGCCTGTAACCCTAGCAGAAGTAGGCTGAAGTGGTAACAGCGTGTAGTTCTCAAACCTGAGGAAGCCATCTTGAAACCGGTGATGGCCCGGGTCAGTTGAGATGCGACGGAAATGCCTTTTGGGTAACCTTAAACCACAGTGCTCGAAAAAAAACCAAAACTACATTGGTTTTAGTCGGTATAAAGTCGACATAACCACGCTTAACAGGGGTGCTCCGTAGGGATTTCCGCATGCCAGCGGGGGTGAATATTTCGAACTCGGACCGACTAAAACCGCGCCGTCTTAGTTATAGATAAGACAAGTGTGAAGTGACCCATAAGGTCTTTAGACAGCCATTATCGGACTCTCTATCAAGAAAATAATCCCTCTTTGATATGTTTAGGGTGTTATACTAAAAGAATAGACAATGATTTGATAAAGGCGGATTAACCTATAAATGATATATGTTTATCAGATAATAATGAGAACAGAATCACTTTTGGCAAACCGCCATTACAGTATTTGTTCTTGGTAGACTATATTTGCAGTGTAATGCATGCTTGGGATATATTATTATGGTAGTGGAATGTATGGGGTGTGTTAGGTTAGGTAAGGTTAGGTTAGGTTAGGTTAGGTTAGACTATATTTGCAGTGTAATGCATACTTGGGATATATTATTATAGTAGTGGAATGTATGGGGTGTCACCAAGATCTTCAGGGTCACCTCAAAACATCTAGAAGCCAGGGTCAGTCGGGGTGTGACAGAAATGCGTCATGGGCCACCTTACGGCCCCAGCATCTGTACATCCAAAACGGCATGCGGTTTTGGTTGGTTCAAGGTCGACATAACCACGCCCGCTGGGCGGATTGTTACTGTGAGGTATTCCGCACAAAAAAAAGGAACTTGCACTTGTGGCAAAATGCGTCGCATAGAAACAAGTATTGTGTGCGGCATCTAACTTGGCAAGATTTTGGAGTAGTGTGGGCCTCACTACTCCAAAACCTTGCCAAGCTAGATACCGTGCACTATACACTGTTTTTGATGTGTAACTATTTAAAGTTTTTTTAATGTTACATCGCTCTATCATTCTTTGTCGTGCACGATTTTCAACTCAAAAAAAAAAAACATTTTATTGCACAGTTTTAAAACTACAAAAGTCTTTCTCGTAGAATAATTTTTCATTTCATGCAAATGCAAATTTCACGTCTATTTAGCGTTTCATTTAACTTTTTAAATATTCCAACATTTGAACACTTTCTAGAATAATTACTTAGTTTCTTTTTTTTTTTTGCATGAGTAAACTAGGGCAAATGGAAGTGAGATTTCAAGACTTTGATTTTTATAGAACCTTCTATATTTATAAAAAAAGTCGTGTTAGTTACACTATATTATAATACAAGAACGGCTAAACAGATTTGGCTGAAAATTGGTGTGGCGGTAACTTAGAACCAGGAGATGGACTTTGGATACTTTTTACTCTGCCACGGGGACGTAATAAGCTACAGGCAAAGCCGCGGGGCACAGCTAGTAGAAAATATTTTTGGATTTATTACAGCACACCTCAATCTCTGCTGCGAAATCAAAATGGCGTTTGATCAGGTTTTTTTTTTATACTCAGCCCGTCAATTTACTCCACTGGATGGTAAGAAGTTAGAGTAAAGTCTGGAGGATATGGGCCGCCACTCCAGATGCTATTCGTCCCAAAATGGTGGTATCTACCTCGATGGCCTAGACTTATTCACGCTCTGCTTAAAAAACCCGGAATTTTGGTATCACGAGTTATGCTACAGGCGTTAACGTGATACGAACTACACGATTTTGTTCCTTATTATTTTTTAAACATGATACGTCTACCATGAAGTAGGCAATTAACATTAAGACCTAGAATCCCTTGTTTAGTCGAAACTCTAGTTAGTCATTACAAACTGTCCCTGAACTTTTGCTATCACACAACAATAAAATCAATATTGTACAAATAATTAATGAATTTTACCGCTCCTCTTATGTTTTATATCTATACTATAATAAAATTGTAAATTAGCTGTGTCTGGACATTGAAAGATATTAAAAAAAACTTGAGTTTAGATACGATACTGAACACAAAATATATTTTTTGGAATTTCTTATCTGTTTGTTCGCGACACACACAAAACTTTGATTTCGATGCGGTTTTCTATTGAAAACTTCTTGATCAGACTTAAAATCTACTGTAAGTTTGATTGCAATTGGTTAAGTAGAACCAGAGATATGATCAAAATAGTATCACCAACCTCCGCACTGGTAAAGCCGTAAGCCTCAGCTAGTTGTTAACATAAACATATACATAAAAACATAAAAAACACACCCTTTTCCCATTGGGGTAAGCAGGGACGACATCTTTCCACTTGCTACGATCTTGGCAAACGACTGTCTCTTCTACAACTTTCTTTTTTTTATTCATAATGCACGCCGGTTGCGGGTACTGACCTAGCCTTTCTTTTTAACACAAATAAGAGCCAATACTATACTTTTCAACCGTAACAGCAAAACTACTTAACCCAAAACCGCTGTCTATTCCGCTGCATCATGTACTAACAAAAAGGGGGTCATTTCGGCCGTCATCGCTGCCAACATTGCGGATGATGGATCACCCACTGTCGGAACACATCAGACGGTTGGCTTCGCTCTCGGATTACTCGCGAGGATAGAAATATCATACTGACGCACTCAGATGTTCTGTGAAATTCAAGATCTTAACTAGAGTGGTGACGTGTGAATGAGTTTGAATATGTAACTATTGAAACTTTAAACCTATCTAATTGTATGAGTATTTATTATGTGCTATTTAATTATTACGACGAGGTGTAAATTTGTTTATATGTGATGAATAAATACTCAAATAGAGTTGGATTGATTTCAAAAATTGGTGCACGGGATTTTAGGACTTATGCGCGTGTACTTACCGAGTTAAAGTACCTAAATTTAGGCCAATAAAAACGAATGTTCATAATGTAATCGTTTCAGAGAAAGGCGTAGACAAATATACATAAATCTATAAAAATCAATAATCGGAAGCTTCTAGCATTATAATTATTTAAAAAGTTATTTAAACTGTATTTGAGTGGTATTTGAAATAAGTATGATTACCTTTCTTTATTTTTTAAATGAAGCAGCGAACGTCTAGCTAAAACGCAATGTATATTAACCCTGCAATGTACGGTTATGACGCAGTCCAATTAGACCCAGTGCAGCGTGCCGGGCGTAATATTCACAGCGGTTGAAGGGTTAGCTAGTTTTTTTCCAGGGATATAACAAGTGTCAGCTGTATTCAGATGAATTAGAGTGAAGTAATAAGTTTGAGTAAAAAAGTTGTAAATAATATACTCGTAAGTACAGAAAATAAACGAGATTGGTGTGATAAAACATAAGATAGAGTGGAATGATAGGTTTTGGGGCACCATCAACATCGTTTTTGATCATATCTCTGGATCTTCTAAACCTTGCAATCAAACATACATAACCTACGACAGATTCTAAGTCTGATGCAGACCGCATAAAAGAACAGAAAAAACCGCATTAAAATTCTTTCAGTAATTTTTTCGTTCATCGCCAACGGACCGACAAACATATAAGAATATTTCAAAATAAACTTTTTGTATGTTCAGAATCGTTCCTTAGTCAAATATTTTTTAAATAAATATCTCCAATATATAAACAAACTGAGTGCCACCGACTGAGAGAGTAATGGTGACCCTCTTTCCTGAGACTTTACCTTCCACTCACTTTCCTATGTAAAAAAAAAATAATTGTATAGATTCACATTAAATACTTCCACCTGACCCTTGTAAGAGGGTTAGACCCAGAAAATACCTACTAGTCATTTCAATATTCTTTAAAAAAAATAGTGTAGGTACGTATTTGCTGAATATCTGACAGAGGAACTCAATCAATATTTTTAGCTACCAGACTAGTTGAATAAATGATCATGCCCACAGTGGATGAACTTAATCTTACAATTTGAATTTAAATTCAATAAGATTTGAAATTGAAGTTGGAGATTTCCTTCCGAAGCCAGCAGCTTGGAATTGCAACTAGATGAAATTGCAATCTACTCTACAATTATATAAAGACTTTATAAGTTAATAGTGAGGAAACCCACATGTCCTAGAATAAATTATAGTGAAATGTCCGATCCACCAACCCGCATTAGGCCAGCGTGTGTGGATTAAGGTCTAAACCCTCTCAGCTCTCTCGTTAGAGGAGAGGAGACCCGTGCCCAGCAGTGGGCCATAAATGGATTGCTATCATCAACTGCCATCTGACCTCCACAATCCCCCGAAGAAAGAAACACTTGACCTCCACAACCCATTGGCGATATCGAAGTTCTGTAGTTAAACTAATTATCGGACTTTTTAGGCCTCCAACTGCCCGTAACGACTGCCATAGATAGGTGTGAAGGCGATTGGAATAATCGAAACGCTGGCCATCATAATGGAGATTGTATATTTTGGCTGGCAACACCAAAACAACTAGTGCTTTATTTCATAACAAAGCCACAGTGTCATAGTTTAATTTTAATTAGGTTCCGCAGGAACACCGCTTATATTGCCCGCCGGGCACTAAAAGCGCGGCAAAATTAGCATTTTTCATAATTCCGCATTAAAAGCACAGAGTGGATGCAAACATCCATTCTTAATTAAGAACTTTATACCTGGACGGTATTCTGTGTTGTCATTTGCAAAAAATGTCCCTTGAGATAAAGTGAGTTTTGTTTAAGAGATTTTTGTACTGTGGTTTAAATTTGACTTAATATTATTGTGAGTATGTAGGGCCCTATAGTAAAACTCACTTGCTAGTTGATGCAAAGTATAAAAGTGAACTATGGGTTCTAGAGTAAGAGTCTTGGATGCAACCGGGCATCATGATTTCCCACAAGGAAGGTTTTCATTAAAATCAGCCCAGAACTTCTTTAACTCATTTTGTTATTCCTCATAGTTTCGGATTTGGCTATCCATCCATGCCCAGTTGAAAAATTCACCGTGAGCAAACAGACCGCGGAACCGACGCGATAATTTATAGTCCATTTATTCTATCTAGTCTTAAATATTTTTAATTTTGACGTTTTGTAAGTATCGTTGAATGGTCTATAAAGGATATAAATGATTATTTTGATAGTAGGTACTGATTTACAATTCATTAAGTCAAAAAATAGGCTATCAATTAATTTCACCCTGTATAATTCCAAGTTTGTATAGGTAATGTTGTTGATTTGGTGGTTTCATGAAGTGGCGATTTCAAAAATACGAAGACAATTGTTTTTTTACTACCTGCAAAGGTGGGGGATAGAACCCATATTCTCTCAATCATAAGTCCGAAGCTTAATCCATTTCACCACGACCGTTTTGATAGACGCATTGTCGTAAAACAATATTGTTTTTACACCCTTGAGGATTAAACAGGGTCTAAGAGTGTTTACAAAGGGCGGTAATGAAATAATGATAGGCAAAGGGCTAATCCCTTTGAAAGGTGTATCTCTAGAGTGAAGACCTGGATTATTATGCGGTGTAGTGAAGGATATTTTGATAGAATTGCTTGTTTTCTGACGCGGGAAAAGGGAATATGTTTGAATAATTAATGCTGTAGGTTTGCCGCAGACAGCAGTGTCATGCCAAAACGGGATTGTGGGTTAGAAATAACATAGGTTTTGTACGTATGTTGTGCACGACTTTTTTAGAGAAATTTCTGATGTAAGTAGTATTTTACTTATTTTTATATAGGACACGTCAAAATGACTTTACCTCGCCTGATGGTAAGCTAAAGGTAAAGTCTCAGGACTGGGGTCACCATCACAAACACCGGTAGTGCTACAGTGGCGGCCCTCAGCTTGACGGCCTCATCAAATACTTTTTCACGCCCCGCTTAAAGGCCCCGGGACTATGGGAGGAAGGAAACACATGCTGCAATTTACTGGAGAAAATAAAGTCAGTTATTGCAAAAAGGGCAGGTCAAAAGTACTCGAAACCGGCGGGCTTGCATGAAAGGCTTAATGACAGTAGAAGAAGCGCGTGAAGTATTTCAGGACAGAGGTAGATGGCGGGCTGTTGTCTCTGCCTACCCCGGAGGGAAAAAGACGTGAGCAATGTATGGATGTATGTAAAATAAAGTCTATTATTATACCTATGCTTACTTTGGGACTAGAGAGCGCTGTATAGAATATCGTAGCATATTTATTTATCCTCAGTTCTAATATTACTCACTGTCTTAGAATAACGTCCCAATTGTTAAAACCATATCAATGCCAAGATATAAATGTTTAATTCACCATAAAACGATATCCAATTGTATATTCAATATGGTTCCTTTGTTTATAACAAATGTATCGATGGTTCAACAACAAAATGGTTCAAGTGACATTGACAGTTGACAGGAAAATCACTCCTATTTAGTGTCATTTAGGAACATTTTCCTGTGACAAGCTTATGTTATTGGCACCCTTTTGAGTTGCAATCGTCGATATATTGAAATTCTGAGAAGAATGACTTAAAGGGGTATTATAGGTAGGTATTGACAAAGGGGGTACGAATTTGGTTTGTGAATTATAAATAGAGATGTGGTTTAGACGTGTAGTGTTATTCTCTTGTATGTAAATTTGATGTTGAATCGAAGTTGACTGACTGCCTCTGTGGCGTAGCGGTAGTGCATGCGACTGCTACGCAGGCGCGGGTTCGATTCCCGCTCAGTGTAAATATTTGTATGCCTGAATATAATAGACATATTCATTGTTCTGGGTGTTTGTATGTATAATAAGTATGTATTTACAAAAAAAAAGGATATAAGTATGTTTATCAACATTCTAGAACCCATAACACAAGCTAGTTAAACTATGCTCACTTTGGGTCTAGGGAGCGCTGTGTACAATGTCGTAGAATATTTATTTATTTTATTCATTTATTTATTTATTTAAGTTAAAGTCGAAGTCAAAAATCTTTTACTATGATCGTTAAAACAGAACTTAAACGTCATTATAATCAAAACTAGACTGATGTTTAGGAAATGTACTGTTGGTAGAAATTTTTGATGGCACAAATTTCGGCCGGGTAGGTACCACCGTGCACGATTGCGGAAAACCCTACATAGTAATCCAATCTCGGTTGGATTGCGTTCAGGGGTCAGCAGGTGCATAGCCGGGCAGGGGGGATTGTGGTCGCAGCACTAGTGGGACCGGTGGGTGTCACGCGGTGCTGCGACGACAATCCTCTTTTTATGAAGCCGTCAAGCGGAGCGCCACCATTGGTAACATGGTAAGTGTATGTAATGGTAACCCTCTTTCCTGAGACTTTACTTTCAGCTTACCATCAAGCGAGGTGAATTAAAATTGACGAGTCCTATATATATAAAAAAAAACATTTTTAAAACACCTTGGCATGACCTTGCTACGAAATATTATTATAAAAAAATCATTTCTTTCCTTCGGGTACGTAATACCCATTGAAATTCAAGACGATGGAAAGCCATCACTCATAGCTGCCCTTTCGCATTACTTCTAGCTCTCGTATCAAGGGTTCACGCTAATCATTTTACCTTCACCCTTAAAAGGGACCCATGTCAAAGAAAAAGTAAAAAAGACTACCGTTTTGATGAAATGTAACATCGTATAGTTTTGTTTTACGAGTTGAAAGTATAAATTTTTATCAAAAAAATTAAGTGTGGGCTCAGTATGTCCCCAGTATGTAGAGAGACTTTACCTTTAGACTACCATCAGGCAAGGTGAAGTCATATTAACATGAACAATATAAAATAGAAGCAATTTCAAAAACCAAAAAGAGACTTGAAAGTAAAAAATATAAGTACCTCATTTATTGTTAATTCATTCAAAAGACAAAAATGCTGACGTTTTAAACCCTTCTCCAGAAGTTATGAAATACTTTTTTGGAACCGCATTAAAATCGGTGCAAATACGAGATAATTGCAGACAAATGTCTACCTTTGGAAAATTAAGTCAGTTAAAAATTAAAAAACAAGAGTTTGTAAAAAAATAGTTCAAAAAGAATTCCTATAACTCAAATCGACTGTAAAACCTGATACTTACAGCCTAAATGACTGGACATAGAAATTGATTTCACATTATGGCCTAGAACCAATAATCAAACAATATACGCCTACCGCATGTTGACTAGGTATTCTATTTCAACACATTAACCTTGGATTCATAAACATCAAAGAAAAAATATTTACAATTAGCTGATACCCGCGGCTCCGCCCACGTGAAGGTAGGTTAACGTTTTTTGGTCATATCTCAGGTTCTACTTAACCAATTGCAATCAAAAATACGGAAGATTTAAATTTCACTAAGGCCTTTCTATTAAAAACCGGGCCATGGCCGGGCCGGGCCGGGTAATCGTTCAGTAGTTTTTTTTTTATACCACTAAGGTGGCAGACAAGCACACGGCCCACACTGATGGAAAGCGGTTACCGTGGCCTATGGACGCGTGCAACACCAGGGGCGTCACACTCGCGCTGCCGACCCTGCAAAAACCTTCTAATGCCCTTCTTGAAGAACCTTTCTTGTTTTGTCTATCATGAATAAAAACAAGAATTCCATTTAAAAAAATTGTGTTCAGAATTTATTGTTCATTTAGTTTTTTTTTTCAAATATTTACAATGTACAGACAACGGATTTGGCATTTTATAATAGTAGGTGTAAATAAAAAATATAAGTCAAAAAATATTCTTCAGGAAGATGTCAGAATTGACAGTCGGCTCAGCTAAAATTTCGAAGCAAATTTACTATCCTTTCGCTAAAATGTTCACCAGAAAGCTCGATAGAATGCTCGCCAGAACGCTCGATAAATTGCTCGCTAAAACGCTCTCATTTATTTATCTCTAATGTGACACTCGCCAGAATGTTCATTACGAATGAATGCTCAAGTTTATCATTACTGAAAGGTTAACAAAATAAATGATTCAAGATTTCATTCAATCTGTGCTAAAATTGAACCAGCGCCGTAATGTCATCAACATAATTACCCATTAAGCTTTTGAGTCATGCCCGCATAAAATAAAATATAAATAACAATAGGACATTATCCCTCTTTTTATTCGAACAATCGGGGCGATGCATCAAAAATCACTTATGGATGTAAAGGCGACTGGGGACACTCCGATTTTGGTAGCATCCGATTCCTTTGTTTAGATTAGCCCTGATCATCAGATGGAAGGAGCGTTTCAGTGCCTCTTTTCTTTGTGCACCATAAAAACATGGAATTCTTTACCGGCGCATGTGTTCCCTTACTCCTACAGTCCCGATGAAAAAGCATTTGATGAGGCCATCAAGCTGAGGGCCACCTTAGTATGACCCGAGTATGTAATGGTAGCTTACCATCTGGCGAGGTGAAGGTATATTGATATCACTAATAATTCCTGGCAAAATGACAAAATAAATCATCCGGACGAAGTTCCTTTCCACCCTGTATATTGTATAAGTGATTATATAAAAAGATTCCGCAATATCTACCCATTTTTATACAATTTAATAATTTTTCACTCTTACGGAATCGGAAGAATATACAGCCCACGTAATTCCATTTTTGCGTTTCCCCGAAAATGGTGACTTATTAAAGATCTACTAACAAAAGGAAATAGAATGATATCCTTTATGCCAAGTATTCAAATTCAAATATTAAATCATATCTAACGAGCTCAACCAGAGCCGCGGCTGGAACAGATTTCAACTGCGTTCAGACGTACGGAATTGTTTTCTATGTTAGTGCTGGGGTACACAAGCACTAAACGGATTTAGATTAGCTCTTTTTTATACGGACTTAAAAATGAATGAAGTTTTGAAGTCTTTAGTATGCCGACTTTCCTATAAAATTTAAATCGGTACTTGCACCCCCACTGCAGAATCTTCGGGGTCCAAACCAACTTCACCTGCAAGCGGGTAATACGGCTAAACTGATTAACGAGCGACGCTCTCGTTTAGTTTTCTTTAAGCTAAGTTTGCATGCCATTGAATGGTAGAAAAGGCTATATAAAATTCATAAAACATCTAATATCATGTTTACTTACCTCATTTCTTCAAATTAATGATTTTGAATTTGTCAACTTTTTTACAGTGCAATCAACATGTATTGGCGTTACAGGAAAATATTTTTGTTAGGATACCATGATCGCATTAATTTCGGTAAACAAGAATACACATGTCCAGTTCCCAGATGAAATATGATAAGGAATGGACATAAACAAAAACAATGCTGGATTTTACACGATGCAAGGGTGGGTTTTACTGAATCAGCTGCTGTTCTCACGGTAGGGTCTCTAGAGCTGTATCTCTTACATGGTATATTCCGTTTAATTAAAGTAAATATTGTTTATAAGGAAAACGTTTCGTGAATCTTCGCACTAATATTTTGGTAAGTTTGGAATACGTTTCAATGTTTGTTATTCTATTATTCGCAAACCGTTGGACAGATTTGGATGAAATCCTACTTCCTACTAATAAAATATTACAGGTGTTAAAATGTGTGAAGATGTTTGGACATGATGGAACCGAAGATAATTATGGCCAAAAAACGATAACGCAGATCCATGCATCAGCTGACTTAAAACATAAATTTACAAAGTTACAAATTAAACTTCAACCTGTATATTACGAACATTATTTACATTACTCCTATTACTTCAAATTTAGCGTACTATTTGATTTCGTATGTACATGACAAAGGGATTACATCCGAGTCTTTACTTTGTAAGGGTGTGGATGACACGTTCTGTTGTGGCGAAAAAGCCCCTTGACGAACACGGAGTAAATTTGTATAGTGGTCTTAACATTCAATGTACAGTGTAGTTTTACATACATTATTAAGTTAAGTAGTTTTATATACAGGTTGATATAATTTGAAACATAATTTTATCTGGAAGTATTTCAATTTCGTTGGGTGTATGGAGTGGGGCTGTAGTCAACCTCAGCTGTAAGCTGGTACACGTTGTAAGATGCAGCACGGGTGCAGGTTTTTTTTCAAGGTTAGGGAGTTAGCTGTAGACACTCACGTCAAGCTAATATAAGTCAAATCAAAAGAAAGAGTAATAGAGCAGGATTTAAAATGCAGGCTTTAGTTCCAACCGATCCTTAAAATTTTGATGAGGTTCTAAAACACCCTTTGCATTGAAAGAGATTCAGCCATTCAGTAGGTAGAGACTCTTTCAAACTAAAATTTTTGTGTTGATCCTGTATGTACGTATGTAGGTCCATACTTACATACTCAGAGTGATAACAAAAACCTCCGTTTTTTTAAATATTAACTACCGAAGTAGATAATTATCCATGTACACAAAGCATAAGTAAATCGTGAATAAGAGCAATTTACACTTTAACGACCTCATCTCACAATACTAAACATAATAGCAACGTACCTAATCATAATCTACAAACCGAAAGCAAAGTCCTGATTAACTCACGCACTAATCACAAAGCTCACATCTTTAAATATCTACTCGTTCATCTACCAAGGCACTAATGCGGAACATATCAACGAGATCTTTAATCTAAATGAAACTCTAATCTATTGGACATAAAGTCGTATTTTAATTTCCGCTTGGACGTCTGGCTTTCGTCTGATGTTCGTGGTCTTTGGGAACACGTATAACATTTTATGAGATAGTCGTAATGTTCTTTAGTTTGGTTTTACGTTCGAGTTGTGATGATTGAAGGACTACTGGGCTTGTATATTGTCTTTTTTATTCAGTTACAGAGAAAAAACAGTACTATTCAACACAAAGAGATTGGGGAAGTTGCTTTGTTCGTTGGAAAAGAAGGGAAATACAATCAAATTACTGTTAAAACGCGCAAGTTATTGTTAGTAGATACAAAATAGTATGTTGATAATGGTAGAGTTTATTTGAGGTTAAAATCATCCTGTAGATAGGGTACAAAATAAGGTAATTTTGTAGAACTTTTAACTATAGAAAAAACTTTTTTATACTTGAATGAGTCTTACACATTATATTATACAAATACCTATACAAAATTGAAGTATTGCACACGTCCAATTGGCCATGGTGACCGCTTCCCATCAGGTGGGTCGTGTGCTTGTCTGCCACCTACGTAATATATAAAAAAAAGCTTCAGTATTAAGTGAAATTACAGTACTATCTCAGTTCATTTGTAATGTGAAATATATATTAAACCTCTGCAACTTTAACACAAAATTCATTTGCAAATGTCGATAATCTAAAATCGCAATTCTCTAGTTTCCAGAATTCACTTTTTGCAATCACATCACAAACGGTCAAATATGGCGGAAACTGTTCTAAATTTGAATAATTTTAAATTGAACAAACTTTTGCTCAAAGCGGAGTATAAAATTGGTTACTACTGTTGGTAACGAGTTAGCAACAGAAAACCGATCTCGATATTTTAAAACTGAAAATATCTATGGTTATATTTGAACCATTATATCGAATTTTATGTGTATTTTTTTCTTTTATTTTATTATTTTTTTTTTTTATTTAAGTCCAACCAGTCTAACTTGGAACTTCGATATCGCCATTGGTCATAATGACCATTGGTTGTGGAGGTCAGATGGCAGTCGCTCCACGGAAAATATCGAAGTTCAGCCGCATCACAGTTAGACTGGAAAGCCGACCCCAACTGAGTTGGGAAAAAGGTTCAGAGAATGATGATCGAATTTTATGTGTATACCCAGATTGCATTTTTTTTTTTTATTCCAATTACACTATTTAAGCATCTATAAGGTCAATAACGCTCTACTCAATTCTAAGTCATATTTTTTTTTATTTATCACTATACACAAATACAGGTATTTTTTTAATGAAATGCATCACTAAAACCACTGGAGCTTGTGTGTGATACAATACAATTCACATTCTTTATACAAATTTTGAAGTATCATGCACGAAACATTGTCATAAACATATTCTAATGCAAATACTTACCTATAATTCCGATATAAAATTAAAAAAAAAATAAAAGAGACGGATTATAAATACGAAATGAGATTACTTTAATTTATTTGTACTTTGACAAAAGAGGACGAAGTAGAAAAGTGAAATATATGGATAGACAAAATAAGAAAGTGGAAATCACAGCAGTGTGTACGAAGAAACAAGATGTATGAATTGAAAAAGTGGGCGTAGAGGGAAAGTGGATGAAATTGCCCTGAACAATTAGTTCTATGGTTAAAAGACCCTTTCAACTCACGAATGACTTGTAAAAAGTATTGAAAACAAGTCCAACCCTTTCTTTTTCTTTACACAGCGCTGTGGTCGTTAACGTCAACTGAAAATACTCAGAGTTGAATAATTACACTTTTTCATTGTCCTAATATACTTCAAGATTATTATGTTCAGGTACAATTAAGGGTTTTTTAAACAAAATATTTGTCGTGCGCTTTGTTCAAAGCCCCTTAATAAGTTATTTTGTAAATATATAAATGACCATTTATTCATGTTGCGGTGTTAATTTTGGCTGTAGTTTTACAACCAGCCACCTTCGTAACATAACATAACATAAACTCACGCCTATATCCCCGATGGGGTAGGCAGAGGTGTTAGCACCCACATTTCGCCAGTTTATGTTTAGGTCCCAATGTAATAGGTGGCGAGCCTATTGCCATTAACCGAACACTTATAAGCCAGCCACCTTCGATGCGAATAATGAAGTAACTCCACGAACTCTTTAAATACAAGATGATAACAGGACATTATTTCATTTGACGTAGCAAGTTTATATAAAACAATTAAACATGTTGTGTTTTGCAACACATACCTACTTGAAAGTTATTTAGTAAGTACTCATTACGTATTTACGTGAGCAAATAATACAACAATCCTCTTTCGAAAGCAACTCGCCCGTGTGGTAACAATAGTTACTTGCTACACTCAACAGTGCAGCGAATATCTGTACAACAAATAAATGTGCATTTGTTTCATCAGTATTTGCAAGGAACAAATAAACATTTTGTTTTTAAAATAAACTTACTACTCCATTGGGTAAACTGTGGGTATTTGTATCTACAGTGTCGTGTTAAGATGTAAATACAACTATAAGTTACATTGTTTTTGTTTTCACGTCACTTCGTACTAATACCTACTGACTTTGGATTTTAAGTACCCTTCTTACCATTGTGAAGTGCTGTCCATTTATTTCATGCATGCGCTAAACAGTGCATTGTCATTGAAACTTAACCAACGTGGAGAGATTCAACTCTACATGTGATTTTATTGCAATTTTTTTTAGTCAAGCTCCACGTTTCACCGCATTTGATGTTATTTTATTAAATAAATTGAACTCATCGCTTTGTTTGCTTTTCTGTAGCCAATATTTTACCAGTATTTTAATTGAATTTAAATTATTTTCAGTAGGTACGCAAATAAAAAAGCAACTCTCTTTCAATAATAGCTGCGAGCATGTGTGGCAACAGCGAACAACAATTATATAAACACAAACAAAAATATACAAATGTTTATTTGTTCATTCATTATATGCGAGGAACAAATACACATTGTAGAAGGGAAACTCGTATTTCACACCGAGACGTTTCAATACAATGCCATGTCATTGGTGGCACCTTTAATATTCCACCGCATATTGCCTTTATATCTTTTTGAGCCCCTTTCGCGAAAGCAGTTCGATTATACTTTTGTTTTTCGATATGTATTTTATTTTATTTCATTTCACAGTTTTGAAAACTTACCTACAGCCAGTGATACGATGTTGCTAATGCATGCAAATTAGAGGCTTAGGAGACGTCTCGTCCCAGTCTTATAGTGGCCAGGGACCAGATGGACCTTTTCTAACTTGATAATGGGCAACTGGGCCCACTTTGATTCAGTTTTTGGGACAATTATACCATTGTTTATTTTCTAGGGGTTTATTGGGCCCTTCTTGATGCTGCCTCGAACATTTAAAAATAACACAATAAACGGAACGGTAAATGGCCAATTGGAATTTGTATATTAGATATTACGACCGACGATTTCTGTAGCCTGGTCGCAGAGCGTTAGACTGGTACATCAGCGGTCGCGGATTCGATTCCCGAGTGCAAATATTTATATGCAAGAATTAG
The DNA here is from genome assembly GCA_963576445.1 of Lithosia quadra. NCBI lineage: Eukaryota > Metazoa > Arthropoda > Insecta > Lepidoptera > Erebidae > Lithosia > Lithosia quadra. The sequence goes on from OY754896.1 coordinate 8,716,661, forward strand.
TTCTATTTGCATTGGTGTTAGAAACACTTTTTTTCGCGTATAATTATCGCACCTTCTAATAATGGGATCGATACCTTACACAAATATTTGTGGAATGTATTAACACGTATGTAATTGTTTTAATGCCAATGTTTATTGTGGGTAAATGTACAACAATTATTGCGTGTGACAACACAATTAATGTCAGTTAAGTGTTTGAGTAATTACTCCATTTAATAAAGTAACAATTAACTTACTTCGTGGGGTATAAAGTCATGCTGTGATTTTATTAAAGAATGATTTAAAAACTCAACACCTCCTCCTACTTCGCATAAAAACAAAAATTAGTTAAACAAAGGGTAAATTCCCCTGATGCATGTAATGTATGCAATCTCATATCGATCTCACAAATATCTAAAAAGTATTCTAGTAAACGTTTTGTGACTGAATCGTGACTGAAAGTTTAAAAAGGAGCAATATAGGTATTATAAAAAAAATATCCACGGATCTTACTTGTGGATCGGAGCGGAAGGTGTAGATCCTTGTGCAGGGAAGGTTCTGCTAGACTTATAGCCTGCGCAGACGAGAGATTTTAATCCGCGGACTTTTTTGATCTATTTTAGAGGACAAAAAAGTCCACGGACCAATATCCTTTGTCTGCGCAAGCCCTTATACTTTGCAATTAATCGCTAGGTATTGTAATGTGAATGAAACGTAAATTGTATTGTCCTCTTTAGTGGTGCGTTAAGTTTGACATTTGTGATATCGAAATGAGATCGGAACTGCATTTTGAACATACTAATTTAGCTTTACTGGTCCAAGCTAAATTAATTTATGTTCAAAATGGATCGGTTAGCGGGAATATTAACAATTTCGATTACTAGTAGGTACCCTTTTTGACAAAATATTGAAAATTTCGGGAATTCGAGCATAATCTTGTCCGAATTTCTATTTAGGTACATTTTATATATCACACATTCTGAATAAACAAAGTATTATTCGTTTTTCTAGCAATGTTACAACCTGCCTCACAATATGGACGTAATTTATCAGTGCGCGGTACGCAGAGCCTGTGTGATATATTACGTGGAGGAAAAGTAACAAAACATCTTGATCCCGGTGAATCGATTAGTTTTTTGTATGCTACTAAGGTAGCAAAAACGCTAAACCACCGAATATAACTTCAAGGTTATAGCAGCGAAGGTGTTTTGAAGATGTAACTTGCAAAGCAATTGGCTATTAGCTCATTTTCTTACGCTACTATTTTTTTATATCACGTAGGTGGCAGACAAGCACAGAGAGCAAGAGAGGTTAGAGGGATAGGTTAAAAGAATTTCTGTGCTAATAGCACAGAATCCCTTCTGTGAGCTCTGGTTACCCTACTCACCCCTGTGTTTGTTATATGTATGATTCACATGCATTGATTTAAAACCTGCTACATCACCAACATACACTTCAATTTTATTTATTTGTATAGCTTTATACATAACGAGGAACCCCATCTTCCAAGCTTAATCCCTCTCTAACAACCCTAGGCATCAGCCCCAAAACTTCAACACAAACAATGTCTTATTCGCCAAATTTGAGCACAAACGTAAACATTGTACGCCTCAATGTACACCGCACTGTTTGTACCTCTTAATATTAATCTAGCTGGGACTAAATAAGCGTAAATAATAGCAAATATTAGCGGTAACACATTTCGCAACTGAAGTTCCTGTTGCCCCTACCATAGTTTCAAACTATACCATAGCCTCACCCGCGTGGATGTCGGTATCGCCACCAAGTCTATTTTAATACGACGATTCTCCACTCTACTTCACTCTCCACTCCGCTCTTCACTCCGCTCTTCATTTCACTCTCCACAAAGAGGGGAATGCGAATGCCTTACCTGAGTCTGTGTTTCCGGTAAGCTGGGAGTCTTCAAATCTGGAGTGAACAGTTTGTTTCTAGGCAAATTTGAAATCTAGGCTACTTTTTATTCCCAGTATAGGAATTCCCTATATGAGAATGGGATCAGTAGTTCTAGATTCAAACCTTTCTCTGATGCCCATACTACTGTTTTAAATCTAAAGCTACATTGCCATTTAGCATGGTAATGCTACCAGCCTTCTGGGAACATTACCAGCTGGTGATGATGCGGAGGAATTTTACGACGCATGCATGTAAATATTTATTTTTGATTTAGTTATTGAAAAAATGCTTTTCTTTTGTTTTTATTTAATAATAATGAGTAATTTACAAAGTCCTTTTTTTAAATAATCAATATATAAAAATGAATCGCAAAATGTGTTGGTAAGCGCATAACTCACCAACGGCTCTACCGATTTCACTAATTCTTTTTTTGTTGTGTTTGTTATTATCGGGAGAAGGTTCTTACGAAAAAAAATAATAAAACAGTTGTACAGAAAATTTCAGAAAGTAACTTTTCTTTTTCTCATACAAACTGTTTCTATTATGTGAGAGAAGTTTATGTTTACGTTACGGGATTAGTATTTAGTAGTAGTAGGTAGTAGTAGGAATGGGAATGGGAATGAGAATAGGAATAGGAATGGGAATAGTAATGGGAATGGGAACGGGAACAGGAATGGGAACGGAAAATATGGCGGTACGAAGTTCGCCGAGACAGCTAGTAATCAATATGGGAAGTAGATTAAAAGCTACGAAGATGAGAATGATAGACATTTCTACACAAACTCGTTTCTTATTTACTGCACACGTAGTAGGGGTAGCCATTAAAACAGTACATAACTCGTAACATCTAGATGTTTGTCACGGTACAGCTCACACAATGTGATTCACATTAAAATTAAAGGACCATTTACATCAGTATGAAATTATTGACTATTCATCATCATCAGTCTCAGTATAGTCTCGATCTAATGTCGATCTCCAAAATGTCAAAAACGATATTCTTGTAACCAGAACACATTTTTGCACATTTGAGAGATGGACGTGAGATCGAGACTATACTGTGACTGAATTTTGAAAATATTGTTGATTTTTGATATTTGAAAGATCTTGGTCAGACTTAAAACCTTTGTTTGATCACAATCGGTTGAGTAGAAACGGAGATATAATCAAAAAACGTGAAAACCGACTTCCATGCGAGCGGAGATGCGGAATAGGCTAGTTTATAAAAAAATAAGCAACCAATTTTCTATAAGAAACCATTTTTTTTTCTAAAAAATTTTTTTGCAATAAAAACACGGAAAATATTTGATGTTTGTCATCTGCCAAAGGTCTCACGACAGCTTACGTATTTTTCCCAAAATATCATCAAACGTACCTACATACATGTATTGTAACCACGTTTTCCCTGTACGCGCGAATAGTCACCAAACATAAAGCTGGGGCCAGATGCAAAGGTTCCCTTATAATAACTCCTATACATATTATATCACTTTATTAACTTTGCATTACATTTCACGCTCAACGGCGCTAGCAAATTTGAGTATGTTTGAAAAACACGTATTGTAACAATGTTTGGATAATTTCGTATATTATGTATATTCTTCATTTATTACTCGATTCTGTGATGCTTATTTACTGTTTACGTTTACTTTTTGCCGACTTCAAAAAAAGAAGGAAAGCTCAGATGTATTTTTCACAAGTTTTTTTAAAACTTATTTTTAAATTTCTTTGATGAGGCCGTCAAGCTGAGTTCCATCATTGTTAACATGGTACGTGTATGTAATGATGACACTCTTTCCTGAGACCTTCAGCTTACCATCAGTCGATGTAAAGTCATACTAACATGTCCTATATATAAAAAAAAGCTCTTAGAATTTCTTCTAGGACGTGTGGGTTTCCTCACGATGTTTTTCATAGTGGAATAATAGTCGAAAACATTGGCTCCTGAATGAATAAATTACTCACAGTCTTCACTTTCAGCCTACGTCCTTTGATCCGATCCGATAGCGACCTAACTTAGCCACATAAATTAGTCTAGAAATTGTTATTTCAGCCTAACACTAAAATACTCGACTGAGTTTCAGATGAGCAAATCAAATCTTATTTGTATAGTATCTATACATATACAATTTATTTTCCCAACTGATAAGCTGTAGCTAAATTACTGGGCCTACAATTTTTGTTAGAGTATTTGTACTGACGACGCAGGAGACTTTTGTCCCCTCACTAACAGCACAGAATCCCTCCAGTGAGCTCTGACTACCCTTTTTTTTTTTTTATCGTGCGGAAATCCCCATGGATACCACCCCCGTCGGCCATCGGGGGTGGTTATGTCGGGATCGAACCGACTAAAACCGCACGCCGTCTCGGGCCTTAGTAACCGGGGTGTAAGGTTACCCAATGGGCATATCCCTCGCACCCCAGCTGACCCCGGGCCACCTACGGTTTTAAGATGGCCCCCTCGACCCCCGAAAGGGAGGGTGGGGCGAGCATCGCGCTACTTCGCCGACGGTGGGGTGTAGGGTGACAGGAGGCCGTCCTGTCACCCAACCGTCGGCGCACAGACAATCAGCTCGCCCCCCACTCGCTCCCCACTGTGCCATCTGCTAGTCAGAGGGACACGTGGAGAGCCTCGGAGCAGCCCTCTAGAGGGCCACTCCCACCCCGGCCGGATTGGCCGCAGGCAGCAGCGTCTCCCGTGGCGAGTGAGAGGCGCTGCTCGCCTCCGTTGCCCAGGTGCACCACGTGGAGGTTCCGGCCCGCACCCAGCTCTGACTACCCTACTTACCGCCGGGAACACAACATAATGGTTATTATGGCCGCGGTCTTTTGTAGGGCGGAGGTATCTACTACCAGTCGGACTGCTTACTGTTCGGACGGGAAATACCGTCGTGTCCTACCTCCGTATAACTGTGAACTTAGCTTTCTAATTAATTCAAAATTTAATTCTTATATTACTTGAAAAAAAAATAGGTACAAAAATGAATGACTCGATTCTTTTGTACCAAAATACGTATACACGTCTTGCTATAGACTAGAAAGAAACTAATAACCAAAGTGCGTCATTTACCGGTTATAAGTCGCCATTTTGCGAGTCATGGTGTTCCAATTATCGAATAGTTTCCTGTGCCATCGACGTATCATGGCCCGCTATGGATCAAAAGGGCTATTGTGCGGTAGGGTCGTACGTACCCGAATGGATTGTAGAGGGTTATTAGTTCAATAAAGGCGGTAAGTATTCTTGTAGGTTTGTCTGTATATTTTGGGTTTTAACATCGGTAAAACATGGTGAGTCATTTTAAACTTGTATGTGATTTACTTGATAATACAACATGTTGATTTTCATTTGAGTATCCTTCACAGGGGGGCTTGAGTTATTTATAAACGAAGACAATTTTTATTGTTATTTTTACGCTTATATACGCTTTTATTTAACTTGACCTGTTTATTTGGGTCAAATCTAGTAATTGAAAATTGACTCCCCTTCTTGTGAACGGATTGTTCTGATATTTGGCATATATCTTAAGTTTCTAGTGACAATACAAGTTAATCTGTTATGTATCATTGTAAATCCAAGATGGCCACCCCTGCAAAATGGTGGTTTACGTATTTTTCCAGAACTACCGCAATATGGATATCAAATGAAAGGGGTTTGACTAGTAGAACTTGGTTCACTGTGAAGGAAAAAAAACCAATATGGCCGCTTTTAGTGCCTAAAAGCGTTTAACTTAAAATATTTCTACTTATTTTATTTTTGTTTAGTTTACAGCAGTACAGTTCTTCGTAACAAAAAACATTTATGCTATATGTACAGCAGGCCAAACCGCAGGCATTTCTAATGTAATAATAAAGAACCGATCAAAGACCCAGTCATTGTTATATAGCTGCTTTAAACACAAAGAGAAAAGCATAAAAGGGATTCGATCAAATATATTGGTTTCAACATTTTGGATAAAGCTTAGTGCAGACCTGTGGCAATGCGGTTAAATGAATAAAATGTAACATAATAATAATAGTTTATTGAAACAACTTTTTACATCACTTCACAAAACAAAAGATACATGGATGCCACAAACAATGGATTATTTTATATTATGTAGAATTATGACAGGTACAAACAGTGCCAATAAGTGAAAGAAATGTTTTGAATAGTTACTCTAACTCCTGAACTAGGCACAAGCCTGTGTTTCAGGAGATAGCACTTTGTTCAAAAGACTTTAAACATTAAATTATATAAATCCACCGGAATCTAATATATTTGTAACCCATTTAGATTACTTACACAAAGATTATCTGTCAGATATTGCTTTTAGCGATAAGGCTGCTATTTGTATATTAAATTTAAAAAAAATCAAATGAACGATCCTGAATATAAAAACCCGCTTTCCATCAGGTGGGCCGTGTGCTTGTCTGCCACCTAAGTAGTGTGAAAAATTGTGTTCAGAATCGTGTGTCGGTCCCGTTTGCGATACAAACATCTATGGCAGTCGTTACGGGTAGTTGGAGCCCACAAAAGTCCAACCAGTCTAACTTGGAACTTCGATATCGCCATTGGTCATAATGACCATTGGTTGTGGAGGTCAGATGGCAGTCGCTCCACGGAAAATATCGAAGTTCAGCCGCATCACAGTTAGACTGGAAAGCCGACCCCAACTGAGTTGGGAAAAAGGTTCAGAGAATCGTGTGTGTGAAAATTCATGAAAGTGTAGTTTATTTCTCCCTTGTTTCCCCATACACGTACTCAACGAATGCTCGTTTTGTAAGCGTTCTCTGGGATATCCTTTCTAGGGGGCACCAGATTCCCCGACCACGCAGGCCGATGTGACGAGACACCGTGCGGTTTTAGTCGGTTCTATTCCGACATAACCATCCCCGCTCTCCGGCGGGGTGGTATCCGCACGAAAAAAAGGTAAGTAGCATTGTAACAAATGTGCAGGTCTGAACTGATCTTTAAACGTATTCAGTGTTTTGATGTTGTTTCCCTTTGGAGTCAATGTTTATATTTCCGTCTTTAAAGAATTAGGTATGTACAACGAAATAGAAAATGGCTGATGCTTTTTGTGACAGCTATTTATTTCCGTATTATTTGTACATATTTGCCAAGATCGAAATTAAATACATACAAATCAATTCACTTTAGTATTGTGATAAGTGATTTGCAACTTTTTACGTGTTACTTTAATCTTTATTTATAAAAGAAAGTCGTATTAGTTACACTACTTATAACTCAAGAATGGCTGAACTGATATGGCTGAAAATTGGTGGGGAGGTAGCTTAGAATTAGGAGACGGAAATAGGATACTTTTAATTCTGCCACAGGGACGAAGTATGCCACGGGCGAAACCGCGGTCCACAGCTAGTTTATAGTAAAAGGGATCCTACACATAAAACTATAGTTCCCTTCCCTTATCGGGTACATTTCCAAACTGCATTCACTCTACAGGGAACGTCCTTAACTAAATGAATCTACGAGAAACCCAATAAGACCCAATGACCTGGAAATCAAATTTAGAATCACACGCAAATAAGAGCTCGAATATGACTCAGGATCGAAAATTTAGCACGCGATCAAATTATGAACTGAATTAAAAATAATAATACTATACTTGGAACTCTATAATCCATCAAATTTGAAAGCTAATAATGTCAAGTCAGACTACTCAAAGGTAAAAGTTCAATATTGCTTTGCGGAATGCCTAATACGAAAATCGAGTAATTCTAATATTATATTAAATCTCTTGTTGTGTTTGTTATACCTACCTATCTGCTCTGAAATTATTTGAGTGATTCGTATGATTTTTTTCTGCGAAAATCCGTCGGAGGACTCGTGGGTGATTTTATACCCCCAAACAGCCATAACTGTGGGTAAAAGCTGGTATTTATAAATCAGTATATCATGAAAATGTTTTATAAGATACTAGCGACCCGGGACCCGGCTTCGCCCGGGTGTAAATTCCAGTTTTCCAATAAAATATATAGCCTATGACACTCACGAATGACGAGACTTTCTATTGGTGAAAGAATTTTTAAAATTTCAGTAGATTCCGAGATTACCCCTTACAATTTAACAAATATACAAACACACAAACTTTACCTCTTTATAATATTAGTATAGATTGTCAAGGGCTAAGATTAAGATGAGATGGAACTGAATTTATTACGAGAATTGATCCTCAGATCCTCAGTCCGCGTAGGCGATGACTTGGTCGAGCACACGGACCAGGTGAAATACCAAGGTTTTTTTTATGTTGGACACGTTAATATAACTTCACTTCGCCTAATGGAAAGCTAAAGGTAAAGTCTCAGGATCGGGGGTCACCACTACATACACCGATAGTGCTACAGAGGTGGCCCTCAGCTTGAAGGCCTCATCAAATACTTTTTTGCATCCCACTTAAAGGACCTGGAACTATAGGAGAATAGAAACACATGCGCTGGTAAAGAATTCCAAGCCTTTATGGTGCAGTAAAGAAAAGATCGCGAGGCAGCGAACCGCTTGGTTCTTGATGAAATGGACTTTTTAGGTTGTATTCACGTATGTCAAAAACAGAAAATTTTGACCGCGGTAGCCTAGTGGTCTGGGTAATGGACTGCTGAGACGAGGTCTCAGGTTCGATCCCAGGTTCACCATGGCACACACCAATGACTTTTCGATGCTTTTCGAAGTTATGTGTGTATTTATCGCAGGTTTATAAAGTGCCCGGTTAATGGCAATAGGCTCGCCACCTATTACATTGGGACCTAAACATAAACTGGCGAAATGTGGGTGCTAGCACCTCTGCCTACCCCTTCGGGGATATAGGCGTGATTTTATGTTATGTTATGTAAGAAAATTTTAAGTAAGCAATTTATGAAGATCGTAGCAAGCGAAAAGTTGTGTCTCTACCTACCTATAAGTTATTCTGTTATATAACTATTTTATGTAAGCATTGACCTTTGAGATATTTCGTTAGCAATGGTTGAATTTATCCAAACCAATGAATCTGTTCTATTCGATCACTCTTGACCGCACAATTTTGTTGATCAATAACAAGGATTTATTGTTACAGTGGCAGTTTGGCCAAAGGAGGACAGAAATGGATGGATGGATGGATATTCAATAGTTAATCACTTTAGAATCCTACATACATACATAAATATGCTCACGCCTTTTACCCTCCGGGGTAGGCAGAGACAACAGACCGCCATCTGCCTCTGTCCTTACATGCTTCACGCGCTTCCTCTACTGTCATTAAGCCTTTCATGCAAGCCCGCCGGTTTCGAGTGCTTTTGACCTGCTCTTTTTGTAATATCGTATAAAGTTTTTGTTGACTAATAACAAAATTATTATTCAGGTGCTTGATATAATAACGGGTAAAAAAGTGTGAAACACTTCCAAAATATTGTTGTGAATAAGATAACAATATAATAAAGTAAATATTTTACCTATGGTCCAAACTGCCCCAAAGTTTTGAAACCAAAATCTTAGTTGTTTTCAAACTAAAAAAGAAAAAGGATTGAGAAAAATTAAATAATGGTCAAGGAAGTTCTGAATGACTAAGTCTATTATGACGTACTCGAAGGAGTTCCACCAGACCTGAAAAGACTCCGGCAAGGAACTCAGTGGGCTGTTTTTTTTTGGTCTATATACAATAATTTCTACATTCATTTTTCATTTATACGTCCATTTAAATAACCGTGATATTCAGCAATCAACTCCGATAGCAGTCTCAGCTCCAAGAGTCACCGTTAGCAATAATGGTTAATACGCATAACCCTATAAAACCTATAGACGCAACTCGTTGAAGAATACAACTGACGATACCTAGAGTCTACCCACATGTGTATACTCACAAGTCGGCACACACGCACTCACACACTAGTCAGCCACTGCGCGGCAAATAAAATTCAGTCAGTTTAAGTAGCGACAAAAAAATACAGGATGTCTTGTGTAGTGAAATTGTGTAAAAACCGTAGTGACAGCAAAAAAAAATATCCAGGAATCACATTTCAATTAAATTTGGGTAACACGTTGCAACCCAAATTCATTGACACATAGTTAGCCGCCGTCATTTATATGACATAGTCTTGTCTTCAATGCTTTCCGTCCGTTGGTTTTATAGGTTCGTTTTAATACATATTACAGTTAGATTTTATTCGTAGTTTCGAAGCAAACACATCGTGTAAAACTTCTGAAATTGCTTCCACAAATTAAATGTTCAAACTTTATAGACACTACTGAGTGCTCACGAAGTTCTAAAATAGAGTTTGAACGCAAATGAACTTTCGAAATTTCCGCATCAGAAGTGGGATTAATGTAAAGTTACCGTTATTGCTTCATGACGCCATTTTACTGGTAACACTTATTAACATTTATTACTGGTAACACTTGTTAACATTTATTACTGGTAACACTTGGTTATCACCCTCATATGGTGCAAACAATTCCATCAAGAACCAAGCGGTTCGGTGCCTCTTTCCTTTGCCGCACCATCAAAACCTGGAATTCTTTACCAGCTCACGTGTTTCCTTCCTCATACAGTCCCGGGTCCTTTAAGCGGGGCGTGAAGAAGCATTTGATGAGGCCGTCAAGCTGAGAGCCACCATTTTGGCACTATCGGTGTTTGCAATGGTGACTCCCATTCTAGAGACTTTACCTCAGCTTACCATCAGGCGAGGTGAAGTCATGTTGACGTGACCGACATAAAAAAAAAAAAACACTTTTGGTGATATACACTAGGCGCTGGACCAGGATACACTGCGGTCACAAGATAACTGGTTCAGCGGTACACGCCCACCGTCGTCGAGCGTGTGAGGTAGCAGGTTCTTCATCCAACCGCACATTATTGACATTTTTATATTTATTTTGATTTTTTTTAAGTGTATAGGACACGACAAAATGGCTACACCTTGCTTGATGGTAAGCTAAAAGTAAAGTCTCAGGACCGGGGTCACCACTACATACACCGGTAGTGCTTCAGTGGCGGCCCTCAGCTTGACGGCCTCATCAAATGCTTTTTCACACCCCGCTTAAAGGACCCGGGACTATAGGAGGAAGGAAACACGTGAGCTGGTAAAGAATTCCAAGTCTTTATGGTGCATGGTGGTTCAATCTAAAGGAATACTTATACCATAATCGCATTAACTTCTGTTAACTTTATAGTGTACTAGCCTGTGCCTCGCGGCTTCACCCGTGGCATACTTCGTCCCCGTGGTAGGATAAAAAGTCCTATGTCCATCTCCTGGTTCTAAGCTATCTCCCCATCAATTTTCAGCCAAATCAGTCCAGCCGTTCACGCGTGATGCCGTGACCAAGGGAAATAGGGATTCATATTTATGTATATAGATAATTGGACACCCGTTTATTTTAACCGCTATGCAGTATTTCATAAGTTAACTCAAACGATTAGTTCCACCCAATAACAATCCTAATTCACGTTATTACCGCGATAAATTACCGCAATGGACGGCTGGCAAAGCTATTTAGAAATGTATTGTACAATTTAAGAAACAGCCTGTATTCAAAGAAATATGAAATACTAGATTTTACATCGCCTTCATCCACGTGGGATGTTTCCGTTCTCGCTTCCCATGGGAACCTATTCTAGGAATAAAAAGAAGCCTATGTGTTATCCCAGTTTGGATGTTTGGATATTTCTTAGTCAATCAAGTCCAAATGTCCCGTCGTCGAGCTTACGCGCGACGTGATGCTCGCCTCACCCCTCTTTTGGGGTTCGAAGGGGCCACAGAACAAAGAAAAATCCTTGGAAGGGGCTATCTTAAAACCGTAGATGACCCAGTGTCAGCCTATTGAGTAACCTCACACCCTGGTAATTGAGATCAGAGACGGGGTGCGGTTTTAGTCGGTTCGATGCTGAGACGACCGACGGGGGTGGTATCCTTGGGGATTTCCGCACGATAAATAAAAAAGGATATTTTCACCTAGAACCAGTGGCAACGTGACCGCTTCCCATCAGGTGAACCATGTGCTTGTCTGCCACCTAAGTGGTATAAAACAAATGTTGGTTGCACTATTTTGCCTTTTAACCGTTGGTTTTCTTAATAAAATAAAATAAACCGTCTTTATTCTTGCCATAAAAGTTAAAACTAACCCTTTCGATGTTAATAAAAAAAAACTAATTTGAGTTTATAATCAAGGAGCCAATTAACAATAATCCTAGCTGCATGTTGCATAATAATTAGAAAAATGTAGTAAAATATATATTATATAACCCCAAAATGCGTCGTGATATTTCTCTGCATTATACTAGAGGTTAAAGTCTAGTAAATTATACTTTTAGGCCTGATGTAGGTATAATTTTGTTTTATACGCCTAACTTTTACGCCAGTAACACATGCATTGCAGTGATCCATTATAATAATTTACATTCGTTTTAGAGTTCCGTACTATGAAATGATAATAATGGCAAACATAGGGTCGAAAATTCCAACTAAATTAACCGTTTTTTTTTAGAATATTGATCCGTAATACTATGTAATACTTTCCTTTTTTTCACGCACCTCGACTTCACCGCGCCCGATGGTAATCTACGGTGAAACTTTGTGTGCTTGTCTGCCACCTAAGTGGTATAAAGAAAACGTCATACCTGTGACGTCATTTTCTTGTTCACCCCCTTCCTTGTCATGTAACGCCTTCACGCAATCCCTCCAAAATACCTATTATTATCCATAATTTGTTCGATAGTTGATCAGTAATAGCCCAATGATTACCTTTAATTTTGAATTCAAATCGAAGGTTCTCATGTCCATGACGGAAAACTTTATTTCACTGGAGCAACGTTTCTCAAAGTGGGGTGCGCTTAGTACTGGAGTAAAAATTTGGGGTAAAAGTATATTTAACAGGGTTTATTGAGATAATAGGTATTATGTATTTTATTATTTTCATACTTTAATTCTTTTTAATTAAACCGAACACTATACTTTGCTACTTTTATAAACATGATACTATACAAGTGACATCATAATTACTTTGAGTATTTCATAGATTTTATGTAGTTTATGCATAGATCAACATTCGGGGAAAATCGTAACACTTTTATTGTTATTTAACACTAGCTTCCGCCCGCGGCTTCGCCCGCGTGGAATTCGGTATCGCCACCAAGTCTATTTTAATGAAACGACTCTCCACTTGACTTTCCACTCCGCTGTTCACTCCACTCTCCACTCCACACTCCACTCCACTGTTCACTCCACTCTCCACTCCACACTCCACTCTCCACCTCCACTCTACTGTCCAATCCTCTCTACCGTCTCCACCCTACATTCCACTCTCCACTTCAATCTCCAATCCACTCCACTCCACTCTCCACTCCACTTTCCACTCCACTCTCCACACCACTCTCCACTCCACTCTCCACACCACTCCCCACTCCGCTCCACTCTCCACTGCACTGGTCTCCACTCGTCTAGCCAAAACCTTTCGGATAAAAAGCACTAAACGGATTTTAGTGCGGTTTTTTTGGTCAGACCTAATATTTGGAGATATGACCTAAAGTTTTTTTTTATTTATTTATTGGCTTCACCTTACACCATCTTTACAGGGTTCACTTAAGGCGACAGTGTGGACATTATATCCCTTAATAACAGTACTTTTAGTTGTAATAATCGATATTTGAAAAAAGACTTGGTTATGTTGACCACAAATATCTATTTTTTTGCAATCCTTGTCTGTTTGTTCGTGATGGACGCAAAAACTGCTGAACAAATTTTGATGCCGTCTTTTCATTAGAAAGGCCTTGGTTTTACATGAAATCTGCCGTATGTTTGATTGCATTTGGTTAAGCAGAACCGGGGATATGACCAAAAAACGATTACCAACCAATCGACTCCCACGGGCAGAGCCTTGGGTATTAGCTTGTATAAAAAGTAGCCTATATATTACTCCAGACTATAATCTATCTCTGTACCAAATTTCAGCCAGATCCATTCAGCCGTTTTTACGCGAAATAGCAACAAACATAATATCTGGACATCCCCACCGATCGACTTCGCGAGCGGAGCCGCGAGTATTAGCTTGTATATACAGTAGCCTATATGTTATTTCAGACTATAATCTATCTCTGTACCAAATTTCAACCCAATCTATTCGTTTTTGCGTGAAAGAGTAACAAATATGCATCCAGATATCCCGACTGATCGACTCCATGGGCGGAGTCGCGGGTATTAGCTTGTATAAAAAGTAGCCTATATGTTATTCCACACTTTAATCTATCTTGTTACCAAATTTCAACCCGATCTTTTCAGCCGTTTTTGCGTGAAAGAGTAACAAACATACATCCAGACATCCCGACTGATCGACTCCGTGGGTCGACTAATCGACTCCGTGAGCAGAGTCACGGGTATTAGCTTGTATAAAAAGTAGCCTATATGTTATTCCACATTTTAATCTATCTCGTTACCAAATTTCAACCAGATCTATTCAGCCGTTTTTACGTGAAAGAGTAACAAAGATATATCTAGAAATCCCGACCGATCGACTTTGCGAGCGGAGCCGCGGTATTAGCTTGTATGAAAAGTAGCCTATATGTTATTCCAGACTATAATCTATCTCTGTACCAAATTTAAGCCAGATCCATTCAGTCGTTTTTGTGTGGCAGAGTAACAAACATACATCCATACATCCAGACATCCAGACATCCAGACATACATTCTTACAAACTTTCGCGTTTATAATATTAGTAGGAAGGATAACATAAACTCACGCCTATATCCCTGAAGGGGTAGGCAGAGGTGCTAGCACCCACATTTTGCCAGTTTATGTTTAGGTCCCAATGTAATAGGTGGCGAGCCTATTGCTTATTTTTGTTTATTATTGTTATTTAACTTCGGGAACAATCTCAACCAGGGTATAATGTTACTAACTCTTAAAATGTAGTGTTTTCAAACAACTAATTTTAATTATATATTTCCCATAAACTGGCAAAAACCTATAAAAAGTTATCATTCGTAAAATATCCTTTTTGTTATCTAGTCCTTATTTTTTGATGGGTTAAACTACATTATTAGAAATCTATTAGGGGTACAGAGGAGCATAAGTTTGACAAACACTGGACTGCAAAATTAGAATCAAACTTTTAATATACCCAAATTACTAATTGTGTTTGCCCCGAAAAGATCTAAAAACGTTGATTAAATCTAATGACCCCTGATTAAGTTTCCGCCTCGATTTCTCAAATCTTAATGTTTTGTGACAAACTTTTTTTGTTAATTGGCTTATTCTTTGCCTTTTTATTGTTGCCAAAAAAGTTGTTTATACAAAGGTAGGTATGTATTTATTTTGATCTTCAAAGCCCAAGCTAACATCACCTGCATGCCGGTGACAAATAAAGCTTTAGTTTAGGTTTGCCGCTTGAGGTTTTAGGTGATTAAATGGTAGTTGCTCCCGTAAAAACCAAAATATGAAAGGTGAATGTGAGCAAACAGGCTTCGAAGTGCGAACTACAATATGGGGTTCTACAAAAAAGGCATTAGTAGGAACATTTATTTATTTAAGTATACTGGTGGTAGAAATTTGATGGCACAAATTTGTCACAATATTCGGCCAGGTAGGTACCACCGTGCAAGATTGCGAAAAACCCTTCATAGTGTAGTTCAGGAGTCAGCAAGTGCATAGCCGGGAAGGGGAGATTGTGGTCGTAGCACTAGTGGGACCGGTGGGTGTCACGCGATGCTGCGAAGACAATCCTCTTTTGATGAGGCTGTCAAGCTGAGTGAAACCGTTGTTAACATGGTACGTGTATATAATGGTGACCCTCTTTCCTGAGACTTTACCTACAGCTTACCATCAGGCGAAGTGAAGTCAAATTGACGAGATCCATATATAAAAAATCAAAAAGTTAGCCCAAATCTTACCTAACTAATACAAAATACATATATGGCTAAAATAAGCGTAGGCGGTACCAAGGTGGTCCCAAGGTGAGGGCTGTCAAAAACTTGCGAAATAACATTAAGGATTGACACCTATTCCGAAGTTTCTCGACGTATAGGCACAGATATTAAGTTAATTGACAGCCCGCAACTACCCACCTTTGGTTGTGATTTTTGTATACGTATGATTTTCTTTTGAAAACGAATTTATTCGTACTCGTATTAATTGGATTGAGCGAAGCGATGATAGCTGAATGGATAAGGACGCGGCCTCTAGTCAGAGGCATCAAGTTCGAATCTAGCCGGACAGTACCAATGTGAATTTCACTTTGTGAAATTTACATGTGCTAATCACACGATTTATCATCTTCTGACGGTGAAGGAAAAACATCATGAGAAAACCCAGAGAAACCCAATTTGGTCAGTGTATACTCTGCGAGGTCGACCCCGGCCTGCCTGCCCACTCACATGTGCCTTGCAGATATTATTTTAGAAGAAAAAAGTATTTCCAAGTCGGTCCAGCCGTTTTCAAGTAATCGAAAAACACACATAATAAAAAGATTCCGACTACCTGAAAACTTTCTCTTTTATTTGAAGTTAGAAAGAGACAACAATAACCTGTCCCAAAACTGTTTTCACATTTGTATCTAAATGGGTTCCGTGAAAAGTTTTATGCGATTCGGCAAAATTACAGTTGGTAAGTAAGTACCGAGTTTATCTCCAGCTAATATCATCATTTTATCAGAAAACTTACTGTAAGACCCAGCGGATTTGAATAGCTTTCAACGAAAATGCTGAAAATTTATGAAGTAATATGTTATATAATTTTTTTGCGTAACTTTGTAATTTAAGCAAGATAAAGATGTTTATAGACAGGTGTTTGTAAATATCTGATTTTATCATTATGTAATATAATAAATGTTAAAATAAATAAATAAGATTAGGATTAGTTAAAATATACTAAGATCAAGTGGAAATGTACATATTATCCATAGAAAATATTACTAAACATTACATAGTGAACATAATTATCGTAAAACAAAACATTTCATATCAAAACTTATTAAACATTTTCAAGTCACGCTTTGAAAACACCTAACAATAGTATTCATGTTAATGAATGTTGCCAAAAGTTTTCTTGTAACAAAATGTTTTATAATATTTTTACCAACAATTTTAACGCCTGTGTAAAAGCACCTTAAAAAGTACTTGAGTGATCACCTATTTACTTTTTTATTATTACTTTACCCACGTAATATTCCCAGGGTTAATATTTTAAAGTACGTGTATTAACGTTGGCTCATTTGTAAACTGTAACGTCAGCAGCGAAACGGTTAAGGTGACTGAATCACTGAGAATTGTGGATTTAACCTTCCTATGCCCGAATCAAATAATATAACATTTAATAACCTACGCATGGTTTTTTAAACCGAAAGTGTTAACTTGACGATATAGAAGATGAAAATGCTAATGATCTTATTACCGATGCAATCAATTCCGTGTAGTAGTCCAAAACTACTACTAACATTTTTTATCTATGGTTAATAGATAATTGCTTTTATAATAACTGTAGGGACGCATTTTGTTAGCAAATATAAATCAACTCATCGTTGCTTAAGTTTACATTAGTTTAATCGCATTTAAATACTTAAATATATTCTATTTTCGATTCTGGTTGCGTTCTTGGTGTCGTAATTGATAATTATGTGCAACAGTTATTTATCGATGTAATTTATAAGATTGAACTTAAAGGACTCGGTTCCTTCCTGTGCTGTCAGTTGGTTGTCAACTGTCAATAATGTCATCGATAGAGGTCATTCACTTATTCACTTCATATATGGCGGTTGGCTATTGATAACCTTTTCGAGTTCATCATGTAATCATATTAGAAAATGTAATTGGAAGCCGATGAAGACTCCGAAGACGATGTATCGTTGAGTACTTCATCCATCCCGTCCAAGGAGAAGATAAGATTGTGGCGTACACCGAAGGCGAGTGTTGGCGTGTCAGCGACACGTTATATTTTTGTCGCTACCTCGTGTCTACGGGATTTCTCCGGAGGCTGGACGCTGCATCTGATGGCCAGGTGCAGCGATGCTAAGGAGCGACGAGCCTTTCCCATCCACGTACGAAGCTGTGGATAGCCGTTGAAACGAGAGGCCGAATGGCATCGAACTGCATCGTGTCGCCGTGGTGAGATCTGACATCCGTTGGATCCAGTAAGGTACCCATCCACGTTATTTCAATGGCCATTGATCTAGTGCTCGTGTTCGCGAACTTTCGACCGCAAAACGCAAAACGTGTCGCGTGTGCCGCGTGGTAGTTGACTCGATGTCAACCTTTTCTTCGAACTGGACATTGCTCTAATCATGTATATTTTACAACCTGTGTACCTAAATTTTAATATATAAAATGTTCTTTAAATGTTATCAACTGTAATTTCATTTACTCTCCCGAGGTGCCCCAATGGTTCATCAAGGTAAATAAATATCTTCCAGGTACTATTCACAAGAGGTCCTTGAAACAATAGTTCAATGTAAACTGCCGAGAGACTGATCCGGAAGCACTATTTGTACAATTTTCCATATTTTAACATTGTAACGCACATATCCTATTATCACATCCTTCTTATACCTTTCATATTTTCATACTTATTTTTTATACGTTACAATTGGCGCCCGAACAATAATAATTACCTTTAATTTAAACCTATTTAACCATTGGTATGCCTCGGAGAAATTTTTTTTGTATGATGAACACTTTATTTTGATAAAATCAAACAGGTTGCTTAAACTATCTGTATCAATAATTATGAATAACTTAGTTTATTCTATCTTTATGTAGATTAACAACATATTATATACTTTAAATACAGATATTATTGGTTATTGTTTGCATAAGTTCATATGAACATACTTAAAAGTTAGGTTAACTTTTTTTCTGATAGCATTTGTTTACATTGGGTTATTCTGAAACTTTTTGCAATTTAGTTTGGATCACACCAACAAAGAATTTTAATATTTTATTGTTTACTGACTAAATAGTCACATTGGTTCTCACTATACTGAGAAATATATTATAAACTTGTTTACTGTTTGTTGGGTGATTCTGCAATAATTTTCTTATTTTGTTTGAAATTTTGTACAAATCTTTTCTTGTTTTTTTTGGTCACTATGGCTGATGAACCAAGTGTTTCAAAGCCTTTAGCTGTTGTTGATCAGTATCGTAACGTCACTCTTAGGAATCAACACCAAGATGTGTACCGAACGCCACCAGAACTCGACGATAGTACTAGCTGTAAATTAATTATAATTATATACCTCAAATACAGCTCTTTTTAAATACTTCTGTTAACATTGCTACTAGTTATACACCATACTTTTTGGCTAAAGGTCGTGAGATAGTCGCGGATGGTGCACTACATACATTAGGCAGTGCACCTGATTCGTTAGACAATCTTCAACTCTCAAGTAGGCATTCTAAAGCTGAAGCCTTGAATGATCTTGCTGATATTTTCCAACGTGTAATGCAGGTAAGTTCTTCTCGGCTAAGCTCGCACCGAGGTTTGTCAAATATAAAATTGTTGGCAAACCATTCGATGTGGTTTACCATTTAGAAGACCTCAATACAGGCATTATAGGGAAATATCATGTCAAGGACATAATTAAAACGCCAGGAGGTGTATAACGCTAGTGTGAGTCTGTACAGGTGTGGGCATGTTTGTACCTACTTTTGTCTAACTGATGTTGACTTTTTAGTCAATGTCAAGTTACTTTTAGTACCTGCATATGTATAGATTCGCATGAGCAATGTATTTTTGTTAGTCTGTCTTCAACTTTTTTCTCAGTAATGAAAATTAAGTTTCAATTTCCTTGTGATCACATTTTTTTTTCAGACATGAAAATTTTTTATTTTCTGTTTTGACTTTTTGGTATTGGCTAGTGTAAATACACATTTCTCAGATCCTAGATCTGCTTTTCTGATCATTCTTTGATCAGTACTTTTGGCCAAACCAATCGAAACTAAGTTTCAATTTCCTTGTGATCACACTTTTTTTTCAGACATGAAAATTTTTATTTTCTGTTTTGACTTTTTGGTATTGGCTAGTGTAAATACACATTTCTCAGATCCTAGATCTGCTTTTCTGATCATTTTTTGATCAGTACTTTTGCCAAACCATTTGAAACTAAGTTTCAATTTCTATGTGATCACACTTATCTGTACTCCTTGTACAAGATTCTTATTTTATGGATATCCACATATTATGACTATTCAGGAATTACTTGTTTCACAGTTTTTCTACCATTCTAGGTTTCAAAACAATGAAAAACAAGTTTTCTTGCTTGAAATTTTTATGACTTTGTCTTAAAAATTCTCTTTGTTATTTTTCATCACTTTGTTTATTCCTCACAATTTCTTAATTGATGTTGTACTCACGGCTTATGACTAGTCTGATAACACTTATTTGATAGTTCTTCGACCATCTCAGGTTTGAAAATAATTCATAATAAGTTGTTTTTTTCTGATACCATTTCTTAGACCTAGTCTATAGAAATTGGTTTCCTTGTTTTTCATTATCTAACTGCGCAGTGGATATGATTAACTTATGTATATATCATGCATCCCAACAGGATCGCGACCTGTTGTGGACTTGTATTAGTATTAATAGTTCTAGCATAGTACACACAACACTCACCGGCTTGGGTAAGCAGTGTTGCTGCTGTTGTTTAGTATTTAACAATTGGATTGTGTTAAATCCTTAGTTAAGTTAGTTTGTTAAGCTAGTCTTTTATACATCTTAGCTTAGTTTTTTTTTCTTTTTCATGAGCATGCAAAATCTCATTGCTTGGTAAGCAGAAAAAACTTTTCATTGACATTCAAAGTTTTTTCCGGTTACCCCGGCTGCTTCGGATAAGGGGTTATCCTCTTTGCTCCGAAGGGGGGTATTGTAGTAGTCCAAAACTACTACTAACATTTTTTATCTATGGTTAATAGATAATTGCTTTTATAATAACTGTAGGGACGCATTTTGTTAGCAAATATAAATCAACTCATCGTTGCTTAAGTTTACATTAATTTAATCGCATTTAAATACTTAAATATATTCTATTTTCGATTCTGGTTGCGTTCTTGGTGTCGTAATTGATAATTATGTGCAACAGTTATTTATCGATGTAATTTATAAGATTGAACTTAAAGGACTCGGTTCCTTCCTGTGCTGTCAGTTGGTTGTCAACTGTCAATAATGTCATCGATAGAGGTCATTCACTTATTCACTTCATATATGGCGGTTGGCTATTGATAACCTTTTCGAGTTCATCATGTAATCATATTAGAAAATGTAATTGGAAGCCGATGAAGACTCCGAAGACGATGTATCGTTGAGTACTTCATCCATCCCGTCCAAGGAGAAGATAAGATTGTGGCGTACACCGAAGGCGAGTGTTGGCGTGTCAGCGACACGTTATATTTTTGTCGCTACCTCGTGTCTACGGGATTTCTCCGGAGGCTGGACGCTGCATCTGATGGCCAGGTGCAGCGATGCTAAGGAGCGACGAGCCTTTCCCATCCACGTACGAAGCTGTGGATAGCCGTTGAAACGAGAGGCCGAATGGCATCGAACTGCATCGTGTCGCCGTGGTGAGATCTGACATCCGTTGGATCCAGTAAGGTACCCATCCACGTTATTTCAATGGCCATTGATCTAGTGCTCGTGTTCGCGAACTTTCGACCGCAAAACGCAAAACGTGTCGCGTGTGCCGCGTGGTAGTTGACTCGATGTCAACCTTTTCTTCGAACTGGACATTGCTCTAATCATGTATATTTTACAACCTGTGTACCTAAATTTTAATATATAAAATGTTCTTTAAATGTTATCAACTGTAATTTCATTTACTCTCCCGAGGTGCCCCAATGGTTCATCAAGGTAAATAAATATCTTCCAGGTACTATTCACAAGAGGTCCTTGAAACAATAGTTCAATGTAAACTGCCGAGAGACTGATCCGGAAGCACTATTTGTACAATTTTCCATATTTTAACATTGTAACGCACATATCCTATTATCACATCCTTCTTATACCTTTCATATTTTCATACTTATTTTTTATACGTTACATCCGTCAAGAACCAAGCAGTTCGGTGCCTCTTTTCTTTGCTACACCGAAAAGACTTAGAATTATTTAGCACATGAGTTTCCTTATTCCCATAGTTCCGAGTTCTTTAACCGGGGCATGAAAAAGCATCTGATGAGGCCGTCAAGCTAAAGACCACCATTGCGGCATTATCAATGTCTGTAATTGTGACCTCCATTCCCAAGACTTTGCTTTTAACTCACCATCAAGCGAGGTGCTGTCATTTGGACTTGCTTACACCAAAAAATTGATAGCAAAAGAATTTCACCGATTAACACCACATGTTCCGAAACGTATGGGAAGCATACGTTCAGGTGCACGCATCAGGTGGGCCGTGCGCTTGTTTGCCTCCTAAGTGGTATAAAAAAACGAAAAAACAAAGCGGCAAATGTCCTCGTACGATTCACACTATTTTGCAAATAGCTCGTGGTATAAAACGACCAAAGACTACCGTAATTAAAAGTATTCGAAATGTTAAAATCTTTAGCAATGAACGACCAATTAAATTAATTCAGGGCTCAGCATTTTTGTTTTCCATTGGTCGATTAATTGGACGTTAAATAACAAATTAATTAATTGTACTAAGGCAATTAATTGCAGAGTAATCCTTTTAGACACGATTTTTTCCTTTGACAAGCGTTTATACTTAAATTATTTGCTTCGGTGGAGCAACTATAGTAAGCTTTGTGTACAGTCCCAAGTTCGATTCATGGAACATATTTAAAATATTGGTTCATATCCTTTGATGGTCTAGCTGCAATGCTTGATATCGCCTAATGTCACCATTAGGTTGTGAAGGTCAGATAGCAGTCGCTTCACGGAAAATATCGAGGTTCAGCCAAATCCGCAATTAAGACTGGTAAAGCGGACCCCAGACTTCGAGGTGAAAGCTTTGAATACGACTGGGATTAACGCTAGGTTGAAGGAATCATTTGATGGTAAGCTAAATGTAAAGTCCCAGGAATAGGGTCCCCATTACAAACAGCGATGCGGTGTTGAGCTATCCAACACAAAAAGATTTTTTTTGAAACCAGCCCTGTAAGATCTTTTCAATGCAAATAACAAACAAACATTGGGAGAGCCCTATGTGTCTAGTAGTGACACCGAGCACCGAAAATATGAAAATCTTTTAATGTTTTAGTTGTTACTATTTACCCAGAATTAATTCAAAGTGTAGCAGTCTGTGTTTTTTATGTCAGCTTTTAAGAATTATTATAGCTCTATTGGTAAGGTAGGTTTTCATATTTCTTATTATTTGAATTTATTTATTTTGATAACTATAGTCAAATAACTAGACATGATATTTTGATTTTTATGAAAGAAATACCTACATAAGGAGTATCTTTTTGATATATTGACGCCTGTATATCTGAAGAAGGTGACAGAAGTGTCTAAACACCCACATTTTGTAAAAAGTAGCAACCTTATTTTCCCCAACACTTTGTTCTCATTGAATTGCTACGAATGACCAAGAACCCAAAACTTCATGTACAGCTTATCGCTCTTGTGGATACTGTGCCACTGGAGCAGATAGTATTTAATTAGTCCTATAAACTTTAAATACGTACCTATGGCATCTTAGAGCATAAATATGATGGTTTAATTCCGTAAGTGACTATGTCTATAACGCAATACAAGTTTTTCCTTGAATCATATAAGAGTAAAACCTTATTATATAATTGAAATAATATGAATAAAATGATGAATGAATGAAATGAAGAAAATGGGAAAACATTAGAAAGGATTGAGAAAGATTTGGAATTATTAAGAAATTCTATATTCAAGTCGTTCCTTTTCTTATTAATCCAAGCAATATCCTGTTTTCAATAGACAAGGGCATATAAAAAAACAATAGAAAAAAAAACGTTCATCTCAATAACTTTACGTGTTCCTTATTTGAATATTCAATACCTGGCACAAAATTGTCCCTGAAATCTGTTGTTGATAGAAAAAGAAAATTGGCATTCATAAAAATATTTTCAGTAGGTACATATTTGTGAAGGAAATTGTATTTCTTTGAGGAAAACTCAGTATAATTAAGCATTTCAATACAAAATACATCATTTAATTAAAACCAACGTGAAAGGGACCCTACGGAAACGAATCGCTTTAGTCAAGAGAAAAATCTGGGTATTCACAATCTTACCTTTTTCAGTTGATCTTAGGCCTTTGAGTGTCTTTTTATAACGAAACTATCACTGTTTAAGTCACAGAAATATATTTATTTATATTACTAATAAAGCAAGTGTGACATAATATTAATATCGGCACGATTACGCGAACATTTTAAATACGATTCGGCTATAACCGCGCGCACGACTAACTTTTGCGCGTCCGACTTTCTCGACAGTCGGGCGAAAACTGGCAGCGAGAAAATGATGGAACACCTCTGTTGCTACACGGAAATTTCCAGAACATCCCAAGTCAATACCAAGAATAATTTAATTTGAACTTTGTTTCTTTTACAATTGGGTTTAAATTTCTTTGATTTCGAAATTGATTTGTGTTGTTAAATATCAAAAATGTTAGCAGGTAACTCATGGTTCAAGTTAGGAACATTCGATTAATTTCTTATGGTAATAATTAATGGTTTCAGTTGTTTATTGGAAAACAACCGATGGAAATTCGACAAAATTTAAAAGATTTCTTCGTGTTTTATTTATTCGTAGATCTTTTTAATTATGATTGTACTGCCGCCACGAGTATTCCTAAGACATTTCAAGTTACCTTTGATCTAAAACTTTATATAAAATAGTTATCAGTTTTTAGACATATCTCCGGTCCTACTCAACCAATTGCAATCAAACATTTACGAATGGATATGGACGCGGCCTCTTCTCAGAGGTATTGAGTTCGAATCCAGCCGGACAGTACTAATGTGAATTTCACTTTGTGGATTTTATATGTGCTAATCATATATAATTTACCATCTGCTGATGGCGAAGGAAAAACATCGTGAGGAAACCCACATGTCCTAGAAGAAACTCTGAGGAAATGTCCGATCCACCAACCCGCATTAGGCCAGCGTGTATGGATTAAAGTCTAAACCCAGCTCTCTTGTTAGAGGAGAGGAGACCTTTGCCCAGCCGTGGGACATTAATGAGTTGCTATCAAAGACAACCTCATAATCAATTTCCTGTCTCAGAGAAACTTCAAGCATAGCTTTTTTTATATATAGGACACGTCAATTTGACTTCACCTCACCTGATGGTAAGCTGAAGGTAAAGTCTCAGAAAGGAAGATCACTATTACATACACGTACCATGTTAACAATGGTGGCACTCAGCTTGACAGCCACATTAAAAAAAAAGCTCGCTCCATAACTTAATTGTTACATGAACTTTTGTTTCAAACAAGATAAGCTTACGTTTCCAATTTAAAGCATTTTCACAGTCAGTGGACACAGTAAAGCACTTTACCAATTATACACTGTTTAGACGCTTTTCCAGGCGTTTTAAATATTCATTTGCAGTGTATTAACGGGAATTAACGCAATCATGGTATATATTATACACAGTAATAGCTGTTGCCGGGTGCTCCGATCGCGTGATATTCTGTTCCCGCTATCGTGACTCATGGGAACCTGTTCCCGGGATAAAAAGTAGCCTATATTTTATTCCAGACTATAATCTATCTCTGCACCAAATTTCAGCTAGATCCATTTAGCCGTTTTTGCGTGAAAGAGTAACAAACATACATCCAGACATCCATCCATATGTTCTTACCTACCGACCGTTTTCGAGTTGGCACGAAAATGAAGAAAAAGAGTCCTGCATACCATAAATAAATATTCTACAATATTCTACACAGCGCCCTCTAGACCCAAAGTAAGCATAGTTTAACTAGCTTGTGTTATGGGTTATAGAATGCGGATAAGCATACTTATATCCTTTTTTTTTATTATTACATATCTATGTATAATATATACCTAAATGAATCCCTATTTCCCTTGGTCACGGCATCACGCCGCTGGACCAATTTGGCTGAAAATTGAAGTAGGAGACGGACATAGGATACTTTATCCTGCCCAGGTTATTGCAAATATACATATTCATGCATACAAATATTAGCAGTAAGCGGGGATCAAACCCGCGCCCCCTGGCGTAGCAGTCGAAGGCGTAGACAAATCAAAATTCTGTCTAGAGTGTGCCTCTGTAATGTCCGCCCACACTACGTAACACGAGCGGACATAATTCTGTGTGGGTTGAATGTATTGACGTCATTATTATAATATGAGACTACCCTATATTATTATAATAATAATTATTATAATCCTAACATATTTGACTGTGGTTAGGACTCAATGTCAAACGGAATAATAATGTCCCTCATTAAAAAAGCCCGCTTAAAGAAACTAAAATTACCCCTCATTTCAAGTACAAGAACTCATACTTGCCTAGAAGCCTAGTAAGAAGTAAGAAAATACGAGGTACCTACTAGCATTCCCGGGGAGTTTTGCAGTCAAACGCCAGGGCTTCTAAGTCCCCAAGGCCAGTAGGTAATTATCGCTGTAAAGTACAGAAGCCTGACTATATTCTCCTTAATTGTAGTTAAGAAAAATAAATTAAATGGCTTTTAAGAGACTGCAGCGTTAAAGACAATTAGCTAATACTAAGTGTTTTTCTTATTATTTTTTTTATACCACTTAGGTTACAGACAAGCACACGGCCCACCTGATGGGAAGCGGTCACCGTGGCCTAGGGACGCGTGCAACACCAGGGGTATCACACTCGCGCTGCCGACCCTGTAAAAACCTTCTAATGCCCTTCTTTAAGAACCCCATATTGTAGTCCCTAAGGAAAACATCTTCTTCGAATCAACGGCTGGAATTATAATGTACGTACAATATGTATACAGGGTGAATTTTTCAAAAGGGATTGGATGGCCAAATCCGAAACTATAAGGAATAGCGAAAAATGGTCAAAGGAATCACGAGCCCGATTTTGATGAAACTTAAAACCTCATCATTAGATTTTTGAAAAACCAATAATCCTAGCCAGGAATCGAACCTGTTGATTTTGAAAAAAAAAAAACACCCCCTATATTATTACACAATGCGATAGTGTTGTTATTAAGGATCTTATTCTGGGAAGTAATGACATACCGCAAACTAAAGGAAAGGGCTCATCTTTAACAAAATACATGTTATTTTTCTTACATTAACTGATTAATTGTTCAAAATGTAGACCATTGTTTTCAATACATAATCGTACTGCATTCTATATTAGAATGTTATTATTACACCATGCGATAGTGTCGCTGTTAAGGAACAAATTCTGCGAAGTATTGATATACAGCAAATTTAAGGCAATTTGGAATTTAATAAAATTCATGTTTCACGTACCTATTTGTTTCGTTCAAAATCCCAAAAAAGATCGTAACTATTCCGTGTTTTAAATTATACTCAAAATGATTATAATGATTGATGTTTTTTTTTAAACAAGATGGAGCTCCAGCCCATAATAGCCGTAAAAGAGATTTTGATTCAGCAGTTTGACGACAATTTTATTGTTAGGCATGGTCCTGTGCCTTGGCCAGCGAGATCCCTGGATCTTACTCCCTTAGATTACTTTGGGGGTATGTCAAAAACGAAATTTACAAAGACACGTATGATATAGAGATACAGTCGATGACTTGAAACTTAACGTTCTTTGGAGAATATTCTAAACGGAATCAAATACATTCTAATATTGAATGCAGTACGATTATGTATTGAAAACAATGGTCTACATTTTGAACAATTAATCAGTTAATGTAAGAAAAATAACATGTATTTTGTTAAAGATGAGCCCTTTCCTTTAGTTTGCGGTATGTCATTACTTCCCAGAATAAGATCCTTAATAACAACACTATCGCATTGTGTAATAATATAGGGGGTGTTTTTTTTTTCAAAATCAACAGGTTCGATTCCTGGCTAGGATTATTGGTTTTTCAAAAATCTAATGATGAGGTTTTAAGTTTCATCAAAATCGGGCTCGTGACTCCTTTGACCATTTTTCGCTATTCCTTATAGTTTCGGATTTGGCCATCCAATCCCTTTTGAAAAATTCACCCTGTATACATACATACATTGCTCATGCTCACGCCTTTTTCCCTCCGGGGTAGGCAGCAACAGCCCGCCAATTGCTTCTGTTTACATACTTCACACGCTTCCTCTACTGTCAATAAACCTTTCATGCAAGCCCGCTGGTTTCGAGTGCTTTTGACCTGCGCTTTCCTCAATTTATATATTATGTACTAGCTGTTGCCCGCGGCTCCACCCGCGTAGAAGTAGATTTTTGCGTTTTTTTACTATATCACCGGTTCTAATCAGCCGATTTTGATCAAATATGCGTAAGATTTTGAGTCTAACCAAGACCTTTCTAATAAAAAAAACCGTATCAAAACCCGTTCAGTACTGCGATGGACGTAAAAAAATACCGAACGGATTTTGATACGGTTACAGATTTATTATAATGTATATATCGCGGCCATAATAACCATCGTGTTTTGTTCCCGCCGGTAAGTAGGGTAGCCAGAGCTCACTGTACCCCTCCTCCCCCCATCCCTTCCTAGCCTCCCCGCCCCTTCCCAGCCCTCTCCCCTTCCCAGCCCTCTCCCCTTCCTTTCAGGGTAGGCAGCGCGCGTGTGACACCCTTAGTGTTGCACACGTTCATAGGCCACGGTGACCGCTTCCCTTCCCATCAGGTGGGCCGTGTGCTTGTCTGCCACCTACGTAGTATAAAAAAAAAGGGATTTATAAAATTTTATTGCCCTTTTAAAAGTGAACGCCGATAGCCAAGTTCGAAGGCACATAGTTAATTTTAACTTTATAGATGTGTTTCATCGAGAACAAAGGTGCAAGTTAAATTAAACGAGTTTAAGTTTCTTCCCTCGATGGGTAACGTGTTTATCTACGTGCGATGGGGTCGAGTTCTTCAGAATTTCACTGTTATGTTTCGATAATTGATCGTTAATTATAAATTGGCTATGATTTCAGCGATATTTTTAGGAATATTCGTACCTACATTAGTTTTCCATTCATCCCATTCCAGAGACTTTGCCTTTAGCTTTCCATCAGGCGAGGTGAAGTTATGTTGACGTGTCAGACATTAAAAAAAAATATCTACATTTTTTTTTGTAGACGGCCTATCCGGCGTAACGTTAGTGCATTCGATTACTACGACATTCGTGTTTTGTGTACAATATGTGTCTGTTTAAAAAAATATATGAGTATGTGTATCCGCATTCTAGAACCCATAACACAAGCTAGTTCAACTATGCTCAGTTTTGGTCTAGGAAGCTCTGTGTATAATATTGTAGATATGTATTAAAAATATTTGACTTTATATTTAAAGTTGTATTTTAGACAGTGCAATCAATTTTATCAAGAACCAAACGGTTTGGTGCCTCTTTTCTTTGCTGCACTTTAAAGACTTGGAATTCTTTACCAGCTCACGTGTTTCCTTCCTCTTACAGTCCCCGATCCTTTAAGCGGGCCGTGAAAAAGAATTTGATGAGGCCGTCAAGCTGAGGGCCACCACTATTGCACTATCCGTTTATGTAGTGGTGACCCCCAATCCTGAGACTTTACCTTTAGCTTACCATCAGGCGAGGTGAAGTCATGTTGACGTATCTAACATCAAAAATACTAAAATGTGTCAAGAAATTGTAAGTCAGTGAACCGTTATGATCATGATGAATAGCTTACAGCGATCATTTATCAAACTACTTAGGTTTATAATATAGGTCTTGAAAAAACGTTTGCGAGCGTTTCTCTGAGCTCCAACATGATATATTACTATCGGTTTTTGGAGTGGCTGAAAATGATCATCTTCGTAACATAAGTCAAGTAGATTTTACGAGAATTTATTGAGTTGTAAACCCTTATTGCTACGTACGGTGATGTGCCATCGTTATATGATGGACATTCCGCTCATACGTATGAATCGCTTCAGAAATACGTTCATTATGCGTACAGCTAAGGAGTGGAATGTCCTGCCTGAGTCTGTGTTTCCGGAAAACTATAACCTTCTTTAAGTCAAGAGTGAATAGGTTGCTTCTAGGCAAGCGTGCTCCAAGATCAACCATGTCAACGCTTACCATCAGGTGAGGTAGTGATCAAACGCGGGCCTATCGATTATTAAAAAAAATATTCTAAATATTACAGAAGACCGCGGCCATAATAACCATCGTGTTGTATTCCCGCCGGTATAGGGTAGCCAGGCAGTGCGTGTGTAACACCCCATAGGCCACGGTGACCACTTCCCATCAGGTGGGCCGGGTGCTTGTCAGCCAACTACGTAGTATAAAAAAATTTCATGGTAAAAAATATTTTTAGAAAAATCCCGTCATAATTTATTAATATTTAACAATACACTCGATAAATCTGTTACTTGCCGATAAGAGTTGTAAAAACTGCCAATTTGGCGTTTGTCCGAATCGATTACGAAATGATGAATGCTGTTGACACAGTGTAAACTTAAACAGTAGCACAATCAATTTTCAACGTTTTTTTATATTACTTAGGTGGTAGAAAAGCACACGGCCCACCTGATGGGGAGCCGTCACACCACGCTCACCCCGAGGGGGGAGGATAGAAAGCACCTCCCTCCCTTATTTAAAGTGAAGAAGGTTAAGGGAAGTCTGTGTTGACAACGCAGGAGACAATGATTTTCTGATCGGAATCGGATCGGATCTGGATGATCATTTTTTCCGATCAGAAAATCATTGGAAATAGTTAGCATGCAATTGCTTAAAATCTCATTCAACGCAGGAGACATTTATTACCGATAACCGATGTGACCAACGCAGCCAAAACTTTCAAAGAGTTAAGAACAATTGAGTCTCTTATAAAAAAGGTGTATGTATAAGCATTCTAGAACCCATATTTCAAAGTAAAGCTATGCTCTCTACTAGTAAACAAAGATTTCTACTTCAAAATAAAAGCTATTGATTAGTTGTACAAGCCCACATTTATTTCTGTACTAAGTATACACAAATACGGCATTGAGGTGAGACTTAGGTTGAATAGGGTAGTTCTGCCAGTTTGCCGGCCACTGCCAGTTCTCGGCCATCTAGGATATTTTGTAAAGAAATAAGAAAATTAATACACGCCACCAATTTGAAAAGTCTATGTTATACTATTAGGACGGTAGTTACGCGTGACCTTTCCAAATTTTAGGTGAATAAAATCTTGTTAGTCGCTTCAGTGTGCCCTTGAAGTTTAAAGAGTGTAAACGTGTGCGGGAATCAACGAAAAAAATAGTGCGCAGCGTTTTGTTCAAAGGTAAGTTAAACAGTTAATTATATGTATTTCTGTGACTATTTGATTTTAGTGTGTTATAAGTTTGTTAAAGTTTCAGTAGGATAAATTTTTTTAAGAATAAATAAAATTTACTTATAAAATTTACGTGGCCGGCTAACTCAATGCGTATTAAACAAGATTTCTAATTCTCGGCCGGGTGGCCGACAATCTGCAGTTCCTTCAAGGTTTTCATTGATTCATATCTTCAAAAACTGTATTTTTTTCTTGTTTTTCAGTTCCAATGTAGAGAGTATAAATAAAATCCAGATCCAGTTCCAGTTTCCGGCCACAAGGACTCATACAAAAAAACGGAGAAAAAAGTATTTACATTTGATAACTTTTAGCGGCCGAAAAGAGACATTCACGTATCCTTTTCTCGGCCTAAGGAATATCCATAGGAAAGCACACACAAAAATTATTTATTAAATAGTAATTGGTATTTGTTGATTATATCAGAGGATTATGTTGATGATAATATATTGATTATTGTTATTGTAAAATATTGTAAAAATATTAAAACCATAAAGGTTTTAATATTTTTGGCTTTGGCTGACTTAACACAGAATATTACAATAATAGTAAATAGTGGATAATGTTATCATAGATGTTAAAAAAGTTATTATTATCGAAATTATGGCAGTTTATCTAAGTTATATAGACTGAACAGAGTCTGAGAGTCATACTAATATAAGGAAAGTTTCTAGATAGTCATGAATATTATAGATGTTAATGACATATAAATGTATTTAACAAACAGAGGTTTTTATTTCTTTTATAATGGTAATTGTAATTCCTATATATCTAATTGAAGTTATCCAAGATCACGAAGACTGAGTTGAGACTTTTGTTATTTTATTCATTAAAAAAGTGATGTTAACTAGTTAATTAGTTAGTTTTGTAATTTAACTGTCAAGTTCCTAAATAAAAACTTTGAAATACAGAACAATAACACTGTTTATTTTTTTGTAAATACCTACCTATATCCTATATCTATTATATCTAATAATAATAAAATAATAATAATAATAATGTAATCTAATATAAATATTTGATGGTGAACTCTGCGGCCGACAACTAGCGCCTAGTGCGGCCGATAACTCATATAGATGGCCGAAAACTAGCATATTTACTACTTTTCTATATTTTTATAATTTAAAATAAATAGAAATATTTGGCTATATAATTTCTAGACACTATAAAAGTATAATTAAATTTCCGTTCACACGGTATTAATTTTTTTTATTTCTTGTGTTTAGTTGTAAAGATATACGAAACAGAAGGTGAAATTCCGCTTAATTGGCCGAACAACTGGCAGAATTACCCTACATTAGTACATTTGTCTGTGGCGATACCACATAATACTCAGCGCCATCTAGTGACAGCACGACGAACTACTTCGATACTACAACTACGTCACTACAATCCTGAAGCGCGAAAGTGAAGTTCGCGCGCTGGTATAGCATATATTATACAAGATCCCAACGAGAACCGTTGGACGGCGCGATAAAATTAAATTAAGACTTTTCTTTTTACCCGACTGCGCATGCGAGGGTAATGTGTTTCGTGCGTATGTATGTAGTTTTTTTTCCCCTCTATAGGTCTAACGGCTGGACGGATTTCGATGAATGAGGTCTCTAAAGAAAGGTATGCATCGCCCGAGTGTCATAGGGTACATGAAATGTGAACGAATATCATAGTGTTTTTATTTTCGGTGCTAAAATGTATTTTGTCCAAAAAAATTTTTTACTCAAAAAATGAAGTTAGTAGGATATAATGACTATATATCATAACTACAAAGTATAATTGGAACATAAATTATTAAAAAATAAAAAAATAAAAAATTCAAAAATTCAAAAACCCGACTGCCTAAAAACTGAAAAGAAAAAAACAAGCACTTAGATTGATGTCCGGTGGTCTAGAAACATAACAACTGAACAGTCGGGATCCATTATTCGACAGCCAATCTAATTTTTCAATGGATCCCTCTGTGGCGCAGCGGTAGTGCATGCGACTGCTACGCAGGGGGCGCGGGTTCGATTCCCGCTCAGTGCAAATATTTGTATGCATGAATATGTCTATTTGCATTGGTCTGGGTGTTTCTATGTATAATAAGTATGTATTTACAAAAAAAAAAGTATATAAGTATGTTTATCAGCATTCCAGAACCCATAACACAAGCTAGTTAAACTAAGCTTACTTTGGGTCTAGGGTGCGCTGTGTAGAATGTCGTAGAATATTTATTTATTTATTTATTTATTTATACATACATAGTCTCGAAAAACATTACCCTCCTTTCTTCGGCAGTCGGGTAAAAAAACACGCTGGCCTCAGGCAGGTTGGTGGATCGAACATGTCCTTACAATTTCTTCTATGACATGTGGGTTCCCTCACGATATTTTTCCTTCACCGTCCGCAGATGGTACTTAAATCATATGATTAGCACTTATAAATTCCACAAAGTGAAATTTACATTTGTACTGTCCGGCTGGATTCGAACTCGATACCTTATCCATTCAGCTACCATTGCTTAATATGAAGGAGATAGTGATACGTAAAATATAGACAGGAAAATCTAAATTATATAATACTCATAATATCACACAACCGTAATAGACGCTCTACTGAATTTATAAGCATTACAGTCAATTCCAGGCAATCGAGATAGTTTATTATTCTTCCTCCGATTAACCTGAAGCTGATAGCGATAACATTTTCTTTGAAGTCCTATCAAATCGACAGGTTTATGGGAAACTTGTTAAGATAACTGGTGCCTACGTAAGTAAAGCCTGGAATTAATATCGATTGAACTGGATTGAACTATCTCAAGTTAATAATGTAACTTGATAAAGAGGCAAAATTGTATAAAAAAAATGTCTTGAAATTTTTTTCAGTTTAATTTCGTTTTAATGAATTTAATACAAATCTTAAAATATCATCATCATTCTCTGAACCTTTTTCCCAACTCAGTTGGGGTCGGCTTTCCAGTCTAACTGTGATGCGGTTGAATTTCGATATTTTCCGTGGAGCGACTGCCATTTGACCTCCACAACCAATGGTCGTTATGACCAATGGCGATAGCGAAGTTCCACTTAAAATATATATTAACTTATACTAAAAATAAATTAATGTTATACTAAAAATTCCACCATTCGTATAAATCTCGTGTCACAATGTTTGTCCTCAATGGAACCGATTATAATAAAATTCGCACACCATGTGCAGTTCGATCCAACTTGAGAGATAGGATAGTTTTTGAAACGGATTTCGACATCCACGCGGGCGGAGCCGCGGGCAACAGCTAATAAATATAAAAGTTTGTGAAGATGTTTGAATGTTTGTTACTCATTCACGCTCAACCGGCTGAACGTAACTTATTGGTTAAAGAGTCACCTTACGATTATGAGGCCCCGTTTACCGACCTCCACCAAGAACCCCCTCTTAAAATAAGCTATTTAGCTTAGCAACTAGTATATCGGCAATACTAGGAATTTCATTATTAATACCTATTTTTAAGAAGTTATGGTGTGTATTTATCGCAGGTTTATAAGTGCCCGGTTAATGGCAATAGGCTCGCCACCTATTACATTGGGACCTAAAAATAAACTAGCGAAATGTGGGTGCTAGCACCTCTGTCTACCCCTTCGGGGATATAGGCGTGAGTTTAT
Source organism: Lithosia quadra (assembly GCA_963576445.1). Lineage (NCBI taxonomy): Eukaryota > Metazoa > Arthropoda > Insecta > Lepidoptera > Erebidae > Lithosia > Lithosia quadra. Next base: position 8,751,504 of record OY754896.1, read on the forward strand.
GTTACATATGTATACTTTTAAGAAAAATAATTAGATTAGATTTATTGTATTAAATTAGAAACAGAAATATTTTCTCATTGCTATTGTTACACTGTGTCCATCAGTTACTGAGTTGTCAAATATTAACAGACCATCAGCCCTCGATGCAGTGAACAACGCTGACGCCGCGGTGAATAAGTCAATTTTCACTTATTTAGTTTTTCAGCTTAAAATAACAACTGCGAAAAATCTCGAATTGAGGCAATATTTTGTAATTGGAAAATATACATTGAGTCTGTATTTACATGAAACGTTTGATACATTGAAGAGCTATAAGCAACATAACATAAAACATAACATAAACTCACGCCTATATCCCCGATGGTGTAGGCAGAGGTGCTAGCACACACATTTCGCCAGTTTATGTTTAGGTCCCAATGTAATAGGTGGCGAGCCTATTGCCATTAACCGGGCACTTATAAACCCGCGATAAATACACACATAACTTCGAAAAGCATCGAAAAGTCATTGGTGTGTGCCATGGTGAACCTGGGATCGAACCCGAGACGTCGTCTCAGCAGTCCATTACCCAGACCACTAGGCTACCGCGGTAATAAGCTATAAGCAACCGCCTATATAATGGTATGTGTTCAGATGAATTGTTCGACATGATGCCCGCGGCCTCATTTTATCCTTAGATTTTATCATCGTACCGCTCGCCACAGGCAGGGAATTCATCCTCACACATTGCATCCACCTGCAGTGCGCACTGTGAGGTTTGAAAGAAATTTTATTCCGCGCACGCTTAGGCTGTGGAATGATCTCCCTGCCGTGGTTTTCCCTAGCGACTATAATATAGGGTTCTTCAAGAAGGGCATTAGAAGGTTTTTACAGGGTTGGCGGCGCGAGTGTGATACCGCTTCTTTTTTTCGTGTGGAAATCCTCATGGATACCCACCCCGCGGCTAGCGGGGCAGGTTATGTCGGACTCATACAGACTAAAACCGTACGCCGTCTAGGTTCTTCTGACGCCAGGGTGTAAGGTGGCCCATAGAGCATTTCCATAGGCTTAGTATGATACCCCTGGTATTACACATGTCCATAGGCCACGGTAACCGCTCCCCATCAGGTGGGCCGTGTGCTTGTCTGCCATCTAAGTACTATAAAAAAAAACACCACGATCATCTCAAAACTTCGTCCAAACAGCGCTGAGACGCATACAGTCGTGTCCTAGTCAATTTCACTGCACCAATATTTTATTATGATCTCTCCATTATAGAGTATCAAATGATAGTAAAGCCACAGTATAAAGTATACAAAGTACCGGTCGTCACTCTGGACCTACTGGTACAACCACGGTAGTAAACCGCTACTCCAATCAGCTTTTACGATTGTGTGCGATGATAAACAAAATGGTGTCGTTTCACTCCCACATCAATGTAAAGAATTCATTTTGAAATAAGTGGCTGATGGTAGAAAAATTTAGTGTTTTAACCAATTGCACCTATCCATAGGTTATCTAATAATATCAGTTTTTTTTATACCACGTAGGTGGCAGACAAGCATACGGCCCACCTGATAGGAAGCGGTCATCGTGGCCTATGGACATGTGCAACACCAAGGTTGTTACACACGCGCTGCCTACCCTGAAGGGAAGGGTGGAGGGCTAGGATGGGGTGGGGGGTCTAGAAAGGAGTGGGGGAGGAGGGGTACAGTGAGCTCTGGCTACCCTAATTACCGGCGGGAACACAACACGATGGTTATTATGGCCGCGGTCTTCTGTTGCGTGGAGGTACTTCCCCAGTCGGACTGCTCATTTCGGACAGGAGATACCGTCGTGTACTACCTCCTTATTGTTATGTATTATTATTAAATTAACTTAACTTACAGTTATTGTTAAATTAACTTTTTTTATACTACTTAGGTGGCAGATAAGCACACGGTTTAGCTATTGGGAAGCGGTTACTGTGGCCTTCGGACGTGTGCAACATCCAGAAGTGTAACACTCGCGTTACCCACCCGCTTTTGTACTGAGCGGTAATTGAACCCGCAACCTACGGTCACGCCACGGAGATAGTGGCATGCCGTACCTTTCCCTCCTCTGTTGAGAAAGGTGCGTCTCAAATACGATACCGTACTTAGAAATTGGAAGAGTAATCGGACTCGCTTGCCTTATTAAAAAAACAGAATAGACATCACCTAATAATGAGATAAGTACATACTCTAAATTTGAGATGGCACTCATTACTATAATACAAATTAAAATTAAAACTTTCTGTAGTCTGTAATCAAATCTTGCAAAATAAATTTGATATACTTCCCGGTTGCATTTTGAGATGAAATATGGCGCGTATTATATAATATTGCAAGACAATGCAATAATACTACTTAATAAAAACTTGTTTTAAAGAAGAATTAAATCATTATTAGTAGGGTAAATAACGGTTACAGCGAGTTTATAAATGAATAATTTGAATTAACAAACTGTTGTACCTTTGTTTGCTAACTCACTGGCATACAGCGTGAAGAACAAACTCAAAAGTAAGTAAAACATAAACCAACTTTACCATGTTGACTCGTATTTGTTTTATATTAAGTTGGTTAGATTTTGTTTTGTGTTCGTAGAGTTACATCTAGAAATGCAATTTGTTACGATGTTATTATTACTGAGAAAGATTGCATTTTATTTAGTATTCATTGCTGATTAAGAGGTACTCGAAGCTTGGTGCTGTACGAGTATAGGTACTTTTACTTTTATTTTATTACTCTCTTCTTCTTTCGTGAATGATTTACTTTTTCAAATTATTCGGGCATAAAATTCTGCTATCTTAACCGCGCTATCAGTGGCGTTGTTAAGGTCGTCTTAACTGCAGGGAGTGAGGCATAATAGGCAGTAAAGTAGGTGTGTCATGGACTGCACAGGGGCTCCGCAGTCACACATAGTTAAGCCCGGATCTCGCATTCGCCACCTGCATAGGTTTTATCTTGACCGGCCGTCCTGAGTGCGTAGGCGATTATTTCTCAGTAAAGTACTGAAAGAGCGAATCGTCACTACATCTTTCTATAGCTGGTGTCGATTCGCACGCTAAAAGATTTAGTACATGCGAGTCGAGCATCAAAACTATGCATATTAAAAAGAGTTGTTTCGCATGATACTTGCGGCAATTTTGATGCGAATTGACCACTAAGTCCATATATATTTCAAAGCATAAATAAGGGAGACCAAGGGTGACATATTCATCATCATATTCGCGTTAGTCCCTGTCATTCGAGGTCCCTCTCAACTGCCACGATTTCCCACGTAAGTCCGAATAGAAAACCTATAAAACTTTTTAGCAATGGCAAGGTAGCCCGAAAATGGCAAGAAGAAGAGTGTTCTTTGGATTCCATCGGTTCGGGTTGATGTTGATATCCATTTGATCACACAATCTAATCCGTGGAAATTTAATCCAAAACTGTCAAACATAAAATCCTCAATCATGGTATTTTGCAGTTAGCCGTCTAAATTCACAGGCAGTCAACGCAGGTGTAGTTAAATATGAATGATATACAATGATATACGATGACACAATGTTTGCGAAGCCGACCATGTATAGGCCGGGAGCTCAGTGCGTTTTGGTGACACAAAAATCATAAATATAAAACAAAGTTGCATTAGTCAGAAATTAGATAACTCGACAACGTATGAACCCGATTGTAATGATTTTTGATTTTTTAGATTGGCCTTTGCCCAACTCTGCCTATAGTATGCCTACTACGAGTATTTTCATTTTTTTTTAAAGTCAATAGGCTCGTGTTTGTGTCGGTCCGAAATGAGCAGTCTGACTACCTCGACCGCAGCCATAATAACCATCGCGTTGTGTTCCCGGTGGTAAGTAGTGTAGCCAGAGCTCACTGGAGGGATTCTGTGCTGTCAGCGGGGAGATCAAAGTCTACTGCGCACGCACCTGGTGTAGCACACGTCCATAATCAATTATGACTGCTTCCCATCAGGTGGGCCGTGTGCTTGTCTGTCACCTGAGAAGTATAAAAAATCTATCTCCCTTGTTGGTAAGTGTAACTTCTTCATCTCTCGCGTCGATGTTCCCATCGCCATCGTGGTGTAGTAATTGGTTTCCCGGCAATGCCATTGCTTACGGAGAGGTTATTTTACAAAATAGTGTACAAACTGTTCACTATAGAAATGACCACCCATAAAATTATTTACCAGCCCAAACATTCAAACACTTAACCAAGTTACAATAAATAATAGAGTGCGTTTCTGTGCTCCCAGCTCTCGCCTCGCATCAAACTCCGTGGGAACAGAATTAATATACCGTGATTGATGTAATACGTGGAGCGGAGAACAAACATAGATGTAATTAATTCAAAGTAGTTTACTTTTGAGCCCGACTCGATATGTACCACCCGGTTGTAACAGACATAGATTTAGAGTAGAATAGATACCGAACATGGTATTATAAACTAAGCATTGATAGCTTAATTAAGATAGAAAGATCACGGATTCCAATACTTTTAATCCGTGTAGAAATCCCCATGGATACCACCCCTGTTGAGCTAGCGGGAGCTGTTATGTTGGAACCGAACTATTACCAGTTGAACCAAATAAAACCGCACGCCGTCTCAGGACTTTAAGCGCCGGGATGTAAGGTGTCTCAAAAGGTATTTCCCTCGCACCCTGACTGACCAGGGTCATCTTTAACTTCGAGATCGCCCCTCGAGTTTGCAAACCACGGTGTCCCCGTCTTGCCCACGGAAAAGAGTGGGGGTGCACTTTCGCTAGCCGCCGAGACGGCTTATGTTATCTAGCCTACTATAAATCTGTGGCTTTTGAATATATTTTGGGACTGAACAAAGTCTACCAAGTTTCATATCGTCTTTCAAGTTATGTTTTAATAAAGTCAGTGGCGTAGACGTAGCGAGTGTGACTGATGTAGGTTTCGGGGTAAATTAGGCAGAGTGTAGTTGGAATTTTATGTTAGAAAAAGAATCGTTGTCGGAAACAAGTACTCAGTTGACGATAATTGGTTCAGCTCTACGTGGAAGGGAAGACAATTCATCATGGAGTATAATATGTCTTCCCTATCCTCTCATAAATTATTTTTTTATTATTCTTATTCCCACTGCCCATTAACACAGAAAAATTATAGAAAAAAGGGTGGCAGCGTGGTAAAAAGACTATTTCTACTATACTGGGTTTTTAAGAGAGCTGTGAAAAAGCATCGCATTAAGAGCGTGAAAGAGTGGGAATGAATGAAAGAAAAAAATAATTTAATTATATGCCCATAGTTACATACATGACACAAGTTTCAACACTAAAACAAAATAGATGAAAAAAATGAACAGTAAGTAATAACAAAAATTAGAAAGGAGATATCAGAAAACGAGATAAAGAGGGCCACATTCACGCAGAATTGAGCTGCCTCTTAGTTTGAAGCTGTCTTAAATAACATGACAGTGCTGATTTTCAGAGGAATCGAATTATTCATCACCTCTGTACATTTATATCTATAGAAAATAAAACATAACATAGTATTTTAATTTTACACAGCTGTTCCAATTTCGTCACGTGCCCATTGTACTCTGATTCAGGTTTCCAAATACAAAGACTAAAATCACACAGTCTGAATACATACGTGTCGATTTCTAGAACATTTTTTTCGACTACCCTTTTTTAGACCGCACATGTGTTTGGTTGTGACGTTGCTAGAATTATTATGTGAGTTGGCACATTTTTAAACCTGATATTTGTAGATTTTCTAGAACGACAGATGTGTATCTGGGATATTATGAGCCTTTGGTATATAAGTAAGTTTAATAAAATATAAACTGTGGACTTATTCGCAGTAATATATTTGCAAATATTTGTATGCATGAATATGTCTATCCACTCCTTATTTTTGCGTTTGACAGCAGTTTTAGAATGTAACTATTGCATTAATCGTATAAGTAAACTTGGAAATGTGTGACCAAGAAATTACATAAACTGGCGTATCATATGTATCTACCCTATTTATAACTCATTATCAAAATTAAAATGCTTTAATTGTTTCGGTTGATTTTAAATTTACGATTATTTGCTCACTCAATGAAAACAGCTACACTCTACCATATCTAGTGTTGGGATCGAATGAAATCGCTGCAAATTACGAATCCAAAATAATCGTTCACACTTACTTACATTTATGTCACCATAAAAGTTGTTGTAACATGTAAGCTTTGTTTTTATGGTGTATTTATGGATTCTTGTACATGTTTTCAATGGCTAATCATCTCAAATTTTGTTGGAAGATCAAATAATAGCCATTATTTAATATTATCATTATAATAAAACTAAAACTATTTTTAACAGATTTTATTGCGAATTATTTTAGTCAGTTACACATCTGGCACTCAAAAGAAGTATATAAAAAAATATAAAATATCGAGCAGAAATAAAATATTGAAGTTTGAAATCGATTGCAACTTCTTCAGAGATAATGTCGATTATTGTTTGAAATCGGTCAGGTTACGCATTTGGACATAACTATTTGACAGAAAATTGAAATGTCAAACGCAAAAATAAGGAGTGGAATGACTATAGGTACACAGAGACACACTCGAGACAGAATTTTGATTTAATTGCCATTGTGTAGGGTAGTGCATTTTAGTGCTACGGCAGGGGCCGCGGGTTCGATTCCAGCTCAGTGCAAATATTTGTATGCATGAATATGTCTTTTTGCATTGGTCTGGGTGTTGTTATGTATAATATGTATGTGTTAACGACAAAAATGTTTATCCGCATTCTAGAATCTATAACTTGAGCTAGTTAAACTATGCTTACTTTAGGTCTAGAGAGCGCTGCGTAAAATATCGTAGAATATTTATTTATTTCTCAAACAAACAACACACGTTACCTTATTTGCAATATCGTCAATCCGGTGGTTTCGTTACAAAGTGTGCCAAAGCTGATGCTGTTTAGCATACATTGCTTAGTACAGATAGCGGCAAGCAAATTGGCCAGACGCGTCATATGCGCAAAGGTCGATTTTTAGGTACCCTTTGAGGTATGAGCGGGTCGCGGGAGACGCGGTTGCGCCGTCGCGGACATCTGGTTGGTCCGTCTCTTGACGGACCAATCATATGTCTCCGAGAGACGTCTTGTAGCGAATCAACGTTCCGTTCGTTCGTAGTTTGAATCATTTGATTGGCTCAAAGTGCACGATGCGCAAACTTACCCCAAACCTGGCCAAGTTACGTGCCTGTATCTGTACCGCGTTTGACTTGTGAGTTCATCTGGCTGCATTACTTAGCAACACGGAACCAACACACCTCGTCAAAACTTAGTTATGAGTTCTGAGTTTCTCATTCGTCTTATAACACTCGATTTTCCCACTATTGTGATATTGGGTTTCACTTCTGTTCCATATATCTACGACATTATCTTTTTTATACTTACTACTAAGGTGGCAGGCAAGCACACGACCCGCTTCGTCCTTGTGGTTTTAGATTTTTAAGGTTCTAATTTTTACTTGGAATCCTAATTCTTTTTCCAAAACTTTAATTTTGGAAAAAGAATTAGGATTCCAAGTGAAAATAGCCTGAATTACTTTTTGTTAAATCAGGTATCTACCATTGAAAGTCATGTCGAAATCTATCCTGGGCCCGTAGACAAGTGTCAAAAGTCTATCATCACTAAGGAATAGAATAGATTAGGTCGACCAATCACACTCCAGCTTGTGATTCCGCCGCGGCGAGCGCATTGTAAGCCGGCGACAAGCTTGGATGTGATTAGTCGACCTAATCTATTCGTTTCCTTAAGTAATTTACGCTGTGATACTTGTCTACGGGGGCTGTCATTTCAGAGATAAGCCGGCACAAACATACAGCCAAAAACTTTATAATATGTACCGTGTAAACATCCAAATGTACTTAGTAAAATGAGGCTATCTTAGTATTACAAACATACATTCCAATTTTCTTTATTTCTATAGATAATACTAATACCTACCCTGGTCCAGACTAATCTGCATATTTATACCATGACACACATCCTTGGAGCCAGCCAGGACTACAATGGCGAATAATTAAAAGTTTTAATTAGGTCACGTAATGAGCACGTTTCTAATTAATAATCACAACATTGTGGCAGTAATATGTGAGTTACAATGTATGTATACTCAAGTTACAAGTGACTAGCGATTCATATCGCTTTTAGTTTTGTCTACTACAAAATTTTAGAATTTTCCCATAAAACTAAAAAATGTATGGTCCGTCCAACGCGTTGAACAAAACAACTGACAATACCAGAGTCGGCCCACTTTCGTGTACGTACAAGTTGGCACTCACACACTAGTCAGCCACAGTTTCTAGTTTCAGTAGTGAAATAAAAAGACATATCTTAAGTATTAAAATGGAGTACAAACCATGGTGAAAGCAAGAAAAAATATCCAGGAATCACATTTGGGTAACTATAACCCAAAATTCACTCACACATGATCAGCCGCTACCATTTTCGTAACACTGCCTTCTCTTCAACGCTTTTCGTCCGTTGGTTTTTTAAGTTCATGAGTTTTAATAAACAAAGCCTTTCAGATTTCGTAAAATTACATAATTTTTGGAACAGCGATTAAATTAAGTTCTTCTCATAGTATCATTATGTGATAGCAACCCATTTATGTCCCACGACTGGGCATGGGTCTCGTCTCCTCTAACGAGAGCTGAGAGGGTTTAGACCTTAATCAACACACGCTGCCCTAATGCGGGTTGGTTGATCGGATATGTCCTTAAAATTTCTTCTAGGACATGTCGGTTTCCTCACTATGTTTTTTCTTCTCCGTCAGCAGATGGTAAATCATGTGATTAGCACATATAAATTCCATGAAGAGTAATTCTTATTGGTACTATCCGGCCGGATTCGAACTTGATACTTCTAAGAAGAGGCCGCGTCCTTATCCATTCAGCTACCATCGCTTCTTCATATAATTATGTGCGATGTATTAATGTATAAATGCAAGTTATGTGTTATTGCCTCAACAATTTTATAACTTGTACCACACCTCACAACAGGGAATCAACAAAGTGTAACTTGTATGGCACAGTTAATAATAAATATATTAATTTAACTTGAGGCGACACTATCGCACTAAGTCTACACCTGCGGCACTAGGGGGAGACACCTTCGTTAATTAGTTTTGGTGTCGCAATGACCAGATCTTTTACTGTATAATAATCTAGCGCTATCTAGACGTAAAGTAATTTATTTATGTATTATTGTGAGTTATAGATAAAATAAATTAAGTAAAAAAAGTTTTTAAGTTAAACGCTTTTATGCACTAAAAGCTACAAAATAATATGGTAGGTCCTAGGTACCAGTTATCCCACCACTCTCTTTCTTCATCAGTCTAGGGCATTAATCAGACAAAAAAAAAATCGAACGTTAGTTCACTATGTCCTATCACTACTTGTCCGCATTATGTTGCCCCTCCCCAATATCCCTCCCCCCCCTTTAGGGTGGGCAGTGTCGGAGTGTGATCTCCTGGTGTTGCACACGTTCTTAGGCCATCATAACCGCTTCCAATAAAGTGGGCCGTGTACTTGTATGCCACCTAGATGGTATAAAAAATGCTTTTTAATTCAAGATTTACCATACTAGTCCAAATAACCTGGAACCGGTCTAATAAATTAAAAGCTTTACTTACAAAAAAGTTTAAATATTCCTACTTTTGTTTTCTTATTAACCAATTCGAGGTATAGAACTCTGAAAGTAATCAAATCTCAAAAAGTCAAAAGTCAAAAGTCATCAATGTGGATGTAATAACAGCTCTGCTTACTCCCTCGGTGATATAAAAGGAAATAATTTCAACATGCTTACAATACGTGACGTCATTAACGAGCTTCAAACGAGTGGTAATTCTTCTTCTCCCCTTTTCTCTCCCACTTGCTCCTTCCCCCCCCCCCTTCTTTTCATTCTCCCTACCCCCGAAGAAAGATATACTTATTCTCCATAGAAATACATTGTAGACTAGGTTATAAATCAGTCACCGTAATAAACTGAAGCTACGAGATACAGCTACGTCGTAGCACTATTTGTCGTAGAAGCATTACGTCGTAGATGGTCTACGGTACGGTAAGTTTGAAACTTTGGTAGTCCAATAGGGACTAAGTCGAGACAGTGATGTCTTTGTTGCAAATATGTGCAGGTTATATACCTACATTATTAACAATTCAAGATGGAAATTAGAAATGAAGAATTTGCGAAAAACCGAGTCAAATCAATAACAAAGTATTTATTATTCTTTTATTTCAAAATCTTTTTTGAAACTAATAATTAATTACCAATTTACTGAATTCACTTGTTTTATACAACTTAGGTGGCAAATAAGCACACAGCCGACTTTTTTCTTTAATGTTAGATTTTTGCATATTGTGTCTACCTATAAGTAGCTATTGTATTAAGACTGTTACCTATAATTTTAAGTCCATTTAGGTTAAATATTTAGGTCTAATGATAAATGAATATGACTATAGGTAAAAAAAAATACATTTTGCAAAGGTGAAAATCCCTTCAATACGTACTTTACTATACTTCCTGATTTCAAAATCTGGTGTTACGACTAACAATTCAGCCAAAACCTGTGTGTAGATAAAAAAAAAAAAACTTGCCCTGACTTTTTCTCTCGAACATTCCGAACGAGATTTTTCACTAAATGCAATGAAATTCGAGCACATTCGAGAAGGCAGAAAACGGCATTTGTCAGTTCGCCGCGGGGCAGCCCCGTGTTTACATGCAGCGGCGGCTTTTGCACCAGATAGGGTTGTTAGCATCTATAACGTAAAATTTATACGGAATTGAAAATATTGCCGAAGTTCACATAATCTTGCAAAATTTAGTAAAATCTGTAGAAGAATATAAATGGTCGTTTGGCCTTTCGACTGATCTACCTGTTTTTTTATCGTGCGGAAATCCCAATGGATACCACCCCCATCGGCCATAAGTGGTAAAAAAAAATGTGAAGTTATCTGTTTCTCAATCAGGCTCTAACGGCTGAACGGACTAGGCCGAGTTGTAACATAACATAACATAACATAAACTCACGCCTATATCCCCGAAGGGGTAGGCAGAGGTGCTAGCACCCACATTTCGCTAGTTTATATTTAGGTCCCAAAGTAATAGGTGGCGAGCCTATTGCCATTAACCGAGCACTTATAAGCCTGCGATAAATACACACATAACTTCGAAAAGCATCGAAAAGTCATTGGTGTGTGCCATGGTAACCTGGGATCGAACCCGAGACCTCATCTTAGCAGTCCATTACCCATACCACTAGGCTACCGCGGTTATATGAGTTGTGGAACAGGGATAAATTATATTCTGGAATAACACATAGGCTAATTTTTTTCCCTGGAATAGATTCTCATGGGTTACGAGAAAGGGATGAGAATGCCATGGGCGAAGTCGTGGGCAACAGTTAGTAAAAAAATATTCATAGAAAAACAGAAGCATAAAATGTAGCATGCAAATGACAAATCTGATTTATGTTATTCATGATACCAAGCACCGCCCTGCCCCCTGTCGGCCCGCATACGAACCATGATTAATGTTTTCAATCGCTATTCTTGTGTGACATACGAGTATCATACTGTGCTTGTAAGTGACAATAGCAGAAAAAAAAACTGACAACTTAGAACAATAATTTATTATTGATGGGAAATCCAAATATTGAATTCTAAATTGATGTGCTCTACATAAAGACTTGAATTTCTTCACCAGTATGTACGTGTTTCCTTCCTCCTATAGTCCCGGGTCCTTTACGCGGGATATGATGAGGACGTTAAGCTGAGGGCTTTCATTATAGCTATATATTAGGTGTCTATAATAATGTACATGGGACCCTGGTAAAAGAGTCACCTGGAAAGAAGTTTTTAGAGGAGGTAGGACACGACGGTATCTCCCGTCTAAAATGAGCTGTCCGACTGGGGTAGTATCTCCGCCCTACAGCAGACCGCGGCCATAATAACCATCGTATTGTGTTCCCACCGGTAAGTAGGGTAGCCAGAGCTCGCTGTATCCCTCCTCTCTCCACCCCTTCCTAGCCTCCCCACCTATTCCTAGCCCTCTCCTTTCCCTTCAGGATGGGCAGCGCGTGTGTGTGCCACCCTTAGTGTTGCACACGTCCATAGGCCACAGTGACCGCTTCCCGTCAGGTGGACCGTGTGCTTGTCTGCCTTACGTAGTATTAATAAAAAAAGTACCATCATATAGTTTTAGTCAGTTCGATTCTGGTAAGGTACACAAATAAGGCTCCAGTTATTTCAGTCTGATTAAGGCAAACACAAACAAACTTACGAACTTTTGCATAATTTACAATATTAATTAATTACCGTTACACGGGTCTATTAATAAAAAAAAGTTTCAACACAGGGGTTATCCCATCTCTTCCCGTGGGTATCGTTACAATGTGATTAAGGGGGATAGCTTTTTTACCCGACAGTAAAATGTCCATTTTTGTACGGAAATTGGGAACCTATCTCTTTTGATTTTAATACACCGGGCCGACTTGTCTATATAAGCATTCTTCGACATGTTCCGTCCGTTGGGTTTATTACGTCTATTTTTTTTATACCACATAGCAGACAAGCACACTTCCCACCTGATGGGAAGCGGTCACCGTGGCCTATGGACGTGGGCAACACCAGGGGCATCACACTCGCGCTGTCGACTCTGCAAAAACCTTCTAATTGAAGAACCCCAATAGCGAATAGTGAAGACAAGTGTGGTTCCACCATAACAAATATCAATCAAATATCATCTCAGCTCAACTCTTTATTACAAATTGATTTTTTTTTATATATAGGACACGTCAAAATGACTTTACCTCGCCTGATGGTAAGCTAAAGGTAAAGTCTCAGGACTGGGGTCACCACCACATACACCGGTAGTGCTACAGTGGTGGCCCTCAGCTTGACGGCCTCATCAAATGCTTTTTCACGCCCCGCTTAAAGGCCCCGAGAAATGAAATAAAATATGAATTACAACTCCACATGCAAATAAACTGCTATCGAGATGAAACCATTGATTCATGTGCGTGCGTACTCGCAGGTTGGTATTGACAAAAAGCTCGCCGCCATTGAACGACGCGACGTCGCTCGTGATCCAGTGTGCATTTACATTACGTTGTAGAAACATACGGGAGTTGATTGTGTCGAACTTGTTGGATGTGAAAAATTCTACAAACTTTTTGTTTATTGGCTTGGTAAATACTTTTTTTTTATGTCAGTCACGTCAATATGACTTCACCTCGCCGGATGGTAAGCTAAAGGCAAAGTCTCATGAAGGGGGTCCCCATTGACGACTTCCGTCCTCCATGAGCGCTGGCCTGGGGGTGACGGGTGGAGCCGCCTGTCGCCCTAGCAGAAGCAGGCCGAGGCGGCGGCGCGCGAAAGCGCTTCCGGGGGCATGACGGGAACCACTCGGTTCCCAAACCCGAGGGGACCCTAGACGGCGTGCGGTTTTAGTCGGTAAGAGTCCGACATAACCTGCCCCGCTGGCCGCGGGGTGGGTATCCATGAGGATTTCCGCACGGAAAAAAAATGGGGGTCCCCATTATATACACCGACAGTACCATAATGGTGCCCCTAAACTTGACGGCCTCATTAAATGCTTTTTCACGCCCCGCTTAAAGGACCCGGAACGCTTCCCTTTCCTGAGACCTATAGGAAACTATTGACTCTGAAGATCTTGATAGGACCCAATAGACAAGACGGAATCATTATTGCGTTAATAATGAATACACAAAAACAAAAAAACAAACTAAACCGAAATCATTCATCCGATCAGGAGTTACGATACCGCAGACACACACAAACACGTCAGGGGTTTAAAGGAAGAAAAAAAAATGCTAACATAGGTTTTTTAGCTTATCGAAATACCAGGCCGTATGTTTCTCCTAAGTCTGGCCTGTATCTCGCACAGTTTATGTGCGTGCTATAAGCTGCCGGCTGAACGTAATGTTCCGTATATCCAACCATTATGTGCCGCTGTTGCTCGGGCGAGTCTACTGACGTGTTGGCATCTCATATTGAAATGCTAATAGGTATGTCAATGAGCCCGCATACAAGATAAACGTTAAATAATTGGTGAAAAGATTTTTATGCTACTAAGGTGGTAAAATAATTGGCAATTACAATTTTATTAAGTCGGCGGCACCTTATTAATAACCTGCCTCAATAAATGAGCTACTGGAATATTTTTTCAATTTGAACCAACAGTTATTTTATTTTTTATTTATTTATTATTACCACATTACAAAATCATTACAAACATTGTTTATACATAGTGCATTTAAAAATCACTGAGGTTTGTAAAAAATGCAACCGATTCTACATCAAGCAAATATACATCAAGTTCAATAATCTAAGGTAGTCACAAAATACATTAAGGTAGGTAGATATAAACTACATTCGACTTTGTGTAGTTAGCTTGAAATGGCGCAGTTCCTTTCGCGCATTTAATCAAACAAACAAACTTTTCCACTTCATAAAGATTTTAATGCTACTAAGGTGGTAAAAAACCACATGATTTTAATTAGATTGGCAATGATGTCAGCGACTCCTTATGACTTGCTTTAACCTGATAATAAACTGCTATAATAAAATGGGCAGTTCCTGAGATTAGCGTGTTCAAACGAACAAACGAAATTTTTTGCTTTATAATGTTATTATAGACTAGCTGTGCCCCGCGGCTTCGCCCGTGGCATACGTCGTCCCCGTGACAGGATAAAAAATCCTATGTGCTTCACCTAATAAGTTAATATGGTCGTTGAGTTTTCTTAAATTTTCTAATGTCCCGCACAACTTTCTTGACATTTTCTTTCATAAGAACCTTCTCCAGACAATAACAAACACTACAAAAAAGAATTAACGAAATCCGTCCAGCCGTTCACGCGTGATGCCGTGACCAAGGGAAATAGGGATTCATTTTTATATATATAGATTTGTCTAAGGATTACACATTTAGGTTGTGTAACGTTTTCTTTCAATTAATTACGACATCTTGTTACATTTATTTTTTACATCAAAAGCCATCCATTAACATTATTTACCGTATTTTTGTCCATACAAAAGGTTGTCTGAAAGAAATTGCTTTTAGCAATAAGACCGAATTCTGTACACAGCCATGTTATTAATTCTTTCTTTTTATACCACTTAGGTGGCAAACAAGCACACGACCCACCTGATGGCAAACAGTCCCCGTGGCCTATGAACAGCACACTTTCCTATCATTTTGTGGGCGACAATGGGAGGTGTTAGGTTTTTATTTATTCTTTCTTTTTATACCACTAAGGTGGCAAACAAGCACACGACCCACCTGATGGCAAACAGTCACCATGGCCTATGAACAGCACACGTTCATAGGCCACGTTGATTGCTTGCCATCAGGTGGGTCATGTGCTTTTCTGCCTGTAGTAAAAAAAACGCATTAATGACATCACACAACAACAAATGTCTACGTCACTAATACGCCATGGTTGAGAAGCCTTGCATAGCGACTGATGACGTAAGCATTTGATCTAGTCCATTAGGTAAGTGATGCATGATCCTTTAAGGTCGCAGTAAGCAACTGGACGGAGCACGTGCGCCAGCCTTAATTATTTAACAAACGCAGAGTAGAGAAGGTTTAGAGGCGGCATTCAGTCTTTTTGCATTGTTTGGTGCTGTGGGAAGTAGAGATGGAGTAGATGTTATTATCAGCATGAATGAACCGATTCAAAAGTCTGTATCACTTAATATTGAGTTTAATTAGCAGTGTAGGTTATAGTATAAGTGCGCCGTAGGCTTACATCCATTCTTAATCGTATTTTCCTTGCATTTGTTAATGCAAAATTGGTCTGAACGAAAGAAAAAAGGATGTATTCATACATAGGCCTACGATTAAAAAAAACTTACAGATTAAATAATACCTAATAAATAACACTAACCATTAATATGAATCGAATAGGATCTGAACAGGATCTGGTTACTTAATCATCAGCTGTGCTAGACTGGTGCCTTATTTTCGTGCGGCAAATCCCTGCGGATACCACTTGTTATATCGGATTCGAACTTACCGACACACCCTTGATGACTGGCGTCAATTTTTAATCAGGCCCAATCTCTTCTTTCGAGAATCTAGATAACCGCTTATAGGCAAATTAATTTAATCCAAGCGCAGAAAATACATACAAGATAAGCCAAAAACATGAAGAAAGAAAGCATACATTTACGTCATAATTTTTCTAAAAATATCTCCGCCGGCTCTAAACCTTCACTGCTCTGTGTGTCGCTAATGAGTACAGTTAATGAACAAACATCCCAGACAAACGGGTTCGCTAATAATCCTGCATTATTTATCGATTCCCTCCGTTCCATGTACAAATGGACCTCGTTATGACTAGATTAGGCAGTAAGAAGATCATATTGGGCATGGTAATTATTTGCTTTTGTTTTTCACCGACTTCGGTAAAAAGAGGAACTTATCATTTCGTAGGTATGTTTTTTATGAGGCAAAAAGTCATCGTAATATTAATAGTTATAGGCATATGCAATGTGCAAATCTCTGTTTAAATGTTTGTATAGTACTGAGGTGGCAGACAAGCACACGGCTCACCTTAAGGGAAGCGTTTACCGTGGCCTATGGACGTGTGCAGCACTAGAGGTGTCTCAATCACGTTGCAGTTTGAAGTGTGGAGGATAAACATCCTTATATACCTTTTTTAGAAATACATACATATTATACATAGAAACAACCAGAGTAATGCAAACAGACATATTCATGCATACAAATTAGCACTGAGTGGGAATCGAACCCACGCCCCCTGTCGTAGCAGTCGAATGCACTACCGCTACGCCACAGAGTATACAACAAAATACCATTATTTCAAAAAATTGTTAGATTATATGATAGGATAGTAAGAGTGGCAACGTAGGTATTTCGGTGCACCCTATAAACCAGTTAACAGTTACATATCATTTACGGTTCTTTAACGGTTCATAATTGCCGTGGTAATGGTTAACAGTTTCAGAAACACTTTTATAAGGGTAACACTTTTATAGGGTAACCTTTTAAAAGTGTACCCCGTATATTTCTGTACTCTTTATGAATCTGTTTTTGTGTCCCTGCACAGAGGTGGTCTGTGTAAGCTGTATAATACCACCAAAGACCCGCATTAACAAAGTTATGTAAAGTCCATAGTTAACCCTACCACCGCCCATACAAAACAAACCCTTGAAGTCCCAAGCGATACTCGGCCAATATAAAAAACAAATTATCATAACTAGTGTTTTCCACTTTGGGAAGCGGCCGTCGAGCGTTAAATCTAGTTCATTTAACACAAACTAATATAACTTTCCTAAGAGCTATTGGCGAAAAAATAAAACTTGCTTAACTATGCTCTGTTGACGTATAAATAGGGGCTGTAGGGTGTACTTGTGTTTGGATTTATTAGGACAGTCCCATTATAGCTTTGCACCACCCTATGTTTGAGCGGTAGACAATTCCTACGACTTTAAGTCCGCTTCCAAATAAATAACAAATATTTTTTTTTTATATAGGACACGTCAAAATGACTTTACCTCGCCTGATGGTAAGCTAAATATTCAACAGCTGTCTAAGATAGGTTCAGGTAGCTTATTTGACAGAATATTAACCCTAGGGACCGGTTGCTGATTCAAGTCTTGTTCTCTCTCTCTCTCTCTCTCTCTCTCTCTCTCTCTCTTTCTCTCTCTCTCTCTCTTGTATGCAGTACTCAATAAATCACAAAAGAACGCTACATACCTCTACTACTTATTGCTATAACATCTCCCGCATGAAGCTAGTATAGCTTCATGATCTCCCGATCTATAAACCAATCAGTGAGTCCTGTCTTTTACGAGGACATGAATCATGGTCACTCTACACAAATACCCGCGAGATGTAAATTGAAAGTATAATGTGTTTCAGATAAAATGATAAGTACTATGTTTGTATAGTAACAACTTTACAAGTTCTCAGTGAGTTTTCAAACTTTATCTGCACTCTTTAAGATAATATTCTCACTAGTATGCACGGGCTTGATAGATAATCACTTCAGTACATATTATAATCCTCTGCCGCGTCTGCGCGAAATCCGCGGTAGCCTAGTGGTCTGGGTAATGGACTGCTGAGACGAGGTCTCGGGTTCGATCCCAGGTTCACCATGGCACACACCAATGACTTTTCGATGCTTTTCGAAGTTATGTGTGTATTTATCGCAGGTTTATAAGTGCCCAGTTAATGTCAATAGGCTCGCCACCTATTACATTGGGACCTAAACATAAACTGGTGAAATGTGGGCTAGCACCTCTGCCTACCTCTTCGGGGATACAGGCGTAAGTTTATGTTATGTTATGTTATGCCGCGTCTATTTGTCTATTCGCGATAAACTCAAAAACTACTGCACTGATTTTGTTTGGTTTTCGAGGAAGGTTTCAGTCTATAAGCTATCAAGTTTTTGTATACATTGCCTTGTCGGAGTGTTAGAAATAAATAAGCCGTCCGGGAGCTTTCAATGAAAACGCTGGCTAAACCCTTTGAGATATAACAAAATGATGGACGGTGTATGTACCTTATACAGTTCTACTGAAAAATCCACGATGGCATAAGTCTATCTCCTAAGTTTCCAATTTTCCCTAAAAATTGGGCTATCACATACAAAAATATTGTTGCAATCCACAATAGCTGTACCTGAGATTAGCGTGTTTATTGCATCTATCTAGCTGTCTATAGTATTTTGTCTTTTTTTTGTATTTTTATATATATTTTGTATTGTATTGTAAATTGTATGGGGTCTATTTTTTTTATATAGGACACGTCAAAATGACTTTACCTAGCCTGATGGTAAGCTAAAGGCAAAATCTCAAGACGGATCACCACCACATACACCGGTAGTGCTACAGTGGCGGCCCTCAGCTTGACGGCCTCATCAAATCTCTCAAATCTATACCGTAATCTAACCGTAGTTAAACAACTATTTATGAGTAAATCATAGCCATGTTTTAAAGTCTCATCACAAAACTCAATATCCTCTCAGACAACTGCGCAGTCGGTTTAACGGCACCCTTTCATGAGGATGAAACTTTTTCAATTTTCCCTTCGCTCCTCCGTCGTAAAGTACCATTATCCTAAGCCAACATGGCTGCCGTTCCAGGACCTACTCCTGAAGGTCCTTGAGAATATAATGAGTAATGGTATGAGGAAAATGTATATCTCAAAACTATCTTCCATCTATTTATACAAAAATATTGTTGCAGATCACAATAACTGTACCTGAGATTAGCGTGTTTACTGTCTATTTATCTTTGTATTGTCTATTGTACTTTGTCTTTTTTTTTAAATTTTGTATTTTTTATATATATTTTGTATTTCTCATAAGTCTCGGGTTCGATCCCAGGTTCACCATGGCACACACCAATGACTTTTCGATGCTTTTCGAAGTTATGTGTGTATTTATCGCGGGTTTATAAGTGCCCGGTTAATGGCAATAGGCTGGCCACCTATTACATTGGGACCTAAACATAAACTGGCGAAATGTGGGTGTTAGCACCTGTTTTACTTACTTAATGTGGCAAGATATGACTGCAAAATGGAAACATATTGAAAATGCAAAAGGTTTGCAGCGTTTTTCAGTAAATTATTCTGTGACAAATAAAAACCTTAAGATTTTCTCCCCCTACCTCCACATGCGGCATTCGATGGCTCACATAATGGCTTTTGTTCTCAATAATTGTTTCAGAAGATGCCCATGGATGCTGTGTGGGGCAATTTACAAGTTAAGCGCTCGACTTCCCTTGGAGAGCGATTTAAAAGTAAAGAAATTCTAATAGTCACATCTTGGTATTTATATGCCAAAGTTATGTAATGACGGACATACACTTCGCTATTCGCCTTTATTCACGTGTATAAATCGAAGTGGGGCTTATTCATGTATATTTGCTTTATTCACACGAATATTCGCCTTAGTCACTCTTACGTTGACGTGCGGTATTAGTCAGCTCAAGTGCGTAAATAAAAATTATGTAAGACAGAGCATTTATGCTTATCTCACTTTGATAACCTCTGTCACCACAGAGGTGTAGTAGTAGTGCGATCAACTGCTAATTGAGAGGTTGCATGTTCGATTCCCATTCAGTACAAATATATGTATTTTTGTTAATCTCAGTGTATGTGTTCTATGTATGTATGTATTCACATATTCATGCATACACACATTTATAAGAGAACTAGCTGTGCCCGCAACATTGTCCGCGTGGTTTTACATTTTAAAAGTTTTCCAAATTAAACTAACCCAAAATACTCCTTGTTACATCAGCTATCTGCCAGTAAAATTCCCTTCAATATCGGCCCAGCCGTTTCAGAGATTGATTGGAACAAACAGATAGACAGACAAAAATTGTAAAAAATGTTGTTTTGGTGTGTTTCGTGTATACCTACATCCTAATGCACTTATTAAAAAGCGAACTTTTAAACAGACACTCCTATTTAATTTATTTATATAGATAACTTATTAACATGAAATATAAGTAACGTCAGGACAGCCATTTTGTCTCTCTTCTTAAATTTTTCAACCATTTTTATAACCGGTTTATAAGGATACTGTATTCAAAATGTCCCGTATATTATTTTATTCCCTCAACACTGGAAATGACAAAGTGCTGGCTTCACGCAATTTATCAACACGTCACTCATATGCCACGCGGCTGCGACGTTATACTTGTGACGTCACACATATTGGTGACGCACACATACACACAATAAAATGTTTAGAAAAGAGAAATGTTGAGTTCATTTAAGAGAAATTTTTGTGTAAATGGAATCGCTAATGTGAAAATTGTATTGATACTAGCTGTTGCTCACGGTTTCGCTTGTATAAAATTCTGATTCCGTTAACTTAGGGATATATATCCTACGAATTATTCTCAGACCTACCAAATATAGATAAAAAATAATACATAAATCGGTCAAACCGTTTCAGAGTAGTTCGATAATAAACTGACATGAGATTTTATCTATTAAAAAAATTGAACTGACTTACCTTCCTTTTTAAGTGGATTAAGAATGTAAAAGATACTTCTGGAAACCACACCAAAATCGTAATATACATACAAACATACATGTCAACCAAAGAACCTCTCCTGTCTGATGCTGGAGTCAAAAGGTGTCCATAAGAACTTCTGAACTGAACAAGTTTCTTTCTTTCTTTCTTTCTATTTTGTCTTGGTAAATACTCTGATGCTAGTCTGAAAGAGGTCTAAAGATGGGGATGGTAAGTGGTCATAGGAACTTCTGAAAAAAGGTAAACACGTCATGCTTGGGCTCATTTGATTTATTTCGTTATGCATTGACTAAAAAGCATTTTTTTTAGTCTTTAATATCAGCCTATTTTTATGATTTCATTATTAATTTTCGACTGCCTTCGCGATCTAAGCCTATCAAAGCGTCTCTGCCTTTGACGTTCTTTCATTGTACTGCTTCCTTTTTAGCTGAAACCTTACTAAAATAATGTCTACAAAGAAGAAATTTAAAAATCATCTACCTATCCGATTTAAAAAAGCCTTCAAAATAGCTGAATACCGGTAAATACTAATAAATTCAATAACATTAATTACATTGAAATCTATACCTACTTGTATAAGTAGGTACCCTATAAAAATAAATAAAATTGAAGTATCTATTTATAACATTAACATAATAGGTTTTAAATCTATATGAATGTATGTACAACACATAGCAAAAAGTTATTTTTATTTTTTGTTATTAGGTTTTATAGGAACTACCGATATGCCTAAAATCAAAGTCAAAGTCAAAAATAATTTATCCTGTATAGACCAAAACGCAGCACTTACAAAACGTCACAATTAAAAAATATATTTAAAACTATATTTATATATTTAGTAAGCAAATGGACCACCAGTTCAAAACGCAGCACAGACCAGAAGACTCCGGCAAGAAACTTAGCGGACGGTGTTTTTTATCTATTTACAATCATTTCCATAATCTAAATACAGAAACGTGTGCTAAATGACTATATACATACACGAGTATGAAATATATGTATTTCATCGGTGAAATCCAAACTTACTTAAACAAGATCGGTTTAACCTCTCAGCTCTCAACCCGCCGTCTCACCCAATTGAGATATCGATCCATCAATACTTCATTCGGAACAATTGGAGACAGTTCCTTAGATTGCCTCTTAAGACCCAAGCTTTTGACCCCAACCTTTATTTGACTCACAGTTGATTCACACTTCTGAAGGAATGAATTTGAACTTGTGACTCGGTATTGAATGGAGAACGTAGGTGTTGAAATGAAAAAGGGTGTATGCAACAAAGGTAAGGACACGACGGTATCTCCCGTCCGACTGGGGTAGTACCTCCGCCCTACAGAACACCGCGGCCATTATAACCATGATGTTGTGTTCCCGTCGGTAAGTAGGGTAACCAGAGCTCACTGTACCTCTCCTTCCCCCATCCCTTCCTAGACACGACACGTTGCATACGTCCATAAACCACAGTGATCGCTTCCCATCAGGTGGGTGGTGTGCTTATCTGCCACATACGTGGTATAAAAAAAAAATATTTTATTCACTAGCTTATACCCGCGACTCCGCCCACGGAGATACCAGTTTTCAAGTTTCCTGACTATATTTCCTGTTTGTCCGGTCTACCTTAAGTTTGATTGTAATTGGTTAAGTAAAACTGGAGCAATCATCAAAAACGATGATTGAAATCTGCGTAGGTGGAGCCGCGGTCCTCAGCTTGTATAAAAAGTAATCTATATGTTGCCTAGGAGTATGAACTATAATCTTACCAAGTTTGATTAAAATCGTTCCAGTAGTTATTGATCCATGCGTACTCATACAGAGAGACAGAAAAATAAAAAAAATACTGATTGCAATTTTAGCATTAGTACCGATCACCAATCATCCCAATAGTTATTTTATAAAATATATTCAATGTACAGAATTGACCTCTCTACAGTTTCATTTTAAATATAGATATAGAAGATAGAAGCCTATCTGCAACCCTGCAAAGTTACTCTGTATTTTCGAACTGATTTTACACCTAATTAATATTTCAAAATCATTCGCAAAAGTTTTCTTTTTAATAAACAACTGAGTCTGCTAAAGTGATAAAACAGAGTCATCCAAACCTCACTCTTTCAAAATTTAAGTGCAATTTTTTATATCAACATTAAAGCAGCGCGGGGAATCCCCGGGGAAATTATGTTACCGTCCTTCAATAATATCAGGCCTTGTAACATAAGGAATGCAAAACTATGTACTATATGAATGGATCGTATGTTTTGATCAAGTGTGGAGAACAAAATACATAAAAGAACTTATTATTATACATAAAAGAAATATTATTATACTAGCTGCCACCCGTGGCTTCGCCCGCGTAGAGGTCGGCATCGCCACTAAATTTACTTATAGTATGAAGCTAGCTTAAAGCATGATTTTAACATAATAACAACATTCAAATATGCGTCGTCAGATTACACGTTAACGATTACACGAAATAAAGACTCACTGCTCGTTCCCCGTAGGTGATAGCGTGATGATTTGTAGCCTATGTGCTGACCAGACTTCTTAATAATATTCGTGCCAAATGAAGTAAATCTATGCAGTACATTTTGAGTTTATCCCGGACATACAGACAAACAGACAAAAACTCTAAAACTATATTTTTGACTTCGGTGTCGATTGTAGATTACACCCCAAGTATTCTTTAAAAAAAATATTCAATGTAGGTACAGTTTTAACTTTCTTCAGTTCAAACTTTTATTATTATGTATAGAAAAACAATTATAAAAATAAAAGGATACAGGTTCTTCCAACATAAAGGGTAATCCCCTGACCAGATAAAGTTTGCCCCTTATTTGGGGGCAAGACGGGAATACAATGATTCCTAAACTGGAGGGGGCCATCTCGAAGCCGAAGATGTTCGTGGGTCAGCTGGGGTGCGGTGCTAAGCAAATACCTTTGGGCCACCTTATACCCCGACATTTGAAGAATCGAGACGGTGTGGATTTTGTGCGGATTTCGCGTGAAAAAAAAATGCTTCTTTGATTACTTTTCGCTATAGCAAGAAGAAAAGTCAGAATGTAGTTAAACTGTTTATATCTGGGTCTGTCTGAGCATACTAGCTACGGCGTAGACAGCTACGCCGTAGCTTAAAAATACCATAGTTAAATTTATACACCTACAGTTTACTGGTTTATTTTATAGTTACCTACACAGAGCGTAATTAATATCCTACCTCTGCTTAACCCTTCAAAGATTAACAGGGGTGTAGTATTTCATTGAAATCACGACACTTTAAAATTATGCTCGACCAACGCGGCCACCAGGCTCTCATAACTCATAGAAAAGTAATCAAAAGTACTGATTAATCTATAAATATCTAAGTACACTTAATAACAGACTAAACTGCACTTCACTCCTGTGACCCTAGAAACCTTGGCCTGTACCTTAACATCATTTTGACCTTTATTAAAAGGTTTACATGGAACTAACTTTTTTATATAATGGCACAAAGTTTTTTAATAACAAAACTGATGTTCAAAAAGTGTTACAGTGCCAGCTGTTTTTTTTAATATTAGTTTTGTTTTGCAGTTATGTTCGTGGTAATCACGAGATATAAAATTTAACAGCAGTACCTTTAGACTCCGTTGCATAGAAACTAGACTCTCACATAATTATGACCAATGTTGTCACTTAAAATTGTGACATGAATGGTCATAAAAATCAAAAGAGACCAAAAACAAAATAAATCAATCGTTCCTTATTTAACAGCTATTTCACGGAAAATATGGCGATTCAGCCGTTTCATAGTAAGACTGAAAAGTTGGACCTAAATGATTTGAAAAAAAAAAGCTCAAGGAAGACGATTCGGCAAAAAGATACCAAGCTTCCGACTACATTTTCACTCCACTTTATTTATAAAACTTTAGCAAAATCGACCAATCTGCAAAATATTTATTGAGCTACGCTGCATAAACCGCTCAAGATATTCGATATCTCATATACCACCTGGCTTGCATATGTTTTTCTTCAATAAACCGGAGCGTACCGCCACAGCCCATATCGAACGGGACGAGTTTATGCGAAAATGCAGGATCCGTTTCAATTCACACGAATTTGCATGATCCAATGCGAAATATATTCTTGTACGAGTGATTTTCGTATATTGCTATTGATTCCTATATCAACTTATTCAGAGAGAAGTGTCTGCAGAGATAGTGTGATGGATTCTTTTTTTTTATTGGACACGTCAATATGACTTCACTTCGCCTGATGGAAAGCTAAAGGCAAAGTCTCAGGATCGGGGTCACCACTACATACACCAATAGTGCTACAGTGGTGGCTGTCAGCTTGGCGGCCTCATCAACTGCTTTTTCATGCCCCGCTTGTTGGACCCGGGACTATAAGAGGAAGGAAACACATGCGCTAGTGAAGAATTCAATGCATGTTAACAGTATCAAATATCAGGTTTGATCACAATCATCATTTGTTTGCGTTTGACTATGTGAAAACCTTTTAATGCCCTTCTTGAAGAACCCCATATTGTAGACGCTAGGAAAACCCACAGCAAAGAGATCTTCCACAGTCTAAGCGTACGTGAAATAGAATTTCTTTAATACCTCAACTTATTTTAAGTCTAACATTAGGTATCAACTATGGAACCAAGCGGTTCGGTGCCTCTTTTATTTGCTGCACCATAAAGGCTTGGAATTCTTTACCAGCGCATGTGTTTCCTTCCTCCTACAGTCCCGGGGCCTTTAAGCGGGGTGTGAAAAAGCATTTGATGAGGCCGTCAAGCTGAGGGCCGCCACTGTAGCACTACCGGTGTATGTGGTGGTGGCCCCAGTCCTGAGACTTTGCCTTTCGCTTACCATCAGGTGGGGTGGAGTCATTTTGACGTGTCCTATATAAAAAAAAAACAATGATTATTATACATGTAAAAAGAATCATTGGTCTCTAATACCTCAACTTTTTTAAGTTTAACATTAGGTACAAGAAGAAAATGCAAAAGCGGAAAGTAACAGAATATTTTGTAGTGTACTTTATTGCTTATCTTAATTTCTAGTTATAATAAAGTCCCAAATTTAATTTTACATTGTGCGATAATATTACTCGAATCCCTGTTACAATTAAGTACTCCATCACGATCACGAAAGGGTGATTTTATCACGGTGCCTCAATTCATAATAGATTTTGGGCATAATAAAATTCCTTGTTCATTGTTTTTGAAGCTAAGTACACTCAAGGACAAAAGTAGCTTAACACAATTCAATTTACAGAATTTCCAACTTTAAAACCTTTCATAAAACCAAGATTTTTCATTGTGAAGTTAGTTATAGGTATTGTTTTTATTTATTTCTGTATAAATAATTTCGTCAAGGGGTACGGTAGACTCGATCGAAACCATATTATAAATAACAACACATAAAAAATATTAATTTCGAGTCGACAACATAATATCCGCAAAATTCTGATTATGGAGAATTTCGTTAAATTCTAATGGAACGATTGCCTTGCTTACCTTTAATATTCCTTGAGAACCGATTATTACAGAAATATCTACCAACATTTTGTACCTAGATGTGTAGATGTGTAGTCACATTTCACCCGAGCGAAGTCGGCTTTTCATCTAGTATTTATATATTTGTGTGATGTGATAATCTTTGTCTATTTGACAACAAATGTATTTTTTTTAAAGACTGAGCATGAAATAAATAGATAACTCTTTTGTAGTTCCGTATTTCTTTTTCATATTATTTATATTTATGTTTATTTGCGAGTGTTAATTAATAAATAAAATAAATTACATTAATAAAGTTTTTTTTATTCGATATGATAGTGGTCAAATGCGAACCACGTTTGTCCACTATCCCACCTGGCCCCTTATTTGGACTGACTACTCACGTTTTGACTGTGATTGCAACTCGATTTCAAACAAAAATAATGCCCCTGATGGTAAGTGATGTTGTGTTCGACGTTGGAGCACGCTTGCTTAGAAGCAACCTATTCACTCTTGACTTAAAGACTCCCAGGTTATACTCGTAGCTTTCCGGAAACACAGACTCCAGAGTAATGAATTAAGTTTGAATTATCCGATTTTCAGAATAGACATTAGATTTCTCCGTAGTGTGAGCACCTTTGTAGCTGATTGTACAACGTAAAATCAGGTCAATAAGGTAGGTATATACGAGTACTAACAGACGACAAAATCATAGCCCTTTTCAAAGGTAAACGGTTGAACCAGTAAGAATCTATACAAGGACTTTGAGATTTTAAGCTGTTCAAGTACCGAGAAAATTGTAGAGATATGGTTTCACTGTCGCACAAAGCTTCCTTTTAACCTACTTCAAAAATGAGGTGGTTCTCAATTCGACTGCATTTTTTATGTTTGTTACCTGAGAACGTTCAACTGAGTAAAACAATTTTGATGATTATTTTTTCATTTGATAGCTGGCGCTCCCCGTGTAGTCCCATTTGGTCCATTGAAGTCGGTTTTTTTCTTTGAAAAGTTTTATTTTAAATATTTTTTGCAGCATTTTTTTTATTCTAAAGATGAAGAAAAATCTTTACCTTTAGCTTACCATCAAATGAGATAAAGTCGTGTCCAATATAAAAAAATTGGGGCGTATGTAACCTCACCAAGGTTTAAAGGCCAAGTCAGGCTCACCTAGAAGTCACTACACCTTCTGATGGACATGAGGCTATGGTCCAAGCTTTCCTTTTGATGGTGGGAGGTCAAATGGCAGTTGCTTCCGTAAAAGCCGTATCAGATAAACCAAAAGAAGTAGAAAGAACCCGGAATCCGTTTAATCCTTCACCTCTTTTTAGATTGGCTTATATGGCTTTTCTGCAAGCGACTGTCGTCTGACCTTTCAACACAGGGTCTCGGCCTTTGTTTAACAGGTGCACCGACTAGCAGATGAGGTTGTTTTCGGCCCAAAGGTGTAAATAAGGCCTTACATACCCTATATACGTGAATATTATATTACATGCAAATTATATAAAAAATCTAAGGCGTTTAGAATCCAATCCAGATTCAATCCAATTCTGTGAGACATAAAATAGTCCATAAAAAGTTAAAGAAAGTAATATTGTACGCGAGAATATTCCATATCTGAAGGTGGTTTATGATTCTCTAGGGAACACAGGCTCTGATTAAATGTATTTGTGTATACGAACAAGAAGAAAAACTTGAGTAGTTAGATCACAGTTTAGTTGATCGTATGATTAATTTAATAAGATGGTTGAGATTTTATCCTAACTAGCCGGGGCTGCGCCCCCGTGAAAGTCGGTTATCTCATTTTTTTTTACTCAAACTTATCGAGTAGGATATCAAAATGAAGGCAATTAGAAGGAGATTTCAAAAATTTTATATGTCGTACTTAGTTATAACTAGCTTTCACCCGCAGCTTCGCCCGCGTGGAATTCGATATCGCCACCAATAGTCTTTTCAGACCCACGATACCCCTGGCCATACCCCCGGTGGTACCGTGGGTTTTTAAAAGTTAAACGGTACCATCGACTACTAGTGTTGTGATGTAATAGCCATGGCTGATAAAACACGGTGTTATCAGTAAATAGGCAATTACTATAATATGTTTATTATTCTAAAATAACTAAAAAGACATTTTGTATAACAAATCATAGCTTTTTTGAAGCTTTTCACTAAACCAACATGTCACACACTACAAAAAAAATTTATAGGTACAACGTAATTAACGCAATTTCTCTAGTCCGTAGCCTACAGATATGTCTTTATTTACAATTTGGAGCTGTATGCTCATTATGTAATCATCGTTGACGATTTGATCTTTGCGTCTTTTTTTTGGAATCATCTCCAAAGTGTGAACTTGCTCTAGTACGTGAAGCAATCGCATCAACGTAACCGTGTTTTTATTAATCAGTTTGTTTATTTTTGAGTGGAAGGCTTCTAAAATGTTTTTTGTTCGGTGGCGTTCACCAAACACACTAATTATTTTCGGACTATGGACCTTGAACCAAAACGATTCAAGGTATTTTAATTTTGATCTTAATTTAATTGTTTCCACACCACTCCTTATGTCACCGTGAATGTTATATAATTGTTAGAGATATATAGGTCAACACATCGCTAGGGTCACATACTTGATGGTACCGTTTAACTTTTAAAAACCCACGGTACCACCAGGGGTATGGCCAGGGGTACCGTGGGTCTGAAGCGAACAAAACGAATCTCCACTCCACTCCACTCTTCACTAAAAAAGGATAAAAAGTATCCTATGTCCGTCTCCTGGTTTTAAGCTACCTCCCTACTAATTTTCAGCCAAATCTGTTTAGCCGTTCTTGAGTTATAAATAGTGTGACTAACACGACTTTCTTTTATATATAGAGATATGTATAGATTATGTCGTAACTACAAAGTATAAAATAGAATAAATGATTTAAAAATTAAAAATACCGACTGCTGTTCAGTCGAAAAGACAAAAACAAGTTTGTTAGCAGATGGTACCCATTCGCAAATCCTAAACCAAAAATAAATTAATGGGTACCGCCTGATATCAAACTTGTTTTGGTCTTTTTAACAGCAGTCGGTTTTTTTATTTTTAAATCATTTTTCAATCATAATTTATCAATATAATTGAAAAATGACTAATACTTTATAAGCAAAACTATTAGATTGCCAAAAAATTACTGGTACTTTTGGCCTATCCATTACAACATTATAAGCCAAGATTGTACTAAACGTCTTCTCACTGTCCCTCATAAGTACGCCGATAAAATATGTAGGCTAGACGTTTAACAGAGAGTTATATTTCATCTGTTCCCACGGGGCATATAACATTTTAGCTTCTCGAAATAGGACGTACGTCCGGCCATTTTAGGATTTGATATTTGTAATATACCTATATATTACTGTATTACTGTAATGTACCTATATATTACTACCTACAATATTCTTTTGTCCTATAGCACAGAATAACTGTATAGATCAATCAATGAAAAATTGACAGGTCATTTTATGTTGTAGGAACATCTCGGCGAGTTTACCACGGAATTCCGAAATATGGTTTGTCGATTCACTGGGAATCTAATTTGTTATTAAAAATATAGCGCTAATTCGACCAAACGTTTATTAATCAAAAGTATTTCGGGATTAGATTTTTTCGGTCACCTAATGAAAGATGTATCGTTGATTCGACCAAACGTTCATCGGACCTTCGTTCTTTCAATCGGTGATGTAAAGGTCTACAGTAGTTTCGAACACTCGTAACTTAGTAAATGGTTTATTCGGTCAGACGCAAAATAACAAAACGTGTTTTAGATTCCCAGTGAATCGACAAACCATATTTCGGAATTCCGTGGTAAACTCCATCTCGGCTCATAGTTTCACAAAACTAATTAAAACGTGGATGTGTCTCAGTGGACTTCTAATCATTGCTACATTACTTAGTATTTATAAATCAAAAGCTATATTAGTTGCGAATATTAATTTTAATTCGTGACATCTCATCAGGATCCGGTTCATTTTGTCTTTCCTTTCTGCGACATCTATCCTCAACAGGCCCTTTGTTAAAATTTCTTTCTTATTTCTTGAAAAACTACAACAAAATACTTTAATTTTATACCAATTTTAGTTATTGTTAGTACATTCTTTAAAGTGTCAGCTGAAGAGAAGGGTTAGAGACGCTACTGCCTGCGGCCAATCCGGCTGGGGTAAGAGTGGCTGGTGTTACACATGTCCATAGGCCAGTGACACGCTTCCCATCAGGGGGGCCGTGTGTTTGTCTGACACCTGGGTATAAACACGTAATTACATGCAAGTTTGGGTTAAATAGGCGCCGAATTATGTAACAAACAAAGCCGTGTGGGATAGCTAGTAATATCTAAATGTGAATACAAGAATCTGTGCTTACCTATGGAAGGACCATAGACGAGATATATTTAGGTACTTAAAAAGACCGCTTTTTCGAAAGACGTCGCGACCAACCCTTTTTCTTTTTGGTACTGGTAGTTGATATCAGTGGCCCTGGAGCTTTCGACATACTCTGTAAGATAAAAATGTATGAAAACAATTATGAAATCTGGAGAAGCGAGAGACGCATGCCAAGATCGTAGCAAGTGGAAATATAAAAGAAAATATATATTTTTGTGTTCAGAATCTTTTAAATGAGCTTTTTTAATATTTTCAATATACAGAAGCAGCTATTTTACAATTTTATAATAGTACTAGCTTTCCCCCGCGGCTTCACCCGCGTAGAAGTCGCCGCCAATTAAACGACTCTCCACTCTCCACTTCTACTCTCAACTCCACTTTACTCCACTTTCAACTCCACTCCACAATACACTCTAAAAAAATAATAAAAAGTGTCGTATGTCGTTTCCTGGTTCTAAGCTACCTCCGTACCAATTTTCAGCTAAATCGGTTCAGCCGTTCTTGAGTTATAAATAGTGTAAGTAACACGACTTTCTTTTGTTTATATAGATAGTATAGAATATTTGCTGATCACCGATGATGTTTCAAAATGGGTCTCATTGCGCTTCCAAGATTTGTTCCATAGCTGCATAGTAATAAACTAACAAACAACAGTGCAAGTTAAATTAATGTTTAAAAAAAGATAAAGGTTCTGAAACGGCCAGAAACCTTTTGATTAAATTTGTTCAAACAACAATGCCTATTCAATTTTTAAATTATTATTTCGATTCGGCAACTTTCGCGAGCGTCTGTACAACTATTTTTTATTGCAATACAGATGAATATTGAATGAACTGTATGAAAGCAATTATGAAAGTTGAAGAAGCGGAAGGCGTATGCCTAAACCTCATCTACAATCTATCACTTAATATATAAGTAAGTATAAGTAATGTATAAGTATACACCTTCCTTTTACTTCCATAATTATTTGAATTAAGCTGTCCTATAATCGCAACCCATTTATATCCCACTGCCGGGCACGGGTCTCCTCTCCCCTAACAAGAGAGCTGAGAGTGTTTAGACCCCAATCCATACACGCTGGCCTAAATGCGGATTGGTGGATCGGACATGTCCTAAGAATTTCTTCTGTGACAGGTGTGTTTCCTCACGATGTTTTTCCTTCACCGTCAGTAGATGGTAAATCATGCTATTAGCATTATAAATTCCACAAAGTGAAATTCATATTGGTACTGTCCGGCCAGATTCGAACTCGATACCTCTGAGAAGGTATCTAATATCCATTCAGCTACCATCGCTTATGAAAGGGAAACTCTATTTCGCTAAATAATGAAAGGCATGTTTAGATCATTAGATTCAGCTAGTAATCGGAAAGCCTGCGAGTTCAAACCCGACTTTTCAACAACTTTTTGTATTTATTTTTATGTTCATTTTATATAGTGTTTAGTTATTTCGTCGTGTCTGCTACAGACTCGTTAGCTCAGTAGCTTAGAGCACTGCTCGGTAAAGGCTCGCCCACCCATCTTGTGTTGTTTAGAAACGGTCTCTCAGGTTAAGACTGTAGACCGTTTCGGTTTCGGGGGCGAGTCTTACCGACAGAGGACGGAGGTGCAAATCCTTCACGAGTCAATATATTTTTAGCGATTGCTTTTTACCCGACTGCCGAAGAAAGGAGGTAATGGTTTTTGTTTAAAGAAAATGTCGAACTTCGTAGTGTGACTCAAACTTCGCGATGGTCGCAAAAACTACGGAACGGATTTTGAAACGGTTCGTTTGTTTGAAAGGTTTTGGTTAGATCTTTCACATGTTAACAACATTTTTTACTTAGTTTATTACTGGTCAAATAATAGTATTTTGCGATAGTTATAAATTTTTTTGTTACGTACAGCCATTTTAACATACAAAGAAGTATCACTGTATTCATTCAGTTAACATTATTGTCGATTTGAACCATTTTTGAACGCCCTGCTATTTCTCTTGAGATTGAAGTTAAATAGCAATGTTACATTCACACTGATCTCACAATGTTTTCGAGGTATTACGAAATTTTATCCCACTACTGGCCTCCTTAGGGATGAGCCCACATAATGCTCACAGACAAGGGTCATCCCACAGGATAGCTGCAAATAATTCACTTCTATTATAACAGATAACAATTGATTTTATACCGAAGTTTATTTTTATGTGGCAATATTTGGGATAAAAGGCTTTTGGGGAATTGCTGTCTATGTGCTTAACTTTTTTTTATTAAAGTGTTGGGATTATCTGAGCTTTAGGCTTGACAGAACGGCCAGCCGTCGTCGTCCTACTGGCCATCCCTCCCCTCCCCCCTACTGGGGTTCGATAGGGCCATTATTAGCTTTTTATCTGGCCCGAGGTTTGGTGTGGTGAGAGAGAATACTTTAGGTTTTAGTCGGTCCCAGTCCAACAAACCCCGACAGGCAACTGGGATGGTATTCATGAGGATTCCCGCATGAAAATGGTGTTGCGAGGTCAGAAAAGCCGACATACATTTAATCTAAATTATGTGTCAAAACCAATATTTAAGATACTTGAAGTTGGGTTTCTTGTGATTAAAAGTTTTTATAAAAAGATTATAATATAGATTATACTAAAAAAATATAACGTTCAATACCTAGCATAGAAAATAACACAAAGTTTTAACCCTAACGCGACGAACGCCCGGGGCTACACGAGCGTCTGCATTCGAAGTCTGCCGATACGGGGCTAGTTTCTTTATTTTTATTACTCCTTAGAGCAGTCGGGGCTAAAGAAAGATGTTGTGTGGATAGTGAATAATGCAGACAAAGGGTTAGCTTGGCTATGTAACATTGTATCGCTCTTTCATGTAATATAACAATGATATCATTCTGTGTATTATAGTCTTGTTTTTTTTCAATTTAGGTACATAATACCGGGTGTAAGTAAGAGAAACGCTATCAAAAACTAAGACAGTGATTGATAGTGCCAAAGATAAACATTTACTTGAGTCTTTGCGATCAGCTTAATTATTTTATATTAATATTTTTTATTTTCAAATTTAATTCTATTATTCACAATCTAGAACAGCTAAACGTAACCGACTTCATTCGTTTCGTTCCAGTTCGGGAGGTCAGACGGTAGTCCCTCACGTAAAGGCTAAGATAAACCAATCTATAAGAAAAAGAGGAGTAAGAAAGCTGACTTTGTAACCCAAATGACTTAAAAAGTAATATTCTAAAATACTTACACTGATATTCTTTTTAATAACAATAGCGAGGCCTCCACCACGACCGGGCTTTGCCCCTGCAGGTCGTGGCACACGCCCTACGAGGTACCTCGACTGGCCATAGGGCTTAGGAGCTGGTTCACTATCTTCTTCGTCGTCAGACGCTGTAAGAGAAATTCTTTGAGTAAGTAATTTGTAGAGACGGTGAATCGGCAAACGGGAGGTGAAATGACTTGGAAAATGTAGCTGGGATTAATGAATGCGAAACGTGGAGAACGAGTGCTATGGTTTTTCTATACCACTTAAGTGGCAGACTAGCACACGGTCTACCTGATGGGAAGCGGTCACTGTCTATTGATATTTGCAACATCAGGGACGTCACATTCGCGCTACCGACCCTGTAAAAACCTTCTAAAATCCTTCTTGAAGAACCCCATATTGTAGACGCTAGAGAAAACCACAGCAAGGAGATCATTCCACAGCCTAACCGTGCGCTGAATAAAATTCCTCTCATACCTAACAGTCCGCATTGACAGATGAAGCGTGTGAGGATGAATTCTCTCCTTGTGAAAATGCGATGTAACTGCGAGAATCTCTCCGAAAGCTAAGCGGTTCCACACCGTCTACAAGTATATATGAAGAGACTGGTAACTTGCAATGTGCTGCTAAAAGCAACTGTGCTTGTTCGAGATATCTAGATTCGGACTTGTTTGAATATTGAATTATTTATGAAGTGTCCATCTGACTAACTTGCGTTGTTTTAAGTCGAGAATTTCAAGAACGGAGACTGAATATCAAGAACAAGGCAATGCCTTTTGGACCACTGTTCACCCTGGTGCCAGAAGACCTACAGAACACCGCGGCCATAATAACCATCGAGTTGTGTTCCCGCCGGTAAGTAGGGTAGCCAGAGCTCACTCCTCCCATCCCTTCCTAGCCTCCCACCCCTTCCCAGCCCTCCCCCCTTCCCTTCAGGGTAGGCAACGCGTGTGTGACACCCTTAGTGTTGCACACGTTCATAGGTCACGGTGACCGCTTCCCATTAGGTGGGCCGTGTGCTTGTCTGCCACCTAAGTGGTATAGAAAAAAGACCCGAGACGACATGCGGTTTTAGTCGGTTCGATTCCGACTATAGAAAGTTAGGAGAGTTAAATCTGTCGTATGTTTGATAGAAATTGGTTAAGTTAAAAGATATAAGCAAAAACTACCCGATGCGCGTGAGCAGATCCACAGTCATCAGCTAATAGTAAATATTTAAAAAAATCATCAACTACAACTTACAATCTCGGATCTCACTATGCTTCAAAATTCCAGGCAGTTTGTACTTCACTCTACTTCGACTCCTACTTCTAGAAGTATAGTCAGAAAGGCCAGATTCCTCTGGCTCAGACTTGCTGTGGATTTTACATTTCTTCTTCTTCACGTTACTGTTATTATACTTGAGGATTCTGTGAAGAGGTTCTGAGTGAGTGAGTCAACCCTAAACGCGTGACAGTTGACAGCGGCAAACTTAGCGCGAACGGGTAGTATTTTTCAACACGTTCCATCCTTAGCTTTTATTCGTTCATGTTTTCTAACTCTCTACATCTACTCAACTTTCAATGTTCCATATCACACCTCACATCCATGTTAATATTCGGTGCCGTAGACTTAATTCACTTTGGCTAATTCACCCAGGGTAATTAAGTATACTATTTAGTAGACTTAATTCACCTGCTTGCGTGGGTGATTCAGGTATACCGTTTAGTAGACTTAATTAACCTGGACTATTTCACCTAGGGTAATCCAGTCTAGTAGTAAGCAGACTTAATTCGCAGTGTTTTCTTCACAGTATAGTTTATGCACTCGGGTAAATTAAGGAAAATGTTTAAAATATTAACATTTTAATAATAAAATACAACCTGTTTTCGTATAACTAATGTAATTATGTGCTTGAAAAACAAAAAAAAAAAAAATTGAAAATCCACTAAACAAACAAAAAGCACCAAACAAGCTAATTCCGCACCAAAACCCAAAAAGCTACACAAAGTGAAGGAAACAGGGAACTTAAAGGATGCACCGCGCAAAATAAGACTAAATTAGAAAGTACCTATGTTAAAAAAAGGCTAGGCCGGGTTCATGGCTAAAAGGAGGATAGGTATCATAATCACCTACGCAAGCAGGTGAATTAAGTCACAAAGGAGAATTAGCTCAAGTGAATTAAGTTTACTTAACAGTAGGTATACATAAATCACCTATGGAAAAAAAATAGAAACAGGTGAATTAAGTCTACTAAGTAGTATACTTAATTACCCTGGGTGAATAAGCCAAAGTGAATTAAGTCTACGGCACCTAATATTCGCCTCTCTATAAAAGCGGTCATCTTTCATTCGTTCAAAGTCATGTAGGCCAACAATGACATACATACCTTATACAACAAACATGCAAATTACGCCTTTTTACCATTGGGGTAGGCAGAGACAACATCTTTCCACTTGCTACGATCTTGGCATACTGTTTGGAGTTACTGTTTACATATTGTTTAGGAGGCAGGACACGACGGTA
Organism: Lithosia quadra; assembly: GCA_963576445.1. Taxonomy (NCBI): domain Eukaryota; kingdom Metazoa; phylum Arthropoda; class Insecta; order Lepidoptera; family Erebidae; genus Lithosia; species Lithosia quadra. The sequence goes on from OY754896.1 coordinate 8,788,206, forward strand.
TCTCCCGTCCGAAATGAGCTGTCCTACTGGGGTAGTACCTCCGCCCTACAGAACACCGCGGCCATAATGACCAGTGTTGGGTTCCCGCCGATAAGTAGGGTAGCCAGAGCTTACTGTACCCCTCCTCCCCCCCCCCCTTCCTAGCCACCCCACCCCTTGCAGCGCAGCCTTTACGTAGGCAGCGTGTGTGTGATACCCTTAGTGTTGCACACGTCCATAGGCCACGGTGACCGCTTCCCATCAGGTGGGCCGTGTACTTGTCTGCCACCTACGTATTATAAAAAAAAATTCTCTTCTTCAACTTTCATAATTGTTTTCATACACGCACGCTTTTTGCGAGTACACTTGATAATAAAATTGATATTAAATACTCACGAAAACCTATTTCTTTTCTTAAAATTTTCAGAAGCGACCGAACTACACGATGTTTCCTCAGTTTCGGAATCTGTGTACATGTACGCTGGTTTCCCCATATTAAAACGAATCAACTTTGTAGTTTTAATGTCTTGTAATGAATTGTCTTACATTGTTTTATGTTCATGGAGTGTTACTTTAAGAATAAACCTGTTTTAGATGTTATTTTATCATTTTTATTATTTAAGTAAAACATGACACTTAAAATTTTGATAATTTTTATCTCGTTTAATGATTTACCCGCAGAATATTTATAAATCTATGGTATAGACTTCTAAAGTTAAAGAGTTTTATAACATAAAAACTTCTTAGAAAAAATGCATCCAACGATAATATGCCATTATTCTTAGATACTAGTTTCTGTCCTCGGCTCCGCTCGCGTCGAACCCTTTTATCGTGGCAAATAGCTTTATTACATTGAATATTCAAACGAAACATTTTCTAACAATAAACTCATTTAATTTAAAACAATAAAGCCCAAATATCAATCACGGTTCGCATAGCTTCAAGATTCTAATTCAAAATTTGTTCAAGTTCTAATTTTGAAAAAGGTACTATTCTGTATTCAAAATGGATACGCTTTAATTGTCAGCGATTCATTTTCGCGGGAGAGTCCGTTATTTTAAAAGGAATTGAATTATTCATTCAATAGTATACTGTGATTATAATGTCTATGGTTTAGTTAGCGTTTCATACTTTGTTAATTTCACGCTTTTTGGAATTCCGTGTAAAATTGGCACGTTCGTTAAATGTTAAATATAATTCCTAATCAATTATAACAATGAAGTAATCTAAACGAAGACTACGGCTGCTTCCGCAAATAGTAGGCAGGTCTCGGTCCTACTTGCTAAAGCGGCGATAACCTTCATTTTCTGAAGTCGGTTAAACGTAATAGTAAAAAGATCCATCTCCACGAATTGATAGAACAATTGCGACAAACATCTCACTCTATTATGGAACATTGAAAATTTGAAATGACTTCATCTTTTTGGCGGTATTGGTAAAATAAAATTATCTCCGACTTCCGAGCCTTTTCCTGACTCATGCAGGGTCCCCTTTCAGACTTATTGCGAAGCGGCGTACTTCGATATTTTCCGTAAAGCGACTGCCATCTGACATCCACAACCCATTGGCGATATCGAAGTTCTGTAATCAGACCAGCTGTCGGACTTTTAGTGCTCCAACTACCCGTAACGATAGCCCACGATAGCCATAGATGTTCATATAGCAACCGGAACTAATGGCTAAACGTGCTCTCCTATGCACGGTAGAGTCTCAATATTTCAATGGTCAACAGTCCTAACACTAACCTGGCTAGAATTGCTTAACTCTGCAATTTGTTACCAATCGAGACCCCAAAGACAGTAAGACATAATTTTAACTACGTTTAAAAAACCGACTTCACAAACTAATATTTTTTACTTTTTAATGTACAAAAATAGAAAAGTAGGGTACCTATTTATGAGGTTTATTATGTACAAAGGCATCAAAAACAGAATATTTGCTGTAAATTTGATGACTTCCTCTCGATTTTCCTAAGATCCCAGCATCAGATCCTGATACCCTGGATATGGGACCACCTCAGAAGTAACCGCGTTCAAACAAAAAAAATTAAAAACCATCCATACTTGGCGCCGCTATCGCGTAATATGATACATACAAAAAAAATAGCGTACGAATTAAGAACCACCTCCTTTTTTGAAGTCGGTTAAAAACAATGAAGATACGATATCCTACACATACAGTTACATAGTTTAACCAAGCAAATACACATCTAGTCGTCTAGAACTCAATTTGCCGCAACCGCTAGTCGCCCTTAGCCAGTTAGCTTCTAATTTCAATTCAATGACGGTCCCCGTAGGAATCAATTGGTGGAACCACAATAGATGTCGGAGATATCTCGACAGGTGTACACTTGAGCTAGATGTAATAGCTAGAACATTGCTAGATAAAGTCAGTGCTAAACGAGTAAGCGATGCGATAGTGAAGATAGAAACGGTTTCAGGGTTGAGGGTGACGATAGGTTACGGTGACCGCTTCCTATCAGGTGGGCTGTGTGCTTATCTGCCACCTACTTCTTCTTCAACCTAGTGCCAATCCCAGTCACTTTCACCTCGGAGTCTGGGGTCCGCTTTACCAGTGTTAACTGCGGATTTGGCTGGACCTCGATATTTTCCGTGAAGCGACTGCCATCTGACCTTCACAACCCAATGGTGAGATTAGGTGATATCGAAGCATTGCAGCTAGACCGTTGTTGTTAGACTTATTAGGGCTCCAACTACCCGTAACGACCGCCATAGATGTTTGTATGGCAACCGGGACCGACGGCTTCACGTGCTCTCCGAGGCTCGTCTGTCACGTAAGTGATATGAAAATAAATAGAACATCAATACTATCCAAAACAATTTCTTTGTAGTTTCAATGCGATAACAAAAATAGAAATGGAATATTGCCGCTGCCAACGGTCGGTATTTTTAACAGAACTATACCTAAGTAAACAATTTCTTGGGTATACAGGGCTCTACAAAGACCTTTGGAGTTAAACCAACCTTACCTGCAAGATGATGCATCTGGTAATTAAAGGATGAGGCTCTAGTACAGGATTTCATAGGAGAGTCAGACGATAGTATGCGATAAAAGCCTAAAATAAATAATAAAAAAGCATAAATCCCAGGTTCTTTAACGGGGCGTGAAAAGGCATCTGCCTAGGCCGTCAAGGTAGGGACCGCCGTTTTAGGACGAATGGTGTCTAGAATGGCGGCCCGTACCCTCAAGACTTTACCCTAGCTTCTTACCATTCAGCGGGGTTAAGTCAATTGACGGACTGAATATAAAAAAAAACGAGAAGTAGGTAGTCGGTCCATGGTTTCAATATGTATTGAGGCACAATAACAATTCTTACTTGATATAAATTAAAATAGGTATACTCGTATCTTAGGAAACGTGAATCCAAGAAGTTATGTACAAAATAATTATGTTCCTTGGATCGCTATTAAATAACAAAAGTTTGTTTAAATTCCAATCAGAATTATGCTGAAACTTATTAATTATCATTCATTAATTTTAATGAAGAATGGATAGAAATAACCTATCTGAATATTGCCGAAAACATGTAAAACAAACTTGAGACCCCTAAAATAATTATGTTTATTAATACTAGCTATCCGCGGCTTCATCCGCGTGGAAATCTGATCCTGTTTCTGCAACCTCTGCAAGAGACACGTGAAGACTCTACAAGCAGACCTCTACCGCAGATGGCAGCGTCTCCTCTGCTAGTAAGAAGCGCTGCCGACTGTTGTCCAGAGCGTAATGCGTGGAGTGGCCCTCTAGAGGGCTGCTCCGAGGCTCTCCACGTGTCCCTCTGACTATCAACGAGCATAGTGGGTGGCACGATGCTCACTCCACCCCTTCTTCCGGGGGGTCATGGGGGCCATCTTAAAGCCGTAGATGGCCCAGGGTCAGCTGGGGTGCGAGGGATATGCCCACTGGGTAACCTTATACCCCGGTAACTAAGGCCCGAGACGGCGTGCGGTTTTAGTTGGCTCGATCCCGACGTAACCACCCCCGATAGCCGACTGGGATGGTACCCATGGGGATTTCCGTACAATAAAAAAAAGGTGGTATTTAGCTGAGCCGTGACACTGGTGCGAACAGTTGCAGCTACTCCATGCACGACCGAACTTGCGCTTGATATAAATTGAGGAGCTGGGAGCTGTTTCGGCGATGCCCAGGGTGCACCGCGTGGAGATTCTGAATTCTAGATACGCACCCCAATTTAAAATCCATGCGATTACTTGATTCCTAGCATAGCATTTAGCTAGTCTACAAGCATTAGATACACGAGTACACAGTTAAACACGATTAGATATTCGGAATGCAAGCAATGGGCGGCCGATGAGTCGATCTATTGACGAAGTGCATTTTAAAGTGTGTTGTCGTATGGGGGGATGAAGGGAACGCTGCTCTGGGGGTTTAGGGTTCAGTAAAAGCAAAGAAGATTTGTGTGTGTGTGTGTGTGTGTATGTTATGTACGCTGGGTCAGACTCGACTCAATCCCAACCTACTAAAAGCCCGCGAAAGCTAGCGTGTCTGTTTTGTGTGTGTGTTTGTTAGTGTGTGTGTGTGTGTGTGTGTGTGTGTGTGTGTGCGTGTGTTTGTGCGTGTGTGTGCGCGTGTGTGTCTTTGTGTCTGTATGTGTGTGTGTATTTGTATGAGTTCTCTTATTACACGCTTGCATTTGTATTCCACGAACAAGACGGGGTCCCTTTTAATACTTTAATATAATTTTTTTCTTTTACCAGCTGGGCTGTTGACTTTGAAACGAAGGAAAAAATAATTTAATCTTGCAAGATTGCGTTCCATATAGACACAGTCATTAAACAAGTGTCATTACTAAGAACTGCTAAGAACCAAAAGAACTGTGCAATATACTGATTAGTATGATAAAAATATTCATGAATATTCTCAGAGCGCCATCTAGACATCGTTTTTTTTGTATTTGCCACGTCAACATGACTTCACCTCGCCTGACGGTAAGCTAAAGGTAAAGTTTCCGTACTGGGGTTAAAACTACATACACCGATAGTGCTACATTGGTGGCCCTCAGCTTACGGCCTCATCAATACAGTCACAAAATATAAGTATAAGAAAGTATAGACGCTAGACGGCGCGGTCACTTCACAAAAGAAGTGACCGCGCCGTCTCTCAATACTTATAATTTCTATTTGGAGCGGCGGACGCGCTTTTTTCTCCTCGAATTGTTATTATCGTTCTCAATTAGGTATCAGGGCCGTGGCTTCGTCCACGCATTATTAGCGTATTAGCACGTAGCGTTATCAACATCCCTCCTTTGCTGTTTAACCATTAATTCAATAAAGTCACCCATGCTAGATGTCTTGTAAATAAATAAGCACCTATGGTGTATTGTCCTATTGATTGAATGGAAATAAAAATGAATGTTATTTATTAATATTGGTTCTTTTCCTTACAAAAATAGGTCGAGCAAAATAAAGTACTTGTAGTTTCATCACAAATTTGATTTCTTTCAAAGTTATAATGAAACACGGCTACCTAAGGTTTCTTCATTGCCACGTGAAACAGTTTCGATATAACGAAATTCAAAGTTACAAGGAAACGTGGCAATAGGGATTCTTCATTGGCACGTGAGTTCTCGATATGGCGAAATTACTGTTTTGCGTTTGGGGCTACGAGTATTTTAACTTGTTTGCATGTTGAAATCCATACCATAATATTCGTGACATGACATAAGTTTTCATATAAATATACTCTTAATATATTTCTATCATGACATAATGTAGTCAGTGGCAAAAGTATATGATCATTTATAGAAGCAAAAAAAAACAGCCCGCTGAGTTTCTTGTAGAGTCTTCTCAGGATGCGTTTCGAACCGGTGGTGGTCCATTTGCTTATCTAGTATTAAATATATCTATTTAATACGGACGTTTTGTAAGTCCTGTATAATGGTACATACAGAATAACTGATTTTGGAATTTTGACTTTTAGATATGGAAAATTATTTATTGACAATTATTTATTGTCGGTTTCGAGTGCTTTTGACCTGCCCTTTTTGCCATAACTCCTTAATTCAGTCAGTGTATACTCTGCGAGGTCGACCCCGGCCTGCCTGCCCACTTACATGTGCCTTACATATTGCTTAGTATTCATTCGGTCTACGTGCCCAAACCTCCTTAGCATACCCTTTTCGATTCTCATTTGTTATTCTAATAATACTACATTTCATTAGAAAAACATTAGATACCAAAGATCTATCAAACAGAATGTAATTCCCTACGTAATTTAAGTTTCCAAAAGCCCACCCAGGAGATTTGTAGGCGGAGAGTGGTCCGTCGGACCGGTGCGAATGCCCGAATAAATCTAATAAGCGTTGGACGGGTTATTTATGTGCCACGGTTTGGTGATCGCGTTACAAGTGTTAAGTCAGTGTTACCAGTTTTGGTGGTTAAAGGGTTTTGTAGTAATAATTTTGTTCGTTTAGAAATTATATTGAATTAAAAAATATTTTTAAATGACTCCATTGCGATTTAATTTGTGTTATTTTGTGATACTATCGCAAAATAAAAAAGTGTAACGCAGTGCAGGTATTTTGAGACAATTTGCAGTTCAAACTATGAGACAACCGCCATCTTTAGTCTCCCATTGACTACAGCTGCTGAAAAATAGCCTAAAAATACTAAATAACATCAAATTAATCGCAAAAGAATCCATTAAGAATCTACTTCAATGTGTTATTGTTGTATCTACTCCACGGGGTGGGATAGAAGGGAAGAGCGATACTGATGCTCGAGTCTTCTCCATAAGTAGTGGCATTGCCTTGAAAGCTACTACACCACGATGGAGAGAAGATATGCTCCACACACAACGTTTCAATTGAATTTGTGAGTACGTTATAAGAGCGAACCTACTGCTGTCTACCGGACATTTCCAAATTCCCACTTGCTTTTCCTAACTTTCTACCTCCACAGTATCTAATTGTGGCCCGTTACATGGTACAAAATATATTTCAGATAGTGGCAACACTGACTCGTATTAGTAGTTTTAGTTAATAGTTTACATGTATCTTTATTAGGTCGTACATTGCAACCCGTACGCTTTAGAATCCCTTAAGTGTATTAGTGGAAATTCCATATATCTTGTAAGGGTAGATATTCACGGATATTTTATCGCCAATGGGGTAGGCAGAAGTTTTTCTATGTTCAGGTACAGTCAGCGTCAAAGGTTGATGATCATTTTCAGTTTCAAAATTTTATTGAAAAATTAATTAGATATCTTATAAGATACAATGTAAATGACTGAATTATAAATTCTCATTCTCATTATTCTTTGTCAAATGAAAAAAAATAACCGTATCTACCTACCGTACTTAATAAAAACGGGTTAATTTAATCCAATTGTAAATCATTGTTCACCTTTCTTCAAATGAAAGAAAGAAACAACAATTTACAAAGAGCGCTAACCGTTTTGACGATATTTATTATGACCGCTGGTTGTCAAGCAAGTTGAGTCCCCACTGATCTGTATTATTTTATGTATGTATTATGTATTATTTTAATACAGATCAGTGTGAGTCCCATTCCACTTCGCCATTATAACATCACTAGCTTACCCGCGCGCGGCTCCGCCCGCGTGAATGTTGACTATCGTCACCAAGTCTTTTTTAAACTGAGGGACTACCCGTACTAACTTTCAATGTGTCTATTCCTTGGCAAACATTGGTTGCAGCTAAACGTATTTATTTCAGCTCGAGTCCTATCAAATCCTTCAAGGTAAAGTGCCGTGCATCGCAGCCAAAACCAGTCTGTCTACCATCATTGTCCTTTTATGGAGATTTTATGGGGATTAGATTGCTGCTCTGGCCAAGCGTTGAAATATTGATTGTTGATCTTATGAACTGTTGTGTTGATCCCGCGTATGTATCCCGTGTGACTTGCAAGACGCCGTTTGATAAACCCTTTTACCATAGTTGCATTGCACTTTCACATTCGATGCACTATTTCAAATTAGTTAAACATTATTTATTTCCGAAAATCTGGTTTTATCGGTTTTTATTATTAAAATCTTACTATGCAGACATTGACATTTTGACAACCTGATTTGACATTCAAAAAAAAAAGAAAGAGTATAATAACTCGTGTGTATAATAATAAAAACCGTCCCGGTTCCGTACAACACTGGGTTGAGGGACGAACTTAGCTTTGCTGCAGTGCTTCTTGTCTTGACTGACAGACATAGGTACCCACAGATTTTTTTTTGTGATGTGGGTAATATTTACGCTTTCTCAAACTTTTACCTTTACCTTTGCCATAAGATTTAACTTTCTGCAAAATATCTGGATTCTAGCCCAAAAAGAAGTACCCTTTCTTTTTCTCCGTGCGAAAACCCCGTCGGGCTTCAACTCAACGGAGCTATCGCGGCAACGGAGAGGTTAGTATGTCGGACTCCTACTGACTAAAATCGCACGGTCTTTCGTCATATCGGCCTATGTGACCCGGGATCCGGTGTGTCCTAGAAAGGATATCCCAGAAACCTCGACCTTATCTACAAAAAAGCACGCGTGGAAACATAACGCCCTGGCACCCTGGGCCTGCTTCTGCTAGGGTGACGGTTAGCCCCGACTGTCATCCTAGACCCGCAATCATGGAGAACGGAAATAGTTCTGCGAACTACGCCGCCCGGTGCACCTTCAACGGCAAGGGCTGGCAGTGCTAGATATCTCCAGTAGCTTTTCCGCTGCTGTTTCTGCGCTCATTACCGCCTCGCAAAAAAAGCGGTCACGTTCCACATACACTCTATGGTGACCATGGTCGGCACCAGAGCCAGAGCATGAGGCTCCCTACACCGACGTCTGCTTCAAGGATATGACGCCACTCTATTCACTCTGAACACTCTGCCAATGTGTAAAGCGGCGAAGTGTCCACGGAGTAGCCCCGGCAACGGTGGCATTTGGGCGTCAGCGCCCGGCCTACTCAATGCAGGAACTCACCAAAACAGCCATGCCCATCAGTGAGTCTTGGATAGCTCAGGGTCATGGGCCACCTACCCTTTTAGACCCAAGACAGAATGCGATTTTGGTTAGTCAAGTCCGATATTACGTCCCTACTACGGAGGGGAGAGATCCGTGGGGCTTTCCGCACGAAAATCTCCGGTTGCGGTGCAGGTGACTCACTCACGTGGCGAAAGGCCACTCAACGACCTCCGTCCTCCATGAGCGCAGGCCTGGGGTTGGTAAGTGACTCGATAGTGAGACCACAGTTTGGATAGTACGCTTTGTGTAATGCCTATCCGCAACATTCCTTTGATCTAATTCAATAGATGCCTCTACGTGTTCCTAAGAAAGAGGTCTTGACAGACAGACAGACGGATAACGAAGAGATCCTAAGTATAAGGGTTTCGTGTTTTCCTATTGAGGCACAGAACCCTAAAAATAAATATATCCTCTTTGCCTTTGAGTAAAAAGAAACAAAGGATTAAAATTTAGACTGAGTCACTTTTAGTTCCTGTTGCCATGACAACAATATAGATGGCGTAAAAAACGTCTGCGAACATCTAATTTTCTTATTATTTCCTATTATTTCTTTATTTCATGAATTAATCATATCTTTTTAATTTTCTTATATGCTATTCGCAGCGAAGACAAATCTAACAAATCATAGATCATGAAAATCCGTTCAGCCGTTCTTGAGTTCTAACAAAAGTACCTTTTTGGACCCTTTTAAGGGCTTTAGGGTTTGAATTTTTAAAAATCCTTTCTTAGTACACCTCTACGCATCAAAACGAACACACCCATCAAATTTCAAGTCTCTACGACCAGTGGTTTAGGCTGTGCGTTGTCTCTAGGTCAATCAGTCAGTCAGGACTTTGAGTTTTATATAATGTATATTGATTATTCATTCGCCCTTACTTAGTATGTACCCGGCATGAAAAAAAATCACGACCTACAAAACCTTTCTAACTTTTGCAAAATAAACCTGCATAGTTTTAGAATAAACATTGCTATTTTAATAAACAGGAGAGCAGTCCTCATAACGCGCTAGTAGAGGGCGCTCACATATTTCCAAAAATAACGTTACCGTTATATTGAAATAACTGTTTCAGTTATTGTACAATAATAAATGTATACGTTAAATGGGGGAAGAAGGAATTTTTATATTGCTTAGATGTTTCGTTTTACTTTTTAATAATGTTTGGCTTGCGGGATATTTAGGTACGTCAAGTTAATATAATTTTGTTTTAGCAGCCAAATTACTAGGGAGAATGTTAGTATTTACACTTATGTATATTTAATTATTAGGTACTAGGTGTGCCTGCGACGTCATCTGCGTCGTATTAGATTTTTAAGGTTTTAATTGTTTATTTGGAACCCTAATTCTTTTTCTAAAATTAAAGTGGTCTAATAAGTATGGATTCTTTTGTTGCTTTTTTATATTCCACAAGTCAACATAAGTTCACCTCGCCCCATGGAAAGCTAAAGGCAAAGTCTCGTGGCCCTCAGCTTGACGGCCTCATGAAATGCTTTTTCACGCCCTGCTTATGGAACCCGGGACTATAAGGAGAAAGGAAATTATATTGCTACTTGATATACTTGATACTTGAGGAAAATTTCGAACCAATGCGACTTTTCAAAGTGCTCCGAAATCTAGTTCAAACATGCCCCAACCAAGCCTATAAAAACTAACAAAAAAAATATAAAAATCAATGTAGGTACCTAGGTACTTACTCGTAAGATAAGATTTTTTTTCTATAATTTCGAGACTGAAAAACTGTGTATTTTGTTTTTTTTTTTATATATTGGACACGTGAACATGATTTCACCTCGCCTGATGGTAAGCTAAAGGTAAAGTCTCAACTAAAGCTAAAAGTAAAGGTAAAAAATTACGATAATTTGAGTAAAAAAACTCATATAAACCACAGCTCATATAAACTCTCGCTTAGAGAGTGGATTGCTAGTATATATTTATGTTAGGTATATCTGCAGCTATTGGACTGCAAATTTTGCTAAATTCAGTCGTATAGATAAGATGGCTGACACCTGTATAATAAAACAACGTCAGGAGCGAGCTCGTACTCGCATGCAGGCATACCGTTCAATTTACGTTCAAGAAAGGTAGCGTCAGCAAATAAAATACAATAATTATGAAAAAGTAATAATTTTTGAACATCATCTACATCCCCTTGTCACAATTATTTGGAACCAGCGCAACATACCTAATTCTTCTTCATGCATTTCTGTTAGATGTCATCTCCTCAGTCACTTCCTTCCTAGCCCTGTCCTCATTCACTATTTATAATAATTAACAACAAAAAAAACAATGTTTGAATAGTGCCGACTGACACTACATAGAGCCTGAACCGGTAGGAGCGCAAACTTGAAATTTTAATAGTTTATGTATAAAATAACCAATCAAATAAAAAAAATCTTGGTTAAAAAACTTAAATTTACTATTTAATTAAAATATCTGAAAAAAGCACACCGGTACATAATCATGCATCAACAGTCGTATATCATGCTCAAAATGTAGTACATACATATACCTATTTATGCTCACACCTTTTCCCTCCGGGGTAGGCAGAGACAAAGGGCAGGTCAAAAGCACCCGAAACCAGCGGGCTTGCATGAAAGGTTTAATGATAGTCCAGGAAGTGTGGACGGAGGAAACAGATTGCGAACTGTTATATCTGTCAAAATGTAGTAATAAATGTTAAATATCGCTAGACAGTTTTCAGGTGTTTATATTTTTTTGCTATCCATACCTACCACAGAAACTTTGAGCGTCGTTGACCTGGTACTAATTCAAATGTACGAACTATGCACCGCTAGCAATGCAGTGCTCTAGTGCACTAGGCACACAAATTATATCCCTGGAGAGATAGATATCTATCGTTCTAGACTTTTAGCAGGAATTGTACACAATAAAATATTATTTCAATATTTTATTCACTCATTTTAAAAGACAAAAGCTAAGTTTTTTAGTACAGTGCCATCTAGCGAAATTTACGTAAAATATTACGCAACTATTAATTCTGAATCGCGCAATATAATATAAGTTCTCCAGTTACATAGTGTTATAAGTATCACGACATCCCATCCTCCTGGATGGCTTGGGCATTGGATGTAATCGGAATAACCACTGCTGCATGCTATTTGCATTGGCCTGGGTGTTTCATATAAAAGTATGTACCTACAAAAAAGTATTTAAGTATCTTTATCCGCATTTTAGAAGCCATAACATAACACAATAGTTTAGGTCTAGAGAGCGCTGTGTAAGAATGTTCTAGAATATTTATTTATTATCATGATGAAGTCCTCAATGGGAATAGTTAGCATGTAATTGCTTTAAAATTTTATTGAAATGATGAAGTATACGGTAAAGACTTTGATTATATAAGTGTCTAGATGGAGTGTCAAATGCACAGAAACTTCCCAAAAAGTAAAAGCCGACTGTTGGCCGTTAAGTACTTACGCGCTTCTCAGTCACCATCGTGTCAGCCCGGTGTCACTACGTAATTCCCGCGGAAAACAAACACTAAAAACTGTTGAAATAATGACGGCTTGTACGTTTAAAGTGTGCCGGAATTATAAAGGACGACTAAAGACTATCACAAACATTACCTATCGTCGGTAAGTAACCAAAATACAACTTAAATTATTTTTTCTTTCCATCATAAAATAATGTCATTTATCACACGCCATATTTGTGAGTGTGGCCAGTTTTTTTAAAATTTATGTTTATCGATTTGGGGAGCCAATCTCCCGAAAATTTGGGAGATTGGCTCCTCAAATCGATTTGATTTAGATTAGAACATTATTTACTAACTACGACAAAGCTAAAAGAGGGTTATGATTTTGACAAGCAAAATCATTAGATTATAGATAGATAGTTCCTTCGTGACTACTACTTATTAGAATGTTATTGGATAAATGAGGTACCTACCATTAGAAGCGTTTTTATTTTCCGCTTTTATATATTTCATACTACTTAGATGACAGACAAGCACCACCATTTTTTTTTCCGTGCGGAATTCCTCATGGATACCCACCCCGCGGCCAGCGGGGCAGGTTATGTCGGACTCTTACCGACTAAAACCGCACGCCATCTAGGGTCTTCTGACGCCAGGGTGTAAGGTGGCCCAAAGAGCATTTCCCTCGCACCCCGGCTTGACCCGGGCCAGCTCCAGATTCAAGATGACCCCCTCGGGTTTGGGAACCACGTGGTTCCCGTCATGCCCCCGGAATAGGAGGGGGCGCGCTGCCGCCTCGGCCTCCTTCTGCTAGGGTTATATTTCACTATAAGATACCATCACATATTAAAGTCGGAGATGGCCACTGAGTTTGATTTTTTATTTTACACTTATGATTGCCCATGATATTATTTCCCTCATAATATATCCTTGAGTAGGGCCGGTCGCATCCGAGGCTGGAAAAGCGGACCCGGACTCCGAGGTAAAGGACCTCGGCGTCCGGGTTCACTTTTCCAGTCTAACTACGACGCGGCTGTACTTAAATATTTTCCATTAGTTGACTGCCATCTGACCTTCCCAAGTCAATGGTGGTATAGAAGTTCTGTACTTAGAACTGTTATCGGACTTTTTAAAACTTCAACCTCTATGGTACTCGTAACGACTACCATAGAGGTGTATGGCAACCGGAACGGAACCGAACGCTTAACGTACCCTTCATTTAACAGTCTGTTGCATATTTTTATTTTTTTTCCAAATGTCTAGTCTAGTCTACTTTAGCCATTTAAAATACATATTTCCAAAAACATACCGTCATAAAGACACATATATATTAAACTTGACATTTAATTAATAAATAAAAAAAAATCGCATAGCTATGATTACATTATAATAGCCATGCGATTTTTGGGAAATTTTGTAGTAGCTGGTATCACTATTTACGCACACAGATAAATGAATGCATCGTGTAAAACACAGGCCGCACGCACACATGTCTGTCAAAGTTGACATATTTTTTATCTGTTGGTAGTACGGCGACGCTCCATCTAGACACTTATATAATCAAAGGGTAAAGATTAGATTTTTATATCGTCATAAAATATTGATAGTGGATATGTGCGCAGTCAGTTCTAAGTTTTAACTTGGTTTTAACCCACTTTTATTACCCAAAGTTTTTACGAGTTTACCTACCTACGTGTATGCGAACAAACCCGCCATGTTAGACCCATTTGATTTGTCTAGTTATGTACTTAGGTACTAGAATGCTTGTCTTAAAAAATGTATTTTTAAAATTAATAACTTATTGATAATTTAGTCCGAATTTAAATTCTATAAGTTTGCCTACTGTGCTTATCTATAAAGTCCTACTGCGCATCTAGCCAAAATTTTTCACCTGAATTAAGTAGGTATACTTACTTGACGGAGGTAGGTATCACCCGTCTGTATTGAGCAATCCGACTCGGGTAGACGTACCTCCGCCCTACAGAAGACCGCGGCCATAATAACCAGCGTGTTGTGTTCCCGGCGGTATGTAGGATAGCCAGAGCTCAAAGCCTTCCACCAAACCTCTATCTCCCCAATCCCATCTCCAACCCTCCCCAAACTCCTCAATCCCCCCCTCCCAGGGCGAGTGTGACATCCCTGATGTTGCACACGACAATAGGCCACGGTGGCCGCTTCCCATCAGGTGGGCTGTGTGCTTTTCTGCCACCTAAGTAGTATAAAAAAACTTCTAATACAGTTTGCGTCCACATAATGAAACGCAAGGCAAAAAACACTCATTCGTTCATTCCACCTTCCCTATTTTTTCTAACTCTACCCCTGATTGATGAGAGAGCGAATAAATCGCAATTCTGTTCTGTTTGTTATAAGGAAAGTTGAATTTTCGGATTGTGGGAACATTATTGATTAATGATCAATCGGAAATGAGGCTGAGGTCATATATGTTTTTCGTGAGTTTGGCAGAAAAAAGGTGTACCTACCTAATTTTGCTGTGCTGTTCTGCATAGAATATTAATCTCAAGGGATTAGGTATATTTGTTTGCTAAATGAAATACAAATCTAAAAACGTACCATTTTTGAAAATATATTCTTCAACTTCAAAAAAGAGGAGGTTCTCAATTCGAACGGTATATTTTTTTACTAAGAAATACTTAAAAAATCAAAAACCTGGTTGCGTAAAAAACTAAAAAGAAAAAAAACAAGAACTTAGACGTCCTGTGGTCTAGAAATATAACAACATAACAGTCGGGATCCATTGAAAAATTGGATTGCCTGTCGAATAATGATATAAAATAATATTCTACGATATTCTACACAGCGCTCTCTAGACCCAAACTAGCTTGTGTTTTAGGTTCTAGAATGCGGATAAACATACTTGTACGTGTAATGCATAAATATTATACAATACGTAGAAACACACTCATACCAATGCAAATAGACATTCATGCATACAAATACTTGCACTGAGCGGAAATCGAATCCACGCTCCATGTTGCAGCAGTCGAATGCACTACCGCTACGCCACAGAGGCCGTGGTATGCTCCAGTCACAAATTCAAATTTTAAGTTTCTTGAGCTTTCAGTGCCACTTGCTATTTATGCAATCAGACCAGCTATTCTGACGCCAACTTTAGTTGACATAAAGGAGCCTCGAATTGAAACTCAAAATCGGTTTGAACTTTGTTTAATTACTTATGCGTTGTGTTATGCAACATTTATATGTGATCAGGATTAGTGATAGGATATCTCTGGGAGTTCCCCCCCCCCCCCCCCATTCCGGGGACATGACGGGAACACCGTGGTTCCCAAACCCGAGGGGGCCATCTCGCATCCGGATATAGCCCGGGTCAACCCGGGGTGCGAGGGAAATGCTCTTTGGGCCACCTTACACCCTGGCGTCAGAAGACCCTAGACGGCGTGCGGGTTTAGTCGGTAAGAGTTCGACATAACCTGCCCCGCTGGCCGCGGGATGGGTATCCATGAGAATTTCCGCACGGAAAAAAAATGGTATATCTCCTATCACTTTGGGTATAAACAGGCATAATACTCAATCTGCCCGATTTATGCCCGAAGAGACAGGGTATAAACCCATTACAGATTAGGACGAATCCCTTTCATCAGACGCTTGTGACAAACACTTTTCTGGGTACAAATAAATTACGAACTAGACAATAAGTATTGTTTATTTTTATTTAAACAGGTTCTTCTTCGTTATTTACTAATAAATCTTACATATTATTATTTAACACACGTTCGCATCGAACACATTTATCGCTATCATCCATAACATTATATTTTCTACAACGTAAACACTGACTATTTTTACTCTGTGTCAACTCTATGGCCCACGCTTTGCCGCCATTTTGAACTTCTAAACTGACAGATGACAGTTCTAAAATTTCACAAAGCACGCTATCACTTACATCATTAGACAAATTTAAATTATTTAATTGAGAATATAAGTCTTTATTCAATACTATATTAGCTGAAAACCTTTTTAAGTTTTCATTTTTGGCTAGCACACATACATCTCGTTTCAAATCTAAAATCAAATCCATTATTGTAGTGTCTGAATCATTTACAGTCAAAACCGGAATGTTTTCGGTAAAATAAAACGGTTTTTCATATAACGGATGGTATTGCCATACTTCTTCTATTAAATGGGGTAAAATTGGACCTAAAGCTTTACATAAAGATACTAATATTGTATGCGATACTAATTGCGCCGATATTCTTTCGGTAGAATCTTTGGCGTCGCAGTATAATCTATCTTTAATACAATGACAGTATAGACTAGATACTTTATTACTTATAAAATATAGAATACTCTGTGCTACATGATTATATCTAAAATGATTATAATGTTCGTTTATTTGTTGAACAAATTCTTGGGTTTCTTTAACCATGTAACTGTCAAAGTAGTTTAGATTAGGTTGGTTTACGAAGTTCGTTTTTGGTAAGTCATTGATGACGCCTAGAAGGAATTTCATGATGTTTCTGATGCGAATCAGTTCTGTTTGACAGTCGTCTAGAAGTGTCTTGCTGATTACGATTTGGGAATGCTGCGTGGAATGACTTGCTACCCACCATCTGTGGACAAACCAACAATTATTTTTCAGTCTACCCACTGACATAAAAAATAATAAGTATGTATTTCTATAATGATATAGATCGAAAAAACATACCGATCGAGTTGAGAATCTACTCCTTTTTGAAGTCGGTTAAAAAAGAGAATATCCAGAAAGGGACTTAAACCCGTGAACAGATTACAGGAGGAATACTCTAACCAACTGAGTTATCTGGACATGTCCTAGATATTCGGGATTTCCCCGATACATTTTACAGCTTGGGGCGCTGTTGGAGCCACCTACCGTAATTCTTGCGAACTACAGAAACAATGAACGATGATAATAATCACCAATATCCCGCCATTCCTAGGTTTGTTTCACGGGTCAGCCAAAATTTGTTATTGAATTACTCAACCTTTCGCCATTAGGGTACAAATACGAAGAACCAATTTGCAATTATGCACATGGGCTAAAAACTGATTTTAAGCACAACCTCTGAAGCCCATAGATCAGGTGTCGGCAAGTAGTTTCAAGTGGGGTCCGAATTCTGTGCATAAATTTTTAACCGCGGTAGCCTAGTGGTCTGGGTAATGGACTGCTGAGACGAGGTTTCGGGTTCGATCCCAGGTTCACCATGGCACACACCAATGACTTTTCAATGCATTTCGAAGTTATGTGTGTATTTATCGCAGGTTTATAAGTGCCCGGTTAACGGCAATAGGCTCGCCACCTATTATATAAACAGGCGAAATGTGGTTGCTAGCACCTCTGCCTACCCCTATGTTAAATTTTCTCGAAGTCCAGAAAAAATGATAAAGTACTATTTTTATTACGTTTTAACCGACTTCAGAAAAGAAGGAGGTTCTCAGTTCTACTGTTTTTTTTTTGTTTGTTACCTTAGAACCCCAAAATTCTTTAATAGAAGAAGAAAATCTAAGAATTTATTAAAAAATACTTCAGGTACCCAAATTTAATATTTGGCGATCCGAGTTATGACCTCTTGCGGTCCAGAGTTTGCCGACCATAGATATTCTCATAGCAACTATGTCTGACAGCTTTACGTACTCTCAGAGGCACGGAAGGCTTACCTGAGAGTATCAACACCATAAGCTGGTTGGGTGTTCTTATCCTTCCCTCCTTGTATGATCGTTGTAGGATCTATCACGTTGCCTATAGACTTAGACATCTTGCGTTTCTTGTCATCCACTACGAAACCGTGGACGAATATTGACCTGGAACAAATCTTTTCATAAATTTAGGATCAACTTAGTGATGACATCATAACATGAAAGTTTGTGAAAGCCTCGGATAATATATAGTACGGGAGGTAGCGTTAATTTTTTTTGGCAAGCGATAGCGAGTTGATATTCTCCACGATAATAGATCTTTATTGATACATACCAGAATTGACCGTCAGAACCCGCACCCGCGGAGGAGTCGAAGGTGACACCATGGTAAAGTTGTCAAAAAAAATTACGCTCCGAGCAATTATTTGCCACGTGAAACTTTATATGGTGATTCCTGAGGTCATTTTCAACTGAGAAATAACCGTCAGATGTGGTGTAGAGTAGAGGTTATACGTCAGTCGCGTATATATTAGACCAGTGCCGATAGTCTTTGAGACAAAATAAATTTATAGTAGGATGAAACCTGTTGGAAAAGGATCAGAATATAACAAAAATGAAAGGAAAAATAAATTACGGGTGATCTGAGGTCGGGAAGTGGGGAGGGGGGTGAGTTTTAAGGGTAAAAACGGTTTATCTCGATTTCCGGCAAAACTACAAGTCCTATGGAAAAAAGCTAAACGACAAAGTTGTAGGTAATAAAGAGACCTACAACTTTTCATTTACACTTTTTTCACATAACCTCAAAATGTATGTAAAAAATTCAAATAATCAAGTTTTTGGTTTTTTATTTTTATCTTAAGCAAAACAAAATTTGTTTTCCACGAAATTTGGTGAAAACTTAGCTTTTTATGTCCTACAGACACTGTATTTTTTTTTATTTGAAATACTCTTTTTTTCAGCTTATTTTGACTAAATATCGAAAAATCACCCTAATTTTCAATCGAAAATTCTCACTTCAAAATACCAGCTTTTTAAAAAAAGTCAAAAAATTTTTTGTTCTTTGAAATCTCTTCTTTCTGATGATGTAAAAATATATACACATTGCTATGGTAAATGTTCTCAGGAAATGCAAAGAAGAAAAACTCGAATTCGAAATTAATATTTTTGTTTTTAGTCATTTCCTCGCTGAGGTGGGATGAGAAGTTATAAGTTGCACTATAACTTCATGGTTGCACTCGAGTGCAGATTTTTCACCTTGCGCACTTTTGATTCCCTCGCTAAAGATCTGGGTTCAATTTTTAGAACCCTTCGCGTGCTCAGTTTTGATGACCGAGCAAGCAAAGGGTTCTTAATTTGAATCACGAGCGCAGCGAGCGATTCACAAAATAGAACCCTGAGCTTTAGCGAGGGTATCAAAAGTGCACAAGGTGAAAAATCTTTGCACTCGAGGAGTGCAACCATGAAGTTATAGTGCAACTTGTAACTTCTCATCCCACCTCAGCGAGGAAATGACTAAAAACAAAAATATTAATTTCGAATTCGAGTTTTTCTTCTTTGCATTTCCTGAGAACATTTACCATAGCAATGTGTATATATTTTTACATCATCAGAAAGAAGAGATTTCAAAGAACAAAAAATTTTTTGACTTTTTTTAAAAAGCTGGTATTTTGACGTGAGAATTTTCGATTGAAAATTAGGGTGGTTTTTCGATATTTAGTCAAAATAAGCTGAAAAAAAAAAATATTTCAAATCAAAAAAAATACAGTGTCTTTGGGACATAAAAAGCTAAGTTTTCACCAAATTTCGTGGAAAACAAATTTGTTTTGCTTAAAATAAAAATAAAAAACCAAAAACTTGATTATTTGAATTTTTCACATACATTTTGAGGTTATGTGAAAAAAGTGTAAATGAAAAGTTGTAGGTCTCTTTATTACCTACAACTTTGTCATTTAACTTTTTTCCATAGGACTTGTAGTTTTGCCAGAAATCGAGATAAACCGTTTTTACCCTTAAAACTCACCCCCCTCCCCACTTCCCGACCTCAGATCACCCGTAATTTATTTTTCCTTTCATTTTTGTTATATTCTGATCCTTTTCCAACAGGTTTCATCCTACTATAAATTTATTTTGTCTCAAAGACTATCGGCACTGGTCTAATATATACGCGACTGACGTATAACCTCTACTCTACACCACATCTGACGGTTATTTCTCAGTTGAAAATGACCTCAGGAATCACCATATAAAGTTTCACGTGGCAAATAATTGCTCGGAGCGTAATTTTTTTTGACAACTTTACCATGGTGTCACCTTCGACTCGACCGCTACCAGACCGGTTGACGGTCAACTCTGTTATGTATTAATAAAGCTCTATTATCGTGGAGAATATCAACTGGCTATCGATTGCTTGTTAGAATTAACGCTACTAATAGTATTGAATAAAGACTTATATTCTCAATTTGTCTACCTAAGTGATAGCGTGCTTTGTAAAATTTAAGAACTGTCATCTGTCAGTTTAGAAGTTTAAAATGGCGGCAAAGCGTGGGCCATAGAGTTGACACAAAGTCGAACGAGCGGGGTGTCGAGGGGGCCATCTTAAAACCGTAGATGGCCCGGGATCAGCTGGGGTGCGAGGGATATGCCCATTGGGTAACCTTACACCCCGGTAAATAGGGCCCGAGACGGTGTGCAGTTTTAGTCGGTTCGATCCCGACATAACTACCCGCGATGGCCGATGTGGGGGTGGGTATCCATGAGTATTTCCGCACGGAAAAAAAAGGTAAGCAGAGACAACAGCCCGCAATCTGCTTCTATCCTTCCACACTTCAAACTTCTTCAAAATACACTTTATACTTCAAAATTTTATAATAAACCTTACTTGTAGGGTGCTCCACCAGTCAAAGCCACAGAAGTGAGAAGCGAAGCCTGGAACCAGCCAGTGAGTTGATCAATACCTTCGGAGTACAGCCTCGCAGTACGACCTTCAAGCGTGCTCCAGGATATACCAGAATCAAACCATATATCCATTATATCCTGTGAAGCAAATTAAAGTTGAGCTTGTCACTACAGACCAACCCAACGCAGAAGCTCAATTAACTCCCCCCCCCCCTATCCTCTCCCCCCCTCATTTTTCGGGAGCAAAACCGGGACACCTTAGATCCTAAATTGCACGGGGGCCATCTCAAAGCCGGCAATTAGCCCTGGGTCAGCCCGGGTGCAGGGGTATTGGGGTTTCCACGCAAAAATATTAAAACCTAGATCCAAGTCTATGCAAACGAAGTTGCAGGTACAGCTAGTTATTAATATAATAAGTATACTACGATTTTTAATTCTAGGCAAGAAAATCACATTTCCAGTGTTGCAGGTTTTTTGTATCAAATAAATAGTGATGTGGTTGAATCGAGTTTTACAATTATAAGTTAGTCGTGAGTCGAGATTATAATTCTTATTATTAAATATCAAACCGCGTTTATATAAATAAAAAAATAAATAATTTACGGTAATTGAACAGAAAACATACACGGTAAGTAATTAAATCTATATATTATATTATTATAAAAATCAGTTGCTTTTTTTTTTTTTTATATATAGGACACGTCAAAATGACTCCACCTCGCCTGATGATAAGCGAAAGGCAAAGTCTCAGGACTGGGGCCACCATCAGATACACCTGCTGTTCGTTAGTCCGCTAAGACTAGAAAACAGCTGACCCGATTTGGCTAATTTTAGTCTTAAAATATTCGTGAAAGTCCAAAAAAGGTTTATACGGTGAGAAAATGTGGAAAAATTGCAATATAAATAAAACTGCGTTGAGGTTCTTTAACTGATACAATTCTATAAAAAACATTTCCGTCGTGTAACGTACTAGGCGAGAATAAATAGCAAAGAGGTTCATGCACTGATAAAAATAAAGAATGGCTAAAGTGTCTAGTCTATTGATTGCCGAACATCACTATTGTAGCAGGTCACCCTTTTTTGTATCAGTGACAGTTGCAATTGTCATTTTCTTGCCTAGAATTAAAAATCGTAGTATAGTTAAACAGACATGTAGGTTATAATAATTAAAAAAATGTCTTACCTGTCCCTTAGTAACAGTTTTTGTATCTAACTGATGCTGTTTGATGACGTCATCGGGCAGTAGATCTTTAACATCACAGGTCCACCACACATCAGGACCACCAGTCTCTATGAGGCTACACAGTCTATTTATTATCCGTCTGGAAAAAAAATAGATATTGTCTTGATTGTCCAAAGATTACGATGGTAAAAGGACCCCGCTAGTCGGCTCGAAGGACCAAAAGCAATAACTAGTATGGAAAGACTGGGTCTCTATATGTTATGGCATGTGATGCCCCTGGTGTTGCACACGGCCATGGTGACCGCTTCTCATCAGGTGGGCCGTGTGCTTGTCTGCCACCAACGTGGTATAAAAAATGTACAGTCAGAAATAAAGTAGCTTAACACAGCTAAATTTTCAAAATGTCTGTGTACTCCAATGGGTTTCTAACTCAACTAATAAGTTTAATCTGATTATAGTTTCTCTAATAGAGGGTTTTTTTTAATGTTCCCTGCGAGGAGGAATTAGAATCCCCACAATATATGGGATTCTTCAAAAAGGGAATTAAAAGGTTTTTAAAGGGTCGGCAGCGTGAGTCTAATACCCCTGGTGTTACACACGTCTATAGGCCATGGTGACCGCTTCCCAACAGGTGGGCCGTGTGCTTGTCTGCAACCTAAATGGTATAAAAATATACTGTTACTAAACCTATCCTTTCGGCACGATACTCACTCATCTACAATAACATCATCCCCACTATACAGAGCGGGTATAGGCACGCCCCAAGCTCTCTGGCGGGATATGCACCAATACGGCCGTTTCTCTAACTGTGCTCTAAATCCTTGGCGCGACTTCTCGCTACTAGATGGCGGTAAGATCTCTACTTTTTCAAGAGCTGCCTGAAAACATCAAATCTATACATATAATAAAATGGTAGGAAAGTCAAAACTGTACATTGAATATTTTTTTAAAAGAATACTTGGGGTGTGATCTACAATCGATACCGAAGCCAAAAATATAGTTTTTAGAATTTTTGTCTGTTTGTCTGTTTGTCTGTATGTATGTCCGGGATAAACTCAAAAAGTACTGCATGGATTTACTTCAAATTTGGCAAGAATATTATTAAGAAGTCGGGTCAACACATAGGCTACTTATTATCACGCCATCACCTACAGAGCACGAGCAGTGAACCTTTATATCTTCAACGCATTCTGTAACAACGTGTAATCTAAAGACGCATATTTGAATGTTGTTATTATGTTAACCATGCTATAAGCTACCTTCACACTTTAAGTAACTTGACCGATAATACATACAATAAAAAACAAACTTAATTTTGCGGTTCGATCCCTAGACCCGATTACTGTACCAACCGCAAATAATAAGTTTGTCGTAGGTTACGTCAATAAAACTGTCGAGAGGTAAATTCTGAACATTGAAATATTTGCAAAATAACTATTCGGGGATGATTGGTGATCAATACCAATGGTAAAAATGCAATCAGTAATTTTTTTTATCTTTCTATCTGTCTGTCTGTCTTTATGTGCACGCTTGGATGAAAACCTGCTGGAGGAATTTTGATAAAACTTGGTACGATTTATAGTTCATACTTCTCTACAACATAATCACAGAACATTAAAAAGGATTTTTCTTTGTTCTGTGAACATAATAATAGCAACCCATTTATGTCCCACTGCTGGGCACGGGTCTCCTCTCCTCTAACGAGGGACCTGAGAGGGTTTAGACCTTAATCCACACACGATGGCCTAATTTCTTCTAGGACATGTGGGTTTCCTCACGATGTTTTTCCTTCACCGTCAGCAGATGGTAAATCATTTGATTAGCACATATAAATTCCACAAATTCACATTGGCACTGTCCGACCGGATTCGAACTCGATACCTCTGCGAAGAGGCCGCGTCTTTATCCATTCTACCGTGTCGCTTACTGGACAACACTACACAGCTACCGTGTCGCTTACTGGACAACACTACACAGGTTACTTTTTATACAAAGTTGGGGTGCGAGGGAAATTCTTTATAGGCTACCTCACACCCTAGCGTCAGAAGACCCTAGACGACGGCGTGCGGTTTTAGTCGGTAATAGTTCGACATAACCTGCCCCGCTAGCCGCGGGTGGGTATCCATGAGGATTTCCGCTCGGAAAAAAGGCTACTTTTTATACAAGCTGATACCCACGGCTCCGCCCGCACGTCGTTTCAGGTAGGTCTTAATTTTTGGTTATATCTCCAGTTCTACTTAACCAATTACAACCAAACATAGGGTAAATTTTAAGTCTAAGCTAGACCTTTTTAGTAAATAAACCGCATCTAAATTCGTTAAGAAGTTTTTTACGTCCATCGCGATTATCGAATTTTGTTGGGGTTTTTTTATAAGAGAGGCACCTATTGGTTAGACGAGTGGAGTGAAGAGTGGAGTGGACAGTGGAATGAAGAGTGGAATGTAGAGTGGAGTAGAGGGCGGAGTGGAGACTGGAAGAGTGAGTAGAGTGGAAAGTTATTTTATTAAAATAGACTTGGTGGCGATACCGACCTCCACGCGGGCGAAGCCGCGGGCGGAAGCTAGTAACCAATACAAACGCCTAGTTCTGGCATTCAATAAGGAAACAAAAAGGTTATAATTTCGACTTAATTAGATTTTTGATTTTTCAACTCATTTTGTGAACTAAATATAATGAAAATCATAGTTTTCATTTTAATTAACCAATATATTTTTTCTGAAAAATCTAAGACATTAAGCGATAGTGGTAAGAATCGGAAATCATGTCGTCATCGCCAACGCCACGGTGGGGTATAGGGTGACAGGCGGCCATCCTGTCACCCATCCGTCGGCGCGGGGACAAACAGCTCGCCCCCCGCTCGTTCCCCACTGTGCCCTCTGCTAGTCAGAGGGACACGTGGAGAGCCTCGGAGCAGCCCTCTAGAGGGCCACTCCCACCCCGACCGGATTGGCCGCAGGCAGCAGCGTCTCCCGTGGCGAGTGGGAGGCCCTTTTGACCTGAGCCTCAGTCATTTTATATATATATATGAGTGTGACAAATTAAAATCATATTAACTTTTCAACTACGCAGTTTCAGTAAACGCCAGTCATTCCAAAGGTATGTATATACCTATACCATGATCGCGTTAATTCCCGTTTACATCTTAATATATATAAATCTCGTGTCACAATGTTTGTCCTCAATGGACTCCTAAACCACTTAACCGATTATAATAAAATTCGCACACCATATGCAGTTCGATCCAACTCGAGAGATAGGATAATTTTTGAAACGGATTTCGACATCCACGCGGGCGGAGCCGCGGGCAACAGCTAGTATTATTATAAATTAAAATCAATCAATATTCAAGTTATGTTTATTAAAAAGTCAACTTACCAACGCCTTCTCCTTCAACGCAGCGGTATCAATAAACCACTGTTGGCTAGCTCTGATAATGACCGGCTTCTTCGTCCTCCAGTCCAGAGGGTACGAGTGCAGATACTCGCCGCGGTGGATGACGTCATCGCCGAGGCGAGTGATCACGGCCTCTTGGCCCTCAGAGAGGACGTACAGACCATTGAGCTCAGGGTCAAGGTTGAAGTAGCAGCCGGATTCGTTGACGTTGCATTCCTGTAGTAGAAAACATACATATAAGTATATCTATATTATTATGAAATTGTGAAGTAGCTGTGTCTGTACGTAGTTTAAAAAAGTTTTTTTTTTGTTTTTTTTCTTTTTTTTTTATACCACTTAGGTGGCAGACAAGCACACGGCCCACCTGATGGGAAGCGGTTACCGTGGCCTAGGGACGCGCGCAACACCAGGGGCATCACACTCGCGCTGCCGACCCCGCAAAAACCTTCTAATGCCCTTCTTGAAGAACCCCATATTGTAGTCGCTAGGGAAAACCACGGCAGGGAGATCATTCCACAGCCTAAGCGTGCGCGGAATAAAATTTCTTTCAAACCTTACAGTGCGCACTGCAGGCGGATGCAATGTGTGAGGATGAATTCCCTGTCTGTGGCGAGCGGTGCGATGATAAAAAGTTGGGTTATGTTATCCATACTAATATTATAAATGCGAAAGTAACTCTGTCTGTCTGTCTGTCTGTCTGTTACGCTTTGACGCTTGAACCGCTGAACCGATTTTGATGAAATTTGGTATAGGAGTAGATTAGACCTTGAGAATGAACATAGGCTATGTTTAGTCGCGATAACCGACATCCACGCGGACGGAGCCGCGGGCAACAGCTAGTATACATATATACTGAACACAAAATAAATCTTGGAATTCTTGTCTGTTTGTCTGTTTCTTCGCGATGAACGCAAAAACTACCGAACGTATTTTTTATATACCACTTAGTTAGCAAATAAGCACACGGCCCACCTAATGGGCAGCGGTCACCGTGGCCTATGGACGTGTGCAGAAGATTTGCGGTCACTACTCTAGGATCGTATGCTCAACTTACCACTGTCATATTATTCTTCAAAGCTATAAGAAAGTCATCGGGCCCGTGCGCCGGCGCAGTATGCACCAGGCCTGTCCCCTTGCCCTCTGTGACGTGTTCTCCATCAAGGAACGGACACGATTGGTCTATTAACTTATTTCTGTAAATAATCCCTTGAAGATGATGTCCTGAAAATGATTAAAATCCGATAACGCCGTCAGTCACGGAATAAAGAATACCTATTACAATGGAAGTGTGATACTACTTATTCATAAGGGGAACCGCTGTCGCCAAACTCACACATACAACCAGTCGCATATCTTCCATACCAAATTAGCCTAAATTATGCATACTGCAAAACGAAAATACACCTTACTAGTTCGTGTTAGAGATTTCTTTGCTATAGATAAAAAAAAATATTTACGGCGATTCGTATTGTGAATCAAACAAACTTTGACTTAAGAATAACTTCAGATAATCTCTCTCTCGCTCTATCTAACTATGTAAACCTTGCGAAACAACGCATACAAGTGACACGCGTGCCACGCCCACTTACCACTTCTACTTACTTCTCTTTTCTGTGCTAAAAAATGTATAAAAAAAACAGTTTGTAACAACAAAAAAAAACAGTTTTCGATGATGATTATGATTATTGTAAGCATCCCACGCTTTTTAATAATAAATAAATAAATATACTGCAATATTCTATATAGCACTCTCTAGACCCAAAGCAAGTACTATTATAATATTCTTTGCCCATAGGAGCTTCATAGGAGTCTCATAAGCAGACTAAACCCCCCCCCCCCCCCCGCCGCTAGGAGTGGTGTGTTCATGTCGGTAGTGTAGTGTAATGGCCAGGATTCGAACTCAAAACCTCTCGATCGTTTTTTCTGTAACTACTAAGCCATCGTCCCTCTTATAGCTTCATAAAAGAGTCTTCAGAGTCTCATACTGGATACTAGTCTTCTAGAACTTCAAAAAACTTCAAAAAGACAATAAAACAATACAGTGTAAAAGGGAAAGTAAAAAAGAACAACTCTTACCATCAAACTCAACTATTCTAGTAATCTCCACTCCCAAAACCTTCTCCAACTCCTCAATAAGTCCACTGCCCACCAGGAACAACTCCTGAGGTCTGTTGCTCAGAGATACTATACTATACTTCATCTGTGAGTTGTAGCAAATAGCACGATTCGCTATCAAAGTCCAAGGAGTAGTCGTCCAAATTATTGCAGAAATATTCCTTCTGGAAAAATATGAGTGTTTTTCTCGGTAGTGAACGCGGCCGCTGCGCAGGAGGCGCGGGTTCGATCCCCGCTCAGTGCAAATATTTGTATGCATGAATATGGGTATTTGCATTGGAGCACGTTAAGCCGTCGGTCCTGGTTGCCATACAAACATCTATGGCAGTCGTTACGGGTAGTTGGAGCCCTAAAAAGTCCAACAACAACACGGTCTAGCTGCATTGCTTCGATATCGCCTATCGCCTATGTTACCATTGGGTTACGAAGGTCAGATGGCAGTCGCTTCACGGAAAATATCGAAGTCCAGCCAAATCCGCAGTTAAGACTGGTAAAGCGGACCCCAGAGTCCGAGGTGAAAGCTTTGGATGCGACTGGGATTAATGCTAGGTTAAAGAAGAAGATGGCACACAAGCACACGGCCTATATGATGGGAAGCGGTCACCGTAGCCTAAGGACGTGTGCAACACGTCACATTCACACTGCCGACCCTGGAGAGCGGGGATGGGGGCTGGCAGGGAATAGGAAAGAGGGGGGATTTGACATTTTCTGTGCTGACAATGCAGGAGACTTTGGTCTCCTCGCTGACAGAACAGCTCCCCGAGCACAGAATCCTTCTAGCAAGCCTTGGCTACCGTACTTACTGCCGGGAACACAACACAATTGTTATTATGGCTGCGGTCTTCTGTAGGGCGGAGATACTACCAGTCAAACTGCTCAATTTGTAGGTATTAGACTGTATTGTTTCTGTAGAGCAATAGTCTGTCTTAAGACTGTCGTGTCTCTAACCTGTGCATAGTAGGTATATTTGAATTTGAGTATAATCTCAATCCGCCTTCTGGAGGAGGCCTATGTCCAAGGACAACCTGGTCACGATTCAGATGCTGACTGATGTTATTAATAAGTTAATTTTACGTAAATAATAGATTGTAAGCATTAGAATAAGATTTATACATGTAGACCAGTGAATAAAGGCTAATTTAATTTTAATTTAATTTAATAATCTCAATCATAATGTTTAAAATAAACATACCCTTTTGTGGCGTCCTTTACAACAGGTGGTAAATTTTCGAGAGGAAATGTGACGTATACCTCCTTGCTTTTATGCTGAGGGTCATATTCTAGTTCCGCCTCTGCTAATGCCGTTCTAAAAATAAAAATGATCCGTAGTAGTGATATTATTATTATTATTATTTAATCAGGCAGGCAGTTGCTAGAACTGATAGTTGCCTGTATCCAGTTTCTAAAACTTGTTTTCTTTCCTTTTGTTTTTAAAGTGTGTATCCAGCCTGTTCTTAAATTGGTTGATGGTTTGTGCTGAAATGACGTCATCGGGTAGCTTATTCCACACTCTAACCACTCTGTTACTGAAGAAGTGCTTGTGGGGGTTATTTTTGGATCCATTACATACATTGAAAATATATGACATAATATTGTAAATCCACACTTGCTTGAGGTAGGTCCACTAGGAAAGGGACTTAAACAGGCATCAGTCTGTCATTTATGTTACTAGCTACTACTAGCTACAAATAACTCTTGTTATGAGTTCTAGAATGCGGATAAACATACTTAGATACAAGACGCTTTAGCGGTTAAACAATGAATCAACTTACTTGGAAGACGGAGACCAATATACTGGCTTCAGTGCACGGAATATCAACTTAGAATTGTACATTTTATAAAACTGTTGCAGTTGATTTTGTACATAACCTTTGTTTAACGTTAAATAGGACTGCCTATCCCAGTCTGCCATTACACCCCATTTCTTAAACGCGTCTTTTTGTCTTTCAACTGTTTCCAATGCAAACGTTCGAGCGATTTTTCTTACGGTAATGGGGTCTGATGTTTGCGTGTTTTTTTTATTCTTTTTAGCTTTTTGTAGAGCTTTTAGCTCTATAGGGAGACCGTGGCAGTCCCAGCCAGGGACATAATGCACTTTGTTGCCTTGGAGAATTTGGCTGCGATTATTTATGTCTTTTATTATCTGAAAGAATTTTTTTTTATAATCTACGGCAACATAAACAAAAAAAGAGAATGCATAGAGTTTAACTTACTTTTGTACATAATTATCTCACCGTTAGTTATGTTTACATTTGATTTTATATCTGTTTATTGTTTGTACAGTCAGCGGCAAAAGTGTATAATGATTGCACAGATTTCAAACTTAAAAATTCGAATGTAAATGGTTCATTATATTGTAATCAAAGTTTAAAGGTAGTTCAATATCGGCAACTAAGTAATTAAATATTATTTTCATTACGTACCATAAGTTACTTTGCTTAAAACTAATGTTCAAATCTGAAAACGATCATCTTGCTGACTGTAGCATAAGAGGATAAGACTGTGATATGCCGTTTAATGGCAAGTAACAAATGTAGTACTAAGATAAACAGTATTTAAGTTATTGTATGTACCTTGTTAACAGCATGGCCCATATGTAAATCCCCATTGGCGTAAGGTGGACCATCGTGAAGAATAAATTCTGGACCTTTAAGATTTTTCCTTTGCCAGTTATAGAGTTCAATAAATTGTGCAGTCTAAAAAACATACTTTATTGTATAATTAATATAAGTATTTAGAAGTATATTTGACCAATTTTTAATGGTTTCTAGGGATTTATGAGATCATGAATATTGTAAATAAATACATTTTAGACCATGTACCATTCAATTACCTTCTGAATTTGTTCTTTTATTGTGTTACTAGATCGAGACGGAAAATTTGATTTTGGCGTTAGAATTGTATGAGAATATGTTTTGGTCTTTGGTGCAGCAGTACTTTTCAAGCAAGCGCCATTTACACAACTCCATTTAGTAACAATTTTTCTATAATTAGAGCATAAAATATTTGATTTTCTGGTAAATAACATTGTTTGAGGTTAGGTTACTTTACTTTGACAATTGACAGCTGGGGCGGCAGTCTGTACATGTATCGCTACGAGTTTGCTACCGAATTCGTAAGATAACATACCGACAAAATTAGGTTGCAGTAACGACGCTTGCGACAGACGGTAGTCTGCTCAATGGGGTTGGCAACTGTCAAAGTGGCGCTGGTGTAGATGGCTCCTAAAACATTGATCATTTGTATGGAGTTATTTACAAAATAATTTTTAAACACAAGATGACTAAATGTATAGTAGCGAAATGCTCAGAATTTGGAGTACACCATATCCCAAAACATTACAAAATTCGTCGGCTTTGGTTGAACGACATTTGCCTACAAAATTTTATTTCTAAAAATAGTTAGAGGTTATGTCGAAAACATTTCGTGGAAAATGATTATAAAAAAATTGTGAATGCACAGGTGAGTGTTGCTTATTCAACATTATTAGTAGTCTTAATACATATGTACTTGATATACCTACATAAAATAACATACAAATTGATTTACTCCTATAATCTTAATAATAACAGTCATTTCTATATTCTAGGAGTTGAACACCAACATAAATATATGAAGAAAAGTGCTGTACCTTCTATATCTCCTTGAAATACTTAACCACTATCAGAAACAGCAAGAACAAGAAAAGATATATTGGGAGTCCGGAACCTGAGGAAATAGCTATTTGAAATGCCATCAACTTACCAATCCTGTGAAGGCATAGTGCCATTAAATATAGTGATAGTATATTATGATGATTTTGCAATGTATCTCAAGAGCATGAGATTGATAATGACACCAACAACTTGCCACACTCATCGAAGTACTCAAGCATCTAATATATAGTTCACGGCATCTAACTTAATAGTGTGGATGGTGGGCCCCACTACTCTAAAATCTTGCCAAGTTAGATGCTGTACACTATACTTAAGATTATTTTCCACAGAGCTACTACTTGCAGATGATGCAGGTTTTGTAAATTAAAAAACTAAGATGACATAAAGTGTTTTATTTTTAAAAGCTTCATGTGTCCTATTCACGTCCAAGTATTATGTATGTCCACTTCATATTGAACATTTTTCATTGATTTTCTGCAATATCCCTTTATATAGGTATTATTACCAACAACAGAAGATCTTACCATCAATAAATGACGGGTTTCATACAGGAGCATAGCAATATTTTTCTTGTTGTGTAGGTACTGAAAAAAAAAATATAGTTGTGAATAAGTAATGCTGAAAATGGGCTAGGGTCTCAGTTAAAATTTCACTTTGGTTTATATCCTACCTCAATGCAGTTTCCTATTAGGTATAAATCTATACTTAGTTTAAACTACTTACTAGCATAGATAATGCCTTATGATTGTCTTATCAAGAGGTAGTAGAGCCGTGTTACTGTTAATATCACGATAGGTTTCTGGCAATGGTAACTATATTTCAGGATCTTCGTTATCAGCCCTTTATAGGTGTTCAAAATTGAAGTTTTGGTCATAAATCTCCAACCTGAAAGTAAAAGAATGTATATTATTATTATCCCCGTAGTTTAACTATATGCATAAGTATTACAAGTCTGTTACATTTTAGGTAATGGTATCTTCAAAACAAAAATGTTTCTGAATACGAAATTTGTGAATATAGTGGTAATTTATTTAAAACAATATACCTTTCCACAAGATCTGCTTTTTTTCCTCGTAAAGAAGCACCACGTTTTTTAAGTTAATCTTTAAGTTCCTTCACTCACCAGTTACAATACATGATGTATTAGTTCACAAACTACTAGTTAATACTGTTTTAGGTCCCTCTTTATGTTATGAAATGATAATAAATGCATGTTTTTTTTGTAAACAATAATGACACTGAATATGGCCGTCGTACACAAAGGAGCCAACTCGCTAGCGCCATCTGCGATTAGCTTTCACCGGCCAACCCCATTGAGATACCGACGAAAATTGTTAAAATGTGTGCTTTACGATGACAGTTAGCATAACGAAATTCGTATTCATAGTCTGGTACATTTGAGCATAAAATGTTGACGTGTAATAACATTTTCAGTCAGTGGGGAATATTTGTTACATACTTATTCATGATATTAATAGTTTTAACGGAAAAGTTTTACAGAAACTATGTATTTTAACTTTGTGACATTGCCTTCTAATCAAATTGTTTAAGTTACTCAAACCATTTTAAAGGATTTAATTATTTTGTAAAATATGAAAGGAAATTAAGGTTTACCTCCTTGCAACATTTTTGCATGTCAAACAGAATAATAAAAAAAACATGTCAGCTGTCAGCTTAAATAAACTTATTGTAATAAATTGTGAAATTGTTGGATACTTTACGAATTTAAAAATGTAAACTGTGAACTGCAATAAATTATAATAATGTCAACCACAAATCAATCCGGATCCAACAATCCGGATTTTTATATCAAAGCACGTTGGCTCCCGTCCGACGTGAATCAAGTAAGTAGGTATAGATTACAATCTTATTTTCAAATCCAATTTGTTAAACGTACTTGAAAGTATTAATATTAATATTTTATGATTTAAATTTATAGATTCACTGCAGACGTTCCACTGCATAGCAGCACCTAGCACATTTTGGAATTGGCTGATGAAAGTTTGCTACTGATTGGAAAGAAAAATGGAGAAAACTTCTCACCTAAAAGTAACACTGGCATCAATATTGAAGAGGTAATGGATATCAAGGCAAGGTATCGTTTCTTTTAATTCACTCTTAATCAGAAGAGTACTATATACTTGTAACTAAATATTATGACCTATTGCAATACAGTAGCATCAAGGCTGTATCAAAAAAATGTTTTAACGAATGCTAGTTAAAACATATCCAGATTGAAATAGTTTAATCTCATTGACACAATAGACCCAAAGCAATCTATTCCTTGGGGACTAGTACTAGGTGGGAACGGTTGAAGTGCTCCGTTAATTTATATAGCTTAGACTTGCCTTGTTTCTTTCTGTTGTGCTTTCTTCCTCTTCAAATTTGTTATGAAAGTAATATTTATTTATACATATTTATGTACACACACACAACTAGATAAAAATACATAATAAGAAAAAGATGTACAGCAGCAGACCTGCGGTAGGAGACTTTGAAAAGTGGAAAATAAGTGAATATTGTGTATAGAAGATAAGAGACAGTATATAATATATATAGATAATAATAGATAGGTCATGTATTATATAATAAAATTTGTCTTATCTTTATGTTAAATCTTGTAACTGATCTTTTTCTTATAATTGTAATAATTATTGTACAAGTAAGGTATTAGCTGTAAGTTTTATGTAGTAAAATAAAAATACTCTTTCATTACAGATGCTAGCAGCTGCTCCCCAAGCCCATGTAGTTAGTGGGTACCAAGATGTAGGCTGAGGTATCTAGCCCAAGTGAAGAGTGAGAAGTTCTTATTGTCTGCAAAGGCTCCATATAAAGAAAATGACAGATAACTTTTATTTTGAAATAAAATAAGCATTATTATGATGTGTATACTAGTTTTATTTAATTCATGGAATAGCTATATAACACTAGGTACTACCTATATTTGTTTACAATCAGCAGTCACTGATTTTATGCTAGTAACTAGCCCTATAACAAAAACATGACAATTTAACATTTGTCTGATATTTTTATTACTGAAACTAACGATGTGATCTAAGCAGACCCTGGCACCTAGATGTAGGCTACAGATGCAATCGAGATCCAACGCTAAGATGATGAAACATTGTGATATAGCATAACACTTATTACCTAATGGAAAATAATCTTCTAAAGACAGACTGTCAGAAATACTTGAATTTGTATGGATGGATGTATTTTTACTGAATGAACCTGTGGTACTAGATAGATTATAGTTTGAAATAGCACACAGATTACTTTAATACTATGGACTAACGTCTGAAATAAATAATTTGAATTTGAATTTGAATTTAATCCCTAAAATAGGTGCCTGTGTATTGTGTAACCCACAGAAACCTATTTGGAGTTCCGTATACGTTATACCGGGCTCTAAAGTGCCAGCAAGTAGTAGTTAAATAATGTGATGATGATAGTAACGCGCCTGCGTTGAAGCACAATGAAATCCTGTACCAAATACATTTCCATTATGATTATATTGTTCAATTTCCATATTTAATAACCTAAAAATATCAACAAATTACATAGTTAACGATCGTAAAGCACTTTGCGGGCTGTCAAAAATGCTCGCAAAGAGTTAACGATGAATTGTTAAGTTTGCGATGAAATTTGTAAACTTAACGACAAAAATTGATAAGTTTGACAGTCGCGACTTGCAAATATTGATAAGTTTACGTCGCTACGAATTTAACGACCGAATTTCATCGCAAAGTCCTTAACGATGTGTCGAGACTTCCGCCCCTGATCTGCTGATGATTTTTTTTTAATGGCTTGTTTGCTTTGCAATTTGCCACAAACAAATATTATAATTTGCATACTCAGACTAGAACTCTTCTAGTCTGAGTTTGCATATAATGTATTATGCAGCGTTTTCGTTATTTAGTCACAGTCAATGTCAAGTCACGGTCTTCATAGTCAATAGTCAATTCAGTCTTCCTTCATAGTCTTGCGGGTCTTGCCCCAGTAAAATAGTGGAGACTTTACTAGGGGCTTCTATGGAGTTTTGAAATCAACGTTGAAAAGCACAATTCACGGTACCGGTAGGACTTCGGTTTATCCCCACACGATATAAGGGCTGTGAGGGGGTGGGGAGGGAGGACGGGGGGGTGTGCAACCCCCCCTTTGATGGATAAGTTGAGAAACCCCCCCCTTTTTGAGATACGATTTTTTTAATATTCTAACCTAACTTTCATAAAAACAAGATTTCTTGATGGTTTAAAAAAAAATACCAACCTAACCTAACCTAACCGAATCTATCCGAGTCGGGGTGTTGAAAATTTCGTAAAAAACAAGATTTCTTGGTGGTTTAAAATAAAAATACTAACCTAACCTAACCTAACCTAACCGAATCTATCCGAGTCGGGTGTTGAAAATTTCGTAAAAAACAAGATTTCTTGGTGGTTTGAAATAAAAATACTAATCTAACCTAACCTAACCGAATCTATCCGAGTCGGGGTGCTAATAAAGTTAGTGTTGTGTAAAAAAAATATGAACTCCGAACCCGTGTGGGGATAATCTAAAGTTAAGCCACTGTGGTTTTTACACATAATTACTAGGTACATTTTACACTAATTTTAGAAAATTATACAATGCTCCGATGTGTCTTTTTCAGCGTTGGCGATAAGGATAAATTACAACAGATTACAACCAATACAAGGAAATTTCTAATGTTCTTGGTTGCCGCCACTCAAGAACATAAGCCTTGGTTGGCGCCAAGAACATTAGAAATTGCCACAGACATTCTTCATATGTCTGTGGAAATTGCCTTGTTTTTAATATTCTTGATTGGCGCCAAAACTCTCCGTGATGATTGGCATCATTGACATTTATCTATTTGACGGCGGGTTGCGATTGGTTGGACGGTGAAAAAATGAAAAAGAAAACTTATCCCATTTTGATCCCATTCAAGACGACATAGATAATACAAAAAATAGAGTTCTATTGTGTTCGACGGGGGCCACTCTGTGTCATTATTGTTTGTTTGTTGCGGTTTGTTGTCTTACGGTTGTCTTATACTATAAATTCTTTGATTGTTGTATAGGTACTAGTTGTTTACAAGAAAAACCTGTACTATCATTTCTTATCTTATCTTAAAGACGGACCTAAAATAGTGTAAATTGTTGTTTGTAAAATAATAATTACCATCAATGTATTCTAACTGGCGAGTAAAGGAACTTCTAAATGAACTCAAAAAACGTGGTGATTCTTTACAAGGAAAAAAGGCAGATCTTGTGAAAAGGTACATAATTATATTGTTTTGAATAAATTACCACGATATTTACAAGTTTCGTATTCAGAAACATTTTGTTTTAATGATACCATTACATAAAATGTAACAGAGTTGTAATAGGAATAATAATAATATACAATCCTTTTCTTTTAGGTTGGAGCTTCATGACCAAAATTCCAATTTAGGACACCTTGATAGTGCTGGTGGTGATAAAGATCCTGAAATGCAGTTACCATGGCCTGAAACTTATCATGACATTGACAGTAACACCCCTCTACCACCTCTGGATAAAACAATCATAAGGCATTATCTATGCTAGTAAGTATATTGTTTAAACTAAGTTGAAATTTAGATTTAAT
Source organism: Lithosia quadra (assembly GCA_963576445.1). Taxonomy (NCBI): domain Eukaryota; kingdom Metazoa; phylum Arthropoda; class Insecta; order Lepidoptera; family Erebidae; genus Lithosia; species Lithosia quadra. The sequence goes on from OY754896.1 coordinate 8,825,118, forward strand.
AGTAAACTGCTTCGAGGTATAGTAAACTAAAGTGACATTTTTACTGAGACCCTAGCCCATTTTCACCATTACTTTTGTTCACAACTATATTTTTTTCTTTTCAGCACACAAAAGAAAATGAATATTGCTATGCAGCTGTACGAGACACGTCATTTATTGATGGCAAAATCCTCATGTGTTACTGATAATACCTATATAAAGGGATATTGCAAACACACAATGAAAAATCTTCAATATGAAGTGAACATACTTTTGAATAGCAGTGGTATTCCAGAGGCATCACAATGTGAGTGCACTGCTAATAGTGGAACCAAAGCATTGTGCAAACATGTAGCAGTCCTATTATTCGGAGTGGAGCATATGGTACATCAAAAACTTCTTCTTCTGCAAGTATGTACACAAAAACCAGGAAAACCCTACACAGGCACAGTTAAGAACAAAAAATTTAGCAGTCGTTGGAAAAACAAATTAATTTTTGAACCATATCCAGTCAAACTTATTAACAAGGAAAATTATAATACCCGTTTCCGTAATCTCGTCCTTGGTTTCCAGAATTCCCGAATGCCTCTTAAACAACTATATGAACCTGCTAACCCATATGCATTCATAAATGATCATCAATATACTGATACGATTCCGGAAGAAAATAATCATCAATATACTGATACGATTCTGGAAGAATAATTCATTATCTAATCAAAAAAATGAAATAACGTTTTCTCAACAAGAAATTAACAGTATTCAAAATAATACTATTGGCCAAACTGATTGTCCTGATTGGCATACATATAGGCAAGTGCGTTCAACTGCCAGTAACTACCACATTATTTGCCATTTGAAGCCGACCACTATGCCTAAATATGCCAGAGAAATATTAAATGGGAGAGTTTAAATTCTAGATTCTAGAGCAACAAAAAATGGAATCATTAATGAAAAGATTGCTCTAAGCAAGTACTGTGCTGACTATGGTCTTCAAGTAGAGCAATGTGGCAATTTCAGTTTGGAAAGACCATAATATATCTTGCTGCATCCCCTGATGGGTTATTGGGGCTGGAAACTGTTATTGAAATTAAATGTCCTTATGCAAGTAGATATCAGTTCCATATTTAGAGCAAATCAATGGAATACCAACACTAAGCAAAAAGAATCCATATTACTTTCAAATCTACCGACAGCTTTACTGCTCGGGCAGAGTACAGAACATACTGCAATTTGATAGTATACACTTATAAAGATTTGAAAGAAATTGATGTAGCGAAAGATAATTATCTTTCGCTACATCAATTTCTTTGAATATATGTTAAGTAAAATAGATAGTTTTTATAATGAATGCTCTATTTGAAAAATATAATTTAGTATAATACTATTGTGAAAGCTTTTAAAAATAAAACACTTTTAGTCATATTAGTTATTTTTATTTACAATGGTGTCAATTTTGACATGCAATTTCACTAAACTTAACTAAAATCTCTAAATTTAAATTTCGATTTTATATTGACTTATTTCAGAACTTTTTTAAGCCATTGAACATTACCACGGCCTGAAACTGATTGTTTTTGCAAATTTTGGAAATAAAACAGCATTTAACTTGGTTTTAAACTCAACATAACATTTTTAGAGATTTTAGTTAAAATGCTCAACAGAATCGAATTCAATACCTTCTCTAAAATTACACAACATAACACAAATAGAAATAATTTTTCCTGCTAAAGGCACATACAATTGATTTAATTTATTTTTTAATATTAAATATGTTTCACTTAGTCCTATGAGCTTTTCAAAGTGAACCCTTTGGCTAGCTAATTTTTGGTCAATTTTTTTTAATTTAAGACCAGGTTGAGATTTTCCATTTAAATAATTAGCTATATCTATACCAATGCCTTTACAAGCAAACAGATCCTTTGCATTATAATCTCTGTCTGACATAATGCTGTCTCCGGTCTCACAAATATTCAATAATGTGCTGCGTTCTACAATCTGTCGGTCACTCACTGAACCATCATATGCACTTGAAATGTATGTCAATAAACCCCCTGGTGAGGTCCCAACTAAAAATTGTAATGTTTTTTCATGTTCATATGCACTAAATGAAGCTATTTGTTCTTTGGGTTCACTAGGCTTCTGAATTCCTATTTCAGTTTTATTTATAATCACCCTTGTAGAAGGATAGTATTTCTTGAAATTGTATGGCGTATAAAAGTCAACTAATTTACGGCTTGGCCAGATGTCTATCAAACTCCAAACATCGCTTACAAAATTTATCCACGTCACTATTATATTATAGACTATGTTCTTTCTTACACCAAACATTTTACCCAATTCAAAATCAGAGGTGTTTCTACGAAGTTTAATTATCAGCATAAGAAATTGGTCCTCAACTGATAAACCAACCACCCTGCTTGAACGATATTTTATATTATTTGCCATTGGCATAAGCGTGCTTAACACTAATGAAAATTTTGCTGACGTTTCTAACCCTGTGTAAAAATGCACTGTCTCGTTATCTGCAAGTAGTAACTCCGTGGAAAATAATCTTAGCATATTAGATGTTTGAGTACTTTGATGAGTGTTTGGATTGTGGATAAGTTTAAATTCTGGCAAGTTATTGGTGTCACATTCAATCTCATGCTCTTGAGATACATTGTTATCATCATATGCACTATCATCTATATTTAGTGGCACTATGTCTTCGGATTGGGAAGTTGATGGCATTTGCTTCCTCAGGTTCCGGGCTTCCAATCTAACCTTTCTTGCGCTTGTTGTTTCAGATAGTGGGGTATTCCAAGGAAATAGAGATGGTACAGCACTTTTCTTCAAATATTTATTTACGTATTCAGTTCCTGGAGTAAAGAAATTACATGTTATAGAAGTAAATAAATTTTTATGCTTATTTTATGTAGGTATATCAAGTACCTATGTATTTAAGACTACTAATAATGTTCAATAAGCAAGTTACCTGTATATTCACAACTATTTTTATAGTCCTCTTCCACGAAATGTTTTCGACATAGTCTCGAACTATTTTTTGGAATTAAATTCTGTCGGCGGATAGCTTTCAACCAAAGCCGACGAATTTTGTATTCTTTTGGGATACGGTGCACTCCCAATTCTGAGCATTTCGCTACAATACATTTAGTCATCGTGTTTAAAAATTATTTTGTAAATAACTCCATACCATACAAATTACCAATGTTTTAGGAGCCAGGAGCCGTCTACACCAGCGCCACTTTGACAGTTGCCAACCCACTGACCTGAATACAGATTATGTACTATTTCAGGTCAGTGTGCCAACCCCATTTGAAAAAGATCGACTTTTTGAAAATCGATCTTTTAGATCTCGATTTTTTGGGGATCGATTTATCAGGTCGCGATTCGAATCAATTTGAAAATCGATTTTTACTGAAAGAATCGCCCATCCCTAGTGCCAACTGTGCCCAATGAAAGCTTAGCTTCATGACTGTGCCAACTGCACTGCGCCAACGCCATCGATAATCGATTTAAACCACAAAAATAACATCATCACTTTTACGTTTTCACGTAAGGTTTCATTTAATCAATTAACTAAAATTATGATATACACGTGATATACAGACCCACAGTTTGTCTATAAAGTCGTGAAATTAAATGAGGGCGCTGCTGAGTTCATGTAGCAACCCTATATAGTGCGACTAAAATGATTTTGATACTAGAAGTTCGTTCCGAGTAAAATGAGTTAATAAAATAAAACACATTATGCAGTCATAAATTTTGTTTCTTCTTTATGTATTAAACCAGGTGCAGTATAAAGTTTTGACCCAGATCTAGAATAAAGTTATTGAACCAGATCCAGAATAAAGTTAGTTCAAACTCAAACTTAATCATTTATTAAATTCAATCAGTTATAAAGATTGATCACTACCACAGACAATCATTACGGATTCCAAATATTAAATATTGAAATGCGTTTCGTCGCCACTTTCAGCAGTATAGTCACCACTGTCACTACAAATATTAAAGTTATCCATTTCTTTCTTCGGCCGACCTTTCATGTGTTTCCCTTTGAGTTTCAAACTTCCCATCATTCTTAAAACCTTCGTTAACTATCTGCCAACTGTAGGTACTCTCTGATTTTCCTGTAAAGAGTAAAAATAATAACTTAATAATTAATGACTGAATGGTAACAAGTTATTGATTTGAAGCAATTAATTCAAATAAAAAAATTAGTAGAACAGATTCAACGACTTGTCAAGTACCATCATATCAAAATCTTTGATCGTACTATAAAAATAACCTACTATCAATTTTATTCTAACCTAAAAATATACAATGTAAACAATGCCTTATTTTGCCTTCAAATCGTAAATTTAGTAGATTTGTAAGTTCAGACAGATTCAAAACAAATAATAACATGATTACATACCCATCAAAGATGCTGTTCGCCCATAAACGTCCTCCAAATCCCATAAAATTAAATAATTATGAAAGTTTGTAAAGATGTTTGAATGATTGTTGCATGTTGCTGAAAATTTGTTGATATATAGACCATTGTCTAGATTAAAACATAGGATTTGCTCAATATGTTATTGATACCTATATAAGTAATTATCTTAATATATATAAATCTCGTGTCACAATGTTTGTCCTCAATGGACTCCTAAACGACTTAACCGAGTATAATAAAATTCGCACACCATGTGCAGTTCGATCCAACTTGAGAGATAGGATAGTTTTTGAAACGGATTTCGACATCCACGCGGGCGGAGCCGCGGGCGAGTTGTTCTATAAATTTTGGGGGGTTTTTTAAGGAAATCCTAAGTTTTGGGGGTCTTTCCGAATAATTTTCATCTAGCAACACTGTGTGGAAGTTTTGACCATGGTTTGGTTTTGACGACAGCCTACCCGTATATTTATATTATCTATGCGACAGCCTTTTTGACGTAAACATTCCAAAACAACACATGTTTTGCGACACGTTTATTTATATTTCTGCAAATATTCATTTACACGCATAAAAGTAAAGAACCTAAAATGGTAAGACAATACCCGGTAGTAAAGTTTCTTATAAATAGTGCACTAGTATAATAAATTTATAGACCGGCAGCACTGGTACCTGCAACTTGTATATAATACCTGTAACTTTTAGTATAATAAACCCTTATAACCTAATTTCAGCCTAAAACTAAAAAGAAATTTATAGACCGTAAGAAAGCGGTCACTTTCAACCTCGTCCATCGTTCTCAAAGAGACCCTCTAGCAGCTGACGAGACTGCTCCACAGCGAGTTTTGGTGCCCGTCAACGCCAATGTCCCCGAAAAGAAGGAACCTGTGAGTACCTATTTACTTTTGTTTAATGACAAAACAGTTGCATATTCAATGCATTAACATGTTAATAAATTCAGAACAGCTAACAATGACAGCTCTATCTCATTTATATCTAAGTATGTATATTCCACCCTCGTTAGAGGAGAGGAGACCCATGCCCAGCAGTGGGATATTGCTATTATTATATATATTCCACATTCAGTAACCATAGCACGAGCCCCAAAAAGATCCCAACGTAAACCATGACTACATTGGGATCTTTTTTAGACTCAATATTCAGTTTTAACTGAAAAACAAATTGAAACAGTCTTATGAAATATTTCACATCACCATTAAACGTAATTTTAAACAGACAATTGCACACACATTACAGTCCGAGCTTACCCCGGAACAGCGCCGAGAAGAACAGACTAAGTATGGCATATACTTTGACGATGATTACAACTATCTCCAACATCTCAAAGATACAAGAGAAGTCACACTGGTTGTACAGCCTGTAAGTATCAATAAACCCTTATTTTTTGAAGTGGGTGTACTGGTATGATCGGATAATCAATCCACGAGTTTGCAGGCCACTCCATCCATTTTCCCATTCCTCCTGTTCAATAAGCAATAGAACCTACCTGTCTGGCATTTAGAGCATTCATCAAGCTTATTATTACATCCACTCATTTTGGGTGGTATAGTAATGTCATATATCATGCCTCGGAGAGTTGGAGTTCGGAGTTGCCATACAAACATCTATGGCAGTTGTTACGGGTAGTTGGAGCCCTATAAAGTCCAACAACAACTGTCTAGCTGCAATGCTTCGATATCGCCTCATTTCACCATTGGGTTGTGAAGGTCAGATGGCATTCGCTTCACGGAAAATATCGAGGTCCAGCCAAATCCGCAGTTAAGACCCCAGACTCCGAAGTGAAAGCTTTAGATACAACTGGGATAACACTAGGTTGAAGCAGTAACGTCGCAACAAATGATGAGTTGTCTGGTCCAGCCTCAGTCTTATTGAGGTAGGCAGGTTAAAAGTAATAAATGGCCTTGCTGACTGGTACTTACCTCTCCAGGGTTCTCCCATCGACTCTCTCTTATCGTAGAAAATGCGTGATGTAACTCCATCAACATATTATTAGAAAATTTACTTCTAGTCTCAAAGATCCTTTCATACATGATGGTAGAGTAGTGATCTACATACTTGCCTGCCATATATACACGTTTTTAATCAACTTTCCCACCCCTTCCTAGCCTTTCCACCTCTTCCTAGACTTCCCCCTTCCCGTCAGGGTAGGCAGCACGTGTGTGTCACCCTTAGTGTTGCACACGTTCTAGGCTACGGTGACCGCTTCCCATCAAGTTGGGCGTGTACTTGTCTGCCACCTACATAGTATAAAAAAATTAATATTATGTGAAAAGTGTGACTAGTGACAATGTAGCCAACAATGGCAAGTTTATTACCAATATTCTTGTATTCTAGAAACCAATTCACAAAAGGAAAGAGAAAGCTGCCACTGAGGAAGGAGAGCCACCTATACTGGTGAAGGATTCTCTAACGTTACCAAGTTCGGTGTTTGCATCAGAAGTGGAGGAAGCTGTCGGTCTATTGAACAAAGCCGCACCACAAGGTGATTGTTTTATTGCATAACTAGTAGCCTTGTAAATAAACTAAATTTATTTATTTATTTATTTATTTATTTATTTATTTATTTATTTATTTATTTATTTATTTATTTATTTATTTATTTATTTATTTATTTATTTATTTATTTATTTATTTGTTTATTTATTTATTTATTTATTTATTTTGCAAATGTAGGTAAATGTTGTTACAATGTTCATTATAAATATTGAAGTATCACTACATTTGGCCTTTCGGCATGCAAAATTAACAAAATAGAAATAAGTTCATGCACTAACATTACATTACAATACACATTTCATTACAATAAATTAGATTATAGTCTCGTAAAAAAAAGAGAAGAAATGTCAAATATCGAATGTCAAATAATAAGCTGAGGGCCGCCACTGTAGCACTACCGATGTATGTGGTGGTGGCCCCAGTCCTGAGACTTTGCCTTTCGCTTACCATCAGGCGAGGTGGAGTCATTTTGACGTGTCCTATATAAAAAAAAAAATAGCTATAGCTTATACTGTTTGTGCGGTGATATTAAAAATGTAAACTATATATAGTGCGCGGCATCTAACGTGGCCAGATTTTGGAGTAATGTGGGCCCCACTACTCCAAAACCTTGTCAAATTAGATGCTGTACACTATACTTGTTTGTGGCAAAATGCGTCGACTAGAAACAAGTATAGTGTACAGCATCTAATTTGACAAGGTTTTGAAGTAGTGGGGCCCACACTACTCCAAAATCTGGCCTCGTAAGATGCCGCGCACTATACCTACATGCTAAATTTTCATCAGAATAGTTATCTGAGATATTAGGCTGGTTTTATCGTCACGCCGCTAGACGCGCTGTTGAGCAGCGCGCTGTTAACAGCGCGCGTTTGAACAGCGGTGCACTATAAAACAAGATTAGTAGCACGCGTTCCGCTGCTGTGATACAGTCGTGTACAATATTATGAGGGTTAATGCGAGTCGAGTACCTACTGGCTATTTACTTATTATGGAAAAGAAGGCAACGGCAAAAAAGGTTAGTTGATCCTTATAACGCTACAAGGTTACTGAAAGGCGAACACATAACGTCTTTCTCCGATTTACGAGAAAATAATAATAAATTTTATAAATTTTTTCGCCTATCAACAAGCAGTTCGCTACACAATTCCTTCCCAGGCTTTATTTTTTGCATCCTTATTTTTGTATTATTCATCGGCTGGGTCCCATAAACACCTTCTGGATCGAACTTCCTCGATTACTCGTCCCGTATCGATGTAATTCATTTCTCAACTGTACCTACGGCGCGTCTCAACAGCGTCACACTAAAACGCACACTGGCCGCGAATGAGCAGCGCGCGTTTGGACAGCGCTGTCGAACATCGCGCGTTTATTAAACGGCGCTGCCCAAGCGCGCGACACAAAAACGCAACTTCTACTCCCATATATCTCTGAACGCGCGCGCTCCAACGGCGCTGCCGAAACGCGTAACGATAAAACCAGCCTTATCTACACTACAGGATAGGGGTCAGTTAATAAGAATCTGGTTCATCATGAAACAAATGAATGCTTTTATTCCTTTTCCTCCTATTTACTTACAATAAAATGGGCTACACTTTACTTACACGCTCACGATAATTGCATGAGGGCTTTCTTAAAATATCATATTCAATTACATTGAGTATAAATTATTTATATGAATTGGTAAATATTATATTAATATCAACTGTGAGAGCATTATTATAATTATAGTTACTAGCGACCCGCCCCGGCTTCGCATGGGTGCAATGCTGATACTATATCTGCATGTATTATACATATTAACCTTCCTCTTGAATCACTCTATCTATTGGAAAAAACCGCATCAAAATCCGTTGCGTAGTTTTAAAGATTTAAGCGCACATAGGGATATAGGGACAGAAAAGGCGACTTTGTTTTATACTATGTAGTGATTATATTTTAACAACATACATATACTACTATCTCTCACACTCGTAATACCGAATACGACTCGCGGTTTTACTGTGTTTACTTTGAACGAAAAGTAGGCTATGTATTCCATATTAAACTCACATATTTTTGCATCAAACCTGACAGTAAGAGTATTTTTTTTTTAATGCAACTGGTTTTGATTCTATTCCCGCAACCCATAACACATAATTATTCCAGAATATACTATCCTGGTAACAAATTTCAGCCCGAATTGTTCAACTATTTGAGTAATAAACATTCAAACATCTTTAAAAACATCACATTTATATAATCATATACAATTTATATAATATCTTAATCTTAATATATATAAATCTTGTGTCACAATGTTTGTCCTCAATGGACTCCTAAACCACTTAACCGATTATAATAAAATTCGCACACCATGTGCAGTTCGATCCAACTTGAGAGATAGGATAGTTTTTGAAACGGATTTCGACATCCACGCGGGCGGAACCGCAACAGCTAGTACTTATAATAAATCTGTAGAAGTGAAAATTCTGTACATTGAAAATATCAAAAAAATAAATGGCAGTGGGTGTTACTAGACCGACACCAAACCCAAAAATGTGATTAAAAAAATTTTTGGTCTGTCTCCCTGTCTGTTTGTTCAGGCATCACGCAAAAACTACCGGTTCGATTACAATGAAACTTGGTATAATTATTATTCAATATCCTGAGCAGCACACTGGGTACTTTCTATCCCGGAAAAGTACATACAATAAAAAACAAACTTAATTTTGCGGTCGGATCCCTAGACCCGATTACTGTACTAACCGCAAATAATAAGTTTGTCGTAGGTTACGTCACCCGAAGGGGGTTTCAGTAGGATTAGTGAAAGTTGTGTTATTAGTTTTTAGGGATTTTGGGTTTAGATTAGTTATCATCAGAAATAAGTTTATGGGAGTGGGAGTGGGAGTGGGAGCGGGAGTGGGAGTGGACGCAATAAGCGAGTTCCACGCGAGCGGAGCCGCGGGCAACAGCTACTTTATAATAATAGACTAGAATTATCGTAGTGTACTCTCTGACAAAAACTACCAATAAATAAAAAAATAATTGCTATACGGTCTTGCATTTACAGGTCTACGTCTTGATTTGGATCCCGAGGTGGTAGCGGCTTTAGACGAAGATTTTGACTTCGATGATCCAGAAAACCAGCTAGAAGACAATTTTATTCAACTAGCGATGGCCGAAGGTATGTACAGATACAGGCACGTAACTTGGCCAGGTTTGGGGTAAGTTCGCGCATCGTGAAATTTGAGCCAAACAAATGATTCAAAGTACGAACGAACGGAACGTTGATTCGCTACAAGACGTCTCTCGGAGACATATGATTGGTCCGTCAAGTGACGGACCAATCATATGTCCGCGACGGTGCAACCGAGTCTCCCGCGACCCGCTCACACCTCAAGGGGGACCTAAAAATCGACTTTTGCGCATATGACGCGTCTGGCCAATTTACGTGCCGGTATCTGTATCCTGTATCTGTATTCTTCATATTATATGTTATTTTTTGTAAATACTTGGACAGTATCGGTAGCTTAATTAGATGTTCTCACGATCAAATGTTCCTGGATTCGAATTCTGGCCATTACACTACTGACGCAAACCTACTCCTTACCCAAGCAACTTAGCTGAAGGAGGAATATAAGTAATTTTATTTACTAACATTCTTTAAAAAGACCTATTTCATAAATAATCGTACAGCAATTTGGGAGAAAGTTGGTAACATAGGTACATAAAAATTGATAAATTTTTTTTTTATACCACTTAGGTGGCAGACAAGCACACGGCCCACCTGATGGGAAGCGGTCACCGTGGCCTAGTGACGCGTGCAACTAATAATAAATAATAATAAAGTCGTGCTTTAAATATTCGCAGGGGGTGAGGATGATGAAGATGATGATTATGATGGTGATGACATGTCAGAAGGTGATGACTCTGATAAGGCATTCGCGTCAGATCTGGATTCTGATGATGACAGCGGCTCACAGGTTTGTTGCACTGGTTATATAAAAGAAAGCTGCCTAGATTTTTGCCCTTTATTAGCGTAAAACTGGTTAAAACATACCTTTTAATCTCCAATTCGCTGTTATAGTTACATATTGACCTGCTAGGGGGCGCTGATACTTCGTAGTCTGTGGCGCGCCTCTATAATATTATAGTTGTTTTATTTACCGCTACGCCGAAACTACACTGACACACCCAAACTACTAAACTAACACAATAAAACTCCTGAACTAACGAATTGTGTAGGTATTGTTATAAATTGTATTATATTTCGATGCTTTACGAAGTTATGTGTGTATTTATCGCAGGTTTATAAGTGCCCGGTTAATGGCAATAGGCTCGCCACCTATTACATTGGGACCTAAACATAAAGTGGCGAAATGTGGGTGCTAGCACCTCTGCCTACCCCTTCGGGGATATAGGCGTGAGTTTATGTTATGTTATGTATTATATTAATGTAAATTGGACGAATGGTGTCTAAAATGGCGACCCGTACCTTCTGGGCTTTTTTTTATATAGGACACGTCAATTTGACTTCACCTCGCCTGATGGTAAGCTGAAGGTAAAGTCTCAGGAATAAATAAACTTTACCCTAGGTTCTTACCATCTAGCGGGGTAAAGTCAATTGACGGACTGAATAAAAAATAAATAAAAAATAAACTAAACCCACACTGCTGAACTACTTTAATGACACGACCAAACTACTATACCGACATGGATGGAGGACGTGAGGGTCCGCAAACCAAATAAATGGCCTTGGAACATGCCATCCCGCTGGTGTTCGCCAGGAAGGCACAGAGACGATACGGGGGGAGGGCCGGCCCTACCCCCGGAAGTCGGGCCCACCGCCGGTCAGATTGCAGTGACATACTATTGCCTATCCTGCGATGTGACTAAAGTGACCAGGTGATAGTAAGGTTTAGTGGGTATGCCCTTTAGGGAGAGTCCCACAGGTCTACGGGTTTTCCCCAAACTCGGAGGCATCATGCAAAAGCACGCATTCCTCACTTAAAACCCGCATATTTTTGATTTTATTGTAAACTTTTTTTATATTTTTTATTATTTTTGTTCTGCAAATTGGAATCTAATTTTGTGAAACCAAGTTAAGTTGTCCAGTTCGAGTACAACGACTCGACGGCGGCCGTAGTGTACGGATAAACCTTTCTGGTTTTTGATACATTACTATCTTAATATATATAAATCTCGTGTCACAATGTTTGTCCTCAATGGACTCCTAAACCACTTAACCGATTATAATAAAATTCGCACACCATGTGCAGTTCGATCCAACTTGAGAGATAGGATAGTTTTTGAAACGGATTTCGACATTCACGCGGGCGGAGCCGCGGGCAACAGCTAGTAACTTATATTTTTTTGTTTAATAAATAAATAAATAAATAAAAAATAAAAGAATAACAACTACTCAGTCCTACACTCTTTATACGGTCATCAGCCCTAATATCACTCTTTTGATTCATATATTCAAACTATATAATGTTGTTTTAGGAAGGCCGACCGGGCAGAAGTGGCCGTATGCCTTCATGGGAAGCCGGGGACAAGGATGACACCAAGTCTCGCTTCTCGCAGTACTCCATGTCTTCCAGCGTGATACGAAGAAACGAGGGGCTCACCTTACTCGACAACAGATTCGAAAAGGTAAGAACAGACTATAATATCTATACATACAATAAAATGGTAGGAAAGTCAAAACTGTACATTTAATATTTTTTGATAAGTATACTTGGGGTGTGATCTACAATCGATACCGAAGCCAAAAATATAGTTTCTAGAATTTTTGTCTGTTTATCTGTATGTCTGGGATAAACTCAAAAAGTACTGCATGAATCTACTTCAAATTTGGTACAAATATTATTAAGAAGTCGGTTCAACACATATGCTATATATTATCACGCTATCACCAACGGAGAACGAGCAGTCAACCTTTATTTCTTCAACGCATTCTGTAACAACGTGTAATCTAACGACGCATATTTGAAGGTTGTCATTATGTTAAAACCATGCTATAAGCTAGCTTCACACTAGTGTTGTTGCAATAGCGATATTTTAGCTATCGATAGTTGACCTTGAAAAACAGTCGATAGCGCGAATAAGCCTATCGAAAATATCGAAATTCTGCAATATTATCGATAATATCGATAGTGAAAATTAGGGGATACTATTGAATTTTGTCGATACTATCGATACTATCGAAATACGATACTATCGATAGTATTGATTCTATCGATAGTATCGCGTCAAATTAGTCGATACTATCGATACTATCATGATATATCTACGCGCTTCGATAGTATCGATAGTTATGGTTTAGTAACTATCGATGTATTATCGATACTATCGATTGAGAATAAAACGACACCTGGTCCGGTAATAAATATACATCAAGTCCAATTCATTGCGGCGAAAACTTAAACGGCAGCCTATCCCGTGTGTATAGTTTTAGTGGTTAGTCCAGTCACACAACAAAAACTTTAAGTCACAATCTCGCACTCTAAGGTAGGTAGGTAGATAATAATAATATGTCACTTTGCCGCGATGTAAAATGTTGCACCCGAATATTGCCAGGTAACGCGTAACTAAGTATTGTCAATATAATAAAGGAACTTATAATGAACTGCGAACATAAAATAACATGAATAATGTGATAGATGAACTATGTAATCACCAGCTATATTACTTTTTAGAGCAAGCAATAGTATCGTAAAATGTTAGACTATCGATAGGGCAAAACTATCGATAGTATCGATACTATCGATAGTATCGATACTATCGACACGCTTTCTTTCGATAGTATTGATACTATCGATACTATCGTTTGTGTCTGTAATGATACTATCGATAGTATCGATACTATTGATCTAAAGCAATAGTATTATTTATTATTATCAATCGATACTATCGATAGTATCGTCCAGGGTCGATATTTTCGATAGGACAATCGATAGTATGACTGATTCTCAAGGCCACGATAGTATCACGATACTATCGATAGACTATCGCTATCGCAACAACACTACTTCACACTATAAGTAAACTTGGTGGCGATACCGACCTCCACGCGGGCGAAGCCGCGGGCGGAAACTAATGTATTATATAAATTCATAGAAACTGCCACCAATTTTTTTTACCACTATACCACTCCCGTCGGCCATCGGGGGTGGTTATGTCGGGACCGAACCACTAAAACCGCACGCCGCCGTCTCGGGTCTTAATTACCGGGGTGTAAGGTTACCTAATAGGTATATCCCTAGCACCCCAGCTAACCCTGGGCCATCTACGGTTTTAAGATGGCCCCCTCGACCCACGCCACGTCCAGCGCCACTTCGCCGACGGTGGGGTGCAGGGTGACAGGCGGTCTTTCTGTCACCGGACAATCAGCTCGCCCCCTGCTCGCTTCCCACTAGCCCTCTGCTAGTCAGAGGCACACGTGGAGTCTCGGGGCAGCCCTCTAGAAGGCCACTCCCACTCCGGCCGGATTGGCCGCAGGCAGCAGCGTCTCCCGTGGCAAGTGGGAGGCGCTGCTCGCCTCCATTGCCCGGGTGCACCACGTGAAGGTTCCGGCCCGCACCCAGGTCAGGAAACCAGACCTTATTGCCTTACAGTACAGTCATGTAAAAATATATTCAATTTCTCCAGATGTTCGCTGAATATGATGATACAGAAGTAGGGCCTCTGGACCTGGAGGAAATCGAAGGCTTTATGCCGGAGTCCCACAATATGCTGCTGCAAGCCGCCGAACACTTTGAAGAGTCGAAGAGGCGGTACCAGCTGGACAAGGAGAAGGAAATAGCCAGGTAATTAACTTTTTCTTTAGAATGGATATGCTGGATGTGGAGTCCATCAAGACTTTTTAACTGGTTCAAGTCCAAAATAACGGTATCCGTGGGGATTTCTGCATAAAAAGAAAATTGGAGCCTATCAAGAATCTTGGCTTTAGAGGTCCTCAGCTAATATGCCTGCTAAATTGATGGACAAGGCTCTGGAGTAGGTTTTCTCTCTAATGAATGGGTGGGGGGAGAGGACTGCGAGCCGGGATGCTAGGGAAAGCTATTGTGGGCCTTCTGAAGAACTGAGACAGCGGGCATGGTGTAGAATCTTTGGGCTTCTCAGGGAAGTAGTTCTACGGAATTTCATTTTTTTTACTGACTTTTAAAAAGGAAGAGGTTCTCAATTCGACTTTTTTTATGTTTGTATCATCTCAGAACTTTCGACTGGGTGAACAGATTTTGACGATTCTTTTTTATTTGATAGCTGGCGCTTCCAGTGTCGTCCCATAAGTCGGTTTTTTTAATACAATAATTATTTACCTTTCTAAAAACCTTCTAGGATGCGACGGTTACAAGAAATAGCCGAGGAGTCAGAAGACGATGTGGTGACCGTGGAAGTGAAACCGCAAGAGAAGTGGGACTGTGAGACCATACTGTCCACATACTCCAATCTGTATAACCATCCTAAAGTCATCGAAGAGCCTAAGGTAACCTTCACTCCACTTTTACTCATTACTATCACTGTTCACAAAAATCTTTGAAATGACGCATATTTGTGTCACGTGAGTACTTAGACGCATATATGCGTCAATGACAATGGTTTCTTTTGACGCATATGTGCGTCATAGTCGAATGTTACTTTGACGCATATGTGCGTCATTAGGCAAAATTGTGTTAAACTTATTGGTTTGGTAGACACAATTATAGTTACGCTTCTTACCCAGTGGGGTAGGTAGTGACTACATGTAACCACTTGCTAACAATCCTGGCATACACCTTTCGCTTGTAGTGTATGTAAGAAATAAATATTCTACTTTCATAATTGGTTTCATACATTCTCACCAATTGTAGGTATCCTTTATATTTGATTGGCTTTTCCGATTTTGAACACCTTACTTTTAACTCCCGAACGGATGAACCTTAGCTATATTTTTTTAAATATTTACATTTATTCAACAGAAACTAAAGAAAATACAAATCCATGCCAGGACCGGCATTCCTAAAGACACGCTAGGGAATGACAACAAACTGACCGCCAAGTCCCTGGCCAAGTTCAACGCGATGCAGGAAGACAGTGAGGAGTCTGGCGGCAGTGAGGACGGCAGGACCTGCGCCAACTCTGTCCTGTCCACACTCAGTGTATTGTCTATAAGGTAAGCAGTTATTTTTGCCTTTTTGGCATGAGAGTCAAAGTGGCGAGTGTACCACCGCGAATCACGTTGTACAGTAAGCGTCAAGGTAATAGAATCACCCTTGATAATGACATGAAAGTATAGAAGGTTTTTGGAGCCTTAGGTGTATGGCATGTTGGTCTAGCGGTTATGACCAATGCTTTATAATTACTACAAGCGAGGGTTCAAATCCTCGGACACTAAGTTCTTTTTGTAATCATACAATTATTTTTTTATTCTCACAAGCACTTTTTGTTAATTATTATTTAAGGAATCAAATTTTATAGTAGGTATGAGGTTTGTAAGAAAAGATAGGCTAGTTGCATAAAAAAAATTAATTTAATTCGCCGAATTACATTTCTAGGACTACATGGAGTCCATTTCCTGGTTGAGTATACAGTTTTTCTTTTCTATCTGACTTAAATTGAATTGAATAAAATTAAACTCTTACCGCTATGCTCATATCTCGTGCTTAATTTCTTTATACTTTGTTCTTGCTCCCAGGGAACAACAATTTTAAGTTTCAAACATTTTGTTAATCGAAACATACTTCCAATTTACTCAAAAAACTGATAAAAAACTTAATAAATTGAATAATATTACGAGGAGGATTAACATCAATGCAAATTACCACGAATTATAAAGTTACCTTCAATCACAGTTTAGTAAATAAGGCAAAGAAGTATTCTAATTGCAACCTTAGCGCGCCGTCACAGATATCATAATACTATAAGCCGCAGCTCATTCAGCAGATAATTTTTTTAAGTGAATTGTGACGGTATGCAACAAGCTGTGTCAAGCGTCTAATTTCAACCTTATCTTTTAGTCAAATGAGCACTTATTATTATCACATATGGTGGAAGTTGAAATTTAAACCTTAAGGTCTAGAAAATTACATCGTTATCACTTTGTTCGATAAAATAGGAGTAATGTTATTCATATTTTCGCCATTACTATCAAGTGAACCGATAGCCTAGTGGTATAACGCACGGTCTAAATGGTCGGCTGGCGCTGGAGACGCGGGTTCGTATCCTCAAGCGGCACATAAATTAATGTGGCATCTTTTTGTGAGTATATTGTATCTTGGTATAGAATTGAGCCGAAAGACGAAAAATATCAGAAAATTACAAATATGAACATGCAAATAAAAGGCAGATCTCAGCGACGATCGCATCACGTGACGTCTTCGTGAGTCATGTACCGCGGCCGGCGCAGTCAGCCGCATCACCTAAATATTCTTTAAGTATTGAGGGGGTCTGGTCTCTATGACGCTGACTGTACCACTTACCATAAAAAGGTACCTAGCATGTACCAATAAGTACCTAGGTCTAAAAAATGAGTACCCGATTCTGAACGAAATTATTTCGAAATTAAAATACACCCGCCGTATTGATGTCAATATGACAGTGCTAACAAGGGTGAATTTTCTTTAGACGGTCAACTAACCTATTTTTTATACATTTCAGGCCAAAAGATGAATCTGCCGAAGAGAAAAAGGAACGCAAACGTCTACTAAGAGAGTACAGGAAAGAGAGGAGAATAGAGAAGAAAGCTAACAAAGAGGCGTTTAAAGAAGAGAAGAAGAGACAGGAGAAGATCATGATGAACAATAGAAATAATGTTCAAGGGAACAGAATACTGTGAATTTTTGTAGTTACTATAGGAATTATATCTTAGGTATAAGTATATTGGCTGTTTTAATTCTGCAACTTATCCTGTCTTCAATTTAAGTTTTTAGCAGACAAGTACACGGCCCACCTGATGGGAAGCGGTCAACGTGGTCTATGGATGTGTGTAACACCAGGGTCGTCACACTCGCGCTGCTGACCCTGGAAGATATTGAGGGGCGGGGGGGGGGGGGGGGGGGTTGTATCTGAGGTTATCACATCAGCGCGCAACGTCCGCTTAGTAAAATGAAACTACAACCTAAGATAACACGAAATATATTGTATCTATAAAACTCATTTTGCATAACTTATAATATAAATTAAAATATATTTACACTTACGAGTAAAACTGAGATTGAAACATTGTATAACATAATTACTGTAAAATAGGAATGTGACATTTACATTCCAGTGTTGCCACCATTTTGATAGTGTGGTCAACATTTAGACAATTTATACCGGTGTGGTAGTATTTTATTATTGCCTGATTTTTTTATAGTATTTTCAACGCAGTCTAAGTAAGTGTGAGCCCTTCGTAGCCTAAACCTTCAGGGTCGGGGCACTCCATTCTGTTCTTGAGATGGTGCAGTGTGTTATGGAAGTGCTTCGTGATTTGTTCCACTTCTTCGGATTGATCGAGATTGGCCAGCTCTTCGCGGATTTTTTGTATAACCTGTCGAAGAATAAAATTATTAACATACTTTTTATACATGTTTCAAAATATTGAATGGTATAAATGCAAATAGGTATCTTGTATTACGGAAAGGCAGAGGTAACGTCTATAGAATTTTCTTAATTTTTTTTTTTACCGGACAGCACATTTAGATTTATAATAATTTATTTGGAATGGAAATTGACCGAGGGTACTATACTCACGGCTTCTATGAGGTTGGTGGTGAGGCTGGCGTTCCCGCGTTCCCTGAGCAAGGCGTACCGGCCCAGCAGTTCCGCTAACAGCTGCGCCTGCACACCTCCGTCCATACACTGTTGAGCCACTCGCGCCGCCTTCTTCAAGCAGTCCAGGCCGCGGGACGCGTCATTTAATGGCCACTGAGGGAAAGGAGAGAAACATAGTGTTGAACATGAAATCAAGTGTTTCGACTGTTTTTTCGTGTTTCCAGGATTGGCGCACATGTACACAGACGCGCACACACGCACGTGCGCGCATCTGTGTGTCGGAGTTTTCCTACTAAAATATTTTTTTGCCTAAAAGGAGGCTCTAATCTCAAACCGCTGTAAGAGTCATCTTTTTATTGAATAAAAGATAATTAACTTTTTTTATTGATTTTTGATTGATTCAAGAGAAAATATGGTGTAACGCGTACCTGCTTGCCGTCCTTAGCCGCTTTCCAGAAGAGATGTGCGCATAATGCGACGGCGCGGCTCTGGTCGGGTTTCTTCAGTAGTTTGCTGGCCGCCAGCGCACACTGGGTACGCATAGGTTCCGCGTTCTCCGCACCTGGAGACGACAACACAACGTCGCATAAGGAACAACATTCCATGAGCCAATTCCGTAATACCACGTTTTCAAACGTTTGATTATTTTGTTGCGACGACAATCACCTCTTTTTTTCATGAAGCCGTCAAGTTGAGGGCCACCATTATTGCACTGTCGGTGTATGTACTGGGGACCTCCTTCCTGAGACTTTACGTTTAGCTTACCATCAGGCGAGGTAGTCTTATTGACGTACCCAATATAAAAAAAAACCTTTGGTATGTACGATTTCTTGAAACAAAACCTAACGTTTCCATGTGGCATAATTCGTTTCGTGTGCAATTATATTTCAAAATGTTAATATTTTAAGTTTTAAAATCACACGTTAAAAATCGTAATACTTTCTGAATTTTGCTTGCATCTCTGGTCATAATTAGTCAGACCTAGCCATCAGTATTAGAAAGCGATTCTCACCAATATGACCATTAAAAACGTTCTTAACCAATGACGCATATATGCGTCATGGCCACGAAAGCCCACACTTCAAGTTACCGACTACTTTAGCTCTGAAACTATACATAAAATAATAAAGAAAAATAGATGTTACATTTGTCCGCCAAAAATTAAATTTATATTTGTATTTATTTTTACGTAAATTTGTGTGATTTTATCAAAAACATCTTTAGCTGCCCGAAGCAATAAATGAAAAAATAAATATTCTAGGGCATTTCACACAACGCTATCTAAACCCAAAGTAAGCGTAGCTTAACTAGTGCGGGTTTAGATACTTTTTATTACATACATAAAAAAAAACTTATATTGTAATTTAAGTGTACGAATGTGATGGTACTCACAAACCCTTCCGGTTTGTCAAAGTCAAAAACAGTGGCCAATCCGGCCGGGGTGGGAGTGGCTCTCTAGAGGGCAGCTCTCCACGTGTCGGGGAGAGCTGACTGTCCGCGAGCCAACGGTTGGTTGACAGGACGGCCGCCTGTCACCCTACACCCCATAAGACCCGAGACTGCTTGCGGTTTTAGTCAGTTTGATCCCGACATAACCACTCCCGGGGGGGGGGGGGTAGTCATGGAGAATTGTATAGCCTACTGGCGGCAAATTTGTAAATCCGCCACTGGTCAAAAATCATTTATTCTGTATAGACCATTTTAAACGGCACGTACAAAACGTCAAAATCAAAGTTATTTAAAACTAGAAGCAAATGGGCCACCGCTTTGAAACGCGGCCCAGATCAAAGAAGACTCCGGCAAGAAACTCAGCGGGCTGTTTTTTTTTTATCAGTCCGTCAATTGACTTAACCCCGCTGGATGGTAAGAAGCAAGGGTAAAGTCCAGAGGGTACGGGCCGCAATTCCAGACACCATTCGTCCCAAAACGGCGGTCCCTACCTTGACGGCCTAGACAGATGACTTTTCACGCCCCGCTTAAAGAACCCGGGATTGTAGGAAGAAGGTCTATGCACAGCTATATTATCTATGGTTTACTGGTACTAAATTAATTTGTAATGTTCACTTAATATATAAAAACGTCTATATCTTACCGAAGCAATTGATCTGTTCAAACGTAGCAATGATCAGTGTAATGGCGGCCAACTGCGCCTTACTATCTGATATCTCGTCTTCGTACAGTGAAAACGCTTGCGACAAAAACTCGTAGGCGATAGTCTCATGGTTTGCGAACCCGATCTCACTTATAGCAAGCGCTCCTTGAAGGTATAACCTGAAAACAGAAGATAATTTTATGTTATATTTTTTATACTACTTAGGTGGCAGACAAGCACGGCCCACCTGATGGGAAGCGATCACCGTGGCCTATAGACGTGTGCAACACCAGGGGCATCACACACTGGGTGCGGGCCGGAACCTCCACGTGGTGCACCTGGGCAACGGAGGCGAGCAGCGCCTCCCACTTGCCACGGGAGACGCTGCTGCCTGCGGCCAATCCGGCCGGGGTGGGAGTGGCCCTCTAGAAGGCTGCTCCGAGGCTCTCCACGTGTCCCTCTGACTAGCAGATGGCACAGTGGGGAGCGAGCGGGGTGCGAGCTGATTGTCTGCGCGCCGACGGTAGGGTGACAGGACGGCCTCCTGTCACCCTACACCCCACCGTCGGCGAAGTGGCGCGATGCTCGCACAACCCCCCCTTTCGGGGGGTCGAGGGGGCCATCTTAAAACCGTAAATGGCCCGGGGTCAGCTGGGGTGCGAGGGATATGCCCATTGGGTAACCTTACACCCCGGTTACTAAGGGCCGAGACGGCGTGCGGTTTTAGTCGGTTCGATCCCGACATAACCACCCCCGATAGCCGACGGGGGTGGTATCCATGGGGATTTCCGCACGATAAAAAAAAAAGGGGGCATCACACTCGCGCTGCCAACCCTGGACCCCGGGGGGAGGGGGGACAGAGGTAGGGATATTGGTGGGAGAATGGGGGGATATAGGAGGGGTTGAGAGATTTGAGAGACTTTCTATGCTGAAAACGCAGATATATCTATACTAATATTATAAAGAGCAAAGGTTTCATTGTTTGTTTGTCTCGAATAGGCTCCGAAACTACTGGACCGATTTCAATAATTCTTTCACCTATAGGAAGCTACAATATCTGGGAGTAACATAGGCTATAATTTGTATTAAGGAATTCGAAATCCACGCGGGCGGAGCCGCGGGCAACAGCTATCTCTAATATACAGACACAGTCTTTAAAATTTTGTAATAGTGCTAGCTGTTGCCAGCGGCTCCGCCCGCGTGGATGTCGAATTTCACGTTTTTTTACTATATCTCCGGTCAGCCGATTGTGTTCAAATATGTGTAAGATTTTGAATCTAACTAAGACCTTTCTAATAAAAAAAATTGGTTGCCTGTAAAGTCGGTATACGGGCGAAAGTTTTACGTGACAACGACTTTGAGTGGTAAAATAATTTTTATGTCTGTCTCTCTCGCTCTTAGGCGGGCTAACCATGCCCGAGTGGAAGGGACGCGTGCCTCTCACTCGCTCTCATTGTGAGCGCATAACGTGAGCGGAGCGTAACGCAGTTTCTTGAAGTGTCACCCGGCAAACCAATTTATAAGACGTTGTCACGTCAAAAACCGCATCTAGAACTGTTCAGTACTTTTTGCAATCATCGCTTCAAGGTTCACTGCTCGTTCCCCGTAGGTGATAGCGTGATAATATGTAGCCTATATTGTTGACCCGACTTCTTAATAATTCTTGCCAAATTTGAAGTAAATCCATGCAGTACTTTTTGAGTTTGCCCCAGACAAACATTCTAAAAACTGTATTTTTTGGCTTCGGTATCGATTATAGATCACATCGCAAGTATTCTTTTAAAAAAAAATTCAATGTACAGTTTTTACTTTCCTACCATCTTTCTTAATATATATAAATCTCGTGTCACAATGTTTGTCCTCAATGGACTCCTTAACCACTTAAGCGATTATAATAAAATTCGCACACCATGTGCAGTTCGATCCAACTTGAGAGATAGGATAGTTTTTGAAACGGATTTTGACATCCACGCGGGCGGAGCCGCGGGCAACAGCTAGTTTTATTATCATAGATAGATAGATAACCCGTCTGTTGGTATGACGTACCTTAAAGGCAACTCCGCAAGTTCAGCTTTGACCAGCATACTGATAGTCTGGTGACAGAACTGGAAAATCTTCTGACATTTTTTCTCCCACATTTCATCCTGTAAAAAAAGAAATAATAAATAAATAAATGTTCTACGACATTCTACACATTGCTCCCTAGACCCAAAGTAAGCTTAGTTTAACTAGCTTGTGTTATGGGTTCTAGAATGCTGATAAACATACTTATACACTTTTTTTTAAATACATACTTATTATACATAGAAAAAAATGAAAATGTTATTATATATTTCTTTTTATAATACGTAAGTGGCAGACAAGCACACGGCCCACCTGTTGGGATGCTGTCACCGTGGCCTATGAACGTGTGCAACACGCGCTACCTACCCTGAAGAGAAGGGGGGATGGCTTATGTTATGATTAGCAGTGAATGAAAAATTGAGAAGCGTGCGACTGTCGTGGTATGGACATGTTTTTTTTATGTCTGTCACGTCAATGACTTCACCTTGCCTGATGGTAAGCTAAAGGTAAGTTGAATGAAATTTTAAGTAATTGCATGCTAACTATTTCCAATGATTTTCTGATCGGAAAAAATGATCATCCAGGACGGGACTTGAACCCATGACCAGTCCCTTACAGGGGGAATGCTCTGACCAACTGAGCTACCTGGACCCATCCTAGATGCTTGAAATTTTCCGATATATTCTACGGCTTAGGGCGCCGGTGGAGCCATCTACCGTAATTCGTTCGAACTACGGTAACAATGAACAATATTGCAATTGTTTTTAAACATTATTTTTAGATTCTCCGCCCGATTAATTGAATGAAATTTTAAGCAATTGCATGCTAACTATTTCCAATGATTTTCTGATTGGAAAAAATGATCATCCAGGACGGGACTTGAACCCGTGACCAGTCCCTTACAGGGGGAAAATAAAGGTAAGTTATCAGTCCCCATTACACACACCGACAGTGCCATAATGGCACTGTCGGCCATAGTGGCCCTTAACTTAACAGCCAAAAATGTTATGAGAAGAGATGAAAGTAATGTAAAAAAAGGTTCAAAGTATGAATGTGAAGGGGTTTAGGGGCAGAGGGAGGCGAGTGGCCCTCTAGAGGGCTGCTCCGAGGCTCTCCACGTGTCCCTCTGACTAGCAGAGGGCATCGTGGGGAGCAGCAGGTTGGGTGACAGGACGGTCGAGGAGGCTATTCTAAAACCGTAGAGGGCCCAGGGTCAGCTGGGGTGCGAGGGATATGCCTATTAGGTAACCTTACACCCCGGTAATTAAGACCAGAGACGGCGTGCGGTTTTAGTCGGTTCGATCCCGACATAACCACCCCCGATAGCCGACGGGGGTGGTATCCATGGGATTACCGCTCGATAAAAAAGGGGGGCAGAGGCTAAGAAAAGTTACCTGGTCTTTTAGCTCATTGTACAAGAAGGCGAGTCTGTAAGCGTGGAACAGTATCGGAGGGAAGCTGTGCTGTATCCTCCTGGCGCCTCCGCCCTGCAGGGCCTTGCGGGCCGCGCTCAGGATCAAGTATTGGAGGTCCGCGGAATCGGATTTGAAGTGGTGGATTAACCTGGAAATATAAAATACGTATTAATAAGATTGCCAGCCCTCCCCCGCCCCCTCTGCTGGAGTAACAGGAGAACACCATGGTTCCCAAAACCGAGGTAACCATCTCAAGGCCGGAGATGTTCCTGGGTTAGCCAGGGTACGGAATTCCTCTTGGGTCCCCTTGCACCCCAGCGTTTGAAGACCCGAGATGGCGTGGGGTTTCAGTTGGTTCAAGTCCTATATAACCACGGAATAAAGAATACCTACTACAATGGAAGTGTGATACTACTTATTCATAAGGGGAACCGCTGTCGCCAAACTCACACATACAACCAGTTAATAATACATTGCATATCTTCCATACCAAATTAGCCTAAATTATGCATACTGCAAAACGAAAATACACCTTACTAGTTCGCGTTAGAGATTTCTTTGCTATAGATAAAAAAAATATTTACGGCGATTCGTATTTTGAATCAAACAAACTTTGACTTAAGAAAAACTTCAGATAATCTCTCTCTCTCGCTCTATCTAACTATGCAAACCTTGCAAACCAACGCATACCAGTGGCACGCGTGCCACGCCCACTTACCACTTCTACTTACTTCTCTTTTCTGTGTATATAACCGTCTCCAAAGCCAATTTCACCTGCAAGATAGGACCTGCTGGTTGACGTGCCAGGTGCCGACACGAGTTTGGAAGGATGGTCAAATGACATTCGCTCCCATAAAAGTCAGAAACTAAGTCATAACTGTACCTTGCAAGCAAGCCCTGCTCCTCCATGAAGTCTTCAACATCTGGTTCCGCAGTGGGCTGGTCCGGCTGGTCTTTCACCAACACATCCAACATCGCTAATACTGATTCCACCTAACAGAAAAAAAGTCATCTATACTCAATACTCATACCTATAGAGCTGAAGAGTTTGTTTGTTTGAATGCGCTAACCTCGGGAACTACTGGTTGAGATAGATGATAGGTTGGTTTTTCGAAATTTTGGTAGGGGGCAAATAAGAATAGAGTAGTTGTATATAAGAGGACCAAATTCTCCTGTGTTGTCAGAATAGAAACTCTCAGCCCCCTTCCCCAACCCCCTCCCTCTATTCCCTTGCACCTCCACCCCCCCTCCAGGTTCAGCAGCGCGAGCGTAACGCCCCTGGCCACAGTGACCACTTCCATCAGGTGGACTATGTGCTAGTCTGCCACCTAAGTGGTATTTAAAACATCGATGAGGTTGGTATTTCACTCACATCCTCAGGTGTTGATATCAGACAGTCCGTCTCCAGCACATCGTTGATCAAGTGCACAGCTATCATAACCCTGCCGGGGTGGTTCAGGTGTTTGATCAGCGGCGAGTAGTTCTGCAGCTTGATCAGCGTCAGGATGTTCTTGTAGTGATCCGCTGGCAGCTTGAGGATCTTCATCAGCTCTTTGAAGACTGGAGTGTTGTGTTCTAAGTGAGTTTTGCCGCTAGAACAAGAAACATAAATGACATTGTCGCCTCCCGGCTGCCGAAAACTACAAAAACGTCGGGTTCAATGTAAATAATAATAAAACTAAATAAATCGCGATTGAATCCGTAAAAAATAGTTGATATTTTTATTTATTTATTTATTTAATACAACTAACCAACCAAACAGGTACTTAAACCTAACTTATGGTAGTAGACATTATTATAACTTAAACTAACTTACAATTATCTTATTTCAATAACACAGATAATTCAATATGGCCCTTGTGAACTCACTCCTCGGACAAGCAAACAGATGTACCTTATCATTATCATATCTCTATATTTCAAGAAATATAGAGATATGACGATCTCTATCTTTATATCCATCCATACTAATATTATAAATGCGAAAGTATGTCTGTTACGCTTTCACGCCTGAACCGCTGAACCGATTTTGATGAATTTTGGTATGGGGGTAAATTAGATTAGACCTCGAGACATAGGCTATGTTTGGTCGCGATAACCGACATCAACTCGGGCGAAGCCGCGGGCAACAGCTAGAATATTATATAATTCTACTGTACGTGTGTATGTCACTGAACTTCTCCTAAACGGCTGGACCGATTTGAATGATTTTTTTTTGTATACGTTTGGGTGGCGCCCTGGAAGGTTTGGATTCACAAATTAGCCCGGCAGATGGCGCTGCAGTCGGTATCTATCATGCAGGACTAAGTCTGTTAGGTTGTCTGTCAGGTATATTTATATTTTATTGAAGAGTTACACGGAATCTAGAGCTTTTGCTCACCAGGGATAATGCACCTGGGTGCGGGCCGGAACCTCCACGTGGTGCACCCGGGCAACAGAGGCGAGCAGCGCCTCCCACTCGCCACGGGAGACGCTGCTGCCTGCGGCCAATCCGGGCGGGGTGGGAGTGGCCCTCTAGAGGGCTGCTCCTAGGCTCTACACGTGTCCCTCTGACTAGCAGAGGGCACAGTGGGGAGCGAGCGGGGGGCGAGCTGATTGTCTGCGCGCCGACGGTTGGGTGACAAGACGGCCGCCTGTCACCCTACACCCCACCGTCAGCGAAGTGGCGCGATACCACCCCCGATGGCCGACGGGGGTGATAACCATGGGGGTTTCCGCACGATAAAAAAAGGGATAATGCACCTTTGAAATGGTGACAGTTTCTGCCATAAGCTTTACTTTCGAGGTTGGAAGGTCAGACGGCAGTCGCTCTCCCAAGCCATATAAAGAAAACCAGCTAAGTTGATAAAGAGTCATATCCAAAGGTACCTGGCAGCATGTATATCGATGCATATCTTGTCAGTGTGTGCGAGTACTCTGTCCACGTAGTTCAGTTTGTCTGGGTGACACCGCTGAGCCAGCTTTAGGAGCGCCAGCTGGAGGCTCAGCATGTCTTCCGGGGGCATGTCCGTGCGACTCTGCAACAATAGGTCATAATAAACATTCTACACAGCGCTCTCTAGACCCCAAGTAGGCATTCAACTAGCTTGTGTTATGGCTTCTAGAATACTTTTAAACTTTTTTTAATGGCTTCTTTGCTTTGCAATTTGCCACAAACAAGTGTTATAATTTGCATAAAATGTATTATGCAGCGTTTTCGTTATTTAATCACAGTCCAGGTCAAGTCACGGTCTTCATAGTCAATAGTCAAGTCAGTCTTCCTTCATAGTCTTGCCCTAGTAAAATGGTGGAGACTTTACTAGAGGCTTCTATGGAGTTTTGGAATCAACGTTGAAAAGCACAATTTCACGGTAATATACCACTTTCCCAAACTCGTGCACGTTGTCGAAAATGTTATGTTTAAAAATCCACCGTTTTTACACATAATAACTACATTTTACACTAATTTTAGAAAATGATACAATGCCCCGATGTGACTTTTTCCGCGTTGGCGCCAAAACTCCTTTTTTGTAAATACATACAAACATCTATGACAATCGTTACGGTAAGTCTGAGACTTAGAAATTCTGACAACTGGGCCTCGATTCTGTTAAAACAAGCCACTGTCATGCCACTGGACTAACTGGCTGGACAGTGGCTTGTTCTTCAAAAAACAACATTTGATTTTGGACTTTGTTATTAGTTTAAAGTCTAAAATTAATTGATACTCTGTAGAGTGAATGAAAATGTTTCATGAATTCTTTTTATTTGACTTTAGACTAACTGTAAAATGGTAAAGTCTACAATTAAATAGCATTTTCAGAGTGTCAGTGGCATGACAGTGGTTTGCCTTTAGCAGAATCGAGGTCCTGGTCTAACTACAGAACTTCGATATCGCCAATGAGTTGTGGAGGTCAGATGGCAGCTTTCGCTTCACGGAAATTATCGAAGTACGCCGCATTTAGGCTGAACTGACTACAACTGAGTTGGGAAAAGGTTTGGAGGATGATGATACACAGTTGAATATATTATTTTTTAAATCAGAACTATATATTCACCTGTGTAATGGCGGCAACTTGGTCCGAGAACACCTCAAACAGCTGCACCTCTTGTTCCTTGCCATCTTCCAGCACCACACTCAAGTTTATATTGCCTTCGTTTCTCTGAACATAAAAAATAGATAATATAATGTAACGTCATTTGATTCAGTTTTTTTACGTGGCGAAAAAAAAATACAGCATGTCTGTGTATTGAAATGGTGTAAAAACCGTAGTGACCAGAGTCCAAGATTCACATTGTAATCAAGTTTGGGTAACACGTTGCAACCCAAAATTCTCTCACACATGGTTAGCCGCCGCCATTTTTAACCGACTTCAAAAGAGCAGGTTCTCAATTCGACTGTATTTTTTTTATTATGTTTGTTACCTCAAAACTGTCGACTGGGTGAACCGATTTTGATGATTCTTTTTTTATCTGATAGTTGGCGTTTCCCGTGTGGTCCTATTTCAATTTGGTCCGTTGAAATCCTTTTTTTGTGTGTGATACACGTCTCGTCTTTTGCCTTGTTGCGTCCGCAAGTTTTATTTGTCCATACATACACATACAAAATTTTATCTCTGTCATGTTTCGAAAAGTTATGTACATCATGGAGGTAGGACACGAAGGTATCTCACATCCGAATTGAGGAGTCCAACTGGGGTAGTACCACCGCGTAGTGGGGTATGACCGCTTCCCATCAAGTTGGCCGTGTGCTTGTCTGCCACCAAAATGGTATAGAAAAGTAGGTATATACCTGACTGTAGGTAGCCAGTCTTTCGATGAGCGCTATGATGATGTTCTTGATATTAACTCCGGGCTGTAACTCCGCGCAAGACTTCAAGAACGGCTGCAAATTCGCCAGGTGGAACTCGTCTGGGAATACCTAAGCGGAAGACAAACCAATATACATATAATTAGTTGAAACCGGAGGGCTTACAGGGTTTAATGATAGTAGCAGAAGATCGTGAAGTGTTTGAGCTGCAGCGGGTAGTTGTTTCTGCCTACCCCAGAAGGAAATCTGTTCGGTACTTTTTACGGACGTTAAAAATACCGAACGGGTTTTGATGCGGTTTTTTTTATTAGAAAGGTCTTGCTTTTTTGATCACAATCGGCTGATTAGAACCGGCGATATAGTAAAAAAAACGCGAAAATCGACGTCCACGCGGGCGGAGCCGCGGGCAACAGCTAGTTTACAATAATTTCCTTAATTTAAATACAGTTATTAGTTTGAGTAACATAGTTGAGCGAACAGTTAATTTCCAAGCTTGTTTATCGTCTAAAAATAATCTTGAATTTTGTAGTAGGCTTGACAAAATTATTTTATTTTATTTTATTTTATTTTATTTTATTTTATTTTATTTTTTTATTTTATTTTATTAGGTATAGAAACAGAAAACAGATTGAGATTAAATACAGATAACATTATTTGCTTACACTTACTAAATCTGATGTCCACTTATATCTATACACAGCGTTTTAAATGTTAATCAGTTACGTTAAGACATGCATGCGATAATAGAAAAACTAAAAATTTAAAAATTAAAACAAGAACTAAATTATAGGTGGGCAAATCAATTAATTGCCAAGTGATGAACCAAGTGACCATTTGACGCGGACGGTTGTGAAGTTACACATAATAAAACATTTAATTATTCTAAATAAGACTCTTTTTAAAAGTGTTGAAGCTATCGAAAAAAATGTCTACTTGTGCACAAACCTTGTTGTATTGATTACACATTCTATGAAGCTTTTTCTATTTTATGACCTACCTGTATGATACACTCCATAAGATACTCCTGCGCTATCGCGTCCCTACAGCTGACCACCTGCTCCAGGATGCCGGGCAGCACCAGGCGACGGTAGTCGTCCACTGTTACAGACTCCAATTGTGACAAACGCACCAAATTGGTTCCAACTAAAATGCGAAGCTCTGATCGTTCGCGTTCACGCCGTTCTTTGTCCCTAGAAATAATAAATAAATAAATATTCTACGACATTCTACACAGCGCGCAAGTAAGCTTAGTTAAACTAGCTTGTGTGATGGGTTCTAGAATGCTGATAAACATTCATATGTACTTTTTTTGTAAATACATACTTATTATACATAGAATACCCAGACCAATGCAAATAGACATATTCATGCATACAAATATTTGCACTGAGCGGGAATCGAACCCGCGCCCCCTTCGTAGCAGTCGCATGCACTACCGCTACGCCACAGAGGTCGTCAAATAAGATTACACTTTACATCTACCGCCAAAGAACTAAAGTTATCGACTAAGCAAGCTGGGACGGCAGTCTCGACATTTATCGCAACGCCTTAGCTACCGAATTCGGTCGTTAACTCGTAGCGACGCAAACATAACGACATTTGGTAGTCTCTACTTTCCATTTTTCAACGATTTTTGTCGGTATCTTATCAAATGTCATCGCAAACTTAATGATTTATCGGTATCAACATATTGCTGACCATCCCAAATGTACAGACTACCGTTTGACGCAAGAATCGTTACTGCAATCGATGTTTATCGCTATCTTAGCTTGCGAATTCGGTAGCAAAGTCGTAGCGATAAATGTCGAGACCACGGCCCCTGAAGTGGCAATGTGCTGGCCACATCTGTCGAAGGACCGATGGCCGTTGGAGCAAACGAGTCCTAGAGTGGAGACCGCGAGTCGGCAAAAGGAAGGTGAAAATTAAAAAATTTTAAAGTTACCATAAAGAAAAACATGTTCAAAATTACCTTGAGTGTCCCTGATGCTGCATTCTGACCCATAACTTGTTCATTTCAGCGAAATTCATCAACACAAAGTCGATAGCATCTTTTACCTGTAAAAATATATTTTAACTTTACTTTTAAAGAATACCATCTATGGCAGTCGTTACGGGTAGTTGGAGCCCTAAAAAGTCCAACAACAACGGTCTACCTGCAATGCTTCTATATCGCCTAATGTCACCATTGGGTTGTGAAGATCAGATGGCAGTCGCTTCACGGAAAATATCGAGGTCCAGCCAAATCCGCAGTTAAGACTGGAAAAGCGGACCCCAGACTCCGAGGTGAAAGCTTTGGATGCGACTGGGATTATCATTGCTACAGTGGTGGCCCTCAGCTTGACGGCCTCATCAAATGCTTTTTCACGCCCCGCTTAAAGGACCCGGGACTATAGGAGGAAGGAAACACATGCGCTGGTAAAGAATTCCAAGTCTTTATGGTGCGGCAGAAAAAAGAAACACCGAACCGCTTGTTCTTGATAAAATTTATTCCACTGTGTGGGATGTTACCTTTTTTTCCGTGCGGAAATCCTCGTGAATACCCACCCCGCGGCCAGCGGGGCAGGTTATGTCGGACTCTTACTAACTAAAACCGCTCGCCGTCTAGGGTCTTCTGACTCCACGGTGTAAGGTGGCCCATAGAGCATTTCCCTTGCACCCAGCTTGACCCGGGCTATCTCCGGATTCGAGATGGCCCTCTCGAGTTGCGGGGATGATACCTCAGTCTTGCATGTATAGTTCTGTATAGGAAAGGAGAGGGTAGGATGAACATCCTGTAAATGTACTTACTGTGCCTTCATTCTCGTTCTGTGGCTCCGAAGTATCGGGCAGCACATTCCTGGTACACTGCAGCAGATAGTTCCTCAGGAATAGTCCTCGCAACGGGTGCTGGACACCTCGGCACATCTCCACTAAATCCTGTAATATTGTTGTTTTCTGAAAAAGAATTCTCAGTCGCAGCCCAGAGTCTGATACATGAGGTGGTCTACGGTGTAGTGTATATTATGTGGGTAGCATGATATTATTCTATCCACAAGGGGATATCACTATGTCACGTTCAGTTGCTAGACAGCGCTCGTGGAGAACAGACGTGCTCGTAATGGTAGATACGGGATTTGCACGTTTTGTTATAATAACCTTCAGGATTGTTTTGTTGAAGAAAAAATTATTGCTTTTTTATGTATTTTTTTTATGTCTTTGAATGGAAATGGAATCATGGGCCTTGACCAGTGAGTTTCATGTTATGAGAGAGGGTTATTATTATTATTATTTGTTGTACAATGCATCACATTACCAAATCCCTCTCCCTCTCCTGTAAAATGTGTTTTGTAATAAGATGTTTCTACGTAGGGACTGTTGATATCATAGATACGCGCGTATGATTAAAAGATATGCGAACATGCCGAGCAGTTAATTTGACCTAAATCTTCGTTATAAAAATTTTAAGCCATGGATAATGTGATTTATGTAATACCTACTTATTTTTGTTTATGATAAGCAATATTAAGGTATTTTAGGTCATTCGTTGTCTCATGCGGACGCCTGGAGTGAATTTCGTGCATATAGATACAATACAGCGGCGATGGGTTAACTTTTTTACTTTTAGTTTTGGTACTTACCTAATGCACAAACCGTCAAGTGTAGATTATAACATACCTAATACTCGAAAGCAAAAAAATCGATTCACTCTATATATTTTTTTCCCATTAAAAGGGGTTTATTTTAGTGCTAGAGCCTTTTAAGTGGGTATTTTTGGAACGAAGTTCCTTATTGCGCGTTGCGAAAGGGGGCTAGACGGAAAAAATTATAAAGACACTTTTAACACAAAAAGTTGTGCTACTGTTGCGACACTTTTTGCAAACTGTTGTGTTGTTTTTGCTACATGTGACTTTTTGAATGATGGTTGGGTTGTTGGATGGAGTGGGAGTGAGAGGGGTTTGTGGGGGGGGAGTGGAAGTGGGACTGGAAGTGGGATTGGGAGTGGGATAGTATATTTATATTTATATTTATATATACTAAAATTAATTGATGAACTTCGTTCCATCCGGGTGTCCCTTGACACCTCTCAAGTTTTTTTCTTTTTTACTGGCAATAGGCTCACGTTTGACCACGATCTCACCTGTTATAGAGTGAATCGATTTTTTGCTCTCAAGTGTAGTTACCTTGAGTAAATCTCTCCTGAGATTTGTGTTAGTCTTGATATACACGAGGCCGACAGTGATCAGCAGGTACAATCTTGGTACAATGTTGCCAGCATACTGGACCAGTTCGTACAAGTCGGCGACTTTGCGACCTTTCTGGAACTCTTCAAGGAGGTATAATTCAAGATGACGGAGTTCGTCTGTTATCGCCATGTCTGTTGCGATAGTTAAGGATCTCGTGTTTGTAGAAAAATGCCTATTTTTTTTTTACTCAAGATAGGCTTACGTTTGACCACTATCTCACCTGATGGTAAGTGACGATGTGGTCTACGATGAATCACGCTTACCTAGAAGGATCCTATTCACTTGTGACTTGAATATTCCCAGGTTATATTTTTACAGCATATAGCAACTAGAAATTATTATGCTGGGCGTTTTTTTATTGGACATATTTAGAATTGGATGTCAATTTCAATATATAGTCACGCTCTTTTTCCATTGGGGTAGGCAGATGCCACATTTTTACATTGGTAACGATCCTGGCATACATTTTTCGTTTTTTCTAATAGCTAGCAAGCATTTAGGATAAGAATTATCGAATTCTTATCCTAAATGCTTGCTAGCTACGGGTACCCTGACCCCACCCCACACGCCGCGCTGGCGCTCGAAGACCGGCTTGAATCAACTAAAACCGCGTGCCTTGGATTTAGTTGGTACAAGTCCGACAAATACCCACGAAAACCACTCCTGCTGGCTCAGTGGGGAATGGTATGGTGATTTCCACACAATGGTACTCTCTCCGGCTTCTCCTTGAAATGTACCCGATCTCATTAACAAACAATACGCGGCAAAATGGTATAGCTTATATCGGTTCTACACGAAAAAAAAAAACAATAACATATTTTTTTGTAAATACTTTTATTATTTTAATATAAAACCGCGGTAGCCTAGTGGTTTAGGTAATGGACTGCTGAGACGAGGTCTCGGGTTCGATCCCAGGTTCACCATGGCACACACCAATAACTTTTCGATGCTTTTCGAAGTTACCTATGTGTGTATTTATCACAGGTTTATTAGTGCCTCGGAGAGCACGTTAAGCCGTCGGTCTCGGTTGCCATACAAACATCTATGGCAGTCGTTACGGGTAGTTGGAGCCCACAAAAGTCCAACCAGTCTAACTTGGAACTTCGATATCGCCATTGGTCATAATGACCATTGGTTGTGGAGGTCAGATGGCAGTCGCTCCACGGAAAATATCGAAGTTCAACCGCATCACAGCTAGACTGGAAAGCCGTCCCCAACTGAATTGGGAAAAAGATTCAGAGAATGACTTTTCTATTTTAATAATTGCTGTATGCCAAGCAATCGATTACGTTATTCAAACTCACATTAGGCGATAGGCTCGCCCCTTATTACGTGGGACAAAGATATTGCTGGCGAAGAGTGGGCGGATAGGATGCCTATAAGGCGTGAATGTTTGTTATCTAACTCAATACATGAAGCTTTAAAGTATTATACTCAACACAAAATAAAAGGCCCGTTTTGACGTTTATCCTCGTGGCGTAACTAGTTATGTACCTATACGATTCGGTATTCGATACTCACGCTGAATCGAATCCAGTTTGCACGGGGATTTAATCGATTTGAATATGAATGTAAACTGCATTGGATTAAAGTTCTGATTAGAAAAATTAGCTTAACCTTTGATTTTGTAGGTATTTTAAAACAATACAATGTTATTATAGGTCAATTTACTTATATTTAATATTTTTTTAAAATAACATTCAATCAATCACAAAACAACAAGAATAATTTAATCAGTCTTCAGAATCTAAACACAAGTATTAAAATAAATAAAAATAAAAGTGCGCGTCGGGCTTGAAAAAAAATATCTCACTCGATATTTTCTTTCCTTAAAACTGATTATTAATAGTCTGTGGACTACATGAAAAAAACGTTATAGACAGCACTTAGCGGAGTGGGCGGTACCTGTCAATGAAAAATGTAATTACCTTTAGAATATTTCAATTGATAAATAAAAAATTAAGTACTTCATGGGCACGAACTGCCAAAGTGGGCCTTTTATTTTGTGACAACTATAGTGACGATTAGAAATGGACTTTAATTGAATGAGAATAAAATTGAATTCCAATGACGATCATGCACTTCATTTTTATGATAACATGGTATACAGTAGGCATGTGCGAAACATGTCCGGGAGCGGATTGAACATGGAACGGTTCCTTATACAGTCGGCACCATGTTCAGGAACCATGTCCGCGGACACGTTTCCCGGACATAGTTCATGCAATCCACGCTGATATAACATGTGCAGATATATATGAAAAGGTTCAATTTTTTTATATAGGTACTAGGTACTGAGGTAGCAGACAAGCATGTGTTTAAGTATATACCTAGGTAGTTAATATTTAAAATGAGATCAGTTCAGAACAATATTTGCATTTTCCTTTTTTTGAGTCCTTTTGTTCAATAAAATGATCCCAAAGTACCTATGCTGATTTTTCTATGAGATGGCATTTTCAGATGAAGTAAATAATTAGAAAGTTCTCAAAGCCTTATTATTTTCGAAATAATTGTCATAAATAAAAACTGCACTACCTAGCTATGTGCAAAGTAAATTACTATTTAAATCTATTCACTTACTCACTATAGAACTCAATAAACTATTATTACTTATCAAAGACAGTGTAATTTGTTAAAAATAATTGGAAAGTATGGTGTAAATAAAGTATTCGGAACACGCACGCATTCGCAACTAATAAATAAATGCACCTAAACGCTAAAATACGAACGTCGCCGCAGTCACTGCGCAAGTAGATAATTACGTAACACGAAATGCGACTCGGTCCGGTTCGGCTGCTGTTCGCAAACCCGAACCGCTCCGGCCGAACCTGCACATGCACATCGGAGTATACTCCGCGCCCCGCGCGCCGCGCGCGCGCTCCATTCATTCCATGCTCCGTGTTCGCTTACTCGTTCCGGACATGAACATGGTGGAACTGTTTAGGCGGAGCGGTCGGATCGGAACTATATAGCTCCGGGAAAGGACATAGTTCCTGGAGCTATAACGGTCCGGAACTACTCACCTCTAGTATACAGAATGCTGTTTTGATAGTAGTATAATTAAAATGGATATTATAGAACACTTCTAGCACAATCTAGATCCAAACTTAGCATGTGTTCTAGAATGAACAGATACTTAGATAATTTTCTATAATTAAATATGTTACAAATTTTTGTATAAAAATGTTTACACTGAGTAGGAATCGAACCCGTGACCTCAAACGCTAGCGTGATAATCATTTTATAGAGAGAGATTGAATTTTATGAGTTTGTTTATAAAATAATTGTTGGTGATTTTTTTTTTATTTTAAAACGTTTTTTTTACTTTTTTAGCTATGCCCGACGCCTGTAGCGTGGGGTATTTCCAGCAATTATTATTGAAATAATATTATTAAAATTAAAAATAATAATGTTTAGTTTTTCAGTCACTATTTTTTTTTCAACCATAAATGTTTTTTTTTTATAAAATATTCTTATTCTGAAAAAGGATACATAGCTCATAATAGCTTTTCGGTGATAGCAGAGAGGTCCTCAACTCTCCGAGCATAGTTGACGCATGCTTTAAAGCATCCATCAGCTTGGACTTGTCGAGGCATCTTTTCATTTGAAATGCCTGTAACAAAGTTTAAGAAATCTGTTAAAATGTTGCCATTTGAACATCATCATCTGCCCTTTTTCCTATTATTTGGGGTCGGTGCAAAATGACATTGTTCTCCATACATTTCTGTTAGATGTCATCTCCTCAGTCACTCCCTTTATTGCCATATCTTCTTTTACACATTCCATGCATCTTGTTGCAAATGTTACCAATTGAACATGTTTTGTTAAATGTTGTCAGTACACAGTTGACAGTTAAATAATTAAATAATTAAGTACTACTTGAATTATACTTTAAAAAAAATTATTAACTCCATTTAATGAGTTAATAATTTTTTTTAAAGGATAATTCAAGTAGTACGTATGGATTTCTAGCATTAAATCATTCAAATAATTGCCATGTTTTGCACGAAAAATCACTTTATTTTCGAATTAAAATAACATATAGGTAAATATTGTTTATTGCAATTGGCTTCTAGTCCCTTTAGGCTGAACATCAGTTTTGTCACAGGACAACAGCCATTGACCTTGGGGTCAAAGATAGCACCTTTATCATTTGCACCCAAAGAGTAATAACACTGCATGTATTGTATGTATATACATGATCGCATAAAGTTTACTTTCGAATTTTTTAGTTTTGGACCTCAATTGAACAAACCACTGACACATTATGGTAAAAATATTTTTTTTAACAAATACAATTTTTATATACCTAGCCCGGGACCTGTCTTCGCCCGGTTACAATTTCATATGTCTAACATTGAAAATGACAGGTTTTCATACCAATATGCATCCCTTATTTTGTCACCTTAGGAGTGAAATTTTCCAAGAACCCTTGTCTACACCAATGCCTACAACATAAGAAGCATCTACTGCTAAAATTTCAAGTTTGTAGGTCCAGCGGTTTAGGCAGTGTTGATGAATTAGTCAGTCAATCGAGACAAGTAATAGTACGATAATTATGTTTAATTTTTTTTGGTATATTAAAGACTACCATAAATTGTGAAATCTATGTGTAAATATGGTAAGAACAATATATAAATTAACTTAAAATACACTTCTTGCAATAATTAAAAATACCCACACAAGCATAATAAAAGAAAACCTTGAGTTTCTTTTACAGAAATTGTATAATGCATCAGCTTATCAGTCTATGTAGTTGAATTAGATTTATTACTTAATAGCCTTGTTCGCTACCCAAACTATTAAACAATTTAATAATCACACAAGAACACACTAAGATAAGTTTAAATTGATATGAGAATAAAAAACAAACACCCCAATATTGATATCAAACTCACATTAATTGATCAATTTGTTTCAATTTTATAATTACCTGAACTTTGACGACATTCAAGGCCTCATCCAGGAGTTTCTCCTGCTCCTCCACTGGGGAAGCCTGATTCGTCATTTGTGCCTAAAACATAAACAGAGATAAGTATCTAAACTGAGAGGAAAAAAAGATAAGTTATAAAACCTACTAACACTCGACCATATATATAAAAACGGGTGATCAACGCGCTCCATATGGATTGTTAATATGCAAATCGAAGATGGAACATATCGCAACGCACCTGTGTTGTGTACTGAGGACAAACGAAGCCAGCGATAACGTTTTTCAAGGGAAATTTAATAAAATTTTCTCGGTACTATTAGCGTAAGTGGTTTGATTGACATAAACAAATTGACAACTAACTTTTAGTGTTGCACTTGCAAATTCCAAAAGTTATGCCCACTCCCACAGACTTCTTCTAAATTACATCAGTCACGAAATGGAAAAAAGCAGCTTAGTTTGATGCTAATTATTATCAAACCAATAATTTTTGTAGACACACAAGACCTATTCTTAATTCTATTTTGAGCCCTTAGATTGAGATAATTTATTTTACTGAACTGAAATACGTACCTATTTCAATCCGTCAATGGTGTCAATCCAGTCAATCAAATAACTTAACATAACTCAGTTTAAGCCATGGAGGCCTCACTTCCAATACCTACTTGATGCTCAGTCTGTATTTACTATCTTGGTCTCTGTGGGCCGACTTCTCTTTCTAAGTATGATAACCTTCTAAGCAAGAAATCACCATTCAAACAAGTTTAAACACTTCCGCGTGGAATTTTATATCACATCCTTGACGCCACGTAATACCGCAACCACGCACTATACAATTTTGCACCATTTTTTGAGTTTATACTTATAATTAACTTTAAATATGTTAAAAACCAAAACAATAATAAACAACCGCCATATTGTTTATTGATAGTTGACATGTAGTACCAATGTTGCCACATTACGTACTGAATCCATAGACAATGGGAATTTAATTCACTGATTTCCTGATTCAACAACCCAATCATGCATAATAAATGGCGTATAATTTTTCAATTTCCACATTAATAATCGTAGTCGAACTATAGAGTTATTTATAAATCATTTTACTTGCATTTTTGGTTAGTATGGTCTATTTCTATAATTTACACATGTAGGTATTTGGATCAAGCTGTTCTTCCCGGTTTGGCCTCCATGTTTATCTATAGCTTCATGGTTTATGCTGAGTCTGGCTGAGTCTAAAATGTACTCTGTGGTCTGTGATGCCAATTAATTTAATTTGTCAAATAATTGTCAACGTCATTGTCAATTTGTCATTGTTATGTTATCTATGAGCAAGCGAGATACAAAGCGATAAAAACTGAATAAAACAGGAAGATGGATAATAAACCGTCTTTGAGTCAATATTTCGGTGATAAGGAAGTGCCTCCCGCCTCCCAATTTTTTGATGAAATTGGGACATCGCCCTCTGATATGATACAGAGTATTTACCTAGGCGATACAGAAGGTGGCATATTTATCACATTTTTATATGAAAATTCTATTAAATACTAATGATTTAGTAATGATTTGGGTAGCCAATGTATTTTTTTATGTTATTCAGGTAATCAAACGACTACATCGAATCTTTTTCCAACAAATATGAGCGCTTCGTTTACACAACACAAGATGACGGATGAATTAACATTTTCCAACGTTGTACCGACTGTGAGTACATCAGTGTCGGTTCCGGCCACAAGTCTACCAGACCCTTCAACGTTTTTCGACACCATTGGTCCTGAACCACAAATTGTGCCCTCAAAAAGTGGGCTTACTCATCCTGCGATACTCACTGAAGCTATGGACGGATTGAGTATTAAGGTGAGTTTTAAGCTTTTCTACACTTACATAAATAAAAGGTGTACTTAAAATTAGTCTCAAGTTGAGGCGACTGACTGAGTATCATTCTAGAATACAGACCTAAGACTGATAGTAATTTGTTTTGAGTGCCAGCATATAATGGTTACTATATTTCATAAAAGTAAACTATACCAATCCTTCAGTGTTCAAATTTGAATATCATCTATTCTTTTTTTTTTATAATGTGGGTCACGTCAACATGACTTCACCTCACCTGATGGTAAGCTGTTAAGGTTAAGGTTTCCTTAACAGAACCTTGTCAAACTTTATTTAATTTTATTTAATTTAGCTTTATTTAATTGTACTTCAAGTGGTTATAACTAGCAAGTAAGTTTAGAAGTTAATATAAATGAAACAGATTAAGGTTAATTTAAAATATTTGGTATTTTAGAATCAACCTGTAGATAAAGAAGCTGACCGGAGAAGAGATGCTTGGATACCTAACGATGAAGCTAAGAAGACACTTATGAAGGTGAATAAATACAGATTTAGATAGCAGACTTCCTCATCCAAGCCTTCCCGCAACTCAATTGTGGTGGGGTTTTAGTTCAGGCTCTTGGCCTTTCAGGATCCAACACAAGGCTAGGGCCATTTTAAAACCGTAGATGGCCCAAGTTCAGCTGGGGTGGGAGGGATACACGTATTACACCCCGGTAATTAAGACCCGAGACTACGTGCGATTTTAGTCGGTTCGTTTCCGACATAACCACCCCGATGGCCAACGTACCACCGTTGGCCATCGGGGTGGTTATGTGGTATCCGTGGGGGTTTCCGCACAATAAAAAGAAAAGAATCGAATCAACTAGCTATAATCTCACAGATGTTTGTGTGGTAATGAGTACCGATAGCTTCACATGCTCTCCAATACATGTTTTAAGAATGGTCGCCCATCCTAAGACTGACCTGTGTACCATTGCTTAACCTTGCAATGTGTGAACCTACTCAGTTAACACATGCATAGTAACGTAATATTACAAATATTCCTTATTTATAAGTTTGTTGGTTACAGGCCCAATCATCGCCCAAAGGTTCGTTCTTTCCTGAGAGAGAAGTGCTAACCATGCCAGGAATCGTTCTAGAGGAGGAACTGGTAAATACTGTACCTTGTGTTTTATAAATTTTGAATTCGTCTTGATAAAAGTACATTGGCAAGATGAGATTTTTTTTTCTCATTTCGAACTACATTAAAATTCAAATAAGTCTTTTATTACGTTTCAACTTCCTGAATAAAAAAAAAAATTGAATGTATTCCATAGGCTGACGCTCTACAAGAAGTGGCTGTAAAGTACCTGGGAGTTAGTTCAGCTGGTAGTCGAGGAGTTGTGAGAGCTGAACATGTAAGCCGTGACGAGGCTGGTTTGAGGGAGCTTCTGCGTACTGGTTACCTGCGAGCTGCTATCAACCTGACCGCTGTGCTTCTCAGCGCTGCGGGGCAAGGTAAAACATACATACACCCTTCAGTATCATCACTCTTACCTACCTGATAAACTGTTACATAGGTCAACGTGAATTTTGACATTGATAAAGTGAAATTTTGATAGGTACTATAATACACTCTACGCGGGGATCGTGCGGTCCATGGCCCTGTATGGATGCCCGATCTGGGCGGAGGCCCTGAATAGCCGTAACTAGCGTACGCTGCGTGCGCCGCAGCGCGTTATGGCTATCAGGGTCATCAGGGGGTACCGCACGATCTCCTTCGAGGCGGCGAGTCTCCTTGCCGGGACTCCACCGTGGGACCTGGAGGCGAGAGCCCTTTCGCGCCTATACTGGTGGCGAAAGGAGGCGCAGGAGCGGGGACTGGACCCGGAGCCTCGAGTAATCGAGGCCGTCCACGCCCAGCTCCGCCGGGATACCGTGGTGGAGTGGAAGGACCGACTTGGGCAACCAAGCGCGGGGCACGCCGTTATAGCGGCGGTAAGACCCGTCATGGAGGACTGGCTGGAGAGGCCTTACGGGGGCCTCTCGTACCGGCTGACGCAGGTGATCTCTGGTAAGGGGTGCTTCGGGGATCACTTGTGTCTGATTCGGAAGGAGCCAACGCCCGAGTGCCATCACTGCGATGCGGGTGAGGACTCAGGGCTGCACACGCTGGCCGAGTGTCCAGCGTGGGAGGTGCCGAGACAGGCCCTCCTGGCAGCCCTCGGGGTGGGAGTCCTCACATTGCCGGTGCTGATCGCAGCGATGGTGCAGAGTGCGGACGCGTGGTCGGCCGCCGCCTCCTTCTGCGAGCAAGTGATGCTCGAGAAGGAGGCGGCGGAGAGGGTTCGGGAAAGGCTGCATAGAGCTCTCCCGAACGGTGGCGGGCGCGGACGCCTAAGGCGTCGGAGGTCTAACGACCTCCGTCCTCCATGAGCGCTGGCCTGGGGGTGACGGGTGGAGCCGCCTGTCACCCTAGCAGAAGCAGGCCGAGGCGGCGGCGCGCGAAAGCGCCCCCCCCCCCCCTATTCCGGGGGTATGACGGGAACCACTCGGTTCCCAAACCCGAGGGGGCCATCTTGAATCCGGAGATGGCCCGGGTCAAGCCGGGGTGCGAGGGAAATGCTCTTTGGGCCACCTTACACCCTGGCGTCAGAAGACCCTAGACGGCGTGCGGTTTTAGTCGGTAAGAGTCCGACATAACCTGCCCCGCTGGCCGCGGGGTGGGTATCCATGAGGATTTCCGCACGAAAAAAAAAAAAAAAAAAAAAAAAGGTACTATAATACATAGTTTTCTCTGGCGACTACAATATGGGGTTCTTCAAGAAGGGCATTAGAAGGTTTTTACAGGGTTGACAGCGCGAGTGTGACAGCGGTTGGCACACGTCCATAGGCCACGGTGACCGCTTCCCATCAGTTAGGCCGTGTGCTTGTCTGACATCTATAAAAAAATGCATAATTTCGACAAAAAATATATGATTTGAATTTTGTTAGTTTCATGGGTGGTCAAAATCCTTAATGTATGGATGAATTATTTAACGAATATGGGTTTTTTCCATAGTGAATAGAAAAATCATAAAATAAATGTAACAAAGGCAGCAGAATATGCTGTATCGACTAGTTTTAAGATATCACCTCTACAATACCATATTCGATGCAAATAAATGAATTGACTGATTGATAAAAATTTACGACACTTGTATGGTTAATAAATAATTCCTTGTAATCTTGTTCCAAATAAAATAAGAACTCGTATACATATACCATCCTCTCTAAAATTTCATACATAGAACTTTTATCTAACCTACGAGTATAACAAACATTTTAAACAATTCATACACGATATTAAATTCGAAAACACGAATTAATTACAAACACATAAATTATGTAGTCACAATCTGTTTACTTTTGCTTCTGACATTAAAAAAAAAATTGTACAATGTGTAATTTTGTCCTACTTGGGTAGTATATAATTTTTCCAACTACTCACATATTTTTTCTAACACCCACATAATTTTTCCACCTCCCCATTTTTTTTTTAACTACCCACATAATTTTCTAACTACCCACATAATTTTTCTAACTACTCACTTTTTTTTAACTACCCTCATTTTTTCTAAGCTTACGAAGAATCTCAATAGATGCCGCTGTTCGATTCTAAAACGAGATATCGAAGTTTGCGTAATGTCATTATAATATCGTGTAAACACAGATAATAGTTAAATGGTTACAATGATGATTATACAATTAATTATTTTATCTTGGACGAGGCCGCAATTCGTCGACAATTGCGGCCTTAAATAATTAAAAACTTCATTTAATTTACGGATTTATTAAATTAAATTAATCTTCAAATGATAGCAACAAGAAAACCACGAAGGTTTATAGTGTATGACAGCTACAAAAAGTTACTATAGTCATTCCACTCCTTATTTTTGCGTTTGACAGCAGTTTTAGAATGTAACTGTTGCATTAATCCTACAAGTAAACTTGGAAATGCGTGACCAAGAAATTATATAAACTGGCGTATCATATGCATCTACCCTATTTATAACTCATTACCAAAATTAAAATGCTTTAATTGTTTCGGTTGATTTAAAATTTACGATTATTTGCTCACTCAATGAAAACGGCTACACTCTACCATGTCTAGTGTTGGGATCGAATGAAATCGCTGCAAATTACGAATCTAAAATAATCGTTCAAACTTACTTACATTTACGTCAACACAAAAGTTGTTGTAACATGTAAGCTTTGTTTTTATAGTGTATTATGGATTCTTTTACCTACGTGTTTTCAATGGCTAATCATCTCATCAAAATATTTAAGTTGTGTTGTGTAGGGTAATAGTTTTCATTAATATTATACGTAGGTACGAAAAGCACAGAGGCCACTCGTCTTCGACGGCCTTTTGAAACGCAGCCACAGCATCTTCGGCATCCATAAAACGTTTATCTCGGTATTTTCTTTCTTTTTCGGAAATAAATAAAAATCGCAAGGTGTGAGGTCAGGGCTATTATACGGCGGGTGACGCAGTAATTCCGCAAATTGTTTTTACCATGACAAAACAATGGAGCCTAAACTCGATAGGCTTATCTTATTGGCGTAAACCCATGACAGATGATCGGTATGAACAGCCTATAAGTGTCGCCGAATAATTGATACATTCAGGAGGAGGAGGATGGACGTAAAAAGTACTGAACGGGGTTTGATGCAGTTTTTTTTATTAGAAAGATCTTGGTTAGACTCAAAATCTTACGCATATTTGATCACAATCGGCTCATTAGAACATGCGATATAGTAAAA
Source organism: Lithosia quadra (assembly GCA_963576445.1). Taxonomy (NCBI): domain Eukaryota; kingdom Metazoa; phylum Arthropoda; class Insecta; order Lepidoptera; family Erebidae; genus Lithosia; species Lithosia quadra. The sequence goes on from OY754896.1 coordinate 8,869,904, forward strand.
AAACGCGAAAATCGACGTCCACGCGGGCGGAGCCGTGGGCAACAGCTAGTACAGAATATAAATGATTTTTGACTTTGACATTGTACACGAAAAAAGAATGTTTATTACAAAACATAAAATTTTGTAGGAAGATCCAATAATAGCCATTATTTAATATTATCATTATTATAAAAATAAAAATATTTTTAACAGATTTTATTTCGAATTATTTTATTCAATTATACGTCTGGCACGCAAAAGAAGTATAAAAATTTGAATATCGAGCAGAAATAAAATAAATTGAAGTTTGAAATCGATTGCAACTTCTTCAGAGACTGAGTCGATTATTGTTTGAAATCGGTCAGGTTACGCATTTGGACATAACTATTTGACAGAAAATTGAAATGTCAAACGCAAAATAAACGAGTGGATTGACTATAGTCAAGTATGTGCTCAATATTGTTGCCGAACTATCGATAGGCCTATCGATACTTGAGTGATTTGTTGGCTATTGATAGACTATCGATAGGCTATCGATAGTCGACTATCGATTGGCAACACTATTCAATTTGTACAGCCTATCTAGAAGTAGGTTTCACCCCTACCTAGCCCTTCCACCCCCTCCTAGCGCCGGTCGGCAGCGCGAATGTGACACCCCTGATGTTGTGTTGCACACGTCCAGTCCAGTGGCCACGGTAACCACTTCCCACCAGGTGGGCCGTGTGCTTGACTGCCACCCAGGATAAGAAATCATGGATATTCTTCTTAAATCCCTTCACAGGTGTAGGACGCATACATCGCCCCACAAAACACACTCCGAGGTCTCTCCAGCTCTGGTTGACCCGCTTCGCTGTGATGTCAAGGCTCAAGCTCTACGATACTCTGTCTAAAGAGGCTGAACCCTTCGGAGATTTCAGTAAACCTGACATGTTTTATGAGGTAAGTAAATAGCAAATCACATTATTAGTCAAGATCTGGTGGAAAGTTGTTGTCTCTGCCTTCCCCAGTGGGAAAAAGGCGTGATTTGTATCTATGTATGTAAATATGTTTCTTTATTTAGCACCCAGCCGAAGAATGCCCAGGGTGGCGGCGTTTCGTGTGTCTCTTTAGGGGGAGGGAAACGAAATACCCAATAATGCGGGGTGACCACCGCTGGCGTTCGGAATCACTGCACTTCCTGTTCTCTTGATTTGGTATATATTGACTTTTACGGGAGCAACTGCCTTTTGACCCCCCACCCCTAGAGGAAACCTTTGACCAGAGTCACGTACGTTAATCAGCAGGTCTACTCTACAAGCTTGATATACCGGCTTGCAGGTGTACCGGCTTGCAGATGTACCGACTTGCAGGTGTACAGGCTTGAAGATGTACCGGCTTGCAGATATACCGACTTGCAGGTGTACAGGCTTGAAGATATACCGACTTGCAGGTGTACCGGCTTACAGATATATTATACGGACTTGCAGGTGTAACGGCTTGCAGTTGTATCGGCTTGCAGATATACCGACTTGCAGATGTACAGGCTTACAAATGTTCCGGATTGCAAATGTACCGGCTTGCAGGTGATTCGATGGGGTCTATAACCCATCTACTGTCAATACTTAATTAATTCATCAATATTATCGTATTCCAGTTTTATCCGGAGAGCTACGAGGGTCGCACAGGGAGTCTGGTCCCATTCTCCCTAAGGCTACTGGTAGCCGAGTTACCACAACACATGGGTAAGCCGGAGGAAGCGCTTGACAGACTGTACGCGATGCTTGGTGATATACAGACGGTAAGTGAAACATTTGTATTACATTAAGTAATCAGCCTTATTATGAAGGGTCCGGTGAATGGGGGGCCTAAGGTCAAATCCTGACCGTTACACTACCAACGTAATCCTACTACGAAACAATTAATAAGGTATGTGACCCCCCCCCTCCCCTAAATGAAATGAAGGGGGTGGATAAGGTGTTGTTAGGGTAATACTATTAGGAATTTCATTTAAGTACTCATATTTTACTTATGTCGATCAGATAGAGGACATATTAAATACTAGGTTTGAGCGCGACTTCGCCTGCGTTTAGTTCGATTTTTAGGCGATAATCAGACGGAGGCGCGGGGCGGTCAAAATGACCACGACACACTCTTATTATTACTATCATTAGATCGCATTTAGCCCGCGTATGCCTGACAAGCGACATGAGCAGGCTATTGTGCGGACAAATGCAACCTTATAATCGTACAAATAAGAGTGCGTAGCGGTCATTTTGACCGCCCCGTTCCGCCGTCGGCTTATCACCTTTTTTCCCAGCACCGTAATTATTTTTAAATACATATTAATTATATTATCTATCTGTCAAAGATACCCGTTTAGACAGACTGTCTTTATTAGACAGACGAAGATTTAAAAATTTTCGTTATATGAATCGCATTATTTGTTTATGTGTATACGTTTTTAAATTTCCATTCAGATGCTATCAAACCTGAACGAGGGTAAGTCAGAAGACGGAGCCAGCACCATCACCGAACAGGACAAGACTGAATCTACCAGATTGTGGGTAGGCAGAGAGACTAGAGTGTTACACTCTATCGTCAACTGCGCTATTGTTATGAAGGTATGGGGTTCAAAAGAGTATTTTTTTATACATCTTAGGTGGCAGACAAGCACACGGCCCAGCTGATGAGAAGCGGTCACCGTGGCCTATGGAAGTGTGCAATACCAAGGGTATCACACACGCCCGCGCTGCCTACCCTAAAGGGAAGGGGGGGAGGTAAGAAACGGGTGGGAGGAAGAAGGGGTACAGTGAGCTCTGGCTACCCTACTTACCGCCGGGAACACAACACGATGGTTATTATGGCCGCGGTCTACCATAGGGCGGAGGTACTACCCCAAAGCCGGGGTGCGAGGAAAATACTCTTTGGGCCACCTTACACCCTGGCGTCAGGAGACCCTAGACGGCGTGCGGTTTTAGTCGGTAAGAGTCCGACATAACCTGCCCCGCTGGCCGCGGGGTGGGTATCCATGAGGATTTCCGCACGAAAAAAAAAGGGCGGAGGTACTACCCCAGTCGGACAGCTCAGTTCGGACGGGAGATACCATCGTGTCCTACCTCCTTCATAATCATAACTATTTTTTCCCAGGACTACAGACTAGCCGCTCGTATCCTGATAGACTTGGGAGACGCCGCGGCCATGCCCTCCCAACGCCGCGCTTTTTGCTCCGCGCTGTGTCGCCTGTGGTTACTGGGAGGGCACGTGAGGGCCGCTACCGCCTGCCTCGAGCTAGCCAAGGAGGCTCGACACCACATGTAAGACATCAGGCATAACATTGTGTGGATGTGCAGGGGTCATGAGGTGTCAGGGTCTTTTCGATTCGGAACCTCCACGCGGTGTACCCGCGCAACGGAGGCGAGCAGTGCCTCCCACTCGCCACGGAAGAGGCTGCTGCCTGCGGCCAACCCGGGCGGGGTGGGAGTGGCCCTCTAGAGGGCTGCTCCGAGGCTCACAGTGGGGAGCAAGCGGGGGGTGAGCTGTTTGTCCGCGCGCTGACGGTTGGGTGACAGGAGGGCCGCCTGTTACCCTACACCCCACCGTCGTCGGTGTAGTGGCGCGATGCTCGCCCCATCCCGGGATGTCGAGGGGGCCATCTTAAAACCGTAGATGGCCCGGGGTCAGCTGGGGTGCGAGGGATATGCCTATTAGGTAACCTTACACCCCGGTAATTAAAACCCGTGACGGCGTGGGGTTTTAGTCGGTTCGATCCCGACATAACCACCCCCGATGGCCGACGGTGGTATCCATGGGGATTTCCGCACGATAAAAAAATAAAAATAAAAAGGTGGGAGTGGCCCTCTAGAGGGCTGCGTAATTAATAATGATTAAGCTTCCATTGCTTGTCATCAGCTGCCCAACGCCCGATGTCCGAGAGTTCGTTGACCTGGGTCTCATAGACATCGCACTCGGCAAGTACCAAGACGCTTACAACAATTTCGCCAGAGCTGCTGACCAGGAACCTACTAATATTATGGTAATTTTTTAAATATTTCCTTTTTTTAAGACTACTTAGGTGGCAGACAAGTACACGTCCCACCTGATGGGAAGCGGTCACCGTGGCCTATGAACGTGTGCAACACTAAGGGTGTCACACACGCGCTGCCTGCCCTGAAGGGAAGTGGGGAGGGTTACGAAGGGGTGGAGAGGTAGAGGAGGAGGTACAGTGAGCTCCTGGCTACCCTACTTACCGACGGGAACACAACACGATGGTTATTATGGCCGCGGTGTTCTGTAGGGCGGAGGTACTACCCCAGTCGGACAGCCCATTTCTGGAGATACCGTCGTGTCCAACCTCCTAAACTGCCTATTAATGTCTTCCATAATAATATTTTCATTACAGGTAGCAAACAATTTATCAGTATGTCTCCTCTACATGGGTCGTCTGAAGGAAGCGATCGCCGTGCTCCAGAAGGCCATTAATTCGGATCCCGAACGAGGCTTAAACGAGTCCCTACTCATTAACCTCTGTACGCTATACGAGTTGGAGTCTTCTAAAACCAACGAGAAGAAATTGAACTTACTCAGAATGCTTTGTAAATATAAAAGTGATACTATACCTAATGTTCTAGAATGTCTAAAATTAAGTTAGATTTAATAGGTACTAGCTATTTGAGCCGCGTGAAATTCTGTTCCCGTTCCTACTTCCCATGGGAACGTATTGCAGGGATAAAAAGTAGCTTATGTGTTAGACAATCTATTATACGCGCGCTTAGGCTGTGGAATGACCTCCCTGCTGTGGTTTTCCCTAGCGTCTACAATATGGGTTTCTTCAAAAAGGGCATTAGAAGGTTTTTACAGGGTTGGCAGAGCGCGATTCCCATCAGGTGGGCCGTGTGCTTGTCTGCCACCTTAGTGGTATAAAAAAAAACCTTTTTTCGTGCGGAAATCCTTGCGGGCAGCGGGGCCGATTCGAACCAACTAAAACCGCACTCTTCTCGGGTTTTGGCACCGGGGTGTAATATGGCCCTAAGGTTTGTGAACCACGGTGTCCCCGTCATGCCCCTAAAAAAAGGGAGACAATCTATCGCTGTACCAAATTGCAGCCAGATCCGTTCAGTCGTTAGAGCGTAATTGAGTAACAAATATATTCACAAACTTTCACATTTCTAATATAAGTAGGATAATAATTTAGTCCTTAGTAAGTACAGTTTCCGGCTTTTAATTTGATATAGTAGAGTGAGACCGTTCTGATATTTATTGGCAGGTTAAGATTGGCTTGTTTATAGCCAGCGCAGACGAGGGATTTTTGTCCGCGGACTTTTTGTCCTCCAAAATAGATTGCTTACAATTGTATCGAGTAACGCAAACGAAGGATTTAAAGTACCGCGTACAAAACGTTCAACTGTAAGCAATCTATTGTAGGGCTTGCCCTGACGAAGGATTTTTGTCCTCTAAAATAGATCGCTTACAATTTAACGTTTTGTACGCGCTACTTTTAATCCTTAGTTTGTATTTACTCGATACAATTGTAAGCGATCTATTTTAGAGGACAAAAAGTCCGCGGACAAAAATCCCTCGTCTGCGCAAGCTCTTAGATTGATAGGAAGATTATAAAACCGTAGCAATGACCCGATACAGTAACGCATAAATTAGATTTTGAAATATATAATTACTAGCGACCCGCCCCGGCTTCGCACGGGTGCAATGCTGGTACTATTTCTGCATGTATTATACATATAAACCTTCCTCTTGAATCACTCTATCTATTGGAAAAAACCGCATCAAAATCCGTTGCGTAGTTTTAAAGATTTAAGCGCACATAGGGATATAGGGACAGAAAAGGCGACTTTGTTTTATACTATGTAGTGATGAAACTTATCGTAAATTGTAAAATCATACGTTTTAAAAACTCAATTAATCGCTACGTACCGCGATGCAGTAGGTATCGATTAACGCCATGAGCTGCGATGCAGTATCGATAATCGTGTAGTGTCGCGATGCAGTATCGATAATCGTTTATCGTCGCTATGCATATCGATAATCGCTACGTAACGCGATGCAGTATATCAATAAGGTTATCCCTGACGTTGATCCCTGAGGAATAATGGAGTTTTTACAATCGATTATAGTGTTGTGCACCAGCCAGCTAATTTATTGTTATTTTTAGTAATAATCGAATTTATGTTACTAATGTAAGTGTATAAATGAATGTCTATCAAATGATGTATGCTAAAATATACTGTGATTCAACTGTTAATTTTTTTAAATTTCTGATCCTGGTTCCCTCCAAACCTTCCAACCCATCGAAAGTTGTTTCTGCAAATTCGATTTAAAACAGTGGCTATAAAGTGTCTTAACCAGTGATCGGCATATAATATGCTCTTTCACTTTAGACATTAATCGGGCATTTATTCAATCTGCTCAATTAAGCCCGAACATAGACCCATCTATACCTATGTATTGAGTATAACGCGTGCGCTATAAGTTGAGACTTGGGCTCTCTGCCTACTTCCCCCTGCACTGCCCCTCAGTCGCCCGTGATGTACTGTTCGCAAAAAATAGGTAGACAGGTAGGTAACGTCTCGGGCGGAAGCTTGTTTACGATATTTTTTTGTGCGCTGTACAAACGCGCACCGGTGACGTCTAGCGGTAGCGCACGTGTAGTATTAGGCGAGTATAGGCTTAACTGATAGGGCATAAACCCATAACTAGTCCTAACGGATAAGAATGGAGGTTCATCACGGGTTTATGGAAGAAAACACCTTATAGATTTTAGATACACAATAGAAAACTACTCGTCCCAGAGCTTTTTTGAAATCCTTAACACGAGTCGTACCAAAAACAACATCATCCAGTCCAGCCGCCATATTCTGGATTGACCAACCGTACCGTAACCACGAGCGTTAGCATTTGCCGTCGACAAATGCTAACTCACGGTACATCATCGGCAAATTGCCGATGATGTACCGTGAGTCCGTGAATAACACGCAACTCAAACCGAGAACTCCTTTATTTTTTTAAATTTACCGGCAACAAGGAAATTTCTAATGTTCTTGTTTACTGGCAATCGTGTTGCCAGACTTGGCAGAATTTAATATTATAAGTATAGTCCAAGACTTCCAAGTAAATACAACTACACCTAAAAAATACGTCTGTTAGGCCAGCCAAACAGTTTTTTGTATCCTATAATATGGATTTGGATTGGATAGCACCGATACTCGTGTGGTAGGGTATAATCGTAGAGTCGTAGTCGTATAAATATAAAAGTGTCTAACTTTTCACATTCATTTTGCAGCCCATAAATTACTGATCCCTTTGGTTGAATACTTAAATTTTGTTTGCTATCACTATTAAAATATATAAAATAAGAATATTTATACGAAACCATAAACAGTGATAAATATTTTAATTAAAGAAGGCTTTATAAGCTTTTCATCAGTGCTTTTCGATCATTCGCATAAAAAAGTCAAAATAAAACAGCACGCTGCCAACCATAGATAACAGAGGGAGGAAGTTTGTGAATGATCGATTTTACGCCGGGCTGCTGAACTTCTCAACGACATTTTTCTTTGTTTGCCGTTACGCGCGTGGACAATATTAACTGTTGCCGTGAGTCCGCGTTTACATTGATAAAATGGCGAACATGTTTCGCGCGGTTACGGTGTCGGCTGTGAGCGGTGACGGCGCGCTCACGCCGCGCTTCAATTTCCCTACAAACGTAAACGTGGATTACGACCCGCAGGGGTTGAGTGTAAAAGTGATACGTGCAGACCCGGTGCTGGCCCAGGAGGTGCTTGAGTTCCCCGTCCATTGCCAGAGCGAGTGTTCGCGCGTTGCTGGCCAATCGTACATATTCACGATTGACAATGAAACTTTGTTCTTCAAGTTTGCGTCAGACGCCGATTGTCAGGGCTTCCACCTGCTCGTCACGAAGACTAAGGCAGGCAGGTCCTCGTCGGTGTTCACCGTGCGCACGGAAGATTCGTCGGCAATGCAATATTTCCAATTCTACGGGTACCTGAGTCAGCAGCAAAACATGATGCAGGATTACGTTAGAACGAGTACTTATCAGCGCGCCATACTGTCTAACATCAACGATTTCAAGAATAAAGTGGTACTGGATGTAGGAGCGGGCTCAGGTATTCTATCGTTTTTTGCTGCCCAGGCAGGTGCACGTAAAGTTTACGCGGTAGAAGCCAGTAACATGGCGCATCACGCGCAGGCGTTGGTGAGAGCAAACGGCCTCCAAGACCGGATCACGGTTGTTGCAGGCAAAATTGAGGAAATCGAGTTACCTGAGACAGTAGATGTCATAGTCTCCGAGCCCATGGGCTACATGCTGTACAATGAGCGTATGTTAGAAACATACCTACATGCGAAAAAATGGTTAAAGCCTAACGGTAACATGTACCCAACAAGAGGAGACCTACACATAGCCCCATTCACTGATGATGCTTTGTTTATGGAGCAATATAATAAAGCTAACTTCTGGTATCAAACATGTTTCCATGGGGTTGACTTGAGCGCACTACGCACTGCAGCTATGAAAGAATATTTCAGACAGCCAATTGTAGATACATTTGACATTCGTATTTGCATGTCGAGATCAGAAAGACATGTAGTTGACTTCTTAAATGCACATGAAACAGACTTGCACAGGATTGAAATACCCTTTAGGTTTGAACTTACACAATCAGGTACTTGCCACGGGTTGGCATTCTGGTTTGACGTATTATTTGCTGGTGCTACGCAGCATATATGGCTCTCAACTGCTCCCACCGAGCCCCTTACACACTGGTACCAAGTCCGCTGTTTGTTAGAAACACCGATCTTTGCTAAACAGGGACAGGTACTAACTGGGCGTGTGCTACTCCTAGCCAACAAGCGTCAAAGTTATGATGTTACCATGGACATCAACCTAGAAGGTACAAATGTATCATCGTCAAATACTTTGGATTTGAAGAATCCCTACTTCAGGTACACAGGAGCGCCAGCAGCCCCTCCTCCAGGCGTTAACAACACTTCCCCCAGTGAAACATATTGGAACTCTGTTGAATCAAACGTCTCTCTGACCAATGGCCAAGGTGTGATGCTAACTGACGCATCTCAGCAGTACTGCACCACACCCGACCAAACTATTTCATATGGTGCACACCCCAACATGATCAAGACAGTGATGCTGCAAGAGGAATTCATCAAGAGGATCGGCATAAGTCAAAATGGGGACATATAATCCGCAAAGTCGCGCCGTGCGCGCCTTAGGGCAATAAGAAACCGCCGTGATCGGTTGTGAACTATCTTCCGTTCAGACTTTTGTAGTGTGTAAGCGGACTTATTTATTATGATACATCACAGTGACACAATCATGTATAACTAGAGACTACTGGCCTTGTAAATTAAGTAAAAAGTGGTAATCGACAGCAATAAGAGACACCTTTGTGGTGAAATGATTAGTTTGGCGGTGTTGGCGACGCTTGATAGTGCTGTCCGCTCGCACATGGGTAGCAAATGTGAAATTTGATGTAAATATTCTATAGGTGGGATGCAAAATGGTGTAATTGGCCAGAGGCAACCCTTGAGCTTGGCAGCTCAGCGGCTACACTGTACTATTAATATAGTCCAAGTACACTTAGGGTAAGCTATAAGTGCTGAATTTAATGATAATGCTTATCATTGTCAATACTCATTTATCATTATTGGAGTCAGGCTCAATGATTAGTTAATTAGACAGCCAGTTGATCCAGTCCGTGATACATTATGTCTGCCAGTCAACACTAGTTTGCGATTATGAAAAATTTACTTCCTTCAAATATTTTTATACACTGCACCTTAGCCATAGAATGTGTATAAACTTATTTTTGTAAATATAGGGTAAAATTAAATCAAAAATATTCTTTAGCTTCACATCTCAGATAATCAGTATTTAAAACTTATGAATACTATGAATTTATATTATATATATAAATCGTAAGGCTTGGCATCTAGTGATGGCATTGCATGAAACATAACTGAAAGGTTTTTCCAAAAATGTAAGGAATAAAACCTCCTTACATTCACTCAAGAAAGAAAAACTAGGTTTGGACTATGAATGTATGGTTCAAACATGGTTTTTTTTGTTAGCCAACAATTTGTAATATGGGTGTTAAATTATCCTAACACCCATATTACAACTTGAATTAACTTTAACTCTTGACTCTTGTATTCCTTTAAATAATCGATGATAATATTAAAATATTGACATGTGAAATTAATTAAAAAGTCATATAATTAAGTATAATATTATATCAAAACATGTGGCGATAACTTTAATCTCTATTCTAACGCCACTCTAATGAAAAGATAAGACTTATTTTCCAATTACAGCTAGAATATCTTTTTGATCAATTAGTTAATAATATTGCTCCATGCCATCAGGTGTTGAGTGTTATATAGATTGAGGCGGTGGTCTACATTTTTAGCAATGATATTGGTGCTTAATTCCTCTGCACAAAACATAGTTCAGACAACATGACTACCTCATGATTTGGCAGACAACTGTATCTCAAAACATGCTAAAATTTATTTGTGAGCATAGTCTTAAGTAAAAACGTCCAAGGTATAAAATTACTGGACAAACTTAGCTGTGCTGACAAGAAACTTAGCTTGTTTAAAAAATAATTACATGATAATTGTGTATATTGAAGATCACAATGAGTTGCCATAACTTCAATTGTAAGTGGAATGAAATATTTTGTAAACATGTGGTAATATCAAACTAGAAGATGTTCAGAGGTATTTATAACATTTACTCATTGTAGATTACTTGGATGATATCCAAGACTGAAAGAACACAGTATTTGCTAAGAGAATTCAATAGGTTCTGTTGTGCGACTCTTATTTATACAGTTATAAGTTTTAATGTCAATATTGATAGTTGATTAACATATTACAAACATGTTTCCAAAGCATTATTCATTCAGTTTGCAGTTGAATTGTAAAATTACTTCATATTAGACGTCCTTGCAACCATTCATGTTAATGTTCTGTGAACGGGATGTAAAATTACCAGGTGCTTAAAGGATTTCTCGCAACCCTGTTTTTTTTTAACGATGACCATTGAAAAATACATAACTTTTGTTTTGATAGTGTTAGTAAATAAAGCAATAATACTGATTTAAATAATGAAAGATAATCATTAGTGAATCTAATTTAATGAGGCCGTCAAGCTGAGGGCCGCCACTGTAGCACTACTGGTGTATGTGGTGGTGACCCCAGTCCTGAGACTTTACCTTTAGCTTACCATCAGGCGAGGTAAAGTCATTTTGACGTGACCTATATAAAAAAAAAAAATTGCCATATTAGATGTGGCAAATCATCCCGTCTCAAAAGCGTTTCATGCCAGTAACACTTGCCATTTTAACAAAGTTCACTTTTATGTTGCACCTCATAGAGTCTATATTCCTTCGAGTACTTAGGTGTTAGATCTGTGACTATGGTTGCACTGAAGTTGTTCTACTGTACAGGCCAGAAATGAAAATTTAATTGAAAGATGTAGAAACAAAATATTGCTTTAAAGACGCACTATTTTTTAATGTCTATGTCTATCTAATCATTTAGGCACGATATATACTGGTAGTAAATAGGATAATTAAGCTGTAACATATAATATGTGATGTGATGACTTGATATGCAGACATAAATACATTTAAAATGGATCATAAGGTTGCTTTGTAAGTTTACTTTTGGATTTAAATTGACTGACATGAGTCAATAGCATTATATTTGTCTTATGGCATGACTCAACAATATTAGCCTTTACAAAATATTGCTATACATCACACGGTTAGATTTGTAAAGGCAATGTTACTGATTGAACAAATGTCCATTCATGACCTATGAGCCCATAGGCACTGTTTATATCATTTGACATGTCGTCATTCACTGCCAGATATTAAGTCCGTGATATTAGCTATAATTAAAAAGTATTCTTCAGTGTGATTTTTTTTTTTGAACTTTAATAAGGATAATTGTATTTCATGCCAGTGAGTCCTCCGTTGTATTCCGTAGGAAAACTTGTCAAGGTTTAATTAACATTATGATAGGCACACCAGTGTAGTTTGGTAACTGATTATAAACACAAACTCTCCATGCCGTGAAGAAAGTGAAAAACTATCCGTCCTGGCTTTTATGAAAACCGAGGACATTTTCGAAGCTAGTCTTTTTCAATAACCAGTGAAATTGTCACCATAGAAAATTTTGAGACCGGTAAATGATTTCGTACGCATCCCATGTAAACAAACTTATAACACCCCGTTCGGGTTTCCGTCGGGGGTTAAAAATAAATAGATGATAACAATTATGAAATTAAATTTTCATTTCTAGCAACACTTCTACGACATGTAATTAATTAAGAACAATTGTAACATGTTTATTTTTTTTTTCAATTCACATCATGGTTGTGTAATGAACGTTTGTAAATGTGAAATACTGAAATAGAATGGTTTTAAATATCAATTCTAAAACAGTTCTATTTCAGTCTAAAAATTTGTCAATTTTGTGTATGAAGTGTAAAGAGCAGTATTTTAATTCTTTGAGTGCCTAATAGTATCGTTATGATACTGAAGAATAGTTATTTTTGTGTTTTTTCTGCAGTTGCAAGGCAATCTTGTATTTTAAGATTTGTCCATGATGAAGATGTAAGAGACTTCCATTTTTACTCAAAGAGTTAAAATACTGCAATTTAAATGTAATTTTTGAATGACTGGGCTATTAGGAATAGCAAGAAAAACAAAAAAATGGGGCTACATGACCCATTTAATAGATATAGAGATAGCTACTCAACATGCTCTTACAGTGTGAGATTGTCACAAAATAGGAATCTTTTTAAGTACCATAAATTACAAACCATTAATGGTATCTTTAGCATCATAAATTAAAAACCAGTCTATATAACCAGTCCTTCAAAAGTTAATCAAAATACATTGTTTTAATTTTATACCAGAAATCTGATTTTGTATGTAACAGTAGCCTGTATGACAAGTGTAGAACAATTTAGTTTTTTTTTTGGACAACATAGATAATTATGTTTTGTATATTGTTCCTATGTTCACTACGAAAGCGCACCAGTGGGAAAATTCCCATTAGAACTGTTCTTCCATTTACCTGACTAACTTGCTAAGGTATGGCCAAATTTATTTGACTAATTAATTTGATCTGCCATCAATATTATACTCTTCAATTATATAATTCAATTACTATTACAATTTTTTGATTTTTTCTATGGTGCGCCTTGGTGGTGCATGAAAGTGGGTGCAGAACAGGAGATTTACGTGATTTTTATGGCGTAAGTTCAGCGGTTTCGCCTCCAGGGCCTTCGTAATGTATGGCCAGGCCGTGGCCTAGAAGGCGGTAGACTGGCCTGCAGTTTATCTTTAAAATTGGATATTAGCTTATTGTGCTAGATAGATTTTAAAATTTATAAAACTAATTGTCTGTAAATGTGACTTTGGGGATTAAAGCGTAGGTATATCGTATGGACTCAAATGATTTAGATAAGTACAATGGTCTTGTATTAAAATTTGGTTGATATGTTATGCATGTAGTGATGTCAAAAATGTAGTTGTTACGCGCACACGTAATTTTTATTTTTAAAATATAATTTTTGACATGCTCTGAAAAAAATAAATCATGCGAAAACGAGATTTTTATGTCTATGCTACACTTGACGGAGATTCCGTCGCGGATCTTCCGCGTCAGAAGGTCGATACATGTTCATTATTTATGCATATAAATGACGACTCGACGGAGCAGTTATTAGTCATTTATATGCAAACATTATTATTAGTGTTCCAACACGGAAGACCCGCGATGGCATTTCTGTCGAATGTAGTGTAGGCCTTCCAACGCTGCTTCGGGCAAATATGTACGAAACTGCCTTGAAGTAGGCTCAACAGGGCCTGATTCAGGAAAATTACGATTTTGAAACGTGTGATTTCACAGCTTACGAAATCTTATAGAAATTAAGTTTTCAAAATTATCAGTGATTTTAAAGGTTTGATAATCTCACGTGACAGATCATGGCAAATAACAGCTTTTTTTAATTTTTCCTGTTAATCGAATTGAAATCACCTGTTTTCAAAACGTGGCGTTACGGAATCGGGCGCCAGCCCAGATTTCAATCCCCGTTTTTACGCACCAGTATCGTATCAACCTCATTTTGATACAAGATCGATGGATAAGATTGTCAACCAGCAAGAAGTCTTAGGTGGAAACATAGCAATAATTAATATGTAAGTTTAGTACACGCGGGGTGATATACAGGCAAAAGCTAGTCGTTTCAATAGGCCTCGTATGTAATGGCCTGCTATGGCCACAGTAGGCCATGGCCTGGAACTCAACATTTTTTTTGTACAACTGCACGTCCACGTTATGTTTAGTGTAGCAACAAATCGAAATGAATTGTACACCTAATTTTATTACGAGATGACAGTTAATTATTATGAAAAAAAAAAGTTTGGACGGCAAAATTTTCGGTAATTATATCAAATAATTCTAATCTATAATTTAGTTTGATTTCATTTGTTGTCCGATCCCATTGTTTTAGATAAAACAAAACGAAAGTCATTGATTTTAATCACTATAAGTAATCGATTGGTGGTTGACGGTCTCTGTGGCGTAGCGGTAGTGGATACCACAGGAGGCGCGGGTTCGATTCCCGCTCTGTGCATATATTACTAGAACCCATAACACAAGCTTGTTGAACTATGCTTACTCTGGGTCTAGAGTGCGCTGTGTAGAATTCTTCTTCTTCAACCTAGCGTTAATCCCAGTCGCATCCAAAGCTTTCACCTCGGAGTCTGGGGTCCGCTTTACAAGTCTTAACTGCGGATTTGGCTGGACTTCGATATTTTCCGTGAAGCGACTGCCATCTGACCTGTCGTAATGTCGTAACTTATTTATTTTTATTGTTTTTTTAAACCACTTAGGTGGCAGACACGGCCCACCTGATGGGAAGCGGTCACCGTGGCCTATGGACGTGTGCAACACCAGAGGCTTCACACTCGCACTGCCGACCCTGCAAAAACCTAATGCCGTAATGTTCTTGAAGAACCCCATATTGTAGACGCTAGGGAAAACCCACAGCAGGGAGGTCATTCCAGAGCAGGTGTTTCCTTTTATTCGCCCTTTTTAAGTAATATCGTACCCGCTTTAGAGATTTGGCAAGTGGCCGTATAGAGGGGAAAATAAAATGTACCTAAATACTGATTTAAAATAACATTTAATTACAATATGTAAGTTTCATTATTTTTTCTTAAATTTCTTCTGTAACTGCAATAGAGGCGCGTTTTTACTTTTCCTTTTTTCCTTCTTCAGTTGACCGGACTCTATGGCCTTTTTCATTACCTGCAATTAGAAAAAAAAGCGTTTTAACCTGACGGTTGAGGAGTCAGTTTTACGATCTAGAGGTCCCGGGTTCTAAACCTTGTCTCTCGTGTCAGCATACGGTTGGCTTGCGGCGTGCGCTTTTAGTCGGTTCGAGTCCTATATAACCGCCCCTATGTCCAACATGGATGATTACCCATACGGATTTCAGGACGAAAAAAAGGTGAGATAAGTAGTTTTCCTTTAATCACTGCATAAGGTTAGTTTGCGTCGTGCGGTTTTAGTCGGTTCGAGTCCGACATAACCACTCCGTAAAAGAGATCCTCCAGATGACCCTAGTTGTCACCTATCTAGATTATTCCTGCTTGCCTACATACAGGTGGCAATTAAGGGCATCCCCACTTTTACACCGTAGATTGCACCTGCGGCAGGTTTGTGAGTAGCCGCTCTTATGGGTAGTATCCTTGGGGATAAAAAGAGGTGAGATAGTGGTGAAAAAAAACCCTTACCTGTAACGCATTCTCTTCTGTGTTAGTGAGAGCATTGGGGTCGTTTAGCGTGGGGTACTTGAACGAGAACCCTTTGGGGTACACGGGGCGGGAGAGCATCGTCTCTAGCTGTCGCCTCTTCGCTTTCAGCGCTTTATCGATAGACGTGTCTACTTGTGTTACCGGCCTGGTGACTGGTGTTAAGGTCATTATAGAATACAAATCTTTTATCTATACTAATATTATAAAGAAGTAAAGTTTGTGTGTTTGTATATTTGTTAAATTGTAAAGGGTAATCTCGGGATCTACTGAACCGATTTTAAAAATTCTTTCACCAATAGAAAGCCACGTCATTCGTGAGTGTCATAGGCTATATATTTTATTGGAAAACTGGAATTTACACCCGGGCGAAGCCGGGTCCCGGGTTGCTAGTAGATAAATAAAATTGAAGTGTATGTTTTTAAAATTAACATAACAGGTTTTACTATGCATATGAGTGTATGTACGATATATATAACAAAAAAGCGATGTATTTTTGTCTGTCTGTCTGTTTGAAGGCAATCTGGAACGCTTATACCGATTTTGACGGTACTTTCGCACACAAATGGTAATTTTATAAGGCGTAACATGGATTAATTTTATTTTGGAAAATAATTCAGGTTTCGCGCCAAAAAATCTTAAAAACAAACTTAGACCATTTTATACAGACCCTTACTCCTTATTTTTTTTAAACTCTTAGTACAAAAAAAAAACCTACTTCAACGAACCAAATTGCTATCAAATAAAAAAAGAATCATCAAAATCGGTTCACTCAGTCGAAAGTTATGACAAACATAAAAAAAAAATATACAGTCGAATTGAGAACCTCCTCTTTCTTTGAAGTCGGTTAAAAAGGATACACATCATCGTCATCTATAATGATGTCCATTTCTCTGGCGGCCCGTTCCCTCCACCCAACGGCCTGAGCTGATCTTCTCTTCTTGAGGTCAAGAGCGTCGAGTTCGCGAGCTACGGAGACCAGCTCCTTGAGAGGCGCCAGGATCTGAGGGTCCACCGGGAAGGTAGGCAGTTCTGTAGCTGTGGGAATAATGAATTGTAGTATTAATTATACTATCATACTAATATTATTATAGATGCGAAAGTAACCCTGACTGTCTGTTACGCTTTCAGGCTTATACTACTGAACCGAGTTTGATGAAATTTGGTACGATACCGTAAAAGCCAAAATATACAAAACTAGTTGTCGCTCGCGGTTACACCCACGCAGAATTCTGTTCCCGGTCCCGCTTCCTATGGGAACCTCCTAAGATGGCAGACAAGCACACGGCCCACCTGATGGGAAACGGTCACCGTGGTCTATTGACGTGGGCAACACCAGGGGTAATCGAGGGGGCCATCTTAAAACCGTAGATGGGCCGGGATCAGCTGGGGTGCGAGGGATATGCCTATTGGGTAACCTTACACACCGGTAATTAAGACCCGAGACGGCGTACGGTTTTAGTCGGTTCGATCCCGACATAACCACCCCCGATGGCCGACGGGGGTGGTATCCATGGGGATTTCCGCAGGATAAAAAAAGGGATAACACACTCGCGCTGCCGACCCTGTAAAAACCTTCTAATGCCCTTCTTGAAGAACCCCATAAAATTTTTTAATTAAGTATTTTTGGTAATTGTATGTACAAATTCCAAAAAAAAAATTGCATCTTGTATTGGCTCTTGAATGATAATAATCACTTACTTTTATTAAGCGTCCTACACAGCTTCGCATATAGATAAGCTTCAGTAGGTTCCATCATCAAAATAGTGAGGCCTTCTCTCGTGGCTCGGGCGGTCCGCCCACTGCGGTGTACATAGTTCTCTCCCGTGCGAGGCACTTGGTAATGTATGACATGTTCCACATGGGGTATATCCAGGCCGCGGGCTGCGACATCGGTGGCTATTAGGACCCCATGGACGTCATCGCGGAACCTAAAATGTCAAATTAATGTTACAAGTTGGGTTACAAAGTAACACTTATGAACGTCATCGGTCAAGCGGGATGAAATAATTCTTGCAAAAAAAAAAACAACTTCAAGCGACCAAATTAAAATTAAGACCACACGGGAAGCACCTTGTTATCTAATGGAGATCATCAAAATCGGTTCACCCAGTCCAAAGTTCTGAGGTAACAAACATAAAAATACATTCGAATTCAATTATTGTTAGGTGTATACCTAAGTTTAAGTAGTAGGTATAAAGTAAGAAAAACCAATATATATTTATTCATATAGGTCACAAAGTAACGCTTATGAACGTCAATAACATTTACTTCTATATTTACATTTATAGCCAGGTTCGTAAGACAATTTTGCCTTCACAAAATGAATTCTGAGTACCTTAACATTTAAGAACAAATAAACATCAAAATGTTCACTCACCTTTCTAGATTCTTCAATCTCTGCCGCTGTGGCATATTGGCGTGTAACGGCAGAGGGCGGCACTTGAGGAGGGTCAATAGTTGCGCTAATCTGAAGACGATAAAAATTAATGATAATTTAAAGATATAAATAATAAATTACACATCTTATTAATGTAGGTCACAAAGTAACACTTATGAACGTCAAGTAGAAAGAAAAAGGCTTTTAATCACCAGTGATTTAAAACTTTAACCTATGAAAAGATGAGAAAAAGATAAAAGTAAAGTGATTAAAGAAAATATGGGTAAAAGAGAACACAGAATATTAGTAGGATTTATTACCTTCTAACACTACCAATGGAGTTGCAAAACACAATTGTTCTACCCGGGTGTCTCTTCAGAATGTAGTAGAGATACGCATCTTTGTGTTCTAAGGCACACGCGATACGTGACTCGGTCAGCGTCTCTGCTGTACCTGTTGGAATAAATGGGATGTTGAATCAAATCACTTTATTTATCTAGGTCACAAAGTAACACTTATGAACGTCAAGGCACAGGTAACTTGATCAATGTTTCTGCTGTACTTGTTGGAATAAATAAGATGACAGATAGGATCACTTTATTTATCTAGGTCATAAAGTAACACTTATGAACGTTAAGGCATACGAGATACGTGACTTGGCCAATGTTTGTGTGGTACCTGTTAGAATAGAATGTCAAATCAAATCACTTTTTTTATCTAGGTTACAAAGTAACACTTATGAACGTCACGGCACAGGTAATACGTGACTTGATCAATGTCTCTGCTGTACTTGTTGGCATAAATAAGATGTCTGATCGGATCAGTTTATCTAGGTCACAACGTAACACTTATGAACGCCAAGGCACACGCGATACATGACTCGGTCAACGTTTCTGCTTTACTGTTGGAGTTAATACAAAACAAATCATTTTATTTATCTAGGTCACAAAGTAACACTTATGACTCGTAGTATAATTATTAAATACTGTTACCCAAGTTTTGCGTAGTGATGTCAACGACCTTCGGTTCGGTCATGCCGATCATATTGATCAGTTTTTTAACCTTCTGCTGGGGAGTCATTTTCTCAATCTTGCGGTTAATTATCTTCCCGCGTTTTGTTACCTGCAAAATAACATTGACATGTTACTAGCTGTTTTCTTTATTCAACGTAGGTGGCGTACAAGCACATGGCCCATCTGATAGGCAGCGTTCACATAGTGGACTATGGACGTGTGCAATTAGAGGAGCGTCACACTCGCGCTTGGGGACCCTGAAGGGAAGGTGTGTGAGGGGGGCGGGGGGGGGGGGTAATAACCAGGTGTACAGTTAGCTCTGGCTAAAAAAAGTTAAGTAAAGAAAATTCTATAATTTGAGATATCACATAATATCTTAATATATATAAATCTCGTGTCACAATGTTTGTCCTCAATGGACTCCTAAACCACTTAACCGATTATAATAAAATTCGCACACCATGTGCAGTTCGATCCAACTTGAGAGATAGGATAGTTTTTGAAACGGATTTCGACATCCACGCGGGCGGAGCCGCGGGCAACAGCTATATTATATAAATCTCAGCTGTGATTGGTCACCAATATGACCACGAGGTCGTTGACCCGACCGCTGCAAGCTACCAGTAAAGATAGACCCTTACCTTTTTCCCCTTCATATGGCTAGGCAGGTCATGCACCATGGTCAGCGTGGCCGAGAACACGAAGTTCTGTCTCGCTGCCCTCTTGACTTCGTCCACGTTCAACCGCTCCAATAGAGGGTAGAGCTCATCAAAGTGACCGCGTTCTACCATACGGTCGGTCTCGTCTATTGCTAGGAACCTAAAAAACGAAAATATACATTAATATTCTGGACATTTTATCTATACTATTATGAAGTAATAGTAATAATCCCGGTAGCCTAGTGGTCTGGGTAATGGACTGCTGAGACGAGGTCTCGGGTGCGATCCCAGGTTCACCATGGCACACACCAATGACTTTTCGATGCTTTTCGAAGTTATGTGTGTATTTATCGCAGGTTTAAAGTGCCCGGTTAATGGCAATAGGCTCGCCACCTATTACATTGGAACCTAAACATAAACTGGCGAAATGTGGGTGTTAGCACCTCTGCCTACCCCTTCGGGGATATAGGCGTGAGTTTATGTTATGTGTTAATGGAGTGTACATTGGAGACATACATACATAAAAATCACGCCTTTTTCTCATTGGGGTAGACAGAGAACAGAGACAACATTTTTCCACTTGCGACGATCTTGGTATACGCCTCTCGCTTCTTCAACTTTCATAATTGGAGATATTAAAGAGAAAAAACTTGCGTTGTGTTATATGAAAGATTCTGAACTACTTGTCTGTTTGTACGCGATGGACGCAAAAAATACTGAACGGATTTGAAAGGTCTTGGTCAGACTTAAAATATCACGCATGGTTGATCAAAATCGGTTAAGTAGAATCAGATATAGTCAAAAACACACAGAAACCGAGGTCCACCCAACCGGAGCCGCGAGCGTTTCTGAAGAGTTCTTCCTATTTAACATAACATATAACATAAAATCACGCCTATATCCCCGAAGGGGTAGGCAGAGGTGCTAGCACCCACATTTCGCCAGTTTATGTTTAGGTCCCAATGTAATAGGTGGCGAGCCTATTGCCATTAACCGGGCACATATAAACCTGCGATAAATACACACATAACTTCGAAAAGTCATTGGTGTGTGCCATGGTGAACCTGGGATCGAACCCGAGACCTCGTCTCAGCAGTCCATTACCCAGAACACTAGGCTACCGCGGTATATCTTTCTTATATATACCTATTTAAATATATCAAACAATACTGAAGTACTTACTTGACCGTGTCCAGTTGCTGCAGATGCGGTTGACCTTGCCCGATCAGCTCCCACAGCCGTCCAGGAGTCGCTACCACGATTTCAGGCCCTGAGCGGAGCACCCTCTCCTGTTTCACCGCTGCCATGCCGCCCACTACTGTGGCTATTCGGATACCTAATGATGGAAAGCACTCATTACATACACACACAAAGGATTACAGCTTTTAATTAGAAGAATTAAGTGAACTTTGTTTTTTTTTTTTTATGAGAAATAAATGTCTTTAAACCTAAGAATTTTGTTTCTCTGGGCAATAAAATTAAAAACTTTCCCTTTTTGGAAGTCGTTCAGTAAAAGCAAAGACCATGATAACTAGTACTAGTTGGTAAAAGTTAAGTTCTTTTAATGTAACAAATAGCTTTTTGCGAAATACGTATGATGTATATGGGGATCAATAAAAAAAAATGATTTTCAAATTTTTTGTCTGTTTGCTTGATTTGACTAATCCTTAAAACGGGTGGGCCAATTTTGATGGGACTTTCACCGGTATATTGCTGATATTATAAAGCATAACTGAAGGCTAGATTTATTAAAAAAACATTAGGAATTAGGAGAATTTTTGTACACATGGTAGTATTTATAATTATTAGTTATTAGTAAATAATATAATTATTGTTAACATACCCGTATATTTGGCAACAGCTATCAAATGTCTGCTGATCTGTATCGCGAGCTCCCTCGTCGGCGTGATGATGAGGGCGTACAGCGGCTTGCCAGTCTTCACTGACACGTGACCAGGGATCTCGATATTATCCACCACTTTAATACATCCTATACCTGAAAACATTATAACATAATAACAACTTACAATGTATTCAAATACATGTTAGTTATTCATTCTGTAGCCAGATCCTACACACTCTCTTTCTCTCTCACACACACATATACACACGCGCACACACACACACACACACACACACACACACACACACACACACACACACACAAACGCGCGCACACAGCTTACGTACTATGAGAAGAAAGCCTGTGTATGTCTTACCTTGTTCATTCTCATCTCCTTCATCAGCACTTTTATCATCATCATCATCATCATCTTTTTCCATATCCACACCTTCACTTGCTTCATCACTGTCCAATTCTCCTTCAAGTTCTCCATCAATATCGCTTTCTTCTTCAACAATTTCTTCATCTGCTTCATCACTGTTCTCATCATCATCATCACCACTGGTATCAGCTAAATCATCTGAATCTAACATATCGGATAAATGTATGTAATTGTCATCACTGTCACTGTCGTTGCCTTCATCGGCCGACGTTTCTCTCTTTCTGACGGGCACGACAATTTCTTCTATATAATCATCGTCACTATTATCTTCTGTTGTTTTCTCTTCTTGTGGCTTCTCATCATTACCTTTATTACTCTCTTCTCCACTGCTATAACCATCTTCCGATGACTCTTTCGGTAGCTCAACTTTCTTGTTTTTTTCAATTGTATTTCTTTTCCTATTTTTATTATCATCTTTAACATTTGTTTCCTTTTTTTTAGCTGAGCCTTTTTTATAAGGTATATCATAGACATCTAGGCCTTTAAGTTCTGCTTTTTCTTTCAGTTTTAATATACCAGAGAGAATCGGGAGGCCAAACGCTAAGGTTTTGCCACTGCCAGTTTCAGCTGCACCTAAAATGTCTCTGCGACCTAGAAAAGAAAGAGGAAGAAAAATAGGAATACTAAATTTCAACAAAAATAATTACACTTTGATAACGGAATTTATGAAATTTTGGCTATTTGTCGTAAAACAAGAGGTACAGATACCGGCACGTAACTTGGCCAGGTTTGGGGTAAGTTCGCGCATCGTGCACTTTGAGCCAATCAAATGATTCAAAGTACGAACGAACGGAACGTTGATTCGCTACAAGATGTCTCTCGGAGACAAGTAACGGACCAATCGTATGTCCGCGACGGCGCAACCGCGTCTCCCGCCACCCGCTCATACCTCAAAATCGACCTTTGCGCATATGACGCGTCTGGCTAATCTGTATTGCAAAGCATTGTGGTAATTTTTAAACTGGGTTAATATGAGCAAATTTGGAACCCTGGGAGATACCTATAAGGAAATTATCTTAGGAACCATTAGGACTTTTTTTAAACAAAACATTTGTTCCCGTTAACATGCACAACACATGTAAAAACACGATTGAGTTCATAATAAAAATGAGTCATTAAGTTTTTTTTATACTACTTATGTGGCACACGGCCCACCTGATGGGAAGCAGTCACCGTGGCTTATTAAAAAAAATTTAACGTACAGAGTAAAAAAATAAGAGTATAAGGTAGCACAAATTAGTATAATTACCATGAATAGCCGCAGGTAACGACAATTGTTGTATCTTCGTAGGTTGTTTAAAGCCTAATTCCGTTAACGCTTTAACAATAGGCTCTTGCAATTTAAACTCGGCCCACGTCAACATATCTTCTGGTGTCAAAACCGTACCCGATTGTGGAAGATCACCTAATTTAGGTTTATTTTTCTTAGCTTCCTCTTTCCTAGCAACTTTTGATTGCTTTTTAATTTTTATATCGTTAGATTTTTTATTCTTACTAGACGTTAAGTTTTCATTACTTGTAAGAAGTTTTTCTTGCGTACTTATTGCCACAGTATCTTTATCTGAAACATTTGTAAGGGACGGTGCAACGGTAGAACACGACTCTACAACAAATCCGTTACTTAATTTTATCTTCTTATGCGGTACTTCCTTTTGAGCTGTTGTTGCTTCTGCCTGCTTGATCTTTCTTTTTTCTTTTCTTGCCTTTACTTTTTCCTTCCATTCTTTTAGTTTGTTCTGAAAATTAAAGTTTAAATCAACCTTATGTATTTTTTTTTAAATTAACTATTTAAAACACACTAGCTATTGAGCTGATGTGTGTATCTTGTGTTTTAGAGATTTTATCATGTTTTTGTTTTATATATATTTATACATGTATAGTAATTTTAGTTGTTATAGCCCTTATGGCTTTATAAAAATAAGTCTATTTAATAACAGTAAAATATTCCAAGCTCGCAGCAAATGAGTTCATTTGAGGATTGGAGGAGATTGAATAGTACCTATTTTGACATACAACTTTATGATTAGAACAGCTGTATTTCACATACTTATAAAGTTTCACAGCAATACAAGTTTAAAGTTGGTTAGAATCGATTTCTAATTATAACTTAAATCTAACTTGGGTTTTTAGGACAAATAACAGCTTGTAATGTATTTAAATTACGTTTCGATCTATCGGTAATGTAATATTACACATGATTTTGGATAAAAACAAACCTTTTTCGACCGCTTGCCTTCTTTATCAAGACTATAGTCGGTGCATTCTTCTAATCCCACAAATCCCTGAAACTTATCGGACATGGACACCGGAAAACCTTCTAAAGCGACCGATTCCCATTTCATATCGTTTAGCCTTTTACTCATTGTAATATCTTGAATTTCTAACTTTTAAAGTTTAAATAATCGTGTTGTGTTGATAACCAAACATAACCTATACACAACAAAATAACACAATGTGACTTTGACATATTCATTTTTTTTAGGTAGCTTTAACATGCCTTGCATATAGGCCTTTTGATCTATTGAATTCTGCATTCACATTTTACCTTCTTATCTCTAATTTAAGACAATCATTCAAAATTTTAATTTTGTCTTCTGAAGACTACACAAATATAATATTTAAATACCTAACAATAAAATTATCTATTGATTTATTCAATTAAATATTTTTTTGTAAGTCAAGGTTCAACAATTGACGAGATGGCACTGCGACGTCCAATTTTGATGGGTCATTTTAAGTGTATCGTTATTATTATATCAATGTTATGTACTACAAACACAATCCACACCTTAGTTATTGTTATTGCCTTTTGATGAGGGCTGTAAATGTAATAAAAAGTCTTTCAACGTAACACTTATGAACCTTTGACGTTCATGAGTGTTACTTTATGTCACTTTATGCCTTTAATACATAAAGATTGATTATTTATTTGTTTGATTGATTAACGTTAAAGTTTTACTGTTTTATTACAACAGATTACAGATTACCATTGCTATATGTAGGAGGTACGCAGGTCATAACAAAAAAATAATTGTTTTAACTTAAGTATATTCT
Source organism: Lithosia quadra (assembly GCA_963576445.1). Lineage (NCBI taxonomy): Eukaryota > Metazoa > Arthropoda > Insecta > Lepidoptera > Erebidae > Lithosia > Lithosia quadra. Next base: position 8,895,140 of record OY754896.1, read on the forward strand.
TTATAAAAAAATAGTATTATACACTTTACATAAGTATAAGCTACCTACGCGGTGACATTGTTAGACCACTCTGTAGTACAAGTTAGCAATACATTGAATTTCAGTGGTCGTTTTGCAGCACCAATGTGATACTATTTCTTTTCAACATAAGATCATGGCATTAGTTCTTTTTTTAAGTTTATATTAAATTTTTCTTCTTTCTTCAATAACGACAAATATTCAGTTCAAGAACCAACTAAAATACATTATAGTTCATCCTTTGCATCGTTTTCTGCTGTAATAGGTACATTTAGTGAGTTGCTCTTTATAATGTTTGCGTAGTATCGGGCGGAGGCGCGCGGCGTGCGTGGTCGTTTCGGGTTTGAGAAATCGACTTCATAAAGACCGAATTTGAATCTGGAACATAACAAAACAATAAATAGTATGATGGACATAAAAAAATTGGAATTCGAACAAAGGCAAATTATTGTCGTAGGTATGGATTTGAAACGTTTGTGTGTAGGTATGGGATCCTATCAAGATCTTCGGGGCTCGAGCCAATCACACCTGCAAACCTGTCCTTACACATGCTGATTGACGGACGCGTGGATGCTCTAGCGTGGGCATTCCTCTTAGAATTGAGGGACAGACAGCAGTCGCTCCAGTATAAGTTAGGTAAATAAATTATGGAGGGTGTGGTAATATTAAATACGCCACGCGTCTTTCGCAGTGGGATAAGCATAGACCACATCTTTTCACTTACTACGTTCATAGCATGCACATTTCGCTTCTTCAACTTTCATAATTATTTTCATATTGTAATTGCTGATCTCATCCATTCATCCACTCTTATTCATTCATTCATAGGTCATATTATTTTTAAGTTTACTTACAGATATCCATGCATCCATTCAAAATTGTCAAGCAAAGACCAGGCTGTATAATGTGTTAATTTGATATTATCTTCTTTTATCGCCAGCAGGAGCTGCAACAATTTAAAAAATGGTTTAATGGCAATTTTTTAAGTACTTGGTAGATAGGGCTAGGTATTTTCCAGTACAAATATGTGACTTGACTGAAAAGTACCATCCTCTCACTAAATATTGATGTTTGCAATGATTAAAAACAATTAATATGCAAAGTCGCGGATATCGGATAGTATTAAGTACCTAGTATAAAGAACGGAAATTAATGAGAAATAAGAACCTGCTTCAAGTGAACTTGCATATAATCTATTCTCTCTTGATCATCCAGGCCACCTTTAGTTGGACATCCATTCTCAGTGATAAGGAACTTCATATCTCCATATTGATCTTTTAACCAGACCAGAAGCCGTCGAATACCTTCGGGATTGACCTGAAATAACAAGATATCATCAAGAAAATGTTTAGTGGATATCGTGATATGATAGAAGAATAATTTTGGTGGGTGTCAATACGCTTCTGTTTACACGTTAGTGGATTAGGGCAGCATATAAATCACAAAATTGACTCAAATCTCACCTTTAATAAAGGCCAAACGGTTCCAGGCCATTCTGGACGAATCCCTGTCGCAGCATTCAAAACAGGAACATCTTTGAGAGGCCAAGGCCCCAATTGTTCATCTTCCTTTGCCTTCCGCACCGTACGACTAGTATAATAATTCATCGCGTAGAAGTCATAAGTCCCTGTAGAAGAAGATTTAGCATTATATATCTCATCATCTTATCCAGTGGTTTCCAGTTTCATCTGAGGCCTGAGACTTTCATTTTGGAGCTTGGGGTCCATTTGATCCTTCTCCTACTTTAGATTTGGCTAATGTGACTTCTATGGGAGTGGCTGCCTACCGACCTCTTAACCCTTAGAGAAAAACCTACACCAGAACCTCATCAGCTGTCAATCAGCAGGCATACCGGCTTGTAGGTGAGATTGGAAGAAAATCTTGGTAGGCCCTTAAAAACAATATGCTCGTAGCATTAAATATTATCTATACAAATGTAATTTCTTTTCGGGGCTCACTGATTGATTGAGTGACCAAAGAAAATTATGCGTATATGTAAAATTATGTAAAATAAATAGATAGCTACCTCTTACAAGTTCAATTTCTTCTTTAGTAAAAGCTGGTAATATAGACTCGGGGTGTTTATTCTTCTTGCTATGTTCTGCCATAATCTTCTCTATAGCCGGTGGCCAACCACCTTCTTTCGAAAATATGGGGTGAGAGAATCTGCCTGCCTGAAAATACAAATCATATTATGTTCTCGTCTAATACCTAATAAAATGAGTCAGTCCTAAACGGAGCTAAGGGTGTTTAGGGCCCCACCAAGGTCTTTTAGACTTATAACCTCATCTGCAAGTTAGTTTACCAGAACTCTCTGCATGACGTTCGTAAACATGTATCTTCTTTTTTCTGTACCAATGAAATTGCAGAAAAAACCGTCACGTGACCAAAATGTCACTCAAACCTTGCCTCTACTTTTTCTACGATTTCATTAGTCGAGAGAAAGAAAGACATAAGTACATAATATCTACGGACGCCATGTTAAGGGTGCTGTTGATTGATGAACGAGGTTCAAACTTTGTCTGTCTAGCATTCACAAAAATTGACAGCTGATTCCATCAATACGTAATAATAAGTATAAGATAACCTATCTTCCACCATACAACCCATTAATCACTGCAATGAATGCCTTAAAGCATTATTATATTACTTACACAGTACTGTAAAGCCAGTTCCGCCAACTCTGCGTCGTCTTCAGTTTCTGGCTCGAACCACAGTATTTGATTCACTATCGATACTTCACCTGTCATAGAAACCAATTTTAAGAACTAATTTAGCAGCCGATAGATCAAGTAGAAAACTGAAGTTTTAGTTAGGTATGAAGTTTTAGTTTTAGCCTAAATGAAAAGATTAACTGAAGAAATTTAACCTGACTCAAAATAACGTTATATTGTGTTTACGTTCATAAGTGTTTCTTTGTTGACGTTCATTTATGTGTGTTACATCGTTGACGGTCGTAAGTGTTAATTGGTTGACTTTCATAAGTGTTACTTTGTTGACGTTCATAAGTGTTAATTTTTTGACTTTCATAAGTGTTAATTTGTTAACTTTTATAAGTGTTACTTTGTTGACATTCATAAGTGTTACATCATTGACGTTCATAGATGTTACTTTGTTGACGTTTATTAGTGTTACTCTGCGATAAAATTTTAATGTATAATGATAATATATACTATCTGCACTATCTGATTAATATTATTAAAATTAAGACAGAAGAGACCTTATAAATATAAGAATAGATTTTTATCTCACTCACCATGGTATTTAGCTCTGAATTCTTTATCATAAACTCTATAAGCCTTCGCATGAGCCATTAAAATGAATTTATTACACAAGTAGGAAGCATCAGGGCTACGGATCCCTGGTGCCAGTACACCAAGATTGTACGCCGCGTCGCAGACAACTAACGGTTCATTGATGGTGAACCATATCTTCACTCTGTCTCCGTATAGATTGAAAACTACTCTGGCGTACTCAGCAAACCAGTCGGCGATTAAAGGGTTAGTCCAGCCACCTGAAGAAGAGATGGAATCATTGAAAAATCCTGCTATATTCTCCACATCTGTACGAATCGAAGACGATATGATAGTCTTTGGTACGAATAAATAAAATTGAGACACTTCAATTTTTAACTTTGCAATTATGAAAATAATAGGTTTTAAATCAATGTACGCTCGACGCCATAGACAGGCTCTCAACGCACACAGACACAATTGTGCGTGTGTGGTTCCGATATGCTCTAACGTAGCATACCTACGTTTACATTAGCATTTACATGTGTGTGTCAATACCACCGCCGGCCGCGGCCGCTACAATAAAATATAAACAACGATTGCATATGTGTTAGTGTGTGATTTGCCTGTCATCCAATTAGGTAGTATAATTTGCGCTGCTTAGCAAGGAGCCTCGTGGCCGAATGGTATGAGAGGCGTGCTGACACGGACGTAGTACAGAGTTCGAATCCCGCCTAATTTCGCTAAATCGTTATAATAATAACGACTTTATTTTTGTTTTATTATTCATATTTTATTTGTAGTATTTATTGACTTTTATAGCTTAAAAATGTATCAGTCTCAAAAAGAATAAGCGGTGGGTATAAGTAAAACATCTGCTTTCAAAGAGTAGGTATAATATCAAACCAACATTGTATTTATAAATAACAAATTTCTATTATCACAAAATAATGTAGGTATCTGTATTTGCAACTACCTACCTACCTAAAATATGTTTTTTATTCAAAATACAATGAAAAAATATTATGTAACAATAGATCAGTTATATTTATCCTTTATTTATCCTTACTAACGTTTTAACCAGACAAGGGTGGACACTTCTAACTTAGGTAGTAGGTAAGTAAAGTTTAGTGTTGTGAATCAACATGTTAGCTTAAAGAAATTATATTATACGTAAATAATAATAATTTCTAATTTCGTTAACAATAACATCACACTCACTTATGGTTTACTTACCTAAGTAGGTATATCCTCCTATCTTTTCTTGAATATTTTTCATATAGGTAACAAAATACATAAATGAACAATAAGATAGTAGATTATTAAATTATATACTTACGTATTAGATGCTATATTATTTATATTTTATATTATACCTAAAACCCGAAAATTAAAAAAAATAACTATCAGTGACGAATTGGTGCACCATCATTATTTTATCACTTCTTGTAGTCTTTGTCACATGCTTACTACTAAATTCAAACATAGATTTGAACCTGTATCCCTCAGCTACTTTTCTCCATAAAAATTTTCGTCCATCCTTGTCTGATTTAAAACATTTCTAGACACTAAAAATAACAACATTGTTGCACCAATCAAAGTTATAAACTCCCTGGCGAATTTTAATCTATTTTGACGATGAAGATCAGTAGGTATTCTTCTAGCCGGTTTGCGACACCTTATTCCAGCTGCCTGAAGATGTCTCCTTATTGTTGCTAAGCTGACATCGTGTTTGATGGCCATAACGCGAGTGGACATAAAGGGGATTTTCCACCACCTTTTTATGCCTAGAACAGGCATCGGTGTAGGCAGGCAAAAGCCTTGGGGCCAGGCCAAAGGCGGTCTGTGTCTCCTGATTCGCCATAACGGCGAACCCACCGCTGCACAGCCTTCCTCTAAAAAAAAACATAGAATTAGGTTAGTATATTATAATAGTATGTTTAGGTATATATTTACAATTTTTTAAACTTATATACTCATATAAATAGGTATTCTATATTATATACTCAACTCTTATACTCATTAATATACTTAAATATATAACATATACTTACTTATTTATATATACAAAAGAGAATAGGTTCCTATCAACACCTTTTGGGCGCAAGCCAAACAAACGGGTTGAAGGTCAGGTGGCAATCGCTCCCATAAAAGTCACTAGTTAATCACCAATAAAAACAATAATGCATTAAACATAGCAACTCTCATAATACATAATAAATAGTAAAATACCACTGCTTACCGATATATTTAATCTTCTAGATATTTCACTTAACGAAATGTTTAGCTCATGCAAAATAACTAGGTAGGTATAATGAGCTCTCATTACAGTTGTAAGATGAATATAAATAATATTCATTTTGTGAATAAGAAAAATACTCGTAGGTATATTACTTTATCCAAGAAAAAAAATTTTTTGAACGTTTGGAGCACCAAGACAAGATCCAATAGTAAATCTTTAAACGTAAAATTAGCTTAATAAAATAATCACCAAAAAGAGGGTAATAGGTATAAATTGTATATCATGCAAACAACGCATGATACTTGCTCAGTAATAATTCTCGTTCAATAGTTACTACTGAATTGTGTGTTAGGTGAAAATACTGATTTAAGTTATTGTATAAAAATATCACAAATATTTCAAAATACTATATATAAAATATATACCGCAATATTATCTTTTGAAATAAATGATTAATAAGAAGATAAAAACGTATTAAAATGTTCAAAAAGTAACATATGGTACTGGGATTCGAACTCAATAACTTTTACGATAAAAAACTCAAAAACGTTTAAAGCGAACCCGAGAGCTCCCAGTCCACAACAACTTATTGAAAACTGTATAAAATTAACGGTCTTATAGCTTCATTACAATAATTTTATGAGCTATTACTTGAGAAATTGTAAATAATAAATACGAATGGTTTAAATCTATTGTTTTTGCTAGTGTGAGTGGACAAACTAGTTATTGACACACACACATGTAAATTATAGCTGCGTTGGAGCATATCAGAATTACCCACACGCGTGAAGTTTTCTGTGTGGGTTGTCCCCCCATTGCTGAAGCTTTGTGTACCTATTATATTTATATAAATTATTTAAATTAATATCATTGATTAGGAGTTACAAAAAGGGTTTTGCTTGACAGACAGACAGACGGATGTACAACAAAGTGATCCTAAACCTTATAGGATCTCTTTTTTCTTTGGAGGTAGGTACGGAAATTTTTTGTCTGCCTGTTGTCTGTCTTTTTGTCTGTTTAAAATAGGTTATCCCGGGAATGGCTGGGTCGATTTGGACGGGACTTCAGTTGGTGGATAGCTGATGTAACAACGAGTAACTTAGGCTACCTACTTTAATTTTTGAAAAAGAAATAGGGTTCAAAGTATGTACAAAACGAAAACCCTAAAAATAAAAAATCACGCGGATGAAGTCCTATGCAATATAATGTTTGTATTTCGCCATAGTAGTCGACTCGCCCCCTGTAATGTTAGCGGTTTTAAGGCGAATCTACCCTTTTAGCCTACTCACCAAAATTCTGCAGAGATTGTGGCAGATCCCAGTGGTATAGAGTGACAACAGGCTCAATGCCTTTCGCTAGCAAGCCATCAATCAGATTATTGTAGTACTTCTTGCCATCATCACTGATGTGGTTTGAGAAACCCTTCGGGAGTAGACGGGGCCATGATATCGAGAATCTAGAAACACAAATCTAGATTAGAAAGCAATTTAAAAAGAAATGGGATCATCATCATCTTCATCATATGAGTCGAAAGACGTCCACTGCTGGACAAAGGCCTCCCCCAAGGATCTCCACGACGACCGGTTCTGCGTCTCTCGCATCCAGCGGTTTGCCGCGACCTTTACCACGTCGTCGGTCCACCTTATCGGAGGTCTTCCGGTTCGTGGTCACCACTCGAGAACCTTTTTGCCCCATCGGACGTCGGCTCTACTAGCGATGTGCCGCGCCCACTGCCACTTGAGTTTCGCAATTTGGAGAGCTATGTCGGTGACCCTGGTTCTCCTGCGGATCTCATCATTTCTGATTCGATCACGCAGGGAAACTCCGAGCATAGCCCTCTCCATTGCCCTTTGGGTGGCCTTGAGCTTCACTGGCAACACACACTGGTCAAAGACAGTTAAATAGATATAGGTAAATAAGTTACCTATAATAATGTAATCCTAACTCTGCAGCATTCTCGATGTCTGCCTCATACTGGTGGTAAGAATCGCAGGCCACGTCGCCATTGGAGTGGTCTGCGATAACCTGGGGGTTGCTGTGCGTGTATCTGTCCCAGATGCTTTCTCCCTTATCTGGAAAAAGAATTTAGCAGTTTCATTATTGTCTATTAGATTTTTGTAATTCGTTCAACTACCCGTAACATCAGTTATGGCAGTCGTTACGGGTAGTTGGAACCCTAAAAAGTTCAACAACAACGGTCTAGCTGCAATGCTTCGATATCGTCTAATGTCACCATTAGGTTGTGAAGGTCAGATGGCAGTCGCTTCCCGGAAAATATCGAGGTCCAGCCAAATCCGCAGTTAAGACTGGTAAAGCGGACCCCAGACTCCGAAGTGAAAGCTTTGGATGCGACTGTGATTAACGCTAGGTTGAAGAAGAAGAAGACATTTTTTTAATTCGGAAATTCGGAACAGGGATAGATTAAACTCTAAAATAACACAAAGACTTTTTTATCCTGGCTATAGGTTCCTATGGGTAGCGGGCTAGGAAGGGGTGGGGGCAGGAGAGTTACAGTGAGTAGCCAGAGCAAGTACGGCAGCCAGCAAGTAGGGTAGCCAGAGCTCACTGCGGGAACACAACGAAGGTTATTATGGCCCCGGTCTTCTGTAAGGTGGAGGTACCTACTACCCCAGTATGACTGCTTATTTAGGACTGGATGGAGATACCGTCGTGTTATATTTATACATATTTCTGGCGTCTGTAAACACCGGCAAATCCAGCATTTCCAAGTATACAGGGTGAAGTTTTCTAACGCTACCTGGATAGAAAGTACTTCAAATACTGACCGCTGACGTTCCAAGCACCTTCTATTTGATAAGAAGAGGTCGCCGATCCAAATTTGAACCCTGGAGGGAACGTCCAGTCTTCTGAACACCAGCACCTGCTCAGGAAGGCGCTGTAACGGACACCCGAAGGTACAGTTCTGAATATAATTTTATTTAAGTTTATACTGGCACATGTACCTATGTACCTAAGGGATGGGATCGCAACCGGTTTAGTAGGAGCGGAGATTCAAGTCAAAAAACGGGAAAACCGACATTTACGCGGGTGAAGCCGCGTGCATAGGCTAGTACTTCGATAAGAATGAGTTAGAGATGACCATCAGTAGTTATCAGTGCTTGTAGTTAACGAGCAGAAACAGATCTCGGTAATATAATTTAATTATCTACGACGAATAAAATTAATAGCATCCACGAGTAATAAAATCTATTACTGTATTGACATTTGACACCCGATACACTATCGTGTTGTGTTCCTGCGGTAAGCAGGGTAGCCAGAGCTCACAATCCTGCCCTCATCCCCTAATCCCCCACTCCGAACCCCGTAAACGTGGTAAGGTTGGGTACAACCTTCCCCCTTCACGGGTAGCTGCAGCGCGAGTGACGCCCCTGATGTTGCACACGTCCATTGGCCACGGTGATTACTTACCATCAGGTGGGCCGTGTGCTTGTCTGCCACCTAAGTAGGTAGTATTAAAAAAGCATGGTTTTCAAAATTGTTGCGTCCGTTTTAGGACGAAGCTCCTACGGCTTTTTAAGCCGTAAGCGGAGGTGTGCTACTGACATAATATAACATGCCATGTAAAATAATATAACCTCAATTACACAAGTCATTTAACGATTATATTTATGTGTAAAGATAGTACAATCAGTATCTACAAATATTATGTAAAAGTTTATTAGTGGATTATCTATGTAGTTAAATAATCACTTTTCCCCGACCGTTGATAACAAGCTCGATACTGACAAAGTGATAACAAATTATTTCAAATTGACAAATATTATGTGAAAGTCATTACTTACTGGATTATCCAGTTAAATAATCACTTTTTCTCGACCGTTAACAACAAACTCGATTCTAATAATAAAACATTTCAAATTTTTTATGTTGGTTTGATATAATTTAAAATAGATACCTACGTAGATATAAGAAAAGAAAAAGAAAAGAAAAAAGTGAGTGCTAGCACCTCTGCCTACCCCTTCGGGGATATAGGCGTGAGTTTATGTTATGTATGTTATATGATATATGATATTAGAAAAAAACTAGCGGCCTGGGACCCGGCTTCGAGCGGGAATCAATTCGTAAAAATCTTATAACCAATTTTTTTAAAGTCGGTGACGTCAATATGACTTCACCTCGTCTGGTGGTAAGCTAAGGCAAAGTCTCAAGAAGGGGATTATAACCAAACCAAAAATAAGCTATAAAAGCAATCCTTCAAACAATAATAGGTACTTACCTATAAGCTTTAATATTTAATTTTATTCTTCTTACTTTAAAACTTAAGCAAATGCCATAAAACGGACTTCCATAATAAATGTTGCTTCGGTATATGAAGTGACCCCTGGTCCTGAGACTTTACCTTTAGTTTACCATCAGGGGAGGTGAAGTCATATTGACATGTCTAACTCTAACATTAAAATTTCCTTTCTTTGTGGATGCCTACCCTACAACATACAAAGTATCAGTCAGTCAGTCAATCGGGACAAGTATGTACTTCTATGTACTTACATTATTTATGTACAGATAATTATCTGTTCTATAACATTCTAGGCATTGCTATCTAGAGCAAAAGTAAATACTATCATTGTTTTAACTAGGTAGGTATATAGCTTGTGTAATAAATTTATACCACTTATGTGGTAGTCAAGCGCATGGCCCACCTGATGGGAAGCGGTTACCGAGGCCTATGTACGTATGCAATGTGCAACACCATCGCACCGCTCACCACAGGCAGAGAATCCATCCTCACACGTTGCATCCATCATCGGTGCGCACTGTGAGGTAAGATAGGAGTTTTATTCCGCACACGCTTAGGCTGTGGAATTACCTCCCTGCTGTGGTTTTCCCTAGCGACTACAATATGGGGTTCTTCAAGAAGGGCATTAGAAGGTTTTTACAGAGTCGGCAGCACGAGTGTGACGCCCCTGGTGTTGCACACGTCCATAGGCCACGGTGACCGCTTCCCATCAGGTGGGCCGTGCGCTTGTTTGCCACCTAAATGGTATAAAACAAAAAAAAACACCAGGGGCGTCACACTCGCGCTGCCGACCCTGTAAAAACCTAATGCCCTTCTTGAAGAACTCCACTAATGTTTCAATCGCGATTATCACATAGTATATAATTTTATGGCTAAATAAATAGAAGATAAGATTAAACGGTTCTCACCCGAGCACAACCACTCCATACAAATACATGTTGATGACTAAAACTAACTTGTACCTATGTAGGTAGGTATAAAGCGTTATAATAAATAGTTATACACTGTAACCTGTTTCAATAACTATTTATATACAAAATGTGTCTGTTAATGTAGGTAAAGACACAATTTTTTAGTGAGATGTTTAAAAAAAACCTAAGTTATATAATTACTTGAAGTAGGACTTACTTGAGTTACGTAAAATGAACAATTGAACATTAAAAGTATCAAAATACTTTTTTTTTTTTTGAATCTTTGTCTTCTTGTTCGCGAAGCAAAAACTATTGAACGGATTTTTTCATTTTATTTTATTTATTTCTTTAAAATTAAATTGTACATAGGCGGACTTGACATGACAGTGGTTTGTTATAACACTTACAGAATCGAGAACCTGAACCAAATTCTTTGTACCGTAATTAAAAACATAGTTAAATGTCGGATTCGAACCGACTAAAACCGCACACATTTTCGGGTCTCAATTAACGAGGCGTAGGTACTTAAGGTTACCCAAGAGGCATTTCCATCGCACCACAGCTGATTCCGGTTCCCAATTACGGTTTTAAGATCCCCCTCGACCCCTAGGGAGGGGGTTTGGGGCCAGAATCGCGCCGCGGCACCAACAACGGTGGGGTGACGTAAAAAAATGTAATCTGTATTAAGATCCTCTTCCTTTTCCGAAATCGGGTAAGATAAATAAAATAAAATTTAAAAAACGATGGAAGGAAGGAAGGAAGGAAGGAAGGAAGGTTAGGTTAGGTTAGGTTAGGTTAGGTTAGGTTAGGTTAGGTAAGGTTAGGTTAGGTTAGGTTAGGTTAGGTTAGGTTAGCAAGTATTTCTTTTGCTGTCTTTTTATTATTGAGTGACAATGTTCATGTCATGATCGGCCTGGTGAATCGATCTCGTTCTAGTAATGGCGGAGTAATACTGCGCAGACTTGCGAGGCGTGCGCCTGCGCTGCGGGTCTTTGAAATCCACTGCGTAAAGGCCGAAGTTTACTCTGAAATAAATAATAATTATGTTCTGTAATTTTATACAATTGTAAAGAAGCTGTAAAAATTGGAGATATAAAAAACACAATATTTACATTCTGAGCACAATATTTTTTAAATTCTTGTCTGTTTTGTTCGCGATGGACGCAATAATACTGAACGGATTTCGATGCGGTTTTTTTTGTCCGAAAGGTTGTTTTATTACTCTTGGTGAGATTTAAAATCTTACGGAAGCGATAAACAAAAATGCGAAAACCGACGTCCACGCGGGCGGAGCCCCGGGTATAAGCTAGTATGTACATTATAAAATATCATCAAATATCTAATGATGATCTTATACTACTGAGGTGGCAGACAAGTACCTACAGTAAGTACACGGCCCACCTGATGAGAAGCGGTCACCGAGTTACGAACGTGTGCAACACCACGCTTATCTCCAATGATTGAAAATGTCAAAAAAAAAAAAAATATTTACTGGAAACCAGCCAGCCACTCAAAGTTGTCCATTATAGTCCACACGATGTAGCCGGTGACGTTGATACCCTCTTGAATCGCTAATTGTACCTAAAAATAATATAATAATAGTATGAAAAATAAAATAACATTGACCATTGTTTTGGCATCTTACCTTACCATCTATGGGAGATGGAATCCATTGTATATTTTTTAAGTTTATAAAATTGAAACCGATTTTGGTACTTCTTTTTTTTAATCGGTTATGTATAGTAAAACCTTCTGTCCGTCTGTTTGTAATCCATCCATACTAATATTATAAATGCGAAAGTAACTCTGTCTGTCTGTCTGTCTGTTACGCTTACACGCCTGAACCGCTGCACCGATTTTGATGAAATTTGGTATAGGGGTAGATTAGATTAAAACTCAAGACTTAGGCTATGTTTGGTCGCGATAACCGACATCCACGCGGGCGAAGCCGCGAGCAAAAGCTAGTGTTAAAATAACTGCTTTTTGCTAAAAGTCCTCCTACAGTTCCCGGCATTTGATGAGGCCGTCAAGTTGATGAAGTTGAGTGCCACCATTCACCATTATGGCACTGTCGACATCGGTGTATGTAATAAGGACCCCCTTCCAGAGACTTTACCTTTAGCTTACCATCAGGCGAAGCGAAGTCATATTGACGTGACCGACATAAAAAAGTGCATTTGGATGTAAACACGGCACTTATATACTTAAAAAACCAAAACATGTTTTACAATTTTTGGCTATCTATCTATCTGTCTGTTTGTTCCGGCTAATATCTCTGGAACGGCTACGCCAATTTTGACGGGAATTTCACTACCAGATAGCTGATGTAACAGGAAGTAACTTAGGCTACTTTAATTTTGGAAAAAAAGATTTAGGGTTCCGCGGAAAAACCTTAAAAATCTAAAACTACGCGCGAGTGAGACGCGTCTGGTGTTGCACACGTGTATTACACGGCCTATAGGCCACGGTGACCGCTTCCCATCAGGTGGGCCGTGTGCTTGTCTGCCACCTAAGTTGTATAAAAAACAAATCTTACCTCTTGTAAATTATCCCTGATGTATTGCAGCCGTCCCCAATCATCCAGCTGTTGGTTGAAATCCAAGTAGCCATTTTCAGTTATTAGGATCTCCTTCACACCATAAGTCTTGTTCAACCAGATTAACTGCTTCCGAAGACCTTCAGGGTATACCTGCACATGTGAAGACAGTATGTAAGATGGCGTCTCAAAGATTTTTAGGTATTTTTTGTCAAAATAGTAATGAAATAAACTCGTAGTAAATCCAGGAAATGGAGGTAGGACACGACGGTATCTCCCGTCCAAACTGAGCAGTCCGACTGGGGTATAGTACCTCCACCCTACAGAAGACCACGGCCATAATAACCATCGTATTGTGTTCCGGCGGTAAGTATGGTAGCCAGAGCTCACTGGAGGGTTCTGTTCTGTCAGCGGGGAGACCAAAGTCTCCTTCGTTGTCAGCACACAAACTCCACCACCCTAACTATCCTCCTCCAATCCTCCCCAACTAACCTTAACCCTCCCTCCAGGGTTGCCAGCGCAAGTGTAACGCCTCCTTTTTTCTATGCGGCAATCCTCATGAATATAGGGGCAGGTTATGTCGGACTCTTACCGTCAAAACCGCACGCCGTCTAGGGTCTTCTAACGCCAGGGTATAAGGTGACCTATAGAGCATTATCCTCGTACCCTGGCTTGATCCAGGCCATCTCTGAATTCGAGATGGCCCCTTCGGGAGTGTAACGCCCCTGGTATTGCACACGTCCATAGGTCACGGTGACAGCTTCGCATTAGATAAGCCGTGTGCTTGTCTGCTCCCTAAGTAGTATAAAAAAAGTGGATAATAGTACCGCAAACCAGTCGGCAGCCGCCAATTTCCAAGTGGGGTCCTTTTCCATCTGAATCCTAATTTCATCGGAGCCATAGAAAGGCCAGGAACCGATCTTTTCACCCGGCCTCGCTTTTCGGACCAAACGTGTCGTGTAGTGATTCAGTCCATAGAAATCGTATGTGCCTGGAAAATTTAGGAAACCTTGCTGTTAATTTTCTTTTATGTTGAATACGTCAACATGACTTCACCCCGCTAAAGCTAAAGGCAAAGTCTCAGGATTGGGGGTCACCATTACATACACCGATAGTGCTGCAGTGGTGGCCTTCAGCTTGACGGCCTCATCAAATGGTTTTTTCCAAGCCCCGCTTAAAAGACCCGGGGCTGTATGAGGAAGGAAACACGTGAGCTGGTAAATAATTCTAGGTCTTTATGGTGCGGCAAAGAAAAGAGGCACCGAACCTTCCAGTGTTTGGAGTTTATGGAACTTTATAAACTCCAAATTCTTAAATTAACCATTCTTACCTACTACCCGTGCGCTATAAGTTGAGACTTGGGCTCTCCGCCCACTTCCCCCTGCACTGCCCCTCAGTCGCCCGTGACGTACTGTTCGCAAAAAATAGGTAGACAGGTAGATAACTTCTCGGGCGAAAGCTTGTTTACGATATTTTTATGTGCGCTGTACAAGCACAGGCCGGTGACGTCATAGCGGTCAGGTCTCAACTTATAGGACACAAGTAGAACTTACTTTGTGACAGTATCTGGCACCTACCTCTGACTAATTCAATTTCTTCAGGTGTAAAAGGTGGTAATCTTGGGTATGCATACCCTTCTTGCTTAGATTTCTCTGCCAGGTACTTCTCAATAGCTGCAGGCCAGCCACCTTCTTTGGAGAAAATCGGATAAGCGTATCGGCCTTCCTGAAGAAGTCAGTGTAGAAATTAAGAAAGCTTGTTTAGTTCTAAGCCGTTCACTAGATGGCGTTGTATAATTTATCGATTTTGTAGATCGCGCTAGTAAGATTCTGTGGAAGTTTTTTTTTCAGAGGGACACAATAGGGGTCGCAGCATGAAGTCTTTGTATACTGTATACCTACGTTTGTCGTAACTTGTAATTTACTTACCCAATATTGAATTGTGAGATCGGTGATTGCCTCGTCATCGGGGGTAGCAGGTTCGTACCATATGAATAGAGTTGATAGCGACACTTTACCTGAAAATGCACAGTCAACTTGGTAAATGACCTACTTATATGTAGAAAACGAAAAAAAAAAAAGAAAAAAACCGACAGTAAACTCCATCGTCGACCACATCGTCATTTACCATCTGGTGAGATAGTGGTCAAACGCGGGCCTATCGACTATAAATCGTTATGAAGGTAGGACACGACGCGACGGTATCTCCCGTGCAAAATGAGTTGTCCGACTGGGGTAGTACCCCCGCCCTACAGAAGACCGCGGCCATAATAACCTTGTGTTGTATTCCCACTTTCCGCCGCCGGTAAGTAGGGTAACCAGAGCTCACTGTACCCCTCCTCCCCCTACCCTTTCCTAGCCTCCCCACCCGTTCCCAGCCCTAACCCCTTCCCTTCACGGTAGGTTGTGTGTGTGACATCTTTAGTGTTGCACACGTCCATAGGCCGCGGTACCTATCAAGTGGGCCGTGTGCTTGTCTGCCACCTACGTAGTATAAAAAAAACTTAATCGTACCTTGATGTTGTGGCCTGAACTCCTCATCGTAAAGCCTCCAAGCTTTGGCGTGAGATATCATGATGTACTTGTTACACAAATATTTGCCGATTTTCGTATCATCAATATAAGGGGCTAGCTGCTTGCTGTACCCTGCTTCACAAATGCCAAAAGGCTCGTTGATGGTCAGCCAGATCTTGACACGGTCTCCAAAGAGGTTGAAGGCAACCCTTGCGTAGTCCGCGAACCAGTCAGAGATGAGGGGGTTTGCCCAGCCACCTGACAGTTAAAAAATATGGATCAATGTGTGTTGAGTTTATTAACACCTTGTTAATTGACTGAATGTGGATGACCAAGTCAGATTTTTTTTATATCGGTCAAGTCAATATGACGTCACCTCGCCTGATCTAAGCTAAAGGTAAAGTAAAGGTAAAGGTTATTGTTTAGTGGGAACCCCATGGACTAGGACGCGGAACTCAACGTGGATGACGAAATCTGAAACTTTTTTATATCGGCCACGTCAATATGTCTTCACCTAGCCTTATGGTAAGTTAAAGGTAAAGTCTCAGGAATGGGGGTCACCATTACATACACCGATAGTACTATAATAGTGGCCCTCAGCTTGACGGCTTCATCAAATGCTTTTTTCACGCCTCGCTTAAAGGATCCGAGACTAGGAGGAAGGAAACACGTGAGCTGGTAAAGAATTTCAGGTATTGATGGTGCGGCAAAGAAAAGAGACACTGAATCACTGGGTGCTTGATGGATTTTTTTGCACCATGAGAGGGTGATATCTCAGCCTTGCACGTGTTGTTCTGTATAGTAAAGAACTATGAATAACAATTTCAAAGGTGCGGCAATATTTCACACCGGAACAGCTGCTCAACCTTTACAAAGCGCAAGTTCGATCGTGTATGGAGTATTGCTCGCACCTCTGTGACGGCTCAGCAAAATACCAACTCGAGGCACTTCAGTCAATTGAGAGAAGGGCCAAGAGGCTCATCAACTGCGATGCGCTGGTGGAGACTAAGCTTCAAAGCTTGGAACATCGGCGTAGAATTGCTAGCCTTTCTGTCTTCTATCGGTTGCACTTCGGGGAATGTGCGCTGGAATTGCATAACCTAATTCCTCCAAGCCCTTTTCATCACCGAACGACCAGACGTACGCTAACGCGCCACCGGTACATGGTGGATATCCCACTCATACGCACAAAACGTTTTGGCAGTACGTTCATCGTGCGTACTGCTAAAGAGTGGAATGCCCTGCCTGAGTCTGTATTTCCGGAAAGCTACAACCTGGGAGTCTTCAAGTCTAGAGTGAATAGGTTACTTCTAGGCAAGCGTGCTCCACCGTCGACCACATCATCACTTACCAACAGGTGAGATTGTGGTCAAACGCGAGCCTATTACCAATAAAAAAAAAAAAAAAAAAAACAATGAAATATATAGATAACGAGCTTTGCCCGCGGATTCGCCCGCCTGGAAGTCAAAACAAAACGACTCTCCACTCGACTCTGTGTTTCACTCTCCACTTCCACTCTCCACTCCACTTCACTCCACTCTCCACTCCTCTCCAATCCACTCTTCACTAAAAACAAGATAGTGTCCTAAAAGTCCTAAAAGAATTTATGTCCGTCTCCTGGTTCTAAGCTACCTCCCTACAAATTTTCTGCCAAATCGGTTCAGCCGTTCATGAGTTATAAATAGTGTAACTAACTCGACTTTCTTTTATATAAATAAGACTAGCGACCCGGGACCCGGCTTCGCCCGGGTGTAAATTCCAGTTTTTCCAAGGATCCCTAATTTTTTTCAAAATGAAATGTAGCCTATGTCAAATTGGAAGAATGTAGCATTCTATTGGTGAAAAAATTTTTTAAATCGACCCAGTTCTTTTTGAGCCTATTCATTACAAACATACAAACATACAAAAATAGGTACAAATCTTTCCTCTTTATAATATTAGTATAGACAAACATACAAACATACAAAAATAGGTACAAATCTTTCCTCTTTATAATATTAGTATAGATATAGATAGATTAAAAGCAATTCACCTACCTAGATCTTGCAATATCTGTGGTAGATCGAAGTGGTACAAGGTGACTACAGGTTTGATCCCTTTGGCCAGCAGTCCATCGATCAAGTCGCTGTAGTATCTCTTGCCATCCTCACTGATGAAGTTTGCGAAACCATTTGGGAGCAGACGAGGCCAAGAGATGGAAAATCTGGATATATTGAATTGATTTGTTGTATAATGTATTCTGTTTTATTACTCGATTGCGGCAAAGTCAAAATAGGAGGTTATGTGTTCGTCTTGAACTTCAAATATGTTTAGACGGCCTCTGTGGCGTAGCGGTAGAGCATTCGACTGCTACGACAGGGGGGTTCAATTCCCGCTCAGTGCAAATATTTGTAAACATGAATCATTGTCTATTTGCATTGGTATGGAAGTTTCTAAGTATAATATATTAATGTATGTATTTACAAAAAAAAGTAGACTTATATGGATGTTTATTTATCCGCATTCTAAAACCCATAACACAAGCTAGTTAAACTATGCTTACTTTGGGTCTAGTACGCTGTGTAGATTGTCGTAGAATATTCGTTTTATTTATTTTTTGTTTTATTTTTGTTTCTAGATACTATTTACTGTATTTTTACTCCTGTTTCTGATTGCCATTTGTCGGTTTTTTTATGCTACGTAGGTGGCAGACAAGCACACGGCCCACCTGAAGGGAAGCGGTCACCGTGAACTATGGACGTGTGCACCACTAAGGGTGTCACACACGCGCTGACTACCCTTTTTTTTTTTTTTTTTCGTGCGGAAATCCTCATGGATACCCACCCCGCGGCCAGCGGGGCAGGTTATGTCGGACTCTTACCGACTAAAACCGCACGCCGTCTAGGGTCTTCTGACGCCAGGGTGTAAGGTGGCCCAAAGAGCATTTACGCGCTGACTACCCTGAAGGGAAAGGGGGAGGGCTGGGAAGGGTTACGAAGGGTCTGGTTGAAAATTAGCGCTAGGTACCAGTCTGACAATAGGTCAAGTTCTGAATAAATTCTACAATCCCCCCTAAATCTCTCCCAGCACCTCCAAGGTCGGCAGTGTGAGTGTGATGCCACTGGCCTCCGATAAGGTGAGCCGTGTGCTTGTTTACCACCTAAATTGAATAAAAAAAAATCGGTAAAATGACCTATAAAAATGATACCTGTACATATCCAAGCCCAGCTCCTCAGCCATCTCTATATCTCGTCTCCACTGATGGTAAGAGTCACACGCTACATCCCCGTTTGCTTCTCCAGCGACTGCTTCGGGCTTTGCGTGGAGAAGTCTGTCCCAAATGCCTTCGCCTTTATCTGAAATCCATTCCGTTTAACCTGAGCAGTCCGACTGGGGTAGTATGTACCTCCGGTCTACAGAACACCGCGGCCATAATAACCATCGTGTTGTGTTCCCGGCGGTAAGTAGGGTAGCAAGAGCTCACTGTACCCCTCCTCCCCCCCACCCCTTCCTAGCCCTCCCCCCTTCTCTTCTGGGTAGGCAGCGCGTGTGTGACACCCTTAGGCCACGTTCACACGGCGATTATTTTCCCGTATACCGTAAACGGGATTTTATCGAATAGAGTAGTGACAACAGAATATACACTCGAGAGCAATGAATCCGGGTCACTTAAAGAATGTTAAAAATCTCGGAAACTAAAAATGAAAAGTGGCCCTTTTTCAAATTTGATTTTTTTATGATATAACTTTACAATAACTAAGAAGTTTTAATACCTTCATTTAAGGAGTATTACATTGTCTATTAAATACAATTTATTGCATTAACCTAGCATTTTTAGTTTCCGAGATTTTTAGGATTCTTTAAGTGACCCGGATTCATTGCTCTCGAGTGTATATGAAAACTTAAAAATTGTTCACACGGCGTTCATACGGGAAAATCCCTTGTTCTAGAAATATATTTTAACGTATAGGCCACGTTCACACGGCACACACGTTTTCACGTATACGGTTTTACCGTATACGATGCAATTGTTCACACGGCAACCATTCGATTCGATTTTCGCCGATTCTCGAAGCGAGATTTCGGGCGAGTCGTGTGAACGAGACAACATGAACATAAGCGCCACTGCGTGTCGTATACGATAAAATCGTTTCGAGACGCGGCCTTGTTCCACACGTCCATAGGCTACGGTGACCACTTCCCATCAGGTGGGCCGTTTGCTTGTCTGCCACCTACGTGGTATCAAAAAAAAAATCTGCTGAAATCAAACTTCGGTTTCGCAAATAATCTTTGTTTGTCGAATTGTTTCATTTTTTCATTGCTGCAAGCCAATCGTAAACTTTCTTGACACGCCAAATTCACAATGGCGATATAAAATTTACTTTTTATAAATGTAGTTAGGTACTTACGTGACTCGGAGAGCACGTTAAGCCGTTGGTCCCGGTTGCCATACAAACATCTATGGCAGTCGTTACGGGTAGTTGGAGCCCTAAAAAAGTCTAACAACAACGGTCTAGCCGTGAAGCCAAAGCCAAATCCGTAGTTAAGACTGATAAAACGGACCCCCCGTTTATTGGATAATCAAACAACATCACAATAAAAATACTTAAAATATTTGAACGATAACATAACAATTGTGATCATCCACAGGGTTTATCACAATTGTGATAAATACATAGGAATTACAAGGGTTAAGAGTATTAAATCTGTTTTGTCGATGGCAGTGTTAGATTAGATTAGGTTACACTAAGTTATATTAGGTTACATTAGATTAGATTAGATTAGGTTAGGTAAGATTTTTTTAAATTAATGACTGAGAGACCTCGGGATGTTATGTTATGTTAACACTCGGGGTGTTATATTAATGTTATTGTTAGGTATGTTATGGTTTGTAACAATCAATATTAAAAAAAAAATTAAAATACTCACCACTAGCATTCCATCCACCCTCTATTTGGTAGGAGGCCGTGGCAGCGCCAAACCGAAACCATTCTGGAAACTTCGGGTATTGTTTACCCCACGATCCGCAACAAAAGATACTGTAAATTACAGTAGTCATCTAGTTCATTACAAATAGCTTATCTAACAAATAAGGTATTATAGTCTGTAAGTTGGTCAGCGCCAAACTGAAACCATTTTTGAAACTTCGGGTCTTGTGTACCCATGATCCAACTATTTGTTCTTATAAATTATATTTTTAAATACATGTATCGGTATAAAAAATACATTTAAAAATATAAACCCCACCGGCATTGGGTACCGGGACCAAGCTACTGGTGGTTAGGACTTGGGCTCAGAGAGTACCTCGCAATACGTGCCGCGTCGACGAGTACCGCTTTCTGCATCAGGTTTTTGACCCAACTGCCTAACACGAGCCTCTTAAGGTGTTGGTCGAGGCTCTTGACAATCAATCCGTGGACCGATACAACTATCGGAATAATAATTTTGCTGAATCCACATCCCACATGTCGACAACCTCGTGAGCCAAGTTCAAATATTTTATTTGTTTGTCTTTTTCGGTTCTCACGAGATAGTCGTCATAAGGGATAGAGATATCAACCTCTTGTTTCTTCTTTTCCGTCGTGTTTTACCTCCTTGAATTGTATTGTATTGTATTATTTTCCGCAACAAAAGATTGTGAATTACAGTATCTAGATCATTACAAATAGCTTATCTAACAACACAATGTAAAACAGTAATCTGGGTAAAACTTACCCCAGCACAACGGCAACGGTACAAGTATACTTCATGACCGCAAATGTAGTACTACGCTTACGTCAGCTTACGCCACCGTCCACTTGGCTTATAAAAACTACCTACATCCATAAATGTGTGATATCAACGAATCTAAGAAATTAACTTAACATCTATAGGTACTATTAGAAAATTGTAAAGTTGTGTCTGTACATTGGGGATATTTAAAAATGGGTTATGTTAGGTACTACATGAACGATTCTGAGTACAAAAATATTTTTTTTGGGACCCCTGTCTACTGTTCGCGATGGACGCACTACTGAACAGATTGAAAGGTAAAACCGTTCAGTAGTTTTTGTGTCCATCGCACACAAACATACAAAAAGGCAGGAATTAAAAAAACATATTTCCAATGTACAGACACAGCTACCTTACAATTTTATAATAGGTTGTAACTGCCTATACATTATTTCTGTTTTTCAGAAGAATATAAAAAAACCTATTGCTGTCTGGCTTAGTAACAATGCGTGGGAAATTCATAGGGTCGGTTCACATAATACAATATAATGTAGGGGGTGCGATTTGATTTTTATATTGTACTAGCGACCCGCCCCGGCTTCGCACGGGTGCAATGCTGATACTAAATTAGCCTTAGTATATGATGCATGTATTATACATATAAACCTTCCTCTTGAATCACTCTATCTATTGGAAAAAACCGCATCAAAATCCGTTACGTAGTTTTAAAGATTTAAGCGCACATAGGGATATAGGGACAGAAAAGGCGACTTTGTTTTATACTATGTAGTGATATACCTACATTGTGTAAATTGCTGCCAATTGTTTCTAAAACTAATATTAGTAATTAGTGTAGTGGCTAAGTGGGTAGTCTGGCGAGTGTTTATGTATAATAATAGTATATAATAGTTTAGGTAGGTATAATAAAATAATTAGGTATGTAAAGTTTTGATGACTCACAATAGCACGGGTTTAAACCTACGTGGTTTTTTGTTGCTATTTTGATTATAATGTAATGTTTTTTTTATTAATTAAAAAAAAACATAATTAACGGAGGATCCGTCGCGTATTGTCGGTAGCGTAACGTAGACAATTTTCATTAGATTAGGTCGACCAATCGCACTGCCAGCTCGTGATCCCGCCAGCATCGTAGGTACGCCGGCGACGAGCTTGGATGTGATTGATCGACATAATCTATTCGATTCCTTAGCGATTTACGCTGTGACACTTGTCTACGGGGGCAGAACAGACAAACGAAGGCGGCGGCATCGGTTGAGTGTGAACGGTCGAGCGTTTTTCTATACATTGGTCTGTTCTGGGCCTGTAACCAAGTGGCAAAAGTCTAAATCGCTATCGAATAGAATAGATTAGGTCGACCAATCACACTCCAGCTCGTGATTCCGCGGCGGCGCGCGCATCGTACGCCGGCGACGAGCTTGGATGTGATTGGTCGACCTAATCGTTTCTATTCCGTAGCGATTTACGCTATGACACTTGTCTACGGGCACTGGAGTTACGCGACCGACAATACGCGATGGATCCTCCGTTATAATGTGAACCGACCCTTATATCATTATTAAATTACTAAAATAGATTTATAAGGTAATTATACAAGTATTATCTGACAGCTAACAATTTATATCTATCTGTTCTATATCAAAGAAAACTGATCAAGTTTAAGTCGGGCGCGTACATGAAGGGTTCCTTACACGACGAAATGGTAAAAGAATCATGTTTGTTGTATGGAAGCCTCCGTTAAACATTTAACTGCCGGGCTAGGGTCTCATCTCCTCTAACGAGAGAGCTGAGAGGGTGTAGACCTTAATCCACACACGCTGGCCTAATACGGGTTGATGGATCGGACATGTCCTTAGAATTTCTTCTAGCACATGTATGTGGGTTTCCTCACGATGTTTTTCCTTCACCGTCAGCAGATGGTAAATCATGTGATTAGCACTTATAAATTCCAAGAAGTGAAATTCACATTGGTACTGTCCGGCCAAATTCGAACTCGATACCTCTGTGAAGAGGCCGCGCCCTTATCCATTCAGCTACCATCGCTTGTAACTTGTAAGTATCTACATTGAAAATATTTACAAAATAATTATTGGGAGATGATTGGTGATCGATACTTATGCTAAAACTGCAATCAGTAATTTTTTTATCTTTCTGTCTGTCTTTTTTTCTGTGCATAGGTATTATGGATCAAAAACTACTAGGGAATTTTTTGAATGAAGTTTTTAAGTAATTGCATGCCAACTATTCCCAATGATTTTCTGATCGGAAAAAATGATCATCCAGGACGGGATTTGAACCCGTGACCTGTCCCTTACAGGGGAAAATGCTCTGACCAACTGATTTTTTTTCATTTGTTTTTATTATTTTTAATATTTTACTAGCTGTTGCCCGCGGCTCCGCCCGCGTGGATGTCGAAATCCGTTTCAAAAACTATCCTATCTCTCAAGTTGGATCGAACTGCACATGGTGTGCGAATTTTATTATAATCGGTTAAGTGGTTTAGGAGTCCATCGAGGACAAACATTGTGACACGAGATTTATATATATTAAGAAGATTATTATATTATAGTTCATACTCCTGGGGAATATATAGCCTACTTTTTATACAAGCTAATACTCGCGGCACCACCCGCAGAGCCGTTCGGTCGGTCATCATTTTTTGGTTATAGGTACCACCGGTTCTACTTTACCAAATGCAATCAAACATACGGCAGATTTTATGTCTAACCGTGCTCAGTAGTTTTTTAAAGTTACACGACGGATTTTGATGCGCTTGGGGCTAATAATAAGTCCACAGAACATTAAATTTTTGTTTTGTGAAAAGTCATTTCACTGACACTTTAAAAATGTCATTTAATTTTAGACTTTATCATGCTAATTAACGACTTGGGCGGAGCCGCGGGTGTAAACTAATAGTATGTAGATATTGCTGCTAATTCTGGTGTTACATCTCTGAACTTAAAATTCTCTAAAATTTTCTAATTGCATCTGTTTCTTTCATTATCAGATAGAAAAGGACAGATGAGATGATTTATGTTAGTGAACAGCTGTCAAATTAAATCGGCGCCTTGACGGTACCCTTTAATTTTAGTCGACATCTACGAACATGCGACTTAACTTACTACGCACCAACAAGCCGCTTGTCTTAATTTGACAGATCTTAACTCAAATAAAATTATCTGTCCTTTTTTATGATCATGAAAGAAACAGATGCAATTAGAAAATTTTAGAGAATTTTAAGTTTAGAGATGTAACAACAGAATTAGCAGCAATATCAACCGTTAGGTAATCGGTGATAATATTAAGATAATCGTAATGCGTATAGTGACCTCGGATTTGGTTTAATGACGGTAGTAGGTACCTTTTTTATTAAGAGTACCCACGTATTGTTTAAGGTTAAGCAGCAGCACTAATAGATACGTGTCGATTACTTTTATCATGTTTAGGGTTCCGTACCCAATGGCATAAAACGGAACCCTTATAGATTCGTCATGTCTGTCTGTCGGTCGGTCTGTCCTTGTTGAAACTTGACAAAGTAGATGTATTTTGTGAACCGCATTAGGTTCTTAGAACTGAAACTCATTTTTTTTTTCATCAAACCCAAACGGATGGGGTCTTAAAAAGTGATATTGAGTTTTCTAATATATTTTTTGGATGGATCAGAATCAGAATAACTTACAATGCCTTACCTAACAACATACTAATTGGAATTAGTATATTAGTTTGTTATGTTTGACAAATGCATATAGGTAATACCAATTTTTTTTCTAAACTCAATAGTTTGCGCGAGATACACTTCCAAAGTGGTAAAATGTGTCCACCCCTTCTGTAACTTATAAAATAAGAGAAAGATAAAACTAAAAAAAAAAATCTTCCATCCATGCAAACTTCCACCGAAAATTAGTTTGAACGAGATTTATGACGACGCAATTTACTTTTCATTCAATCAACTCAAATATTAAAACGTTACAACGACTACAAGACCTTTTATTATTATGTTACTTGCTGCTATGCTACGGAACCCTTCATGGGCGAGTCTGCTTGGCCGCTTTTTGGTCATATCTTCGGTTCTACTTAACCAATTGCAATCCATATTCGACGTAAAAACGGCTGAATGCATCTACCTGAAATTTGGTATAAGGATGGATTTTATAGTCTGAAATAAAATAACATACTTATATGCTACTCAGGCGCATTCCAACATTTTTCTGTCAGGCGCATTACAACACTTCTGTCAGGCGCGTTACAACATTTTTCTGTCAGGCGCATTACAACACTTTACTGTCAGGCGCGTTACAACATTTTTCTGTCAGGCGCATTCCAACATTTTTCTGTCAGGCGCATTACAACACTTTACTGTCAGGCGCATTACAACATTTTTCTGTCAGGCGCATTCCAACATTTTTCTGTCAGGCGCGTTCCAAAATTTTTCAGTCAGGCGCATAACAACATTTTTCTGTCAGACGCATTACAACAAAAGCTGAAGAGCTGTTTTCTTTTAAGTATTATTTAGGTCGAAAAACGAAGGCAACGAATGCGTTCGGACATAATACTTATATGATTCTGGATCAGAATAACTTACAATGCCTTACCTAACTAGGTACATACTAATTAGAATTTAGTATATTAGTATAAGTTATGTTTGACAAATGCATATAATACCTACATAATCATATTAATTAAAAAGAAATGGACATACATACATACATACATACATACATACATACATACATACATACATACATAGTCTCGATAAACTCTATTAAAGTACGCATTCATGAAAATTACAAGAAAATTAAGTAATTAATTAATCATAGTAATAATGATTAACTTTAAATTAAATAATCGTGCGCACTCACATTCTTGTGAACATCATTATTATGTATCTTTTGACGTTTAAAACAATGAACACGTTTCGAATTCTCATAAAAAAAAACTATTCGGTGCGTACCGTGTGTAAGGGCCCGCGCTACGTTGTGCTTGTACACTGTGCGTGTACCCGCAACGTGAACACGCTCGACGCGTCGCAGCGCATTGCTGAAAGATTTTTTTCATGAGAATCCGAAACCTTGCGGGTAGGTATACGTATCTTGTGTGTAATATACTTAATTCTGCTGCATGCATGCACACACTACAACTGCGTGTTACCAATACCCTCGAGCCTTTATGGTTACGTCGAGATATTGCTTCTTTGGCTCTACATGGCGAGTGTTCCAATGAGCTTTACCAACTAGTCCTACTCTCTCCTTCCTCATATAGAATAAAATATTATATATTTTCTATAAAGAAAAGAAGAACTTTGAATTAATTATCAACGCAAGTGTTTCCTACCACCTACCACATGCAATTACACCGTGTGTGTGTACGCGGCGGATCCTAATAAATATTTTGATCGTCCGCCTGCCGCACCGTGTACACGCATAAGCCAGCGTTTGCCCTAAGCATGAGAATGCTTTAAAAAACTTAACGTTTTATTCATAAAATTTCGTTTGCGTCATTAGAATTGTAAACTGCTATTAACCGGTTGATGAATCAGCTTTACCCAAGGTCCCATCACGGCCTTGGGAATAAAACGAATTCACCTGCAAGCCAGTAGGTACACCTCTTAATTCACGAGTCAGAAGGAGGCGCCGGAACAGGTCCCGGAGAGATTGCTCAGAACTCACGTGGGCGACTCAAGCATCGGAGGTCAGCACTGAAGGAGGAGGAGGACGGAGGCCTCCATTATCATGTGGAAATCCTCACGGATACCCCATAGGCCATCAGAGGTAGTTATGTCGGAATCGATCGACTAAAACTGAATGACATCTCGGGTCTCAATTACCAAGGTGTAAGGCTACCCAATAGGCATATCCTTCGCACTCCAGCTGACCCTGGGCCATCCACGGTTTTAAAATGGCCCCTTCGAATCCCCGAAGGGGGAGAGGGGAGCATCTCACCGCCTCGCTGATGGTGGGATGTAGAGTGATAGGCGGTCGTCCTGTCACCCCCTGAGAAACAGCTCGCCCCCCGCCTGCTCCCCACTGTGCCCTCTGTTAGTCAGAGGGACACGTGGAGAGCCTCGGAGAGGCCCTCTAGAGGGCCAATCCCACATCGGTCAGCATTTTTGCAGCATTGCAGGCAGCAGCGTCTCCCCTGCGAGTTGGAGGCGTTGGTTTGGTCGCCTCCGTTACCCGGGTGCACCGGCTGAAGGTTCCGGCCCACACCCCGGTTAAAAAGTACCTACAAATGATTTCATTCAGTACCTACTGATGGTAAAGTTGATTACAATGCTACAAAATGCTATACTTAGGTACAGCTAAATGTGTATAAAAACTAAATGTAGATTTTTGAAAATAAATTCAAGTACATACCTACCTAGTTGCAATAAAAACACGCATGAAATTAAATAAACACAATGTACACCTAATTATTTAATTATACTTTGTGTGAGCATAGTTTTATGTAAATCGTATTATAATAATTGTATAGTAACTAATTGGTAAAAAATAAAACCACTTTTCTTCACAAACTAATTGTCCCCCTCGGCTTCACCCGTGGCATACTTCGCCCCCACGGCATCAATTTATCGAAAACAGCCCTATTAGATATCGGCTTTCGTGTTTTTTGTCTACATCTCCAGTTTATTATATGTAAACGAGGATTAACGCGATCATGGTATAGGTTTTGGTATAGGTATATAATAGGGATAATAGGGACCCTGTGAGTGTGGTATGTGACGGTACCTAGAGAAAAAATAATATAAAAAATGTCGAAAATGTGCGGGTAGATGAATAACCGGCTCCCTCACGGACTCGACGACGGAGGGCGTGCGCGGCTGAGACAGTCAGCCTGTGACCACGGCCGGTGTAACCTGGTCGAAACGTCAGGCATCCCAAAGGTATGTATATACCTATACCATGATCGCGTTAATTCCTGTTTACATATAATAATCTTGGAACGCGAAAGTTTAAATGTTAATACATCTCCAGTTCTTTTCAACCAATTGTGATCACACGTAGGTTTTCAAGTCTGACCAAGTCATGTCAAACTAAAACACCCAATCAAAATCCGTTCAGTAGTTCTTGCGTTCATCGCGCGCAAACAGCCTAACAGATCAATGTACAGACACAGTTACTTTACAATTTTATAGTAGTACTAGCTGTTGCCCGCGGCTCCGCCCGCGTGGATGTCGAAATCCGTTTCAAAAACTATCCTATCTCTCAAGTTGGATCGAACTGCACTAGGTGTGCGAATTTTATTATAATCGGTTAAGTGGTTTAGGAGTCCATTGAGGACAAACATTGTGACACGAGATTTATATATATTAAGATAAGATAGATAGATAGAAGATAATTAATGTATGGTGACGTCAATAATTTATTTAGCAGTCTAGCGTGATGGTCGACCGCTCGTCCGGGCGTCCCGGGCGTCACGCCCTCACGGCCGCGCGCCGTCCCCGGCTTCAAAGCACAGAATATCTATTCTATGGCATGGTTCAAAGTTTGTAGCCACGCCACGTGTTGACATGTTTATACAGGGTGAATTTTTCAAAAGGGCTTGGATGGACAAATCCGAAACTATAAGGAATAGCGAAAAATGCTCAAAGGAGTCACGAGCCCACACTATCGTATGGTGTAATAATATAGGGTGTGTTTTTTAACGCATAATTTAATGTACTAGAATTATAAGTTTAATCATATTTATGTCTTATTCTTGTAAGTTACCTACGTCTTTGTGCGTGTTAAATGCTTTTCTTTCTATTTTTTTTTCAAAAAGAAAAATAAATATCACGTATCGCGCGCAACGCGTTGAACCAAACAAAGAAACTTTTCAGCTGTAGGTATAATATTTATAGCATACTAGCTGTGTCCCGCGGCCTCGCCCGTGGCATACTTCGTCCCCGTGGCAGCATAAAAAGTATCCTATGTTCTTCAGCCAAATCGGTCCAGCCGTTCACGCGTGATGCCGTGCCGTGACCAAGGGAAATAGGGATTCATTTATATCATCATCATCATCATATCAGCCGAAAGACGTCCACTGCTAGACAAAGGACATTTATATATATAAAGATTAATTTGTTGTGAAGACGATGGCTTATATCACAGAACAAACCTCCTTTAACTGTTCTGTGGCTTAGATACCTGTTTAGCATGAAGGTCGACCGCTCGTCTGTGGCGACACAGTGCAAGGCCAAGGGTGGTGGAATCTGGGCACGTGTTTGGATGCATACCTATATAGTTGTGTCATCCTTTACTCCTAATGGCTACCTACTGCATTTTAGTCTGAACTGGTGAAGGTACCCATCTGCGCTCGGAAAATGAACCGCGCCCGCCGCCTGCTCCCCAACTGTGCCCTCTGCTAGTCAGAGGGACACGTGAAGAACCTCAGAGCAGCCCTCTAGAGGGCCACTACACTTAGATGCCGCACACTATACTTGTTTGTGAAAAAATGCGTTGCGTAGAAACAAGTATAGTGTGTGGCATCTAACTTGGCAAGGTTTTGGAGTAGTGGGGCCCACACTACTCCAAAATCTTGCCAAGCTAGATGCCGTGCACTTTACCTAACTAACTCTGCAGCCTATTGAAACAGTGGCTTTCTTCATAATCAAATGACTGGAACTACTGCACATCAGTCAATCAATTAGCCTATTGCAGTCGACTGCTGGACATAGGCCCCTCCCAATGTACGCCTTAGCACCCGATCCTCCTGTTATTGAAATTTTGTACAGGGATAAGTAGGTTATAGTCGGAAATAACATATTGGCCTTTTATTATCCCGGGAATAGATTCCTATGGGTAGCGGTAACGGGATCAAAATTCCACGCAGACGAAGCGGCAGGCGATAGCTAGTATCATTTAACCATGAACTATACAGTATTGGACT
The DNA here is from genome assembly GCA_963576445.1 of Lithosia quadra. NCBI lineage: Eukaryota > Metazoa > Arthropoda > Insecta > Lepidoptera > Erebidae > Lithosia > Lithosia quadra. The sequence continues at coordinate 8,925,425 of OY754896.1, forward strand.
ACAATAGGCTATTTGAGCCTATTTGATTGAATCCTCTGCCCTCTGTAGTGTAGCAGTAGAGTGTTCGACTGCTGAACTGAAGTCAGAGGTCGCGTGTTCGATTCCCGCTTAGTGCAAATATTTGTGTGCATGAATATGAATATCAGTTCTGCATTAGTCTGGCTGTTTCTATGTATAAAATATGTACATTAAAGTATAGATATGAGCATGTTTATCCACATTTTATAACCCATAACACAAGCTAGTTAAACTATATTTACTTTGATTATAGATAATGTTGTTTATAATGTCGTAAAATATTCATTTAAAAATTGGTTGCCTGTAAAGTCGGTATACGGGCGAAAGTTTTACGTGACAACGACTTTGAGTGGTAAAGTAATTTTTATGTCTGTCTCTCTCGCTCTTAGGCGGGCTAACCATGCCCGAGTGGAAGGGACGCGTGACTCTCACTCGCTCTCATTGTGAGCGCATAACGTGAGCGGAGCGTAACGCAGTTTCTTGAAGTGTCACCCGGCAAACCAATTTATAAGACGTTGTCACGTCAAAAAATTTGAAAACAACGGATCTCAGAACGCCGCGCGGTCTATACTCGTATTCATTCAGTAACATGCCAAAAAAATGACCATTTCAGCTTTATTGCATTTTTATTGCATGAATTCCTGTTTTACAGACAAAAATTAACGAGGAAATTGAAGAATAATTGTCGGATTTTTAATTACTCATTTACATTTTGTTACTAAATAAACTCTAAACTCTATAATATCTATACTGTAATAAAACTGTAGAGTAGGCAATAATCTGTCTATAATAATCTGTCTGCATCTGTCTGTCTAGTCGGATAGACAGACAGATGTACAGACGCACAGCAGGATGGACGGACAGACAGACAGTCAGACAAACAGTCAGAAAATAATGTAAAAAAAAAATCTTTTATGTTGGGGGTCGTGGGCTCGTGGGTGTCGGTGTAGCGCCGAAGCAACATGCCTCACATGTTGTTTTGGTGCTGCAGTTGAACACCTCAACTACAATTATTATTTGTACAATTAATAGCCTTTTGTACTATAATTATTTTTGTAGTGTTAGTACTAAGTAAAAATGTAATAAATTTATACGAGCGCGTCTCGCCATCAAACTTAACAGTTTGGTGCACAGAACAAGTATGGTGAGAAAAAATTAACAAAAAAAAACCTAAAGGTATTATTATTTTCGCTCCTAGTGTTGCATACGTCCATTAGTGTTGTTGCGATAGCGATAGTCTATCGATAGTATCGTGATACTATCGTGGCCTTGAGAATCAGTCATACTATCGATTGTCCTATCGAAAATATCGACCCTGGACGATACTATCGATACTATCGATAGTATCGATACTATCGATAGTATCGATTGATAATAATAAATAATACTATTGCTTTAGATCAATAGTATCGATACTATCGATAGTATCATTACAGACACAAACGATAGTATCGATAGTATCAATACTATCGAAAGAAAGCGTGTCGATAGTATCGATACTATCGATAGTATCGATACTATCGATAGTTTTGCCCTATCGATAGTCTAACATTTTACGATACTATTGCTTGCTCTAAAAAGTAATATGGCTGGTGATTACATAGTTCATCTATCACATTATTCATGTTATTTTATGTTCGCAGTTCATTATAAGTTCCTTTATTATATTGACAATACTTAGTTACGCGTTTTATTCTCAATCGATAGTATCGATAATACATCGATAGTTACTAAACCATAACTATCGATACTATCGAAGCGCGTAGATATATCATGATAGTATCGATAGTATCGACTAATTTGACGCGATACTATCGATACTATCGCAAATATCGATAGTATCGTATTTCGATAGTATCGATAGTATCGATAGTATCGACAAAATTCAATAGTATCGCCTAATTTTCACTATCGATACTATCGATATTATCGATAGTATTGCAGAATTTCGATATTTTCGATAGGCTTATTCGCGCTATCGACTATTTTTCAAGGTCAACTATCGATAGCTAAACTATCGCTATTGCAACAACACTAACGTCCATAGGCTACGGTGACCACTTCCAATCAGGCGGGCCGTGTGTTTGTCTGCCACCTGAGTGGTATAATAATAGCAACCCATTTATGTCCCACTGCTGGGCACGGGTCTCCTCTCCTCTAACGAGAGAGCTGAGAGGGTTTAAGCCCTAATCCACACACGCTGGCATAATGCGGGTTGGTGGATCGGACATGTCCTTAGAATTTCTTCTAGGACATGTGGGTTTCCTCACGATGTTTTTCTTCACCGTCAGCAGATGGTAAATCATGTGATTAGCACATATAAATTCCACAAAGTGAAATTCACATTGGTGCTGTCCGGCCGGATTCGAACTCGATACCTCTGAGTAGAGGCCGCGTCCTTATCCATTCAGCTACCATCGCATCGCTTCTGAGTGGTATAAAAAAAAAACAAAATATTTTTTTTAGTTACGATTCGTTTTCTCCATTGCACGGTAGAGCGGGCGAATCCCAATCGCGCTGAACCGGTTTTGAGTGAACAACAACTTAAACGCTTTATAATTAATTAGTTGTTAATTGCTCATTAACCGCCATTAAATATATCGCTGACGTACATCGATATGGTTGTCTATCGCTAGCTTATGCCCGTGGCTTCGTCTGCGTGGACGTCGATTTTCACGTTTTTGGAGTACCTATATAACCTATTCTACGCAACTGATTGTGATCAAAACAACGTAAGTCTAACCAAGCCCTTTCTAATAAAAAAAAACCGCATTAAAAGCGCTCCAGTAGTTTTTGATCCATGCGTGCAAATACAGACACACACAACAGGCAGAAATAGAAAATACTTATTGCATTTTTAGATTTATTGCACCCCACCTGATTTACCACCAAGGTGATGTGAAGTTCTAAAAATGCTGGTCACCATTCCCAGTCGCACAAACTATCTATAAATTATAAGTATTTAGAAAAAAAATGGGGTAGGTATGATTGTATCGATAAGTATCGGTCACCAAAATCATCGCCCAATAGTTATTTTGTAAAAATATGCAATGTACAGAATAATTGACCTCTGTACAAGTTTCTTATAAGTAAGTATAGATTATCCTTTTGTGAGAAATAACATCTAACATTAAAAGGTTTAGAAATAAAAAGAATATTTACAATACTAGCTGTTGCCCGTGGCTCCGCCCGCGCGGACGTCAATTTACGCGTTTTTTTAATATAGCGCCGGCACACAGCGCACAGCCACAATCGGCTAATCGGCTGATTAGAAATCAGCTGATTGTGATCAAATATTTTATACTTACAGTATAAATCCGTATACAGTATAAAACCCGTTCAGTACTTTTTACCTCCAAACGGTAGGTACGTAAAAAGTAAGGAACGGGTTTTGCTGTGGTTTTTTTTATTAGAAAGGTCTTGGTTAGACTAAAAATTTACCGTATGTTTGGTTGTAATTGGTTAAGTAGAACCGGAGATATGACCAAAAACGACCTGAAAACGAAGCGCGGGCGAAGCCACGGGTATCAGCTTGTATAAAAAGTAGCCTATATGTTGACCAGAACTATGAACTATAATCGTACCAAGTTTGATCAAAATCCCTCCAGTAGTTTTTGCTTTTAGCGTGAACAAAAATTTGGTGCGGACAAACAGAGGCACAGAGGCACATACAAACAGACAAACAGACAAACAGACAAAAATTCTAAAAATCATTGTTTTATCTATTACATTCATAAAGTCCCCTAATAATTTTTTTTCTCATATATCTTCCATGTACAGACACCGATCAGTTACAGATTTATTATATGTAATAGATATAGATATAAGATATAGATATAGATGAAGTTGAATAACTCCACAAACTCTACGTCAATAGTAACGATAGCACGCATACTACGAGTAGTTGAGACGTTTGATCCAAATTGTCGCGTAGTTGTGAAAATGAACTACAAGTGTATTGTCGTGTTCAGGTAAGTCATTTTTAAACTACAATAATATATAGAAAGTTTGTGCGACTGGGAATGGTGACCACTACTTTTGGGACTCTACCTCAGCTTACCATTAGAAGGGGTGCAGTCAAATAAATAAATCTTATCTATCTATACTAATATTATAAAGAGGTAAAGTTTGTGTGTTTATATATTTGTTACATTGTAAGGGGTAATCTCGGGATCTACTGAACCGATTTTAAAAAATCTTTCACCAATAGAAAGCCTCGTCATTTATACGAAAACTGGAATTTACACCCGGGCGAAGCCGGGTCCCGGGTCGCTAGTATAATATATAGAAAGTTTGTGCGACTGGGAATGGTGATCACTACTTTTGGGACTCCACCTCAGCTTACCATCAGGCGGGGCGCAGTCAATCAGTCAAAATAAACAATAAAAAGAAATGAAATAAAAATTACTTTATTACCAGGTTAAACTGTTGCCCCACACTAGGCTGTCCAAATACGATTTACAATGAAATTGTGATTGTACATTATCAGCATGGGTGACATGACGCAGTTTTACATAAACTTATACTATAAATAGCTGTTGCCCGCGGCTCCGCCCGCGTGGACGTCGATTTTCGCGTTTTTTTACTATATCGCCGGTTCTAATCAGTGGATTGCGATCAAATATGCCTAAGGTTTTGAGTCTAAGACCTTTCTAATAAAAAAATAAATAATTTAACAAAAAATTTAACAAAAAGTTAAAATACTACCGAACGGATTTTGATGCGGTTTTTTATTAGAAAGGTCTTGCTTAGACTAAAAATTTACCGTATGTTTGGTTGTAATTGGTTAAGTAGAACCGGAGATATGACCAAAAACAACCTAAAAAACGAGCGCGGGCGAGGCCACGGGTATCAGCTTGTATAAAAAGTAGCCTATAGGTTGCCCAGAACCAAGTTTGATCAAAATCCCTCAAGTAGTTTTTGATTTTAGCGTGAACAAAAATCTGGTGCGGACAAACAGAGACACAGACAAACAGACAAAAATTCTAAAAATCATTGTTTTGGCGTCTATTACATTCATAAAGTCCCCTAATATTTTTTTTCTCATATATCTTCCATGTATAGACACCAATCAGTTACATATTTATTATATGTATAAGTAGATAATATACCATCGAATATACGGCGACGTACCTGACTAAATGACTGTGAAATGACCACAACATTTATGACAAGTGAACAAGGACCTACAGATCACAGGACAATCAAATGAAAGAAGCCATGCTGTAACCTTTGTTTGTGCTTACTTAATAAAACTATGTATTATGCATTTACAAATAAGGTACTTAAGTAGGTATATTTATCCCCATTTTAGTATAGATATTCTATCTCACGAAGGCGGGTAAACAATTAAATAGTAGTACCTATGTCTTGTAAATACGCGTACATGTGTGTGCGAAAGTTCATGTCACGTTAAAAGAAATTCATGTCAGCAGTTAGTAAAACAATAATTACATTGCAAGTAATTCTTTTTTAAAAGCAATGTGTATATTATGTTTTACTACAATGACAGCCAAACCGCCTTCTTGAAATAGAACATCTATACCTATAACACAAGCTAGTTAAACTATGCTTACCTTGACAGTATACACAACTAGACATACACAAACATTTAAGTGTATTGCTGAATTGAGCTTGTGTAAATTTGCATGTTGTGTGGCTTAGACATACAAAAATATCTTTGATAACGTTTTTATCCTACTAATTAATTCTACTAATATTATAAACGCGAAAGTTTGTAAGAATGAATGGAGGTATGGATGTCTATATATGTCTGGATGAATGTCCGTTGCTCTTTCACGCAAAAACTGCGTGAAAGAGCAACGAACTATGAATTTCAGCCAGATGTTAATAATAATCTATACTCATAGCTGGGCATTAACTCGTTAATCCGTTAATCGTCAATTAACGAAGTTAACATTTTGAGTAACGGATTAACTTTTAAGTTAACTTGAAAATATGTTAACGGACTCGTTAACTTCCGTTAAATTTCCCTTAGTCCGTTAATCGTTAATCCAACATGTTATTACACGCGCGTACACTACATTCGACAACTGCTGCAAGTGCTGCAACGCTATAGGAACGTCAGTACACAAGTATTTGTTCAAATATTCGCGTGGAAATCCCGAAGACTACGTACGAGTACAAGCCGCGAAAGCCTAAAAATAATATCTTAAAATTAGTTCGTCTGATTAGTGTTTCGTCCAAAGTGCAACTAGTCAATCATCCAGTTGAATGAAAAATCATTGTTTCTCAACATGCTTACCCGTCTCTTTTTGTTTCTAACCTGCTAACTTCCAAAACCAACAGCTTTTATACGGAGACTAGCTTTCGGCCCGCGGCTTCGCCCGCGTGGATGTCGATTATCGCCACCAAGTCTTTCCACTCCGCTCTCTACTCAACTCTCCACTAATCTATCTTTTAAACTAAGTATTTCATTTGAATTTCGAAATTTAGTTCTATGTGCCGTCGGATTAGATGTAGACTATATAAAAAATGTTAAAGATTTTTTTTATTTATTCAGGGGTGGTTATGTCGGGATCGAACCGACTAAAACCGCACGCCGTCTCGGGTCTTAATTACCGGGGTGTAAGGTTACCCAATAAGCTTATCCCTCGCACCCCAGCTGACCTTGGGCCATCTACGGTTTTAAGATTGCCCTCTTGACCCCCCAAAAGGGGAGGTGGGGCGAGCATCGCGCCACTTCACCGACGGTAGGGTGTAAGGTGTAAGTAGGGTAGCCAGAGCTCACTGTACCCCTTTTCCCCCCACCTCTTCATAGCCTCCCCACCCCTTCCTAGCCCTCCACCCTTCCCTTCATGGTACGCAGCGCGTGTTCGACAACCTTAGAGTTGCACAATTCCATAGGCCACGGTGACCGCTTCCCATCTCAGGTAGGCCGTGTGCTTGTCTGCCACCTACGTTGTATAAAAAAAAAACACCCTCCATGTTTCAGTTTTCTACGATCAGCGGTTTAGGGCTGCGTTGATCCGTCAGTCAGTCCGTTATGTCATTCAAAGCATTTTATATGAATGTATAGATGCAAGTTTTATCACGTGTTAACGGATTAACGATTAACGTTAACTTGCGTTAAATTTTCTGAAAAGAAACGCTTTAACTGTTAACGAAGTTAACTTTTTCAGTAACGGATTAGCGATTAACGAAGTTAACCATTTGATTAACGGTGCCCAGCTACTATACTTATAATAGACCAGTGCCGATAGCTATGAAAATGGTAAAAAGTAAAAGAAATTTATAGTAGGATGAAACCTGTTGTAAAAGGAAGAGAATATAATAAAAATGATAGGAAAAATAAATTACGGGCGATCGGAGCTCGGGAAGGGGGGAGGGGGGTGAGTTTTAAGGGTAAAAACGGTTTATCTCGATTTCCGGCAAAACTACAAGTCCTATGGAAAAAAGTTAAATGACAAAGTTGTAGGTAATAAGAGACCTACAACTTTTGTATTTACACTTTTTTCACATAACCTCAAAAAGTATGTGAAAAATTCAAATAATTTGAATTTTTCACATACTTTTCATACTTTACTTTTGGTTCATAATTTGAATCACAAGCGCAGCGAGCGATTCACAAAATAGAACCCTGAGCTTTAGCGAGGGAATCAAAAGTGCACAAGGTGAAAAATCTTTGCACTCGAGTGCAACCATGAAGTTATAGTGCAACATGTAACTTTTCATCCCACCTCAGCGAGGAAATGACTAAATACAAAAATATTAATTTCGAATTCGAGTTTTTCTTCTTTGCATTTTCTGAGAACATTTACCATAGCAATATATATATATTTTTACATCATCAGAAAGAAGAGATTTCAAAGAACAAAAAACTATTTGACTTTTTTTAAAAAGCTGATATTATGACGTGAGATTTTTCGATTGAAAATTGGGGTGGTTTTTCGATATTTAGTCAAAATAAGCTGAGAAAAAGAGTATTCCAAATCAAAAAAATTACAGTGTCTTTGGGACATAAAAAGCTAAGTTTTCACCAAATTTCGTGGAAAACAAATTTGTTTTGCTTAAGATAAAAATAAAAAACCAAAAACTTGATTATTTGAATTTTTCACATACTTTTTGAGGTTATGTGAAAAAAGTGTAAACACAAAAGTTGTAGGTCTCTTTATTACCTACAACTTTGTCATTTAACTTTTTTCCATAGGACTTGTAGTTTTGCCGGAAATCGAGATAAACCGTTTTTACCCTTAAAACTCACCCCCCTCCCCCCTTCCCGAGCTCAGATCGCCCGTAATTTATTTTTCCTATCATTTTTATTATATTCTCTTCCTTTTACAACAGGTTTCATCCTACTATAAATTTATTTTGTCTCAAAGTCTATCGGCACTGGTCTATAATAAATCTGTAGAAGTGAAAATTCTGTACATTGAAAATAAAAAAATAAAAAATAGCAGGGGGTGTTGCTAGACTGACACCGAACCCAAATAATATATGTGATTAAAAAAATTTTTGTCTGTCTGTCTGTCTGTCTGTCTGTCTGTTTGTTCAGGCATCACGCAAAAACTACCGGTTCGATTACGATGAAACTTGGTATAATTATTCTTCAATATCCTGGGCAGCACACTGGATACTTTTTATCCCGGAAAAGTACGTACAATAAAAGACAAATTTAATTTTGCGGTTCAATTCCTAGACCCGATTACTGTGCTAACCACAAATAATAAGTTTGTCGTAGGTTACGTCACTCACAGTTCAAAATTCAAAATTCAAAATTCATTTAAAGGTCACAGGTAGATAGAAGTGCGTGCGTGAGGGTGGGCGTGGGAGTGGGGGTGGGAGTGTGAGTGGGAGCGGGAGCGGGGGTGGGAGTGGGAGTGGGAGTAGGAGCTGGAGCAGGAGTGGGAGCAGGAGTGGGAGTGGATGCAATAAGCGACTTCCACGCGAGCGGAGCCGCGGGCAACAGCTAGTAAATAATAAATATTCTACGACATTCTACACAGCGCTCCCTAGACCCAAAGTAAGCATAGTTTAACTAGCTTGTGTTATTTATTTTATTTTATTTTTTCTTTAATAGGAAAACATACAGTTTTTTACAAATCTCATTTACGCTATACAGTAAATATATCTGTAAACCATTTACCAGTTTTCGCATTTTATATATTTATGGGTTCTAGAATGCTGATAAACATACTTATATACTTTTTTTTTGTAAATACATACTTATTATACATAGAAATATATATACACTAGCTTCCGCCCGCGGCTTCGCCCGCGTGGAATTCGGTATCGCCACCAAGTCTATTTTAATGAAACGACTCTCCACTCGACTTTCCACTTCGCTGTTCACTCCACTCTCCACTCCACACTCCACTCCACTGTTAACTCTACTCTCCACTCCACACTCCACTCCACTCTCCACCTCCACTCTACTGTCCAATCCTCTCTCCCGACTCTACCCTAAATTCCAGTCCAGTAATATCTGGACATCCCGACCGATCGACTTCGCGAGCGGAGCCGCGAGTATTAGTTTGTACAAAAAGCAGCCTATATGTTATTTCAGACTATAATGTATCTCTGTACCAAATTTCAACCCGATCTATTCAGCCGTTTTTGCGTGAAAGAGTAACAAACATACATCCAGACATCCCGTCTGATCGTCTCCGTGGGTCGACTGATCGACTCCGTGAGCGGAGTCACGGGTATTAGCTTGTATAAAAAGTAGCCTATATGTTATTCCACACTTTAATCTATCTTGTTACCAAATTTCAACCCGATCTATTCAGCCGTTTTTGCGTGAAGGAGTAACAAAGATATATCTAGAAATCCCGACCGATCGACTTTGCGAGCGGAGCCTCGGTATTAGCTTGTATAAAAAGTAGCCTATATGTTATGCCAGACTATAATCTTTCTCTGTAGCAAATTTTAGCCAGATTCATTCAGCCGTTTTTGCGTGAAAGAGTAACAAACATACATCCAGACATCCCGACTGATCGACTCCATGGGCGAAGCCGCGTGTATTAGCTTGTATAAAAAATAGCCTTTAAGTTATTTCAGACTATAATCTATCTCTGTACCAAATTTCAACCCGATCTATTCAGCAGTTTTTGCGTGAAAGAGTAACAAACATACATCCAGACATCCCGTCTGATCGACTCCGTGGGTCGACTGATCGACTCCGTGAGCGGAGTCGCGGGTATTAGCTTGTATAAAAAGTAGCCTATATGTTATTCCACACTTTAATCTATCTTGTTATCAAATTTCAACCCGATCTATTCAGCCGTTTTTGCGTGAAAGAGTAACAAAGATATATCTAGAAAGCCCGACCGATCGACTTTGCGAGCGGAGCCGCGGTATTAGCTTGTATAAAAAGTAGCCTATATGTTATTCCAGACTATAATCTATCTCTGTACCAAATTTCAACCCGATCTATTCAGCCGTTTTTACGTGAAAGAGTAACAAACATACATCCAGACATCCCGTCTGATCGACTCCGTGGGTCGACTGATCGACTTCGTGAGCGGAGTCGCGGGTATTAGCTTGTATAAAAAGTAGCCTATATGTTATTCCACACTTTAATCTATCTCTGTACTTACCAAATTTTAGCCAGATCCATTAAGCCGTTTTTGTGTGGCAGAGTAACAAACATACATCCATACATCCAGACATCCAGACATCCAGACATCCAGACATACATTCTTACAAACTTTCGCGTTTATAATATTAGTAGGATTTACAAACAAGGTACCTACTTAAGTAGGTATATTTATCCCCATTTTAGTACCTATAACACAAGCTAGTTAAACTATGCTTACCTTGACAGTATACACAACTAGACATTGAGCTGAATTGAGCTTGTGTAAATTTGCAATATATTATAAATAATTCATTCTACTAATATTAGAAACGCGAAAGTTTGTAAGAATGAATGGAGGTATGGATGTCTATATGTCTGGATGTATGTTCGTTGCTCTTTCACGCAAAAACTGCGTGAAAGAGCAACGAACTATGAATTTCAGCCAGATGTTAATAATAATAAATAATAAATATTCTACGACATTCTACACAGCGCTCCCTAGACCCAAAGTAAGCATAGTTTAACTAGCTTGTGTTATGGGTTCTAGAATGCTGATAAACATACTTATATACTTTTTTTTTGTAAATACATACTTATTATACATAGAAATATATATACATGTTGTTCGAGTTTTTGCGTGAAAGAGCAACGAACATACATCCAGACATATAGACCTCCATTCATTCTTACAAACTTTCGCGTTTATAATATTAGTAAAAAGAATTAGTAGGATAAAACGTTATCAAAGATATTTTTGTATGTCTAAGCCACACAACATGCAAATTTACACAAGCTCAATTCAGCAATACACTTATGTTTGTGTATGTCTAGTTGTGTATAATATGTTGCAGTTAAAACCCTTAATCAGTCAAAAGTACTTTTATCCGTTATCCTGCAGTCAAAACTCTTAACCAGACAAAAGTACTTTAACTGAATAAAATAGGTTGTTCAAGTAAAAGTAACCTATATAAAAGTAGCCTATATGTTATTCCACACTTTAATCTATCTTGTTATCAAATTTCAACCCGATCTATTCAGCCGTTTTTGCGTGAAAGAGTAACAAAGATATATCTAGAAAGCCCGACCGATCGACTTTGCGAGCGGAGCCGCGGTATTAGCTTGTATAAAAAGTAGCCTATATGTTATTCCAGACTATAATCTATCTCTGTACCAAATTTCAACCCGATCTATTCAGCCGTTTTTACGTGAAAGAGTAACAAACATACATCCAGACATCCCGTCTGATCGACTCCGTGGGTCGACTGATCGACTTCGTGAGCGGAGTCGCGGGTATTAGCTTGTATAAAAAGTAGCCTATATGTTATTCCACACTTTAATCTATCTCTGTACTTACCAAATTTTAGCCAGATCCATTAAGCCGTTTTTGTGTGGCAGAGTAACAAACATACATCCATACATCCAGACATCCAGACATCCAGACATCCAGACATACATTCTTACAAACTTTCGCGTTTATAATATTAGTAGGATTTACAAACAAGGTACCTACTTAAGTAGGTATATTTATCCCCATTTTAGTACCTATAACACAAGCTAGTTAAACTATGCTTACCTTGACAGTATACACAACTAGACATTGAGCTGAATTGAGCTTGTGTAAATTTGCAATATATTATAAATAATTCATTCTACTAATATTAGAAACGCGAAAGTTTGTAAGAATGAATGGAGGTATGGATGTCTATATGTCTGGATGTATGTTCGTTGCTCTTTCACGCAAAAACTGCGTGAAAGAGCAACGAACTATGAATTTCAGCCAGATGTTAATAATAATAAATAATAAATATTCTACGACATTCTACACAGCGCTCCCTAGACCCAAAGTAAGCATAGTTTAACTAGCTTGTGTTATGGGTTCTAGAATGCTGATAAACATACTTATATACTTTTTTTTTGTAAATACATACTTATTATACATAGAAATATATATACATGTTGTTCGAGTTTTTGCGTGAAAGAGCAACGAACATACATCCAGACATATAGACCTCCATTCATTCTTACAAACTTTCGCGTTTATAATATTAGTAAAAAGAATTAGTAGGATAAAACGTTATCAAAGATATTTTTGTATGTCTAAGCCACACAACATGCAAATTTACACAAGCTCAATTCAGCAATACACTTATGTTTGTGTATGTCTAGTTGTGTATAATATGTTGCAGTTAAAACCCTTAATCAGTCAAAAGTACTTTTATCCGTTATCCTGCAGTCAAAACTCTTAACCAGACAAAAGTACTTTAACTGAATAAAATAGGTTGTTCAAAAGTTGTTTTTAACACTCCGACTCAGAGTACCCCGACTCGGATAGATTAGGTTAGAAGGCTAAACAACGTTAAAAGTACTTTTAACTGGTTAAGAGTTTTGACTGCAAGCTTACGGTTAAAAGTACTTTTGACTGATTTTGCTAGTTAAAAGTACTTTTGACTGGATAAGAGTTTTGACTGCAAGCTTATGGTTAAAAGTACTTTTGACTGATTTTGCTAGTTAAAAGTACTTTTGACTGATTTTGCTAGTTAAAAGTACTTTTGACTGGTTAAGAGTTTTGACTGCACCATAGGTATACATACCTAGATACTATTATTACAATAACTTCCAACCTTATCTTAATAAGAGCATTATCTTATGATGGTGTTAAGGTTGAATTCAATCTAAGTACTCTAAGTAGGTATATACAAGTAAATAACATTGAAGTGTCTGTATGTAATAAATATAATTACAGGTTTCAAATAAACGCATATAAGATAATTATGGCTTTGAGGGTCTTCACGTGATCCTTTATACTTTAATAGTACCTACCTACGCAGAATATTAGCTGCCTCCAAAATAGAAGCTTCTCAATTCGACTGAATTTTTTTGTTTGTTACCTCAGAACTCTCGACTGGGTGAACCGATTTTGATGATTCTTTTTTATTTGATAGTTGGCGTTTCCCGTGTGGTCCCATTTCTATTTGGTAGTGGGCAGGTAGACCGGGGTCGACCTCGCAGAACATACACTGATTGTTTAGAGACGAATAATTATGATATTACATCAACATGTTAGTAGCTGCCACGTGAATAATCTACAAATATGCACTTATGATCATGCCCTACATAATAGGCATATACATATAATCTTATACTATATAATTCAAAGTCCTGACTGACCTAGAGACAACGCACAGCCTAAACCGCTGGTCGTAGAGACTTGAAATTTGCAGAATATGTGTGTTTTGATGCGTAGAGGTGTACTAAGAAAGGAATTTTTAAAATTCGAACCCTAAAGCCCTAAAAAGGGCTAAAAACGTGCTTTTGCCAGAAATCAAGAACGGCTGAACAGATTTTCATGATCTATGATTTTTTGGATTTGTCTCCGCCTCGAATAGCATATAACATAATTAAAAATATATGATTCATTCAGGAAATTTAGTAATAAAAAGAAAATTAGATGTTGCAAACGTTTTTATCGCCATCTATAATAGTTGTCATAGCAACAGGAACTAAAATTGACTTTGTCTAAATTTTCATAGAGTAGTATCCTTTACTTCTTTTTCCTCAAAAGTAAATAGAATGTATTAATTTTTAGGGTTCTGTGCCTGATTAGAAAAAAAGAACCTAATCTCTTCGTTATCCGTCTGCCTGTCTGTCAAGACCTCTTTCTTAAGAACACGTAGAGGCATCAAGTTGAATTAGATAAAAGGAATGTTACGGATAATGCTTGGCATTACAAGAAGCGTAATATCCAAACTGTGGTCTCACTATCGACTAATAGGTGGCTTGACCTACCATCTCCTGGCCTGCACTCATGGAGGACGGAGGTCGTTAAGTTACCTTCGGCGACGTTAGTGAGTCACCTACACCGCAATCGGAGAGTTTTAGGAAGCCGTACCTTATTTTTCGTGCGGAAATCCCCACAAATCTCTCCCCTCCTCTGGCCAGTAGGGACGTAATATCGGACTTGACCGACTAAAATCGAACTCCATCTTGGGTCTACAGACGCTGAAGTTTAAGGTAACCCTTGACCCTGAGCTATCCAAGGCTTACTTATGGGCATGGCTGTTTTGGTGAGTTCCTGCATTGCGTAGGCAGGGTGCTGACGTTTGAATGCCACCATTGCCGGGGCTGATCCGTGGGCACACCACCTCTTCATACACTGGTAGAGTCTCCAGAGTGGATAGATCTACATTCATATTCATATTCTCTTTATTTGTGAAAACATAGGTTATAAAAGTGTATAGAGTGGCACCATGTCCTAGAAGCAGACGTCGGTGGGGTAAGCCTCATGGTGAGATCCCTGGTGCCGACCATGGTCACCATAGAGAGTATGTGGAACGCCACCACTTTTTTTGCGAGGCAGTAATGCGCGCAGAAGTGGTGGTGGAAAAGCTACGGGAGAGATCTAGCACTCCCCCGTGCTGATGAAGGCGCACCGAGCGGCGTAGTTCGCAGAACCATCTCCGTCCTCCATGAGTGAGGGCCTAGGGTGACGGTTGAGTGTGGGTGCGGGCCGGAACCTCCACGTGGTGCACCTGGGCAACGGAGGCGAGCAGCGCCTCCCACTCGCCACGGGAGACGCTGCTGCCTGCGGCCAATCCGGCCGGGGTGGGAGTGGCCCTCTAGAGGGCTGCTCCGAGGCTCTCCACGTGTCCCTCTGACTAGCAGATGGCACAGTGGGGAGCGAGCGGGGGGCGAGCTGATTGTCTGCGCGCCGACGGTTGGGTGACAGGACGGCCTCCTGTCACCCTACACCCACCGTCGGCGAAGTGGCGCGATGCTCGCCCCACCCCCCCTTTAGGGGGGTCGAGGGGGCCATCTTAAAACCGTAGTTGGCCCGGGGTCAGCTGGGGTGCGAGGGATATGCCCATTGGGTAACCTTACACCCCGGTTACTAAGGCCCGAGACGGCGTGCGGTTTTAGTCGGTTCGATCCCGACATAACCACCCCCGATGGCCGACGGGGGTGGTATCCATGGGGATTTCCGCACGATAAAAAAAAAAAAAAAAAAAAGGGTGGCAGGGTGTTATATTTCCAGGTGCGCTTTTTTATAGAGATGGGGGATTTAGATTCCTAATAACACGTCGAGGTCGCCAGTGCTGGTGGCCGGAACCGGTTGGCGTTTCTGGGATATCCTTTCTAGGACACACCAGATTCCTCGATCACACAGGCATTGGTAGGACTCCGACATACCAACCTCTCCGTTGGCTCCGTAGAGGTGAAGCCCGACGGGGTTTTTGCGCACGAAAAAAAAGGGTAGAGCCCTTTGGGCTAGAATCCAGATATTTTGCAGAAAGTAAAATCTTATAGCATAAGTATAGGGAAAAGTTCGGAAAGCATAAATATTACCTACTTCACCAAAAAAAAATGTATATGTCTGTCATTCAAGACAAGAAGCACTGCAACAAAGTTAAGTTCGCCCCCTTTTTTTGTCGTGTGGAAATCCCCCTCAACCCAATTTTGTATGGAACCCTGCGTGCACGAGCCCAATTTGCACTTGACCGGTATTTATTAGTATATCCTCTTTCTTTATTTCATGAACTTCTTGAATGTTAAATCAGGTTGTCAAATGTCAATGTCTGTAGCAAGATTTTAATAATAAAAAAATCAGATTTTCGGAAATAAATAATGTTCACTAATTTGAAATAGTGCATCGAATGTGAAAGTGCAATGCAACTATGATGAAAGGGTTTTTCAAAGGGCCTCTTCCGAGTCACACATACTTTGACCAGAGCAGCTATCTAATCCCCATAAAATCTTGAAGACAATGAAAAAGGATAATGATGGTAAATAAACGGGCTTTGGCCGCGATGCATGTCACTGTACTTTGAAGGGTTTGATAGAACTTGAGATGAAATGAATACGTTTAGCTGCAACCACTGATTGCGAAGGAATAGACATTGAAAGTTAGTACGGGCAGTCCCTCAGCTTAAAAAAGACTTGATGGCGATAGCCAACATTCACGCGGGCGGAGCCGCGCGCGGGTACGCTAGTTATGTATATGCCTATTGTTCCTGGTTAATGGCAATAGGCTCGCCACCTATTACATTGGGACCTAAACATAAACTGGAAAAAAAAAAAAAAAAAAAACTGGCGAAATGTGGGTGCTAGCACCTCTGCCTACCCCTTCGGGGATATAGGCGTGAGTTTATGTTATGTTATGTTTACTCCAAAATTCATTAATACAAGAAGAGAATTAAGATTTTGCTGTCCCCTGATCTAGAATAACACATAGGATACTTTTTATCCTTTGAATAGATTCATTTGGGTTGCTGGAACGAAAACAGAATATTAAGCGGGCAGAGCCGCGAGCAATAGTTAGTTAAATAAATTAGACGACACACGGTTTGATAGTGGGTACCTCAGAGCAATGACCCATGGTTACTCATTCCCATTATCTTTATAAGTTGTTTGTATAGTAAATGTTATTGTAAAAAGTGTATTAAAAATTATCTTGTAAATAAGTAGGTATAAGTGCATCAGCAAGTAATTTATATTATTAACAGCTAACTGTGCCCGCGACTTCCCCCGGTTGGTTTTTAGCCATTTCAGAGATTAGCCGGCACAAACAAACAGACAGACAAAAATTATAAAAAATGTTATTTTGCTACATGTACTTATGTAAACTGGCGAAATGTGGGTGCTAGCACCTCTGTCTACCCCTTCGGGCTTCGGGGATATAGGCGTGAGTTTATGTTATGTTATGTTATGTTATGTATATATGTAGTGATATAACAATAACGTGTATAGGGTCGGCAGCGCGAGCGTGACGCCCCTGTTGTTGCACATGTCCATAGGCCACGGTGACCGCTCCCCATCAGGTGGGCCGTGCGCTTGTCTGCCACCTAAGTGGTATAAAAAGAAAACCTCCATAAATACATTCAAATTTAATGTTACATCATCATTCTCTGAACCTTTTTCTCAACTCAGTTGGGGTCGGCTTTCCAGTCTAACTGTGATGCGGCTGAACTTCGATATTTTCCGTGGAGGGACTGCCATCTGACCTTCACAACCAATGGTCATTATGACCAATGGCGATATTGAAGTTCCAAGCTAGACTGGTTGGACTTTTGTGCGCTCCAACTACCCGTGACGACTGCCATAGATGTTTGTATGGCAACCGGGACCGACGAAGGCACTAATAAACCTGCGATAAATACACACATAACTTCGAAAAGCATCGAAAAGTCATTGGTGTGGGCCATGGTGAACCTGGGATCGAACCCGAGACCTCGCCTCAGCAGTCCATTACCCAGACCACTAGGCTACCGCGTTTAGTTTACCACTAGGCTTTAATGTTACATACAGACACTCCAATTTTATTATTTACATATTCGTATATATGAAAATTCTTTAACTGTATTGAATTCTTGTCTATATGTTGAAATGTGCAGCACATAAAATTAACTTGACATCTATAAACTGGTGCCGTTGACATTAAACAAGCATTTAAATGTGTCAAGATCACGTTTGACGAATCGACATTATGTTGATTTTGAACTATAGTGGGTAATAATGGTAGAACCTTTATAGGTAGTTCATGGATGTCGTGGATGTCGGTTTTCGCGTTTTTAGGGTTCCGTAGCCAAACGGCCAAAAACGGAATCCTTATAGATTCGTCATGTCTGTCTGTCTGTCTGTCTGTCTGTCCGTTTGTCCGTCCGTATGTCACACTTTTCTCTGAAACTATAAGGCCTATGCTGTTGAAACTTGGTAAGTAGATGTATTCTGTAAACTGCATTAAGAATTTCACACAAAAATAGAAAAAAGCATACAATTTTGGGGGTCCTCATACTAAGAACTGAAACTTTTTTTTTATTTTTTCATCAAACCCATACGTGTGGGGTATCTATAGATACGGCATTAAAGCACATAATTAATAAATATAGTTACTACGTATTAAAATCCGTTCATTAGTTTTGACGTCCATCGCGAACAAACAAACAAACGGACAAGTATTTAAAAAATGTGTTCAGAATCGTTCATGTAACACACTTACCTCCTCCTCCTCATTATGGAGGTAGGACACAACGGTACCTCTCATTCGAATGAAGCAAGTGTCACGCCACTGGTGTCCACACGTCCATAAGCCACGGTGACCGCTTTCCATCAGGTGGATCGTGTGCTTTTTTACCACCAAAGTGATATAAAAAAAACTAATTTACCTAACTATAATATTCCCAGTGTCCTGGTATGCAGCTCACAGGCCAAGGTGTACAAGTTTCCAGAATGGTTCAATTTCGGGGTCGCTTCAGCTGCGTATCAGGTGGAAGGTGGTCGGAATGAAAGTGGTAAGATCCTTATTCGAACCGACTAAAACCGCACGCCGTCTCGGGTCTCAATTACTGGGGTGTAAGGTTACCTAAGAGGAATTTCCCTTCCACCCCAGCTGAGAAAGGGAAGTGGGGCGAACATCGCACCGGCCCGCCAACGATGAGGTGTAGGGTGACAGGCAGCCGTCGTTTCACCCAACCATCAGCGCGCTGAGTACCAGCCCGCTTCCCTCCCTGTTCGCTACTCTCTCTCCTTGTACCCTCTGCTAGTCAGAGGGACACATGGAGAGTCTCGGAGTAGCCCTCTAGAGGCCAACTCCTGCGCATTCATCCTTACTCTCCGAGCCCATAATATTAACACAAGGAAAAACCACAGCAGGGAGATCATTCCATAGCCTAAGCGTGCTTGATCGTATTATAAATTTTTTTTTATACCACTTAGGTTGCACACAAGCACACGGCTCACCTGATAGGAAGCGGTCACCGTGGCCTATGGACGTGTGCAACACCAAGGGCGTTACCCACGCGCTGCCGACCCTGAAGGGAAAGGGCGGGAGTAGGAAAGGGTGGGGAGGCTAGGAAGATTATAACATAACATAACATAACATAACATAACATAACATAACATAACATAACATAACATAACATAACATAACATAACATAACATAACATAACATAACATAACATAACATAACATACATAAACTCATGCCTATATCCCCGAAGGGGTAGGCAGAGGTGCTAGCACCCACATTTCGCCAGTTTATGTTTAGGTCCCAATGTAATAGATGGCGAGCCTATTGCCATTAACCGGGCACTTATAAACCTGCGATAAATACACACATAACTTCGAAAAGCATCGAAAAGTCATTGGTGTGTGCCATGGTGAACCTGGGATCGAACCTGAGACCTCGTTTCAGCAGTCCATTACCCAGACCACTAGGCAACCGTGGTATTTTTAGGGTATGTAGATTATAAGACAACATAAACTTCTTGCAGATAGGGGGGAAAACATTTGGGACCGCATGCTGCTAACACGACCAGAAGTAATAGCAGACAGAAGCAATGCCGACGTGGCGTGTGACTCGTACCACCTGTGGCGCAGGGATATTGAGATAATGGAGGAGATAGGCGTGAATATGTACAGGTGAGCACCCAGTATTTATGACATTTTAAGATAGATAGGAAAATAGAGAAGAAAGGAGAAGACAACTACGATTTTTTTTATACTACTTAGGTGGCAGACAAGCACACGGCTCGCCTGATGGGAGGCGGTCACCGTGGCCTATGGACGTGTGCAACACTAAGGGTGTCACACACGTGCTGCCTACCCTGAAGGGATGGGGGGAGGGCTGAGAAGGGGTGGGGAGGCTAGGCAGGGATGGGAGGAGGAGGTGTACAGTGAGCTCTGGCTACCCTACTTACCGGTGGGAACACAACACGATGGTTATTATGGCCGCGGTGTTCTGTAGGGCGGAGGTACTACCCCAGCCGGACAGCTCATTTCGAACGGGAGATACCGTCGTGTCCTACCTTCTATTTCTTATATTCTACACAGCGTTCTCTAGACCCAAAGTAAGATAGCTTGTGTTATGACTTATAAGCTCTAGAACGCGTATGAATATACTGATATACCTCTTTTTTATGAATATATATACATATTACACATTCATACAAAAAGAAAGACACAGAGGGTGGTTGAGAGAGTTCCTGTTGTGCTGACAACGCAGGAGACTTTAGGCTCCCCGCTGAGAGCATATAATCCCTCCAATGAGCTCTGGCTACCCTACTTACCGCCGGGAACATAGCGCAGGAGACTATAGTCTCCCCGTTGAGAGTACAGAATCCCTCCAGTCAACTCTGGTTACCTTACTTACCGCCGGGAACACAACGCAGGGCACTTAAGTCTCCCCGTTGAGAGTACAGAATCCCTCCAGTGAGCTCAGGCTACTCTACTTACCGCCGGGAACACAACGCCTCCCCGTTGAGAGTACAGAATCTCTCCAGTGAGCTCTGGCTACCCTAATTACCGCTGGGTATACAATGTGCTCCATTAATTTAGCATTATTTATTTCAGATTTTCCCTCTCCTGGACCCGTCTGCTTCCCACTGGGTTCCCTAACGTCATCAGTGAGGATGGCAAAAGATACTACAGCAATCTGATAGATGGACTGCTGGCCAAAGGCATCCAGCCCGTCGTCACCATATACCATTGTGACCTGCCGCAGTCTCTACAAGACCTTGGTAACAGCACACTGTATTCTATAATACTTTATTAATAGGAGGGTTCCAGCGACTGGGACCGCAATAGCTGGGACCGCGGTTCTAGTAGCAACCCATTTAAGTCCCACTGCTGGGTACGGGTCTCCTCTCCTCTAAAGAGAGAGCTGAGAGGGTTAAGACTTTAATCCACACATGTCCGATCCACCAACCTGCATTAGGCCACTAATGCGGGTTGGTGTATCGGACATGCGTGGATCGGACATTCAGCTTCTTTGTATCTTGAATATGCACGAAGAAATTCATTATTTCTTTCTTCTTTCGTCATTTCCAGGTGGTTGGGCAAACCCCCTCATCGCCGACTGGTTTACTGACTACGCAAATGTGGTCTTTTCACTGTACGCTGATCGAGTGAAAATATGGCTGACGCTTAATGAGCCTTTTGGCATCTGTGACTTCAGTTATGGCGAGATGGCAGCTCCATATTTAAATGATCTAAAAGTTGGCAGATATATATGCAATAAGAACGTTCTAATAGCTCATGCGAGGGCTTACAGGTTGTACGATGAAGTATACAGACCTAAATATAATGGTAAGTATAGCCGAAATTGTCTGTGTTATTTTGATTGCTTCTGTGGCGTAGCGGTAGTGCATTCGACTGCTAACAACAGCCCGTCTGCTTCTGTCCTTAAGTCTTTCATGCAAGCCCGCCGGTTTTGAGTGCTTTTGACCTACATTTTTTTTAACTTGAAGTTAATCGAATTACATTATAACTAAATAGTTGATGAAGAAATCTTCAATGGTAGCTATAGATCAATTGAGATCAACCACTTTTAAAACTTTTGCTTTTGCCCGTGGCTTCGCCCGTGTGGATGTCGTTTATTGCGGCCAAACATAGCCTATGTCTCGAGGTCTAATCTAATCTAGCCCTATACCAAATTTCATCAAAATCGGTTCAGCGGTTCAGGCGTGAAAGCGTAACAGACAGACAGACAGACAGAGTTACTTTCGCATTTATAATATTAGTATGGATTAATTATTGTGATATTTTTACAGGTAAGGTGTCTTTGACAACCCTGTTCTTTTGGTTTGAGCCAGCGACCCCTAATGACGTAGAAGCGACGGAATTAGCCATCGAATACTGGGTACGGTATTCTGTCTATTTCAACTTTTATTTAAGAGGATATTCCTGGCAGCGACCGTTTTATTTCCTTATTTTTTTTTTTTTTTTTTTTTTTTTTTTTTTTTTTTTTTATTTATTTATCATTTTAAATTCAATCCGTCAATTGACTTTACCCCGCTGGATGGTAAGAAGCTAGGGAAGAAGCTAGGAAGTCCAGAGGGTACGGACCGCCATTCTAGACACAATTCGTCCCAAAACGGCGATCCCAACTTGACGGCCTAGGCCGTAAAAAGGCATCTATCTAGACAGATGCCTTTTCACGCCCCGCTTAAAGACCCGGGATTGTAGGAAGAGGTAAACAGGTAAGCGGGAAGTACATTCCAGTTTTTAATTTTGCGACAAAAAAAGGCCGTCCTACATTGTGGAGTTCACGTATATTCTGGTCAATTATCATCACGCTTCGACCTCTTTCCAAATCAGTTGGGTCGTCTTTTAAGTAGACCGAAGTGGTGTAGGTACTTTATCTGATCTCCACAACCCAAATTCCAGGGTCTATGTGTCATTCCAAAACAAATCAGTTTAGCCTTTATATTATTACTAGCGTACCCGCGCGCGGCTCCGCCCGCGTGAATGTTGGCTATCGCCACCAAGTCTTTTTTAAGCTAAGGGACTGCCCGTACTAACTTTCAATGTCTATTCCTTCGCAATCAGTGGTTGCAGCTAAACGTATTCATTTCATCTCAAGTTCTATCAAACCCTTCAAAGTACAGTGCCATGCATCGCGGCCAAAGCCCGTTTATTTACCATAATTATCCTTTTTCATTGTCTTCTAGATTTTATGGGGATTAGATAGCTGCTCTGGCCAAAGTATGTGCGACTCGGAAGAGGCCCTTTGAAAAACCCTTTCATCATAGTTGCATTGCACTTTCACATTCGATGCACTATTTCAAATAAGTTCACAATACATTATTTATTTCCGAAAATCTGATTTTTTTATTATTAAAATCTTGCTACAGACATTGACATTTGACAACCTGATTTAACATTCAAGAAGTTCATGAAAGTAAAGAAAGAGGATATACTAATAAATACCGGTCAAGTGCAAATTGGGCTCGTGCACGCAGGGTTCCGTACAAAATTGGGTTGAGGGGGATTTCCGCACGACAAAAAAGGGGGCTTCTTGTCTTGAATGACAGACATACATTTTTTTTTTTGGTGAAGTAGGTAATATTTATGCTTTCCAGACTTTTCCCTGTACTTATGCTATAAGGTTTTGCCTTCTGCAAAATATCTGGATTCTAGGCCAAAGGGAAATACCCCTTTTTTTTCGTGCGCAAAAACCCTGTCGGGCTTCTCCTCAACGGAGCCAACGGAGAGGTTGGTATGTTGGAGTCCTACCAATGCCTGTGTGATCGAGGAATCTGGTGTGTCCTAGAAAGGATGTCCCAGAAACCCCAATCGGTTCCGACCACCGGCACTGGCGACCTCGACGTGTTATTAGGAATCTAAATCCTCCATCTCTATAAAAAAGCGCGCGTGGAAATATAACACCCTGCCACCCTGGGTCTGCTTCTGCTAGGGTGACAGTTAGCCTCGACCGTCACCCTAGGCCCGCACTCACGGAGGACGTAGATGGTTCTGCGAACTACGCCGCCCGGTGCGCCTTCATCGGCACGGGGGAGTGCTAGATCTGTCCCGTAGCTTTTCCACCACCACTTCTGCGCGCATTACTGCTTCGCAAAAAAAGCGGTGGCGTTCCACATACTCTCTATGGTGACCATGGTCGGCACCAGGGACCTCACCGTGAGGCTTACCCCACCGGCGTCTGCTTCTAGGACATGGCGCCACTCTATCCACTCTGGAGACTCTACCAGTGTATGAAGAGGTGGTGTGCCCACGGATCAGCCCTGGCAATGGTGGCATTCAAACGTCAGCACCCTGCCTACGCAATGCAGGAACTCACCAAAACAGCCATGCCCATCAGTAAGCCTTGGATAGCTCAGGGTCTAGGGTTACCTTAAACTTCGGCGTCTGTAGACCCAAGATGGAGTTCGACTTTAGTCGGTCAAGTCCGATATTACGTTCCTACTGGCCAGAGGAGGGGAGAGATTCGTGGGGATTTCAGCACGAAAAATAAGGTACGGCTTCCTAAAACTCTCCGATTGCGGTGCAGGTGACTCACTAACGTTGCCGAAGGTAACTTAACAACCTCCGTCCTCCATGAGTGCAGGCCAGGAGATGGTAGATCAAGCCACTTATTAGTCGATAGTGAGACCACAGTTTGGATATTACGCTTCGTTTAATGCCAAGCATTATCCGCAACATTCCTTTTATCTAATTCAACTTGATGCCTCTACGTGTTCTTAAGAAAGAGGTCTTGACAGGCAGACAGACGGATAACGAAGAGGGTAACGAAGAGGTAAGGATAACGAAGAGGGTTTTTTTCCTAATCAGGCACAGAACCCTAAAAATTAATACATTCTATTTACTTTTGAGGAAAAAGAAGTAAAGGATATTACTCTATGAAAATTTAGACAAAGTCAATTTTAGTTCCTGTTGCTATGACAACTATTATAGATGGCGATAAAAACGTTTGCAACATCTAATTTTCTTTTTATTACTAATTTTCCGGAATGAATCATATATTTTTAATTATGTTATATGCTATTTGAGGCGGAGACAAATTCAAAAAACCATAGATCATGAAAATCTGTTCAGCCATTCTTGAGTTCTGGCAAAAGCACGTTTTTAGCCCTTTTTAGGGCTTTAGGGTTCGAATTTTAAAAAATCCTTTCTTAGTACACCTCTACGCATCAAAACACACATATTCTGCAAATTTCAAGTCTCTACGACCAGCGGTTTAGGCTGTGCGTTGTCTCTAGGTCAGTCAGGACTTTGAATTATATAGTATAAGATAATTGAGTAACAAAATATTCTTTATGATATTAGTAAGTTGGTGTAAAAAGTCGTGAATTTCTGACATTATTTTTCAGGAAGGTCGCTACGCTCATCCAATCTTTTCCAAAGAAGGCGGCTGGCCGAAGAAATTAGAGAAGATTTTAGCAGAAAATGGCAGAAACGAAGGCTTCCCACGGCCAAGACTTCCTCCATTCACTCCAGAGGAAATACAACTAGTCAGAGGTATTTAGAACTTTTTATCTATCTATCTATCTATCTCTATCTATCTATTTATCTATATCTATACTCTATACCTACAAACATAGATACAAATAAATTAAAATGGAATATACACATACACCATGGAGCTTCAGGATACTAATACGAAAACAACATTTTTAAAAATTTTGTCTGTCTGTCTGATTGTTCCGACTAATCTCTGAAATGGCTTCGCGGCGTTTGCCAACGGGGGCGGTTATGTCAGATTCGAACCGACTAAAACCGCACGCCGTTCGGATCTTCTAGCGCCGAGATATTATAAGGGGGACTAAAAAGCATACGGCAAAGCGGTCCGTACCGACGGTCCAGCCTTACCAAGAGTTGATTTTAGAAAATTGATTTTTAATTTCAGGTACATATGATTTCTACGGACTAAACCACTACACGACAAGACAGATTAGTAAAATCAAACCAGGAGATAAGCTGGACAGCCGGCCTCTCACCATCTTCGACGAAATTAATGTCAAACTGGAGAGCAATCCCAATTGGAAGACTTCTGATGTGTACTGGTACTCGGTAAGTAACTTATCTCGCTATCTCAGAAACTCTCCTATTCTTCCACCTCCCCCTCCCCCTTTTCAGAGTCGGCATTGCGAGTGTGACGCCCTTGGTATGGAGTGTTACCGCTTCCCATTCCGTTCATTTTACAAGGCAAAAGATTTTGACTTGACGCACATATGCGTCATTAGATAAATCTTGACGCATATGTGCGGCATTAGATAACTGTTTTGACGCATATACGCGTCACTAGCCTGGTTAGTATTTTGACGCACATATGTGCGTCATTGGTCTTATTAGTTAATTAAGATCATGAGAGAGACGTAGGTGTTCCTATGGACTTATGAACGAAAGGAACGAATCTTCAAGTCGTTTTTTATTTTATTGTTATCCTAAATGTCCAAAAAAACAAAAAAAATACACCTTTTTGACATTTGGAAGATCGAAATGAGATTGAGACTATAGTTGTCACAAAATAAAAGGCCCACTTTGACATTTCGTGCCCATGAAGTTCTTATTTTTTTATCAATTGAAATGTTCTAAAGGTAATTACATTTTTTATTGACAGGTACCACCCACTCGGCTAAGTGCTGTGCATAACGATTGTTTCATGTAGTCCACAGACTATTAATAATCAGTTAAGGAAAGAAAATATCGAATGAGATATTTTTTTTTCAAGCCCGACGCGCACTTTTATTTTTATTTATTTTAATACTTGTGATTAGATTCTGAAGACTGATTTAATTATTCTTGTTGTTTTTGTGATTGAGTGAATGTTATTGTAAAAAAAATATGTAATATAAGTAAATTGACCTTTAATAACATTGTATTGTTTTAAAATACCTACAAAATCAAAGGTTAAGCAAATTTTTCTAATCAGAACTTTAATCCAATGCAGTTTACATACATATTCAAATCGATTAAATCCCCATGCAAACTGGATTCGATTCATCCTGAGTATCGAATACCGAATCGTATAGGTACATAACTAGTTACGCCACGATAACAAACGTCAAAACGGGCCTTTTATTTTGTGTTGAGTATAGACTGATTGAATTTTGAACATATTTTTTATGAGAATTGCCTCTCTACTACGAACATACCTCTTTCAACCCTTCTAATTTCTAATTTTCTTTTTTATAGCCAATAGGCCCGCGTTTGACCACTATCTCACCTGATGATAAGTGACGATGTGGTCGACGATGGAGCACGCTTGCCTAGAAGTAACCTATTCACTCTAGACTTAAAGAACTCCAGGTTATAGCTTTCCGGCAACACAGCTTTTCCACTTACTTAATTCCTTCACTTTAATTAGACGCCCTGGTGTTGCACACGTCCATACACCACGGTAGCCAGCTCATACTGACATTAATGCTTGTTATTTCAGATATACCCTCAAGGCCTGCGCCACCAGCTCAACTGGCTCAAAAACAACTACGACGTGAAAGAGATCATTATCACGGAGAACGGCTTCATGTCCTTAGACCCCAGCGTTATAGACACGGACCGCTTGGAGTACTTCAGGGATTATCTGGAACAGGTAGAATTTTTTTATACCCCTATGAAGGCCGCGGTAGCCTAGTGGGCTGGGTAATGGACTGCTGAGATGAGGTCTCGGGTTCGATCCCAGGTTCACCATGGCACACACCAATGACTTTTCGAAGTTGTGTGTATTTATCGCAGATTTATTAGTGCCTCGGAGAACACGTTAAGCCTTCGGTCCCGGTTGCCATACAAACATCTATGGCAGTCATTACGGGTAGTTGAAGCCCACAAAAGTCCAACCAGTCTAACTTGGAACTTGGATACCACCACTGAACCCAAACCACTAGGCTACCGCGGTTGCTACCCAAGTGGTAGGTACTTATAGTTTTTTTTTATTGATTTTAATGAAGTATTCTTATGGTATACCTCCAGGTCTTGCTGGCAATTGAGGACGGTGTTCCAGTAACAGGCTATATAGCCTGGACCATGATGGACAACTTTGAGTGGTTAAGTGGCTATAGGTGGGTACCTACACTAACGGTAAAACAGGAATGTAGCTTCTTGGAGAGCATTCAAAAATGAACCAGCGCTTAAATTGGACCACTCCTCTATTTTTCAAGAGTGGTT
The DNA here is from genome assembly GCA_963576445.1 of Lithosia quadra. NCBI lineage: Eukaryota > Metazoa > Arthropoda > Insecta > Lepidoptera > Erebidae > Lithosia > Lithosia quadra. The sequence continues at coordinate 8,953,380 of OY754896.1, forward strand.
AAAGAGCTATATGGAATTATGGAATCTATCTATAACTATTAAAAAATTGCAAAAGTGGCTGTGTCTATACAAAAAATACTTGGGTTATGTTATTAAATATGAACGATACCTTCCTTCAACCTAGCGTTAATCCCAGTCGCATCCAAAGCTTTCACCTCGGAGTCTGGGGTCCGCTTTACCTGTCTTAACTGCGGATTTGGCTGGACCTCGATATTTTCCGTGAAGCGACTGCCATCTGACCTTCACAACCCAATGGTGACATTAGGCGATATCGAAGCATTGCAGCTAGACCGTTGTTGTTGGACTTTTTAGGGCTCCAACTACCCGTAACGACTGCCTTAGATGTTTGTATGGCAACCCGGACCGACGGCTTAACGTGCTCTCCGAGGCACGTATGAACGATACTAAACACGAATTTTTTTTTTAATTCTTGTTTGTTTGTGCGAGATGGACGCAAAAACTACTGAACGGATTTTGATGCGGTTTTTTTGTTTGATAGGTCTTAGTCAGACTTAGAATCTTACGTATGTTTGATCACAATTAGTTGAGTAGAACTGGTGATATGGTCAAAAACAGCGAAAACCGACATCCACGCAGGCGGAACTGCGGGCATTTTAAAATAAAATTGCTTTTTTTCTCTTTTCAGTTTAAAATTTGGTCTATATGCAGTGAACTTCAAATCACCGAATCGAACCCGGACTCCTCGGGAATCAGCACGCTTCTACACCAGCGTCGTGAGGAGTCGATCGCTACGGACGGTTTATGATGATTTAAACCTTATTTTGTAATTTAAAAATAAAATATAAATATGAACAAGTGATATTTTTCTGGGTACCGCACCCTTTTTTAATTTTTTCCGTGTAGAAATCCTCATGGAAACCCCCTCACCCCCAGGCTATGTCGGATGTCGGACTCTTACCGGCTTAAACCGCACGCCGCCGTCTAGCCTTCTGACGCCAGGGTGTAAAGTTGCCTATATAGGGCATTTTCCTCGCACCCCGGCTTGACCTGGGCCATGTCCGGTTTCGAGATGGCCCCCCTCGGGTTTGGGAACCACGGTGACCTCATCATAACCCCGGAAGGGTGGGGAGGGGCGCGCTCTTGCCTGCCGGTGGTTTTTTATACTACTTAGATTGCGGAAAATTTTGTCTGTCTGTCTGTCTGTCTGTCTGTTTGTTCCAGCTACTCCCTGAAACTGCTAGACCGATTTTGACGGAACTTTCGTCGGCAGATATCTGATGTTACTAGGAGTAACTTAGACTATTTTAATTTTGGAAAAAGAATTAGGGTTCTGCGGAAAAAAGCTAAAGCTAGAAGTAAATAAAAGTTTGTTACATTAGGAAGCAGATGTTTATTATATTTTACAATTTTAGTGAGTTGCTTATATCATTTGAATGACCATCTGTGCGAAGTGTCCGGCTCTTTGCCACACCGGCGTAAAAGCGTGCAGAATCCCGCGGAGTCCGGGTTCGATTCGGACTGCTGAAGTCCACAGCGTATAAACCAAATTGGGCGCTGAAAAAAAAAAAATTCAACAACATTCTACTCAGCGCTCCCTAGACCCAAAGTACCTAAGATTAGTTTAACTAGCTTGTATATACATACTTAGGTATATCCTTCTTTTTTTACCAATTGATAAGAAGATTTACTCCTGTCAGTCCTTCCAGTTTGGTGTGCAATAAATAAATACCTATCTATCTTATTTTGATTTAATTGTATACTATGTGAACGTTAGCGACGATAGCAGCTGGATGTTGTAACCCAATTATGCCATAACGGTTGAACGGATCTTTGACACAAAAATACATCATAGGAGATAAGCAGACGGAGGCGCAGGGCGGTCAAAACGTATGTATGCTCTTTGGGCCACCTTACACCCTGGCGCCAGAAGACCCTAGGCGGCGTGCGGTTTTAGTCGGTAAGAGTCTGACATAACTTGCCCCGCTGGCCACGGGGTGGGTATCCATGAGGATTTCCGCGGGGAAAAAAAAAGAAAAAAAGGGCGGTCAAAATGTCCGCGACGCACTCTTATTTCTTACTGTCATTAGATCGCATTCAGACCCCGTATGTCTGACAAGCGACAATGAGATATTGCGCGGCAAAATGCAACCTTATACTCGTACAAATAAGAGTGCGTCGCGGTCATTTTGACCGGCCCGCCGTCTTCTTATCGCCTTACTGTGAATGCTGACGAGACATTTATAAAGAACTAACTGTTTTCCGCGGTTCTGCCCACGCGTAATACTGGTCCTGTTATTGCGACCCACAGGAACCTAATTACTGGTGTGAAAAATAGCCTATGTGTTGTACCAGACCATAATCTATATCAGTGCCAAATTTTATCCAGATCTATTCAACCATTTTTGCGTGAAAGAGTAATAACTATCCATCTTCACAAACTTTCATATTTATACAGATGCGGCACGTAAATTGGCCAGACGCGTCATAATATGCGTAAAGGTCTATTTTTAGGTACCCTTTGAGGTATGAGCGGGTCGCGGGATCGAGACGCGGTTGCGCCGTCGTCGCGGTAATATGATTGGTCCGTCACTTGACGGACCAATCATAATGTCTCCGAGAGACGTCTTGTAGCGAATCAACGTTCCGTTCGTTCGTACTTTAAATCATTTGATTGGCTCAAAGTGCACGATGCGCGAACTTACCCCCACTACTCCAAAACCTGGCCGAGTTACGTGCCGGCATCTGTAATAGTAGTAGGAAGCGTTCCGAGAAAGAAATAACTAAGTTATAGACAAACCTATATCCACCGAACCATTCAAAGTTATCCATCATGGTCCAAGCCGTGTAACCTGTCACTGGGATGCCATCATTAATCGCCAAAAGGACCTGAAAACATAATCATTTAAACCAATGTAACTGGTGGTATAGACCTCCAAGTTTGATAGCAGGCGGTGCTCATTAAGGTTCTTTCGGTTCATGATGTGCGAATGGGTACCGCCTGCTATCAAACTTGTTTCAGGCTTTTCAACAGCAGTTGTGTTTTTTTTTAATCATTATTTTATTATATACTTCGTAGTTACGATATATACCGTTATATTTTTGAAATATCCTTCTAATTTCCTTCATTTTGATACCCTACTCCAATGATATTATACATGTAAAAAGAGGCAGATACGTTACTAGAGCGCGCCAGGTGAAGACTCGAAAACGTCCCAATTGGGACGTTTTTTGACGGATAATGTTTATAGCTGTCTTTTTTACTCACGTGCTTATCCCATCTTTCATACTACTTTAACGCTAATTGTCAACAATTGTCAATGTGGATCAGATTTGAGGTGTCAGTTACTATGAACGTAACATATCTATTGTTTAAAAAATCATTGCCCTACTCGATAAGTTTGAGTAAAAATTTTTTTTGACAACATACATTTTAGCACCAGAAATCAAAACTATGGTTTTCGTTCACATTTCATGTACCCTATGACACTCGGGAGATGCATACCTTTCATTTGTGGAGTCGAATGCCCTGCCTGAGTCTATATTTCCGGAAAGCTATAACCTGGGAGTCTCCAAGTCAAGAGTGAATAGGTTACTTCTAGGCAAGCGTGCTCCACCGTCGACCACATTATCACTTACCAACAGGTGAGATTGTGGTCAAACGCGAGCCTATTACCAATAATAAAAAAAAAAATTGAGACCCCACTCATTTAAACGGCTTATTGGACGATTCGCACGAATTGAACTCGCCCGAAACGTGCGAATCGACTTCTTTAAATATTTATTTAATTTCTGTAGGCGATTCGCACTAAGTTTATTTATTGGTGTGCGAATCGCCTCCTCCAAAAACATGTAGTAGGCTATTGGCACACAATTCATTTTAAAGAATAAAAAAATAAAAGTGCTGTCACCGAAATAAGCCGTTAGGCCCATAGAGCGGAACAAAGAAAACTACTTTTTATCCTCGCTGGCGCAGTCGGTTAAAAACTAGTGTTTCGATTTTTCTGATCAGAAGTAATATAGGTACCTATAGATGTGGTTCCTTACCTGTTTCAAATGACCCCTCATATACTCCACGCGTTCAAGATCAGTGACTCCTTGGTTTATGGTCGCCAACCCATTCTCCAGGATAATAATCTCTTTGACATCGTAGTTTGAATGTAACCAGCGCAACTGGTGCCGAAGACCTTCAGGATAAATCTAGAAAATAATCTATACTATACTATAATACATATATTATATACATACCTACATATTTCATATACTAGCGACCCGGGACCCGGCTTCGCCCGGGTATAAAATACCCAGTTTTCTAATAAAATATATTAGCCTATGACACTCATGAATGACGTGGCTTTTTATTTATAAAGGAATTTTTGAAATCGGTTCAGTGGACCCCAATTTACCCCTTACAATTTAACAAATATACAAACACACAAACGTTACTTCTTTATAGTATTAGTATAGATTATTATACATAACACCCCAGCCTGGTTCTGCCACCTAAGTTTTTTTTAAATAGGACACGTCAATTTGACTTCACCTTGCCTGATGGAAAGAAGGTCACCATTACATACACGTACCATGTTGACAATGGTGGCACTCAGCTTGACGGCCCCATCAAAAGAGGATTGTCGTCGCAGCACCGCGTGGCACCCACCGGTCCCACTAGTGCTGTGACCACAATCCCCCCTGCCCGGCTGCACTCGCTGACCCCTGAACGCAATCCAACCGAGATTGGATTACTATGGAGGGCTGTGCTGAGGGAGATAGCTGTTTCTGTACATAGGAGACATTATCGGTGTGTGTACTGGTGACCCCGGTCCTGAGACTTCACCTCTAGCTTACCAAACTTTAACTACTAAAACAATAAAAAAAACTTGAGTTACGTTATATAAAGTTCACCTTTAGCTTACCATAAGGCGAGGTGAAGTCATTTTGACGTGCCTTATATAAAAAAATATAAGTAAGTATCTACTTGAGTTTTTACCCGACTGCCGAAGAAAGGAGGGTAATGTTTTTCGAGACTATGTATGTATGTATGTATGTATGTATGTCCATTTCTTTGTCACGGCCTACAGCCTAAACGGCTTGACGGATTTTGACGTGCGAGGTATCATTCGATTCGTCGTGATTGTGTGAGTGACACTGGGTAAATTAAAATTTCTAGAAAATCAAAATGGCGGATTTTTGGCGGCAAAATGAAAATCTTGAAAATTTGTCTTGCACGCTCTACAGCCTGAACCGCTTGACGGATTTTGACAAACAAGATGTTGTTTGATTCGTCATGATTGTGTAAGTGACACCAGAGGGCCTAGACAAACGTCATTTTATTCCGTAGCGTAAATCGCAATCGAATAGAAACGGTTAGGTCGACCAATCACATCCAAGCACGTCGCCGGCGTACGATGCGCGCGCCGCGGCGAAATCACGAGCTGGAGTGTGATTGGTCGACCTAAACTATTCGAAACGATACGATTCGATCGAATAGAATACTTTTGCCACTTGGCTACGGGCACTGGTATATTAAAATTTCTAGAAAATAAAAATGGCGGATTTTTAGCACTACAAACATTTGTCTGCGATGGACGCAAACACTGCTGAACGAATTTCGATGCGGTTTTATTTGTTTAAAAGGTATTGGTCAGACTTAAAATCTTACGTTTGTTTGATTACAATCGGTTTAGTAGAACCGGAGATATGAGCAAAAATATAATAATTAAGGTTGAATTTCGGTGATGTCCCTTCACTACACGAAAATTATTAACTCCATAAAAGATAGATTCTATACTTCATTATTATCCGGGCAGCTATGTAAATAACTAAAAAGTATAAAATAAAAAAAATAAATTAAAAATTTCAAAAACCCGACTGCCTAAAAACTGAAAAGAAAAAAACAAGCACTTAGATTGATGTCCGGTGGTCTAGAAACATAACAACTGAACAGTCGGGATCCATTGAAAAATTAGATTGGCTGTCGAATAATGGATCCCGAATGTTCAGTTGTTATGTTTCTAGACCACCGGACATCAATCTAAGTGCTTGTTTTTTTCTTTTCAGTTTTTAGGCAGTCGGGTTTTTGAAATTTTTAATTTATTTTTTTATGGTTATATATAGATACTTAAACGATTCATAACACAAAAATATTGTTTTTGGAATTCTTGTCTCTTTGTTGGTTTGTTTGTTTGTGCGCTAAAACTAATGAATCTTGGTCAGACTTAAAATCTTACGTATGTTTTATCACAATCGGTTTAGTAGAACCGGAGATATACCTAGTCAAAAAACGTGAAAACCGATATCCAAGCGGTTCCCGCGGGCATAGGCTAGTCAAATAAGAACTTTGTGATTCTTGGAAATAGGCTCAGCTGTTTACTAGGTAAAACGAAACATACGAACGGACATAAAAAATTAACATATCTCACCGAAAACCATTTGAAATCTGAGGTCCTCCATGAAGGGTCACTTTCCAAAACCGCATTTATTTCCTCCAAGCCGTAGAAAGGCCAATCCCCAGGTTTTTTCCCCGGCTTTGCCTGCCGGACCAGACGTGTAGTGTAATGATTTAAGCCGTAGAAATCATATGTACCTGAAAATATAAGAAAAGGTAGCGTTAGAGCGATCGACTGCTTAGCCAGAGGTCGCAGGTTCGATGCCCGCTCAGTGCAAATATTATTGTGTACATGAATATGAATATTTTCATTAGTCTGGGTGTTTCTAGTATAAAATGCATGTATTACCAAAAAACAATTTTTACAATATTCTACACAACACAACGCTATCTAGACCCAAAGTAGCTAGTGTTATGGGTTCTAAAATGCGGATACACATTTAATAAGTACTAAGATAAAGCCCTGAAATTCTTTACCAGCTCACATGTTTCCTTCCTCCTACACAGTCCCCACAGGTCCTTAAGTGGGGCGTGAAAAAGCATTTGATGAAGCCGTCAAGTTGAGGGTTGCTTTTTCACGCCCCACTCAAAGGCCCGGGACTGTAGGAGGAAGGAAACACGTGAGCTGGTAAAGAGTTCCAGGTTTTGATGGTGCGTATAGGAGAAATATACCTCTAACCAGGTCAATTTCCTCAGCAGTAAAAGGTGGTAGCCTAGGTTGAGAATATCCTTCATTTCTACCGCGTTCCAGCAGATATTGCTCTAGCTTCTTCGGCCATCCGCCATCTTTGGAAAAAATTGCATGAGAGTAACGTCCTTCCTATAAAAAAATTGGTTGCCTGTAAAGTCGGTATACGGGCGAAAGTTTTACGTGACAACGACTTTGAGTGGTAAAATAATTTTTATGTCTGTCTCTCTCGCTCTTAGGCGGGCTAACCATGCCCGAGTGGAAGGGACGCGTGCCTCTCACTCGCTCTCATTGTGAGCGCATAACGTGAGCGGAGCGTAACGCAGTTTCTTGAAGTGTCACCCGGCAAACCAATTTATAAGACGTTGTCACGTCAAAAACATTTTATTTATTTATAACTTATAATTAGACAAAAATACATCTGCCTCTATGGCGTAGCGGTAGAGAACGCGGCCGCTGCGCATAAGGCGCGGGTTCAAATCCCTCCCCCCTCCCTGTAACCCTCCCCCCCAATTTCCCCTGACCCCTAATTCTCCGCTCCCACCAATACCCGCCTCCATGGTCGGCAGCGCGAGTGTGACGGAACTGGTGTTGCACACGTCCGTAGTATGGTCACCATGGAGTGACTACTTCCCATCAAGTGAGCCGTGCGCTTGTCTGCCACCTGGGTGGTATAAACAAAAGCAGAAAAAAAGAATAGTGTGTTTATATTCAACGTTTTAAATATTCAATGTTAAATTTTATCAAGTGTAGTATACATAGTTCACGGCATCTAACTTGGCAAGATTTTAGAGTAGTGTGGGCCTCACTACTCCAAAACCTTGAAAAGTTAAATGCTGTACACTTATACTTGTTTGTGGCAAAATACGTCGCATATATTTTTAGTGGGGCCCACACTACTCCAAAATCTTGCCAAGTTAGATGCCGTGAGCTATAAAAGATTTTTTTACCCAGTAGTCGATAGCTAATTCAGTAATTTCCACATCATCAGGCGTCGCTGGTTCAAACCACATGAATATATTTGATATTGACACTTTACCTGAAGCAAAAGGTAAGTTTTATTTTTATTGGGTAAAGTGATGAAAAGGAACCAATGTGTTGTTCCAGATCATTTCTATCTTTGTGCCAAATTGTAGATTCGGTCGGTGGTTTTTGCGTAAAAGAAACAGCCATGGATATGGATATTCACCAACTTTCTTTTTTATAACATTATAGATTTGAGTTGGATGAAATTTCAATGTTAGCTTATAGACTAAGATCATCCTGCAGAATCATGCATGCATCGAGTATTTGGTAAAAACCAAATTTTACGCATATTTATGATTAGGAGAACATATTTTTACTAGGTTGCCTATCAAAATGTGGCCGCTAATTATTACTAATTCATTTTTCGGAAAAAAAATTACTTCATATGGTTTTTAAATAAAATATCATCCACGTCACGGCAATACATTAAGGACTCTGAAAAAGCACGGTTGTCGTTGCGCACTCCGCCGTATCTCTTCGCAGCCAGGTGGCAGCCTGCCAGAAAATTTGGTTTTTAGCAAATACTCGATGCATGCATGATTCTGCAGTGGGATCTCGTACACGCAGTGGGTTTTTATGTTAAAGCTGAAAATCGCGAAAAAACTTTTTTTTTTTACCTTTAACCTTGCATAAAAAAATTCCAAAAGAAAGGAAATATGAAAGGGAACTTTCCAATTTTGCTTATATTTTGAACGATTGCACCAATTTTCAGCTTGTTGGGAATTTATGTAGCTTCGAATGTCTAAATTGACCGGAGATATTAGTGGTCAACGATCCAAATTGAATCATGTACAAGTATAAGTGAAAGGCAAATGGGAAGATGTTATCGCCGCGTACCTACTACAATGAAGGTTCATAAAAGAGGTTGAATCGTGATTACTTATTATAATTTGAAGAAGGTCAAACGCGCCCTAAATTGAGGCCGAATGGCTATGTTTGTAATAGAATCGAAACTTGGAGGTCATATGGGTACGTAGCCGGGCAGACTGTAGTGTGTATGTGTTGCAGTCAAAACTCTTAACCATTCAAAAGTACTAATAATTAGCAAAATCAGTCAAAAGTACTTTTAACCGTAAGCTTGCATTCAAAACTATTAACCAGTCAAAAGTGCTTTTAACTGAATAAAATAGGTTGGTCAAAAGTTGTTTTTAACACCCCAACTCAGAGTAGATTAGGAAGTCGGATAGATTATAGAAGGCTAAAAAAAACTAACCACGCTAACCACGCTAAAAAAATAACTGCGAAGGCTAAGGCGGGAGCTCCACTAGCCTAATCTATCTGAGTCGGGGTACTCTAGAGTCCGGGTGTTAAAAAAAACATTAAAAGTACTTTTGGTTTTGGTCAGTACGACTGGTTAAGAATTTTGACTGCAAGCTTACGGTTAAAAGTACTTTTGACTGATTTTGCTAGTTAAAAGTACTTTTGACTGGTTAAGAGTTTTAACTGCAATATATAATATGTAAGAATGAATACTCACCATGATATAAAGGCTTAAACACCTCATCATAGAGCCTGTAGGCCTTGGCATGAGCCATCAGTGTGTTCTTATTGCACAGATACTTGCCAACCTTTGGATCATCGATGTAGGGGGCTGCATTTTTTTGGTAGCCGTTGTCACAGATTCCGATGGGCTCGTTAAGAGTCAGCCAGATATGAACACGGTCAGCGTACAGAGAGTAGACTACGTTAGCGTAGTCAGTAAACCAATCGGCGATGAGAGGGTTTGCCCAGCCACCTGGAATTGATAACTGATTTGATTCACCATCGCTTACAAAATTTTAGCGTACATACCCATGATGGGTAGCAAGCAATTGTGTGCAGGGGGCATACAGTGACGCGCGATTTCTTCCAAGTATTTGCAAGTCTTTGCTGCAAAGGATACCTATGTTTCACAAATGTATGGACCTTGGACCCGTTAATTGTACACAAATTAGAAAAATAGCTAGACAATGTAGTTTTTATTTTTCACTATTCAATTCTTATAAAAACCCCTCGTATTATGGGCGGAATCTAATTAAATAAACACTTTCTTGCAACACAACAAACATGGCGGCAAGAACATTAGAAATTTCCTTGTACTTATGGCGGACTAAAACTATAAAAATGTACTAATATTTTATTAATTTATGCCCTTGAATTTCGAAGTCGAATATATATAAGTATTGTATTTTTGCCAATAACCGGTATTATTTCTCTTTATTTCTGTATTATGTACAATTAGGGGGCCCATGTTACTCGTATTAAAATACTCTTACCAAGGTCTTGCAATGACTGCGGTAAATCAAAGTGGTACAAGGTGACGACAGGCTCGATGCCTTTCTCCAGAAGACCGTCAATCAGGTTGTTATAGTATCGTTTACCGTCTTCACTGATAATGTTGGGAAAACCGGACGGGAGTAGACGAGACCAGGATATTGAGAATCTGAAAACACATAAGTTTTATTGACGGGGCACAGGCCCATTCATTGTAGCGCCACAATTCCTGAACACACCACTCACCATCTCCTCGAGTATAGGGATCCTTGGTGTCGATATCTCCAGTGACGTCCAGTACCGTAATCACCTCGAAGACAAGGTCAAGTTGGCATCTAAGAAACTTGGAGTGCTCAACAGGGCGAAGCAGTACTTCACTGCGGGGCAAAGACTCATTCTTTATAAGTCACAAGTCCGGCCCCACATGGAGTACTGCTGTCACCTTTTTGCCGGGGCACCTGCATACCAGCTTGACCCCTTCGAGTCGGTACAAAGACGTGCGCTGCGGATAGTCGACAATCCCATACTTTTAGGCGGTGTGGAGCCGCTTAGCCTGAGGAGAGATTTCGCCTCACTGTGCGTCTTCTACCGCCTATATAATGGTATGTGTTCAGATGAATTGTTCGACATGATGCCCACGGCCACTTTTTATCATCGCACCGCTCGCCACAGGCAGGGAATTCATCCTCACACATTGCATCCGCCTGCAGTGCGCACTGTAAGGTTTGAAAGAAATTTTATTCCGCGCACGCTTAGGCTGTGGAATGATCTCCCTGCCGTGGTTTTCCCTAGCGACTACAATATGGGGTTCTTCAAGAAGGGCATTAGAAGGTTTTTGCGGGGTCGGCAGCGCGAGTGTGATGCCCCTGGTGTTGCACGCGTCCCTAGGCCACGGTGACCGCTTCCCATCAGGTGGGCCGTGTGCTTGTCTGCCACCTAAGTGGTATAAAAAAAAAAAAAAAAAAAAAAAAAAAAAAAAAAACAGTTTAGGCTCTGTCAGAGAACAGTCACTCTTATAAAACATTACAATTCGTTCTGTTAATAAAAAATGGGCATGAAATAAGAAGAGGTAGATCCATGAAGTGCTGGCTTTATGTCGAAGAAGATGATATACTTACGTGCCAATTGAATTGTCTCACTACCATGGGTACCCAAGATAATGCGAATTGTAGAAGTGGGAAAGTGGACTCCAGAGTCGTCGGAGAAGTCGACAGCTTACCTATACATGTCTAGTCCCAACTCCTCAGCCATCTCAATGTCCCGACGCCACAGGTGGTAGGAGTCACACGCCACGTCAGCGTTACTGCCATCTATGACCAGATTGGGCTGACTGTGTATCAGACGGTCCCAAATACTCTCACTTTTATCTGAAACAGAAGATAATGGTATTAGCGTTTGGCATTACTTTAGGTACCTTCAACCATACAGAACCATGGTGTTGTCTGTTGTGTTCCTTGCGGTGGTAGGGTAGCCAGATCTCACTGGAAGGATTCTGTACTGTTAGCGGGGAGACTAAAGTCTCCAACGATGTCCGCACAGAAACTCTCTCAAGCCTCCAAACTCCCCATTATTCCCCAACTCCTCCCCCTTCCAGAGTTGGCAGCGTGAGTGTGACGCCCTTGTATTGCACACGTCCATAGGTTACGGAGACCGCTTCCTATCAGGTGGGCCGTGTGCTTGTCGGCCACCTTAGTGGTATAAAAACGCTTACCATCAACCAAGGTGAAGACATACTCATTATGTCCAACATGTAAAAATAAGGTAGTATTAATTAGTAAAATTTAAAAATGCGGGCCGAGGTGGGTGTGGCTCTCTAAAGGGTTGCTCCGTTAGTCTCCACGTGTCCCTCTGACCAGCAGAGGGCACAGTGGGAAGCAGGCGGGGAGCGGAATTTTTTATATTGGACACGTCAACATGACTTCACCTCATCTGATGGTAAGCTAAAAAAGGTAATGCTAAAGGGCTGGTTCTCCATGCAGAAAGGGATGACATGACAGTTTGAATTATGACTTTATTTTTTTATATGTTAAAATATGTCTTCACCTTGCCTGATGGTAAGCTAACGAGCGACACAGTTTCGTCTTCGGCGTATTCCATCTACTGGCTTTCCAATCAATCCAATGGATGAATTTAATGTTACCTTACCACTGACATTCCAAGCTCCTTCCACTTGGTAGGCAGCAGAAGCCGCCCCGAACTTGAACCCTTCCGGGAACTTGTGCTCCACAGCATTTGAGCCGCATATCAGTACGCTGAAAATTAAAAAGAAAGTACGCCTTTACTCTGTGATGTACAGGGCCCGTAGACAAGTGTCACAAGTCTAAATCGCTAAGGAATAGAAAAGATTAGATCGACCAATCACACTCCAAATTCCGCCGCGGCGCGCGCATCGTACGCTGGTGTCGAGCTTGGATGTGATTGGTCGACATAATCTATTCGTTTCCTTAACGATTTACGCTGTGACACTTGTCTACGGGGCTGGACAATAATCTTTATAAGTATATATAATTCTACTGTACCTACGTGTTTGTCACTGAACTCCTAAACGGCTGAACCGATTTGAATGAAAATTTTTATATGCGTTTAGGTGGCGCCCTGGATGGTTTAGATTTACAAGTCAGCCCGGTAGATGGCGCTGCAGTCGGTATCTAGGTTATTTGTCTATAGGTACTGACAACGCCTGTCGGGTCCGTCCGCTAGAATCTTATTATTACCTTTATACTTACCTATCTTGTATCTTGTGTTTGGTGTACAATAAAGAATATTTATCTTATCTTATCTTATATAAATAAAGATGAACCAATGAAATGTATGTAGGTACCTACGCCTACGCGCAAAACTTTTGAACGACTGCACCAAATTGGATAAATTTAATTCTTTTTTATTGTGTGTTTGTTATTGTCAGAACAAGGTTTATATACTTAGGTTTATATGGAAGAAATTTTTAAAGTAACATTTTTAAAAGTCCACTGGGTGTGGTGTGATAATTGTACCGAGGCGAAGTCAGGGTGCGCAGCTAGTTTTAATACAAAAACGGAACTGACTTACGTTCTTTTTTTAAGTCGGTTAAACATTCTAAAATATTCTCCAGAATTCATTAATTTCCTTGTGGAAATAGTAGGCATGTGGTAAAACTTGTAACAAATTAATAGTTAATAATAAATTAATGGTTTTATATAATAGTAATTAAGTATCAATAAGGTTATTTATGTAATGAATCTAACAGTTTTAATTACATACCTACTATTCAACGATCATTTTTATCAATCTATAATTATTATACCTACGAGTATGCTGGTAACTGGTAACTGGTTTTTACAATGAATTAACATTGATTTATAGTGCACGGCATCCAACTTGGCAAGATTTTGGAATAGTGTGGGCCCCACTACTCTAAAACCTTGCCAAGTTAGATGCCGTACACTATACTTGTTTGTGGCAAAATGCGTCGCATAGAAATAAGTATAGTGCATGGCATCTAAGTTGACAAGGTTTTGGAGAATTGGGGCCCACACTACTCCAAAATCTTGCCAAGTTAGATGCCGTGCACTATACGAATGAACATGTTGTTTTATTGGATTTTTTTATTCCAGCGCGAATTCCCGCCATCAGATGATGTTGAAAACTTTGTCACAAGAATACTCCGTTGACATTATTTTGTGAGACCGAGATGAGATCGAAACTTAATTTTGAAAATATTTTAATACAAGGGTTGACCCTCTGAATTCTACACGGGCGGAACTGCGGGCAACAATTACAGAATAATATATTTTGTTGTAACAGGTAGGTAGTTACATCATTTTCAAATTTCGCACTAAGTACTAAATGTATTTCTCGTTTCATTGTTATTGTACCTAATTGCTGCTCTCTTGCAAATTATGCAAAGTACAATTTGTGTAAATTACATTTTAAGTAGTTACATAACTTACTTGAAATTCCAAACTTACCATAGCTACCTACTATACACGCTCGCTGCTATAGTCGTTTTTGACCGAAATATTTTGGACACAGTTTCGATAACAGGATCTATTGGAGCTATTAATTTAAAAATCCAAAAAATATTTTTTACTAAAATATCGAACTCTGACCAATCACAACGCATTCCAAACGACTGTTACAGCGCCAGCACATACATGTCATGACTCAAACTACACCAGCGAGTGCACCTTCATTCGTTAAAAATTGACCGGAGAAAAAAAAAGAACCGAAGTTATGGTCAAAAAAATAAATTTAGAAAATCAAAAAATAAATTTAAAAAGTTACTTACTAAATTACAACTACGCAGATCCACCGCATTCTCGCAACTGATGATAAAATGTAGATAATTATATAGTTTAAGTGTAAACCAACAGGTTGGTAGCGGAAATATAAATCATAATCGCAGATTTATAATAGGTACCTCTTTATTAGTGCGGAAATTCTCACGTCGGCGTACCTAAGCTAAGTACTTACTGCTCTATAATAGATTATATATCTTAACCCAAGTTTTTTTTAATATTTCGAATGTACAGACAAAGCTACCTTACTGTGCGTTCTACCAGCCATGACTTACGATGGCGAAACGTGGACGCTGGCTGTGGGGCTAGTCCACTTTAAAGTCGTGCAGCGGGCCACGGAGCGAGATATGCTTGGAGTTTCTTTAAAGGATAAAATTGGCTATGAGGTTATCGACAAAGAAGTAAAGTTACCGACATAGCTCGCAGAATAAGTAAACTGAAATGGCAATGGGCTGGCCACTTCACATCTGTCGAAGTACCGATGGCCGTTGGAGCAAACGAGTCCTAGAAAAGGGCGTTCCATCTTCCAAATGGAAGATGGGACGCCCGCCAGATGGACCGACGACGACCTAAAAAAGGCAGCTGGGATGATTTGGATGCGGAAGGCGGAGAATTTGAATTTGATCTTAAAGAAATCCGCCGTTAGGATAACCTACAAATAATGAAGATATCGCCTTTGTTCCGATTATACCTTTGCGGATAAGTCGAGTGCTAGGGTTGTCACTTTATAAGAAAATTAAAATAAAACAATCCAAGTAAACGTTTAGAATCATTATTTAATTTACAGCCCTTACGATCTCTTTATAGGTAGTTTTACGTACCTAAGTAGGTACTTCGGTTGCCATACAAACATCTATGGCAGTCGTTACGGGTAGTTGGAGCCCAAAAAGTCCAACCAGTCTAACTTCGATATCGCCATTGGTCATAATGACCATTGGTTGTGGAGGTCAGATGGCAGTCGCTCCACGGAAAATATCGAAGTTCAGCCGCATCACAGTTAGACTGGAAAGCCGACCCCTACTGAGTTGGGAAAAAGGTTCAGAGAATGATGATGATGATATCTTCGATTTATTTTGTAATACGAATAGGTATATTTTGAGTGGTTACTGGTTACTAGTACCTTTTTTTTATCGTGCAGAAATCCCCATGGATACCACCCCCTTCGACCATCGGGGGTGGTTATGTCAGGATCGAACCGACTAAAACCGCACGCCGTCTCGGGTCTTAATTACCGCGGTGTATACCCAATAGGCAAATACATTGTCCTTATTGTGCTTGTCTGTTTATTCGCATAACATAAACTCACGCCTATATCTCCGAAGGGGTAGGCAGAGGCACATTTCGCCAGTTTATGTTTAGGTCCCAATGTAATAGGTGGCGAGCCTATTGCCATTAACCGGGCACTTATAATCCTGCGATTAATACACACATAACTTCGAAAAGCATCAAAAAGTCATTGGTGTGGCCATGGTGAACCTGGGATCGAACTCGAGACCTGATGGGGCCTTACTCCGAAAAACGAAAATATTCGTATCCGTTGACGTTTTGACCATTTAGTTACCCCGAAAGTGTTTCGTTTCGGATTTCGGATCCGTCTTCGATCGTTTGACATTGAGGTTGTCGATCGTCAGTGGCGGATTTACAAATTTGCCGCCAGTAGGCTATACAATTCTCCATGACTTCCACCCCCCCCCCCCCTCCCCCCGTCGGCCACAAGTCTCGGGTCTTAATTACCGGGGTGTAAGGTTACCTATTATTATATTATTTTTTTTTATGAAAGAAAAAAAAATTTAGCTCAAAATTGCCGCCCCCTAAAATCTGCCGTCCTGGGCTCCAGCCTACTCAGCCTACTGGTAAATCCGCCACTGTCGATCGTTATCAGTACACCTCCTACTCCCAAAATACATTTGACGTTTTCGCTATCGTTGTTTGACAAATTGTCCGTTTTCGTTCGATCCGAAACGTTCATGTTCGATTTTCAGAGTAAGGCCCCTGGTCTCAGCAGTCCATTACCCAGACCACTAGGCTACCGCGGTTGCAGTGAACGTTTCACAACAACTAAAATACCTTTAGTACCTACCTGTAATTGCAATTGGCCTTATACATGCTATATTTTTGTATAAATTTGTATCTAGCTGTAAGTTTTCTAAAGTAATAAAATAAAAATAAAATAAAATACCTAATGGGTCACAGAAAAGTCATTTGTATAACATGTGTATAACTGTTTTATAATAATTTATAAATATTAACAATAGATCTAATTAAATCATTTCGGCGTATGTAGCGTCCGACTCTTGGTTACGTTGGCGTAGAAGTGTGCCGATTGTCGAGGGGTGCGGGTTCGATTCGGGTGGTTGAAGTCGACTGCGTATAACCCGTACTTTACACTGAAAAGTAAAAGATTTTTAAATGCTTACTTAAGTTACAATGATTAAGACTATGACAAGACATCCGTCTTGGCCACACGTTTTTTTATCATTCGGAAATCCCCACGAATACAACCTCCGTTGGCTATCAGGGTGGTCGGAATCGAACCGACTAAAAACGCGCGCTGTCTCAGGTCTTACCGGGGTGTAAGATTATCCATTATATTCCTCGCACCCCAGCTGACCCCGGGCCATCTACTGTTTTAAGTTGGCCTCCTCGACTTTTTTTATACCACTTAGGTGGCAGACAAGCACACGGCCCACCTGATGGGAAGCGGTCACCGTGGCCTATGGACGTGTGTAACACCAAGGGCGTTACCTACGTGCTGCCAACCTTGAAGAGGAAGGGCGAGGGTAGGAAAGGGTGGCAAGGCTAGGAAGGGGCGGGGAGGAGGAGGGGTACAGTGAGCTCTGGCTACCCTACTTACCGTCGGGAACACAACACGATGGTTATTATGGCCGCGGTGTTCTGTAAGGCGGAGGTAGGTACTTCTCCAGTCGGACAGCTTATTTCTGACGGGAGATACCGTTGTCCTACCTCCGACTTCCGAAAGGGAGGGTGGGGCGAGTATCACGCCACCTAACAGATGGTTTTGTAAGAATTATTATATTTGAATTACATACCTATATCCACCAAGCCATTCAAAGGTATCCATCATAGCTCGGGCCGTGTACCCTGTCACGGGAATACCAGCGTTTATCGCCAGAGCTACCTAAAAACAATAATACGTTATTAAACACTGCTATGTTCTTGATTTCCTCCGTGTGAACATACTACCCGTTCGCGCTAAGTTTACCTGTATAGCGTTTGTATAGCGTTTTCTCACTGGAACTAGTACTGAGTGAGTGAGGCAACGCTAAACGTGTAACAGATGACAGCGGCAAACTTAGCGCGAACGGGTAGTATATTAGATTTAAAAATAAAAACGAAAAAATTCAAGCAGATTTGATCGGGATTTTGATTGATAACATATTGAATATCTATTACTACATAAATAAAATTGAAGTGTTTATTTTGTAACGTGTAAATCACAGATTTTCAATGATTGTGGTTAGTATCTATACATATAATTTACAATAAAAACACGTTTTTTATACATTTACTTGTTTTTTTTTAAGTAATTTATTTTGCCAGGTTGACGGGTTTTTTACTAGTTTTTTACTTGGTAAAAAGGTTCAGAAAATGATGATGATTACAAATAATATTACAAGGGGTAACATATGTTAGTTTAATTTTAGAAAAAGTTGGTTCCGCGTAAAAAAAACCCGGATCTACTCCACGCGGGCGAAGACGAAGGCACAGATTGTATTAATAAAGTTTTCGGATAGCTATTATCTGGGAACCTTCAAGCCTCAAGACAATTGGTTCAAACCACATCACTTATCAGCAAGTGAGATAGTGGTCAAACGCGGGTCTAACGCGGGTCTATTTTAAAAAAAACAGCAAATATCATCAATACCTGTTCTAAATGATCCCTGATATACTCCAACCGGGTAGTATCATCAAGACTGGCGTCGAAACTCATTAGACCATTCTCGAGGATAATGATCTCCTTGACGTCATAACTTGCGTTCAGCCAGTGCAGCTGCTTGAAAAGACCTTCAGGGTATATCTGTCAACATAATGAGAAAAACCATGAGAAGATTCCAAAAGAAAAGTTGCAACCGAAACCATGAGCTCTCCACGTGTCCCTTTGACAAGCCCGGGTCCTTAAAGCGGGGCGTGAAAAAGCATTTGATGAGGCCGTCAAGCTAAGGGCCGCCACTGTAGCACTACCGGTGTATGTAGTGGTGAGCCCAGTCCTGAGACTTTGCCTTTAGCTTACCATCAGGCGAGGTAGTCATGTTGACGTGCCCTATATAAAAAAAACAGCGGGGAGCGGGCGGGGGCCGAGCACCAGAGGGGGACTGAAACTATACAGGAATACTTACTTCTATGGCAACAAAAACATTATTTTTAGATTCTCTGCCCGATTAATTGAATGAAATTTTAAAGCAATTGCATGCTAACCATTCCCAATGAATGATGCAATTGCTTTAAAATTTCATTCAAATGATTCCAACTGAGTTGTTAAAGGCTCAAAGGACGATGAACTTGGAAGAATTCCAGGTAAATTGTAGAAAAGTCTAGGCACCTTACCGAGAACCAATCCAAAACAGTCGGCTTCCATGAAGGGTCGCTGACCATATTCATGTTGAGGTCCTCTGAACCATAGTAAGGCCATGCACCTTGTTTTTCACCTGGCTTCACCTTACGAATCAACCGCGTCGTGAAGTAATTCAGACCATAATAGTCGTAAGTGCCTGGAATTTTAAAAAGTTAAGTAGATTTGAATCCAGGCCAATTTAAACCCTACCTAGTGTGCCACTAGGGTGATCCCACACCTAACATAAGCATTTAGCTTCGCTGGGGGCATTTTTTTTTATTTCAGTCACGTCAATATGACTTCTCCTCGCCTGATGGTAAGCTAAAGAAATTAATGAAAATATGAGTAAGTTGATAGTAAATTTGTCATTATGACTACAGTCTATCCAAATCACCGCCCTACAGAAGACCGCGGCCATAATAACTCTTGTTGATGGTTGTGTTCCCATCGGTAAATAGGGTAGCCAAAGCACACTGGAGGGATTCTGTTTTGTCAGCGGGGAGACTCTCTCAGCCCCCTTCCCTAATCCCCCAACCTCCTCCCACCCTTTATCACCACTTTTTATCATCGCACCGCTCGCCACAGGCAGGGAATTCATCCTCACACATTGCATCCGCCTGCAGTGCGTACTGTAAGGTTTGAAAGAAATTTTATTCCGCGCACGCTTAGGCTGTGGAATGATCTCCCTGCCGTGGTTTTCCCTAGCGACTACAATATGAGGTTCTTCAAGAAGGACATTAGAAGGTTTTTGCCGGGTCGGCAGCGCGAGTGTGATGCCCCTGGTGTTGCACACGTCCATATGTCACGATGACCGCTTCCCATTAGGTGGGTTTTGTGCTTGTTGCCACCTAAGTGTTATAAAAAAAACCCTCCAGGGTCGGCAGCGCGAGCGTGAGGCTCCTGGTGTGCACACATCCATATGTCACAATGACCGCTTCCCATCAGGTGAGCCGTATGCTTGTCTGCCACCTAAGCGGTATAATAAAGCAGCCTTTTCAGGTAATCGGTCCATCTGATTGGGAGGCTTCCCACCTAGTTTCGTTAGTTTAGACTACGACATCTAAAATCAAAGGTGTACCTCTTATCAACTCTATTTCTTCAGGAGTAAAGGGAGGTAGTCTGACGTATGGGTAGCCCTCTTTAATCCCGTTCTCATTTAGCAGTGCTTCCAAGTTCCTGGGCCAGCCACCTTCCTTGGAAAATATTGGGTAGGCAAATCGTCCTTCCTAGAAAAAAAAATTAGCTATTTTAATATTATAAACAGACATACCTATATAACACTACACTTTTATTTAGTTTTTAGATGAATGTGGGGGTCGGTTATCGTTTTTATTTTTAAACACTTTTATTTAACTTGACCTGTTTGTTTGGGTCAAATCTAGTACTTAATTGAAAATTGACCCCCTTTCTGTGGACGGATTGTTCTGATATATTTGTCACAATAGATCTTCAGTTTTGGAGACAAAATACAAGTTAATCTATTCTGTGTCATTGTAAATCCAAGATGGCTACAAAATGGCGGCTTACATATATTTTTCCACAACTACCGCAACATGGATATCAAATGAAAGGGCTTGGACTATTAGAAAATAGTTTTGTGAAAAAAAAAAATCCAATACTGCTTTTAGTTCATAAAAGATTATGGCAGATTTTAAGTCAGACCTTTCTAAAGAAAAAAAAATCGCACAGTTTTGTACGTGTTACTTACCCAAAATTCTAGAGACAATTCTGTCAGTTCCACATCTTCAGGCGTTTCGGGTTCCAACCAGAAGAATAAAGTTGCCACAGACACCTTTCCTGCCGAGAAATTGGTTATTTAAAGGATAACACATGAACCAAAAAAATCCATGACCGGAACGCGTTGAAGAATGCAACTGACACCACTAGAGTCGACCCACTTGCTTATACGCACAAGTCGCTACGCACACACTCACACATTTGTCAGTCACTAAGCGGCAAACGTCTTTTAATCAGTCAGTTTAAATAAATAAATACAACATGTCTTGTGTAGTGAAATTGTATAAAAACCGTAGTGACAGCTAGAAAAAAATACTAAGGAATCATTATTTCAATCTAACTGACTTATTGTAACCTAAAATTCCCTCACACATTTTTTTTGATGTAGAACACGTCAACATGATATCACCTCGCCTGATGGTAAGCTAAAGGCACAGAATTTAAAATAGTACTAACGTACTAAAGGTAAAGTCTCAGAACCGGGGTCACCACTTATACATACACCGGTAGTACTACAGTGGCGGCCCTCAGCTTGACGGCCTCATCAAATGCTTTTTCACGCCTACGCTTAAAGGACCCGGGACTGTAGGAGGAAGGGAACACATGCGCTGGTAAAGAATTCTAAGTCTTTATGGTGCGGCAAAGAAAAGAGGCACCTAACATGGTTAGCTGCCACCATTTTTGTAACAGTCTCACTTTCAACGCTTTCCGTCCGTAAGTTTTTTTAGATTCATGGGTTGACACCAAGCATAAATAGTTCCGGCGGACTTAATATAAAAAAATATAAAATCCAATATTTCGATTATTCCAACTAGTCCTTGCGATTAGCAACCCATTTATGTCCCACTGCTGGGCACGGGACTCCTCTCCTCTAACGAGAGAGCTGAGAGGGTTTAGACCTTAATCCACACACGCTGGCCTAATGCGGGTTGGTGGATCGGACATGTCCTTAAAATTTCTTCTAGGACATGTGAGTTTCCTCACGATGTTTTTCCTTCACCGTTAGCAGATGGTAAATGTAAACTTACCAAAATATTTTGGTTTGTAAATCTCATCATATAGCCTGTAAGCCTTCGCATGTGCTATCAAAACGTTCTTATTGCATAAATAGCGTCCGGTCATCAAGTCGTCGATATAAGGTGCGGTGAGCCGATGGTAACCGCCATCACAAATGGTAATCGGCTCGTTTAGCGTCACCCAAGTCTTGACGCGGTCTGCGTACAGGGAAAACACCACTTCGGCGTAGTCGGCGAACCAGTCACCGATAAGGGGGTTTGCCCAACCACCTGGAATTGATAGGTTATGTTTACTTTTGAATGTTGTAGTTGGATACGTCAAAAAATTAGGGGTACCTAATAGTTAATAATGCGAATGTTAGTTGATGGCCTCTGTGGCGTAGCGGTAGTCCATTTGACTGCTACGACAGGGGGGTTCGATTTCCGCTCAGTGTAAATATTTGTATGCATGAATGTGTCTTTACATTGGTCTGGGTGTTTGTTTTTTTTTATATAGGACACGTCAAAATGACTACCTCGCCTGATGGTAAGCTAAAGGTAAAATATGTATAATGTATGTATTTACAAAAAAAAGTATATGTTTTTCCGCATTCTAGAACCCATACACAATCTAATTAATCTATGCTTCTGCTTCTTCTATCGTACGATAGAAACTATGCTTACTTTGGGTCTAGGGAGCGCTGTGCAAAATGTCGTAAAATATTTATTTTGTAGGTCCGACATTCTACACAGCGCTTTCTAGACCTAAAGTAAGCCTTGTGTTATAGGTTCTAGAATGCAGATAAACATAGGTACCTAACCTTTTTTGTAAATATCGTTTGTGTTGTTTGTGACATCGTTGGTGTTGCACACGTCCACAGGCCACAGTGACCGCTTCCCATCAGGTGGGCCATGTGCTTGTCTGCGACCTACGTGGTATAAAATAAGCAGAACTAACCTAGATCTTGCAAAGCTTGTGGTAGATCGAAGTGGTACAAAGTTACAACAGGTTCGATGCCTTTCTCCAGTAGACCATCGATCAGGTCGTTGTAGAATCTCTTGCCGTCTTCGCTGACAATATTGGGAAAACCAGTCGGGAGTAGACGCGGCCAAGATATTGAGAATCTGAAATAATTGCCATATTATTTGATGTCAGTAAAACTAAGGAGTAACTGTTGAAGGAGTAATGGCAATTGGAGCGAAGGAGTCCTAGAGTGGAGACCGCGAATCGGCAAATTCAAGGTGGAACGTTCCCCAGATAGAAGGACTGATGATCTGAAAAAGGTAGCTGGGGTGGACTGGATGTGGAAGTCGGAGAATCTGGTGGTATGGCGCACATTGGGAGAGGCCTATGCCAGCTCAGTGAACCTCGATAGGCTAATTGATCAAGATCTTGATGTATAAAACTACCTGGGCCTTGATTCTCTTAAAACAAGCCACTGTCATGCCACTGTCACGCCACTGACACTTCAAAAAAATGCCATTTAATTTTGGACTTTATGTTTATCAAGTTAAAGTCTAAAATTAAATGATATTTGTAGAGCAAATGAATTCTTTTCATTTGATTTCAGACTTTAACTGAACAACGATAAAGTCAAAAATAATTCTAAGTAAAGTAAATAGCATTTTTTAAAGTGTTAGTGGCGTTACAGTGGTTTGCCTTTAGCAGAATCTAGGCATAAGGTAATATGGAAAATTGATAGCCCAGTTCATGAAATAAGCTATAATATCTTCACGCTATGATCTTCAGGAGCTGAGTAATGAGCAGGTGAAGCAGCTACGTTACCTTACCTATACATATTCAGTCCCAACTCCTCAGCCATCTCGATGTCCCGACGCCACAGGTGGTAGGAGTCACATGCCACGTCAGCGTTACTGCCATCCTTGACCAGGTCTGGCTGGCCATGTATCAGATGATCCCAGATGCTTTCAGTTTTATCTGAAAAAGTTAATTAAGTCTTAGACTTATCAATTCCAATCCTACCAATTGCAATCTGAGGACTGACAGTAATCGGAGACGTGGGGAAAAACATTCCAGATCCTCCTATTCATTGAAGGACTTGGGGCTATCTGAGCTGTGGGAAGAAATATTTCCGCTCCTCCTACCAATCGGAGATCGGATAGTAGGACTGAATAATAATTATAACTCCCTACGTTTAAAAAACCGACTTCACAAACTAATATTATTTACTTTTTAATGTACAGAACTCAGACTAGAAGAATAACTAGTCTTAGGTACAGAAATAGAAAAGTACGTATTATGAGGTTTATTATGTACAAAGGCATCAAAACCCGAATATTTGCTTGAATTTGATGATTTCCCCTCGATTTTCCTAAGATCCCAGCACCAGATCCTGATACCCTGGATATGATGGGACCAACTCAAAGTAGCTTCTCTCAAACGAAAAAAATAATTTCAAAATCCATCCATAATTGGCGCCGCTATCGCGTAACATACCTAAGTACATACAGAAAAAAAATTGAGTACGAATTGAGAACCACCTCCTTTTTTGAAGTCGGTTAAAAAATTAGAAAAACTATCGGTGATTGTTTTTACGCAACTTAAGTGGCAGACAAGCACGCCCACCTGATAGGAAGCAGTCACCGTGGCCTATGGACGTGTGCAACACTAGTGGCGTCGCACTCACGCTGCTGGTAGAGGGGGGGAGGCTCCTCCTATCAATTGGATATCCGATCGGAGGACTGGAAATAACCTGGGAATTGAGGCGACAAGACCCGATACAGATGACTGTCTGAAGAAAGGGTACGGTAGCCTTCTTTATACCGTCTTACGCGTACGGTAGGTACTCACGGGCAGTCAGTGACAAAAGTACCTAAACTGATTCTAATTTATTCCATACTAGTTGACCCACCCCGGCTTTGCCCGTGGCGTATTTCGAACCCCGATGCACCCTTTTTAACTCAGATAATAATTTTATTATGCTCATAATTTATCAGTTTTCCTAAAATGTACCTATGGGAATCTACCGGAATTGTTCACATTTCTCCCATTTTAGAGACTTTGCCTCAGCTTACCATCAGGCGAGGTGAAGTCATGTTGACGTGACCGACATAAAAAAAAACATTTATGATTATTGCTCCGCTCCCTTGGGCAGTAGCGTGATGATATTCAGCCTATGACATTCACGGATAATGTGGCTGTCTATTGATGAAAGAATTTTAAAATCGGTTCAGTAGATCCCGAGATTACCCCTTAAAATTTAACAAATATACGAACACACAATCTTTATAATATTAAAGTATAGATAAATTAGTTCTTAAACCTTGTTATTAAAGAACAGGAACCGGAATTACTAGTATTTTTGTTTTTCTATTTTTTTAATGTCAAATTTTTTTAAGTTACCTACATTGCCTGTCTGAGGTGCTATAAATACTCAATGGCCTCAAATAGTGATGTTCACGGCATGTTGTTGTAGCCAATATTATTGTTTTTATACTATATTTTACCACGCCTGATGGTAAGCTAAAGGTAAAGTTTCAGGACTGGGGTCACCACTACATACACCGGTAGTGCTACAATGGCGGCTCTCAGCTTGACGGCCTCATCAAATGCTTTTTCACATCCCGCTTAAAGGCCCCGGGACTATAGGAGGAAGGAAACACTACGCTGGTGTATAGACCCAAGACGACGTGCGGTTTTAGTCGGTTCGATTCCGACATAACCACACCTGATGGCCGACGAGGATGGTATCCGTGGGAATTTCCGCACGATAATAAAAGGTACTGACCGCTGCTATTCCAAGCTCCTTCCACTTGGTAGGCAGCAGAAGCCGCCCCGAACTTGAACCCTTCCGGGAACTTGTGCTGCACAGCATTTGAGCCGCATATCAGTACGCTGAAAACGTTTAGGAAACAAACTTTAAATTATTAAATCTATACATAACATAAAGTTAAAGAGTTTTTTTGTTTGATTGAACGCGCTTATCTGAGGAACTGTAGGTATGCAAATAAACAGAAAGACAGATAGACAATTTTTTTAATAATTCATAAAAAAAGTGTCTTCAACGGACTAACTATCAAATAAAAAAGAATCATCAAAATCGGTTCATTCAGTCGAAAGTTCTGAGATAACAAACATGAAAAATACAGTCAAATTGAGAACCTCCTTTTAGGAAATTGCTTCGATACAAGTACCGGTACCTACACTCATAATTTGCATTTATTTAAGAGACACTTCAATTTTATATAATATATTGTATTGTATGTATGTAGGTATAGCAGATAAAGTTGTACGTCATATTATTCGTACACAAAGGGATTGTTAAGTACTAGAAATGCGTACGTTTAAATCGGACCAATATTTCCCTGACCACTATAATTGATGTTACTAAATTGATATTATTTTCCTCTTTTAGCATATAGATGTAACATTTATGAATATCGCTAAGTAATTATACGTATTTATACATATTTGTAATACTTTTATTAATTTTTAACTGACTTCAAAAAAGGAGGAGGTTCTCAATTAGACTGCATTTTTTTATGTTTGTTACCTCATAACTTTCGACTTTTTTTTTCAGGTTATTTAACGATTTATTATATGTATAGATGATAAAAATACAATGAAAATTAAATAATATGTACATTAAAATAAAAACTAAAAACTAAACAAAATAAATATTTACATGGCGTCTAAAAATTCCTCCGCATCATCGCTGACTGGTAATGTACCCAGAAGGCTGGCAGCATTGCCACGCTGAATGGCAATGCTGATTCTCTGTGCAAGATAGTGTCCAGCCTTCTGGTCACCTGTGGCGTCGATCAGCCGCTTCGCCAAGTCTTTGTAGACAAGGCGGGCACTTGGACCCCATGACCCCAGCGTCTCAACCCCAAACGGCTCAAAAATGTAATCACCAACTAAGTTGGAGTATTTACGTCGTTTGAGGTTTTCTGCAGATGCAGCAGCTTTCGACTGGGTGAACCGATTTTGATTATCCTTTTTTTATTTGATAGCAGGCGCTTCCCGTGTGGTATTATTTTAATTTGTTCCGTTGATGTCGGTTTTTTACTCTTACTGAGTTCCACGAAAATAGTCTAAGTATAATATATAAAAGAAAGTCGTGTTAGTTACACTATTTATAACTCAAGAACGGCCGAACCGATTTGGTTAAAAATTGATAGGTTCATAGCTTAGAACCAGGAGACGGACATAGGATAGTTTTTATCCTGCCATGAAGACGAAGTATGCCACGGGCGAAGTCGCGGGTCACAGCTAGTATTTAGATACAGAAATTAATATTTCACTTATTACTAGAAGTTATTAACAATAGAATAAGTACATATTTAATAGATTTACTTAAATCAAAATTTTAATTAACTATCAAGGTTTTTTGTTATTTGTTATACATGTATTTACCAAGGACTTCTTAGTACATTCTACGAAACGTTTTAGATACGAGTTCGTTTGTCCGCTCTGTAACTGACAGGCTAAATTTTTATTTAACTTGAACTGTTTGTTTGGGTTAAATTTAGTAATTGAAAATTGACCCCCTTCCTGTAGACAGATTGTTCTGATATTACAGGCGAGGTGAAGTCATTTTGATGTGTCCTATATAAAAAAAAAAAGATATTCCTTCTCCAAGCTCTTATGTCATCCATAATATTGAAGGTGATTGTATCCTAATGGCCCGAGTGGAACACAGATGGGAAGGGTCAAGTGGTGTTTGGCCCTGTTCTACGGCCCGCGCGTTATGTTAATTTTATATAAGGTTAAGGTTGATCAATTTTAGCTATTACTGGGTTGCGTGACATCGTCCGTCGGATTTTAGATTTTTCGGCTTAGGTAGGTACCTTTTTTTTACTCGCGACAATCTTCATGGATACCCTCCCCACCTCTCCACAGGCAGTGGGGCAGGTTATGTCGGACTCTTACTGATTAAAACCGCACGCCGTCTAGGGTCTTCTAACGCCAAGGTGTAAGGTTGCCCATAATAGAGCATTTCTCTCGCACCCAGGCTTGACCCGGGCCATCTCCGGATTCGAAATGGCCCCCTCGGGTTTGGGAGCCAAGGTGTTCCCGTCATGCCTCCGGAATTGAGGGGGGCGCGCTTCCGCGCAATACTAATTGCTTCAAAATTTTATTGAAAAACTGTTTAGGTACTTTTAATTCAATAATATAATAATTAACCAGTGAGTAAATGAGGTGACATCTAACCTAACAGAGAGATTGGAACTAGAGATTTACATGTAAGTAAATTTAAAAATGTTGTTAAAAGAAAACTTTCCCAAAAAGCTTATATAAAATTCAAGATTATTTAGATGATAAAGAAGCTTGGAAATGAACTGTTCACTCAACAACATTAAATAACATTGTATCTAGAGTAAGTCAATTGTTGTAAATAGACCAAAAAAACAGCCCGCTGAGTTTCTTGCCGGAGTCTTCTCAGGTCTGGGCCGCGTTTCGAACCGGTGGTCCATTTTATAATTTTGACGTTTTGTAAGTGCCGCTTAAAATGGTCTATACAGAATAAATGATTTTTGACTTTTGACTTTTTTGAACAAGGGCAGGTATAAAAATGATGATGATGACGTCACGAACTATCAAATTCAATAGCCTTAGAATATAGTCCAAGCCATACCACTGTTGTCCGACCAATTGATCTCATATCAAAATTAGTAGGGAGATCAATTAAGCGTCACCGCTGGTTATTATAATTGATTAGTAAATATAGGTACAGTCAGCATCAAAAGCAGATGATGATTGCACAGATTTCAAAGTTCAAAATTTGAATGAAAATGAGAATTAAAATTTTGAAATAATTAAATAGTAGTACTGAGAAATAATACTGTATTTTCATTATGAAATAGTAATTATTTTGTTTAAAAAACTAATCTTGAATATCTGAAAATGATCACCTATTTTGGACGCTGACTGTACGTAGATGTGATTTCTTTTTGCCGATGACACAATTTTAATTGTCTAAATAAATTAATGTTCTAGGACATAATAATTACACAGCAAATCATGATCGAAACTCAGCAGTGTACGTCATATTATGGGTTCTAGAATGCGGTCATCTAACCGCCAACTGATAGAGTTTCCTCTATGGGTTGGGCATTAGATGACCACCTGCGTCAGAGCTTCACGGGTTAAGCAAGACCTGTAAGACTATATATTTGGGAAAACTTGCTATCGGCCCCAGTTAACCTTTTCAAAGACGTATAGGTCAACTGGCCCGTGGACCAGATTCTAATTGACCCAACTGGCTAAAGAGCCCAAGAAAGTTCATGTTTTTATACCAGTTAGGTGCCAGACGAGCACACGGCCCATCTGATGGGATACAATCTAATAACAACATGTATAAAAAATAGTAACATCATCATCATCATTTTCTGAACCTCTTTCCCAACTCAGTTGGGGTTGGTTTCCAGTCTAACTTCAATATTTTCCATGGAGCGACTGCCATCTGACCTCCACAACCAATGGTCAATATGACCAATGGCGATAATATCGAAGTTCCAAGTTAGACTGGTTGGACTTTTATGGGCTCCAACTACCCGTAACGGCTGCCACAGATGTTTGTTTGTATGGCAACCGGGACCGACGGCTTAACGTGCTCTCAGAGGGACTCATAAACCTGCGATAAATATCTACATATATAACTTCGAAAAGCATCGAAAGTCATTGATGTGTGCCATGGTGAACCTGGGATCGGACCCGAGACCTCGTCTCAGTACCCAAACCACTAGGCTAGTAAATAGTGACATAAGTAGGTATAATGTTTGTAACCACATCAAGATATTAAAAACGCGTTCTACAAGCATTTTGTTACATAACACCAAATATAATAATAATGGTGCTATGGAATGTAGCAATCGTTTCTTATGATAGGTCATTGACATTGCTATGAGTAAACACAATGAGACAAGGCCCCTGCGCATGCGCTGCCTCGTGTTTCACCAGTTTCGTGCAAGTAGTACTGAGCTTAATTTCGTGCAAATAGTTTGTCCATGAAACCCGTAACGACTGCCATAGATGTTCATAATGGCAACCGGGACGGCTAAATATGCTCGCTGAGACACGGAAACACCCAGACCAATGCAAATAGACATATTATACATGCATACAATTATTTGCACTGACCGGGAATCGAACTCGCAAACTTCGACTTGGCAGTCGAATGGTCTGCCGCTACGCCACGGAGGTCATCCCTTTCATATTCAATCTGTATCATAATCGAATCATTCTGTCGAGTCAGTGTATCGATAATATTTATATCGATAATTTCAATTTCTTTATTTCTCAAAATAGTGCAACGTAATTACATCTTTTTGACGTCAAAAACTACTTAATACTAAGTTTACCACCGCTTCCTAGGCGCTAGTGGAGAAGAAACGGCGCAACAAACTCCACTACTGCATTTTAAGACGTCAACTTTACATATACCTATATCTTAAGACTAAATATGGACGAATGTACCTACATTTTTGTCTCGTGTCAATATATGATATTTATAAATAAAGGTATATAAAAAAAAGATATAATAAATTTTAACCCATATTAAACTATAAAATAATTTAAAATGTCAAAATATAGTAATGTCAAAATAGGGAAATGCCACAACTACAGCATTCTGTAGATGTAGCACTTAAGCATTCTAGGAGGGGCCTGCACCATGCTCAAGATAGTCAGATGCCACAGATTAGATAAATTAGCGATTTGTTTGGAATCAAGCGACGAATGGGCGCTGAACGACCTCTAACCAGACCCTCTATAAGCGCAGGTCAGTAGGTGACGGGCGGCACGGTTTTAGTCGGTTCAAGTCGGTGTCAGCGCGCCGGCTGGCGAGGTTCGTATCCGTGGAGATTTCCGCAAAAAAGGGAGACGAATGAGTAGCTACAATTCGGGTGAGGTAATGTGATTACATGTACGAAGTTTTCCTGTTTGAAGTCGGATTTTAACTACTTAATTCGAACAAAAAAGTTGATGAATCATAACATTAACTTTTAAACTTTCGCGTTCCATGACTATTATAACGTAAACGGGAATTAACGCGATCACGTTAAAGGTATATACATACCTTTGGATGCCTGACGTTTCGACCAGGTTACACCAGCCGTGGTCACAGGCTGACTCTCCACGCCTGTGACCACGGCCGGTGTAACCTGGTCGAAACGTCAGGCATCCAAAGGTATGTATATACCTTTAACGTGATCGCGTTAATTCCCGTTTACGTTATAATAATCATAGCATTAATCACAAAATAACAATTTGTAAAATTACACTCCAAATCTATTCATTTTAATGTAAATAATACTCACGCACCTAATTTCCATTCAAGGTTTAGGCGACTTGTATCAAGCGTGATTCATGGTTCATACGGTTTTCCTCAATTACAGGCTGGTCAGCATTTTCTTGTACCATTTAGATGGTACAAGAAAATGTAAAAATGGTACTTAAAATTGGGCTAAGTAGTGATACCGAGTAGAATTACCTTCACATTGCACAGTTAGACAATATTAGCTACTTCTCACATTCGCCAGTTTTTATTGCTACTAAAACTTTCAAAGAGACCTCGAATAGGTACTTTACCCCATTAGGGAATGAACCCGTGAGCTAAGCACAGTACACAGATCACCTAACTATGTAGGTAAGGTTAAGGTATAATTATGACTATACCTACGGCACGATATAATGGCCGGTTTGACGTTTGTCCGCTCATGAAGTTTCGTATTAATTATTGTGACATTTTGAAAGAGCAATTGTTGTTCTTTATTGTCAATAGTGACGTACAGTAAGTCATAAAATTTTATCGAATGTAGGTATAATTTTAGGACACAATATTTATTTATTACATTGATTTCTAGTGTCCCACGATCATTTATTTTTTATTTTTATAAGATTATAATTACCTATTGGTGTACTTATTTCACACAACTCGGTATTTGTTTTTCGAAATTCAATTTCTTTAAATAAAATCTATATAATCGACACTAGGACCACTGGCAAGCCCAATAATACCTCCGGCAAACTTACGTCAAAACAAAGCATTTTCGACTTGACGTTGCTTCGAAAAGTACAAACTAGGAGTGCAGTGCGATTGCGATATAGTTTAGACCTCCTCGCCTGATGGTAAGCTAAATGGTAAATCTCGCCCGATGGTAAAGTCTCAGGAAGGGGTCCCCATTACATACACTAACAGTGATAATTATAATGGTAGCCCTCAACTTACTCTGTTTACGCCTTTTGTTGTGGATTTCGTCGATATGGCCGAACATACGCAGAGCTGAGTTCTAAACAGTCAGGCACGTGTGTTCGTTATAGGTACGCCTTCGTAACATTTCGATCGTGAATCTCAAAATGGAAGGTCAATTTTACCTATAACTGTTAGACGAATAGATAACTAAAGAAAAATCTGGCGAGACTGGCACAGAAGAAAATAAACTTCACACACACAGAAAAAAACGAGCAAAACCAGTCGAAGACATGTGTGTAGCTACTATTTACGGAAGGAGTATCCAACAAGAAAAAAGCTAGTGCAATCACTGAAGGAAGCTGGATTAATATATACTCATTTTCATTCCTAATTCCAATATTCAGTTCGTTCATATGTATTAAGTAGGTAAAAATTTATATTTTTTTATTAAAGTTTTTGAATCAGGTACCTAGGTAAGTACTGCTTGCAATAAAAACTTATTTGATTTGATTATATTTTTATCGAGAGTAAATTGACATTTCCATCACTATTGTAATATGTCAAACCGGCCATCATATCGTGCTGCTACTGTATTAACAATGTAAAATTGTGAAAAATCAGTATCGTGTTATATTGTGTTTGATGCATCTATTGAAACGCTGTTATTTTTAAATTACAAACAGTTCAATTTTATTTATTTGTGTAGAGTAGTAGTAGAACTATTGATGATATACGCGGGAATTCCCAAATTGTTTTGTCTGAATAAGTTAAAAATACTAGTCTTAATAAAAAAAGTCTCGTGGTAAAAGTATCTATAGATAATAAATTATAATTTTGTAACACAACGATCCCACACTTATGTATGGTAGTGAATGTTGGGTATCTGGCAGAAGAAGCATGAAAGTAGACTGAATGCTGTAGAATTGACAAGTCTAAGAAGCATAGCTGGAGTAAAGCTGATGGACCGAGTGAGGAACAGTGTGATAAGGGAACGTTGCGGTGTGATTGAAGATGTAGTGACCAAGATAGAGAAAGGGATGCTTAGATGGTTCGGACATGTAGAGTTGAAGAAGCGAAAGGAGTAGGTATGCCAAGATCGTAGCAAGTGGAAAGATATTATCTCTGCCTACCCCAATGGGAAAAAGGCGTGATTCGTATGTATGTATGTATGTAACATTTTGTATTTCAGGGGGTTACCTCCCTCAACCTCCGCTACCTATGCATATTTTTTAATGTTAGTATTATTAGTAAATCGTATAACCCTTTCCTTTTTTCTACGGAAATCCCCATGGATAACACCCCCGTTCTGCGGTCAGCCGGTTATATCAAACTTGAACCGACTAAAACCGCACGCCGCGCCGGGTCTTCTAACGCCGGGGTGTAAGGTGGCCTAGAAGGCATTTCCCGCGCACCCCGGCAGTAATCGCATACCCTTTGTGGTATAAATAATACTTATATTTATCTAGGTACATACTTGCCAGTTTAATAGATACATACACAAACACAAAATAACATGTTTACCAACACATAACATTGTAAATCCACAAACAGGCACTCACCTAAACACAACAGCACACACGCACTTCATTCTCACGACTGACGGCTGAATAACGATTAACACAATTAGGTACAGCGAACAACAAAAGTAGCTGAACACTAACGAAGCAGAAACATGTGTTCCCTTCTTCTTATAATCCCGGGTTCTTTAAGCGGGGCGTGAAAAAGCATCTATCAAGGCCGTCTGGGTAGGGGTCACCATTTTAATGGCATCCCTTGGGTATGGTGACCACTTAACTACTTTTTGGACTCCATCTCAGCTTACCATCAGGCTGGGTGCAGTCAATCCGGTGGACTAATTATGTGAAAGAAACACATTTCCTATTCAAACTCTTACTTAAAATAATTAAAATTCTACTTCCTATTTTATGCTACTAGAATTATAATAAATGTGAAAGTTCGTGAATTTTTTTGAATTCTTGTTACTCAATCACGCCCTAACTGCTGAAGGGATCTGTCTGGCATAGGTTTCCATGGGAAATGGAAACGGGAACAAAATTTCACGGGGTGAAGCCGCGAGCTATTGCTAGTGTTAGAAAGAGATAGATAGATAAATAATTCTTTATATATTGTACCTACACCAAGATAACGGATACAAGTTCCCCGCAAGATAGGGATAGAGGGTACGGGCCGGAACCTCCACGTGGTGCACCTGGGCAACGGAGGCGAGCAGCGCCTCCCACTCGCCACGGGAGACGCTGCTGCCTGCGGCCAATCCGGCCGGGGTGGGAGTGGCCCTCTAGAGGGCTGCTCCGAGGCTCTCCACGTGTCCCTCTGACTAGCAGATGGCACAGTGGGGAGCGAGCGGGGGGCGAGCTGATTTTCTGCGCGCCGACGGTTGGGTGACAGGACGGCCTCCTGTCACCCTACACCCCACCGTCAGCGAAGTGGCGCGATGCTCGCCCCACCCCCCCTATCGGGGGGTCGAGGGGGCCATCTTAAAACCGTAGATGGCCCGGGGTCAGCTGGGGTGCAAGGGATATGCCCATTGGGTAACCTTACACCCTGGTTACTAAGGCCCGAGACGGCGTGCGGTTTTAGTCGGTTCGATCCCGACATAACCACCCCCGATGGCCGACGGGGGTGGTATCCATGGGGATTTCCGCACGATAAAAAAAAAAAAAAAGATATGGATAGAGACAGAGATATTAGTGATAGAAGAGATGGGAGCGGGCCCCACAAGTCTATATAAAGGTTGGTCTACGCTAGACGAGCCGAGCACAAGCGGAGTGAATTTTTAATTGAAATTAAACCTCGTTCGAGGCTTGTAAGTCGGTCCACACTAGACGAATTTGTGTTTGGGTCGTGCTCGGCTCGCCTAGCGTAGACGCACCTTTAGGTTTCTCTTTTACAAAAGGTATTCATATTGAAATACTTACGTCAATCCTGCTAATACATAATAATTTATGTTAATTATTTCTGTAATCTTCAGAGGACAAAGTAAATAGATTCCATGTTTATTTGATTTATTATTGTTGAAAAATGTTTTGTGCGAAAACGTGATTTGTAAATTAAAATGTGTTAAGATACTTTTGTTGCTAACCGTACCTATTAGTTTACTCTAATCATTGACACACCGGTAACTGGATAGTTGGCTTGATAACAGGTTTCCGTTAATATTTATCAATGGGTGTATTATTAAGGTTGGATTTTACCCGAGAAAAATCCGTTCAATTAAACTTGGTTCTTAAGTTTAATGCAGTCGGCAGCGCGAGTGTGACGCCCCTGGTGTGGTATATGTCCATAGGCCACGGTAAGCGCTTCCCATCAGTTGGGCCGTGTGCTTGTCTGCCACTTAATGCAGTACTTATTTAAAAATATATATATTTTGCTCAATTGATTTAATGGAGTTAATAAGGTAACTCAGTTTAATTAAACTTTTCATCAGTAACATTCAGTTGAAAAAATTTCATTGTTGAACTGTGGTTAAACACGTTTTTAATCTTAATCAAACTTTACGTTCAAACATTCATCAATGAATCACTGTTTTAATCGTGAGATGAGAACTCAGTGTGGTTCAGAGGGTTTTTACTGGTTAAATCCAGTCCAAAAGTGAGTGTGCGGCATGGATGTCGGTTAAAAAGAAATCCCAATACAACCTTTGGGAAATCCGTACGTTGTTGTCTCTGGGGAAAACCATACCATAGAGGTGATAACAGTTTATAAATAAGTTATGTTACGTAAACGGATAACTTTATTGTTCTTTCTAGGGAGTAGGTCTACGATCATTTTCAGATTTTGAACAGTAGTTTTGAAATCTGTGTACCTAATCGTCATAGATTTTGCTGCTGACTGTACCTACCAACCTTACTCGGTAAACGAACTTTAAGGCTCATGGACTATATAGGTGCTGCTGACAGCTAATAGCCTAGGTGTTGCACACGTCCATAGGCCACGGTGACCACTTCCCATCAGGTGGGCCGTGTGCTTGTCTTCTACAACTCTACAACACACTTCAATGTTATTTGCTTACAAAGATTTATTGGATTTATAACTGTATAGTAGTTACTATCTTATGGTACCTATTTGCGGAAGCTACGTTTATCTTCAGGAAATTACCTTTTTCCTTGTACCAACTGATGAATCGCCTGACTGATACAAGGGACGTAACTTCGGTTTTCCTATTAACTAAACCGAACTTAGGTTAAATCTTAATAAGTAGGTAGGTACTTATAAATATGTACTACACGTTCGCTATAAGTTGAGACCTGACCGTTAGACGTCACCGGCACGTGTTTGTACAGCGCACAAAAAAATATCGTAAACAAGCTTCTGCCCGAGTCGTTACCTACCTGTCTACCTATTTTTTGCGAACAGTACATCACGGGCGACTGAGGGGCAGTGCAGGAGGAAGTAGGCGGAGAGCCCAGGTCTCAACTTATAGCGCACGCGTTATAGGTACCTTATGACTAAACAGTTAAGAGGCCTTACAATGAGTTCTTAAAACAAATGCGATACTGTTCAACTCAAGGAGAGAGATTTTTTTATAGTCGATGGGCTCGCGAATGACCACTATCTCACCTGATGGTAAGTAACGATGTGGTCGACGATGGAGCACGCTTGCCTAGAAGCAACCTGTTCACTCCCAGGTTATAGCTTTCCGGAACACAGACTCAGGCAGGGCATTCAACTCCTTAGCTGTACGCATAATGAACGTATTGCTGAAGCGATTTGTGCGTATTAGTGGAATGTCCACCATTAACGATGGCGCATCGCAATCTTTATAATAAATCTGAATCAGGTATAGACCTACACGGTGCATAGCTGGCCTTTCTTTAAAATTTCCTAGTCTAAGGCAGGTCACTAGAAAAATCCTACATCGTCTTAAAATAGACGAACTGTTTGTGGACAAAACTGCCAAGGTCCTAACTAGACATACCTAGATGTTTATCGTGTTTATCACAATAGGCACACATCACACGGTTACGTTAGATTGGCAGGTAATTTTTATTCTATGCGAATTTAACACTGTGAAAAATAATTAAATTCTCCAAGGTGATTGGCTGTAAGTAGGTACCTACCTAATCTACTGACATATTTTGGGCTTAAACCCCGGTTAAATAACCATAATGTAGTTATTATGTGTGCAAACGGTGGATTTTTAAACATAACATCTTCGGCAACGTGCACGAGTTTGGGAAAGTGGTATATTACCGTGAATTATTGTGCTTTTCAACGTTGATTTCAAAACTCCATAGATGCCTTTAGTAAAGTCTCCACTATTTTACTGGGGTAAGACTATGACTGATTTAACTATTGACTGACCTTGACTATGACTAAATGACGAGAACGCTGCAACTTATTGCATTCGTGATCTGGCATTCATACAATATTTGCCAAAGTAGGAAAAAAACAATTCTGACATTTCTACTGCGTATATTGACTTTGACGTAAACGTAATTGACGTTTTGTTAATTAATTAATCGAGCTGGAAACTTCAACTTGGCATCTGTTATTATCAAATAGAAGTTTTTACATCAGTAATTAATTAACGAACTAAATCCATATGTTTATAATTAAACACAATAAGACGAGACAGCAGCCATACACATTTTTGCCAACATAATTTAATTGTACCATTTAAATTGTTATATGGTTTAGTGCTGGTGTAAAAATGTCGAAAATTAAGAAATTGACGGGCTCATTCCGCTATACGCAATGGGACCCTTGTTTGATCGTTTCCCAGATAGTGGCCATGCAGTCTGTGTTATACTGCAGCTTATGTCTGATAATCGCCGTGATGCAAGACCTGACTGGGTCTACGAGAACATTGGATCATATCTTCGAATATCATGTGAGTTGAGTCATAGTGTGCTCACAGCTTTGTTTATTTACTCAGAATTACTCTCGTGCTTGGTTTGTCATGCGTTACACTATAACTTTCGCTAAATATGTTACTAAGTTATGCAGCTAAAATAAAAATTACAATGTGTTTAAAAAGTTGTTTTCATGACTTGACATTGTAGTTTACTTATCATTTTTGTACATAGAAAAATATGTTGTACAAGTACTAGATTATCTATTAGACAGTAAAAGGTATGAAAGCAACAAATTATTAGTTTTCATTGTCACATATGGGTCATTTTAAGTTGTACTGGTTTGTTCAGACAGGCAGTGTAATATAATTCTTTATTTATAGCTATATTTTTACTAGCTATCCTCCAACATAGCTTGACATCGGCATGGCGTGACATACTTTGATTCCCCGTTTCACCTATTAACCCATACTGCTGTAATGTATGAAAATTTGTTGTACAACGCATAGCATAGGCTCGATGTCAGCACATTCCTTTCCATGCGGCGAGGGGAAGCCAGGCTCAGCTTTACATTAGCCTCCCACGAGTTTGGAGTCCACATGCGTTTTTACACAAAACTAATGTTATTAGAAGCTTCCACGTAAAGTTTTAAGGTGCGGAATTCAATTTTTAGAAGCCTCCACGTAAATTTTTTTTTTTTTTTTTTTATATTCAGTCCGTCTATTGACTTAACCCCGCTGGATGGTAAGAAGCAAGGGCAAAGTCCAGGTTTTTCAAGTCCAAAATTTTAATGGTTACTAAGTAAAAATTTTTCAAAGTCAGACATTTTTATCAATATTTTGACACTTTTGACAACAAAACACACACTTAATGTTTCGTATTTCATAAGGTATCCCAAATCTATTTTGAAAAAAGAAAACTAGGATCCAACTTTTGTAGGTTAGGTTATGTTAGAACTGTGACTACAACAACGCACGAGCCGAGCGAGCGAAGCGAGCGTGCCGCGACAGCGGCCGGCGAAGTGCCACAAATTATAATTTCGCACTAACATGCTTCGCGATGGAAAACATTCTAAATTATGCTTGTTTTTTGCGAAAGGTTAGAATATTAAAAAAATATTATCTCAAAAAAGGGGGGCATCCGCACTTTTTCCTTCAAAGGGGGTGTTCTACAACCCCCCCTACCCCCCCTCCACCCACTCCTAACCCTTAAATCGTGGGAGGCTAATCTAAAGTTGAACCGGAAGCCACACTCTGTAAAGCCCGTTCATATGTGGAGCTTGGAGCTAGCCACCTATAGACTTGCTGTTTCACTCTTTTGAGTAGTCTGGAAGTCTGTTCTCTCTTATAACACGCTTAGGCAGAGAGTGTTTACGGGGTTTGAACCTGAATCACATTGTGCGAAGCTTTAGAGAGAAAGAAAGAAAACATTTATTTAAGAACACAACAATGTACAGGTACCTACAGAGGATCAAAAATAATAAATAAATAAATGTATATCATATACATATATGTAGATACATCCAATGCACATCGTGCACACTCAAATGGGCCACCATCTCAGCATAAATGCTTCGCACACTGGGGTATACAAAGCTTTATTGTATGTCAGACCAGATATCACTTTGTTACTTGTAAAATGTTTGTAAGTAATGTTTTAATTTACATGTGTTTTCACAGGAGATACATGTGCGTGACAGTGAAGGTAGATCAGTCATCTTTGCATTTGTGTTGAACGCGATCATTGGTGCCTTTGTGCTGTGGACCGTTGTCGGGAGGACTAAACTGTGCTTGGACTTCAGGTAAGCTTTTTTAAAGTTACAGTAGCAGTAAATAATGTAACAGAGGTGCCATCCATGAATTACAATCTACAAAAGGACAGGGGGAGAAGAGAGGACAAGTTCATAAACTATTTCTGGTTGTTAGTGGTCTCTGCTTGCCAAGCTGCTGGAATTTTTTTTCGGGTAGACCTGTCTTGTTTACAAAAATCCGAAGATGCAATTTTATTATGCTAAATCGATTTTATTTCTACAATATTTTAGGAGATACACAGTATACACATAGCAAAATTAAAGAAACAGCTAATTTTTTTTAAAGTAACTACTTTTTAAATCGTAATTTTTTACATTGAAAACATTCCAATAAATTGGAGTATTTCTCATTGTACCTCAAAGTTTCAGATTTGACCATCCACTTGAAAATTTACCCTGTAGAAATAAAAAATTGGCAGTACTTACTTCTCACACAGTAAATAATATTAAATAAATATTTTTCACTTCACTGTATCATACAGATTGTTACATATTTCATGTATATACACTATAATTCATTCATTCAATTTCTGCCTTCCAGCTGCACATACCACGGGATCCACCTTCTGGCTTGCTGGCTATTCAACGGCTCATTCCCTACAACGTTCTCTTGGTGGGCGCTCTCAGTATCCTGCGCTTGCATCACCTGTGTAGCGGGAGAGTTCCTCTGTCTACGGACGGAGCTGCAAGCAATACCCTTAGGCAACATAGGCGCCAAAGTTGATTTATGAAACTGATTAACAACAAATTCCGAATATATGGTACTGCCGAAAATATCATTGAATAAAAGGACGAATGCCGAATTATTGAGACGACTTCGTCATTGTGGACGAAGATAAACTTTAAATGGATACTTTGCAAAATGTCTTTGAAAAAGGTAATGCCAAATTGTGAGGTGTTTGTATTACTATGAGCAATGGGTTATGTATTCTACTAGATTAGCTGTATGCTATAACTAACTTTATGTAGCTGTTATACAGATCAAACTACAATAATTAGACTAATAGAGGGGAACACTTAGGAGGTAGGACACGACGGTATCTCCCGTCCGAAATGAGCTGTCCGACTGGGGTAGTACCTCCGCCCTTGAGAACACTGCCCCATAATAACCATCGTGTTGTGTTCCCGCCGGTAAGTAGGGCAGCCAGAGCTCACTGTACCCCTCCTCCGCCCTTTCTAGCCTCCCCACCCGTTCCTAGCCCTCCCTTCTTCCCTTCAGGGTAGGCATCGCGTGTGCAGTGACACCTTTTAGTGCTGCACATGTTCATAGGCCACAGTGTTCGCTTTCCATCAGGTGGGCTGTGAACAAAAAAAAACAAAGAAAACTACACTGTTTTTTTTTTACATGCGGAAAACATTACCCTCGCTGGCATAGTCTAGTAAAAATGTGCGCTATGTCTATATAGATAGGTGCCAAAATTGTATATCTTTTTTGTTGTATGAATTTTTTGTTATGAACAGCTTATCTAGTAGTATACAGTATATTTAGAAGTCATTGAATATTTAAATAGACATAGTTATTCAAATTACTATTATTATTACTACTATCTACGATATGTTTTATTGGGTTTCCGAACAAACATTAAATACCTTGACTATAGTAATAATAATAGTAATGTATGGGTTGCCATTATTTTGAGCCGACTGCCAAGGTTTATTTTTGCTAAAGTATAACTAGACTAACCACAGATATCGAACAGTTCAGAGTCAGATACCATTATGTCAATAATCTTCTATTAAAAAGAAGATATGGTATCTGAATGCTATCGTGATAACAATCATTTAATGCATGGAAAACTTTCAGCTAAGAATATCAGTAAAAAAGCAGAGCAGGTACTAGCTGTTACCCGTGGCTTCGCCTGCGTGAAATTTTCTTTTACTCGTTCCCTCTTTCCACGCGAACCTATTGCAGGAACAAAAAGTAGTCAATGTGCTAGCCCTGTACAACATTTCAGGCAGGTTTGTTCAGGCCGAAACCCGAGGCGGTCATTCTTAATCCGGAGATGGCCTGGGTCAAGCCGGGGTGCGAGGGAAATGCTCGATGGGCCACCTTACACCCTGGCGTCAGAAGACCCTAGACGGCGTGCGTTTAAGTCGGTAAGAGTCCGACATAACCCGCTGAAGATTTCCGCACGGAAAAAAAAAGGTTTGTTCAGGCCGTGATCAGCCGCCGTGATTGAGTAAAATACTTCATCAACTTTTAGGGTAGGATTCACGATGTATGAAATGGAGTTACTATCGTCGATACTTTGTTTCCGTTCATAATCACTGATCACTGGCATCATTAGCCCACAATGACTGTTGTATTCGAGCTTACCTGACGGAGGGTGCGAAACCGATTAAAACCGCATGGTGTTTCGTCCCATCGACCAGGAAATCTGCCTCGTTAGCACAACGTCGGTACACTCTTTTCTCGACCTACAAATCACAGAAAAAAGTTGTCACGTGACCACCTCTGCATTTTTTTCTGCGATTTCATTGGTGGAGAGGAAAGTAGATACAGATGCACGTAAATTGGCCAGACGCGTCATATGCGCAAAGGTCCATTTTTAGGTCCCCTTTGAGGTATGAGCGGGTCGCGGGAGACGCGGTTGCGCCGTCGCGGTCATACGATTGGTTCGTCACTTGACGGACCAATCAGATGTCTCCGAGAGACGTCTTGTAGCGAATCAACGCTCCGTTCGTTCGTACTTTGAATCATTTGATTGGCTCAAAGTGCACTATGCGCGAACTTACCTCCACTACAAAACCTGGCCAAGTTACGTGCCGGCGTCTGTATAATGTCTACGGATGCCTATACAGGCAGAGGCTGCTGGTTTACCCTAGAGTTTATGGTATCTGCCGTATACTAAATCTGT
This sequence comes from Lithosia quadra, assembly GCA_963576445.1. Classification (NCBI taxonomy): domain Eukaryota; kingdom Metazoa; phylum Arthropoda; class Insecta; order Lepidoptera; family Erebidae; genus Lithosia; species Lithosia quadra. The sequence continues at coordinate 8,995,913 of OY754896.1, forward strand.
GATACAAAAAGAAAATTAATGTTTTTATCAAACAATTTGCTAATTTAAAATTTGAAGGCCTTATTTTTATATTGTGTTAATTTTATAATTCATTCAAAATTCAATTTAATTGAATAATGATTTCATTTTAAATATTTTATTACTTGCTGTGGCCAAACATAGCTTCATGTTGAGACCTATGTAATATCCTGTACACACATGAATGCAAAAAAGATTTTGACTTCGATATTTGCCAAAATTTCATTACTTAATTAATGTATCATCATCATTCTCTGAACCTTTTTCCCAACTCAGTCGGGGTCGGCTTTCCAGTCTAACTGTGATGCGGCTGAACTTCGATATTTTCCGTGGAGCGACTGCCATCTGACCTCCACAACCAATGGGCATTATGACCAATGGCGATATCGAAGTTCCAAGTTAGACTGGTTGGACTTTTGGGGGCTCCAACTACCCGTAACGACTGCCATAGATGTTTTTATGGCAACCGGGACCGACGGCTTAACGTGCTCTCCGAGACACTAATTAACCTGCGATAAATACACACATAACTTCGAAAAGCATCGAAAAGTCATTGGTGTGCGCCATGGTGAACCTGGGATCGAACCCGAGACCTCGTCTCAGCAGTCCATTACCCAAACCACTAGGCTACCGCGGTACTTAATTAATGTAATCGACAAAAAATCTAATTTTGCGTATCTTTGAAAAGTATATTACAATTAATGCCCAGTGCCTGTAGCCAAGTGGCAAAAGTCTAAATCGCTATCGAATAGAATAGATTAGGTCGACCAATCACACTCCAGCTCGTGATCCCGCCGCGGCGCACGCATCGTACGCCGGCGACGAGCTTAGATGTGATTGGTCGACCTAATCGTTTCTATTCCGTAGCGATTTACGCTGTGACACTTGTCTACGGGGCCAGATGCCATTATGGCACTATCGGTGTATGTAATGGTGACTTCCATTCCTGAGACTTTACCTTTTGATTACCATCAGGCGAGGTGAAGTCATATTAACATTACCGATACGAAAAGAAACCTATCACTGCATATATTGTAGTCGTTAAAATTCATGTTAAAAAAATCGGTAGCTGTACCTACAGACAATTATTATATTTCGATGATTCAGGTGGAATGTTGGCTTCCAAAATGTTATTACTTATTATAATAAACATTACGATGTTAACTGTAAATAATTGTGATTCAAATGAGACGGTTATTTATTGTTTGTAATTATTGTAAATAAATATTTCTAATTATATAACTATGTGTTGTTATTTCGACCGTTTTTCGTCTTGTCAGTTAATGACAATCCCCTTCTCAAACCTCTTACTCCCGCTCCAAGGTCGGCAGCGCGAGTGTGACGTCTAACCATCAGGTGGGCCGAGTGCTTGTCTGTCACCTAAGTAGTATAAAGGAACAAATTCTAATAACTTTAATTTTCAAAAAATAACTTTTTTATACCTTTATTTTCTTCTATAGCCTCAAAGATCGGAATAACTACTTGAGATGAATCACGCAAGTACTTATCTTTTATAAGTAAAAGTTATCGTGTGATTCTTATCTGGTATCTAACCATAAGTACATAATATTTCTGGGTTAAGTAAATCAACAAAATAACTGATACGGAGTGTTTTTTGGCAGAAACCGCATCGTTGACCACATCGGCACTTACCATCAGGTGAGATGGTGGTCAAACGCGGACCTATCGGCTATAAAAGAAAAATGCTGAGATTAATATCACGAACATAAAACGCTTTGATGAAGCCGTTAAGCTGAAGGTCAGCATTGAAGCAATTATTGGGACCTATAATGGTGAACCTCATTCCTGAGACCTCACCTTCACCTTACCATCAGGCGAGGCAAGAACATAACTTATAACAAATTCACGCCTATATCCCCGAAGGGGTAGGCAGAGGTGCTAGCATCCATTTTTCGCCAGTTTATGTTAAGGTCCCAATGTAATAGGTGGCGAGCCTATTGCCATTAACTGGGCACTTATAAACCTGCGAGGCAAGAAATGCAGAGTAAAAAAGTATCATTCTAATGTTTATAAGGGTATTATTAAAACACAGTTCTAGTCACACTAATTTTAATAATATATTTATTAAAAACAATAATAATTGTGTCGCAACAAAATTTATAAAATATATCACAAATGTACGGCTAGCGTAGATTCATAAATCACTTAAAATGGCGTGCTATATACACTATGCCTTATTTGAACTGCAATAGCGGACTTTTAAGTGGCCATGACAATATAGGGCGGAAGCTAAATTCGCAAATTACTGCTACGACTGCGGGTTCGATGCCAGATCAGTGCAAGTATTTGTTTACATTGGTCTGGGTGTTTCTATGTACTTATAATATTTATATATTTACAAAAAAAAAGTAAATAAGTATGTTTATCCGCATTCTAGAACCCATAACACAACCTAGTTAAACTATGCTTACTTTGGGTTTAGAGAGCGCTGTGTAGAATGTGAAATATTTATTTATAACGATAGTGTTATTCTGTAAAATAAGTCCAAATTCGATGGCAATTTTCACCCAAACAATAGAACTTGGATACGTTCGTAGAGCATGCTTTAAGCGCGCTATTATTTCCTTATGTACCCCGCGAACGCTTATTTTTACTATAATTTTACAGCGTCTGCTGACTTATACACCTGCCTGACTTATATTTATAGCCGTACTTACATACTGTAGCTGAGTAGCAACGTATGTATATTTGTACGAAACTATCAACATTTTTTGCACGAAACATTTTGGCTGTTATTTAGTCAGCTATATGCTAACGCTTATGTAGTGTCCGCTATTGCTATCAATACTAGTCGCATTGTGCTCTAGCACTAAAAAACTGGAGTGCATGTCTTTTAAGCTATTATAAATATATTATATTCATCACAACACTTAGTACATAGTGGTACAACCCTATTACAACTCCAAAATAGATTTACTTTTACCACAAAAATAATATCCAAAAAATATTTTTAAACACGTTATTATAACGTTATTGCTATGATAAACTCGTTAAATAACAGCAATGATAACGTAATTATTCGCTTGCATTATAAATAAGCATATTTGTAAAACTGACAGTATAAAACAAATAACTATTAAAAATTAATAATATCAAAATATACAGAATAAGAAGAGCGAATAATCTGTATCAGACATATTGGAAAAAACTGCAAAGGTTATACGATTTAATATCTTCATACAATATTCATCAGTTTTTGTTCGTACAACTGTCAAAATAATCATTTATAGCAAAAACAATCTAAATCCTTATATAGTAAGGCTTCACTTAGCAAATCAACTAAAGGCTGATTTAGGCTCTTTCAGAAAGAGGGCAGTAACAAAATAACGCGTGTTATACACAGTGTAACTATGACTGTAATACTGTTTCAATAAAGTGGGTTTTAGACTGTCACTGCTGTATCATTATACATTTTAATATACAGAGTTATATCATTTTCGTTAATACATTTCAAATAACAGTTCAAATTTAAAATAACCGTTATTATTAAATAACGTTGACAAAACATTAGGCAAAAGCAGTTTAATTAACATGCTATTTATTATTAAATAATATTTAGTCATTTATACGCAGTGACAAAAGAAAAAACCCATTTTTGGTTCACCATTAACTTGAAATATTTCACATAAATATACATATAAATAAATCTATTTCGTTAATTCTTATCATAAGTAATCGTTTATAGACGGTCACGTTGCTTAGAATTGCTGTGTGTAACCGATAGAATGTAACTCTGACGTAACTGCACTTTAAAATACTTAGGTACAGATGCCGGCATGTAAATTGGCCAGACGCGTCATATGCGCAAAGGTCGATTTTTAGGTCCCCTTTGAGGTACGAGCGGGTCGCGGGAGACGCGGTTGAGCCGTCGCGGACATTTATGATTGGTTCGTCACTTGACGGACCAATCAGATGTCTCCGAGAGACGTCTTGTAGCGAATCAACGTTCCGTTCGTTCGTACTTTGAATCATTTGATTGGCTCAAAATGCACGATGCGCGACCTTACCCCAAACCTGGCCAAGTTTGAGGTAAAGTCGACGAGGACCTTTGAGACACAAAAAACTTACAATGCCTTTCTTTTCGTGCGAAAAGGATTCCACCTCATCGGCCCTTCAGTTTTAACTACTCTATAAAGATAATCAAACTGCTTTGTGCGATAGAGAGAGCGCTCTACAAAATCGAAGTAAGCGGATGTTAGCCGAACTTTGTTTTTCTAGACGTGTCTAAACAAAATCCATGTATGTTAGGTACTTAATTAATTTCTATTGGTTATACACACCAGTATTTATACATATTATTACAATATTTACAAGATACATACTTACATCAAAGTTATTATCGGAGCAGTGAAGGCAGTTTAGCGGTGTATATGTGATATTGGTATCAATGCAGCGGGCTAACCACGACGCGAGTCGAGGAAGAGAAATAGAGCTATACACGGGTATAGCCCCATCTCTTTCCCTCAACGCCGATTAATTTGAAGTGAATTGCTACTACATAGCACGTTGTTCTACATATCAATAAACTAGAATCTAAATTTAAGTTTCGATTTTATTTCGTTATACTTGTTTTAGAACTTTTTAAACTATTCAATCCAGGTATATTATACATTTATAGCTCAAGAACGGCTGAACCGATTTGGCTGAAAATTGGTAGGGAAGTAGCTTAGAAATAGGAGACGGACATTAAGATACTTTTTATCCTGCCACGGGGACGAAGTATGCCACGGGCGAAGCCGCGGGGTACCGTTAGTATTGTGGTATACAATTTTATTTTATAGGAATACTAGTAACCGATATTACTAGTTAATGCCCATTGACACTAAACTCGGATAGAGATCCGAGTTTAGTGTCAATGGGCATCACGATTTTTCATACCTGGGTTTACATTATTGCAATAATGTAAACCAAGGTATGAAAAAACTTGCCATAAAATGACTTGGTGGCAATGCCGACCTCCACGCGGGCGAAGTCGCGGGCGGAAGCTATTTTTTTTATTGAAACAGTAAATAAGAGAATTGACTTCAACTTTTCACAATCCCACCCATTTACATGGAAATTCAATTATTAAGCGTTTATTTTCAATGAAAGTGACTAATTTATTACTATCATACAGACACATAAGTTTTCATAAGCTCGTTAATATGAAACGGCGTATTATTTCGACACCTACGTCTAATATCTAGGCTAACTAGCGTTATCATAATTATTAATAACTACCGCCTACGTTATTAGCGATTTCGCAAATATTAATAAGAGTTTCAAAAATAACTTACTTATGTCTGTTTGTGGCGAATGGCCGTATAGTGCCGATTACACACCAACCTGGTCGAACGATTGCAAACGAGTGGAATTCGTGATAATTATAAATCTCACTCACTTATTTATTAGTTGTTTCGCTTGCCCAAAATATAACACGATTTCGAATGGATTTCTATCAGAAATGATTGACTAGCTTAGTGGTTAAATAAGTGATATTATGACTGTTTGTATTCAGATCGATAAAAATATAAACATACAGAATATTACAGCGTTACTGCCTTATGTATTGTGTGTGCCAGCACTGCGTACGGTTTCGTGAAAGCGGCGTGTATTGCACGAAACTCGTTCAATATCAATTGCACGAAACAGCGACAGCCACAAGGTCTAATATTATTTGTGATTATGTAATACTATTAAGCGAACAATTCTTGAGAAGTACTCTTTTGGATGTTACGAGTATAATAATAAGTTGTAACTGAAAATTTCACAAGATGGCGTGAAACCAAAAATAACAGAGTGAAACACTGCTCAGGTATTAGATTAACAGATTTTTTCATACGAATACATAACCGAAATTATTTATCGTCTAACCCCTCCAGTGGGTTTCGTCGTCGTTAGTGTAATAGCCAAGATTCGAACCCGGTACCTCCCTAACGAAAGGTTACATACGCCATTCGCCACTACATTTATATTTTAACTTTACGTCTAATATGAAGCATATCGTCACTTAATGCTAATAAAAATCGCTTAAAATAAGGCTTTCAAATTTATCTCACTAAGATTTTTACATTTTTCACCAAAAAATTTGGTTCATTCTCACTAGTTCCACCAGCAATTAGTTCCATGGAACTAGTGAGACTTTTTTTCTCACTAGTTCCATGGATCAACTACGATGGAACTAGTGAAACCAGTTCGAATAAGGTTTGTTTCATTTGTTCCATTATCTAAGCGGATGGGATCGCATGGAACTACTGAGAAAAAAAAAGTCTCACTAGTTCCATGGAACTAATTGCTGGTGGAACTAGTGAGAATGATCCAAAAATTCAATATGCCTACCGCGTATGTATATGTTAATAAATAGGTGATTGAGAAAGAAATATTTTTATTTTTCGTTTTGATATGTATTTGCAAATAAGGTCATTAATTTAGTTATGATAAAAGATAACAGTATAATTAGACAATAGATAGATTGAATTTAATATAATATATATAAATCTGCTACGCAGAGGGCGCGAGTTTGATTCCCGCTCAATGCAAATATTTGTATGCATGAATATGTCTATTTGCATTGGTCTGGATGTTTCTATGTATAATAAGTATGTATTTACAAAAAAAAAGTATATAAGTATGTTTATCAGCATTCTAGAACCCATAACACAAGCTAGTGAAACTAAGCTTACTTTGGGTCTAGGGAGCGATGTATAGAATGTCGTAGAGTATTTATTTATTTATTTAATATGGTTTTTAATATACAATACACAATTTGCAAAGAAATTGTACGTAACATAACGAAATTTATGTAAATTGCATTTTAATCCAATCTGAGGACCAATTCTAGTATTAAAAATTCAGTTTCAGTGGGTCCGTGGGGATTTTCGCTCGAAATAAGGTACATTTTAGTTACATAAATTCTTTCATTTAATTTTTTTTTATACCACTTAGGTGGCAGACAAGCACACGGCCCACACTGATGGAAAGCGGTTACCGTGGCCTATGGACGCGCGCAACACCAGGGGCGTCACACTTGCGCTGCCGACCCTTACTACGACGAAACTACTAAGACGAAATTAAATTGAGCCTTACTTTATTCTGCTTTTACGACAATTATTTTCTTTTTATCAAATCTATTGTCATTTCAAATTAACTGTCATCTTTTATCCAACTGTTAAGCTTTAATAATCTCCAAGTTTCCTTCGTAATAACATTTAAATATGGGTGTGCCCAGTTGTGGGCAAACCATAAGAATAACTAACAGTATTTATATTCACAACAGTTAAGAGTATTTACCGAAATACTAGGCCTATTTAGGGAGGGACGTACTAGGTACATTGAATATAATACCAGTTTGCAGACAAGCACACGGCCCACCTGATGGGAAGCGGTCACGGTGGTCTATGGACGTGTGCAACACTAAAGGTGTCACACACGCGCTGCCTACCCTGAAGGGAAGGGGGAGAGCTAGGAAGACGTGGGGAGGCTAGGAAGGGGTGGGAGAGGAGGGGTACTAACAGTGAGCGCGAAAACCGACGTCAACGCAAGTGGAGCCGCATGCATAGGCTAGTTAAATTAATAATTGAGCCAATAAGCGCATCGCATGTTTTTTATACCACTCAGGTGGTAGGTAAGCCCACTGCCTACATGATGGGAAGCAGTTACCGTGACTGATGACTTATAGACGTGTGCAACACCAGGGGCGTCAGGGGGTAAGGGGAAGGTGTTGGGTGGGGGGAGGAAGGTTAGTTTCTGTGCTGATAACGCAAGAGACAAAGGAGCTATGCTAATGTTAAGTACAGTACGTCCCAAACCCCTCCTATGTAAGCTCACACAAGCTTTTAATACTATTCAAATAATTGATCCTACGTAGAATGGAAGTATGAGGTAGATGACTAACTATGTCAACTGTTAGGTACGATTTACAAACTTATTACGTGAAACAGAACGTTTTAAATAGTGTATAGTGCACGGCATCTAACTCGGCAAGGTTTTGGAGTAGTGAGGCTCACACTACTCCAAAACCTTACCAAGTTACATGTCGTGCACTATACGTACTTAGCGTTTTAATGCTGCCGCCTCGGCCTGCTTCTACTAGGGTGCCAGACGGCTCCACCCATCACCCGGAGGACGGAGGTAGTTTAAGTGACTTTCAATGCCTGAGTCGCCTGCGTGAGTTGTGGGCTTTGTCCTGAGGAATCTCTCCTGTAGCAGTACCGCCCCCCCCCCCTTCTTGAGCATTAGTTACTCGCAGAAGGAGGCGGCGGCTGCCCATTTGCTTAGCGACATCGCTGTGAGCAAGACTCCCACTTTGCTACCATATCGCCAGCGTGTGCAGCCCTGAGTCCTCACTTGCATCACAGTGATGGCATTCAGGTGTTGGCTCCTTCCTGATCAGACACAAGTAATCCCCGAAGCACCCCATCTCAGAGATCACCGTCGTCAGCCGGAACGAGAGGCACCCGTGTCGCCTCTCTAGCCAGTCCTCCATGATAGGGCTTACCACCGTTATAACGGCGTAGTAAGTAAAAAGCCCTGCCTTAGTTTGCTTCCGAAACGCTATAACCTGGTGATCTTTTTACTTCTAGACAAACGTACCACTTTATAACTTACTGGTGAGATAGTGGTCAAACGCTAACTTATTTTTATTAAAAAAAAATTGCTCCGTTGTGCCCTGACTCAATGAGATGTAAATCGTACCTAATACTTGTTCGATTTGTGCTTAAAATTGTAAGATGAGACAGACGGACTGTTTGGTAAGCGCTAGTGTAACTTTTAGTAGGATTTTAAAAACTACCATTTCTTATATTATGGACGCTTGCAACACTAGAATGTTGCAACATTACTCTCTTTTTGAGAAAAAGGATAAAGAAAAGGTTGTTAGTGCGCGATGGACGCAAAAGCTGCTGAACGGATTTTGATGTGGTTTTTTTTGTTTGAAAGGTCTTTGTCTTTGTCCGACTTAGAATCTTAGGCATGTTTGATCAAAATTGGTTGAGTAGAACCGAAGCTATAGTTAAAAAACGTAAAAATCGACCTTCACGCGGGCGAAGTCACGGGCGTAGGCTAGTAACATTTACAAAATCATTTTGAAACATTTTGATTTTTTTTTGTTACAAGTTAAGACTCAAGTCACACTAGCGCCACCTTTTTCATAGTTACTACAATATAATACGTTCTGAATTTCATAAAGAGTTGTACGTTTAGTAATTCTCGTGTATTGAAGGCGACTTAACGATCAAAATGTAATTTCTAGACTGTAATATTATGTTGTTGATTTTTATACATAATACCAACTTAAGCATCGCAATAATTTTACACGTTTAAGTTTCGAACACCTACGTTGAAATATAGAACAAATATTTGAGATTCTAGACAATTCATTTCATAGATTAAGTTCGAAAACTGAACAAACAGGATGGGACTTGAACCCGTGACCAGTCTCTTACAGGGGGAATATTCTGACCAACCGCCCCGCCAGTAAGGGGCTGGTCGTGCGTTCAAGTTTTTTCCGGACAATCTCCGAAATAGCTAGCTCGATTTTGACGAGATTTTAGATTCAGCTGATGTTATAAGTAACTTAATTTACTTTTTCAAAGTATTAGGTTTCCACGTGAAAAGTGAGATCAAAAATCGACAATATTTTTTATACTACTTAGGTGGCAGGCAAGCATACGGTTCACCTGATGGGAAGCGGTCACCGTTGCCTATGGTGTGCAACATCAGAGGCGCCATATTCGCGCTGCCGACCTTGGAAGGGCGGCGGGGTTATTGGTGTGATGGGGGGAGGGGTTATTGGTGAGATTGGGGAGGGAGGGTTATTGGTGAGGGGGTTTATTGGTGAGATGGGGGAGAGGTTATTAGTGAGATGGGGGGGGGGGGGATGGGAGTGTGAGGTGATGGTAAAAAATATTAGCCGAGTGAAAAAGCGGTAAAAGTTGAGTATCACAAATATTGGTTCTAAATTCCTTCCTTATCCGCTTCTAATAACGCCCTGTACAATTCTCTCTCTCATTTTTACAAAGCATTCGCCTTCACTACTAGCTTTTTAGTCCAAAATATACGAAGACTAAATAGCTACGTGGACTAACAAAAATACTATTATCATTTATTTGGGTTCCGTACCTTAACTGTAACCAAAAGAACCCTATTGTGGCGATAACACATATACCTAGCGCCATCTAGTGACAGCACGACGTACTACTTCGATACTAAAACTGCGTCACTACAATCCTGAATCGCGAAAGTGAAGTTCACGCGATGGTATAGCATATATACAAGATCCCAACGATGACCGTTGGGCCGCGGCCCGCCAGGCGTGATCGCCTTGCCTGGTCGGAGGATCCTCCCTGTGATGGAGGGACGTCGCATCTCGTTCCTCCACACTATTAATAAGAGTCTGCTGCTGTGATGTCTAATAATTATTTCAGACAGTTAAACTTTTCAATGTTGTTGCTTAAAAAATATTAATAAAGGGCCTTTCTTGTTTCTTTTAAACATGAAATTTAAAAGTACATTTATACATTATGATAAAATATTTTGTACAAAGGTACGGAACCCTTCGCGTGCAAGTCCAGCTCACACTTGACCGGCTTTTATTGCTTTAGGATGGTTCAAACCTAGACTTTTGTTAGTCCACGTTTGTTAATAATAGAAAAAAATATATTCTTCTCAGAAAATATAAAAAAAACTTAGATTTTTAACCTAGTTTTAAGTTTATTCGAGAAGGCAAATAAATGTATTTTTTTTAATGTGGGTACCGACAGCAAAATAATACGCTAAGGCATTTCGGGGATAAAACCATGTGATAGGATAGGACGTTCATAATCACAATTTTGTCTTTTTCTTAACACCTTATTTTTGAAGACCCGCGATGGCAAGCGGTCTTTGTCGATTCGAGGATGATATACATAACCACCCCCACTGGCTGGGGGTTATCCAAGGCATATTTTGCCCGAAAAAAGGATTTTTTTTACTAAACACGGGTAGAACTCTATCTTTCTTTTTTATACTACGTAGGTGGCAGACAAGCACACGGCCCACCTGGTTGGAAGCGGTCACCGTGGCCTATGGACGTGTGCAACACCAAGGGCGTTACTCACGCGCTGCCGACCCTGAAGAGAAAGGGCAGGGGTAGTAAAGGGTGGGGAGGCTATGAAGGGGCGGGGTGGGGAGGGGTACAGTGAGCTCTGGCTACCCTACTTACCGCCGGGAACACAACACGATGGTTATTATGGCCGCGGTCTTGTTTAGTGCGTTTCCATACCAAAGTTAACTTAACTATACAATTATTAATGTTTTTTTTTTCAAGTTTAGTAAACTTTTTAAAAATACAAGCGTCTTATCCCACCACACGTTCCCGAATGCCATATAAAGTACTTATTACATCTAGGGTGCAAAATGTCGGTACCATAGGAAGCACCCGTAGAATGTAGGCAGATCTTAGGGTGACGATTCGTCATCCACTTCCTTGATGACGGTGTCTGACTCCCACCTGATGCGCTCGGCGATCAGAGTTTGGAGTTGCTGAAAAAAAAAAATTATAAAGAATCTTAGTATCACCCCTAGTCTCTCCAGTTAAGGTAAAATTGTAATGAACAGGATTCGAACTTGAGACCTAGGTTGCAAGATGACTCTATGGTGTATGTTGTTACATTAAAGGAACATGTTATTGAGACTGGATTGAGACTGAATTATGATCATAATTTTTATTACAAGAATTTGCTCGACGAGGGAATCGAACCCCGGATATTACACAGCAGTTGCTACGGCACCGTAATGAAGGAATTAAAGAAATTTTCGACAGCATGATTGATGATAGAAGCTATAGAGAATGAACCCAATGCATTTGCATTTTAAAAATGGGCCGTGTAATTGTCTGCAACCGAAGTGGTATAAAATAAATAGTTACTTTTTTAAATCTTAATATATATAAATCTCGTGTCACAATGTTTGTCCTCAATGGACTCCTAAACCACTTAACCGATTATAATAAAATTCGCACACCATGTGCAGTTCGATCCAACTTGAGAGATAGGATAGTTTTTGAAACGGATTTCGACATCCACGCGGGCGGAGCCGCGGGCAACAGCTAGTAGTCTATAAATATATTATTTAATACCACTTAGGCGGCAGACAAACACACGGCCCACCTGAAGGGAAGCGGGGAGCTGGAGGGAATTATGAGGGAGGGGGGGAGATTCTGTGCTAACAAAACGTAGAAGACTTTATATTTTTTTAAACCTTAAACCATGGTCCACGATCGCCTTGAAAGTCTTAAAAATAATGAGAACCAATGTTTATAATTATATTGTGATATTTTTTATGTTTGAACCCAAATGACGTCTTTGCTCCAACATGCATGATATAACCAGTCTATAGTCAGTATAACAGGTTTATATTTAATTGGCATATAAACAATTTTATATAACCCCTATTCAAAAAGTACCCTGGTACTTTTTCAAAACACTAACTGTGCCCTTTGCCCGTGTGGATTTTAATTTTTAAGGTTTTCACTTTTGTGCTCAGGAACCCTAATTCTTTTTCTATAATCAAAGCATAATTAATTAACCGACTCCAAAAAAGGAGGAGTTTATCAATTCGACTGTATTTCTTTATGTTCGTTACTTCAGACCTTTTGACTGGGTGGACCGATTTTGATGATTCTTTATTTGATAGTTAGCGCTTCCCCCGTGGTCCGATCAATTTGGTCCATTGAAGTCGGTTTTCTTAAACAGTTTTATTTAACTCGACATGTTTGTTTGGGTCTAATATAGTAATTGAAATTTGAATCAGTTGTCTGATTTGTCTGATATTTGGCAGAAGTCTTAATTTCTGATGACAATACAATTTAAAACTGTTTAACTTAAAAAATATTTTTTCATAATTAATTTGTAATTTCGAAAAAGAATTAGGGTTCCACGCAAAATTAAAACCTTAAAAATCTAAATTTACATGAGCGGCAGAGCTACTATTATATATATTATATTGAACATGCTATACATGCATGTAATATTACGTACTTACTACAGTTCACTAATAAACCTTTCCGTTAGATCCGAAATCCACGCTTAAGGTTCTTTGTATCACCATTTTAGATATTGGATTCACCTAACACAACATATAAACTATTAGTCACACTCTAAGCTAATTCGTGCAAAACAATTGAAGCAATTAAATAAATAAATAAATAATAAATAAATATTCTACGACATTCTACACAGCGCTCCCTAGACCCAAAGTAAGCATAGTTTAACTAGCTTGTGTTATGGGTTCTAGAATGCTCATAAACATACTTATGTACTTTTTTTTTGGAAATACATACTTATTATAATATATAGAAACACCCAGACCAATGCAAATAGACATATTCATGCATACAAATATTTGCACTGAGCGGGAATCGAACGCCACAGAGGCAGTCAAAATTCTACCATGATAATAAATATTATACTATGAAACAAATAAACAAACAAACAAACAGTGCCTCGATTCTGCTAAAGACAAACCAACTGTCAAACCACTGACACTCTAAAAAATGCTATTTAATTGTAGACTTTACCGCTATACAGTTAAAATCTAAAATCAAATGAAAAGAATTCATTAAACTTTTTCATTCGCTACACAAAATATCATTTAAATTTAAACTTTAAACAGATAATAATAATGTCCAAAATTAAATGGTATTTTTTTAAAGTGTTTTTATACTACTTAGGTGGCAGACAAGCACACGACCCACCTGATGGGAAGCGGTCACCGTGGCCTATGGACGTGTGCAACACCCGGGGCGTCACATTACCCGGTTTATTTTAACAGAATCGAGGCCCAGGGCAAGTTAAAATAAAGCGTGTAAAACATACAGACTAACATTTTGATATGTAATACAGTCCACATACCTCTGGTTTATTCAATATTATAATTCTGTTCTCGAGTTTTGGCGCTAGTTCACACGACTGTTGCTCTAGGTCGTCAAGAGATGCTCGTCGTGTTAACCTGCAATAAATAAATTAATAATTTTCTGATCGGAAAATATGATCATCCAGGACGGAACTATGAACCCGTGAAGGGACTGGCCCTTACAGGGGGAATGCTCTGACCAACTGAGCTACCTGGACCCATCTTCCCGTTCTGGATGATAATTTTTTCCGATCAGAAAATCATTGGAAATAGTTAGCATGCAATTGCTTAAAAATTTCATTCAAATAAATTAATATTCTAGGTCTTTCTATACAGAACTAGCTGTGCCCCGCGGCTTCGCCCGAGGCATACTTCGTCCCTGAGACAGGATAAAAAGTATCGTCTATGTCCGTCTCCCGGTTATAAGCTACCTTCATACCAATTTTCAGCAAAATCGGTGCAGCCGTTCTTGAGTTATGAATAGTATAACTCAAGAACCGCTGAACCGATTGGGCTGAAAATTGATGGGGAGGTAGTAAAAACTAGGAGACGGACATAGGATACTTTTTATCCTGCCACGGGGACGAAGTACGCCACGGGCGAAGCCGCGGGGCACAGCTAGTACTAATATAAGTGAAAAATGTTAATAGCAAAATGGATTCTATAATCTGGAGAAATAAATAAATATTTATTATTCGAAAATCTAACTCTTTCTTTTAGAAGTCGGTTAAAAAGGTGTTATAATGTGATGGTCTGATGGGGGAAATAATCTGTTACCACTTACCTATGATGGTGGCCGCTATGTGAGGTGGGTTCTACGGCGGCCGAGGAAGCCCTGCGGAGTGGTGGTGGACCGTCCAGCTCGCTCCCGTCTAACATCTTCACTAAACTATGCCTGGAAACAACATACCATGTAACGTTAGGAGTCGACCTGATAGATGTCCCGAGTTCGATTTAGTATCGATAGTTTTTCGATAATTTATCGATAGCCAACAAATCACTCAACTATCGACAGTATCGATAAGCCTATCGATAGTTTAGCGTTTTCGGATGATAACCATCGATAGTAAAACTATTGATATTTCAGCAACAATAGATCAAATCCAGGCCACTACCGCCGTGAACATGCTCCTAAAGAAATTCTAGTAAATGCGGTTATTAATCATTATTGGTTAAAACCGTAACTACATAATTAAATGTGTTGCACGCCGTAAAGCTAAGTACAGTGTTACCCTAACATCAGAAATAATCTTAATATATATAAATCTCGTGTCACAATGTTTGTCCTCAATGGACTCCTAAATCACTTAACCGATTATAATAAAATTCGCACACCATGTGCAGTTCGATCCAACTTGAGAGATAGGATAGTTTTTGAAACGGATTTCGACATCCACGCGGGCGGAGCCGCGGGCAACAGCTAGTATCTTATATATCTACCTGTATTTGCAATTATGAGAATAAATAAATAAATAAATAAATAATATTCTACGACATTCTACACAGCGCTCTCTAGACCCAAAGTCAGCATAGTTTAACTAGCTTGTGTTATGGGTTATAGAATGCGGATAAACATACTTATATACATTTCTTTTGTAAATACATACATTTTATAAATAGAAACACCCAGAAATTCATGCATACAAATATTTGTACTGAGCGGGAATCGAACTCGCGCCGCCAAGCAGTCGAATGCACATAGAGAAATATCTTCAATATATCGTAAACACGAACGGTTTTAACAACTCTATACATATAGATATCCAACTGTCACCTCAATGTGCGACTGACCCCAAAGGTTTGCTGGGAGAAAACTCAACATTGAGTTAAGCTCGCTTTTGTACATAAAGCTTATTGTAATACTAACGGTGCCCCGCGGCTTCGCCCGTGGCATACGTCGTCCCCGTGGCATGATAAAAAGTATACTATGTCCGTCTATATGCAAGTGTCTATTGTCAAAAGCACTAAGAATTTTGAATTAGAAAAGTTAATATGGTCGTTAAGTTTTCTTACATTTTCTAATGTCCCGCGCAACTTTCTTGACTTTTTCTTTCATAAGAACCTTCTCCTGACAATAACAAACACAACAAAAAAAAAATTAACGAAATCGGTCCAGCCGTTCACGCGTGATGCCGTGACCAAGGGAAATAGGGATTCATTTTTATATATATAGATATATGATAAATTATTTACTGTGTGTACAATAAGGAATACAGGACACCGCTCTACAAAACGGAAGCAAGACGCCCTCTCACTCCCTCCCGACCTCTTAATTTAAAAGCCAAGTACTATAATCATATACAACTTACCGCCTACTTAACGTTACAAGGGACTGCCTATGTTTGCTCGGCCGGGACTTCCCCGTCCGCACGTTGATGGCTGCGAAGTGGTTCTGGATGGCCATACCGATCTCTGGACACATGTCGTCCGGGATCTGAAATAGTCACATCGCTTTTTTTATACGTACGTGGCAGACAAGCACACGGTACACCTGATGGGAAGCGGTCACCGTGGCTTCACCCGCATTAAAACCTGATCCCGTTCCCGCGACTCACGAGTAACTATGCCCGGGATAAAAAGTAGCTTCATTTTTGTGTGGAGATCCCCACGGATTCCCGCTGTACCCGGGTCATCTCCGGCTTCGAGATGGCCTCTTCGGGTTTGGGAACCACGGTATCGTCGTCTTATTTCCGGAAAAGGGGGGAGGGGGGGGTTAACTGCGCCGGGTTGGCCGGTAAGGTGATAGGCGGCCATCCAGTCTGCCCCCTGCCTGCTTCCCACTGTGCCCTCTGCTAGTCAGAGGGACACACGGAGAGCCTTCAAGCAGCCCTATACAGGACCACTTCCACCCATGTAGACACTAAGGCGTTAAGCGCACGGCGGGGCGGGCAGGTCTTTTTGACCGCGAAGTAATAACGACTGCGTCTGCCCGTCGATGCCCGCGACTGCCCTCACCGCGAAAACAAAGTGCGTGGTCTTTTTTTTATACCACGTATTTGGCAGACAAGCACACGGCCCACCTGATGGGAAGCGTTCACCGTAGCCGTGTGCAACACTAAAGGTGTCACAGACGCGCTGCCTACCCTGAAGGGAAGGGGGGAGGGCTAAGATGGGGTGGGGAGTCCAGGAAGCTCTGGTTACCCCCTTTTTGCCCTTCGTGTACGTTGGTAGTATAGGATTCCTTTAGCGCTATCGTTCGCGGTGAAATTGACCGGCCCTGCTCGCGCCTCCGTCTGCTTGATGCCTTATACTCACAAGTAGTTTACACTTGGGCAGCATATTGAACCCGTCGTTTCCCTTCCAGAGGTACTGTTTCACAGCGAGGCGGTACTTCTGGTCGCGTTGTAAGTACTCGTCTCCGATCTTGACCACCTGTTCTGCGACCCTCTCGCCAGCTGGCTTTGAAGGGTCGAAGGCAAACGATACGCCTGCCACCTGAAAGAGAAAAACATGAAACTAAGTAGAAAACTGACGACACTACAGTCGGCCAACTTGCTTATACGTGTAAGTCTGCACGCACACATTCACACACTAGTCAGCCACTACGCGACAATAGTCATTTGATTCAGTCAGTTTTTTATACTACTTAGGTGGCAGATAAGCACCAGCGGCCCACCTGATTGAAAGTGAAAGAAAGAAAGAGAAAGAAAAAGAAAGAGAAACAAACAAACATACATATACGTAACGTAACGTAACTTGGCCAGGTTTTGGAGTAGTGGGAGTAAGTTCGCGCATCGTGCACTTTGAGCCAATCAAATGATTCAAAGTACGAACGAACGGAACGTTGATTCGCTACAAGACGTCTCTCGGAGACATCTGATTGGTCCGTCAAGTGACGGACCAATCATATGTCCGCGACGGCGCAACCGCGTCTCCCGCGACCCGCTCATACCTCAAAGGGGACCTAAAAATCGGCCTTTGCGCATATGACGCGTCTGGCCAATTTACGTACTTTATTATACCTATAAGGTTAGGCTTACCTGCGGGAACCGTCCCTCTAAGCTCGGGTATTTGCTGACGGCGTTCTCGAGGACCTGCAGTACGACGTCACCCGTCGCTTCTACTACGACCAGGGGGTCTCGCATGGGGATGATAGTTGAAAGGTCCCGCAGAGTGAAGTCACCGGCGGGATGCACCTGGATAAAAAATTTAATGTTACGTCACAACATACAAATACGCGTGAGGGGTACAGTGAGCTCTGGCTACCCTACTTACCGGTGGGAACACAACACGATGGTTATTATGGCCGCGGTGTTCTGTAGCGCGGAGGTACTACCCCAGTCGGACTGCTCATTTGGGACGGGACATAACATCGTGTCCTACCTCCATGAAGTATCTATTTACGAACACGATACGCTTACTATTCGAAAGAAATTTCGTGCTCACCCTACTGGCCTTTCCTCAAAAAAATAAAAATGAGTTCTAAACTTAGGTACCTGATCAGATCTGAACGTGCCAGAATTCAGCAACACCAGATCAGCGCCAGTTGCCGCCAACAGGACGTCACACACCCAGTTGCCGAGGTTACACTCCTGTCTCCTTATGCATGAGAACCGTCCCTCCAGAGGTACGCAGATCTTGCCCAGAATTTCGTCCATTTTACCTTCTATCATGGCTGGAAGGAGAAAGAAACAATAAATAAGGAGTTCATTATTACAGAGTTAGGTTGGATTCAAAGTTTTGTACTCCGGAGCGCAGGCTTAGCTTTGCTAGATTCTCTTTTGATTTTGGTTATGTTGACTTTTGTAGGAGCAATTGCCGTCTGTTCCCTAACCCCGAAAGTAATACATGATTATTTGTCAATTTAATGCAATCTTACAAAAATACTTGTCAGTTTAATGCAATATTCACAAGAACACTTGTCAGTTTAACGGAATAATTATAAGAATACTTGTTAGTTTAATGCAATATTTACAAGAATACTCGTCAGTTTAACGCAATACTTACAAGAATACTGGTCAATTTAATGCAATACTTACAAGAACAACTTGTCAGTTTAATGCAATAATTATAAGAATACTCGTCAGTTTAATTCAATAGGTACTTATAAGAGTACTTGTCAGTTTATTGCAATACTTCCAAGAATACTTGTCTGATTATTGCAATATTTACAAGAATACTTGTCTGTTTATTGCAATATTTATAAGAATACTTGTCTGTTTCACGCAATACTTACAAAAATACTTGTCAGTTTAATACAATACTCAAATGAATATTTGTCAGTTTAATGCAATACTTACAAGAATACTTGTCAGTTTTCGCTTTGAGCGCCAGGTCCTCCGCATAAGTACTGTTTACGGACACCTCTGAAATGTCCACTTCACTGCTTTCACCGGTGAAACTTATCCGGATCTTGCTGAACTGTCTGAAGTCGGTGCCGGATTTCACGATAAATCTGTTGTTTATCTGTGAAAAAAAAAGAAAGTATGATATTTTAACCGGGTTCAAAAAGGAGTTTCTCAATTTGTCCAGATAATAGGTATAAATGTGTAGTATAAGTATTAAAAGTGTAAGTTAAGAAGTAAGTAATATTTTAGTTCTGATTAGTTTCCGATTTGCCACTAGATGGCGTTGTTCAATTTATAATACGTTCTGAATCGCGGTATGGTTACGTTACACAGCAGTGTATATAATTGTAAAGTTAATAATTTTTTTTGTGTGAATCGTTTACCAGAATATACGCTGTTGCATTATTGTCACGTGTATCTTGAACTGTATTTTTTATGTTTATGTTTTATTTTTTTTATTTTTTTTATTTATCTATTTGATTTGATGCACAAAACACATTACAATCTTTACAAAAATAAACTTAAAACTAAGAGTTTTGTTTTGAACTGGATTCTAACGTAAAACTATGTGCACACTGCAAAATTAATGTTACAATAATGAAAAAGCTCATGACTATTAAAGGTAACATAGTAAAAAAATAAGAAGTTCCTCAACACCAGTTTAACGATGAGGGTGGGTCAAGTCATTTAGGTATAGCAACCCGGGCCACAAGGGTCAGCACTTAACCTACGATGGAGGATGCCTTTAATGACACTGATGAATTTATTAATATTGTGACAGAATATGTCCACAAGTAAGTGATTGCTCTTTGCCATCTCGTTATACTGACGAGCCATCCTGGTCAAAGGGTTGTAATACGAGATGTTATTTTTATAAATTTGTATGGAAAATAGATTGACTTCATTAGATCTACGGGCACTAAATTAAATTAAAAACACTAAATAATTATTGTCACGTGTATTATTTCTTAACTGTATTTTTGTATGTTAGTTATTTCGATTTTGATTTCATGATTCTTTTTTTTATGTTTCTTCCTGTGTGGTCTAATTTCAATTTGGCTTTTTTTTGTAAGAATTATTGTCAAGAATAGGATTGAAATACTCACATCTAATACTTCGTATACATGGTCATGTCCACCTAATATCAGGTCTATATCGGTGCATCCTTCAGCCAATTTTATGTCGTTTGGAGTCCGCATATGCGTCAGCGCTATTACAAATTCACAACCCTGTGAAAAAAAAGTAACTTTTTTTAGTTTAGAGTTTTAGTTTTAGAGTTTTTTTTTTAGTAACATACACTACTCGCGGCTCCGCCTGCATAGTGGTCGGTTAAAGTTTTAGTCTATCAATTGCAATCGGATTTTAAGGCCGACTAAGAAGTTTTAGAACATATCACTAGGCCGCGGTAGCCTTGTGGTATGGGTAATGGACTGCTGAGACGAGGTCTCGGGTTCGATCCCAGGTTCACCATGGCACACACCAATGACTTTTCGATGCTTTTCGAAGTTATGTGTGTATTTATCGCAGGTTAATAAGTGCCCGGTTAATGGCAATAGGCTCGCCATTGGGACCTAAACATAAACTGGCGAAATGTGGGTGCTAGCACCTCTGCCTACCCCTTCGGGCATATAGGCGTGAGTTTATGTTATGTTATGTTATGTTATGCTAAGAACTTTTTTACTGACAAGCACACGGCCCACCTGATGGAAAGCGGTCACCGTGGCCTATGGATGTATGTAACACCAGGGGCGTCACACCCACGCTGCCGACCCTTTAAAAACCTTCTGCCTTTCGAATAGAATCCCAGGTTCAAAGGACTCGCATCACTGGTTGATAAGTCCTTTTATGGGCTTTTTGTTTGGAGCAAAAACTTGACAATTTAGTGCACATGCGCGAACTGAATTGTCAAGATTTTTGCCCCTACCATATAGTCCTATGAAAGTTACTTTGAGACAATCAAATACTTACTTCTTGTTTCAACTGTGATGCTAACTTAGACCCGGCTTGCACGAAGTCTATAAACGTAACCTCTTCAGGGTTTATTGTGGCTAGGGTTTCCAACCATTCCTGTGAAAAAATAGTCGTTAAGTTTATATCTTGTTTCTAATGAATTATAGATTTAGCTCGGCAACAGTGAATAGCCAAGACAGGATTAAACCCGCGACCAGTCCCCTACCGACCATTAGAGCTATCTGGACACATTCTAGATCTAGAGGAAATAAATCTGGTTTTTTGGGGTAAATTAATTAACCCAAGGATATTTTATTTGGGGCAAGCAGTCCCAATGTCTCCCACATTGGGTCTGCTTAACGTACGAGCCCTTAAGACAGACAGACAGACTTACAGAGAAACACCCAGACAATGCAAATAGATATATTCATGCATATAAATATTTGCACTGAACGGGAATCGAACCCGCGCCTCCTGCGTAACAGTCGCATGCACTACCGCTACACCACAGAAGTCGTCAAAATGGTGTCTAGAATGGCGGCCCGTATCCTCTGGACTATACCCTAGCTTCTTACCATCCAGCGGGGTTAAGTCAATTGACGGACTGAACATAAAAAAAATTGTTACCTGTTCAACCAGGCCAATAAATCCGATCTTGTGTCCGTTACAGAGTAGCGCGTGTGTGATCTTGCCGTCCCCCAGCGGCCTGCCCGTCTCGTTGTCTATCACGTTGGACATTAACCAGGGAAAATTGCACTGGGCAACCAGACCAGACAGAACTTCCAGGCCAAAATCTGAAACAAGAACATAATTATATAGGTAGGCGTCTGTCTAGGCCGTCAAGGTAGGGGCCGCCGTTTTGGGACGAATGGTGTCTGGAATGGCGGCCCGTACCCTCTAGACTTTACCCTTGCTTCTTACCATCCAGCGGGGTGAAGTCAATTGACGGACTGAATATAAAAAAAAGGTGCAATAATTATATAAAACTAGCTGTGCGCCGCGGCCCCTCTCGTGGCATACTTCGTCCCCGTGGTAGGTAGGATAGTCCCGGGGCCTTTAAGCGGGGCGCGAAAAAGCATGATGAGGCCGTCAAGCTGAGGGCCGCTACTGTAGCACTACCGGTGTACGTGGTGGTGACCCCAGTCCTGAGACTTTACCTTTAGCTTACCATCAGGCGAGGCAAAGTCATTTTGACGTGTCCTATATATATAAAAAAAAAGGATAAAAGTATTATTCAACCAAATCTGTTCATCCGTTTTTGTGTTATAAATAGTGTAACTAGCACGACTTTTATAAACATAACCTATAATATGGCGGCTACAATATGGGGTTCTTCAAGAAGGGCATTAGAAGGTTTTTGCAGGGTCGGCAGCGCGAGTGTGACGCCCCTGGTGTTGCACGCGTCCATAGGCCACGGTAACCGCTTTCCATCACCGTGTGCTTGTCTGCCACCTAAGTGGTATAAAAAAAAAAAACATAATAATCCTTTTCCTGTATCGTTAAATGCGGAGTTAATTATTTGCCAACGAACTTTGGAGTCAGTATTGCGTGACGGGGGGGTCGGCCTTGAAGCTCCGGTGAGGAACAGTGGGGTTAGACAACTGTTATCACTGCTTTGTAGCGTCTACTGTCTTATCTTATAGGTCATCGACCTTTTAACAGTATCCATTATGTTTGATAATTTTCGGCCTAGGATAAAATTATCAAACGACACTCGATGGGAACTTTTAAATGACTAGTTGATGTTCCCGGCTCCGCCTGCACTAAGGTCGGTTAATGTTTGGTTGGTCATATCTCAGGTTCTACTCAACCAATTGCAACCAAACAAAATGATAGATTTTGAATCTGACAAGACCTTTTCTAATAAAAAAAAAGAATCAAAAACCGTTCAGCAGTTTTTGAGAACATCGCAAACAAATAAACAAGAATACAAAAAAAATGGTTGGGTCCAATCTGATATCCAAGTATTTTTGAAATATCCATAATTAACATACAATCACGGAATAAAGAATACCTACTACAATCGAAGTGTGATACTACTTATTCATAAGGGGAACCGCTGTCGCCAAACTCACACATACAACCAGTCGCTTATCTTCCATACCAAATGAACCTAAATTATGCATACTGCAAAACGAAAATACACCTTACTAGTTCGTGTTAGAGATTTCTTTGCTATAGATAAAAAAAATATTTACGGCGATTCCTATTTTGAATCAAACAAACTTTGACTTAAGAAAAACTTCAGATAATCTCTCTCTCTCGCTCTAACTATGCAAACCTTGCAAATCAACGCATACCAGTGGCACGCGTGCCACGCCCACTTACCACTTCTACTTACTTCTCTGTTCTGTGCATACAATTAAATTAAAATTTATAATAGTATAGATTACACTGGTTGGTAGATATTACCCGGCCCAATTTGAGGCAAACCCCGGTTGGATTGCGTTCAGGGTTCAGCAGGTGCATAGCCGGGCTTCAGGTGATGGTTGTCGCAGCACCTTGTGGCAGTGCAATGCAGTGTTGCGACAACAATCACCTCTTTTTCATGAGGCCGTCAAGTTGAGGGCCACCATTATGTCACTGTCGGTGTATGTACCTAATGGGGCCCCCCTTCCTAAGACTTTACCTTTAGCTTATCATCAGGCGAGGTGAAGTCATACTGACGTGACCGATATATAAAAACCGTTAGTTTAAACAATACGTTCGAGTAGTGAATACTGAATGACTTTCACTCACCAAAATCGTGGTTGCCGAATACAGCGCACTGCGTTCCGATTTCATTTAGCACCGGAACCATTTGCTCCCCTTTCGTGAACGTGCTCACTGCAACAGAATATAAAGAAACTCTTTACGCATACATACATATATGCTCACGCCTTTTTCCCTCTGTGGTAGGCAGAGTCGAGGGGTCATCTTAAAACCGTAGATGGCTCGGGGTCAGCTGGGGTGCAAGGGATATGCCTACTTGGTAACTTTACATGCCAGTAAATAAGACCCGAGACGGCGTGCGGTTTTAGTCGGTTCGATTCCAACATAACCACCCCGATGGCCGATGGTTGGTATCCGTGGGGATCGCCACATGATAAAAAAGGGGGTAGGCAGAGACAACAGCCCGTCATCTGTCTCTGTCCTTACATACTTCACGCGCTTCCTTTACTGTTATTAAGCCTTTCATGCAAGCCCGCCGGTTTCGAGTGCTTTTGAGAAGACCCCGGGCCATCTTCTGCGCTTGGAAAACCAGCCTGTTATAGACGTGAGCCTCTTGGTGTCTGGCCACTTAATCTACAATCTTAGTTAATATGGGGTTCTTCAAGATGGGCATTAGAAGGTTTTTACAGGGTCGGCAGCGCGAGTGTGACGCCCCTGGTGTTGCACGCGTCCATAGGCCACGGTAACCGCTTTCCATCAGGTGGGCCGTGAGCTTGTCTGCCATCTAAGAGGTATAAAAAATCTATCGCTAAAATCTCTTCAAAAAAATTAGTGACGCAGCAGGATTCAAACACCTAATACTCACACATGCTGGGCGAGAAGACATCTCCACTGAAGAGTACCAACGGATTGAGATGCTGCAACGCCTTCACCGCAGTGCTGAACCTTAGAGCACCTCCCACTGGCTCTGTGTCTATGATCACACAAATAGTATTAAATCATCATTTAATTTTATAAATTGGTGGAGGTGGGACATGACGGTATTGCCCGTCCGTTTTGAGCAGTCCGACTGGGGTAGACACTGCGGCCATAATAACCATCGTGTTGTGTTCCCGACGGTAAGTATGGTAGCCAGGGCTCAACCCCCCCATCTCCTCATTTCCACCTCCAACCCTCTCCAAACTCCTCAAACCCCTCCCTCACTAGGGTCTGCAGCGCGAGTGTGACACCCCTGATGATAACATCAGGGGTGTCATATAAATGCACACATCAAATAGGCCACGGTGACCGCTTCCCATCAGGTGGGCCGTGTGCTTGTCTGCCAACTAAGTAGTATAAAAAACCTTCATGAGAGCGTTACTTTTTAGCTCTCTTTTAGCGAAGCCAATAATACATTACTGCTATTGATATTTCTTTAGCATAATTGTAAATAAAGAAACGTCTTCCAAAAAAAAAAGTTAGAACGTCTTCCATTGCAAGTTGGCAATGTGCCCAAATAAAAAACAAACAAGTTCACTGAACTTAAAAACTACATACGGATAAATAGATTAAGGCGATAAACTAAACGTTTTTTGTCACAACTGGGACTGTCATTTGCATACTGAGCACGTTTAGTTTTAATAGGTCGGACATTTTTAACGGATTGCTACGAAAAAAAAAATTATACTCTTTATCTAAGGTTTCGTTTATGGTTTACATTTTCTTGGGCGTTTTTGGGGTCCCACCAAAATCTCTGGGACCCAAGTCAACCAAGCCAGTACAATTGCTGCTTGACGAGCCTCTGCTGCATGCCCCAAGCCCAAGCCTTTGCTAAGTACCTAACTCTCAAATTAAACTATCTAACCAATCGCCGTAAGAATTTTAGACGCCCTAAGACGTAGGTATGTAGGGCCACAGATAAGTAATGCTGTTTATTATTATTATACCTTTTGATTTCATTGTGTCCAAAATAATAAATCATTTTTCTTTGTTTCTTTCTTTTTATAGGAGAATATCGAATATCCGGGATATATTCAGATTGATAAGTTGGTCAGAGTATTGCTCCTAGAAAGGGACTGGTCGCGTGTTCAAATTCCGTGCCGGATCTTGGCGTTCGATCAAGTCTAGAGAAAAAGTTAATATACTTACTAATTGCTTCAAAATTTCACTCAAATAGTATAAAAGAACTTACTTGTAGTCTGTTCGATGTTGTACACATCGTTAAAGTGTATTATGAACACGTCGTTGTCCATGCCTCGACCAGCCAGCTGGCTGACAGCGCGCCGTCCCACTTGTCGGACTTCCAGTGACGCCTGTCAATGTCAAATTGACGTTACTGTTATGTCACCAGAGCTCACTGTACCCCTCTTCCCCCCACCCCTTCCTAGCCTTCCCAACCCTCCATTCAGGGTAGGCAGCGCGTGTATGACACCCTTAGTGTTGCACACGTCCATAGGCCACGGTGACCGCTTCCCAACAAGTTGGCCGTGTGCTTGTCTGCTACCTAATTAGTATTTAAAAAAAAACCTTGTTAACTAACATCAGTATGATCGGCAAACTTCTTGGCAATTAATTTTAGCTGCGCAGAAAGCATTTTTACGTCTCTTTGGTTGTAGTGTGCCAATTAACCAACTGGTCTACTTACAGAACTTCGATGTCGCCAATGGGTTGTGAAGGTCAGATGGCAGTCGCTTCACGGAAATTATCGAAGTTCGGCCGTTTCGCACTTAGATCGAAAAGCCGATCCCAAATGAATTGGGTATAAAGGATTGGAGGATGATGAGATTATATTGAACCAATCAAGGGCTCAAAGGGTTCGTGTCATTGTTTAATCAGTCCTTTTATTCGTTTTTTAATTGGTTCCTATAGTAACCAAACATGCGCCAACTTTCCGACTTTCATTCAAGATGTTTGGCGGTACTTATAGCTAGTGACAGACTTAGGATGTGCAAGCAAGCCCTGGATTGTACATTAAGGTTATTTGGATGATTAAGAAGGATCTTCTCTAAACTACACAATTAAGCATGCAAATCACGTTAAATTTGAGAAAATCCATTCCGAATGACTCCTAAGCATAGAACTATCTTATACAAGTCTACATTTTGTGCAACCAAGCGAATTTCCGTAATCTATTAACACTTGTAATAAAAATTGTCCAATCACTGCAGAGTAACGTAATAAAATAATAATCCAAGATCTAAAAACGATACCTTTGTGACAGTATGTATACGATGTACCTCGTAAGCCGTACGCATATTCGCCGCAGCAAACGATAATTTAAGCCTCTTTTTACTTATATAATATCATTGTTTAAGACTATCTTCTGCCAAGAAGACACTTTCCCAATCAAACTATGAATGGCAGTCAGGGATTACTTTTAGTGGAATAGTATTAAAGACAAAAGATAACCGCTGTTCATCTCCGACGACCAAAATGCCGGAAATGACCAATATTTATCGGAGGCAATTCGTTAAGTGGATAATACGATGATATTTTGACTTTGACACCGACGCACAGTACTCCATTCAGAATTAATCTAATTCAAATGACATCTTGTATTGTTTTCACTCATTTATCATTGCTAACTTATTGAGTTAAATATGTAATCTTGAATATTTTAATATATCAGCAACATATTGATTTCCTAATTGGGTACAAAGTTTGCACTCTAGAGCCGAAGGTCCACGTATTGTATTTATTGGTATAAAAAACAGTACCGTTTCGGCAGTGATTACTGTCTGATGGGAAAACCTACGCTAAAACCTCGTCCGTTGTTTAGCAGGATCCTAAGACCTACAGCGATGGTAGCTTAATGGATAAGGACGCGGCCTCTACTCAGAAGTATCGAGTTCGAATCCGGCCAGACAGTACCAATGTGAATTTCACTTTATGGAATTTATATGTGCTAATCACATGATTACCATCTGCTGACGGTGAAGTAAAAACATCGTGAGGAAACCCACATGTTCTAGAAGAAATCCTAATGACATGATCGATCCACAAACCCGCATTAGGGCAGCGTGTGTGGATTAAGGTCTAAACCCTCTCAGCTCTCTCGTTAGAGGAGAGGGTTAAGACCGTGGTGGGTTGCTATTATAAGACCTGCAGGGTCTCAAGGATATTGGTACAGCCATGTAAAACCCACTTTTTGAAATTGTAATCTTTGGGCGAAATCCAATACAAGGCAAGAGTCCTATTGGAAGATTTTAGGTGCTTTTGTCAAGTTCCAAGATAAAATGTTGGTTAGTTTTCTATGGTTAAAAGTCGGCTTATATCAAGAAAGTGTACTATACTGCCGTGTGCCGTGGACGTCGTAAAGTTTAAGACCTAGAAGATTACAGTTAGCATGGATTAAGGAGTTGTTTGACATGTAAGACCGTCTAATAACCGCAGAATTTTGCAGATTGGGATTTTATTTAGACAAAGATAAAATGTAATGTCGGTTAAATTAAGCGGCTAATGAGACTACTCCACAGTCGACCTAAGTTCGATTAATTCGAAACAGTGATACCATAATCTGTGACCGCCAAAAGGTCTACAAAAACAATTATTGAGACGGTTATTTGATTTGAAAAAATTGTTGCCAGAAATTATTATTCCGAATTCCGTTAAGAATGTCAAATGGTTTTCATCATTTCAGCGTTATTCCAATTACACCACGGCTCTCGTCTAGATATCTTAATATATATAAATCTCGTGTCACAATGTTTGTCCTCAATGGACTCCTAAACCACTTAACCGATTATAATAAAATTCGCACACCATGTGCAATTCGATCCAACTTGAGAGATAGGATAGTTTTTGAAACGGATTTCGACATCCACGCGGGCGGAGCCGCGCTGCCGTCCTTATCATAAACAACGCAATCGACATTTTTTACGAAATTGAGTTATTAGTATATTCGGAATCACGGAAACGAGATCTACCAGGATCAATCACTCATTTTTCGATATCTTTTATAGTTTTAGTTTATTTGTTATTGATAAACAGCGTATTTGCCCCATTCTAAACCTATTACTAGTCATAAGCATCGTAAGCAACTTATGCGTTTCTCTTGACTATTTTAGTCAGAATTTAGATGTATGAAAATACTAATCATAAATAACGCATGCGGTACTAGTGATGTTTATAATTAGCAAAGTCAAATATTTTTAATAATGTGAACAGGTCATAAACGTACTTGCGCTATATATGATAAGTATTTGATATGAATTTAAACTAAATAGCAATAAGAAAAGTAACGCAATCATTACATTTGCGACTATTATGATTAGTAAAGTGTGTCAGAGTATGGGCAAGTCCGGGGTAAAGTGAGGGAGTCATGGGAGGCTTCTTTCAAGGTATCATATATAAAATATTTATTAGAAAAACAAAATTGAAATAAATGCTTAAAGTAGGTGGGTAGGACTCTGTGGATGGTACGTTATTAGCTTAGTTATAGGTATTTAGTTTATCACAATCGTTTTTATTGCAAATCTTAATATATTGTACAAAAATATTGAGATCAGGGTTTTTTTGAGTATTAATATAGGTTATTATCTTTTCTTAGCAATATAAAACAATCTAAAAATAGCACAATAA
Source organism: Lithosia quadra (assembly GCA_963576445.1). Lineage (NCBI taxonomy): Eukaryota > Metazoa > Arthropoda > Insecta > Lepidoptera > Erebidae > Lithosia > Lithosia quadra. The sequence goes on from OY754896.1 coordinate 9,025,270, forward strand.
ATCTGTCAAATCTCTAGGTTACTACTTTTTACGTAAGAATAACAATTTACTAAGTACCTGAATAACAAATTAAAATGGGAATTAAAAAATATAGTCCCTAAATAGAAAAAAAAACCGGTCATTTTGAGTTAAATCTTTGGCATCTAAAACAAATGAATTATACCAAAAATGTTTTCAATTTTCTGGCATTAGAGGAACAAGCTTTGAAACAATGGTAATGGTTGTGCCTTTGCAGAAACTGTAGAAAATTCCTGTGATTTTATCACTCTAGCTTGCAAAAAATCAAGATTCTGAAACTTCTACATTTAAGTATTGAGTTTGATTTCGGCCTGACAGTACCAATGTGAATTTCACTTTTTGGAATTTATATGTGCTAACCACATGATTTACCATTATTCTGCTGACGGTGAAGGAGTGAGAAGACCCACATGTCCTAGAAAAAATTCTAACGACCTGTCCGATGCACCAACCCGTAATTAGGACAGCGTGTGTCGATTAAAGCCTAAAGTTTTATCTGTAGTAAACTACAGATTTAACAGATTGTTCTATTTTGAGATTGTTTTATATTGCTAAGAAAAGATAATTATATTGATACTCATAGATTTGCGATTAAAATGATTGTGATAAACTAAATATAACTAAGTTAATGACGTACCGTTCACAGTGTGCTACCCACCTACTGCAAGCATTTATTTCATTTTTTTATCTAATAAATATGGTATGATACCTAGAAAGTAGTTTTATTTTTTGTTCAGTTGCATAAAATTAAACGCATGTGGACTGCCCTTACCATTATTTGCTAGTCATGTTAAACGTATTTGCAACATATACGTTACAAAGGTGAACTTACATGTAAGTAATTCCACTGTCTTTGCTAGACATAAACATCACAAAGGCATCTTCCTAGACATAAACCACGCACTTGCCACACATGAGTTGCTTATGCCTGGTAAAGTAATATTATTGCAGTTCATGATTTCTAGTCTTAAACAATTTTTCGTCTTTAAAAATATTTAAATTAACTAAATTTATAAATATAGGATCGCCCATGCACAGTTCACATATAAAGGCACGAAACAAAACAAAAATATTTGTAATATTCGTTTTACTTTTAGAGGGACAATAAAAAAACGAAAAAAAACTTTAGGCGCCATTTACTCGAAAGTTACCGCCAAGCAAGTGCGTTGTTTATGATAAGGACGGCAGCGCGGGCAACAGCTAGTTTATTATAAACTTTCATGGTTTACGAATATTTGAATTTTATGCCAAACTTATGTATTGGGAATGAGAGAGAAACGCAACCGAATAGCAAAATTTGTTTCCCAATATTTCAAAGAAATTTACCTCGATACAACCCAATACTCCAGGTGGCAATATCTATACATTTTGTTGGAACAATTTGCAATACATCTGAATCCGTTCCCAAGTCACTTAGCTCCAATAGAGTCGAGAGCCGGGAAGTGGGAATGGCATACGACGGGCAAGGTGAAGGTTATTTCAATGTAAATGGTGTTTTTGACTTTATCGGATATTTTCGGCGATTATAGAAAGGAGATGTTTCACAAATTTATGGACCGTGGGCCCGATAATTGTACACTATTCAGAAAAATAGCTAGGCAATGTAGTTTTCATTTTTCACTGTGCAATTCTTATAATATTGCCTCGTATTATGGGCGGAATCTAACTAAATAAACACTTTCTTGCAACACAACAAACATGGTGGACTAAAACTATAAAAATGTACTCATATTTTAATAATTTATGGCCTTGAATTTCGGAGGCGAATAAATATAATTGTATTTTTGCCAATAACCGGTATTATTTACCTTTTTTTCTGTATTGTGTAAAATTAGGAGGCCCAAAATGAAACATCTCTTTTTGGTATTGGTAAATCTTCGAATCGATGGCAATCTTAAGTAAGATAAAATTTGTGCACTTTGCGGATCTTCTGCGTATGCGCAAACATGTTATTGTAAAATTATGAATATCACACAGTTAATACAGTGAATCTCAAAATACTTGGGTATTGGTTTCAATTTTTGTACTATTTTTTTAGATACCTACACAAGTAGGATACCTACAATTGGACTATAAACTATGTAAGTAGGTATTTATCTAGTGTGTAAACTTCGCTTTTACTATTTAGGTAACTACGTCACACAGCTGGTTGTAACATGAACATTTTAATTTCTATTTCAATTGTTTTTATATATATACTAGCTGTTGCCCGCGGCTCCGCCCGCGTGGATGTCGAAATCCGTTTCAAAAACTATCCTATCTCTCAAGTTGGATCGAACTGCACATGGTGTGCGAATCACTACATAGTATAAAACAAAGTCGCCTTTTCTGTCCCTATGTGCGCTTAAATCTTTAAAACTACGCAACGGATTTTGATGCGGTTTTTTTCAATAGATAGAGTGATTCAAGAGGAAGGTTTATATGTATAATACATGCATCATATACTAAGGCTAATTTAGTATCAGCATTGCACCCGTGCGAAGCCGGGGCGGGTCGCTAGTTTTATTATAATCGGTTAAGTGGTTTAGGAGTCCATTGAGGACAAACATTGTGACACGAGATTTATATATATTAAGATAATAGGTAGCACAAATAGTTCTGTTGTTTTTCGATACAATTATTTATTATCATGGATTATAATAATTTATTCGCGTGGTACATTAATTAACTTTTAACTTTCGTTCCAAGTTTGATTATATAGCCCACGCTACGAGAACTATTTTTGAACTAATGCCAAAATGAAAATTGAAGCATGTTTCTATGAAGGCTCATTTGTAATCAAAACTGTTTATTATAATAATGGAAATGCGAGACGGTATCATTTGAATTTGAATTAATTATAAATTGCCAAAATACTATTTTAATAAAGGCATGAATCATCCGTTTATATACCTACCTAATTTATTTTATACAAATTATACGTTAACAATTATTTGCTGAAATATTAATAATTATCATTCCTATTAATTAATAGGCTTAACACATTTATTGTTAAATTCATGCACTTAACTACAGCACTAGACTACATTTCATGCAATGCAATTATGACATTTCATGCAACTGACTTACGAAACTCATAGAGCCGCAATATTAATCACTAAATACCCACCAAGTAAGTACCTAATTATTTTTAAAACATCAGAGAATAACTAATTTGAACACTTTACAGTACACCCGTCGATTTTACTTTCAATTACGAGTGCGGTAACCATAGTTACAGAAACACATCTATAATAAAAATTGTAGCAAGTAGCAAGGCTACAAGTCCTATTCTAGCATAATGCGTAATAGGTACACATAAAAAAACGAAGATTAGCGGAGATGAACGAAGCAAATGAACGAATGAGAACGAACGTCACGATGAACATGAACGAGATTAAACGAAATGACGTTCGTTCACTTTCAGTACGGCTGTTAGATTTAGAATTCATATCCGCTCACTTGGTCTGGAGCATGTAGACTGGATATTTAATTATTCTACATAGGTATAAGCCATTCATGCCAAAATGTTCTATTCCATACATACCTTTTCCATACCAGATTTCAAACAAATTGTTTTACACAATTATTTTCTTTACGCACTTGGCGTTATATCTTGAATTGAACCTGGACAAATTTGTGCTTTCGTGAGTATTTTGCTATAATAGATATTCTGCTCGTATTAATTGATATCCATGGCTTAGTCTCAACTAAATAGGTATAATCTCAGTTCTAAACTAAAATATTCGACTGCTGCATATTTTAAAAACAAAAATTAGGCATCAACAATCCGCCATTTGGTATTTTTATAACGTATAATGACACTCGCATAGTGAAAAGAATTATAACCATATAATTATTCATCAAAATCGGCTAAACCGTGTAATGGCAAGAATACACACTTAACATACAGGTCAAAAACAAAGCCTTTCTTTTTTGTCGTCGCCACAGTTGGGTAAAAAAATAAAACATTAGCGGTCCTCGTGTAGCTAATATTCATCAAATTAAATGCCTCGCAGAGCGAGAAAGCAACGGAAATGACCTAAATTAGGCCAAAAATGGAATAGTGAATTGTGTTACGAGGGTAACATTGACCTAGGTCAAAATGATTAGAAGCAAACAAGGCAATCTTGTGATATTATATTTCGACAACTTCTAGAGTGTTTTAGGGGCCCACCAGAATTTCAGCCCCTTTTTTTGTTCAGGCAGGAAAAAATGTACCTTTTTTTTCCGTGCGGAAATCCTCATGGATGCCTACCCCGCGGCCAGCGGGGCAGGTTATGTCGGAATCTTACCGACTAAAACCGCACGCCGTTTAGGGTCTTCTGACGCCAGGGTGTAAGGTGGCCCAAAGAGTATTTCACTCGCACCCCGGCTTGACCTGGGCCATGTACCTCGTCCGCATACTGCTCGACACGGGGGAGCCGAGCGGTTATATGGGGCTTTCACCACACTAAAACAACCTGCCGTGTGCCATACACCGTGACTTATTGAGTGAACCGTTGGCAATAGGTACTTCGCACTCATCAACGGATCTTCAGCCGAAGCCAACCTCACCTGTCTCAGTGACTCAGGGACTCAGTTGGAGTCCAATTTGAATACATTCCGTCTTGTCTAGTATAAAGCCTAAGCCTCAGACTTTTTCCTATTGGACTGTTCTTTTTTACCGTCCTCTTGCCTTTCTGTACGCAACAATGTGAGTCTCTCCTCTATAGCAACAAGTTTGAAGACCGAAACCTAAAATATTTCCTCTACAACAACCAGTTTAAAAGCCCTAAATACCTAAATACACAAATACAAAAATAATACTTGGCGCACAATTTTTTTATCCCGAAATAGAGCCATCATCGCATAGACAAACGATAATGTTCAGTCTCATCTAAATATAATTTTGGACAACATTTTCTTTGCGTTTATTTCACAGAATAGTTTCATGTCTGAATTTTTTCAGCTTGTAAAACGTTATGTTCAATTTTTATTTCAACCGTGCCTACTTAGAATGAATGAAAAGCATAGAATGTCTGCAGATCTGTGATTTGTTTATGCCCTGACTCTTAAGCGCATTAGACGGCCATTAATTCAATCCACACGATTAATACCGGCCATAAACCTGTGTAGCTATACAAAGTGTTGATTTGCATTTTAGCATCCTTCATAGGGGGCGACCCCTAACGCGATAAAACTGATATCAAAATAAAGATAATTTTACAGTGAATTTAATTTATAAGTATTATACATATACCTACCTAAGGTTATCTGCAAAAAAATGGTGCTAAATTCTCGATGTATTGGTGCTATTATTTATTAATTACACTTTACAACAAAATATTTATGCATCAAAAAAAACTTGGAATATTTTTTTTAAATATTAAATTGTAGGTATAATAGAAAATACTTTTTAACCCGTAACGCGATGGGTGAAGGCGGATCTAAGGTTGGATCTTAGACTAAGTACTTACTCCTTTATTGAATTATCTTGATCTAATCTCGATGCTAACAAGCCATTACGCAAATATTTGTATAATTTTAAAACCAATTTAAGAGTGGTTGGGTATGTTATTTCGACACTAAAACTACTATTTTAGCAATTAGCAGCCGTTATGAGAGAAGTTGACATTGAACGGTAATTTAGAACATACAAACTCATGTGAAAATTTGATGTTTAGTGAATCGTGAAAAGGAGCTATCAAGTTAAGTAACATCAAGTAAGACCATTCACGTAATGATATTAAACAAGTTGATTTACTCGCGTTGTCATTGACCGTAATGAATGGTAAGAAGCTAGGGTGAAGTCCATAAGATACAGCCGATATTTGAGATGCTGCTGATAGTAAAATGGTGATGGCCTCGACAGATGCTTTATCACACCCCGTTTAAAGAATCCGGGATTGTGAGAAGAAGGAACCACGCATGCAGGAACAGCACCATAAAAACTTTTGTCTTGTTACCAATACACGTATGTTTCCTTTTTCCTAAAATCCTGAAGGAGGTATCAAGTGGACCAAGACATGAATCTTCCCCTAACATGCAGAGTTCATAATTTTGTCCAATCAACGGCTGGGAGTTTTCAAATCTAGAGTGAATATGTTGGTTGTAGGCAAGCGTGCTCCATCGTCGATCATAGTGAGATAGTGGTCAAACGCGTGCCTATCGACTATAAAAAAACAAAAGGTTTTGTCGCAATATTCCCGGGCTATCTATCCGTCGGACCTCATCGGCTTTACAAGGACAAAACCGATGGAGCATCACCAAACGACGATATTACAGAAAACCTTCAGAAAACAGTTTTATCGAAATGTTTTTTATCTTGCCTAGCAAAAATATATTAAATAGTCAGCATTCAGTCACCCAACTTTCCTTTTATTATTGAAATATCGAGAGTAAATATCTAAATTACATTCTGGATCCACAATAACGCAATTTGTTCCGCCGTCAAAATATTATTTCATCCGAATCATATTGTCGAGATAAGTGTACCTACATAGTAACTATAATAGACTTCGATGATATTAAATCGTATCGTACGAACTGAAATAATGTTCTAGAAGTATTTATTCAGGGCCAAGATTCTGCTAAAGACAAACCACTGACATACCACTGACACCCTTAAAAATGCCATTTATTATTTATTATTATTATTATAGGGAAACAGGCCAGCAGTTGAAACAACTGATATCAGCCTGCATCTCGTTGTTCACTACACTGTTTTTGAATTGATTGATATTTTCTGCCGTCACATATTTTATTGTATGGATGTAGGGAATATTTAATTGTAGACTTTATTGGTATCAGGTTAAAGTCTAAAATTAAATGATATTTTGTAGAGCGAATGAAACTGTATAACGGTAAAGTCTACAATTAAATAGCATTTTTAGAGTGTCAGTGGTATTACAGTGGTTTGCCTTTAGCAGAATCGAGGCCCAGGCCCAGGTGTAACGCAAAAACTCTACTGGAATGTAGGAAAATCTAGGGGAACACAGGAGGGCTACCGACCTAACAGAAGCTTCTACAATATATAGAAAACCTACATTTGTTCGTAGTTTAAGTAGCTGATAGACTCAAAGTTAACACCTCATATACACGTACACAATAATGACTACGCCTCACAGAATAGTGAAAAGAGAAGAGATACCTCTCTTAACTGTTTTATGCTACACCTACAAATAAGACTGCACCCCGTTGAATGGCAAGAGGCAAAGGTAAAATTCACAAAATACGGCCAAAATTCTAGATGCTGACGACGCTAAAATCGTGATCCCTACTTTGACGGCTTCAATAAATGCCTTTTTTTTAAGAACCTTGGATTGTAAGAAGGAAACACATGTGAAAGCATTTCATTTCTTTACCGTGCAACCCTACTCAGTCAATAGATTAAGAAAAAATGGCCTGATTCCTAAATCCTGATCCTAGCGAGGAAATCTGAAACAATAAATCATCCAGTTCTAACTACAGGTTAAGCTATTACAGAAATTAAAAGTTGGATAAGAGAGAAAGAAACGCGACTAATAATGGCAATTTAAAACGTACGACTGTGGTGTTAAAAACCATTTACCAACGCTAAGCGTCCAATCAGTTACTGTTTCTGCTTTACACGCTCTTACTGCTAATTAAACCAAGCTGATTATAACTGGACGCAATTAGATGGAATAGATCTCCGACTACGGTAGCAATTACTAAGTATTTAAGAGTGTGTTGACACTAAAATAAAGTAGCACATCCAAAAGATTGTGTAAAAACAAAGCAATTATCTGCATAGAAGAAAATTCGCTACAAAGCTGCCTGACCACAGATTAAATAATTACGAGTGCTACGACCTGACCTCCTTACTGAAAGTCTAGATTACCTTGCATACTAAAATACCTAGGCGTACATATATGTTAATTAGATCGAAGACGATGCAAAGAAAGGCCAGGTCAAGAGTAATTGCAATCGGTGTGAATGTATAAAAACTATTATGGAATTAGAAGAATCGAAAAGCGTAGCAAGTGGAAAGGTGTTGTGTCTGCCTACCCCAGTAAGAATGAGAAGTGAATCTACAGATTATAGGAGAACTTAGAAAGAACATTTTGCTAGAATTTGAATGAGCTTAAACACAGTGCCAAAATTTGAATACTGTAAATCTAGATCCAACATCACGCTTTGAAATATGGATACCGTGGTTCTTACTGTCAGTCCTCTGAAAATTTTACGTTCTAAATATAACAAAATAATCGCAATTGGATGTGCTATAACCTCAGTGTGTAATGCAATAGATAAAAAACAACCTTTGCAAAAATTACTCAACTATATTGCCTCAAAGGTAAGTAACGTTAATGAGGTCATTGATTTATAAAACTATGCTAATGTTAAAACAACAACAGATTATCTAGGTAAAAAAAAATTGTAATGACTAAAACGAATAGTTTTTTCTCCGTAAAAAAATCTTGTCAATAAATATGTCGCAATCTGCAATCGAACTATTTGGAAGGTACGAGATAAAAAAAAATACAAACATAGATAACAAGATGCGCATAAACATAACCCAAAACAAATAATTGGGGATCAGAATCTCTCCTAAACCCCCTCCTCCCATTTTCCCTCCCCAATTACTCCAACCTCCTTTTCTAAGGTCGGCAGCTCGAGTGTGACGCCCCTGGTGTTACATACGTCCATAGGCCACGGTTACTGCTTCCCATCAAGTGGATCGTGTGCTTGTCTACCACCTCACTTAGGTGCCAGACAAGCGCACGGCCCAACTCATAAGAAAAAACCGAAGTTGTATAAAACCCCTCAGTTGCCATTCCGGGTAAAAACGCTTTAATTTAATAGAAGACTAAAACCTGGACTTGCAAAATCCGGGTAAAATCGATAATCCTGAGGTCAATTCTCTGGCGCCTCTGCAGCTGTGTAGAGACATAACCCCCTTGGCTGTGTTCTATTGTCTGTACCATGGCATACCAATGAGTTATTCCAACTGAATCCACCTTCTTCCATCCTGTCCCAAACAACAAGTGCAGGACTTAGGTGTCTTCCACTTAAGGTGTAGTCAAGCTCATCGCGCACCAAGCGGTTCGGTGATTCCTTCCTTTATCGTACGTTTACAGGTGGAATGCTTTGACCCTCACAAGTGTTCTTACAATCGGACTTTTTGAACATTTTTTGTTGCTTTATTTCTTCGAAAAAATTTAATGTATACATTGGTCCTTGGTTGCAAAATTCCAATACCTATTTTAAAGTCTCAGAACTCGATCAAAGATTCCGTTTCGTTATAGTGTACGGCATCTAACTTGGCAAGGTTTTGGAGTAGTGTGGGCCCCACTACTCCAAAATCTTACCAAGTTAGATGCCGTACACTATACATACAATGCTAATAAAAACATATTAAAAATGATTACCATTAAGTCATTGTCCGAGCAGACACGTAATAATGTTCAAGCAATAATTTCAGGGTCATGGTAGAGGCTGATAATAAGCGGCGTTATGATGTAATTGGCCAATTATGACGCCATTGCTGGAAGCTCCTCGTAAGGAATGGTGCTAATAACTCCCCTAGCTTTATTATTTTAAAGTTTAGTGACGTCAGAACTATGCGGAAAATCAGATTAAATTTACTGGAGGATTTTTTTTTATTTATGTGTATGGAGTCCCACCAAAATCTTCATAGCCGTTTACTTATCCTTCTCTTAATTATGGTTTTAGGGGAGCGAATGCCGTCGTTTTTTTTTTTATTCATGATAGGATCGTACCCCATTTTCTCCTCCCCACCCGAGGGGGTGGGGAAGGCCCCGAAAGGAAAACCTGCGCCAGAGTCTCGTCTATCAATTAGTAGTTTTACCAGCTAGTGGGGGACGTTGTCTGAGGCTTAAGAGCTTGGCGAACTTCATACACCTTTATAAACTATACTTATAAATAATATCTAGAGATGTTTATACCGAAAAAATGCTTTCTAACATCAAAAGCCAATGAATATGCATTACTTAGACAAAAAAAATGATTTCCATTCTACAAATAAAAATTAGTTCTAAAATTAATCTTAGCTTGAGATTCGTAGAATGCAACAACAATAGATAATGCGTAATTACTAAGTATGGATATGAAAGGCTCTAATCATGCGAGTTTTAGACAAACAAGCTAAACCAAAACCGTGCCTGTTTGAGCCATCCAACGACGGATCTGACACCGTCTGTCACTTCTCCGGGGACGTCGACGCTGGTTGATTCGATCAGAGAGCTCCACTTCGAACGCAGAGCCGCCTGCGCCGCAAACGACGCCATTGCACGATACCGCACTATAATCATCGCGGCACTTGTACAGTCACATAGTTTTCACACTTTATTTATATAGATATTACAAGTCTCTAATAGGAATAGAACAGAAATAGGAATTTTTAATAGGCACGTAAAAAAAAAGAAGAGTCCAGTAAGATCGACATACTTTGTAGAGCGTTCTCTCTATCGCATTGACAGTTTCATAACTTTATAGAGTAGTTGAAACGGTTTTTGTCACGGAATAAAGAATACCTACTACAATGGAAGTGTGATACTACTTATAAATAAGGGGAACCGCTGTCGCCAAACTCACACATACAACCAGTCGCATATCTTCCATACCAAATGAACCTAAATTATGCATATTGCAAAACGAAAATACACCTTACTAGTTCGTGTTAGAGATTTCTTTGCTATACCTAGATAAAAAAAATACTTACGGCGATTCGTATTTTGAATCAAACAAACTTTGACTTAAGAAAAACTTCAGATAATCTCTCTCTCTCGCTCTATCTAACTATGCAAACCTTGCAAACCAACGCATACCAGTGGCACGCGTGCCACGCCCACTTACCACTTCTACTTACTTCTCTTTTCTGTGGTTTTTGTTTATAATATAAAAAACTACAACTTCGGTTTTAACCACTCTAGAAAGATATCAAATTAGACATGGTCTGTGCGATAAAGAGAGCACTTTAAAATTGAAACAAGCCGATTTTAACCGAACACTTCCCGAGTCAAAAGCCGGGTACTTTATAAATACGCCGCACGCGCTTTAAAATTGATGCTGACATTGATCTTGAGTCTGAAACGACTACGAACGTCGCTTGCGCACCACAGTGTCACTCAATAATATACATTGTCACTCAGATGATAGAGGTCATTTTATTTATAACAAAGGTCAATGGCATTTGTGATTGGGTAATAGCCCAAACCTAGTACAGTTAGCGGTAAAAGTCGATGGTGATTGCTTGATTTTCAAAAATAAAAACATGAATGAAAATTGTTAAGTATTGTAGAGCCCACTATGTAATTAAACAGCATTTGTGTTAAGAAATGAGTTACTTTGCACATAAACTAATTTTTATAATCTGAAAATGATCATACACCTACTTTTGACGCTGAATGTACTTATACCAAGATCCCTGGGGCCGCAGTCTCGACATTTATTTTATCGCTACGACTTTGCTAGCGAAATCGCAAGCTAGATAGCGACAAACATCGGTTGCAGTAACGATTCTTACGTCAAACGGTAGTCTGTACATTTGGGATGGTCAATGATATGGAGATACCGATAATCGTTAAGTTTGCGATGATATTTGATAAGATACCGACAAAAATCGTTAGTTTGGAAAGTAGAAACTACCAAATATCGTTGTTTATGTTTGCGTCGTCGCTACATGAAATGATTGATAGGGCTGCCATCTTCGGATATTTAACCCATTTGAAAAGGTTTTCACTTTTTAACCCGTATATTTGTATTCATGTCCGTGTTTACCTATCTTGCGTTTGGTTGAACCAATTTATATGTAGTTTTCAGAAAAGTTTTATTTTTTACATTCTGGAGAGGGTTTTAATACACTTAACCGACTTAAATCAGATCTATTTTTTACTAAAATTATTTCTTTTCTGCGGCGAACGAAATTTAATAGCATCGAAGTTAAAACTCGGTTAGGGTCATCATCATCGTCTTATGGTCTCGGTTGCATCCGAAACAGTTTCGATATTATACGTAGGACGTCCTCGTATGTCCTACGTATAATACGTATGACGTAGGAGGGAGTGTCAAACGTTTAAATCATCATAAACAGGCAGCATTAGATGCCTTTCTTTTTTATATTGGTCACGTCAAATGACTTCACCTCGCCTGATGGTAAGCTAAAGGTAGTCTGAGGAAGGGGGTCCTAATTACATGCACCGACAGTGCCATAAAGGTGACCCTCAACTAGACGGCCTCATCAAATGCTTTTTCACACCCCGCTTAAAGGACCCGGGACTGTAGGAGTGGTGTACAATCTATACATAACTGTATTTTATAAATTATATTACTTTCCCGTGCGCTCATAATTTTAAAACATGGCGCGTAGTGGTCGAATACACTGTCCGCATAATAATGAAGCAAGAAAAATCGAAGAAACTCTGATGGCAGCCCTAACAGTAATGACTCAATATTACACAAATTAATGTTTTCTAAACATACATCTCCATGGCAACTACAACAATTATAATGATAAAATTAATATATGTGTGCCACACTTTTTTTATCTGTTGTAATACAATGACAGATAAAAAATACGATTACAGATAATACATAGGTCAATAGCATGAAAAGTTGTTCATTATACTTTTAATTGGAAACTTCCGGAATGAATGAGCAATGGTAGATAAAATTAATAACTTAACTTTCTGTGTTTCTATGTATGATAATGTATGTAGGTGTTTATGAGATATATAGACTACTAACAGACAGACATTTCAGTGGAGTTTTAGTAAGGGTTCCATGGGTTGCACTCGAGGCCTGATTTAATCAAATTACGTTTTTAAAACGTGTGATTTCAACGAAAAATTATAGATATTATTTTTCAAAATCTAATTGTAAACGAATTAATCCATTTTAATTTTGATAGCTTCACGGAATGAAGGTAGATTTTATTTTGACAGATAAAATTTTCCATTTTTCTTTCTAATCGAATTGAAAAATCCGTTTTGAAATGGTGGCGTTTCTGAATGACATTTACTGAAGCCTAAAATGGATCTAGTTCAAAGTTATATTATGGCGAGGCAAGTCAACTTCTCCTTTTTCGTAACCCTATCATTACCTATAGTTAACTCTTTTTGCATGATTAAATTGGAGACAATAAAAGCAACCATCTATCGGTAACATAAAAATAGGAAACTGAGAAAAAAAGTAAAATAAAAATATTTTCCATAACCCTATCACATTGCATAACACTGCAAAAGCAACAATGATAAACATTATTTAACTAATTATATTTTGTTATCCTTGTAACAAGTTTTAAATATTATTCTATGTAACTACAATAATAATTACTTTTTCAATGATTTTCATTATGCAGGGTCAATTTCAGAAAAAAAAATTGTTAATGGCATAAAAAGTTTTGTGAGGTGGCCTCACCTATAAATAATGTAGGGCAACCTAATGCTAGTTTATAAGAAAGACTGGGACAAATGAGGTTGGCATCTATGGTAATTATTTGATAGTTTATTCAACCTTAGTTATTTATTAAGTTACTAGTTTTAAGTCCATAAATAGCAATAGTCCCAAAAATCTTGAACCAAATCGTGCAGGTGGATTAATTGGCCAATGATTGATAAAGAAAAAAAATTAAGAGGAATGGTCATCTTCCATTCCTCTTCATTTTTTTTAATATAGGACACGTCAAAATGACTTGACCCTGCCTGATGGTAAGCTAGGTAGTCTCAGGACTGGGGTCACCACTACATACACCGGTAGTGCTACAGACAGTGGCAGCCCTCAGCTTGACGGCCTCATCAAATGCTTTTTCACATCCCGTTTAAAGGCACCGGGACTATAGGAGGAAGAAAACACATGCGCTGGTAAAGAATTCTAAGTCTTTATGGTGCAGCCAATAAAAAAGGCACTGAACCGCTTGGTTCTTGGTGAAAAAACCCTCACACAGTGCAATCACACTGTGTGAGGGTGATACCTCAGCCTGGCACGTGTAGTTCTGTATAGGAAAACCTCTTAATGATTGGCCAGTAAATGCATCAATCATTAGGAGGACTGGTACTCTAAGTGATTGGTGCAGTAATTGGCCAATCAGTAAGACAGCCGGACCTAATAAGATTGGCCAATTAATGCACTTGCATGATTGGGTTCCAGATTTTTGGAACTATTGCTATTTATGGACTTAAAACTAGATATATCTATGACATGAAATTATTTTCAAATAAAGTAGTCTTAAAACCAGCTGAACATTGAAACATTCCATTTTGGATGTTATGTAATTTAACTTTATCAATATTAATGTTATACTGCTACAGATATGTACCATAAATTAGTTTAATTACTGTTAACATTTGAATTTGAATTCCTCATAAGTACTTTTCTACTGTCCTCATTCAAGGATTTTGCAATAATGCATATTTATAGTCTCTAGGTACAAATCATAAACTACAAGGACATTAGATGTTTAACCTGCTATTTTTATGAATAATTTATAATTTCAAGGCATCATACTATAATTTTAATTTAAACTTGCTACATAACATACCTACACAAAGTATAAAATCAATTAAGTATACAAGTATATTTTTTATATACAATCTTATTAGACTAAAGTAACACCACTATAAAGCCCAGTTCCGCATTCCAAATTCAAATTAAAGCGTAAAACTCTTAAAAAAAAACAACCACCACCATTAATACAAAAATTCACTTCAATTTTTTTTCTAAAGTTAAATGTTATTAACACTGTGGAACACTCAACTCACAAACTGGATGTTTTAATACTGCACTAGGAATGGTATTGATGCCTGAGCTAGGTCAAGGCGTCTAAATATCTATTTTAGTTCACTACCGACGGCCTTATAAGCATGTGACATTTTATTTAAATATGTATGAAAATAGTAAACATATAATAAACTCAGAGATTCTTGACTGACTGACTGACATTAAAAAAATGTTTATTGTGTATTCCTTTTCTTCTAGTGCAAATTGTAACTTAGAAAAACAAATAATGAAAACTATGCAGTTGCACTACTTACCCAACAGAATGGTAGTCCAATAAATGGTAACTAACGTTTTTCTTGATTTAAAATATTTTTTAAGTCACTATATTTCAATAATAGCACGTTATTATTTATTTTAAATGAATATTCAGTATTCACACCCACAAACGGAATTCCGCGGTCGAATTGCGTACTGTCATGTTGACATTAAATTTGTCAAATTCGATCGACTAAACTCAGCTGTCCCGTCAATTTGCGATTCTTGTTACGCAAAGTATTCTACGTTTCGTTGTTTGGCACTGTATACCAAAAACATACGCAATGACTACATTTTTCTTATAAGAAAAAGAGAAGTTATTGCACGTCCTAATTTTGTTTATGTTACCTAATTGTTTAGGTACCTGCCCACCAAATTCATGTTGCGCCTCCTGCCTAATTTAATAATATATGAGTGAACAGAAGTTACAAGTAGCGACATCTTTTAGTTTTGTGTCACACTTTAGATTGCTGAGACATGAGACAGCCCTGAGACACTGCAGCTGCAAGCAAGAGGCGTGGTCAGCATACAAAGTAGTATGGCTGCACCGGCTGCACCCATTAAGGAGAAAAACCAGCTTCACCTGATGGTATAATATGTACCAGCCGTGGCCATTTCGATTTGAACTTAAACCCTTCCTTCTAGAGATTTTTCTGGTTAGGTTTTTGAATAAAATTATTAAGTACATACTAGGTATGGTATTCAAAAGGAAAGTTGACGACATACCAGGTTCTATATCAGAGTTAGGCAGTATTATCACTTAATGATAAGTTTTCTGCTAGGATTTTTCAGTAGTATTTACCTAAGGAGATTGTAAAAGAAAGCCAGTAGACGGTAATAGACTCGTCCTTAGTACATGGGATTGGAAGGGGTAATTTATTAAATTAGCGAACATCGATATTATTATTTTTTGTAGACTATGTTTGAATACATAAATTAAAGCATTTTCTGTCTTTCAGGTGGGCGCGTTCAGAAATGATGACAACTATTCGGCTGTACCATTTCAAAACCTAGTAAGGGACACCACCATGAAAAAACGGGTCTTTGCATTTTGCAGCTAACTAGGCTATGGAGCATCGATTCATACTGTCAAAAAGTCAAAAATGACCTTAGTAATAGGATTTTGAAAATTGAAAAACCTAGCAAGTACTCAACCGTTGTTCAGTCGAAGGCAAAAAACCATTTCATTAACCTAGCAAGCCACATTGACAACTTTTAAACCTAGCAAGGGATGTACCTTGCTAGGTTTTTAAAATTGTCGTGCGACTTACTAGGTTTTTGAAATTGTCGACGGCGGCTGAATTTCGCGCGCTAACTTCAGTAAGTGACAAACCGTAACCGCATCCGCATAATTCGTTTATTATTGTTAAATGTAAATAGTAAAATATGTCTAAAAATCTGTTTTATAGGGCAAAGTTAATGTTGAGTGCCCTAAAAATGCAGATCTGTAAGCAAAATGATGTTTTGGTTGAACTGCAACTTTGACACAATCTGTTAATAAAACAAAGTGGGCCAAATGGCTTTAAGGGCTCGTTTTATGGCATTTTTCATCACTTCGGACGACAGATTCTCGCACTCGTGTCGAATAGTGTCCTTGAGGGCTTCCAGGGTCTCGGACTTGATCATGTCAACACGGAACTTTGAAAAACCCCACAAAAAATGTCTAGAACGGCTAAATCGGGTAATCTTGCGTGGTAATCCGGCGGGCCAGTGTAAATCACCAAAACGAGAGATGAGGCGACCCGGAAACGCCACCTTCGGTTGTGTGCCGTTGGTCCGTCCAACCATATATCCACCAGCCCTAATTCGTTCCATTGCGACAGAAAAAACTCGGTTAACATGGCTCTATAGCGCGCACCGATCACTATTCTCGTTTGACCACCGGCGTCCTCGAAAATTATGACCTGAGTACTCTTCCAGCGTGAAACCCACCCTGCAGTCACTTTAAGCGGGTGCAATGGCTCCTCATGCATCACTCGTGGATTTTCGGTGCCCCAGAAGCGATAGTTTTGCTTATTCACGTACCCGCTGAGGTGGCAATGAGCCTCATCGCTCATTATGATTTTGGTCGAAAAATCGTTCACTTCTTCCTCGAGATTTAGGATGGCTTGGGCGTAGATTACACGCGTTTGGCGGTCAACAGGCAGCAGCTGATGCACGGACTGGACTTTGTACGGGAACATGCGCAGGTCTTTGACTAGAATTCGCCTTAGGGACGACCGGCTGATGGCTAATTGCGAGGCACGGCGTCTGGTCGATGTTTCTGGCGACAGCTCGACATCCTCGCCAACACCGGCGATATTCTCGACGGAACGGCAGCGCCAGGGCAGGCCACTCTTGGCAGCGGTTCGTGTGGTCCCATAATCTTCAAGGCTGGTGGTCAAACGACGCAGTGTTTGAGCAGTCGGTGCTAGACGACCGGGGAATCGGCGATGGAATTCGCGTTGCGCCAACACCACAGACGAATTATTACAACAAAAAAAATAGGCCCGATTTTTTCGCGTTATTGGGGAGTGTATCGCTCCGTGACTTATTCACAATGCTCACTTGTATTCTAAATCTGTCTAGTTCATAAATGTCAAAACAGATTGATGGAGGGAGGACACGACGGTATCTCCCGTCCGAAATGAGCTGTCCGACTGGAAAAGTACCTCCGTCCTACAGAAGACCTCGGCCATAATAACCATCGTGTTGTGTTCCCGCCGGTGAGCAGGGTAGCCAGAGCTCACTGTACCCATCCTCACCCCCATCCCTTCCTAGCCTCCCCACCCTTTCCCTTCAGGGTAGGCAGCGCGTGGGTGACGCCCTTGGTGTTGCACACGTCCATAGGCCACGGTAAATGGTCATCGTGGCGATAGGTGAACTTATTCAACAATATTAAAACCCTTGTAACGGCACTTACTAGGTTATGAAATTGTTAAACGGGTTTAATCTGAATTAAAAAAACAATTTAATCCTTAGTAAGTGCCATAAAACGTGATCTATTTATTTATATGCAAAAATAGTTAACTCTGTGCAAAGCCAAGGATATACCGCATCTTTTGATCTAACTCTCATCCCTGTAGCTCTTCTAGTCTCGGTGCGGCATGGTCTCTAAGTGACCAACTCGTTTTTTGGCTCTCCTGTAAAATTTGTCTCGAGTCCCTTACTAGGTTTTGAAATGGTACAGCCGTATTGATAAAGGTATTTTGTTTTTAATTAAAAAAATATACCTATACATTTTGACTTCCACAAACTTTCCAACTCAACATTTTTTTTTCATATTTCTTGTTAAATATAGGTACCTAATCATCGGAATTTATTTTGTTCCAGTAAACGTATAAGAATATTCAGTACTGTACGGGTCATACCAATCAATCAGTTTTCTGTTGTACCACATAAAAGTTCCTTTTAATTTTGGCGAAGCATCAAAAATTAGATACAACACGACCTTCGCTGCTTCATCAGGTTCCATCTGCCCCCCACCGTTAGCCATGTCGGTCTTTATATGCCCTGGATGAACAGCATTTATCGATATATTCTCGTATTTACGTTGCTGTACTTTAGTCAAAGCTGTTAAAGCAATTTTGGATACTCTGTGCTCTGCATGCTTCCCGTCATCAGCAAAATCATTTTTATCAAATGTACCATTTTTAACACTTTCTAAATATTCATCAACAAATTCATTGATTTGTTCTGTTGTTAAATCTGGATCCATTAAGGTTTCAATCCATTTCTTGTTTTTTAAATTTGAAAGATGGCCACACGCGCTCGATATGTTGACGACCCTAGCGCCATCTCTTAGCAGCGGATACAAATATTTCTCAATTGTTAACAAACTCTTGTAGTTAATATCAATATTCCGTTTTGCCGCTTCGTAAGTTGGATAAACTTGATCCCATTCTAGAATAGCAGCATTATTTACTAATACATCCAAACCACCATGTTTTTCTTTTATAAAATCAGCGAATTTTTCAACACTGTTGCTGTCACTTACGTCAAGTTGATGATAAACAGGTTTCAATCCAAGTTCGTTCAATGTTTTTACCGCTTCTTGCCCTCTATTCTCGTCTCTTGATGTCAAATAAACAACGCCGTCGAACTTTTGACACAATCCTTTCACAATTGCAAGTCCTAGGCCTTTATTTGCACCGGTAACAACTGCTATTTTGGTCGCCATGTTATTTTACTAACATTGACATGCGCATCACCTGCGAGCGTAATGCTAAATGAAAGTTGAGTCATTCGCTCCATCATCGACCGTGACTTATAGGAGAGGAGCCGGTGTAGATCAACCTTCACCCATTTTATGCACATATAGAATAAATAGCAACCCATTTATGTCCCACTGCTGGGCACGGATCTCCTCTCCTCTAACGAGAGAGCTGAGAGGGTTTAGACCTTAATCCACACACGCTGGCCTAATGCGGGTTGGTGGAGTATATTTTTATAAATTGTTATTCATCTAATAACACCCATAATCATAAATTGCCTATTAAAAGGTGTTCATGGCTATTTCATGAGCAGTTTTTGCAGGCAAGCCTTAAACCATTATTGTTGTAATTAAATTTTCTTCCTCATGATAATACTTTCAATTGGTAATTAGAGCGGTGTATACCTACTTACCTATATCGACTTACCTGTGATAATTATAAATACTTGCTTGCCAGGTAGTCATGAACAAAAATAAGTACTTAGGCAAATCTACCGAGGCATATTCTTTGTTAAAAACTATCAATTAGGATTAAAAAAAATCCTGTTATCAAGAGTGAAAGTGAACAAATAAATTATTAAAGTTAATGTAGTTAATTAAAAATAGTCATAAACACTTTTAGATAGGCATGTAGATGATCTGGTTATCTGATCGGTGAAGGCTTCGACCAAGTAATAGACTTGGTCGGAGGGTGAAGGGCGGTCTTCACCGGCTCTTAGACCATTAATGACGTTTTGTAGGTAGGTATTGATAACGTAGTAGTTAGTACAATGTTGTTTAATTCGCATATCTATTGTTACGTTTTAGATAACATTATTTTTTTTGTTAAGCAGATGAGAGCAAGCACGATAGGTATAAGATACTTTTTGAGAGAAAAATAAATTAAGAGTTGGGTTTTATAAAATAAATGTAGGTATAATGCACGGCATTTAACTTGGCAAGATTTTGGAGTAGTGTGGGCCCCAGTACTCCAAAACCTTGCCAAATTAGATGCTGTACATTATATTTGTCTCTATGCGACGCATTTTGCCGCCAACAAATACCTATAGTGTAGATACGGCATCTAACTTGGCAAGGTTTTGGAGTAGTGGGACCCACACTACTACAAAATCTTGCCAGCAAGATTTTGGAGTAGTGTGGGTCCCACTACTCCAAAACCTTGCCAAGTTAGATGCCGTTGACTATATATTTTGTTTACCAGATTAGAAATTTAATTTTTTTGAGTAAGTATTTTCTTAATAAAATGCTGCTTAATTATTTAGTAGACTAACAATAATCTAATTGAGACTTAATAAATAAAGAGAATAGTAAATATTCTACGACATTCTACACAGCGCTCTCTAGACCCAAAGTAAGCATTGTTTAACTAGCTTGTGTTATGGGTTCTAGAATGCGGATAAACATACTTACCTATATATACTTTTTTTGTAAATACATACCTACACATTATACATAAAAACACCCAGACCAATGCAAATAGACATATTCATGCATACAAATATTTGCACTGAGCGGGAATAGAACCCGCGCCCCCGACTTAGCAGTCCAATGTACTACTGCTATGCCACAGAGGTCGTCTTAAATATATTTTTATTATTTTTCAAGCATATTTCTTAGTTGGAAATCAGTGCAATGACCATTTCCTTTTAACGCTGTTTTAAAATTTTATGGTCAAATAAAACAAAACTTAATAAAAAAAAATAATAGATTTATATTCTTCATTACCAAATACCATGGCTAGCTAAATCAGGAAGCGGATCGAACCAATCAACAAGTTTTCTATTATACCACATAAAACTTCCCTTCAAATTCGGCGAAACTTCCAAAATTAGATGCAAAACGATCTCAGCTGCTTCATCAGGGTCTATGTCTCCACCACCATTCGCCATATCTGTCTTTATATGTCCTGGATGAACAGTATTTATTGACATATTTGTATATTTCCGCTGTTGTATCATAGATAAAGCTGTAAAAGCAATTTTTGATACTCTGTACTCTGCATGCTTGCCGTCATCTGCAAAATCTTCTTTATTAAACGTCCCATTTTTAACACTTTCTAAATATTTGTCAACAAATTCATTGATTTCTTCAGTTGTTAATTCTGGATTCTTCAATATATCAATCCATTTCTTATTCTTTAAGTTAGAAAGATGAGCACATGGGCTAGATATATTAACTACTCTAGCGTCTTCTCGTAACAATGGAAACAAATGTTCTTCAACGATTAGTAAACCTTTATAATTAATATCAATACTTCTCTTAGCTGCTCCGTAAGTTGGGTAAACTTCATTCCATTCTAAAACAGCTGCATTATTCACTAACACATCAATAGCACCATACTTATATTTAACAAAATCTGCGAATTTTTTAACACTGTCTCCGTCACTTATATCCAGTTGATGAAATATAGGTTTGAATCCAAGTTCCTTAAGTGTTTCTACGGCTTTTAGACCTTTGTCTTCGTCTCTTGCTGTTAAACAAATAACTCCATTATATTTTTGACATAATCCTTTTACTACAGCAAATCCTAAACCTTTATTAGCGCCGGTAACAACGACAAACCTATTCGCCATTTTGTTTTCTATTAAATACTAATATTATCGTGTACCCTTTATATATTGACTTGTAACAGCGATAGTACCTATAGATAACAAGGCCACAATTAACACTTAACTAGTTTCCGCTCAATTATGTATTTATCGGTGATATTGTCTAACTATTATAAAATTGTAAAGTAGGTAGATAGCTGTTGGAATCTGTTCATTGAAGATATTAAAAAGAAAAAATTTAAAAATTCAAAAACCCGACTGCCTAAAAACTGAAAAGAAAAAAACAAGCAATTAGATTGATGTCCGGTGGTCTAGAAACATAACTGTACAGTCGGGATCCATTATTCAATCACTAATCCAATTTTTCAATGGATCCCGACTGTACAGTTATGTTTCTAGACCTAGACATACATAGTCTCGAAAAACATTACCCTCCTTTCTTCGGCAGTCGGGTACCTTTCTTCGGCAGTCGGGTAAAAAAAACTTGGGTTATGTATGAACGATTCTGAACACAAAAATATTTTCTGGAATGCTTGTCTGTTTGTTGTTGACGCATGTTTGATCACAATCGGTTGAGTAGAACCGGAGATATATAGTCAAAAAAACGTGAAAACCGACTTTCGCGCGGGCGGAGCCGCGGTCGCAGGCTAATTATATATAAATGTGCTTTATAACTTTTAGATAACTGAATGTTCAAACTTATAAAGGTGAACCAGTGCATCGGAATCATATTTAGTTCCACTTGGCTAGCTAGATGGCGTTAATACCAATTTTTAGATCGCGATATGGTTTGGTTCACCTTAAGTGTATAAGAACTGAAGCATTGTTCAGTAATACGATCGGAGCTTGTAATTCTGACAGCATTCGATAAACATTGTGGTGCCCTCTGTGGTAATACTCGTATACGTGTTTATACCAAATAGCCGTCTATCATTTCCTCGCTTACGACGAACCCGTTCCGTATTCAATCACTAAACAAATTTAATTCAGAGATCGTACAGTCCATGAACGTATAAAATCTACAGTACAGACAGAACGCGTTGAAGACAAGACTATCACAAAAATGGCAGTGGCTAACCATGTGTGAGTTTCGGGCACACAAATATTTGCACAGAGCGGGTATCAAGCTGAGGGCCGCCACTGTAGCAATACCGGTGTATGTAGTGGTGACCCCAGTCCTGAGACTTTGCCTTTAGCTTACCATCAGGCGATGTGAAGTCATTTTGATGTGTCCTTTTTCCTTTCAACCTAGCGTTAATCCCATTCGTATCCAAAGCTTTCAGCTCGGAGTCTGGGGTCCGCTTTACCAGTCTTAACTGCGGATTTGGCTGGACCTCGATATTTTCCGTGAAGCGACAGCCATCTGACCTTCACAACCCAACGGTGACATTAGGCGATATCAAAGCATTGCAGCTAGACCGTTGTTGTTGGACTTTTTAGACTCCAACTGCCCGTAACGACTGCAACCGCAACCGGGACCGACGGCGACGGCTTAACGTGCTCTCCGAGGCACGTTAAGCCTCGTTTTGTGTCCTATACTTATAAAAAAAAATCGAACCCGTGCCTCCCTGGTCGAATGCATTACCGCTACACCCAAATGCTTGACGCAAGTACCTACATGTAACATGTCATTTTAATTATCAATTTATAAACCCTCCACGAAAACTATTTCGTTAAGTAGCCATTATTTTTATATTTGAGGAAAAATAGTAAAAATGTCTTGCGTCTTTATTGAGGAAGCGTTTACCTAATTCAGATCTTGACGTCAATGGGCTTCAAATGTTAATAGTCCTACTAATAATATAAACGCTAAAGTTTGTCTGTCTGGATGTTTGGTCACGGGTTCAAGTCCCGTCCTGGATGATAATTTTTTCTGATCAGAAAATCATTGGGAACAGTTAGCATGCAATTGCTTTAAAATTTCATTCAATGAATCGGGCGGAGAATCTATAAATAATGTTTAAAAACAATTGCAATATTGTTTATTGTTACCGTAGTTCGAACGAATTACGGTAGATGGCTCCACCGGCGCCCTAAGCCGTAGAATATATCGGAAAATTTCGAGCATCTAGGATGCGTCCAGGTAGCTCAGTTGATCAGAGCATTACCCTTGTAAGGGACTGGTCACGGGTTCAAGTCCCGTCCTCGTTGATCATTTTTTTCGATCAGAAAATCATTGGAAATAGTTAGCATGCAATTGCTTAAAAATTTCATTCATATAAACAGGTTCCCGTGGATCACGGTAACGAGAATAGAATTTCACGCGAGCAGAGCCCCGGGCAACAGCTAGTATTACATAAAATGAACTTAGGCGGATCAGCACGTAGGTATTTATTGGATCACTATGTAGTAAGGTTAGATTGGATCATGGATTAAACAAACGTGGAAAGGTATAACCAAAGGAATAACCATCGTGTTGTGTTCCCGGCGGTAAGCAGGGTAGCCAGACCTCACTGGAGGGATTCTGTGCTTTCAGCGGAGAGACTTAGTGTCCTGGGTTGTCAGCACAGAAACTCTTTCATCCCCCCCACCCAATTCAAAATAATTCTCCCCTATTACCCCCCTCCAGGGTCGGTAACGCCAGTGTCACGCCCTTGGTTTTGCACACGTCCATAGGCCACGGTGACCGCTTCCTACCAGGGGCGGAAGTCTCGACAGATCGTTAAGGACTTTGCGATGACATTCGGTCGTTAAATTCGTAGCGACGTAAACTTATCAATATTTGCAAGTCGCGACTGTCAAACTTATCAATTTTTGTCGTTAAGTTTACAAATTTCATCGCAAACTTAACAATTCACCGTTAACTCTTTGCGAGCATTTTTGACAGCCCGCAAAGTGCTTTACGATCGTTAACTATGTAATTTGTTGTTATTTTTAGGTTATTAAATATGGAAATTGAACAATATAATCATAATGGAAATGTATTTGGTACAGGATTTCATTGTGCTTCAACGCAGGCGCGTTACTATCATCATCACATTATTTAACTACTACTTGCTGGCACTTTAGAGCCCGGTATAACGTATACGGAACTCCAAATAGGTTTCTGTGGGTTACACAATACACAGGCACCTATTTTAGGGATTAAAGTAATCTGTGTGCTATTTCAAACTATAATCTATCTAGTACCACAGGTTCATTCAGTAAAAATACATCCATCCATACAAATTCAAGTATTTCTGACAGTCTGTCTTTAGAAGATTATTTTCCATTAGGTAATAAGTGTTATGCTATATCACAATGTTTCATCATCTTAGCGTTGGATCCCAATTGCATCTGTAGCCTACATCTAGGTGCCAGGGTCTGCTTAGATCACACCGTTAGTTTCATTAATAAAAATATCAGACAAATGTTAAATTGTCATGTTTTTGTTATAGGGCTAGTTACTAGCATAAAATCAGTGACTGCTGATTGTAAACAAATATAGGTAGTACCTAGTGTTATATAGCTATTCCATGAATTAAATAAAACTAGTATACACATCATAATTATGCTTATTTTATTTCAAAATAAAAGTTATGTCATTTTCTTTATATGGAGCCTTCGCAGACAATAAGAACTTCTCACTCTTCACTTGGGCTAGATACCTCAGCCTACATCTTGGTACCCACTAACTACATGGGCTTGGGGAGCAGCTGCTGGCATCTGTAATGAAAGAGTATTTTTATTTTACTATATAAAACTTACAGCTAATAAGGAAGGTACAATAATTATTACAATTATAAGAAAAAGATCAGTGACAAGATTTAACATAAAGATAAGACAAATTTTATTATATAATACATAACATATCTATTATTATCTATATATATTATATACTGTCTCTTATCTTCTATACACACTATTCACTTATTTTCCACTTTTCAAAGTCTCCTCCCGCAGGTCTGTTGCTGTACATCTTTTTCTTATTATGTACTTTTATCTAGTTGTGTGTGTGTACATAAATATATATAAATAAATATTACTTGCATAACAAATTTGAAGAGGAAGAAAGCACAACAGAAAGAAACAAGGCAAGTCTAAGCTATATAAATTAACGGAGCACTTCAACCGTTCCCACCTAGTACTAGTCCCCAAGGAATAGATTGCTTTGGGTCTATTGTGTCAATGAGATTAAACTATTTCAATCTGGATTATGTTTTAACTAGCATTCGTTAAAACATTTTTTTGATACAGCCTTGATGCTACTGTATTGCAATAGGTCATAATATTTAGTTACAAGTATATAGTACTCTTCTGATTAAGAGTGAATTAAAAGAAACGATACCTTGCCTTGATATCCATTACCTCTTCAATATTGATGCCAGTGTTACTTTTAGGTGAGAAGTTTTCTCCATTTTTCTTTCCAATCAGTAGCAACCTTTCATCAGCCAATTCCAAAATGTACTAGGTGCTGCTATGCAGTGGAACGTCTGCAGTGAATCTATAAATTTAAATCATAAAATATTAATATTAATACTTTCAAGTACGTTTAACAAATTGGATTTGAAAATAAGATTGTAATCTATACCTACTTACTTGATTCACGTCGGACGGGAGCCAACGTGCTTTGATATAAAAATCCGGATTGTTGGATCCGGATTGATTTGTGGTTGACATTATTATAATTTATTGCAGTTCACAGTTTACATTTTTAAATTCGTAAAGTATCCAACAATTTCACAATTTATTAAGTTTATTTAAGCTGACAGCTGACATGTTTTTTTTATTATTCTGTTTGACATGCAAAAATGTTGCAAGGAGGTAAACCTTAATTTCCTTTCATATTTTACAAAATAATTAAATCCTTTAAAATGGTTTGAGTAACTTAAACAATTTGATTAGAAGGCAATGTCACAAAGTTAAAATACATAGTTTCTGTAAAACTTTTCCGTTAAAACTATTAATATCATGAATAAGTATGTAACAAATATTCCCCACTGACTGAAAATGTTATTACACGTCAACATTTTATGCTCAAATTTACCAGACTATGAATACGAATTTCGTTATGCTAACTGTCATCGTAAAGCACACATTTTAACAATTTTCGTCGGTATCTCAATTGAGCAGACTACCGTTTGTCGCAAGCGTCGTTACTGCAACCGAATTTTGTCGGTATGTTATCTTACGAATTCGGTAGCAAACTCGTAGCGATTCATGTACAGACTGCCGCCCCAGGTATATAAAAAAGGTTAAATAGACCGATTTTGTAGATAGGCAAGACCAGTTAGGTTAGGTTAGGTTAGGTTATGTTAGGTTAGACACATTGACATTTAGGTCCTCTGTTTTACGTGCAGAAAATTCTACGGATACCTACCAATTTCGTCACAAAAGGGGTCAGTTATGTGGGAATCGAACCGACTTAAACCGCACGCCGCCGTTTTGGGTCTTGTAGCTAAACCGCACGCCGCCGTTTTGGGTCTTGTAGCACTAGAAGGTATTTTCGTCACATCCCGGCTTCGAGATGATTCCCTCAAGTTTGGAAATCACGATATCCCCGTCATGCCCCCGGTAAAGGGTGGGAAGAAGCGTTTACTCGCGCCTCGGCAAAGTGACAAAGCCCTTCAATAAAAAAATTCTGACCACACACAGACAAAACCACATTATTATTCTATTCATGTATTTAAAATAGTCCTTAAAGTACGCCGACTAATTCGACGTGCGTGCCTGCGGTACTTAGTTACAGATTTGACTATTAATTAAACGTAATGTCGAGGTTAGACACGGGAAATAACATTATATTTGTGAGTTTGTGATCTGTTTTATTTATTTATGTTTATAAAGTAAAAAATATGGGTACACAAGCTGTGCCCGCGACTTCGTCCGTGAGGTTATGGTTTTAGGGTTTTAATTTTTTGCGTTTTACCAATCTGTAAGCGAAAGACAGACAGACAGAAAAACAGATTAAGAACAATGCTTTTGTTTTATGTATCGTACATACACTCGTAATAATATGCCTTTATTTAAAACCTGTTATTTCAATATTACAAACATACACTTCAATTTCATATAGATGTTTGTATAGAATAGATAGTAGGTATGTGGAAATATATAGATATTGAATAAATAGATAGTTTTAATGTTCTGATTAAAATACGGTGTTAATTTGATATTCATCTATACATACCTATAATAAATCTGTAACTGATCGGTGTCTGTACATGGAAGATAAATGAGAAAAAATACTATTAGGGGACTTTATGAATGTAGGTAATAGATGCCAAAACAATGATTTTTAGAATTTTTGTCTGTTTGTCTGTTTGTCCGCAAATTTTTGTGCGCGCAAAAATCAAAAACTACTGGAGGGATTTTGATCTAATTTGGCATGATTATATTTCATAGTTCTGGGCAACATAAGGCTATTTTTTATACAAGCTGATACCCGTGGCTTCGCCGTCGCTTCGTTTAAGTATAGGTCGTTTTTGGTCATAATATATCGCCGGTTTTACTTAACCAATTACAACCAAACATACGGTAAATTTTTAGTCTAAGTAAGACCTTTCTAATAAAAAAACCGCATCAAAATCCGTTTGGTATTTTTTACGTCCATCGCGGGCGGAGCCGCGGGCAACAGCCAGTATTGTAATAAAAGTAACCATTAGGTACTTGAAGATAATATTATTAGACTGATTTTATATAAGTAGGTTGTACCAGTTGTGCCTACTATCCTGGCAAGAATTCCGGTTTCCTTTATTATTGGTCTACTTACTTACAAACATATTGACATAGCCTTATCACCTTGGTAGGTACTATGTAATGTATTACTCGTAATTATGTAATCTAGGGAAGCTTGTTTATTTGTCCTCAATGCTTGGATGGTATCATGAATACGAAGCCGGGACGGTTGAACTAGTAGAAATGATAACATTGAAAGACTTAGGGAGCATAAAATATTTATTGATAAGTAGGTAAGTACTTCATTTATCTGTTCATTGTTGTTATAAGATGACATTATTTTGTCATTTTTTATCTTATTAACTAGGTACCTACTAGATGTTAAATAAATATCATTTAGGTTATTTTTTATACTGTTGATTGATGGCACTTGCTAGACATCTATAGATACATCTAGTATTCAAATAAACAAAGTTAGTATTTGTGTGTAGGTACCTACCACAGAATACATCAATATCAATACATTATATAAGGGTGTACTATGCCAAATCGAATGCCAAATAATCGAATATCAATTGATCGACAACTATAAATCGAACATCCAAATACTCGAACGTTCATGAAATCGAATGTTTAATACATCGAACATTCAAAATATTATACACTCAATACATCGAGTGTTCAAAATATCGAATGTTTGGTTAATCGAGCGTTCAACGCATCGCATATTCATTCTATCGAAATATCAATATACTTAGGTACTGAATACTTTTTATATGGTAAAACACAAAATTTACTGATAAATCACATGTTAATTTATTATTATATGCAATTAATTATTACCGGTGAAAGGTACCTACATTTTAATATTTTGTGTGAATTGAAAATGAAATGTATCATTTTATTAACATGCGTAACTTTTCGTAAAAACAAATCAGATTTATTTCTGAACGATCAGTTATGTAAGTCATATTTATTTCATACTACCCGCATACATTGTAATATTGTTTTCACCGGGTATACCACCTTATAAATGTAATGTTCATCTACAGAAAGCATTGTGACTGAGTAGTGCATTACAAGTAAATTTTGTGAAAAATGTCTGTAGGGTCTTATTATAAGCCAGAATTGTCCCAAAAACGCAAGCCGGTGTTAGTTTTAGATGGCTATTTAATGGCAATAAACAAAAATATTAATAACAAGTTCTACTGGCATTGCTCCTACAAATATAAATACCATTGTAAAAGTACTGCAACAACAAAGTTGCACGGAAGTGAGGAGCATTTGTTGGAAAGTTATGCAACACAGCATAATCACGCACCAGATCCTGGTAAGGCAGATGAACTACGTTTTAGGAATTCCCTAAAAAGTGATGCTACCAGCTCACTTGATAAACCGAGTCAAATTATTCAGCGAAATGAGGCTAACATTTCGAAATCAAGTTCGTGTGCTCTTCCAAACAAAATAGCAGCAGCGCAAATTATACGTCGAGCAAGACGACAAAAAATGCCAAAGGAACCTATTACTTTGGACGATATAAATATCCCCGATAGATTGCAGACAGTTGACGGGGAAAGATTTTTGGGACGTCAGGTTAAGTTTGAAGAAAGCTATGTTCTATTATTTGCAACGAAATCAAATTTAATGCTATTAAATAAATCACAGGTTTGGGTGATGGATGGTACATTTGCAACATGTCCCATACTTTTCAGACAAATATATAGTATACATGGTTTGGTGGACATGGGTACAGATCGTTATTACGTACCTTTAGTATATGCGTTTCTAACAACTAAGACGCTAAATTGTTACTTGCATTTTTTTCAAACACTAAAGGCATATGCTCTAGAATATGACATAGAATTGAACCCAAAAGTAATAATGACGGATTTCGAGATGGCGGTAATTAATGGTGTTAGACAAGAATTTCCTGATGCGCAACACAAATGCTGTCTATTCCACTTGGGTCAAAATGTATGGCGTCAAATTCAAAAAAATGGATTGCAAACTAAATATGGTCAGGATGCTGAATTTGCTGTTAAATTAAGACACATTATCGCACTGGCTTATTTACCCCAAGAAGAGATACCAGACGCTTTCGATAAATTGAGAGAAGAAGTGTTACCCGACGAGGCAAATGAAATCACCAACTGGTTTGGAAAATATTATGTTTGGGGAAATATGCGTTCTTGTGAGATGGAAAATAATAAATTATTTATATCACGCTCATCACCGATGTTTCCACCTTCACTGTGGTCTGTTTTTGAAAACAATACACTGGGTTTTCCTAGAACTCAAAACAACATTGAAGGATGGCACAGAAAATGGAACACGTTGCTCGATAAGCACAAACGGGGTCTTTATGCTACCATAGAATTTTTAGGTAAGGAGCAAGCTATAACAAATAGGAAAATTGAAAAGGCAAACGCGGGATTGGGTCCTACTCCACAAAAAAGAGGCAAAAGAAATGATAATGTTATTAAAAAAATATTGGATACTAAAAACAATATGACATTATTAGAGTTTCTACGTGCAATTGCAATTCACACAAAATATTAAATCAATTCACACAAAATATAAAATGTAACTACTTAATATTTTGTGTGAATTACATTGCATAATTAATTATATTATTATGTTCATTTAACCGGTAATAATTAAAGAAAACTTGATTGTGATTTATTCGTAAATTTTGTGTTTTTCTTGTATTCTACCATATAAAAAGTATTCAGTACCTAAGTATATTGATATTTCGATAGAATGAATATGCGATGCGTTGAACGCTCGATTAACCAAACATTCGATATTTTGAACACTCGATGTATTGAGTGTATGATATTTTGAATGTTCGATGTATTAAACATTCGATTTCATGAACGTTCGAGTATTTGGATGTTCGATTTATAGTTGTCGATCAATTGATATTCGATTATTTGGCATTCGATTTGGCATAGTACACCCTTATATAAAACTCAAAGTCCTGACTGACTGATTGACCTAGAGACAACGCACAGCCTAAACCACTGGTCGTAGAGACTTGAAATTTGATGGGTGTGTTCGTTTTGATGCGTAGAGGTGTACTAAGAAAGGATTTTTAAAAATTCAAACCCTAAAGCCCTTAAAAGGGTCCAAAAAGGTACTTTTGTTAGAACTCAAGAACGGCTGAACGGATTTTGATGATCTATGATTTGTTAGATTTGTCTTCGCAGCGAATAGCATATAAGAAAATTAAAAAGATATGATTAATTCATGAAATAAAGAAATAATAAGAAAATTAGATGTTCGCAGACGTTTTTATCGCCATCTATAATTGTTGTCATGGCAACAGGAACTAAAAGTGACTCAGTCTAAATTTTAATCCTTTGTTTCTTTTTGCTCAAAGGCAAAGAGGATATATTTATTTTTAGGGTTCTGTGCTTCAATAGGAAAACACGAAACCCTTATACTTAGGATCTCTTCGTTATCCGTCTGTCTGTCTGTCAAGACCTCTTTCTTAGAAACACGTAGAGGCATCTATTGAATTAGATCAAAGGAATGTTGCGGATAGGCATTACACAAAGCGTAATATCCAAACTGTGGTCTCACTATCGAGTCACTTACCAACCCCAGGCCTGCGCTCATGGAGGACGGAGGTCGTTGAGTGGCCTTTCGCCACGTGAGTGAGTCACCTGCACCGCAACCGGAGATTTTCGTGCGGAAAGCCCCACGGATCTCTCCCCTCCGTAGTAGGGACGTAATATCGGACTTGACTGACCAAAATCGCATTCCGTCTTGGGTCTAAAGGGTAGGTGGCCCATGACCCTGAGCTATCCAAGACTCACTGATGGGCATGGCTGTTTTGGTGAGTTCCTGCATTGTGTAGGCCGGGCGCTGACGCCCAAATGCCACCGTTGCCGGGGCTACTCCGTGGACACTTCGCCGCTTCACACATTGGCAGAGTGTCCAGAGTGAATAGAGTGGCGTCATATCCTTGAAACAGACGTCGGTGTAGGGAGCCTCATGCTCTGGCTCTGGTGCCGACCATGGTCACCATAGAGTGTATGTGGAACGTGACCGCTTTTTTTGCGAGGCGGTAATGAGCGCAGAAACAGCAGCGGAAAAGCTACTGGAGATATCTAGCACTGCCGGCCCTTGCCGTTGAAGGTGCACCGGGCGGCGTAGTTCGCAGAACTATTTCCGTTCTCCATGATTGCGGGTCTAGGGTGACAGTCGGGGCTAACTGTCACCCTAGCAGAAGCAGGCCCAGGGTGCCAGGACGTTATGTTTCCACGCGTGCTTTTTTATAGATAAGGTCGAGGTTTCTGGGATATCCTTTCTAGGACACACCGGATCCCGGGTCACATAGGCCGATATGACGAAAGACCGTGCGATTTTAGTCAGTAGGAGTCCGACATACTAACCTCTCCGTTGCCGCGATAGCTCCGTTGAGGTGAAGCCCGACGGGGTTTTCGCACGGAGAAAAAGAAAGGGTACTTCCTTTTGGGCTAGAATCCAGATATTTTGCAGAAAGTAAAATCTTATGGCAAAGGTAAAGGTAGAAGTTTGAGAAAGCGTAAATATTACCCACATCACCAAAAAAAATCTGTGGGTACCTATGTCTGTCAGTCAAGACAAGAAGCACTGCAGCAAAGCTAAGTTCGTCCCTCAACCCAGTGTTGTACGGAACCGGGACGGTTTTTATTATTATACACACGGGTTATTATACTCTTTCTTTAGTTTCAACTTTTTGAATGTCAAATCAGGTTGTCAAAATGTCAATGTCTGCATAGCAAGATTTTAATAATAAAAACCGATAAAACCAGATTTTCGGAAATAAATAATGTTTAACTAATTTGAAATAGTGCATCGAATGTGAAAGTGCAATGCAACAATGGTAAAAGAGTTTATCAAAGGGCCTCTTCCAAGTCACACGGGATACATACGCGGGATCAACAGTTCATAAGATCAACAATCAATATTTCAACGCTTGGCCAGAGCAGCTATCTAATCCCCATAAAATCTCCATAAAAGGACAATGATGGTAGACAGACTGGTTTTGGTCGCGATGTACGGCACTTTACCTTGAAGGATTTGATAGGACTCGAGCTGAAATATATACTTTTAGCTGCAACCACTGTTTGCCAAGGAATAGACACATTGAAAGTTAGTACGGGTAGTCCCTCAGTTTAAAAAAGACTTGGTGACGATAGTCAACATTCACGCGGGCGGAGCCGCGCGCGGGTAAGCTAGTAATTCTATAAAGAAATAGCGAAATAATTTGTTTACTTGCGATGGACGCAAAACTACTGAATGAATATTTAATTGGAAAGGTCTTATATAATATACTTAAAAATTGGCTTTTGTTTTATTGAAACTGGTTCAGTAGAACCGGAGATCTGACCAAAAAACGATAATCGAATCCATAAAAGGCGGAACCACGTGCATCAGCTAGTAAGGAATAGTTATAATTAAAAGTTAAAATTAAAACTCTACAACTCCAAAGTTGAATTAAAATTTGATTTTTTGTGCATCCCACGAGTGCAATTTCCAACTTTTTCAGTCCATAAATTTCGCAGGTAAACTTTTGTTCCGTTCTTCAGTAGACATTTTTACACTGATTATGCTAACTAATAATAAAACTAAACAGTTTGTTTGTTTAGAATCGGCAGCGCCAATGTGATGCGCTTGGTTTTGTACACGTCCATGGGCCACAGTCATAATGACCGCTTCTCATCAGGTGGGCTGTATGCTTGTCTACCACTTAAGCGGATTGAAAAAAATATGTAAATTAGTGGTGTCTGTACCTACATCAAAGATATTTTAAATAATAATAATAATAGCAACCTATTTATGTCCACGGGTCTCCTCTCCTCTAACGAGAGAGTTAAGAGGGTTTAGTTTAGACCTTAATTCATACACGCTGGCCTAATGCGGGTTGGTGGATCGGATATTTTAAAACTTGTGTTGAATTAATGGTGCTGAATAAAAAAAAATATCTGTTCTTTCGTGATAGAAAAATAACTCATCATTCTCTGAACCTTTTTCCCAACTCAGTTGGGGTCGGCTTTCCAGTCTAACTGTGATGCGGCTGAACTTCGAGATTTTCCGTGGAGCGACTGCCATCTGACCTCCACAACCAATGGTCATTATGACCGATGGCGATATGGAAGTTCAAAGTTAGACTGCTTGGAATAGAATTAGATAAGTACGAATTTTTTGATAAAAAATTGCCCATTTTGGATTCCAATTTGTTGAGTAGAACCGGATTATTAGCAAAAAATGGAATCATTGGTTACTTGGAAGCGATTGGCGATATACACCATCTCGGGTGGAGCCGCGAGCATCAACTAGTTTTGAATAATAGCCTTTACCGGTAGAAAGTAAATTAAAAGTTTTGCTCACGAAGGAGTTTATAAGCCCAACACTAAGTTTGAAGTGGTTACACTTTAGCTAATTAAGAGTTGGGCCGCTAAGGTATTCCTACTCATTAGTTATAGGGACTTAAGGGCCATGTCCTTTGAGAAGAGCTGTAAGGGTTAAGGGCTTAACCGGTTCTTAATAATGGTAAATCCCATGGCTAGGGTTAGTAGTGAAATTTTTTTTTTAATTTACTTCGAAAAATTTTTCGATTAAAATAAAAGTTATAAGGTATAGGCTACTTCTGAGATTGGTGACAATTTTATTTTACGTGTTCTTAAGTTTCTAAAACACGCGTTTCCTCAACAAAGTTTTACTGAATTAGACCCCAGGATGGGGTCACATTGTGAACTAAATGTCAATTTACTACACATTAGTCTAGTTTTCAAGTAAGTACATTTTGTAAGTGTCTTTTTTAATAGTCTAACTAAGTATGCAGAATATACTTAAAAATGATTTTTGACTTTGAAAACTTTTATATTTTTATTTTACATGAAACTTAAAACTAAACAAGGCCCTACAACAATCCCAACTTCACGGCTTATACAGAAAGACTATAACAAAATTGAAGAAATAAAAATACATATAAAATATTGACGTCAAATAATTGATGGGACGCCGCTTTCAACGTGCAAATATTTTTTTGGCTAAAACGTGACACATTTCATAAAATAACCGGACAGTATCAACACTGACTACTCGTATACCTACTGGATACATTGTAACACGTCTACGTAATACCAATTCATTTTGTATGTCTACTTTTTGGGGCCCGCGGTGAAAGTTGGCGATTTTAGACTACATGTCTTTTTTTGGTTATCTTTTTTAGCTTTTGAGTGTCTGTGTGTCTTTAGAGGATTTTAACATGCGTTTATAATAGCAACCCATTTATGTTCCACTGCTGGGCACGGGTCTCCTCTCCTCTAACGAGAGAGCTGAGAGGGTTTAGACCTTAATCCACACACGCTGGCCTAATGCGGGTTGGTGGATCGGACATGTCCTTAAAATTTCTTCTAGGACATGTGGGTTTCCTCACGGTGTTTTTCCTTCACCGTCAGCAGATGGTAAATCATGTGATTAGCACATATAAATTCCACAAAGTGAGATTCACATTGGTACTGTCCGGCCGGATTCGAACTCGATACCTCTGAGCAGAGGCCGCGTCCTTATCCATTCAGCTATCATCGTTTTTTCAGCAAGCTTTTATTAACAGTTGCTTATAATACCGTTGTAATTGAATACCCCGCTATTACTGAAACTAACAAGGATTAAATGTTATTTTTCTTAATTTTATATTTCATTCCTCTCTTATAAACATCCTCCAAAGAAGCTCTATAAATTTAAATTCAATTTTTTATACAGAACCGCCAACAGAGTACATTTTAAATCATCCAATTTGGTTGGTAATCCTGCCGGTCCCCCGACATCGAGTGTATAGATTAAAACTGGTGGCCATAATGAATGCAAAATGTTTTCATTTGGGCACGTGGCGCCGCGTTCTGTGGCACTCCCCGTGTCTTCGGGGAGTGCCGCGGAGTCACATGAATTAATACGGATTGAGCTGTTATATAGTGACGGAAGGAATAAAATTATTTAATCAGCGATTTGGTATAATTAATAGGTACCTACATAATAGTTACCACATTGCAATAAGATAGTTTCTTCCTTAGGTTAAACCAAGCGCAAACTCACAATCGTACCTATGTATGTGCAGGCTGTATGTAATAAAACATAATTTTAACAAAATAAAAAATAAATGATAAAAAACTTAAAAACCTTTTTCGGTTTCACCGCTGGAAGTCAAGTAACCATAGATTGAAATGCATAAAGTACATTTTTGGAACTTAGTTAATAAGGGTTTAAATGAATCAGAGATGGTTTTAACCCTAACTGTCCGTCGCTGTGGTTTTGTAAGGACTTATTTGGGGTATTTCTTGAACCATTCCATTATGTGGATATACCAAATATGAGTAT
Organism: Lithosia quadra; assembly: GCA_963576445.1. NCBI lineage: Eukaryota > Metazoa > Arthropoda > Insecta > Lepidoptera > Erebidae > Lithosia > Lithosia quadra. Next base: position 9,061,972 of record OY754896.1, read on the forward strand.
TTATGTGTAATATTTTTGCTGCTAACATACGTTTTAGGTGGTTATAAGGGATATAAACGTTTGTCTTTTAATTATTGTGCGAGTAACATCAGAAAATCGTTTGATCTTTTTTTGGACTAGAAGTTATTTAATACCTAATCAAAATATACAATAAATTAATTAAAACTAAACCAATTAAACTAAAGTATATAATCAAAATATATATGTATACCTAAATGGTTTAAAATACTAGGTCCCCTCGGCAGTTTGCATAAGATGTAGGGCATTCCCGCTCTGAATTGCTATAGAATACCTACTTTGGGTGAGAATATTGCCTGCATGGGGATTGGTGATCCCCATGAATGTTAGTAGGTATATTTACTGGTCTTCTAGTTCTTGCTTACTAAGCAACAAAATCATCATCAGAATTAATACTCGCAGCAAATTTCCTATAAATCTCACTATCCTTTCTCAACCCATCCTTCCCTTTAAAATAAGGAAATTCATTATCAGTAGCTAAGTAATAAATCCCAGGCTTATCAAACTTAGCTTCGAGACCTAGATAGTTAGTTTCCGTACTATTGAAGCACTGAGCAAACCTGGCTTCTTGTACAGTATCACACTTGACTGCTACAAACTTCTTTGGATGTTCCAGAGCTTGCCACCAGTATATCAGCGCTCTGACATGGCTACACACTATCAGGCAAGGTATGTAAGGAATATCGCTAGGTTGGAATTCTCCTCCGTTTACGTAAATATCTAAATGACCTAAGGTTTCTGCTGTACCGAAACCATCTATATTAGTGTGTATTACATCAACTTTGTCCGCATCCGTTTTGAATAGTTTGTTTTCTGGAGTTAAGCCTCGGAAACACGGTCCTGCAGGATCTAGGCCAGTTAATCTTGAAACCTTTCTTCCAGTGGTTCGGTAGAAGTATTTAGCAGCATGAGCAGCGACATGGGCTCCCAGGCTGGCACCGACCAGTTCAATATCTTCAGGTTGGAGTCCGGCTTTTGTTAGTTTAACCAGAAATTCACCAATTTTCTCTCCAATAATTCTTACTAGGCGCACCGATCTGTAATGAGGTTAAACTACAATTTATTACAAGCTGTTGTTTAAAATTTTTTTTTTTAAAAAAGCTTTCATTATTTACAATATTGCATTGTCATGGGACTAACATAAGTATGCCAAATTTCAGCTCAATCGGATAACCAGAAGTGGTCGAATAATGGCTTGCAAGATTTGATAACAGACAACGGGACAGGTGAAATTAAATAAAAGCTTGAAATAAAATAGCCTTCCTTGGGCACCCATCCCAGGGATGAAAAGAAACCTGTTTGTTTTTATATGCTATGATCTATATTTGTATTAAATACCAGCCAGAGCCAGAGGTTCCCGTGGGAAGTGCTAACCAGGATTCGAACGCGTTACCTATTTTAACACATAAGAATTTTATATTTAACATTGAACATTATCACTGCTTATCAATTATCCCGTGACAAGCAATTATTAACTATTTAGAATCAATTACAATGATGTATTGTCATGCGATGCATACTACGGAAGTCATGGTATAACGCATGCAGTAATTATAATAGATAATTGTTTAATCAATTATCATAATTATCATAATTATTATTATTTCTGTTCGCTGCGAGGTTCTTCAGTTAAGCAAATTGAATGCACATTACGCGTTAAGCAAAATAAATGACATAGGTAATTACGATTTAGTGATTTCCTAGAATCGTTTGCAATTGTTTTTTTTCGTCAAAAACAAAAGTAGTTTTAGTAACCAATTTTATGAAAGTAAATACCCTGATCGATTAATAAATCAACTAGTTTATAATAATAGGTTCTAGAATGTGGATAAACATAGGTAGATACAACGATTTTTTTTTCTGAATACCTATGTATTATGAAACACTTAGAAACGCGAATATAGTTACATGAATAAGTATTAAATATGTATTTCTACTTAGCGGGAATTGAACTCATATCCTCCGATTTAGTAATCGATCCATTTACCACTACACTAGGGAAGTCATCGAGATATAAAGTGGCCTTTATATTCCGCTTCACTGAATACTATAAAGAATAATAAAAAAGGAAATACCAATTTATTTAACGTTTTCCGTTTTCATCCTACATTTTTCATCCCACGAATATTTTTTTCAGTTTCAATCCACAATGAGAGGCAAAACAGAGGAAGGGAAATAAATATTTTCAAATAAATCATAGAATATTAGTAAAAAATATCTTACTTTGGGAAAACATAATTGAGTATCGCAGCGGTGTCTGAAATGAAGACATTGTACCCTCTCTTGGAGTACGAAGAAGCGATGGCCTGTGAGTGTACCAACGAGGAGCTCTCTAGATAGCCCCCTGCATATACAACTGTCTTCCTGTTCTTAAAATCTGAAAGAAATGGTTCAATGTTAAGAAAAAACAAAAAACGTTTAAATTACTAGGAGGTAGGCACGACGGTATCTCTCGTCGAAATGAGCTTTCCGATTGGGGAAGTATACCTAAGCCCTACAGAACCGCGGCCATAAAAACCATCGTGTTGTGTTCTCGGTGGTAAGTAGGGTAGCCAGAGCTCACTGTACCGTTGCTCCCCTTCCTAGCCTCTCCACCCTTTCCTACCCTCGCCCCTTCCCTTCAGGGTTGGCAGCGCGTGGGTTACGCACTTGGTATTGCACACGTCCATAGGCCACGGTGACCGCTTCCCATCAGGTGGGCCGTGTGCTTGTCTGCTACCAACTTGGTAGGTATAAAAGAAGATGAAAATCCAACTGCTCTTGAAAAGATTGAAACAAGTTTGTTAGCAGGCGATACCCATTCAAATTAATGGGTACCGCGTTGTATTTTTCATTTTTTAATCATTTATTTCTATATGGATGCGATGGTAGGTAAGGACGCGGCCTCCACTCAGAGGTATCGAGTTTGAATCCGGCCGGACAGCACTAGTAGGATTTATAATTATGTGCTAATCACATGATTTACCATCTGCTGACGGTGAAGGAAAACATTGTGAGGAAACCAACATGTCCTAGAAGAAATTCTAAGGACATGTCCGATCTACCAACCCTCGCTCGTTAGAGGAGAGGAGACCCGTGCCCAGCAGTGAGACATAAATGGGTTGCTATTATGATCATTTATTTCATCTTAAGCCTGGTTAATCATCATCATCCATGATTATGATCATTTATTTCATCTTAAGCCTGGTTAATATTGAAATGAAAATGTTTCAGTCTATAAAATTGCTTTAGTTATAATAAAAGATAATATAAAAAAGCTCTTAGACCAAATGAACAAAGTTTTCAGTTTCGCATGAATATTAATATAACCAAAAAGGAGTCCACATTGCTAACTAAATATTCATCTTGGAAATAGATCGTCCAATTAAAATAGAAGTATGTACCTAATTCCTTAGGGATAGGGATGGGATGGGAAACCATAAGTCTTTTAGCATATTATTATGCCTAACCGCAAAATCAGCAAACTGGTTATTTTTATTAAACGGTTTTATTTAAATTGACCCGTTTGTTTGGGTCAAATCTAGTAATTGAAAATTGACCCCCTTTCAGTTGTCTGATTGGACTGATATTTAGCAGAAGTTTTTAGTTCTGATGACAATACAATTTAAAACCGTTTAACTTAAAAAAACATTTTTTATGTTATGTTAAACACGTCAACATGACTTCACCTCGCCTGATGGTAAGCTAAACGTAAAGTCTCAGGACCAGGGGTCACCACTACATACTCCAATAGTGCTGCAGTGGCGGCCCTTAGCTTTGATGGCCTCATCAAATGCTTTTTCACGCCCCGCTGAAAGGACCCGGGACTGAAGGAGGAAGGAAACACATTGTGCTGGTAAAGAGTTCCAAGTTTTCATGATGCGACAGTGAAAAGTGGCACCGAACCGCTTGGTTCTTGAAGATTCTCTATGAAGGTTACGAATAATTATAATTCCCAAAGCCCTCCCCACACCAGAGTCGGCAGCGCGAGTGTGACGCCCCTGGTGTTGCACACGTCCACACGCCATGGTGACCGAATCCTATCAGGTGGGTCGTGTGCTTGTTTGCCACCAAAGAGGTATGCCCACATAAATTATATTAAATAGTAGCCTCTGTGGCGTAGCGGTTGTGCATTCGACTGCTACGTCAGGGGGTTCGGGTTTGATGCCCGCTCAGTGCAAATATTTGTATGCATGAATATGTCTATTCGCATTGGCCTGGGTGTTTCTATGTATAGATAATATGTATGTATTTACAAAAAAAAAGTAAGTTTATCCGCATTCTAGAACCCATAACACAAGCTAGCTAGGCTTTCTTTAGGTCTAGAGAGCGATGTGTAGAATGTCGTAGAATATTTATTATTATTACCTATTTATTTTTTGCTAGTGCAAGCAGTATTTGTTATCACTAGGTAACTCACCTAAAGTCTTATCGCTGATTACCGCTTTAGCTGCGGTGTCTATCTGATACTTCTTCTGTAAAATCTGACCAGTGTTTGTAATCTTATGTATGGCGATCTGAAATTCCTGCATCATGTGGGGGCTGATGCTGACATTTTTTAACACACCTGGGCCTGTAATAAAAAAACAGTTAAATGAAAAATTTGGTCAGTGTAAACTCTGCGAGGTCGAGGTCGACCCCGGCTTGCTTGCCCAGTTACATGTGCCTTACATATTTGGTGTGTCATTTGCCCAAACCACCTTAGCATACCCTTTTCAATTCTCGTTACAACATTCTCTTTCAGGCCGCACCTTTTGGCCGCGGTTTTCTGTAGGGCGGAGGTACTAAAACCAAAACTATTTCTTTTCTTCTCTCGTATCGATGGCATATCAAATTTGGTTTGCCCAGTGTACCGCTACCTTATTAGCCACAAATTTATTTACTAACAGTTAGGTACAAGACCGGCAGGGTATCCAAACTCAGGCCGCGGTCCATAAGTGCTGGCTGTCCTGCCAACCGAGAACATTAACGCAACTGCCACTGCTATTTTGAAAACTTTTGACATGGTTCTGTAACAAAAAATAGATTATCGTAATATATTACTTATTATCAAGTAATAACAACAACAAAGCATACCTTTCCTTTCACAGAACTTTCGCACTTATTTTCTATCGTGCGAAAATCCCCATGGATACCACCCCCGTCGATTATCAGGGGTGGTTATGTCGGGATCGAACCGATAAAACCGCACGCCGTCTCGGGTCTTAATTACCGGAGTGTAAGGTTACCCAATAGGCATACCCTCGCATCTCAGCGGACCCCGTGCCATCTACGGTTTTAAGATGGCCCCCTTAACTTTCCCAAAGGGGGATTGGGGCGAGCATCGTGCCACTTCACCGATGCGGTGGCGACGGTGTGGTGTAGGGACCGTCGGCGCGCGGACAATCAGCTTGCCCTTCGCTCGCTCCCCACTGTGCTCTCTGCTAGTCAGAGGGACACGTGGAGAGCCTCTAAGCAGCCCTCTAGAGGGCCATCCCGGTCGGATTGGCCGCAGGCAGCAGCGTCTCCCGTGGCGAGTGGGAGGTGCTGCTCGCCTCCGTTGCCCGGGTGCACCTCGTGGAGGTTCCGGCCAGCACCCACAGAACGTGTATCGTTTTGGAATAAATTGAACATGTGAATCGATGTGAAATATTCTAGAAATAATTTAGCACTAACGCCACTGATCTGTATTATCTATAGCATGTATAATACAGATCAGTGACTAATGCGCATCGCAGTGGAATACATTCGATGTGTAAAAAAAATGTAGTAGTAGGTATTCTTCTCTCTCTTGTTTTATAGCTATGTTTTATTATTTTGCAGTGGTAATAAAATGTTTAAACACTATTTAATTTTCTGTTTTATTTAAGTACGATGTTAATTTTAGTATATATCAAAGTTTTCACGTGGAATTGAGCAAGTTGGATAACATCCTCTTTCATATTCAACATAAATATAAAAATGTTCGTATATTTATTTGTTTATACCGTGCCATTTAACAATTTTATTTATTAGCTTAGTGTTAGACCTACGATCAAGTGGCCCCGGGTTCGAATCTTGGCCATTACACTACCGATGTAAACCTACTCTTACCGCTGGGGGGGTTTGGGGGAATACCTACTTGGCACTTAATAATTTTAGTTAACAGTTCTTAGTAATTGCTATAAAATGCGGTGAAACTTTGTCAACCTATAGCTTTCACTGAGGGGCGTGAAGTTTATGGTCATCATTCGGATCGGACCTGCTAGGTGTCCTTGTGATTTTTTTTTAAAATTGAACACGTCAAAAAGACTTCACCTCGCCTGATGGTAAAGCTAAAGATAGTCTCAGGACTAGCGTCACCACTACATTCACCGGTAGAGTGCTACAGTGGCGGCCCTCAGCTTGATGGCCTCATCAAATGCTTTTTCACGCCCCGCTTAAAGGACTCGGGACTATAAGAGCGAGGAAACAAATACGCTGGTAAAGAATTCCAAGTCTCAGTTTATAGCAATGAACAAGGGGCAGAGGAATTCCTCATAATTTTCACAGGCCATCGCCTTGCGATCGTAACAGCATTCACCAAGAAGAAAAAAATAGATAAGCTCCTCATCGCGATGAGGATTTTTTTTTTAAACTTGTACAATAATTAAAAAGTGACTACGAACCTTTTACACTTTCGAAAAATTCTTGAAATTCACTTTTGACACTACTTTAACTATATCTACAACCCAATGCAAGACTAATGCATATGACATTAGTATCGATACTGACCATACATTAACATTTAATACTAATGCAAAATATTTTAACCAAATTGTGAAGGTCAAAAGTTACTTTTAAAATGCAGCCAAGTTCAAGGGCCTTGTTAATATATATTTTGGATTTAAATAACGTTATTAAAAGTTATACTTACTATTAGATATATACTTATAAATATAAACATGATTTAGGCCTAATAATAATTTGAAAAAATACCTCAAACTTGGCTGTAACTTTAAAATTTTGGCGGTAAAAATTTTGACGTGGTTGATTATTTCTGACTATGGGCAAGCACGACCATGGCATTCACTATATCTGGGTATAAGAAGATAACAATGAAGATATAAAAAAATTTCTAGAACCTTTGTACAAGCTATGCGTTTCCGATTCATTGCCAGTTTCATTTTTAAAAATGGCTGCAATCAATCATACAGATTGCTCAAATAACACACGTAGGGGATTTTTGGACTCATAAAATGCGTTGATGGCTACTTGTCAGTTAATTTGGGCCCAAATATAGCTGTATAGTATGTTTAACAATACTCAAAGTATATACAAATATAAAAACAAAATATTATGAAAGAAAAATAACAACTGATAACAGAGGCATCGAAATTCACGATATGGCGTGTCCTCTACCGTGCGTACTGACCTTAACCGATAGATACGTTCAATATTCATGCGGCTCATAAAGGTCCGCATACTAATGAGTGACGTATGTTTGATTACAAAATGTCTCTGTAGTAATTACCAACTTCAATCGATGCAGTAAGCCTTCTCGAAAAGCGATAGTATGCTCGGTCCACCTCCGTAAGTAGCGGCATTGCCGTGAAGCTAATTCCTACATCGCGTTGACAACAGTGACACGAAAGAAGAAGAATCTAATATCCTTTTAACCTGCTGAGACAAGGGATTTTTGTCCGCGGACTTTTTTCTCCTCTAAAATAGATCTCGCAATAGGCTCGCCACCTATTACATTGGGGCCTAAACTTAAACTAGCGAAATGTGGGTGCTAGCACCTCTGCCTACCCCTTCGGAGATATAGGCGTGAGTTTATGTAAAATAGATAGCTTACAATAATTGTATCGAGTAACGCAAACGAAGGATTAAAAGTGCCGCGTACGAAACGTTCAATTTTATTGTAAGCGATCTATTTTAAAGGACTAAAGAGTCCGCGGATGAAAATCTCTCGTCTGAGCAAGGCCTTAGTTAGTAGGTATTAGCAGACTCATATAGGTAGCCTTTGTATCACTTAAGTACAAGTTTAGTATACGGCCCATCTGATGGGAAGTGGTCGCCTTGGCCTATGGACGTATCACACTCGCGCTGCCAAAAACCTGTAAAAACCTTCTAATACCCTTCTTGAAGAACCCCATTATTGCAGACGTTTGGGATAACTACAGCAGGGAGATCATTATTTCACAGCCGGCGCGTGCGTGAAATAAAATTCCTCTCATACCTCACAGCGCGCTCTGTCTTCGATGTAACGACAAACATAAAACAAGCTGCTGTTAAAAAAAACCTCTTTAAAAACAATCTTTTATTATTTTATATTGCATTGTCATGGGACTTACATAAGTATGCCAAATTTCAGCTCAATCAGACAACCGGAAGTGGTCGAAAAATGGCTTGCAAGATTTGATTACCAGATAACGGGACAGGTGAAACTAAATAAAAGCTTGTAAAATACAGTTTAATTGGGAACCTCCTCCTTTATGAAGTAGGTTAAAAAGGGTCGTTATATTAGTGAGAATTTACAACCAAGCTATCAAAGTATACCATTTCATTAATACTATTAGCCATTCAGATAAACTCATTCATTCCATAGTAGAATAAATGTAAGGCATATGTAAGTGGGCAGGCAAACCGGGGTCGACCTCGCAGAGTATACCTACAGTATACACTGACCAAATTAAGGAGTTATTGCAAAAAGGGCAGGTCAAGAGCACTCGAAACCGGCGGGCTTGCATGAAAGGTTTAATGACAGTAGAGGAAGCGCGTGAAGTATGTCAGGACAGAGGCAGATGGCGGGCTGTTGTCTCTGCCTACCCCGAAGGGAAAAAGGCGTGAGCATTATGTCTGAATTTATGAAGAATTTATTATTCAGTGTAATATTTCATCCCAAAAAGTAAATGGTGTACTTTCTTGAGAGCTAGATTTGGAGATAGCCGTGTCTCTCACAAAAGCCCGTGATTTAAACCCGCCAAAACTTTGCAATGGCACTAGATTGCAAGTAGTATCGTTGCGAAGAAACTTCTTGGAATTCTTATTATATTCTGGGGCCGCTGTCTCGACACTTATCGCTACGACTTTGCTACCAAAATCGCAAGCTAAAATAACGACAAAAAATCGGTTGCAGTAACGATTCTTGCGTCAAACGGCAAAGATACCGACAACAATTGCTAGTTTGGAAAGTAGAGACTACCAATTTTTTTTTATACTACTTAGGTGGCAGACAAGCACACGGCCCACCTGATGGGAAGTGGTCATCGTGTGCAACACTAAGTGTGCATAACTAAAATATCGTTATGTTTGCGTCGCTATAAGTTAACGACTGAATTCGGTAGCTAAAATTACGAGAAATGTCGAGACTGCCACCCCAGGTCAAAACACTGCAACATAAGTTGAAGGATATAAATCTAGCTATCAACTATCCAGTGTTACAAACTTCCACATTTATATATTATTATATCTATTAATATTATAAAATTATAACATCGGAGATACTAAAAAAACCTTGCCTATGCCCGTGGCTCCAGGGGCCTTACTCCGAAAAACGAAAATATTCGTATCCGTTGACGTTTTGACCATTTAGCTATCCCGAAAGTGTTTCGTTTCGGATTTCGGATCCGTCTTCGATCGTTATCAGTACACCTCCTACTCCCAAAATACATTTGACGTTTCTCGCTGTCGTTGTTTGACAAATGGTCCGTTTTCGTTCGATCCGAAACGTTCATGTTCGATTTTCAGAGTAAGGCCCCAGGCATGAGCAGACGTCGGTTTTTTGACTATCTTTATCTCTATCTATATCGGTTCTACTAAACCGATTGTGATCAAACATTTTTTTTTGCAAACTTGGTAGCTAATAATATCCGCAATAAGTTGCGGCCTTTGTGGGGTAGTGCATTCCACTGCTACGACAGACGCGGGTTCGATTCCCGCTCAGTGCAAATATTTGTATGCATGAATAGGTATGTCTATTTGCATCTGGGTGTGTATGTATGTATATATAAGTATGTTTATCCGCATTCTAGGACCCATAACACAAGCTAGTTAAGTTATCCTCCTACTGTACAGTCCCAGGTCCTTTAAGCGAGGCATGAAAAAGCGTTTGATGAGGCCGTCAAGTTGAGGGCCACTAACGGTGTTTGTAATGGTGACTCCCATTCCAGAGACTTTACCTTTAGCTTACTATCAGGCGAGGTGAAGTCATATTGACGTGATCGACATAAAAAAAGTTTACTTCAGTCCAGAGAGCGCTGTGCAGCATGTCGTAGAATATTTTTATTAATTTAACTAAAGTTGTAACGCGATAAATAAATAAGTTGATAATAATGTTTATGTATTCACATACATTTATTAATTAAAATTCTATTTATTACGACAACAAAAAAACATTGGCCTAGAGGCAATGTTTCTGTGCCTGACTTTTTAATTATTACTTTGTTTCAATGTTGTTTGACAGCTATTATATCAGCCCGCCATCTTTGTTCAAAAATTAATAACGACCGTTGAGTGAAACATTTTATTTTTGGTAATTTATGTTAATGTTAATGGAAAATTAAATCGTTATAGTTCACGGCATCTAACTTCGCCAGATTTTCGAGTAGTGTGGGTCCCACTACTCCAAAACCTTGCCAAGTTACATGCTGTGCGCTATATTTGTTTATATGCGACGCATTTTGTCACAAACAAGTATAGTGTACAGCATCTAACTTGGCATGGTTTTGAAGTAGTGGGGCCCACACTACTCCAAACTAATCTTGCCAAGTTAGATGCCGTGAACTATAACGATTTAATTTTCTAGTAACATCGACGACATCAGCGCGGCTTCACCCGCGAAGACGTCGTCGTCGGTTTTCGCGTTTTTGACAATATCTCCGGTTTTATTTAACAGTTTGTGATCAATACATTTTTGCATTCGGTACGGAACCCTAAAAATTTAATCGAAGGACTAAGGAAGAAATATAAGCAGTTCAGCGTTATAAAGTTTATCGGATGCAACTGAAAACTTTGAATAAGAAGTTTTTGTGCATCTCAAGTGCACTTTCCAACTTGTTCATGATATCTATAAATCTACACATATATTAAATCTGTAACTGATCGGTGTCTGTACATGGAAGATATACCTATATGAAAAAAAATATATTAGGGGACTTTATAAATGTAATAGATGCCAAAACAGCCACGGTCAAAAATTTGTGCGCAGTTGGATATAAAATTACTGGAGGGATTTTGATCAAACTTGGTACGATTATAGTTCATAGTTCTGGGCAACATAAAGGCTACTTTTTATACAAGCTGATACCCATGGCTTCGCCCGCGCTTCGTTTTGGTCATGTCTCCGGTTCTACTTAACCAATTACAACCAAACATACGGTAAATTTTTAGTCTATAAGCAAGACGTTTCGTCTTTGATATTTCGTCTTGATTCTCCATAGCATTTGACTATAGACAGCTGACTAAAAGTTTGGCAATAAATCCTACTTGATATTTATAAATGTGAAAGTTTGTGAATATATTTGGATGTTTGTTACCGTATCACGTTCAAACGGCTGAACGGATCTGATGTGGTCACTAGACCAAAAAGTATTTTTAGGGCGCCTGAAGAACATAGGCTAGTTCTGTTACTCGTTTATTGCTATGCAAATAAAAATTGATTTTATTTAACAAATAGCGGCACCCGTGTGAAATTCTGTTATCTTTAGTAGAAAGGAAAGAAAGTACATACACAGATACATAATATATGCTCAAGCATTTTTCCCTCCGGGGTAGGCAGAGACAACAGCCCGCCATCTGCTTCTGTCCTTACATACTTCACGCGCTTCCTTTTTTTTTATACCACTTAGGTGGCAGACAAGCACACGGCCCACACTGATGGAAAGCGGTTACCAATGTCGGTTCCTCTGCTGTCATTAAGCCTTTCATCCAAGCAGGTTTCGAGTGCTTTTGACCTGCCCTTTTTGCAATAACTCATTAATTTGGTCAGTGTATACTCTGCGAGGTTGACTCCAACTTGCCTCCCCAATTACATGTGCCTTAAATAAAGTAGGATAGGATAATAAGGTTAGGATTGGATTTATGCATATATTTCCTCTCCGTTCTGCTCAATGTAAACGCAGCTTTAATGACGCACATTACTAACCAACGTGGGTACAAATATAAAAACACTTTATCTAAAAATATACAGTAGGTACATGAGGTGAATGTCTTATGATTTGAAAGGACACTTGCTACTTAATGGACCAGTTTTTTGCATCTAGTTTAAGAATATCGCTCGGTACTTCACTTACCTGTGCAAAGTATTTCAAAAATAACTCATAATTTTATCTTTGTATTATAGTGTTGGCTTCGCCCGTGACATACTTCGTCCCCGTGGCAGGATAAAAAGTATCCTATGGTCGTCTCCTAGTTCTAAGCTACCTCCCCCTTAATTTTCAGCCAAATCGGTCCAACTGTTCACGTGATGCCGTGACCAAGGGAAATAGGGATTCATTTATATATATATATAGATAATTCTACTGTACGTGTGTGTCACTGAAATCTTCCTAAAGGGCTGGACCGAATTGAATGATTTTTGTATGCATTTGTGTGGCGCCCTGGATGGTTTAGATTCACAAATCAGCCCGGCAGATGGCTCTGCAGTCGGTATCCAGGACAACGTCTGTTGTGTCCGCTAGTAACTAATATAAAATTGTAAATTAGCTGTGTCTATACATTGCAGATAAAAAAAACTTGGGTTAAATTGAATGAACGATCTTGAATAGGTACAAATATATTTTTTTTGGAATTTTTGTCTGTTTGTCTGATTGATCGCAATAGACACAAAAACGGACAGTACCAATGAGAATTGAACTTTGTGTAATTTATATGTGCTAATCACATAATTTACCATCAGCTGACGGTGAAGAAAAAACATCGTGAGAAAACCCACAAGTCTTAGAAGAAATTCTAAGGACATGTTCGATCCACCAACCCGCATTAGGCCAGCGTGTGTGGATTAAGGTCTAAAATTCTAGGCAAGCGTGCTCTACCGTCGACTACATCATCACTTACCAACAGGTGAGATCGTGGTCAAACGCGAGCCTATTACCAATAAAAAAAATCCTCTCAGCTCTCTCGTTAGAGGAGAGGAGACCTGTGCCCAGCAGCACGACATCAAATTAAATGGGTTGCTATTATAGACACAAAAACCTAGGAAGGTCTTGGATAGACTTAAAATCTACCGTATATTTGATTGCACTTGGTTGAGTAGAACTGACGATATGACCAAAAGTTGCGATAGGTAATCGACATGCACGCAGGCGAAGCCGTGGGCATCAGTAAGTTTAAAAATAAATATACTTCATCTAAAAAATGCACAGTACGTGAGGTGATTATCTTTTGATTTAAAAGGGCACTTGCCAACTAATGAACCAGTCTTTGCATATACTTTAATAACATCGTCAGGTTGTTAACCTGAGTCGGTCCAAAGTATATAATATTTACAGATAAAATTTTGTATTATGTTTGACTTAATTGGCCCTTTTTAACCGACTTCAAAAAAGGAGTATCTGCATTCGACTGTTTTTTTATATTTGTTACCTCAGAACTTTCGGGTCGTTCCTCTTCCACACCAAGAAATCGGCTGGGTGAACCGGATTTGATGATTTTTTTATTTGACAGGTAGCTGGCGCTACCCTTGTGATCCCACTTAAATTTGCTCCATTGCCGGTCACGTTAGCAGGAACAGAATTTCACGAGAGCGGAACTGCGGGCATTAGCTAGTACTAAATATAATAAGTCAAAGTCAAAGTCAAAAATCATTTATTCTGTATAGACCATTTTAAGCGGCACTTACAAAACGTCAAAATTATAAATATTTAAAACTAGAAGCAAATGGACGTTCGAAACGCGGCCCAGACCTGAGAAGACTCCGGCAAGAAACTCAGCGGGTTGTTTTTTTTTTTGGTCTATTTACAACAATTGCCTTAGTCTAGATACAGTGTTAGTTCGAGTAACATAGTTGAGTGAACAGTTCATTTCCAAGCTTCTTTATCATCCAAATAATCTTGAATTTTATAGTAAGCTTTTTGGCAGAGTTTTCTTTTAACAACATTTTTAAATTTATTTACATGTAAATCTCTAATTTCGGGAGTTTTTTTAAAAAACGTATACAGTTACCCCGGAAAGAATTACTGATTTATAATAAATTTCCTTTACGCCTGATAAAATTTGTATCGTTTAATACAGAAAGCGTTTTGCTGTTATACGAAATAGAATAAATCTTATAAATCAAATTGAGTGAAGTAAAATTGAGATTTGATTAGTATGTCGGCTTTTCCGGGAGCGACTGCCGTCAGACCTTAAAACCTTGGTAGGAAACTTGTCCTATGTTTAACAGGTGCTCCGACTTGTAGGGTGAATTTGATTTGTGTGTTTGTATGTACCTACCTACCTAAGTATAAGTAATACCTATCGGCCATTCTGGAACCGTTATTACAAGTCATTAAATTTTTTGTAATACCGACGTCCAGGCGGGCGGCGCCGCGGGCACAAGCTGGTTGCTGTATGAAATCATCATCCTCCGAGAAAATAAACTCACAATCTTAGAAATCCACAACCCACAATCTAAAAATAAACTTACAATATAACAAACTCACAATCTAACCAACTTACTATCTAACACACTCATAATCTAAAAATCTCACAATCTAACAAACTCACAATCTAACAAATTCACAATCTAACAAACCCACAATCTAACAAACTCACAACCTAACAAAATGACAATATATCAAACTCATAATCTAATATACTCACAATCTAACAAACTCACAATCTAACAAATTCACAATCTAACAAATTTACAATGTAACAAACTCACAATCTAACAGACTCACTATCTAACACACTGATTTTTTTTTTTTTTTTTTTATATAGGACACGTCAAAATGACTCCACCTCGCCTGATGATAAGCGAAAGGCAAAGTCTCAGGACTGGGGCCACCATCACATACACCGGTAGTGCTACAGTGGCGGCCCTCAGCTTGACGGCCTCATCAAATGCTTTTTCACGCCCCGCTTAAAGGCCCCGGGACTATAGGAGGAAGGAAACACATGCGCTGGTAAAGAATTCCAAGCCTTTATGGTGCGGCAAATAAAAGAGGCACCGAACCGCTTGGTTCTTGATGGAATTGTTGCCACCGTGTGCGGGTGATACCTCAGTCTGGCACGTGTAGTTCTGTGTAGGAAAGGAGAGGGTGGGATTAATTGGAAGAGCTCATCGGAACACTCGCCATGGTAGAGACGGTAAAAAACTGCCAAACACGCTATATCTCTACGTAGCTGTAGAGGCTCGAGGGTGTTCGTGATTTCTGGACTCCCAATAATGCGGACTGCACGTCGCTGCAATCTGTCGAGAGCATCTAATAAGTACTGTGCAGAGCCATCCCAGAGATGAGAACAGTATTCCACCCCGGAACGGATTTGTGTCTTGTACAAAAGACACCGCTGTTCCGGCGTGAAAAACCGCCTCACCCTGTTCAGGACTCCGAGTTTACGCGAGACCGTTTTAATGATGCTCTCGATGTAGTTTTTGTTGTTCAGCTTGCAGCGAACATCCATGCCGAGTATATCGAGATTGTCCTGCAGTGGTAATGGTGTGTCCCGAAGAGTAGGGAGCGGAAGGAAAGGAGATACCTTTGCTGTAAACGCACAGGCCTGCGTCTTCTTGGCATCCATGGCATAATCCAATAAACTCACAATCTAACAAATTCACAATCTAACAAATTTACAATGTAACAAACTCACAATCTAACAGACTCACTATCTAACACACTGATAATCCAATAAACTCACAATCTAACAAACTCACTATCTAACAAAATCACAATCTAACAAACTCACAATCTAACAAACTCACAAACAACAGAGCCAGTTAAATAAAAGTTTGTTATAAACAGAGCATAAATATATTTTGACACGTTCACAGGATTGGCAGTATTGACTGAATAATGTAACACAGTCTAAGTCACGCGGAGCTTTTTATCCTAGAAAAACATACGGCCCCCGGGGGAAATTCGGGGGAACAAATTTTGCGAGTAAAGCTGCGGTAAATAGTTGTCTTTATGTGCATGTGGATTTGACTCGGAATGTAGTATGAGTGGTGACAATGGTCGACCTTTTAAATAATGCAATTGCACTCAGAATCCAATTATAATTACGTAACCATGTGTTTTTTTTATATAGGACACATCAAAATGACTTCACCTCGCCTGATGGTGAGCTAAAGACAAAGTTTCAGGACAGGGGTCACCACTACATACACCGGTAGTGGCGGCCCTCAGCTTGACGGCCTCATCAAATGCTGTGTTCCCGGCGGTGAGTAGGTGGTCAGAGCTCACTGGACCTCTCCTTTCCCCCACCTTTCCTTTTAAGGTCGACAGCGTGAGTATGACCCATCACGACCCACCCCTGGTGCTTGTCTGCCACCTAAGTAGTAAAGTAACAAACTAAAGTATCTAACATATAAGCGACTACAATATGGGATTCTTCAAGAAGGGCATTAGAAGGTTTTTACAGGGTCGGCAGCGCGAGAGTGACGCCCCTCGTGTTGGACACTTCCATAGGCCAAGGTGACCGCTTTCCATCAGGTGGGCTGCATGCTTGTCTACCACCTAAGTGATATAAAAAGCGTGTTTATTTCCAACCCAGGGCTAAGGGCTAGGGCTAGGGTTCCGTGTAAAGCTTGTTTTTTTATATCTTGGTTGTAACCGCTAATTTTTCCGCGTGGAACTATCTAGGTTTTAATTTTTTTAGGCGGTACCTAGAAAAAAAGAAAGAAAATAAGAGTTTATTCGTGCACACCGCACGAATAAACTCTTATTTTCTTTAGAATACTAGCTGTGTCCCGCGGCTTCGCTCGTGGCATACTTTGTCCCCGTGGCAGGATAAAAAGTATCCTATGTCCTTCTTTTATTTCTAAGCTACCTCCCCATCAATTTTCAGCCAAATCGGTCCAGCCGTTCTCTAGTTTTAGCGAGACTAACGAACAGCAATTGATTTTATATAATATATAAGTAGATTTAATTACTCACTGTGTATATTTTCTGTTTAATTACCGTAAATTACATATTTTTATTTATATAACAATTTTATTTATATATTTAATCTTATACTATATAATTCAAAGTCCTGACTGACTGACATAGAGACAACGCACAGCCTAAACCGCTGGTCGTAGAGACTTGAAATTTGATGGGTATGTTCGTTTTGACGCGTAGAGGTGTACTAAGAAAGGATTTTTTAAAATTCAAGCCCTAAAGCCCTAAAAAGGGTCAAAAACGAGCTTTTGTGAGAACTCAAGAACGGCTGAATGGATTTTCATGATCTATGATTTATTGGATTTGTCTGCGCCTCAAATAGCATATAAGAGATTTAAAAAGATATGATTAATTCATAAAATATTAGAAATAATAAGAAAATTAAATGTTGCAGACGTTTTTATCGCCATCTATAATTGTTGTCATGGCAACAGGAACTAAAAGTGACTTAGTCTAAATTTTAATAGAGTCCTTTGTTTTGTTTCTTTTTGCTCAGAGGCAAAGAGGATACATTTATTTTTAGGGTTCTGTGCCTCAATAGGAAAAAACGAAACCCTTATACTTAGGATTTCTTCGCTATCCGTCTGTCTGTCTGTAAAGACCTCTTTCTTAAGAATACGTAGAGGCATCTATTGAATTAGATCAAAGGAATGTTGCGGATAGGCATTACACAAAGCGTAATATCCAAACTGTGGTCTCACTATCTACTCACTTACTAACCTCAGGCCTGCGCTCATGGAGAACGGAGGTCGTTGAGTGGCCTTGCGCCACGTGAGTGAGTCACCTGCACCGCAACCGGAGATTTTCGTGCGGAAAGCCCCACGGATCTCTCCTCTTCCCAGTAGGGACGTAATATCAGACTAGATCGGCAAAAATCGCATTCCGTCTTGGGTCTACAGGGCTTAAGGTGGTCCATGACCCTGAGCTATCCAAGACTCACTGATGGGCATGGTTGTTTTGGTGAGTTCCTGCATTGTGTAGGCCGGGCGCTGACGCCCAAATGCCACCGTTGCCGGGGCTTTGGCAGAGTGTCCAGAGTGAATAGAGTGGCGTCATGTCCTTGAAGCAGACGTCGGTGTAGGGAGCCTCATGCGCTGGCTATGGTGCCGACCATGGTCACCATAGAGTGTATGTGGAACGTGACCGCTTTTTTTGCGAGGCGGTAATGCGAGCAGAAATAGCAGCGGAAAAGCTATGGTAGATATCTAGCACTGCCGGCACGTGCCGGTGAAGGTGCACTGGGCGGCGTAGTTCGCAGAACCATCTCCGTCCTCCATGAATGCTGTCTACCCGTCACGGGGTGACAGTCGGGGCTAACCGTCACCTTAGCAGGAGCAGGCCCAGGGTGCCAGGGCGTTATGTTTCCACGCGCGCTTTTTTATAGATAAGGGGGATTTAGATTCTTAATAACACGTTGAGGTCGCCAGTGCTGGCGGCCGGAGCAGGTCGAGGTTTCTGGGATATCCTTTCTAGGACACACCAGATTCCTCGATCACACAGGCCGATTTGACGAAAGACCGTGCGATTTTACTTGGTAGGACTTCGACATACCAACCTCTCCGTTGGCTCCGTTGAAGTGAAGCCCGACGGGGTTTTTGCGCACGAAAAAACAGGGTACTTCCCATTGGGCTAGAATCCATATATTTTGCAGAAAGTTACATCTTATAGCATAAGTAAAGGTGAAAGTCCGGAAAGGGTAAATATTACCCACATCACCAAAAAAATCTGTAGGTACCTATGTCTGTCAGTCAAGACAAGAAGCACTGCAGCAAAGCTAAGTTCGTCCCTCAGCCCAGTGTTGTACGAAATCGGGACGGTTTTTATTATTATATACACGGGTTATACTCTTTCTTTAGTTTCATGAACTTTTTGAATGTCAAATCAGGTTGTCAAAATGTCAATGTCTGCAAAATCAGATTTTCGGAAATAAATAATGCTTAACTAATTTGAAACAGTGCATCGAATGTGAAAGTGCAATGCAACTACGGTAAAAGGGTTTATCAAAGGGCCTCTTCCGAGTCACACATACTTTGGCCAGAGCAGCTATCTAATCCTCATAAAATCTCCATACTTAAAAGGACAATGATGGTAGACTGGACTGGCTTTGGCCGGACTCGGTTTGATATGACTCGAGCTGAAATGAATACGTTTAGCTGCAACCACTGTTTGCCAAGGAATAGATACATTGAAAGTTAGTACGGGTAGTCCCTCAGTTTATAAAAGACTTGGTGACGATAGTCAACATTCACGCGGGCGGAGCCGCGCGCGGGTCAGCTAGTATATAATAAAGGAATTATAATCTCGACTCACGACTAACTTATAATTGGAAAACTCGATTCAACCACATCACTATTTATTTGATACAAAAAACCTGCAACACTGCAAATGTCATTTTCTTGCCTAGAATAAAAAATCGGAGTATAATTACAGTATTGACAAATAACACCTAATAGAATGTGGTCAAACGCTTATCTATAAAAGAAACTAAAATAAAAATAAGATATCAAAGTGGGATAAAAGCCGGGGGTTAAAGTTTAATTTTAGCAAATAATAAGGCCGTGCATTCCGAGATTAGCGTCCTTGAGCGATGTCTATGTATGCGTCGCTCAAACAGGCATTGTATGAGTTTTGTTGCAGTTGCAAAAAAGTGACGACATCGCATCTGGGCCTCGATTCTACTAAAGGCAAACCACTGTCATGCCACTGACACTCTAAGAATGTAGAATTTACTCTTGTACAGTTAAAGTCGAATGAAAAGAATTCATTAAACTTTTTTGTTCGCTCTATAAAATTATCATAACTCATTTTCATCAAAATGTCCTTTACGACAATTGAAATTTCCGGGGTCGATATCATTTTATAATATATAGAGTTCTGTGGTAGAAAAAAAGTACCTAATATTGTAGGTAGTTACATTAATTAAACGAGTCGAACATTTTTATTCCAAGTAATTATCGACTAAAAATCATTACTTGTTATAAAACATCGATTTTATACTTTAAACTTTATGATAATTACAAAAAAAAAGAACAATCTTCCAGTACCCTTTAGACTGAGCAATCACTTACACGACTCTTATAATGGTTGAAAAACCATAATGGTCGCTATAAATAACAGCGCTGTAAGATAACATAAGAAACGACAGTTTCTTTTTAGAGTACCGTATATTAGATCTCAGAACGCAGGCTTTTTTTATATTGGACACGTCAATATGACTTCACCTCGCCTGATGAAAAAGCTACCGGCTATGCTATATTGGCTACCGGTCCGGTAGTCTTTTCCAAATTCAGTCGGGGTCGGTTTTTCAGTCAACGAAACTACCGAACTGTGATATTTTTTCCGTGAAGCGACTGCCATATAACCTCTTCAACCAATAGGCGATATAAAGGTTCTGTAGTTAGACCAGTATTTGCATTTTTCAGGGCTGCAACTACTCGTAACGACTAGGTACCCATAGGTGTTTGTAGGTATAGCAACCGGAACCAACGCGACGGTTCAACGTGCTGATCGAGGCACGATGCTTAAATAAATATTGGACGACATTCTATACAGCGCTCTCTAGACCCAAACTAAGCATAGTTTAACTAGCTTGGCTTATGGGTTCTAGGATGCGGATAAAAATATATTATATACCTTTTTTTTGTAAATATAAACAATATTATTTTAGGGTTTTACCTATTATACTCACGACTGTACTCCACAGAAGTTATAGTCTCAGTTATAGGTATTTGGGGTTCGATAATTGAAACGACGACTTACTGTACTGGTGGTTTAATTGCGACTAAATAAAATGTGGAGCTTGGGCGCAGCCCGCTCGTAACTTATTCGCTACGTTGCAATAATACATTTGCTGTGTCCCCACAGTAGCCCCCCTTTTATAAAAAAATAAATATATTATATTTATTTTAACATAACGAAATTAAACATATACCAAAAATTAACACTGTTTTATTTCTTACTTTACTAACCCTGATGCATTGTTACTTAGCGTTCGTCAACGGCTAATATCTGCGTGAGTCGTAACTTGTGCCGGTGCTGGTTGAATGGTGTGCACCTTTACCACTGGTGGTGGTGCTAACCCGACTACAGCTGCTTCTTTGCGTAGCCAATTCCGCAATCGTCTCTTGCATTGATTTCTGGCGGCCCAAATCACAATTAATCCGAAAAACACCATAATTATCATTAGTGTAATTTCGACGGTGCTGATCCTTTGACCTATTACTTCTGTAGTCACTGATTGGGCCAGTGCTACGTTGTTTTGTGTTGGTTTACTCGTCGAGCTACCCATTACAAAACTTATTATTAAAAATGCAGAGTAAAAGAATGTTCCGTTATGACTGACGATCAATGTAACAATGCATTGGTTATTACAATAATGTTGTAAGCGAAACGCTGGTTCGTTGACCTATGTTCTGCTTTGTATAAACGTCTATTTTGCATCGTCGTACAATTGCGTATCAAAATAATGTTACACAAAGAAAATGAGACTCCAATAAACATTTTACGCTGTATACATGAATTATTAAAAAAAATTTACACATGCAATACAATATATATGTGCCCCTGAATACAGGAACACAAAGACAAAAATAAAGTAAAAGTGTATGTAAAAAAAAATTATATGCAAGTTCTCGCCCACAACCGTGTCAAAAATACCGTGTAGCGACTAATTTTCTAGTCGCCCTAACTCCGGGATGAGATGAATAGTGAACTGTGTGATATGCCAATTGCCTAAAATTTACCGGTCGGTATGGCCTAACGTTATGTGTCGAAACCTCACACGTCACCTCATTCCGACTATCGGGTGTGCAAATTTGTTTATATTGCAATCGCCCGTCCGTTTCCGCTAGCAACCTTGCCAACTCCGCGTCAGCTTTTTGTGCCTGCGCTATTTCTGCGAAATCGAGCGACGTTGGGCACACAATAGACTCTATGCGCGATAACGCATCCGCTACGGGATTACTGTCGCCGCTGATATGCCGTATGTCTGTAGTGAATGAGGATCAGTCACTTTTTTAGCTGAGTATGCAGTTTTATAGACCTAAAAAAAACAATAAATTCTGTAAAAAAATTATTTGAATCGGATCAAAAATGACGAAGTTATAGCCATTTTAGTGCGGTAATCTCAAAAACGCTCGCCACCGCGTAGAAATACCCTGTGACGTCATCGCTCGCCTCGTCGCGCGTCGCCACTGCGCCGCGCCGCGCCGCCATGGAGAATATAGGGCTATTCGGATAAAACATTTGATGATTTTTTTTAAATTATAGAATTAAGTATTTTTTCTTTTTTTTATACTACGTAGGTGGCAGACAAGCACACGGCCCACCTGATGGGAAGCTGTTATCGTGGCCTATATGGACGTGTGCAACACCAGGGGTGTCACACGGGGTGTCACCAGGGGTTCTGCCGGAAGGGGTGGACGGAGGGCGGACTAGGAAGGGGTGGAGAGATAAAGATAAAGATAAAGATAAAGATAAGGATAAGGATAAGGATAAGGATAAGGATAAGGATAAGGATAAGGATAAGGATAAGGATAAGGATAAGGATAAGGATAAGGATAAGGATAAGGATAAGGATAAGGATAAGGATAAGGATAAGGATAAGGATAAGGATAAGGATAAGGATAAGGATAAGGATAAGGATAAGGATAAGGATAAGGATAAGGATAAGGATAAGGATAAGGATAAGGATAAGGATAAGGATAAGGATAACGATAACGATAACGATAACGATAACGATAACGATAACGATAACGATAACGATAAAGATAAAGATAAAGATAAAGATAAAGATAAAGATAAAGATAAAGATAAAGATAAAGATAAAGATAAAGATAAAGATAAAGATAAAGATAAAGATAAAGATAAAGATAAAGATAAAGATAAAGATAAAGATAAAGATAAAGATAAAGATAAAGATAAAGATAAAGATAAAGATAAAGATAAAGATAAAGATAAAGATAAAGATAAAGATAAAGATAAAGATAAAGATAAAGATAAAGATAAAGATAAAGATAAAGATAAAGATAAAGATAAAGATAAAGATAAAGATAAAGATAAAGATAAAGATAAAGATAAAGATAAAGATAAAGATAAAGATAAAGATAAAGATAAAGATAAAGATAAAGATAAAGATAAAGACCTCGGCGCTAGAAAACCCGAGACGGCATGCGGTTTTAATCAGTTCGATTCAAACATAAAACGCCCCGGTTGGGGGTGTTTTTATATTTGTCAGTCCGCCGAATTGACTGCACCCCGCCTGATGGTAAGCTGAGGTGCAGTCCTCAAGTAATGGATATCATTTCATCGAAACTTGAACACTTTCCCAAATAACGGATGTCTAGGTATATTATTTGCCCCCTTAGGGGTGGATTTTTGAAAAACCGCGATTCCGGGGTACGTTTATTTTTAACCAGAAGCAGCTGTATCAAATTTCGTGCTTCTTACTTTCAAAATAACGGACTTTCATGCAACCAGCCATCGCCTATTTTACGCCTTTAGTAGTGAAATTTTGAAAACGCTGGTATACATGTATATTTATTTCTAATCAGAAGTAGGTATATGAAATTTAATGCGTCTAACATTGAAAATGAAGAACTTTCATATAAAATGTTTATGCCTTATTTTGCCACCTTAGGAGTAAAAATTCTAAAAATCCGTTTTTAGTGGATTCCTACAACATAAAAAGCATCTACTGTCAAAATTTCAAGTTTGTAGGTCCAGCGGTTTAGGCTCTTCGTTGACGTATCGGCCTGTTTATCATAGGGCATCGCACACGAGGCGAGCCATGACGTCATCGACAAAAATCCAGCGAGAGTGTGCGTTTTAAAACAGCCGATTTTAAATCTTCGATAACTTCGTCATTTCTTGTCGGATTTTAATCATTTAAAAAACAAAATGCTTAGAAATTTGTAGCGCATACGTTTCATTAATTAAAAATTAAAAGTTCTGTTATGTGACTGATCCTCATTCGCTGATAAACATGAGCTGCCTAATACGTCTAGGTGTCTCTTTCGTAAGCACTATCCTTTAATTGCACGTCACTGAGTTTCTTAGAAAAATAACCTAAAGGCTTCCAGTGCGTACCGACCTTTACATGCAACACGCCACCTACGCCGTCATTCGAGGCGTCGGTCATAATTGCCATTTCAGCGTTCTCGACCGGAGTCGCGTGTTTATCCGAGCTATTTCCGCTCTTATTTCTTGCAATTCTGCCGTTTCTGACGATCGACCGGGGTCCGCTGGCTTTATTTCCGATATCTGCGCTGAAATACCCGTACTCTCCAGGACTTTGTCTGCGATAGTTGCGCTAGTATCCAAGTCCTTGGCGTCCGTGACGGTGAGAAAGGGTCTCACTGCTGTAGGCAGGTGTGACTGCCACATCATACTCAGCGTATCATCCGGTACTTTTCCGCCCGCTAGGTCCCGCATCCGCCGTAGCAGTTGTGATGGCCGCTGATCTCCCAGCTCCATCTCTCCGATTAACCTCTGTAATTTCCGTGTTTCACTAAGGCGCTGTCCTTCCACGGCGGCCTCGAACTGGACAAACCAGAGTCGCGTTTGGTTTGCCCAGAATTCTGGAATCCGCGAAGCCACTGTGATGCTCGATAGGCTACTCTCCCCACTGTCGGCCGTGTCTTTGATCTTCAACTGTGCCGCTGGTGGTGCTTGAGTGGTCTGTTCCGTCGACATTGCGTATGCACTTTCCGAACACCCCAAAAAAATCACAAATGTTCTAATTATCGGGGTCACCAATTTAGGGTTTTACCTATTATACTCACGACTGTACTCCACAGAAGTTATAGTCTCAGTTATAGGTATTTGGGGTTCGATAATTGAAACGACGACTTACTGTACTGGTGGTTTAATTGCGACTAAATAAAATGTGGAGCTTGGGCGCAGCCCGCTCGTAACTTATTCGCTACGTTGCAATAATACATTTGCTGTGTCCCCACATTATGCATAGAAATACCCAGACCAATGCAAATAGACATATTCATGCATACAAATATTTGCACAGGGAATCGAACCCACGCCTCCTGGTGTTGCAGTCGTATGCACTACCGCTACGCCACAGAGGCCGTCAACTTTGAAATACAAGTATGTTAGCTACTCGGTTCCATACATCCGTACATACTACCAAATATAAAATCTATTAGATCTTGTTATCGTTCTCACGGTAAACGCTGAGAATATGACAATTATTTTAGCGTTACGCCATATAAGCATATATTATTGTGATATTCTTTGTTTGTTTAATGAAGAAAAAACCTTTAGTGACTTCCTGGTCACCTTGAATTTCGGAAAATAAACCAAAACTTTTACACGATATTTGTCTATTCAATTAGCTAAAATTATGAAAAATAAAGTAAGTAGGGTAGTTCCTATTCGACTATTCGAATAATTTCTGTCGTTCATGAGCCTTGAGGTACTGTATATATGCATTGTGGCACAGCCCTATCCTTGCAATAAGTGCCTAAGCTTACGCGCGGCAGGTATACGTAAATACCCGGTAGGGCTGTCACTCTGCAGTCTTGTATAAAGGCCGCCCTTTAATAACACTGCTAATATTAATGTTCTAACTATATTGTAAATGGTGTACAAATAAAGTGTTATCTATCTATTTTAATTTCGTCTTTAAGTACTTAGTTACTGTTTGTGATAAACTCCATTTTTGATGTACAACAAAGAGTCCTGTAATTTTACCTTTAGTACCATCAGGCGAGGTGAAGTTATTGACAATAGGTACTCATAAAAATAACTGTTTTAGTATACTGTGCTTGAGGGGTAACAGCTCGGACTAGTGAAGTAAGTCTCTTAATTCGGTCATACGGAACCTCAGTGTGCAAAACCGGCGCGTATACTTGACCAGTTTTTTTGGTAACAAAAATGATTGGTGATACAAAGTAATCACAGTAGAGCTAATATTATTTAATCTTTTTCATTAATAAATTATCGTAATTACAAGTTCGTGTGCTTTCAACTCGAAAATGTTAAAGATTAGATGTTATTTATCTAATCATTAGGTATGGTTTTCGAAATAAAGAAAAATCTATTTATACATGCATTAAAATAGTAGATACCTACATTATAGTACGTAAATATATACATTAGTATTTTAATTAGTTACTTTATATACCTACACAGCAACAACTTCTCCAAACGAAATAAAAATAAATAAATAAACAAAATAAAAACAAGAAAACAGGACCATCAATCTTGGATATATTATCAATCTTAAAGGACACTGGACTGAACAAAGAGCTGATGTCGATTTTTAGTCATATCTCCGGTTTTTCTCAACCATTGATGTCAATATCACTAAAGTACTCAACGAATTACAATCAAACATATACGGCAGATTTTAAGTCTGCCCAAGACATTTCAAATAAATAAAAAACGCATCAAAATCCGTTCAATAGTTTTGCGTGCATCGCGAACAAACAGACAAATATCTCCAATGCATGCACTGACGTACGGCTAGGTACCTACTTTACAATTTTATAATACTTAGTATAAGATGTCCATCAGGCATCAATATCTTCGTCGTTTATGAAACGATTTTAAAAACCATTGTTTTAAAAGATTACTGACAAAGACAAAAATTAACAAAAAAAAAACTAACAGTGTTTGATATTTAAATGAAAAAAAAAAGATCATAACGTATTCCCTTAGATTATTAATTAATAATCTAAGCGTATTCCATTTTATCATCGGTCTATAAGAAGTGTGCAAAATTTCATCATAAATTAATTTGAAGTGATCAAAAATCGATTCCACTATGTACGTACATTATGTTTTTAAAAACATTAAAAAATAAATCTATACAGATCACAGAACAAAGAAATGTTCTGCGATACTGATATTTTATATCGATGTATAAAAGTCATTGTACTTATCTCACACCTACTATTATAGAATCGCTGAAAGAATGCGTTCCTGACAGATTATGAGCGAAAGGGCGATGCAACTTTGAACTGGTGTATAGTTTACGGCAAAATTTTAACTATCGTTTATTGACCTTATTAACGAGTGATAACATTAAAAATTTAATTATTGTGCCAATTTACAATACACAGATTAATTTTGGGCTAAAATGATTAACAATTAATTAATTAAACATATAAAATCAATAGTTTTTAAAAGTCATACCACGTCCAACCACGTCAAACTGCGCTGTTTCAAGGTTATGTCAAATGTTCGCTTTCATAGTGATGAGACAAAATAACAAGGCAATTGTAACCGCATATTTTAGTAATCTTAATAATAATATCTGTTGGTTGAAAAATATAAAATAGAACGTTATAATTTTATAATACCTAATGTAATTTTGTAATAAACCCCTACCCAAGCTAATAGAAAGATTGAATCATATTTTTATAATGAATGAAATGAATATGATTTTTTTTTATTTCAGGTAATAACCCATCATTACAATTAATAATCACAAAAAAATAAATAAGAATGAAACAAAATTAAAAATTGGAAAAACAAATAGGGCAGATAGATAACCAAATTAGAATAAAATTAAAATTAAAATGAAATAACGTTGTCACAATATTGCTGACTGTGATTATTATTATGTTATTGTAAGTCGGGAACAGGTTTAGAGAACGGTTCTAGGTACAAGTTATTTATTGTACATAACTAGTCATGAAGAATTGACATGTGTCAGGAACGCATAGTCTCAGCGGCCAAACTATAGCTGTACTAGCGACTTCATCCGCGTGGTTTTAGATTTTTAAAGGTTTAATCTGACGTTTTATCTGACAGTGAAAGTCCCGTCAAAACCGGAACACAGACAGACAGAAAAAATTGTAAAAAAGTTGTTTTGGTATTTATGTAGGTACCGTGTGTACATTCAAATGTCCTTAATGAAAAACTGTTATTACATTATTATACAAACAGAAACTTGTATTTTTTTGTATATAGATAAACGTAATACATTACTCGTATGTTGTCCTTAAACTTGGAACACAAACACTAGTGCCGGGCTCGCGTGAATGCGTGTCGCATACACAGCACGTCCCGCCATTGTGCTGTTCTTATTTCAAAACGCGATCGCCATAAATTTGAATTAAAAATAAAACACCGCACTCTTAAAAAAATAATATTGCATTCGAAATTCGAATAAAGAACGAGTAATGTTTCTGACGCTATGTGTATCAGAAGAAAATATTTATTGAAATAATTTTTATTCGGTGACGTGAATTAATAATGGTTCGATTATTTTGTTTTGATTTAAATCTAATTTCTTTAATTTGTGTTGTGAAATAGTTCGTTCATGTCAGTGAGTTCAGATCTAGCTGTTATAGGAAGAGAATTATTGAGATTTGAATCTAATACAATAGGTATGTACCTAATAATTATGTGATCTACCCGCTATTGTAAATTATTAAGTAGGTAGGTATTGTATTTTTTTGTTTTTGATGATTTAACCATTAATACCATACCTACTTATCACTTCAATAGATGTGTAAAAAAAACTTAAGTTTTTTTTTAATCTTCTCATGTAAAATAAAAAAAAACTTAAGTTTTTTTTAAATGTCACCCGGGGTGTGAGGGAAATGCCTTTTGGGCACAGATAAGAAGTTATGTACTACTTTTGGGCTAACTTACAACTCGGCACTAGAAAACCCGGGATGGCGTGCGGTTATAGTTGGTTTGATGCCGACGCGACGTAACCGCTCTCGATGGCAACGGGGGTGTTATCCTTGGGGATTTCCGCACGCAAACAAAATATTTTTTTTAAACGGTTATTTAACTTGACCTGTTTGTTTGGGTCAAATATAGTAATTGAAATATGTAAGTCTTTAGTTCTGATGAAAAACCGTATAACTTAAAAAATGCTTGGCTTTGAAAGCGAAGGAAGAAAGACAACTACATGTAGCGGAGATGCGAATGTTAAGATGGATGTGTGGTGTGACAAGAATAGACAGAATAAGGAATGAGTACATTAGAGGAAGTTTGAAAGTTGCACCAATAAATGAAAAATCGAGAAGCGAGCGATTGTCGTGGTATGGACATGTTATGAGAAGAGATGAAAGCAATGTTGTCAAAAAGGTTCTAAGTATGAATGTGGAGGGCTTTAAGGGTAGAGGTGGGCCTAAGAAAAGATGGATGGAGTGCGTGAAAGAGGATATGGCAAGGAAGGGGGTAACCGAAGAGATGACATCTGACAGGAATGTATGGAGGAAATATACATGTTGCGCCGACCCCAAATAATTGGGACAAGGGCAGGTAGATGATAGATGATGATAACTTAAAAAAAGATTTTTTCAACATTTATTTATAGATTTCTCGTCTTGTTCGTTAGCGATAGACGCAAAAAGATTTTAATGATAGTTTTTTTTGAAGGTCTTAAAACTCCTGAAAGACAAATCACAAAACGACAAGAATTTAAAAAAAAAATTTTGGTTCAAAATTATTCTTCATAATTATAACATTATAACCCAAGTATTATTATTTAATAAATAATATTGACCTTTTACATTTTATTGACGCTATGGAGTACTAAGGCCCCAGGCATTCTGTGGCTATGGTAAGAAGCTAGGATAAAATCCAGCCGATGAGGTCATGCATTCGATTCCCAGTTAAACACAAATAAAACTTTGCATGTTAAAAGCTCGTTTATTTAAAGAAACTAAGACAGACTTGCCAATCAAAGTCAGGGTCGTACTTGGTTTAGAAATCAACCATTAATCATAACACGCGTGTAACATTGAGTTTAATCACTTGTTCCTACATGAAAATAAATGTATCATTCGTAATGAGCAGTGATCGCAGTAGGTAGAGCATAAAATAATGTTAGAGTAATATGGATATTCCCCGAAATGCCGGGATTTGCTTTTTAAGTAGAAATATAATAAAATGCTATTTACGCCTTATATTATTATGATCAATACGTTTGTAAAGTAATTTACCTATTTAAACAAGTAGCTCATGGGTCTATTTCTTGGTCTGATTCTACTTCAGCTTCACTAGAAGTCTGAGTATGGCCTAAGTTAAAATAAAATATTTTTTTTCTATATTTTCTAATTTTAGTCTCTTTCTTTTACATCTAACATCCATTTTTATAATATATCTTATATAATACTTACCATATTACTTATATAATAATATTTACATAATAATAACATATAATAATAATAACTTAATATAGGTAATAATAATTAAATAATTATTTAGAATTATAGAGGGATTTAAAAGAATTATATATTCATTCAAGTTTCGAAGTATCAGTCGAAATCCCGTGGAATATCCATATTAATATCAATGTTTGGGGTTAAAAATTACTCTAAATAGTTCTACCTACTCCGAACACTGGTAATAAGGAAACTGCCTCTTTATAGCCTAAATGGACATTACACATAATAGTTTCAAATACACTGCAATGAAACAAAGTACATTAAAACAAAGGAGGTAGGAAACGACGGACGGTACCTCCGCCCTACAGAAGACCGCACCATAATAACCAGCGTTTTATGTTCTCGGCGATGTAGGGTAGCCAGAGCTCACAGCCCCCCCTACCCATCTCCCCAATCCCCTCCTCCAACCCAGCGCGAGTGTAACACACCTGATGTTGTACACGTCTATAGGCCACGGTGACCACATCTCATCAGGTGGACCGTGTGCTTGTCTTCAACCTAAGTAGTATAAAAAAACCAAAATAAATTTAACCGATTCTGAACATGAAAATATTTTTTTGGAATACTTGTCTGTTTATTTGTGCGGATGGACGCAAAAGTACTGAATGGATTTTGATGCGATTTTTTTAGAATCTTAGGCATGTTTGATCACAATCGGTTGAGTGGAACTGGAGATAAGTCAAAAAACGTGAAAACCGACCTCCGCACGGGCGAAGCCGCAGGCTAGTAAAAAATAAATAACATTTGTTATTAAGTAAACAAATAATATTTTTAAGTAAAAAAATTATAATATTCGAATGGAAAACCTGCTCTTTTTTCGAAGCCGATTAAAAAAAACAAAAAAAAATGTATTTATTTATAACAAGATGTTTTTAAGAAATATTTTGTTAGCCAAATTTATTTCAAGTCTAACAAATTTTGGCTAAAAGCTAAAAGCTACATTAATTAAAAAACTGAACAAAAACAAACCTCCGTGATCAATCTATTGTACTTACATCCTGTATGCTAGGTATACAAATTTGTTATTAAACTACAGCTTGTTAATGAATGATTTTGAGTGCAGATAAATTTTATAGAGTTATAGAAAAAAAACGATTTTTTTCTTTCCTGTTCCGGCTCGCTTGTCTGGGCCGGTTTTGATGAAGATATTATGCAAATCTATACTATTATAAAATTTTAAAGTAGCTATGTCTGTACGTTTGTGTGTTTATGTTTGTATCAAAAACTAAACTTGGGTTATGTTATGTACTTACCTACTTATGTTATATGAACAATTCCATCATTCATCATCATTTCAACCGAAAGACGTCCACTGCTGGACAAAGGCCTCCCGCAATGATCTCCACGACGACCGGTTCTGCGCTTTTCGCATCCAGCGGTTTCCCGCGACCTTTACCAGGTCGTCGGTCCACCTTGTCGGAGGTCTGCCCACACCACATCTGGACAATTCAGAACACATTTTTTTTTATTTTGGAATCTTGTCGATGGATGCAAAAATTACTGGACGGATTTTGCTGCAATTTTGATTTGGAAGGTCTCACTCGGTTCACAATCGGTTCAGTAGAACCAGATATATAGTCAAAAAACGCAAAACCGAAGTCCACGCGAGCGGAGTCGCGGGTATAGGCTATACGCTAGTATTCAAAAAACAGGTAAGACACGACGGTATCTCTTTTCCTACCTGAGCAGTCCGATTGGGGTAGTACCCCCGCCCTACAGAAAACCGCGGCAATAATAACCATCGTGTTGTGTTCCTAGCGGTAAGTAGGGAAGCCAGAGCTCGGACCCCCACCCCATCTTTCCAATCCCCCCTCCAACCCCCCCATCCCTACTATTCGTTCATTAAAATCTCAGTTAAATAAAATTCTTCCATAGGAAATTACCTACTTAATTTATAAAACAAAGATTGTTTGAGATTGTTTGAGATCCTATTTTCGATTTCCGGGTTGACTACATAAAGCTTATCATTAGTTATATTATAGAAACTCTTGCGCAATTTGACATTGACCTCTTACCTATAAAGCTATAGGTTACATTACAAAGTAAACACAAAGTATATGGGTATATTTATAACTTTATATCTGACCTTTAGATGCCTAGGCAGGTATGAATAAAAATAATATTTTTTTATAATATCACCAATTAATACTTTAAGTTATGATTTATCATACAAGCCATAAATAATAAAAAAAAATTGTTGTGTGCCTAAATGGACACGGATGTGTATTTTATGAATAGTAGACGATTAGACGCACGGCGATGCGTCTTCGATAATATACTTATTATGGTGCACGAACCACTTCAGCAATAAATAAATAAATAAATATTATAGGACATTCTACACAGCGCTCTCTAGACCCAAACTAAGCATAGTTTAACTAGCTTGTGTTATGGCTTCTAGAATGCGGATAAACATACTTATATTATCTACATTTTTTGCAAATACATACTTATTATACATAGAAACACCTAGACCAATGCAAATAGACAGATTCATGCATACAAATATTTGCACTGAGCGGGAATCGAATCAATACGTTCATTATGCGTACTGCTAAGGAGTGGAAGGTTTTAACTACTCTATAAATATAATACCATAGAAAGAACGCAAGGCGAGTGTACGTCCAATACCGATAATAAAACAACTTGTTTTTATTTCTTTTCGTCTATTTCGACGGGATTTCCCGCCCCAAACTACTAAACACGCAACTTTATATACTCGTAACTTTATAAACATAACATAACATAACATAAACTCACGCCTATATCCCCGAAGGGGTAGGCAGAGGCACTAGCACCCACATTTCGCCAGTTTATGTTTAGGTCCCAATGTAATAGGTGGCGAGCCTATTGCCAATAACCGGGCACTTATAAACCTGCGATAAATACACACACACGCCATGGTGAACCTGGGATCGAACCCGAGACCTCGTCACAGCAGTTCATTACCCAGACCACTAGGCTACCGCAGTCGACTTCATAAAGTCGGGTAAAAAATTAACCGAAATCATCCTCCAAGCCGACGAAGTCAACAATATTTTTGTAACTTTAAAGTGCCCTCTCAAGGAGACACCCTGGGTTCCTTGCACACCTCAGTTTTACAAATAGGGTTGGTGTAACCCACAGAACATTAAAAAACCATAGAAGTAGTAATTAAGTAAAAATACAAAGGAATAGCTGTCGCCAAAAAATACACTCACACAGACTTATAGGACGTCTTATTGGTTGCATACATTTTACCTTAAAATATAAGAAGAGCAGAACTACACACCTTATTTTACTGAAAATGAATTTAAAGTACGTTTTGACAAGGTATAAACTTCAATGATGCTTACAGAGTACCATCAAATCTGCCCCCATTTTAAAGTAATATACAACAAAATTATGTTTAAGCCACGTTGGAATAGAGCACACATTTATTTATCCCAATAATACCCCATCTAGCGGTCAATAGCAAAATCAATGTACATTATAGTTTTGCTTTTCACCAATAGATCGCTGTCCCCGGCGAATAATATGGTAATCGCAAATTCTAAATTTTACAGGAGAAGCAAATAACTGTTTTATGCTTATATCTCAGTGCAGGTAGATTGCATGGCAATAATTTATATGTCAAAAGAAAGCTAATTTTTGTACCGACTAGTTCCTATGTTAATTTTATTTTAATAGGTTATTGGAATAAAGTTATTTAAGAAAAACATTTTACTGAAATTGTAGATAAAAAGTATAGTACGCAATGTATCATTACCATTTTATTCGCGTTATTCCCATTGCTGTCGTGGTCGGTAATAATGCATTACAGTATTGTTCAGGTAAATATGGAGCTAAAAATGTTTACGGCAAATGAACATTACCATATTATTCGGGGAAATTCATTTGGTAGTATCTACGGTAATATAACTTTGCAATACTATTCATCAATATATAGTGTCAACTGATTATCAGTAATATTATATTGCAAATAACAATATTTCATCAAATAATACAGTACTAATTAATTAAATTACATATAATGTACAATATTACAGCCAGTTGATGATTTTTTATTAAAATCTGTAATTTATTGTAAAAAGGCATTACCGATTCTAACGGAAAAAAATAACTTTGCATTATCGTTTACGGTATTATTCGTGTAAAAATTGTATTTCTAATTTAACTGAATAAAATTGTAATATTCATTATGGACCTATGGGAAATATTGTATTTTTATAAATATCCACTCAAAAATTACAAAAAAAAATTACAATGTGTATTCGATGCTCTAA
This sequence comes from Lithosia quadra, assembly GCA_963576445.1. NCBI lineage: Eukaryota > Metazoa > Arthropoda > Insecta > Lepidoptera > Erebidae > Lithosia > Lithosia quadra. The sequence continues at coordinate 9,096,406 of OY754896.1, forward strand.
TAACCGAAAATGCAATAAAACCTAAACTGTTGTTATAGCACATTACCATATTATTCGCCGGGGAGGGCGAGATGTCTAAAATTGTATTGTATTGCAAATCAGTCCTTAAATATAACAATGGTAAGGATGAAATTAACTTAACTCAAAATACGGACACCACATTCTGTCGTACATTTTTCACAAACTTACCTAAAATGATAATTTTGACAGCTCTAAGTAGTGTACCCCATATAGTATAATCGAAAATGAATCTAATCGATTTTCGATTATCGTTCCCGTAGAATATGGAATCGATAGTTATAAAAACACAAAAGCATTTATTTTTTTATTATTTTAGGTAACTTATTTCAGAATGATAAAAGAGAAGTTTTATGGTACCTACCGTAATTATGTCTTGCATTATACTTAGCCACTTTTATTATTATATTATATTATTATTAGCTATATTACAAAAAATTGTAGTAGATAAGTACTTAAAAATTTCAATAAATTAATTTAAGTTCGATTCATTCGATTCCTGTGTGTCATAGTCAATTGTGCTGAATTCTTGCAAGACGCTTCACTATGAAAAGTGGGCGGTACTTGTCCATGTGCTACGATAATTTTAGAGGTATTATTTTGTATATAAAAATACGATACTTCATAGACGTGAACTGTCAAAATTATCATTTAGCATCCTGAATTGGACAGGTATAGAAACTTCTAGAATATTGAAGTAAATATTTTGTGAAAACTTATAGGAAAATAAACCTTAAAATCAATCGCATAAACTTGTTTTTTGATTATTTTAGCCTGCGTTGTGCACATACACAAGTGTATATGTGTGAGGTAAATGCAATTACACTTAGGTTTTTGGCGACACAAACACGCCCCCATACGATTTCTAGTCCTAAGGATTTTTCTTTGTTCTGTGGTGTAACCTAAGTGATAAAACAATTTTATCTAAACCCCACTCGGCGAACCCTTCAACACCTTTATTTGAATCAGTCGAGTTTTTGTTTTGTTTATCTTGTAACGAGTTGGAATACCTATCTACCTACAATAATGAACTGACACACAGGGCTCTGGTATTCTGTATATTCTTAGTCGTTGTTATCTATATATACTTTAAAAATATTGTAAATTAGCTATATTTGTACATTGGATATATGAATAAAAAACTGGAGTTATGATAAATAATAAATAAACAAATAAAATATTCTACGACATTCTACACAGCGCGCTCTCTAGACCCAAAGTAAGCTTAGTTTAACTAGCTTTTATAATGGGTTCTAGAATGCTGATAAACATACTTATATACTTTTTTTTTGTAAATACATACTTATTATACATAGAAACACCCAGACCAATGCAAATAGACATATTCATGCATACAAAAAATATTTGCACTGAGCGGGAATCGAACCCCTGCGTGGCAGTCGCATGCACTACCGCTACGCCACAGAGGCCGAAAAAAGATAATAAAATTATACCAGGAACTTGTACTTTTTACACGTCTAGACTTTTTATGTCAAATTATCTAAGTAACGTTTTGTGAGTGTATTTTTTATGTTTATTAGCTTATGTAAGTAGACCGACAATACTCAAGAAACGCATTAGGTACGCAAAAAATATTAGCATAAAAATGTAGTTATTTTTTGTAGCGTCGCTATTTTGCTGCAAATGTTAATTGTGTTACCTTGGTTAAATGCGGGTTTTTGCAAAATAGTTTTGGTTATGACTACTCTATATACACGCTGATTTTATAGTCGTTTTGGACCGATATATTTTGGACACAGTTTCAATAACAGGGTCGATTGGAGCCATCAATTTAAAAATCCTACAGTCCCGGGTCCTTTAGCGAGGCGTGAAAAATCATTTGTTGAGGATGTCAAGCTGAGGGCAGCTACTGTAGCACTACCGGTGTATGTAGTGGTGACCCCGGTCCTGAGAATTTACCAAACGAACCAAACGACGGTCCAAAACGACTATAAAATCATTCTGTAGGTATATAATATAATATTCGATAGAAAGAACCCATAATAAAAAAGCGTAAATGTCACACGTCTGTGAAGCCGCGGGCAACGGCTAGTAGTATCCTAAGCTGAGAATTTCGTAGGCTGTGTGTTTAAAAAAAATGCTCGCTAGGCACACGATGATTGCGCGCGAAAGCGCCCCCCCCCCCCCCTGTTCCGGGGGTATGACGGGAACCACGCGGTTCCCAAACCCGAGGGGGCCATCTCGAATCCGGAGATGGCCCGGGTCAAGCCGGGGTGCGAGGGAAATGCTCTTTGGGCCAACTTACACCCTGGCGTCAGAAGACCCTAGACGGCGTGCGGTTTTAGTCGGTAAGAGTCCGACATAACCTGCCCTGCTGGCCGCGGGGTGGGTATCCATGAGGATTTCCGCACGGAAAAAAAAGGCACACGATGATTTAATATTCAGGAAATACTTAAATAATAAAATTAACATTAAATAATTTAGCATCTATTGAATAAATTAAAGTCTAAAAACATTACAAAAAATAAATATTACCGCATCATTTTGTTGCTACTCCTTCCAACCATTTATTTAACGTTTGACAGTTCAATTTTCCGTCAAATAGTTATGTCCCAATGAGGATCGATTTCAAACAATAATCGACTTTATTGCCATGGTGAACCTGGGATCGAACCCGAGACCTCGTCTCAGCAGTAGGCCCAGACCACTAGGCTACCGCGGTCTAGTTTGCGTTGGTTGAGTTAGTTTGCGGTTAGTGTTTATTACGTCGATAAGGAGCCCCTTAAACCTAAACCCGCATTTTAAGTCTAGGGTTCCAATCGGCATTTCTCTCTCAGCCCAGCAACCATACTAAGAACTCGTGGAATGCTAAGAAATGCGTCTCTCTATATTTCAAACATCGATTGAAGTTAACGGTTATTTTACTATTAATTTAAACGGGATTTTGAAACATTTATTAAAATTATAATCGTTGATTGAGGTCAACGGACAAGGCGGTGGACCCGGCAAGTTGACAATATTTTTTTATACTACTTAGGTGGCAGACAAGCACACGGCCCACCTGTTGGAAAGCGATCACCGTGGCCTATGGACGTGTGCAACACCCGGGGCGTCACACTCTTTCTGTTGACCCTGGAATGGGGAAATATTTTTAGAAGGTTGTGCCTCTACCTACGTACACAACTTACTAAAATGTTAAGGATCTTAAAGTCTTTATCTGAATGAAATATCCTATAGGTAGTTTTTTAACAAAAGCCAAAGTTTATTATAATTTGTGGTTTGTGTACAAATTCTTGATAAGATGCCACGAACATTGCTGCACTATAATAATTCTCTTGCTATTCTGTAATAAAAAGGCAAAAATATTAATTATCAAGGGCATACGTCACAGTTCTATTAATTTTTAAATACCTAGTTCAATTACTAATTGTTACACAAAATATTAATTGGTGCGATTAATGTTTAAATTTTAAACTAAGTAATTAAGTTTGTCTTTATTAATTAGGTAGTTACATACATGTCATTACTCGTAGTAAGTACTTGTTTCATAAAATTTTGTCCGGTTATGTTGCCTATAAAACAATACTACAAATTCAATTTTTAGAATAATAAAAACGTATGAATATAATATTCATTACAATAAAAATAAAATAAGAATCATGAACTTGGCTGTGATTTTACACGACAAGGTGTAGTTTGATCTTGAAATTGTTTTAAAGAATTTCGCATTGGTATCAAACACATGGTCAGTGTCGGGTCTAATGTGACGTGTATCAGTGTTGTGTTACGTTTTATAGTTTGTAATTATAATGTGAGTGCCAAATTGGATTATAAGGAATATTCAACTAATGGATTCTGGATTATACAGGTTCGTGTTAGTCTTGAATTTTTGCTGACTGCATACGTAGTTTTGTATGTAGTTTTTTTTGTTCCCCTAGGCCTAACGGCTGGACGAATTTCGATGAATGAGGTCTCAAATGAAAAGTATTTATCTGAGTGTCATAGGGTTATAGAATATGAACACAAACCATACGCTGAATTTTAGGCGCTAAGACTTTGTTATGTTTTAAAACTCAAATTACTGAACGGAAAAATGAAAAAAAGTAGGTATACAAGTATGTTTATCCACATTCAATCAGAAGCTAGTTATTATGTGTCTATGCTTACTAATGGGTCTAGAGGGCGTTATGTAGAATAGAAATAGAAATAAACAATATGGCTGAAATTTAATACATATAGGGATAGGAAATATCATAGTATGGAATAACGCATAGGCTTAGACTTTTTTATCCCTAGAATAGGTTCCTATGGGTAGGCATGGGAAGAGAATTCCATGCAGACTAAGTCACGAGCAATATTGTACAAAATAGGGGTATAAAAACAGTATAAAATCCGATAATAAATATAAATTTAAAAAGAAGGAAGATCGGCGATTACAAATGCGTAGGATTGCTGCTTGCGTCGTAACCGGAATTACCGCTAGAATAATGATGTAATCTGAATTTTCTCCAATAAATAAATATTTTACGACATAGCAGAAGATGACTAGCAGAAGCAGGCTGAGGTGGTGGCGCGTGTAAACCCCCCTCCCCCCTCCCCCTTTTCTAGGGCCATGACGGGAACGCCGTGGTTCCCAAACCCGAGGCGACCATCTCGAATCTGGAGACGGCCCGGGTCAAGAATAAAGGATTTTTCAAGAAGGACATTAAAAGGTTTTTATAGGAACGACAGCACCAGTGTGACGCCTAGTGGTACGCTACCTAAACGGTAGGTATAAAAAATGTTAAGTTGCCCTTGTCCTTGCCATCGTTGGTTAACTTCCGAAGAGATCTTATTAAAGCTTCGTTCCGTGTACCATTGAGGTTAGAAATTTACACTCGTACTTGACCGGTTGCGGTCAAGGTGGATCATGTGTTTAAATTAGCGAGATGTTGGCGAGTGGAACTAATTACAAATGTTATATAACCTTACGGTTATTAACTAATTCGTTCGGTTAAAAACTATTCGTCTGGTAGAACTTAAAATACTATTATAAGTATATCCTGCTAGCTGTTGCTCGTGTTACCACTTACCATAGGAACCTATTTCAGATATAAAAAGTAGTCTAAAAATTCAAACTATAAAAATTAGGTATATCAATGTTTCTATCAAATTTCAGCCAGATCTGTTCAGCCGTTTTTGCGTGCAACAAACATCCATACATCCAAAGTTTGAGACTTGATAAGATTAACTGAAACATAGCACACAATTTAAAAAACGTCATACTCAAATTACTGAACCGAAAAATGAAAAAAAAGTAGGTATAATTATGTTTATCCACATTCAATAACCCATAACACAAGCTAGTTATGCTTAGGTACTATGGGTCTAGAGAGCTCTCACCTTTTGCCTTCGGGGTAGGCAGAAACAACAGTCCGCCATCGGCTATTATCCTTACCAACTTCACAAGCTTCCTCTAAACTGTCATTACACCTTTCATTCCAGCCCGCAGGTTTCAATTACTTTGAACTGTCCCTTTTTCAATACGTCAGCAATTTGATTAGTGTATATTCTGGGAGGTACTACACTCCAGCCTTCCTGCCTCCTAAATTAATGATGAGCCAGTTGACGAATGAGTCATAAATTTCAATTGAAATTAAATGTGAAAGTGTTTTCCGCTATCTGAAAAAAGCATAGTTATCTATACTAATCTAATACTAATATTATAAAGAAGTAAAGTTTGTGTATTTGTATATTTGTTAAATTGTAAGGGGTAATCTCGGGATCTACTGAACCGATTTAAAAATTCTTTCACTAATAGAAAGCCACATTATTGCTGAGTGTCATAGGCTATTATATTTTATTGGAAAACTGGTATTTACACCCGGGCGGACCCGGGTCCCGGGTCGCTAGTATTAAATAATATAGTACGAAGGTCATAACAAATTCGAAATAATTAAATGACATTGACAAGGTTAAACCTTAATTAGAATAGGAAATTTGTTAGTTGACCTTCAAAGAGCTGCCTCAACACTACTCATTGCTGCCTTTGACAGAAAGGGCATGCTTCCGGGGCTATTGAAGTTATTTCGAAATTAAGGCGTACAGTGGAATCTTGTCCCAACTGAATATACTGGATGTTTATCATTCAGCAAAGTACAGAGTGCCTATATTGAGTTTTTTCGTTTGCCATTTCACAGTCGCTAGTGAGCGCATAAACGCTATGTGGGAGTGGGATTGGATTAGAGCCGCCTGATGGCAAACGTGGGAATCATTTTTCGTTGAGCAAGTTTGCTCCAACGTGACACTTCGATTCACATAACTCAGTGACAACTTCTGTAAAAAAAAATTGTGCAACTCAGTATATAGGCACTCTGTCATGGTATGGTTCCATAACAGTTATGGGTTTAGATGAATTTTGTTTGACATGATACCTACCACGTTTTATTATCGCACCATTCGCCACAGACAGGGAATTCATCCTCACACGTTATATATCGGAAAACGGTGCGCGCTGTGAGGTATGAGAGGAATTTTATTCCGCGCACGCTTAGGCTGTGGAATGATCTCCCTGCTGTGGTTTTCCCTAGCGTCTATAATACGGGGTTCTTTAAGAAGGGGATTAGAAGACACGTCCCATAGGCCACGGTGACCACTTCCCCTCAGGTGGGCCGTGCGCTTGTCTGTCATCTATCTTCCACTATAATATAAAAATAAGTCCAGTTTTCCTTCCTGACGCTATAACTCCAGAACGCACGAACCGATTTCCACGGTTTTGCATTCGTTGGAAAGGTCTCGGGCTCCGTGAGGTTAATAGCAAAGAAAACTGGAATTTACACCCGGGCGAAGCCGGGGCCCGGGTCACTAGTGTGGTATAAAAAACACATAATTCCTAGAACATTTTCTATACCGCCACTTTTGCACTACCAGTGTGTATAGTGGTGACCCCAGTCCTGAGACTTTGCAATTAGCTTACCATCAGGCGAGGTAAAGTCATTTTGACCTGTCCTATATAAAAAAAAATAATTTCTTGATGACAGACAGACCGGGTTCTTTAAGTATTAGAATATTGCCTCTCGGTCTCATACCTTTTATGTTACTTCATATTAAACGACATAATAATTACTTGAGTAATATTCATAAATAAAAAATAATTGCTATCAATAAAAGTGTCAAAATTTACATTTACACGCACTTTATAGGGCTATGTCGTGATCAGTTGGTAAAACGCATGATTTGTTGTGCAACAAGCCCTTATTTACCACAGGTTACTTAATATTGGTACCTTAGTGACCTTTCCTAAATTGGAATTGCCCTTTTCTAATTGTATTTTTAGAAAAGGGCAATTTATAGCAAATACTAGCTCTCTTACTTTTCGTGCGGATTTCGGTGCGGGTCTTCTAGTATCAGAGAAAATACTAGCCCGCGCTGCGTGGAGGTCATTAATCGTTTTTTGATCATATCTCCGGTTCTCCTTAACTAATTGTGATATAACATTAAACTAGATTAGTAAGGCCTTTCTAATAAAGAACATCGCATCAAAATCCGTTCAGTAGTCAACGCATTGTATTGGACCCTTATCATGAGTTCCTATTGCTCATGCAAATGCGATGCAGTTCAACTTAGGAAGATAGAGGTGCTCTACTTGGATATTTTTTTATACTACGTAGGTGGCAGGCAAGCACACGAGCCACCTGAAGGGAAGCGGTCACCGTGGCTTTTGGACGTGTGCAACACTTAGGGTGTCACACACGTGCTGCCTACCCTGAAGGGAAGTTGGCAGGCCTAGGAAGGGGTGGGCAGTGGTGGGGTACAGTGAGCTCTAGCTACCCTACTTACCGGCGGGAACAACACGATGGTTATTATGGCCGCGGTGTTCTGTAGGGCGGAGGTACTACTCCAGTCGGACAGCTCATTTCAGACGGGAGATACCGTCGTGTCCTACCTCCTTCAAATATAACGCCATACACCGTGTACAGCGCTATTAATAGCTCATGGTTAGCCCCCTGGTTGTATAAACTAAAATAGATGTTTCTTCTTTGCAGAACCATGTCAAAAGTGTTCAATCTCGCAATGACGGTTGCGTTAATATTCGCGTCTGTACGTCAAGCGAGAACCGGCACTTATGGACCGCGGCCTGAGTTTGGATACCCTGCCGGACTAATACCTGATTGTAAGTATATCTACATACATACATACATACATAAACTCACGCCTATATTCCCGAAGGGGTAGGCAGAGGTGCTAGCACCCACATTTCTCTGTCTAGTAAGTACTATTACATGCCTTATGGGCTACTTTACACCACGGCGTCTGTTGACCCAAGACAGCTTGCGGTTTTAGTCGGTTCAAGTACGATATACTCCTCCCCGCTAGCTAGCAGGGGGAGGGGGATATCCGTAGGGATTTCCACACACATTTCACACATACACATTTTTCGTGGGAAAAAAGGGAGGTACTATCACATTAGCAACATTTACATATTTATTGAATTTAACTAAATAAACAAATAATAAATATTGATATTTTACATAATTAACAGATCGCTTACCAAACCCAAGCATAGCTTATCTAGATTGGTTATGGGTTCTAGACTGCAGATAAACATGCTTAAATACATTTTTGCAAATATATATGTACTTATTATACATCATAAGTTCAACATAAGTTCATTCACACATCCGAATCTGAGTCAACTGGTTTAATATTTACACCTCAAATATTTAAAGTCAGATGCAAAAATGAATATATCACTTCAAAATTGGATCACTGATTCTTGAGTAATGTGTACACAAACAAACAGAAGTTGTTTGAAGAGCGTTTAGACGTATACTGCAGTGTTTGAACGGCTGGAAAATTATGGAAATTATTTCCTTATAATATTTAACGACGACATTCTTCATATATTTGTATATTGTATGTTTGTTTAGCATGCGTTGTTTATTTTTAACCGACTGCAAAAAAGGATGAGGTTCTCGATGCAACTGTATTTTTTATGTTTCTTACCTCAGAACTTTCGACTGGGTGAACTGTTTTTGATGATTTTTTTTTATTTGATAGTTGGCGCTTCCCGTGTGGTTTCATTTCAATTTGGTCCGTTGAAATTGTTTTTTTTTATACTACGTAGGTGGCAGACAAGCACACAGCCCACCTGGTGGGAAGCGGTCACCGTGGGTTATGGATGTGTGCAACACTAAGTCACACACACGCTGCCTACCCTGAATGGAAGGGGGGAGGGCTAGGAAGGGGTGGGGAGGCTAGAAAGGGGTAGAAGGAGGAGGCGCACAGTGAGCTCTGGCTACCCTACTTACCGGCGGGAACACAACACGACGGTTATTATGGCCGCGGTGTTCTGTAGGGCGGAGGTACCACCCCCGTTGGACGGGATATACCGTCGTGTCCTATCTCCTTCTTTTTAATTATGTTTGTATAACATTGTACCTAATTATTAGTGGAATTAATATCAGTTATTTTTTAATAGCTGGGTTGCCTATTCACCCTCGCCTCATAATATCTGTTTCGTCGATCTTCTTTCATCCATCCTCTCTACATGTCCGAATCATATAAGCATCCCTTTCTCTATCTAGGGCACTACATCTTCAACCATACCATCAAGTAATGTTTAATCCCCTATAACGCGTGTCTTCATTCTGTTATTATATTTTATTGAATTATTACAGTACGCATAAATTATGAAATGAAAAGATTATTCAGGAAGGCAGAAAATTACCTCTCCCACGCGTCGTATGGTACCCGTACGCGTAGCTGAGGTAATTCTTAAGTGGCTCATCAATCCAAGTTCAAGAAATTTAATTTAGACTCGCTTGGCATTTAACAAGAAAGCATATACCTACAATGCAATAGATATGGTATTATTTTAAAAAATATAATGTACTAGCTGTCTCGGCGAACTTCGTACCGCCATATTTTCCACCTGCGTAAACATATAAACTTCTCTCACATAATAGAAAAAGTTTGTATGAGAAAAAGAAAAGCTACTTTCTGAAATTTTCTGTACAACTGTTTTATTTTTTTTTTCGTAAGAACCTTCTCCCGATAATAATAAACACAACAAAAAAAGAATTAGTGAAATCGGTAGAGCCGTTGGTGAGTTATGCGCTTACCAACACATTTTACGATTCATTTTTATATTATAGACTAGCTGTTGCCCGCGGCTCCGCTCGCGTGAAGTCGCTTATTGCATCCACTCCCACTCCTGCTACAGTTCCTACTCCTACTCCCACTCCCACTCCCACCCCCGCTCCTGCTCCCACTCACACTCCCACGCCCACCCCCACGCACACTCCCACTCCCACTGCCACGCACACTCCCACTCCCACCCACACTCCTACTCCCACGCACACTCCCACTCCCAACCCCGCTCTCGTTTCCACTCACACTTCCACCCCCACTCCCACTCATACTCCCACCCCCACGCATACTCCCACCCCCACGCACACTCCCACTCCCAATCCCACGCACACTTCCACTCCCACGCACACTACCACTCCCACTCCCACCCACGCTCCCACTTCCACTCACACTCCCACCCCCACTCTCACTCACGCTCCCACCCCCACTCTCACTCACGCTCCCACCCCCACTCTCACTCACACTCCCGCCCCCACGCATACTCCGCCTCCCACTCCCACGCATACTCCCACTCCCACGCACACTCCTACTCCTACTCCCACCCCCGCTCCCGCTCCCACTCCCACCCCCTAATAACACCACTATCTATATCTATATCACTATAATCTTACTTGAACCCCACTCATAAAACATAATTTCATCTAAATTATTTATTTATTTATTTATTTATTTAATATTTATGCACACACAGTGTTAATTAGTAAAGAAAATGGAAGGTGGAAAGTATAGTACAATTATTATTATTTCACAATTTAATTTGTACTTAGTGTGATGTGGTTCATATGATTATACTATTTATTGTACGTCTTATCAGACATGCTACGGTGATACTTTTATGTAATTGACAACATCTTCTATCTACCTGTGACATTTAAATGAATTTTGAATTTTGAATTTTGAATGTTGAATTTTGAACTGGGTGACGTAACCTACGACAAACTTATTATTTGCGGTTGGTACAGTAATCGGGTCTAGGAATTGAACCGCAAAATTAAATTTGTCTTTTATAGTATGTACTTTTCCGGGATAAAAAGTATCCAGTGTGCTGCCCAGGATATTGAAGAATAATTATACCAAGTTTCATCGTAATCGAACCGGTAGTTTTTGCGTGATGCCTGAACAAACAGACAGACCGACAGACAGACAGACAGACAGACAGACAAAAATTTTTTTAATCACATATTTGGGTTCGTTGTCAGTTTAGTAACACCCCCTGCTATTTTTTATTTATTTATTTTCAATGTACAGAATTTTCACTTCTACAGATTTATTATAAGTATATAGATATAGATTACCAGCGGAGCCCGTAGTTTCGATCACGTGGTTTTAGATTTTTTAGGTTTTTTACACGGAACTCTAATTCTTTCTAAGATTAAAGTAGCTTAAATTACTTCTTGTTGCATCAGCTATCTGACAGTGAAAGCCCGGTCGAAATTGGTCCAGTTATTTCAGAGATTAACCGGCTCAAACAGATATACAAACATTGTAAAAAAATGTTGTTTTGGTGTATCGTGTATACATCTAAATTTACTTAGTAAAAAGCAAATTTAATGGTAATATTACAAGCAGACACTCCAATTTTATTTATTTGTATGCCTATAATAAATAATAGCAACCCATTAATGTCGCACTGCTGGGCACGGGTCTCCTCACCTCTAACGAGAGAGCTGGGTTTAGGCCTTAATCTACACTCGCTGGCCTAATGCGGGCTGGTGGAACGGACATGTCCTTAGAATTTCTTCTAGGACATATGAGTTTCCTCACGATGTTTTTCCTTCACCGTCAGCAAATGGTAAATCATGTGATTAGCACATATAAATTCCACATTGGACCTACTGTCTGGCCGGATTCGAACTCGATATCTACCTATGTAGAGGCCGCGTCCTTATCCATTCAGCTACCCTCGCTTTATGCCTATAGATTAAAAGCAAAACCTTACCATTATTACATAGTGTTAGCAATAGCTATATACCTACTAGGAGTTAGACATAAAAAAAAAGATGTAAAAAAAGAAACAAAAAGAAAATGTAACCAATTTTTAAATCTTATCAAGCTATAGGATAATTTTGGTGGAATTTTTTCAATGTTATACCCTGAAATTGCCCTATAGGCCCCTTGACTCACCCCTTAATGCATCGTTTTCCTGTCTTATTACGACCAATAAATCTGCGTACAATCATCAAATGACACCTAAACTCGTGAACGGCGTGAAAGCTTTCAAGCGATTAAACACGATGCATGCGGTAACAGTAGCTGAAAACCGTTTTGGGCATGCATTGTTGTGCAAGCAAATTTACGTTTTATTTTGAAAGAAAAAGGGTTGCGATTTAAATGTACTCTTAACAGTAATTTTTTTACAACAAAAATTGAATGTCAAAAATAGATGATAAAATTGTGTAAGTATAATAATTTATATCTTTTCATGAAAATGCTATTTCAGTTAGCTCTATTCATTATTTATCTACTTTATTGTACACCAATTATATAGTCTAGGTACATTATTCAAAAAAAAAGAAAACTGTACTACAAAGGGCGGCCTTATCGCTTAACGCAATTTCTGCAGGGAACCTTTGGGATGGAAGTATTGGTTGGAGGGCTTTATTTAGGTACATATTTTTGAATGCTGAAATAAAAAAGTTTTAAATGGTTAAAACTAACTGATTGATGGACAAAGCTACGGGTTTTTGGGTTTCACCTGGGATAAAGACCTAAATCTAGACCCTTTATCTATTTTTCTTTGGAATCGTCCTCAACATCTTAAACACTTGATATTGTCCTTCGAAACATGTGCAAATGAAAATGTCAAAAAGTGTAATATACAATACATACCTAATAATTAAATAAATGATATCAAAATAAAGCATAATTTACCAAAATATTGTAACTAAATCAGTACCTACTATTAACTAAATAACAATAATCATAAAAATGTCTATAAAACATATTATTACAAGCACCTATTGATAAAACATCGTTTATATACAAAGAAATATCCAGGATTTTAAGTGAAGTATGTCATACATGGTTTCATGGGCTCTTACACAAACAATGAACGGTAAAGGAATCAATCACCATATAGTGAGCAACAGATAATGCATACTTATCGTATAATTCAAGGTCAATATACATATTTCATAGCGTGTATTGTTATATTATGTGATTTTACTACCTAACTGCTTACATAATGACTGCTATTACAGGGGACGCAGTTTCTATTCTCGCTCTGTGCAAATATTTTTTGTATGCATGAATATGTCTATTTAGAAAGAAAAAAAAAGGTTTATTGAGACTCTTACTCGCACACAATATAATAATTATATTTTATATACATACTAGCTGTTGCCCGCGGCTCCGCCCGCGTGGATGTCGAAATCCGATTCAAAAACTATCCTATCTCTCAAGTTGGATCGAACTGCACATGGTGTGCGAATTTTATTATAATCGGTTAAGTGGTTTAGGAGTCCATTGAGGACAAACATTGTGACACGAGATTTATATATATTAAGATTGAAACATTACAGACCGAGAAATGGCAACAAGGAATACAGTGAAGAAATTACAAAACCCAGCTTAGTGCTTATAAAATAAAAAAATCAAAAATCAGCAATTAAAATAAATAATAAAAAGAGTAATTTAGGGATTTCCTAGTGTAGTTTTTGGAGGAGGTAGGACACGACGCGCGACGGTATCTCCCGTCTGAAATGAGCTGTCCGACTGGGGTAGTACCTCCGCCCTACAGAACACTGCGGCCACAATAACCATCGTGTTGTGTTCCCGCTGGTAAGTAAGTAGGGTAGCCAGAGCTCACCGTAGGTACCCCTTCCTAACTTTCCCACCCCTTCCTAGCCCTCCCCCTTCCCTTCAGGGTAAGCAGCGCGTGTGTGACACCCAGTTAGTGTTGCACATGTCCATAGGCCACGGTGACCGATTCGCATCAGGTGGGCCGTATGCTTGTCTGCCACCTACGTAGTATAAAAAAAGTGTAACATAAAGTTTAAAATTAACATTGAACAAGTTAGTTAAACTATGCTTACTTTAGGTCTAGAAAAAGATGTATAGAATCTCGTAGAATATAATTATATCATTATCTTCTTCTATATAAAAATAAGTCGGGTTTTCCTTCCTGACGCTATAACTCCAGAATGCACGAACTGATTTCCACGGTTTTGTATCCGTTGGAAAGGTCTCGGGCTCCGTGAGGTGTATCGTCCACTCGGGCGGAGCCGCGGGCAACAGCTAGTTATTTTCAAAAAGCTTTCAAGCGATTAAACACACGATGCATGTGGTAACAACTGAAAACTGTTTAGGGCATGCATTGTTGTGCAAACGAATTTACGTTTTATTCTCAAGAAAAAAAGTCGCTATTTAAATGTACTCTTAACAGTCAAATTTTTACAACAAAAAGTGAGTGTCAAAAATAGATGATCTTTTATGGATTTAAATACAATGTGTAAAATATTTTTTATATTTTTTCATGAAAATGCTATTTCAGTGGGCTCTATTTATTTACGTACCGTAACGTCCATAAGCTACGGTGACCACTTCCCATCAGGTGGGCTGTGTGCTTGTCTGCCACCTAAGTAGTAAAAAAAAACTAAATCACTAACATTAAAATAACTATAAAATATATTATTACAAGCACCTATTGATAAAAAATCGACCGTGACCGATTCGCATCAGGTGGGCCGTATGCTTGTCTGCCACCTACGTAGTATAAAAAAAGTGTAACATAAAGTTTAAAATTAACATTGAACAAGTTAGTTAAACTATGCTTACTTTAGGTCTAGAAAAAGATGTATAGAATCTCGTAGAATATAATTATATCATTATCTTCTTCTATATAAAAATAAGTCGGGTTTTCCTTCCTGACGCTATAACTCCAGAATGCACGAACTGATTTCCACGGTTTTGTATCCGTTGGAAAGGTCTCGGGCTCCGTGAGGTGTATCGTCCACTCGGGCGGAGCCGCGGGCAACAGCTAGTTATTATTATAAAGATTCAGGTTTCCGGTACAGATACAGAAACTTGTCTGCGTTGTCAGCTCAGAAACTCTCTCTTAATTTTTATTTTGAAGGTCGTATGGGTACCAAAAAAGAAGCCGTAAGGGCACTTTTGTAAAAGATTCCAAACTTTAAGGTCGTACGGGTACGTCGCCATAAAATACAATTCTACTGTGGTCATAATTAATACTAGTTTATCATTACATTGTTTTACTTCTTCTTCCAGGCCCTGGTGTGTTAAAAAATGCAAGCATCAGCCCCCGCCTGATGCAGGAATTGCAGATCGTGACACACCGGGTAACAAGTACTGGTCAGATTGTACGGAAAATGATGCCGGTGGACGCAGCACCCAAAGCGTTTGCTAGGGACAAAAATATAGGTGAGTTCATGAACGTACTAAACTCACACGGACGGAATGCGTTGAATAGGTCATCATCATCAGTCTCTGAACCTTTTTCCCAACTCAGTTGGGGTCGGCTTTCCAGTCTAACTGTGATGCGGCTGACCCTCGATATTTTCCGTGGAGCGACTGCCATCTGACCTCCACAACCAATGGTCATTACTACCAATGGCGATATCGAAGTACCAAGTTAGACTGGTTGGACTTTTTTGGTTGTATTTTAATAAATTTATTCCTTAATATACCTATTCACTCGTGACTCGGAAAGCTACAACCTGGGCTTCTTCGAGTCACGAGTGAATAGGTTCCTTCTAGACACTTCTACGTAAACGTGATTCAACTTAGATCACATCATCAGTCACCACCAGGTGATATAGAGACCAAACGTGAGCCTATCTCGAATAAAAAAACATAAAATTTAATTCATCAACCATATTCACAGTCGCATTGTTAAAAAAATAAATTGCCTGTGTAACATTTTTATCTATAGCATGTTCATTTTTTATTTTTGTCTCGGGAACTCGGCGACATAAATTTCACTACGGCAGATGTGCTGGAGTTCCGTTTGAAAGGGGAAAAACGATTGTTTATATAAAAACAATTTATTTTATGTACATACAACCTGTAGCAGAGCTGTTGACTTTTGAATCGATTTCCATCATTATATTGGCAAAAGTTTTGGCGGTAAATGGTCTAACCGATACCGCCATTTTTGATAGTTGGACAGTTTTTTATTTTGGATACGTCAACTTCACCTCGCCTGATGGTAAGCTAAAGGTAAAGTCTCAGAACCGGGGGTCACCAACATACACCGATAGTGCCACAGTGGTGACCCTCTGCTTGACGGCCTTATCAAATGCTTTTTCACGTCCATCTTAAAGGACTCTCAAAATCCTTGAGAACCTTTTGAAAGCGTAGTTTAGTCATAATAATTATTATCCTCGTGTTAGTCCCGACCGCAATTACTCTCATCTCGGAGTCCGGGGTCCACTTTCCGGGCCGGAACCTCCACGTGGTGCATTCGGGCAACTCCCACTCGCAGAGGAGACGCTACTCCCTGCGGCAAATGTCAGTCGAGGCGGAAGTGACCCTCTACACGGCTGCTCGGGGGCTCTCCACGTGTTCCTCTACTTAGCAGAGGGTACACTGGGTAGCAGGCCATTTTTTATGGGAATCTATTCTAAGGATAAAAAGCCTATATATTATGTCATTCGAGATTATAATACATTTTCAAAATTTCAACCAGATCTGTCCAGTTATTGTTGGTGATTGAGTAACAAATATCAAAACATTTTCACAAACTTTCAAATTTATAATATTAGTAGGAAGTAAGATAGGATTTTCAGATCTATATCATTTTTGTGTTTGAATTTTGTTCCTGCAATTTTATTATTCAAATAAAATAATGCCTGTTGAGCGTTATTGAAGATTCAAAAGAAACTATTCACTCTTGACGAATTCTTTATCCGCAACAAATTCAATAGTGCGTAGTGTGTGTCAACGATAGGTGGCTGTGTACCCCTCATATTTTATTCATACCATGATACAAGTTTGCAGAATTGCCCTGTAATACATGACATGTACAGTCGACTTTTCATAATAACCTTATGGCTTCAGGGTTTGCATGAGAAATGAAGGATTTTTGTGTCTCGCTTTTCCAGTAGTCAGGGAGGCAGCGTTAAATCCTGCAATTATTGGTTATTATTTTTACTCCGTTCATTGCCTTATTCTAACACGGAACGACCGCCTGTCATGTTATGCTTTAAACATCACATAATTATATTATTAGTATGAAGTAGGAACTAGGATATAAATAAATACGTTTACTAATAAATATAAAAGGTTTAACTGTGGTTTCAGGAAGTAGCTAATTATTTATACTTATATCATTAAAAATATTATTATAGTACCTAATAATCCACACCACACAGGTATTTGCATCAAGGATTGCATATCGAGTCTTCTGGCAAATCCAAATCCACTCTTTTCATGTAGGTACCGACTAAAGCTGCACTCTGTCTCTGGTCTCAATTACCGGTGTGTACGGTTACTTAATAAGGTATTTCTCTCGCACCCCGGCTTGACCCGAGCCATCTCTGGATTTGAGATGGCCCCCTCGGGTTTGAGAACTACTCAGTGTTCCCGTTATTCTCCTGGTAGGAATTATGCCCGCAAGAAATAATGATGAAATGGAACGGTTGCAAAGTATCCAGAAAATATATCTATGTGTCAATTTTCATCTAAATCTGTTCAATGGTTTTCATGTGGTTAACCTACAAATCTTTTTCGCAAACATGCACATTTATAATGTTAGTAAGATTATTCTTTTACCACTCTGGTGACAGACAAGCGCAAGATTATAAGACGTTATGCAGACGGAGGCGCGGGGCGGTCAAAATGTCCGCGACGCACTTTTATTATTACTATCATTAGATCGCATTTAGCCCGCGTATATCTGATAAACGACATTAAATGAGCTATTGCGCGCCCAAATGCAACCTTATTATAATCGTACAAATAAGAGTGCGTCGCGGAAATTTTGACCGCTCCTTCCCGCCGTCTGCTTATCGCCTAAGAATACGTAAGTGAAAGTTAGGAAATTAGCCACTAGCTCCCATAGTATAAACAAGGAAAGAGTGCCAGCTATGAAAATGACAGGGATGCCATTCGCATCTGTAACTTTAGGATATTTACATATAAATATCTGGTTGTAAACAAACCATCAGCAGAGGTGATATTGTAGTAATCTTGTACAAAAACGGAATAACTACTTGTACTTTGTCGATTTACAAAATAATATGGTTTTGCTTGTAAAGAAAATTAACTAAAATAGAAGCCATCTCATTTAGTATAGTAACTTTAATATTTCAAGGTGGGTCTACGCTAGGCGAACCGAGCACGAGCGAAGCACAAGCGGAGCGAAATTAAATGGAATTTAATTGAAATTAAGTTTAATTGAAAATAAATGAAATTATTTTTTTGAAAAATTTAATTGAATTGAATTTTTAATTGAAATTAAACCTTGTAAGTCGGTTCCACACTAGACGAATCCTGCTCGGTCAGTATTAGACATTCGGGCCAAATCTCTCCAAGAGAATTTTTGGTCATATCGCCAGTTTTACTTAACCAATTGTAATCAAACATACGGTAGATCTGAAGTCCGACCAAGACTGCAACAAAATCCGTTAAGTACTTTTGCGACTATCGCAAACTGACAAGAATTTTTTTTAAAGTAAAGTGTAAAGTGCGGACATAACTATACCTATTTATAATTCTGTAATTGTATAGTATAGACATAAACATTACTTCAAATAATTCTTTTCAGATTTAAAGAATAAGAAGACAGTTTTCTATGCAGTGGGCTTCTTAGACAGCTCAGCGTACCCGTTCTCGCAGGCCATCGGCACCTCGTACTCCAAGCGAGGATACAACGTCTTCATATCGGAGACTTTCTCGTTCTTCACCTATATTTATCCCAAGTAAGTTTTTTTTTCATTATGTCGTATTGTGTAAGCTGAAGTGAAGTTCAAAAAATAGTGGCTTTCCAGGCCTCGACAGATGGTTTTTCCCGTCCTGTTTAGAGAATCCGGGATTGTAGTAGAAGAAGACTCATTTCTTTCTTTTCAGACCTGTTGAACAAGCTGCTGTTTAAAAAAAAAACTTTTTAAAAACAAGCTTTTATTATTTAGAGAAAGCATGCAGCATGTAATAGTCACAAATAATTCTTGTGATAGAAAAATATTTTTGTTTCCGTGGATTGGAATCAAAGGAAATAGCAGCCTCATTTGTGGAGTAAAAATCATTTAGAAAATTAGGAGGTAGGAGGAAAGGTTAAAAACCAAAAAACTGAAAAAAAAATCGTGCAATGAGTTTATGCGATGGGGCCATCGATATTTCAGAGTTTTCAGAACTCACTTTGAAGTGATTCCACTGGTAGAGTGTGGTTTTGTCTAAAGGTCCTTATCGCTCATCGCATCTTTAACACTGTGCTAGCATTCATGTGACTATCTCCATTATATCTATTCAATTTCTGTATGAAATCCGCCTGTATACTCAAAATTTATCGCTTAAAGGTCCCAGTTTGAATCACAAGCGATAAATTAAACCCAACTTTAGAGATACTGAGATAGAATTAAGGAGATACGTGCTGAAAGCCCCTTAAAAACTAAACCCATAGTTAATTGGGCATATCTCTTGATTAACCCATAAATTGACTTAAGGTTAGAAATTACTAGGTACTTATTGATTCAAATCTTGTGACTTACATGAATCTTTGAAACCGATATGAGAAGTAGCGTATCTACATAATATTATGTCCTAATCCAGAGTGGCACTCGAAATTATTTAATTTATTTCTTATTGAGCTTGTTCTATCGGATGTGTCACCAAACAGTGTAGTCTACGCTTTATATAGTCATGGTTACGGGTATCTCGATGTTTTCCTGTCAGGGGGTGTTAGAAGACCCAAAATGTTTGAAACTGATAGCTAAAAAGAATACAATATGTCAGATTAACCTTTTCATTCTATTTTTGTAAACTTGTATCTTATTTGATTTGTGAGTATTCTTCGATAGGTACCGTAAAACGGAGTGAATAGGGATTAGGTGGTGAATAGGAACAAAATGGTCAGATGAATGTTGCAGTTCTATAAACCACTTCCACGTCACAATGAGGAGAATAATCGAATATCCAGTTAAATATTAGACATTTTATACAAGAAATTATTTAAAAAATCTAATGACCATTTTATCCCTATTGACCCCTTGATCTCTATTGAGCCCGTTTTACCGACAGTATCTTAATAGTTGTGCCATTCACAGCTGAATGATGCTAATGGCCGTAAAGTGCACGGTATCTAATTTGGCAAGATTTTGGAGTAATGTGGGCCCCCCTACTCCAAAACCTTGCAAAGTTAGATGCCGTACACTATACTTGTTTATATGCGACGCATTTTACCACAAACAAGTATGGTGTACGGCATCTAACTTGGCAAGGTTTTGGGGTAGTGGGGCCCACACTACTCCAAAATCTTGCCAAGTTAGATAGCGTGCACAATACTATAGTAATATATTTTGTACTACTCATCGGGCCGTGTTTGACAATTCATCCAGTATCATCCAGCTTCCTATCTCAACAGATTAATGTTTAATCAATATGACTATTCAACTAGCTTCTGAATTGAACTGGAAATCCACCTGGAGCGCCATTTATTGAATACCGCTGGGAACAATCGTAGTGGTATCAACAGCTTAGCGGCTTTGTGCAATAACTAGGGATGGGCAAGTGTATATTAATAGATAAAGTAATAGCACATAATAACTAATATTACTACGTGTAATAGTTTATTACCTTTGACTGTTTTCTTGGCATTAGTCCTTTGTCTCCTTTATTGCACCACTAGCTTCCGCCCGCGGCTTCGCCCGCGTGGAGTCTATTTTAATAAAACAACTGTCCACGCCACTCACTCCTCCACTCTCCACTCTCCACTCTACTGTTCACTTCACTCGTCTAACCAATACCTTCCTAATAAAAAGACCCCATCAAAAGCCGATAATCGCGATGGACGTAAAAACTTATGATGAGGTTTTTTGACGTCACAACGTCTTATAAATTGGTTTGCCGGATGACACTTCAAGAAACTGCGTTACGCTCCGCTCACGTTATGCGCTCACAATGAGAGCGAGTGAGAGGCACGCGTCCCTTCCACTCGGGCATGGTTAGCCCGCCTAAGAGCGAGAGAGACAGACATAAAAATTATTTTACCACTCAAAGTCGTTGTCACGTAAAACTTTCGCCCGTATACCGACTTTACAGGCAACCAATTTTTTTATTAGAAAGTTCTTGCTTAGACTTAAAATTTACCCTATGTTTGGTTGTAATTGGCTAAGTAGAACCAAAAAATGATGACCTACCTTAAACCTTGACGCGTGGGCGGAGTCGCGGGTATCAGCTTATATAAATAGCCTTTTTTTCCGTGCGGAAATCCTTATGGATACCTACCTACCCCCCCCCCCTCCTATTCCGGGGGCATGACGGGAACATTGTGGATGCCAAGCCCGAGGGGGCCATCTTGAATCCGGAGATGGCCCGGGCCAAGTCGGGGTGTAAGGGAAATGCTCTATGGACCATCTTAAACCCTGGCGTCAGAAGACCCTAGATGGCGGGGGTATCCATGAGGATTTCCGCACGGAAAAAAAGGGGGCCTATTAGAGCATATCCCTCGCACCCCGGCTTTGTATAAAAAGTAGCCTATATGGTGTCCTCTAAGTGATGGTAGCTGAATGGATAAGGACGCGGCCTCTGCCCAGAGGTATCGAGTTCGAATCCGGCCGGATAGTACCAATGTGAATTTCACTTTGTGGAATTTATATGTGCTAATCACATGATGTACCATCTGCTGACGGTGAAGGAAAAACATCGTAAGGAAACCCACATGTCCTAGAAGAAATTCTAAGGACATGTTCGATCCACCAAACCCCATTAGGCCAGCGTGTGTGGATTAAGGTCTAAACCCTCTCAGCTCTGTCGTTATAGGAGAGGAGACCCGTACCCAGCAGTGGGACATAAATGGGTTGATACTATTATGTTGTTTAGAAGTATGAACTATAATAAATCGTACAAAGTTTAATCAAAATCCCTCCAGTAGTTTTTTATCCATGCGTGCACAGATAGACAGACAGACAGAAAGACAAAAAATTACTGATTGCATTTTTACCATTGGTATTGATCACCATTCATCCCCGAATAGTTATTTTGTAAATATTTTAATGTACAGAATTTACCTCTCTACAGTTTTATTGACGTAACCTACGACAAACTTATTATTTGCGGTTGGTGCAGTAATCGGGTCTACGGATTGAACCGCAAAATTAAGTTTGTTTTTTATTGTATAATTTATCGGTCAAGTTACTTATAGTGTGAAGCTAGCTTATAGCATGGTTAACATAATAACAACATTCAAATATGCGTCTTTAGATTACACGTTGTTACAGAATGCGTTGAAGATATAAACGTTCACTGCTCGTTCCCCGTAGGTGAGAGCGTGATAATAAGTAGCCTATGTGTTGACCCGACTTCCTAATAATATTCTTGCCAAATTTGAAGTAAATCCATGCAGTACTTTTTGAGTTTATCCCGGACATACATACAGACAAACAGACAAACAGACAAACAGACAAAAATTCTAAAAACTATATTTTTGGCTTCGGTATCGATTGTAGATCACACCCCAAGTATTCTTTTAAAAAAATATTCAATGTACAGTTTTGACTTTCCTATCATTTTATTATATGTATATAGATAAATACTAAATAACTATTTAGAATACATACATTCTTCCTATCATCCCGGATCCATTCGGTGGGGCGTGAAAATATCTAATGAGGCCGTCATTCAAATTGAAGGGAACTTTTGTAGCATTATTGGCAAGCATCTATGATGGTGACCGTTAACTTATAATCAAGTAAGGTGAAGTCATTTTGTGCGTCACCTGTATTAAAAATCTGTGTGGCACGTGGAGCATTTTTTAAATATTTTTATACAATGTATTTTAGTAATAAAATGAAAGCGTCGAATCCGCTATTCAACTCTTTGTCTTGGGGTTTATATTGCCTTTTATGATAGTGACTATCGTCTGATTATCCATGCTCAGAAACGGAAGTCTGAGCCAGGACCTTGTCAGTTAATCAACAGGTTTACCGACTAGCTGGTGATGTTGGCTTTATGCCAGAAAATTTTAATGGGCCTAATTTTTATACCCAAAAAATATCGATACACATATCGGATACGTAATTAATTTAACATCACTAGTGAGTCTTAAAAGCTTAGGCTTATGATCTGTTTGTGCATATGTGGACTTATTAGCCGTTATTGCGTGTCATTTTGACAAATTGGTTTTTAATCCACTTTCGAGCAATGGTCATCACTAGACTCAGTTTTTTTAATCATAATTTCTACTATCTCTACTATATAAAAATAAGTCGGGTTTTCCTTCTTGACGCTATAACTCCAGAACGCACGAACTGATTTCCACGGTTTTGTATTCGTTGGAAAGTTCTCGGGCTCTGTGAGGTTTATAGCAAAACAACCACGCGGGCGGAGCCGCGGGCAACAGCTAGTGATATTATAAATGTGAACATTTGTGAAGATGTTTGGATGTTTGCCACTTAATATTATGCTGTAAGAGCTGAACGGAACGGAACTGAATCAGCTGACGGTTAAATTTTGATACAGGGATAGATTTTTATAGTCTGGAATAATAAGTATAAACTTTTTTACCATTAGCATACTTTCCCAGGGGAATGAGAACAGAATTATACGCGGGTGAAACTGCGGGCAATAGCTAAGTAGTAAAAAAATTTAGTAGCCGACATTGTCGACCTGGAATTCTTTACCAGCTCACGTGTTTCCTTCCTCATACAGTCCCGGGTCCTTTAAACGGAGCGTGAAAAAGCATTTGATGAGGCCGTTAAGCTGAGTGCCACCATTGTGGCACTATCGGTGTTTGCAATGGTGACTCCTATTCCAGAGATTTTGCCTTTAGCTTACCATCAGGCGAGGTGATGTCATGTTGACGTGTCCGACATAAAAAAATACTAGTTTTCTCACTAACGTCTTCAACTAAGCAAAATTGCTTGTGTTAGCAGTGAGTTCAAGTCTGCATTGTAATATTCAGGATTCGAACCCGGGTCTACCCAATCGTAAGACCGATTTCTTAACCACTAAGCCATTGTTACCTAAATTCGTTTAATTGTTGAAATGACACTATAGGGAGCAATCAATCAATCTAGATTAATATTCGGAAGTTTAAGTCAGAGATAGTAAAGTTATTTGAAGGAAACGATCTGATCACAGTTTGATATTCCTTTGAATTTGGTTGAGATTAACGAAAATAGTCATTAAAGAAAATATTATGATCGCTTTTAAACGAGGTTTAGAAGACTTTTGTCTATAGTAATCACAGAACAAAGAAAAATCCATAGTAATACCGTTTGTCGCAAGCGTCGTTACTGCAACCGAATTTGGTCGGTATCTTATCTTGCGATTTCGGTAGCAAATGTCGCGACTACCGCCCCAGGAAAAGATTTGATTGTTCATTTTGTTTGTTTGTTTACATTGGATAGGCTCCGAAACTACTGGACCAATTTTTTTTCACGCACACGTCCATTGGCGGCGGCCGCTTCCCATCAGGTGGAAGAAAGGAGGTAGGATACGACGGTATCTCCCGTCCGAACGAGCAGTCCGACTGGGGTAGTACCTCCGCTCTACAGAAGGCCGCGGCCATAATAACCATCGTGTTGTGTTCTTGGCGATGAGTAGGGTAGCCAGAGCTCACAAACTCCCCCTACTAACCCCCCTCCAACCTCCCTAACCATCCTCCCACTCCAGGGTCGGCAGCACGAGTGTGACGCCCCTGGTGTTGCACACGTCCATAAGCGGTAACTGGTTCCCATCAGGTGGGCAGTGTGCTTGTCTGCCACCTAAGTTGTAAGTCATTAACTACAGATGTGCATACACATTTAATGCGCTATGCAACAAGCGTCAGTCACGTACTTAATTATCACAATTATAATGTTATACGATGCTAAATAAACAATTAGCAATTAAGTTGTATCACTGTGCACATAACAGCAAGACTTCCTTATTAGGTGTGACATGACAATATTTATAAGC
This sequence comes from Lithosia quadra, assembly GCA_963576445.1. Taxonomy (NCBI): domain Eukaryota; kingdom Metazoa; phylum Arthropoda; class Insecta; order Lepidoptera; family Erebidae; genus Lithosia; species Lithosia quadra. The sequence continues at coordinate 9,121,588 of OY754896.1, forward strand.
ATATACATACCTACAATTTTTTATATATAGGACACGTCAATTTGACCTCACCTCACCTGATGGTAAGCTGAAGGTAAAGTCTCAGGAAAGAGGGTCACTATTACATACACGTACTATGTTAACAATGGTGGCACTCAGCTTGACGGCCTCATCAAAAGAGGGTTGTCGTCGCAGCACCGCGTGACACCCACCGGTCCCACTAGTGCTGCGACCACAACCCCCCTGCCCGGCTATGCACTTGCTGACCCCTGAACGCAATCCAACCGAGATTGGATTACTATGGAGGGTTTTTCGCAATCGTGCACGGTGGTACCCACCCAGCTTAATGTTGTGACAAAGTGCAATCAAATTTCTACCAAGTAGCAATATTTGTATTAGGTAATTATACCACTATTGAAAAATATAAATGAGCTGTCTGTATATTGGAGATATTGACAAAAAAAATTAGGTGTGCGCGCGTGTGTGTGTGTGTGTGAGGTACCTATTTATTGCAGTAGTTTTTGCGTCTATCGCGCACAAACAGACAAACAGGCAAAATTCAAAAAAAACCTTTTTGTGATTTTCTGATCGGAAAAATGATCATCCAGGACGGGACTTGAACCCGCGACCAGTCCCTTACAGGGGGAATACTCTGACCAACTGAGCTACCTGGACCCGTTCTAGATGCTCGAAATTTTCCGATATATTCTACGGCTTAGGGCGCCGGTCCTGGTCCCGTCCTGGATGATCATTTTTCCGATCAGAAAATCATTGTAAATAGTTAGCATGCAATTGCTTAAAATTTCATTCAAACCTTTTTGTGTTCAGTATCGTTCATATAACATAATCCAAGTAATAAAAAAAAAAGTCTTCAATGTATAGACACTCTCCTTTACAATTTATAAAAAAAATAAAGGTAATAATTATAAATCAATGAGATAATAATCATCATCATTCTCTGAACCTTTTTCCCAACTGACCTCCACTTTTTGGTTGGACTTTTGTGGGCTCCAACTACCCGTAATGACTGCCATAGATGTTTGTATGGCAACCGGGACCGACGGCTTAACGTGCTCTCCGAGGCTCTAATAGATCTGCGATAAATACACACATAACTTCGAAAAGCATCGAAAAGTCATTGGTGTGTGCCATGGTGAACCTGGGATCGAACCCGAGACCGAGAGAGAGAATGAGATAATAATATATCTAAGATTAACATAACAAAGGATTTATTTATGCATTTAGCATTAAACATAATACTTATTATTCAAGGAACTACGTGACTTGTCAATCTAATTAATTGTGACTATTGAGGCTACTTAATAGTATAGAATCATTAGGTTCTAATGTATCGTTGCTCATTTTCTATTCATCATTGCACGTTTAAAATGATTAGTAGTAACATCAGTTAAAACTATTTTAAAAGGTGTCTAATGACTAGCAACATAACGAAATTAATTGTAATTAATTAAGCATTATTTAACGAGAATATTAGAGGCAGTTTGAAAGTTGCACCAGTAAATGAATAATTGAGAAGCGAGCGACTGTCGTGGTATGGACATGTTATGAGAAGAGATGAAAGTAATTGAATGAAATTTTAAGCAATTGCATGCTAACTATTTACAATGATTTTCTGATCAGAAAATCATTGTAAATAGTTAGCATGCAATTGCTTAAAATTTCATTCAATGATTAATTGAATGAAATTTTAGGCGGAGAATCTAAAAATAATGTTTAAAAACAATTGCAATATTGTTCATTGTTACCGTAGTTCGAACGAATTACGGTAGATGGCTCCACCGGCGCCCTAAGCCGTAGAATATATCGGAAAATTTCGAGCATCTAGAACGGGTCCAGGTAGCTCAGTTGGTCAGAGTATTCCCCCTGTAAGGGACTGGTCGCGGGTTCAAGTCTCGTCCTGGATGATCATTTTTCCGATCAGAAAATCAGATGAAAGTAATGTTGTTAAAAAGGTTCAAAGTATGAATGTGGAGGGCTTCAGAGGCAGAGGTAGGCCTAAGAAAAGATGGATGGAATGCGTGAAAGACGATATGGAAAGGAAGGGAGTTGCTGACGAGATGACATCTGACAGGATTGTATGCAGGAGAATGACATCTTGCGCTGACCACAAATAATTGGGACTGGGGCAGGTGAATGATATGATGAAGTAGGTATTATTTTAATGTTATAGTAGCTTGTATCCAGGGCTCCACCAATTTAGATGACGGATTTCACATTTTTTTGACTATACCAAACAATTGATTAAGACCGACAAACAATTATGAAAGTTGTAGAAGCGAAAGGCGTATAAATCAAGATCTTAGAAAGTGGAGGGTGCGAGCCGGAACCTCCACGTGGTTCACCCGGGTGGAGACGCCGCTGCCTGTGGCAAATGCCGGCCGAGGTGGGAGTGGCCCTCTAGAGGGCTGCTCCGAGGCTCTTCACGTATCCCTCTGACTAGCAAGTTCTCACCACGCCGACGGGGTGACGGAAGGGTGAAAGGTAGCCGCCTGTCATCCTATAACACACCGGCGGCACTATGCTCGCCCCACTTCCCCCCTTTCCAGAGGGCCAAGAGGCCATCTTAATACCGTAGATGGCCCGGGGTCAGCTCGCGTGCGATGAACATACCTGTTGGGTAACTTTACATCCAAAAAAAATAGTCCGCTGAGTTTCTTGCCGGATTCCATTCGCTTCTAGTTTTAAATTTTTAAATTTTGACGTTTTGTAAGTGCCGCATTTAATGATCTATACAGAATAAATGGTTTTAGACTTTGACTTTGGTAGTTAATCTACTACAATGTTATCCCATACTCCTGGATTGATTACAATTGGTAATATTGCATTTTTGTTACAGATCGGCGCGCTTGGTCAAGGTCATTGGCAAGAAAGTAGGCGAATTTCTGGTCAAATTAACAGAATTTGGACTTCAAGCTGAAAACATTGAACTCGTCGGTGCTAGTCTAGGAGCTCATGAAGCAGCTTTTGCAGCTAAATACTTCTACGAAGCTACTGGAAAAAAAGTTGCAAGAGTAACTGGTCTAGACCCTGCAGGACCATGCTTCAGATCTTTAAGTACTGAATACAAACTATTTAAAACTGATGCTGAAAAAGTTGATATAGTTCATACTAATATAGATGGTTTCGGTACCGCAGAAACCTTAGGTCATTTAGATATATACGTGAACGGAGGAGAATTCCAACCTAGCGATATTCCTTACATACCTTGCCTTATAGTGTGTAGCCATGTCAGAGCGCTGATATACTGGTGGCAAGCTCTGGAGCATCCCAAGAAGTTTGTAGCAGTCCAGTGTGAGACTGTACAAGAAGCCAGGTTTGCTCAGTGCTTCAATAGTACGGAAACTAACTATCTAGGTCTCGAAGCTAAGTTTGATAAGCCTGGGATTTATTACTTGGCTACTGATAACGAGTTTCCTTATTTTAAAGGGAAGGATGGTCTGAAAGAGGAGAATGAGATTTATACAAAAGTTTCTTCAATTATTAACGCTGATGATCGGTTCGTTGTTTCATAACGTTGAAATAAATTTTAGATTTAAGTTACTAGATAATTATAATAGCAACCCATTTATGTCCCACTGCTGGGTACGGGTCTCCTTTCCTCTAATTACTATTATAATAGTCGACGGAATTATTTACCATGCTTGTTTTGTTGAGTATCCGATATTTCGGCCTTGTTGTAATACGTCCGTGTAATAATAGTAATTTAAATGACTATCATCATTCTCATTCTCTGAACCTTTTCCCAACTCAGTTGGGGTCGGCTTTCCAGTCTAACTGTGATGCGGCTGAACTTCGATATTTTACGTGGAGCGACTGCCATCTGACCTCCACAACCAATGGCGATATCGAAGTTCCAAGTTAGTTAGTAATTTAAATGACTATCTCATAATAAAATCCTATAATTTCTCTACCTCTCAACATTCTTCTGAAAAAAAAAGTACTTCTTTCTCAAAATACAATATAATATATTCAAAGAAAGCTATCGAGACAACAGAATGCTTTTCTCTATCCTTGCATCAATGATATCATTATGTAAATACCACGATTTAGTCGAACAAACAGCATGGAGGATCTAATTTGATGGCGTCTATGTATAGGCTCCGAATTGAGGCACCGCATCCATTTGGAGATGTCATGAATAAATAAATAACATCAGTGATGTGATTTACCTTCAATTATTGTTGTAGGAAAGTTTGGCTCCCCAAAACAATTTGTAACTTGACGAAATTGTTTTCACACATAATAATATACGAAATATAGATTTTTTATACTACAGAGACAGTGAAAGAACTCCAATTTTGAAAACTCACAGGTACAGTCAGCGCCAAAAGTTGATTACCACTAAAATATTTACAAATCCTTTTTACATTGGAATACATAGGTCAGTCATTACTTTATTATATAGTTTTATAATCTGCAGAGGACAAAGCTTATGTTTTATATGTCTTGTTTATTGTTATATTAAAGGTCTTAGGTGATTAATAAATTAGTATTTGTTAACCAACCTTTGGCGCTGACTGGTCGCTCTCAAAAGTTGCTGAACACTATCAAATTTACAAACGATCTTTAATTACATTAAATTTAATATTGTTACAAATGAGATCTTTCATTAATTTATTGTATGTTGTTACTTTTCCTATTTCTGATTCATTCCTTATTAATGACAATATCGAATGATGTAATAATACAGGTTTTGCTTTTTCTTCTAAAATATCCAGTTTGTCTCCTTAAGACATTTTAATAATAGTTTTGTGACAATGTGTATTCTCTATATTGCTATAAATATAAGTGATTGTGTAACTGTAACAGTATCAGTATTAGATAAGCTATATTAGGATATTATTATCCTAATACGGTAACTAATATTTAGTGATGATGTGTGAGTAGCTCTTTGTAATTGTGCCATTCGCTCAAATTTACAATACATTTAAGTTACTTATGAAAGTATTTGCGATCAAATCTAAATAAACTTGATTATCACGTTTATAACTGGATTTAACTAGTAATCCATCATCATTCTCTGAACCTTTTTCCCAACTCAGTTGGGGTCGGCTTTCCAGTCTAACTTAACTAGTAATCCATTCAACTGAATTTTGATTTAAAATGAAATTGAATTTAAATTTTTTATATTCTTCAATGACATTCAGTTTAAATTAGATAGATTTATTTGTATTTTATTTAGATTCGATCGCAGTTATTTTCTTGATAAACAAAATAATTATGCCCTAATTTAAAAATAGTTATAATATTGGATATTAAATATTTTTGAGTCATTTTATTTATCAAACTCGCCATGGATATCACCTATGTTAGGTACCCATAATAAGTAAATAAATAAATTTAATACTATCAGTTAGCGTCAAAAGTTAATGATATTTTGTACAATTTCAAATATAAAAATCGAAAGGATTATTATTAATATTATATTTTGCCCAAAATTTAAATGTATTTTAACAGAGTCCATTAAGTATTCAAAAAACACTTTCGTTTATAAATATGAATTTATTTTGTCAATAATTAAGTTTGAAAACGATTAATTACTTTTGATGCTGACTGTACTTATACAAAAAAAATTGAAGTAGTTTAATTCTTAAGCCTTATGTATTAAGTTATTAAGTAGTTAAGTAAGTAAATGGGTGTAAATCAATAATCTTATATTAAAAAGATAAATAAATACTGCACAGGTGCTTAATAAACGGTCAGTCAAAACTTAACATAAGCAAGAACAATATGACAGGCGCTCATTTTGAGTGTAAACGAGAATAGATCTGATTTTATTTAATTCATGATAGGCTTTCGTTTGACCTCAATCCCACCTGATGGTAAGTGACGTATCATGCTTGCCTAGAAGGAACCTATACACTCGTGACTTGAATACTCCCAGGTTATAGCTTTCCGGATTATGTCTCCAGTCGCATAAAGCGATGCATTTTTATACTTACATTTTTTTTGATAAACTTATTAAGGCAAAACAACTTTTAATAATGAAATAATAACAGTAATAACCGCGGTAGCCTAGTGGTCTGGGTAATAGACTGCTGAGACGAGGTCTCGGGTTCGATCCCAGGTTCACCATGGCACACACCAATGACTTTTCGATGCTTTTCGAAGTTATGTGTGTTTATCGCAGGTTTATAAGTGCCCGGTTAATGGCAATAGGCTCGCCACTTAATAAATTGGGACCTAAACATAAACTGGCGAAATGTGGGTGCTAGCACCTCTGCCTACCCCTTCGGGGATATAGGCGTGAGTTTATGTTATGTATGTAACAGTAATAATCACAATTCATAATGTTACTAACAATGTTTACTTAAATTTTTTGCCAGGTCAGCTAGTTTTAATATAAAGATCCTTGATGTGAATATATAATATATAATTATAAGTAGGTATATATTTCATTGCAATAAATCTGTGATTTAGTGTAGGTATAATAGTGTACAAAAATAAAAAATAAGTTTCAGGGTCTTTGTAGTTTTTTTCCTAAGGTTGTACCCAACCTCCCCCTTCCCCTCTCCAATTTCCCCTCTCAAACTCCTCAACCTCTTTCCCATTCAAGGTCGACATCGCGAGTGCGACTCTCCTGATTTTGCACACGTTCATAGGCCACAGTGACCGCTTCCCATACAAATTGACGCTATTGCAATTCTAGCTAGACCAGTTCTTGGACCTTTTTAGGGCTCCAACTACCCGTAACGACTAGATGTTTTTTTGGCGACGGCTTAACGTGCTCTATGAGGCACGAAATATCCAAACCAATGCAAAATATAGATATTCATGCATGCAACCAGGACCTACTACACCTACACCTGCCTGACTAATCAATGTCATAATTCTATCTTTTAGTATTAATTTAGTATTAATCCGTGTGACTCCGCGGCACTCCCCGAAGACACGGGGAGTGCCACAGAACGCGGCGCCACGTGCCCAAATGAAAACATTTTGCATTCATTATGGCCACCAGTTTTAATCTATACACTCGATGTCGGGGGACCGGCAGGATTACCAACCAAATTGGATGATTTAAAATGTACTCTGTTGGCGGTTCTGTATAAAAAATTGAATTTAAATTTATAGAGCTTCTTTAGACAATGTTTAAAAGAGAAGTAAGTTTACATAAGCTTGTTTTATACCTGAAAAATGTATGCATGTATGTGTTTGTAAATATTTAAAGAGGTTTAAGTTACTGACGAGATTTTATCCCAAACCGCTTTTAAAACGAGCTCTTTCTAAGTAAATGCAATTCAAATATTTGCTGTCTAGATTAAAGTTGTATGAATACATAGATATAAAATACTTGCATAGCAGTGTGTACCGAGGACTAACCGACTTATAAAAGAGATTTCTTTAGGGGTTTTAACCTCTTTAGGGGTTTTAATTTTTTTAGGGGGGGAAGAAAAAAATGTGAAATATATACATTCAGATTCAAAAATAGATGATCATAATTTATTCAGATTTTGATTGTTATTTTTTATGATTTTCTCCCGTCCCGTCCCGTCCTAGATGATCATTTTTCCAATCAGAAAATCATTGGAAATAGTTAGCATGCAATTGCTTAAAAATTTCATTCAATTTTGTTTTTTAAATAAAATAATTTATGTTTCCTAACAAATACTGTTTTTAACCACTTAACGGGGCCGTATGAAATAATTGTAAAACGTTGATTACAATATAATGAACAATTTTCATTCCGATTTTTAAGTTCTAAATCTATGTAATCATAATCTAATTTTGACGCTGACTGTACGTATAATGCATGATAGGAAACCATTTAGCCTTCTAATAGAATTGAAATCACGCGTTTTGATAACGTGGCAATTATGGAGTAGTCCACGAAGAGCACCTGGCTCTGAATAGCACCTGCGCGAATAGCACCTAGCTTTGTCCACGAAAATATTTGATATTTGCTCTTTGTAGACTAGGTTAGGTGCTATTTGGCCAGGTATTCTTTGTAGAGATTATCGGGTTCAACGAAAAAACAAACTATTTACTTTTATAATAAGCATAGATTCTACCTACAGAAAAAAATAAATACCTCTCAAACATCCCTTCAATGCAAACAACCGCGATTTCCACAAACATTTCCCTCACGTTCAAGAGTTTTACAACATCAGGTACCAGCCAAACTGACATTACAATGGTACTACAAAAAGCACTGTCTTAAATTTGTTGCAAATGTTAACAGTGGAACATAAAAACGTTATAAAACTGTTGATTTTCAGATATTATCAAAATGTATTATTCAGACGTTGTAGTAAAAATAATTTTACTGTTGAAATCTCAGTGTAACAGGCTTTTGGAGTTATTACGTGTTTAGACATGTGGAAGGAAACTGTCGGTTATCAAGTGCATTACATTATGAATTACCTTTCTGCACTCTTATAAGAATATTCTCATAAGAAAATTATATAATAATAGTGTAACAACTCTCTCTTACAACTCGATAAATTATGTACATGGTCTTTTTTTATGGACATGGACTTTCTAGAAACTAAGCCAGTGGTGACGTAAACAGTGTTGTAAGTTAATATTATACTATTCAGTTTGCGGCTAAATGACACATTTAAATAAGTTCCAGAATAGGTATTACTTCTCTTGCTAACTTTTAAACTTTCGCGTTTCATGATATACTAAAATGTAATAAAAAACTTGCTACCTCGCTTTTCTGCGCGGTCGGATAGATAACAAGCCGTTTGCTTAAATAAAATAGGAAACCTGTGAGTGTGATATGTGACGGTAAATGGAGAAACGAAAATATAAATAATGTAGAAAATGTGCGGGTAGATGAAGAACCTGCTATCTTACGGACTCGACGATAGAGGGCGTGCGCAGCTGAGACAGTCAGCCTGTGACCACGCCGGTGTAACCTGGTCGAAACGTCAAGCATTCCAAAGGTACGTATACGAGTATACCTATACCATGATCGCGTTAATTCCTATTATCATTTTAGTATTATGTCTCTTTCTCATTTTCCTTTATCTATATCTATATCTATACTAATATTATAAAGAGGTAAAGTTTGTGTGTTTGTATATTTGTTAAATTGTAAGGGGTAATTTCGGGATCTACTGAACCGATTTTAAAAATTCTTTCACCAATAGAAAGCCAACATTATCCGTCAATGTCATAGGATGAATATCATCATGCTACTGCCCAAAAGAGCGGAGCAATAATCATAAATGTGAACAATTCTGGTAGATTCCCATACCTACATTTTAGGAAAACTGATAAATTATGAGCATAATAATATTATATTATGTGAGTTAAAAAGGGTGCATCGGGGTTCGAAATACGCCACGAGCGAAGCCGGGGTGGGTCAGCTAGTAACTATAGAAATTGACATCCAAGTCGCTATTAGTACACGTAATAAGACCAGAAGTCATAAAATGTTTACTTTCCGTAGTCGTCTGCTGTAACTCGTAAAGCATTCGGCGTTGGAGCGAAAAATGCGCGGGGGCTCTAATGAAAGGCTGAATTATGGATCCGCTATGAAGCTTTTATTAGCTCTGCGCTTTGTTAATCCGTCTTTGTTATCTGATGGCTTTATTTTGATTTCATTTGCTCGTCGAGTGACCTTTGGCGAACGATTTTTGGTTTATTTGTATCACTTCTTTTTTATTAGCTGTTAGTTATATAAAGGTTTAAATTGCTTGTTGAACACACATTCCACACACATTCAAGTAACACATAACACAACATAATACATACGTGTACACTCGCATCGTGTGTGCAGTCACAACCTCATTTACATGCATCTTATCAAATCAAATCAAACTTTATTCGGCAATAAAGATGTATAATAAATAATTATTATACATGCAAGGTGTTATAATGATGTCAAAGGAGACATATCCCACCGATTACGGGCATGCAATACTTACTTACTTATCACTTATGCTGAAATAGCTAGATTTTGAAACTTTTTTTTTATTTTCTGTATTTCTTATTAGTCTAATTTGGATTAATTATTATATTTGCCTTCATATTGATAAAATACACCTGTGTCTATCCATGTTCAAAATATACAACCGTAAGTATAAATATAATCTATTTTGATACTAACCTAATAAAAAAATGTACCAACTTTTCAGTGTTGCCCGTCGAAAAATTAAAGTAAACGAGTCAACATAATGTAAGTACCTTTCCAGCTTAATTTTGTTGTTCAAACATCCGTAACAAATCGAAATTATATGCATGATCAAGTAGGAAATTAAGGAGAATAAGGAACGAATCAAGATAATGTAAAACAAACAAGAAATAAGGGTTCCGTAGCCAAAACTGCTGAGGACATTCGAATTACCCATCGAGCTGATACATTCAAATATATTTCGTATACTTAGATCTTTAGCCAAATCCGCAGTTGAGACTGGTAAAGCGGACCCTAGACTCCGAGGTGAAAACTTTGGATACGCCTGGGATTAACGCTAGGTTGAAGAAGACTTAGATCTTTTTTTATAATACTAGCTGTGCCCCGCGGCTTCGCCCTAGACATATTTCGTCCCCGTGGCAGGATAAGCTACCTCCTTACCAATTTTCAGCCAAATCGGTTCAGCCATTCTCGAGTTATAAATAGTGTAACTAACACGACTTTATTTTTTATATATAGATTTAGGTCCTTCAAGAAGGGCATTAGAAGTTGTATAGGGTCGACAGTGCGAGATTGACGCCCCTGTTGGTGCAACGCTTCCCATCAGGTGGGCCGTGTGCTTGTCTGCCACCTAAGTGGGATAAATAATAAAAAAAATGTGAAAGTCTATGAAAATGTTTGGATATTTGTTACTCAATCACGCTCTAACGGCTGAAAAGATCTGGCTGAAATTTGGTACAGGGATAGATTATAGTCTGGAATAACATATTTTTGCTCCTCGAATAAGATCCCATGTGGTATAAGAATGGTAGGTAACAGAATTCCACACGGGTGAAGGCGCGGGCAAAAGCTGGTATGGTCATTAAGCTATACCTACTTAATAAATTGAACTTACAATAATAGTACTCATAACATAACATAAACTCACGCCTATATCCCCGAAGGGATAGGCAGAGGTGCTAGCACCCAAATTTTGCTAGTTTATGTTTAGGTCCCAATGTAATAGGTGGCGAGCCTATTGCCATTAACCGGGCACTTATAAACCTGCGATAAATACACACATAACTTTGAAAAGCATCGTAAAGTCATTGGTGTGTGCCATGGTGAACCTGGTATCGAACCCGAGACCTCGTCTCAGCAGTCCATTACCCAGACCACTAGGCTACCGCGGCAGAATAGTACTCGTGTATATCAAATAGCAGGCTGTACCAGAAGCAGGGCTATTTTCAAAGAAAAATGCTAAAGAAACGTCGACCGTAGCCATAATTGGATGAGACATAATTCGATATTGTTGCCAGCCTTAGGCACTTGTCGCACCGCCTGGCGAGAAAACGACCAACTATCGACTATTTTTGCCCTCAAGAAACGTACAGACGATAGAGATATAGAAATACATGTTATAAACTAACTGATACCCACAGTTCCACCCGCGTGAAATTTTAGTACCGTTCCTATTCCAAACTTTAATCTATCTCTGTGCCAAATTTCATTCAGATCAGCGGTTTTTGCGTAAAATGGTAACAAACATCATACAAGTTTTCGCATTTATAATATTGCTCTTCCTGTTCATACTACCGGTGAAACTTTTTCTCAACAAGTTTTATTGCAACGACAAAAGCTGTCAAAGAAAAAAGCTGTTTTAGGAGGTCTCCCGTCCGAATGAGCTGTCCGACTGGGGTAGTACCTCCACCCAACAGAAGACCGCGGCCATAATAACCATTGTGTTGTGTTCCAGCCGGTAAGTAGGGTAGCCAGAGCTCACTGTACCCCTCCTCCCCCACCTCTTCCTAGCCTCCCCACCCCTTCCAAGCCCTCCCCCCTTCCCTTCAGGGTAAGCAGCGCGTGTGTGACACCCTTAGTGTTACACACATAAAAAAAATATCACAGAGATTCTCGCTTGGTGTTAAAAAAATGGTAAGCTGGTAAGTCTGTGAATATATTTACACAATCTGACTAGCTACACTGCAGCAACTGATCAGGTTGACTCTCATGCTTGTTCGCACTGTTATAACCTCAACATAACATACCCGTTATATAGGTAATTACCCGTTTTTCGCTCATTTCTGGCGGTGGAAAAAGTACTTTAGTAAGAACAAAAAATCGCATGCTGTTTTTAAACGTTTTTTTTTTGTTTTAAGAATAGTTGATTGTGCTTTATTATCTATAGCTTTTTATATTTTGACTTCCCGCTGGAAGTTATACATACTATAGCGTGCTTCTTCAAGTCAGGTCAGGTGCAAGACTTTAGGTCTTACACGTAAGTTGGAGTGTCTTTTTAGATAGACGCGTTAACATTCTTTTTTTTTATACTACTTAGGTGGCAGACAAGCACACGGCCCACCTGATGGGAAGCAGTCACCGTGGCCTATGAACGTGAGCAACACTAAGGGTGTCACACACGCGCTGCCTACCCTGAAGGGAAGTGGGGAGGGGTGGGAAGGGGCCGGGAGGCTAGGAAGGGATGGGAGGAGAAGGGGTACAGTGAGCTCTGGCTACCCTACTTACCGGTGATTTCACCTCGCCTGATGGTAAACTAAAGGTAAAGTCTCAGTACCGGGGGTCACTACTACATACACCGATAGTGCTACAGTGGTGATCCTCAGTTTGACGGCCTCACCAAATGCTTTTTAACGCCACGCTTAACGCACTCAAACGCAAAGTATGGTACCTACCTAATTTTAATATTAGATATTAATAATCGATACATAAAATAAAATTGAATTATCGAACGAAGCTTCCTAATTAATTGCTGTTATTCTTATAAAGAAATTAAACCAATATTTACCTTGAGAGTCGAGACTCAACGAAGTGGAACAAAGGATGGATAAAATTCAATACTTGAAGGCAATTTGGAGGTGTTTAATAAGGTTTATTTTAAACTAGTTTATGCCCGCGGTACCGCCCGCATGGACGTCGGATTTCGCGTTTTTTAACTCCGCTTCCATTTCAAACCGATTGTGATTTTTTTTATACTACGTATACGACAGACAATAACACGGCCCACCTGATGGGAAGCGGTCACTGTGGCCTATGGATGTGTGCAATACACTAAGGGTCACACACGCGCTGCCTAGCCTGAAGGGAACGGGGGAGGGCTTGGAAGGGGTGGGGGGAGGAGGAGTACAGTGAGCTCTGGCTACCCTACTTAGCGTCGGGAACACAACACGGTGGTTATTATGGCCGCGGTGTGAAACATACGTAAGTTTTTAAGTCTGACCAAGACCTTCATCTAGTATGTTTCATCACAATCGGTTGAATAGAACCGGAGATATAGCCAAAAACGCAGGGGTTCGTTCGAGGGGGCCATCTTAAAACCATAGATGGCCCGGGGTCAGCTGGGGTGTGAAGGATATGCCTACTTGGTAACATTACACCCCGGTAATTAAGACCCGAGACGGCGTGCGGTTTTAGTCGGTTCGATTCCGACATAACCACCCCCAATGGCCGACGCGGGTGGTATCCGTGGGGATTTTCCGCACGAAAAAAAAGAGTCTTATCATTTACATTACTTGATTCCTTTAGAAGGATTGTCGGAAGTATCTTACCAATCACAAGCTATTTAACTATGGTTAGTAGCGTAACCATAGCGTAAACTAATTCAATTTTACCGCCATCTATCGAAGTAAGGTCAAACATAATTTTATAAAACTCTCAGACGTACCTACCTATTTCAAGACCAACTAATCAAAGTTTTCTCATTCTGATGTTAGAATTAAATATCTGTTAGATACAAGTTATATTGACTTGTTCAATGAAGCTTGCTAAGTACTTTATGATATTCTTTGAGAGACATTATAGCAATATTTATTGAGAATTAATGAAGTGGAATAATAAAGGACTGTTAAAGTATATTATTGACAAATTTGTCAGTACTCAATTACTGGGTGCGGGCCGGAACTTCCGGAGAGAGAGAGAGAGAGGGGCGAGAGACGGCGTGCGGTTTTAGTCGGTTCGATCCCGATATATCCATGGGGATTTCCGCACGATAAAAAAAGTACTCAATTACTTGACCAATAGAGTTTAAAGTTCAATAAATTAGAATCAGTTTATCATCTTAACTTCTGTAGCATGTCCGGTTGAGCATTCAACCGCTGTGTCATTGGTTCGATGCCAGCTCATTGCATTTTTTTTATACCTATATAGGACACGTCAATTTGTTCAATTCGTGCCCAGCAGTGGGACATAAACGTGTTGCTATTGCATAATAGTCATACAATTTGGTTTATTCCAACTAGTCCTAATAACAGTTCGATCATCGGACAGTTTGGACAACAATATTCCAAGTAGTTAGATTGAGTTTGACAATCGAACTACTTGGACAAAAATATTCCAAGTAGTTAGATCGTGTTTGACAATCGAACTACTTGGACAAAAATATTCCAAGTAGTTAGATCGTGTTTGACAATCGAACTATTTGGACAAAAATATTCCAAGTAGTTAGATCGTGTTTGACAATCGAACTATTTGGAAAAAAAATTCCAAGTAGTTAGATTGTGCTTGAGAATCGAACTATTTGGACAAAAATGGAATGAATACTTGGAATTTTTTGGCCAAACTGTCCGATGATCGAACTCTTAGTAGGACTAGTTGGGATAAACCTACAATTTCAGTGCAACAGCTACATATATAGTTCCTTGCGACTATCAATCTTGTTTGGCTTTCAAAAGTCGAGCCAGCTGAGCCATTTCAAGTCGTCAATCAATCCACGAATGCAATTCGGAACCGTTCTATTTCGAATGTTTCAATGTCCATTGCTTGTCTTGTGACAAATCGATGCGTATATTTATGTAGGTACCCAAGCAATGAAAATCGATAAATCTTAGAGTATTACCTGCGTTGTACGGTTGTTTATTTTTTAATACCGAATGTCGGCCGGTGGGTAGGTATAGATGGCCTTTTTTCATCGCGCGGAAATCCCCATGGATACCACGCTCGTCAGTCATCGGGAGTTGTTATGTTGGGATAGAACCGACTAAAACGGGATGGGATCTAACCGTCTCGCGTCTTAATTACCGGGGTGTAAGGTTATTTAATAGGCATATTCCTCGCATCCCAGCTGACCCTGAGCCATCTACGGTATTAAGATAGCCTCCTCGATCCTCCGAAATGGGGGTGGGGTGAGCATCGCTCCACGTAGCTGATGGTGGGGTCTAGGGTGACAGGTGGCTGTCCTGTCACCCATTCAGGACACTCCTCTGTTAGTCGGAGCGACACGTAGAGAGCCTCGGAGCAGCCCTGTAGAGGGCTACTCCCATCCCTCCCCGGCCGGATGGTAGGTACAGATGGCCCACCAACATCCTTGGGTTCTATCTAGCTACAATAAAGTTACCTTTTTTTCGTGCCGTTTTTCCCAAGGATAGGATACCAACCCCGTCTGCTTACGGTGGTGGTTCCGCCGGATTCGAACATACTCAAACAGCACGCCGTTTCGGATCTTGAAATGCTGATGACCCTGCTTACTTATTAACTTTTAAACTTCCGCGTTCCATAACTATTATACGTAAACGGGAATTAACGCGATACACGTTAAAGGTATATACATACCTTTGGATGCCTGACGTTTCGACCAGGTTACACCGGCCGTGGTCACAGGCTGACTGTTTCAGCCGTGCACGCCCTCCGTCGCCGAGTCCGTGAGGTAGCGGGTTCTTCTTCTACCCGCACACCCTGCTTACCTTGGAGAGAGATATGCGTGAGCATTATGTATGTAGGAAATTGGTTACACAGCTGAAGTCTGAATCGGTACAAAACTACAACCATTGTTTCGTATGGCTGCGTATGAGTTTTATAAACAAACTGTAGATTTGGAGGGTTGGGTCCCAGTGTGTGAGATATATTTTTTTTTTTTTTATACTACTTAGGTGGCAGACAAGCACACGGCCCACCTGATGGGAAGCGGTCACCGTGGCCTATGAACGTGTGCAACACTAAGGGTGTCACACACGCGCTGCCTACCCTGAAGGGAAGGGGGGAGGGCTGGGAAGGAGTGGGGAGGCTAGGAAGGGATGGGAGGAGGAGGGGTAAATTGAGCTCTGGCTACCCTACTTACCGGCGGGGTACTTACCCTGCTTACTTATATCTGGGCTTCATTTGTATTATTTGATGATGCAATTTACGAAAGATCCCGTTTGTGTGAAAGAAATTATTGTACTCAAATTAAACTATGTTACTTCTTAATTTTATTATTAACATTACAAACCTTAAAAGAATAACTCAATCTTATATATCTTCATAATATTGTATTTATTACGTACATAGTTGTAAGATGGTATTTTGTATGAAACTTGAGTCTGGAAAATAAATTATCTTATCTTACCTATAAAATAATTAAGCAAAATATTAATACTTTGTTTATTGCTCAATCACGTAAAAACCGTTGGATGGATTTGGTTCCAACACTTGAAATTTTTCGCACAGAGCAGAAAATTGACTTTCTATGCATAATATGTATGTATTTACAATTTTTTTATGTAAGTATGTATATCCGCATTCTGGAACCCATAACACAAGCTAGTTAAGGTAACCTTACTTTAGGTCTAGATAGCGCTGTGTAGAATGTAGTACAGTATTTATGTATTTATAATGAAAATACAGATATCTGGAGTCTGTTTATCTGAAATTTATAAAATTTCACGTTGTGTCACACATAACCGTGTGATAACAAAATATTAATCATCAATAATTTGAGTCCGCGCGTTCTAGCGAGAACATCTACCGCTTTCAATGGCACCCCACCTCAAATCGCAAAGTTAGACACAGTCCATTAGAAAGTTTCATTCTTTCACGTTAGCTGTACATGTCTGGAGGGCTGCCAACGAACTCAGGACTGCTTTATCATTGAGTTCATACAAGTTCATAAATTATAGCTAGCTAGTGTTATTTGGAATGTCTTCATACAAAACTCGTGTGTGTAACATAAAATTAGAAGTTTAGTTTTCTTTATCATGTCATAAACAAGTGTAGCCTAAATAACCTTTTTGTATGAAATAAATAAACCGACTCCAATACCTAAAGGGCACTGAACATTGCAAAATATCTGAAGAATGATCTCCCTGCTGGGGTTTTCCTTAGCGTCTACAATATGGGGTTCTTCAAGAATTAGAAGGTTTTTACAGGGTCGGCAGCGCGAGTGTGACGCCCCTGGTGTTGCACGCGTCCATAATAGGTCACGGTGACCGCTTCCCAAAAGGTGGGCCGTATGCTTGTCTGCCACCTAAGTGGTATGAAAAAAAAATCTGTATAGAAAATAACCATATATAATAAAAATTGTGTTCTTAATTATTTATTTATCATAACGTTAACTTCGAGACACATGAACAATTTTATAATAGTAAAGAATTACATTATAATTATTAATACAAACAATAAAATGTTTATACAAGAGAACAAAACAATATTTTGTTTCATTTTAAAAGTTCCAAAAACAAAGAACAATAGTTTAAAAAACATTCGAATGATCTCATTACGCGTCACCGCTCTGCGCGTCGAATTTCAATAACGCGATGAAACGCTACGAACGTCGCTCGTAGCGTGCCTACGTACCTCGTAGCGATAATGGAATTCGTAGCGCTACGTGGGGTTAGCATAAACGGTGTTTAAAATTATTGTATTAAGATTATAATTTTAATTTGACTATTAAGAATGATTGAGAGAAATAAATTTAATTTAAATATGTAAGGCACATGTAAGTGGGCAGGCAAGCCGGGATCGGCCTCGCAGAGTATCCAAATTTATGATTTATTGCAAAAAGGGCAGGTCAAAAGCACTTGAAACCGATGGGCTTACATGAAAGGTTTAATGGCAGTAGAGGAAGCGCGTGAAGTATGTAAGAACAAAGGCAGATGGCTGTCTGTTGTCTCTGCCTACTCCGAAGAGAAAAAGGCGTGAGCTTATGTATGTATGTAGAGAATTTTTTTTTTTATCTTCTAGTCAAACTCCGGTTCTATTTACCCAATTGTATTCAAACATAGTCGGTAGATGTTAAGTCTGACCAAGACCTTTCTAATGAAAAAATTGCATCAAAATCCGTTTAGTAGTTTTTGCGTCTATTACGAACAATCAGATAAGTATACAAGAATTGAATGAAAAATGCGTCCATTCGTTCATTTAACAAAACTCAAGTATTTTTTTAATATCTGCTATTTACAGACATAAATACTTTACAATTCTATAATAGCACGGATAAATTTGTTTTATACAATTTTTCGTCTGAAAACTCCCGTGCTATACCCCAGTAATGCATGGTTTTCAATTCATGAATTATTTGAGTGAATTGTGTGTTGCGTGCGGCGATATTTTGTTTATACCCTACTTACTGATAAATTGGACGGGTTTTACATTTTACTCAACGGCAAGGTTTCGCAAGGATTGCTGTTGAAATTTAGATTTATGGGTATTGTATTACAGTATGTAAATCATTTTCGTATATACATTGTATAATCATGTTTATTATATCCTTGGGGGATAGGTGGAGTGGACTAATATCTTTTCGCCAACGAACTGTATTTTTTATATGAATTGGAATTAAAATTACATATAAAAATACGTGTGGTACTCGGAGACTGCCGCGGTAAAGCTATTGCAGCATTTTATTCAATACTAGCTGTGCCCCGCGGCTTCGCCCGTGGCGTACTTCGTCCCCGTGGCAGGATAAAAAGTATCCTATGTCCGTCTCCTAGTTCTAAGCTACCTCCCTACTAATTTTCAGCCAAATCGGTTCAGCCGTTCTTGAGTTATAAATGTTGTAACAAACCCGTCTTTGTTTTATATATTAGAGATGCATAAATTAACACTGCTCAAATACCTTATATCTTAATTCTAAGTATGCGAATACTAACTACTAATTTATTAAGTTGTACGCATGCTCGATAGATGGCGTTGACTCGATTTTAAACAAGATATGGTTTGGTTTCAGCAGAAGGTATATAATATACTTTGAAGTTTAAACTTTCGTAACTCAAAATTGTGTTGTATTGTGTTGTGTCGAAATGTCGAATTCTGTCCAATCATGACAAAAGTCACTCAATTCAATTATGGTTGTTACCAAGCTTGAAATAAGGTTGAAACTTGAGCGACAACGGGCAGTCATAGGTTTTTATTTTCGTTACGGAATTTCTTGACTCGGTCCCCTCAAAGCCCGCGATAAAAGCTATACAATAGCTTGATAAAAAAAAGAAAGTATTTCTGTTAACCCGTCCAACTTCTAAAATAGACAGAATCTTTTGTTTTTAATTTATTTGTTTTTTTTTTTGTATTGTTTGTTTGTTTGTACGTGTGTTTGATTTCAATAAAAACAAAAAAAAAAATACAATTTTATCATCGGATTCTTTACGAAGGGCATTAGAAATTTTTAAAGAGTTGGCAGCGCGAGTGTGACATCCTTGGTATTGCATACGTTCATAGGCCACGGTAACCGCGTCCCAAGTGGGCCGAGTGCTTGTTTGCCACCTTAGTGGTATAAAAACAAGTATTCTTATTTGCATTCTAGACCCGACAATACAAGCTAGTTAAGTTATGCTTACTTAGGACGCTGTGTTGAATGACCTAAAATATGTTGTACACCCAGGTGTAAAATAATTTGAACACATGTTGACTCAATTATTTGTGTCCTTTATATTCCCCCAAAGGTTAGCTAGGAGAAAACTCAATATTGAGTTAAGCTCGCCTCTATACATTAATTTATATTTGTAATGTTTCATAACTGGTTGTGTGTGTATAATAAAGAACTAATAAAATATTTCGTACGCCTAGTTAAAGACTCGCGCAACACGAATTATTTTGAGTTAGTGGAGTGTTTGTTAATTTTTTTTACGAAATCCAACATAACTCAAAAAACTTAGATTATAAAGTGTATTTTTTTAATATATAGAACACGGCAATTTGACTTCACCTCGCCTGATGGTAAGCTGAAGGTAAAGTCTCAGGAAAGAGGGCCACCATTACATACACGTACCATGTTAACAAATGGTCATCTTGCTTGGCGTTGTTACTGTTATTTGATGGAAGACCATTATCATAATAAATATTTACGTAAAATTATAATATAGAGAACACACCCATAAGAATAATTATAATATACTAATTAGAAATGAAGACCGAGCCAAGAAGCTCATCAATAACGATGCACTAGTCGAGAAAAGACTTCAAAGCCTTGCCCATCGACGCAAAGTTGCAGGTCTCTCGGTGTTCTATCGGATGCATTTCGGGGAGTGCGCTCTGGAATTGCACAACCTGATACCTCCAAGTCCTTTCCATCAACGAACGACCAGACGAACAGCGTCACGCCACCGCTATATGGTCGATATTCCACTCATACGCACAAAGCGCTTTGCTGACACGTTCATCGTGCGTACAGCTAAGGAGTGGAATTTCTGCCTGAGTCTGTGTTTCCGGAAAGCTATAACCTGGGAGTTTTCAAGTCACGAGTGAATAGGTTCCTTCTAGGCAAGCGTGATTCATCGTAGACCACATCGTCACTTACCATCAGGTGAGATTGAGGTCAAACGTAAGCCTATCATGAATAAAAAAAATAAAAAAAAATGTTTTTTTTTCGATTCCTAAAAAAGTGATATTTTGAGTTGAGCTAATCTAAACTACTTACGTAGGTATACGATTTATTTACCATATCAGGGAATGAATCCAAAAAGTACTTATTTGCTCGACTTTCTAAAAAGCGGGTAGATAGACACATAACAAATGATCGGGTGGGAACAGCGCTGACACTGCAGCTGCCATAGCAACTTAATTACGGTAACACTGTGACACTACACAGACAGCATCTGTTGAGAAGAATATTTATGATTCTGTGGACTGGTGAACAAGGATTGATTGTCTCAATCAAATTTACGACTGTTTTGAAATCTTGTTTTTATTATTGTGACAGTTAGAAATAGATTATTTTAATCAAATTCGTACCTAACTTGAAATTGAAATTTATGACTTACCTTTTTTTTAATCTATGTCACATTTCCTCCTCTTTTACTATCGAGGTCCTCTTTAGGGCAGACTGCGGACAAAAAAAATATATACCTACATTTTTTTGCAAATAAACACGATACATCTATATCTATACTAATATTATAAAGAAAGTTTGTGTGTTTGTTAAAAGCTTTGGGGTAATCTCGGGATCTACTGAACCGATTTTAAAAATTCTTTCACCAATAGAAAGCCACATATCATTCGTAAGTGTCATAGGATATATATTTTATTAGAAAACTGGAATTTACACCCGGGCAAAGCCGCCAGGTCCCGGGTCGCTAGTATCATAATATATTAGACTATGCTGTAATGTATTATGCATTAATTCTAATATTTGCACTGAGCGTGCATCGAACTGACTTCCGACATTTACTCTCTATCGTATCACCACAACAGTCGTAACATTCTCAACTGACAAAATCCCAAAACTAAATTGTAATTTGCAAATTTGTCACTCAATAGTGACATCGTCTCAAATTGAAGTTTAGTGAAATTATCGCAATGATTTATTTTAATTAAATTTTCAGCATCAAATACCCTCTCTCGCTAATTGTAAACACCTGAAATGTCGGGTGAGTGAACCTATAAACGCGAAACGTAAATTAGTTTTGAGAAAATCTAGTTATAGAGAAATTCTTGCCTAAGGTGTTTGTCCCACTGAGAGCGACGGGCGGTCGCTTTAGGCAGACTTTCAGGGCTTCGATTCTGCTAAAGGCAAACCACTGCCATACGACTGACACTCTAAAAAGAATTCATTAAACTTTTTTATTGGCCCTACAAAAAATCATTTAATTGTAAACTTTAAAATGATAACAATAAAGTCTACAATTAAATGGCATTTTTAGAGTGTCAGTGGTATTACTAACATAACAGTGGTTTGCCTTTAGCAGAATCGAGGCCCAGATTGGGAGGCTAAATGATAGTGATGCTTCTAGAAAAGTCTAGATACCAATCAAAAATATTAAGCGGACTAACTTCAAATGGTGATTCTCATTCCGGAGACTTTACCTTTAGCTTACCATCAGGCGAGGTGAATTCATATTGACGTGACCGACTTAAAAAACGAGTCAAATTTAGGATGCAAATGGGTCGGCAGCGCGAGTGTGGTGTTGCACGCGTCCATAGGCCACGGTGACCGCTTCCCATCAGGTGGTGCTTGTCTGCCATATAAGTGGTATAAAAAATAGTGGAACCATATATTCATCATCATCATCATCATCATCATCATCATCATCATTCTCTGAACCTTTTTCCCAACTCAGTTGGGGTCGGTTTTCCAGTCTAACTGTGATGCGGCTGAACTTCGATATTTTCCGTGGAGCGACTGCCATCTGACCTCCACAAGCAATGGTCATTATGACCAATGGCGATATCCAAGTACCATATTGTATGGATCTATAGTAGCTTCATGAGTGGAATTGACCGTAGATAATAGCTGTAGACTGATAATGTGTGATGGTTACTCTTGTGACTCTGTAAAGGTATTCGAGGTTAATATACAAAAACAATTTTATTCAATTATAATTACAATATTTATTTTAAAAAAATGAGATAGTCAGGTACATTATGAATTATCACAAAAATATTCTGACAATAATTATTATAGTTATTCTAAACTTAAATCTTATTTACATTATGTTATAACAATATAAATATTACGTTAAGATCCTGAATGATACTCACATTTTACTTTTAATAAGTAAACAATACACAAAACAGTGTTTTATAAAAATAAATTATTAGGTATTATAGAATAAAATATTATAATTTATTGGAAGGAGAATGTTGAGCATGTAATTGAAAGTTGAAAGGTAAATTGATAGTAAGAGTTGTAAACAATAATTTGTACGACCGACCATTGAGAGATTAACTATGATACGTACACTGTGCAAGTCCTGCCTTTTTTTTTATACTACTTAGGTGGCAGATAAGCACACGGCCCACCTGATAGGAAGCGGTCACCGTGGCCTATGAACGTGTGCAACACTAAGAGTGTCACACACGCGCTGCCTACCCTGAAGGGAAGGGGGAAGGGCTGGGAAGGGGTGGGGAGGCTAGGAAGGGATGGGAGGAGGAGGGTTAGCAGCTAGCGCTCAAGGTTCATACTTTACGATAAATTCCATTTACAACACACCAAAGATAGGATAGGCTAGCTAGCACCAGCCTTTGTGAAGCATAGTCCAAATCCGTCTAGTCTAAGTACGGCAAATAGTTTCACAAATATATTAGGTAGGTAGGTATTTATAGAATAAAATTTATTTATACATTTTTGTCTCACAGAATGCAAATACAGTACGAATATTCTTATGAAATAAACACTGAATTTAATATTTAATAGATATATTTTAACACATACTGTATACTCTTTCAGTCGTTACGGGCAGTTGGAGTCCTAAAAAAGCAACAACAACGGTCTAGGTGCAATGCTGCGATATCGCCTAATGTCACCATTGGGTTGTGAAGGTCAGATGGCAGTCGTTTCACGGAAAATATCGAGGTCCAGCCAAATCCGCAGTTAAGACTGGTAAAGCGGATCCCAGACTCCGAGGTGAAAGCTTTGAATGCGACTGGGATTAACGCTAGGTTGAAGAAGCAGAATGTATACTCTTAAGGAATGGTCTAATTGTATTGCCATTACAATTTCAAATATCAAGTTAAATAAAAATATTTAACACTGTACAAAATATTTATAATACTATCATAATGTAACTACATAAGACTATCATTTATTTCCTATAGGAAGTTATATTACTTACTTTATATTCTTACTTAAATTTTTATATTCGAATAAAGAGCGATTGCATACACTATCTGCATCGATAGTAAAACCCTGGCATTATAACTTTATAAATATTAACACAGTCAAATTATATATAACACTTAGTAAGGTCCACTTAGTTCCCTATACAACTATACTCGTAGGTAGTCCATGGTCCACTTCTTAATTGAGATAACTTTTGTGCCGAAAAAGGGAACGTGCGGTGCTACGCTCCTGTGCTAAATTCAACACCAAGGCGCGCTTGTTGATGCTCTTATGCAATGCCATCTAGCTGCGACCAGACTGTAGGAAAACAAGTTCATATTAAAAAATACTTCAGTATAATCAATACAAGTAGGAACTATATAAAAGAATATATAAAAGAAAGTCGTGTTAGTTATACTATTTATAACTCAGGAACGGCTGAACCGATTTGGCTGAAAATTGGTAGGGAGGTAGCTTAGAACCAGGAGACGGACGAAGGATACTTATTATCCTTTATTTTTGGAGTGGAAAGTGGAGTGTAGTGGAGAGAGTAGAGTGGAGTGGCGAGTGAAGTGTAGAATGGAGTGGAGAGTGGAGTAGCTTGGAGAGTGGAGTATATAGTCGAGTGGAGAGTCATTTAACTGGTGGCAATACCGACTTCCGCGCGGGCGAAGCCGCGGGCAAAAGCTATAAGTAATTAGAAGAGAAACTTACAAATCCAGATCCTGAGTATCCTGAAGGGCCCGTCATCGAGTGACCTGCGGCGCCTGGCCCTTCCAGTCTGGGTTTCTTCCTGGGCCCGATGGCCTGTAGCGCGGCAAGGTTGGTCTCGCGCAGTCTGATTTCCTGTATCTCTGTCCTCTGCAATACTTTAGCTGTAGCCTTCAATTTAACCGGTTGGGAATCCCCGTTCTTGGAACGAGATTTCGCTGCCTTCAATAACATCTCTCTTTCGACATCTAATCGGCGCTTCCGTATTCTGTGCAGCTCGTCGTAGGAAATGGGTTGACCCTGCACATCTTGCGTAGGCTCGTAACGGTTATCAGTCTGCGACAAAAGAAAATAAAATTTATATTCTGAAATGTAATTAACTTATTTTTGCGAGCCACGAATTATTATTATCTATGAGACGAACTTCTTAGCGTTCCATGGATTCACCGTGCGGGTGCCGGGTCCATCGTGTGGCAGAGGGAGAAACTTCGAGCAGTTCCCAGGACTTGCGACCTAGGTGTAGGTTTAAGGAGGCCCCCTTTAAGATGCGCATCAACGCTTACCTTCACTGCTCGAGTTTCCCGCCCTGCCTAGCCATATATAGCTATACTAATATAATAAAGAAGTAAAGTTTGTGTGTTTGTATATTTGTTAAATTGTAAGGGGTAATCTCGGGATCTACTGAACCGATTTAAAAAATTCTTTCACTTTTATTATTATCCATGAATGTCATAGGCTAAATATCATCACGCTATTGCCCAAGGGAGCGGATCAATAATCATAAATGTGAATAATTCCGTTAGATTCCCATACATTTTAGGAAAACTGATAAATTATGAGCATATTAAGTGAGTTAAAAAGGGTGCATCGGGGTTCGAAATACGCCACGGGCGAAGCCAGGGTGGGTCAGCTAGTCTATTATATATTAATAAATGAAGATTAAGAAAAAATATGAAAATACTTTGAATTCATGACGTAACGTTTGGGAACAGTAGCAGTTAACTTTTAACAAGATTAGAAATATTGGCGCAGTGATAGGCATTCGACAGTAGACTGATACTATTTTTTTTTATTGGTAATAGGCTCGCGTTTGACCACGATCTCACCTGTTGGTAAATGATGATGTGGTCGACGGTGGAGCACGCTTGCCTAGAAGAAACCTATTCACTCTAGACTTGAAGACTCCCAGGTTGTAGCTTTCCGGAAATACAGACTCAGGCAGGGCATTCCACTCTTTAGCAGTACACACGATGAACGTACTAATAGTTCACTAAACTAAACAATTTTTATAAACAACATACCTTCATACTAGGGTTGGTCCTGTGCTTCGTGTTGACAGCGGGCTTTCCATTCAGGTTCTTGAGTCCTTGCTGCACAGTGTGTGATAGCAGACTGGCTCCTGGAGCAGGCTCATTCAGGTTTTGCCTGGACGTAATGGATTTGATCCGAGCTTGCATCAGACCCAAAGGCACCAAATTTTCTTTTTTGCCAGACCTGTTAGATAAATGTTAGATAGTTATATACATTTATTGACCTAATGGGTTGTGAGCGTTTAAACGTATTTTTTTTATACTACGTAGGTGGCAGACAAGCACACGGCCACCTGATGGGAAGCGGTCACCGTGGCCTATGAACGTGTGCAACACTAAGGGTGTCACACATGCGCTGCCTACCCTGAAGGGAAAGGGGGAGAGCTGGGAAGGGGTGGGGAGGCTAGGAAGGGGAGGGGGAGGAGAGGTATAGTGAGCTCTGGCTACCCTACTTACCGGCGGGAACACAACACGATGGTTATTATGGCCGCGGTGTTTTGTAGGGCGGAGGTACTTCCCCAGTCGGACAGCTCAGTTCGGACGGGAGATGCCGTCGTGTCCTACCTCCTTGCAAGCTTGTATTTGGTTATAGGTGAACACTAACCATACAAAATAGTCATCTGTCTAATATCAGCTGAGCTGTAGCTTTTGAAAAACTACTTCGTAATAAAACCAAAATGACAAGCAGAGTTGGTTCAATATTCAATTACATCTAAGAACCTGGAAATTACATAATTTTTCCCGTGCAACAATGGTCTCGTATACCTCCCCAACACTGAGGTTATGTCGGGCTCGAACCGACAAAAACGCATATCGTCGCTGGTGCTATAGCCTTGTATGTTTTATACCTATAAAATGATCTAGAACTCCTATTAATATGGTACGTGTATGTAATAGTGACCCTCTTTCCTGGGACTTTACCTTCAGCTTACCATCAGGCGAGGTGAAGTCAAATTGACGTGTCCTATATATAAAAAAAAAATATCCTAAGTTTAAAAACAAAATAAGAAATAAAAATTACCTGATCTGCGTCCCGATCGTTTCAGTCGACCTCTGAGTTTCCTCCGCCAAATTGACACCACCCGTTGCGGCAACATTGCTAATTACATCACCATCCTCGTTTATATTAGTGTCCCCGAATGTTTGCAACAAAGCGGCTGTTAGCAAACACTTGCCCGGAGTCGACGCTGTCGATGAACCAACCGATGCGTTGGCCCTCAAGTTAGCTTTACTATTTACCGCCATAGCTGTATGCCCTGCGCTATTATTGACTTTACTTTTCATCATAACTTTAGGGCCTGCGCTATTGACGTTTATTTTGAATTTGGGGCCGACTGGTGGGTTAACGGAGATATTTTGAAGCACATTTATTTTTTTATTCCCCGCGTTCTGCGTCGCCGGCATCTAGTACAAATAATTATGATTAGACAATAATGTACGAACAAAACGTAAAGCTCGCGAGCCGCCACAAGAAGTAATGTTTTAAAAGAGTGTTAATAAAATCTAAGTGGCATAAAAAAAAACATGCGCAGTTATTTAAGAACAAAAGAAACTCGTAGAACTAATAAACCAATCTTAACCTCAAATAAAAATAACCTTGAAATTAGCCTTCCTACCTTGAAGAAATGAATAAAGAGGTTGAGGGCTGGCATTTAAGAGCCGCTCGAGCCTATCGTAGAAGTATTCTTGAGTCTTCTTGAGTATTGATAAGCAACTGAGGGAAGTTCCTTGCTTGATAAGTCCAAAAGATTCGCTAGAAAGTTTCTATATTTTTCTTTCGTGTTGTCAAATTGTTTCTGTTGGAATATTAAAACTGCTATACTCCTCCTATAGAGTTTTTCAAGTGATATTTTAAAACTCTTTGCACCGCTGTCATAGCCAAAAGATCTAAAACTTCTCTTTCATTCTTTTTTTTTTTACATAATTTAGGTGGCAGACACGGCCCACCTGGGCCTCGATTCTGCTAAAGGCAAATCACTGTAATACCACTGACACTGTAAAAATGCTATTTAATTGTGGACTTTACCGTTATACAGTTAAAGTCTAAAATCAAATATGAGAAGAATTATTCATTTAACTATTTCATTCGCTCTACAAAATATCATTTGACTTTGGACTTTAAACTGAAAACAATAAAGTCTACAATTAAAGGGCATTTTTTAGAGTGTCAGTGGTATATCAGTGGCTTGTCTTTAGCAGAATCGAGGCCTTGGTGAGAAGTGGACGCCGTGGCCTATGGACGTATGGACTGAGTAGAAACTTTCTAATGAACTTCTTGAAGAACCCCATAATTGTAAGTGCTAGGGAAAATCATAGTGTGTATTCTTATGACTATTCCATTTTAAAATGTTACAACACATATCCATCCTAACATTCGCATCTCCGCTGCATGCATTTGGTCTTCGTCTGTTGCTTTCAAGGCTAGACATGGCGATCTATACAAGGCGGCAGGTCTTATCATGGTTTTATAAATTCTTCCAGTTTATAGTTTATTGTATCATAACTGTTTTCCCGGCGGCCAGCGGGGCAGGTTATGTTGGACTCTTACCGACTAAAACCGCACGCCGTCTAGGGTCTTCTGACGCCAGGGTGTAAGGTGGCCCAAAGAGCATTTCCCTCGCACCCCGGCTTGACCCGGGCCATCTCCGGATTCAAGATGGTCCCGGCCGACATAACCTGCCCCGCTGGCCGCGGGGTGGGTATCCATGAGGATTTCCGCACGGAAAAAAAGGGCGTAAGGTGGCCCAAAGAGCATTTCCCTCGCACCTCGGCTGTTTCATAACCTTCAAGTAGACCTTAGTTGAACGGTTTCGCTGACGAGGAACTTACCTAAATAATAAAATAATAAATAATATCTTTATTTGGAACTTAAACAATAAATAGAACAAAAAAATTAAATTAAAAATTTAAAAAACCCCCGACTCACAAAAAAGAACAATAAAAAACCTGTAAAAAGTAAAAAAATAATAAATAAAAAGCTAATTATATTATTTACGTATTCATATTTTTAACAAACAGTTTGTCTTGTCGGGGGGACCGCTCTATACCTAAACAATTGAGATCTTGCGAGACAGACGTGTACGATTAGGTGAGCGGTACCCGACGAGACAAACTGTTAGTTAAAAATATGAATACGTAAATAATATAACTAGCTTTTTATTTATTATTTTTTTACTTTTTACAGGTTTTTTATTGTTCTTTTTTGTGAGTCGGGGGTTTTTTAAATTTTTAATTTAATTTTTTATTTCATGCTTTTTATAGGGGTAACTTAAGTATAATAGCTATTCATTATTTAATATCAACATACGTACCTATAGTCTATCAACAATTATTCGGAGCGAATTGCGCGAAGTGTGGTTACAGAATTAGAAATACATTCCACTCCTCATATCTTTCGAATGGCTAAACTGATTTTCATAAAACTTGCGGTATCGTGATGTATAAGTTATGACCTTTCATTTGATACCCAACACGGGTATATTTGAACACATTAAATTTTTCATCACCACTTTCACCCCTCATATCTTCGAAATGGCTGAACCGATTTTTATGAAACATACCTAAGAACACTCTCCCCTAACTCATCTTTCAAACAAAACAAACAGAATCAAAATCGGTTTATCCGTTCGGGAGCTACGATGCCACAGACAGACTTACAAACACACACACACACACACACACACACACACACGTCAAACTTATAACACCCCGTTCGGGTTTCCGTCGGGGGTTAAAAATAAAACTGGATCGATGTTAGCTGTAAATAATAGTGCTACTATGTGGTACAGCTATAAAATATCATAAGATCTATCCTATAAACTGCTAAACGATCTAAATACGTTTTACTAAATGAAATACCTACAAAAAGCTAACAAAAATGTGTACTAGTGACCCCAGTCCTGAGACTTTACCTTTAGCTTACCATCAGGCGAGGAGTCATTTTGACGTGTCCTATATAAAACTATTATAAAATCGTAAAATAATATATGTCTGTGCATTGGAAATATTACTAAAATAGATAATTCTTTTGTGCATTGTATTTGAAACAACACAAAAGATAACCGAAAAAGTTCAATTAGTTCTATAGATAAGATAGAACATACTTCATTGTACGCGCTAAAAGTAATTGTTGAAAAAAAAAAAACACATATTCGTATTTAAAGTACAATGGGTGGTATTTTCTTACCTCACCCTATGAATGGATAGGGCCATAAAGACAAAACATTAACAAACATAAGTGCGGCGTACAATTAGCAACAAAAGAAGAATGAAAAAGGAAATGATAAATATAATGTTTGAAGTGATCCTACTAATCCTATCCCATTAATATTATATTATACCTGTAAGCCATTTACCATTCTAGAGACTTTGCCTCAGCTTACCATCAGGCGAGGTGAAGTCATGTTGACGTGACCGACATAAAAAAAAAGTATGTACCTAAGTAGCATAGATTCTGCTATATTAATATATGAACTACTTTTTATCCCTAAAATAGGCTCTCATTGATAGTTGGAACGGGATTAAAATTATGTGGACGGTGGAAGTGACACCTGGGCCTCGATTCTGCTAAAGATAAACCACTGATATACCACTCGCACTCTAAAAAATTAAAGTCGACTTGATATTTTGTACAGCGAATGAAAAAGTTAAATGAATTCTTTTCATTTGATTTTAGACTTTTACTGTATAACGGTAAAGTCTACAATTAAACAGCATTTGTCAGTGGTATTACGGTGGTTTGCCTTTAGCAGAACCGAGGCCTTGAGGCCTTACAATGAGTTCTTATAGCAATTTAAATGTGATGCAGCTCAACTCAGGGAGAGAGATGGCGCTATACACAGTGCATAGCGCCATCTCTCTCCCTGAGTTGAGCTGCATCGCATTGAATTGTTATAAGAACTCATAATATGGGGCCTGTAGGTGCCATTCGCGAGCATAAAAAGGTGATTTAATAACTACGTTTAAAAAACCAACTTCACAAACTAATATTATTTACTTTTTAGTGTACAGAAATAGAAAAGTACCTATTTATGAGGTTTATTATGTACAAAGGCATCAAAAACAGAATTTTTGCCGTAAATTTTCCCAAGATCCCAGCATCAGATCCTGATACCTTGGATATGGGACCACCTCAGAAGTAGCCTCTTTCAGACAAAAAAAAATTTCAAAATCCATCCATATTGGCGTCGAAATACATACAAAAAAAATAAAAATAGCGTACGAATTAAGAACCTCCTCCTTTTTGAAGTCGGTTAAAAATACGTGTTATTAAACGCAAGAATGTTGCACGTCTTTTTTTATTCAACAATTTTGCACGTGGTATTTAACCCTACCCAAGCGCTCTGGCTATTTCTATTCAAAAAATTATTAAGAAATGCCCTATCGCATTTAGACAGGTATCAAATAAATAATATAATGGGTTAATTTGACAAATTGGTATCCATTAGTTTCACGACTTTGCTAATGATGATGAAAGTAATTAAAAGGTGATGATACGTTTATAACTATTCTTCTACAAATATTCGGCATAAGCAAATCACATTATTTTTCTTTATTTATTTTTGTAAACCTACATATAAATTATATTTGATATTATGTATATTACAATTTATATTGTTATTAGTGACTGCGAAATGGCAAATATTTACACGAGACCACAATTTATAAATTGTTAAATATAAATGAAATTAAATTGTAAGGAATTTAATTCCTTCAGAACAGTCTTCAAGTATGATATGAGAAAATAAATAAATAATAATAAATACTCTACGACATTCTACACATCGCTCCCTAGACCCAAAGTAAGCTTAGTTTCACTAGCTTGTGTTATGGGTTCTAGAATGCTGATAAACATACTTATATACTTTTTTTTTTGTAAATACATACTTATTACACATAAACACCCAAACCAATGCAAATAGACATATTCATGCATACAAATATTTGCACTGAGCGGGAATCGAACCCGCGCCCTCTGCGTAGCAGTCGCATGCACTACCGCTACGCCACAGAGGCCATCAATGATAGTAGACTATAAATGCTATGGTTATAAGCACTGTTTTGCACAATATTAAATTAATAGTAATAGTACAAGATCCGGTATAAGAAATAATACCCATACTGTCATTTATTATTATATTATTATTATATTATTATTATCAATACGAAATAAACGATAGATAATTATTCATAATAACATATTGCAAATAGGTTGCCAAGTTAAATCACCTACCAACAATATAAAATAGATAATTTAAATTACTGTTTTGCTTCCCAAAAAATGTACAACACAGTTGAAGATGCGAGTATACTTAGGTATATTTATATATAAAGACCGCATCTGTAGAGAAGTATACAAAGTGCTTTATTCAATAATTATATATATTATGTTATAGGGTTACTGGGAGGCGCGTTAATTAATAATGTAATAATAATAATAACAATCGTTTATTTGCCCAAAAAGTTTATAATATATTTTACAATCTCTTAATTCTATAGAAAATATAAGACAATACCGGAAGGAAGAAGATAAACTATCAACCCCACACTAGTTCAAGCCTGTCTCGTGGGTTTTTTGTATTATTACAGTTAGTAGTTCCAATTTAGATTTATAAATTTTGTGTACGATTGATACCCAGTACGGCTGCTTAAATTTTTATGCTATGTATTAAAAATAACAGAGAAATCAGACAGACATTTATGTGTGTGTGTGTGTGTGTGTGTGTGTGTGTGTGTGTGTGTGTGTGTGTGTGTGTGTGTGTGTGTGTGTGTGTGTGTGTGTGTGTGTGTGTGTGTGTTTGTATTATGAGGGTTACTGTCACTGCAGATTCGGATTCTAAGTAAAAATTGTGTTAAGAGGTATTTGCGAACAATGGACTTAACTTCAATGGTTCTGCAGTACTTAACGTCACTTTTGTAATTCTGTTATATATGAAACAGAGCATAAATGCCTGCATGTGCGGTGCAAAACCCGTTTTCACACGAATTGGTACGCTTCTGAAGACCCTACGCTCAAGAAGTCGGTGGTAATTATGTGATTGTGTGACAATCTTATGTTGTTTTAGAACCATCTTTAGGATTTATAATTGCCAAACATTGAGTGTCAAGGATTCATTGTAAAGAGTTTCGGTGGAGAATCTGAAAGGCTTCTTGTACATGACCTTCAGAACTGATCTCTGTGCCTGTGATGTGCCTCTCAGGTATTAGCCATATGCAATACGAGGTAATGATATGAGGATATGAGGTAATTTTTACGTTTTTAATTCTTTCGGGGATATTCCTTGAACTGGTATACATTTTTTTAAAATAATCAATAAGAGAAGTAGAATAAATAAGTGTAATTATTTATTCAATTAATTTAATTAATAATTAATATTATCTATCATTTATTACTTATCACTAATAAATGACAAATGAGATATTTCTTATTACTACTATACTTTTACTAAAAAGCGATTAGTATCTGATTATAGACAAGATTAAGAGATTCCAATTAGGTCCTTACCTTGTTATTGAACTAAAGACATGCACCTCCACCGTTAAAATATACATGCATGATTAAGGCTGAAATTGGACAAATATGACTTCACTTCTTCTCGTTAATTTCCGTTTACATGATAGTATTATAATTGAATGCAAAAAAAATAATGTCAGTCATTTCCTATCAATAAAATTCAAATAAGTGCTAATTGTCCAATCATTAATGAGTGTGAGTGATTAGCAGAATGGCGGTGCCTACTTACTGCTGGCACTGACGACAGCCGGCTTGTTTGAGCCTGCGGTGCCGAGAGGGTGCTGCGCGCGGGGGCAGGACCCATCCTTAGCAACTGGTACTGTCCATTCTCTGTCTTTAACAACACATGACCCTGCTGCCCAGGTTGTAGACTTTGCAAAGTTTGATGCGGTATCTAAAAATGAACGCCTTCTTTGAATTATTTGTTGACCAACAGTCCATTCAATTTGTCAAATTAAGTACATGGATTTATTTTTTAAAATCTACAAAACTGGAGTAGAATTCTAAAGCAGGTCATTTGTGAACATATATATTTTGTTGGCATTAAGGAATAGTGGACTAAGAGCCCGTGAACCCCAGACTTTCGTTATTTTATAAAGGTTGAAAGTTTGTCAGCGCATGCTCACAATACAGGTAAGAACGATGGCCCATTATGAAGTTCGGGTCATGGTGGCTTCGGCAGATAAACGGTACTAAAGTGTAGCAAGCGCAAGGCAGTGGGTGCGAGTGAGACGGCAAGTCAAGTCTATTGCGACCTATCACTGCGCATATTATGGAATTATAAAATTGGAATTCTAATTCCAATTTTAGGTTAATTGCGATCCCTCATTGCGCATGTATTGGCATTATATAAATAAATGGAATTATAATTCCAATTGTGTAATTCCAATACATGGGCTGTGAAGGATCGCAATAGACCTGACTGAGTGACATGGCGCACTCACACCCACTGCCCTGCGCTCGCACCTACAGCTTCCCTTTAATACCGTGTATCTGCCAAAGCCACTATGACTCGAACTTCATAATGGGCCATCGTTCTTATCTGTATCGGGAGCATGCGCTGACAAACTTTCAGCTTTTATAAAATAACGAAGGTCTGGGGTTCATGGGCTCTTGCTCTATAGACATTTATCACTGTGCAAAATTGGTCCTAAGATATAAATAAAATGGTACATATGGGAATTACAAGGTTAGCGTGATGTAAGCTATTTGCATTCACACAATTTATTAAAAACTACATACAGTAAAATGGCCTGATGACAAAATTAATCACAAAATTAATTAACAAAGCAATTGAAAGAAAATAATAGAGTAGTTAATATTGCGCGTTGAGACTGAAATAACATGAACATTGAGAGGAGACATGTAAAAAAACCTGGCACTTCAGATAATAACGGAAAAAAAGAAACTGAGCAACATAAATGGTATGGTGGCACATAGACTTAAGTCTAAGCACCATCCTTTAACTTAAAGCAAGATTTACATTCAATCAGCCTCAAATCGTATCTGCACAAGAGTATTTTTATTTATTAATATACCATAGCAAAATGGTCTGTCCAAATCGAAACAGACTGCAAACTTACCGGAGCAGTTGCTCTCGTATCAACAACTTGAGGCGTCCTGATCACCACACGTTGTGAGACAGTAGCACCTGACTTCTGAGCGGCTACTGCCGGTGCGCCAGGCCTGATGTTCAGTGTCTGAACATTAGGGAGGATAGCGTTCTGAGCAGAGCCGTGGTTCTGTGTTGTTACAACCACTTTCTGCCCTCTAGGCTTGTTCAGTGTTATCACCTTAGGAATTGAAGCAGGCATGCTAGACTTCACAGTCAATGGGACAGTCACCATTCCAGGCTGCATACCCACTTGGTCAGTATTTGCGCCTTGCTTTTTGACGAGTGGTGGCTGCATAGTGAGAGCTTTGTTGTCTTGCTGAGGTAACACACCACCAGATCCATCGTGCAATAACTGGGTTTGCGACGAAGGCTGTTTGATGTTATCGTTTCCCAACGATTGATCAGAAACACCGTTAGGGTTATTTTCAGGTTGTGCTTGAGAATATTTGACAATATCACTAGAATTATGAACATTTAATGAAGGTTGCACGTTATTATCACTTGAGTCATTTGACTTTGGTGGCATTTTTGCATTAATTTCGTCGAATATTGCGAGTAGCTCATCTACTATATCTTCCTGAGTTAGAGAGCTTGTACTTGAAGCCATACTGCAATTTTGAGCCGGTATAACGTCAGAATTATGTACACCACCAGTTAATAAAAAATCCGAATTGATATTGTTCACTAATGCACTTGAGTTGTTGTTCACTATATTATTTTGGGTCGTCACTGCAGGTGAAACAGTCGGGATCAAATTATCTGAACTTAAATTAAATTCTAATTCAAAGTCCACTAGTGTGGACAATGTTTGCTCAAAACAGTCGGCTGAAGCCATTGTATTAAAATTACAGACGCACTACTAACTTCACTATATCACTATGCGTCGTCACTGGTGAAGCAGTCGCAGTCAACTGAGAAGCAGTCGAGAGCCAACAATCGCGTTCACGACATCGAATTCTATGGCGGCGCATAACCGTAACATTATGTCTCACTCGTACGCGTTTCATGAACATGCCAGCCGCGTGGATTAGACAAGGACAAAATATGCGATCGTGGGCTATGTTGACTTCCGTAAGAAATTTTAATGAATGAATGAATGAATGAATGAATATTTATTTCAATGGATATGGTAAGTACTATCATATAATGCGATTCAAATAAGTTGATAACTGTCATAATGACATTTGATTCCCGTTCCCGTTCATTGTACAAAGTAAGGTCAGCAAATACATTTTTCTACATCACTATTCCCTCTGAGGTAAGTACATACCTACATGATAAGTACGAAATAAACTATCGGTTTTTTTATATTTATTTATTTTTAATCGGACGCTAACACTTCGATGCCACTTATTTCATCGTTTGCACTGTTATCGGAGTCGCATGCACAATTTAACGTAAAATGCTCGTGAATGTACCACTGTACCTTCCCTACTCATTGTAAGGAAATGTAATTGTACCTCACAAAATAAACTTATCAAAACAACAACAAAAGTCAACAAGCAAGAAGCAAGCTGTTCACTCTAGACTTAGACTCCCAGGTTATCGCTTTCCAGAAACACAGACCCAGGTAGGCTTTAACTCAACGTAGGTATAATGGCAAGTCGCTCATGATACCTACGTTGAGTTAAAGTATTATGATTAGATTTTAACCAACTTTAAAAAAAATGAAATTCTCTATTCAGACGTTTATTGGAATAAAAATTACTAAGTACCTATGTCTTTGTTATGATTTCATCATTGTATAACAATAAAGAAATTATTTATTTACGGCACAAATTAATGGTGGGACAGGGAGGACTTTTTTCCTTAACTGAATTAAATATTACGATTATTTTGAAAGACCAGCCGCCCAAAATGTTGGCGATTCCTGTAGGTGGCAATACTAAGGTGAATTTTGTCTCTTTTGTTCTTTCGTTCTTTTTTATTATGTCTCGCAATTTTATGAAAACAATGCACATTTGGCACCGTCGTCGTAGGTTCCTACCTAAATAAAGTTGGATACCTTTTAGATTTACATTTCGTATCGGATGTGGTATCCACTTCATAATATTGTGTCTTTGAAACTGTGTTCTAATTCCAGTTCGTGTAGGTGTCCAAGTACACCTGGTTAGCGTGCAGATTGTTTTACTACTTAGACTGTATATTTGAATGAGAATTTTATTAAGAAAAGACCTTTACTAATTTTCATGACGGTTCTAAGTATAAGATATTGTAAATTGTTCAAAATTACTATTAAAACTATGAAAATAAAACTCTAGTTTCTGACCTAAATACTAGGCTGATTTTTTTTTCAAACTTCGCTCAGCTTGAGCTAAGGGGATACCAAGTACAGGGTTCAAGTTATTGCCTATGTGTGTTCTCCTTACTGTATACCTACGGTGTCTTATTTAACTGGGACAGTATGGAGAGACTTGAAACTATGGCAGATAAAAGAAAACGGTCTGAAGAACCATTATTTAGCCCTTTTTTGTAAGAACTACTTTAATTTAATATAAAAAATTTTTTGGTCAAGCGTGAGCTGTCCATAAAAGAATATTTTTTTATACCACTTAGGTGGCAGCCAAGCACACGGCCCACCTGATGGGAAGCGGTCACTGTGGTCTAGGGACGCGTGTACCACGGCAGGGAGATCATTCCACAGCCTAAGCGTGCGCGGTATAGTCATTTTAATATTTTTTTAGGTGGATCTACTCTGTTTTATGTAGGCTAAGATCCGGAAAAAGAAATATATACTCTCATCACTGTTATTTATTAATGATAAGTAATGAATGATAGATAGTATTCATAAAAACATATTGCAAACAGGTTGCCTAGCTAAATCACGGCCGAAAAATATTAAATAAGGCAGGCCTGTGCGTTTACAGCAAAGGTATCTCCTTTCCTTCCGCTCCCTACTCTTCGGGACACACCATTACCACTGCAGGACAATCTCGATATACTCGGCATGGATGTTCGACGCAAGCTGAACAACAAAAACTACATCGAGAGCCTCATTAAAACGGTCTCGCGTAAACTCGGAGTCCTGAACAGGGTGAGGCGGTTTTTCACGCCGGAACAGCGGTGTCTTTTGTACAAGACACAAATCCGTTCCGGGGTGGAATACTGTTCTCATCTCGGGGATGGCTCTGCACAGTACTTATTAGATGCTCTCGACAGATTGCAGCGACGTGCAGTCTGCATTATTGGGAGTCCAGAAATCACGAACACCCTCGAGCCTCTACAGCTACGTAGAGATATAGCGTGTTTGGCAGTTTTTTACCGTCTCTACCATGGCGAGTGTTCCGATGAGCTCTTCCAATTAATCCCACCCTCTCCTTTCCTACACAGAACTACGCGTGCCAGACTGAGGTATCACCCGCACACGGTGGCATCAATTCCATCAAGAACCAAGCGGTTCGGTGCCTCTTTTATTTGCCGCACCATAAAGGCTTGGAATTCTTTACCAGCGCATGTGTTTCCTTCCTCCTATAGTCCCGGGGCCTTTAAGCGGGGCGTGAAAAAGCATTTGATGAGCCATCAAACCTTTGCATAAGATTTATATTTGGTCTACGCAAATATGATCACATTTCCGATTTTCGAAGAAAGCTCAAGTGGTTGCCTATTCGCCTTCGCCGGAATGCTCATGTGCTCTCTTTGTTGTATAATATATTATTTAATCCGCTCACTCCACCTTACCTCAAAGAGCGCTTTGAGTTCTTGCACAGCACGCACTCATGGTCCTTAAGATCATCGGAGAATTTGAGATTGAAAATGCCGAGTCACTCCACCAACTTTACTGATAATTCATTTACAGTACAAGCAGTTAGGTTGTGGAATGCATTGCCAGTGTCGATCAGGCGTGCGCAGTCCCTGCCTGTATTTAAAAATCTCGTCAGGGAGTATTACCTCCTTGGCATAAATGGGACATAGACCTTATTGTGTGCTCTATATGTGTGTTAGTATATATCTGTATGTATATATATGTATTATTCATAGGTAGGTATTTATGTAGGTATGTATTGACTGCTGATACTATTTATATGAAAGTTTTTATTATAATTATATAAGTTCCTATATATAACTAAATGTACACCTAGCTACCCCAAGATCATTTTCTCTTTACCTCTCTCCATCCTATGGTTGCCTGGCAGAGATCGCCATGGAGTGATAAGGCCGCCAATTGTACGTACCACTAACTGTACCTCTAACTTGTGTTTCTTTTTTCTTATGTCCTTGGTGTACAATAAAGAGATTTATTATTATTATTATCAAGCTAAGGGCCGCCACTGTAGCACCACTGGTGTATGTGGTGGTGGCCCCAGTCCTGAGACTTTGCCTTTCGCTTACCATCAGGCGAGGTGGAGTCATTTTGACGTGTCCTATATAAAAAAAAATAATTAAATTAATAATTACATTTATTTAATCTACTTCCATTATTGATTATTTAAAAAAAAATGTAAACTAGGTCAAAGAATATCCTCAACAGAATTCAAAACGTAAAGGTTACCTCGCGCACGGATAGTATCAAACTATTAAGTTATTAATTAATATGCCTCGCAGTAACCGTACAAGATAATATGTCCCGTCCTGGATGATCATTTTTTCCGATCAGAAAAATATAGTTATGTATTAAAGAAAGCATTTTGTGTACTGCGCTACCGATGCGGTCTATTTTAACTATAAATATAACTAAGTATACTGGCATCTTCAGCTGTGTTGTAAAATTTTCGAGAAACAAAACAATATTTTAAATTTATCTTAATATATATAAATCTCGTGTCACAATGTTTGTCCTCAACGGACTCCTAAACCACTTAACCGATTATAATAAAATTCGCACACCATGTGCAGTTCGATCCAACTTGAGAGATAGGATAGTTTTTGAAACGGATTTCGACATCCACGCGGGCGGAGCCGCGGGCAACAGCTAGTACTTAATATAATAAATCTGTAACTGATCGGTGTCTGTACATGGAAGATGTATGAGAAAAAAAAAATAGGGGACTTTATGAATGTAATAGATATGCCAAAACAATGATTTTTAGATTTTTTCTGTTTGTCTGTTTGTTTGTCCGCACCGGATATTTGTGCGCGGTTGGATCAGAAACTACTGGAGCGATTTCGATCTAACTTGGTACGATTATAGTTCATAGTTTTGGGCAACACATAGGTTACTTTTTATACAAGCTGATACCCGTGGCTTCGCCCGCGCTTCGTGTTTAGGTTTGATGCGGTTTTTTTATAAGAAAGGTCTTGGTTAGATTCAAAATCTTACGCATAATTTGATCACAATCGGCTGATTAGAACCGGCGATATAGTAAAAAAACGCGAAAATCGACGTCCACGCGGGCGGAGTCGTGGGCAACAGCTAGTGTATAATATTGTTGAGACACGATTTAACTAGGCAACCTATTTGCAATATATTAATATGAATATTATCTATCGTTTATTTCATATCGCTAATAAAATAACAGATGAGAGTCTTTTTTTTTTTATGTCGGTCATGTCAATATGACTTCACCTCGCCTGATGGTAAGCTGAGGCAAAGCCTCTAGAATGGGAGTCACCATTGCAAACACCGACAGTGCCAAAATGGTGGCTCTCAGCTTGACGGCCTCATCAAATGCTTTTTCACGCCCCGCTTAAAGGACCCGGGACTGTATGAGTGTCCCGTATGACTGTATGACTGTACGAGTCTATGAGAGTATATATTTCTCATACCGGATCTTGTACTAATATATATCTGAGGATCATTACATAGTATTTAAAAAAAAATGTTAATCATATAAAAGTCATAAAATGTGGCTCACAACAGAGCCATCCAATAAAAAAAAAAACAGCCATCCTTTCTTCTTCAGTTCCATTGTAGTAACTTATAAACTAATGATCGAAACTTTTGGAACAATAAAATGGAGTTTTAGTAATCTAGAGTTTCCGTGAACTGGGTTCGTAACAAAAGCTGTTATCTCATGAAGTATACAAAAGAGTTATTAGTGCTTTTGTTATTCCACTAAGCTCATAAGCCTATAAAATTTGCTAACCAAGTCTCTGTTTAGTTTAAATTTTTTGCAAATTTAGTCTTTGGGTAGTCGTGTTTAAAAAAAAATATCCGTCATTTTGTTAAAACGATATTAAGAATGAATTAGGAGTTTTGGCGCCAACGCTGAAAAAGACACATCGGGGCATTGTATAATTTTCTAAAATTAGTGTAAAATGTAGTTATTATGTGTAAAAACGGTGGATTTTTAAACATAACATCTTGTGCAACGTGCACGAGTTCGGGAAAGTGGTATATTACCGTGAATTGTGCTTTTCAACGTTGATTCCAAAACTCCTTAGTCTCTAGTAAAGTCTTCACTATTTTACTGGGGTAAGACTATGACTGACTGATTTGATTTGGCTATTTACTGACCTTGACTATGACTGAATGACGGACACGCTGCAACCTATTGCATTTGTAATTAATTCTAACTTGATTTATCAATTTACTTGACACTGGCATTCATACAATATTTGCCAAAGTAGGAAAAAAAAAAGAATGAATTGGATGTTGTATATTTTTAATTGCAACGCTTGATCAATTAAATAAATTGCAAAGACTTATTTGAATACATAATAATAATAGAGGTAGCCTATGCCATGTGGATCCCGCTTTTAAAGCGGGGTGTCAAAAATGCCACGTCTGTTAAAGCGGGATACACAGTCGTGGCATTTTTGACACCCCGCTTTAAAAGGTCAAATACCTAATTCATTAATTACATAGGTACATCTAAGCAGCAGTTTTTTAGGCCACGCAGACCAATTTGATGAAACACCACGCGGTTTTAGTTGGTTCGATTCCATTACTGGGGTGCACTGAGGTAGCAGGTTCTTCATTTTTAGCTAATGTTATTATACCTACCTAATCTATGTTTGTGTTTTTTTTTGTTTTTTCTTGATATTAAATATATTGGTATCTAAACTATCTAAATAAACTAATATTATAAAGAGAAAGATTTGATTGTTTTTTTTGTTTGTTTGTTTGCATTGAATAGGCTCCAAAACTACTAGACCGATTTGAAAAATTCTTTCACTGTTGAGAAGCTACACTATCTCCGATGAACATAGGCTATATTAAATTGGGATCTATGCTAAAACTCCAATAATGTAACCCAAGGTGTGAAAAAATTACCAAGACATCTTCTTACATCGCGTGCGCTGCGAAAACTATTGATTATAGAACAAAATAATGTACT
Organism: Lithosia quadra; assembly: GCA_963576445.1. NCBI lineage: Eukaryota > Metazoa > Arthropoda > Insecta > Lepidoptera > Erebidae > Lithosia > Lithosia quadra. The sequence continues at coordinate 9,163,758 of OY754896.1, forward strand.
GTGGAAATGTATAACTTAAAAAGGTCTACATAAGCCCGCGATAGCATATGTCTATCTAATAAGGATAGCCCACAGTAACATGCTGAACTGGGCACCCATTTGGTGCAATATTTTTTGTATATTCTACACAGCGCTCCCTAGACCCAAAGTAAGCTTAGTTTAACTAGCTTGTGTGGTGAGTTCTAGAATGCTCATAAACATACTTATATACTTTTTTTTGTAAATACATACTTATTATACATAGAAACACTCAGACCAATGCAAATAGACATATTCATGGATATATTTGCACTGAGCGGGAATCGAACCCACGCCCCCTACGTAGCAGTCGCATGCACTACCGCTACGCCACAGAGGAAGTCTTTTGTGCTTGGGGACTAGAAGAAATATTCTTCTGGTTTCCATGCAACAGAATGTTATGTTAATTATTTGTGACCACTTTTGTGCCAAATAAATTTTTCTTTCTTTCATCTACCCGCACATTTTTGTCATTTCTTATATTTTCTTTTCTCCATGTAGGTACCGTCACAATACCACACTCACAGGGTCACTATTAACTAAGAAAATGGCTCGGTGTCTATCCGACTGGATTCCATAATCAATTACGGACTTCGCGACGGAGGGCGTGCACGGCTGAGACAGTCAGGCTGTGACTATCGATCTAACCTGGTCGAAACGTCAGGGACTCCAAAGGTATGTATTTTTTATAGTCGACTAGCTGTTGCCCGCGGCTCCGCCCGCGTGGATGTCGAAATCCGTTTCAAAAACTATCCTATCTGTCAAGTTGGATCGAACTGCACATGGTGTGCGAATTTTATTATAATCGGTTAAGTGGTTTAGGAGTCCATTGAGGACAAACATTGTGACACGAGATTTATATATATTAAGAAGATAGGCTCGCGTTTACCCACTATCTCACCTGATGGTAAGTGACGATGTGGTCGACGATGGAGCACGTTGCCTAGGAGTAGCCTGTTCACTCTAGACTTAAAGACTTCTAGGTTATAGCTTTCCGGAAACACAGACTCAGGCAGGCATTCCACTCCTTAGTTGTACGCATAATGAACGTATTGCTGAAGCGATTCGTGCGTATTAGCGGAATGTCCACCATATAACGATGGCGCATCGCCGTACGTTCGGTGATGAAAAGGTTGTAGGCCGTATGTGTATATCTAATACCATGAATATAACTCGAAATATTCCTGTTAACATCTTTATTACTCGTATATCTATAAATAATTCTACTTTACGTGTGTATGTCATTGAACTCCTAAACGGCTGGACCGATTCGAATGATTTTTTTTTATGCGTTTGGGTGGCGCTCTGGATGGTTTAGATTCACAAATCAGCCCGGCAGATGGCACTGCAGTTGGTATCCAGGACAACATCTGTCGAGTCCGCTAGTCCATATAAAGTCCATATAAAAGAAAGTCGTGTTAGTTACACTATTTATAACCCAAGAATGGCTGAACCGATTTGGCTAAAAATTGGTGAAGAGGTAGCTTAGAACTAGGAGACGGACATAGGATACTTTTTATCCTGCTACGAGCAAGGCCGCGGGGCACAGCTAGTTTTAGTATAAAAATGGTTTGCAAAAAATCCCAACTCGGGATACTCAAATAAGCACAAATTTATGCCACGGTAATGGCACTAGTGAGGCATAAAACGGATAAATATTATGTCATATTCCCCAATGGGTCCCTATTTAATGCTAAATTCGTTTGTTGTTTGTCCGTTCATGTGTGTTTATATATACATATCTACACGGCATCGGGGAAACGGCACGTATTTGTTTAGTATCATGTTTGTATGTTTAGTAAATATATGTTAATGCATGGATTAGATTACTTTGTTACGTGTATTTGGTAAGTAAAAATAAGTAGGTATATAATAATTATAACTATGTTAAAAAAACCGACTTCACAAACTAATATTTTTTACTTTTTAGTGTAGGTACAGATATAGAAAAGTTTACATATACAGAGGGACCAAAAACCGAATTTTTGCCGTAAATTTGAAAAGCTTTCGAACAAAACTTACAAAAGTGATATTGTAAAAAATACTTTTTTGAAAATCGCATCAAAATTGGTTAACCTGCTTTTTAAGTCGGTAATTAAAAAATTAAAACGGAATAATTTTCAAACCACTTCGTATAAAAAAGCAAACGCACTGAGAACACTCTTCTTTGTGAAGTGGGTTAAAAATAATCTACACATTCATATTTCATTACGGCAACATAGCTTTAATAAAATGAAAAAAAAAAATCAGTACTCTGTGGTACGGTAATAACGCGAGATTGATGACGTATTTGACGACGGATGTTATGTCAAATGAATGCTTAATGATATTACGCACATTTGGGAAAGAAAAAAAATAAAATCATGAGCGTGAACCATAAAACTTATAGACGTGACGAATTGAAGAATACAACTTACGTTACGATACTAGACCACTTGCTTAAAAGTACTGTACCCAACTGAACATTATCCACAAAATAGTGGACTTCAAATTTAATTTAACTTCAGAAAAACAGTTAATCCCAACTGAACATTGTCCACAATAGATGACTTCGAATTTAATTTTACTTTTATTAACAATAGAATAAGGTTATTTGTTACTAACACTATGGACCAGTTTTTGGTCTGACAATAAAGTTTAATTATTAGAAACATACAAACATAGTCTCGAAAAACGGTTGATACCAACTGAACATTGTCCAAAACAGTTGATCCCAAATGAACATTGTCCACAAAATAGTGGTGGTCGAATTTAAATCTACTTCAGAAAAACAGTTGATCCCAACTGAATATTGTCCACAAGTGGACTTCGAATTTAATTTAACTTCAGAAAAACAGTTCATCGCAACACTGAACATTGTCCACAAGTGGACTTCGAATTTAGTTTAACTTCAGAAAAACAGTTCATCGCAACTGAACATTGTCCACAAGTGGACTTCGAATTTAATTTAACTTCAGAAAAACAGTTCATCGCAACTGAACATTGTCCACAAGTGGACTTCGAATTTAATTTAACTTCAGAAAAACAGTTCATCGCAACTGAACATTGTCCACAAGTGGACTTCGAATTTAATTTTACTTCAGAAAAACAGTTGATTCCAACTGAACATTGTCCACAATAGATGACTTCGAATTTAATTTAATTTTAGACAAACAGTTGATCCCAACTGAACATTGATCACAATAGTGGACTTCGAATTAAATTTTAATTCAGAAAAACAGTTGATCCCGACAGTTTCACTAGTGACGATCCAAAATAATATATTATTATAGTGAACAACGTTATAACGGCTCAAAACTGCAGTTCGTCTTCAAATGCAGCCTCTCTAATAGTGGCTGAGAAGGATATAGTGGACGAGTTAATGAGGATCAGTCACTTTTTAAGGTAAGTATGCAGATTTATGGACATTAAAAAAACAATAAATACCTACGGTAAAATTAATTACTTCAGAAAAACAGTTCATCGCAACTGAACATTGTCCACAAGTGGACTTCGAATTTAATTTAACTTCAGAAAAACAGTTCATCGCAACTGAAAATTGTCCATAATAGATGACTTCGAATTTAATTTTACTTCAGAAAAACAGGTTATCCCAACTGAACATTGTCCACAATAGATGACTTCGAATTTAATTTTACTTTTATTAACAAATAGAATAAGGTTATTTGTTACTAACACTATGGACCAGTTTTTGGTCTGACAATGAAGTTTAATTATTAGAAACATACATACATAGTCTCGAAAAACAGTTAATCCCAACTGAACATTCTCCACAATAGTTGACTTCGAATTTAATTTTAATTTAGAAAAACAGTTAATCGCTACGGTTTCACCAGTGACGATCCAAAATAATATATTATAGTGAACAACGTTATAACGGCTCAAAACTGCAGTCCGTCTTCAAATGCAGCCTCTCTAATAGTGGCTGAGAAGGATAATATATAGTGGACGAATTAATGAGGATCAGTCACTTTTTTAGGTATGCAGATTTATGGACATTAAAAAAACAATAAATACGGTAAAATTAATTACTTCAGAAAAACAGGTTATCCCAACTGAACATTGTCCACAATAGATGACTTCGAATTTAATTTTACTTCAGAAAAACAGTTGATCCCAACTGAACATTGTCCACAATACCTAGATGACTTCGAATTTAATTTAATATTAGAAAAACAGTTGATCCCAACTGAATATTGTCCACAATACCTAGATGACTTCGAATTTAATTTAATTTTAGAAACACAGTTGATCCCAACTGAACATTGTCCACAATACCTAGATGACTTCGAATTTAATTTAATTTTAGAAAAACAGTTAATTCCAACTGAACATTGTCCAAAAACGTTGATCCCAACTGAACATTGATCACAATAGTGGACTTCGAATTAAGTTTTAATTTAGAAAAACAGTTGATCCCGACAGTTTCAGTAGTGACGATCCAAAATAATATATTATAGTGAACAACGTTATAACGGCTCAAAATTGCAGTTCGTTTTCAATCAGCCTCTCTAATAGTGGCTGAGAAAGATATAGTGGACGAATTAATGAGGATCAGTCACTTTTTTAGGTGATTATGCAGATTTATAGACATTAAAAAAACAATAAATACGGTAAAAAAATTATTTGAATCGGATCAAAAATGACGAAGATATAGCCAATTTAGTGCGGAAATACCCTGTGACGTCATAAGTCACAACGTCATTACTGCCGCAATTGAATATATAGGGCTATTTTGGAAAAACACTTCATAAAACTGTTATTTCTTGACGATAATTATTATAAAATTTTATAGAGATTTTTGTACAGATTCTTCTTCCCCGTCGGTCATCGGAGGTGGTTATGTTACACTCGAACCGACGAAAACCGCACTCGCTCTCTCGGTTGTCAATTACCAGGGCGTAAGGTTACCCAATAAAGAATTTACCTTGCACACCGGTGACCTTGGACCATGTACGATTTCGAAATCGCCTCATCGATCACCTCCTCCCCCCCTTTGCAGGACGTGCGGTTTTAATCAGTTCGATTCCGACATAAGACACTCCCACTGGCCACAGGGGCATCCGTGGGGATTTTCACACAAAAAATAAAGACAGTGGTTTGAGATGATTCCTTCCATGCGTATAGGCATAAATGGCCCGGGACCCGGCTTCGCCTTATATTTGGTTCACCGCATTGACTGCACCCCGCCTGATGGTAAGCTGAGGTGCAGTCCTAAAAGTAATGGTCACCATTCCATCAAAACTTTTCCAAATAATGGATTTCCATACAACCGCAAACGGGGTTTTTTGCTCAATCGTTGTGGACGAATTAATTGCATGAGTGGACAATATTAGTTCAAATATGGCATCAAACTCTTATGATTCTTATAATAACGTGCAGGTTTTCCGCTCAATCGTTGTGGACGAATTAATTGCATTGGTAGACAATATTAATTCAAATATGGCATCAAAGTCTAATGATTCATATTATAATAACGTGCAGGTTTTCCGCTTAATCGTTGTGGACGAATTAATTGCATTGGTAGACAATATTAATTCAAATATGGCATCAAAGTTTAATGATTCACATAATAACGTGCAGGTTTTCCGCTCAATCGTTGTGGACGAATTAATCGCATTAGTAGACAATATTAATTCAAATATGGCATCAAACTCTAATGATTCTTATAATAACGTGCAGGTTTTCTGCTCAATCATTGTGGACGAATTAACTTCTCCGGACGAACTCCGAAGTGAAAGTGAAAACTTTGGACGCAACTGGAAAATGGGATGATAATAATGATGTTACTATGAAGAAAATACCAATCTCAAAAATTTGAAAAGCTTTCGAACAAAACTTACAGAATTGATATTGTAAAATCTACTTAAAATTGGTTAACCTGCTTTTTAAGTCATTAATTTTAAAAATATAAACGAAATAATTTTGAAACTACTTCGTATAAAAAGCAAACGCACTAAGAACACTCTTCTTTGTGAAGTGGGTTAAAAATAATCTACACATTCATATTTCATTACGGCAACATAGCTTTAATAAAATGAAAAAAAAATGCAGCACTCTGTGGTACGGTAATAACGCGAGCTTGATGACGCATTTGACGACGGATGTTATGTCAAATGAATGCTTAATGATATTACGCACATTTGGGAAAAAAAAAAAGAAAACCATGAGCGTGAACCAAAAAAACTTATAGACGTAACGAATTGAAGAACACAACTTACGTTACGATACTAGACCACTTGCTTAAAAGTACTGTAGGTACCCAACTGAACATTGTCCACAAAATAGTGGACTTCGAATTTAATTTTACTTTAGAAAAACAGTTGATCCCAACTGAACATTATCCACAAAATAGTGGACTTCAAATTTAATTTAACTTCAGAAAAACAGTTAATCCCAACTGAACATTGTCCACAATAGATGACTTCGAATTTAATTTTACTTTTATTAACAATAGAATAAGGTTATTTGTTACTAACACTATGGACCAGTTTTTGGTCTGACAATAAAGTTTAATTATTAGAAACATACATACATAGTCTCGAAAAACGGTTGATACCAACTGAACATTGTCCAAAACAGTTGATCCCAAATGAACATTGTCCACAAAATAGTGGTGGTCGAATTTAAATCTACTTCAGAAAAACAGTTGATTCCAACTGAATATTGTCCACAAGTGGACTTCGAATTTAATTTAACTTCAGAAAAACAGTTCATCGCAACTGAACATTGTCCACAAGTGGACTTCGAATTTAATTTAACTTCAGAAAAACAGTTCATCGCAACTGAACATTGTCCACAAGTGGACTTCGAATTTAATTTAACTTCAGAAAAACAGTTCATCGCAACTGAACATTGTCCACAAGTGGACTTCGAATTTAATTTAACTTCAGAAAAACAGTTCATCGCAACTGAACATTGTCCACAAGTGGACTTCGAATTTAATTTTACTTCAGAAAAACAGTTGATTCCAACTGAACATTGTCCACAATAGATGACTTCGAATTTAATTTAATTTTAGACAAACAGTTGATCCCAACTGAACATTGATCACAATAGTGGACTTCGAATTAAATTTTAATTCAGAAAAACAGTTGATCCCGACAGTTTCACTAGTGACGATCCAAAATAATATATTATTATAGTGAACAACGTTATAACGGCTCAAAACTGCAGTTCGTCTTCAAATGCAGCCTCTCTAATAGTGGCTGAGAAGGATATAGTGGACGAGTTAATGAGGATCAGTCACTTTTTAAGGTAAGTATGCAGATTTATGGACATTAAAAAAACAATAAATACCTACGGTAAAATTAATTACTTCAGAAAAACAGGTTATCCCAACTGAACATTGTCCACAATAGATGACTTCGAATTTAATTTTAATTTAGAAAAACAGTTGATCCCGACAGTTTCACTAGTGACGAAAAACAATAAATACGGTAAAAAAATTATTTCAATCGGATCAAAAATGACGAAGATATAGCCAATTTAGTGCGGAAATACCCTGTGACGTCATAAGTTACAACGTCATCACTGCCGCTATGGAATATAATATAGGGCTATTTTGGAAAAACACTTCATAAAACTGTTATTTTTTCTTGACAATTATAAAATTTTATAGAGATTTTTTGTACAGATTTTTCTTCCCCGTCGGTCATCGGAGGTGGTTATGTTACACTCGAACCGACGAAAACCGCACTCGCTCTCTCGCTTGTCAATTACCAGGGCGTAAGGTTAGATACCCAATAAAGAATTTCCCTTGCACACCGGTTTTGAAATAGCCTCATCGACCACCCCCCCTCCCCTTTGCAGGACGTGCGGTTTTAATCAGTTCAATTCCAACATAAAACACTCCCGCTGGCCACAGGGGCATCCGTGGGGATTTTCACACAAAAAATAAAGACAGTGGTTTGAGATGATTCCTTCCATGCGTATAGGCATAAATGGCCCGGGACCCGGCTTCGCCTTATATTTGGTTCACCGCATTGACTGCACCCCGCCTGATGGTAAGCTGAGGTGCAGTCCTAAAAGTAATGGTCACCATGCCATCAAAACTTTACCAAATAATGGATTTCCATACAACCGCAAACGGGGTTTTCAGCTCAATCATTGTGGACGAATTAATTTCATTAGTAGACAATATTAGTTCAAATATGGCATCAAACTCTAATGATTCTTATAATAACGCGCAGGCTTTCTGCTCAATCATTGTGGACGAATTAATTGCATGAGTGGACAATATTAGTTCAAATATGGCATCAAACTCAAATGATTCTTATAATAGCGTGCATTCGTTTAATCTACTGTCATTATTCACACGCGCAACCTCAAAATAACCCAAACGGGGTTTTCTGCTCAATCGTTGACAAACGGTTACATGATACATCGGACAACCCTCGTCGCAGACCCAGTTATTTCAAAATATAACTTCAAATGCAGGCTCCCTAATCCCTATTAGGGAGCCTGCATTTCAGAAAGATATAGTGGACGAATTAATCGCATTAGTGGACAAGATTAATTCAAATATGGCATCAAACTCTTAGTGATTCTTATAATAACGTGCATTCATCTAATCTACCGTCATTAACTAGTGTTGTTCATAATTCTAATTGAAATGTTGACATATATTCACACGCGCAACCTCAAAATAACCCAAATGGGGTTTTCTGCTTAATCGTTGACAAACGATTACATCGGACAACCCTCTTCGCAGACCCAGTTATTTCACAATGTAACTTCAAATTCTGGCTCCCTAATAGGGGCTCAGAAAGATATAGTGGACGAGTTAATCGCATTAGTGGACAAGATTAATTAAAATATGGCATCAAACTCTTAGTGATTCTTATAATAACGTGCATTCGTCTAATCTACTGTCATTATTCATACGCGCAGCCTCAAAATAATCCAAACGGGGGTTTCTGCTTAATCGTTGACAAACGGTTAAATCGGACAACCCTCTTCGCAGACCTAGTTATTTCACAATGTAAATTCAAATGCTGGCTCCCTAATAGGGGCTCAGAAAGATATAGTGGACGAGTTAATCGCATTAGTGGACAAGATTAATTCAAATATGGCATCAAACTCTTAGTGATTCTTATAATAACGTGCATTCATCTAATCTACCGTCATTAACTAGTGTTGTTCATAATTCTAATTGAAATGTTGACATATATTCACACGCGCAACCTCAAAATAACCCAAACGGGGTTTTCTGCTCAATCGTTGACAAACGGTTACATGATACATCGGACAACCCTCGTCGCAGACACAGTTATTTCACAATGTAACTTCAAATGCAGGTCCCTAATAGGGGCTCAAAAAGATATAGTGGACGAATTAATCGCATTAGTGGACAAGATTAATTCAAATATGGCATCAAACTCTTAGTGATTCTTATAATAACGTGCATTCATCTAATCTACCGTCATTAACTAGTGTTGTTCATAATTCTAATTGAAATGTTGACATATATTCACACGCGCAACCTCAAAATAACCCAAACGGGGGTTTCTGCTTAATCGTTGACAAACGGTTAAATCGGACAACCCTCTTCGCAGACCCAGTTATTTCACAATGTAACTTCAAATGCAGGCTCCCTAATAGGGGCTCAGAAAGATATAGTGGACGAATTAATTGCATTAGTGGACAAGATTAATTCAAATATGGCATCAAACTCGTGATTCTTATTCGTCTAATCTACTGTCATTAACTGGTAGTGTTAATAATTGTAATGAAATTTTAAAATATTCACGCGCGCAACCTCAAAATAATCCAAACGGGGGTTTCTGCTTAATCGTTGACAAACGGTTAAATCGGACAACCCTCTTCGCAGACCTAGTTATTTCACAATGTAAATTCAAATGCTGGCTCCCTAATAGGGGCTCAGAAAGATATAGTGGACGAGTTAATCGCATTAGTGGACAAGATTAATTCAAATATGGCATCAAACTCTTAGTGATTCTTATAATAACGTGCATTCATCTAATCTACCGTCATTAACTAGTGTTGTTCATAATTCTAATTGAAATGTTGACATATATTCACACGGGCAACCTCAAAACAATCCAAACGGGGTTTTCTGCTTAATCGTTGAAAAACGGTTAAATCGGACAACCCTCTTCGCAGACCCAGTTATTTCACAATGTAACTTCAAATGCAGGCTCCCTAATAGGGGCTCAGAAAGATATAGTGGACGAATTAATCGCATTAGTGGACAAGATTAATTCAAATATGGCATCAAACTCTTAGTGATTCTTATAATAACGTGCATTCGTCTAATCTACCATCATTAACTAGTGTTGTTCATAATTCTAATTGAAATGTTGACATATATTCACACGGGCAACCTCAAAATAATCCAAACGGGGTTTTCTGCTTAATCGTTGACAAACGGTTAAATCGGACAACCCTCTTCGCAGACCCAGTTATTTCACAATATCAATTCAAATGCTGGCTCCCTAATAGGGGCTCAGAAAGATATAGTGGACGAGTTAATTGCATTAGTGGACAAGATTAATTCAAATATGGCATCAAACTCTTAGTGATTCTTATAATAACGTGCATTCGTCTAATCTACTATCATTATTCACACGCGCAACCTCAAAATAACCCAAACGGGGGTTTCTGCTTAATCGTTGACAAACGGTTAAATCGGACAACCCTCTTCGCAGACCCAGTTATTTCATAATGTAAATTCAAATGCTGGCTCCCTAATAGGGGCTCAAAAAGATATAGTGGACGAATTAATCGCATTAGTGGACAAGATTAATTCAAATATGGCATCAAACTCTTAGTGATTCTTATAATAGCGTGCATTCGTTTAATCTACTGTCATTAACTGGTGGTGTTCATAATTGTAATGAAATCTTGACATACTCACACGCGCGCAACCTCAAAATAACCCAAACGGGGTTTTCTGCTCAATCGTTGACAAACGGTTAAATCGGACAACCCTCTTCGCAGACCCAGTTATTTCACAATATCAATTCAAATGCTGGCTCCCTAATAGGGGCTCAGAAAGATATAGTGGACGAATTAATCGCATTAGTGGACAAGATTAATTCAAATATGGCATCAAATTCAAATGATTCTTATAATAGCGTGCATTCGTCTAATCTACTGTCATTAACTGGTAGTGTTAATAATTGTAATGAAATCTTGACATAATATTCACACGCGCAACCTCAAAATAATCCAAACAGGGTTTTCAGCTCAATCATTGTGGACGAATTAATTGCATGAGTGGACAATATTAACTCAAATATGGAATCAAACTCGAATGATTCTTATAATAACATGCATTCGTTGCATTGTTTTAAGGCAGGGTAGGCGAACCTTTATACATCAACGTGCCATTTTTTTCTAAAACATGTTTTATGGGATAGTTGGCGTGCCATCAAAACTCTTTGAAATAATGTAAACAAAAGAGGTATATTTTTGAAATGGTTTTATTACACGCATAATTTATGATACAAGGGAGGTACTAAGGGAATAATCTTCAAGTATGATCAGATTATTTTTTGGTACCTGTCTAAATGAATTAAGGCGTTTCTTAATCGTTTTTTTTTGTATGGAAATAGCCAGAGCCCTTGGGCAGGGTTAAATACCACGTGCAAAATTGATGGAAAAAAGACGTGCAACATTCTTGCATAAATAACACGTATTTTTAATCACCTTTTTATGTTCGCGAATGGCACCTACTACAGGTGTCACCCTCCACGTAATTTTAATCCCGTTGCTATTTTAGGGATAAAAAGTAATTCATATATTTGCAGAATCTATCTTACTTACAAACTTACAGGTATATTATAATTTATATTAATAGACCGCGGTAGCCTAGTGGTCTGGGTAATGGACTGCTGAGACAAGGTCTCGGGTTCGATCCCAGGTTCACCATGGCACACACCAATGACTTTTCGATGCTTTTCGAAGTTATGTGTGTATTTATCGCAGGTTTATAAGTGCCCGGTTAATGGCAATAGGCTCGCCACCTATTACATTGGGACCTAAACATAAACTGGCAAAATGTGGGTGCTAGCACCTCTGCCTACCCCTTCGGTGATATAGGCGTGAGTTTATGTTATTATGTTATGTTATAATATATAATTTTAATGGGATAGGATTAGTAGGATCACTTCAAACATTATATTAATCATTTCCTTTTTCATTCTTCTTTTTGTTGCTAATTGTACGCCGCACTTATGTTTGTTAGTGTTTTGCCTTTATGGCCCTATTCATTCATAGGGTGAGGTAAGAAAATACCACCCATTGTACTCTAAATACGAATTTATGTGTTTTTTCAACAATTACTTTTAGGGTGTACAATGAAGTATGTTCTATCTTATCTATAGAACTAATTGAACTCTTTCGGTTATCTTTTGTGTTGTTTCAAATACAATGCACAAAAGATTTATCTATTTTAGTAATATTTCCAATGCACAGACACATGTTATTTTAAAATTTTATAATAGATTTTTCTAAATTTTTTGTAGGTATTTCATTTAAAATAAAACGTATTTAGGTAGTTCGTTTAGCATTTCATAGGATAGATCGTTTGATATTTTATAGCTGTGCCACAGTGTACCTATATCACTTTTATTTATATTTTTTATTATTTTCTTATTTAGTTAAGTGCCTCGTTAGCTAAACCGTTCAACTAAGGTCTATTTGAGGGTTATAATACAATAAACTGATGGAATAAACTGAAAAAAATTATAAAACCATGATAAGACCTGCCGTCTTGTATAGATCGTCATGTTTAGCCTTGAAAGCAACAGATGAAAACTCAGACCAATCAGACAACTGAAAGGGGGTCAAATTACGACCTTATAAAGCCTGCTACGAAGTGTTCCCTTACTGAGCGCACACGCAGTGCCATATGCAGAGAGAGATGGACATGACCACGACCACTCCGTCAGGAGTATACGACTCAAAGAAGATTTGACCCAAACAAAACAGGTCAAGTTAAATAAAAAATTTTGAAAATGCCATTTAATTGTAGACTTTGACAATATACAGGTAAAATAAGATTATTAATCTTTTTTTATGTCGGACACGTCAACATGACTTCACCTCGCCTGATGGTAAGCTAAAGGCAAAATTTTTATATACCTATAGGACACGTCAATTTGACTTCACCTCGCCTGATGAATTGAAATTATATTGTGGTAATGTTCCGTGATAATAGTTCAGGAGACCAAATCAAATAGTCTATTCACAAGAATAAAGGTTTTATATTCAGATCACACAATAGGAGGGTAGTTACACAGAACAAGAAAGAAGGTTACAGAAGGAGCAAGTTGAGTTTCACAGAGTCAGTTCAGATGGAAGATTGGCAAACACGATCACATTACGAAATAGCACAGAAAATAGTTTAGACAAAGTTCACACAAAATAATTTTATAATTTAGCGAGATGCGGGTGATTTAGATAAACACGGAGATATTCATTACGTACGTATTTCGTAGTCACAAACACAATAATATATTCCGAAACTCAGCTCGTGCCGTAGACAGAGGATAGTATCGTGCAAATTTTAAACACCACAGAGTATGCTAAACACACAGTAAGAAACTGAACCACAGATTAATAAATAGTTACTAAGTTAGGCTCGCGGTATTTTATTATGGTTCAGAATTTATAGAAATGAAATATTATTATATATTTTGTGTAGTATATTCTTATAGTATTTAGTGTGTGTATTATGTATGTTATTATTTAAAATCTAAATTGTCATGTACCTACTCAATATACTTAAATAATCTGAGTTTTTGTAAATAAATGTACCCCCTTGTCCTTCAACTAATTGATTACCTATGTAATTAAACTAAGAAAAAGAATGAATTTCTCAACGTCAGTAGGTATGGCGTTGCTCTATTTGGAGAGGGAAGTGAATGCATAAGACCATTTATTATTTGGACGCGGCAGTTTCGAATACGCCCACAAAATAGAGGAGATTAAACCAGTTTGGGGTGACCACACGTCAGGTCCGACTTTACTTGGGATATACATTTTTAGATTATTGTAAAACGTCATAGATCGAACGATCAAGCGGGAGTCGAACCCGCACACATAACAGAATTTCGAACAGGATGTGTCCAGAGCCGATTCTGTTAAAACGAACCACTGTGTGATGTCAGTGACATTTCAAAAAAGTGCCATTAAATTTAAGACTTTATTTTTATCAGGTTAAAGTCTAAAATCAAATGATAGTTTTTTGTAGACTGAATCAAAAAGTTTAATGAATTCTTGTCCTTTGATTTTAGACTTTAACTGTATAACGGTAAAGTTCACAATTAAATAACATTTTTAGAGTGTCAGTGGCATGACAGCGTGTTTGTCTTTAGCAGAATCGAGACTCAGGTAAAAATTGTTCAGAGCATTCCTACTGTTAGACACTGGTCGTGAGTTCAATTCCCGTCCTGGATGTGTAAAATGTATGGGTTAATTAAGTGTCACGGGTGCGAAGTATGTCCTGGGCGAAGCTGCGGGGAACAGCTAGTATAAGACAAAAGCCTGGTCGGACATTATTTGAGGTTCAAAAAAAATTAGGCCTCCTCAAATACCATTTCCCACAGGAATGTCTTGTTTTACTTTAATGAAAGACAACATGATACCTAATTAATTTATTTAGACATAGCAACCTACGAATATAATAATTATGAAAAAGAAAACACAAATCATTGTGATATCAAAGGAATTCAAACATGCTAAACCTGATCCTTCCAAGAAATATATCTTAAAACATAAAATCGTGTATGTAATATAAATAATAATAAAAACATCAGAGAGTAAGTTCCTAAGGCGATACTTTGTTTTAAAATCAAATGTTTGCGAGGCTCAGATTACAAAACAAAATCAAAATGTATTCTTTGACTAATTACAAGATTAAATTAAGACAATGTAAGCTTATTATGGTTCTAATACGGATGACGAATTTTTTTTTTATTGCTGAGACGAGGTCTCGGGTTCGATCCCAGGTTCGATCCCAGGTTCACCATGGCACACATCAGTTATGTGTGTATTTATAAGGTTTATAAGTGCCCGGTCAATGGCAATAGGCTCGCCACCTATTAAATTGGGACCTAAACATAAACTGGTGAAATGTGGGTGCTAGCACCTCTGCCTACCCCTTCGGGGGTATAGGCGTGAGTTTATTCTATGTTATGTTATGAAAAATGTACTTTTTTAATAGTATAATGAACTGCTAAAGTAAAATATTCTTATGAGATAATTTGGATTATTAACTTTTAAACTTTCGCGTTCCATAACTTATTATACGTAAACGGGACTTAACGCGATACACGTTAAAGGTATATACACTGCGGTAGTTCGTATATAGGCCAAACAAAGCGGACCATTGCTGATAGGGTCAAAGAACACATTGCAGCTGTAAAGAACCGCCGGACGAGCAAATCAGCGATTGCAGAACATCTTTTAGAAGCGGGCACGAATCACTGGATTGAATTCCACAATACGCAAGTCCTCTCCACCGAACGTCACTTCTATTCAAGAGCTGTACGTGAAGCGATTGAAATCAAGAAGTACAAAAATTTCAATCGGGATGACGGTTTCAAGTTATCTGCGACATGGAATCCAGTGATTAAAAACTTGCTACCTCGCTTTTCTGCGCGGTCGGATAGACACCAAGGCGTTTGCACAGATAATAGGGACACTGTGAGTGTGGTATGTGACGGTACCTGGAGACAAGAAAATATAAAAAATGTCGAAAATGTGCGGGTAGAAGAAGAACCGTCTACCTCACGGACTCGGCGACGGAGGGCGTGCACGGCTGAAACAGTCAGCCTGTGACCACGGCCGGTGTAACCTGGTCGAAACGTCAGGCATCCAAAGGTATGTATATACCTTTAACGTGTATCGCGTTAAGTCCCGTTTACGTATAATAATTTGGATTATCCTGCGTTTATCGATTTCATAGTCATCCTAACATTCGCATTCGTTTCTCTGTCTGTCCGTAGCAAACTTTAGGCGAAACTGATAGGAAAAATTGGTTTTATATAGAACTATAAATTTTATAACCGAAGTGGTTTATTTTATACTGTCAATGTTGCAGTGTACGCAGCTTATAACGTTGTAGGAAGATGCTTTTTATGAACTATACGTAAAAATATACACGTAATTTCAGTATATTAAAATAATATGCGTTTTTTTTTTCATAATACATAGATGACAGACAAGCACACGACCCAACCGATGGGAAGCGGTCACTGATGTGGCCTATTATGGACGTGTGGAACACCAAGGGCGCCACATTCACGTTGCCAACCGGGGGAGGGGTAGAAAGGGATGGGGGGAGGAGGGGTGCAGTGAGTTCTGACTTCTGGCACTTTCCATTTCGTGATTGGGGCTCGTAAATCTTTAACCAATGGTTGTTTGTTTTCGAACTATGTGGTAACTTTGAAGTTCAATTTCCTATGTTATTTTAAAGCAATCGAAATGAAATCTTCAAAGTTTTATTTCCCCCTATACCTATCTACCTACCTATATGAAATTTTGGAGATAATAATTTAAAAGTCTCAGCGCAAAGTTATTAATGGGGACTGCAGCATTTATGATGGAAAACTACCTCAAAATAGTAATTGAAGGGATTCCACTTTAGTTTTCCAGGTCTGTGACTGACGTGGAATACAGATTTTTAGTTGGAAAAATTTTACGACCAGGAGCCTGATTAAGGAACTACACGCTTAAAACACTTGATTTCAATACAATTAAGAAAAAAATATTAGATTTTTTTTCTATAGCATGGGTATTATACGTTACGATCTCGATTTGTCAAAACAAAAACTACCCACATTTTCGTGAGGTTACTAAACCCTATTAAATTTTGACCTTTGCGCAAGTTTTGAAATAGCACGTTTCAAACTACCTTCATAGTAGTTAAATTATTTATTTTGCTTTATACCTACCACAATGTCGTATTTACTTTGTAAAAGTATTTCTAATGAAAAACAGAGACGCCAGTTAATTATATCAGAGATGAGACGATTCTCTTTTCTTAGTCATGTTTTTGAGTGCCACACAATTTATATGCTAAAGTTTGAGTTATAGTTAGAACGAGTAGGGTGGCCATGTGTTCGCGTTTTAAAGATTTTTATATTTTATTTTATACCGATTTTTCGATACTAGTACGATACCTATTTATAAATGTACATGATTTGTAAGATCTTTGGAACCTAAGCTAGGTTCACCCGTAAGATGTATCAGCTACTTGGTTGACGAAGTTCTGAGGTACGGTTTTCTCTCCGGGTTGAACTTAGATAGCAGTGCGGAACTCTGAATAAAGAACTTCACTATTTTCCGTGTAAAAACGTGCTATCCAAGGCACGAAGGGGTCTCAATAAGTTAAAAGTCGATAACCATACTCAGGCTGACCTGGCTAAAATCGATCAACCTTCTAATATGCCAACCTGTTCGGTTGCCATTTAGCCGTGCGCCCCTCTAAAACATAATAAAATGTCTCGCATGCTATCTGAAATCACAGTCATCCTACAAAGGTGAGTGTACACATTGTAACATGATGGAACATTTGCCACTTTTATGATAATTGAAACTGTAATATATGCAGCTGGTAAGTTTGGTATAAAGCAGTCCACTTTATAAATAGTAAAGACTTGCTGTGCCCCCCGACTTCACCCAGATGGATGTAGATTTTAAAGGTTTTAGTAATACTAACTATCTGCCTGTGAAAATACCACCAATATCGGCTTAACTATTCCAGAGATTTCCTCAGTCAAACAGGGAGACAAAAGTTTAGTTACATGTGCCGTATTATAAACTTTTCTTATATAGGACACGTCCAAAATGACTTTACCTCGCCTGATGTTAAGCTAAAAGTAAAGTCTCAGGACCGGGGTCACCACCACATACACTGGTAGTGCTACAATGTCGGCCCTCAACTTGCCTAATCAAATGCTTTTTCAAGCCCCGCTTGAAGGCCCCGGGACTGTAGGAGGAAGGAAACACAGGCGATGGTAAAGAATTTCAATTCTTTATGGCGCGGCAATTCAACATAACATAACATAAACTCACGCCTATATCCCCGAAGGGGTAGGCAGGGTGCTAGCACCCACATTTCACCAGTTTATGTTTAGGTCTCAATGTAATAGGTGGCGAGCCTATTGCCATTAACCGGGCACTTATAAACCTGCGATAAATACACACACAACTTCGAAAAGCATCGAAAAGTCATTGGTGTGTGCCATGGTGAACCTGGGATCGAACCCGAGACATCGTCTCAGCAGTCCATTACCCAGACCACGAGGCTACCGCGGTCTTCGGTAAATAAAAGAGACACCGAAACACTCTGTTTATTTAAAAACTGTTATTTTAATACTACAAACAGCCATTTCAATTTTATTTATTTGTATAGCTATCAAAGTGTTGGACGAATCTTTATTAGCGGCACAAAGAGAATGTACCTCAGGGGACTGATATTTTAGTATCTCAAAGGCGTAGTACTAATTAAATTCTTACTACGCCTTTGGGAGTATCTACATGTAGGTAAATGAAATGCATAAAATTTTAACATGCTTTTATATTATTATTTTGTTAAAATTTCTATATTCATACGTTTTAAATTAATGGAATTCTGACCCCGTTCCCGCTTCCCATATTAACCTATCCCAGGGATTAAAACTAGCCTATGTGTTATTCCAGACTATAAACTACACTCGAGAGCAATGAATCCGGGTCACTTAAAGAATGTTAAAAATCTCGGAAACTAAAAATGATAGGTTAATGCAATAAATTGTATTTAATAGACAATGTAATACTCCTTAAATGAAAGTAAAAAAAATATGAGTCACCATACATTTTATTAACACAAAATTACATAAAGAAAAAAACTGCTGATCTCTCCTTAAAACAAAAATAGGAAACATGAAATTTTTGAACTTTATTACGATTTTCTTGAATTTTAATACTTCGTATTGCCTCCTCGTGCTTCCATTACTGCGTTTACGCGGTTTGGCATGCTGTACACCAAGTTCCTTATACGATTTTGGGGAATATTCTCCCATTCCTCTGTGAGAGCAATTTTGAGCTCACGAAGCGTGATTGGGGGAGGGTTTCGTTGTTTTACGCATCTGCCTAGCTCGTCCCAAGCATGCTCGATCGGGTTGATATCCGGGCTGCGCGCTGGCCACTCCATACGAGTAATGTTCATCTCTTGAAGGTAGTCATTCACAATCCTACCTGTATGAGGTCGGGCATTGTCATGCATAAATATAGCATCCTCACCTAAATTGACCATAAATGGACCAACGTGATCATTGAGGATTTCTTCCACATATCTTACGCTAGTTAAAGAGCCGTTTTCTATGATCACCAGCTCTGTGCGACTTTCAGAAGAAATTCCGGCCCACACAAGTACAGACCCACCACCGTAGGCTACTTTTCTTCGATGCATGCTTGCTTGAATCTTTCCCCTGGTCTTCGATACACTCTGTGTCTTCCATCGTGCTTGTAGAGCATAAATTTTGATTCGTCGGAGAACATAACTTTTGACCAATCTTCAATACTCCAATTTACGTGGCTCTGGGCATATCTTAGTCTCGAAATACGATGCCCACGCTCCAGTTTAGGGCCGTTTGCAGGTCTAAGGGGTTTTAAGTTAGATTCAGCAAGCCGACGTCTTACTGTCCATGCACTTGGGTTACTTCCTCCGAGGCGTCGAAACTGATTGGTGAGTTCAGTTCCTGTGAGAAAGCGATTTCGAAGCATGGTGTTCACCAAGTATCGGTCTTCTCGTGCTGTGGTACACCTGGTTCTGCCCGTTCCTGGTCTGCGTAGGTTAGAACCAGTTTCTTCGTAACGTCGGAGAACTCTTTGTACTGTTGACAGCGACACACCGACAGTCCTGGCTGTATCGCGCTGACTCCGGCCGGTTTCCAGCATTGTAAGTATTCTGGTGCATTCTTCAGGCGTAAGCGACATAATTTCAGCTTGAATAATGAATATAGAGCACTATCAACATGGTTTATGTACCCACATAAATGACAGATTACAAACAAAAGCAAAACCAAATGCTGTAATTTCGTAGTTCCATCTTCGAAAGTGGCCCTTTTTCAAATTTGATTTTTTTATGATATAACTTTACAATAACTAAGAAGTTTTAATACCTTCATTTAAGGAGTATTACATTGTCTATTAAATACAATTTATTGCATTAACCTAGCATTTTTAGTTTCCGAGATTTTTAGGATTCTTTAAGTGACCCGGATTCATTGCTCTTAATACTGTTTCAAATTTCAGGCAGATCCGTTCAGCTGTTATAGCGTGATTGAGTAACAAACATTCCAACATCCAAATCACATCCAATCACATCACATCCAATCACATCACATCCAATCTTCACAAACTTTGCCATTTTTTTAATATAACTTAGGTGGCAGACAAGCACACGGTCCACCTGATGGGAAGCCGTCATCGTGGCCTATGGACGTGTGCATATTTGGATAGGATAATAGGAAATTGGGATAGGATTGTAAAAAGTAAGATTAGTGTAAGTACTTATTTTTTCTTCATGTTGTCAATAAATCCAATAAATTATTCAAGCGTACTGATATTCATAATCAATATATCAATTCATCGTCACAAACAATTTATGTAAATTGTGACGTCATCGCGAAATAAATTGCGCATGGCTATTCAACAATTTATAGCTCCTTTCAACCGTGTTCTGTATACCTTTGTAATTTCGCTAATTGGACATATTGAGTGAATAATTTATATTGTGATGTTATGAAGTATGATATTTGATTATTGTATCGATAAATGAGTGCTTAAATTGTATAAAAGTAAGTGCGTTTATCCAGGAACGTTACAGGAACGGCACCGAGAACGAGATTATTTCTGACCGGTTTTATAGTGGTGGCACATCGGCCCGTCATCATTGATGGGCGTGCGGTGGACACATGGCCACAGAAAATGGTTTTTATTTTTACGTTTGACGTGTGTGTGTGTGTGTGTGTGTGTGTGTGTGTGTGTGTGTGTGTGTGTGTTTGTGTGTGTGTGTGTGTGTGTGTGTATTTGTAAGTCTGTCTGTGGCATCATAGCTCCCAAACGGATGAACCGATTTTGATTCTGTTTCTTTTGTTTGAAAGATGTTGACCACTATCTCACCTGAGTGTAAGTGGCGATGTGGTCGACGATGGAACACGCTTGCCTAGAAGCAACCTATTCACTCTAGACTTTAAGACTCCCAGGTTATAGCTTTCCGGAAACACAGACTCGGGCAGGGCATTCCACTCACTAGCTGCTGCTGTACGCATAATGAATGTATTGCTGTAGCGATTCGTGCGTATGAGCGGAATGTCCACCATATAACGATGGATATATGGATGGTGAATGGCGATGGGATGTACCACTAAATCGGCGCCGTCATCTCGTTCTCGGTGACGGTGGCGGTGGACAAATGCTCTTAGGGTGCTTACAAAGGGTGTGGGTCGAAACCTCCATGCGAAGCATCTAGACCTAGACAATGGAGACGTTAGCGTCATCCACACGTAGTGAGATGCTGCTGCCTGTGGTAAATGTCGGACAAGGTGGGAGTGGCCCTCTAGAGGGCTGCGCGGAGGCTCTCCACGTGTCCCTCTGATTAGCAGAGGGCACAGTGGAGAGCATGCAGGGGACGGGCTGGTTTTCTAACTGCAGATGGAGGGGGAAAGGACAGCCAGTCATCCTACACCTAACCATCAGCGAGGCGGTGGTGGAGATTTACCTCTCAGGGTTGGTAATTTAGACGGCTGTCGCTCCCAGAAAAGCCCTGCATACCAATCCAAAATTATAAACGGACATCGAGCTCCAAATTATAAATTTCGGGTACAAATGGGAAATCGCTTTGAGTATAATCAAGACGATAATCATTATCGTCTTTGGTATAATGAAGGTATTTATTATAATGGCTATTCTTTATTTATAAAGTGACGAATATGTTTTCACAACATGTCATTAAGACGTCACATTAGCGAAAATTGAAAATAATTGTCCCCTAATTACTTTTCAACCTCTCCCTGACTGATGTTAGGGGGTGAAATTAGGGCCCCTGAGTGATGACATGCAAAATATTCTGCTAAATAAAGAGCTATAATGCGGTGCTAATGGTCCAGGGAATTAATTCTGTTTCTTAATGATGATTTACTTGGTGTAGGTTAAAAATGATTTATGATTTTGAGGGACATTACCAAAAGGCGAGTCTCATTGTTGAGACCTTATAAAGACATTGATGACTACTATTTCACGCTTTTATAGGAACTATTATGGCAGATATCTTTTTGTCCTTTCACAAAATTCTTTGCAGAGAGTTTAGTGATTATTTTACAATGAATAACTGACCCCTGAATGTTAAATGACTAGGAAGCTCGTTAAAATTAGAAAGATTTGCATAAAAGCCTAGTGTGTTACATTGTTATAATTTCATATTAATGTTATATTGGTAAATTAACTATGAGACTGTTACTTATTACTGTTAATTAATTAATTAATTAGTTAATTAATTAATTACTGTTAATATAATATATATTCCCTACAAATTCTCCATTGCTCTTCATAACGATTCATAACCCAGTTGGTATTTAATAAGTAGATTGTATGGAAAGTGAAGAACAACCAATAAATTCCCCAACCAGAACCTAAATAAACTTTTTTTTCAAATCAATACCATACAAGAATTTAAGTAATTATATAAACAACTTGAAAATTGAATACGTATGAAGGTGCTATCTTTTTATCTCTCTCCCTCTCATGTGATCTTTATAAATTAAACAGGACAAAAATATATCATGGTCACCCTACTTTTGTGTAGAATATTAATTATTGATATATATTAATATTACCTGTATTTATTACAATTTTAAGACTCTTTCTCATTCGTCTCTCTAATTCCTGTTTATTTCGTCCGACAAGTAAAAATGTAAGGAATATTTCTTTGAGTGTTATTTTACTGTAATATGACTTGGAATTATGAATGAATACATTTTTAATGCGAAAAAGACAGTACATTATATTAGTAACTAGCTAATGCCCGTGGCTTTGCCTGTCAGTTATCGTCTTTTGGACATTAATATCTTTGGTTCCACATAAACAAATTGCAATCGAACATGCCCTTGTATTGCACACGTCCATATAGGCCACAGTGACCATTTTCAAGCAGGTGAGCCGTGTGCTTGTCTACCACCTAAGTGGTATAAAAATACATACGATAGATTTCAAGTCTGACCAAGACCTTTCTAATACAAGAAACGGCATCAAAATCTGTTCAGTAGTTTTTGCGTCCAACACCGTCCTAAATGTTAAATACTAGCTGACCCATCCCGGCTTCGCCCGTGGCGTATTTCGAACCCCGATGCACCCTTTTTAACTCACATAATATGCTCATAATTTATCAGTTTTCCTAAAATGTATTGGAATCTACCGGAATTGTTCACATTTATGATTATCACTCCGCTCCCTTGGGCAGTAGCGGAATGATATTCAGCCTATTGATGTAAGAATTTTTAAAATCAGTTCAGTAGATCCCGAGGTTACCCCTTACAATTTAACAAATATACAAACACACAAACTTTACTTCTTTATAATAATTATTAGTATAGATTTACACAGCGCTCGACTCTCTAGACCCAAAGTAAGTTTTATAACCAGACCTAGTTTAACTAGCTTGTATTCTGGGTTTTAGAATGAAGATCGTGAAAAAACATAAGCCCACATACAGACAAGAAGTCAGAAAAATATTTTTGTTATCAGGATCGTTTTTGTAGAAGTATTTTTTTAATAATCTCCATTGTATAAACACAACTCATTCACAATTTTATAATAGTGTAGATATTTACGACTAACCTCTTTCGGAGTAGGCAGAGACAATTGCCATCAATTTACTTCTGTTCCTACACCTTTCACAAGCTTCCTCTACTGTCATTAAACCTTTCATGCCAGACCGGTAGCGGATTTGATGAACTTGAGTAACCATGTTCCTTGCGTTGGAAGCTGCATAATATATATAATCCGGAAATAAGAAGATCCCGTGTGTATACTCACGTACGTGCATCGTTGAAGAGGTAGGCAGAGATATATGATGTCTACATTATGTCAGATATTATATTTATTAGTTCCACGTAACAGGAGGCAAGTCTATTACTGTTTTCGTGGGACGCGATTAATAGTAACATCGCGTTTTCTAAACGTGTGATTTAAATTCGATTAGATTTTTTCTCATTTAGCACATTTCATATAGTTCATATTTTTATTGTGTATGCATGCTAAATCAATAAAATGAATAAACTAATAATCGTGGCATGAGAAAAAAATTTGAAGAAATCTTTGATAATTACGTATGACCTGTCAAAACGAAATCAGTGAGTATGGCTATATTATTATGGATGAATGCAAATAATGTTTGTTACTCTTTCATGCAAAATCGATTAAATGGATCTGCTGCAATTTGGCGCGGGATAGATTTAAATTTTTTTTTTAATATATAGGACACATCAATTTGACTTCACCTCGCCTGATGGTAAGCTGAAGGTAAAGTCTCAGGAAAGAGGGTCACCATTACATACACGTACCATGTTAACAATGGTGGCACTCAGCTTGACGGCCTCATCAAAAGAGGATTGTCGTCGCAGCACCGCGTGACACCCACCGGTCCCACTAGTGCTGCGACCACAATCCCCCCTGCCCGGCCCCACTTGCTGACCCCTGAACGCAATTCAACCGAGATTGGATTACAATGGAGGGTTTTTCGCAATCGTGCACGGTGGTACACCCGACCGAATTTTGTGAAAAATTTGTGCCATCAAATTTCTACCAGACACATACCTACGTTCTACAGCTCCACCTCTCTTTCTTATCCAGAAAGCAAACGCTTCAATACATCATGGTCAGTTCTCTGGTAAATTTAAATAATGAAAAAATGCACAGCAATTGCACTAAACTTTCCCCTCCGTAGCAGTCTAGTGTCCTCAGTTCATTAAAGTAAATAAAAATACTGAACGAAATAAATACCAAGTCTCCACTTTATTTCGTTTCTGCCGTCACTAGGAATGCATCATTAATCATTATTATATTTTGTTTTGGGAGGCTTAATGCTTTCAGAGCTTTTACTTTTTACAATGGCAATCAATTTGGCCCTCACTCAGGCTTTTTTGTTGTATGATTATCTGGGATTTTTGGACAGGAGACTGTCTTGAAATACTTTATTGCTTTGAATATTGCATCGGTTTTTAACTAACTTCAAAAGATAACATAACATAACATAACATCACAGAACAAAGAAAAATCCTATATCCCCGAACATAAACATGAACTGAACATAAACTCACGCCTATATCCCCGAAGGGGTAGGCAGAGGTGCTAGCACCCACATTTCGCCAGTTTATGTTTTAGGTCTCAATGTAATAGGTGGCGAGCCTATTGCCATTAACCGGGCACTTATAAACCTGCGATAAATACACACATAACTTCGAAAAGCATCGAAAAGTTATTGGTGTGTGCCATGGTGAACCTGGGATCGATCCCGAGAGCTCGTCGCAGCAGTCCATTACTCAGACCACTAGGCTACCGTGGTCAAAAGATCCGTTGAGATATTGCTTTTCGAATGTTTTATTTTTGCTACTAAGATCTCTATTCATTTTAACTAGGCTATGCCCGCGGTTCCGCCTTCGTGAATGGTGGAATTCAGTCAATTGCAATCAAACGGCAGATTTTAAGTCTGACCAAGAATTTTGTGATAAAAAAGACATCAAATTTAGTTTAGTAGTTTTTGCGTCCATCACGAATAAACTGACAAACCAAGAAAAGATAATATACCATTAATATCGTATAGTAGATATTTATTGACTGTTTAATAGTACCGTCTTATAGTGATGTGCTACTGAGTCAATAACCAGACAAACTGACCAAACTAGACATTATGGTTAATGTTTTCTAGTGGCTCAAATGAAATGCTTGTAATATTAGGGTTGTCACACATTTATTACCGAATCAAATTTTCTATCTGCGGCGTGAATTATACAGAAAAGCCTCTTGCCTTGAAAAGTGTTCAACACCGTAGACTTCGATGTTTTACTTGGCATATTGAGCTCTCTTAACATATCTCCAACGGCGATTGACTGGTTTCGTAGTTACCTGTTTGGTCGCCGACAGCGTATTTGTATCAATGAAACAAATTCCTCCTGGTGTACAACAACTGCTGGCGTACCACAGGGCGGCGTTCTATCTCCTCTTTTCTTCTCGGTTTTTATAAACTCAATCACCAACAAACTATCTTCTTCCTACCACCTCTATGCAGATGATCTCCAAATATATTCTCGGGCTCCATTGAACAAACTGACGGAAGCAATAAACAGAGTCAATAATGATCTTATAACCATATGCAACTGGAGCACCTCGTATGGTCTCGAGGTAAATCCACGCAAGACTCAGACAATTGTTGTCGGTAGCTCTAGGTTGATAGCTAGGATAGACTGGTCACGTCTTCCTCAAGTGGCTTGTAGTGGAGTAAATATCCCTTTCAGTGACAAAGTTAAAAACCTGGGGATCTTCATTGATAGATGTTTGTCTTGGGGTCCACAAGTGCAGGAAGTGAGACGTAAAATTTTTGCCGCTGCCGGGTCCCTGCGTCGGCTCCAAAATTTTTTGCCAACTGCTACTAAGATTGCGCTTGCACAGTCTCTTCTTTTTCCTATCCTTGATTATGCTGATGCCAGCTATCTAGATCTCACTGAAGACCAACTTAATAAGCTTGAGAGACTCCAAAACCTTTGCATAAGATTTATATTTGGTCTACGCAAATATGATCACATTTCCGATTTTCGAAGAAAGCTCAAGTGGTTGCCTATTCGCCTTCGCCGGAATGCTCATGTGCTCTCTTTATTGTATAATATATTATTTAATCCGCTCACTCCACCTTACCTCAAAGAGCGCTTTGAGTTCTTGCACAGCACGCACTCATGGTCCTTAAGATCATCGGAGAATTTGAGATTGAAAATGCCGAGTCACTCCACCAACTTTACTGATAACTCATTTACAGTACAAGCAGTAAGGTTGTGGAATGCATTGCCAGTGTCGATCAGGCGTGCGCAGTCCCTGCCTGTATTTAAAAATCTCGTCAGGGAGTATTACCTCCTTGGCATAAATGGGACATAGACCTTATTGTGTGCTCTATATGTGTGTTAGTATATATCTGTATGTATATATATGTATTATTCATAGGTAGGTATTTATGTAGGTATGTATTGACTGCTGATACTATTTATATGAAGGTTTTTATTATAATTATATTAGTTCCTATATTTAACTAAATGTACACCTAGCTACCCCAAGATCATTTTCTCTTTACCTCTCTCCATCCTATGGTTGCCTGGCAGAGATCGCCATGGAGTGATAAGGCCGCCAATTGTACATACCACTAACTGTACCTCTAACTTGTGTTTCTTTTTTTCTTATGTCCTTGGTGTACAATAAAGAGATTTATTATTATTATTATTATTATAAAAGCAGTTTAAGCTAATCTAGTGGCATAAGGCGTAAGGCATAATAGAAGAGTAGGGTAAATCATATGTATTGATATATTTTAACCCTGCGATTCTGTTAATCCTACTTTTAAATCCAGAAACAATGCAACTCTTTGGTTGAGTGGCCCAAGTGCAAATTGCCAATTTCCGCTCGGTGACTGCCAAGTGACGTCCACGATCCATTGACAATATCGAAATTCTGAAGTTTGACCAGTAGTCGACCTTTTTAGGGCTCCAACTACCCGTAACGACCGCCATAGATGTTCGTATGGTAACCGGGACCGACCGCTTAACGTGCTCTCTCTCGTTAACTTCTGAAAGTCATTATATTTATCTATACCTATGTATAAAATTGTAATGTAGCTAAGTCTATACATGCATTGGGGATATTTAAAAGACCTTGGATTATGTTATAGTCATATGAACGTTTCTAACTACAATTTATTATTGGATTTCTTGACTGTTTATCAGTTGCTAGTCGGTTTGTCTGTTTGTTCGCGATAGACGCAAAATACTGCTAAACGGATTTGGATGCAGTTTCTTTTTTGGAAGATCTTGGTTAGACTTAAAATCGTACGCACATTTGATCACAATTGGTTAAGTACAACAAGATATAGCCAAAAAACACGACCACCCAGCCAAGGGAATAGGCTAGTTTAATATATGGGTGTTGTGACAACCCTAGACACAGGTAAAGTACGCTAATAATGTCGCGAGGATCAAAGGCGCTTTGTCAGGCCACATTTACGCAAGTGAATGTATAATTTGATAAGGACTTACATGTTAAATCGTCGGCTGAGTAAGTAAGTGAAACCTTTTTATAATGTGAATTATACCAGAATTTAACAACATTATTCTCTACTGTTGGGACTGGGAAAATGTTTGGAATTGTAAACGAGTCTTTTAAATTTTTGGGAGTTTTTTTTTAATCTAGGGATGGGCAAATCACGTGTAGGTACCCTTCCTCCTACAGTCCCGGGTCCTTTAAGCGGGGCATGAAAAAGCATTTGATGAGGCCGTCAAGTTGAGGGCCACCGGCTATTGTTCATAGTTCACCTCGTCAGTTACCATTATGGCACTGTCGGTGTATGTAATGGGGACCCCCTTCCTGATACTTTACCTTTAGCTTACCATCAGGCGAGTTGAAGTCATATTGACGTGACCAATATAAAAAAAATGATCTCTCTATTGTTGTTTTTTCTAGCGACTACATTATCGGGTTCTTTAAGAATTAGAAGTTTTTTACAGGGTCGATAGTGCGAGTGTGACACCCCTAGTGTTGCATACGTATAATAGGCAACAGTGACCGCTTCCCATCAGGTAGACTGTGTGCTTGTCTATCGCCTAAGTACTTAGTATAAAAAGTTAGGATTATGTAGTTAATTTTATGGTATTTTTTAGATGTGTTCTTAAATTTTTCTCCCTTCGGGTTAGGCAGGGACATCAGTGTGTGTGTGTGTATGTGTGTATGTGTGTATGTGTGTGTGTGTGTTTTTCCTTATTTTAGTGGCTTTCTGTTCACACAACCATTTGTTACTTTTAACCGTCATCAGTGTTACTTTGTGACTCTCAAACATGCAACTAAATCTATCCAGCCATAGGTATTAAGAGATAAATAGATAGAGAAATTGAGTAACAAACAAACAAATAAACGAGCTCACTTTCACATTACTCATAGTTAGAATGAAATGCTATTACTTTGTGATCGAGTACTATTTACAGTTCTATTCACGTGGCCTAGAATATTCGATGGCACTAAGGGCCTTGACCGAAGCGAGATACCAAAACATGTTTACAAAATGTCCATTGTACACTTAAAACATAAATCTTCTCTAAAACATGTTTAACTTTTAAATGCAAACACAACTTCCATTTTCAAAAACATATTTGACGTCACACATTTTTAGGATACACAGACGAATATTGAAACTTGTATACTATAGTGGAGTCAATTTAATAGGCCACATTTGACAATTCATCAAAATTCAACATCGCAACCTTGTAACGGCCCGCCGCGGTGGGCATCAAATTATATATTTTTCGTTTTGTTAGAACTGCACAATTGCTTAACTTTTTTCAATTACT
The DNA here is from genome assembly GCA_963576445.1 of Lithosia quadra. Classification (NCBI taxonomy): domain Eukaryota; kingdom Metazoa; phylum Arthropoda; class Insecta; order Lepidoptera; family Erebidae; genus Lithosia; species Lithosia quadra. The sequence goes on from OY754896.1 coordinate 9,193,388, forward strand.
ATTACATATTTATCGTAATAATGACAGATACAAGTAATTTTACGTTTTGCTTTCACCAATAAACCATTCTAAACATGTTCTAAACATAATAAACAATTTCTGATCTAAAGAACTAAACGTCATTACCTTGTCATTATAATGTTGTGTCAGTTAATCCTTTTTCTTTTTAAACACTAGGCATGTTACTCTAAAAATCGAAAGCTGATAAGTAGAATCGAATGCAATGATTACTTGTGAAGAAATATCAGCATAAATTAATAATCACGTTGTGACAAAAAAATTACTGATTGCATTTTTTGCATTAGTATCGATCACCAATCATCCCCCAATAGTTATTTTGTAAATATATTCAATGAACAGAATTGACCTCTGTACAGTTTTATTATAAGTAAGTATAGATCATGTACTTGTCTTATTTTGCTCCTTAAATTTACGAAAGAAAAAATAATAATGAGACAGGGATTCACCTGATGATTTTAAAAATTCACATTATCTTTCAAGTCCGTATCGATTCATTCGTTTTAATCGACCTTTTTGAACAGGTCACCACATTATGAATATAAAACTGACAAACGTCAAATGTGGCCTATTAAATTGACTCAACTATAATATAAAATTTGTAAACTGGTTATATATAGGTATATCAGAATCTGAATATTAAAGAAATTGAAAAAAAAAATCTTTATATTGGACATCTCAACATGACTTCACCTCGCCTGATGGAAAAAAATACTTCTTATACCACTTAGGTGGCAGACAAGCATACGGGGCACCTGATGGGAAGCGGTTACTGCGGCCTATGGAGGTGTGCAAAACCAGGGGCTTTTGCTTGAGCGATTGATACTTACTGCTGTTTGATAATCAGGTAAACAATCTGCATAGATATGAGCATTTGTAGGATATCTCAAATATTTAGGTGTATTTATAAGAATAATAAAATATTTTCTAAAATGTTTTGGTTGCATGAAGAAGTACGTTTACACAACTGTCCAAAAAGGAGTGTTATGTTGAAACATAACACAATGTGTAAAAATAACATCTATGTTTGGAATACCAATTAAAATATAATATTCTAACCTACGTCACTGTAAAGGACAGTTGAAACAACCTGTATAACTTGTAGTCATTAAAAGTGCATTAGGGTAACTGCACACCGTAAATCGTTTAGAAATGCAAATTTTATAAGTTATGCACTCACCAATGTATGTCATGGAGTCGGTTGTAGGGTGACTATGAGTCCGAATGAATTCCGGATAGTTGTAGAAAGTGTAGAAATATGTTTGTTTGCATACTAGGTCATAAAATATTGCCATACTTTTGTGCAAAGTATCATTCTCTGTTTTAATGTTTAAGTGGCGGTATGCTACATTCCTTTCGTAATTTCTTTATTTAACAAATTCGCCTGGGTCCCTTTTTGTTACTGTTCTGATATTATTGGCAATTTCTGTGTTTCCAACTGTTTGCCATTCTTCAGAAAATCGTCAACTTTTGTTTTCATTATGTAGATATATATCGTAACACCAACAATTTGAAAAACTTGTCAGGTGTAAGTATTTATATTTGTTTATAACTACGCATTTCCATAGAACCTTAGAATTTCTGCAACAAGCACATTCTTTGATGTTTACCGCCACAAACAAAACACGGTTCCTTAATTTTTTGGAATGTTTTACCAACAAAAAGAAATTACTGAAATGTTTGTCATCAACAAGAAGTGTTGACAACACAAAATATATTGGTATGATGTAGGTATTCACGTCATGATTCTATCAATCAATCAGCCTATTTGGAGTCCACTGCTAGAAATCAGCCTCTTTTAATGTTCCAGTCTATTCCAGCTACCTATTCAGATCGTCAGTCCATCGTGCTAGGAGTTATCATACCTTCCGTTTACCAATTCGCGGTCTCCACTCTAGGACTCGTTTGCTCCATCAGCCATCAGTCCTTCGGCAGATGTGGCCAGCCCATTACCACTTCAGCTTGCTTATTCTACAAGCTATATCGGTGGCCTTAGTTAGCATCCAAATTCATGGTCACCCTAGTCTCATCCCACTCCGTTCTGTGGTATTCTCATTTTATTTCTATACCGATACGCATCTATTGAACGGACGAACGCTTAAATTGAAATTGATTGTGCCGGTACCACAGTACAGTGTAGTTACTGGGTGCAACGAAGCCAGTTATTGTAATTTAAGCAGGAAATACACCCTGTATAACATGAATTTTGCTAGCTCGTTCATTTTCAACTAGAATATTGAGAATTCTATACAAAATTGCTTGGTTAGTACCTCCGCCATCACAGAACAAAGAAAAATTCCGCCATACAGAACACCGCGGCCATAATCACCTTGAGTTGTATTCCCGCCGGTAAGTAGGATAGCCGCCATAGCTCACTGTACCCCTCCTTCCTACTTCCTAGCCTCCTCACCCGTTCCTAGCCCTCCCCCCTTCCCTTCAGTGTAGGCAGCGCGTGTGTGACACCTTCACTATTGCACACGTCCATACGCCACGGTGACCGCTTCCCATCAGGTGGGCCATGTGTTTATCTGCCACTTACGTGGTATAAAAAAAATATTGTTGCTCGCGGCTCCACTCGCGTGAAATTCTGATCCTGCTACCGCTACCCACGGGAATTAGAAATTCCCGGGATAAAAAGTGACTAAAATGATAGACTATAATCTATCTCTGTACTAAATTTCAGCCAGGTCCATTCAGCCGTTTTTGTGTGAAAGAGCGACAAACATACATCCAGACGACCATCATTCTTACAAACTTTCGCGTTTATGATATTAGTAGGATAGGATAGGATAGGATATGATTGCCAGAAGTGCTGGCTAATTATATAAGCTCATTCTACGTCTTTAGAAACTTAGAATAATTCTTAGGACTCACTTAGCCAGGTCTTAACGAGTATCTTTGTTAATCCAGCGCTGTCCAATTGTTTTCTTGAATAGCTTAATGCTATTCAAGAAAACAATCTTGAGATTTGAGTTCTATAGTCAACTAATTGTTAGTATAAGATTCGTATTAGCAGTCTGTTGGACCACGTCTTGTACAGTCACCCTTAGAAATAGCTGGCTCTATGGTCTGAACTATTGTTACGATAAGATTTGTATTAATAGTAGTTGTAAGTCACCTTCAAAAGTAGCTGAACACTAAATTTAATATTTCTTGGCAAAAACAACCGACAAACTGGATCAATTTGAAATGGGAACCTTCGATAAGAGTAAAGGTTTATATAGTGGATTCCACCCATAAATTAAAACTCAAATTAGTCTTCAATAAATTATTGTATACTTTAAAAATAGTTTCTATACGAGTATAAACTTATGAAAATATCTAATTCAAACTTTGGTTATTATTATGAGACCGAATGGATTTTCGTAGTATAGTACTATAGTTTTAGCAACAATAAACTTTAACTTAAAGCTGGGTTAGCTTTAAATTGAGGTCTAAAGAAAAGTCGAATTAATAATTTTCAACTAGACAATCATTTTCAGATTATTAAAGACACTCACTGTCTTAATATGTGTGTGCACGCAAGTAGCCGTCTGTTTCATGCAAATAATATTGTATGAATTTTGTGCAAAAGATGTCTGATCTAGATATTTCAGGCAAAAAAATACCGCATCAAAATTCGTTCAGTGGTAGGTATACTGCTGAATATATTGATGATATTTGAAATAAGTAAATTAAGTAAAAAATGTTTTACTAAAAGCGGTCATATTGGATTTTCTTTTTTTTCACAATGAATATTGCAGTAGTTATGGAAAAATACATAAGCCGCCCGGCTTTTTGTAGCGGCGGCCATCTTAGATTTACAATGATACAGAATAGATTAAATTGTATTGTCACCAGAACTAAAGATAATGTGCCAAATATCAGAGCAATACGTCCACAGGAAGGGGTTCAATTTTTAATTAGTACTAGATTTGACCCAAACAAACAGGTCAAGTTAAATAAAAGCTTTAAAGCGAAAGGAGTATATCAAGATCATAGCAAGTAGAAAGATGTCGTATCTGCCTACCCCAATGGGAAAAAGGCGTGATTTGTATGTATGTATGTATGTATATGAAATAGAAAATAAAAATAATGAGCAAACACATCACATCGAGTACATTACAGCAATATCTACCTTTTATATCCCAACGGAATTAATTCCATACATTGCCGGGCCGGATAATAATGGCGAGACAAACGCCTATTCTATTTATTATCTAAAGCCGTAACAAAAAGCTTGTAATACTTAAAGCCAGGCACAAAAGTGTCCATGCTGTTACGAAAGCCGTGTCGTAACTAAATGGCACCTTTTACCGTTATACAAAGACACTGGTTTAATTAAACTCAAATAAAAAGTGGCCAAGTTAGTTACAACTAAATATATGGTGGTTCTGTGTAGGAAATTGTGGCACTATCGGTGACTTACATTTCAGAGACTTTACCTTTAGCTTACCATCAGGCGAGGTGAAGTCATATTGACGTGACTGACGTGACTGACTTGATGTTTAGGTACTTTTAATTGCCGTAGGACTCGGAGCTCATGCTAGGGTGTTGCCTAGGCGCGAACTCATGGCGTCTATTTTGGGGTGGGTGTCCTCTCATTCAACGCCAGGGTCAGTCGGGATGGATGCTAGGAGCTCCACGCGGTGCACCTGGACAACGGAGGTGAACAGCGCCTCCCACTCGTGGTAAATCTGGCCGGGGTGGGAGTGGCCCTCTAGAGGGCTGCTCCGAGCACGTGTCCGTCTGATTAGCAGAGGGACAGTAGGGAGCAAATTAAAGCAATAGGATAGAGAAACTCCTCTTTTTTGGCAGTCGGTTAAGAATAAGTTTGTTTTAATATACGTGTAATATAAACCATCATTAACTAACACATACTCTGTTACTAATGAAGTCTAAAAATAAAAAGGTTTTTCTATTTCCAGTCCGCGTAAGGGTTGCTAAAAGGGTTAGGTATCATTTTGGCTAACCCCCATAAATCAGAGGGCTTATTACTCTTAATCTTATATTAATTAATTTTTGTAGGGGGATGAAAATTATAAAAGAATGTAGCGTTTTTATTATTAAAGGATGATGATATCAGATGGAGGTAGTTTTGGATTAATGCTGGGGTATAAAGGGCTCTCATTTTTAACGGTTTTATTTAACTTGACCTGTTTGTTTTGGTCGAATCTAGTAATTGAAAATGACCCCCTCTCAGTTGTCTGATTGGTCTGATATTTGGCAGAAGTCTTTAGTTCTGATGACAATACAATTTAAAACCATTTAACTTCAAAAAAATATATTTTATTTTATACTTACTAAGTAGGTGGCAGACAAGCACATGGCCCACTTGATGGGAAGCGGTCACTATGGCCTATGGACGTGTGCAACACTAAGGGTGTCACTGCATACGGGCTGCCTACCCTGAAGGGAAGGAGGGAGGAGAGTACAGTGAGCTCTGGCTACCCTACTTACCGGCGGGAACACAACACGATGGTCTATAATATAAAAGTATATTTATTATCAGGGATATGCATAATCCTAACCAAAGCCACGTGATACCTGACGAGGGCCACAAGGAATGTGGCCGATTATTCTTTTGGACTTCGGAGGAGAGTCAACTTAAAGATCTTGTGTTTCCTTTCTCCCACAGTCCCGGGTCCTTTAAGCGGGGCGTGAAAAAGCATTTGATGAGGCCGTCAAGCTGAGGGCCGCCACTGTAGCACTACCGGTGTATGTGGTGGTGACCCCCATTCCAGAGACTTTGCTTTTAGCTTACCATCAGGCGAGGTAAAATCATTTTGACGTGTCATATATAAAAAAAAAATTCATAAACAAATTCCACACAGTCATCTTATTTACTCCACATGAAATAATTACAACAAATAACCACAGTTTAATCATGTATTGGTTCCCCGAATTCTATCATTACTGCTCAACAAAATGGCCGCAACACACAATATGGCCGACAGACCGATATGTGCTGTAATTAAAATTGTAATAACGGTTTAATTAAAGGATTCAAAATTTGAAATATATGCATTAAAGAATTTTTGTGAGTTTGTGATGGATTTTGTAAAGTAATTAATATAATATTAATTATTACTAGCCGATACACGCGGCTTCGCTCGCGTGGTTGTCGATTATTGCAACCTTTGGCATCTGTCTAGGCCGTCAAAGTAGGCACCGCCGTTTTGGGACGAATGGTGTCTAGAATGTCGGCCCGTACCCTCTGGACTTTACCCTAGCTTCTTACCATCCAGCGGAGTAAAGTCAATTGACGGACTGAATTAAAAAAAATCTCCCGTTCTTTTCAATCAATTGTAATCAAACCTTTCTAAAAAAAGTCACATTAAAATCTGTTCAGTAGTTTCACGTCCATCGCAAATAATCAGACAAACGGACATGAATTCGAAAAAAAAAACATATCCAAAGTATTTTTTTAATATCTCCAAATATACAGCTAAGTACTTTACGGTAGTGGTAGAGCGTTCGACTGGTCAAAGGTCGCTAGTTCGATTCCTACTCAGTGTAGTTTTTTTTTGTCAGTGTATACGTTACGGCTAATAACCGAAGTGCGGCTGCACCTAATTTTAGCCGGTTAGGTTAGGTTAGGTTAGGTTAGGTTAGGTTATTTTTTTTTTTTTTTTTTTTCCCTACCACGGCAGGCTGCCGTGCCTGTTTTTACTTTTTATAATTAAAGACTTCCTATTCTAAACCTAGTCTTTCCTCTTTCATTCTGGTTTTGGTTAGGTTAGGTTAGGTTAAGTTAGGTTAGGTTAGGTTAGGTTAGGTTAGGTTAGGGTAAGTGGCTACACCTAGTTCTAACCGGTTAAAACTAGGTGCAGCCGCACTTCGGGTATTAGCCGTAACATACACAAATTATTCTACGAGATCGACTCCAGTTTGCCTACCCTATAAATGCCTCCGGCCTTTACAGACTTGAGAAGTTTAAAAAATGCGTCTCTTTAAAATTAACAAGAAAAGAAACGTTAAAATTAACGTCACCATTAAAACATACAATTATTTGTTTTTGTAACAGTTATTTGTTTTGTTCTAAACTTAAACAATTTAGAACAAACCTACAGAGTCCAATAATTAAACGCGGGTCTTTTACACCCATGCACATTATTACTGCAGACTATTATGCGAGTTGTTGCTAGATTTGAAACATTTTAGATAGCGAGTTTGTACCTGTGTGTCTGTTAGGATTCTCTTTGCTCTTAGAAATTATTATTAGTAGAAGTAGTTACTAGGAACGTATGAGAAGGGTGTATCCCATCTGCCCCGGTGACTTGGCCCGGTGCCGGGCCACATAAGAAAAAAAAGTTTTAACTGGCCCGTTGATAAGTTCACCGGACCAGATGACACAAATCAAGTGCCATCGTCCCCGGTAAGGGAAAAATAGAGGATACGCCTCGCAATTTTTTTATATTATAGGACACGTCAATTTGACTTCACCTCGCCTGATGGTAAGCTGAAGGTAAAGTTACCATCAGGCGAGGTGAAGTCAAATTGACGAGTCCTATATAATAAAAAGAAAAATTATTAGGCGTATCCTCTATTTTTCCCTTACCGGGGACGATGGCACTTGATTTGTGTCATCTGGCCCGGTGAACATATCAACGGGCCAGTTAAAACTTTTTTTTCCCATGTGGCCCGGTACCGGGCCAAGTCACCGGGGCAGATGGGATACACCCTATGAGAATATGCTAGGTAGGTACGTATTAAAATGCGTAATTACGGAATTTGCCGCACCATCAAAACCTGGAATTCTTTACCAGCTCACGTGTTTCCTTCCTCATACAGTCCCGGGTTCTTTAAGCGGGGCGTGAAAAAGCGTTTGATGAGGCCGTCAAGCTGAGAGCCACCATTGTGGCACTATCGGTGTTTGCAATGGTGACTCCCATTCAAGAGATTTGGCCTTTAGCTTACCATCAGGCGAGGTGAAGTCATGTTGTCGTGTCCGACATAAAAAAATATACGGAATATTTAAAATAGATTTCTGGTGCAAGTAATGTAAAGATTTGAATAGTTTTTTACAATTCATGCTTACGAAAATGAAAATGAAATTATCTAATGGTAAGTAATTTAATTTTAATTTTCACACTAAATTTTTTTTATAAGTACCACTTAAATGGTAGACAAGCACATAGTCTACCTGATGGTAAGCGGTCACTGTGGCTTATGGATGGCAACACCAGGGGCTTCACACTCGCGCTGCTGACTCTGTAAAAACCTTCTGTAATCAAACCTTCTAATAAAAATAGTCACATCAAAATTAAGCTACAATGAAAAAGTTCCACACGGATACCATTCAATTTTATGCTTATGAAAATGAAAATGAAATTATCTAATTTAGGTAAGTAAATAATTTCATTTTCAAAGTGGAAATTGAATGGTGTTCATGCTGAACTTTATATTTACAGGTTGCAACGAAACACGAGACAAAGGATCCTGATTCCAATCAAGGTGTGGCTGGAAATAGCATTGGATACCTGCGAATGTGGATTGCGCTTTAGCAAAAGTGAATGACAAGCAGATCTGTCAGTGTCCTTCAATGACACCTATTGTCAGTCATAGCATTCAGAGCTTTAAACCTTGCATGCCACAAGGGCTAGTTTCGTATATCACCGTCGAATATTTCATCAAATAAAAATGCAACTTTTAGTTTCATATTCTGTCCTGGGGCCTGATTCAGTAAAAATTATGTTCGTATAACGTGTGATTTCAAAGTTTAAAAAAACATATACATAGATAAATTATTTTTCCAAATCTAATTAAAATGAATAAAACTATAAGTTTTTTTTTATATTGTGAGTTTGTGAGTTGTGTGGACACGTCAATATTACTTCACCTCACCTAATGTAAAGCTTAAAAAAGTCGCACTCAGGTCACCACTACATACACCGGTATGTAGTAGTGACCTCCGATCCTGAGACTTTGACTTTGACTTTTTTTAAGCTTTACATATCGCTGTAGCACTATACCGATAGTGCTACATCGATAGCCCTCAAATGCTTTATCACGCCCCACTTAAAGGACCCGGGACTAATAGGAGGAAGGAAACACGTGCGCTGGTAAAGAATTCCAAGTCTTTATGGTGCGGCAAAGAAAAGAGGCACCGAACCGTTAAGTTCTTAGATTAATTTTAAAGGTTTGAGAACCTCACGAAAGCGTAATGTAGGTACATTTAATTTTGAATTACCAGAAAATAACATTTTTTTTTCGTTTTTCATTCCAATCGAATTGAAATCACGATTTGTAAACGGAGCGTTACTGAATGTGGCAGCTGATTCCAAAACATGTAATCAGCTATTTCAGCATAGAATATGAGTCGTAACCCACATAGGATAGATACTATAAAAAGAAAACGAGTCTATAGACTACTGGAGTATGTTTACATCAAACTTACTTAATGTACGAACTAAAATATATACCCAATAGTTCTGTACCAGTCTAAGTTATAAGCTGAAGAGATAGATCGGACTGTCTTCTTCATCCTAGGATCTTCTTCTTTAAACTAAACTTCCCCGCAAATCGACGGTTTTTCCCCGTAATTGGCACTACAGACTTATGTTAGTGTCGTGCTTCTATTTGTTTATTCAACTTTTTATTAAGTAGGTAATGTTAACGATTTTCGACATATTACCTTTGACGTACTAAAATACTTCATTTTAGTACTTATGATTTTGGAGGTCCTACGGGTTCTAAAAAAGTGGTCGTACGGGCACCTTTTTATTAATTTTTATTTTGGAGGTCGTATGGGTACCAAAAAAGAGGTCGCAAGGGCACTTTTGAAAAAGGGTCCAAACTTGGAGGTCCTACGGGTACGTCGCCGCCCCGATTCTGATAAAGGCAAACCACTGTCATGTCACTCTAAAAATGCCATTTAATTGTAGACTTTATTGTTATCAAGTTAAAGTCTAGTAAGTGTAAAGGTAAAGTCTACAATTAAATAGAATTTTTAGAGTGTCAGTGGCATGACAGTGTTTGTATGTATTCTGTATGGATGTGTGCGAACCCTTGTACCTATATCAGTATTTTTGTACAGAATAAAGAACTTTTTCTTTCATTCTTTCTTTACCTTTAGCTTACCATCAGGCGAAGTGAAGTCATGTTGATGTATATAATATAAAAAAATAAAGAAAATTTGTAAAATCAACGAAATATAATAACCTACAAAAACATATCTTCATTTGGTTTTTTTCTAAGAAGTTTTTGGTCTCTCCTGAAAAGTTTATCTGATTGCAGCAGCTGCAGCTGCACATACGAGGGGTCAAAGCTAGATCAACGATATTATACTGAATTACATAATTTTCTTTCTTTAAATTAACATTTTTCCCACACGTAAGTACACTGCTGTGATCCCAAAAAAACATTTTCAAAGAAACAATTTTCCAAGTGTGATATGTGTTGTGAGCGAATATTATTCGCTCACAACACGTCCACCAAGTATTACCAGCAAAATACTGCAACGAGCAAGCACCAAAACTTACGGTACCCAATTTTAAACTCTAGTAGTCTGAATTTTTAACAGATCTTCAAACGAAATTCCACCCTACCCTTGGCGATTACGACTGAAATTTGATTAGCTTGTACAAGATAGTTATTCGCAATGGAGGCCATATATTGGACTGTAAAAGAGGAAGATTCGTGAAAGTTTCAGCCCCTGTAGAATAAGTGTTAGTTTACTTATAGTCCTGTTCATTGCCATCTTATTATGGGTGCTCTTGGGCATTTATGGGGCTTAGCGGGATTTTGCTATGTTCTGAGCTGTTGGTAACAAACTTGGCGTATTATTTTGAAGGTAACGAACGAAACTTGCTTTTGTAAGGTTATAGGATTTTAGATTACAGTTTAGTTGGATGGTTTTTTTTTATACCACGTAGGTAGCAGACAAGCACACGACCCACCTGATGGGAAGCGTTCACCGTGGCCTATGGACGTGTGCAACACCAAAAGTGTCACACACGCGTTGCCTACCCTGAAAGGGAAGGGGGGAGGGCTAGGATGGGGTGGGGAGTCTAGGAAGGGGTGGAGGGAGGAGGGGTACAGTGAGCTCTGACTACCCTACTCACCGCCGGGAAGACAACACGATGGTTATAAAGTTTATTTTTTGACTAGCTGATATCTGTGGCTCCTCTCGCGTGGTGTTCGGTTATCGTTTTTGGTCATATTTCCGGTTCAACTTAACCAATTGCAATCAAACATACGGCGGATATAAGTCTGACCAAGACCTCACAAACAGAAAATACTACATTATAATCTGTTCAGTAGTTTTGCACCGCGGTCTTCTGCAGGGCGGAGGCACTACCCCAGTGGGACTACTCAGTTCGGACTGGAGATACCGTTGTGTCAGACCTCCGTATTAACTCACTTACCAACAGGTGAGATTGTGGTCAAACGTGAACCTAACACCTACCCTAATTAATAATAATTACTCCCACTTCGTTACATACCAATGATTAACAGTCAATCCAATCTGTCCCGATTCCTTCATTAAATCAACCCACAATTTTTGGCTATAGGTAATTGTATTTTTTGCCGGCCATAATTGAATTGGCGTATATTTTATCCGGAGTGAGTGACAGCGACAGAGCGAGTTAATTGATCGGACGAGTGAAATGTTGTACGAATAAGTGTCTGTGATCGTATCACGGATATGATAGGTTTTTATTATACGGTCTTATTTAACTTGACCTGTTTGTTTGGATCAAATCTAGTAATTGAAATTTGACCCCCTATCAGTTGTCTGATTGGTCTGATATTTGGCAGAAGTCTTCAGTTCTGATGGCAATGCGATTTAAAACTGTTTAATTTAAAAAAGATAATTTTCACAATTTCATTCTCTGAACCTTTTTCCCAACTCAGTTGGGATCGGCTTTCTAGTCTAACTGTGATGCGGCTGAACTTCAATTTATTTTCCGTGGAGCGACTGCCATGTGACCTCCACAACCAATGGTCATTATGACCAAAGGCGATATCGAAGTTCCAAGTTAGTATGGTTGGACGTAACGACTGCAATAGATGTTTGTATGGCAACCGGAACCGACGGCTTAACGTGCTCTCCGAGGCACTAATAATTCCTGCGATAAATACACACATAACTTCGAAAAGCATCGAAAAGTCATTGGTGTGTGCCATGGTGAACCTGGATTTTTTTCGTAATTTATTACTTTTAATATACTTACCCATATTTTTTATCACTTAACTAGCCTATAAGCGACTACACACAGCCGATTTTAGGCCTTAAAATCGGCCATGTGTAGCCGCTTTGGGAATTTCTGAGTTTGCTCACTGGCAAATGTGAAATGGCAAACGCAAAAACTCAGTATAGGCACTCTGTACTGGGTTCCATAAATCTCTGCCAGTATGTATGTATGAAACTACCTATATTCATGCAAATATTTAAGGGTAGGTATCGTAGTTCCAAAAAAAATCACAAATCAATTTGCACGTACGCGGACAGGAACCTTTTAAAATCTGTAAATGGTTTACAAAATGGCGTCCCTTTACTATAAACAATATATGTCATGACTGTCGCGACCCTTGTCCCGTTTCACCATTAAAGTGACGTGTCATGTGACGTCACTACAACTATGTAAATGTACAGTCAGCAACAAAAGTTATTGAATTCAAGAGAACAAAGTAACTGGTGAAATTTTTACAGAATGATACATATACATACATACACAATACATTTTTCCCATTGAGGTAAGCAGAGACAACATCTTTCCCTTTATTTAATGTCGGTCACGTCAATACGACTTCACCTCGCCTGATGGTAAGCTAAAGGCAAAGTCTCAGCAAGGGTCCCCATTACATACACCGACAGTGATATAATAGTGGCCCTCAACTTGACGGCCTTATCAAATGCTCCTCCAGGGTAGGCAGAGACAACAGCCCGCCATTTGCTTCTGTCCTTACATACTTCACGCGCTTCCTTTACTGTCATCAAACCTTAACTTATCCTACAATGCAGAAGGCAGAGGATCGGGTGCTATGGCGCACATTGAGAGAGGCCTATGTCCAGCAGTCGACTGCAATAGACTAATTGATTGATTGATGTAAAGCACATGTAAGTGGGCAGGTAAGCCGGGGTCAGGTCAGAGTATACTCTGACCAAATTAATGGTTTATTGAAAAAAGGGCAGGTCACAAAACGAAACGGGTGGGCTTGCATGAAAGGTTTAATGATAGTAGAGGAAGCGCCTGAAGTATGTAAGGACAGAAGCAGATGGCAGTCTGTTGTCTCTGCCTGCCCCGGAGGGAAAAAGGCGTGAGCGTATGTATGATTATCCTACAACAAAAAATAGTTTAGTAAAGTATACTAATTTCAGAGGTGTAAGTCTTTGCCGACAATATTAGCATACCATTCTTTAACTATGAGCATTTCTCTCACAATTCTACTTCACATCTCGGGAGACAAAGTTGTCCAATTTGAGTGTTCTGAGAATACCAAACTTTGGAACTGATTGCCCAGGGGTATACTCAGTATTTGTAGATAAAGCAGCTTATACACTGGTTTACTAAGTAACCTAGAAACTAAATGATATTTTTTTTAACATAAACGGTTTTTTTTGGCAATTATTTAAAATAATATAATTTATCCTATGTGTCGCAGCGGTGGCATGAATATGAATATTTGCATTGGTCTGGGTTTTTCCATATAAATAATTATGTATATAATTTACAAAAAATGCATTTTATCTATATTCTAGAACTCTAGCACAAGCTAGTTAAACTATGCTTTCTTTGGGTCTAGAGAGCGCTGTGTAGAATGTCGTAGAATATTATTTATATCAAAATATTTTGGTCTATCTTAAACCTATTTTATTTTTCTTTTTTTGCATTGCATTAGCTTAGCGATCCAATTTTTGTTTTCCATTTAAGGTTAGGGTTACTTACTGAATATAAAAATAAAATGCAGATAGATCCCGTTGACATTAGGTGGATATCAGGTGCAAAAGTTCTTGCCTTTAATCTGAGAAGTTATATAGTAGTAGTTCTATATATATGAAAGAAAGTCGTGTTAGTTACACTATTTATAACTCAAGAACGGCTGAACCGATAATTCTTTTTATCCTACCACGGGGACGAAATATGCCACGGGTAAAACCGCTAGTTTTATTTAAATTTAGCGAAATTTACAGCATTTCGGTACATGGGCCTTACTCCGAAAAACGAAAATATTCGTATCCGTTGACGTTTTGACCATTTAGCTACCTCGAAAGTGTTTCGTTTCGGATTTCGGATCCGTCTTCGATCGTTTGACATTGAGGTTGTCGATCGTATTAGTACACCTCCTACTCCCAAAATACATTTGACGTTTTCGCTGTCGTTGTTTGACAAATGGTCCGTTTTCGTTCGATCCGAAACGTTCATGTTCGATTTTCAGAGTAAGGCCCTAGATCAGTAGAGATCAGAAAATCATTTGATTGTCTTTGTTCGCTTTTGCCTATAGATGTGTACGCGGCATTATATTCGCCATTGCCATAATGGCATCGTGTATCCAGGGTTTTAGTGGATCTAGTCGAGTTATAAGTTGTTTCTGAGGAGGCAAGATAATGCTAGGCACTCCAACAAGTTCGTAAAGACTTCTGACGAACTTAACTGATATTGACAATATAGCTGAGGTAAGTAATTTAACGGACTTTGGAAGAATCCAGACATATATACTCACACTGACTTGTTTTGACTTTAACCCTAGGCGCACACTTGGCGATATGCGACAGCGAGAGCTCGGTGTCTAGACGTGACGACAGTCTTGGCCGACAATTTTAAAGCCCCACGAGACGCGGCGACTCGCTAGCTTATCATCGCGACTCGGCGTCTCTGACGCCAAGTGTGCGGAGCTTAGAATAAAATATGTACTACTCGTTCGCGCTAAGTTTGCCGCTGTCAACTGTCACGCGTATAGCGTTGTCTCACTCACTCAGTTCTAGTTCTAGTGAGAAAACGCTATACTGACTTCATTTGACAGCGACAAAGTTAGCGCGAACGGGTAGTACCTATATGTAATTCTCGGCCTTTGCCTGTCGTCGCGTCCAGACACCGAGCTGTCGCTGTCGCATATCGCCTAGTGTGCGTACCATGTAAGGGACTTTAACCCAATACATATGAATTAGGTGGCCACACTTGTTTTGGCTTTAAGGGGTAGGCAGAGGTGTATGAACCCCACCCCATATTTTTTTTTATACGACATTGATGGCAGACCAGCACACGGCCCACCATGGGAAGCTGTTACTGTGGCCTATGGACGTGTGCAACTAATGGCGTCACACCCACACTGCTACCCTGTAAAAACCTTCTAATGGCCTTTTTGGATGAGTCTATAAATTGGTAACTTTTTCATTTTGAAAACAGACTTGTGTGGTAATCGAACGCTCACTCAGTGTAAATATTTACCCTGAGCGGGAATTGAATCTGTTACCTCTGACGAGTACCTAAACGCTCTACCGCCACAGGAGGTGATGATTACTAAGCGAGAAAATGATAATTTAAAATCGTTATTAACAATTTGACCTTATAACAAGAATCTTAAGCCAAACCTTTCCAAACTTGTTTAACTCGTAAACTTTACAAATAATGCCGTTAAAATACAAGAACAGCTCACAAAATATTCATTAGGTACTTTCTTAACTCCCGCTATTTATATTCAAAATTATTGAAAGCGTTAATTGCGCCATCAATCATGCGCACAATGGCCGGTAAACGTCGAAAATACCGGTAAACTGGTGATTTAGCTAATTGTTGGCGTTATGCGGTAGTGTGGCAGTAAAATTTAGAAATATCTATAGAATTTTATATCTATAGTTTTTAGAATTTTTGTCTGTTTGTATGTCCGGGATAAACTCAAAAAGTACTGCATGGATTAACTTCAAATTTGGCACGAATATTATTAGGAAGTCGGGTCAACACATAGGCTACATATTATCACCTACGGGAACGAGCAGCGAATCTTTATTTCTTCAACGCATTCTGTAACAACGTGTAATCTAACGACTCATAGGTACTTGAAAGTTGTTTGGTATTATGTTGAAACCATGCTGTAAGCTAGCTTCACACCATAAGTAAAATTGGTGGCGATACTGACCTCCTCGCGGGCGAAGCCGCGGGTGGAAGCTAGTATCTACTTAATAATCATAATCATCTACTCGATTCAATGAAATTTTTAAGCAATTGCATGCTAACTATTCCAAATGATTTGCTTATCGGAAAAAGTGATCATCCATTCCCCCTTCTACCTATATTCCCCTGTAAGGTAGGTACTGGTCACGGGTTGTCCCGTCCTGGATGATCGCTTTTTCCGATCGGAAAATTATGGAAAATCATTTATTCGATATTAACATAGGTATAAATAATGTATGTATATTATTATTTTGGTCAATATATAGATTATCTCTTTACTGTACACATCAAAACACTCACAGATTATAGATACAGTTGGTAGATGCATTATGTATACAATTTGGCGGCCATATTGCATAGGGCAATCTCTACCAGGCAACCTTGGCAGGCTTGAGATATATTTTACGAGCTTGACCCAGGCAAAAACATGTGCCTTTTTTATCGTGCGAGAATCTTTTCATTTCAGTCTCTGCCTACTCCGATGGGAAAAAGGCATGAGCATATTTACATTGTGTATGTATGTCTGTATATAATTAATTATCATAGATAGATAGATAACACTTTATTGTTAGTTCGACTAAGACGAAAAAAAGACCACGTTAAAATAATTAAAATTTATGATTTTTATTTGGAATTATTATTTTGACAGTATTAACTGAATTATTTGGACATTATTATTGAATTATTATTTTGACATCATTAATCGAATAATTATTATCTATTCCTTATGATATGACATGTTCACGAATTATTTTGAAATGTTAATTATATGTACTTTTACTAATTTTAACTATAGCATGATGAATTTTGTTAATGAAATTATTATTATTATTTTTCTACTCTGTCGCATTAGGTTTGCCTGTAATGACTTAGTATGTATGAATTATAAATAAATAAATATAAATAAATAAAATAAAACATTTTTGGTGAAACCAGGTGAAACAGTTTCAACGAATTAAATTAATTTTCTAAGCGAATTTTTAAATCGAATCCAAAATTAACTTTTAATATTTTCCTTGCTGGTTCTCTGTCGCGTTATGTCATCCAATTTGTATTAGGGATAATCTGTGGTATAATTAACATTGATGCCATTTCATGCCAGCTCGGTCTGAATAGTTTATGACCTTCACAACAGCCCTTATACCAAACTTACCCTTTACCCTTGCCGTAACATAATACGGTTTACCAACAATACAGCCATACTTCTTTGTAGTAAGTTTCATCTATTTATTTATCTATCTAAAGATACTATTATAAAATTGGACGCCAAACTGTATATATTGGAGATTAAAAAATGGGTTATGCTAAATTAATGATGCTGAAAACAAAAAAAAATCGTTTTTGAAATTCTTGTGTGGTCATGATCGATGCTAAAACTGATGTACGAATTTTATTTTAAGGCAGTTCTTTACTATTACAATTTTTTTTTCACATTCAATGAAATTCATTTGATCATCATTTGACTTCACCTCGCCTGATGGTAAGCTGAAGGCAAAGTCTCAGGAAAGAGGGTCACCATTATATACACGTACCATGTTAACAATGGTGGCACTCAGCTTGACGGCCTCACGGCGGGAACACAACACGATGGTAATTATGGCCGCGGTGTTCTGTAGAGCGGAGGTACTTCCCCAGTCGGACAGCTCATTTCGGACGGGAGATACCGTCGTGTCCTACCTCCATTGATGTTGGCATCTAATCGACTAAAACCGCACGCCGTCCCGGGTCTTCTAGCACCAGGGTGTATGGTGGCCCAAAATTTATTGCCCTCAATATCCAGCTGACCCAGGCCATCCCCGGCTTCGAATTGACCCCCTCAGGTGAAATAACCAACCTTGGCCCGTATTTTCCCGAGAATAAATTCCCATATATAGTTACACGCAGGTGGAGCCGCGGGAACAGCTAGTAAAACATATAGGTGTCCCCTTATTAAATCGTCAAATTTTTACTGCTATCATCAAATATAAAGTTTATAACATAATCAAATAAATTAAACGTCGCCACTTCCAAAGCTGTGAAAAAACACTTAAATATTTATTTACATGTGAAAATATATGTAATTCTAAAAAACTTATAGACGGAACGTGTTGAACAATACCACTGATAACACTAAAGTCGGCTCACTTTCGTATACGTACAGTCAGCGGCAAAAGTCTATGATGATTACACAGATTTCAAATCTAGAAATTGGAATGAAAATGGTTTATTATTTATTGTAATCAAAGTTTAAGGGTAGTTCAATAGAGCCAACTAAGTACCTAATTAAACATCATTTTCATCATCATCATCATCATTCTCTGAACCTTTTTCCCAACTCAGTTGGGGTCGGCTTTCCAGTCTAACTGTGATGCGGCTGAACTTCGATATTTTCCATGGAGCGCCTGCCATCTGACCTCCACAACCAATGGTCATTATGACCAATGGCGATATCGAAGTTCCAAGTTAGACTGGTTGGACTTTTGTGGGCTCCAACTACCCGTAACAACTGCCATAGATGTTTGTATGGCAACCGGGACCGACGGCTTAACGTGCTCTCCGAGGCACTAATATTCATTAACTACTGTAACTTACTTTGCTCAAAACTACTGTTCACAATCTAAAAATGATCATAGACCTTTGACGCTGACTAAAAGTCGCGCGCACAAACTAACAGTCAGTCAATACACGGCAAAAGTTCAGTCAGTTTAGGTAGTAAAAAAATACAGCATGTAATAATAGTGCAATAGTGTAAAAACTATAGTGACAGCAAGAAAACATATCCAGGAATCATATTTAAAACAATGGGTAACATATTACAATCCAAAATTCACTTACACACCGTTAATCGCCGCCAATTTTTAACCGACTTTAAAAAGGAGGATGTTCTCAATTCGATTGTAATTTTTTTGTCTGTTCCTTCAGAACTTTCGACTAGGTGAACCGATTGTGATGATTCTTCTTTATTTGATAGCTGACGCTTCCCGTGGTCCCATTTCAATTAGGTCCATAATATAGCCTTGTTTTCAACGCTTTTCGTCCGCAGTTTTTCAGGTACATGATGTGAAATAAATATTTTTATATTTATGGCACTTCGCTCCTGTAGTTCTTTGCTGACAAAGAGTAATAAAATCACAGATGCGTAACATATTGATGACAAAATGCACATCAAAAATATGCAGCATAAATTTTTGATCAGATTTAAACGAAATTTTTAAGTACGTACCTACGTAAGTTTAAAATATGGGTATTGAAAGTTATAACAACAAGATACGCGAGTTTTATCCTGTATTAAAATGAAAACATCTGTACTATTATTATAGAATAGTAAAGTAGTTGTATCTGAAATATCGTAGATATTAAATGATTCTTACAAAAAACCGATTTCAACGGACCAAATTGAAATGGGACCACATGGGAAGCGCCAGCTATCAAATAAAAAAGAATCATCAAAATCGGTTCACCCACTCGAATGTTCTGAGTTAACAAACATCAAAAATACAGTCGATTTGAGAACCTCCTCCTATTTTGAAGTTGGTTAAAAATATTTTTGTAGGTAATTCTTTTGTTTTTTGTTTGTGGTTCTTGTACTTAAAATCTTAGGAATGTTTGATTACAATCGGTTGAGTAGAACCGTAGATTATAATTATAAAATATCTCATAATCAAAAAATGTAATAACTGGGCATAGTCTAGTATTATGATCAGAGCTCTAAATAATGTCCCTCGAATTATATACCAGTAGAAATAAAACTTAATTTAAAATTCACTTATAATGTGCAAATATATTTTACTTAAATTACATCGAATTACGTCGGCGTAATTACTTTCCGAAGTGAAATCTTCTTGCTACTCACTTGAATTTATATCATTCACGGTTCAGCTGACGTCACCAAAGACTATGAGACTAAATTTCAATTGCACACAACAAAAAAAGTAACCTTAAATTAGTCAAGCTGAAAATGAAATTTAAAATTTCCATTTTTAACTTGACTAATAAAGTTACTTTTCAATTATAAGTTACTTACAATTGGTTTGCTTTCAATTTATAAAAGAATATAGCTGAGTAATCGAGGAGGTATCGAGTTCGAATCTGGCCGGACAGGACCAATGTGAATTTTACTATGTGGAATTTATACGTGCTAATCACATGATTGATAAACATCGTGAGGAAACCCACATGTCCTAGAAGAAATTCTAAGGACATGTTCGATCCACCAACCCGCATTAGGCCAGCGTGTGTGGATTAAGGCCTATACCCTCTCAGCTCTCTCGTTAGAGGAGAGGAGACCCGTGGCCAGCAGTGGGACATTAATGGGTTGCTATTATAGCTGAGTAATATTGTAACTATAGTTTTTTTGAATTGACCTATTTAATTGTGAATGCGAAACAATGAATTTTTATGTACCCATTATCTTTAGGTACCAACATTGATTTGTAAAATGTAAAAACAGAATTGTATCGCCTCTATAGCTTATGTAATCTCTGAATACGTAATGACTTTCTGATTTCCTAAAAGTTAAGGCTTTCATAATATTTATCAGGTACACATGAGGATTTATTGGATTTCCTTTTGCGAAGAAAGTCATTTGCTTATTCGATAAACTCTGTACAATGCTATATCTATATATTATTGATAGGTCGATACGACAGTCTGTATGTTTGTGGAGTATGAAGGAAAACTGATTAGTTTTAGGGCCTGATTGAGTTCGGGATTGAAACCCGCCCTGTTCTGTTCTGCAGTGTGAGGCTTCAAACTTGATGGCTGGACACGACACCGCTCCAATCTCTGTCTACCCCTTCGGGGATTGGACAATGTTTGAGAGTTGATATTTAACTTTATTTGACTTAACTTTAGGCATAATTAAGGAGCACTTGAGCTAATTAATTAAGTGAGAGCGCTTAGATGTTGTGAAGTTGAGATAATTTATCTTGTCAAGAATACACTCAATTATAATACTCGTAAATTATTTACTAGCTGATGCGAACGGCTTCGCTCGTGTGTATGTCCGTTTCCGACCAGCGATTCTATTCTTGGATATATTTTTTATACTATTGAAGTGGCAGACAAGCACACGGCCCTCCTGATAGGAAGCGGTCACCGTGGCCTTATGGACGTGTGCTACACTCTCAAATCTATCTGGTTCTACTTAACCAAAATTGCAATCATATATTACATTACAATAAATTTTAAGTCTGACCAAAACTTTTATCATAAAAAAACAGCATCAAAATCTATTCAGCAGTTTTTGCGTGCTTCGCGAACAAACAAGTAAATAGACAAGAATTACAATCTTACTTCTTGTTTTTCACCCAAGTTTTTTTTTCAATATACAGGATTAGCACAATTTTTTTTATATAGGACACGTCAAAATGACTTTACCTCGCCTGATGGTAAGCTAAAGGCAAAGTCTCAGGACTGGGGTCACCATCACATACACCGGTAGTGCTACTTACAGTGGTGGCCCTCAGCTTGTTTCCAGTAATTTCCAATTTTTAATACTACGAGTATAGATAGACATCTATAATATTTGTGGTTAATAATTAATACAGTCAGTAAAGCCATTAACTATTAAATATCATTATCATTATTACAGTCTGGTAACACTGCACTTATTCACTAAGGAGGTTCTTAATTTAAATAAAGTCTGGCAAAAATATACTAACTTTAAATTATATGCAAGTCGAGCAAACGAAATGCAAAGCAAATTGAATTTCAGCTTGATTCGATGGATGCCATTTGTAAACATACAGAAGTTATTTTGTGATTAAAACGCTAAATTATTAAACTACGATTTTACTTAGTTTAAATGCTTTAGCGAATCGGCACGGCAAACGGAATGGGGACGCTCCTCAGTGCGTCGTCGGTAGGACGACCCGAAAAAGTTAGGTGTTAGGGCTTGTACACAAAACTGCGATGCGACGTCGCATCGCAGTTTTGTGTACAAGCCCTTAGAAATTAGATGTGGAAGGCGAAGGTCGGGTGCAAAGGCGTTTACTGGGAGATGCCTGTGTCCAGCTGTCCAGTAGTGGACTACAATAGACTAATTGATTAATTGATTGATTGATAAATGCTTGAATTATCATAGTACTACCTACCTTGTAAATATTTTTTTATTGAACTTCTACGATTACAAAATTATAAAGTAGCTGTGTCTGTAGTCTGTACATTGGAGATATTAAAAAAATACTTGGGTTATGTTTTATGAATGATTCTGATCACAAAAATATAGTTTTAGGATTTCTGGTCTTTCTGTTAGAAAGGTCATGATCAGATTTCCATGTTATATGTACGAATCTGAACACATTTTTTTTTAAAATTCTTGATTATTTGTCTGTTTGCTTGCGATGGACGCAAAAATTACTGAATGGATTTTTCTCCATTAGGTAGAAAGTGATCAGACTTAAAATCTGCCGTAGGTACGTTTAATTCCAATCAGTTAAGTTGAACTAGACACATGAAAAAAAGGACTAAAACCAACCTACGAGGTTTACGTTGGAGCATGCTAAAACAATGACGTTTATAAACACAACAATCGCCCGTATGTTTTCTTTTCCTGTTCGACGGCGGCTTCGTGAATTGACGACGAGGTATTCACAAATGAGGCATTTTTCTACCCTCACAATTGTTGTCGGATCTCTGCAATTTCTATTTTGAAAAGATTAATGTAAGAAAGAAAGAAAGAGAGATAGAAAGAAAGAAAACAAGAAAAAAGAAAGATATAATTACTTTATTCATACACACGGGTTATGGGGCATCTCGCCCATGGAAAAACTGGCCCGTGGGCCAAATGTCCACTTTTTAAAATGTGCATAGGTATATTGGCCCACATTCCTTCGAGATACACAAAAAATAGACATAATTAATGGTATGACGACGTTGGTGGTGGTGAGCCAACCCTGGAGATTGTGGAGTTTAAAAAGGGGGGAGAACGTGGAGAGCCTCAGAGCAGCCCTCTAGAGGGCCACTACCACCCCAGCCGGATCCACGGGAGACGCTGCTCGCCTCCGATGCCCGGGTGCACCACGTGGAGGTTCCGGCACGCACCCAGCTCTGGCTACCTATCGGCGGGCACTTCAATGAAATTTTTGAAGCAATTACCATGTTAAATTTTCACAATGACTTCCCGATCTAATTTCGATCCATTCTAATTCTAATCTAAAATCATTGACAATAATAGTCCCCTAATAATAGACATCCCTAAATGTACACCTCAAATTTATTAACACGCATACTTAGTTACCAGTGAGCTAATAAAAGCGTGCTAAATACAGTTTACAACAGCGAGCGAACACAGGGGCTTAGCGCAGTCAATGGCATACACAATATTGGTCTCATATATCACGAGTGGGTGCGCAGCTTTAGAGTGAGGTGGGGTCGCACTGGCAGCATGGAACGTGTTTAGTTTGCGTTGTAAGAGCTACACATAAAAATTGTACGTTGAAAAGTCATGCTACGTTGAGGAAATCCTGTTGGTGTTTGTCCGTTTGTTATGCTGCTGAGAATTTTCTAAATCAAAAATTTAAAAGAGAGTTGCAGCCGCTATTGTTATTGAGCTTCGATTCAGTCTATATGAGTTTTTTAACGGAAGCCATCTTAATTTACACATATTATACAGCTTATGCCTATTGGAGACACAGAGTAATTAATTTATTGCGGATAATGTGCCTTTCTAAATGGTGGACGAACTTTTCCTATAACTGCAGTGATTCTGAAAATTACTCCATACGGCCTTACTCATTATAATCTCTTAATATTAGTCTTATTATTGGCCTCTTTAACGAGAGAGAGAACTATACTATTGAAGAAAAATAATAAAATTTTTAGTTTTATTTCCATTACATTCAAGCTGCTAAAGCATAAGCATTCACCTTAGCGTTCATATAAAGCGCGCCAAGAGATGTTTCACATCAAAAACCAATATATTATTTTTAACACCCTCTGTTAATAGGACCCCACCTTTATCAGGTAATATTTTATAACACGGCGAGCATTTAAATTATTGTGATCAACAATTATTAAATATTTGAGTAATTTTACTTACATATAGGTACACTTCTGAACAATTAACGATTAACGTAATAAATTGCATCATAATTTAAACGCGTGTTTGGGTTTTAAGGCTTTTCCGGGAGCGACTGCCACCTGACCTCCTAACCGAGGAGAACCTCAACTCAACGGGCTGTTTTTTTGGTCTAATTACAATCATTTTCTTAATCTAATTAAGTAATACTTAATCTATTATACAATACATACAAACCCAATGAAAATAGACATTTAATTTTATATTATCATGTATATTAAATAAATATTTGCATTGAGTGGGAATCGAACCCGTGCCCCCAGTCGTAGCAGTCGAATGCACTACCGCTACGCCGCAGAGGCCATCAGATTACAAACCTAGATACATAGATACAAATCACGCCTTTTTTCCCAATTGGTGTAGGCAGAGACAACACCTTTCCACTTGTTATAATCTTGGCGTATGCCTCTCGGTTCTTCAACTTTCAAAATTGCCATCAGAATGTATGGCATTAAAAACTATGTAGGTACACAAGATCAAACATCGCGTAATAATGAATAGACGCGTTTTACCTGAAATAAAACGCTTATTAAATACTTACCTTATTTGAAACTTTAAACAATTGAGATAGGACCTATGTTCGCTGCTGCTGACTCTTTCTACCCTATTGCTCTCTCCCTCGCACAATCCCCACCAGGCAGGTGGCGGTCGTCGTTGAAAGAAAGCGACCGCCGCCGGTTCGTCATTGAGTCGAAATTACCAGGCAGAGTTAAAATTAAAGTTTCAAATAAGGTAAGTATTTAATAAGCGTTTTATTTCAGGTAAAACGCGTCTATTAAACACTTGACCGTTATTTGAAACTTTAAACAATTGAGACGTGTCTGTTATCGCCTGGTGAGTATGGGATTGAACGGACATCAATGTGATATGAAAATTATGAACATAGAAAGTATTAATTAACCAAATTATTATTACTGTAGGTAAGGTAGGATGCGAGCAATTAATAAATACATTTTAAAGAAAATATGTGTGTTTATTCAATTTTATAGAAGACGATTAATAGACTAAAATAATATATCCTTATTGTAGAAGAATATTAATTAAATCAAATAATCATACAGTATAGGTATTACGTAGGTATAATATACCTTGCATAACAATCATCAATTACAATGGAATAAATAAACGAGATATTCCTCTATTGGCAGTATTTGGTACAATTTCACGCCTGTAATATTGTTTGAAAGTATTGCTTGACCGCCAATTGCCTTGAGACATAATCTCATCTATTGCTGTATTAGCAGACCAACTTTTTGATGACACTGCGGAACGAATGCTGCCAGGAGATGCAATTATACCAGCCTCTATCAATAATGATTTGACCCAGCTAGCAATTATAGTACGAGAGGCTGCCTTAGATGTTCTGAAATTTATAAATAAATTGGTGCATCTTGCCGATTTGCGGTTAGCATCGAGAAGATCAATACATCGTTTTACCCAAAACCCTGGGTCTAGTTTTCTATTTTCGTTATTGGTCAGTAACTTCCACCCTGATTGCCTGTAATTGGAATTGTCAGTTTTAGAACCAAAACTCGGCCAAAAAATAATATTTTCATCATTATCTACATAATGTTCACTGTCTACAGAAAGTAAGGTAAGGTCATGAATTCGGCGACTTGAGCACAATAAAAGTAATACTGCGGTATGTCTACATGTAGAGAACATATTGTTTTCATTTACACTGTAATTACATAAATAAGATATTAGCTCATCAATATCCCAAACCGTTTTATTTTTATGAGGTACAGGTCTTTTTAATGCAATCGATTTCAGTACGTGCTTAACCAAAACATTAGAACTCAACTGACCCGAGCTTTCAGCATTAGACAAAGTAGAAATTGCGGATTTGTGTACAAGAATAGTATTGTATGAAAGGTTATCCTTCAAAAACAGATCAGACAAGTACCTTGCTAAGATAGAACCATTCGGTTGAAAAGGGTTAAATTTTTCTGCTTTACACCAGGCAAGCCACTTGTTCCATGCTACTCTATAAGTTTTTTGTGTAGAAGGGCGCCATGATGTTAATAGTAAGTCAATTTGGGAGTGGTTCCAGCCGGTTAAGTTATTTGTCCACCCCCACACTTCCAAATCTCCATGGTCATCTCGTTGACCCTGGGAGGTGGAAGGCCGGTTGAAATGTCTATTAGGTGACGGTGCAGATTGCGAATCGTGAATGGAGCCGCTAGCGCTCGGGACTTGAGGTCGGCTCTCCAAAATACCCTCTCCCATCGTGGGGCTACTATCAAAAAGATTCCTTGAGCATGGTTCAGGTGACATAAGACCTTGGGGATTAGATAAGGTGGAGGAAATATCCATGCTAAATGGTAGTTCCATGTTTGAGAGAACGCATTGTGGAAAATGGCTTGACTGTCTCTCTGATCCAGGGACACATAATTGCATACGACGTGGGCGTTTTTCGAGGCAAATAAATCTATGATTGGTGTTCCAAATTTTTGGAAAACGATCTCTGTGTAACTGGGTAACAGATGCCATTCGGGAAGTAAACGGTAACGAGACAGATGATCTGCGTGTCCGTTGTACTTGCCTGGAATGTGTTGGGCAGATATTTGAATCTGACGCCGATCTAACCATTGGAAAATCTCTGTCGCTAAATTCATCATAATTGAAGATTTCGTTCCTCCTTCGTTTCGAATGTAAGAAACGGCAGTCTTGTTGTCGCTTTGCCACAATATCGAAGCATGGTTTAGGGACTGTGGTTGACCTTGCAATACCTTCAGTACTGTAAGAAGTTCCTTCTGGTTGCAATGTAAGAGTTGCTCGTGGCTGGTCCACTGACCGGAGAAGGACTGATTGTCTAGTTGGGCACCCCAACCTTGATTGGATGCGTCTGTCACCAAAAAGTGTGACGGGGGTGGCCAATGAATTAAGGACGGACGATGATGGTTCTGGAGCCACCATCTTAGGTCCTCCAAACCCTGGTTGGGGACTTGGTAGCGTTTGCAAGGGACGGGAGCTTTGATCAGCGAGTTGAGGAACGCTAAAAGTGACCGGTAGCGAAGTCTGCCTCTTGGGACAACAAAGCTTGCGAAATTCAAGAGACCAACTAGGCTTTGTAAGCTCTTCAGGTCCACGAAACCATCGTCTAAAATGGTTGCTATTTTTGCTGACAGGTTCATGCACTTTTCTTTTGGCAAGAATTTTTTGTTTTCCCAAGGATCCCAGTGAACACCTAGGAAATTTATACTCTGTTGAGGCACTATAATTGACTTGTTCATGTTTATTTGCCAACCGAGATACTGCAGCCTGTTCAGAAGAATATGTACGTGTGATTGTAGTATTTGGGGATTTTGATGAACTAGGAGATAATCGTCCAAATAAACTATAATTCGTAGACCCAAATCCCTTAATGTTTGAGCTATCCAATTGGTCATAGAAGCAAAAACCTTTGGTGCCGTGCTGAGGCCGAACGGGAGACATGTCATTTCTAGAAGTCTTCCGTCGTAAACTAGGCGAAGAAATCGTCTGTGAGATGGCGATATCGAGAGATGAAAATAGGCTTGTGATAGATCGATTTTGCACAGCCAGTCGTTTGGCTGTAGAAAATCGGGTATTCGTTGTATGTTTATGAGACGAAATTTGTCCGTTAGAACATATTTGTTGAGAGCCGCTAAATTGAAAATAGGGCGGTTGGTACCATCGCCTTTTGGTACAAGGAACATTGTTGAAATAAAACTTGGAGACGGTTTGACTACTTCCAGAACACCTTGACGTTCCATT
The DNA here is from genome assembly GCA_963576445.1 of Lithosia quadra. NCBI lineage: Eukaryota > Metazoa > Arthropoda > Insecta > Lepidoptera > Erebidae > Lithosia > Lithosia quadra. The sequence goes on from OY754896.1 coordinate 9,221,300, forward strand.
TGTGATAAGACTGATGTCATTGTTTCTGATACTGCTGTAATGAGCCGATTTTGAATTAAATGCGGCATTATCAGCGGCGGTTTTTGTGAAAAGGGTATGCGATACCCTTTTATGATTTTCAGTAAGTAAGGGGGTGCAAGCATTTCTTGCCAACGTCGGTAGTAAAGAAGTAGTCTCCCCGCTCTGAACGAATTGTCAATACTTACGCTGCCTTCCTCGATTAATATGCTCTTTTCTAGAGTTTCCAGAGGGCTTGCGAGCACCTCGGTTATACTCTTGGTGACCTTGTCGGCCTCCTCTGGTCCGAAAGTTACCTCTAGTGTGCCTATGAAATGTTGAGCGAGTAGTTGCACACTCGGTACCTTGTGGCTCAAATCCTTGCGCAGGATGAGACTGACAACAACCTTGCGTAGGTTGTATTTCATGGGGAATGTGCGCTGACGCAGCACAGCCATGATTATGTGAAGAACCCTGCGCGGGTCTTTTATGATATGCCTGCCCTTGTATGGCACGGCGGATGCTCGGACCAGCTTGCGCAGCTGGAGCATTACTGGAGTTTAATTTAGGTGGAGGAAAGAATGCTTTCTTCACACCCCCAACCTTCTCGAGGACCGTAGTCAGTCGCTCGGCATTAAATAAATTTTGGCAAGAGGGTGGAACTTTACGTAATGCACTTTTAACAAGAGGATCACGTACAAAGTTTATTATAGCATCCCTCCTTCTTTGAATGACCTCGGCTCGGTGCCCACAAATGAGTTGGAGCATTTCAGAAGAAACCTTAAATACATCACCCTTCGTGAATAATTCATTAATTTTTTCGCATATACCGTCATATGTTATTTCTGAATTATGAGCCCATTGCATCAAATTACGTAATGAATTTTGTAAAGCTTCGCGCTGTTTTAGCATACAAGCTGTTAAGGCGGCATATGCCTTATCGGATTGTGCAAGTTGACGTGACGAATCATAGGCCTTAAGTTCGTCATTAACGTCTAGGTCAACGAAACCGGGAGAAAAATTATATGATTTTTGCGTATCTGCATAACGAACTTCACACCAATCACTGTTATCAAAATGTTGAATATCATTTAACAATGACAAATATTCGTGAGGCGTTTTCGGAACAGAGGGTTCCTTTAGCTTAGTTTCTATTTCGAACATTATGTGAGGTTCTATAATAGTTTTAGGTTTACCGGAATCGTATGAACCTACCTCACTGAATAAATTGTCACTGACATTAGCATCTATATAACAATCGTTTGAATTTGAACAAGTATTGTCGTAAAATGTCGGCTTACCATCATGTGCGACTTGCTTACGAAGGTCATTTAGCTCCCGATGTAATTGGTCAATCCGGCGATGATCCCGCCTACGGGAGCGTTTGCCTGCTCCTTTTTTTCTTTTATGCACTACTTTGCTTCTATCAGTGTCACTAGAACTAGATGAAGAAGAAGTAGAATCACTAGAACTTGACGAACTACTTGATAAGCGCTTTCGTTTCGTTCGTTTTTGCACGCGACGATTAACATTATTTTTAGGACACTGTTTTGAAGTACTGGCTTTCGGAGAATTAGCGAAAATTTCTTGATTCTGATTCGAATCTTTATCCATCGTGTACCTATATTTTATTAGTGGAAGTACTAAAAATGCCAGGAAAAACAAAATACACAGGAAAGAAAATTATCACAATAAAATTAAATCAAAGTAGGGTAGGATTAATTAATATGATTCAATTCGAACGGTAACACCGTTACACATAAAAAGAGAAAATAACTTACCAATTATTTCAGATAGGTAGGTAACTGATATATTTTTAGATTTTAATTAATATTAAATATATTATATTATTTTTAAACTAATATTTTTGTTCTCTTAAAAGAGTCCTAAGCACGACTGTGCGCAGCAAGAACTAGGACACCAATGACGAACCGGCGGCGGTCGCTTTCTTTCAACGACGACCGCCACCTGCCTGGTGGGGATTGTGCGAGGGAGAGAGCAATAGGGTAGAAAGAGTCAGCAGCAGCGAACATAGGTCCTATCTCAATTGTTTAAAGTTTCAAATAACGGTCAAGTGTTTAATGAAATAATTGTCGCAGTAATTAGCGGCCCTATCGTTTGGAATACCTACTGCCCATCTCTAAAACCTAATGAGACTGCGGCATAACAAACAAATTGATGGAGGGTTCTCGCTTGGCAAATTGATTGCTGACCGACTCTAACTTGCGCGTAATATACGTAGCTGATTGTAAAATTTTCATTTGTTTGATATTGTTTAGCAGTTTATTTATGTGAATTTTACACATTCAAGTAAACTTTTTGTATTGGATCGGGTTTTATAAATATAAAATCAAATAAATTGCGATAGAATTTGTTGAATAGGTTTACCTACTTCATTGTTACTTTGCAATTTAAAATGTTTGTGATTTTTTAACAACATAAAGTGAAACAAAATAAGAAATATAAAGCTCGGAAATAAAGTTTAAGGTTAATGTAATACATATCCAATTTGTAAACATCTATGTATACTTTAATCAATCAATTAGCCAATCGTAGTCCACTGTTGGATGGACATAGGCTTATGTACCTACTTAGAATATAATAAATGATGTGAATTTGTTCAAGAAAACTCGCGTGGCTACTGCCGGAAAGTAAGTGTGTTTGGTGAAAAGATGTGATGATTAAAATTAATTAACCATAACACAAATCAAGTAGGAACAAGTTTAGTAGAACAATAATGTTTATTAACAGCAAACAATTTGCGACAAACTATTTGCCCAGTGTGAATGCGTTATAAATAAATTGCTATGGTGTTTAGTATCAAAAGAGTCTTTTAATTTTAAGGATTGCTGTAACTTTGAGGACAGATGCGGAGTTGCGTTACATTTTGTGCTATTATTTCGACAGCAATTGTAGAAGTATCGGTTTTCAGAGTTACGGTTAGGTACGGTTCAGTTACGGTTCGTGTCCTTTATTTGTTTTAAAGTTGAGTTTGCACTTGTTGTTTTGTTAGATATGAATTTTACTTTGCTTACTGAAATTTTATCGTTAATGAATTTAGTTCTTCGTTTTTGTAACGCAGTCTGTATTTTAAGAATTTGTTTTATTATGGGGCTTTTTAATCGACTTCAAATAATATGGAGGTTATCATTTCAACACGTATGAGTCGCGGGTATTGGTTAGTTGATAATAAATCTAAGCAAATAGGTATACAAAAAAAAAGGTTATGTATGTTTGTCTGCGTATTTCTCCGACAGCACTATTTAGATTATCATAATCCTTTTCTTAATGTACCACCTACCACTATAACATCAAGAAAATCAATAATATGAATCAGGTTTATAAGTAAAATTTTTGCAAAAAAAATACTGAACCAATTTAAATGGGACTACACTGGATATTTCAAATTAAAAAAAAACAATCGTCAAAATTGGTTCATCCAGCCAATTTAAACCTGCCAGCCAGAGGCTATCGATTGAAAAAATAATCATCAAAATCAGTTCACCCAGTCAAAAGTTCTGAATCATCATGAATCATCGAGAATCTCCTGTTTTGTAGTCGGTTAAAAAGAGAACACTTTCGCTTCAATATTTTGAGTGTCACTTAAAAGGGCCACTGAAAATGTAAATACACCTCCAAAATTAAAGGACATTACAGACAAACAACATAAAAATATATAGCCCATAATGATCTGTAATGGCCGCAAATTGCAGAACTCTGTTGCTCTAATAATCTTTTATGTTTATCTTTGCTAAGCTGATGCTGCAGAAATAAGGAAATGGAAACAAATCATTATCTTTTTCGTTAAGTTTGGTATTTGTTTAACACTTATATTATAAGAAGGAGAAAGGGTGTATGGAGCTCTTTTCAGACTTTCGGTGCTCCAACAAACTTCACTTAATAGCTGGTATACTTGTTGATTGGCAGACAAGAATTTGAAGATTTTGACACGACGGTATCTCCCGTCCGAAATGAGCTGTCCGATTGGGGTAGTACCTCCGGCCTACAGAACACCGCGCACATAATAACCATCGTGTTGTGTTCCCGCCGCCGCGCGCCGGTAAGTATAGGGTAGCCAGAGCTTACTGTACCCCTCCTCCCCCCACCCCTTCCTAGTCCTCCCCCTTTCCCTTCAGGGTAGACAGCGCGTGTGTGACACTTTTAGTGTTGCACACGTCCATAGGCCACGGTGACCGCTTCCCATCAGGTGGGCCGTGTGCTTGTCTGCCACCTACGTGGTATAAAAAAGACTGGTGCAGACTTTTCTATCGCATTTAATGAAATTTTGAAGCAATTAGTTCGTTTCATTGTAAGGTCAACTGGTAGTCGCTCTCATAAAAGCCAAAACAAACCAAACTTAGAGAATATCTGCGGTATGAAGCTGATGTACTTGTGGATAAAATTAAATAAAAAAAAAAACAATAAAAAGGCAGAGTAAAAGACCTTACTCGGGCTCCGGGTACCGGGCTCCTGGCTCTATATTTTGGGTTCCGAGCTCCGGGCTTCGGGCTTCAGGATTCGCGCTCCTAATCCTGGGTTCCTGGCCCCTAATAGAGCTTCATTCATCAATTAGCAGGTATACCAGCTTGCAGATCAAGTTAACTTGATCTTCAAAGATCTTGGTGTTGCCTCTAACACCCACACTAGTATTTTATAAACATAAAATACACATACTAACCACCAACCATCAGATATACAATCTAATTATTAACCAACAGTTGTATAAAATACAATACAATACAACTTATTTCGCATTTCTCTCACGTCATGCACGAAGCTAGTATTATCTAAAATACATGACCTAACTTTACCGTACATGGAGACGACGATAAAAGTCAATTCAGGGAACCACATGTTCGCTACTATTTATAGTCCGACAATCTTTTACGCAACCCGTTATAAGGAGTCTACGTACCTTTTATCTATAGTACTGCATATATTTATTCAAGAAAAACCTTTAAATGTTTTTCTAGGTAGCGAAAACTCACGCCAAAGGATTTATAAGCTTTATAAGACTTTCATATCTAAAATATACATTTTACACGGTGCAATTCATAAAATCAGTAATTCTGAAGCGCTACAGACTGCATTCAGTAATATACCAAACATGAAAGAGCGAGATGTAAGCACATCTGTCACTGTCTAGCCCTGAAACGAATACCTTTTCATTATTAGTTCAGTCGCGTCGCGAATTTAGATCCGAGCGGACACACCACGCTCCCGCCCGTAATTTAATCAAATAAAAACACGTGCATTCGAATTCGAATTTCAAAAGTGACGTTTCAACTTTTTATTTTAATTTGATGTAGTGTACAGATAATAGAATAATTATAGTGAGTTTGTAAAAGTTTGATTGATAAATAAAAAATGTTGTGACTTTGTCATGGATGCCAGGTTATTAAGATAGAAATAACCTAGGAATATTTTGGTCGAGGACGTCGCACGATCGGAGACAGTTTAGTTTGGCAGTTACTTGAAACTCCGGTTTTTTCAGTAAGTACACTATTTATAGAGCTGTGAAACTATTGAAAGTGTTTAGAAACTTGCGTCAAAACTTGTCATGCAACTTGCAAGTTTTGATTACACTTTCAAAATATGTTTTGTATTTATTTTTTGATTATTTTTTTAAATATTATAACATTTAAGTCACTATGTCAAGGTTCAATAATTTTAACTAAAAATAATAAGAAGGATTACATCCCTTTCTGAGAACGCGAAGTGTACGTGCATGCCAAATAATGTATTGTCCAGTTTTGTGGACCGAATAAAAAAAAAAGATGGACATTTTCACAAATATATTTTGCTTTGATATATCAAAGTTATTTTGCTAGTATTTTAACATTTGAATGATAAATTCACTAACATAATATTAATTTTCAAAATACCCTTTTTTAAAAAGCGGTGGTAGTATAGTGGATGCTTAGTGTTTAAGGAGTCCGTTTTAAAATTCGAGTGGTCCCGGGTTCGAATCTTAGCCATTACACTACCGACGTGAACCCTTCCTAACACAAGCAATTTAGCATAACTGCCACTCCAGCTAAGTTTAATAGCGGGTATATTAATAATTTTGATTTCTAACATTTTTTAAAAGGCTAGGAATCTGAGCTGAATGCCTCATAATCACGATGATAATGGCACAAAATAATTGTAATTATTATAGCCAATTCGAAAAGAGTAACCGTTTTAATTGCCAGATGATTTTCTCACAGGCTTTAACTTATAACCTTATGAATCTGGCTGTAAATGTAGAAAGTGATGATATAGACTTGTATAAGTGTTGGTTCGTTTTGTACAGGCTTTGTGCAACACTGAGCTCGTTCCGTTACTTATAGGTATAAACCTATTTTCTGAATAAAAAGCCTATATCGATAAAAAAAGAATTATCGAAATCGGTTCACCGAGTCGAAAGTTCAGAGGTTGAAACATAAAAAAGTACAGTTGAATTGAGGATCTCCTCTTTTTTGCAGTCGGTTAAAATAAACAGTCTTCTTAATCAACTAATATCAAAATGCAATATGCATTAATTTAATGGTGGAACCACAACTCGCTATTCGCTAGTCGCTTTTATTGTATTCGAGGAAATTCTTATAGATGACTGATGATGATGGAGGGTTTCGCCACAATTGGTCATAGAAGAGTGACTAAGGCGACTATTCGTGCGTTATAAAGCAAATATACACAAATAAGCCGAATAAAGAAAAGCGAATTGTGGTTCCGCCATAAAAGAACGAGAAATTAATATTGGCGTTCGGATGATAAGGATGCGAAAAACCCAAACGATTGTACTAAACAAATATATAATTTGTTGTTTGTAATATTTTCTTTTATTATTTGCTCTGAACAGGAATCGAACTCGCAACTTCTGACATAGTTGAATGACCTTAAAGAGAACTTTACTAACTCTCAAAATTAATTCGTTTTCTAATTACGGTCAAATTTCAAACGCTCAACGAACCACGAGTGATTAACTAATCAAATTATGTTCTTAAGTAAGCGCGATTCGAGATGAAATCTACTTAGTCTCTTTATCGAGTTTTAAGGACTGCGTTCAACATGATACGTGTACTTACTTGTACATTAATTTTAGATTAAAAATATCTAGAGCCTTGGTGTTACCTGATACCTAAGTGATGTGGATTGGAACGATAATTTTGAACTTGGTTGGAAATCTATCTAAAAATATAGAAAACTAGCTGTTGCCCGCGGCTCCGCCCGCGTGGATGTCGAAATCCGTTTCAAAAACTATCCTATCTCTCAAGTTGGATCGAACTGCACATGGTGTGCGAATTTTATTATAATCGGTTAAGTGGTTTAGGAGTCCATTGAGGACAAACATTGTGACACGAGATTTATATATATTAAGATTGAGGCAGAAATAGTCTGAAATAGATTGCCCGATTTTATTAATACAATTTAGGAGGCAGACAAGCACACAAAAAAAGATTGAAGTAGAAAATTGTCTCTACTCTGAAACGGATTGTCCGATTTTTTATATAAGACACGTCAAAATGACCAGGAGGATTTGGCTGGACCTCGATATTTTCCGTGAAGCGGCTGCCACCTGACCTTCACAACCCAATGGTGACATTAGGCGATATCGAAGCATTGCAGCTATACCGTTGTTGTTGGACTTTTTAGGGCTCCAACTACCCGTAACGACTGCCATAGATGTTTGTATGGCAACCGGGACCGACGGCTTAACATACGTAGGCAAATGCCACAACTACGGAATACTGTAAGTAGTTGTAGCATTTGCCTACTGCAATATAATGATATTGTGGTAGGCACGCGACCTTTTTTTTTACTATATTTTGACATTTTCAATTATTTTATTGTTTAACTTGGGTTAAAATTTATTATATCTTTTTTTTTTATACCTTTATCTATATTGACACGAGACAAAAATGTACATCCGTCCATATTTAGTCTTAAGATATCTTTGTAAGCTGACGTCTGAAAATGCAGCAGTGGAGTTTGTTGCGCCGTTTCTTCTCCACTAGCGCCTAGGAAGCGGTGGTAAACTTAGTATTAAGTAGTTTTTGACGTCAAAAAGATGTAATTACGTTGCACTATTTTGAGAAATAAAGAAATTGAAATTGAATTGAAAATTAACGTGCTCTCTGAGGCACGACCAGACCAATACCCATATTCATGTATACAACTAGGTAACAACTATTTCAGTACACAATTATCACCGGTATCGTATATTGACTTACGCGGTAACTTTGTCAAGTATTATATTCCTGTGTTGATTGTTTGGGTCTCAATCCTCCACGGTCCAAATGTTTGTTTGAATGATAAACAGACAGTGTATTTGATTGTCCCTGTAGATATTAAATTCTATAGAAGTATAGATATCTATGCCATTGTATTTGAATCCTAGTTAAAATGTGTAGTGTTGCTATGTATAATATTGATATAATTGAAAGGAACTTTCGATTCCCGAGTGTAAATTTTTGTATGCATGAACATGCATACGAATATTTCCATTGGATTGGGTGTTTTTATGTAGGTAGTACGGTTTTTATGTAGTGTAGATTTTTTTTGGTAATAACCAAAAAAAAATCTAAGTACCTACTTATATTTATCCGCATTCTATAACCCATAACACACGATGGTTAAGCTAATGGTTACTTTGGGTCTAACTAGCGCTGTGTAATGTTGTACAATATTTTTATATTTACTTATTTTCTATAAAAAGTGATTTTTTCAACTGAGCGTGAATGGCCAAGTCCGAAATTATGAAGAACGAAAAAAATAAAAAGCGAAGGATGGAAACTAAAACTGCATAATTGGATTAAAAGAAATCAATACTCCTAGCCAATGGTTTAAATAATAAACCTTATAATCTAAAATCTATAGTTTAAATTACATTTCAGATTAAACCATCAAATTTAATCATTCGTAAATGCGTCTTGAATGGTTTAATCGCTATAGCTATTTGTGCCAGCTGATAGGCATTCCATGATGAGAATTCTCACAGGTTACGACGCCATGGAATGGTTTCCATACACCATAATATAATGTATATATATAGAACAACAGTGAACAGCTGCCGCTAATACAGAAATACTACTGTAGTAATTTTCTGTATAAGCTTGGTATAATTTTATGAGATTATACCGTAAAGACGCTTAAGTGATGGTATGTTTTCATTGTGTTAAGTATTTGAATAATATCATTGTTATGCTGCTGTAATACTTTCACATATACAGGTATTAATGTTTACTATCTTATTGTGTACCTACCTATTTAAGCTTTGTTTGGTAATGAAGAAAACAGTAAAAAGGAGTTTCCATATCTATACTATAATAAAGTAATTGTATCTGTACATTGCAGAAATACTTGGGTTATGTTATTGAACGATTTGGAACACAAAAATCTTATCCGTTTTCGATGTGTTTTTTTTATTAGAAATGCCTTGATCCGACTCAAAAGTTGCGATAGAGAATATTATCAAAAGTTGTGATAACCTATATTGACGTGGGTGGGGTTGCGGGCATCGGTAATATATTTTGAATTTAGTTCGTCAATTGGCTGCACCCCAAGGGATGATATGGGTGAAGTCCAGAAGATATAGGCCATCATTACAAATGCTCCTAAAATATGTTATTCTAGACTATAATTTATTATACGTTCATCTATATACCGACAGAACGAAACATTTTTCATTTTCATTTTTTCATTATTTCTGTATTTTTCAAAATAGTGCAACATAATTACATCTTTTTGACGTCAAAAACTACATAAAATATTACTAAGTTTACCGCTTTGGCTTCCTAGGCGCTAGTGGAGAAGAAACGGCGCAACAAACTCCACTGCTGCATTTTCAGACGTCAGGTTATACATAGATATCTTAAGACTAAATTCTGACTGACTGACTCCCATTCTAGAGACTTTGCCTCAGCTTACCATCAGGCGAGGTGAAGTCATGTTGACGTGACCGACATAAAAAAAAAAGACTAAATATGGACGAATGTACATTTTTGTCTCGTGTCAATATAAATAAAGGTATATAAAAAAAGTACGTTATAATAAAATTTAACCCAAGTTAAACAATAAAATAATTAAACAATAATCCTTATAAAAATGTGTCAGCAATAAAACTACTTTCCAAAGACACTACATATCGCAATAAATATGTCTGTTACTTCTCAAAGATACTTAAAGGTCGAGAAGTACTCGCCTCGTGTAAATACTCGCGATCTCCAGTATTAACTGGGACTAGAAGCTTTCCGATACGGCCGCTGTGATTTATACTCGGTAACTATAATTCCTGACCCACTCTAATGCCGGTCACGGTTCGATTTCGATATTTCGACGGATTTATTTATGAGTTGATGCTTTTTGATGTGATACATTACTTCGTCATCTGAGTGCTTATTTCAATAGCATTTTTCCCCCTATACCTACCATCGATTCCTACTAGCTTATCCCTACCGATAGGGATAGTTGGAAACTTTCAAGTCGTACGAGTATACTAACGTTTCAGACTACAGCAGTCTCCCAACTTTCACGGGAGCGATTGTTGTCTGATCTCTTATGCGAAGGCACGGAAGTCTGCACCAAAAACCTTTACTTTCTTTCGCTCTCCTTTATATAGTACTAGCTGTGCCCCGCGGCTTCGCCCGTGGCATGCGTCTTCCCCGTGGCAGGATAAAAAGTATCCTATGTCCGTCTCCTAGTTCTAAGCTACCTCTACATCAATTTTTTTGTTTTTGTTGCGGTTTTTTTTACTAGAAAAGTCTTGGCCTCTTAAAGTCTGTCGTATATTTAATTGCAATTGGTTGAGTAGAAACGCAGATTTGACCAAAACTCATTAACCGATATCGGGCATTAGCACAGAATATTATAATAGGCATTTAGTGTTAGTTATTAACATTATTAGTTAACTTTGATTGGCTATTTTTTTATAGAAAGTGTCAAAAGTACACAACTCATAATATTGGTTTGCATTGCACCCATTGATGTTTGAACATCCCGTATCCACACGTGCATTAGCAAAATGTATTATAGTCAACTTTGATATTCCACATTTGCCGAACATCCTATAACTCGCTAAGGTAGAATCAATACCTACTAACTAAGTGGTCACCATAACCTTCGAATATTTGGAACATCAGACGTTCGACCCCACTTCCCCCATCGATAATTAGATAATTTGATTCGTGAGGGGTTTGAAGAGGGTAATTGGAAACCGAAGGAGAGAGGGAATTTAACGAATGCAGCATATTGATTCTTAGAATCGATATTGAGTGGGTGAACACTTTTGGTGTTTTTTATTGGAGGAATAAAAAAAATGAATTAAGCATGTTGAATTAAAGATTTTGAACTTAAAAATATATTTTTTTATATTTAGGACACCACGTCAATTTGACTTCACCTCGCCAGATGGTAAGCCGTAGGCAAAGTCTCCGGAAAGACTTAATTATAAATAATAATAATAATTAATAAATGAATGTTCTTCAACATTCTACACAGCGCTCCCTAGACTCAAAGTAAGCTTAGTTTAACTAGCTTGTGTTATGGGTTCTAGTGTGGGGTATGTAACTAGTATATAAGTAATTGCATCATTCCACGTGTAACCTCATTATTATTCTATTTAATCAATGTTTATTATAATAAATTGATCAGTCTTTCTTATAACTTTGTTGTTTCCATTCGTCTCCTAATACGTTCCGTACATGGCGACCGTGACAGCCTGACGCAATTCGGTAATTTGAATCAGTGCGGCCATATATGGGATTCTCGTTGCGATGTTACAATAATAATGAAAAGTTTTAACTATGGCACAATTAGAACAAAGGAATTGGCCTGACGAGTTACACATCGTTATTCTTGTGTCGTACGAAAGTGCTAAAAATCGCGATGGGTAACCAAAAATCTCAAGAGGTAGTTATCGCGCAAAATGCTTCGGGAGGTAGTAACCAGGCTCACGCAGAAGAGATACAGAAGCATATGTCAGACACGAAAATAGTGCTACTATGTATTTTCGTATGTATATGCCTTGGGATATTGTGCATCGCCTATAAGTTTTACAAAAAATGCCACATGCAGTGGATAACGCGTCAAATAAATAGAGCTGCGTTGCGAGATTCCTTTTTCCGGCGAGCACCTGCGATTACTGGGCGTAGTGACATAGAGGCACAGGTTCGCGCCCCGAATAAACTCTACCCAAGCGGTATATAACAGTGTAGAAAAAATAAAAAGTGCACGGTTTACGGTAAACTCGCGTAAGGGTTCTGAAAAAGTGTGTAAACGTGTGTAACGTGTGCGTCATTGAAAAGTGAAACGGTTCTTACGGTAATACGGAATATATAAAATGAATTTATTGGACGTATTTAGTGGACTATAGTGTTTATAAAAAGTATACTACTTATATCAATATTATGTGGTAAATATTTAACAATTATTATATTGATCGTGTTTAAGTGGTATGTTATGGCAGTGGTTTTACAATCGTTATATAATGAAATAACGGAAATTAGAACATATTTAATAAAAATAGGCCCAAAGAGAAGAGTTGGTAAAATTTTAATTACTAAATTAAGTGAAGCAAATAAAGTATATGGGAAATATTTGTGCTGGTTAGATGAGTATAATTTAAAATTACGGAAAAACGACGGCGATGATCCAGTCGTGCTGAATTTTTGTAAACAATTTTTGACATTATATAACGAAGTTGTAGAATTGTGTCAAACCGACAAGTCGTATTCTGACGAAATTGTTACAATGAATACTTTTGACTTGAAAACCGCTTTGAACTTACTACCCTGTATGACCGATACTGAGGTCAATACTAAACAGTTAATTGATAATATTGCTTATTATGGCTCCTTGTTGGAAAAAGATGCATGTAAAACACATTTAATTAATTTTGTACTAAAAAGTAGATTGTCTCAAGCAGCTAAACTAAGACTGAATTCGAGTTATTTAACTATAAATGATTTAATTTCGGATATGAGAAAGGAACTTTTACCTAAAAAGGCGGCAACTGCGATTTCGAGTAAAATAGAACAAATTAAACAAAATAATTTATCTATTTCAGATTTTGGCAAACAGTTATCTGAATTATTCGTTGACCTTACGATATCACAAGCAAACGGAAATTCGGAACGTTATGATATTTTGAAACCATTGAATGAAAGTACAGCTATCAAAAAATTTGCCGACGGCTTGCGAAATCGTAGGCTCAGTACAATTATTGCAGCCAGGAATTTCAGTAACTTGAAGGATGCTATACAGGCAGCTTTGGATGAGGAGGTCACCACTACATCTGGTTCAGGCGAAATTATGGGTATGAATAAAACTTTTAATCATAATTATAGTCATACAAGATATAACCATCAAGGTCATCGACGCGATTACAACCAACGGCCTTCGTATGGGGAAAACGGACGTGTTTTTAGGGGAAACCAGCGAGGGTGGAATTATCAGTATCCTACCCGTGGTACTTCGACGAGAGGTCAACAATTCAGAGGTCATCAGTTCAGAGGTCAACAGTTCAGAGGTCAACAGTTCAGAGGTCAGCAGTTCAGAGGTCAGCAGTATAGAGGTATGTCTAAGGGAAATCAAGGGATACGCCAACGACCTCATGTAAATGCTTTTAATTCTGTTGATTCACAACCTGATTCCGAACCAGGTAGTTCACAATTGAATATGACTAAAACATTTTTTCGTGACCAATAGTAAAAAACATACTATATTATCATGCGATAGCGACTGTTTTACTTACTTTTCAGTAAATGGAAAACAATTTTCTTTTCTTGTAGATTCGGGTGCATCCTTATGTGCAATTAAATATAAACATGTGATAGAGCAAGGGCTTACGTTGCATAAAGAGGATATCATTATACATGGGCTAGGGGGCAAAGTCCGTGCAGTTGGATATGTTTACATAAAATTGAGTAGTGATGATTTAATTATTAGTCATAAGTTTTATGTTTTTAGGACATTGCCTATTATATCAAACGGAATAATCGGTCGAGATTTTTTAAGAAGATTTAGGTCAGTTTTAAATTTTGAAAGTAATATTTTAACATTGCGTAATAATTTAAATAAATCTATTAATTTACCTATTACAAATAAAATAAATAATTCTTTAGAAATAGGCGCTAGATGTGAGTCTATTCACTATGTTGAAACACAGTTTGAAGAAGATTGTGTTATATGTTCAGAAGAGTTACAGGACGGTATTTTCTTAGCAAGTTCTATTGCCTCGCCTATTAATGGTGTTATACCAATAAGAATTTTAAATACAACAGAAAATGATATATCTTTATCAACATTAAATTTTGATATTCACAAATTAAGTGATTACAATATTTGTTCATTTAATAAAACAGAGAACAAAGCAGATAGAGTTAAGCAATTATTTTCTTGTGTAAATTTCTCTCATATGAATGATGAAGAGCAGACTACTATTAGTAATTTATGTGCAAAATATGCAGACATTTTTTATTTACCAGGAGACAAATTAAGTACAACTGATATTTATACTCACACCATATCTTTAAAACCTGGTATTGCACCTATATTTTCAAAGCAATATAGATTACCTCATGTTCAAAAATCCGAAGTTAAGCAACAAATAGATAAAATGGTTAGAGAAGGGATAGCAGAACCAAGTAAGAGCGACTGGTCGAGTCCCGTATTACTAGTACCGAAGAAAATAGATACAACAGGCGCTAAAAAGTGGCGATTGGTTATTGATTATCTACCGAAAGTTGAATAATTCTATAGTAGATGACAAATATCCTTTACCAGATATAACTGAAATGTTAGAATCCCTAAACGGCAGTGTTTACTTCAGTCATTTAGATCTACATCAAGGGTACTATAATGTAAAATTAGACGAAAATAGCCGTAAACTAACAGCATTCGATTCTGGTCGGTTCCAAATGACCAGAATGCCAATGGGGTTAAAAACCAGTCCAAGTTCATTTTCCCGTATGATGAATATTAGCTCTTGCCGGTCTGACTCATGATAAATGCTTAGTATATTTAGACGATTTGATCTGTTTTGGGAGGAATTTGAAAATTCATAATAAAAACTTACAAGATGTTTTTGAAAGATTACGAAAAGTTAATTTAAAACTTAACCCTTCCAAGTGCAATTTTTTAAAAAAGGAAATTTGTATTTAGGTCATGTAATATCTAATAATGGTATACAACCTGATCCTGAGAAAATAAAAGTAGTGAAAAATTATCCTTGTCCGAAAAATTGTGATGAAGTTAAGAGATTTGTAGCTTTTGTCAATTATTATAGGAAGTTTATACGAAATTTTGCAGAAATTGCACATCCTTTAAATGCAATTTGTAGAAAGAATGTTTCTTTTAAATGGGATTTAAAATGTCAACAAGCTTTTGAAACGCTCAGAGAAAAAATTATATCACCTCCAATTTTACAATATCCAGATTTTTCAAAAGAGAACACTTTTATAATCGAAACAGATGCTTCTAATTTTGCCCTAGGAGCAATTTTAACAAATAAAGACGGGCGTCCAATAGCGTTCGCGAGTCGAGGGTTAAATAAGGCTGAAAAAAATTATCCGGTGATGGAAAAAGAATTATTGGCAATAGTGTGGGCAATTAAATATTTTCGACCTTATTTATACGGTAGATATTTCAAAATTCGAACTGATCATAAACCTCTAATTTACCTTTTTAATATGAAAGATCCGTCAAGTAGATTGATTAAATTCAGACTCACCTTGGAAGAATATGATTTTGATGTAGAATACGTCAAAGGTTGTAATAATAACGCGGCAGATGCCTTGTCACGAATATCGTTAAGTGAATTGAAAGAAATGAGTGAGAAAGTAATTAACGTTTTAACGCGTGCTCAATCTAGACAACTTAAGAGTTCTTCGGATGATATGTTATCCACAGATGATTGGCCTGATCAACCAAAAATCGTAGGTACACATATTAAGCCGAAAGAATCTGTAGAATTATTATTTATAGACCAAAATAGGTATAATAAAATGAAAGACGAAGGAATTATAAGTAAAGAAAGTGAAATATTTTGTTACGTTGAGAGTAAGAGAACTATTTACATTAAATATTTAGAGTCTCAATCGCGAAGTACACGAAGTGAATTCGTGAGAGAACTAGATCATTTGTGTAAAAATATTAATGTTAAAGAAATTTGTATAGTTAACAAGAAAGATAATGAAGTTTTTATTAAACAGTTATTAGAAGAAGTGAATAAAGAAAAAGATAGGTCCGGACCACGTATATGTATTGTACAAAATGTAGAGATAGTTAACGAGAAAGATGATAGACGTGTAATTTTAAACGATTTTCATCTCTTACCTAGTAGTGGCCATGCTGGTATGAGAAGAATGTCGAAAAATATTAAAAAATATTATTTCTGGCCTGGTATTGATAAGGACATCAATGATTTTGTTAGACGTTGTGACCTTTGCCAGCGACAGAAATATTCAACACCAGTTAAAGAACCTATGACTATTACTACTACAGCCAATTCGGCTTTTGAAAAAATATTTTTAGACCTTGTTGGTCCCTTAGAGACTGACAATGATAATTTCTCATATATACTTACTTTACAATGTGAACTTAGTAAATACGTTGAAGCTTATCCCTTAGTTTCCAAAAAGACGGACGAGGTTGCAAAGTCTTTAGTCAATAATTTTATCCTTAGATATGGGGTTCCCAAGGAGATAGCAACAGACAGAGGTAAGGAATTTATGTCATCAACATTTCAAGAAATGTGTAAATTATTAAAGATTAAACAATTGCATTCCACGGCATATCACCATCAGAGTATCGGTGCACTAGAAGTAACACACAAACATTTAAATTCTTTCCTTAGAATACATACTGACAAACATCCAGAGACTTGGAGCAAATGGCTTCCGTTTTGGTGTTTTGCGTATAATACTTCAGTACACTCGGAAACGAGATTTATGCCTTTTGAATTAGTATTTGGGAAAAAGTGTAGTCTTCCAAGTAACTTGAATAGAGACATCGTAGAACCAATTTACAATTACGAAAGCTATCCATGTGAACTGAAATACCGTATTCAGCTTTCACAGAAAGAAGCGAGAGACAATTTGCTTAGTAGTAAGACAAAGAGAAAGACAAATTATGATAAGTATATTAATCCTGTACAATATAAGGTAGATGACTTAATATTAGTAAAAAATGAAGTAGGCAATAAATTGAATGATTTGTATTCAGGTCCTTATAAAGTTATTAGAGATGTACCACCTAATGTAGAAATATTAAAAGGTAATAAAGTAGATATAATCCATAAAAACAGGACTAAGTTATACCATTCCTAATATTTATAACCTTAATGTATACTGTCTTATATAATTATTATTGTTTTTCTATTTCATATTTTAATATTAGCTATAAGATGTCATATGAAAAAAAAAAAAAAAAAAGGAATTCTTATATTTCCATTTTTTTTTTCTGCAAGAGGGGTGATGTGGGGTATGTAACTAGTATATAAGTAATTGCATCATTCCACGTGTAACCTCATTATTATTCTATTTAATCAATGTTTATTATAATAAATTGATCAGTCTTTCTTATAACTTTGTTGTTTCCATTCGTCTCCTAATACGTTCCGTACACTAGAATGCTGATAAACATACTTATATACTTTTTTTTTGAAAATACAAACTCATTATACATACCCAGACCAATGCAAATAGATATATACATGCATACAAATATTTGCACTGAGCGGGAATCGAACCTGTGCCCCCTGTAGTAGCAGTCGCATGCACTACCGCTACGCCACAGAGGCTGTCAAAATTATGTAACATAACATAACATAACATAACATAAACTCACGCCTATATCCCCAAAGAGGTAGGCACAAGTGCTAGCACCCCCATTTCGCCAGTTTATGTTTAGGTCCCAATGTAATAGGTGGCGGGCCTATTGCTATTAACCGGGCACTTATAAACCTGCGATAAATACACACATAACTTCGAAAAGCATCGAAAAGTCATTGGTGTGTGCCATGGTGACCTGGGATCGAACCCGAGACTTCGTCTCAGCAGTCCATTACCCAGACCACTAGGCTACCGCGGTTTTTTTATGTAAATTATGTGGGATATATTATTCTCTCCGCTACAGTGTGTGTCCACAACCTAACTCTACTAACTCTACCTAGGTACTTATACCTAAACCTTATATTAAAACGTGCAGCTGTCGTCTCTATGTTATTGTAATAACTCTAAGGAGAGTTCAATGTTGCGACCTAGCTGGCAAGCTGCCTGTGTTTGTGCCATGGGACATTGGTTCGAGTCTTGTAATAGACAAAATATTTTGCTTCGACGCTTCAAGGATTTTATATGATGTTTTTTTTTATACTACGTAGGTGGCAGACAAGCACACGGCCCACTTGATGGGAAGCGGTCACCATGGCCTATAGACGTGTGCAACAAAAATAGATGTTACTATGAGACCGTGGCTCCGCCCGCGCAGAGATCAGTCTTTTGGTCATATCTCCGGTTGGTGGTTGGTCCTATACACCTAATTTATTTATCATTCTAACATCTATAATATTATAAACTTTTTTTTTTTTTATGTCGGTCTCGTCAACATGACTTCACCTCGCCTGATGGTAAGCTGAGGCAAAGTCTCTAGAATGGGAGTCACCATTGTAAACACCGATAGTGCCATAATGGTGGCTCTCAGCTTGACGGCCTCATCAAATGCTTTTTCACGCCCCGCTTAAAGGACCCGGGACTGTATGAGGAAGGAAACACGTGAGCTGGTTAATGGTGGAATTCCAGGTTTTGATGGTGCAGCAAAGGAAAGAGGCACCGAACCGCTTGGTTCTTGATGGAATTGTTTGCACTATACCAACTTGTAAATTAGTTGTCTGTACATTGGAGAAATTAAAAAAAAATAACTTGGGTTAAGTTAAATGAACGATTCTAAAAACAATTTTTTTTCTAGTCTGGTTTTTTGTTCGCATAAACTGCTGAATGGATTTTGATAAAAATTGTTTTTTTTTTTATACTACTTAGGTGGCAGACAAGCACACGGCCCACCTGATGGGAAGCGGTCACCGTGGCCTATGAACGTGTGTAACACTAAGGGTGTCACACACGCGCTGCCTACCCTGAAGGTAATGGGGGAGGGCTGGGAAGGAGTGGGGAGGCTAGGAAGGGATGGGAGGAGGAGGGGTAAATTGAGCTCTGGCTACCCTACTTACCGGCGGGAACACAACTCGATGGTTATTATGGCCGCGGTGTTCTGTAGGGCGGAGGTACTACCCCAGTCGGACAGTTCATTTCGGACGGGAGATACCGTCGTGTCCTACCTCCTGTTAAGATCTTCTTCAGACTTAAAATCTGCCGTAAGTTTGATTGCAATTGGTTAAATAGAACTGGAGATGTAACCAAAAAACGACAACTAACCGTGCGAGTAAAGCCACGGCCATCATCTAAATTTAAACCTTGACCTAAATAGTTGAACGAAAGAAATCACGTTCATAAACTTCTTCATTTTCTAAGGAGACATAATTTAACCCAAATATTCGTCCACAATATTCGTCTAAAAGAATGGTGGGCTCATAATTAACTGCTTGGGGTCTAAAGGACGGTAATTTGGGCCCGCTCAAGTATTTAGTAGATTTTCGGACGGAACCTTATTATTTTGGGAATAAAAGGGGACAGGGCAGATGCCAAATTTCTTAAGAATTATTGTGTAACTAGCTGTTTCTCGTGGTTATGCCCGCGTAAAATTTTGATCCAGTTTAAAAAGACCTATAAAAACAGCTTAGGCACACGGCCTATTTTTAGACCAGTCTACCAAATATACGCACAATGTTATAAAAATGGGTCAAGCCGTTTTAGAGGAATTGAATGACAAATACTGGACACGAGTTTTTTTTAATATGGTTTAAGTATAGTCATTTACTAATACTCGTTATTTGATACCCTTAAACGACAGTGTTAGGTTGAAGGTCTCAGGATCTGCCAACATTTTTGTATATATAAACCTTTTCCTGCATTCACATATTATATTTAAATCATACAATGCAGTCAAGCCGTTCTCAAGATTTGCGCTAAGCAACTACAGCGATTCATTTCTCTCTCTCTTCATCTATATAGAAAAGAAGTCTTTTTTATAAGGACACGTCAAAATGACTTCACCTCGCCTGATAAAGGTAAAGTCTCAGGACTAGGGTCACTACTACATACCATCGGTAGTGCTACAGTGGCGGCCCTCAGCTTGACGGCCTCATCAAATGCTTTTTCACGCCCCGTTTAAAGGACCCGGGACTGTAGGAAGGAGACACATGCGCTGGTAAAAAGTTCCAAGTCTTTATGGTGCGGCAAATAAAAGTTTATCTAAATACCTAACCACAGGACGATGAACGGGCGAAATATTCGCTACTTATAATGTTTCATTGAATAATAATATAAACTGCCCAGTAAGTAATGGACTATCCCACTGGAGCACCCGACGCGGTCCCTCTCGACTCAGCGTCGATATATCAGATTATTATTGCTAAAAGGTATGTGACCTTGTTATTGTGAAGATACATAATAATAGGTAGGTACCTAATATCACACAATATATATTATGATGGTAGCTGAATGGATAAGGACGCGGCCTCTACTGAAAGGTATCGAGTTCGAATCCGGCCGGACAGCACCAATGTGAATTTCATTTTGTGGAATTTATATGTGCTAATCAGATGATTTACCATCTGCTCACGGTGAAGGAAAACATCGTGAGGAAACCCACATGTTCTAGAAGAAATTCTAAGGATATGTCTGATCCACCAACCCGCATTAGGCCAGCGCGCAGCGTGTATGGATTAAGGTCTAGCTGAGCTGGGCACGGGTCTCCCCGAATATACTCTAACGAGAGAGCTAAAAGGGTTTAGACCTTAACCCATACACGCTGGCCTAATGCGGGTTGGTGGATCGGACATGTCCTTAGAATTTCTTCTAGGACATGTGGATTTCCCCACGATATTTTTCTTCACCGCCAGCAGATGGTAAATCATGTGATTAGCACATATAAATTCCACAAAGTGAAATGCACATTGGTACCGTCTGATTTGAACTCGATAAAAAAGTTTTCTCGCCAGTGGTAAGACAATTGCCTCACCCTGTTAGTTTAAATGACTTTACCTCGCCTGATGGTAAGCTAAAGGCAAAGTCTCAGGACTGGGGTCACCACCACATACACCGGTAGTGCTACAGTGGCGGCCCTCAGCTTGACGGCCTCATCAAATGTTTTTTCACGCCCTGCTTAAAGGCCCCGGGACTATAGGATATTCTGTATAATGACTTAACAATGATATAGAAAGTTCATGTGTAGCAAATACAGGGATGTTATCTCAAAGCGGGAATACACACCCTTATAAACAAATATCTCTTTAGTCAAACATCCGTGAATACTTCAGTCAGAATGTTATATCAACATGGCGGTGGCTAATTACTTAACGATAAACACTTTCATATACTAAATGCAAATTACTTCCTAATATACCACAAGTTTCTATTATATGGTGGTTAGGCGATTAGGAGGCTTCACGCCTTTCTGTTTGGGGGGTAGGTTGAACTATACCTTCGAGCCTTTTTCTAACTCAGTTTAGGAAAGTATTCTGAGATCCACCGGTGGGTCCGCTTAGTGGGTCCTTGAAGCCAACCCGAGGCTTTTCAATCTAATTACTAAGCAGCTAAACTTCGATATTTTTTTCTTTATGTCGGTCACGTCAATATGACTTCACCTCGCCTGATGGTAAGCTAAAGTCTCTGGAATGCGATTCACCATTATAAAAACCGATAGTGCTATAATGGTGACCCTCAGCTTGACGGCCTCATCAAATATTTTAAAAACCGAAATTGAACCACTAGTTAGTCACTTAGCTAGTTTATTTGTTCAATTATTTGTTTTTACAAAAAGTCGCTACAAAATTGTTTACCTTAAGGCGCTGCGCAAACGTGTTGCCGACACGGCACACCGCCACAAGAAACCGTAGTTGCTGTGTCCCGTATCGACAATCGGACACAGTTGCCGGTTCCCTGCTGTCACCGCCACGGCACACCACAAGAAACTGTAGCTGTAGTTGCTGTATCTGCTTGTTTTCCGTAGTCTCATGATGGACGTTTGTGAATGTTGCTTGTGTCTTCAACTGACGAATTTTAGTTTCCAGTTACCGACACCGAACACTTTTTGATCGTCCTGAATATAGTGTTCAGTGGAAGCAACTGGACTCACGTATGCGCAGGGAGTTGAATGATTTCATACTTGTTCTATAGAATTCAAATATTCATCGGTAGCTTGTGTCGGACACAAGAAACAAAAGTGTCTACGTTTGCGCAGCGCCTTAGTTAAGTACCTTGCCAAATGGAGTATAGTAGAATAAGGGGAAGATGTAGGTACTTACATCAAGATCGTAGCAAGTCTCTGTATACCCAAATGGGGAAAGGGCGTGATTATTTGTGTGTAAAAATACTGACTAATAATGCGATGGTAGCTGAATGGATAAGGACGCGGCCTCTACTCAGAGGTATCGAGTTCGAAACCGGCCGGTCAGTACCAATGTGAATTTCACTTTGCGGAATTTATATGTACTAATCACATGATTTACCATCTGCTGACGGTGAAGGAAAACATCGTGAGGAAACCCATTATGTCCTAGAAGAAATTCTAAGGACATGTCCGATTCACCAACCCGCATTAGGCTAGCGTGTGTGGATTAAGGCCTATACCCTCTCAGCTCTCTCGTTAGAAGAGACGAGACCCGTGCCCAGCAGTGGGACATAAATGGGTTGCTATCTTTAATATATATAAATCTCGTGTCACAATGTTTGTCCTCAATGGACTCCTAAACCACTTAACCGATTATAATAAAATTCGCACACCATGTGCAGTTCAATCCAACTTGAGAGATAGGATAGTTTTTGAAACGGATTTCGACATCCACGCGGGCGGAGCCGCGGGCAACAGCTAGTATTATATACAAAATTATGTTCTTGTGTAAACGGTTTAGTTGTGAGAGTTTTTGTATGATATTTAGCGAAGCTGTCAGTCTCACATCCAGAGCAAATACAAGTTGGCGAACTCTGTTAGTAAAGGGCCTTTGTATTTCTGAATATCACTAATTGCCGCACAAATAATATAACAAATATTTACACGTATAATGTTAACATTTGTTTCACGACATGTTTGACGGACATTGTACAAAAATTGCTTATTGAGATCTTCATACATACATACATACATACATAAACTCACGCCTATATCCCCGAAGGGGTAGGCAGAGGTGCTAGCACCCACATTTCACCAGTTTATGTTTAGGTCCCAATGTAATAGGTGGCGAGCCTATTGCCATTAACCGGGCACTTATAAACCTGCGATAAATACACACATAACTTCGAAAAGCATCGAAAAGTCATTGGTGTGTGCCATGGTGAACCTGGGATCGAACCCGAGATCTCGTCTCAGCAGTCCATTACCTAGACCACTAGGCTATCGCGGTTGAGATTGAGATCTAGAGCATGAAATATAACTGAGAGTTGATTTTAATACTTAAAACATATAAAAGGATTAAAAAATAGGTTTTTTAATACCAATTACGTGGCAGACAAGCGCACGGCACACCTGATGGGAAGCGGTCACCGTAGCCAATGGACGTGTGCAACACCAGGGGCGTCACACTCGCGCTGCCAACTCTTAGGTGAATTTTTAGACAAAAAGTAATAAACCCTTTGATGTTATGCTAATTAAAAAGGGTACTCTAAAATGCGAGAAAATTAAATGGAGATAACGAAATATCTTTAGAGGACACTATGAGAATTAGCATTTTAGCATTGTTTTAAATGAAAATAAACGTACAATAAAATTGCTTTGATAGACCGTACTCTTTGTATAATTTCTCTTTAGAAAAAAAAAATGTTATGAATTTTTTTTCATTATTTTCATTTTCTAACGACTAGGTTCACAAAGGGGTGAAATTGAAAACAGTGCAGAGTGAAAACTCTCAATAGAAAGATTGAAAAAGGACGGAGACAGTGAAATTGAGAAAGATTTTACTACTTTTTAATTTAAATACTGCTTCCAATTGTTAGGTATTTTAGTTTAAGCGGATTTTAGCCATTGCGAATGTAGAATATATTTTATACCAGCTGTTGTGGTGGAATTTTAATCGAGTTCTTGCAATCCATGAGCGTCTATTCCCGGGATAAAAAGTAGCTTTTGAGTTATCCCAGACTATAATCTGCACGTTATTGCTCAGAAGAAGTTCATTAGAGCCATATGTGGAATTAAACCAGACGAGTCTTGACTTGTCGACCGCTGTTCAAAAAACTTAGTCTATTACCATTGCTATCGTTATATATTTACGCTACTGCGAGTTCGAATCCGGCCGGACAGTAGGTACCAATGTGAATTTCACTTTTTGGAATTTATATGTGCTGATCACATAATTTACCATCTGCTGACGGTGAAGGAAAAACATTGTGAGGTAACCTACATGTCCTAGAAGAA
Organism: Lithosia quadra; assembly: GCA_963576445.1. Classification (NCBI taxonomy): domain Eukaryota; kingdom Metazoa; phylum Arthropoda; class Insecta; order Lepidoptera; family Erebidae; genus Lithosia; species Lithosia quadra. Next base: position 9,245,798 of record OY754896.1, read on the forward strand.
ATTCTAAGGACATGTCCGATCCACCAACCCGCATTAGGACAGCGTGTGTGGATTAAAGTCTAAACTCTCTCAGCTCTCTCGTTAGAGGAGAAGAGACCCGTGCACAGCAGTGGGACATAAATAGGTTGCTATTGTTTGTACCTACCAAATCGAAAAACCGTGTAACTACTATAAAAACGTTCTATTAAACAAAAGAAAAACTACTTTAAATCCCCAATTTAACTCTATATTGAAAAGTAATTGCAAAGTAGTGGTTTGACTAACCATAAGAACGGGCTTGTGGGATGTGGGTCAGGTATTTCTGGCGCATCCGGAACGAATCTGCGGCTAATAATGTCATTGACAAATAACACGGCTATGCAGCCGCACAGATCAAAAGTACAGAAAGGCCACTATTTTGAAACTGCTTTTCAAGATGACGAATGATTGCCTACAACGTAATTAGGTAGGTGTTTATAGTCTCTTGAGTTTTCTGTTTAAATTGGTGACCAATTAACTAGGTATTAGAAGAGCATGTAGCGTAGACAACTTAACACAGTCCCGTGAAAGTCTTCCTGTGAGGATAATGTAGGTAATCGGCTGTCCAATTTCCATCCATAATATCCCTTTTCTCGTCTCTACCATACCAAAAATACAATACTAGTACTTGAAATGTATAAAAAACCACTTCACTCCAGGCTAGAAAATATCATATCTATATGATATCACTAGCCATCACTACCAAGAATGTACAATTAGTATCTATTCATAAAATGGCACGTTGTCAAAAATAAAAAAGGTTTTTCAACTCTCTTATAAAAATTAGTTTTATGCAGATACTAGGTTTTGATATTACACAACCGAAACATGTAAGCATCTGTGAAGTAGCGTACGGTAAGGTATGAAAGAAATTTCATTCCGCGCTCGCTTAGGCTGTGGAACGATCTCCTTGCAGTAGTTTACCTTGGCGGCTACAGTATGGGGTTCTTCAAGAAGGGCATTAGAAGGTTTTTGCAGGGTCAGCAGCGCGAGTCTGACGGCCCTGGTGTTGCACGCGTCCATAGGCCACGGTAACCGCTTTCCATCAGTGTGGGCCGTGTGCTTGTCTGCCACCTAAGTGGTATAAAAAAGAACGGTGGGTATCTCCTCAATGTTTGTGGGAGACAACTTAAACGGCCAGACACGTCTGAATTAACATCATTGACTGTTTCATGGCAGAAAATAATGAACAATTAGTGCGAAACCTTTATGTAGAGTTTTGGCGCCAACGCTGAAAAAGACACATCGGGGCATTTTATCATTTTCTAAAATTAGTGTAAAACTAGCTGTTGCCCGCGGCTCCGCCCGCGTGGATGTCGAAATCCGTTTCAAAAACTATCCTATCTCTCAAAATCAAATCAAATCAAATCATTTATTTGTGTAAACACGAGTCAATATACATATGCATGCAAGATGGTAAATAATTTAGTTAATGTCCAGCGTGCTTAGCCGTAGTCATGCCGTCAAGTTGGATTGAACTGCACATGGTGTGCGAATTTTATTATAATCGGTTAAGTGGTTTAGGAGTCCATTGAGGACAAACATTGTGACACGAGATTTATATATATTAAGATGTAGTAATTATGTGTAAAAACAGTGGATTTTTAAACATAACATCTTCGGCAACGTGCACGAGTTTGGGAAAGTGGTATATATATTACCGTGAATTGTGCTTTTCAACGTTGATGCCAAACCTCCATTGAAGCCTCTAGTAAAGTCTCCACTATTTTACTGGGGCAAGACTATGAAGGAAGACTAACTTGACTATTGACTATGAAGACCGTGACTTAACCTTGACTGTGACTAAATAACGAAAACGCTGCATAATACATTTATATGCAAATTATAATACTTGTTTGTGGCAAATTGCAAAGCAAAGAAGCCATTAAGAGAAAAAAAAACCTTTATGTAAGTTAGTAAACCCATTTCAGTAATTCAGAAATTAATTTCAAGCTTGCGTCATACTTTGCATTTTACGTGCGGATTATGATGTAACTTTTATCAAAGTCAAGTTCGCAGTTCTAATGAAATTCAATTAAAGTATACGCATCTTTGTATCCTATTAAAATTATATACGAGAAAGTTTGTGAGTGTAGATATATACCTATAAAACCTACGGATGAAGCTCGTTGAACACGAGGTTATGTCACAAAAAGTGGTGGCAACTAACCATGTGTGAGAATATTGTGTTGAAATATTAAGTGTTTATTTTCGATGCTGACTGTATCAAATGACGTTTGCCGCGTAGTGGCTGACTAGTGAGTGAGTGTGTGCGTGCCGACTTGTACGCATCAGGAAATGGGCTGACTTTCAATTGGATATCCTCCTCCTCCTCCTATAATAGTCCCGGGGCCTTTAAGCGGGGCGTGAAAAAGCATTTGATGAGGCCGTCAAGTTGAGGGCCGCTACTATAGCACTACCGGTGTATGTAGTGGTGACCCCAGTCCCGAGACTTTGCCTTTAGCTTACCATCAGGCGAGGTAAAGTCATTTTGACGTGTCCTATAAAAAAAATTCTTCAATGCCTTGTTGTATTATTGTATGTATTGTTCGTACAGAGTAGATGTATAGATATTTGTTACTCTTTTACGTAAAAACTGCTGAATGGATTGGGGAATAATTAGGTTTGAGTTAGACGTGACTTAATCAGGATAATTTTATCAGAGAATCAAAATTATTAAACCTACATCTAAATTGGTAAAAACTAAACTAAAAAATTAAATGGGCAGATAAAAACTAACACCTCATTCCAATCACGAGAGCCATTTCAACTTACCTACTGAATAAGAATCCATTTGAAAAACAATTTTGTTATCAAAAACAAAATCATTTTTATCTGCAATACTTATTTCAATACAAAGAGTTAACCCTTATCATTTGGCTGATAACCGCAAACCGCCTGAAGGCAGCGAATATTTAATGTTAGACCTTTCAGGGTTAAATAAGCAGCTTTTACATGTAGTACCTACATCACACACCAACAGTCTATTTCAAAAGTACATAGGTAAAATTCAAAACATCTTACACTTCTTTCCCATAGCTAAGGGTTAACTACAGGTTATAAAAATAGTTATACCTACCCACATCAATTTCTTGATCATTTCAATGAAAAGATCGTTTGTAAAGGAGATGTTTCATTTTGGGCCACCTAATTGTACACAATACGGAAAAAAGAGAAATAATACCGGTTATTGGTAAAAATACAATTATGTTTATTCGCCTCCGAAATTCAAGGGCATAAATTAATAAATGTGTATGTTGTGTTCCAAGAAAGTGTTTATTTAGTTAGATTCTGCCCATAATTCTTAATATATATAAATCTCGTGTCACAATGTTTGTCCTCAATGGACTCCTAAACCATTTAACCGATTATAATAAAATTCGCACACCATGTGTAGTTCGATCCAACTTGAGAGATAGGATAGTTTTTGAAACGGATTTCGACATCCACGCGGGCGGAGCCGCGGGCAACAGCTAGTACATTATAAGAATTGAATAGTGAAAAATGAAAGCTATTATAACCTAGCTATTACTCTAATCCATAGGCTACGGTGACCGCTTCCCGGTGCTTACGGTGATGGGCTTGTCTAAATCGAAGAAACTAACATAATCTAATTCAGAGTTTACAACAACATATTTAATAAGGCAAAGATTGTTCATTTGATATCATTATTATGTAGTAAACATCATTATTGAAAATTCCTATCCTACATAAACAATAGTCCGTCACATTTCTCTCTATAGCTTATTGTATTCAACATGTCTTCCAGAATATTCCTGAACATAACATATACGTTATGTACGTGAGTTTTCCCGATATCTTTCCCTTAGCAACGGGAAATAATTGATTCCTAAGGCGAAAATGATTAAGAAAACCGGGCAGTAACACCTGCGTTCGCGGAAGGTTCTACACTATTATTCACACAATATAGAGAACCTATAAAATCTATGATGGAACGTGTTGAAGAATACAACTAACGATATCAGAATTAGTTCACTTGCTTATAATATAAGCAAGTGAACTGACTCTGATATGACTCACCCCGGCTTCCCCCGTGGCGTATTTGGAACCCTGATGCGCCCTTTTTAACTAATATGCTCATAATTTATCAGTTTTCCTAAAATGTATGGGAATCTACCGGAATTGTTCACATACATGATTATTGCTCCGCTCCCTTGGGCAGTAGCGTGATGATATTCAGCCTCTGACATTCACGGATAATGTGGCTTTCATTGGTGAAAGAATTTTTAAAATCGATTCAGTAATCCCAAGATTACCCCTTACAATTTAACAAATAAACAAACACACAAACTTTACTTTTTTATAATATTAGTCTGACTTGTAAGTACATATATTATGTACAAGTCACACACACTCACACACTAGTCCGCCACACGGCAAATGTCTTTTGATACGGACAGTTTAAGTAGTGAACATAATGCCCTGCCTGAGTCAGTATCTCCGGAAAGCTACAACCTGAGAGTCTTCAAGTCTCGAGTGAACAGGTTACTTCTAGGCAAGCGTGCTCCACCGTCGACCACATCATCACTTTCCAACAGTCGAGATTGTGATCAAACGCGAGCCTAATTACCAATAAAAAAATACAGCATGCCTTGTGTAGTAAAATTGTATAACATCTGTAGTGTCAGCCAGAAAAAAATCCAATGTTCACCCACACATGGTTAGCCGCTGCCATTTTTGTGATACAGGCTCGTCAGTCAACAAGTTTCGTCCGTAGGTTTTTTAAGGTTTATGATGATAGGTACGTATTTTGTATCCTTCCATTTCGTTGAGGCATCAATTTGTACCTATTTGTTTAGTGTGTGTAGCTATACTACGTATATGCCAGTAAAAATAGATGTTTTTGGTCAACTTTGCATGAGCTAGAATGGAGATCGCGAGTCGGCAAAACTAAGGTGGGACGCCCCCCAGCCAGATGGATCGACGACCTGAAAAAGGTAGCTGGGATGGACTGGATACGGAAGTCGGAGAATCGGGTGGTATGGCGCACATTTGGGAGAGGCCTATGTCCAGCAGTGGACGTCAATCAATAGGCTATTTGATTGATTGATTACATTGTCATGAGTTTACCGATCAAATTTTTCTTTTTTTTTCTTTTATAGTTAGGGATCACTTACTGAGTATATAAACACAAAATACTGATAGATTCCAGTGAAGCTTCAGGGGCCATTTTGAATCAAAGTGTTTGCCAAAATCTTGGATACTATATTCTTTAGGCCAAAAATCATTATATGTAGCAAAATAGGTACTGGTGGTAGAAATTTGATGGCACAAATTTGTCACAAAATTCGGCCGGGTAGGTGTCACTGTGCACGATTGCGAAAAATCCTCCATAGTAATCCAATCTCGATTGAATTACGTTCAAAGGTCAGCAAGTGCATAGCCGGGCAGGGGGGGTTGTGGTCGCCGCACTAGTGGGACCGGTGGGTGTCACACGGTGCTGCGACGACAATCCTCTTTTGATGAGGCCGTCAAGCTGAGTGCTACCATTGTTAACATGGCAGGTACGTGTATTAATGATGACCCTCTTTCCTGAGACCTTACCTTCAGCTTACCATCAGGCGAGGTGAAGTGAAATTGGCGTGTCCTTTATATAAAAAAAAAACTTACTTCTTTTATTTTGTAAATTTTTTTTCATGATTTATAGACTGCCTCTAACTTTTCCAAAAACCGCACAGTAAAAGAAATTAATTTGTTTGGTTGCTTCCGCTTACAATGTTGCTTTAATGAGAATATTCCCAGGAGTTTCATGACCCACGTCAGTTCTATAAGCCAGGATCAATAACAATGCCAAACATGACAGTTACTGCGCGACTCTCGGGGAAGCTTAAAGTTGTTTTTTTTTTTCACATTAAATTGTTTTATTAAAAAAAAAATAACGTCATTTGATAGCTTTATTTTTTTTATTATCAATTGCTATATCTATGTAGGCATAGTATCATATAGGTACTTAAAATTGTAAATTCGTTTTATCTCTACATTGGAGATGTAAAGAGAAAAGTACGTTTTGTGTTCATAAATAAAGTTAGTTTTCTTTTCTTAAAGAAAAAAACAAAAAAAAAATAAGTAAGCCCTTCTGATGGGAAGCGGTCATCGTGGCCTATTGACGTGTGCAACTCAGAGATGTCATATTCGTGCTGCCGACCTTGGAGGGGGAGGGGGGATGAGGACTTTGAGTGGTGTTGGAGGGGAGGATTGGGGAGATTGGGGGGAGGAGGTTGTGAGCACTGGCTACTCTACTTACCGGCACACAAGACGATGGTTATTATGGCCGCAGTGTTCTGTAGGGCGGAGGTACTACCCCAGGCGAACAGCTTAGTCCAGACGGGAGATACCGTCGTGTCTTGCCTCCTACTAAAATCATTAAGTATTTCTATGCATACCTATTGTGTATTTCAAGAAACTTCTAATTATTATTCTGACTACCATATTTTTTTAACTTAATTTTTTCAATTACCAAATTATAAATGATCTTCGCTGCCACTATCCTCCTAAAATGAATTTCTTAAGTAATTATTGAACATAATTAATGGTGCGTCTAGGTCTTTGTCTCCATTTTCTAGACATCGGAGCTGCATCATAACTCAAAGTAAATTGTTAACACTGCCTGATTATATACTCCTTTCAAGATTCCCTTCAGGGTTGACAGCGCATATATGACGCCCCTGGTTCACACATCCATAGGCCACGGTGACGGCTTCCCATCAGGTGAGCCGTATGCTTGTCTGCCCTTACCTGGTATAAAAAAAAGATAATAGATTTTTTTTTTCAAATTAAGTTATAATGAGGCAGCTTTCTTTTCACTCGAAATGGCGGGCTTGCATGAAAGCTTTAATGACAGTAGAGAAAGCTCGTGAAGTGTATAAGGACAGATGAAGCAGATGGCGAGCTGTTGTGTCTGCCTACCCCGGAGGAAATAAGCGTTTGATGAGGTCATCAAGCTGAGGGCCACCACTGCAGCACTATCGGTGTATGTAGTGGTGACCCCCGTTCCTGAGACTTTACCTTTAGCTTACCATCAGGCGAGGTAAAGTCATGTTGACGTGTCTAACATAAAAAAATAAAACCCAGTGATGGTGACCTCAGGATAAGTACTAATCAGAGCCATCCCAGAGATGAGCACTCACGCAGTAACGATCTGTTAATTTATTAAATTTTATATTATATTTTTCATTTAATTACGTAGATACTTATTTCGTACTATTACCTAATCTAGGCATAAGTACCGTGAGAAAAAAAGATAAGCAAAATCTAGATAAAACTCCAGCTTTTACAAATTATAAGTAAACTTGGAAGGCTGCTGTTGAAGCAGTGATAAAGGTAATGGAGGCACTTACCCAGCGTTTAGGGAATACCTTTAATTATCTTTGCAAAGATTATATCCAGATATTTTCCTTAGCTTTCAAAGGGTTAAAGTCGATTTGCTAAAGAAACATTTCAACAGATTTTTATTCACTGAGTATGCAAACGTGGTACAAAATTTGTACGTTTAATTTGGACTTACCCCAACTGGGGGAAAGGACTTCTCCCAACTGGGGTAAGTAACTATTGTTATACAACTCTTGAATAGAAATGTGTTTTTGATAATATCAGACTCCGGTTTGTGTAAGGATTTTTTTCAAAGAATATTAGTAAAGACTAAAAATTCTAGAATCATATGCCATCTCGGGTTTCTATGGAAAATGAAGAGAATAAAGGGTCTTCTAGTGCAGGGTTGTCAGGTAGCCCAGAAAGCATTTCCCTCGCACCCCCGCTGACCTGGGCAGGGCATAAGCAATGTCCAATTTCGAGATGACCCCCTCGAATATTATTAGTAACCCCTACAGTTCACGTCGGCCGGTTTCATTGACGTTTCCTTACCATTAAGGACTTAATGGTCTATACATAATAAATGAATTTTGACTCTGACTTTGATAGTGTAAGACAAGGATTCAAACCTCCGACTCCACAACCATTAAGATTTCTTTAACAATTATCGTTTGCCACGGATATAGACGCCTATCAAGACGTTTAAGACCAAGCTAACCTCACCTGCAAGCCGGCACACTTGCTAATTGAGAGACAAAGCTCTGAAGCATACTTGCCACTCAGTATTAGTAGATTAAATGACAGTCGCTCTCATAAAAGCTGTATAAGACAAACCAAAATCAGAAGAAGGATTAAATTTCGTAAGCAAACAGGATAACAGCTTAGATAATGATGAGTAACCATGGCAATTTCACTTTTAAGCCCATCTTAAATAAAGTAAAAGGGTCACACTTCTCTGCCCTCCATCCTCAAGCCGTTGGAGAAGAGAACAAAGTTTTTTATCAGGTTGTTTAAAAGTTATAAACCTTTTCTGAATTCGTGTGGAAATTTCATAAACATAATGGAATATTTATTACACTCCAGTGGCTAGGGGTAAAAGTTTCAATGGGGAAGTCCATCTTAAAAATATTTACTTTGGTAAACTTTAACACGTAGGTGTTATTGAACAACTGTTTCGTACATTTTTGGTAAACATTTTTACTTTACACCTTTCTTGCTTCTGGATAAATTCCGATAATAGCGATTTTAGCGATATTGTGATAGCTTCCTTGGTAGTTTTTTACCGTCTCTACCATGGCGAGTGTTTCGATGAGCTCTTCCAGTTAATCCCACCCTCTCCTTTCTTATACAGAACTACACGTGCCGGACTGAGGTATCACCCTCACACAGTGGAATCAATTTCATCAAAAACCAAACGTTTCAGTGCCTCTTTTCTCTGCCGTATCATAAAGACTTCGAATTCTTTACTAGCGCATGTTTGCGTTTCTATTCTCCTACAGTCGTGGGTCCTTTAAGCGGGGCGTGAAAAAGCATTTGATGAGGCCGTCAAGCTGAGGGCCACCACTATAGCACTATCGATGGATGTAGTGGTGACCCCCGGTCCTGAAACTTTACCTTAAGCGTACCATAAGGGAGGTGGAGTATATACAGGGTGAAATTTCATCAGGGCAGGAATGGCCAAATCCAAAACTATGAGTAATAATTCATCCTGTATAATAGCTGTATTATGTAACCGCGGTAGCCTAGTGGTTTGGGTAATGGACTGCTGAGACGAGGTCTCGGGTCCGATCCCAGGTTCACTATGGCACACACCAATGACTATTCGATGTTTTTCGAAGTTAAGTGTGTATTTATCGCAGGTTTATTAGTGCCTCGGAGAGCACGTTAAGCCGTCGGTCCCGGTTGCCATACAAACATCATTCTATGGCAGTCGTTACGGGTAGTTGGAGCCCTCAAAAGTCCAACCAGTCTAACTGGGAACTTCGATATCGCCATTGGTTGTGGAGGTCAGATGGCAGTCGCTCCACGTAAAATATCGAAGTTCAGCCGCATCACAGTTAGACTGGAAAGCCGACCCCAACTGAGTTGGGAAAAGGTTCAGAGAATGAATAGCTGTATTATGTGAAAGCTTTGTAATCCAGCCATTCACCCTTATAATATCTCTGTGCGTTCACCACAGATGTCGCTCAAATGAGTCGCGTGGTTACCTAATGAAATTTCTGAGAACCCGCAAATTAAGATTTCGACGTGATATATGTACAGTCTGCGGCAAAAGTAGCTAGACAAATTATAAATTTAGATTTATTTAACTACAGACTAATTCTGTGATAAAATATTGTTTCTATTATAATTAGGACTAACCTACTTTCTTTTTAAGGCGGTTATGATCACTAAAACCTACAAAATGTAAAAAGAAATATTTTTTGGTAACTACATCAAGTTCGGTTGAACCAAACGCGTGATAATCGCGGAAAACAAACATACAGGTCAAACAATAAACCTCCTTTTAAAGACGGTTAAGAAAAGATTAAAATTATTAACCTTTTCAAACTCATAATGAAGTGCAAATGTACATCCTAAAACATCCCTTCCTTTCTTAACTCAAACACCCAAAAAAAAATCCTGCAGCCAATTCCTTGCCTCACTCAGTAAATAACACCCGGGTTCAAGCTAAGGGTGCCTACATAAAGGAACAGGTTCCCTGTACGGGCGAGTCAGTACCTATCGGGGTAGGTATACATTTTTATATTCACTTCTAAATAAGGTCGAGATACGCGAGTGTGACGGCCCTGGTTTTGCACATGTCCATAGGCCACGGTGATCACTTCCCATCAGGTGGGCCGTTTGCTTATTTGCTACCTAAGTGGTGTAAAAAAATAGGAAAACATAGACTTGTTCAAATTTATCAGTACAGACAGAGCAGACGGTCAATTCTCGAAGCGGTCACCGTGGCCTATGGACATGTGCAACACTAAGGGTGTCACACACGTGCTGCCTACCCTGAAGAGAAGGGGGCGTGCTAGGAAGGGCTGGGGAGGTTAGGAAGGGGTGGGGGAGGAGGGGTACAGTGAGCTCTGGCTACCATACTTGTTACCAGCGGGAACACAACATGATGGTTATTATGGCCGCGGTGTTCTGTAGGGCGGAGGTACTACCCCAGTCCGACAGCTCATTTCAGAATTCTACCACCAAAGTCAATTGACGGGTTGAATATAAAAAAAAGCCGGTTCTTTATGTAAGCACCCTAACAGGCTACATAATGTAGCCTTCGGTTACTGTCTGAAGGGTCCCTGAATTTATTACGTCACTTCCGGTTGCCAGCGTCGATGACTTCCTCTTTCGAGGGAGGTTTTATTGCACCGATGTACAAAGACAACGGTCCACAGATTGAAAATTGTTATTTTTAGTGTCGGGAGGCGGGAAAATGGGTTCTATTTGAAAGATAAAAAAATGATAAGAATGTTTTGATTTTTGAAGTGTTTTGAGCTTGCGTTGAGTTAATGAGGCTGCGTGTGGAGTTCAAATAGTGAGTTGATTTTTGTTTCTGACTTTTTATTTTTAGCAAATATAACGAGTATAAATGCGAAATTAACTCTGTCTATAATGTTGTTCTTTCACGCCTAAACTGTTGATCCGATTTTGCGAAATTTTTATTATAGGCACTAGATATGAAATCATAAGCTATAATGTTTTTGAAATTTCTGGGTTATATAGATGCCCACATACGATAACTGACATGGACGTGAACAGAACCGTGTGCAATAGCTAGTTAGTAAAACATATTAAATGTATGGGAGCTAAGCTAAGAAATATTTATTGAACATAATGACGATATTGATTTTCTACTTTTCCGTCATTTTTTTATATTGGACATGTCAACATTACTTCAACTCGCCTGATGGAAAGCTGAAGGCAAAGTCTCAGGATCGGGGGTCACCACTACATACACCGATAGTGCTACAGTGGTGGCTCTCAGCTTAACGGCCTCATCAAATGATTTTTCACGCCCCACTTAAAAGCCCGCTTGAGCGTAAATTTGAATAGATTTGATTATTAATTTAACGTTTTGTAATGTCTTTCTAGACACACTTACAGTTTCCACCCTACATATATCTAAAAAATAAACCATTACATACATAAAATACATTGCTTCCAGGCTCATATCGAATCCTTTTAAAAGTTTTGCAGAGCGTAGTAATAAAATCAACCCTTGTAAGAGCGCATATTCAGGAACACAGAAAAGGACTTAGGTGTGAAATCCGTCACCTTTTTGAAATGCGAATTTCTATTGAAACACTGCGTATTACTCTGCGTATATAGACCATGGAGTGATGAGGGCATTCGCTGAAAGCTCCATACATTTTGTGTAACAAAAGTTATTCAAACTTTTAATCCAGCTTAAATATTTTTTTTAATTAGAAAAATTCACGTGTGTGGATCACGAAAATATTTTTTTCCCATGGTGTGCGTGGACGTTGAAAACAAAGTTCCTGTAAGGTTTAGCAGTTCACTTGATGAAATTAGTAATACTATTTAAGTAGGTACTAATGTTATAAAGCAGATGCGTTTATTTGTTTTTTTTTTTTGGTTGAGCACATTAATCTCATGAACTACTGATTCGAATGGTTTTTTTTGGGTTGAATAGTGAATATTAAATTTATTGAGAAAAATTTATCAATTACTCATTAATTTATTGAGAAAAGTTATGTTATTTTATTTTATGATTAGGGGCAAGTTAGACTTCAAATGAGTGCTATGGGGCAAATTAGATTACGGGCAAAGCCATGGGCGACAGATAGTAATTTTATAATAGCATTTTGGTTTCATGCACCATTCACAGTAAAAGCGAAACACACAGATAATGATATAAATACTAAATATATAATACTCACGGCTTTACCCAGCCAGGGTAGGCAGCATTGCCGCATGAATGGCTACGTTGTACCTATACAAAATAAAACGCGGCAATGCAGCCTTCTCAGAACGTTTCAATCGACGACGATGCGGAGGAATTTTATGACGCGTACATATAAATATTTAGTTTAGATGTGATTTCATTTGTGTACTAGTTGTTGCCCGCGGATTCGTCCGTCCTATCCATGGAAACATATTCCTGGGATAAAAAGCCTATGTGTTATTCCAGACTCCAGACTATAATCTATCCCTGTACTAAATTTTCAGCCAGATCCGTTCTGTCGTTATAGCGTGATTGAGGAACAAACATCCAAACATCTTTACAAACTTTCTCATTTATAATATTAATGGAATTTTGCTTGTGTAAAAATAATTACCTTCCATGATAGCAAAGCATTTAAATAAAAAAATATTCATTGATTTGCGTTGAAATATAGAATCCTATCTTACATAATGTTATGAATCTTTTTTTTATATCGCTCACGTCTATATGACTTCACCTCGCCTGTTGGTAAGCTAAAGGTAAATTCTCAGGAAGGGAGTCCCCATTACATACACCAACAGTGCCTTTGGTGACCCTCACCATTTAAATAAAAAAATATTCATTGATTTGCGTTGAAATATAGAATCCTATCTTACTTAATGTTATAAATGTTTTTTTTTATGTCAGTCACCTCAATGTGACTTCACCTCACCTGATAGTAAGCTAAAGGTAAATTCCCAGGTAGGGAGTCCCCATTACATACACCGACAGTGCCATAATGGTGACCCTCAACTTGACGGCCTCGTGAGAGAAGAGTGAAGAAATGTGAAAGTTTGTGAAAATGTATGAACGGTATCACGCAATGGCTGAACGGATTTGACTGAAATTTAGTATAAGAATAGGTTATTTTCTGGAATAACACATCTTAGGCTTCTTTTTATTCCTGGAACAGGTTTAGCTTAAAAAAATCTTAGTAATTACTAGTTTTGAAGGCATCCTGGATTGGTGTTCAGATGACGATGATAAATGATATTTTGTCCCAGACCTAGCAAAAATTTCTCTAAATCAGCGTTCAAAATCGTAAATTTTAACGAGGTAACCGTTAATTTGTGTTGGTACGTTCGTCAGACGAAACCTTGGCGAAGTTTTGTACAGGAAGTTTGCCGTCCTTGTAGTGTTGCGAGACTAAAAGGTACAGGTATTACTTTCTCAACTTGGAACTGGGTTACTAGCGGCATTATTTAAATCTCCCCTTTTCGTATGTATTTTTCAGTTTCTCTCGCGTGGAATTATGTTCCCGTTCACGCTTCACAGGAATATATTCCAGGGATAAAAGTAAGTCTATGTATTATTCCAGACTATAATCTATCCCTGTACCAAATTTCAGCCAGATCCGTTAAGCCGTCAGAGCGTGACTGAGTAACAAACATCTTCACAAACTTTCATATTTATAATATTAGTAAGATAGCATTAACAGTACAATTAGAGTTCAGTTATTTTATTTTATTGATCACGTCAATATAACTTCACCTCACCTGATGGTAAGCTAAAAGTTAAGCGGAAGCGGTGGGGAAGAGGAGGGGTACAGTAAGCTCTGGCTACCCTACTTACCGTCGGGAACACAACACGATGGTTATTATGGCCGCGGTGTTCTGTAGGGCGGAGGTACTTCCCCAGCCGGACAGCTCATTTCGGACGGGAGATACCGTCGTGCATCTTATAACAAATCATTCCGAGTAAACCCCCTTTCGGGTCCAAAACGACTATAAAATCACGCTGTATATACCTATATTGTGTACATTGCATTGCTATTTAATATCCGAGTTGCAGTAAAGTTTGTTAATATTATGCTGATGTGCTTCGCAGACAAACTCGAAGCCACAACTTAAAGCATAACTTCAACTAAGTTATCAAAACTTCAAGTGAATTAAATGTGAGGTATTAAACTTATTTCAAACCAAGTGTCGGTATTTGATTTGTAGTTTCTTGGCTTGTGTCATGATATTGTAATAGAATTATTTTTTTGTATTTTAATAGTTATTAATAGTTTGTATTATATAATACTAGCTGATCCACCCCGGCTTCGCTCGTGGCGTATTTCGAACACCGTTGCACCATTTTTAACTCACATAATATATGCTCATAATTTATCAGTTTTCCTAAAATGTATGGGAATCTACCGGAATTGTTCACATTTATGATTATTGCTCCGCTCCCTTGGGCAGTAGCGTGATGATGTTCAGCTTATGACATTCACGGATAATGTGGCTTTCTATTGGTGAAAGAATTTTTAAAATCGGTTCAGTAGATCCCGAGATTACCCCTTACAATTTAATAAATATACAAACACACATACTTTACCTACTTCTTTATAATATTAGTATAGAAGTATAGATAAACAAGTTACATAGATACAAGATACAATTATATAAGTTTGTATATTGTATAATTATTTAGCTGTGTCAGGACATTGGAGATAAGTGTCTATAATAAAACTTACGAGCGCTTATGTGAACGATTCTGAAGCCTTCGTATCTGTTTGTCGGTTTGTCAGTTTGTCTATTTGAGGGTTGGTCTGTTTGTCCGTTTGTTCGCAATAGACGCCAAAACTATTAAACAGAGTTTAAGTGTTTTTTTATTAGCTAAGTCTTGGTCAGATTTAAAATCTGTAAGTTTGATTGCAATTGGTTGATTAGGACCCGAGATATCACCAAGAATTCCGATAACCCCCATTCACGCGGACAGAGTCGCAGGCATAGGCAAGTAAATAATTAAATATGGAGTGCTGCCGATGGGGAAGCTTGCTAAGTCTGTAGTTATCGGAGAACTTTATAGGAATGTTATCGGCTGTCAAGCGATACACTGCCGTGTGAAGTTCCGTTAGGAACAAAGTTATAGTCAGAATAGATTACATGCATAGTTCTACGAATTCGTTCGTGAAATAGTTCATTGTGACAGTGTAAAATTACCAAACTTCTCTACCAGAAGTTTGGTAATTTCACACTGTTTTTTTTTTGCTGTTTTATACTACTTAGGTAGCAGATAAGAGACAGCCTCGGTGGCGTAGCGGTAGTGAACCTGGCCGCTGCGCAGGAGGCGCGGGTGCAATCCCCGCTCAATGCAAATATTTGTATGCATGAATATGGGTATTTGCATTGGTCCGGTCGTGCCTCGGAGAGCACGTTAAACCGTAATAAGCTATTTGACTGATTATATTATTTATCGTAACTACTACTTTCTAAACTGTTAGTTAATATAACCGAGGAAAATTGTACGATATTAGCAATTTTGTTTCTCAATCACGCTCAAACTGTTTTAACGGATCTAAAATTGTTCTGGGTACCCACAACCGGTGTGCGTGTATGAAAACAATTATGATAGTTGAAGAAGCGAAAGGAGTATACCAAGATCGTAGCAAGTGGAAAGATGTTGTCTCTACCTACCCTAATGGGAAAAAGGCGTGATTTGTATGTATGTTACTCAATCATGCTCAAACAGTTTTAACGGATCTAAAATTAAGTATATTACACCAGGCATCCAAAGGTATGTATATACCTTTAAGGTGATCGCGTTAATTCCCGTTTACGTATAATAGTCATGGAACGCGAAAGTTTAAAAGTTAACATTAAACCAAATTTTAGATCCGTTAAAACTTACTAATACTATACCTAACTACTTTTTGTGGGTTTTGGAAACTGGTTCAGAATAGTCACAGAGAACCTCAATAGTACCATACTAGTAACATTATTCAAAGATTGTCACGTAATTTTAAAAGTATTCCGATCCCATGTAACGGTTCAGTGGCCGGTCGAGCCCTAGGGACGCAAACAAATTGAAAATTCGATAGAAGATGCTCGCCGGATACACAATTGGATACAAGGCACTTGTTCCTATCCAATTCCTTATACCGACAGCTTTATGTTAAACTAGCAATCTGTCCCGGTTTCACGCGCGTGTGATTCGATTGTTCATATTTCTTTGTATATGTATTTTGGAACACCCGCGGTAGCCTAGTGGTTTGGGTAATGGACTGCTGAGACGAAGTCTAGGGTTCGATACCAGGTTCACCATGGCACACACCAATGACTTTTCGATGCTTTTCGAAGTTATGTGTGTATTTATCGCAGGTTTATTAGTGCCTCGGAGAACACGTTAAGCCGTCGGTCCCGGTTGCCATACAAACATCTATGACAGTCGTTACGGGTAGTTGGAGCCCACAAAAGTCCAACCAGTCTAACTTGGAACTTCGATATCGCCATTGGTCATAATGACCATTGGTTGTGGAGGTCAGATGGCATCGCTCCACGGAAAATATCGAAGTTAAGCCGCATCACAGTTAGACTGGAAAGCCGACCCCAACAGAGTTGGGAGAAAGGTTCAGAGAATGATGATGATGATGATGTATTTCGGAAAAATAAATAAATAATCTACGACATTCTATACAGGTGGTACAATTTGATGGCACAAATTCATAATGGTGGTACAATTTGATGGCACAAATTTGCCTAAAATTGGGCCGGGTAGTTACCATCGTGCACCTTGCGAAAAATCCTCCATAGGTGATGGTTGTCGCAGCACTTATGGGACCAGTTGGTATTGGCGTAGTCTAAACTATTATCTACACTTTGTCACGCAATTCTGTGACGGCAATCGCTTCTGTCCTGACATACTGTCATTGAACCTTTCATGCAAGCCCGCCGGTTTCGAGTGCTTTTGACCTGCCCTTTTTGCAATAATTACTTAATTTGGTCAGAGTATACTCTGCGAGGTCGACGTCGGCTTGCCTGCCTACTTACATATGCCTTACATATTTCTATTTAACTCAAAAGCAAATTTGGTACAGAGATTGATTATTATAGTCTGGAATAAAATATAGGCTACACATATACACACTTATTATACATTTCTATGTATAATAAGTATGTATTTACAAAAAAAAAAGTATATAAGTATGTTTATCAGCATTCTAGAACCCATAACACAAGCTAGTTAAACTAAGCTTACTTTGGGTCTAGGGAGCACTGTGTAGAATGTCGTAAAATATTTATTATTTATTTATTTATTTATTTATAGGCTTTTTATCCCGGGAATTAGGTCCCAGGTTCCTGTGAGTCGCGGGGACGGGATAGGAAAATTAAAGCTAGTTATTTGATAAAAGTTTGTTACACAAACAAAACATCACCTAATTAAAAATATTATAACAAATAATAACTTTGTTTACGTTTATTATTTCTCAAAAGCGTGAAGTTTATTTTTTCAATGCGACACAGAAGTGAATTAATTAACACTCCTCAAGTGAACTTTTAATTCCGCCTTGACAACTTCTTAGAATTTAAGTTAAATATAGGTACAATTTTATTTATGTTGACAGAAAAAACGTGATCGGTATTAGCTATGAAAAGTTTTTGAACTGTAACAAATTTACTAACGATTGAACAAATTAATATAAATTTGATGTAAGCATAAGCTCACTTTTCGAATGTTTGTTACTGATTCACGTTCAAACGACTGAACGGATTGGGCTAAAATTTGAATAGACTATACTCTTAAATAACACATAGACTTATTTTCATCCCTGAAACTTGAACTTGGATTCGGCACGGAATCATTGTTTTTAAGTAGGTATATTAGTAATGAAATTACTAGTATTTGACATACCTCCTCCACCTAAGTTAAATTGCTTGTGAGGGCTTGATTTTCCCTGAAATATTATAGAAGTAGGACACGACGGTAACTCCCGTCTGAATTGAGTAGTCCGACTGGGGTAGTACCTCCGCCCTATGGTATGGCCGAAGACCGCGCACATAATAACCATCGTGTTGTGTTCCCAGCGGTAAGTAGGGTAGCCAGAGCTCACTGTACGCCTTCTCCCCCTACCCCTTCCTAGCCCAGCCCCTTCCCTTTAGGGTAGACAGCGCGTGTGTAACACACCTGGTGTTGCACGAGTCCATAGGCCACGGTGACTGCTTCCCATCGTGTCGTCGTGTGCTTGTTTGCTACCAACGTAAAAATAAAAAAGAATTTCATATAGATGAAGTCACGGGTAACAATTAGTAGTATATCATACTTCTTCCTCTATTAACTTAGACAATCTCAAAAAACATAATTTATCCCCATAAATTCACAAGCAAATATTTGTACATACAAATTCGATTTTAGAAACAAACCCTCCACACTCCAAAAACACCTTGGGATATTAACATACAAAATAAGTTACCTTTCTTATCGCCGATAGCAGTAGCGGGTTATAAATCAAGGTATTTAGGAGAAAGAGGGGGAGAGGGGGGAGGAAGATTTATGTATCTACTAAGAATGGAATCATGGTGATTGACATCTCAGTTGAAGGCCTGTTTCATTGAAACGGGTAAGATATGTAAATGTAATCGTTTTGTAGAAAGGTAGGAATAAAAATTGAATTCCGAGATAAAGTAATTTTGATACAGTTAAAGTAAGATGGGGTGCGAGACTGTCTTTTGAGCTAACTTACACCCCTGCGCTAGAAGACTCTAGATGACGTGCGGTTTTAATCAGTTCAAGTACCTAATTATTGAGTAATTTTATTTCAAAAGCTGATATCCATAGCTAAGCTTGCGTGGATGCCGAATATCGTAACTTTTGGTCACATTTTCGGTTCTACTCAACCAATTGCAATGGTGGCCTCCACTGCTGCCACCCACACGATCTCCACTTTACCTTTAACTTACCATCAGGCCAGATAAAATCATGTTATTCTCTTCCCATCAGGTGGGCCGTGTACCTAGTTGTTTACCATGTAAGTTGTATAGCAAAAAATTTTGACATGTCCAATATTTAAAAAATACGGCAGATTTTAAGTCCGACCAAGATCTTTCAAATAAGAAAAACTGCATCTAAATTCATTAGTTATTTTTGCGTCCATCGTTAATAAATGAAAAACGTACAAGAATTTCTAAAGAAATATATTTTGTGAACAGAACCGTTCATAAAATATAACATAACCCTTTTTACAAGCTTTTATTTAGTTTCACCTGTCTCGTTGTCTGTAATCAAATCTTGCAAGCCTTTTACGACCACTTCTGGGTATCCGATTAAGCTGAAATTTGGCATACTTATATAAGTTACATGACAATGCAATATTATAAATAATAAAAGTTAGTTTTTAAATGTTCTTTTTTAAACAGCAGCTTGTTTATATCTCCAATGTACGAACACAACTAATTTACAAATTATACAATAGAATAAATATTGTAGTCGATCAGTTGATATTGCAGCGAGTACACATAATCAAAAAGCATGTACAAAGCATTCAAATGCATAAATCAAGTATGAAACCAAAACATCGGACGGCAGTGTAAACGTTTGCGTTCAAACAAAGCCGGGTGAGATATATAGTCTATCATTCGCAGTTATTTACTGACCAATGAAAGCGGGGTGATTATGTAAACACTAGATGTTCATTTGTTATTTATAGGCTAGCTTTCCCCGTGATTTCACGTGGATCTAGATCTAATATAGCATGTTCACTAAATTAATAGGGGGTACGGGTTCGATTCCTGCTCGATGCAAATATTTTGTATGTATGTATATGTCTATTTACACTGGTCTGTCAAAATAAATAAATACTTAAATAAATAAATATTTTACGATATTCTACACAGCGTTCACTAGACCCAAATTAAGCATAGTTTAACTAGCTTATGTTATGGCTTCTAGAATGCGGATAAACATACTTATATACTTTTTTTTTCGTAAATACATACATATTATACATAGAAACACCCAGACAAATGCAAATAGACATATTCATGCTTACAAATATCAGCGGGAATCGAACCCGCGCCCCATCGTAGCAGGCGAATGCACTACCGCTACGCCACAAAAGCCGTCAAATATTTTGTAATGTATGTATGTCTATTTGGTCTATCAAAAAAAGTTTTAAAGTATGTTTATCCGCATTCTAGAACCCATAACACAAGCTATTTAAGCTAAACTTACTTTGGGTCTAGATAGCGCTGTGTACAGAATAGAACCGTTACAAATAGATGTTCATGTACTGAAGTTGGATTATACATTCGGCGTGTGTGATCGGACTACGAATAATAAATAACATTGATATATTGGACACAAGAAGGGTTAGGTTCCAATCGATTATCTGGCTCAGCGCAGGGTTAGAATTTAAATGGACCTTGAATGTACAGTCAGCATCATAAGTAGATGATGATTGCACAGATTTCAATGTTCATAATTTGAATGAAAATGATATTAAGTTAATGAAACTTGAACAATTAAATAGAGCCCACTAAATAATTAAATGGCATAATATTTTAGAAATATAAAATACTTTGTACAAAAACGAATCTTGTACATCTGAAAATGATTATCTACTTTTGGCGCTGACTGTACTATTGAATATTGAGTGTGATGTGTTTGTCTACAATTTAACTGATAATTGTATTAGCAAATCTGAATATTTATATTTCATCAAGAACCAAGTGGTTCGGTGTCTCATTTATTTGCCGCACCATAAAGACTTGGAACTCTTTACCAGCGCATGTGTTTCCTTCCTCCTATAGTCCCTGGTCCTTTAAGCGGGGCGTGAAAAGGCATTTGATGAGGCCATCAAGTTGAGGGCCGCCATTGCAGCACTATCGGTGTATGTAGTGGTGACCCCCGATCCTGAGACTTTGCCTTTAGCTTTCCATCAGGCGAGGTGAAGTCATATTGCCGTGTCTAACATAAAAAATAACTACCTCAAGCGCACCCTTTTTTATTTTCTCGCGTCTCTCGTGGCGAGTGAGTGTGTTGAACTCGAACTGACTAAAACCGGATACCGTCTAGGGTCTAAAGATACCGGAGTTAAGGTGACCCATAAGGACCCTTGCACCCTGGCTGATTCTGAATCATTTTTGTCTTCCAGATGGCCCCTTGGGTATGAAAACTGCGGGATCCCCATTTTGCCCCAATTGATTTTCCCATTGCTGATAAATAAAAAAACTTAAAACAGCACATGTCGATAGGCCACGGTGACCACTTCCCATCAGTGGACCGTGTACTTGTTTGCCACCTAAGTAGTATAAAGAAGGTATTTTTTAAAATATCAACTTATTTCAAGTCTAAATCACTATCTAGGTTATATTTGTATAGAAATCGTATTTTCTCCTTTATTGTCATCCACTGCAGATTTACGCTATCAAAGTTTCACTTTTGCCTCAGCCATAAATCGAACCGACAATCTAACAAAAGCGCATTGTCTATAACGCCGTAAAGAGGAAAGTTTTCTATTCTAAGCTTGTCTTGAAACATTACAGCCAAAACAGGTGGAAGAAACGTGCAAACGTAATGCTCTGCCCACCCCCCTAGGGGACTGACCTTGATGAATAAATAATCCATGTAATCTTATCAAGACGGTTTTCATTCTAAGTGCGGTGCGCTAAGATAAAGCTTTTTGTTCTATCGCATTTTTACTTAGACATCGAGAATAAAATTGGTCTAAGCTCTTTATCTAATATTTATTAAAAAGTTTAACTTAAAAACTAATGGAGTTGTACTTTGGACTAGGGTTCTATAAACTAATCCTTCCAATCCCTTTCCATCGCCGAATTACCAGACGTACGACGATGCGTCATCGTCATATGGTGGTATATCCGTTCAGTGCCCGTAGCCAAGTGGCAAAATTATTCTATTCGATCGAATCGTATCGTTTCGAATAGTTTAGGTCGACCAATCACACTGCAGCTCGTGATTTCGCCGCGGCGCGCGCATCGTACGCCGGCGACGAGCTTGGATGTGATTGGTTGACCTAATCTATTCGAAACGATAGCGATTTACGCTATGACACTTGTCTACGGGGGCAGTACTTTTTACGTCCATCGCTATGGATGATGGACGTATAAATACCGAACGGATTTTGATGCGGTTATTGGAAAGGTCTTGCTTAGACTAAAAATTTACCGTATGTTTGGTTGTAATTGGTTAAGTAGAACCGGAGATATGATCAAAAACGACCTAAAAACGAAGCGCGGGCAAAGCCACGGGTATCAGCTTGTATTAAAAGTAGCCTATATGTTGCCCAGAACTATGAACTATAATCGCACAAGGTTTTTTTTTCATTTTTTTTTTCAGTTTGATCAAAATCCCTCCAGTACTTTTTGATTTTAGCGTGAACAAAAATTTGGTGTGAACAAACAGAGACACAGAGACAGACAAACAGATAAAAAGACAAACAGACAAACAGGCAAAAATTCTAAAAATCATTGTTTTGGCATCTATTACATTCATAAAGTCCCCTAATAAATTTTTTTCTCATAATAATATAGTTTTCATGTACAGCCATGTACAGACACCGATCAGTTACAGATTTATTATAATGTATAGATATATAAAAAAATATTTAATATAATCAATATTTGATGAGAAAATAATTTAACATCCAGGACGAGACTTGAACCCACGACTAAGATATAGGGTTAGATAGGAAATGCATCGATTTGAAGTACCGTAGACCTCACGTAGCATCATGTCTACGGCGTAGAACTTCAAAGCTACGAGGTCATCGAGAACATTCTACGATCTAATCTAGGCTTTCAATTTCCTTGTAATATGAAACAATCTATTGATTTTGGATGTATATCACTTCGTACTAGAATAACAATGTTATTTATAGGAAAACTTTTACCAGTTAGAATAAATGCCGGATTTACTTAGAAAATACTACCGTTTCAATTAATTCTATCTAATATTATAAATGTGAGTTTGTTTGTTTGTTTTATCACGCAAAAATGACGAGCAATAAGATGTTACTAGGCTGTACCCGCGGCTCCGCTCGCGTGGTCATCGGTTTTCACGTTTTAAGTCAAAGATCAAACTATGCATGCATCATGAAATTCTAAGTTGAACCAAGACTTTTAAAACAAAAGAAACCGCATTGATCAACATCCGTTCAGTAGTTTTTGCGCCCAACGCGTACAAACAGAAAAAAAATCCAAAAAAAAATGTTTTCAGTAACGTTTGTATAACGTACCCCAAGTATTTTTTTAAATATCTGCAATATCAAGTCATCAAGTCTCAATATCTTTCAAGGTCGTCTGGGTACACAGGTCACCATTCTAAGGGCATTCCTTGGGAATGGTGACCACTACTTTTAGGACTGTACCTCAGCTTACCATCAGGCGGGGTGCAGTCAATCCGGTGCACTAAATATAAAAAAAAATGTACAGACACAGTTGCTTTATAATGTAGGATAGATGCTGCTATTTCAAGAGTGTCTACCTCCCAACTAATCCTGAGAGGTAAAGCCTGTACCAGAGAGGTTACTAAGTATATGATAATAGATTCTATCAAACTAGAAACAGCTTGGTACGAAAACTTTCAAACAAAACATTGTTGGAGTAGGCACGGCCGTAACTTATGTTGTACTAGTTCCATTCTCTTGTGAACACGCTGTGTAACTATACAGGCTGTTCAGTTTGTTAACTATGTCATCAGACTTCAGGAGTTTGACAATAGATAACTGATTAAATACTTAATGTTATCACCTATTCATGACTATTTGATTCTCTCTCTCTCTCTAACATAAGAGTACTGCTCTTGTCAGTGGAGTAATCGCCACTCTTCTCTCTTTTCTGCCAATCCTTTCACCTCCTGATACGACCTAACTTGTCTTTTCCTTGACTTGCTGCATAAACGTTCTTCTGGGTCTACCCCTTCCTCTCTTTCCTTCAATCTTTCCTTTTATGATATCTTTTTTTTATTCTTTTTTGATTGCACTTGATAAATTCCTTCGTTCTCAGTCGCAATGCAGAAATCGATACCTCCCACGTATTCTGTGGTAACCCACAAAATTGGTATTTTACTTTTTTTTATCTAATCACCTTTTTATTCATAAATTTACGTGTTCAACATTTAAAAAGTTGAAAAATAGTTATATTTTAGGTACTTACAAAACGTATAAAGTTGTATCGTTACTAAGAAAACAGCGTAAACCGTTGTATAGACCTTCGCAACATTTAAAGCGAGAGAGGATGCGGGACACGCCAAGCGCTCGCGCCGTGCATGTGTCACATACAACAAGTTACCGCGGGCTCGCGTTCACACTAGACGTCACGCTGATTATGATAAAATTTTGTACAAAATTAATGTTTCCTCAGTATAATTATTTAGCTATTGAATAACAATATGGAAGGTACATAAAGAATTAAAAGTAGGGGCCGAAAACTTTGTGAAATGGTAAACTATGGAGAGAAATCCGTCGAAAATTACTCAGAAAAAGCAATGGAAAATCATAATATTCCCGTAAATCAAATAGAACTCGAAATTTTATGTAACTCAAGCCCCCGTAATATCACAGGTATTATTTAATTTCCAATATTCTATTCTATCTTGTTATTTTACTAATTATATGAGGATGAACCTGCCTAAACTGTTGTATAGATTACTTACAACAACTTACGTCGTAAAGTATACCTAAAACAATGTGGTATAAAAGACATACAACAATTTACGCTGTGGAATTATGACAAGTTATGTGTTTAGTAATACGTAAAACATTTTACTTTGGAATAAGTTACTCAAAATTATATTTTATGTTGACATAGTATATTTTACGTGGCTATGATGTTTTTTTTACTTACATACAACATTATTTGCCTAAAAAGCTTTCATTTTTTTTACTGCTGCGCAAAATCATTTGACTTTTTCATATTACCTACTTGCACAATTCATCTGATTGACCTTTCGTGCATTCCTTATCACTTAATTAGCCATAAATATAAAATTTATACTACCGATATTGTGCTGTTTCAGAGTCTACCTTGCCAATAAATTTAACGAATCTGAGATGAATGAGTTAGCTATTATCTTAGATGATGACATTTTTGACAATAAAATGGAACTATAGGTACTGAAAACGTTTTTAATTCAGCCTATATTGATACACCACATCCATCACCTACCTGTAGTTTAAATCATTTGGACTATGACTGTTACAATAATTTCTGCCCATATTACATTCAAAAAGAGAATTTACTAACACTAAATATTTCACCCCAGCCATCACCAGGTGAATTTAGCAGTTCCACTCTACAAGTAAATAGCCCACTATCAGTGATATCGAACAGTCCGACTGCTTCAATACACCGTCCACGCCGTGCAAGGAGAGATAAAGGCAATATAAGGCAAAGGCACGTAAAATAATGGTTAGATGTAAAAAGGAAAGTTTTAAGAAATTCGGGAAAGGAGTATGTTGCTAGGAAAGGTAAAATTCAGCCAGAAAGAAAAATGAGCCCAGTGTCGGTCAAAATGTTTCTATAAAATAAGCGAAGGAAATCGGAGGAAGATTTTCGAAAGTTTTTGGGGACTGATTGATCGTGAGAAACAGTGGATTTATGTAGATAATTTGGTAAATAAACAAAATAAACGTAGAGTCTATACAGACACAGTATCAAGACGTAAATACACTTTGAAATATTCGTGACCAGTTGCTGATGGGGATATTATAAAACATGTTCAAGTATGTAAAAACACTTTTAAGCACCATATCGGTTTGTAATCAGGTAGTTAACAAGGCGTTAGAAAAGATTGATGTAACAACGGGGGTTATAATCCCTGATAAGAGGGGAAAACATTCAAATCATCCACTTAAAATGACTAAATCGGTCAAAACCAGCGTGTGTGACCACCATCAAAAACTTGCAACCTTTTGAATCACATTACACCAGACAAAAATGCCATGACAATTGCTATTAACACCAATACGTAGAGGCGTCAAAGAAATAGCGTGGGCTTAATATCTCCCCTTTACCCCAACCATCTACCCATATCAAAGGCAAAATATGATATGGTATAATATGACTTAATGAACCTTTGTAACAGTGGGCTAATCCCAGGTACATACCTATATCACGATTTTTTTCAAGAGTCTATGCCCATGGTGAATCTTCTGATTCTGAATAGCCCTAAAAAATTATTTTTGGTTGTTACTCAATTTTTATTGTAACCGGAGTTACAAAAAATCTATTTTTAGAGTGATTTATTTTTAGTTATTAATGTTTACTTAGAAACTGCCGAAGAGTGTAGTTTATTAATTATTGCTTAAAAGCAACCCTCCGATAGTACTTTGATTTTTTGTTTATTTTTAATTTTGATTCACTGTGATTTTTGATCTATTTCATTATTATTTGTAATGTTATTGTAGAATATCAATGTTGCATTATAATAAATAAGTTCCTATACTTAATGAAAACTTTCTATTGTTGTAATATGTATAATACTCAGTTATAATTATTTTTCTAATGTTTAACTTAATTTATAATAAAACTAATATTTTTTATATAGGTACCTACTTTCTATTTTCTATGTCCAATAAATATTACCTATCACACATACTACCTTAATATATTTAGTTATGATCAACGTATACTATAGTAATTAGCACATACAATTGAATGCAACATTTGTTTTCCAGTGTAAGTTGTTGAAAGTATCACATACAATATTTTTCTAAGTTACACAACGCTGTAAAATGTCGTATGAACAAAATCTCAAAAACGGGGGATATTTCTATAAAATATCTTTTGCTGTAGTTACAAGTACCTTAATTTATATATACATACCGAATTTTATAAACATGTATTAAAAAATGACGATTTTATTTCAATTTATATCTTTAGAATGCTCTACTGTAAAATTACGGTTTTGTGGTTACAACAACTTACGTGGGAGGTATCGAAATGTTTCATATGTCAACAAATTGGACAAACCATACATTATTTCAAAACTAATAACTTTCATATAACACTTAGGTGGCAGACGAGCACACGGCCTACCTGATGGGAAGCGGTCACTGTGGCCTATGGACGTGTGCAATAAATGTTATGGGATAAAAAAGTGCCACGGGGATGAAATTATGTCACGGGTGAAACCACGGAATTATATCCTGATTAAACACAAAGATTACTTTTTATACACAGGCAAACCGGCATTGCGTAGCTAGTGAATAAAAAATTAGATCAAAGGTATGAAAAATACCTTTCCTCCATTCCATAGCACCATTCGATGTGAATCGTGCCGCTCTGAAAAATTCCGATTGACACATGATACGAATTTTTCAGGGCGGAAAAACGTGTATCTTCAGGTTACCTTTCACATTTCCAAATACGGGGTTTGCTTCTACATAAGCCCTGTCTGAAGGGCCAATTTTTGAAATAAAAATATATTCAAAATCCAAGCTGAATCTAGTCGATCTTTGTGTTTAACCAGGATAATGTTAAACAAAAAGCGATGGTAGCTGAATGGATAAGGACGCGGCCTCTACTCAAAGGTTTCGAGTTCGAATCCAGCCGGACAACACCAATGTGAATTTCACTTTGTGGAATTTATATGTGCTAATCACATAATTTACCATCTGCTGACGGTGAAAAAAAAACATCGTGAAGAAACCCACATGTCCTAGAAAAAATTCTAAGGACATGTCCGATCCACCAACCCGCATTAGGCCAGCGTGTGTGGATTAAGGTCTAAACTCGCTTTTAAACGAGCTCTCTCGTTAGAGGAGAGGAGACCCGTGCCCAGCAGTGGGACATAAATGGGTTGCTATCACTGCTGCAGCAGCTATCACTAGTCGATCACAGGTCAATCTCCCAAATATAAAATACGTATTATGTTGGTTTCAAAAATGTCTTTACTAATCTAATCTAATGTAATAAATGTGAAAGTTTTAGAAGATTTTCAAATGACTAGATATTTGTTCCCCAATCAAGATCTAACGGCTGAACGGATCTCGCTGATGTTTCTGTACAGAGATAGATCATAGTTTGGAATAACACCTAAACTACTTTTTATCCCTGGTACCTATGGGCTCCTATGTTCAGGTGGCTTCATTACGCTGAGCGGGCATCGAACACGCGCACCTTAATATAGCAGTAAACTTTCTACCATCACGCTCCATTAGCCACAAATACCTTTTACAAAATAATATCAACTTCAAAACAAACTTCATTTACTGATATAATAATATTACTTTAGCAACTAACTTTCATACAAAATTACCTATTTTCGCAGAATTCAATATATAGTTATTGTTTGGCATTACAATCAGTATGTTTGTCGATATCCTATATCAATTGGTGGCGGACTGAGGTAAATATTGGTCTCTATTGATGGACTTTCTCGTAATAAAATTGATATTATATTTTATTACTTCAGTTCGGCTTTGAAAACTGATTCCCCGAGTACGGTTCTGGATATAACTTATCGGAATTTCCTGATTAAGTTACAAATGATTATTTTTATACTACTTAGGTGGTAGACAAGCACACGGCACACCTGAGGGAAGCGGTCACCGTGGCCTATGGACGTGTGCAACACCCGGGGTGTCACACTCGTGCTGCCGACTCTGGGGGGGGGGGTTAGGCGAGGTGAAGGGGGGAATAGGGTTTGGGGAGGGGGGAGTTTGTGAGCTCTGACTGCCCTAGTCACTGCCGGGAACACAACACGATTATGGTTATTATGGCCGTGGTGTTCTGTAGGGCGGAGGTATGTACTCCAGTTGGACTGCTCATTCGGATGGGAGATACCATCGTGTCGTCGTTTCGAGCATCTAGAACGGGTCCAGGTAGCTCAGTTGGTCAGAGTATTCCCCCTGTAAGGGACTGGTCGCGGGTTCAAGTCCCGTCCTGGATGATCATTTTTCCGATCAGAAAATTATTGTAAATAGTTAGCATGCAATTGCTTAAAATTTCATTCAAGTGTCCTACCTCCTCGTAATTCGTCGTTTAATTGTGTAGTGTTGGTATTATTCTCATGATTTCTTTGATTTTCGGTACTTCAATGGACTTACACTGATCAAACTATTAAATACACCTTAGAACTGACCCACCCCTAACCGTAATTACTGTTTTGAATAAGATTAAGACGAGTACGAACCAAGAAAGTTTGAAATCATTTAATCAACTTTGGACTAAAATTAAATTTAAATTTGAAACCAGCGTTTGTTATTGTTCAGAGAAATTGCAAAGTGAACGATTGCAAAGTGACGAGGCTCCAACAGGACCAGGGGTGTCAGTCTTGACATTTATCGCAACGCCTTAGCTACCGAATTCGGTCGCTAAACTCGTAACAACGCGAAGATAACGATATTTGGTAGTCTCTACTTTCCAAACTAACGATTTTCGTCGGTACCTATCTTAACGAATATCAAAGCAAACTTAACGATTTATCGGTATCTCTATATTGCTGACCATCCTAAAATGTACAGAATACCGTTTGACGCCAGAATCGTTACTGCAACCGATGTTTGTCGCTATCTTAACTTGCGATTTCGGTAGCAAAGTCGTAGCGAGAAATGTCGAGACTGCAGCCCCAGATAACTAATTAGCCTACAAAAGGACTGCAGTAGATTCATCTCCGTCATAAATGATAAATCATGCAATTTGAAATTGAAAAAAATAGCTGAAATGGGTTGAAAATTTCATTTAAATATATTGTAATAATGACATGTTAATAATAAAATAAAGTCAGAATATGACTTATAAATAATTTAATAAATAAATAAATATAAATATTCTACGACATTCCCTAGACCCGAAGTAAGCATAGTTTAACTAGCTTGTGTTATAGGTTCTAGAATGCTGATAAACATACTTGTATATTTTTTTTGTAAATAAATACTTATTATACATAGAAACACCCAGACCAATGCAAATAGACATATTCATGCATACAAATATTTGCACTGAGCGGGAATCGAACCCGCGCCTCATGCGTAGCAGTCGCACGCACTACCGCTACGCCACAGAGGCAGTCAATATTCTTATAAATCTAATTAATTAAGAACGAGATGTAAGCTTCATTTCGAGTTATATACACAAAGACAATCCTCCACAGCGATGGTCTTCGAGAAATACTTCGCTATGGTAAGGTAAACATTATTTCTACATTTCTCGAGGCTATAATAAGCTTTGCAAATCAAATTATATCCTCAATTAGAGACAGGATTGTTGACATGTCCCGTTACTCTTGGGACTTGTCATTTTCATACAAATTTTGTCTTTGCCTTTACGCATTTTGTCTGCGGCTTACAAATAGCCCCAAGTGAATAAAACGTAGAATTATTAAATGAATATTATAATTAATAATTAAAAGAAATATGGCCGTAAGCAGTCTGCTGAACAAGTTAATAAATAATGTTTACATAAAAATGAATTTTGAAATATAAATTGATTCTTCTTATCTGAAGAAGACATGAACAGGCTGGGTATTTGTTAATCATTTAGTGACGGAACCACACTTCGCTATTCGCTATTCGCCTTTATAAACGTGTATACAACGAAGTGGGGAAGGTCTATTCCTGTATATTTGCTTTTTCGCACGAATATTCGCCTTAGTCGCTCTTACATGAAGAATTGTGAAGGTTTCAGTCGTTTATAAGAATTTTGTCGAATACATTATAGGCGAATAGTGAATAGCGAAGTGTGGTCCCGCCATAAGCTTTTATGTAGAAGTTCGGTAACAACTATAATTGAGTGACTTTTTAACAAGGTTGAAACTTGGGCGACAATGGGAGGTGTTAGGTTTTTTATTTTTGTTACGGAATTTCTTGACTCGGTCCCATCAAAGCCCGCGATAAAAGCTATACTATAGCTTAAAAGTTATTTTCGAATGTCCGTATCTAGTTATTAAGAACTTTTAAGAAAACAGAAATTGCTCTTCAAAAACAATTTTTTTTTTATATATAGGACACGTCAAAATGACTCTACCTCGCCTGATGGTAAGCGAAAGGCAAAGTCTCAGGACTGGGTCATCACCACATATACACCGGTAGTGCTACAGTGGTATATATACTTATACTAGCTGTTGCCCGCGGCTCCGCCCGCGTGGATGTCGAAATCCGTTTCAAAAACTATCCTATCTCTCAAGTTGGATCGAACTGCACATGGTGTGCGAATTTTATTATAATCGGTTAAGTGGTTTAGGAGTCCATTGAGGACAAACATTGTGACACGAGATTTATATATATTAAGATTATGCGAGATCCCATATCACCAGAGGAAATATTGGCAGTAACATGAAGGTATCTAATGGAAGGTAACTTCGAAAGGCTAAACAGAGGTATGTAACTTCATCAACGTTCATGTGTCATGGCTTTCTACGAAACAAACGTGGCGGATTAGGTACAAACAACCTCACCTTAACCACATCCAATTTGCCTGATGGAAGTACTCGCGAAATCTTTCATTGTTCTCTTAATTCATTATTTAGGGCCTACACATACCATCGTTAATTTACTTTTGCAATATAATGACTATTTTAGTATCTAATTACGTTGAGACTATGTATGTATAAACATACGGACAGAACGTATAAGAGACAGTGTCACAATCATGACAGCAGGTAACTGTGTGTGAGGGAATTCGATAACGGTTATTGTCACTACGGTTTTTATACCATTTAACTACGCAAAACATGCTGTATTTTTAACCGACTTCAAAAAAGGAGGAGGTTCTCAATACGTACGCTATTTTTTTTTGTATGTATGTTACGCGATAGCGGCGTCAATTTATTTGGATGGATTTTTATTTTTTTTTTGTTTGAAAGAGGCTACTTCTGTAGTAGTTCCATATCCAGGGTATCAGGATCTGATGCTGGGATCTTGGGAAAATCAAGGGGAAATCATCAAATTTACGGCAAAAATTCTGTTATTTAAACGTAGTTATAGTAATTATTTCATATGCTTTTTTATACCAGATAAGCACGGTACCGTAGTGGTGACCCCCGATCCTGAGACTTTATCTTTAGCTTTCCATCAGACGAGGTGAAGTCATTTTGACGTGTCCTAAGAAAACCGGCTCACTTGCTGTATTTTGTCTTGTACGATAGTGCGAAATCCTTTATGTTTAAGTCCATCTCACCCTTGACCAATTTTTTCCCAACAATATCTCCACATTATAGCCTGTCCTTTAAGCTATCGATCAAGTAGCAATCACCTAATATAATCAACTAGTATAACTTGACCCTCGTCAAACTATGGCTATACGTAATTCAGTGCGATTTATAAAAGGCAATTAAGGCGAGGGATCATCTTGTGCTGGTGTTGTTTTTATATTGATTGATTATGATACACACTGCTCAAATATTTGACAAACATTTCGTTGATTTGTTACTGTAAATGGGATAGTTTTACACTATGTAGTGATAGCCCAGTGGTTTAAATGATGTAGTTACGCAATGATGGTCCAAATTCGAATCTGGTTCACGTTGCGTATATCACACGGGTGGTGTCGCGAGTAAAAGCTAGTACGAAATAAGTTACTTATAACCATATCAAATAAAATTGAAATATTTGTTTGTATGTTATTAATGAATGCGTATGAAGGTATAGACGATTCATGTAAGTAAACATCTTCTATTTCACGAAGGCGGTTTAGCTGTCATTGTAGTAAAACATAATATACACATTGCTTTAAAAAATGAATTACTTGCAATGCAATTATTGTTCTACTAACTGCTACATGAATTTCTTTTGGCGTGACATGAACTTTCGCACACACATGTACGCGTATTTACAAGACACAGGTACTACTATTTAATTGTTTACCCGCCTTCGTGAGATTGAATATTATTATCATCCTATACAAAAAGACACTTCGTTTAATGTTTTGTCTGTCTACCTGTTTATTCTGGGTAATCTCCGAAATAACTGGCCTGATTTCGAAGAAATTTTATACATACTTGATATAGGACGTAACTTTGCCTAATTTATTTTAGAAAAGTTGTTAGCGAAAAGAAAATTAAAACCCAATTTAAATTCCACGCGGTCTATCACAAACCTTAAGGTTATGCAATCACACACTTGAATCTTTCTTTCATCTTAAATATTGTATGTTGTAAAAACACGTCGCAACATCCGTACGGTTAAACATAAGAGCTTTCATCATTCGTTTACTTAATTCTTTGATCATTCGTTTCATAGGATGCACGCTTTCCGTCCTATTTAATGTCAACATAAGCTTGAAAGATGAAAATTGTCTGCACAGTTGTTAAAGAAAACATTTGGCTACAAGGTACTTGGTTGAAAAGATCAGGGGCTTTACCACAAACTCTTAAAGCAATATTTTCTCAATATTACCTACTTAAATTTCCAAGTGTGAATTGGACCATCGACGTCGGAGACGAAGGAGTTGGAAATATATTTTTATTTTTTTTTTATGTCGGTCACGTCAACATGACTTCACCTCGCCTGATGGTAAGCTGAGGCAAAGTCTCTAGAATGGGAGTCACCATTGCAAACACCGATAGTGCCAAAATGGTGGCTCTCAGCTTGACGGCCTCATCAAATGCTTTTACACGCCCCGCTTAAAGGACCCGGGACTGTATGAGGAAGAAAACACGTGAGCTGGTAAAGAATTCCAGGTTTTGATGGTGCGGCAAAGGAAAGAGGCACCGAACCGCTTGGTTCTTGATGGAATTGTTTGCACCATATGAGGGTGGTATCTCAGCCTTGCACGTGTTGTTCTGTATAGGAATGGAAATAATAAATAATAAATCAACTTCTCTCTTTATCAAAACAATAGATTCAAATAGGCAAACTAATTATAATAGAGATAGGCACCACGTACACAAATATGGGTTCTAAATGAGCTATATTTGATTTCACGACAGAAGCCCCTAAATTCACGGCAATTAACCCCAGTTAACACGATCCACACTGCAGATGGCTCCACTTATCACCTGTAAACTATCTAACATTACAGCACGTTCATTTTGCCAAAT
Source organism: Lithosia quadra (assembly GCA_963576445.1). Lineage (NCBI taxonomy): Eukaryota > Metazoa > Arthropoda > Insecta > Lepidoptera > Erebidae > Lithosia > Lithosia quadra. The sequence goes on from OY754896.1 coordinate 9,279,786, forward strand.
ACTACACAATAATGCATAATATACTAACGTAATACCGCATTCCAAAAGTATCTAATGGTGGAATCACACTTCGCTATTCGCCATTATTCACGTGTATACATCGAAGTGGGGAGGGCTTATTCGTGTATATTTGCTTTATTCGAATTTTCACCTTAGTCACTCTTCTATGACGATTTGTGGAGGGTTTAGTCATCTATAAGAATTTCCTCGAATACATTGTGGTGTACAAATGTACATTCGTCCATATTTAGTCTTAAGATATCTATGTAAGCTGACGTCTGAAAATGCAGCAGTGGAGTTTGTTGCGCCGTTTCTTCTCCACTAGCGCCTAGGAAGCGGTGGTAAACTTAGTATTAAGTAGTTTTTGACGTCAAAAAGATGTAATTACGTTGCACTATTTTGAAAAATAAAGAAATTGAAATTGAAATTGAAATTGAAATTGAAATTACAATATAGGCGAATAGCGAAGTGTGGTTCCATCATTACATACATATAATTAGAAAGTCCCACAGTAATCAAAGCACTAAAACTATTTGCCAGAATTAGCCGACGATTGAGCAATCCGATAAAATGAGACACCCTTTTGTATTAGTGTTGGCTATCGATAGTCAACAAATCATTCAACTATCGATACGCCTATCGATGGTATCAATACTATCGATAGCTCAGAACGAGCTACCTACTATTGAATGACTGCAATACTATCGATAGTAATGTTACTTGCGAAGAATAAACACGATACTAGCGATAATATTGTTGCTCGCAGACTAGCAATAGTTTATTCTTCGTGAGCAACAATACTATCGATAGTATTGCACACAATCAATAATATTGCCTCGTTCTGAGACATCGATAGTGTTATCTGGGCCCGTAGCCAAGTGGCAAAAGTCTAAATCGCAAACGATCGCTAAGGAAACGTATAGATTAGGTCGACCAATCACACTCCAGCTCCTGATTCCGCCGCGGCGCGCGCATCGTACACCGGCGATGAGCTGGGATGTGATTGGTCGACCTAATCTATTCGTTTTCTAAGCGATCGTTTGCGATTTAGACTTTTTCCATTTGTCTACGGGGGCTGAGATGTTATAGATAACTATCGATAGGTCTATTGATAGTTTAGCTTTTTCAGGTGAAAACTATCGATAGTAAAACTATCGATATTCCGGCAACAATATTCGGAATTGCTTTAAACCCTTACAAATTGGATCTCGATACAATTACGACTGTTGAGTACGCGTTAAGTTTTAATTGTACAAAGGTTTTGTGAACATTAACCCTTTGTTACAGATAATTTGAAGTAGCAGAGATAGACTAGGAAAGTGGACCCATTTTTTATCGTATGGGAATCCCCATGGATACCGCCCCCTTTTTTTTTTTTTTCCGTGCGGAAATCCTCATGGATACCCACCCCGCGGCCAGCGGGGCAGGTTATGTCGGACTCTTACCGACTAAAACCGAAGCCACCGTGGGTGGTTATGTAGGAATCGAACCGACTAAAAGCGCATGCCGTCTCGATCTTAATTACCGGGGCGTAAGCTTACCTAATAGGCATATCCCTCAGCAGCTGACCCCGGCCTATCTACGGTTTTAAGATGGCTCCCTCTATCCCCCGAAAGGGGGGTATAGGGTGACATGTGGCCGTCCTGTCACTTAACCGTCCGCGCGCGGACAATTAGCCCACCCCCCGCCTGCTCCCCGCTGTGCCCTCTGCTATTCAGAGGGACACGTGGAAAGTCTCAGAGCAGTCCTCCAGCCACTTCCACCCCGGCTGCATTAAATAGATCAGTTTGTTGGAATTTTAAGACTCCAACTACTTATAATAATATGTAATGAACCGATGGTGTAATGTACTCTCTGAACCGTAAAGAGGTCACCAATTTTATTTTACAAACGATTTTTTTTATGCTACGTAGGTACGGACTAGCATACGGCCCACCTGATGGGAAGCGGTCACCGTGGCCTATGAACGTGTGCAACACTAAGGGTGACACACACGTGCTGCCTACCCTGAAGGAAAGGGAGGAGGGTTGGGAAGGGATGGGGGGAGGCTAGGAAGGGGTACAGTGCGCTCTGGCTACCCTAGTTACCGGCGAGAACACAACACGATGGTTATTATGGCCGCGGTTTACTGTAGAGCGAAGCTACTACCCCAGTCGGACAACTCTATTCGGACGGGATATACCGTCGTGTCCTACCTACCTAACCTTTTAATTAGTTTTATGATGTACCATAAAAACATATTATCTTAAATAGTCATTGGCTTACCTTCTTGCCAATACAGCAGCCAAAACCCCGATATAATATAACTCTGCCTACCCAAGTTTGTTTCAGAAAAATGTAATTACAACCAAACCACACTATCCAATACTGTCCCCTCATAAAGACATCACGTAACAGTCCATACATACTAATAAAGATCGTTAAAAGAAATCTCCTTTTGCCATTGGTGCAAATCCCTTTTTATTACGTTACTGATCCCTAATAATCCCCGATGGAGGCCGGCTCTAGTGAGGAAAGCCATCTTTTTAATTGAATCGCACTAATTAGAGGATAGCCAATATGTGATAGAAGAAAAATCATTATAGGACACACTGGCTAGCCGACAATATTTTTTCCTTTCTAGAGGTTGAATTAGTTTACAAAACAATATAATATATTTTAATTAATTATTTGATTAGTACTATTCTCCGCTCGCTCGTGTGAAATACTATTCTAATTTCTATGATTCACAGGAACCTATTCATCGATAAAAGACCTATTCTCAGACTTACAAAAATACATAGGAAATTTAATAAGAATCGGTCAAGCCGCTTCAGAAGTCGCTCTCCTAAAAGCCAGCTAGGTCAATGCCTGACGCGCTTCTGCCTGCAGCCAATCGGGCTGGGGTGGGAGTGGCCTTCTAGAGGGCTGCTCCGAGGCTCTACACGTGTCCCTCTGACTAGGGCACAGTGGGGAGTGAGTGGGGGCGTGCTGATTGTCCGCGCGATGCCCATATCCAGGGTATCAGGATCTGATGCTGGGATCTTGGGAAAATCGAGGGGAAATCATCAAATTTACGGCTAAAGTTCTGTTTTTGATGCCTGTGTAGATAATAAAACCTCAAAAATAAGTACTTTTCTATTTCTGTACACTAAAAAGTAAAAAATAAAAAAATTACTACCTATATAAAACTGATTTCGCAAACTATCTGAATATATCGTAATAATATAAAAACACTTTTAAAACTAAAAATCCAATTCGCATACTTTTACAGCCATAGTGAAAACCTATGTCGTCTCGGTGCACTGAAATGTTCAGACCGGTTTTGTAGACTGTAAAGTTCATTTTAGCTGTGCTTTTATTAAAATAGCTTTTTTGTTCCCAGGTATCTACGTGTTAAGCTTTTGTGGTGGAGCTTAATAGCTTTTTGGAGAGATTTAAGGACTGTGAAACAGGTATGTGGTTTTTCTTTTTATTTTTAATAAAGCTTCGTTGTTTTGGCTCTTGAATATATTGTAGAGTAGGAGAGAAGCTAAATGTAAATCTTTTTTATTCAAGATAAACTTACTTTTGACCTCCATCTCACCTAGTGGTAAGCTTCGATGTGATCTACGATAACACGTTTGAATCTACCTATATTAATATTATGAAGAGTTTGTTTTTTTTTAATATACCACTTAAGTAGCAGACAAGCACACGGCCCACCTAATGGGAAGCGGTCACCGTGGCCTACGGACGCGTGCAATACCAGCGGCATCACACTCGCGCTGCCGACCCTGTAAAAACCTTCTAATGCCGTTCTTGAAGAACCCCATATTTTAGTCGCTAGGCAAAACCACGGCAGGGAGATCATTCCACAGCCTAAGCGTGTTGAAAGAGCTTATCTGAGGAATTATTAGTTCGAATGGGAAAAAGTATTTATGTGTTAGATAGCCCGTTTATCAAGGTAGGTATCCTCGGGAATTTTCGCAAGAAATAAATGGTTGGTGAACCCATCAGACAGAATCTGTTAGCCGCAGCATAAGGAAAAAGGAAAAATACGCAATCAAATATTCCATCTTCCACCTTTAACATTAAAATCAATCATTTTTCTTATTAACTACATCCTGTAAATACACGTGCCACGTGTAAGTACAGAGGTGGCCAATATCCTACCCGGATTGTAGCCGGATATGTAGACTGAAAGGCTAATGAACCGGGTATAGTATACGATTGGAGTTCAATAGCTTTAATCAAATATGTATAAAATGGATGGTTTTAATTCAGAATTTACTTTTTTTTTATATAGGACACGCCAAAATGACTCTACCTCGCCTGATGGTAAGCTAAAGGTAAAGGTAAAGGTAAAAAAATGTAAAAAAAGAAAAAAAAATCAGATTTACGAGTGGTTTTTCAGGAGATAATTATATCTTTTAATTAAATATCTCATATCTCATACCCTCCCCAATCCATGCTGCTCATCAACCCACCAGCGTAGGAAGAGTCCCATTAGGTGGGTCGTGTGCTTGTCTGCCACATAATTGTATAAAAAACAGCAGCTTGTTTTAACATAATAGTACTTGGGTTATGCTATATGAACGATTCTAAACAAAAATTTTTTTTTTCAATTATCGTCTTTATTCTTTTTGTTCCTTGCCACAAATGTGCGCGATTGACGCACAAACTTCTAAACTTTTGATGCAGTTTTTTTGTTTCAAGGGTCTTGGTCAGACTTAAAATCTTACGTACCTATATTTGATCACAGACGGTGCAGTAGAACCGGAGATAAGGTCAAAAAACGCAAAAACCGGGCATGACTACACTATAATGTAGCTATTACACAATATTAAAAAAAATACTAAACATAATTATTTTTTATACCTACAAAAAAATATATTTTGTCCACTGTAAAAAATATTACGACATGTCAACCTCAGCATTTCGCATTGTATCACAATTACAGTATAATTACATTCAACGCACACATCAAGAGGATTAAATATATATTCCTGTTTCCTTAGGGGACTAAGGACTTTGATTTTTCTTTTGTAAACAAACGTTTTCCTGTTGATGTATTTTTCGTTGTAAATTAATAACCGAATGAGGGAAAACAAATCGTATTTGCCGAGAAAATGAGTTTGGTTTCCAATGAAATTTGATTTGTTATAGCCAGCATTTCTATTTATTTGTTCAACATAGATTTTGTTGTCTCCTTTCGTCCTATTGTCCTCAAATGATTTAATATTTTCAAAATATTTAATTGTACCTTCCTGGATCAGGGATTCGAGTGATTTTTTTTATGTTAACATTACTTCATCTCGCCTGATGGTTAGTAGTTAGAAGTTAGAGGTAAAGTCTCAGGATCGGGGGTCACAACTACATACATCGATAGTGCCATAGTGGTGGCCCTCAGCTTGACGGCCTATTCAAATGCTTTTTCTAATAAGGTAATGAATGATCCAGGACGAACTAATACTTTTTATGCCACTTAGGTGATAGAAAAGCACATAGCCCACCTGATGGGAACCGGTCACACTTGCGCTGTTGACCATGTAAAAACCTTCTAATGCCTTTTTAAAGAACCCCATTATATTCCACACTAACCACTATGTCAGCTCATCATTTTGATATTTAAAGCCAAGATCTTAACAAAATATCACCAGTTGGCTTTTACCTGAACAAATTGATTAATAGCTCTCGTTACCCCATTAGGTAACAAGCCCGTGTTTCTAGGTACACAATGGCCTAGCATGAGTTATGTTCTTACCCTAGGCAAGCCGCTATATGGAAAGCAACGTGGGGCTATATTTCATGAAATAGGAATTATCTAGTCCGCATTGTAGCCTTTATTGGCTTGTGCTAAATGTATAACCCTAATTTGTATAATATTTCCGTTTGTTCATTAATTTAGTCTTTCATTCGTTTCATTCATTTGTTTCATAAATGAATGAAATAATGAATGAAAGAACAAATAAAAGTTTTTTTTATTTGTTATTTTATTTATAACTTGCGACCCGGGACCCGGCTTCGCCCGGGTGTAAATTCCAATTTTCCAATAAAATATAGCCTATGACACTCACAAATGACGTGGCTTTCTATTGGTGAAAGAAATTTTAAAATCGGTTCAGTAGATCCCGAGATTACCCCTTACAATTTAACAAATATACAAACACAAACTTTACCTCTTTGTAATATTAGTATAGATTTCATTCACTTGTTCTTTCATTCGTTCTTTTATTCGTTATTTCATTCATTCTTTCACTCGTTCTTCCATTCATTCTATACTCATGAATCTATAATAATCTACATGTCCTTAACACGATAATGGAAAAATTTGAATACCAGTATTGTGTGTGGTTTTCTATCCGATTGTAAACGCACAATCCATGAAAATTTACCTGGTTCACGCCAATATTTTTAGCTGGTATCACAACCGAAAAATATGGCGAAATGTGGGTATAGATGTCTACCCTTTCGGGAATATCTACTACTAACGGATGTGTGTCCGAGTATATATTTTTGGTAAATTATTCCTTGCAAACAGTATAGTTTATGTTATGTTAAGATTATAGGGAAAAGAGGATATTGCCTCAGGCTCTCTAACCAACCGGACAAAGTGAGTTGGTATTCGGAACACACACGATATACTTGCTTGCTATTCTTTTCATAGCTCAACTAGCCTTATTATATTATTCTAATGACTAGCTGTTGCGGCGGCTCCGTTCACATGGATGTCATTTATCGCTCGTGGACTTTCATCTATTACTAGCTTTTGACCGCGGTTTCGCTGGCGTGGAAGCCAGTATCGCCACCAATTCAACGACTCTCCACTCGACTCTCCACTCCTCCACTCCCTAAGTTGTATAAAACAAAAAAAATAAACAAAGTCTAGATAGCGATGTTTAATACTTTCTAAAATATTTTTTTACCAACATACCTACCATTTTGTACGTATTTAAGTGTTTATAAATCGCACATGTAATCCGCCCCTAACACACACTTCCTCGATTACCCTAAGCCCAAAGTCATGGCAAACAATTAATTAAAATGCAAAGCTTTGGCTTCGAACCTATTATTATTAAGCAAAGATATACCCGGTTTCACTGTAACCCGGCCGTAAAATGTTCTCAGATCAACAAGAGCTCTCGTTACACACCTATTTTTACAGAACGAAGCTCATGTTAAATTGGTGATGGTAACCAAGTAAGAAGAGCTCTAGTAGTGAAGAAAATGTTTAGTGGTAGGGGTTTTGGTGTGGAGTGTGGATTTGTGGCTTAGCATAAGAAATATTGGCATCACGCAAGCAGATTTAGGTGAGCACGTATAGGTTAAAACTAGGTTAGGAGGTTAATGGATTTTGGTATTTTTTTTACAACAAAATTATCAAACAATTTATTATTAAATAGTAAGTACTTATGTGATTAGTCAATACAGTCTTGATTTGTCTCCTCTTTTCTTTTTACCATCTCTACCATGATGCCGCATCCCAGAAGGCTTTTTTAAATTTGCGAGTATGCCAAGGTTTGTTTCTCCTGAACAAAACTTTGCATACTTGTAACTTTCCCTTTCCTTAGTGTTGCACACGTCCAAAGGCCACGGTGACGGGTCGGTGACCACTTCCCATCAGATGGGCCGTGTGCTTGTCCGCCACGTACGTGGTATAAAAAAAAAGGTAAAATCGCCTACCATATCGCTGTATATTGCAAATTTTCAAGCTGGCTCTGACCGCAATAAGTGCATTACGGATATAGTATTTCTGCCCTTTATTATGGGGTTTTCCCCAAGCACCGCGGAACCCAATGATAATAAAAAGACTTTGTCGCACTGCAGTGTCAGCCGGCCAGCGGGCGATTTTACGAGCAAACCTCCTTTTGTTGAAACAAAACATTATTATGTTAGAGTTTTTTTTAGATATTTTATTTCCATTTATCGTGTACGAAAAGGGTTCTTGCACTGTCGGCTAAAATCTATTATCTAAATCTACATATATTATAATAAAATGATAGGAAAGTCAAAACTGTACCTACATTGAATTTTAAAAAGAATACCTACTTGGAGTGTGATATATAATCGATACCGTGCCACTCGATAGATTAATGCTGAATGTGTGAACGAAAGCCCATGCCATGGCTTTTACTCGACATGATAGCTAGATCGAGTAAAACCGTATGTGAGTGAGTACCCACCTTAATTATCTCTCCCACAAACAACCCACCTCGCAGATTTCATATAAAATTATCTGACGGCACAATTTTTAATATCCTACGAAGTTATCGGGGTGAAATTAAAAAGTTAATGAGTGTCCGCGTGCCTGAATGCCGCTGGCTTCATCGAGAAGTGGAATACCATCACGACACGAAAGGATTATAGGTGTAGGCAGATTAATTAATTTTTTATTTCGATTGCTAATGTCAATAAAATTGGTCAGAGTATTCATCCTATAAGAACTAATAACGAGTTCATTTCCCGTCCTAGATGTTCACCTCAAAGTATGAGATAGTTAGGTATTTTACAAAATTCGTTCACGCGGGCGGAGCCGCAAGCAACAGCTAGTGTTATTATAAAAAAACTGTGAATTCATTTTATTTTAAACTACAAGTTAAATGTATTTTGTAAGGATGCATACACATTTGGCGAATTAAATTTGATTATTTTAAAAAGTGCTCTGAAAAAGTGCTAAAGGCAAACCACTGTCATGCCACTGACACTCTAAAAATTCTTTTTAAATTGTAGACTTTGCCGTTATACTTATACAGTTAAATTCTACAATCAAATGAAAATAACTCATTTAAATTTTTCATTCGCTCTACAAGATATCATTTAATTTCAAATCAAATCAATTTATTGCGATATATGGGTACACAGGTTACAGGCAATACATTTAAGTTGAACCATATTTCAGCCAGATTGGCATGCAATAACTTTTTTAGACTTTAAACCGATAACAGTGAAGTGCAAAATGAAATGGTATTTTTGGAGTGTCAGTGGCATGACATTGGCTTGTTTTATTAGAATCGAGGCTCTGCATAGTTACCGCTTCTGTCAGTATTCGATTTATCGCAACTCAGATAACACTGAATCCATTCGATTACGAAGTAACGTGAATACGTCATAGCTGAATAGCTTTCGCATTTAAAACGTACGGTTCACGCATGGAACATGGCATACACACTGGCGTCGCATAAATAATAACTATAACCGATTATACGTGGTAATGGTGCATACAGTGAGTGTTCTGTAGGCACGCGTATTTGTAGAACATTCGCCAGATGTGAATACACCCTTATGTGTGCCCCAAGCTTTTAATAAACAAGATTGCTTTTAATTAAGTAGTGTTAGCGGGAGTTATACAAGTTGTTTCACACAATTTTTGTTGAATAGTTTCATGCAAAACATGCAATTTTTAATGTGAGATTTTTCTTGTAATTGCTTTTTTCTACTCTTTCGCTCGCTCCATATATATTAAAAATGAACCTTAACATACTAAATCATTTTGTCTTTGTTCAAAATCACATTGTTAGCTTAATTATGGGTTCTACAATATTCATATACATATAATTTCAAAGGAAATGCGAACGGAATATGCTTTTCATTGTGTTCCTGTTAAATTAACCGATGTTATATAGACTTGGTTAATTATTACTTTGCTTGCTTTTGCCTCTGGGTTCGCTTGCTCAGTGTATATATCAAATTGAATGTTAGAACGTAGACTGAATAATTTTTATATAAAGGCAACCGTATTTTTTTATTCATTGCAATGGTCTGGGTGTTTCTATGTATAATATGTATGTCCCGTCCCGTCCCGTTCCCGTCCGAAATGAGCTGTCCGACTGGGGTAGTACCTCCGCCCTACAGAAGACCGCGGCCATAATAACCTAGAGTTGTGCTCCCGCCGGTAAGTAGTGTAGTCAGAGCTCACTGTATCCCTCCTCCTCCCATCCCTTCCTAACCTCCCCACCCCTTCCTATCCCCCACTTCCCTTCAAGGTAGGCAGCGCGTATGTGACACCCTTAGTGTTGCACACGTCCATAGGCCACGGTTACGCTTCCCATCACGTGGGCCTTGTGCTTGTATGCCACTTAAGTAGAATAAAAAAATGGCGTGGGGTATTCGATTCTGACATAACCACCCTCACTGGCCAGCGGGGGTGATATCCATGGGAACAATAAAAGAAGGGCTTCGCGCAAAGAAATTAAGGTTTACGCAGAAAAAGTCGCGTGCAGTGCTAGTATTAAAATAAAGCCTAATATTACACGCCTGAATAGAACTAGTAAAGCCTCGATACTCAAAGGATATCAAAAAATGTAGTGATGTGCTATGAATCGAATCCCGGGAATATGGAATGCTCAATAAATCAAATATGATACCTACTTTTATTATTTGTCACAAGGTTTTATTGTTCCGAGGTGGCGGCGCGCGAAAATCCCCCTTCTCCCCCCTTTTGGGGTATTATGGGGACACCGTGGTTCCCAAACCCTAAGGTGGCCGTCTTGAAGACGGAGATGGCTTGGGTTAGCCAGGCTTCTAGGGAAATGTATTTTGGGCCACATTACACCCCAGAGCTAAAAGACCAGAGACAGCGTGCGGTTTCAGTCGATTCGATTCCTGGTTGCGGTATCTGTGGGGATTTCAGTAAGAAAAAAGATATTGTTTACAAAAAATGTGTATAAATGTGCAAAAATAGGTGTGGCTTTTCCCTCATGGTTGGGAAGTCCGACGGCAGTCGCTACTATAAAAGTCAAAACCGCTTGAGACCTGAGGATCATTGCCTTAACCTTTAAAATGAAAAGTAAACCGAAATCATCATCATTCTCTGAACCTTTTTCCCAACTCAGTTAGGGTCGGCTTGCCAGTCTAACTGTGATGCGGCTGAACTTCGATATTTTCCGTGGAGCGACTGCCATCTGACCTCCACAACCAATGGTCATTATGACCAATGGCGATATCGAAGTTCCAAGTTAGACTGGTTGGACTTTTGTGGGCTCCAACTACCCGTAACGACTGCCAAATATGTTTGTATGGCAACCGGGACCGACGACTTAACGTGCTTTCCGAGGCACTACTTTAATTGTAAGCCGAAATAAAGAGATGTAAAATTATAAATGTAAACAAAAAACAGTTATGGAATTTTAAATGAAATTTTTTAAATGTTACAAAGAGTAAAACGCGTTTCACGGTCACGAATGCATTTAAACCAGGATCAAAAGAATGTCAGCCATCTGACGTGGATTTAAGTTTGTACTGAACCCGACAAGGGGTTTACAATTAATTCATATTTTAACAAGGTACCTATATAATTATGAAAAGCCTCTTCTGTGGTGTAGCGGTAGTGCGTTTGTTTGATATCAAGGTTCGATTCCCCCGAAGTCAAAGTCAAAGTTAAAGTCAAAAATCATTTATTCTGTATAGACCATTTTAACCGGCACTTACAAAACATCAAAATTATATATATTTAAAACTAGAAGCAAATGGACCACCGGTTTGAAACGCGGCCCAGACCTGAGAAGACTCCGGCCAGAAACTCAGCGGACTGTTTTTTTTTGGTCTAATCCCGAGGGGATTATCTTGAAGCCGGAGATGGCTGTGTCAGCCGAATTGCAAGGAAAATGATTTTTGGACCACCTCACACCCCGACGCTAGAAGACCCTAGACGACATGCGATTTTAATAGGTTCGATTCTGACTTAACCACCGGAGACGAGGGTAGTATTCGTGGGGATTTCCGCACGAAAAAAACAGTTCGATTCGCACTCAGTGCGAATATTTTGTATGCTGTTGTTTATTATATTTAGGGCCGGCAGCGCGAGTGTGATGCCCCTGCTGTTGCACACGTCCGTAGGCCACGGTAACCGCTTTCCATCAGGTGGTTCGTGTGCTTGTCTGCCAGCTAAGTGAAATAAAAAAATATTTTTATAACATTGGACTGGGTATTTTTATGTATACCTAATGTGTAGGTATGTTTCTTATTCACAAAAAGTATATAAGTACATTTATCTGCAATCTAGAGCCCATAACACAAGGTAGTTAAACTATGCTTAGGTACTTTGGGTCTAGATAGCGCTGTATAGAATGTCTTAGATTATTTATTAATTGTTCTTATCAAGTCGTAGCTCCAAACTCCATTTTAAAAACAAAAAAAAACATTGTAATATGAGTAAAACAAAAAATACTGTATTTCATGTAATTATTATCCACAGATTCCTTTTAATCTTACGTAAATAAAGCTTAAGGAAAATTATCTAAGGGTATTTTTTACCCTCCCTGCCGTGAGGCCGGGAAGAGTGATTTCTGTGATGAAAGCAACGTCAGAGGAAAATGTTGTATATTTAAAAAGATTTATTTAAGGAAGCTAATATTTTAAATAGTTAAGTGAGTTTTGAATACCACAATTTTATTAGTAGTCAATAAGGTCATATTTTAACTCAATTTTTTAAACAATTGGATATCTTTTTTTATCGTGCGGAAATCCCCATGGATGCCACCCCGTCAGCCGAATTCCGAGACTTCAAGCACGTTCTATTCCGCTTCACCACCGAATTGAAGAAAAAAAACCTAGCTCAATAACCAAATATCCCGTTGAAATAAAAAAAAAAACATTGTACTTACAAGCGAGAGAGTACTTACCTCAAACTGTCAGCTCCGATTTTGCTTGGCGGGAAATATTCAATGTCATCTGACATTTGGGACGGGTGATTACGTGCGTATGTCAAATGTCACTCAGCAATGACAGTCGATTTAATAGCTTGCCACAGATAGAAAAAAGTGGATGGGATATAGCCACTTGTTATTCAGTCCTTTACGAGTAGGTATATAGTTTGTTTTGTATGTCATTACTTCCCAGAATAAGATCCTTAATAGCAATTAACTAACCGCGGTAGCCTAAGTAGTGGTTTGGGTAATGGACTGCTGAGACGAGGTCTCGGGTTTGATCCCAGGTTCACCATGGCACACACCAATGACTTTTTGATGCTTTTCGAAGTTATGTGTGTAGGTACTTATTTATCGCAGGTTTACTAGTGCCTCGGAGAGCACGTTAAGCCGTCGGTCCCGGTTGCCATACAAACATCTATGGCAGTTGTTACGGGTAGTTGGAGCCCACAAAAGTCCAACCAGTCTAACTTGGAACTTCGATATCGCCATTGGTCATAATGACCATTGATTGTGAAGGTCAGATGGCAGTCGCTCCACGGAAAATATCGAAGCTCAGCCGCATCACAGTTAGTCTAAAAAGCCGACCCCAACTGAGTTGAGAAAAAGGTTAAAGGACCCGGGACTATAGGAGGAAGGAAACACATCGCTGGTAAAGAATTCCAAGTCTTTATGGTGCGGTAAATAAAAAAGGCACCGAACCGCTTGGTTCTTAGTGAAATTGATTGCACTGTGTGAGGGTGATACCTCAGCCTCGCACGTGTAGTTCTGTATAGGAAAAGAGTATTTCACATGTATAATATTAGTGAGATATTCAGGGAGTTATAAATGTAAATTATCTTAGCGTTTAACTTAATTAATCTTCCTTGTAATTTTTTTTACTGATATACTTAGGTACCACTCAGTCTCAATCAATCAATTAACCCATCGACGTCCACTGCTGGACATAGGCCTCTACCAATGTGCGCCATACCACGCAATTCTCCCCCTTCTGCATACAGTCTATCCCAGCTACCTTTTTCAGGTCATCTATCCATCTGGCTGGGGGGCGTCCTACTTTCCGTTTGCCACCTCGCGGTCTCCACTATAGGACTCGTTTGCCCCAACGGCCAACGGTCCTTTCACAAATGTGGCCAGCCCATTCCATTCACGTCTACCCCTTCTAAAATATATAAATTTGAGTTTATAACATGTTACAAGAAATGTTTTTGAAAAGCTATGCCTTGTTAGAAGTTGCTTGTTGTAAAGTTATACAATCTCTAATAATGATTATTATGTTATATTAGGAAGTTGTTTTCGAGTTCGGTACAATTTTAAAGTTACCTTACATGTAAATCTTACGTTCAAAAACTGAGTCTACAACTCACAGAGTTAAAAGTTTCCAATTTCTTCGTACAACTTTTGGAGTCTTAATTTTAGTATGTGAAGCATGTAAGCACAGAATGCGGGCTGCTCTCTCAGCCTATTTTTTTATACCACGTAGATGGCAGACAAGTACACGGCCCACCTGATGGGAAGCGGTCACCGTGACCTATGGACGTTTGAACACTAAGGGTATCAAAACGCGCTGACTACGCTAAAGGGAAGGGGGGAGGCTATGAAGGGGTCGGGGAGGAGGGCTACAGTGAGCTCTGGCTACTCTACTTACCGGCAGGAACACAACACGATGGTTATTACGGCCGCGTTCTTCTGTAGGGCGGAGGTACTACCCCAGTCGGACAGAGGAAAAAATTGTCCTTCAGTTAAATTACTTTTGAAGTGGGTTTATATTGCGGTCGGGATTTAAACCCGTGATATTGTGATTGTAAAGCCGACCTTTTAACCACTAAGCTATCAATACTTCATTTTAATTTGAAAATTGTGAATTCCCGGGAATACCGTAGCACATCACTACGCTGTCATTTTATCCTCAGAAACTCAAACCATTGCTGTACATTTATTTTATATTCTACCCTCTGTCCTTAAACTCCTCTATATTTATTAGGGTTCAGTCAAATAACAATGCCCCTTCGCTATTTCATTTGTTTCGGGTTCTGTACACGAGATACTGCGTTGTTTTTCTTACTCAAACTACTCGTATTTGCATTTTAAAAGAAACTGCAGCATGGGACTATTCAAACGAATCGAAAATAATGGCGCGCTTTAACGAACTTTCCGTTCAATAAATTTTGTTGAATAAAAGTTGAAAGGAATGATGATATAACATTACTTTTGGAACAATTTAAACTTATACTATAATAATAAAAACTTAAAGTATATATTCATAAATAATATCGATATGCACAGCACTAAAATGTAATATTATTTTAACAACCTCCAAATTTGAGGCTTTTTGTGTGTTTTTTCGTATTTTTTTTTCCTTTTTATTTGTTTTTATTATCTTCTTTCAACTCATTTTCATATTATAACTTATATATATAACTTTGAAAGTCGAATTATCGAATAGATTTATAATTTTTTTAGTGTAGGATATTATATAGCTATGAATGGCAATAGATAAATTTGATATTATCAAAGTGAGTCCCCACTACGGAAGAAATTTTAAAGACGTACTGTCACCATTTTTTTATACCATGTAGGTGGCAGACAAGCACACGGCCCACCTAATGGGAAGTGGTCACCGTGGCCTATGGACGTGTGTAACACCAAGTACGTCACCCATGCACTGCCAACCCTGAAGGGGCGAGGTACGAAAGGGCGGGGAGCCTAGGAAGTGGCGTTTAAAGTAGACCAACATTTTAATTATGCAATTTATGAATCGTTTTCACTTAATTTTTCTTGAAAATCTTAAGAATGATCGCACACTTCTGCCGCTGTCAAATTTGCAAGTACACAAATGCCATGTATTTACAAGTAATATAAAAATACAAACTGATAGCATAGCCTAATGCTTTTTGAAGTTATGTGTGTATTTATCGCAGGTTTATAAGTGCCCGGTTAATGGCAATAGGCTCGCCACCTATTACATTGGGACCTAAACATAAACTGGTGAAATGTGGGTGCTAGCACCTCTGCCTACCCCTTCGGGGATATAGGCGTGAGTTTAGGTATGTTATGTTATGTAGTACATATAAATTCCACAAAGTGAAAATCACATTGATACTATCCGGCCGGAGTACCTATGAGGAAAGGCCGCGTCCTTATCCATTCAGCTACCATTGCTTACTTATAAATACAACACAACAATACCCAAGTTATTTGTATTCTATACGTCAACCGAAATATAAAAACTAAACAAATGTGACGGTCCGTTATTACCAAATTATGTATACAGAGGGTATTTTTCTTTTCCTTGTATGTCCATCTTGGCACAGATTACCATAACGATGGCTAGTAAATTAGGTTATAACGGACAGGACAAAAAATATGCTCTTAACGATAAATAGTGGGTCTGTTGTCGGAGTAAGTAACTAGGGGCGTTTATGAAGTTTGCTTGTCTATATAGTTTATTTTTTTGCACTTTTGCGAAAAAACCTCCGTGAAATACAAATATGAAATTTGTACAGCGCCCCTATCGTGCGTAAAAGGAACTGTACAAATCTCATATAATTTCTATCGCACACGTTACGAACTCGATTCGAAAGAAAATTCGTGCTCGCCCCACAGTAGGTGCATAGCCGGAGCTCGAGGTGATGGTTGTCGCAGCACTTGTGGAACCAGTTGGAATTGGCGTAGACTAAACCGATATCTACGCTTTGTCACGCAGTGCTACGACACCAATCACCTCTTCTTTCATGAGGCCATCAAGTTGAGGGCCACCATTATGTCACTGTCAATGTATGTTATAGGGACCCTTTTTGCTCGTTATGCCGTATGATGATACGGAACCCTTTGTGTGCGAGTCCAACTCGCCTTTGACCGGTAAATTATTCATTTATTCATCAATAATGCAGTGCATATCAAATTCATATAAATTCATGTGGACAGTATGCACCACTAGCTGGCTATTAAAACGCTTGGCGAGTCCGTGTGGAAGATTTATCGGCATTCGATGAATCAATGTCATGCCAGCTCGCAACCGTCCACTTTTTTTTTATACAATAGGTACAGGAACAGACTTCAGATCACATAACATAAACTCATAATTCTACAAGCTGATAAATAAATGATAACAATAAATAAACGAAATGAAATGAAAAAAAAACGGCTTTTTTATATAGGATACGTCAAAATGACTCCACCTCGCCTGATGGTAAGCGAAAGGCAAAGTCTCAGGACTGGGGCCACCACCACATACACCGGCTATACAGCATTTTAAATCTGAAGCCCACTTACATTTGTACACAGCATTCCATTTGACTTCAGTGCCAGATTACTTAATATACTTAGAAACTACTAGAAATATAGCTATAAGTTATTATAGTTATATTTCAGTACTAATCTATACCCGCTGCTTCACCCGCATGGACGTCGGTTATCACGTTTGTTGACTGAATCTCCGGTTCTGCTCTATCGTTTTTGATCAAACATGTGTATCATTTTGAGTTTAACCAAGACCTTTCAAATAAAATAAACTTCATTAAAATCTGTTCAGTAGCTTTTGCGTCCGTTCATGTGTAACGTAACGAACATACAGACAAACAGTTAAGAATTTAAAAAAAAAATTTTTTTTTTCTTTAATAGTTTTTTACAATTCTCATTTACGCTTTAAAGTAAATAATATCTGTAAACTATTTATTAGTTTTCGAATTATATTGTGTTCAGAATCATCAAATCGCGAAGCCCCCTTCCAGGTTTTCAAATCAAATCAAATCAAATTGTTTTACAGCAGAAACATGGTTAATCACATAGGGAGTTTTCAAGTCACGAGTGAATAGGTTCCTTCTAGGCAAACGTGATTCATCGTAGACCGCATCGTCACTTACCATCAGGTGAGATTGAGGTCAAACGTAAGCCTATCATGAATAAAAAAAAAGGTATTTCAATAATGTTTGTCCATCACATTTCGCCGTTTTTAGCAGCATTCAAATCCGTTCAAATCCTCAAATTTCAAAATTCAAATCTATATAATAATAATAATAATAAAAATATAATAATAATAATAATAATCTATATAATATATAAATAGACTGATTGTGAGTTGAAGTCCCGTAGCCAGATCCGTTTAGCCGTACAACGTGATTGAGTAAAAAACATTCAAACTTCCAGACATGCGAACGTCTTCACAAACTTTCACATTTATAATATTAAATTAGGGGTGTATCCCATCTGCCCCGGTGACTTGGCCCGGTGCCGGGCCATATGGCAAAAAAAAGTTTTAACTGGCCCGTTGATATGTTGACCGGGCCAGATGACACAAATCAAGTGCCATCGTCCCCGGTAGGGAAAAATAGAAGATACGCCTCGTAATTTTTTTTATATATAGAATACGTCAATTTGACTTCACCTCACCTGATGGTAAGTTGAAGGTAAAGTTACCATCAGGCGAGGTGAAGTCAAATTGACGAGTCCTATATACCTATAAAAAAAATTACGAGGCGTATCCTTTATTTTTCCCTTACCGGGGACGATGGCACTTGATTTGTGTCATCTGGCTCGGTCAACATATCAACGGGCCAGTTAAAACTTTTTTTTCCCATGTGGCCCGGCACCGGGCCAAGTCACCGGGGCAGATGGGATACACCCTAAATTAGGATTACACTGGTATAGATATTCTATCTCAAAAAGGCGGGTGAACAATTAAATAGTAGTACCTGTGTCTTGTAAATACGCGTACATGTGTGTGCGAAAGTTCATGTCACGTCAAAAGAAATTCATGTAGCAGTTAGTAGAACAATAATTGCATTTACAAAAATTCATTTTTAAAAGCAATATGTATTACCTATAATGTTTTACTACAATGACAGCTAAACCGCCTTCGTGAAATAGAACATCTATACGCATACCTTTAGATAAACCGAAACTACAAACATTTAAAGTCCTTTCACACTTTATCGTAATCGGAAAAATAATAAAATCCTTTATTATGCGCATCATTGCTGCCAACAGGATATGACCGTTATAAAAGTATGCCCGGACGCGCAGATGTCCTTTGTATTATTGGACTCACGGACCGGATGTGACGTGTTTTTTTTTAAAGCGAATACCGCTTAAAGCTCTTTTCCACGTTATCGCAATATACCATTCGATGGTTGAGTGACAATTTGTGCGGGATAAACCTTTTGGCACACAATAAATAGTTTTTCCGACTGTTTTGGAGCTATGAGTTAAGTATTTTATGGAGTCCAGTCCACGTCCAATCTCTTTATTTTTACTGGGACTCGTGGCTCCGTTCGTGTAAAATAGTAATCATGTTACTGAAATTCGTAGGAACTTATTCCTAAAAATAGTAGATTTTTTTATTCATAATAGGCTTTATGTTGGACCTCTATCTCTCCTGATGGTAAGTGACGATGTGGTCTACGATGAATCACGCTTGCCTAGAAGGAATCTATTCACTCGTGACTTGAATGCCCCCAGTATGATATGAAATTTGTTCCCAAGCATGACGGTGAATATTAGAAAAACTTAACGTAGCGCATTATTTGAAATACGAACGAATATTTACAATTTAAGCTGTAGTATTTTTGAAATTTGAATGCGTATTCCCAACACGATTCGGTTCGATGCCCGGGCTATGCGTAAATTCAAAGTAATCCACTTTTATTTTATTTATTGAAAAAGTTTTTGTTTTCAATGGATTCAAACGCCCGGCGTGATTATTTTGTTTCCCTCTTTTATGTTTATTTAAAATGAATTTTAAGCGGCCTTATTTGTGCTCATGCGATCGTCAGTTTTTGAATTTGATTCCCGAGTTGGGTAATTAGTTGCTAGCCGCTACCCATTAGGTGGGCTATGTGCTTGTCTGCCACCAAGTTGTATATAAAAAGATGGAAAATAAACTTTTTTATCACCTATACTTAGACTGACTGCCTAGTATTATAGTCGATAGAGATACTTCTTCTATTTTATATTTTGTTATAAGTACTGAAATAAAGGTTCAATAAATCCATTCCCACCGCTTTGAATCAAACAGGTGGCTTTTCAAAGAAAATTAGTTCCAAATGACACCAAAAACACTCTACAAAACAGTGATTATCCTGTGAACTGTTATCGTCTCTTACACTCTTTTGTTCTTCAACCGTCGTCGATATTGTATTAATAAATTTCCTCACGCGGTAACAAAATGGACGCTAATTTACATTGTTAATCGCATTATCGGTTCAATTGGTCGAAAATTGCGGTTAGGGCAAACTTTTAATCGGACTTTCAGTAAAAACATAAATGAAAATATTTTCTTTTACATAATATACACATACATTATACTTACGTATGAATATTGCTGAAGGGATAGGCAGAGGTATACTATTAAAACTTACTTTTATTAACTATTGCGTTTGGTTCATGTAGGGTGAAGCTACACGTTCACGAGCATGATAGTGTCGACTAAATTAAATTCTCAGTTTGTAAAGTAACCGCTTACCATCATTGTGCCAGTATAAGGAAAATATAGCAGAAACTGCAGTAAAAACCAAAACACGCTGTAAAGGTTCAAAATAAACTCTTGGTACGAAGATAGGTTGGTGAAATACGCACAGTGACTCGTTAGGCGGTCTGGTCAGTCATTGAGAATTTCTACCAGCGGGTGGTCGTGTGGCCCAAGTCACGAGAGAACAGTTTATTTTATTTTATTCGCTAAAACTGGTAATATAGGTTTTAACATGCTAGGATGCTTAGACAACTTGTAATTTAAATAGGTATACCTAACTAAAAATCTTAACAAAACACAAATAACATCAAAAATTTTACAAATAAAATGATTGTTTAGGCAAAAGAGGAATAAGACTAAATAATATTTTTTTATTCGAGTAGAAATTTTGTAAAATTTCAGAATAAGCCACGTAAAATGAATACGTAAGATTTATAAACTTGATTTCAACACTTATGCTGAAGACGGGAATCGAACCTAAAACCTCTGACTTGACAGTCAAACGCCCTTTCACCACACCAAACAAGTTTTAAAGTGGCTACATCCTAAATTCAAATTTTGAAACGACACATGAAGCAAAGCCTCTATTTTGCAAACGGTCTGAAAACCTGAAAACACAAGCCAGGATTCCAAATTCAAATTAAAAACAAAACCGCTGAATTCTACCCGCTCGAAAAACCTCACACTCGCTTACATCATAGCAGTTAACCCACACACTGCTACGCAAACTCGACTCATATAAAAATGGCCGCAGTATCCGAAGCATCGAGGCAAACTGCCACTCCAGTGTTGCCAATAAAAACTGATAAAACCGGATACTGGGGTATATTTCGCACGGATCGCGGCCGAGGGTTGAGTATGACGTAAGGATTCGGATTTTAAATAAGGAACACGGTCTAACCGAAGCGGATAAAGAATTTTACTGCTAAAAGTAGCT
Source organism: Lithosia quadra (assembly GCA_963576445.1). Taxonomy (NCBI): domain Eukaryota; kingdom Metazoa; phylum Arthropoda; class Insecta; order Lepidoptera; family Erebidae; genus Lithosia; species Lithosia quadra. Next base: position 9,300,796 of record OY754896.1, read on the forward strand.
GGTACGGGTAGTTTATATATCTGGCGTCTCTAGGACGGCGTGCGGTTTTAGTTGGTTTAACTTCGACAGTCTCTTGCCCGCACTAAACTTAACTAGCATCTATATACGTGTCAAAATTAATTTTATTAGCACCAACCATTCTGTAAACTGAAAGGTAGCGTCATCGTCGTATTATTGCTATTATATTATGAAGTTTATTAGAAAAATAATAATATTATTGGTCAAAAACATTTTTCACATTATCTATACAAAGTTTGTAGTCAAACTCTCACTAGCATCTTGTCTTTTCGGCTGTGAAATATCAAAACCTAGTAGGTATCTGCATAAAACGAATAGGAAGATTTTAACATACGATGTGTTGTTTTGCAAAAGTCAATGGGTTTGAGTCATGTCCAGAAGTATTGATTTTTTAATGATCTAGCTGTAGTTTTCATTCAAATCAGCCCCGGGACTCCTGTGAGCATCTTTTGTTACGTAAGTAATCTGAATAGTGTCATCAGTTCAAAAACCCTGTACCTATATATCCCTACTAGCTTACCCACCCCGGCTTCGCCCGTGGCGTATTTCGAACCCTGATGCACCCTTTTTAACTCACATAATGTGCTCATAATTTTTCAGTTTTTCTAAAATGTTTGGGAATCTACCGGAATTGTTCACATTTATGATTATTGCTCCGCTCCCTTGGGCAGTAGCGTAATGATATTCAGCCTATGACATTCACGGATAATGTGGCTTTCCAATTGGTGAAAGAATTTTTAAAATCGGTCAGTAGATCCCGAGATTACCCCTTACAATTTAACAAATATACAAACACACAAACTTTACTTCTTTATAATATTAGTAAAGATAGAAGTATAGATATGAGTAATATCAAAAAAGAAACGTCTGCCACACAATACTGGTGCCAAAAAATCCTTTAAGCGGATTCGCTCAGTGCGGCGCTGGCGTGAAGGCTTTAGTGGATTCACGGGAAAGTTTGAAAATTAAAAATTTTTCGTTCACAATTCAGGCACTGTTCCGTGTATTGGGGTCGGCGCATAAATACAGATAAAACAGTTTATTGTTCGGAATGCAAAAGTTAATCAGTGTTATGGTGTAAAAACAATCCAAGAATCACATTTTATTCAAATGACTTTGGGCCCGATAATTGTACACTATTTAGAAAAACAGCTAGGCAATGTAGTTTTCATTTTTCACTATTCAATTCTTATAATATTGCCTCGTATTATGAGCGGAATCTAACTAAATAAACACTTTCTTGCAACACAACAAACATGGCAGACTAAAACTATAACAATGTGTCATATTTTATTAATTTATGCCCTTGAATTTTATTTCGGAGGCGAATAAATATAACTGTATTTTTGCCAATAACCGGTATTTTTTTCTGTATTGTGTACCATTAGGGCACATGAACTTCACTCATGTGATTGGGGGCCGAAAATGAAGCATCTCCTTTGGATTGTTACATGTTGCAACCTAAAATTCATTCGCACCTGGTGAAACCTGTAAGCGTGTAAAATTTTACTTACAATATTTGATTACAGACAATGCAAAATACAATAGGTTATAAAAACTAATCGAGATTTATAATAATGTTAAACACATAACCCTCCTTTTTTGATAGCCTCTGTGGCGTAGCGGTAGTGCATTCTCTGTGTATAACAAGATGCATTTTATAATTATAATGTATCCGCATTCTAGAAACACAGAACCACGCCTAGAACACAAGCTACTTAAAGTATGTTTACTTTGGAACTAGAAAGCGCTATGTAGAATGTCGTAGAATACTTTCTTTTTTTTATACCACTTAGGTGGCAGACAAGCACACGGCCCACACTGATGGAAAGCGGTTACCGTGGCCTATGGACGCGTGCAACACCAGGGGCGTCACACTCGCGCTGCCGACCCTAAAATTATTATTTTGTCTACACCGCATTCACATAAAACTGTAGATAAACATAAAACACTTTAATATATCAGACAATTTAGATAAAAGTGTGCCTTGGAACGCATCTCCTCTCTGATCTGAATAAGTACTATTTCGCAAATCGTTGCAACAAGAGCGATGTCTTCAATCGTTTTATCGTTTCGACTCAAATGGATTCACATTCGTATGCGTTCGGAAATTCTGCATTATTATTATCTGCAAATGTATAAAATATAGAGGATGTGAAGAAAACTGGAGGAAATGTCTGCCACAATGCTGTGAAATTATTGTCTTTGTCATAATATAAAGACTTAGAAAAGTGGGGATAGCGAGTACGACGGCCTGGTTTTGCACAGGTCTATAGGCCACGGTAACCGCTTCCCGTCAGGTTTGCCTAAGTAGTAGGTATTAAAAAAGATTACTATTATAATTAGTTGACGGGACATTTACCATGTTTGTTTCTTTGATCCAAGCGTTAATCCCAGTCGTATCCAAAGCTTTCACCTCGGAGTCTGGGATCCGCTTTACCAGTCTTAACTGCGGATTTGGCTGGACCTCGATATTTTCCGTGAAGCGACTGCCATCTGACCTTCACAACCCAATGATAACATTAGGCGATATCGAAGCATTGCAGCTAGACCGTTGATGTTGGCCTTTTTAGGGCTCCAACTACCCGTAACGACTGCCATAGATGTTTGTATGGCAACCGGGACCGACGGCTTAACGTGCTCTCCGAGGCACGACCAGACCAATGCAAATATCCATCATTGTTAGTAGTATTATCGTAATCTGAAAAAGTGATCCTCATTCCTAAGAGTTTACATTTAGCTTACCATCAGATAAGGTAAAATCATATTATCCTGGCCGTTATTAAAAAAGCAGCGGGCATTCTTCTTGGTTTTATTTCATGAGGTTATAATTTATGGAGGGCTAATAATTGTTATAATTACGTCAATATAATATCTGCCTGTTTAAATTACGTACTCGATTCTTCAAACACGAAATTCTACTTTTGGTTTAAATATACTATAGGCTGTGATTCGAGTCATAAGAGGTAGCGGCGTAAGAACTACATACGCATATAATTTTATCTTTACTAAACTGAGGAATGAACTTAATGAAATAAGAGAAGAGTAAAGTGAGAAATAAGTTAACTGTAAATGAAGAGACCTTGAAATACGCCTTGTTACGTGGCCAAGCTGAAGTGGCAATGGGCTGGTCACATCTGCCGAAGGACCGATGGCCGGTGGAGCAAACGAGCCCTAGAGTGGAGACCGCGAACCGGCAAACGTAAAGTAGGACGCCCCCCAGCACGATGGACGGACGACCTGAAAAGGGTAGCTGGGATGGACTGGATGCGCAAGGCGGAGGATCGGGTGCTATGGCGTACATTGGGAGCGGCCTATGTCCAGCAGTGGACTGCGATAGGCTAATTGATTGATTGATTGATTGATTGACGTGGCCAAGAAGCATGGCTTTTCCATGAAGTATGAAGGCCAGTATCAGCGAGAAAATGACACCATAGAAATATATTTATATACATAGTATGATCATAGGATCTATAGGTACTAAAATTTCACCTTATTTGCTCAGGCTATTATCTCTACCTACCCCGGAAAGAAAATGGTGTGATTATACGCATGTACATGGGAGCGGCCTATGTCCAGCAGTGGACTGCGATAGGCTAATTGATTGATTGATTGATTGACGTGGCCAAGAAGCATGGCTTTTCCATGAAGTATGAAGGCCAGTATCAGCGAGAAAATGACACCACAGAAATATATACATAGTATGATCATAGGATCCATGGGTACTAAAAACTTCACCTTATTTGCTCAGGCTATTATCTCTACCTGCCCCGGAAAGAAAATGGTGTGATTATACGCATGTACATGTTATGAAAAATTCAATAATAGTTCCCAATTTAGCCCTCGATTTTCATACTCCCACTGGTACCAGAATGACACTGCACTAACTCATCAGTATAACAAGAGACCGAGTTTTTTTTTTAAGATAGGCTTACGTTTCACCACTATCTCACCTGATGGTAAGTGACGATGTGGTCTACGAGGAATAACGCTTACCTAGAAGTATAACTTTAGTAGGATGTAACAATAAAATCGCTTCCTCTTATGTTTCGCACCAAACCAAAACCACATATTGAGCGTATTTAAAATATTAATCTACGCTCATTATTAGCCCAGTAATGAATAGCGTCTTTGATGTTCACCATTATACACTGTTAGAAATTATTATTTCATTCCAATATTGTCATAATGTAACAAGTTGCAAGATGAAATTTTAATGTGCTACAAATTTTGAATTTATTATTGACATTTATCATAATGTAAACTCGCTGAATAAGAAATACGTTCAGTGAATACGGAATGTGCTCATTGAATATAGAGTGTAACGGTACAGGAAAATATTACTGCTACCTACAATACCACTATGTATAGTAGGTACTGTCGAACTCCGGTATAAGGAAGGGAGGTCTTTTTTGCGTGCTGAACCTCCCTTAGAAACTCCACATCATCTCAAAATTATGGTCCGTATTTATAGATGACACTTACTTCTGAGATATATCTCAAGCGTGCACTTGAGATTTTTTTTATCGATCACGTCAGTATGACTGCACCTCACCTGATGGTAAGCTAAAGGTAAAGTCTCAGGGTCCCCATTATATACACCTACTGTATCATAATGGTGGCCCTCAACTTGACGGCCTCATTAAATGCTTTTTCACGCCCGCTTATAGGACCCGGGACTGTAGAAGGAAGGAAACATGCGCTGGTAAAGAAATTCCAGGTCTTTAAGTATGGTGCGGCAGAGAGAAGACGCACAGAACCGCTTAGTTCTTGATGGAATTGTTTGTACGGTATGAGGGTGATATCTCAGCCTTGCACCTGTTGTTCTGTATAGAAAAGGAGAGGGTGGAACTAGATGCTCTGCAAATGGCGCCATTGGCGCACAGCATCTAAAGTGCACTCTTGAGACTAGTCTCAGAGGTGTCATCTATTAATACGATTCTAAGTCTCAGTCGCATTTGAGACTCACTAGAGGTGAGACGTATATACCAGAACAGGTCTGAAGCCTAGATATTTTTTGATACTAGATGGTTTTCGGGCGGTAAGCCCCTAGGATACCATCCCCGTTGGTCATTGGAATCGGTTATAACGAATTCGAACTGACTAAAATCGCACGTGGATTTCTCAGCAGAGTGACAAGTGGCAGTCCTGTCATTAAGTACTCACTCAATGTTCAGGATTTCTTCTCGAGTTTGAGGGGTCAGATGGTAATCCGCCTGACACTTTAAATGTGACTTCGAGTTTGACTTTGACTTCCATAAAAAGTGATCTGGGTACAAACGGGAGTCAGAATTATACTCAAGTTGACGTGGCCCCCGAAAATGGCATCGAAGCTTCAATAATATCCTCCAATTTCTCGGTATTAATTTAGACCGTTATAAATCTGAAACTATTTGAATATTACCCTATTTCAATTTTACTAGTTAAGCCGGCATCCTGTATATATTTTCAAGGAGTTTACTATGACGAAACGATTTGAATTTCAAATATATTATGTCACTGGTGACTGGTGCTAAATTATGAATATATTATAACTAAATAACTACTCATACAATAAATTAATACATCTAGCTAAACAAATTCTTCCATTTATTACCTGCAGATACCGACACGTAAATTGGCCAGACGCGTCATATGCGCAAAGGTCGATTTTTAGGTCCCCTTTGAGGTATGAGCGGGTCGCGGGAGACGCGGTTGCGCCGTCGCGAATATATGATTGGTCCGTCACTTGACGTCACTTGACGGACCAATCAGATGGCTCCGAGAGACGTCTTGTAGCGAATCAACGTTCCGTTCGTTCGTACTTTGAATCATTTGATTGGCTCAAAGTGCACGATGCGCGAACTTACCCCAAACCTGGCCAAGTTACGTGCCTGTATCTGTACTTATATGTGTGCGGTATGGTTGAAGATGTAGTGACTAAGATAGAGAAAGGGATGCTTAGATGGTACGGACATGTAGAGAGGATGGATGAAAGAAGATGATGGACGAAACAGATATATGAGGCGAGGGTGAATGGGCAACCCGGTAAAGGCCGACCTAGGCGTACATATTTTAATCAGATCCAGGACGTTTTGAAGAAAGGCCAGGTCAAGAGTACCCGCAACCGGCGTGTCTATGAAAACAATTATGAAAGTTGAAGAAGCGAAAGTAGTATGCCAAAATCGTAGCAAGTGGAAAGATGTTGTCTCTGCCTAGCCCAATGGGAAAAAGGCGTGATCTGTATGTATGTATGTTATATGTATTACCTACTTCATGTTTTCGTTTCCAAGCCTATTCATAATCAAATTATCTAATTATTATCTACTAAGTACTTACAATAAAATTAAAAATTCGCCATTGTGAATTATTCCTTATATACGAAGATTACCAAGTCACCTAATCATCTAACCACATCCCCAGCAAGATGAAGTAATACTGCTCCACGCTCCATTAAGAAGCCACATGACAATACACGGATATATTACTCCAAATTAATTATAGAATTAACCGACTAATCGTACAAATTGCCCGATTTATTGGCCGACTGACTAATCGTACAAATTGCCCGATTTATTGACCGACTTGTACATGTGTGTGTAATGTAGCAAGACACATTCTTGTATTAAGGATTTACGTGTACCGTATAGTATTGCTGGCAACGTCGCAAGAAGGATGGCATCGTAGCATAGTTTTGTGGTTATAAAGTAGTTTTTACTAAGATGCATATGTTTTAGAAGAATATTTTCACACTTTTTTTGGTCACAAACAAACAGTACGTAGTGAAAATCAAGAATAAAAACAACCCTCAACCTAGCGTTAATCCCAGTCGCATCCAAAGCTTTCACCTCGGATTCTGGGGTCCGCTTTACTAGTCTTAACAGCGGATTTGGCTGGACCTCGATATTTTCCGTGAAGCGACTGCCATCTGACCTTCACAACCCCCATTGGGTTGTGAAGGTCAGATGGCAGTCGACATGACATTGGGCAACATCGAAGCATTGCAGCTAGACCATTGTTGTTGGACTTTTTAGGGCTCCAACTACTCGTAACGACTGCCATAGATGTTCATATGGCAATCGGGACCCACGGCTTAACGTGCTCTCCGAGGCACGACCAGACCATATTCATGCATACAAATATTTGCACTGAGCGGGGATCGAACTCGCGCCTCCTGTGCAGCGTCGCGTTCACTGCTGCTACGCCACAGAGGCTGTCACTTAGGATTCCCTCCGATGTAAAGTAAGGTTTTATTTAAAATGCTGGTTACAATAAATTATCCTTTTATTCAATTGAATCATGGCCATCTTGATGCAAAGCGTTTAATATGAATGCCTTAGCGCCAAATTGCGCCACGCTGACGCAATATAGGAACAATTTTCACGTTTCCTGCTGTTGTTTTAGTGAAATCATGGCACGATTTTTCTTTATATCTACCAAAATTAAAAAGATACTGCCGTTAGCGTACTAGTTCTATCAAAATTTACTCATATTTTTGTAAAAATATGATCAATAATTAGGCTACCATACACCCCACCGTCCGAATACTCAAGATAGCATGCGGTTTTAGTCATTTCACCCTGTTTTAGTCAGTCTGACATGACCACCGCCTCTGGCCAGCTTTTATCCGGGGGATTTCCGCACGAAAAAAACTATGTTGAAATTGGTGGCAAAGCGTTTCCCACTTGCACAATGCAGACAAATTAACCATAATAAATCTTACTTTTTCTTTATTTCTTCTATACTCAGAAGTTTACGTGAATATCAAAATCGTTTCAGCAGTTTAGTATCTAATAACGATGAAAGAAATATACATACAACAGGTACAGGTAAACAACTTTCTTTCTGAGTCATTGCAGTCAGGTAAAAAACACAACACTTCATTTTCCTTAAAGTAAGCGACATAACTTATTTGATTCTTTGAACGAAAAACTCACATCAATCTATGCCTGAAGTTAATACTGTGTCGTATAAAAGAAATATGAGCCGATTAAGGTGAGGTCCCACCTTAGGCGAGTGGGCATTGGATTAAAGTTTAACCGACATTCGACTTTGAGTTCTATGAAACTAGGATGGTAGGAAATTCTTCACCTGTTTATAGAATAGATGCGGAAATGGATGAATCTGAACTAAACTGAGTTGGATTCCGAATTACGGCCTCTGTGGCGCAGCGGTGGTGCATTCGACTGCTACGACAGGGGGCGCGGGTTCGACTCCTGCTCAGTGCAAATATTTTCATGCATGAATATGGTCTATTTGTATTGGTCTGGGTGTTTCTATGTACAATAATGTATTTATTTTATTTTTATTTATTTTTTTATATAGGACACGTCAAAATGACTTTACCTCGCCTGATGTTAACCTAAAGGCAAAGTCTCAGGACTGGGGTCACCATCACATTATTTTTTTTCACATTCTTTCCAAAAAAAGGTATATAATATAAGTATGTTTATTCGTAGTCTAGAACCCATAAGAGAAGCTAGTTATGCTATGCTTAGTTTAGTTCAACCAGTTCACCCGTCATAACGTGAGTGAGTGGCGAACGTGCAAAGATCTTCACACTCTTTCGCATTTATAATATTAGTAGGATGCACCTACAGTGTAGAGACACAACAAATTTACAACTTTACAATAATAGCTGCATATAGGCATTATATTTAAACATCAAAAACAATATTTTTTCACTAATTTTCGCTACAAAAAACCCTATCTCGAATTACCTAAAGAGGCTAATACCGTTTAACCTGTAGCCTCTTCAAGATATTTTTATTTTACAGAAACTCCGTTGATTGCTCGCGATAAAAAAGCCATATATTTTAGATGCCTGGTAATCAGTACTGCGGAATATTTACACAGAATTTGTACCGGGGCTGTGGGAAATGAGAATTATAGCTTCAATTCGAATGTATGTTTATGACACTATATATTTTTCTTTGAAGGCGTATTTTGTTTGTGAGTACTTACTGCCGTGTTATGGGGAAAAGCCATAATCAACAAGAACAATTTTATTTGGAATTTAGAGTTTTTCGATGGGTTTTTGACTGCGAAAAATCTTTGTGTATTGAGAGAAAAATAATGTTTAAATTAAATTTAATAGAATTACATTACAAAATAATTACATTTTTAAATATCAGGTAGCCAGCAATGCTTTTGTCAAACATTTGTCATTTGTCAAACAAAAAAAAAATAATTAAGTTACACTTAAAACTTTTATTTTTGAAGTTTTGAAAAATAAGTTTTATTCAAAATACCTTAGGATACAGGAATATATTTTCAATGGTCGATACCCGTGTCACTGCCAGCGTGAATGTCGATCTTCGCAACTTTTGATCATAATGACTATTTAAATGATGAGATTGACTAACAATTTACTATTGACATTATTAAATTAGATTAGATGACATTAGTTTATATTAATAGTACTTTTTTGACATTATATTGCTATATTTTTATTTAACTATGTTATATCTTGACATTCTAATAACTCATCTAATAGTACATTGTAATTGTTTTCTTTTATTTGTTTTTTGGTACTTGACTTTTTTACCCGACTGCCGAAGAAAGAAGGGTAATGTTTTTTATATAAATTAACAGTAATATTATTACTGAAGCATTTGTACGCCGGCATGACTACGGCTAAGCACGCTGGACATTAACTAAATTATTGACCATCTTGCATGCATATGTAGGGTACTGACACTAGTAGTCAGCCCCGCACCAGTACTCAGCCTTTTTTGGTTCAAAACCAATAGAAATAGCATTCTAATAGAAACTAACCTATAGAATTACTTTAAATTGGTTCTGTGACTTTTCATTAGTCGATTCAATTCCAAAATTATTAGCTAAGTGGCTGCGAAGTATTTTAAATATTAGTCTTTTTCGACGTCGTCTGCTGACGAGGCGATACGCGGCGCGCGCGCCATTTTTTTGTTAGTGGAAGCGTTCACAAAAAAGTTATTATTTCTCATTTTTTTGTCAGTTTTAAGTCACTTTGTATTAACATTCCCATTAATTAAAAGTTTTGGCATCATAATCAATGAAAAAGTATCGTGTTCTTCTTAAGAATTAGTAATAATGAGGCGGCCGAATACTGGGTACCATTTGTATATGCATTATCTAGTACCCAGCCACCCCTGGCTGAGTACTGGTTTTAACGCTGTTTTTTTATTTACAGTTATATTAGTATCATTTTAAAGTTCAGAGTTCATCCTTTAATCTGGTATACCCATACCATATACGGTTTTGTCAAAAACCCAATAGTCGGCCACTTAAACAGTTGAAGTTGGTTGCATGGCTGAGTACTGGAGAAAGTATACCCAGTGCTCAGTCGTTTATATTTAAATTGTTTCTTTATACAGTTTCTTTCTTTTAGGCTATTTTAAACATACATATCTTATGGAAGACCAGATTATCCCAGTGGATAATCTGGTCTGGGAAACCATTGGACCAGACAAAATCTGTCCACTTGCTACGATCTTGGCATACTCCTTTCGCTTCTTCAACTTTCATAATTGTTTTCATACACGCACGCCGGTTGCTGGTACTCTTGACCTGATCTTTTTCCAAAACGTCCTGGATCTGATTAGAATATGTACGCCTAGGTCGGCCTTTACCTGGTTGCCCATTCACCCTCGCCTCATATATCTGTATCGTCAATCTTCTTTCAATCCTTCCTTTCTCTATCTTGGTCACTACATCTTGAACCACATCGCAACGTTCCCTTATCACACTGTTATACATTCGGTCCATCAACTTTACTCCAACTATGCTTCTTAGACTTCTTATTTCCACAGCATTTAATCTACTTTCATGCTTCTTCTGCCACACCAAACATTCACTACCTTATATACCTAAGTGTGGGAACGAGAACTCTTCTATGTACAGTGAGACGTGCCTTTTTAGACACGATCTGACTGCTCATAAATTTATGCAGCGCCCCATTCACTTGATTAACTGCTATTCAGGAAAGAAAGTTACAGAGGCAAAAATTAAAGAAGATAAATAAAAAAGAAAATAAAACAGCTCTAAATTCTAAACCAGTAAAGTGAAGGAGACTACAGAGAAAAAAAATGATGATTCTAATCAGAAATTGAGAGTAAAATGTACAAGGAAAAGGAAATTGGAAGATTTAAATGACATAACTGAAACTAAATATAATAAAATTAAATTAAAATTCTCAGTAACATACTTAATCATCTGAATCTCCTGAAGCAGAAACCTGTAAGGAATTATTTTCCTTACAGGTTTCTGTTTCAGGAGCTCCTGCATACATACATAAACCTACATTATGCTCAAGCTTCTGCAAAAAATTGTTAATCGCCGAAAACTTTTAAAAGTGAAAAAAAAAACTTGAAAACTATTTAAACACTGAAACTTTTTAATTACTGAAGAATTTTCAGATTGATTTAAGTAGGTTTAAGTTATATATTTGATTGATTTCAAGAGAGGCTGACCATGACTGGTGGCAGTATGGCTGATTACTGGATTTTGGCGGCTGAGCACTGGTGAAAATTGCCTTATTTTGTTAAAACGTATTTTTCATATTATTAAAGGATAATTTTGTAATTTTTGTTAATTTTGTAACAAAGTTTAATAAATGTGTAACGCAATTTATATAAAAGATTTTAAATTTAATCTTTCTAATATTTTTTTATACGAGTTTGAAGTCAGACTTTCAACTAAAAGGCTGACTACTGGTGCCAGTACCCTATATTGACTCGTGTTTACACAAATAAATGATTTGATTTGATTTAATTTGATTCATATTTATTTGCGATGGACGCAAAAAATACTAAACGGATTTTGATGCGGTTCTTTTTTATTGCAAAGATCTAAACGGATTACAAATCTACCGTACCTATATGATTGCAATTGATTTTTTTATATCACTTAGGTGGCACACAAGCGCACAGCCCACGTGATGGGAAGCGGTCACCGTGCCCTATGGACGTGTGGAACAGGGACTTGTTTCATAGAACCGAAGATATGACGAAAAACGATTACCGACCTTCGCACGGGTGGAGTCGCTAGTATCAGCTAGTACAATAATATGCGAGTCTAACATTTAAAACGAAAAGTGAGCTGACAAAAAATTACTAAAACTCCAATTCGTGCGCCAGACTGACAGGGCCGGATTATACGGCTAAGAAAATGTTTTATTTCGATTATTTTAATAGGATTATTGTTGAGTGAAGTAGGAAATAAATTACTCAAAGGGCATTTATGGAGATTATTGTATTGTGGAGTAAATCTTTATTTACTGTTTGTCTATAATGTTTTGTTTCTCATATTGTCAATTTTGTTTCAAAGTTCTTTTGGAAGCTTTGACATTTCATGGTTGTAGATTTTTTAAGGTTTTAATTTTTTATTCGGTACTATAATTATTTCTTCAAAATTAAAGTATTTTAAGTTTACATCAGCTATCTGCCAAAAAAAGTCCCGTCAAAATTGGTCCAGCCATTTCCGAGATTAGCCAGAACAAACAGACAGATATACAAAAATTGTTTTGGTATATGTATCGTGTATACATCAAAATGCACTTAGAAATATGATTTTAATATCACAGACATGACACTCCAATTTTATGTTATTAAATTTTATTTATATGGATTTTGTTAATTTTTTAGTACCTACTTAATGTGTAAAGCTATTTATAATCTACTTAAAATGTAGTTAGAACGATACGAATACTTTCTCAATGTAGGTACTTTTCACCGTGTACAATAAATAATTAGGAATCGCTCTCTTTATTTTATGTAGACTCACGAAATTGGACAGATGCCAAAATACAGTATATTTGAGCTTCTGTTTTCACTTACTTCTCTATAATTCAGGTCATTAAAACAAAGATCTTATTTGCTTTGTATTTTGTCGGAGTTTTAATCTATATTAGATGATACCCGTAGGTAGCTCTGCCCACCACCACCGTCCGAATGGAGGAATCCAACTTTGGTAGTACCTCCGCCCTACAGAAGACCGCGGCCATAATAACCATAGTGTTGTGTTCCCGACGGTAAGCAGGGTAGCCAGAGCTCACTGGATTCTGTGCCGCCAGCGAGGAAACCGGGTAGTCTCCTGTGTTATCAACACTGAAACTCTCAACCCTCACTTTTTTGTCCACATATTTAGGATGAGTCTATTAAGTCGAGCTGAAAGCAAATCTGTGACAGCAATGCTATACCGGAAGCCCCTTGTTTTGCAGACAGAAATTTCACAATTCGACATTAGCATCTTAGCATAAAATAAGTTTTATATCACCTAAATAAAAAAATATTAAAAAAAAGTATTACGTGATTTAATAGTCTATGATATGATTATTCTAAGATTAAACTTTATGTGAAACAAAAATCTATGATTTAAAAATCTTCAAAGTAAGTAGGTATTCTTTTATTTTATTATATAGAAAACTAGCTGTTACCCGCGGCTCCGCCCGCGTGGATGTCGAAATCAAAAACTATCCTATCTCTCAAGTTGGATCGAACTGCACATGGTGTGCGAATTTTATTATAATCGGTTAAGTGGTTTAGGAGTCCATTGAGGACAAACATTGTGACACGAGATTTATATATATTAAGATATGAGAAAAAAATTATGTGAAACGAAATTCTATGAAACAATTAGCTATAAAACAACACACACGCATACCACCTGACTTTCTAAACCCGAGAGGAAAGCCTAGAAAACCACACACAATATCATCATCCTCTCAGTCTATCGTTGTCCACTGCTAAAAACAGGCCTCTCCATTCGATCTCCAGCGCGACCGGTCCATTGCCACTTGCATCCAACAAGATCCAGTAATTTTTACTAAGTCATCGGTCCATCTGGAGCTCTTGGTCGGTCTAAAACATACAATATGTTACAAATTAATTAGGTCAAAATCATTGCTTAACAAAAAAACCCATGATGCACAGTCAGGATGTCAAAAACGTCCGCATAAAATTAGTTCTAAAGAACATATTTCAAATAGTCACGCATCGCTCGTGTTTATGTACACTGCTTTGTTAAAAGAGCTTTAAATCATGTGTAAAGTTGAATTTGCAAAAAAATATATTCTATAACAATATTTATTATGTGTGATTGAAGACAGATTCGAATGTCACTTTAGTTCGAGACTGTGTGTTTTTTTTATATACAAATCAATGGTCAAAATACGTGCCTGTATGTTTCATTCCTAAAACTCCTACAGTATTATATTCGTCAAGCTACATGTACCAAAGTTTATCCTTGGTTCTAGACTAAGTTATTCCACTAAGAATATAATGCATGTATCTACGTGAATACGTTTCAGGCTTCAGGAAACATTTTCAGGAGTGTTTTTATTGTTGAGAAAAAAGCTAGCACGCTCACATTTACATTACCGGCGTGCTCTATACGTATAAAGTGGAGATTTTTTGACAAGCACACCAAAATCATCGAGGCGGCGTGCACACGATGGTAATCCGTTTTGAGCCATCCTGCACCCCGTCGTTTGAAGACCCAAGTCATTGTGCGGTTTTAGTCGATTCAAGTCAATATAACTGCCCCCACTGGTAGCGGGGTTGGTATCAGTGGGATTTCCTACACGAAAAAAAGGACTAAATATCTGATTTACTGATACCGAAAATCGTATTACACACAAACTTTAATAACTCTTCTCTTCTCTCTCCTATCCTCCTGCTACATCTTCTATGTTTGATATATTTTAGCTTTTACGAGAGTGACTATCATTTGACCCCATTTAATTCTAGCTAAAACGTGTGAGCTGGATAGGTAACTGCAAAATACTATCTCTATCGTCTCTTTTACTTCTAACAGAAATTCTCATAAATTTCCCAGACAGTGTAGGTGTGTTATGTTGGATTCAAACCGACCAAATGGTTGAAAAGAGGTACAGGGGTGTGAAGGATTTATTTTATTAGCACTTTAAATCGGTGTTAGAGACGTCTCTAATGCCGGTGTAAGGTGGACCACTCGGGCTTTCCTAATCTGAATGACTGCCATCTGACTCCCAACCCGTGAGGAAAGCCTGTACCCCTGTACAATGTACATCGCTCCTCAATCAGCAGGTTTATTAGCTTGCAGGTGAGGTTGGCTTGGTTCCCGTAAATGCCCTTATACATCGCTTCTCAAAAAAAAAATTACTAATACTATAATCAATTTTAATTAAATAATATCGCATTTTTTTACTTGCAGGTACGAAGAAGTTCTTGTACATACTCCGATTCACGTAAGTACACATACATACATACATATGCTCACGCCTTTTTCGCTCCGGGGTAGGCAGAGACAACAACCCGCCATCTGCTTCTGTCCTTACATACTTCACGCGCTTCCTCTACTGTTATTAAGCCTTTCATGCAAGCCCGCCGGTTTCGAGTGCTTTTTCACGTAAGTAGGTACCTACCTAATAAGTATCAATATTCATTGAAAGCATAATTGGGACAAGGGTAGTTTTATAATGAGTAGAATAAAAATACACAGACCAATCCAAATAAATAAATTTATAGACACAAATGAACACAATACTGGGAATTAATTTAAGAAACAAAACAGCTCATTAGTCTTAACGTATACTTAAAAACTCAGTCTGTGTACAAGTAATTTAAGCGTGTTGGCAGGACATGTGGTTAATTGCGATGTTACATATCAAAGATAAACAGGCTACGACAACGGCAGGCTTGTTGACGTCATGTGTGGTGCCAGTGTAAGCGGTCACACAAGCGTAGCGGGAGGAAGTAAACCCATTAGTATGACTACGAGGACATTTATATCCTCATGGTCCTACTGGTGTGACAAACTAGTATGACCACAAGGAGACGGCCCGTTAAAATATTGCTAGCTACATTATACAGGGTTTGTTGCTAGATGAGGAGAGAATTTGGTAATAGGAAAATCTCTTACAAATTTATGTAACTCAGGTATTAAACTCAGAATCTCACGATTGGATATAACTATAAAATCATTGGACGTAACCAAGTGGCCGCTGTTTATTGCCGGGTACCGCTAAAAGTTTTGGAATACAATACATTCAAATCTTTCATCATAATCACTTTTTATCATCGCACCGCTCGCCACAGGCAGGGAATTCATCCTCACACATTGCATCCGCCTGCAGTGCGCACTGTAGGGTTTGTAAGAAATTTTATTCCGCGCACGCTTAGGCTGTGGAATGATCTCCCTGCCGTGGTTTTCCCTAGCGACTACAATATGGGGTTCTTCAAGAAGGGCATTAGAAGGTTTTTGCGGGGTCGGCAGCGCGAGTGTGATGCCCCTGGTGTTGCACGCGTCCCTAGGCCACGGTGACCGCTTCCCATCAGGTGGGCCATGTGCTTGTCTGCCACCTAAGTGGTATAAAAAAAAAAAATCATGGCATTTTTCCCATTGGGGTAGGCAGAGATAACATCTTTCCACTTGCTACGTCTTGGCATACATCTCTCGCTTCTTCAACTTACTTGTTTTCATACACGCACGTGGTTTGTGGGTACTCTTGACCTGGCATTTTTCTAAAACGTTCTGGATCTGATTAACATACGTACGTTAAGGTCACCCTTTGCCGGATTACTCATTTAAAACAATCCATTTACAACTATAAACTCACTGAGTTTTTATCTCGCTCTCACTAAGACCCAACCTTATTAACAAGAGTGTAAATACAGAACATTTTCACGGCATTGTTTTGCATAATCAACAGTTATGTTAGGGTACGCTCGCTGACGGAATTAAAGATTTTATCTAACTAACTGTGCTCTGTTTAGAAGCAAAACTTTTTTCCTTTTGCAAATACTTCGCTGTTTGTGGGACGGAATTCAATTTTTCTCTGTTTTGTGTACGTAAGAACTGGGCAACGGTTTACCTTTGCGTGAGGTGAATGCAATTAAAAAAAAACTTAAAATTAATTTGAATGTTTAGTCTGTTGAAGGGTCGGTAGTTTAGTGGGTAAGAAGTCGGCCTTGTGGTCAAGAGGTCTTGGATTCGAATCCTGGCGATTAGACTATCGATGACGTAAATTCATTTCTAATTCCATTAATAGAGATAGGACACGACGGTATCTCCCGTCCGAACTAAGCAGTCCGACTAGGGTAGTACCTCTGTCCTACAGAACACCGCGGTCATAATAACCACCGTGTTGTGTTCCCGCCGGTAAGTAGAGTAGCCAAAGCAAGTGGGCAGATCAAAGTGTCCTACTACAATAGAAATTGGAAAGGTTCTGTAAAAAATTCTGTAGTCGAGGTTATCAAAAAATTAGGCAGTAACTCAAGGTACTATATTATGCACCCTTTGACACTTGGCATCCAGTACCACGTACAGTGCCAATGTAAAACAAATAAAACCAGCGCTTAAGCCAAAACTATGGTTTTAACAATTTCGCGAGACATTATTTCTTTTGTACTAAGACTACAATTTTTTTATGGGAAGCGATCACCGTACCCTATTGATGTGTGCAACGTCAGAGGCGTCATCCGCGTCACACTCGCGCTGCTGACCCTGGAGGAGGAGGGAATTGAGGAGGATTAGTAGCGGGAAATGGTGGAAGTTTTCATGTTCAGAATCGTTCATTTTTTTTAATATTATCCAATGCACAGACACGGTTCGTTTACAATTTTTATTAGTAGAGACGTGGCATAGAGGTTGCTCATAACCTAAAGAAGAATATAGAATACTTTTTATTTGAAAAACGGATCCGAGAGATGTCTTAGGTACGCAAATTCAATCAATTGGTTTTTGAACGTTCTGGGAATTTATAAAAAGCTATTAGAAATAAAAAATATAAGCGATAGATATATTCAATTTGAGTTTAGATATATTTAGAAATATGCTAATGGAAAATATTACGTGTGAGATGAATTCTATCACCATTACGGCTTTATTCGGGAAGGAGTAGGCAGAGGCAGGTATAAGGTCACAGTTCCGCGAGTCTATTGCCGTGATGAGTTAGACACCAAGACTTAGTAAACTCTAACTGTTTTGTAATCAAGGTAAGCGGGTTACCCACACAAAATGGAAAAATAAATTAAATAAAGGTCTGAGAATTGGGGAAAAAAAATTACCCTACTAGGTCTAGTGTGTAGTATCATGATACTTACTACACCCCGATACTATTAGATCCCAGTCCCTTATGGGTAACCTTACCCCTCGGTGTTTGAAGATCTTTTCTTATACAACTTAGGTGGCAGACAAGAACACGGCCCACCTGATGGGAAGCGGTCACCGTGGTGTATGGACGTGGACAACCTTGTGCGATTTTAATTGGTTCAAGTCTGACGTGGATGAATGGGATTGACCGCACGAAAAATAATATTTTCTCAAAAAAAGCTTGTTAGAAAAGACATTGTAAAAGTTATAAGACCTATTTATAGTCTTGTGAATAGGACTACCAAATGTTAATATTAAAGTGTTGATATTGATATTCAAAAGTGGTATTGTGTGTCAAAAGTGATATTTGACTTCGAATATTTCCTTTTTCAAATACCAACACAATCGAAGTCAATCATTTTCTGAAATGTCAAGTGCTTCTATTTACATTTTGATTTGAAAATTCATATTCAAGTAAAAATATCAAAACAAAAAGTGTTTGTTCGGCGTGCGATCGAAAATTACGATGGAGAGTGCTTACAGAAATTAATTTTTTTGTGTTTATAAGTCCGAATCTCTCCACTGTCCTTTGCCATTGTTTGAATTTTAACAAGAACATAAAGTAGAATGATAATAAAAGTGATTTTCGCAGTTTAATTAAAACATCAAGTCACGAGTGAATAGGTTCCTTCTAGGTAAGCGTGATTCATCGTAGACCACATCGTCACTTACCATCAGGTGAGATTGAGGTCAAACGTAAGCCTATCATGAATAAAAAAAAAAAAAAAAAAAACATTATCATACTACTCGTATTCAATTTTAATAAAAACATTATGAGATTAGGTACCTTCCCAAATTTACTGTTTATCATTCTATCAGAATTTTTACATTCCATGAAATTGCATTCATGACATTAAAAATACACACAAAATATTGTTCATCATAAATAAAAATAATTCTTACAAAAACAACTGACCCAATTGACCTAGGTATAAAATGTGGGACCACATGGAAAGCACTAACTTTTAAATAAAAAAAGAATCATCAAAATCGGTTCCCTTAGTCGAAAGTTTTGAGGTAAATTAATATTATTATTTTTTTTTTTATGTCGGTCACGTCAACATGACTTCACCTCGCCTGATGGTAAGCTGAGGCAAAGTCTCTAGAATGGGAGTCACCATTGCAAACACCGATAGTGCCAAAATGGTGGCTCTCAGCTTGACGGCCTCATCAAATGCTTTTTCACGCCCCGCTTAAAGGACCCGCTTGAAGGAAACACGTGAGCTGGTAAAGAATTCCAGGTTTTGATGGTGCGGCAAAGGAAAGAGGCACCGAACCGCTTGGTTCATTGTTTGCACCATATGAGGGTGGTATCTCAGCCTTGCACGTGTTGTTCTGTATAGGAATGGAGAGGGTGGGACTAGTTGGTAGAGCTCGTCGGAACACTCCCCATGGTATATGCGGTAAAAAGCTGCCAAAGATGCTATATCTCTGCGCAATTGCAGGGGCTCGAGAGTATTGGTAACTTTGGGACTCTCAATAATACGGGCCGCGCGTCGCTGCAACCTGTCGAGAGCATCTAACAAGTACTGAGCAGAGCCATCCCAGAGATGAGAACAGTATTCCACGCCGGAACGGATTTGTGCCTTGTACAGAAGACACCGTTGCTCCGGCGTGAAAAACCGTCTCACCTTGTTCAGGACTCCGAGTTTCCGCGAGGCCGTTTTGATGATGCTCTCGATGTAGTTTTTATTATTCAGTTTGCAGCGAACATCCATGCCAAGTATATCTAGGTTATCCCGAAGTGGCAGTGGAGTGTCCTGAAGAGTAGGAAGTGGAAGGAAAGGAGATACCTTTGCTGTAAACGCACAAGCCTGCATCTTCTTGGCATTGAACTCGACCAGGTTCTCAGAGCCCCACTGCGAAATGAGATTCAAGACCCGATCAAGCTCAGTGACAAGAAGCTGTCTTTTTTCCCCTACGTCAGCCTGCTTGTCCGCAGGTTGACCGTGATATCGTCCGTGCAAGGTGCTATCATCTGCATAACAATGAATTATAACTACTTACGTTTAATAAACCGACTTCACAATCTAATATTTTTTACTTCTTAGTGTACAGAAATAGAAAAGTACCTATTTATGAGGTTTATTATGTACAATGGCATCAAAACCAGAATTTTTGCTGAAAATTTGATGATTTCCCCTTGATTTTCCCAAGATCCCAGCATCAGATCCTGATACCCTGGATATGGGACCACCTAGAAGTAGCCTCTTTCAAACAAAATAAAATTTCAAAATCCACCCATAATTGGCGCCATTACCGCGTAACATACATACAAAAAAAATAGCGTACTACGAATTGAGAACCTCCTCCTTTTTTGAAGTCGGTTAAAAATACAGTAGAATTGAGGACCTCTTCCTTTTTTTAAATCGGTTAATAATATAGCAAGCTCCGAAGCAAATATTAGTAAATTTTGTATAAATAGTTCTAGTAAAACGCCCAAGAAGCCCGCTACAACAGCAAATTGTGAACTTTTAGAACAACTTTGTGTTGTTTACCTATTATTAAGGTGACACTTTCCAACTTATTTGTAAGTTTTAAGTGTTATTAGTAATAGAGTGACTTGTTGGTTCGGTATTATAGGTTTCTGACTTAAGTGGGGCAAATTAATATGCTTTTTCCATTAAAAAGTTTTTCGTAACGGTGTTGTCTAGAAAATGAGAAGTTGGTAAAATTCTACGGTATTCTACGACATTTTACACAGCGCTCTATAAACACAAAGTAAGCATAGTTTAACTAGAATACGGATATACATACTTATATTATACTTTTTTTTTGTAAATAAGTACATACTTATTATGACAAACATACGAACACCCAGACTAATGTAAATAGACATATTCATGCATAAAATATTAGGTACTGCTCGGACCCCAGTCGGACTGCTCAATATGGACGGAAGATACCGTCGTGTCCTATCTTCCTTTTTATACTATATAGGTGGCGGACAAGTACTCAGCCCACCTCATGGGAAGCGGTCACCGTAGCCTATCAACGTGTGCAACACGAGAGGTTGTCATACACGCGCTGCCTAGAAGGGCTAGGAAGGCGTGGGGAGGCTAAGAAGGGGTGGGGGAGGAGGGGTACAATAAGCTCTGGCATTTTTTTTTAATTATTTATTTAACAAATTATGTTACATACATGATTCTTAAAACGAAATACTCGCCAAGCTATTACGCTTGTTGGCGAGATAAGCGCTCAATACCTAATTGTTGTCTATTTAGGGATAGCCCAGCGTGAATTTATTGAAACTAGAGGTCGCCCGTAGGTCAAAATTATATAAATATCGTTATCAAGAATTTGAAGAAAACACGAGTCAATGGGCAGAAAAAAATTAACTGTCTCCGATTTGTTTTTATTGACAGTAAAATTCATCGATAGCTACGAAACAAAAATAAAGAAAATCCGTTGATAAACAAAGGAGAAAAAGTTCGTGAAGTTTTTTTTTTTGCTTAGCATAAAGGTGCGTCGAGCTACGCTAGGCGAGCCGAGCACGAGCCGAACACAATTCGTCTAGTGTGGACCGATTAACAAGCCTCGAACGAGCGCGCTGCGATCATTTCGTTCGTGCTCGGCTGCGTTCCGACTTTTGTCGGTTTCTTGACGAACACAAAGGATTTATAGGACAGTGATCGTTGTAGATTCGTTGTACGTCCACACTTGACACGCGAACGACGAAGCTGAGAACGGCTCCGCTCGTGCTTGGCTCGTGCTCGGCTCGCCTAGCGTAGACCCACTTTAAGACTATAGACTAGCGGCTGTCCGCTGTTTCGCCCACATGGACTTCTGTTTTCATGGAAATCTAGGGTAGCCTATGTGTGTTATTCCAGTCTATAATATAATCTCCTCAGACAGCCTCCGTGGCGTAGTGGTAGTGAACGCGGCCGCTGCGCAGGAGGCGCGGGTTCGATCCCCGCTTAGTGCAAATATTTGTATGCATGAATATGGATATTTGCATTGGTCTGGTCGTACCTCAGAGAGCACGTTAAGCTGTCGGTCCTGGTTGCCATGCAAACATCTATGGCAGTCGTTACGGGTAGTTGGAGCCCTAAAAAATCCAACAACAACGGTCTAGCTGCAATGCTTCGACATCTTCTAATGTCACCATTGGATTGTGACGGTCAGATGGCAGTCGCTTCACGGAAAATATCGAGGTCCAGCCAAATCCGTAGTGAAGACTGGTAAAACGGACCCCAGACTACGAGGTGAAAGCTTTGGATGCGACTGGGATTAACGCTAGGTTGAAGAAGAATATAATCTATTCCTGTACCAAATTTCAGCCAGATCTATGGTTAGAACGTGATTGAGTAACAAACATTTTAGATACCAGCATTTCACATTCATAACATTAGAAGTGGTAATAAAACCTAACTAAACATTAATTTATTTGTTTGTAGCAGTCAGTTAGTTTGCACCACAGTAAACATAATAAGCACAGGTCTCCTCTCCTCTAACGAAAGAGCTGAGAGGATTTAGACCTTAATCCACACACGCTGGCCTAATGCGGGTTGGTGGATCGGACATGTCCTTAGAATTTCTTCTAGGACATGTGGGTTTCCTCACAATTTTTTTCCTTCACCGTCAACAGACGGTAAATTATTAGCACTTATAAATCCCACAAAGTGAAATTCACATTGGTGCCGGATTCGAACTCGATACCTCTGAGTAGAGGCCGCGTCCTTACCCATTCAGCTACCATCGCTTCATCGAAAAGATTACTACAGGGAACAGAACCTAAATCAAAAATTTCACGCACCACACCGTTAGTCAACAATAAAAGGTTCCCAAAAATAAGAAATGACAAAGATCGGAAGCAAAAAAAGCAGCAAAATCATAGCGTAGTGCGTTAACCTTCACCCCTAATCGTTCAGACCGAAGTTCCTACCTTGAATTACATGTACAAACTTCCCCGCCTTGTCACGTAAGTATCATTACTCAAAGATATTTTACTCGTTTCGCGGCTTACAAAAATACGACTCATCGTACCCACCCATGGATCTATAAAACTTATGAGCGGAACGTGTTGAAGAAAACAACTGATGACACCAAATTCGACCAATTCGAAGGAGGCAGAACACGACGGTATCTTTCGTCCAAATGAGCAGTCAACTGGGATAGTACCTCCGCCCTACAGAACACCGCGGCCATAATAACCATCGTGTTGTGTTCCCTTCGGTAAGTAGGATAGCCAGAGTAGCGAGTGTGACACCCCTGGTGTTGCACACGTCCTTAGGCCACAGTGACCGCTTCCCAACAGGTGAGCCGTGTGCTTGTCTACCACCTAAGTGGTGTAAATCCTACCTATGGATGCTTGTTATTAGCAAAATTGTTACATATTTATTGTTACCATATCATTTGTTATTAGTCTGTAAGCCTTCTTCAAAAGTAAATAAATAAATTTAAAAAACTGCCGCCATTTTGTGATACGTCTCGTATTCAATGCGTTCCGTCCGTAGGTTTATACAAAGGTTTATCGCGCCGGCTTACCGATTTGATTGGTGGCTTGATAGGTCTGTGATGGGAAGTCGGCGTTTCGTTCACTCGTGAGTTATCTTTTAAGCCGTTATCATTCATTCTTCGTTCATTCGTATAAGAAGGGTTTGTTTCTCTGTTTCTGTTCAAAGGGATTTACGTTCGATTTATGAATTTCGAATCAATATACAAGTATTAACTTTTATACTTTCGCGTTCCATGATTATTATACGTAAACGGGAATTAACGCGATCACCATGACCGGTGTAACCTGGTCGAAACGTCAGGCATTCAAAAGGTACCTATGTATGTATATACCTATACCATGATCGCGTTAATTCCCGTTTACGTATAATATACAAGTAGGTGCAGTCAGTGTTAAATTATACAGACGATTCCACAGATTTCAAACATAAAAATCTGAATGAAAATAGTTCATTATACCTACTATATACGAGTACAAATCTTGTATATAAAAATGAATTGCAATTCTTTTAGTCTCACTAAAACTCGAGAACGACTGAACCGATTTAGCTAATTTTAGTCTTGAAATATTTGCGGATGTTCAGGGAAGGTTTAAACTTTTTTTTATCGATTCTGAGACGGTACGAAGTTTGCCAGGTCAGTTAGTGTTAAATAAAATATTCTACAACATTCTACACAGTCAAATAAACCGTGGTAGCCTAGTGGTTTGGGTAATGGACTGCTGAGACGAGGTCTCGGGTTCGATCCCAGGTTCACCATGGCACACACCAATGACTTTTTGATACTTTTCGAAGTTATGTGTGTATTTATCGCAGGTTTATTAGTGCCTCGGAGAGCACGTTAAGTCGTCGGTCCCGGTTGCCATACAAACATCTATGGCAGTCGTTACGGGTAGTTGGAGCCCACAAAAGTCCAACCAATCTAATAAGATACTAATAATAATATATAATAATAAAGTTTATTTAACAAAATAGTTACAGACATGTACACAAGAAGATATCGCTAATGGGTAGAATTATTCTAGACATTAAAGTATGTTTCGAAATTATCTGTATACAATTATATAACCCTGCCTCTTAAACTAGGCTAACCTGTATTTTAAGAGACAGTGCCCAGCTTATAGACTCATTATTTGTATACAACAGTGGACAATATCGATCTACCAATAATAGTAGTTATGCGTGTACGAGTAAAGTGTGGAGGGGATGCGTAGAGGGGATGTGTAGTGGTGTGATGTGGAATCTAACTTGGAACTTCGATATCGCCATTGGTCATAATGACCATTGGTTGTGGAGGTCAGATGGCAGTCGCTCCACGGAAAATATCGAAGTTCAGCCGCATCACATTTAGACTGGAAAGCTGACCCCAACTGAGTTGGGAAAAAGGTTCAGAGTACACAGTGCTTTCTAAACCCAAAGCAAGCATAGTTTAA
This sequence comes from Lithosia quadra, assembly GCA_963576445.1. Taxonomy (NCBI): domain Eukaryota; kingdom Metazoa; phylum Arthropoda; class Insecta; order Lepidoptera; family Erebidae; genus Lithosia; species Lithosia quadra. Next base: position 9,325,796 of record OY754896.1, read on the forward strand.
CTAGCTTGTGTTATGGGTTCTAGATTACGAATACTCTACATACTTTTTTCATAATAATCGGTTCACCCAGTCGAAAGTTATAAGGTAACAAACATAAAAAAATACAATCGAATTGAGAATCTCCTCCTTTTTTGATGTCGATTAAAAATGGCATCTAAGCCTCGATTTATAAAACAATAACCTCAATGAAATGTTTGGGTACTTTATCTTCAAAGAGCTTAATACTGACGCTAATTCACTCAAAATAACACCTACCTACACCTTAAGACTAAACCGTTATAAGCTCACAAAATGGCAGACATAAATAATTTGGCAAAATGGCGTACAAGATGGCGATGAACATGGCGGGTGCTAATGGCGGGAAATTTGTCAGTTGACAGAATTAAGAGGATGTCTAATCTTACCTGAGTTTGCCTAAGATAACACGGTATACTTGGTGTGTTTTTGATAATAATTATCTCCAATATTTATATTCTTAAATGTTTAAAAGATTTTGTCGACAATCCATCTACTCTAGATTATAAAAACAGTGTAGTCCACGGCATATTTTGGAGTAGTGTGGGCCCCACTACTCCAAAACCTTGCCAAGTTAGATGCCGTACACTATCCTTGTTTCTAGGCGACGCATTTTGCCACAAACAAGTATAGTGTACAGCTTCTAACTTGGCAAGGTTTTGAAGTAGTAGGGCCCACACTACTCCAAAATCAAATCAAAAGAGAAGAAGAAGTGGGAACTCCTCCTCTACAGACACGAGGGAATAGTTGCCGCTTCCGTTGCTCAGGGTACACCACGTGGAGGTTTTTTACGGGGAGACAAAGATGGTGGACTGTAGCTACCGAAAAGGAAATATCTGCTAATACGCACGAATCGCTTCAGCAATACGTTCATTATGCGTACAGCTAAGGAGTCGAATGCCCTGCCCGAGTCTGTGTTTCCAGAAAGCTATAACCTTGGAGTCTTTAAGTCTAGAGTGAACAGGTTGCTTCTAGGCAAGCGTGTTCAATCGTCGACCACATTGTCACTTACCATTAGGTGAGATAGTGGTCAAACGCGAGCCTATCGATTATAAAAAAATCGAAACCTTAAGGTCAGTTTCAATAACAAAAAAAACATTAAACAATTAGCGATACAATTAATTTCTTAATCAAATTTCTTTTCGTCCTTTTTATTATTTTTACAAAAGAAATCAGTTATTTTCACGGCCGATATGAGACCCTACATAAAAACGAATAACCTGTAATATATTCTCTTCAAAAACACTCTTTTATTCTGACAAAAAACTGGTGTCACAGGGTCTAAATAACTTGTTCGCATATTGAATAAAACAAGGCTTACCTCGATCCCGTCTCATTCATATTCCCAGCCCGTCCGGGACAATAATAGAATTAGTTATTATTCAGCAGGACCACACTTTTATTTTTAATTAATACTTGCGTTTTGGTCCCGTGGTTGCTGTATGTCAAAATGTGTTTTAAAAATGTTTGTTAAAATAATTAAGTTGACACAAAAATTTAATTTGGAATTAATTAGTTTACCTTTCCTATGATATTGTTTTTTTTTATACAGAAACAATGTAATACGTTTATTGAAGACACATTTTTGTCTGTTTTTTTTTATGTCGGACTCGTTAACATGACTCCACGTCGCCTGATGGTAAGCTAAAGGCAAAGTCTCTGGAGTGGGAGTCACCTGTTTTTGTTGCACCAGGGCAACTTCTGGGAGGTGCGGGCTGGGACCTCCATGAGGTGCACCTGGGCAACGGAGGCGAGCAGCGCCTCCCACTCTTCACGGGAGACGCTGCTGCCTGTGGCAAATCCAGCCGGGGTGGGAGTAGCCCTCTAGATGGGTGTTCCGAGGCTCTCCACATGCTCCTCAGACTAGCAGAGGGCACAGTGCACCGTCTGAGTAATATCCTACGAAATAACCGACGTACATCATCTAATTTTTATTATTCCTTTCAACGTCCTCGTCCTATACAAATGTTATCATAAGTTAGCAAAAGATTATAAAACGTTATTTCATCTTAATTCTATATTTGTACTGGTAAAAGACTGTTTTTATACCATTTAGGTAACAGACAAGCACAGGTCCCACCTGATGGGAAGTGGTCATCGTGGCCTAGGGACGTGTGCAACCAAACTTGCGCTGCTGTAGCGGTTGGTGCAGCAGACCCCAGAGTTGGGGTTCACCTTTTCTTCTAATCATGTCTAAGTTTAGATATTCAGATTAATATGCTATTAATGCAAAATTAAATTGAAGGGTCTGTTTTTATATTAAAATAACAGCTTTTTGATAAATACCTACATTTACGAATGTAGCTGAACTTAGAAGCGAAATCTTAATTTATTTTTCTATCTCTCCATCTATTTGACTTGAATAATCTAAGAATAATAGAATGGTAGGGCCAATTTTGTTAAAACTTACACTGGCATGTACCTAATGTTATAAGGTTTAACTTAAGCCACTTTAATTGTAGATAAAGAAAGGAAAAGAAAATAAAACCTATACAAGCATTACTCATAAAACCTACTAATTCCCAAGAATATTTTTCAAACGGCACGCCCATCTCAGTCACAATTCATCGAAAAAAAAAAGCCACTCATCATATTTCATACTGGGACCATTGCCCTAAAATTCTGATGATCTAAAGCCCTTTTTGCAATAAAAACAGTGTTTTATGCCCTTCTTATCGCCTTTAGGGACGAATGGAAGTAAAATCTCTTTTTCTTTGCGATTCTACTAAGTACTTATTCGTTTCATATCGGTGACAAAGCGATATCTGGTGCGCTTTATTCTTTAGAGGGAGTTTCAAGGCCATCGCTTCAACGGTTGCTAGCAGATATGTGTGTGATAGGCTATAAGTTACGATGAGGGTACTGATTTGGTGGATATAAGGATTTTAAGCTTAAGAAAAGAGTTCTGAACAGGAATTGTTACGGGATATAGGAGTATGCCGAAACGGTTTGACGTTTTCTGAGATTTAGTTAGTGTGTTAGAGAATTTTTGGTTTTTTTAGTGTTTGCTGGAGTGTCAGAAATAGGATTGATAAGGTTTGGTACCGTAAAAAGGGATGATTAGAAATAGTGGGGTGAATGGGGAAAATTCGGAATTGAAATAATCGTGGTAATAACTCTGATAATCTACTAATAATAAATAATAAAATGGCAAGAATGTGTGGTAGAATAGTTACTTTTAGAACGGGTTACACCTAAAACTCCCGTTTGTAAAGGATCAGAGTATATTTGGATAATTTGTGAGTAAGGGAAACTACATCATCATAACGATATCCAATTGCGACCAAAGTTATTTTTATATTGGACACGTCGACATGACTTCACTTCGCCTGATGGTACCTAACCTAAATTTAAAATTTCACGAATGGGGGTCACTATTACATACACCGATAGTGCTATGTGGTGGCCTCAGCTAGTACCTATATTTTTGAGTTGGTCAGATGGCAGTCGCTCCACGGAAAATATCGAAGTTCAGCCGCATCACAGTTAGACCGGAAAGCCGACCCCAACTGAGTTGGGAAAAAAAAGGTTCAGAGAATGATGATAGTGTATCTTTGAGTTCTTACCAATAAACTTCTAAAATGTAATTACTTTAACGAAGAAATAAAATTTCTTAACCATCCAAATGCACTGATGGTTAAAGTTTCCTTTCTCCAATACTTCAAAAACAATTCAGAAAATACACAAAAATATCTTCAAACGATTTAGTTGTCGACGATGGTGCCAAAATAAACGCACATAACTGACGGCACGCGGACACACAAACATGGAATGATGAATATCGATGTTTTTAGGTGAAGGCCTTGTCTGGGAGCGAGACAGACAAACACATTTGCTCATGTGCTTGCACAATACCATCAAGGAACTGTGAAAAAGTGTCAAGTTCTTTTGAGACAAAATTATTATTAGTAGGAGCTGGAAAGCCGACCCCAACTGAGTTGGGAAAAGGTTCAGAGAATGATGAATTATTTATTGTTTAACTTGGGTAAAATTTTATTATTACGTTCTTTTTTTATATACCTTTATTTATATTTATACGAGACAAAAATGTACATCCGTCCATATTTAGTCTTAAGATATCTATGTATAAGCTGACGTCTGAAAATGCAGCAGTGGAGTTTGTTGCGCCGTTTCTTCTCCACTAGCGCCTAGCAAGCGATGGTAAACTTAGTATTAAGTAGTTTTTGACGTCAAAAAGATGTAATTATGTTGTACTATTTTGAAAAATAAAGAAAATAAAATAAAAATAAAAAATAAGTAGGACACGACGGTATCTCTCGTCGGAATTGAGCAGTCCGACTGTGGTAGTACCTCCGCTCTACAGAAGACGCGGCCATGATAACCATCGTGTTGTGTTCCCACCGTGAGTAGGGTAGCCAGAGCTATTATGCTATATGTGTAGTGTTTATTGCAAAAAGGGCAGGTCAAAAGCACTCGAAACTGGCGGGCTTGCATGAAAGGTTTAATGACTGTAGAGGAAGCGCGTGAAGTATGTATTGTAGATAGAGGCAGATGCCGGTCTGTTGTCTCTGCCTACCCCGGAGGAGAAAAAAGCGTAAGCATATGTATTGTACTATGTATGTATGTTACCGATATTCACGCGGGCTGTGGCCCCGGTCATCGGCTAGTCGGCTATAAAAGCAAAGAAACTTTTGTGAAGAAATAGTTATAAAACTATTTCTCTGTTACTTCGTTTTATAGACATTTAATAACTGTGTTATCATATATCGAGAAAGTGTAGTTACCACATTATCTCTTTGTGGAGCAGCACTAAGTTTCTTTTATCGGTAATAGGCTCGCATTTGACCACAATCTCACCTGTTGGTAAGTGATAATGAGGTCGACGGTAGATCACGCTTGCTTAGAAGTAACCTGTTTACTCTAGACTTGATAACTCCTAGTTTGTAGCTTTCTGGAAATGTAGACTCTGACAAGGTATTCCACTCTTTAGCAGTACGCATAATGAATGTATCTACCTACCGCTAAAACGTTTTGTGCGTATAAGTGGTATTACAACATGTATCGATGGCGCGTCGCCGTACGTCTGGTCGTTCGGTGATGAAAGGGATTTGAACTAATTTCAAGAAACTTTGTTAGTATGGTATGGTAAATTAGTCGTACTTACTGTACAGACTCAAATAGCTTTAGTTGGTTTCCAGCAGCCTATTATTATAAGATAGTTTGACCTTCAAATCAAGTCATTCACCTCACAGACTACAAGTCGCCTCGTTTCAAATATGATTCCGATCTATTCCTGTTCATGATCGTAAGCAGAATCGCTAGACACAGTCGTCATATTTATCTGAGGAATGAAAATCATAAACAAACGATCAAACCGTCTGGTTTATTTAGTTTCGTATAGTCTCAACATTGAGCTGGTAGTTATTCACCGTAACGGCAAACCTTGCTTATTATGCGCTATAAAGTTTATGGGAATGTGTATATCTTTGTTCTATTTAAATAAAATGGGGCTGACAATTTGACAAAGATATTGTATTCCAGAATATAATAGAAGTATTTTTTATGTCTGTCACGTCAATATGACTTCACCTCGCCTGATGGTAAGCTAAAGCTCTGGAATAGGAGTCACCTGATGGGAAGCGGTCGCCTATGGACTAGGGGTGTCACACACGCGCTGCCTACCCTGAAGGAAAGGGGCTAGGAAGGGGTGGGTGGGAGGAGTACAGTGAGCTCTGGCTACCTTACTTACCGGCGGGAACACAACACGATGGTTATTATGGCCGCGATATTCTGTAGGGTGAAGTTACTACTATTTTCGTTAATAATTTTGTTAACTTTGGTTCTGCGACTAAAAATTATAGAAAAAATAATTCTCTATGTGGCATCGCTATGGCACACTCGGTATTTAACCTAATTTATGATATATTTTATGATAATCGTATTGTAAGTGAGGTCGTCAGTTCATTTAAAAAATGTCATGTGCAAGCGCCCTTAGGATCTAAACGATGAACACAGCCCAAACAAAATACACATGGACATAAAGCTTAATCACAAATAAAGTTCAGTACCAAACCGTTATAGGGATGACAATAATGACCTCTGACAAAGAGGATATGGCACTCCCTGGCTTAAATAGGCTATATATCTGTTACGAGTACCTCGTTAAGACGTTTTCAAAGACATGAGACTAAACCTTTTCTTTATACGAGCTTATTCTCTTTCATTTGTAATTTATTTGCCTGAAATATCTCGAAAATTTGAATTTTTATTTGCTGCACGATTATTCCGTATTGTGTAACTTAACCTTTTATCCATAAAGTGCTATATTTTTGTCCTAACCAACATTGCATAACCATGGGAAGCGGGAACGAGAACAGAATCCGAGTGAAGCGGTAGGTTACAGTTAATTTGAAGAAAATAAAATAAATAAAAAATAAAAAACTCACGCCTATATCCCCGAAGGGGTAGGCAGAGGTGCTAGCACCCACATTTCACCAATTTATGTTTAGGTCCCAATGTAATAGGTGGCGAGCCTATTGCCATTAACCGGGCACTTATAAACCTGCGATAAATACACAGATAACTTCGAAAAGCATCGAAAAGTCATTGGTGTGTGCAATGATGAACCTGGCATGGTAAAGAAAATACGAAAAAATATCTTTAACAACTTTGAAAACACAGCTAAAAATTCCAAATGGTGGACGCGAGTTGTTCATTTTAATAATGGCTATTTGAAACATCAAGTATTCATTATAACAAAAGCTATATTGGAGCGTAGGAGCGTTTAAATTCTTTATTGCTTCGTTATAAAACTCCAGCTCAGACATGTATTGTTGTGAGTTCTCGTTAAAATTTAGATATAGAAAGTGAATGGTCTTTGCACTTGAAAAACTCATAAAATAATTATAAAAGTGTAAAGTAGCTATCCAATATACAGAATAATTGGAGATATTTATAAAAAAATACTAGGGTATACTACATAGGTAGCAGACAAGCACACGGCCCACCTGATGGGAAGCGGTCACCGTGGCCTATGGACGTGTGCAACACTAAGGGTGTCACATACGCGCTGCCTACCCTGAAGGGAAGGAGAGAGGGCTAGGAAGGGGAGGGAAGACTAGGAAGGGGTGAGGGGAAGAGGGGTACAGTGAGCACTGGCAACCCTACTTACCGCCAGGAACACAACACGATGGTTATTATGGCCGCGGTCTTCTGTAGGGCGGAGGCACTACCCCAGTCGGACAGCTCATTTCGGACGAGAGATACCGTCTTATCCTACTTTCTTTATTTATTTTATGTTACATATAATATGGTTATGTTATAATGGTATATAGGTTATGTTATATGAACGATTCTGAACACAATTTTTTTTTGGAATTCTTGTCTGTTTTTCTGTTTGTGCGCGACGGACGAAAAGCTATTAAACGGATTTAATGCGATTTTTTTTTTGTTTGAAAGCTCTCGGTTAGACTTAAAATCTTAAGTATGTTTGATCACAATCGGTTCAGTAGAACCGGAGATACAGTCTAGAAACGCAAAATCCGATGTCCATGCGGCCGGAGCTGCGGGTATAGACTAATTGTGATCATAATAGTAGGTATAGTGCATGGCATCTTACTTGGCAAGATTCCTTCCCTTCCTAACCCCTGCCGAGTTAGATGCCGTGCACTATACTTGTTTATATGCGACGCATTTTGCCACAAACAAGTATAGTGTACGACATCTAACTTGGCAAGGTTTTGGAATAATGGGACCTACACTACTTCAAAATCTTGCCAAGTTAGATGCCATGCACTATACGACATGACCCAAAAATGTCACAGCGACTCCACAGACGTGTGTCGTTGTCACAAGTTCGGATATTATATTATACTCTACTATATATTTTTCTTCATACACCTGCTCTGAAAGCTTCTCAGTCTATCCACAATGAGGTAAAATGTGCGTTATTACTGTCACATAAATATGTGTGGTCGGGGAAAGAGTACGTATGAAAATTCATTGTTACGTGCTAGACTGACAACTAAAGTAAATACTGTGAGTATATGAATGTTTATTGTTGATGGGTTGTTTTTTAGAATATGAATATACTCGCAACCCAGAATCCGCGACGCAGAATCTAGATTAACAAAAATCCAGAAAAATCCAGATTTCGGCAACGCATAAAATTGAACGACATTTTTTTTTATACCACTTGAGTGGCAGGTACGGCCCACCAGATGGAAAGTAATTACCATGGCCTATGAACGTGTGTATAATTTTATTGGGAGGTAGGACACGACGGTATCTCCCGCCCAACCTGAGCGGTCCGACTGGGGTAGTACCTCCGCCCCTAATACCGCGGCCATAATAACCATCGTGTTGTGTTACCGGCGGTAAGTTTAGTAACCAGAGCGTATCCCTCTTACCGCACCCTACCCCATCCTAGCTCCCTTACCCCACCCCTTCCTCCCTTTAGGGTAGGCAGCACGTGTGACACACTTGGTGTTGCACACGTCCAAAGGCTACAGTGACCACTTTCCATCAGGTGGGCCATGTGCTTGTCTGCCACCTAAGTATTATAAAAAAATCCAGGAGCATCAAACTTGTACTACCGACCCCGTAAAAACCTTCTGATTTCTGATTATTGTTTAGCATATGGACCACCGGTCTGAGAAAACTCCGGCAAGAAACTCAGCGGGGTTTCAGGGCAATAATACTCTCTGGTCTGCCGTACACAAATTTATCCTAATACCTTCACACTAACCAAATCTCGTTGGTCTAAGTGTTTTATATCTTATTAGCTTTCGCCCCCGGCTTCACCCGCGTGGAAGTCGGTATCGCCCCCAATAAAATGACTTTCCACTCGACTCTCTACTCGACTCCCTACTCCACTCTCCACTCCACTTTACTCCACTCTTTACTAAAAAAAAAGGAAAAGTCCCATGTATATCTCCTGGTTCTAAGCTACCTCGCTACCAATTTTCAGCCAAATCAGTTCAGCTGTTCTTGAGTTATAAATAGTTTAACTAACACGACTTTCTTTTTTAAATATCTTATTTACAAACTAAACCAACAATTCAGTACTTCACACTTACCAACAATGAAGTAACACATCGCAAATCCAAAAAACTTGTTCACACTTTGCCAACTTATACTTTTTCCATAGTCACTTAACAATTGTAATAAAAAGTTCTCAATTTTCCCTCGAGGGGGCGAACTTGCTTCCGTTTGCTCAGTTCGCGGAATATCTGCTAGTGAAACTTCAGACTGTGTCGTTTGATTCACTGGTTCTGTAGCGAGTGCATACTAAGTAGGTAGTGATTATTATACAGGGTGAATTTTTCAAGTGGACGTGTATGACTAAATCTGAATGGCGTAAAATGTTCAAAGGAATCTCGGGACCGATTTTGATAAAAACTAAATCTACATCATTGGCAAACTTATGGAATTATTATAAAGTTGCAAAGTAGCTGGGTCAACATTGGAGTTATTTAAAAAAAATTGGGTTATGTTAATATGAACGATTCTGAACACATGTTTTTTTTAAATACTTGTCTGTTTGTCCGCGATGGAAGCAAAAGCTACTGAACGGATTCGAAGCGGTTTTTTAGGTCTTGCTCAGATTTAAAATCTTACGTATGTTTGATCACAACCGGTTGAGTAGAACCGGAGATATAGTCGAAAAACTTCCCAGAATAAGATCCGTATAGCAACAGTATCGTATGGTGTAATTATATAGAGTTTTTTTTTTTTCAACATCAACAGGTTCGATTCCTAGCTAGGATTATTGGTTTTCCAAAAATCTAATGATGAGGTTTTAAGTCTCATCAAAATCGGGCTCGAGACTCCTTTGAGCATTTTTCACTATTCCTTATATTTTCGGATTTGGCCATCCATGCCCTTTTGAAAAATTCACCCTGTATACTAACCTCAGCGGCTCCACCCGCGTGGATTAAATTTAAAACTAGTAGACTCCAGATTACCAGACTTTAGCTGAAAACAATACATCCATCTTACTCAGTTAGTTAACTAATTAAAACTTTAAGAGATTTCCATTAAAATAGGACACGAAGGATTTTAGTCTGACTGAAATAAATTAATTTTGTAATTAAATTATACAATTGCACGGTACAAGAGTGATACCTCTCTAATAGACTTTGAGTTAGGTATAATATTAATTCAAATATTAAAAGTTATTACAAAAGACCTGAATTTAGTAGAAGCAATACCTAGATGTTGCCCGTGATTTCACCCGCATAGAACTTGCAAGAAATTTTTTCCGACACCTCCAACAAAATATCATTAATATTTTAGCTAATGTACCTATACAAAAATTGAAAAATTATACACCAAAACCTTCCTCAAGAACCACTCAATCCAAAAACAAAATTAAAATCGGTGCAGTAGTTTTTGAGTTAATCGCGAACAAATGGACGTGAAAATTACCAAAACAGATGAAAAATATCAAAAATATAAACAAAATATTTATAACTACGTTTAAAAAACCGACTTCACGAACTAATATTTTTTACTTTTTTGTGTACAGAAATAGAAAAGTATCTATTTATGAGGTTCATTACGTACAAAGGCATCAAAAACAGAATTTTTGCCGTAAATTTGATGATTTCCTCTCGATTTTCCCAAGATCCCAGCATCAGACCCTGATACCCTGAATATGGGACCACCTCAGAAGCAGCCTCTTTCAAACAAAAAAAAATTTTTAAATCCATCCATGGGTAATTGGCGCCGCTATCGCTACAAAAAATAGCGTACGAATTGAGAACCTCCTCTTTTTTTGAAGTCGGATAATAATACGAAATAGTTCTCAAAGCCTTCAAAAGCCATTATTCATCAGAATTAATGAACTATCAGAAGTCCATTCAGACGGGCTTAAGCATTATCCTCGAGAAAGCTTTCTTGTTTGCGAAGAGGGGTATTTCAGATGGAATCCTTTTTTCCCAAGACCCCTATGAATAAATGAGTGGACGGTGGAAGGGCTGGTTTATAGGATACATTGATTAAGGACGTAGATTTGGTCTTCGTGAAATCCTGTTAGTGAAGTGAAATTTTCGTATGAGTAACATAATTTTGATCAAGGTCAAGTTTGAGGTCAATTCGTTTTGCCTGAAATTAGTGCATTGGATATTTTGCGAAGAATAGTTATAATTCCTGCTATCCTAGTAACATTTTTTTATTGGGAATATGCTCATTTAACTACAATCTCAACTGTTGATAAGTGATGATGTGGTCGACGGTAGAGCATGCTTGTCCATAGCTGAACGAATCGGGCTGGAATTTAGAATAGGAAGAGATTATAGTCTGGAATAACACATATTAGGCTTTTATACCTGGAATAGATTCCTATGGATTGCGAGCAAGAGATTACAATTCTAATAAAAGTAATAAAAGCCCCGGGCACCAGCTGATGAAACATAGATATTTACAACACGGTATAGGTACTTCTTCATATTCGAAATTAATTTAAATATTGGCAACGAAATCAAAATATGAATCTGATAGTAAAATTATTCAAGTCTCAATGGGTTGGTTATTGGTCAGGGCGTGTTACGATCGAGAGCTCTCGACTTCAAATCTTGGTTATCACCTAACCGACGCGAACTCACTCCTAGCATAAGCAATTTAGTTCAGCTGGAGAGTTTAGGAGTAATACTAGTAAGTTCACTTAATATTTAGGACTATAATCTATCCCTGTACCAAATTTCAGCTAGATCGGTTCAGCCGTTAACGTGTTATTCAGCAACAAACGTCCAAACATCTTCACTAACTTTCACATTTATAATAGTAGTAGGAAGTAAAATAGGATAGTGGTAGGATATCCTCTGTTTGCAATATCTATATAAAAACACATTAAAACTTTCAAGAAACAAATTCCAAACATTAGTTTCATAACCCAAAATAAAGGAAAACTCTAGCAAAAACGATTCAACCGCGCTAATAGGATAAGCCTGAAACTTTGAATCAGTTTTTAGGGTTCCGTACCCAAAGGGTAAAAACGGAACCCTTAAAACTCCGCTGTCCATCGGTCTGTCTGTCATCATGTTGAAGTTGAAGACAGTTGAAATTATATTTCTGTTGCTGGTATAACAACAAAAAATACTAGAAACAAAATAAAACGAATGCTTTTTTTATACTACTTAAGTGGCAGACAAGCATTTGGCCCACCAGATGGGAAGCAGTCACCGTGGCCTAATGGACGTGTGCAACACCAGGTGCGTCATACTCGCGCTACGAACCCTGGAGGGTGGGGGGAGGTTGGGGAACGGAGAAGGGGATTGAGAAAGTTTAAGTGTTGAAAACGTAGGAAACTTTGGTTTCGCCACTGTCAGCACAGAATCCTTCCAGTGAGCTCTGGCTACCCTACTTAAAGATAGGTAGGTACTTTACAACAAAGGTGACTTCGTTTAGCATATTTTGATATTAATGTCTGTAAAAGATAAAAAATAATTATATGTAGTTGTACCTATATACACAAATTAAGTAACACGTACAGTCCCGGGTCCTTTAAGTGGAGCGTTAAAATATCATTCGATGAGGCCGTCAAGCTGAGGGCCACCACTGTAGCACTATTGGTGTATATAATGGTGACCCCCATTCTAGACATTTTGCCTTTAGCTTACTATCAGGCGAGGTGAAGTCCGAAGACGTAACCGATATAAAAAAAATGTTTAAGGTAGGGTTCCCATACCGCAAAATAAATTTGATTCTTTTTACCCTTTTGCCGTCTGCTACGAAACCCTTCGTGTGCAAATCCAACTCGCACTTGACCAGTTTTTTATTACGAGCTGTTACGATCTCCAATGGCTCCCAAAAATAAATAAGATCAACGTTATATTAAGTGGTCGGAGTGACTCCAGCGGATCACGAACTCAATAATTTCTTTTGAGGAAAAGGAAATGATAAGTTGGGGAGCGAAAATCGAATGTAAGTCAGCTGGTAATTGAAGGGACGTGCCCAGTATTGTAGCGGAGATAGGGTGATATTTCGCGACATAAAAATTGAATTAGCTGTTATTTTAGTAAGGGAATTGAAAAGGGTATAAGGTGGTTTGGTACTGCTGGGGTGTAAGTGAAATTCTCTATGGGCCACCTTACACCCTGGCGTTAGAAGACCCTAGACGGCGTGCGGTTTTAGTCGGTAAGATTCCGATATAACCTGCCCCGCATAAATAACACCACCCACACACATAGCTCACCTCCGTAATCCCACATAACATACAAACTGAACAACATAAGACTCACGCCTTTTCCCTTCTCAAACAAAATTTGGGCAAAATTTCATTAGAATACTTTGGTGAGGTCGTCTTTGATTTTGGTAAAGTCAAACAAAGCCGGATTATATTCTAAAGTGTTCAAAGTCTTGTTAATACGATCAAGTTCATCATATTACCGAAATTTTGTTATTCCATTACTTGACTTAATCATAAAAGTTTTGAATTCAAACAATCCATCAGTTTATAACAATGTATATCTGGATTTTTTTTATTATAGGACACGTCAATTTGACTTCACCTCGCCTGATGGTAGGCTGAAGGTAAAATCTCAGGAAAGAGGGTCACCATTACATACACGTACCATGTTAACAATGGTGGCACTCAGTGGTCGGCAGGAAGGCATTAGCTAACATAATATAATGGTGGAACCACACTTCGCTATTCGCTATTCGCCTATATTTTATTCGAGGAAATTCTTATAGATGACTAAAACCTTCATAATTCGTCATAGAAGAGCGATTAAGGCAAATATTCGTGCGAATAAAGACACGTGAATAAAGGTGAATTGCGAATAGCGAAGTGTGGTTCCACCATAATATATTATTAATTTAATCGCTTCTTTACCAATCGATTGCCTCAAAAATAATACGAGGCATTTGCTTCCAACAAATGCCTCGGATCTACTAAAATTATCTAATATCCCTTTAATATGGAATGTTTGTCATTTTATCTTTGCTAAGGACCTTAGTATATCATCAAATAGACGTTTAGATGTGTTTTACAGATAGATGATAGCGCTATTAAGAAAATAAATAGCTTTTCTGGTCAGAATATAGAGAGATTTTTATATAGAACACGTCAAAATGACTTTACCTCGCCTGATGGTAAGCTAAAGGCAAAGTCTCAGGACTGGGGTCACCACCACATACACCAGTAGTGCTACAGTGGCGGCCCTCAGCTTGACGGCCTCATCAAATGCTTTTTCACGCCCCGCTTAAAGGCCCCGGGACTATAGGAGGAAGGAAACACATGCGCTGGTAAAGAATTCCAAGTCTGTATGGTGCGGCAAGTAAAAGAGATTTAACTTATTAATGGAGGTAGGACACGACGGTATCTATGAGCAGTCCGACTGGGGTAGTACCTCCGCTCTACAGAAGATCGCGGCCAAAAAAGTCTACTTTTTTGAATGAAATTTTAAGCAATTGCATGCTAACTATTTCCAATGATTTTCTGATCGGGAAAAAATGATCATCCAGGACGGGACTTGAACCCGCGACCAGTCCCTTACAGGGGGAATGCTCTGACCAACTGAGCTACCTGGACCCATTCTAGATGCTCGAAATTTTCCGATATATTCTACGGCTTAGGGCGCCGGTGGAGCCATCTACCTGTCTAACTGTCAAAGTCTACTTTGTTCACCCGGGTGATATCACCTAGGTGAACAAAGTGGAATAAACCATAATAACCACGGTGTTGTATACCAGGCGGTAAGTAGGGTAGCCAGAACTCACTGGAGGGATTATCCTCCTGCGTCGTCAGCATAGAAACCCTCTCAACCCTTTATTTCCTGCTAACATTTATTAAGTCTCTGAAGAGGTAGTGAGTGCTATACCTACAGTCAAATTGCCCCAGCTGTGTTCTACATTAAATTCATCATTCTCTGAACCTTTTTTCCCAACTCAGTTGTCGTCGGCTTTCCAGTCTAACTGTGATGCGGCTGAACTTCGATATTTTCCGTGGAGCGACTGCCATCTGACCTCCACAACCAATGGTCATTATGACCAATAGCGATATCGAAGTTCCAAGTTAGACTGGTTGGACTTTTGTGGGCTCCAACTACCCGTAACGACTGCCATAGATGTTTGTATGGCAACCGGGACCGACGGCTTAACGTGCTCTCCGAGGCACTAATAAACCTGCGATAAATACACACATAACTTCGAAAAGCATCGAAAAGTCATTGGTGTGTGCCATGGTGAACCTGGGATCGAACCCGAGACCTCGTCTCAGCAGTCCATTACCCAGACCACTAGGCTACCGCGGTCTTTCTACATTAAATTACCACTCAAAATTGACCTGACTAAATCTGTTAGTAATGTATACCTTTATTTTATCGTGCGGAATGTACCTATACCTTTGCCTTTTTCCTTCGGAAATATAATATTAAGGTATGAATCATTACTCCTATTCCGGGGGAATGACGGGAACCACGCGGTTCCCAAACCCGAGGGGGCCATCTCGAATCCGGAGATGGCCCGGGTCAAGCCGGGGTGCGAGGGAAATGCTCTTTGGGCCACCTTACACCCTGGCGTCAGAAGACCCTAGACAGCGTGCGGTTTTAGTCGGTAAGAGTCCGACATAACCTGCCCCGCTGGCCGCGGGGTGAGATCCATGAGGATATCCGCACGGAAAAAAAAGGTATGAATCATTACTATTTACTGCTTGTTTACTGTCCTGAAAACAAAATATTCCACGTCGTAATACACTCAGACATCAAACAAATAAATCTTGGTATTATAACGAAGCTTCATATCATATTTATTATCACTTATAATCACGCTCACCGTGTGTTTGTTTGCCACTTTAGTAGTCTATTACGTCACTGTAAATTTGTGAAAATATTATTTTCACCCGAGGGCATGAACCTAAAAACCCTACGGACGGAGAGCGTTGAAAACAAGCCTGTGTCACAAAAATGGTAACGGTTAACCATGTGTGAGTGATTTTGGGTTACAACGTGTTACCCATATTTGATTGAAATGTGATTCCTGGATATTTTTTCTTGCTGTTGCTGCTGTTTTTCACGTACTTATTTTTTTTTATTTAAATGCACAAAACACATTAAAATCTATACCTATTAGGTAGGTATATCATAAATACAAAGTTTAGATCTGGATCGTAACGTAAAATCAAAAACATCAAGTGACTTATAGATTTTCGCTACTCACAAGACATGTGTTATATTTGTAGTTATTTTCGCTACTGAAACTTAGTGAATCGAATGACGTTTGCCGCTGAGTGTGTGAGTGTGCGTGCCGACTTGTACACGAGAGTGGGCCGCTCTATGTATTTTTCAAAACGTTTCTTCCACAGGATTTTTAGGTCCACGATTTAGACTTAACAATAATTATGTTGGCCACATTTTTTTCTATAAAAATTTACAGTATATTATTGTAGATTGACGTTGAATTGCGTAACCCAATATTTGTTGACAAGATCTCGACAGTTTATAATTTGTTCATAAAAAACAGTTTTTACAAATTTTCCGTTGACAAATATAAATAAAAAAGAAACTATTTCCCGCCATTTTTCATACTGTCATACACAACACATAGAGTTATGATTTATGATAGAATCTCCCAATATCTATTGGCACAACCCCTAATACGTTTGGGACTTGATAAATGCTCCCTCGAAGTACTAATGTCTCTCGGTACTTACCGAATATTTGTCAAAATATACGAAATATCTTTGAAAGGTATTAAATAATTCAATAGGTTATATCGGTTTTTAAATTAGGAGTATCGAGGATAAAATGTGTTGTTGAAATGGATTAAAAGCGATCCATCTATCTATTTGCTCATTATAATATATGCTGTTATAAAAAAACCGCGGCAGCCTAGTAGTATGGGTAGTGGACTGCCAAGACGAGGTCTCGGGTTCGATCCCAAGGTTACCATGGCACACACCAATGACTTTTCGATGCTTTTCGAAGTTATGTGTGTATTTATCACAGGTTTATGAGTGCTCGGTTAATGGCAATAGACTCGCCACCTATTACATTGGGACCTAAACATAAACTGGCGAAATGTGGGTGCTAGCATCTCTGCCTACCCCTTCGGGGATATAGGCGTAAGTTTATGTTATATGTTATGTCTATTATGAAATTGTAAATTAGCTGTGTTTTTAGATAGAAGATAGGATGTTATATGAACGATTCTGAACACATTAAATATATTTTTTGCCATTCTTGTCTGTTTGTCTGTTTATTCGTGATGGATGCAATGAATGAATGTAGTTTGATATGGTTTTTCGATTAAAAGTCTTGGTCACACTAAAAACTACCGTATTTTTTTATAATGGGCACGTCAATATGACTGCACCTCGCCTGATGGTAAGCAAAGGTAAAGTCTCAGGACTGGGGTCACCACTACATACACTGATAGTGCTACAATGGTGGCCTCAGCTTGACGGCCCCAACAAATGCTTTTTCACGCCCTGCTTAAAGGACCCGGGACTATAGGAGGAAGGAAACACATGCGCTGGTAAAGAATTTCAAGAAACATACATTACATTTCCCTTCCTTATTCCCTCCGGGGTAGGCAGAGACAACAGCCCGCCATCTGCTTTTATCCTTACATATTTCACGCGCTATAAAATCCGATAAAACAGTTTTAATTAAATACAAAAACAAAATTTGTGAATTTTAGTATTTCTTTTATAGAAATCCTTTATTTATATAAATTTACATGATGCATGTAAATGGAACAATTTTGAACGCCACGGTTTTACTGCATTACATCCATGTCTAATGTATTGGAAATAGTGATGTATCAGCGCGGTCGTAAAATATATATCTGATCTGTTTTATTGCCTGCAAATGTCTGCTCGAAAAAGGAATATTCTCAAGGATTTTTTAATATAGAAAGTGTTTTCAAACTTTTGAAATATAATTTATCATTATTATCATTCTCTGAACCTTTTTCCCAACTCAGTTGAAGTCGGCTTTCCAGTCTAACTGTGATGCGGCTGAACTTCGATATTTTCCTTGGAGCGACTGCCATCTGACCTCCACAACCTTCTGAAATATATAATTAGTTAATGCCCGCGGTTTGGCTCGCGTGGAGGTTGGTTATCGTTTGTTTATCATACCTCCGGTTTTATTTAACCAATTGCAATTAAGCATTCGGCAGATTTTAATACTGATCAAGCCTCATACTATGAACTCTTATTAGCAATTCAGATGCCATGCAGCTCAACTCAGGGAGAGAGATGGAACTATGTGCTGTGTATGATGCCGTCTCTCTCCTTGAGTTGATTGCATCGCATTTGCACTGCTATAAGAGTTCATAGTATAGGGCCAAGACCTTTTTAATACAAATAACTGCATCACAATCCGTTCAATAGTTTTGCGTTCATCGCGAATAAACAGATTTTTTTTATACTACGTAGGTGGCAGACAAGCACACGGCCCACCTGATGGGAAGCGGTCACCGTGGCCTATGAACGTGTGCAACACTAAGGATGTCACACACGCGCTGGCTACCCTGAAGGGAAAGGGGGAGAGCTGGAAAGGGGTGGGGAGGCTAGGAAGGGGAGGGAGAGGAGGGGTACAGTGGTACAGTTAAATTTACTATCTAGACCAATAGGTATATAACTTATTTTCCTCAACGAAAATATGAAATCTATTTCGTCAAGAAACTGAATGAGTCGACTTAATTAGAATAAACGTCTGGCATACCGACATTCAGCATCACATATCACAGCGATGACACAGAGCGCGCCTTGACCGGCGCTTGCGCATCGTGCCAACTGGGCGAGGTCGCCTCTCTGTTTGTGTATAACTATTGACTTGTGACATTTTATACTCATGAAACATCATTTTTCATTAGAAAAAGTTTGTTTTGATAAATTACTGATTCATTATGTTATTGGTACCATATACGAAGTATTTCAAGATTCTTCCTTAAACTCATTCCAATCATTCATTTATTTTTTGACAGCTCAAGTTTTTTTTTGCTTATGTCGGACACGTCAAAATAACTTCACCTTGCCTGATGGTAAGCTAAAGGCAAAGTCTCTGGAATGGGAGTCGCCATTGCAAACACCGATAGTGCCACAATGGTGGCTCTCAGCTTGACGGCCTCATCAAATGCTTTTTCACGCCCCGCTTAAAGGACCCGGGAATATATTTTTTATTTTAGCGCCAAAAATTCACCGTATACCTAGTTTTTGTTTACTTTCTTTAATTTAAGAGAGTCTCACATTTGAACACTCTCTCACCTGGTGGTAAGTGATGATGTAGTCTACGATGAATAACGTTTGTCTAGAAGGAAATCACTTATTTGACTTAAAGACTCTCAGGACTCTCATAGCTTTCCGGAAACACAGACTCAAGCAAGGCATTCCATTTCTCCTAAGTTTGTTTGTTTGTTTATTTTTCATTAACAATTTACATTGTGTTATATTATATTATATTATTACATTATATTATGCATGGAAATTGACATACTTACTTAA
This sequence comes from Lithosia quadra, assembly GCA_963576445.1. NCBI lineage: Eukaryota > Metazoa > Arthropoda > Insecta > Lepidoptera > Erebidae > Lithosia > Lithosia quadra. The sequence goes on from OY754896.1 coordinate 9,345,225, forward strand.
CAAAAATAAAAATTAAAAAAAGAAAAAGAAATTAATTCCAATGTTTTTATATCACACAGCCACAGAGTACAGTTTACAATTTAATCAACAGTAAATTCATGGTCTTTTGGTTTCATTTGGTTGCACTGTTTCTCAGCTTGCAGTTAACGTTTAAAACTACACCTAACTTATATTATTAAGGAAAAAAGAAGCTCTTATTACACTGGTATATGGTAAAAGATCTAGCGATATTATGGTGGGTGCTGCCAAATCCTACAAACAAATTCTTGCGTCTAAACAATATTAGTTTAAAGTAGATTAATCTATACTAATATTATAAAGAGGAAAGATTTGTTTTTTTGTTTTTTTGTTTTTTTGTTTTTTTTGTTTTTTTGTTTGTTTGTAACGAATAGGCTCCGAAACTACTGGACCGATTTCAATATTTCTTTCACCAATAGAAAGCCACATTATCTGTGAGTAACATATGCTATAATTTATCCCCAAAAAATTTAGGGATCCTTACTAAAACTTCAATAATGTAACCCAAGGTGTAAAAAAATGACCTAAACAAATTACTTACATCGCGTGCGCTGCGAAAACTATTGAAGATAGAACAAAATAATGTACTGTGGAAATGTACAACTTAAAAAGGTCTACATAAAAGTCCGCGATAGCATATGTCTACCTAATAAGGGTAGCCCACAGTAACCATTTTTATCTTTACAAATTACAAAAAAATTAATGTGTCATTTTCGAAGCTAATTTTAACAATACAGTTTTATTTCTTATCCAATTAAATACATTAGATACGTTGTACGTTTAATGTAGATCAAAATTGATTACCATAAATAGTTTAAGAGCTATCGCAATATGAAAAATAATGCGCGGCGAAATAAATGCAAGTTGAAATGCGGACGTAAATCAAACCAATATACTTCGGGACATTATAGGTACGTAGATAGGTATCTAAACTGTGCTCAAAGTATTATGCTCTATACACGCAGTACAGTTTTCTTGGGTGCCTTTGAGGATAGCACGGGTGCTACAGCACTGGACGAGCTCAAATTCACCAATCATGGATTATTGCAAAACAATCCGCTCACGCCAGGACGTCGTTTGTCTCGCGAATTATACCTATCTAAGATTATATTTCCTTATGTATATCATTGTATTATCACTGCGATGCGGGCGAGGACTCAGGGCTGCACACGTTGGCAGAGTGTCCGGCGTGGGAGGTGCCGAGACAGGCCCTCCTGGCAGCCCTCGGGGTGGGAGTCCTCACACTGCCGGTGCTGATCGCGGCGATGGTGCAGAGTGCGGACGCGTGGTTGGCCACCGCCTCCTTCTGCGAGCAAGTGATACTCGAGAAAGAGGAGGCGGAAAAGGTTCGGGAGGGGCTGCACAGAGCTCTCCCGGACGGAGGCGGGCGCGGACGCCTATCGCGTCGGAGGTCGACCTCCGTCCTCCATGAGCGCTGGCCTGGGGGTGACAGGTGGAGCCGCCCGTCACCCTAGCAGAAGCAGGCCGAGGCGGCGGCGCGCGAAAGCGCGCCCCCCCCCCCCCCCTCCTATTCCGGGTCATGACGGGAACCACGTGGTTCTCAAACCCGAGGGGGCCATCTCGAACCCGGAGATGGCCCGGGTCATGCCGGGGTGCGAGGGATATGCTCTTTGGGCCACCTTACACCCTGGCGTCTGAAGACCCTAGACGGCGTGCGGTTTTAGTCGGTAAGAATCCGACATAGCCTGCCCCGCTAGCCGCGGGGTGGGTTTCCATGAGGATTTCCGCACGGAAAAAAAGGTATATCTTTGTATTCCCATCCAAATAAATTATATCTTAATCAAGACTTTCAATAATATTGTGTAAAAATTATTTAAAGACTGTTTGAGTTATTGAAATCGGACGTCAGAGGAGGGGATTGGGGAGATAGGGAGGGGGGTTGTGAGCTCTGGCTACCCTTCTTACCGGCGGCGGTAACACAACACAATGTCTATTATGGCTGCGGTCTTCTGTACCCCCTGTCACCCCACCTCCTCTTTTCCGGGGTTCGGTAAGGACATCATGCTTTTTTTATACAATTTAAGTGGCAGACGAGCACACAGCCCACCTATGTGACCTATGCATCTATGGACGTGCACAACATCAGGGGCGTCACACTCGCGCTGCCGACCCTGCAAAATCCTTCTAATGCCCTTCTTAAAGAACCCCATATTATAGCCGCCAGGGAAAACCACTGCAGGGAGATCGTTCCACAGCCTAAGCGTGCGCGAAATGAAATTTTTTTCAACCCTTATAGTACGCACTGCAGACGGATGCAACGTGTGGGGATGAATTCCCTGCCTGTGGCGAGCGGTGCGATGATAGAAAGTGGCTGTAGGCATCATAAATCAAACAATTCCCATCCCAGGGTCAACTGGGTAGCGCGGGATATGCTCTAAGTAATCTTACACCCCGGCAACTGAAGACTTGAGACGGCGGCGTGCGGTTTTTATCAGGTCTGAGTGAGACTTAACCACTCCTGCTGGTTGACAGGGATGATATATGAAGGAACTTCCGCACGAAAAAAGGCATTTGAAACAGAATTCGCAATCCACGCGGGCGGAGCCGCGGGCAACAGCTAGTTATTAATATAGATAAACCATATTTTGGTATTTCATTTTTATTATTCATATTAAATTCTATTTCATTGACTATAATATTTTTGTACACCACTCAGTGTGTAGACGTAGAATACAATAAAACATAATAATAAGATCTGTAACTAACCTATACTCCACAAATAAATGATTATGATTAGTCATTAATATGATTACTTACTAACCTTTTAATAGTTTTCCAATGAATTTATAGTATCAGCTTGTAACTTGTACCATACCACAAAACTAACGGGCCTGAAGATAGCTTTGTTTTCTACCTGACTTGATACTACGGGCGCGTACTTTTTTAATTGAATAAAAGTTCGTTAAGCAAAAGAGTACAATTTTACCGTACGCTCTAATAAATAATTTTTACTTCTACTTGCTCTATCCGTAACTTCATTCGCGTGGTTTCCTTCTAAAAAAATTAAATGGTAGACTTTAGAATAGAATAGAATAGACCTTTTTTTATACTACGTAGGTGGCAGACAAGTACACACACATACGCAAAAGCAAGAATTATTAAATATGCTTTTTTGTATTGTTTTCATACACGCACGCCGGTTGCGGGTACTCTTGACCTATCCTTTCTATATTAACTTCGTGGATCTGATTAGAATATGTACACGTAAGTCAGCCTTTACCGGGTTGCCCATTCACACTCGCCTCATATAATTATTATATATCTGTTTCGTCAATCTTCTTTCATCATTATCAATTAGGTAGGTATATAAATATTAATTCAATTTTAATATTAGTACCTTACAAATTTACATATTATTTACAGAAAAATAATACAATGTTATGGTTGACCACGTTTAAAGTTGGCAATATGCCAATCAGAGATTCGGTATGCTGAAAACTTGGCGTTACATGCCGAAGCAACCTTTCAATTCTAAAATTTCCGATAAATAACCGTGAATATACCTACGAGGATATGTAATCTGGTACAATGTTCCCAATTTTGGATAAAGAGGCAATGTTTTTAAACCGAGGGTTGATACGGATATTGGATAGAATAATTTTAAAAGATAAGTTTTTTTATACTACTGAGGTGGCAAACAAGTACATGGCATACCTGATGGGAAGCGGTCACCGTGGCTTATGGATGTGTGCAACACCAGGGGCATCACACTCACGCTGCTGACCCTGGAGGGGGAGGGGGGGTGGGTTAGTGGGTTAAAGGGAATGTTGGTCCATTGGATGAATAGGGCACAAAAAGATATTAAGGACCTAAGTAACTTTACCTGCAAACTGGTACTCTTTTTTTATACCACGTAGGTGGCAGACAAGCACACCTGATGGGAAGCGGTCACCACGGCCTATGGACGTGTGCAACACTAAAGGTTTCACACACGCGCTGCCTACCCTGAAGGGAAGGGGGAGAGCTAGGATAGGGTGGACAGTGAGCTCTGGCTACCCTACTTACCGGCGGGAACACAACACGATGGTTATTATGGCCGCGGTCTTCTGTAGAGTGGAGGTACTTCCCCAGTCGGTACTCTGCCCTTTGACGGAGTTGTGAGGTCAGAAAGCAGTCGCTTCTATAAAATCCAAGATAAAAAGCAGGAGATTGGACTCCGATTTAAGTCAACACACACACACACTTACACAAGAGCAAAACAGTAGATCATATTTTTTATTTTTGTTCCAGAAACTTCGACTGATCAGCAGTGAAATATTTGGGTAAGTTATTATATATTACCTTTTGTTGTGCACCTTTCACACCAGAATGTTATAACTATCTTCTCTCGGGACGTATCAGATGATTGAACTAAAACAACCGATTTTCTCTTAACTTCTTCAATCAAATAATAATTTCTTGTCTCACTAATCTTATAACAATTCTTTATCAAAAACGGCTCAACTTATTTGGCTGAAAATTGGTAGGGAGGTAGCTTAAAACCAGGAAACGGACATAGGATACTTTTCATCCTTTATTTTCCGAGTGGACAGTGGAGTGGCGAGTGAAGTGTAGAATGAAGTGGAGAGTGGAGTAGAGTAGAGAGTCGAGTGGAGAGTCGTTTGATTGGTGGCGATACCGACTTCCACGCGGGTGAAACCGTGGGCAAAAGCTAGTATTTTCTAAAATAAGAATATTTCTATCGCAATACGTTAGTTTTATGATTTCTTTTTAATAAACTCCAAAGATACTTGAAGGCCATTTACATATTATTCACGCAAATAGAATATTCCTACCCTTAGGTCTAGGAATTGCAAATTTTACAAATGATAAAGGAAAAAAATATGTTCCTCCAAGTCTCTGTGACCCTGGTATCTTGTAATCAAAATGGTAAAAGAAAAGAAAACTCATTTTAACTGTAATCAGGGCTAAATTGAATTTTTTACACTTCCTCTATGGTCTTTCATATTTTTTCTTGATTAGTACCTCGTCTCAAATTTGGCAAAAAAACTTTTTTTTATGCTACTTAGGTGGCAGACAAGCACATCACAGACAAGCACACCTAATGGGGAGCAGTTACCGTGGCCCCTTATTCTCTTTAGGCAAAAATTTTTAAGGTCATTATTAAGGTTATATAAACCAGTATCATTGCGTAATGTTTTGTACCTAACTGTCATAAAGACAACAAAACAAAATGCGCGCTACCTACACAAATAGGAGCCAAAATTGAAATGGAGATTTGTGCTGGCAACGCAGGAGACTTGGTTCTCCCCGCTAACAGCACAGAATCCCTTCAGCTTTTAGGGAGCTACCCTACTTACCGGCGGGAACACAACACGATGGTTATTATGGCCGCGGTGTTCTGTAGGGCGGAGGTACTACCCCAGTCGGACTGCTCAGTTCGGACGGGAGATAACGTCGTGTTCTACCTCCGTTAACAGTCAACGATTGATACCAGCCTACTCCGACATTATATACTCTAGGACGTTGGGCTACATGACCTTCTAATATTTGATAAGTCTCATTTTGTTAGGACGAACAAATTAAACCCTGAATATTTAATTATTAGACCCTAACGAAATTCTTAACCTAAACCGATCCTAGTTTACCGAAACTAAACCGAAGTTTCACGATGTAAAACTTGTACGTGAACTGGGGCTCGAATTGCTAATACTATGCTTGTATAATCCATTTGGGTTTTGAGCTGATAATTTTCCAGAATATTCTGGATCGATGTAATTAGAATGTTTGCCTACAGCAGAGCCTAAAAAGAGGGGTTATGATTATCACTTACGTTCAAAAAAATTTTACCTCTGCTGCTCAAAGGTTTGCTGCTTGCTGGTAGAGAACTCTTATATAGAGTTAAGCTCGCCTTTTTACATATATCTTGTATATGTATCTTGTATAATATGTATCTTGTATATGTATCTTGTATAATATGTAATATCTTGTGTAATAATATTTGTCTATTGAGAATTTAATTCCAAGAAGAGGAGAGGATAAATTTTATAAAAAAACTAGCTAATGGCCGCGGCTCCGCCCGTATGGAGGTTGCTTATCGCATTTTGGTCATATCTCTGATTCTACTTTACCAATTACAATCAAATATACGGCAGATTTTAAGTCTAATGAAGACCTTTCTAATGAAAACGCCCAAATCTGTTCCTGTATGTTTGTTCACTGTGGGATGTATGTTATATCACAATCGGTTGAGTAGAACCGAAAAAATACTTAGTCAAAATACCTTTTTTTTATCGTGCGGAAATCCCCATGGATACCAACCCCGTCGGCCATTGTCGGCCATCAGGTGAGATTGTAGTAAACGCGAGCCTGTCGACTATAATAGTATAGCTACCTATAATAATAATAAAGGTTCAATACTTAGGGTAGATAGGTCATAATATAATAGTTATTTTTTACTTTTTACAGGTTTTTTATTGTTCTTTTTTTGTGAGTCGGGGGTATTTTAAATTTTTAATTTAATTTTTTATTTCATGCTTTTTATAGGGGTAACTTAATTCATTATTTAATATCAACATGCGTATAATCTATCAACAATTATTCAGAGCTAATGCGAATTGCGCGGAGTGTGGTTACAGAATTAGAAATACATTCCACGCCTCATATCTCTCGAATGGCTGAACCGATGTTCATAGAACTTGCAGTACCGTAATGTATAAGTTATGACCTTTCATTTGATACCCAACACGAGTATATTTGAACACATTAAATTTTCCATCACCACTTCCACCCCCCATATCTTTGAAATGGCTTAACCGATTTTTATGAAACATAGCTAAGAACACTCTCCCCCAACCCATCTTTCAAACAAAAGAAACAGAATCAAAATCGGTTCATCCGTTTGGGAGCTACGATGCCACAGACAGACTTACAAACAAACACACACACACACACACACACACACACACACACACATACACACACACACGTCAAACTTATAACACCCCGTTCGGGTTTCCGTCGGGGGTTAAAAAGAATATCTCCAATGTACAGACACAGCCAATTTCAATTTTATAATCGTACTAGCTGTTGCCCGCGGCTCCGCCCGCGTGGATTGCGAATTCTGTTTCAAATGCCTTTTTTCGTGCGGAAGTTCCTTCATATATCATCCCTGTCAACCAGCAGGAGTGGTTAAGTCTCACTCAGACCTGATAAAAACCGCACGCCGCCGTCTCAAGTCTTCAGTTGCCGGGGTGTAAGATTACTTAGAGCATATCCCGCGCTACCCAGTTGACCCTGGGATGGGAATTGTTTGATTTATGATGCCTACAGCCACTTTCTATCATCGCACCGCTCGCCACAGGCAGGGAATTCATCCCCACACGTTGCATCCGTCTGCAGTGCGTACTATAAGGGTTGAAAAAAATTTCATTTCGCGCACGCTTAGGCTGTGGAACGATCTCCCTGCAGTGGTTTTCCCTGGCGGCTATAATATGGGGTTCTTTAAGAAGGGCATTAGAAGGATTTTGCAGGGTCGGCAGCGCGAGTGTGACGCCCCTGATGTTGTGCACGTCCATAGATGCATAGGTCACATAGGTGGGCTGTGTGCTCGTCTGCCACTTAAATTGTATAAAAAAAGCATGATGTCCTTACCGAACCCCGGAAAAGAGGAGGTGGGGTGACAGGGGGTACAGAAGACCGCAGCCATAATAGACATTGTGTTGTGTTACCGCCGCCGGTAAGAAGGGTAGCCAGAGCTCACAACCCCCCTCCCTATCTCCCCAATCCCCTCCTCTGACGTCCGATTTCAATAACTCAAACAGTCTTTAAATAATTTTTACACAATATTATTGAAAGTCTTGATTAAGATATAATTTATTTGGATGGGAATACAAAGATATACCTTTTTTTCCGTGCGGAAATCCTCATGGAAACCCACCCCGCGGCTAGCGGGGCAGGCTATGTCGGACTCTTACCGACTAAAACCGCACGCCGTCTAGGGTCTTCAGACGCCAGGGTGTAAGGTGGCCCAAAGAGCATATCCCTCGCACCCCGGCATGACCCGGGCCATCTCCGGGTTCGAGATGGCCCCCTCGGGTTTGAGAACCACGTGGTTCCCGTCATGACCCGGAATAGGAGGGGGGGGGGGGGCGCGCTTTCGCGCGCCGCCGCCTCGGCCTGCTTCTGCTAGGGTGACGGGCGGCTCCATCTGTCACCCCCAGGCCAGCGCTCATGGAGGACGGAGGTCGACCTCCGACGCGATAGGCGTCCGCGCCCGCCTCCGTCCGGGAGAGCTCTGTGCAGCCCCTCCCGAACCTTTTCCGCCTCCTCTTTCTCGAGTATCACTTGCTCGCAGAAGGAGGCGGTGGCCAACCACGCGTCCGCACTCTGCACCATCGCCGCGATCAGCACCGGCAGTGTGAGGACTCCCACCCCGAGGGCTGCCAGGAGGGCCTGTCTCGGCACCTCCCACGCCGGACACTCTGCCAACGTGTGCAGCCCTGAGTCCTCGCCCGCATCGCAGTGATAATACAATGATATACATAAGGAAATATAATCTTAGATAGGTATAATTCGCGAGACAAACGACGTCCTGGCGTGAGCGGATTGTTTTGCAATAATCCATGATTGGTGAATTTGAGCTCGTCCAGTGCTGTAGCACCCGTGCTATCCTCAAAGGCACCCAAGAAAACTGTACTGCGTGTATAGAGCATAATACTTTGAGCACAGTTTAGATACCTATCTACGTACCTATAATGTCCCGAAGTATATTGGTTTGATTTACGTCCGCATTTCAACTTGCATTTATTTCGCCGCGCATTATTTTTCATATTGCGATAGCTCTTAAACTATTTATGGTAATCAATTTTGATCTACATTAAACGTACAACGTATCTAATGTATTTAATTGGATAAGAAATAAAACTGTATTGTTAAAATTAGCTTCGAAAATGACACATTAATTTTTTTGTAATTTGTAAAGATAAAAATGGTTACTGTGGGCTACCCTTATTAGGTAGACATATGCTATCGCGGACTTTTATGTAGACCTTTTTAAGTTGTACATTTCCACAGTACATTATTTTGTTCTATCTTCAATAGTTTTCGCAGCGCACGCGATGTAAGTAATTTGTTTAGGTCATTTTTTTACACCTTGGGTTACATTATTGAAGTTTTAGTAAGGATCCCTAAATTTTTTGGGGATAAATTATAGCCTATGTTACTCACAGATAATGTGGCTTTCTATTGGTGAAAGAAATATTGAAATCGGTCCAGTAGTTTCGGAGCCTATTCGTTACAAACAAACAAAAAAACAAAAAAACAAAAAAACAAAAAAACAAAAAAACAAAAAAACAAATCTTTCCTCTTTATAATATTAGTATAGATAGATACTCGTAGAAACTTCAACCAAGTATTTGACCTTTATCATCGTAGTTTAGATGTCCTAAACTTTTGAAGTTCACATCTCAATGTAAAGGAATCAATCTTGTAATTGGGTTTCGAACTTTGATACTTGCGTTGCTCTTTTGTTAGTGTGGGTAGAAGTTATAGGTCTAAAAGGCGAAGTGTTATAATGGGCACAGACGACTGAACAGAAATCTATCTGTCTATATCTATACTATTATAAAATGTATATGAGTTGATATTTGAAGTAAGTTATTAATATTTTCAAGAAGACTTTTTTAAAAACAAACTTTCTGGTAATTGCATTACCAGACATAATATCAAATGAGTCTAAATACGACGGGTTAGTTCACTGTGAAAAAAAAAGAAAATCCAATATTATGTCCGCTTTTAGTGCATAAAAGTGTTTAACTTAAATCATTTTTTAATAAATTTATTTTTCTCTGAGCCTTTTTCCCAACTAAGTTGGGACTGTGATGCGGCTGAACTTCGATAGTTCCGTGGAGCGACTGCCATCTGACCTCCACAACCAATGATCATTATGACCAATGGCGATATCGAAGTTCCAAGTTAGACTGGTTGGAGTTTTTTGGTTGTATTTTAATAAATTTATTTGTAAGTATAAATTAAAGAAACATTCTAAATGCAAATAGACATTTCATGCATACAAATAATTGCATTAAACGGGAGCTGAACCTGCTATCTCCGGCATAACAGTCAAACGCTTTACTACTATTCCACCATATTCGATGAAATTTTGTTATTATAGGATCAGCAAGATAATCATCATTCGTACGTAAGGACTTCTTTAGTATTTTTTCTCAGAAAGCCATTGAGTTGAGAAGTATACTTATAATCTTATTGTAGGCATAATATTAGGACGCTACACAATGTAGGTTAGTATTTGGGGTAGCCCTTGTCAGCTTTGATATATACGAAGTACCTGCTTACAGAATTTATATGGAAATCTTGGAGAGAAATTAATTTGTGCCTCTATAGGGAATTATGCCTTTTGAACGTACGTTGTATTTTTTACTAAATAGTTATGTATAACCGTTGTTTTTGAAGCAAACAGACCTCTGTTTATACAAATAGAGGTGGACACGGTACATCTGTCTGTCTGTTGCGGTTAATCTCTGAAATGACTGGACCGATTTTGAAGAGACTTTTACTGGTAAATAGATAACTGATGCAATGAGGAGTAGATTAGGCTACTTTAATGTTGTTGGAATGTAATGTTGGAAAAATAATTAGGGTTCCAAGTAAGTTTTAGGAGGTAACCAGCACATGGCCCAACTGATGGAAAGCGGTTACCGTGGCCTATGGACGTGTGCAACACCAAGGGCGTTACCCACGCGCTGCCGACTCTGAAAGGAAAGGGCGGGGGGTAGAAAAGGGTGGGGAGGCTAGGAAGGGGCGGGAAGGAGGAGGGGTACAGTGGGCTCTGGCTACCCTACTTACCGGCGGGAACACAACACGATGTTTATTATGGCCGCGGTGTTCTGTAGGGCGGAGGTACTACCCCAGTCCGACAGCTCATTTCGGACGGGACATACCGTCGTGTCCTACCACCATCATAAGTATATACAATAGGTACATGTTATGCATTCATTACTCTTATTCAGTCTATCGTAAATAATATTATCCTGACTAACGAGATAAAATATTATCTATACGTCAATATCAGAAATACTACAAAAATACCGGCCTGCAAAGACCAATTACGATAGATCCCTAATGTTTTATTCGTGTCCTGTATATTGTACCGGCTGTAATAAATTTATCTCGAGTACTCAGCTCTCTGTAGAATGGTCGGTATGAGAAGTGGGTTAGGGTGTGTCCAGACGGTGTAACCTGTGGCGATTGGAATTTGATGGTACATAGGTATATACATAAACTCACGCCTATATCCCCGTAGGGGTAGGCAGAGGTTCTAGCACCCACATTTCGCCAGTTTATGTTTAGGTCCCAATGTAATAGGTGGCGAGCCTATTGCCATTAACCGGGCACTTATAAACCTGCGATAAATACACACATAACTTCGAAAAGCATCGAAAATGAAAAGGTGTGTGGCATGGTTAACCTGGGATCGAACCCGAGACCTCGTCTCAGCAGTCCATTACCCAGACCACTAGGCTACCGTGGGAATTTGAGAACTGGCTATGCTAGCGACTTCGCCCGCGTAAATTTTGATTTTTATGGTATAAATTTTTTTACGTAGTGATGTATGTATGTATGAAAATTTTGCGAGGAACCCTGACACTTTTTTGAACCGATTGAAGATAATAGACACTACTCCTTTAAAATTTTCACTTAAGAAGGAGTAGTGACTATTATTTTTAACCGACTTAGAAAAAGAAGAAGGTTCTCAATTCGGATCTTTATTTTTTATATAAATAAATAGTTAAATATATAAATAAATAAATAAATATTCTACGACATTCTACACAACGCTCCCTAGACCCAAAGTAAGCTAAGTTTAACTAGCTTGTGTTATGGGTTCTAGTATGCTGATAAACATACTTATATATACTTTTTTTGTAAATACACAACAACTGCTATAGATGTTAGTACGGCAACCGACCGATGCGCGATGATTTAACGTGCTCGTCTTTGCCTCAAAAATCCTTTCTATTATCAAAATCACCCTCACTTAATAGTAATATACCTAATAACGTATTATTATACAAGATCAAACTTCCTCAAGCCCCTTATCCAAATAGGAAGTGTCCTCCAAAGTACAGTTCCAAGGATTTGCAGATCCATCATATCGAGTAGGTACAGTCGCCATCGGTATTAGCTTACCTCTTTAGCTCTAAAATGGAAAAATGTTAAATTGGCATGTGAAGATTACAAAAATAATTATAATATATCAGTTATTTGTTGATTTAGTTTAATTTTTTTCATATAGGACACGTCAAAATGATATATATACCATGGGGAGTGTTCCGACGAGCTCTACCAAATAGTCCCACCCTCTCCATTCCTATACAGAACAACACGTGCAAGGCTGAGATATCACCCTCATAATGGTGCAAATGATTCCATCAAGAACCAAGCGGTTCGGTGCCTCTTTCCTTTGCCGCACCATCAAAACCTGGAATTCTTTACCAGCTCATGTGTTTCCTTCCTCATACAGTCCCGGGTCCTTTAAGCGGGGCGTGAAAAAGCATTTGATGAGGCTGTCAAGCTGAGAGCCAACATTTTGGCACTATCGGTGTTTGCAATGGTGACTCCCATTCTAGAGACTTTGCCTCAGCTTACTATCAGGCGAGGTGAAGTCATGTTGACGTGACCGACATAAAAAAAATGACTTTACCTCGCCTGATGGTAAGCTAAAGGCAAAGTCTCAGGACTGGGTGCACCACCACAATACATATACTCCGGTAGTGCTACAGTGGCGGCCCTCAGCTTGACAGTCATGTAATGTAAAAATGTCGAAAAATTCACCCTGTGTATTCAATTAATTAAACAAATATTATCACATTATTGTTTTACATTAATTGATATTCTTTTGTATTATTTGACATAGATAAGTAAGTAAAAAATAGCCTTTTTTGTATAATTTTAGTCCGTAGGATGGACTGCACCCTATTGATGTGGAGAATAAATTAATAATTTATATCATCTGACATTTTACTATTACCTATATAATTTATATTTTAATATTGAATAATAATAGCGAATGTACAGTACCTACATCATCATCATTCTCTGAACCTTTTTCCCAACTCAGTTGGGGTCGGCTTTCCAGTCTAACTGTGATGCGGCTGAACTTCGATATTTTCCGTGGAGCGACTGCCATCTGACCTCCACAACCAATGGTCATTATGACCAATGGCGATATCAAAGTTCCAAGTTAGACTGGTCGGACATTTGTGGGCTCCAACTACCCGTAACGACTGCAATAGATGTTTGTATGCCAACCATAATCTAGTAGTATGTACAGTACCTACATACATACATACTGGATTATGTTACTCGTTATTTATGTAGGTAATTAGACGATTATGGCATAAAATGTCAACCGCTCGCTCTATTTATACACCTAAGATCCTAGGTACATTTAATACAAGTAAAGATTACTTATTAAAGAACATTTGTTTTGTAAATGTTCAACTACTTCTGCGGGTGACTGTACACAGAACAGTGTTGTACCACAACAAAGGAATTATTATATATTCCGAGAACCGCGAATACATCATATTATCATGGCCGGAATCGATGTCCCCCATGGGGCTTTCACTACGGTTATTATACCCTATAACACGCTGTACGAGTCGCATTTTTCAAGATTATCTCGATAAAGCGGGGCATTTGCTTTATTCGATGGGCTTGTGTAGTGATGTTATAATACTCAACATATATATTATAGGCATAATAATAAATAAATACAGCCTCTTTGGCGTAGCGGTAGCGAACGCGGCCGCTGCGCAGGAAGCGCGGGTTCGATCCCCGCTCAGTGCAAATATTTGTATTCATGAATATGAGTATTTGCATTGGTCTGGTCGTGCCTCGGAGAGCACGTTAAGCCGTCGGTCCCGGTTGCCATACAAACATCTATGGCAGTCGTTACGGGTAGTTGGAGCCCTAAAAAGTCCAAAAAACGACGGTCTAGCTGCAATGCTTCGATATCACCTAATGTCACCATTGGGTTGTGAAGGTCGGAAAATATCGAAGTCCAGCCAAATCCGCAGCTAAGAGTGGTAAAGCGGATCCCAGACTCAGACGTGAAAGTTTTGGATGCGACTGGGATTAACGCTATGTTGAAGAAATAATAAGGATGTAAAAAAATGTCACTAATATTATAACATTTGACAAACATTTTTTCCCCTCAAGCCATTTAACACTGTAAGTGAAAACTCACAGATAAGGAACAAATGCATGACTTATGAGAGTTTTCCATTGTCGTACACCAAGGCTATCCCTCCCATTATTTACGTGTCCTCACTCCACCCTTGGGACAGGAAAAAATCGTGGCGAAAGGGGAACTTTACCCTCGAACATGGGGAAATCATAACCCATCATTTACAACATCTCTGGAGTTGGACAGTTTCTATTGTTTGATGTTTTCATGTTGTTTTTAGTTATTTTTATTGTCTTTACATAACATAACATAAACTCACGCCTATATCCCCGAAGGGGTAGGCAGAGGTGCTAGCACCCACATTTCACCAGTTTATGTTTAGGTCCCAATGTAATAGGTGGCGAGCCTATTGCCATAAACCTGCTATAAATACACACATAACTTCGAAAAGCATCGAAAAGTCATTGGTGTGTGCCATGGTGAACCTGGGATCGAACCCGAGACCTCGTCTCAGCAGTCCATTACCCAGACCACTAGGCTACTTGTATAGATGTCAGTCATTGCGACCAAATGTTATCGCATTTTTAAACAGTTTTATTAAAATCGACCTGTTTGTTTGGGTCAAATCTAGCAATTGAAATTTGAACCCCTTTCAGTTCTCTGATTTGTCTGATATTTGGCAGAAGTCTTTAGTTTTTTATTTATTTATTTATTTATTTATTTATCACACGTAACAGATTACAACCAATAAGAAATATAAGTAGATCTGATGACAATACAATTAAAGACTGTTTAACTTAAGTTAGACACGTCAACATGACTTTACCTCGCCTGATGGAAAGCTAAAGGTAAAGTCTCAGGACTGGGGGTCACCACTACATAATACCGATAGTGCCACAGTGGTGGCTTTCAGCTTGACGGCCTCATCAAATGCTTTTACACGCCCCGCTTAAAGGACCCGGAACTGTAGGAGGAAGGAAACACAAATCTTGATTAATTATAGAGTAAAACGTTCTTCAAGAATCACTCTACATTGGTGAAAACAACATGAAAACCGGTTCAGCAGTTTTTGAATTTCTCGCGAGCAGATAGATAGACAGACAGATAGGCAGTCGTTACGGGTAGTTGGAGCCCTAAAAACTCCAACAACAACGGTCTAGCTGCAATGTTTCGATGTCGCCTAATGTCACCATTGGGTTGTGAAGGTCAGATGGCAGTCGCTTCACGGAAAATATCGAGGTCCAGCCAAATCTGCAGTTAAGACTGGTAAAGCGGACCCTGGACTCCGAGCTGAAAGCTTTGGATACGACTGGGACTAACGCTAGGTTGAAGAAGAAGAGATAGATAGACAGACACGACAGAGTTCTTTGTGTTGTCAATTTTGAACTTTTCAACGCGCACTGTCTTTTGGTTTTCTAGGTCCATGCGACAAACTAATAGGTTATAATTTTTGGTAAGTGGAAGCTCTCAAGGCGATATTTAGTTCGGTTAAGTACGTTTCGCCCCAAGTTTTGAGTACCCACCTTTACTTCGCAATGAAGTGTCAATTACCGTTTGACTTGCCCCAAACTGGGGCAACGATATGGCGTGTTCCAAATTGTGATAGCGTACTTTTGAAAATATTTGTGCTGCTTAAAAGTTTTTGTATTAAAAGTATGGTCTAGAACGCGCTAATTGAATTTTTTATAGTCGATAGGCTCAAATTTGATCACAATCTCGTCTGATGGTAAGTGATAATGTGGTCGGCGATGGAGCACGCTTGCCTAGAAGTAACCTATTCATTCTTGACAGACTTTAGCTTTCCGGAAACACAGACTCTGGCAGGCCATTCCACTTCTTAGCAGTAAGCAAATAAAGTAAACTTTATGCCGATGGTGGAAGACCACGGCCATAATAACAATAGTGTTGTATTCCCGGCGCTAAGTAGGGAAGCCAGACCTCACAATCTGTATTAAATAATTATAACTACGTTTAAAAAACCGACTTCACAAACTAATATTTTTACTTTTTAGTGTACAAAAATAGAAAAGTACCTACTTATGAGGTTTATTATATACAAAGGCATCAAAAACAGGATTTTTGCCGTAAATTGGATGATTTCCTCTCGACTTTCCCAAGATCCCAGCATCAGATCCTGATACCCTGGATATGGGACCATCTCAGAAGTAGCCTCTTTCAAACAAAATAAAATTCAAAATCTATCCATAGTTGGCACCGCTATCGCGTAACATACATACAAAAAAAAATAGAGTACGAATTGAGAACCACCTCCTTTCTTGAAGTCGTTTAAAAATGTTAGTGTTACTTTCAAAACCAAAACAATTTCTTCGCCATATTTTGCTGTTGTTAGCAATTCTCTCCGGCACTGGCTTCAATTGTGAACTTTAAAACAGAAATTGTCTTACATTTGTGACACACGGGTTTGACTTTCAGTCAACAGTTAAATATAATAACCTAGATTTAAGCACTACCAACATCTATGAAGCATTATTGTTTTCGATTCTTCTATACTACTTATTTTTATACCACTTAGGTGGCAGAAAAACACACGGCCCACCAGATGGGAATCGGTCACCGTGGCCTACGGACGCGTCCAACACCAGGAGCATCACACTCGCGTAAGATTTTTAGTCTGACCAAGACCTTACTAATAATAAAAATGTATCAAATCCTTTCAGGAGTTTTTAGATCCATCGCTGGTCGCTATGATTCACGAGCAATATACCTAACCACTCAAACGTCCGGGCGGCTATAGTCGCCCTGACACGTACGTTCGCGGGCGCGGAACGGTCATAAAACGGGGTTGAACCGCGTCGCGCCCCATGCAATTTCTGATTCGAAATGTATTTTCTAGCATACTATTGCAGTGATATCAAATTAAAAAATACCAGTATAAAGCTGAATTATTAAGGAATCAAGATATATCCTAATCAAAATACAATAATTAATCATTATAATAATAAAATAATAATGTAGTACATAAAAAAATGTTGAACTTGACAACAAGGGTTAAATTCAAGTAAAATACTGGCTTTCACAAATTTTGACGCCACACTTTATTACTTTCCTCAATGTTTTTACCCATTATTAAACTAGATTAAATAACCTTTCTTTTGATACTAATAATTCATTATTTGGAACAAACAGTGTAGGTAAATTAAACCAAAATAACCAACACCATATCTAAAATCGCCATATTTAAATCTAAGGCGGAGAATATAAAAACGTGTAATCCTAAGTCTTTTCGGTATTATTCTTTTACTTAAATTTATTTTACATATAAATTATGACCATTTCTTCCAAATATAAGACGAATTTCGTTAAAATACTATAATATTATCACACAAAACTTACCGAAAAACCGGCACACAAAGACGAAGTTTTCTCATGTCGACTTTATTTACATGTAAATACAATTTATCAAATTTTGTATTGATAACACTTATAATATTTTGAAACTATGAATCTTGAGGATTATTTCAATATATAACACTAATACAGTAAGCTGATAATAAATTATTGCTTACATGTTAAAATGCAGAAATATGATATCACTTCACAAACACTTGACACCACTTCACAGACTGTTTGTAAACAATTTTTTTCTAAACATTGGCTGCTCTGTGGCGACTGTTGAATCATACCATAGACGCGTTATTTAGTACAGAGCCATCTAGTATTTCCACCCGTGAACCTTTTAAAACTACAACAAGCTCGATTTCCAATAAGAAAAAGATGAGTCATCGCGGCCAAACGAGGCCGCTCTAGTCGCCTTAACGTTCTGCTCAAAAAAGTTTTGGGCGACTATAGTCGCCCGGACGTTTGAGTGGCTAATTGCTCATAAAAGCATCACATTTTAAATTCAATTTCACTCAAGTCTAATGTAGAAAATTTACAACCCTTATTCCAAGCAATAAAATAAAAATAAGTCATTATTATCCCAACACTAATACCAATTTCATCCAAAGCTGTTACATTATAGCCTGGAGTGTAGTGATAAAAATAATAGGTATTTTACTTCAAAGTAATTTCAAATAACAAAATTTAATTCTACATAAAATTTTGCGAAACAGAACAACTAGCGTTCTTTTTCCAACATTATATATAAAGCCGGCCACTTTAATCGTCTGTGTGTCACAAATTGCCTGTTACAGTTCTCCGTACCTCTAAATTGCGCCGGAAAGTTATTTTTTAAAGTTCCAAAAGCCTCTTTCTCATAAACAGTTATTTTCTACATCAAATGAAATGAAAGCGTAGAGTTTTTTTATTAGACAAAATGGCGGATCGGTTTTGAATTTCGAACTTTGAACGCGCGGTTTTGTTTCATGTTCTCTTTTTGAACTTCGGAATGCGGCTTCGATGTTCGATGCTGTCTCTGCTTGTATTTGAAATTAGAAAAAAAATAACTCTTGTTTTCCTGTTTTCGGACTTTTGGTTTTCTGTAATGAGTTTTGTTTTTCATTTAATTTTTATTTTCCTTGTATTGTGTTTTTATCGCGATTACGAATGTTTTTAAATAAAGTTTGAACTCAAAACTGAGATCAATCAAGGTAATTTAAATCGTATCAATGAACTTCTATTACAAACCCGTTATAAAAATTATTGGTTGTAATTCTTTACCAGCACATCATGTGTTTTCTTCCTTCTATAGTCCCGGGTCTTTTAAGCGGGGCGTGAAAAAACAACATCTCTCTCACAAAAACATCTCACATCTGATGAGGCCGTCAAGCTGAGGGCCACCATTGTAGCATTATGGGTGTATGTAATAGTGACCCTTATTCCTAAGACTTCAGCTTACCATCAGGTGAGGTGAAGTCATATTAATATAACAAACACAAAAAATCAGAAGGCAAAAAATTCATAAAGTACATAAAGGTCAAACACATAACCTACCTATTTTTATTTTACCGCAACCGTGTATGAAGGTATGTATTAAATGACTTGAAAAATAAGAACTTAATATTAGAGATCATAACTTACAACCACAATAAGATGAAATTGCCAGAATTCAAAATTGGAACAAAAACCCCGCTTATTTAGACCCACTGAATTCCTTCACAGTTCAAAATAAAAAATAACGACCTCAAGGAGCTTTAGGGTCTCAGACCAATAAAAAAGTATTGGTCGAGTTTAGGGTATGTAAGATTTAGCCAGTGATTACCTCGGTCAAGCTGAAAAAGCACATTTATCTGACGATTGTCTCGCTAATTCGATTTTACGGTTATACAGTAAAATTGTGACGTAACCACATTACAAATAAATCAGTAAACCCATTAAATATACACACAAACATACACATACTTTAGTATCTTTTTTTCATGTGAAATACCCCTTGGATATTCCCCTCCCCACTGGCTAACGGGTGTGGTTATATCGTATTTGCACAGACTAAAAACGCACGCCGTTTTGGGTCTACATGGCTTGTAATGTATGTAAAGGCATTTTCTTCGTACCCTGACTGACCCACGTTGGTACAGATATTCTATTACACGAAGGCGGTTTAGCTGTCATTGTAGTAAAACATACCTAATATAGACACATTGCTTTTAAAAATGAATTACTTGCAATGCAATTATTGTTCTACTAACTGCTACATGAATTTCTTTTGACGTGACATGAACTTTCGCACACACATGTACACGTATTTACAAGACACAGGTACTACTATTTAATTGTTTACCCGCCTTCGTGAGATAGAATATTTATACTATATTATGTACCTACGTGGGTCAATCGAAGGACACGGATACTTACACTATTGGAAACTCAAGAAGTAAGTACAGAAGCCAGATGGCAGGCTGTTGTCTCTGCCTACCCAGGGGGCAAAAGGCGCGATACTTATGTAAATGGATCAGATAATTAATTTTAATCAGTATATAGGTGCCCTACTCAGAACTTTGGAGTCCAAGCTGACTTCACCTGCGGTGGTTTTCCTTTTAGGATTGGAAGATCAAATAGTAGTCACTCCTATAAAAGTCATATAAGCTAAAAAGCAAACACCCTGAAGACGCCAACCGATTGTATTCGTCTGCATCGGAGACAACACTATGATAATAATGTTGATCAGTATAAAAAAACAAAAGCAAAATTATACTACTGGTTTCTCTTCACAGTGGCATTCTTAGGCCGTATTCACACAGACCTGAAGAAGCAATCGAGGGCAGTAAATCTCGCTTCCTACAGATAAAATATGGACGTGAGTAGCAGTCTAAGTCGGCCTTCTTCATCCCAGTTTATGAGTCAACTCGAATGGCATTTTTTATTACGGTCTTTTTTTAATATGCATCTATTATGAAATAAGTTGTTTGGAAGTAGAATGGACCCTTTCATGTACTTATAAAGGAATTGAAAAAAAATAGCAACTCCTATTTTTTTTTATTTCTTTCATCATTCTCTGAACCATTTTTCCAACTCAGTTGGGGTCGGCTTTCGAGTCTAACTGTGATGCGGCTGAACTTCGATATTTTCCGTGGAGCGACTGCCATCTGACCTCCACAACCAATGGTCATTATGACCAATGGCGATATCGAAGTTCCAAGTTAGATTGGTTGGACTTTTGTGGGCTCCAACTACCCGTAACGTAACGTATACAAAAATCTATGGCAGTCGGGATCAATTGCCATACATGGCAACCGGGACCGACGGCTTAACGTGCTCTCCGAGGTACTAATAAACCTGCGATAAATACACACGTAACTTCGAAAAGCATCGAAAAGTCATTGGTGTGTACCATGGTGAGCCCGGGATCGAACCCAAGACCTCGTCTCAGCAGTCCATTACCCAAACCACTAGGCTACCGCGGTAGCCTAATGGTTCTTTATAAGTACAAATAGGAAAATATAAAGAGTACCAGCAACCCGCTACAGTCATTCAAATTGAAGAAGCGAAAGGCGTATACCAAAATCGTAGCAAATGGAAAGATCATCTCTCTGCCTACCCCAATGAGAAAAAGGCGTTATTTAGTATGTATGTTTGTGTGTATGTATACAGGAAAGAAAAGGAGATTCAGTAAGTACATTTGGCACGTGAATACTTGCAAATAACTGTGATAAAATGGTTGCAGTTACAATGCAGTTACACAATACGAAAAATACATAAGAACGAATTTAAGATATTTTTTTTAAATCACAGTTTCGTCTTAAGCGCTTTTTGTCGGTAAGTTTTATACATACATGCCCGATACTAAAAAATTAAAAACTTAACAGTAGCTAACATAAATGACAAAAAAACATCGGCTATCGTAAATTATCGAGAAAACCGTAAAATTGTTATTATACGTCAACATTTTTTAAATTACGGCCCTATTGTAGCAAATGTATTATCGCAAAGATATTG
The DNA here is from genome assembly GCA_963576445.1 of Lithosia quadra. Taxonomy (NCBI): domain Eukaryota; kingdom Metazoa; phylum Arthropoda; class Insecta; order Lepidoptera; family Erebidae; genus Lithosia; species Lithosia quadra. Next base: position 9,366,751 of record OY754896.1, read on the forward strand.
ATTGAATGGAAGGGACTGTGAGTGTGGTATCACATTGTACTGGAGCGTACTTGGGCTTACTACCATAACATACATACATATACTCAAGCCTTTTTCCCTCTTGGGTAGGCAGAGACAACAGCCTCTGGCTTCTGTCCTTGTGACTTCCATCTGACCCCTTTTGTATCGTGCAGAAACACCCATTACCCATGGATACCCCGTCGGCCATCGGGGGTGTTTATGTCGCGATTGAACCGACTAAAACCGCACGCCATCTCGGATCTTAATTACCGGGTGTAAGGTTACCTAAAATAGGCATCACTCGCACCCCAACTGTCTCTGGGCAATCTACGGTTTTAAGATGGCTCCCTCGACCCCCCGTAAGGGGGACCGTAGGGCACCCAACCGTCCGCGCGCGGAGAATGCCTGCGCCTGAGCCTGCCCCCCGCCTGGTCCCCACTGTGGCCTCTGCTAGTTAGTTTTTGACGATACGAATATAGGTACGCTTAAAACCCACGAGATAATAAAAAACATTTTTATTTCCTCCTACATCATCGGTAACGGCCCAAAACTTCAACCTGGACCGCATATAGTGTATTTAAAAGCCATATTAAGCGATAATAATGGTCTTTCCAGAGTAATTACTTTTATATCTGTAATATTGAAAATTTATTATAATTCATTAAGCTAAATGGCTGTCAATGGCAGCAGGTTTTGACCAACGTGGCCCATTTAACAGTTCTAATTATTTTATTTTATATCGTTACGACTGTATGTCGCTGAAGGGGTGGATTGAAGTCTCCTACGTTTTTCGAACTATATTTTTTGTGAAGAGAATAGTTAAGAGTCTATTGTTAGGTACTATAGTTGACGGTAGGTATATTTAAAATTTTCGATTGTTATCTTGAGTAATTGCTTTATGGGCGCGATTGCCATGTGAACATCTAACCAGCAGGTGTATCGGTACGCAGGTGAGGTTGGTTTGGGTCACATAATTCTTCTTTTTTTATATTGGACACGTCAACATGACTTCACCTCACCTGATGGAAAGCTAAAGTCTCAGGATCGGGCAGAAATTAAACCATTTACATTATTCATTCATGGTTAGCCACGACCATTTGACACGGTCTCTTCTTCAGCATGTTCAGTCTACAGGTTTTAAAAATCGATAGGTATAAGTGATAATTGCAAGAGAAAATCACTCCTCATTATAGTATTTTGATGTCATTTAGGATCTTTTTTCTCTAAACATTTGATGGCGCTTACACCATTTTGACTTTTGATATACTATCGTAAGTCTATTTTAAGGTTACGTTTGTATGATTTGGAGGTTATTTCACTGCTGACTGTGACCGTCACGTCAAATGTTCATCACGGTGATAAATCTAAAAATATGGCACAGATGTTAATTAACACGAATATTATTACATTGTAATAAAATTAATGATTACGTGAGTTTATAAAGCAATTAATTATTTATGTTATCTACTATGTTAATATGAAACGCGTAAATTTGGGTGTACCTTTTTACGGTAATCATGTGAGCGGATGAGTATGAAATATAGCGCATTTAAAGTTCACATGGAGAACTTAATATATTTTCGTATTTTTTAACTATATCTCTATTTCTACACAGCTGATCGTGATCAAACATGCGTAACATTTTAAGTGACCAAGACCTTTGAAACCAAAAAAAACGCACCAAAATTCATTCGGTAATTTTTGCATTGGTCGCGAACAATAATCAAAAATATTTTTGTGTTCAGAATCGTTCCTATGACTTAACCTAAGTTTTTTTTAATATCTCCAATATTTATTTATTTATTATTTACAACACCGCTACTTTACAATTTCTTAATAGTATAGATAGATGACGTCGTCGCTTAAAACAATTGTAGAAGCTGGCTGGAACAGTGCGTTAATATCTTCATTGGCTCTTAACATAATAATATTATAGTGGTTGTCTCTCTGAACAATAGCTGTTAGACCGCTGTAATTAACGATTATTGGAAACCATTCACATACGTAATGCGATGTGCTGCGCTATCTATTATGCAGTCTTCTAATAAACCTCTAAAGGAGAAATCTTATTCCTAACAAATTATGGCCTTGATGGTCCAAAACTAAAAATTAGGCTATTTAGAACACTTAAAAAGATTGTGATAAAAGCCTCTCGCCTGATGGTAAGCTAAAGTGTCTGGAATGGGGGTCACCATTACAAACAACGATAGTGCTATAATGGTGGCCCTCAGCTTGATGGCCTCATCAAATGCTTTTTCACGCCTCGCTTAAAGAACCAGGGACTGTAGTAGGAGGAAGAAAATACGTGAGCTGGTAAAGAATTCCAGGTGTTGATGGTGCGACAAAGAAAAAAGTCACCAAACCACTTGGTTTTTGATGGAATTGTTTGCACTATTTGAGGGTGATGACTGATATCTCAGCCTTGCAATGACCTTGCACGTGTTGTTCTGTATAGGAAAGGAGACGGTTGGACTAATTGGTAGAGCTCGTCGGAACACTTGCTATGGTAGAGGCGGTAAAATATTAAATACGGAGAATAATAAAAATTTAAAGGCGGCAAACTTTCGAATTCATAATATTACATAGTAGGATTAAATCTGGATTATCAGATTACGTAAGTCCAAATCTGGGTTTTTGTATTTCAATAAAGCGTCGCTTAAAACAATTGCAAAAGTTCATTGGAATCGGTTGGAATAGTGCGGTAATGGCTTCATTCGCTCGTAACAGTTAGCAACTGTCTCACTAAACTATGGCCCCTAATAGGCTACTGTAATTAACGGTTATAGCAAACCATTCACATACGTACTGCGGTTCGCCGCTCCATTTATTTCAAGTCTCTTAAACCTTCAAAGGTTAAAGGTCTTAAACTGTCGCTTAATCTATATACTTCTTATATATATAAAACTAGCTGTTGCCCGCGGCTCCGCCCGCGTGGATGTCGAAATCCGTTTCAAAAACTATCCTATCTCTCAAGTTGGATCGAACTGCATATGGTGTGCGAATTTTATTATAATCGGTTAAGTGGTTTAGGAGTCCATAGAGGACAAACATTGTGACACGAGATTTATATATATTAAGATAAGATAAAGTCGTGTTAGTTACACTATTTATAACTCGAGAACGGCTGAACCGATTTGGCTGAAAATTGATGAGGAGGTAGCTTAGAACTAGAAGACGGACATTTAATACTTTTTATCCTGCCAGGGGGTGAAGTATGCCACAGGTGAAGCCGCTGGGCACAGCTAGTACATTTATAAATTGAAATTCTAAGGCTTCAACCTGCGACATTTCTTCCCGTGGCGGTGGGCGCGAATCAAAAATTATTTTCGTGTTGGATAGGCCAGTTACCGATAAATGTTAGGCGCTAATATCATCACGCTACAGCCTAGGAGAGCGGAACAGTAATCATATATTATCATCTAATCAAGCAAAATCTTATTTTAAATCCTACTAAATTCACTCAATTAATTTCTACACTAAATCCTACAAAATTTTCCTCTATACAGAACCTTTAAAACACAGCTGCGTCTCACCCTTGACCAGTTTTCCTCACACGCCACCGCATCGGTGGAAGCCACTCATGTATTTTACACTTCAATAGGTTGCGCGCTAAGTGGTTATAAAGAAACTTCTATCCGCAGATGTTTTTGGTGTGTAATGGCTATTTTGCCATTATTTAGCTAAAAGGCTGTAATTTATAACGTGAGGTTGTTTGAAAATAGTAAGGCAAGAATGTATATACACTATACAGAGTAGATACCTATCTAGAGTATATTCTTCTTCAACATAGCGTTAATCCGAGTCGCATCTATCGCACCTCGGAGTCTGGGGTCCGCTTTACCAGTCTTAACTGCGGATTTGGCTGGAACTCGATATTTTCCGTGAAGCGACTGCCACCTGACCTTCACAACCCAATGGTGACATTAGGCGATATCGAAGCATTGCAGCTAGACCGTTGTTGTTGGACTTTTTACGGCTCCAACTACCCGTAACGACTGCCATAGATGTTTGTATGGCAACCGGGATTGACGGCTTAACGTGCTCTCCGAGGCACGAGATATATAGAGTGTATTATCCTTCTATAATATTAATATAATCTAGCCTATGCCTAGATGGATTTATACTACCCCTAAACTAAAAAAATAAAAAATATTCCAATAAATAAATATGGAGGTAGGACACGACGGTATCTCCCGTCCGAACTGAGCAGTCCGACTGGGGTAGTACCTCCGCCCTACAGAAGACCGTGGCCATAATAACCATCGTGTTTTGTTCCCGGCGGTAAGTAGGGTAGCCAGAGCGCACTGGAGGGATTCTGTGCTGTTAGCGGGGAGACTAAAGTCTCTTACGTTTGTCAGCATAGAAACTCTCTCAACCCTTCATCCTCAACCAGAGCGCGTTGCCTGCACCCCTGGGCCTCTATTCTATTGAAACAAGCCACTTTCATGCCACTGACACTTAAAAAAATGCAATTTAATTTTAAAATTTATTGTTATCAAGTTAAAGTCTAAAATTAAATGATATTTTGTAGAGCGAATGAAAAAGTTGAATAAACTCTTTTCATTTGATTTTGGCCTTTAACTGTGCAGCGGTAAAGTCTACAATTAAATGGCATTTTTTAAAGTGTCAGTGGTTTGCCTTTAGCAGAATCGAGGACCTGGTGTTGCACACATCCATAGGCCATAGGCCCTGTGCTTGTCTACCGCCTAAGTTGTATAAAAAATGCCAAAATCGACCATTTATGACCTAAATGAAATAAAATATATTATTTGTTTTGATAGATGAGTGAACTCAAGCCATTCGCGACATAAAATTGTGCTCACAGCCACAATTCTAGCAAACATGACGCAACGGTCAAATGTGTTAACTGGCGAAAAGTTATAAGTGTACTGTTGGGCACAATGCCAAGACGACATTCCGTGATGTCTAGACGACTGCTATAGAAAAAAACTAGCTTGCCCGCGGCTTCGTCTATGGTGTTTAAGGTTTAATTTTTTTACTCGGAACCCTAAATTTTTATTTTATTTTATGGAAATTATTTAATTTTAATTTAATTGTATTTTTTTTTAATTTGCAACTTATTTGTATTTCGTAATTTTATTTTAAATGCGTCGCTTTATGATCTGAAATTGATTGAAATAAATGATTTGAATTTGAATTTGAAAAGTACCCGACTGCGCCAGCGAATATTTTGCGGAGGATAAGAAAATGTGAACAAAAACGGTTTATTCCAACTAGTCCTACTAATATGGTAGGAAATTTTGGACAAAAATATTCCAAGCAGTTAGAAACAATACGCTGGATTTTTCGTGTTATCAAATTGGTATCGGTCTTTTGAGTACATAGCAGTCGGATTATTTATATTTTATTTTTTTTTTTATTGGGACTGGGACTAAAACAGCTATAAGTTGTATCTTACAATAAGATGCTTAATGTCCGCAGAATAGAAGAAATCTCTAGCAATTTAATTTTAGCGCCAAAGAATAAATCTATGTACATGAATATTATTCACCAAAATATTGCTGGCTTTTCTGGCAAAGAGTTAGAACTGGAATTATTTTTAAATGAAATGCATATTCATGTACTTTGCTTAACTGAACACTGGTTAGAAGAACATGAACTGTTAGTTAATATTGATAATTTTAAAATCATTAGTTCGTTTACTAGAGATTCCGCTATAAGAGGTGGATCATTAATTTTGATTAATGACAATTTAAAATCTAAAGAAAGAAAAGATATAGTAGCACTCTCAAGTGATCGAAATATTGAAATATCATGTGCAGAGCTCGAGCAATTCATTATTGTTAGCGTCTATAGACCTCCCTCTGGAGATTGCCACCTGTTCTTATCTATTATGGAAGATATCTTAAAAAAAATATGTAAATGTAAGAAGTCGGTAGTTGTATGTGGCGATTTTAATATTGATATTTTAGAAAACACTCAGAACGCGGTAAGGTTCCTCAATCTTTTTAAATCCTTTAACTTACAAAATCTCTTTTGTGAACCAACTCGCACTACATCCACAACAGCTACCTGCTTGGACAATATTTTTACTGACGGCAATGTAAGTGAGAAGTCTAAAATAAACTTCATAAAATCAGATCATGAAGGTCAGTTAGCTAGATTTGAGCACCAACATGCTCCATTATCCAAAAATATTGTATGTAGACCAATCACAAATTATCGATTAGAAAAATTTAAAGAAAATATTGACAATAAAGTGCCTCTTTTGGAGCCGCGTAATGATGTGAACCCGAATGATCTTTACAAAGATCTGTTCGGAGTGATCCAATACGAATTTGATAATATTTTCACTAAAAAAACAATAAATATTAACCCATTCAAAATTAAATTTAGTGATTGGGCTACGCCTGGAATCCATAAAAGTAGAAAGAAATTGTATGAGTTATACGAAACAAAGGCATGTACAAGCAATCCACAAGTTATTGAACATACTAAAAAGTACTCAAAAATGTTCAAAAAAGTCTGTTCAATAGCCAAATCTAACTATATTCGAGCCAAAATACAAAAATCTGATAATAAAATTAAGGCAACCTGGAATGTTATTAACAAAGAAACCTGTAAAGCAAGGTCACGTGATCGATCCTTCGAATTAAAAATAGATGATAAACACATTAATACTGATGCCGCAGTGGCCAATGCCTTTGAATCCTTTTTCACAAATATTCCTATTACCACTACAAGTAAATTGAATTCTTCAAAAAATGTAGCCGCGTCTCTTCTTGAAACTAGTGTTGAAAAATGTAATGTTAATTTTGATTTTCAGTACATTGACCCTGTAACCATTCTTAAAACTTTTAAAGAACTAAATATTAAAAAAAACTGAAGATCTTTGGGGCATTTCAACCAATATAATAAAACCAGTAATGCCCACTATTGCGCCTTATCTTGCATTTATATTTAATCAATGTATAGATGATAAACAGTTTCCTACTCTCATGAAGTACAGTAAAATCATTCCGTTATTCAAAGCAGGGGAAAAAAGTGATCCATCAAATTTTCGGCCTATCTCCATACTCCCAGTCCTCAGTAAAATTTTTGAAAAAATAATATTTAACCAACTGCTTTCACATTTTACGTGCAATAAGTTACTTCATGATAAACAATTTGGTTTCACTAAAGGTAGAAACACAACGGATGCAGGCGTTGCACTCATTAAACATATATTTGATGCTTGGGAGGAGAAGCAGGATGCCATCGGTATCTTCTGTGATCTTTCGAAAGCTTTTGATTGTGTTGATCACGAGACTTTGTTATTAAAATTAGGTCACTATGGTGTTTCGAACGGTTCACTTAGCTTGCTTGAGTCTTACCTCACTGGCAGAGTACAAAAAGTCAACATTAATGGCACCAATTCATCTGGTGCCCCATTAGTCATGGGAGTACCCCAGGGCTCGATACTAGGACCCCTTTTATTCTTGATATATGTAAATGATCTTCCTTACTTCACTGAAAATCTTTGTGAAATAGTATTATTTGCTGATGACACATCATTAATTTTTAAAACTAACAGGCAAAAGCTAGTATTTGACGATGTAAATAATATTCTCTCTGAAATATTGTATTGGTTCACAAGTAATAACCTGCTACTCAATGCTAAGAAAACAAAATGTGTAAAGTTTACGGTGCCTAATGTAAAACAGGTAGATACTCATATTGTAATGAACGATGAAACTGTTCAAATAGTCGATACCACAGTTTTTCTTGGAATCACTCTAGATAGTAAACTGCAATGGGGTTCTCATATCACAGCCTTAGCAGGAAGACTCAGCTCAGCAGCCTATGCGGTTAGAAAAATAAGATCACTAACTGATGAGGAAACGGCACGATTAGTTTATTTTAGCTACTTTCATAGCGTAATGTCGTATGGTCTGATGCTGTGGGGCTCAGCTGCAGATATTGAGACCATTTTCATATTACAAAAACGAGCGATACGAGCTATCTATGGCCTCAGACCCCTTGACTCGCTGAGAGAACTATTTAAAGAAATTAATATTTTAACAGTTGCTTCTCAATACATTTACGATAATATCTTATATGTACGCAAAAATCTAGATCTCTTCCAAAAAAAATCGGACGTTCACAATTATAATACGAGAAATAAGAATAAACTTGTAGTGCCAATGCTAAGGCTTCATAAGGTTGGTAATTCGTTTGTAGGTAACTGGATAAAAATGTTCAATAAAATTCCTCAGGATCTGGTTGACATGCCACTTAATAAGTTTAAAATTGAAGTAAAAAATTGTTTAATGAAAAAAGGTTATTATAAATTAAATGAATATTTTGATGATAAAAATGCATGGTCATCCTAATCTCTTGCTCGCTCGCACTTTAAAAATTGTATTAAATAAAAACATAAAAAAAATATAAAAATAAATAATGGATAATCGTGTTCACTGAGTTTCTTGCTGGTATCTTCTCAGTAGAACCAACATACTGAACCAGCGAAAGAATCATTTTCTAATGATTATTATTTATTGTATTTATATTTCTTGACATATTTTTTTCTTACTGTAAATTTTTGACGTTCATATGTGCTCCTTGTGTGCCTAAATTGAATAAATGAAATTGATTCTTTGATTCTTTGATTCTTGAATAATGTATTAGATAGAAGAAATGCCTTCATGTAAACCCTTATCTTTTATCCAAAATTTAATTATCCTAAATTACTCCTTGTTACATCAGCTATCTACAAGAGAAAGTCCCATCAAAATCGGCACCAGTCATTTCAGAGATTAGTCGGAACAAACAAACAAAACAACAAAAAAAAATGAAAAATGTTAAGTAATTTGAAATATTATGTACCGTGCATAGATTCAAATGCACTTAGCACAAGCGTTTATTTTAATATTGCAAACGGACACACCAATTATATATTTTATTTGTAGGTATAGAGTATAGATATTCATCTTTTATGTATATAAGTGACTGTAATGTGTCTACCGAGCCTCATAATGACCTAGCGAGATAGCAGAAGCGATGGTTGAATGGTCTTGGAGGGAAATTGTGAAAAATTTGGGCATAATTTTATCAGATTTTTTGTAAGATTTACGAGTAGGTATTTAAATAAATTTTAGAAGTATAAATTTCGTATGGATTTGAAAGGTTGAGTTTGGGTTTTTTTTATTGTCACCACTAACTCACCTGATGGTAAGTGACGATGTGGTCTACGATTAATCACGCTTGCCTAGAAGGATCCTATTCACTTGTGACTTGAATATTTCCAGGTTATAAATATGAAGTGGGTGTAAATATGAAGGGGTGTAAGCCCTGCCAAGCCAGCCTCACCTCCGATACCATAGATTTTTGACCCACATCAAAATCAGCTGGAGTTCGGGGAGTCACACGACAATCGCTCAGTGCAAATATTTGTATGCATGAATGGGTATTTGCATTGGACTGGTTGTGCCTCGGAGAACACGTTAAGTCGTCGGTCCCGGTTGCCATACAAACATCTATAGCAGTCGTCACGGGTAGCTGGAGCCCTAAAAAGTCCAACAACAACGGAATAACTGCAATGTTTATCAATGATATCAATGAGCAATGATATAGCCTAATGTCACCCAATGGTGACATTAGGCGATATCGAAGACCTTCACAACCCAATGGTTGTGAAGGTCAGATGGCAGTCACTTCACGGAAAATATCAAGGTCCAGCCAAATCCGCAGTTAAGACTGGTGAAGCGGACCCCAGACTCCGAGGTGAAAGCTTTGGATGCGACTGGGATATAACGCTAGGTTGAAGAAGAAGGTATAGGACAGCAAACTATGAACTCTAAAATGGAAACAATGAATGCTTAATAAGATTGACGCTACTATTGTTTTGTTTTGGCTTACATGGAACCAATTGCCCTTTTAATTCTGAGAATAAAGTCTACTCAGAACCTCGTTCATCATCCAGCTACAAACCGGCTTTATCGATTGTTAATAAAAAGGAAAATTAAAATAGGTAAAACATAGTTCTAAATAAAAACATTAATACAATTATGCCAATGTAACACAAATGTAAAAATGTACTTATATAAAAATATTCCTTAAAAAAAGTCACCGTCAAAATACCTCAACGAAATATTTCAGAAGTTCAAACCCCTTTGAGGTCTGTCCCTCCTCCTAAAAAAGCCCTCCGAAAGTAATTTAAGCTAATTAAAAACAATTTTTCTTTCACAAAAACCTTTGAAACATAAAAAAAATGTTTTTCCGTCTCAATGAATGGCGTATAAAACCTTTTGAAATTAAAAATAATTGGCATCTTATGAAAGAAATTTAATTACGTGTCTTCTATTTATAGAGGCTTTTCTTTGACTGATGGAATTATTTAACATAATAATCGTGAACCTACAAAGCAATGGACGCGTTGAAAACGAGACTGTGTCACAAAAATGGCAGCAGTTACAGATACAGGCACGTAACTTGGCCAGGTTTGGGGTAAGTTCGCGCATCGTGCACTTTGAGCCAATCAAATGATTCAAAGTACGAACGAACGGGACGTTGATTCGCTACAAGACGTCTCTCGGATACATCTGATTGGTCCGTCAAGTGACGGACCAATCATATGTCCGCGACGACGCAACCGCGTCTCCCGCGACCCGCTCATACCTCAAAGGGGACCTAAAAATCGACCTTTGCGCATTGACGCGTCGGGCCAATTTACGTGCCGGTATCTGTAACCATGTGTAGGTAAATGACTTTTAGGTTGCAATGTGTTTCCCCAAATTTGATTAAAAATATGATTCCTGAATGTTTTTCTTACTGTCACTGCGGTGTTTACACAATTTCACTAAACAAGACATGCCATATTTTTAAACGGTTTTATTTAACTTGACCTGTTTGTTTGGGTCAATTCTAGAACATAATTGAAAAAACCCCCTTTCAGTTGTCGGATTGGTCTGATATTTTGCAGAAATCTTTAGTTCTGATGACAATACAATTTAAAACCGTTTAACTTAAAAAACATTTTTTCTTAATTTATTTTTCATCGAATGACGTTTGCCGTGTGTCTCTGTGTGTGTCGATTTGTACGTATAAACAAGTGAGTCGAGTCATCAGTTATATTTTTAACCTATTTCATCCATAGGTTATATAGGTTATTTCATGATAATTATAATAATCTGTTTAATATTAGCTAATTTGCGTTTGAATTTGTTCCCGTTCTCGCAACCCAGGGATAAAAATTCAGCCTGTGTTATTCCAGACTATAATCTATCTCTATCTATGCCAAATTTCAGCCGGATCCGCCTGCCGTTAGAGCGTAATTTTATTGAGTAACAAACATCCATAGGAAAGTAGGGAGAATGAAAAGAAAAAATAAGAGCCACGTTTCTTTGTGCATCACATTTCAATATGAACGACTTATATTTACGTCAAATTAGATTTTTATTTTGAAGACACGTTGATAGAGAAACAAATATTGCTCATTCATGCACAGCATTCATATTATTTTCGCCTTTTTGAACAATGAAGACGAAATCAATTTGTCGTTCCTCATTTTCCTTGTTAGTTCATGTTTCTCTGTCATGCATTGCTTCAATAATATTGAAATCAATTTGATTATAGTTGAGTCAATTTAATAGGCCACATTTGACGTTTGTCAGTTTTATATTCATAATGAGGTGACCTGTTAAAAAAGGTCGATTAAAACGAATGAATCGATACGGACTTGAAAGATAATGTGAATTTTTAAAATCCGCAGGTGAATCCCTGTCTCATTATTATTTTTTCTTTCGTAAATTTAAGGAGCAAAATAAGACAAGTACATGATTTATCTTCTATACTTATAATAAATCTGTAGAAGTGAAAATTCTGTACATTGAAAATATCAAAAAAATAAGTAGCAGGGGGTGTTACTAGACCAACACCGATCCCAAATATGTGATTAAAAAAATTTTTGTCTGTCTGTCTGTCTGTCTGTCTGTTTGTTCAGGCATCACGCAAAAACTACCGGTCGATTACGATGAAACTTGGTATAATTATTCTTCAATATCCTGGGCAGCACACTGGGTACTTTTCATCCCGAAAAAGTACATACAATAAAAAACAAACCTAATTTTGCGGTTCGATCCATAGACCCGATAACTGTACCAACCACAAATAATAAATTTGTCGTAGGTTACGTCACCCGCAGTGGAGTTCACTAGACGCTGCTGCCTGCGGCCAATCTGGCCGGGGTGGGAGTGGCCCTCTAGAGGGCTGCTCCGAGGCCCTCTTTGTGTCCCTCTGACTAGCAGAGGGTACAGTGGGGAGCAAGCGGAGGGCAAGCTGACTGTCCACGCGCCGGTGGTTGGGTGACAAGACGGCCGCCTGTCACCCTATACCCCACCGTCGGTGAAGTGGCGCGATGTTTGGGGGGTCAAGGGGGCCATCTTAAAACCGTAGATGGCCCTGGGTCAACTGGGGAGCGCGGGATATGCTCTAAGCAATCTTACAACTGAAGACTTGAGACGGCGTGCGGTTTTTATGAGGTCCGAGCCACACGCCCGCCGTCTCAAGTCTCACGCACGCTGTCAGCCATTAGGAGTAGTTGAATCTGAACTTAACTACTCCTGATGGCTGACGGGGGCGGTATCCGAAGGAACTTCCACACGAAAAAAGGAATTTGAAACGGAATTCGAAATCCACGCGGGCGGAGCCGCGGGCAACAGCTAGTACTTATAATAAAACTGTAGAGAGGTCAATTCTGTTCATTGAATATATTTACAAAATAACTATTGGGGGATGATTGGTGATCGATACTAATGCAAAAAATGCAATCAGTAATTTTTTTGTCACAACGTAGTTATTAATTTTATGATGATATTTCTTCACAAGTAATCATTGCATTCGATTCTACTTATCAGCTTTCGATTTTTAGAGTAACATGCCTAGTGTTTAAAAAGAAAAAGGATTAACTGACACAACATTGTAATGACAAGGTAATGACGTTCAGTTCTTTAGATCAGAAATTGTTTATTATGTTTAGAATGGTTTATTGGTGAAAGCAAAACGTAAAATTACTTGTATCTGTCATTATTATAATAAATATGTAATAGTAATTGAAAAAAGTTAAGCAATTGTGCAGTTCTAAAAAAACGAAAAATATATAATTTGATGCCCACCGCGGCGGGCCGTTACAAGGTTGCGATGTTGAATTTTGATGAATTGTCAAAATGTGGCCTATTAAATTGACTCCACTATAGTAATATCATGATGTCTTGCCGCCATTATTATTTGAATTTCGAACAATATACCTAGTTCAAATAAAAAAAATATCAGACAAATGAGGTTGAATGATATCGACGATAAATTGTTCTTTTTTTTTAATATCCTGGCAAACTTGCTTATAACGTCTTGATCATATATGTATTTTTTTTATTAATATTAGTTTCCCTGTTATATCATTATACTAGTATAAATACCTGTTGTGTGTGATTTTGAATAGTGATTTACACAGAGTAAATATTATACAACAAAATGGAGATTTGGTAAAGTAAATCGAGTTATTGTTTCAACTCCATAGAAAATTCTAGTAAAGTCTCCACCATTTTACTGGGGTAAGACTTTTGACTTGATACTGACTATGACAAACTTTACTTGACCTTGACTGTGTAGAAATGATGAAAACGCTACACGATATTGCACTCGCAAATTACTTGATTTATCAAATTACCTACTTGACACTGGCATTCATAAGCTATTTGCCAAAGTAGATGAAAAACAAAACTACAAAATGAAGGCCATACGCCCAATAAACTTCTCCAAGGATAGGCAAAAATGCAATCTAGACTTATTTGAGTATACCTACCTACCTACTATGAGCACGGAAAGTTATATGAGTTTCGCATGTTGGATTGGAAATTCTGGGATTAACTTTCGGCTGAATGGTTTCTCATTAATATTGTACTACAATATTGGTCGGTATGCTCGTTCACAGGCCGCTGCGCAGGAGGCACGGGTTCAATCCCCGCTCAATGCAAATATTTGTATGCATTAATATGGGTATTTGCATTGGTCTGGTCGTGTCTCGGAGAGCACGTTAAGCCGTCGGTCCCGGTTGCCATACAAACATCTATGGCAGTCGTTACGGGTAGTTGGAGCCCTAAAAAGTCCTACAACAACGGTCTAGCTGCAATGCTTTAATATCGCCTAATGTCGCCATTGAGTTGTGAAGGTCAGATGGCAGTCGCTTCACGAAAAATATCGAGGTCCAGCCAAATCCGCAGTTAAGACTGGTAAAGCGGACCCCAGACTCCGAGGTGAAAGCTTTAGATACGACTGGGATTAAAACGCTAGGTTGAAGGTTGAAGGAAGGCTCGTTCCCAGTGTTTTTAGGTCTAATAATAAGTTTTTGAATACAAAAAATGTTACGCTAAACGGCGATATTAAGATCCAAAATAGGCGTAGCATAATTATTTTGTAAGCGGTTTATCTTACTTTACAAAACTACACACTAAAACATAACACACACACACACACACACACACACACACACACACACACACACACACACACACATACACTCTGAGCTCCTTTCTTTTCAACCGTTCGCCTTCATCTCCTCGTGTGTGGGTACTTTCTTAGCACTTCCCCGGTACTCCCCTGTACTTTTCTGGTACTTCAAACTATGCGGCTGTGTGAAGTGGCCATTACGTTCCTCACTATGACGTAGGTATTGTATTTTTTAATTCAGCGATGTGTTAAAGTAACTGTTACTGTCGTTTGGTACGATATTAGATATAGTAATAGGTATTGAATACTAACCTGTTTTGTATTCTATGTTTAAATTGAAATTTTTGGGAAGATGTTTTTTTTTTAAATTTTAATGAAATATAAAGACATAGTATACGTTACAGACCTACTCTTTGTCGAAAGTGATTATTATGTCATGTTTGTTTGTGAAAATTTTTTTTACATTTTATTTTGCTGCTAAAAAAATACGATTAAAGCTGGTTTTAAATATTACAAATAATGTAATAGTTATATGTAATCACTTTATTATTTTAACCATAAAATCTTTAATGAGTGAATAAAACTTCTGTATCTATATTTTTACATTTTACACAACAAATTTAAAATTTTGTCGCAACTTTGATTCAGCGGGGGATAATATAAAAATTACAGAGTAAAATGCCTTTAAACAACCTTCAAATTTGTATGTATATATGGTGAGTAGAGATAAAACCATTATGAAATCGTAACTGAGCCTTGAATATTAGTCTTTAGGTAGAGCTTAAGATTCAATCAGATTAAAGCAATAAAATTAAATTGAACGCTTACAATTCAATTACGCTAGAATAATCACTGTTGTTTCGACTTTGGCCCTTGGAAATGAATTAATTAGTACTGATGTTTCGATTGGATCGTATTTTGCTGTGATTACCAATTCAAATTAATCCATTTGTATATCCCGAAGGGATGAGTAGTGTATTACCATGTATAATCAGTCAACTGCATTTTAGTTTACATCTAGTAAAAAAGTACCTATTTGGTACTAAAACCTTATTAGCTGCGAAATGTAATAATCATTTGCTTGACATAGCCATCACGTTATCACGACCATCTGATAGCATCGTAATGGAACAGGAGGAGAATGACATTAACATAACACAACATAAACTCACGCCTATATCCCCGAAGGGGTAGGCAGAGGTGCTAGCACCCACATTTCGCCAGTTTATGTTTAGGTCCCAATGTAATAGGTGGCGAGCCTATTGCCATTAACCGGGCACTTATAAACCTGCGATAAATACACACATAACTTCGAAAAGCATCGAAAAGTCATTGGTGTGTGCCCTGGTGAACCTGGGATCGAACCCGAGACCTCGTCTCAGCAGTCCATTACCCAGACTACTAGGCTACCGCAGTACGCGGTAGGAGAATGACATGTTGCGCTAATCCTAAATAATTGAGACAAGGGCAGGTAGATGATGATATACCTACTAATTAATATTTCTTTTGTTCACAGGTAGTTGGAACAGTACTAAAAATTAAACATATCATAAAACCAGTCACATCAAAAGCCAGTGAATTCGTGAGTGTTAATAAAACATCCAGTGTTAACAGTGTTAATAATAATATTGCAATAAAATTAACAGTGATATATAACAGCTATCAAAAGTAACAGGTATAAATACTAGTGATATCTAATACTGATATTGGTGAAGTGATAATACTCAGTGGTACTAATAGCAATGCTTCTATAGTGTGGTGTATTGATGATTTTTTCACCGTCATCACGAATGCGGGCGGACGGCCCCTCAGGCCGGCAGGTCAATGACAACGCCGGCACTTTTCGTGCTTTCCTTGGCCCTTGGTAAGTTAAAAAAAAAGTATAATATGTATTTCTTTATATTGTAGATCTTAGCTAGTATACTTCAATACCCTCGTAAGTATACTTCAATATACAATCAACCATAATATATATTAGCAATCAATCAATTAACCTCTCGATGTCCGCTGCTGAACATATTATAAATATCTACGAATACAAGGTTCGCTCTGTGCTTTTGATAGTTTTTGAATGTTGTATTAAGGCTGCTCTGTAAGAAAAAGTACTTGATTTATGACAGAAGGGTGAACTTCTGAAGTGTTAAGTTGGTGAAACGTAACTGCCATTATCCTTCTGCCCACCTTTTTAGAAAAAGAGGCATGATAAGACATGTTATAATTTAGATCGAGTTTTTTCTATGACAAAAACATAAAAGAAAAACATTTTCCTTAAATTACATAGTATCTGCTAAAATCTACTTCTGTTCTAAGAATGAATACGTAATAATGGTACTCCTGTTAAGGCGATTTTCCACTATACACGATTCTGCAGTGATGTTGTTGCGTACGGCAGCGGGCCATGGTCAACCACAGACCGCGCAATAATAGCTTTGAACGAAATGTATTAGTGTAGGTATATAGAAACCACAGATCTAATGCATAACATAACATAAACTCTCGCCTATATCCCCGAAGGGGTAGGCAGAGGTGCTAGCACCCACATTTCGCCAGTTTATGTTTAGGTCCCAATATAATAGGTGGCGAGCCTATTGCCATTAACCGGGCACTTATAAACCTGTGATAAATACACACATAACTTCGAAAAGCATTGAAAAGTCATTGGTGTGTGCCATGGTGAACCTGGGATCGAACCCGAGACCTCGTCTCAGCAGTCCATTACCCAGATTTCTTTCCAGAGTTCTAGTGCATTGCTACGTAATTGTCTGTACTTTCACATTTTTTTATACCCCTAAGGTCGCAGACAAGTACGCGGTCCACCTGATGTGAAGCCTTTCCGGAGGATGGAGGGAGGGTCGAGAGAGTTTCTGTACTGACAACACAGGAGACAAAGTAAAACTTGCCACCAATGGGTTATGTGATCGGCTGGTGTGGTGAGCGGAAGGGCCCCCAGTCCCCCTGGCATTGGGTCTCCCTAACCGCCACACCAACGTACCACATTGTTTCTAAAGTAGGGTTTCAGTACAGGCTGTTTTGCAGGCATTCATAGAATCACACACTGTGAATTGCCGCCTTTAGATGTACTAACAGAAAAACTAATAGTTCCACGGATTTAGAGTATCAACAATTTTATCCTAGC
This sequence comes from Lithosia quadra, assembly GCA_963576445.1. NCBI lineage: Eukaryota > Metazoa > Arthropoda > Insecta > Lepidoptera > Erebidae > Lithosia > Lithosia quadra. The sequence continues at coordinate 9,384,329 of OY754896.1, forward strand.
GCCAAAACATACCATTTACAACACCTAAACAATATTTCCATCCAAATATTTAACTGACAGAAAAAGGGTTGTTCTAGCTATAGTATCGCTACACACAGGGCTTCTATCCGTTCATCAGTTGTATATACGAGAACTTCCGCGTTCTATGGCTGACAAAGGCACATTTGTCCGTCCCCCACCGCATACCTAACGCTTTAACGCCCAGCCACAAGCACTGATTATGTGGGCACATATTAAAGGGTACATATTTGCGTCTGTAACAGTTACCTGGCAGGAATTGCGTTAAGCGACAAGACCCGCACATTGATTGTAGGAACTGCTTTTTTTCTTTTTTTATGAAAAAAAAAATTCGTGCATCAGCTTTCCACATCTTCGCTCCTACTATATTCTACGTTTAATTTTGCTGATCGCTAGTCAATGTACAAACTCAGAATTCTACCTAAGTAAGTATAGTATAATAGCCGCCACCGGTGTGACAAGTGCCTTATACTAAGCGGTACTCTGGCGTTCCCGGTCCCTTGGACCATACGTGAATAGCCATGAAATACAATGTCCCAATAAGAATAGCTTTCTTTCAGACTTCTCGCCCTACTGCCTAGCCATGCCTAGCTAATGATAACATATAGCGTAGTCGTAATACATTTGGGGCGAGCGACACGGATTTTATTGCTGTAATAATATTCTTTGTAACTGTTATTTTTCACTGTTATTTTTTGCCATCCTTATTTTGGAAAAGATTGAGTGTTTTGGCGGGTAGACTTTTGGAAAGTAAGAAGTGATTGTTCTAACGCGATGAATAATTAGGTACCTATACTATACACAGTATTATAAAAAGATCAAAATCGCACTGCATTAACTAAATATCAAACACATACTGCATCCTATTTTCGCGCATAGAATTTCGAATGATTGTTTGATCGAAAAAAATGATCATTCAGGACGGGAAAGAACGGGTGAAAAATAATTTAGTAGATTTAACAAAAAAAACAGTTAGGTACCCATAGCGAAGTCATTATAAATTATTACTGATATTATATTACCAGGAAAAATTTTTTTTCAATGAATTTAGATTAGTATCTTGAGATATAATAATAAAAAAACAGTATTTTTGGAATCTTCCAATCGACATCGCCCCTCCGTGAATTCGGCGTAGTTCTACCCTCACACCTCAAGAGCACTATATACCCCTCTGGCAAAGGAGTCTTTATAAAGGATGGACTGCAAAAGAAAGACCTATCCTTGCTGCCTCTGTTAGCTACCACAATCTAGAGTTGCATCCAAGAAATTGTTGGGCGTGTTATCAAAATTAAGCTACTTACGGAAAATTAGCTTAATAATAATCAAATGCAAAAATGAACCAGTGATCCTGGACTAATAGTCCAGGATATCTATAGTCCATACACTATACGTTGTACAGAAATGTAAGTGCGATCGCAATCTTCACTTTCGGACACAGTTTTGGCCACAAAGTTGGAAGCGATTTGGACATTCACAACGACATTCATTTGTGCTTATACTAGCTTAGTTTAGGATGTTATCTAGGCATTTTGGCAAGAGTTTCTATGTCGTATTAGATTTGTAATACCGCATAGTTTCTGGCTTAGTAAAGTTTAATATATTACATTTTGTTGTTTGCGTTTGTCACACAAGAATAAATCCGATAGATATATTGAGATTTTTATAAAACATTTATACGTCTATTTGACTGCACCCCGCCTGATGGTAAGTTGTCTAATAAGTAGTAGGTACCTACATATTCATGGCCTACCGTTGGCCTTTCATAAATTTGCTGCCAACTTCAAAAAGTTCACAGTACGCTAACCTCTTTACGAGTTCCTATAAATTTGTGATACAACGAAAAGGACGGACCGGTTTAACTGCCTTTTGCTCCCAAAAAGTATCATTTGAAAATTCGCAAGGAAGGCTATTTAGTTTTGTAGGTATATTGATAAAATCCTACTAATATCGTAAAGGGTAAGCTGTTGCCAGCGGCTCCGCTCGCGTGAGATTCTGTTCCCACTACTGTGATCCATGGGAACCTGTTCCTGGGATAAAAAGTAGCCTATATCTTATTCCAGAATATAAAATCTATCTCTGTACCAAAATTCAGCCAGATCCATTCAGCCGTTTTTGCGTGAAAGAGTAACAAACATACTTCGAGACATAAATTCGTACAAACTTTCGCATTTATAATATTAGTAGGAAGTATAGGATAAGAAAGTTTGTTTGTGTGTTTATAGATGTGTTTGTTACTCTTGCACGCAAAAACGGCTGAACGGATCTGAGTGAAATTTGGTACCAACAGTCAATTAAAAGTCTGAATCATTTTATCCCTGAAATAGGTTTCCAAGGGAACGAGAACAGAAGTCCAGTTTTCGTAAAAAACGTGGTCTCATCTCGTAAAAAATATACTCATACATACATATTATGCTCAAGCCTTTTTCCCTCCGGGATAGGCAGAGACAACAGACCGCCATCTGCCTCTGTCCTGACATACTTCACGCGCTTCCTTTACTGTCATTAAGCCTTTCATTTGCAAGCAATTTGCAATTTCATGCATTCTTATAACCAAAATACCTTTTTTGATATTTGAGAGATCGACATGAGATCGAGATTAGATCGTTACTGATTTTTGAACATAATATTCATAAAATAGTAACCGGGACCGATGACTTAACGTGCTCCCCGAAGCACCGAAATACCCAAACACACCAATGCAATTAAGCACATTCATAGATACAAATATATTTGCACTGATTCGGCATCAAACCGACGTCTTTTTTCTCAAATTCTTTTTTTCACTTTTACTCACCTTCTATCGTCACCCCATAATTAAACCCGCTATCTCAAAAGCCAAGGATTCAGAAACTTTGTCAAAAGTTAATTATAAAACTGTTACAGTTACGCAAATACTGGGGCAAAAGTTATAGACTCAGTAATTTATTGTCAGGTGGAGACATCTATTGGCAAAGTGGGGTACTAAGGAAATTTACCGCAATGGGGACGAAACAAGTTTTGTTTGTGGTTATTTTTTGCACTATGTTTGGGAAAGTAATCTAATATATAAAAATGTATGTTTGTTTGTTTTTTATGCGCTGTCGTATCGTACATCCGACTGTAATAAAACTTTTTAAAATTATAACTAGCATTTTGCTCGAAGGCATTTTGAGCTATAATTTTGCGGATGCAACTACCCTTTCGAATAGGTATAACTGATAAGAATTTTGAGAAAAAATGTGTTCAGAATCGTTCATTTAACATAACCCAAATATTTTTTTAGTATTTCCAATGTACAGTTATTAACTATTAATAACTTATTTACAATAATTTTATAATAGTCCTACAAGAGAACTCCTAATGATCAAGGTATTGTTAAATTTATGACCATATTGAAAAGCTTTTTGCGGGGTCGGCAGCGCGAGTGTGATGCCCCTGGTGTTGCACGCGTCCGTAGGCCACGGTGACCACTTCCCATCAGGTGGGCCATGAGCTTGTTTGCCACCTAAGTGTTATAAAAAAAACACGTCTATACTTGGACTCTGAAGGCAGACAACATAACTTCTTAACAACATTATATAGTACTAAATTTTCCTTCAAATTGTTAGGAGTCCAAACTATGGTTGCAAACATGCTCATAGATAAATGTGTTGGTATGTGTTTGTCTGATTTTGAGAGAGGGTGAGTGAGCGTCAGGGAGTGTATATGCATGTTGCTAGATGTGATTAGTCGCTAATTTAATAAACCAATTAGTCTCCAAGTCCCTAGCACCTTAGCACATTAATCGGATACGTCTTCTAGAAGATTGAATGCTTGAGTTTGAGATTAATATAAAGTTAATCTGTTAAGTTTTGAACACTTTTGTTTACAATACTTAGTCAAACTGTTGCCAGAGTAAAATAAATGTTATAATTAAGTGGTAAGAAGCGATGGTAGCTGAATGGATAAAGACGCGGCCTCTACTTATAGGTACCGAGTTCGAATCCGGCCGGACAGCACCAATGTGAATTTCACTTTGTGGAATTTATATGTGCTAATCACATGATTTACCATCTGCTGACGGTGAAGAAAAACATCGTGAGGAAACCCACATGTCCTAGAAGAAATTCTAAGGACATGTCCGATCCATCAACCCGCATTAGGTCAGCATGTGTGGATTAAGGTCTAAACCCTCTCAGCTCTCTCGTTAGAGGAGAGGAGACCCGTGCCCAGCAGTGCGACATAAATGGGTTGCTATTATAAGTAGTGGTATAAAGTAGTTATTAAGATCAGCTTTTTAATGTAAATTAATGAATTCTATCCCATTATAATATTGTTATTACTAACACGAAAGTTTGTGAATATGAATGTATAAATATTTGTTACTTTTTCACGTAAAAACTTCTCCAAGTCTAGAGTGAATAGGTTTCTTCTAGGCAAGCGTGCTCCACCGTCGACCACATCATCATTTACCAACAGGTGAGATCGTGGTCAACCGCGAGCCTATTTCCAATAAAAAAAACGGCTGGATAGATCCGAATGAAACTTGTCACAGAGATAAATTGGGATCTAGGTCTGGAATTACATACATAGACGTATGCGCGTCAGCTGGTCAATGTTATCGCGGATCGCCCGTGAAATACGTGAAAGAAGTCTTACTAGTCAATAACATAACATAAACTCACACCTATATCCCCGAAGGGGTAGGCATAGGTGCTAGCACCCACATTTCGCCAGTTTATGTTTTTAGGTCCCTAGGTTAGCCTAGTGGTCTGGGTTCTAGGATTCCATGGCACACATCAATGACTTTTCGATGCTTTTCGAAGTTATGTGTGTATTTATCGCAGGTTCATAAGTGCCCGGTTAATGGCAATAGGCTCGCCACCTATTACATTGGGACCTAAACATAAACTTACTAGTCAATGCAATGGTGAATTTGTGACGACTTTATGTACGAATTGCGAAACTCAAGTGGCAGTGGGCGGGGCACATCGCTCGTAGAGCCGACGGCCGATGGGGCAAAAAGGTTCTCGAGTGGCGACCACGAACCGGAAGACGTGGTGTGGGCAGGCCTCCGACAAGGTGGACCGACGACCTGGTAAAGGTCGCGGGAAACCGCTGGATGCGAAAAGAGCAGAACCGGTCGTCGTAGAGATCATTGGGAGAGGCCTTTGTCTAGCAGTGGACGTCTTTCGGTTGAAATGATGATGATAATGATGATTATGTAGCTCAAGTCCCCTGTAAAGGAAGCTCAAATGCAACACGTTGTATAAGGAACATTTGCCACCTAAGCGGTATAAAGAACTCAGATTTTTACTTCTTTAATCATAGCATAACATAACATAAACTCACGCCTATATCCCCCAAGGGGTAGGCAGATGTGCTAGCACCCACATTTCGCCAGTTTATGTTTTTAGGTCCCAATGTGTGGGTGGCGAGCCTATTGCCATTAACCGGGCACTTATGAACCTGCGATGAATACACACATAACTTCGAAAAGCATCGAAAAGTCATTGGTGTGTACCATGGTGAACCTGGGATCGAACCCGAGACCTCTTCTCTGCAGTCCATTGCCCAGACCACTAGGCTACCGTTCTTTAATCAAACAACAAATAATATCTATGCACTAACTAAACACAAAACTAAACAAAAACTCCAAGTCTATACCTACATGTCATACCAAACATACTAATCTACCCCATAACTTCCGATAATACCCCATGTAACATAAATAAAACTCTCGAAAACCCTCCAAAATGAGGGCACTGTGGAGGGACGTACAGTCAGCGGCAAAAATCTATAATCATTTTCAGGTTTTGATCGGGCCTTACCAAAAACTCTTAAAGCAGTATTATTTCAATATTAGTTAACTTTTATAGTGTGAATCGGACTTGGGCAAACGTCGTCCGTTATTATGGCCGTTTCCTCGTGGTCATACTAGTTTGTCACACCAGTATGACCACGAGATACCTACCTAAATGTTCTCTGTGTCTTGTAAATCTACTAACAAATTTAAAAATAAATATATCCACAACATAACATACAAGTAAGATAATGCTAGCACATAGCACTAGTATCCAATTCTGTGCAACCTTTTAAGACGCAAGGAGTAAAGTTACTTTGGAGGTAGGACAGACGGTGTCTTCCATCCCAACGGATCCCCCTACCCCCCCTCCTTTACTCTCCTAGTATTGCACACGTCCATTAGGCCACGGTGACTGCTTTCCATTACGTGAACCGTGTGCTTATCTGCCACCTAAGTTGTATAAAAACTTTGATTACAATATTATAGAAACATTTTCATTCGAATTTTTATGTTTGAAATCTGTGCAATCTTCATAGACTTTTGCCGCTGACTGTACCAGGAAATAATAAGACGCAAGGAGGTAAAGTTGTCAAAGCGCCATTACGTCACAGTGGACATAAATAATGGCCGACTGGTGATTATCTATGTTTGCTATGTGCTACGAATATTATATAGACAATGATATTTTTGGATAAAATTCACTCGCTTGGGTCTTTATATGAGGGTCTTTCGCAAATCATAATCAATTTTTCACATGGCTTCATATTTAGACCAGATTTTATACACACATACAGACATACATACAAATCACGCCTTTTTCCGATTGGAGCAGACAGAGACAACATCTTTCCACTTGCTACGATCTTGGCATACCTACTCCTTTCGCTTCTTCAACTTTCATCATCATCATCATCATCATCATCATCATCATCATCATCATCATCATCATTTCAGCCGAAAGACGTCCACTCCTGGACAAAGGCCTCCCCAATGATCTCCATGACGACCGGTTCTGCGCTTTTCGCATCCAAAGAAACGAATCCCAATCGTTTCTTTGGATGCGAAAAGCGCAGAACCGGCAGCGCAGTACCTCCGCCCTACAGAACACCGCGTGTTGTGTTCCCGCTGGTAAGTAGGGTAGCTAGAGCTCACTGTACCCCTCCTAGCCTCCCCTCCTTTTCCTAGCCCCCCTCCCCCTTCAGGGTAGGCAGCGCACTTGGTGTTGCAAACGTTCATAGGCTATGGTGACCGCTTCCCATTAGTTGGGCCGTGTGCTTGTCTGCCATCTACACAGTATAAAAAGTCCATAAAAGTGGGTAGCGATTTCTTTGTTTTATTCTTTAGGCGAGTGTTTGTACTGTCGGATCACTAGTTCGATTTCTGCTCAGTGCAAGCATTCTAATAGGTACACATTTATAACTTAAGCTATGCGTACTTTGACTCTAGATAGCGTTGTGTAGAATGTCATAGAATATTTATTTATTGATGCCGCGTTGGTTCCGAAGCATAAATTTACATTCAAAATTCCATGAATCGTGAGATCCTGAATTCAATTTCCGGTTCCAGTAAAATGTTATTGGTTTTTTGTTAAAAAATTGTAAGTCGAAATACGTGGCAGTGGAAAATGTAAATTCGCCCTTCAAATATCTGCATTCTAGATTATAATAAATTACTAGCTGTTGCCCGCGGCTCCGCCCGCGTGGATGTCGAAATTCGTTTCAAAAACTATCCTATCTCTCAAGTTGGATCGAACTGCACATGGTGTGCGAATTTTATTATAATCGGTTAAGTGGTTTAGGAGTCCATTGAGGACAAACATTGTGACACGAGATTTATATATATTAAGATAAGCTTGTCAAATTATACTTACTTTAGGTCGGTTTCTCCGAGAGCGACTATCGTCTGAGCTCTTAATTCCCAGAGGAATGTCTGTGGCAGAGACTTTTTTTCAGTGCGGCAACTGTGGCAGATCCTCATTTTCTAATTTATTGGTAATTTATTTCATATTTTTGAATACTCATAGAAACTTCTTGATTCCACAATTAAATTTATTTATTGAAAAAAAAAAGAGAAAATGAATTAATTTCACTGGGAAACCATTGGTGTCAATCGCCTTATAAACTTTTTGGATAGGGCGATTGACACCGTGGTTTATATAACTTGTCGTTTGCTCCCAAACGACTAGTCAGTGAAGGCCTCCACTCCATTGTTGCCCTAAGGTCTCCAGATTTCTAAATCTAGACCTATGGAGGAGCATCACACGTCGGTCCCGGTTGCCATACAAACATCTATGGCAGTCGTTACGGGTAGTTGGAGCCTAAAAAGTCCAACAACAACGGTCTAGCTGCAATGCTTCGATCACCTAATGTCACCATTGGGTTGTGAAGGTCAGAGGGCAGTCGCTTCACGGAAAATGTCGAGGTCCAGCCAAATCCGCAGTTAAGACTGGTAAAGCGGACCCCAGACTCCGAGGTGAAAGCTTTGGATGCGACTGGGATTAACGCTAGGTTGAAGTAGAAGAAGAAAGAGGAGCATCACACTCTGATCCTCCACAATCTCACCTGCTACTAGCAGTTGAGTTAGACTTGGGCCATAGAAGTATTTGTAGGGTCCTGCACAAAAAAAATGTTTTAACAACAAGATCAATTACCTCCAAAATCCCCTACCATCGACCCTATTTAAACGAAACCCCAGCAAAAAGTCCTAAGGTATCTGTAACTACATTAGGGGCGTATCTAACAAATCAGCAGTCCTTAGACCATAGAGCTAATAAGAAAATAGAAGTGACATCGTTATATTACCAGATACGATCTCGCCACTTACCAATGCAATAAAACTCATACAGAACTTATACTTCATACAATACCTGTTTGAGCGACGCACACATTGACATCGCTCACGGACGCGAATCTCGGAAGGCGCGTTACCTGAGCCTCGATTCTGCTAAAGGCAAACCACTGTTATGCCACTAACACTTCCCTTTCAACCCCCATTCTCCCCCTAATAGTCCCTACACCTCACTCCCCTCCAATATTAGCAGCGCGAGTGTGACGCCCCTGGTGTTGCACACGTCTATTAGGCTACAGTGACCGCTTCCCATCAGGTGGGCCGTGAGCTTGTCTGCCATTTAAGTTTTTTTTTACATACGAATACGTCAAAATGACTTCACCTCGCCTGATGGTAAGCTAAGGGTAAAGTCTCAGGACCAAGGTCACCAATTCATACCTATACCGTTAGTGTTACAGTGGCGGCCCTCAGCTTGACGGCCTTTTCAAATGCTTTTTCACTGCTGCTGGTAAAGAATTCCAAGTCCAAAAAAACGCAATACCTCGTGCTCACTTCTATACCTATTATTATTTCTGTGGTTTAGATTCTCGGAAGCCCTTATGTCTAATATACACCGGCCACCGTTGAGGGCGTGGCGCTCGCCTATCCATTCTGACATCGTTCGATAACAAGCCATTAGGAAATAGTTGTGACTTTGACTTTGAAGAAGGGCTTATTTGGAAAAAGTTATAATGTTTGAAAATAAATACGTTAAGCTACTTTCGCTGCTAACTGTACCTACCTTCATCAATTTCAAATTGGTGACAACCCTAAAAACGAAATTGACATACCACTGCCAACATAACCAAATAAATCTGCATGCATTTGCCCTTTTACAAATGGAATACAAGCCGATATTTTGTATTTCAATAATGGAACACAACTGTCTATGGTAATAAAAAAAATAACATTGCGTTCCATTATTCATTTGAATTCAATTATTTACCGCCATTGCGGTCGGCCTCGTGAATATGATGTGATACAATCGGCAAAATACAGAATAAGCGAATATTTTAGTTTATTTTTTTGTTTTAGTTTCAATATTGAATGCAATTTATTTTAAGTTTTAACAAAATTACTTCTATATTAGAGAAGCTATTTGGAACATAGTTTATTATGATGGTTCCTGTATGAGACGGGAAAGAAGAATTTCATAATTGGAGCTTAGAGCCATGAACCTAAAAAACTTACGGATAATTTCATCTTAATCGAAAACTGTGTAGTGTGTCAAAGGAGATGTTTCATTTTGGACCCCCTAATTGTACACAATCCAGAAAAAAAGAGAAATAATACCAGTTATTGGCAAAAATACAATTAAGTATATTTATTCGCCTCCGAAATTCAAGGGCATAAATTAATAAAATATGAGTACATTTTTATAGTTTTAGTCCGCCATATTTGTTGTGTTGCAAGAAAGTGTTTATTAGTTACATTCCGCCCATAATACGAAGCAATATTATAGGAATTAAATAGTGAAAAATGAAAGCTACATTGCCTAGCTACTTTTCTAAGTAGTGTACAATTATCGGGTCCAAGGTCCATACATTTGTGAAACATCTCCTTTGGGTAACTTACACATTTTCTACGGCCTAAGCCGTAGAATATATCGGAAAATTTCGAGCATCTAAGATGGGTCCAGGTAGCTCAGTTGGTCAGAGCATTCCCCCTGTAAGGGACTGGTCACGGGTTCAAGTCCCGTCCTGGATGATATTTTTTTCCGATCAGAAAATCATTGGAAATAGTTAGCATGCAATTATTGCTTGAAAATTTCATTCAACTTACACATTGCAGTGCAAAATTTACTCCAACATGGTTAGCCAACGCCATTTTGTGACACGACCATAGGTCATGAATCATAAGCTATGCTATATTTGGAACATATCGCTACAAATGTCCCAAACTAGAACATTATTATATTTTTCCACTCACCATCCATTTTATATTCCCTGACCCCTGAATTATATACCAGTGTCATGTTTTTCGGAATGCATTAGACAACATATGTGAGCTGGCGACCGTCCAAGGAGCACGTCTTGCTTTTATTAAATTCCGCTTACCATACCGTATGTGGTCAAAGGGATGGCAGAAATGCAGGTAGTTTAAAAATACTTACAATCTTAATATATATAAATCTCGTGTCACAATGTTTGTCCTCAATGGACTCCTAAACCACTTAACCGATTATAATAAAATTCGCACACCATGTGCAGTTCGATCCAACTTGAGAGATAGGATAGTTTTTTAAACGGATTTCGACATCCACGCGGGCGGAGCCGCGGGCAACAGCTAGTTCTCTATAGATTTTATTGGATGAAATTCGCTCGCATGGATTTCGATTTTTAAAATCTATTTTTTACGTAGCACCCTAAATATTTTTCTTAAATTGAAGTAGCTATGTTATGCTCTTGTTATGCTATAGAATATTACTTATCTGCCAACGAAAGTCCCGTAAAATCGTCCTAGGCTTTCCAGAGATTGCTTGGGTCGAATAGACAAAAAGACAGACACAAGAATCCAAAAAATTGCAATAAAACAACAAAATGATGATGTAGGTAGTAGTTACTTGAAGATTATTTTTAAATAGACTGTATATTTATATACGAAGGCAAAAAAAAAAATTTTTTGTATTTTTATATCTGTTTATCTGTTTGTTCGCGATGGATACTAAAACTTCTGAACGGATTTTGATGTGCATTTTTGTTAGAAAGTATGATGTTTCATTACAATTGATTAAGTAGAACCGGAGATATGACCGCAAATTGGTAACCGATCCCCGCGCGGGCGGAGTTGTGGGTATAAGTATCAGTTAGGAACTTTATAGGTCCCTAATATTAGTACAGTGTTATGAAGCTTATCAAATGCCATTAGCGTGAACTGGCGTTATAATAGTGTTGTGTTGAAATATAAATGAGTGAGCAAAGTAAATTATCCATTGGAGGGACTGTTACAAAATGAGTTATGGAACTTTTAACTCGCCACAGTAATGAGCAAAGTTGCCGTTTAGTGCCCTCCGTAATTATAAAATATAGTTTAATTGAGAAGAGTTTGTGAATAGCCCTTAGAATGTTTTAACTGGTCCATAATGATACAGCTATTGCCCGCACATACAGCGCTCTCTAGACCCAAAGTAAGCATAGTTTAACTAACTTGTGTTATAGGTCCTAAAATGAGGATACATATACATAGGTAGGTACTTTTTTGTAAATACTATTCATAATATTCATATTCATACATACAAATATTTGCACTGAGTGGGAATCGAAACCATGCCCTTTGTCGTAGCATTCGTGTGCACTACTGCTGCGCCAGAGGACGTCCCTCTTCATATAACTTAGCTTAGCCAAAAAATCTGTTACATACATATACATACACATATACAAATCACGCCTTTTTTCCATTGGGGTAGGCAGAGACAACATCTTTCCACTTGCTACGATCTTGGCATACTCCTTTCGCTTCTTCAACTTTCATAATTGTTTTCATACATGCACGCTGGTTCCGGGTACTTTTAACCTGGCCTTTCTCCAAAACGTCCTGGATCTGATTAGAATATGTACGCCTAGGTCGGCCTTTACCGGGTTGCCCATTCACCCTCACCTCATATATCTGTTTCGTCAAATCTATTAAAGCATGAAAATCTTCAAAGAGAGAGATTTTATCCTTATTCTGTGATAAGATAAAACATCCAACATTATATTATGATATCCATAACACTTTAACCGATTATAATTTGCTATGACCCGAAATATTTCTCGAAATTATTTTTTCAGGAGGGTAGATCGAAAAAAATCGTTTAACCCTTAAGCGGTTTGAGAAAACTTAATTTGGTATATTAAATTACTTCTAAATGGGGTAATTCGGGAAATGGATATTATGTTGAGATCTTGTATCGTATCTTCGGAAAATATTGTATATCTACATGATTTGGGTTTATTTTTTTTATACTAGCTGATACCCACGGCTCCGTTCGCGTAGAAGTCGTATTTTTTCGCGTATTTTGATTAAATCTCCGTTTCTACTCAACCAAATGTGATCAATCATTATGTACGATTTTCTAGTTTAAAGTGTAACCAAGACCTTTCAAAAAAAAAACAGCAACAAAATCCATTCAGTAGTTTTTGCGTAAATCGCAAACAAACAGACAAATAGACGACGATTCCAAAAAAATTGTATTCAGAATCGTTCATATAACATAGCCCAAGTATTTTTTTAAATATTTCCAATGTACAGACACAGCTGGTTACTTTAGGTACAATTTTATAATAGTACTAGCGGACCTGACAATGATGTTGTCCTGAATACCGACTGCAGCGCCATCTGCCGGGCTGATTTGTGAGTCTAAACCATCCAGAGCGCCACCCAAACGCATACAAAAAAAACATTCAAATCGGTCCAGACGTTTAGTAGGAATTCAGTGACATACACACGTACCTACAGTAGAATTTATATATCTTCTTTAATATATATAAATCTCGTGTCACAATGTTTGTCCTCAATGGACTCCTAAACCACTTAACCGATTATAATAAAATTCGCACACCATGTGCAGTTCGATCCAACTTGAGAGATAGGATAGTTTTTGAAACGGATTTCGACATCCACGCGGGCGGAGCCGTGGGCAACAGCTAGTATTATAATAAAGAAGATACACTAGTTAACTATTTAACAGTGAACAAAGCTTAAAATAGTTGATAGTACTCATGTATCCGCATTCCATTCATTCCTATCGTTCCGTTCATTCCATTCGCTTTGTCCTAAATGTCGTCGTCACAAGTGAATCGTTCATTCGTTCCCATCCCACTTCATTCGCTTGTACACTAATTTGTTCGATGCATTTTATATGCAAGGACTTTTCGTACGATATTTTATTAAAATAAAAGCCATATTAATAATCTAAGATAAAAGCATGCAAAATTTCATCTGAAACTGTGAAGTGTGTCAAAGAAGATGTTTTATTTTGGGCCTCCTAATTGTACACAATACAGAAAAAAAGAGAAAAATACCGGTTATTGGCAAAAATACAATTATAATATTTATTAGCCTCCGAAATTCAAGGGCATCAATTAATAAAATATGAGTACATTTTTATAGTTTTAGTCCGCCATGTTTGTTGTCTTGCAAGAAAGTGTTTATTTAGTTTGATTCCGCCCATAATACGAGGCAATATTACAAGAATTGAATAGTGAAAAATGAAAACTGCATTGCCTAGTTATTTTTCTTGGTAGTGTACAATTATCGGGCCCGAGGTCCATACATTTGTGAAACATTCCTTTACATGACATAACATAAACTCACGCCTATATCCCCGAAGGGGTAGGCAGAGGCGCTAAGCACCCACATTCCGCCAGTTTATGTTTAGGCCCCATCTCCTTTAAATTGCATAATTTGATAAACGACAACAGATTCGCTAACTGAAGCTACAAAAAGAATATTATATTGGCAGACTCTATGAACAAGAAGTCAAGGTTCCACTCCATCATAGGATATTCATTCAATTTGTAACAGTCACCAGCTTTTGCTCTCAACTTGTACTGAAACTTGGTAACGCGTGTGTTTGAAACATACATAATGGTTTACGATTTGAAAGCAACTGAGTGTTGTAGTAATTTGTAAATTGACATAATGTATAATATGTATGTATTTACAAAAAAAGGTATATAAGTATGTTTATCCGCATTCTAAAACCCATAACACAAGCTAGTTAAACTATACTTACTTTGGGTCTACTGAGCGCTGTGTGGATTGTCCTAGAATTATTTATTTATTTATTTATGTTAAGTGAAGAGGTGGGCAGATATATTTAACACTAGTTTATAGTTTATATTTTTGAAACACGCATTTTTAAAAAGTGGCGTTACGGAATCGAACACAGGTCGAAGCATCCTACCTTTATGTCACAGAATCATCACATCCGTTCATCCACATATCTATAAACCATTCATCCAATAAAGACTCCCCATTGAAACGAAACTGAGGCATAAAGGGCGTCCATTTACAAAACCGGATTCGCGAATCGAAAAGAATCCAAAAACCGTACAATAGTCCACAAAAGAGTGCCTTTTAACACACCTCTATGTTGTAAATATGCGAGGCGTATATTTTTTCCTCTCATGGTCCTCTTTGTGGGATTTTTTCACCATTAAACGAACGTCGGCTTCAGTAGACACGTTAATGCATTAAACTTGCGAATATTCTACACTTACTGATACCCACGGCTTCGCCTGCATGGGATTCAGCGCCTGATCTCACAACCCATGGAAACCTGTTTCATAAATAAATAGCCTATATCAATTACAAACTACAATCTATCCCTTTACCAAAAAGAGAGGATGGATGAAAGAAGATTGACGAAACAGATATATATGAGGCGAGGGTGAATAGGCAACCAGGTAAAGGCTGACCTAGGCGTACATAATTCTAATCAGATCCAGGACGTTTTGGAGAACGGCCAGGTCAAAAGTACCCGCAACCGGCGTGCATGTATGAAAACAATTATGAAGTTGAAAAAGCAAAAGGAGTATGCCAAGATCGTAGCAAGTGGAAAGATGTTGTCTCTACCTACCTACCCCAATGGGAAAAAGGCGTGTTTTGTATGTATGTATGTATGTATGTATGTAACCGGGCAATTGCTAGAAGGATAACAAATGTAAATGATTTCCTCAGAACGGCAGATTTTCATGAAAATTTCAGCTTAACAGTGTCAATTTAACCATTCAACATTAGACTGTTTCAAACCACAACTAGACCGAGTAGTAATTTAAGTTAAATTCCCATCTAGCAGTTTGTTGGAACAACGCAGTACGCCGCGAAGTATGTGTTGAAATAGTTACACACCACAGATAGAAGTTCCGCTGCATTCTGTAGAAAACATCCTGTTCTCACGAGTTACAAATTGTAACTGTGTTCTGTTCTGTTAATCGTATTTTAACGTTATTTGGGGCTTTACCACAAACTCTTAAAGCAGTATTATAGCAATAGTACTTAACTTTCATAGTGTGAATGGGACTCGGTCAAATGTCGTCCGTTAATATAATAAGTAATGGAGGTAGGACACGACGGTATCTCCCGTCCGAACTAAGCTGTCCGACTGGGGTAGTACCTCCGGGTGTATCCCATCATTCTGCCCCGGTAACTTGGCCCGGTACCGGGCCACATGGGAAAAAAAAGTTTTAACTGGCCCGTTGATTTATGTTTACCGGGTCAGATGACACAAATCAAGTGCCATCGTCCCCGGTAGGGAAAAATAGAGGATACGCCTCGTAATTTTTTTTATATACAGGACACGTCAATTTGGCTTCACCTCGCCTGATGGTAAGCTGAACATAAAGTTACCATCAGGCGAGGTGAAGACAAATTGATGAGTCCTATATACCTATAAAAAAAAATTACGAGGCTTCCGCCCTACAGAACACCGCGTCCATAATAACTATCGGTTTGTGTTCGGGCCGGTAAGTAGGCAGCGCGTGTGTGATACTCCTGGTGTTGCACACCATACCATAAAAGTAAGAGAATGCTAGACCACATAACACTAGTATCCATCGACGTCGATGGTCCGATTCACACTATGAAAGTTAAATAATATTGAAATAATACTGCTTTAAGAGTTTGTGGTGAGGCCCCTGTCTGTACCTACTCATAATAATAATAATAATAATAATAATAATAAAGCCACTTTATTCCAAATCTCGCTTATGTATACAATGTAAGTTAGTAAGTAAGTTTAAAATGTTTCTTATTAATAGTGTTAGTATTCGTTTATGAGATTTGGACCCCTGTTTGGGTAAAGGCCTCCTCCATCCTATTCCATGACTCCCTGTCTCTGCCCAATTTCATCCAGTCGTTTCCTGCGACGTGTGTTATGTCATCAGCCCACCGTCTTAAGTGTCGACCAACATTCCTCTTCCCCACTGGCCCTTTCCATCGTGTGGCTTCAGTGGTCCATCTTCTGTCTGGATATCGTGAGATATGTCCGGCCCATCTCCACTTAAGTGAGAGAGCGTGTTTGAGAGCATCGGTAAGTTTAGTTTTTTGACGAATATTTTCACACTTAATTTTATCTCTTCTTCTAATTTTCAGCATGCTCCTTTCCATGGCTGTTTGACTACTTTTAATTTTTTGTTTTATTTTGTTTGTAAATATCCAAGTTTGGCAACCATACAACAAACATGGTAGTAGGCATGTATTATATATTGTCCTTTTCATGTGCAAGCTGTAGTTACCTTTTAGGATTTCTTTTAATGCCCAGAATTTCTTCCAAGTTGTATTGATTCTCCTTGTCACTTCTTCTTCGTTGCTTGACGTTTTGAATGAGATTTGTTTCCCTAAGTAGATGTATTCGCTGACGTATTCCATGTTGTTACCTTTTATTACTATCTGGCGTTCGTTATTATTCGTTAATATCTTAGTTTTATTTACATTCATTTCAAGGCCGATTTTAGAGCTTTCGCAATCCAGAGATCTCATCATTTCCTCTAGGTCTTTGGCAGTTTCAGCAATTATAACAATATCATCAGCGAACCTCAGATGGTTCAAGTACTGTCCGTTGATGTACACTCCTCTGCCTTTCCAGTCTAATTTTTGGAATATATTTTCCAGAACTGCTATAAACAGCTTCGGGGAAAGAGGGTCTCCCTGTCTAACGCCTCGTTCTATATTTATTTCGTCTCCTCTAGCTTCTAATTTGACTCTACTCGTACTTTGTGTATAGATATATTTCAATATATTAATATATTTATAGTTAATATTTGAATGTTGTAGTGCATTCCAGATTGCACAGTGGCTTATGCTGTCAAAAGCTTTGCTGTAGTCAATGAAGGCTACATACAGAGGTCTATTGTATTCTCTGTATTTTTCTATGACCTGTTCTAGTGTATGTATGTGGTCCACTGTGCTAAAGCCTGATCTGAATCCTGCTTGTTCTCTTGGTTGTTGCTTGTCAATTTCGTCGGATATTCTCTTTAAAATTATGGATGAGAATAGTTTATATATGCTTGCCAGCAGGCTTATGGGTCTATAATTTCCTATGTCCAAGGAGTTTCCTTTCTTGAAGAGAAGAATTATGTCTGATGTACACCATTGTTTCGGTACTTTTTCTTCGTCTAGTATCATATTAAATAATTGCGTAAAATGGCGTGTTAAAATAGGTGCTCCTAGTTTAAGGGCTTCATTGCACAATCCATCTGGTCCAGGACTCTTCTCAGCCTTCAGCTTTTTTATGTTATCATAAACTTCGGAATCTTCAATTTGTCTGATGCAGTCTGTCGTGTTCATTTTGGTTGTTTGCGCTTCTATTTCGGTCTCATTTTGTTTTCTGTATAAGTTTTTGTAGAAGTTTGTTGCATGATTTATTACATCTTTTCTTGATTTTGTTTCTAGTGCGTTATGCTCAAGTTTTTGAATCCATGACTTGTGAGTTGTTAATTCCTTGTATGCTTTTTTGGCACTTCTAAAATTCTTGATGTTTCTTGAAATAATCTCGTATCTGTGGTTGTTGTAGTCTTTACGGATTGATCTATTTGTCTGTTTGTATATTCTTCTTAGTTCTTCTTTCATATCTTTGGTTTTACCTTTCGTGTGTAGTAGTTCCGTGCGCCTTTTTATAAGTTGGATTGTGTCTTTGGAGAAAATATTGTGTTGATGTGGGTGTGTACTGCTTTTGTGTTTTAGGCCCTCTGTTATGCCCCTTTCCAGGATATTGTAATAAGTTTGGATATCAATATAGTCTGTTTTTATATTTTCTGTATACTTTCGGAGATTTCCGATGTAGTTATTTATTTCTGTCTCTGTCCTGGGGATATTGGCTGGTGTTGTGTAGCTTTTTCTACTTTTTACTGGACTACTCAAAAGTAATGTTGCTCTCACTAATCTGTGATCGGAAGAGAATGTAACTTTATTTAGTACCTCGATATTTGTTATAAGTTTATGATGGGTTATCATAATAAAGTCTATTTCATTTCTCGTCTTTTGGTCGGGTGATAACCATGTCCATCTACGGCTCTCTTTCTTTCTGAAGAATGAGTTCATTATTGACAGTTTGTGTTGGTAAGCATAACTTAAGAGCCTTTCGCCTCTTTCATTACGTGCTCCGTAACCATATTTTCCCATTACTGGATAGTAGTTTGTGTTTGGACATCCTATTTTTGCATTAAAATCTCCCATGACAATGACCTTCCCTTCCGTCTTGGTGTGAGCATATTCGATGTCTTTGTAAAATTTTTCAATTTCTTCTTCTGTTGATCTCTCTGTCGGTGCATATGCTTGGATTATTGATAAGGAAAAGCATTCAAATTTCATTTGCAAAAGTGCTACTCTTTCAGAGATTCCTATAAAGTTGGTGATGTTGTTTTTATATATTTTCTTAATTAGAAATCCCACTCCATGTAGTCCTTTAGTTTCGCCGATGTAGCAAAAGATAAGGTCACTATATTCTTCTATCTTGCATCCCATTTTTCGAACTTCTGCAAGACCTAGAATGTCCCAATTAATATTTTCCAAAGCGTTAGTTAGTTCAAGGAATCGTTCTGTTGATCCAAGTGTTCTTACATTATAAGTGCAAATTTTGAGGGTATGTTTTATATCATGATTCATTATTCTATTTGGTGGAGGGTTGCAGTCTAATTCCCCACGAGGACAAGTCGGATTGGGGAATGTTGTAGTTCTCTTATCGTTAAGTTCTTGTTTATTTGAAGTTTTGTTCCGGTGGCTGATGGCAATATCCTATGCATTTTGAGTTGTGGGCACGTTGGCAGAAGGTAGAGAGTTACTTCTATTCCTCATTACGTCGAAGGCATTAAGACGATATGCTTTTGCTGACAATTGTTGTTTGCGAGGGTGTTCTTTTGCATTAGGCGAGGCCGATAATTCCCTTTTGCGTTTTTCATTGCCTGGTTT
This sequence comes from Lithosia quadra, assembly GCA_963576445.1. Taxonomy (NCBI): domain Eukaryota; kingdom Metazoa; phylum Arthropoda; class Insecta; order Lepidoptera; family Erebidae; genus Lithosia; species Lithosia quadra. The sequence continues at coordinate 9,403,827 of OY754896.1, forward strand.
GCCCTGTTTAATAATTAGCTTGTCGTAGTTAATGAATGCATAATTGCCTTTCTTTCTTTCCTCTTCCAGTTTTGGCTGTAGTTTCTTCCTCGTGTCCAGGATTTCTTTCGGGTAGTCTTCAGACAGATACACATTTTTCAATTTCTTTTTATTTGCCATTATCTCGTTTTTCTTCCACAGGTTAACGAATGTTAGGAGGATAGGCCTTTCCTTTCCATTTTCAGTATTATTTTTACCGATTCTGTAGATCGTGTTAACATCCCTATCCTCAAAATTAATATTCAAGTCATCTTTGAATTTCTTTTTAATGATTTCGATGAGATTGATAGTCGATTTTTCGGTCTCTTTTACTCCATATAAAATTAAGTTGTTGAGTCTTTTGTATTTTTCAAGACTGTTTATCTTTTCCTTTAATTTCTCATTTTCTGACCTTAATTCCTGCATTTCAAGTCTAAAAGGAACTAATTTTTCATCGATCCGTGTCATAATGTCTTCAGTTTGTTTTGACATTTCTATTTTCATTTGGTCGAAAAAAGATTGAAGGTTATCCATTTTTGCTATTATGCCTTGCGTGAATTGGAACGTAGTATTGTGAACGTCACTTGATGAATAGGAACTGGCAACACTAGTTGGATGATGGAAGGACTTTTGTCAATGGCAACACTAGTTTTTCCGTGTCAAAATGACGCTGTCTGCCACTTGACACATTTGACAATTGACAGCAGTAACAAGCTCGTAGGGTAGAATTGTTTAAAAATGACAATAATGATATTTTTCTTTCACCTTAAGGTTAAGTTGTTCAGCGGTTTTGTTTCGAAATTGATGTGTTTTGAACTGTGTTCACTTCCTAATTGTGTTTTGTATCGTCTATTTCGATGGATTTCGCGTAGCAGCACTTTTATTTCGCACTTTCTGCACCAATATTAATTTTTATTTGCGGAGCACAATGACAATACGTGTTTACTTGTCGAACACCGGAACCGGAACCTACTCATAATACATCTATACAAATAATAAAAATTTAACTATCTGTTTGTAGTATTAAAATAAACGCTTTCTTAAGCACATTTAGATGTTTACATGGTACATACTTATATATTAACGTTTTTTATAAAAAAAATCTGTCTGTCTGTTTGTTCCAGTTAATCTCAGAAATAGTTGAACCGATTTTGATGGGTCTTTGATGTTACAAAGAGTAACTTACGCTACTTTAATTTTGGAAAGGATTTGTACCCGGAACCACTAAATCATAAGGATTACTCCTCAACCACGAACCTAATGAGGTTTCAATTGTTGCTGAATCTACTAAACTGACCTCCATTAAATCCTCGTACACACCAAATAACCCCTGTTACACACCAACTTCGATAATCCACCAACAATTTCCACAAAAATTCCCCTCTTTTACCCCCATAAGTAATAGGCTATAACGCCTTAAACGCCCCAAAATATGTAGTAGGAATACCCTATAACCATTTACGATATGACCAATTAAAATGAAGGTTATGTTCAGAGACATTGTTATGGCGGCCGGAAGTGACGATGTTAGTAAAAATAATCCGTTTCCGGTTATTTTCTGGACATTTTCTTGGCTGATGAGCAGAAGTAATGGTGTGGACCTCATTCGTTTTTGTCTTTTCATTCCATCTTTGGGTTTCTGGTTATGGGAAATGTTACTGTTTTTTATCGGTTGCACTTCGGGTAATGTGCGCTGGAATTACATGACCTAATTCCTCCAAGCCCTTCTCATCACCGAACGACCAGACGTAGGCACGGCAACGCGCCACCGGTACATGGTGAATATCCCACTCATACTCACAAAACGTTTTGGCAGTACGTTCATCTTGCGTACTGCTAAAGAGTGGAATGCCCTGCCTGAGTCTGTATTTCCGGAAAGCTACTATCTGAGAGTCTTCAAGTCTAGAGTGAATACGTTACTTCTAGGCAAGCGTGCTCCACCGTCGAACACTTCATCACATACCAACAGGTGAGATTGAGGTGAAACGTGAACCTTAACCAATAAAAAAAAATACAGGATAGTATTTTTTCTAATTCTTACTAATATTGTAAACTACCCAATTCCCTGCTCCAAACCCCTCCCCACCCACTCCTTAACGCCCCTCCCCTCTAGTCGGTAACGCGTGTGTAACACACCTGATATTGCATAGGTCACGAGGACCACTTACCATTAGGTGGGCCGTGTGCTTGTCTGCCACATAAGTAGTATAAAAAGGTAGCTTTCTGTAGGTGATAATACGTAATTACTATTTTCGCTAAATTTTCGAACCATAAATTTAACCATTTGTTATTTCAATTAATATAATTTTCACAGCAATATTTATCTGTAATTAATTTTGACTTTAATTAATTTACATAATAAAATCATTTTGCCTATTATGAGTTCAATTGTTTTCTTTATTTTAGTGTTATTGTGAAAACAAGCGGCACTTTATGTCAATATTTATTAATTACTAGCTGATACCCGCGGCTTCGCCCGCGTGAATGTCGATTTTCGCAACTTTGATCATATCGCAGATTCCACTTAAACAATTGCAATCAAACATTATATTATGACAGGTTTTAAGTCTGACCTAGACCTTCCTAATAAAAAAACGTATCAAAATCAGTTCAGCAGTTTTTACGTCCATCCCGTACAAACAGACAAAAATTCCAATTTTTTGTGTTCAGAATCGTTCATATTATAACACAATTGGAAATCGAGGGTGGTTATCGAACTCGGACCGACTAAAACCACATGCCGACTCGGGTCTCAATTACCGGAGTGTAAGTTTACACAATAAGTTTTTTCTCCGCCTGATATGGCCTTGGCCTGGAGAAGGGAGGGGAGGGAAGGCGCATAAGCAAAGACAAGGTACTACAGTTCTCTTAATACCGTCTCAAGCCCCCCTGTGAATGACGCTCAGTTGCAAATCAACTTGTATGCATACAGGAGAAGTTAAATAAAAACTTTAAAAAAAAAGACAATCCCGTCCATACTTATTAACTATTACAAACTCAAGAAGTACGTACAAATTTTTGAGCTTGCGCGGCGACAGTTTGTACAAAATGAGCGATGAATAAATTAACGCTGACCTCAGGGCGCGCCCCGCGGGATATGTTTCAGAACGTAATAGGGATGGGTATGCACAGTATCGATAAAAAACTCAAACTTAAATCGAATCAAAGGTCTATGCCTCAGATGCAAGATCCGACCGGGAGTAACTCGAAGACAATGATATATAAATAACTTTGAGTGACTTTGATGAGGGCGGTTGTTTAACTCAAATAAAACTAGAGTATTTCATACATACATACATACATATTTATTTCATACATACATACAAATCACGCCTTTTTCCCATTTAGGGTAGGCAGAGACAACATCTTTCCACTTGCTACGATCTTGGCATACTCCTTTCGCTTCCTAAACTTTTATAACTGTTAATCTAATTTCGTGTAAGTAATTTGCACAAAATTGTGCAAAAATACGACTTACACAATGGTGCCCGCATGCATAACGTTTAATCTTCTTATCGTGATCATACTATCTCAAGTATCTTACCTGTGGATATGTGTTGATGAATAAAAGAAAAACTAGAAGCATTTGATTTAAAAAAATATGCTGTTATCGGCACAGAATTTGGTTACCTCTTTACATTAATAGTGTAACTGCGCTGGTTTCCAGCTATTGTAAAGGAGATATTTTACAAATGTATGGACCTTGGGCCCGATAATTGTATACTACTTAGAAAAATAGCTAGGCAATGTAGTTTTCATTTTACACTATTCAATTCTTATAATTATTGCCTCGTATTATGGGCGGAATCTTAACTAAATAACACAACACAACAAACAAGGCGGACTTAAACTATTAAAATGTTCTCATATTTTATTAATTTATGCCCTTAAATTTCGGAGGCAAATTATTACAATTGTATTTTTGCCAATAACCGGTATTATTTCTCTTTTTTTCTGTATTGTGTACAATTAGGGGGCCGAAAATGAAACATCTCCTTTAGATTAATTTTATAGTTCAATACAATATCGACATGTTTGATCGACTATGTCCCAACACTAGCCCGCACATCAACATCTCACCGCTACTTTAGTACGAGGGTGAGCTCCGTTCTTTGCTTACATCATTACCTCCGTATTCTGTAGGAAACACACAATGCATCGAATGTTTTTTGTTGATTAGACAGACCTCAAAGGTAGCTGAGACAGACTGAATGCGTATTGTGAATTGATTTTTTTTTTATACCACGTACGTGGCAGGTGTGTAATTTATCGCAGGTTTATTAGTGCCTCGGAGAGCACTTTAAGCCGTCGGTCCCGGTTGCCAAACAAATATCTATGGCAGTCGTTACGGGTAGTTGGAGCCCACAAAAAAGTCCAACCTGTCTAACTTAGAACTTCGATATCGCCATTAGTCATACCATAGGTAATCGGTGGTCATACTTACCAGTGGTTGTGGAGGTCAGATGGCAGTCGCTCCACGGAAAATCTCGAAGTTCAGCCGCATCACAGTTAGACTGGAAAGCCGAACCCAACTGAGTTGGGAAAAAGGTTCAGAGAATGATGATGATGATGACCACGTAGGTGATAGACACACGGCCCACCTGATGGGGAGCGATCACCGTGGCCTATGGACGTGTGCAACACCAAGGGCGTCACCCACACACTGCTGACCCTGAAGGGAAAGGGCGGGGGCAGGAAAGGGTGGGGAGGCTAGGAAGGGGCGGGGGTGAGGAGGGGTACAGTGAACTCTGGCACTTACCGGCAGGAAAACAACACGGTGGTTATTATGGCCGCGGTGTTCTGTAGGGCGGAGGTACTACCCCAGTCGGACAGCTCATTTCGGACGGGAGATACCGTCGTGTCGTATCATAAAAAATATTTTTGTGTTGGATAGCCTATTTATCGAAGAAGGATATAATAATAGGCTATATATCATCACGCTACTTATCAAGAGAGCGGAGCAGTAACCATAAATATCACCTAATCGGGTAAATTTCCTTTTTTATACTACTTTGGTGGCAGACAAACACACGGCCCACCTGATGGGAAGCAGTCACTGTGGCCGTACCACCAACTCGGAGGGAAGGGGCGTTGTGGAGTTTGGGAGGGAGGGCTTAGAGGAGGGGATTGGGGAAATGGGGAGGGGGGGATGTGAAATCTGAGAATATCGTAATATATCAAGGGCAAAGCCGCGGAGCACAGTAGGTATAATTACACGTATAGTACACTTAACTAATTCATAAATACTCAACAAATACTTCCTTTTCTCAACAATTCTGATGGCGACTGTACATAGTACTGTCACGTATACATTTACGCCTTTGTTGGGTAATTTCCACCGAAGCTTACCAATAAACTTGCTAAAGATATGTATGTACGTTTATTGGTACTATTCTACGATATTGCTGGCAATTTCGACGCGTTATCGATAGGATTTCCTTTAATTAAATCTTGTAGGTATTCGATGGGTTTTTTTTATTGAAATAGTTTTGAATGAATTTTTTTTACTACGTAGATGGCAGACAAGCTCATGGCACACCTAAAGATATTAAAAGAAGAGGAGGACAGCTCATCATCATTCTCTGAACCTTTTTCCCAACTCAGTTGGGGTCGGCTTTCCAGTCTAAATGTGATGCGGCTGAACTTCGATATTTTCCGTGGAGTGACTGCCATCTGACCTCCACAACCAATGGTCATTATGACCAATGGCGATATCGAAATTCCAAGTTAGACTTGTTGGACTTTTGTGGGCTCCAACTACTCGTAACGACTGCCAATAGATGTTTGTATCGCAACCGGGACCGACGGTTACTCTCCGAGGCACTAATAAACCTGCGATAAATACACACATAACTTCGAAAAGCATCGAAAAGTCTTTGGTGTTTGCCATAGTGAACCTGGGATCGAACCCGAGACGTCTCAGCAGTCCATTACCCAAACCACTAGGCTACCGCGGTACTTTACAATTTTATAATATTACTAGCTGTTGCCCGCGGCTCCGCCCGCGTGGATGTCGAAATCCGTTTCAAAAACTATCCTATCTCTCAAGTTGGATCGAACTGCACATGGTGTGCGAATTTTATTATAATCGGTTAAGTGGTTTAGGACTCCATTGAGGACAAACATTGTGACACGAGATTTATATATATTAAGATAGATACGAGAACGCTTACTGGCTTCCCACAAGCCGATTCCTCTCACCACACCCTACAGCGTCAGACACAATAGTTAGACCCTACTAAAATTTTACGACACGTTATATTCACCAGAATATTACGTGCACGAAATCCTAATAAGGCCGCACAATGGCTCTATAGGACTAACTCCAGTCAATCACCTGACCAGAAATAGGCTGTAGAGATTGTACTTGTAGGGTAGCAAACAATCTTATGATCCGCTAGATGTTACATTGTTTTGTCAAGACTAATCCCACCCTCATACCTACTACTAAAACTCCTGTTTGGTGGTTTATACGATTTTTAATACGTGCAAAAGAGTAAGAAATATATTAATATGATAGAATACGCCTCTAAAAGAGCACCTGGTACAGTATGTGGCGAGTCCCAGCACAGGACGCGCGACAGAAACTCCCATATTTATCGTGTCCTTTGGTAGGACTCTCAACTGACTTAATTTTGCCACAGGAATAGACTATAGTCTGGAATAACACACAGGCTACTTTTTTATAGTCGATAGGCTCGCGTTTGACCACTATCTCACCTGATGGCAAGTGGCGATGTGGTCGACGATGGAGCACGCTTGCCTAGCTCACTTCATATCCCTGGTATGAATTCCCATGAGAATAGAATTCCATATGAGCGAACCTGTGGTTAAAAGCTAGTTATACATTAAACACCCAGATCAATCCAAATATTCATATTCATACATACAAATGCATCGAACTCAACACTTCTAACACAACAATGTATAAACACAATATTTTCATTTTTTTTTATTCATGATAGGCTTACGTTTGACCTCAATCTCACCTGATGGTAAGTGACGATGTGGTCTACGATGAATCACGCTTGCCTAGAAGGAACCTATTCACTCGTGACTTGAAAACTCCCAGGTTATAGCCTTCCGGAAACACAGACTCAGGCAAGGAATTCCACTCCTTAGCTGTACGCACGATGAACGTGTCAGCAAAGCGCTTTGTGCATAATTATTATATATCCCTAAATATATCCTATAATATATCCCTACACACCCCTTTTTGGGACTCACAGGCGTGATAACACCCATAAGTATTCTATACGACCACAATGAAAATTTATTTCTTTATATTTCATTTAGTTGATTATAACTGTAGTCGTTAATCACTTTTAAACCTCTGCTTACCCAACAAAGCAACAATGCCGTGATAATAAGCTGAGTGCTTTGAAATTTATATTAAGTCTCGGGGAGGCGTACAGCTTTAATTTGAAATTCTGCTGGCGCACAACGAAATGTGATAAAATAATGTTGCTGTTGACATTATTTGCATCTTGTTTCGGATGTAACAATTTATGAAATTAACTTGCTACTTGTTACGTATATTATACCTAAATTGTAACAAGGTTTAGCTATACAAGGAAGAAAGAAAACACATTTTTTCATATCGGACACGTCAATATGACTTCACCTTGCCTAATGGTAAGCTAAAGATAAAGTCTCAGGAATGGGGGTCACTATTACAAACATTAATAATGCTGTAGTGGTGGCCCTCAGCTTGACGGCCTCATCAAATGCTTTTTCACACCCCGCTTAAAGGACCCGGGACTGTAGGAGGAAGGAAACACGTGAGCTGGTAAAGAATTCCAAGAAGAATTGCTAATACAGCGCACTTTAAATAATATACTTTAAATAAATAAAAGGTATAAAAAAAATATATACACAAACAGATACATCCATAAACAATAATAAAAAACAAGTAGGTAGAATTTTGAATCTATGGTCGGTGTCATCGGTGCGTCTGTTTTGCCGACGTTTGCTGGAGAGACGCTACTGCCTGCGGCAAATGCCAGCCGAGGCGGGTGTGGCCCTCTAGACGGCTTCTCCGAGGCTCTCCTTGTGTCCCTCTGACGAGCAAAGGGCACAGTGGGGAGCAGGGCGAGTTGATTCTCCGAGCGCAGACGGGGGGGTTGACAGGTTGGCCGCCTTACTCTACACTATAGGCCACGGTGACCGCTTCCCATCAGGTGGGCCGTGAGCTTATCTGCCACCTACGTGGTGTAAAAAAAAACACTACATTAACACGGCAGCGTAGCGCGTTGCTACGCTACGTTCCACCCCCTAATTGGGGGTTGAGGGGCATCTTACAACTATAGATGGGCCAGGGTCAGCTGGGGTGCGAGGGATATTCCTTTTGGACAACCTTACACCCCGGTAATTGTGCCTGAGACGACGCGTGGTTAAGCGTCCTCGATTAACCAACATCCAAATATCTTCATAAATTAAAAAAGAACCACCAATTTTTATATGGTAATTGTGACCTATAAGCTTGCAACACTAGAATAAATAAACTGATAGTGGAACCTCCTTGAGTTGGGTAACAGTATAGGGTTCCAATAAAATGTAAAACAATGGATTCGTGTCTACTACAGAATGTTGAAAGGGTAAGAGTTGAACCCTATGCCCTAGCGCTGAATTCTCAAACAGTTTCTTTCAATTTATAGGATAATGACTTCACTTTAAATTATATGAAAATACCCGCCCGTGAGGTAACAAGAAATTGCTATTTTCTGAAACAAGAAGTTGCCTATGTTCTATTTCAGGTTAAAATTATACATTTCGGGGAGTGCGCTCTGGAATTGCACAACCTGCAGTGCTATTCTCTAAGCACACAACCTCGATACAGCGTTGCGTACAGCGTCGAACTGTGCATTTGGTATTCCCTAAAGTACTACTAGCGCTCAAGGCTGTGGTGGTCGACGAAGAACTAATATCACGCGTCGGCCGGAGGGCCATTTGACATTAGTACAATACGTTTTGGTATTCTGTAAGTAAAAATCTTCGTCGTTGGCGCTCGCCTTCGACGACAACCTTGAGCACAGCCTCGAATTTAGCTGTCAAAAACAAAAGCTACAATATTTGCGCCGTACGGTCGATCGAGTCATTGAAAACTAACATTTTTTAAAAGTTCTACTTGATCTTAAGGCTGCTGCTATGCATGATTATAACTCAGACTAAAGGAGTAATTAAAAAATAATGTGAAATCTCGTAGAAAGCAAGAGAAATTGAAAACCATTTCTCGGGATACGGACTTCATACATTTTTGGAGGATGGATGTAATACATTTATGAGTATTAGAAGAAGAATATGTAATACATAAACACCATGTACGTGCAAGTGCAATATGTAATAAGCGAAAGGCAGGACCTAACAACTAACATTTACTTATATATGTACCTACTGCGAGAAGAATTCTTAATATGGTGATTCTTTGTTAAAATAATTAGATGTTGCAGAATTGCTCCCAATAATAACAAATATTTAAGAAATTCCTCAAAAATATGAAGAACAGCAAGTTTTGAAAGAAAGGTAAATAAGGATTTGACATAGGTCCTACAAACAATCTATATATATAAAAATAAATCCCTATTGCCCTTGGTCACAGCATCACACGTGAACGGCTGGACTGATTTAGCTGAAAATTGATGGGGGGTAGCTTAGAACTAGGAGACGGACATAGGATACTTTTATCTTGTCACGGGGACAAGTATGCCACGGGCGAAGCCGCAGGGCACAGCTAGTTTTCTATTATTTTAAGTCCATTTTTATTGATACCTATCTTGGCAGGAATGGGCTTATCGTCTGTGAATTTTAGTTTAATATATATTGAGAGTATAATTGTATTAAATAATAACTCAATTCATAAGTGCATAATGATTTATTTCAGGTTAGTGATGCAGATTAGGTATTTAGATTAATCTGCATCATTCATTGTGTGATAATCATCAACATTGTACAACATACAATCATCAATATAACTGTATGTTGATATGTGAAGGTGCTAGACATAACAGTTTTGTGTTTACTGAAACTATAAAGGAACATTTATAATATTTAGATACTCTTGAGCATGATGGGGAAAGATTATACTTACTTGGTAAGTGTTTTTTATGCAGATATTTTTTTTTATTCATAAACATAAACATGATTACATAAATACCTATACATAACAAACATCTCCTTTATTCATATAAAGTAATCACAAGAGTCTTCTCCACACATAGCATTGGGTTATATTATAATAATAGTTAGTGCATTTTTTCAGTCATTTGTTATAATTAAATTTAACAATGCCTTGTTAAATTATGGCACTATCTGTGTGTATGTATAGTGACCCCATTCCTGAGACTTTACCCTTACCTTACCATCAGGCGAGGTGAAATCATGTTGACATGACCACTATAAAAAACTGAAGTGTGGCTATTATTAACCCAGGTGCTGGAACTAGAGGGTGCGGGCCAAAACGTCCATACAGTACACCCGGGCAACCCTGCTGCTAGAGGCAAATCCGGCCAAGGCGGAAGTGGCCCTCTTCAGGGCTGCTGCGAGGCTCTCCACCTGTCCCTACCATGCCGTATCATGTTCGGTTAAGTCAGAGGTCAGGGGTTCGATTCCCACTCACTGCTTATATTTTGCATGCATGAATATGAATATTTGCAATGCTATGGGTGTTTCTGTATGTAACTATGTTTACAAAATTTACAAATCTAATTAGAAGAATAGAGATATAGGTATGTAGACAGTGAGTCCAAAGAAGAATAGGTATATTATGTATTCAGTTTGTAATATGCCTGTTGCATGAAATGCTATAGAATGTTATAAATTATTTTCTGATTAATAGTCTTCTCTCTTTTCCATATGGAGCCGTGAACCGAAGAAAGAAAATGTCAAGAATGATAAGACTGATTAAAACTAAAGAAATAAAGATAAAGATTCAATATAATGCTTTAAAAAATACACAGTTGTTTCAATTGATACTTTCATAGGATGTAATATCACAGATTTTAATATCAATATGGTTTAATGTTTTTGCTACCCAATATTCACCCAATCAATCCTACAAACACTCAAAAGAATTTGGAGAAGCGACATACATTGATGATGGTACAGCATTTCGTAACATTCTCCAAGTATAAACAGTCCAAATAACTTGGTTGTTGTAGATTGTAGATCATTCTTAACAGTATGAAAGAGCAGTCACTGAACACTTATATTAAATAAATTGAATACTTTGATTTGTGCACGATGTGGACAATTACACTAGTTGGTTTAGATAACTAAGTAGGTACTTATTAGCAATATCCTGCTTTAGACTAATGTTATAAATGTAAAGATATTTGATACCTACTCAATCACTCAAACCTCTAAACAGATCTGGCTGAAATTTAGTATACAGGGATAGATTGTAGTCAAAAATAACACATTTATTGCAGTAAATTTATTAAACTTGTTTCACAATTTTGATTATTTTTGAACACGTAAACACTTGTCTTAACCAATATCTTCCCATCGCATGAACCGAGATTCTTCTCATCTCGTCGTAGGTACCACATAGTTACTTGTTTATTTCACTTCATTATGTAAGCCCATTTTCACTTTAATGTTATTCTTTTAAGCACTAAATCTCGAGTCTAGTGATTTCCCTAGTTTTGTTATGGTTAATTCTATGTATCTTCCCATGTATTGACCATCATGCTTTGTTGACATATTCGGAGTTAGATTTGCTGAGATTTTGTGAGCGCCCACGTTAGAATAAGTAATATGCAGGTGTTAAATAACTTTCCTTTGACCGAGGTGTACATTCCTTTGCCTTTCATTACTTCATTTCATACACCCGTTATAATTTTTCCACGCATGGGTATTTCGATCTCACTGCTTGACATGGTAAATAACACATATGCTGCTTTTGTCCTTGTAGTAAGTTCCCATGGGTTACAGTAACGGGATTCTAAGGGGAAAGGGAAAACGTAGGTAGTGGTTGTTTACTAAAGAACCACTACGTTATTTAACAAACGAACAAATTAAACAATGTTAAGTTGTTGTTTACAAATCAATTTTCAATGGCGGATTACTTTTTTTTTTTATGTAAGCGTTTATAGGCATAGATAATCATCATTTTGGCCTTAAAAAAATATTAGAATTGTTAAATGTGAATAATTAATTGACTATAATACTTTCTCATTAAACTATATCCTTCTAAATGCCTAAAAATACTAATTTCATATTTTTAAAACCCTTAAAACCATAATTAATCCTCAATCGATATTTACCGGTTACGATGCAGAAAAATTATTATGTCAAGCCCTACTAGATGACCATAGACGATGATAGACGGCAAAACAGCGATGTGAGGGAAGAGGTCATCAGTTCGTCGACGAAGTCAAAGTGCTAGAGAATACCTTTTTATGACAGCCTTGCGTTCGACGTCGAACTGAAGGCTGTAGGTCGAACCGCTCGACGTCGAGCGCAACGTTGAAAATTGTAAGTTAGAGAATAGCACTGCTGATACCTCCAAGGCCTTTCCATCAACGAACGACCAGACGAACAGCGTCACGCCACCGCTATATGGTCGATATTCCACTCATACGCACAAAGCGCTTTGCTGACACGTTCATCGTGCGTACAGCTAAGGAGTGGAATTCCTTGCCTGAGTCTGTGTTTCCGGATACCTAGCTATAACCTGGGAGTTTTCAAGTCACGAGTGAATAGGTTCCTTTTAGGCAAGCGTGATTCTTCGTAGACCACATCGTCACTTACCATCAGGTGAGATTGAGGTCAAACGTAAGCCTATCTTGAATAAAAAAAAAAAAAAATTTATCAGTCTACCCTTATAAACTGAATTCGTCTATGCGTTAAAAGGCAACATAAAGACAGACGTACAGAGCAACTTCTATATTTATAATTTTAGTAATTTATAAAAGTAAGAATCCTATACTATCCTAACCTACTTCCTACTATCTTACTAACCTATCCTACTTCTTATTATCATATCCTACTTCCTAACTATCCTACTAAGTTTGTAAAAATATTTGAATGTTTGTTACCCAATCACGCTCTATTGTCTGTAAAATCAGGCTGAAACTTGGTATATGGATAAATTTTATTATAGTCTGGAATAACACATAAAAGAACAAAAATCATGAAAATCGGTCCACCCGTTGTCAAGTTGTCTCATTTCTGACTAATACGACTTATTTTATGTGTTAGATATCTCGCCAGCAACAATCGCTTTATAATGGATACTTTTAATCTCTCATATAAGTCTCAAAGCTTATACAATGCGCCATAATCTCGTAAATCATTCCAACGGTTCAAGACCTTTTGCTCACGAAAAGCCACCATCATCCATAAGATTAGAAGTCTCTTCAACACCCCTGGGGTGACAATATAAGCCAGGTCACTTACCTTTTAGGCAATTACAAAGAATATTTTGCTTGTGACATAAAAGCCATTTTTAACTTTGACTTTTAACTTTATTTTAATAGCTTGGTATGTAGCTTATGTTGTTTGAATCTTTGAATACGATTTTGGAGCGCTTCAAAACGTCAAGATACATTTGAAATTGATTTTTTTTTCCTTTTTCGTTAACCGGCTCACATGAAATAAGTTCGTTCGAGGGCTCCGATTGGAGTCGGTCCTCAGTCTATCCACGAAGCAAGCAAACTTCAATATTTTCCGTGAGGCTACAGCCATCTGACCTTCATAACCTATTGGCGATATCGAAGTTATGTAGTTAGACCAATTATTGGGCTCTTTAGGGCCCTTATGACAACTAGGACCAACGGTTTAACGTACCCTCGCTCCCTTCGTTTGCTGAATGTAGATGAACCAAGCATTACATTGCATTAATCTGGGTATTTCTATGTATAATAATTATGTAGGTATATAATTATGTTTATCCGCATTCTAGAACCCGTAAAACTTGTTGGTTTAACTATGCTTACTTTTGGGTCTAGAGAGTGCAGTGTAGAAGTTTGAACAGTTTTAAATTATTGTATCCTTTCTTTTGTTCCAGTATGCTCTATTTGCGGCATCGCGTCGGAGCAAGCAGCTGATTATGACAGCACCAACAAAATGAGATCCCAACTTGACGTCACCATGGACAGCCACTGGACCAATCAGTTTAACCAACATTATCTTAATCACAATGAAGTTTTAGATGAAACTGCAATAAAAAGTAAAACTAATGAGAAAAGTATTGAAGAGAATGATACGAAAGTAGCTAATTTAAATATGCGTAATATGAATATAGAAAAATACCATCCGAAGAAGTTAAAAAGTGTGAAGAAAGAGACTGAAAGAGATCTATCAGTTAATGAGAGAGTTAAAAGAGAAACAGGTCCTCCAACTGATCCTAGATGCGATTCTTTCAAGGTTGACTCTGGGTATATCACTCATCCACATAACATCCATAGTCCCAATAAATATTACTACAATAATAGTAATTGTGTTACAGTTATAGAAGGTAAGTTAGATAAAGATATCAATAGCTTAGTGGTTGAAGAGTACGCCTTTGAGAAGTCCCGGTTTTGAATCCTGGTCATTACAATATCCACGTTAAACTGTTGAACTACTAAATTGAATTAGGAAAACGAAAATAATAAGGAAAAAGGGAAAGGAAAAAAAGTCTGGTAGCAAAAGTATGGAAGAAAATACTGTGTTGCGTCGATCCCAAATAATTGGGCTAACTAAGGCCAGACAGATGATAATTTATACTCACAATAAACTCTGAAACCATTGAACCGATTCCGAAAACTCTTTCACATTTCTATGGGATCAAGACTAAAGCGGATTTTATGTTACAATAGGCAAGTCCGGTGGGACTTTCATACAAGTTCGCCGGTTTCGAATGTATTAGATGATGGCTTAATGACAGTAGAAGAAGTGTGTGATAATGCTACTAATAATTAATTTAAGTAATTATTTGTTTCAGCTCCACTAGCTCACGTGATAAAATTGACTTTTGTCGATATGTTCCGCATTGAGAATCACCCACAATGTGCTTACGACTTCTTGGAAGTAAGTTTTTTATTTCATTTATTTTCATCATCTATTCATCACAAAATCTTTCTAAAGCCTTGTACGTACTAAGTTCTAATGTAAGCGTAATCTAGGTATGTTGAATACGCGTACAGATGTAAACGCGTACAGAGCACAATGCATTGCTGGATTATGTACGCGTAGTCGCGAGTCAACCAGCCAGTATCCAATATAGAGCTGATGGGTGTTTTTTTTTACCTATATGTAGAACACGTCAAAATGACTTCACCTCGCCTGATGGTAAGCTAAAGGTAAAATCTCAAGACAGGTCACCACCACATACACCGGCAGTGCTACAGTGGTGGCCCTCAGCTTAACGGCCTCATCAAATGCTTTTCACGCCCCGCTTAAAGGCCCCGGGACTATAGGAGGATTACAACAAGAAACCTGTTGGTCATCTGCAAGTGAGATAGACATATCTTCGTAATACAAATCAAACTTTGAGGAAAACACGCCGAAGTATAACAGGAATGACATGAGAATAGAAGTTGGTATGATTTGACGCGATGACGATTTGTGTTAGTCTTTAAAACAGAGAAGACTCCGCCATTTTTCGTCAGAAAGCTGCAGGTCGGCTTTTCAGTCTAACTACGAAGCAGTGTACTTCGATATTTTCCGTGAAGCGACTACGATCTGACCTTCACAACCCACTGGCGATACCGAAGTTCTGTAGTTAGACCAGTTGTTAAACTTTTTAGGGCAACTGGGACCGACGGCATAACGTGCTTAATTATATACTAGAATATTTATGTTATATTAATTCCTGCCACCAGATCCGAGATGGTCAACACGGTTACGCCAAGCTGATTGAGAAAGTCTGTGGACAGGCCTTCCCCCGTCAAATGACCACGACTGGGCCCTTTGTGTGGTTGAAATTCCATTCCGATGATACCATTGAGTACGAGGGGTTTAAAATCATTGTGGAATTCAAACCTGAAGTTAATAGCCGTGAGTATGAAATAGTACATACATACATACCTACACACAAATCACGCCTTTTTCCCATAAGGGTAGGCAGAGACGCGGACGCCTAAGGCGTCGGAGGTCTGACGACCTCCGTCCTCCATGAGCGCTGGCCTGGGGGTGACGGGTGGAGCCGCCTGTCACCCTAGCAGAAGCAGGCCGAGGCGGCGGGCCGGGGGCATGACGGGAACCACGTAGTTCCCAAACCCGAGGGGGCCATCTCGAATCCGGAGATGGCCCGGGTCAAGCCGGGGTGCGAGGGAAATGCTCTTTGGGCCATCTTACACCCTGGCGTAGACGGCGTGCGGTTTTAGTCGGTAAGAGTCCGACATAACCTGCCCCGCTGGCCGCGGGGTGGGTATCCATGAGGATTTCCGCACGGAAAAAAAAAATGGTAGGCAGAGACAACATCTTTCCACTTGCTACCATCTTGGCATACTCCTTTCGCTTCTTCAACTTTCATAATTGTTTTCATACACGCACGCCGGTTGCAGGTACTCTTGACCTAGCCTTTCTCCAAAACGTCCTGGACCTGATTAGAATGTATGCGAAATAGTACACTTGCTAATAATAGTATAGCTTTGGGTTATAGTTCTTTGTATGAGTAGGTACATGGCCCACCTGATGGGAAGCGGTCACCGTGACCTACGGACGTACCTATGCAGCGGCGTCCCACTTGCGATGCCGAACTACCAACTTAACCCGCGGGTGCAATTGACCCCTTCTAGTTTTTCATTGGTTATAATAGCAACTTATTTATGTCCCACTGCTGGAGACGGGTCTCCTCTCCTCTAACGAGAGAGCTGAGAGGGTTAAGACCTTAATCCACACACGCTGGCCTAATGCGGGTTGGCGGATCGGACATGTCCTTAGAATTTCTTTTAGGACATGTGGGTTTCCTCACGATGTTTTCCTTCACCGTCAGCAGATGGTAAATGTCATGTGATTAGCACATATAAATTCCACAAAGTGAAATTCACGTTGGTGTTGTCCGGCCGGATTCGAACTCGATACCTCTGAGTAGAGGCTGCGTCCTTATCCATTCAGCTACCGTCGCATTTCATTGGTTAACTCGGCCCAATTTGACTGCAACGACTCGATATGGGTTTAGCAATGGGCCCAGTTAACCCTGACGCTTTAAAAACATAATAGTATTTTTTTTGCAGATAAGATACCAGACGCGTGCTACAAAACCTTTAGAAATATGAAGAAAGGGGCCATAGATAAGGCTGAAATTGACCCAGAATGTACGACGGGCAGTGCCAATCAACCTCTAGATGTTTTGTGGACCATAATCACTGATGAGGCAAATAAGGTTAGTATGACTTGCATTTTTTTCACGTGGAAAATTCACATACCTCCCCTTCCCCTTACCGCGATGGCCAGTGGAGGCGGGTTATGTTAGACCCGAACCGACTAAAACCGCACAGTGTTTTGTCATATCAGCCAGCGTGGCTGTGGAATCTGGTGTTCCATAAAAAGTATATTCGATATATAGGTTATCATGTTTCTCGCAATAAACTTTCAATAAACATTCTTATTTTTATTGAAATTAGGGGGATTTCCTCTATAGAAAAATTCAACATTATCTTGTGTAGTTAAATGGTGTAAAACCATTATGACAGCAAGAAAAAAATCCAGGAATCACATTTCAGGAATCAAATTTTGGTGACACGTTGCACACAAGTTTAACCCACACCATTTTTATCTCACAGTCTCATCTTCAATGCGTTTCATCCGATTATTTATAGGTACGTTCATGTGTGTAATATTAACTGTTTTTTTCTTCAGATATATTTAAACTTCACAAGCTATGAGTTAAAGAAACCAAATGAATGTGAGGATAACGTCATCCAAGTCTTCGGGTCTGTCATAGAACTTGATTCCAAGTATGTATCGTTTCAATCCACTCATATCGTTAAATCTTGAGCTATTACGAAGAAATTTTATAGTGACGACATTTAATTTTTATTTTACTTGCATCATGCAACGATTGTGATTAAACTTACGGTAGATTTTAAATCTGACCAAGACCCTTCAAGCCGACTTAATCATTTATGATGTTACTAGGCTCATTTAATAAATAAGATGAAAAAAAAGATCTTTAAAAAACCCACATCAAACTCCGTTTAGTAGTATTTACGCCCATCGAGCACAAACGGACATACAGACATATAGACAAGAAAGCCAATAAAAATATTTGTATTTTCAAAATCGTTCATATAACATAAGTCAAGTATTTTTTTTGATATCTCCAATGTACAGACACAGCTTCTATACAATTTTATATTAGGTAGTAAAGGAGGTAGGACGACGGTATCTCCCATCCGAATTGATCACTCCGACTGGGGTAGTACCTCCGCCCTACAGAACACCGCGGCCATAATAACCATCGTGTTGTGTTCCCGCCGGTAAGTAGGGTAGCCAGAGCTCACTGTAAAATTCCCCCCCACCCCTTCCTAGCCTCCCTGCACACGTTCATTGGCCACGGTGACCGCTTCCCATAAGGTGAGCCGTGTGCTTGTCTGCCACCTACGTAGTATAAAAAAATACCTATAGATAGACAGATAGATTTATGTTTTGGTTTATTTTCAGGTTAGCGCAATATTGTGGTTCCGTAGCTAATTCTGTGACAACAAAGGACCCTATAGGGAACATTATGCACGTGAGGTTCTTCGCCTCTCGGACCTCGAAAGAGGAATCAAAATTTAGAGCTACGTTCAACCCTTACAGGATGCTGAATCAAGCCGTGGAAGGTGGTAAGTAAACACCTGATTATACAATTTATTCTTACCACAGAACACAGTTTAGAAGTAGTATCAAAGTAAAAATACAAAGAAAGGGAAAATACAAAAAATACACTTACACAAATTTCTAATACTACTTATTGGATGCACATATTGTACCTCAAAATATAGGGAAGTATTACACACCTTATTTTACTGAAGGCTCGCCACCTATTACATTGGGACCTAAACATAAACTGGCGAAATGTGGGTGCTAGCACCTCTGCCTACCCCTTCGGGGATATAGGCGTGAGTTTATGTTATTTTATTAAAATAAACTTAATTTTTGATAAGTATTATCTATGTATACGAGTATAATATAGGCCCCTTCAAAAGAGAATGCTTTAGTTAAGTGTATCTATCGTATCGAAAAACTGGTTACAACGGTAACATCTACACTTAACTTTTTTGCGACGTAACCCCACCCCCTTGCTACTTCTACTTGTAGATGTTTTTTTTTGTTCTGTAATTCTTACAGATCAGGCGGTTTATTCTAATTAACCAACCGAACCGTAACCACGCGCGTTCGTATTAGCCGACATTTTAGGTTGGCTTAGATTTACACCGGTTCTTTCTTCTATGTTAACCAATTGAAATAGGCCGACTTCTCACGTTTCGAGGGTGATTAGGACTCAATCTCAAACAATGGCCCAGCGAATCGAACATGTAGCACTCGAAGAAATGTGCTGTTGGTGATATGGGAGTTCGAGCAAGTGGTTTTTCGATGAAATGACCCATCGGTTAAATGGCTCTTCGATGATTTGGCTTTTGTAGAAATGGGCTTCGCAAATAATGTCTTTCGATAATGAGTACGAAACCCTTTTTTTTCGATCTGAATCATAATGTTGTTTGTTATAGCAAGATGCCGTGTTGACGAAGATGAGTTTGACTGTGAGGACAACACCTGTATCGACTCGACACTGGCATGTGACAATGAAGCCCACTGCAGGTTGAAAGCTGACGAGGAACCGAGTCATTGTAAAGTGAGTTACCATATCCATACTAACAGCATAAAGCTCTACCTAATTGGAGGCCTCTTTTTTTTTCCGTGCGGAAATCCTCATGGATACCCACCCCGCGGCAAGCGGGGCAGTTTATGTCGGACTCTTACCGACTAAAACTACGCCGCACGCCGTCTAGGGTCTTCTGACGCCAGGGTGTAAGGTGGCCCAAAGAGCATTTCCCTCGTACCCCGGCTTAATTGGAGGCCTCTGTGACGTAGCGGTAGTGCACTCGACTGCTACTACAGGGGCGCGGGTTCGATTCGCGCTCAATGCAAATGTTCTATACATAAATAATATATGTCTATTTGCATTGGTATGGGTGTTTCTATTATGTAATGTATTATGTATTTACTTAAAAAGTATATTTATCCGCCTTCTGAAACCCATAACACATGCTATGCTTACTTTAGGTATAGAGAGCGCTGCGTAGAATATCGTAGTATAAAAAAATGCGACCAAATCCACAGTTAAGACTGGTAAAGCGGACCCCAGACTCCGAGGTGAAAGCTTTGGATGCGACTGGGAATTAACGCTAGGATGAGTAAAAAAAATGTAAAAGTGACTCTGTCTGTCTGTATGCCTGTTAGAAATGAAGAAAAATGTTCATTAAGAACACGTTCACGAACCTATAGGTTATACATCTTCTAATAAAGAGGTAAAGTTTGTGTGTTTGTTAAATTGTAAGGGATAATCTCGGGATCTACTGAACCGATTTTAAAAATTCTTTCACCAATAGAAAGCCACGTCATTCGTGAGTGTCATAGGTTATATTTTATTGGAAAATTGGAATTTACACCCGGGTGAAGCCGGGTCCCGGGTCGCTAGTAAAACATAAGATAACATTTTTTTTGTTTTATTTGGGTTCTTATTGTTTTTATTAGTATTGTCGGCTTTTCCTCCAAAAGTTTAACGCGTTAGCTGCCCCGAATACCTACTTATTTTTAAACTCCGTAATCGTATACTAAAATTTTCATAATTTTTTTAGAGAGTGCAATCTTCAGCGTTTGAGGAAACACACATCCTGGTGATCCTCATCATCTTCTCTTTGATCCTCTCCAGCATGAGCTTCGTGTTCCTTTTTAAATGCATCAGGAAACTGTACCAGGACCACAAAATTATTAAGGTTAGTGATTGGTTAGTCTTAACAAAAAACACTCGTTCGAATGACGCATAATAATATGTGTGTCATTGACCATGAAAGGGTTCACATGTTTTATTAATAGGTACCTAATATTTATAAAACTGAAGAACTTGTCTGTTTGTTTGTTTGGTCAAACGCGCTAATCTCAGAAAGTATTGAATAATCTAAATTGAAAAATTATATTTGCGTTGAATAACTCATTTATCGAGAAAGGATATAAATAATAATCACGCTACTGCCCAGGGGAGCAGAGTAGTAATCATTTATGTCAACGAATTGGGCAAATTTCCATACATTATTGTAAAACTAAGAAATTACGGACATGTAGGTATTGGTTAAATAAGTGCCACGGGGACGAAGTACCTATGACATGGGCGAAGCCGCGGGGCAGACCTAGTTACGTATACACAATACATGTCAATGGGTTCATACTATAAAACCACTTAGTTGAATTCTGTTTTTTTACTTTTTTTTATATACTACGTAAGTGGCAGACAAGCACACCGCCCACCTGATGGGAAGCGGTCACCGTGGCCTATGGACGTGTGCAACACTAAGGGTGTCACACACGCGCTGCCTAGGGAAGGCAGGGAGGGAAGGGAAGGTGACTGTTTAATAACAGTATGTTATAATATTATTTCTGGCTTCACACAGGATCACCTAAGGCGATCAACTGAAGATCGACTGGATAACATAGAAGGTAGCAGACTAACCCTGGACCCTCAAAAACTCCAGATGGACAGCGAGCCAAGAGCCAGCTTGGAGAGAGAGAACCAAACCAATGAAATGTACAAGAGAAAGAGGAGTTTCTCAAAGCACAAGGTAGGATTTTTTTACGTCATTTTGACTTCACCCCGCCTGATGGTAAGCTAAAGGTAAAGTTTCAGGAAAGGGGGTCACCATTACTTATACGTACCATGTTAACAATGATGGCACTTAGCTTGACGGCCTCATCAAAAGTGCATTGTCGTCGCAGCACCGCGTGATACCCACCGGTCCCACTAGTGCTGCGACCACAATCCCCCCTGCACGGCTATGCACTTGCTGACCCCTGAACGCAATCCAACCAAGATTGGATTACTATGGAGGGTTTTTCGCAATCGTTGCCATCTGACACTGACTGCCATCTGAAACCCCTCCTGTCAAGTCTCGAAAGAAAATACCCAATTCCGGTCCTACTTTATCATTCACCTGCCTTTGTCCCAATTATTTGGAGTCAGCTACTTATTATGCTGTTCAGGTCTTACGTATTTCCTACAAATGCTTAAGATTCCAAACTTAAAATCTTCATTTTTACAGCAATCCAGCATAGATTCAGACTATATCATAGAAACCCAAATTGACCTAGAAGAGGAACCTTGGAGAAGAGAAGTAGACAGCATGCCTATCGAAGCAGAAGATATAAGAATAGAACGGAACGGTAGAACAAGAAGAAGTGATTTGAGTAGGAAAGAAGAATCAATGAGAAGCAGGACGAAAGAAACGGATGATAGCAAAGAGAGGAAAGAAATAAGAGATGTGTCAGTTGGAGCCCCTGATACGAAGGAGTCAGCGTGTCAGACAAGAGAGAGTTTGTTTCAGACAGATCCACCGCCAAGTTCTGATGGTATGTATCATTTTGTCAAAGTCAAAGTCAAAATCAGAAATCATTTATTCTGTATAGACCATTTTAACTGGTACTTACAAAACGTCAAAATTATGGACCACCGGTTCGAAACGCAGCCCAGACCTGAGAAGACTCCGGCAAGAAACTCAGCGGGCTGTTTTTTTTTTGGTTTATTTGTTTGGTATTTTAATGCTCTCTGAAACCCTCAGACCAATGCAAATACCCTGAGGAGTTCCTTCTTAGAGTAAATATGGGGTGGAGCAATGCTCGCCCCACCGGCCTTTCGGAGGGTCGAAGGGTCCATTTTAAAACGGTAGATGGAAAATGTCAAGGGTTTTTTTTTCTAATGATTACGTCATATAGCAATCCATTTATGTCCCACTGCTGGGCACGGGTCTCCTCTCCTCTAACGAGAGAGCTGAGAGGGTTTAGACCTTAATCCACACACGCTGGCCTAATGCGGGTTGGTGGATTGGACATGTCCTTAGAATTTTTTTAGGACATGTGAGTTTTCTCACGATGTTTTTCCTTCACCGTCAGCAGATGGTAAATCATGGATTAGCACATATAAATTCCACAAAGTGAAATTCACATTGGTGCTGTCAGGCCGGATTCGAACTCGATACCTCTGGAGTAGAAGCCGCGTCCTTATCCATTCAGCTACCATTACTATATGACTTTAATTCATCTGACAGTAAGTTAAAGGTAGAGTCCCAGAGATGAAGGTCACCATTACAAACGTCAATAATGCTACAATGGTAGCCCTCAGCTTGACGGCTTCATCAGATGCTTTTTCCCGCCCCGTTCTCTACAAATAGACCTCACTTTAAGGCAATTCACAATAAATGTCTCCACGTCGCACTATTATTAATTCTAAAGCTTGTTAATAGCCCATAACCTCTTCCATAACTGCATGGCTTGACAATTTTAACGATGTGTATCCTTCGTAGAATACATTTGTCTGTACCAGTCCTATATACGAATATTTGAGATAGTGGGAATGTTAGTTTTGAACTAACAGAAACAATGAATGATGTTAACCATTATTAAATACTAGCTGTGCCTCGCGGCTTCGCTCGTGGCATACGTCGTCCCCGTGGCAGGATAAAAAGTATCTTATGTCCGTCTCCTAATAAGTTAATATGGTAGTTAAGTTTTCTTACATTTTCTAATGTCCCGCGCAACTTTCTTGACTTTTTCTTTCATAAGAACCTTCTCCTGACAATAACAAACACAATAAAAAAAGAATTAGTGAAATCGGTCCAGCCGTTCACGCGTGATGCCGTGACCAAGGGAAATAGGGATTCATTTTTATATATATAGATTAGATCTATCGGCAAATGGCATTGATATCGTCATAAGATCAATATAAGTGTACAAAATCACTACCGCTTTTGAAATCCTACAGATTATTTTAATTTGTTTTTCTACAGGAAGAGAGTATAAAAAATTGTAAGTCGTTCTATATATTTATTATTGTTATGAATATGGCACTAAATATAGCTTCCACAATTCGCACTGAGCAGTAATGTTAAATGTCTCGAGAGAGATATTTTAAAAGAGGACATACCCTCATTGGAGAATACACTCTACAATACAAATCAATAGTATCCTTGTAATATATTTACTTGTAGAACAAAGCACCGATTACAAAATATTGTAGAATACTAAACAAATTTAATATTAGTTTGAACAAGAATACACCTGACTAAATCACCATCACTTATTTTATCATAACGTTTCTGATAGATAGCATTAGAAACAAATACAACATGTAAATTAGGTATATATTTTGTTTTCTTTTTTCATTTTAAAAATACACCTGACTAAATCAATCACTTTTGACAAAATGTCTGTAGTTAAAAGTATTTTATTAGTTGAATGTTTTGCCTTTCATACAATGATACAACTGACTAAATCAGTTACTTCTTATAATTTCAAACATTTTTTCATTTATAAAGAAGTTTTTAGAATACATAATAGTTATTTAATATAATTATCTGAAAAATATCACATTACCTTCACATTACTTACATGTCGAATGTTTAAATCTTTTCACAAGGATACACCTGACTAAAACTATTTTCATTTCAGTTAAATATTATTAAGTATTTGTATATTATTAATGAAATATTTGATTTTAACATGACTGTTGATCTAAGCAGTAAAACAGTTCAGACTTCTTATAAATTGTAATGCTAAATAGTAGTCTTTATAAACAAATGTATACTAGATACGCCATCTACGCGAACCCACTTTTAAGAAAAGCAACTTAGCTGAAACGACTGACGACCGGTGCAGCGCCCCCCTCACCCCCCCCCCCCCCCTTTCTTACGGGGCAAGACACTATGATTCCCGAGCGGGCCATCTCTGGTTTCGAGATGGCCGTTATGAGTCGGCTGAGAGTGAAATTACTTTTGTGTCACCTTACACCCTGGCGTTCGAAGACCAGAATCCGCACGAAAAAAAAAGGTGGTCAATAACTTAAGTTAATAACGTTGGCGCTCAACAAAGCGTTACCATGGCCTAACAATAGACTTGGTAGTCCGAAAAAAAAACAAAATAGCAAGAGATAAGATCTGGGCTTCGATTCTGCTAAAGGCAAACCAGTCTCATACCACTGACACTTTAATTTTCATTGTAGACTTTACCGTTGTACAGTTAAAGTCTAAAATCAAATGAAAAGAATTCAATAAACTTTTAGATTCGTTCTACAAAGTATCATTTAACTTTAGACTTTAAGTTGATAACAATAAACTCCAAAATGAAATGGCATTTTTTAAAGTGTCAGTGGTATGATAGTGGCTTATTTTAACAGAATCGAGATCCTGCCTGACCTTTTCAATTCCAATTTCCGTAACTTGTACTTCGTTGAGATCTCGATCAAACATAACTTATATATATTTAGTTTGGTATTTGTTTTCCATCTCAAGTTGGTGTTCTCGAGCTTAGGACTTCCAGTTAGTTCTTTTAAGTAGTTATTTGTAACTCAATTTTGTATTATTTATCCAATTTTGGTTTATGAGACATTTTATTAGGCTAAAGTTACGAGTATTATTACTCTTGTACGGTAAAGAAACTTTTAAATCAATCAGTGGTTGCGAGGAAATGGTTGCTTTTTTATACTACGTAGGTGGCAGACAAGCACACGGCCCACCTGATGGGAAGCGGTCACCGTGGCCTATGGACGTGTGCAACACCAGGGGTGTCACACACGCGCTGCCTACCATGAAGGTTGGAGGGCCAGGAAGGGGTGAGGGGAGGAGAGGTAGAGTCAGCTCTAGGTACCCTACTTACTGCCGGGAATACAACACGATGGTTATTATAGCAGCGCGAGTGTAATGCCTCCGGCCTCTGGTGGCACACGTCATAGGTCACGGTGAACACTTTCCCATCAGGTGGGCCGTGTGCTTGTTTGCCTTCTAAGTGGTATTAAAAAAGCGTGAATATTGCTAATAAAAAAATATATGTAATTTTTTTATCGACCGCCCCTTCCCAGCCCTCCCCCCTTCGCTTCAGGGTAGGCAGCGCGTGTTGTACACGTTCATAGGCCGCGGCGACTGCTTCCCATCAGGTGTGTGCTTATCTGCCACCTACGTAGTATAAAAATGAAATGTCCAATTTTTTTTACTTTTGGTAGCGTTTCCATAATACCCGGTATAATCCATTATAACTAGGTAGTTATGCTATTTTTCCCGTAAAACGTGTTAGATTTATTATTACATTCATTAAACCCTAAAAAACCCTAAATTCCAACCTTTTAAAGCCATATATACCTGCCACATTTCCAATCCTACTCTAACAGTTTTTTCTCTAACAGACTCACACAATTATTGTATGGCCCGACCTGGATTCGAACCCAAGACTCCAGCGCGGCTCACACCAATGCGACTGAATTCAAGTAAGCAACCACTCTTTATCATACTTTCGTTCTCAGGGTCTGGCACTAACAGCAGAGGGTTCTCGACCTTCGGCTACTCAGGAGCTACGATAGCTAGGCGGTCACCACCAGTTCCTACCAACACTACAGAGATCAAAATTGAACTGCTTAAGCAGATTCCACCAGAACCTAAACTCCGTAAGTAAATTAAAACTTATTTTTATACTAAAAACCTTTGTCTATTACCCTAGCGGCCAACCCGGTGTGGCGTTGTGATGCTCGCTCCTCATTTTAACGGAGACAACGTGGTTTCCAAACCCGTAGGAGCCACCTAGAAGCTGGCGATAGCTCTAAGTAGGCTAGGATCCAAGGGAAATGCCTTTTGGGTCGCTTTACACCACAGCATCTGAAGACCTGAGTATTAATGGTTTATACGCCCTATGTCAGATACGCAAAATGTCAGATGCGCATATTGTCAGATCTGCAGACTTCGTCGCAAAATGTCAAATTCGCAAATTGTCAGAATCTCATAATGACAAATACGCAAAATGCCATGAACGCTGAATGTCAGATACTCATTATGTCAAAAACGCATAATGCCATGATTGCATGACAACATGGTTTAGTCGTGTTTGGTCCAATACGCGTTTGGTTCAATCCACCTAATTCGCGGTTTGTCTAATTCACAGTTAGTCCAATTCGCGGATTGGTCAATTTATTTTTGTTATATTTTTAATAAATGTAATTATGGCTGAAAATTGTCTAGGGTTAGGTTAGGTTATGTCAAAACAGTGACCTGTAATGTGCGAAGGCGAGCGACCGGAGCGAGCATGCCGCGGCAGCGGCCGCCGAGCGGTAGATTCCCTCTATTTTCATGTTACACAATCCAAATGAAATAATGTATACCTACTTATGATTTATCATGACCATGACACATTAGAAAAAGTAATAATAAATGAAGTTATTATGGATCACAGACTAACGTAATATTACTTCGTGAAACTGCAAAAACGCCAGAAAACTAAATGGGCGAAAATCGCTAACGGAGAAGGATTGAAAATGATAAGATAAAGTAGCCTAGAAACAATCTGAGTATCGATACATTATTCTTTTCAATTGGCCAATGTCCAAAGGTATAAAAAAACCTCAAGCAAGCTTTAAAAAAAGTGACATAAATTATCAATTTATACTTTTCTGGCCTTATGTGGTTCTGACTTTTTGCGTATCAGACATTCTGCGTATCTGGCATTCTGCGTTTCTGACTTTTTGCGTATTTGACATTTTGCGTTTCTGACTTTTTGCGTATCTGGCATTTGGAGTTTCTGACTTTTTGCGTATCTGGCATTCTGCGTTTTCTGACAATATGCGCATCTGACATTTTGCGTATCTGACATAGGGCGTATAAACCGTATTAATCAGTCCAACGGAGGTGGTAACCGTTAAAACTATGCATGAAAAAATAGTGTACATACATAATCATCAGTGTACATAAATATAGTTATTGGTGTACATACAAAATCTAGCTTAAATTTGGTATTGGATTAGATGACGGGCAACTTTTTATTCCGGAAATAGATGGCCTATGGATTGCAGGGACGGGATTTTAGAAGTCCATACTGACGGAGGCGTGTACAACAGATAGAATTATCATATATTTCAAATCAAATAAACTTTAAAGCTTGGTATTAATCCGGATTATATTCATATTGTAACAATTAGTCCGAAAAGTTACAAATGATGTCCGAATATAATTATTTTCAAGGAAATTTGATAACATTTACATGAAGTTTTAATGGGCCTACCAAATATCGCTCTTTGATGTTACTAGCATTAATTACTAACTTAAATTTAAATGAGAAGAGTTTGTACAAATATAATTTATTTGCTTGTAAACGTGGTAGCATAAACTTAAATAACCCGTGGACGGATATAAAAAAAACACACATAGTTAGCCGCCGTCATTTTTGTGATACAGTCGCGTCTTCAGCGCGTTCTATCTATATTTTTATACGTACATGATTCTATAATCTTAATTCTATTCTAATACTTATACCAAATGGATATTTTTAATTGGTATCTGGTATAATTCTTGACGTAAGTAAGTTATATCTCTGAATTTAAAATCCGGGTAACTGACAGCTTCTGGGGAGGAAAGATTCTTGGATGGTTATGGATAAAAAAACTCAAGAACTCCTACCCCGCCCCATCATGGAAAATTTAGAATCGATATCACTTTCATTATAATTAAATACCGGCCCTCACGCCAACTGAATTAGCATAATCGCTAACAAATTTCATTTTAATAAAACGAGCCTGATTCGTATTTCCAATTTCAAAGTATTAAGAAGTCATTAAAAAGTTAGAAATTCAACCCGTTTAACAGTAACAACTGTTACGTTTAACTAAAATACATACATACATATACCACGCCTTTTTCCCTCTGGGGTAGGCAGAAACAAGAGACCGCCATTTGCCTCTGTTCTTACATACTTTATTAACTAAATAGTCATTAAACCTTTCATGCAAGCCCGCCGATTTCGAGTGCTTTTGATCTGCCCTTTTTGCAATAACTCAATAATTTGGTCAGTGTATACTTCAAGGTCGACCCCGGCTTACTTGCCCACTTACATGTGCCTTACATATTTGGTGTGTCATTCGCTCTACGTGCCCAAAGCACCTTAGCATACCCTTTTCATTTCTCGTTACAACATTCTCTCTCAGGCCGCACCTTTCTCGTAATATCCGTATTCCTCTTCCTATCCACTAACCTTACAGATGCCGGCACGTAAATTGGCCAAACACGTCATATGCGCAAAGGTCGATTTTTAGGTCCCGTTTGAGGTATGAGCGGGTCGCGGGAGACGCGATTGCGCCGTCGCGGACATATGATTGGTCCGTCGCTTGACGGATCAATCATATATGTCTCTGAGAGACGTCTTGTACCGAATCAACGTTCCGTTCGTTCGTACTTTGAATCACTTGATTGGCTCAAAGTGCACGATGCGCGAACTTACCCCCACTACTCCAAAACCTGGGCAAGTTACGTGCCGGCATCTGTACTCCACATATACTTCGCAACGACCGCATCTCAACTATATTTACTGTACTTTCATACTTTTTCTGCCATACCCAACTAAAATTTAACTTCATTTACAGAAAAGAAAATCGATCGGCGCCCAATCAGCACCGAAACGACGAGATCAGCGCCTGACGTCATCATTGTCTCCAAACCGATTCGCTGAGGATGACCTTTGGGGCCCCCACCATGGGCCCCAATTCCCCCAGACTCCTGGTACCCCCTCGAGCCTCGCACCCGACCAGAGGGGTCGTACCAACCCCACGTGTGCCATTTAGACAACTTCTCTAAGAGTGTTTCTTTTGAAAATTGTGACGGTTATTATAGCAAGTATTTCGATGAGCAACCAAAACTGATTTATGATTATTGTTTGAAAAGAGATTTTGATTATAAGAAATCTCAAACTCTGCCTAGGAATTTAGGGTCTTCGGTAGACTTCAAACCTAAAGTGTACCCGCAAAGAAGTGTTTGTTTCCATGGTGTGAGTGATGAAGATGTGTGCCGAAGACCGAAAAAAACTTTTGTGGTGACAGCTGACATCGAACCCCATAGATAACGATTGTGAAGATTTTTATAGCATTTTTTTATAGATAAAGAAGTGGTTTTTTTTTTTAGATTTTATGTAAGGTTTGCAAAACAGTGGTCGCATATTTTCATAGAATTTCGGATGATTAGAATGTAACTATTGCATTAATCGTACAAGTAAACTTGGAAATGCATGACAAAGAAATTATATAAACTGGCGTATCATATGTATCTACCCTATTTATAACTCATTACCAAAATTAAAATGCTTATAAGAAGTGCAATAACTATTGTCGGAAAATTTACTTCTATAATATAAATCTCCTTCAGGTATTTTTCTTATAAGCTTGGCAATATAAATATTTTCAAGTCCAAAGAGAGCGATAAAGGTATGAATTCACTGAGAGTATCCCCATTATAATGTGACATACAATTTTAAATCTTAAGAAACATTGTACAACAACAGCACACTATATCGACTCACTTGCTTAAAACAAAATATCAAAGAATGTCATGTTACAAGCTGTACACAATACCTATTCGATTGGGAACTGACTACTAACTGTAATATTCCAAATTATATCACAACAAATATGCATAGTAACTATAATACTTAATAGACGTGTTCACATAATTAGAAATAAATTGTGTATTTATGTGGGAATTAATTTTATTTTTTTACTATTCATATGCATATCTTTAATATTTAATCATAATTCTTATGACATCAATGACTTGCATGATTTAAATTACTAAAATAATGTTCTAATCTGAGTTAACATTACACGTGAATACTCCCAGTGGATCCGCACCTTTGTTAAGAACAATTTCGTTTGAGTGTTACTCGAGACCCGTGGTCAAGTAATACTTGAGTTTCGAGGTTTGACAATACCATACAAGTTTAAAAGCACTTACATCGAACAAAAAACGTAGGTATTCAATGAATCTTATGAATAATTGGGCTTACTGTATATATTTTTGTTTGCGAATCTACGTCGAAAGAATGTTGGAATGGAAAAACTGTGAGTAGTATGACAGTTTCGCATAATGTCTCACTCTAGCACAAACCTAGAAAACGGTTACATCTTTATCTTATACTTTCGCAAGGAACTGTGAAATTTTTTAACACTGACGCAAAGGTTAATTTTTAATTCCCATTAATATAATTTGTATGCAAAAAATTTAAAGCTCTCCGAAAATAATCTGAAAATAAGTGACCAGACTTATACCTGGTTTCTCATATTTTTAACAAACTCAACTACTGAATCAAATGTTGACCACAATAATTATGAATATCATTTTCAACCAATGGGCCTCCACTTGCCGAATTTCCCCACTTCGGGAAGAAGGCTATGTAGAACCCTGTCGCATCATTGAAAATTTCTCGAATTCTTGACTTTCTCGATATTATTTTCTCATCTCGAGTAACGTGAGATTTCCCGGGAATTCTTTCTTCGAAAAATCTCTATCAGAAACTCTAAACCTACTTCGTTTCATCCCAGTATTTTAATATGTTAAGTAGAATATGAGTTTGATATTCAATACATTATGAGAAACCAGATTAAGTACTTTTTTCTGTGGTATACTTAATCATTTGTGACGTAAATAATAATAATTAAAAAATAAATTTGTATATAAAAACGTTTCGCCTCTTTAAGATAGAGAGGAATTTAAATATAATTATATAGTACTAAAATATTTGCGTATTGAAAAATAATAATAACCAGTGATCCATGTGAAGTTGTATCCAGCTGTCTGTCCGTTTAGACCTTCTAAACTAAGCAACAGATTTGAATCGTCATTGAGATTGTTTCTTTTAAATTTTTACATCAAATTGTTTTTATAGTATTTACTGGCAGAACGGAACAAATTTTGTAAAAAATGATCATTATAAAATATATATCTTATTTTTACTATCAAACGCAAAGATTAAAGTTATCTATAATACCGATACGCACATAGTTTTATTATAAATGCTTAGCTATTAAAACTGGAATGTGTCAACTCGCTTGAATGAGTCAGTTCGACGTGAGCGAGTCGACGAATGAGTGAGTTCCTCGTAAGCGAGTTGACTAAATAAGTCTCCTAAAGTGGTTAACTTAAGGTCTGTACATAATATAACAATACTGCCATGCTCTGTAATACTCAAATACGTATTAGTTTGTATTATGTGATAATGAGTTATTTTAGAAGTACTAAAGCTGGATATTGTCATAAAGTGCCACTTTTACGATTGATGTTTATACAGGTTGTTGGAGAAACCCTCCTGAAAACGAATACAGGTAGAACTGAAGAAGAAAATGGGCTAGTTTTTCTTTCAATATTTTTTTTAAATCTTTTTTTTTTTCTTTATTAGCATTTTTTAAGCTTCATCGTTCAAGCTAAATGAAGTAGATGATTTCACAAAACAATAATTATTATCTACCAAAAACATAGATGTTACAATGAGTATAAGTATGTTATGACCGGTCGTTTCATTTAACTATACTAAAACGATGGAGTGTAAGTAATGCTAATAATTAATACAAAAATTGATCGAAAAAATTAAATTTATTACTACCTATTATTTTTTGTGACACTATTAAGCTTTAAGAATACTTCTATAATAATAAAATTCAAAGCAATAACATTTTGTTATGATAGTTTAGTAAGTTTATATTGTTAGAAGTTTTAAATATCATTGAAGTTCATAGCTTTTAATTTAATATTGTTAACAAAATGGTTGAAAATTTAATTAAATTTATCATGAAATTAAAAAAGGTTGTTTCTAAAGTAAATCTTTTAAGGGCTACTCTTATAAATGTTGAAAAAATCAACGCAATGTTTTTGTAAACTGGCAAAGCTACTGATGGTAAAACTAATTTCAAAAATTTTAGTACAAAATTTAAAAGAAAAATCCAAATTAAAAAATACGAAACTATTTGTCATTCAAGGGCATTCAAAAATATCAAAATTATAATGAGATAAGAAAATACGAAATGGAGTGAATACGGAATAAACCTTTTAAATTATTCGAAAAATATATATTATTTGTTAAGTTTGGTTATGTTTGGCCCCTAATAATTATTATTTTATTGAAATTATGTCAAAAATTTTATTATTAAAATTTTAGTGATAATGTACGTTATAACCATAAATATTTAAAAACAAAAGTCTTCCAAAGTGTCAAAACATTGTTTTTATGATTCACATCTAGTTCTACATAACTACTTTATTTTAGGGTGCATCCATATCTTAAGCCGGCTGTACACATTGATTCAACATACATGCCAAATTGTCCAGAGCATTACAACTGCAAATTGTCAGAAATTACAGAAGTTAATTTTGTGTACACTGAGGTTGTGTACGTTATTTTAGGTTGGCCTAACGTATACAGCCGGCATTATATTTAATGAAAAAAAACTAATGTAAAATAATGTGAATGCATCTGATTGACTAAATTAAATGTAAATTGAACGTAGTTAATGTATTAGATATTAGTCGAAATAATAAATAGACCAATTTGACTAAAATGTATATTTTAAGAATAAATGAATATAAGATATAAATAATTAAGTGTATAAATAAAAAATGTGGATAATTCCTTTCAAAATTATAAATAAATTATGTATTAGAAAAAATATTAATAAATTATTATTTTTAATAGTTGTTATAATTACATGACAATATAATTATGTTAATTTTTTCATACTTATCAATATTTTTGAAAAGCAAAGAAGCAAAAGTTCACTTTTCACTAAACGAGTTTCATAATTAAGTTTAGATTTAAGTAAATTGAATAAAACGTAAGTACCAAGCTTAGTTGAACGGCTTTTCACCAGTCAAATCTGGTTTGAACCTTCTAAATCCTCTTCTTCTCAAACTTAAAACTTAATCCCAAACAACTTTGGAGGTTCTTAACATAAATCAATCAACCAATCAATCATTTATTTTGTTCTTGAAGACGGAACAATAAACCAATCTCCAGTTAATTAATTACCTATATAAAATTTCATGTCAAATTAAAAATTTATGATTTTTTTAAATCAAATGGTTCATTAATTTAAATTTACAGCAAAATAATTGTGATTTTGGAAGTTGATAATCACCATCTTTCGTGCCTCATCCCAACTCAGTTTTGGTCGACTTTTCACTGTAGAAGCGACCGAACTTCGATATTTTCCGAGAAACATCTGCCAACTGAGGAAAATAATATAATGATAAAATTTTAAATATCTAAATACCTATCAATAAAATATCGTTAATAATTTTATTGCTGACAGATCGAGCAGTAAAATTTAAAGTACCTAATATTTTATTCATTCAATGGCAATAAAATTGTAGTTGACTTTTTATTGCCATCTTTTCTGAGTAACACTAACCTAGTATTCTGCGAATCTAGCTGTCAATATAAATTTGCATTCATTAGTTACAGTATAATCAGTAAAGGGTGTAGATACATTACATTTATAACGTTAAGTGACACTAAAAGGCATAAAATGAACGCTAATTTACGCCTCACGGTGAATTTTGACCCTAATTGAGGCACTCCAGCGTACATTATAGCAGTGGGAAATGAAATTATATGCCTGGATTGCATCGAATATTTTAGTATTTGTGTAGAAAATACTGCACGCAATAAGCATAGCAACACATTATATAATTTTTTCTCTACTTACGAGTATATAGCAAGTATACATAAAGTACATTATAACAATCACTTTACGAGCACAACGAATGGAATCCCTTGTGAAGGCTATCGTGCATTCACGGTTCACTGATAATTCCTCTCTAATCTCAGCGGACAGGAAATGTGTCGTTTCTAACTTCGGGCAGTAGTTCAATCAGCAGAACTTTGCTATGAGGCAATTAAATTTCCAAAACTTTTCATAACACGTCTATCTACTCTATACAAATAAATAAAATTGGAGTGTATGTTTGTAACATTAAAATAACTGCTTTTCACTAAGTGCATTTGGATGTAGGTATACGCGGTATCTAGGTAATATTATAATTACCAAAATAACATTTTTTACTATATTTGTCTGTCTGTCTGGCTATTAACTGTTCTTGCTAATCTCTGAAATGGCTGAACTTATTTTGTCAAGACTTTCACTGGCAGGTAGCTGACATAACAAGAAGTATCTTATACAACTTTAATCAAGAAAAAAAAAATATAATTAAAAATCTAAAAACATGCGGACGAAGACGTGGGCAACGTCGAACTAGCTTTGCCCGCAACTAAAAATACCTATGCAAATACTTCCAAACAAAATTATGCAAAAGAAATCGAAGATCAAGTTTTTAATGTCGTCACGATATTATAATTACTTCCAAATCCCAATAAAATTTTGTATTATACTACACATTTCATATTCAGCTGCCCTCAACTTACGCATCACGTAATTTCCCAACTTATTTATCATTTAATCGAATCAACAACTTCGGACTCACAGACTTAACTCCCACAGAAAATTTTATTTAACAGCCCATCAGGCAAAAGGAATGTTTAAATTCTTACAATTCGATTTCTGCAACTTTAAAATTTAAATTAATCGAATAACAGGACTTCGAAAAGGCACCTTGTCTGAAAAGTATTGGATTGAGCAGCGAGCAAAATTATTATTAGCCAATCAGCACGTCCTAACTTTTAAATTTAATTTGGGTTTTCGAATGCGTTTTAATCAAGGCTAATTGGGTTTAAGGTTCGGTCTTGCTGTTTCGAAGACTTGGTCGTAATTAGTTCCTGACTGAGAAATACAGAATATAAGATTTTCTTAACGACATTGTTATAAATGTACATCAATAATCATTTTTGATTATAAATTAGTGTACTTGTATAAATTTTTGTACAATAAAATAAAATAATTAAATCTGCATGCTAGATTAAAAAAAAATTGTGATGCAGATTAATGTTTGAGTTGTAATTTAAATATAAAACAAATTATCAAAGAACTCAAAGAAGTGTTGGCGTAAATATTTAGTAGGTACAATTCAATTATTTTTGCATAATTTATAGTTGTCTGAAGTCCTTTCGATTACTTACTATTTCAGCTTAACATTTATAACATAGTATACGTTATACGTCTAATAAAACGTAGAGCATTTTTATCTATAAGTACTTATAATAAAACTGTAAAGAGGTCAATTCTGTACATTGAATATTTTTACAAAATAACTATTGGGGGATGATTGGTGATCGATACTAATGCAAAAAATGCAATTAGTAAATTTTTTGTCTTTCCGTCTGTCTGTCTGTCTGTCTGTCTGTCTGTCTGTCTGTCTGTCTGTATGTGCACGCATGGATCAAAAACTACTGGAGGGATTTTGATCAAACTTGGTACGATTATAGTTCATACTTCTGGGCAACATATAGGCTACTTTTTATACAAGCTGATCCCGCGGCTCCGCCTGCGCGTCGTTTTTAAGTAGGTTATCGTTTTTTGGTTATAGCTCCGGTTCTGCTTAACCAAACGCAATCAACCATACGTCAAATTTTAAGTCTAAGCAAGACCTTTCTAATAAAACAAACCGCGGTTTGTTTTATTAGAAAGGTTTTGGTTAGACGAGTGGAGACCAGTGGAGTGGACTTGGTGGCGATACCGACTTCCACGCGGGCGAAGCCGCGGGCGGAAGCTAGTTTATAAATATAAAACACTTTTCAAACCTAACTTAATCTAACCGATATAATTCATACACTTAGTTTTCAACCGAAATGTCGACTATTACGACAATTAACTTTTTAGTTTTACATCAGTTTACAACAAAACGTGATAGAAAAACTATTCGGAAATCCCCACGACGCGGTGTCTCGTCGCCACGCCTAACAAAAATATAGCTAAAAGCTAGTCCCGACAAAAAGCGGATTTTTAAATATAAAATCATTTCTTCGTCTTTCCCTGTGGACGTGTTGAATAGCCTATTAGTCTATACTTATATTATAAAGAGGTAAAGTTTGTGTGTTTGTATATTTGTTAAATTGTAAGGGGTAATCTCGGGATCTACTGAACTGATTTTAAAAATTCTTTCACCAATAGAAAGCCACATTATCCGTGAATGTCATAGGCTGAATATCATCACGCTACTGCCCAAGGGAGCGGAGCAATAATCATAAATGTGAACAATTCCGGTAGATTCTCATACATTTTAGGAAAACTAATAAATTATGAGCATATTATGTGAGTTAAAAAAGGTTCGAAATGCGCCACGGGCGAAGCCGGGTTGGGTCAGCTAGTTACTAAATAAAGTCCTTCGTCAAATCAGAAAGTAGCTGGAAAATAAAATAATTCACGTCTAATTTGACTAAAAGACTAGGCCGCGTACACTCGAGCGATTCCAAAAGAGATTTATGTCCAAACCTTTCGAGTTTACAAGTAAAATTAAAACTTTTGTGAACGACTTAAGATATAATTTTGGTCGAAAATTTTCGGAGATTCAGACTGCAAAGCTCTTGTTCAATTGTTGAAATTATCTTATCGGATAAAATGTGTTATTTGCAGGATTGTTGACAAAATGACATGTTGGTAATATATCTTTGCCTGATTTGTAATTTATTTATCTGTCAAATTTGAAATTGAAAATATTACGTGTACTTATCATGCTGAAATGAAAAATTGCTGTAATTAGGAATAAAAACCTAAATAAGCATCATTATGTCGATTTTCTACATTATATCATTATCATCTTTGTGCTAGCCCCGGTCGGTCGTATTGCTCATCTCGGAGTTTGAGGGGGATCCCAAAGTGAAGTGAGATTTTTTTTATATTTAGTCCGCCGGATTGACGGCACCCACCTAATGGTAAGCTGAGGTGGAGTCCAAAAAGTAGTGGTCACCAATTCCCATGGTGACCGCTACCCAGACGGCCTTGACAGATGCTTTTTCACGCCCCGCTTAAAGAACCTGGGACTATAAGAAGAAGGGAATACGTACGAGGGTAAAGCATTCCACTTCACCCACTGGTACATTTTTTCACTCACTGGTAAAACTTTCGAAATTCTTGTTATTATACTCATTCCTTTTTTTTGACTATCAATATTCAATAACATTCATAAATTTTGTAATCATCATTTATTTTCTTTGCGTATTTGAATTTAAGTTCGCTGATTGTCGGGTGCTGTGACCTTAATTGGGAGATGGCCCATTAGGAGGCTGTGATGGACTGGTTGATTGATTGATTGGTCATATTTTAATGATTTATTTCGACTTGTCACTTACAATAAATGAATGAAATTCATTCCTTTCTGTGAATACAAATTGAATTTGCTGGATAAAATTCTGGATATTAATGTATTTTTCTCATAATTTATTAATATATAACACCTATAAATATAGCAGCATTAAATTTGTAAATATAATTTCATTTTTTTCATAACTTGATAAATAATATTTATGATAAAACATGAGAATAAAAATTCAATTTCAAAATTACAATTTTGAGCAAGTGGATATAATATTTTATTTATTTAAGGTTACATTTTGAAACAAATTGTGCTTCAATGCAAAATTTCAATTATGAATAAATTTTATTCAAAATTAGAAATCTAGCATTCAAATACATTTTTTAAATGAGATTTTTCTGACACAAAGCCGTTCAATTTAGGTACATTGTTTGTTCTTCGTTAATCTAACTGTAATTTTTTGAATTCAGATTCCAAATTTGAATTTTCATGTTGGATGTTTTAAACAATTCCATTTAGAACGTGCAACTTTTAAGCTAGTTTCTGACAGGAGCTGACAAGTTATATTTCATGTGGAATGTGAAACTAAGGAATACATGAATATAAATCCAGCTTGAATAATTTACTAAAATATTTCTGTCATTTTTCATATCTAATGAATTCTTAATTTGAAAATTTTTTATAGAATACTTCTGACTCAGTACTTGTTACAAAAATAAAAATGTACAATGACGTAATATACCTTTTTTTTCGTGCTGAAATCCCCACGGGTACCCCTCCACTGGCCAGCGGGAGTGGGTATCCGTGATGTCGGACTTGAACCGACTAAAACCGCACGCCGTCATGGGTCGTGATATACCTAATCTACACGTTTATTTACGTTAATATAAAACAGGATAATATTTTAATTTTATCAACAAATAATTTAAATAGAAATAAGCTTACGCAATATCTATTTTTAATGAAAAATAAAATTGTAAGAATTCAAATAAAAATATAAGTTTTTTTTTCAAGACACTAAAAATGTATTTGAAATTAGAATAATTAAATATTTTCACGATAAATTAAGAATATTATTGTGAAATGTTTATTTAGCTTTGATTTGTTGATAAGTTTTTTGTTATTTCAGTAGAAGATTTAATGTAAATATTGTGTACATTGTACATAGAATGATATTTATATATTGTTAAATTTGTAAGTACAAAGACTTTCTATTTGACGAAGGCGGTTCGCTTTTATTAATTTTGTTTTAAACCTACACAGTCAATACGCGAAAGGAAGGTTGCAAAGTTTCCGCGTCGCAGTGAACACACTAATATAACCTTAGTACATTTTAACCATCTACCACGAACATCTGCGCAGGTTATCCGCGTCGCACTAACTATGCCTGTAGCATTATATCCACTGCGAAATCAAAACAGCAAAACCAACATAATTTCGGAGTGAGTTGTCTATTCTTTAGTCGGCGAAATCATTAACTACCTGCCTTCTTAAGTGGGGTCAAAGCAACATATCGTATCTTTGGTAGGCGAAAGAGAAGCGAAATTTCCCGCTCTACTGCACAAAACCAACTATGATTGTCTTTTAGATAATTTTGCCTGTTCAATCGCCGACTGTTAAATAAGTGTAGTACCTACAGATGCATAGTGAAACTATAGAAGCCATTTTGCTGTTTGGTTTCGCAACAGAGGTGTGCTACAGGCATTGAGGCATGTGTACGATGGCTCTAGACTCTCTAGAGTGTAAGAACTATGACGTAGTCTGGTCCTTCTGGGTCTATTGTCTGCGTGTGTGTGCGTTACTATTGTTACATGAGTTTACGCACACACGTAAGCATGTACAAGTTACTACTACATCTAAAGTTAGCTAGTCTTCGTGAAATTGAATAAATTTTAAGCGTTTTTCTTAACAGTTGTTTTATTGATAGTTTATCCCTTTTTAACATCATCATTCTCTGAACCTTTTTCCCAACTCAGTTGGGGTCGGCTTTCCAGTCTAACTGTGATGCGGTTGAACTTCGATATTTCCGTGGAGCGACTGCCATCTGACCTCCACAACCAATGGTCATTATGACCAATGGCGATATCGAAGTCCCAAGTTAGACTGGTTGGACTTTTGTGGGCTCCAACTACCCCCGTAACGACTGCCATAGATGTTTGTATGGCAACCGGGACCGACGACGCATCCCTTTATATTAACATAATAAAATTAAAATTGGTTTGACCTCTTTTTTATACTACTAAGGTGGCAGATTAGCGCACGGCCCACCTGATGGGAAGCGGTCACCGTGGCTTATGAACGTGTGCATCTTACGTATCACAATCGGTTCTACTCAACCGATTGTAATACGTAAGTTTTTAAGTCCGACCATGACCTAAAACAGGTATTTTTTTTTTATTCAGTCCGTCAATTGACTTAACCCTGCTGGATGTTAAGAAGCTAGGGTAAAGTCCAGAGGGTACGGGCCGCCATTCTAGACACCATTCGTCCTAAAATGGCGGC
The DNA here is from genome assembly GCA_963576445.1 of Lithosia quadra. NCBI lineage: Eukaryota > Metazoa > Arthropoda > Insecta > Lepidoptera > Erebidae > Lithosia > Lithosia quadra. The sequence continues at coordinate 9,444,518 of OY754896.1, forward strand.
CCCTACCTTGACGGCCTAGACAGATGCCTTTTCACGCCCCGCTTAAAAAACCCGGGATTGTAGGAAGAAGGAAACACGTATGCAGGAAGTTTTTTTTTTATACTACTTAGGTGGTAGACAAGCACACGGCCTACCTGATGGGAAGCGGTCACCGTGGCCTATGAACGTGTGCAACACTAAGGGTGTCACACACGCGCTGCCTACCCTGAAGGGAAGTGGGGAGGTTATATGAGACATTCAACTATATTACCCATTCTGAACACGTACCTACACACGTTTGGAATTAATTACGAGAAGCAAACCGCCCATTACTTTAAGGGCGATTAAGATTTACGGAGCCCTTAGCGGTCATCCCAAGGATTAAGATATGATTGCCTTTCTGTTAAACATGGACTGTGAGATGTACACACTAACGGCGTAGGGGAGTCAGTTCATACATACATACATACAAATCACGGCTTTTTCCTATTGAGGTAGGCAGAGACAACATCTTTCCACTTGCTACGATCTTGGCATACTCCTTTCGCTTCTTCAACTTTCATAATTGTTTTCATACACGCACGCCGGTTGCGGGTACTCTTGACCTGGCCTTTCTCCAAAACGTCCTGGATCTGATAACCTAATAAAAAAGTTGACTGAAAAATTATGTTGTGTGACATACCTACTACGCAGCGCGGCTGATCGTCATATCGTTGAGCCTTGGCGCGGGTTCGATTCCCGCTCAGTGCAAATATTTGTATTCATAAATATGTCTAGGACTCTAAGTGTTTCTATGTATAATAACATACTTATTATACATAGAAACACCTAGACCAGGGTAGGCGAACCTTTTTATTTTACAAAAAAAATATAAGTATGTTTATCCGCATTCTAGAACCCATAACACAAGCTAGGTTAACTAAGCTTTCTTTGGTCTAGGGAGCGCTGTGTAGAATGTCGTAAAATATTTATTTATTTATTTATGGGTAAAACTGGATAACTAAATTTGGTTCAGTTAATGCCGATTCTTAACATTGGTGCAACTGGGTGCAACCCACTGTAAATAAAACATGAATGCTCCGTTTAGAGTAACTTGAACTCAGTTGTATTTACCGATGAAATCCCTCCAGAAAATTCCAGTCTTAAAAATTTCCACATTACCATAAAAGTACAATAAATTTCGCGGCCTTAACAGACAAATAACAAACTGTCCACAATTTTAAAGACTATTTAAATAAAACAACATCTAACAGGTGTTTATATTAACCCTCCGAACACCCGCATTTTGGTCTGTCAGACCTACAATTATAATTTTAACTTTCAATGAACTACATTGACGTTTTGGGTCCTGCATAATTCGCAGTAAACTTCAAATCTGCACGAACAATTTAACAATCTGCAAATCTAACAAACTATGCTATAACAACTTTTTATGCAAATTTCGCCAACGGATGAGTCTGAATTGCACAGGCAAAGTTTTTATGGTGTGGAGTCTAGGAAGTTAAAATTATTTTTATATTAAACTGACTGTTGTCCACGACTTTGCTCGCTGGGAACTCGTTTGCATTCCCACGATGTGTTATTCCGGACCTCTATCCTTATACCAAATTTCTGTTCATGATTAGTAACATACATTCAAACACCTTTACAAACTTTCAGATTAATAATATTAGTAGGATAGGATAGTTGATGATAAAATAAACTTGAAATACAGTTAACTTATTGGAAAAAATATTAAAAAACACGCTTTTTAGTTACAAGAAAAAGAATTATCGGTACTTAAATTTTGACCACTCTACAAGCACACCTAACATACTCTCCTTGTTTAAACCCTCCAGCTAAGTTAAATTGCTTGTATAAGAGATAGATTGATGTCTATGGCGCATCTCCCCGGTCTCACAGACCGTGCATGGATACACATGCTACTCTATTTGACTCGGCTATAGGAGGGTTAAGTACGCTGTCATAAAACAGACCCTAAAACCATGATATTAAGGCGGTATTTTACGGTTATTAAATCATCTCCACCTCGAGTTGGCACACTTTATGACAGACGCTTATAATTAGCATTATTACTAAATTATTCACGCGGAATTAGGATTCGGGAGTAAGCAGATAGCTAAGTCCCATTTCAAATTCGAAATTAAAAATTATATCTCGCTTCACACAAGCCGAGGGCCACCACTGTAACACTATCGGTGTATGTAGTGATGACTCCCGGACCTGAGACTTTAACTTACCATCAGGCGAGGTGAACTCATGTAGACGTGTCCAATATGAAAAAACACAAGATCGTGACAGAATTTTTGTTCTAATCAGCTTGTCTTGTTTACCTACGAGTATATAGAAATCAATGATTGTTCCTCACGTTAGCCATCGACTTTTTTATATACTACTTAGGTAGCAGACAAGCACACGGCCTTCAGTGAAAACCTTCTTGAAGAACCCCATATTGTAAACGCTAGGGAAAACCACAGCAGTGCAGAAGCAAATAGGGTCATATTGTTATCCTGTTCCTTAGCCTCCTAACTATAACACTTAGTTGAATGGAACAATCAATATTTGCATTTCAAGGCTACTCCGAGTATCGGTCAACATGTTGAGAGCTCATCCATCAATTGTGTCAATACTGAACTATGGATATTGTGACGAGAATCTTGAATGGCTACAATGTGATATAATAGCCTACATATCTATATATAACGAGTATAATAAAATGATAGGCAAGTCAAAACTGTACATTGAATATTTTTTGAAAAGAATACTTGGCGTGTGATGTACAATCGATATCGAAGCCAAAAATATAGTTTTTTGAATTTTTGTCTGTTTGTCTGTATGTCCGAGACAAACTCAAAAAGTACTGCATGGATTTACGAAAAAGTTCGAAAGCAGGTTTTACTACAGAACTTTGATATCGGCAATAGGTTGCAGAGGTCAGATGGTAGTCGCTTCACGGAAAATATCGATGCACGCCACATTGTAATCAGACTAACAAGTTGATCCCAACTTGATAATTATTTTCATACATGCCGACCAGCTATTCCAGGAATAAAAAACCCTAACTTAGCTGTATTATTCTAGAGTAAACCTACCTCTGTGTCAAATTTCAGCCAGATCCGTTCAACCGTTTGAGCATGATTAGGTAAGTAGCAAACATCCAAACATCTTCACAAACTTTTACATTTTATATCAGCAGAATTATTTTGACCACAATAATCGTCTTAAAATCTTTTTTTTGTACTACGTAGGTGGCAGACAAGCACACCGCCCACCTGATGGGAAGCGATCACCGCGGCCTATGAACGTGTGCAACACTACGTTCACAAACTTTTACATTTTATATCAGCAGAATTATTTGACCACAATAATGGTCCTAAAATCTTTTTTTTTATACTACGTAGGTGGCAGACAAGCACACGGCCCACCTGATGGGAAGCTGTCACCGTGGCCTATGAACGTGTGCAACACTAAGTTCACAAACTTTTACATTTTATATCAGCAAAATTATTTTGACCACACTAGTGTCTTAAAATCTCGGACTCTTATTTCACTTAGAGCAATAAATAAATAAAAGCTTGCAATAAATCTTATCCAGCTTACTCCTCGCCATTCCGAGCTTTGTCTTAATCTTACGTAATGCGAAACCAAATGATTTTTTACAAATGCCTCTGCAACTCCCTGCAGTATGCTGTGATTTCAATTAACCAAGCTGCAATTTTAGGTATATTCTCGCATATTTCACCTAAGTTTTGGCTACTTGATGCCTACGTGATGGGTCTGAGGTATGGATACAGCCTATAGCTTAAGCTTGGCGTTTAAGCTATGACGCAAAAAAAAATTTATGCGTTATTCGTTGCACCACTTAATTAACGAATTCATGAATTAGTTTTTTTTTATACCACTTAGGTGGCAGACAAGCACCCGGCCTACCTGATGGGAAGCAGTCACCGCACCGTGGCCTTTGGACGTGTGCAACACCAAGGGCGTTACCCACGCGCTGCCAACCCTGAAGGGAAAGGGCGAGGGTAGGAAAGCTGATATTTAGAAAGAACTAATTAATTTTTGAATAAGAAATTTTGTAGATCTCGAAAGTTTTTAAGTTAGAATAGAAATAAAATAATTGATTGATTGATAACTTCTTATTACTCGTACTGCAATCCACAAACCTTAGCATCACACATCCACCATGACATCCACACAAACATATATTTTAATAAAACACAAGACGCCCGCGGGTGTACCTACCTACTATACTACAATCTTCAGTTCTCTACAGCTTGGTAATTTATTGCTATGCACGCGGGAGAGCTTTATCTCCATCTCCGTACTCTCATAACACAACACAAGATGTGTGTTATGTGAGACATTCAATCTCATCCTCTTGAAGTATAAAGCTTACAAAACATATATTGAAAATAAAGCCAGTATGTTGAAAAGCACGTTTACGTTTTACCAAAATATAAGAAAACTAGCTGACCCACCCCGGCTTCGATCGTGGCGTATTTCGAACCCCGATGCACCCTTTTTAACTCACATAATATACTCATTATTTATCAGTTTTCCTAAAATGTATGGGAATCTACCGGAATTGTTCATATTTATGAAAATTGCTCCGCTCCCTTGGGCAGTAGCGTGATGATATTCAGCCTATGACATTTACGGATAATGTGGCTTTCTATTGGTGAAAGAATTTTTAAAATCGGTTCAGTAGATCCCGAGATTACCCATTAAGTACAATTTAACAAATATACAAACACACAAACTTCACTTCTTTATAATATTAGTATAGATTAAAATTAAGGATTTAAGAATAGCTGTTTTCCAAACTAGCACCGCTAATAAAACGATTGCTATGCATACCTACCTGCACAAATTCCCTTTTTTTATGTCGGTCATGTCAATATGACTTCACCTCGCCTGATGGTAAGCTAAAGGTAAAGTCTCTCTGGAATGGGAGCTACTATTACAAACACCGATAGTAGGTACTATTAATGATGGCCCTCAACTTGACGGCCTCATCAAATGCTTTTTCACGCCCCGCTTAAAGGACCCGGGACTAAGGAGGAAGGAAACACGTGAGCTGGTTACGAATTTCAGGCTTTGATGGTGCGGCAAAGAACTATCTCTATCTCGTAATTTGCTCGTGGGTGCATAGGAGCTAGGAGCCCCCAATAATCTTTGAGAAAGACTAGAAAAGCATCAAAGTAAGTCAAAAAGATGGCTAACAAACTATGATTTATTGAGTTTATTGCTGCTCGTCAGAGGGACACGTGGAGAGCCCCGGAGCAGCCCTCTAGAGGGCCACTCCCATCTTGGCTGATTGAAAAGGTTCCAATAGCTATAATATACCGCGGTAGCCTAGTGGTTTGGGTAATGGACTGCTGAGACGAGGTCTCGGGTTCGATCCCAGGTTCACCATGGCACACACCAATGACTTTTCGATGCTTTTCGAAGTTATGTGTGTATTTATCGCAGGTTAATTAGTGCCTCGGAGAGCACGTTACGCCGTCGGTCCCGGTTGCCATAAAAACATCTATGGCAGTCGTTACAGGTAGCTGGAGCCCACAAAAGTCCAACCAGTCTAACTTGGAACTTCGATATCGCCATTGGTCATAATGACCATTGATTGTGGAGGTCAGATGGCAGTCGTTCCACGGAAAATATCGAAGTTCAGCCGCATCACAGTTAGACTGGAAAGCCGACCCCAACTGAGTTGGGAAAAAGGTTCAAAGAATGATGATGAGCTTGTGGGGACGAAATCAGAATATCACGCATATGAAGTTGCGGGTATAAACTAAATAGATAATTACCTAATTTTCAGATCTGTATCTTTGTTAAGTCCATATCTGCACGCCAATCGAGTTTCTCATTTTTATTCTCTCATACATTTTGCGTTTCATAAATTATCTTCTCTCTTGCAGACGCAGACGTCGACGATAAATTTGCCCGACTTTTTGCGATCAAATTACTTATATTTCAAGCAGTACGTTCATCTCTCGAAATAATCTGTTAAAGAAACTAAAAATAAATAATGTTTTGCTTACTGCAATGCGATATGCATTTTCTGTTTCTCATTCGGCCGTGTTTTCGGTGATACACATGATGTGGATAAACAGGTTGACCCATATAGATAACTACGTTGAATATTATTACTATTTGAGCTGGAATAAGTCTTTAAAAACCTGGACCCTTATTTAGTTTAAAAGTTACTTTGACCACTTACCGTCTCGATCCTCAGACCCAGGATATCTTGCACTATATTTGCCGAGACAAAAAAAATGATCCCAAACTCGATTTGCTTATTATCTTATTGATTGATGATTTCTTGACATGCGAGGTATCATTTGATTCGTCGTGATTGCGTGAGTGTCACCATTAAAATTTCTAGAAATTTAAAATGGCGGATTGGAAAAAAATTAGATTGGCTGTAGGATAATGGATCCCGACTGGTCAATTGTTATGTTTCTAGACCACCTTTCCTTTTTTTTTTTTAGTTTTTAGATAGTCGGGTTTATTGATTATTCAAATATTTTTTTTAGTTCTTATGAACACATTTCGACTCCACCATCAGATTCAGCTTCACATACCATATATCACATCATCCTAAATTTGAGTCCAATCTGACGTCAAGTAGTCTTTCTAATTAGGCTTCCAAGATTTGAACCACACAAACAAACAAACAACAGAGCAAGTTAAAACAAAACTTGTAAATTTCATGCAAATTTCGTACCAACAAAGTGCAGCAAAAGTCCCATCATGAGTCCCCACAGCGATCTCACCGCTCTAATTAGACGAGTGTCAGCTCTCGAGCCGTGAGTGTCGGCGCCGCGACACTAATTGCTGTACACCGCGAATCAACGCCTTGCCACGAGTTTTTAGTTCGTTAACTGGATATAAGCGGTGAAAGGGTTGAATATAACAGGTTTTTTTTGTGTGAATTGGATATTTTTTGTTTTATAGTCCGATTTAATGTGTCCTTTGAAAGGTGAAGAGTTATAACAATCCATTTATGTCCCACTGCAGGACACGGGTCTCCTCTTCTCTAACGAGAGAGCTGAGGGTTAGACCTTAATCCACACACGCTGGCCTAATGTGGGTTGGTGGATCGGACTTGTCCTTAAAATTTCTTCAAGGACATGTGGGATTTCTCACGATGTTTTTGCTTCACCGTCAGCAGATGGTAAATCATGTGATTAGCACATATAAATTATATAAAAGCTACGCGGACGACATGGCGCTGCTGAGTGCGTCTGTCTGTGGCCTACGGTCTTTGGTGGCCAAATGCGAATCGTACGCTCTCTCACACGGTTTGGCATATAATGTCAAAAAAAGTCAAGTGATGGTCTTTGGGGTCGGGAGTCAGCGATATGTCGATATACCACCGATTAAACTTAATAATCAATCACTGCAAAGAGTATATAATTTTAAATACCTCGGGCATGTGTTGACTGCCGACCTCAAGGACGATCAGGACATTGAGAGGGAACGAAGGGCGCTGTCAGTGAGAGCGAATATGCTGGCTCGCAGGTTTGCGCGCTGTTCACGAGAGGTCAAGATCACACTGTTTAGAGCTTTCTGTACCTCGTTCTACACGTGCAGCCTGTGGGCCAGATATACTCAAAAAGCTTACAGCGCCCTTCGAGTCCAGTACAACAATGCGTTCAGGGTGCTGCTGGGGCTACCCCGCTTCTGTAGCGCATCAGGGATGCTCGCGGAGGCTCGGGTGGATTGCTTTTACGCAACCATGCGTAAGAGATGCGCGTCCATGGTGCGCAGGGTGCGGGCGAGCGGCAACAGCATCCTGAACATGATCGCGCAAAGGCTGGACTGCCTCCACGTAAACCATTGTTGTGCCATAGCGGGGGGGATGGTACAGAAATGGCCTTTTTAATGTTAAATTCCTATAAAATATAAATATACTAACCTAGATATAAGTGATACTAACAAATATTGAACCATTGTTGTTTTTATTAATAAATTCATTCATTCAGTCATTCATTCATAAATTACACAAAGTGAAATTCACATTGGTACTGTCCGGCCGGATTCGAACTCGATACCTCTGGGTAGAGGCCACGTCCTTATCCATTCAGCTACCTTCGCTTACTTAAGTGAAGAGTAGATAGTGTTTATAAAGATAGTAGTACTTGTGTCTTGTAAATACGCGTACATGTGTGTGCGAAAGTTTATGTCACGTCAAAAGAAATTCATGTAGCAGTTAGTAGAACATTTTTAAAACCAACGTGTGTATAAATGTTTTACTACAATGAAAGCTAAACCGCCTTCGTGAAATAGAACATCTATACATAATAATTCAGCTCAAATAATTAGACATCAGTATTACAACCCCGCGAAGACACACCTGGGTCCACAACATAGCTATAGATAGCCTCACTGGTACGAAAGCGGCTGGACTCACCTTGACGTGAGAGTTGTCACCCATCTAATTACATAGTCTAGACTACTGTGGTTACAGGTGACCATATTTTGAAAAATTGAGAGACATTCAATAAAAAAAGTAGAACACGAGAGACTCTTTATCTCTTCGCGTGGGTATAATAAATGCGACTTAGTACTCTATATGAAATTTCCAACAAAAAGTCTAATAACAATTCTCTACATCAGAACTGAACCCAGATGTCAAAAAGGACAATCGCATGCGAATTTCAACGAAATTTACAACATAACATAAACTCACGCCTATATCCCCGAAGGGGTATGCAGAGGTGCCAGCACCCACATTTTGCCAGTTTATGTTTAGGTCCCAATGTAATAGGTGGCAAGCCTATTGCCATTAACCAGGCACTTATAAATCTGCGATAAATACACACATAACTTCGAAAAGCATCGAAAAGTCATTGGTGTGTGCCATGGTGAACCTGGGATCGAACCCGAGACCTCGTCTCAGCAGTCCATTACCCAGATCACTAGGCTACCGCGGTCTTCAAATTTACAAATAGTAACAATATCGTATAAATATCTCCACCAACACAAACCCATAGTCACACTACACCTGCCGAGTGATCAGGTAACTTATGCTTTACATTGAAAATTAAATAATAATAGACTCTATACTTAATGTCAGAAAGTTCATTATGCAACATCAGAGATTTGGGTGGTTAGGTAGACCATGCTGTCAGGTACAAGCCAACTGCCAGAGGTGCTACGAGTCGTTGGTAGGGCTTAAAGTAGATTGAAGGATTTACTAAGCTATCGAGATTCTATTTGTTTGCTCCGAATTGTTTTAGACATTATAGAGCTGTTTATTCGTAGGGACACTAAGAGCAAGTGATAACTGAGTAGATTTTTTTTATACCACTTAGGTGGCAGATAAGCACACGGCCCACCTAATGGGAAGCGGTCACTATAGTCTATGGACGTGTGCAAACTGTGCAATAGCGACGTTTCACACTCCCGCTTCCCACCGGACCTGGGACCAACTAGCTTTAGCTTACCATCAGGCGAGGTGAAGTCATTTTTACATGTCCTATATAAAACAAAAAAAAGATCCAGATAGCGATGTGTAGAATTTATTATTATTTATTAATATTATTTTACTCCCAAGATCTAAATAATATGGGGCCCAAATAAACCACACCTGTAATCCTATAGATACACTCGCTGATTGGTCAATGAGGTTCAGGAGGAGAGCGGGAACCCAAAACTGGGATTAGTGCGCGAATGTTATTGAATTTCTACGAGATAAATTTTTAACTTACATATAAAACAAATGTTAAAGAAGATTGAAAAGTTCAGCGACCTTGTGAAAGGTTTCCTTATCCATAAGTTAGCCTGTACATATTATAGCAGTTTCCCGTAGAGACTGCTAAGTATCTCCTCGTACGTGTCACTGTCGGGGCGTACAGGGCCTCAAACCACTGTAATACCACTGACACTCTAAAAATGCTATTTAGTTGTAGACTTTACCGTTATGCACTTAAAGTCTAAAATCAAATGAAAAGAATTTATTCAACTTTTTCATTCGCTCTACAAAATATCATTTGAATTTAGACTTTAACGTGATAAAAATAAAGTCTACAATTAAATGCCATTTTTTAGAGTGTCAGTGGTGTTACAGTGGTTTGTCTTTAGCAGAATCGAGGCCCAGTACATTTTATATCGACCTGCGTTATAGCGGCGAGAACACTTGCGTAATATAATAATTAAATGAGTTTTCTGTCTTTTATTAGCGTAGGTACATTATTTGAGCTAAATTGATTGTACGTTTTGACGTCTGGGTAATGGACTGCTGAGACGAGGTCTCGGGTTCAATCCCAGGTTCACCATGGCACACACCAATGACTTTTCGATGCTTTTCGAATTTATGTGTGTATTTATCGCAGGTTTATAAGTGCCCGGGTAATTTAAATGGCAATAGGCTCGCCACCTATTACATTGGGACCTAAACATAAACTGGCGAAATGTGGGTGCTAGCACCTCTGCCTAGCCCTTCGGGGATATAGGCGTGAGTTTATGTTATGTTATGTTTTGATTGATTGAAGTTAGTATCACTTTGCTTATTATTTTATTAATAGTTTTAGAACTAAGATGATCTTCAAATTGGAGTGTGTTAAACTACTTATATCGTTAAATGTACTTTTAGGTAGAGCAAATGACCCAAAATGTAGAAATAAATGTTATTTGTACTGTTAGAAAAAAAGTAACTTTATTTTATGTAAAAAATATTTACACTTAATTTTAACCATTTTATTTTACTAAACATGGCTAGTTATAACACACACTACTGACTACATTCCCGCCAATAATTTATTTATCCATCCTATAAACATTTACATACATATTACTAGTGGGATAATTTTATGACACCAAAGGCAAAATAAATTACAAGTGATCTCGCCACAAAACCGCACATTCCACACCTCGCGGTTGAATTTCAAAGTGGCACAAACTAGATATTGCAGCCATGACACTTGTAGACAACGTCCCGCATCGAATGAAATCCGGTTATATCCGCGTACTCTATGCGGCGGTTAAATAAGAATTCAGACATTTTTTGAATCGTCTCGACAAAAAATTGTTCAAACCTAATCAAAATCGCTCTGCTTCGGTTTCGGTATGAGTTTTTTTTAATAAACTATGTAGCTCGATAACACGTCGTCGATCTATGGTGCAATCTGACAAAATTTCCAAGAGCCTTACTTTGACAGTTTTTTTTTATTTATGATACAAACTGAAGAAATTGAAAATCAGTAAAAAAATATAATATAATACATTTTACTTAGTTGGTTGGTCCTAATGCAGCGTCACATCTAAACAAACGACATAATATAAAGGCCTATGTCCTGAGATGTAAGCTCTTTACTTACATCTCCGATGGACATAAATTATGGTGGACATAACTATCATTTTTACGAAATGACTAATATTACTATGCTTCAACCCCCGGGCTGAATTATTGGATATTATTTCTTTTGTATTTTAATTATTTTTGTTCAACACTATTGTTGATTTAATTACTTGTTTTGTTTGATTCTATCCTAGTATTTAATTTCTACATTCAGATACAATTTGTAATTGTCTTTTTTTTAAATAAATGATTTGAATTGATTTGGATCAACTATAACTTTAGTGGCCCACGTGGTTTAGATATCAGTATTTTCTACAAATACCCGATTTTATAACACTACAGTAACACACACGTTTGCTTTGATTTTATTTCGTAAAGAGACTTGAGAACGTCACCGTGCGGTGTTCCATTCGAGTTGTATTTCAAAGAAAATAAATGGCTATTTATATTTCAAAGGCTCAGTATCGTTTATAAAGGGAATATATTGACATTACGAATTTTAATTTTATTACTTCGCAAATAAAACTTCCCTATTTCTTGTTTGCGAAGCTAAATTTTGCAAATTTTTTAATAGCATAGCCACACTAAGATCTTCGTGGCCCAAGCTAACTTTACCCGCAAACCAGAGCTGGTAATGTTTTTAACGATTCCCGCTCAGGGCCTCGATTCTGTTAAAACCAGCCACTGTCATGCCACTGAAACTTCAAAAAAATACCATTTAAATTTGAACTTTACTGTTAGCAAGTTAAAGTATGAAATTAAATGATATTTATTAATGATATTTTGTATAGCGAATGAAAAAGTTTAAAAAATTATTTTCATTTGATTTTAGACTTTAACTGTATAACGGTAAAGTCTACAATTAAATAGCATTTTAGTGTCAGTGGCATGACAGTGGTTTGCCTTTAGCAGAATCTTGGCCCGGTTCAAATACGTATATTTTATATTCGTTTGGATGTTTCTATTTTTTTTATACCGGCACGTCAATATGACTTCACTTCACCTGATGGTAAGCTAAAGGTAGATTATGGATGATAGACTTGTGTGTTACATGAATGGGACTATCATTTCACCAGACAGAGTCGTGGGCTATGGCTAGTATACGGTAAGAGAAGTATAATTACACATGGACAGGTATTTGTGAAGAGCACTTGGAAGCCTGAACAAGTAATCGATTCCTAATCGAGGAGATCAATCGATTTGGTTACAGTCATTAAGTGAAGCACCCTTCAAATTGTATTATCAATTAACAAAGACGGTTGAGGTGAAATACGCGATGTATTACATACTAGCTGTTGCCCGCGGCTCCGCCCGCGTGGATTTCGAATTCCTTAATTTTTTGAAAACAAATTACATACGTAACATAAACTCACGCCTATATCCCCGAAGGGGTAGGCAGAGGTGCTAGCACCCACATTTCGCCAGTTTATCTTTAGGTCCCAATGTAATAGGTGGCGAGCCTATTGCCAATAACCGGGCACTTACAAAACTGCGATAAATACACACATAACTTCGAAAAGCATCGAAAAGTCATTGGTATGTGCCATGGTGAATTATTTTAGCCTAGAAATTATAGCCTATGTTACTTCCAGTTATTGTAGTTTTCTATAGGTGAAAGAATTATTGAAATCGGTCCAGTAGTTTCGGAGCCTATTCGAGACAAACAAACAATCAAACCTTTCCTCTTTATAATATTATATTAGTACCTATAGACTAGCTTTGGCCCATAGCTTCGCGCGGATTTCTGTCTCCGTATCCGCTTAGCATGGGTTTCCTGAAATAAAAAATGATGTGTTATTCAAAACTGTAATGTATACCTGTGCCAAATTTCAGGCAAATTATATTCAGCAGTTAGAGAGTGATTAAGTTACAAGCATCCAAATATATTCAATAACTTTCACATTTCACACTTATAACTCAAGGACGGCTGAACCGATTTGGCTGAAAATTGATGGGCAGGTAGCTTAGAACTAGGAGACGGACATAGGATACTTTTTATCCTGCCACAGGGACGAAGTATGCCATGGACGTAGCCGCTGGGCACAGTTTGTTTATGATGATTATTAAATCATGTGTAAGTATAGTGCAGTACAGTGTAGTGTAGTGTAATTTACACTACACTACACTTTAAAAATAAGTATTGCAGTGCAGTGTAGTGCAGTGTAGTGTAGTGTGTAGTGTAGTGTAGTGTAGTGTAGTGTAGTGCAGTGTAGTATGAAATGAGATGAGATTATGATATTGTTACCGAAACATATTAACTAACAATCTAATAAACAAAAGACGGGTTAAATCAAAGCTTTATTACAAGCTTTTACTTAACTAACTATCAACGGAGCGATATTTTCGCGCTCACCTTTTTTAAAGCAAAACTTCTTAAAAAATTGCTGGAACTAAAGTCGTTCCGTATGCAAAGCGCCTAATTTAGTTTTGAACTGCTAGTATGGTCACAAGTGAGGCTACACTCGTGAATAAATTAAAATGATATATGTTGTAGTCACTACTCCAACATTACACGGCTTTTAAGTCACGCTCTTAAACGAAGCACGCTTTTCACCAAGCAAAATGTTTCGAACAGTGAAACATGGTTAAAATATTTTAATAAATTAAACTAAGCTATTGCGAACTATTTTCTATCTCTCATATTTGCATGTTATTAGTATGCTGTTCGGCAGACAAGCACATGGCCCACCTGATGGGAAGCGACTACCGTGGCCTAATGGACGTATGCAGTACTAGGAGTGTCACACTCGCGCTTCTGACCATGTAGGGGAGGGGTTGGGGGGTTTGGGGACTGGTTGGGGGAGGGAATATTATAAAGATGAAGATTTTATATGTTTGTTGGTTGGTCGGCTATACCTAACCAATCTGTGTTTAAAGGTATGCGCGCAGTCAATCAATTAAAATATGAACAAATCTGGAACGCTCTGAGATGATTTTTATGGGAGCGACTGTCATCGTCTGCCCCCCCCCCCCCCCTCCCCCTTCCCACCCGAGAAGTAAACTTGCGCCATAGTCTGTTAATCGGTAGGTGGCTTACAGGTAGGTCTTAGTGAGATCCCACATCCCACAAAATGTGTACATTAACATACCTCTGTCTACCCTTTTGAAGATACACAAGCGTGAAATACAATAAAAAACAAAGAAAACGTCCCCTATTCTAAGTGTCCTGTAAGTGTGGTGTACAGTGTACATATTCGTGTACACAGCGGGCCCGCACCGCACTTCGCGATGAGACAATAGGATCTGAATACACTGCTTGCTTCCGCTTGGTAAACAGAGACACCACACTGATGTCATTGTATCCTTGTGCTAGATATGGCAGCGTTTAAATTAAAAAAAACTATTGCGAAAACACTCGATTATGAAGGGTTCCGTACTACAAGATGAAGAAATGAGCAGTCCTACTGGGGCAGTACCTCCGCCTTATAGAAGACCACTGCCATAATAACCATCGTGTTGTGTTCCCGCCGCCGGGAAGTAGGGTAGCCAGAGCTCACTGTACCCCTCCTCCTCCCACCCCTTCCTAGCCCCACCTCTACTTTCCTTTAGGGTAGACAGCTCGTATGACACTCTTGGTGTTGCTCACGTCCATCGGCCACGGTGACCGCTTCCCATCAGGTGGGCCGTGTGCTTATCTGCCACCTACGTAGTATAAAAAATGTAACTACAGGAAAAAATGTGGACATTTTTCAAAAGTGTATCTATAGCAACCCATTAATGTCCCACTGCCGGGTACGGGCCTCCTCTCTTCTAACCAGAGAGCTGAGAGGGTTTAGGCCTTAATCCATACACGCTGGCCTAATGCGGGTCAGCAGATAGTAAATCATGTGATTAGCACAACATAATAAATTCCACGAAGTGAAATTCACGTTGGTACTGTCTTTCCAGATTCGAACTCGATACCTCTGAGTAGAGGCCGCGTCCTTATCCATTCAGCTACCATAGCTAAAGTGTATCTACGGAGAATAAAACTGTCTTATCCAGTGTCCATACATCTGTGGTGGCGAGCTGTCTCCCCACACACCATCTATTCTCGTCAAACTTAACGCCTGTTCCTCTAGCTTGGCTGAAACATACGCGATACCACCTCGAAGTGTGACGCAAATTGATGTCATCAAGCATGCCTGCATGGCTTCCCTATTACGGAGTAATGGCGTTGGTATGATGATGTAGGGCTGTCTCTCTCCGCTAGAGAGGTGCAGATGATTCAATGAAAACCGTAAAATGTATCGGAGAGTTTCGGTTATCTAGGACTCGTGGTCTCCACTCTAGGCCAACAGATTCAGCTTGCTAAATTAAGTTAATCCTAGTCGCATCCAAAGCTTTCATCTCGGAATCTGGGGTCCACTTTACCATGGATAGACCTCGATATTTTCCGTGAAGCGACTGCCATCTGACTTGACCCAATGGTGACATTAGGCGATATCGAAGCATTGCAGCTAGACCGTTGTTGTTGGCCTTTTTAGGGCTCCAACTACTCGTAACGACAGCCATAGATGTTCATATATGGCAACCGGGACCGACGGCTTAACGTGCTCTCCGAGGCACCCATATAATACCGATATAAGTCTCAATTTATATTTCTCTCGCACCTCTCCACCCATTTTACTAGCCGTATGCCTTGTAAATCGCAGAGGCGCATTATCACATGCAGACGGACCGACTGAACCGAATTTCCCTAAGGTGCCACTGTGGAAATCATAATGCATTGGAAATGGATTCAAACCAACGTTTACCTGTGGTTTTACTCGTGTTAATGTAGATTTTGTTAACCAATTCAGTTTTTCTTAGCTTATAAATTAAACTACTGTATTTACTGTATTATGTTAATTCTGATGAGCTCAAAATCAAAGTGGAAACCAAAGTCAAAGTTAAGTCAATGAAAGTTAAAGTCAAGTCAAAGTCAGAATTCATTTATTCGAAATTCAAATACAAATTCAAAAAAATATATAATTCTGCATAGACCATTCCTAAATCGTTCTAAAATATTTTTTGTTTGGAAGTCTTTTCTGGTTGTCTGTTACTCTATTTGTTCGCGATGAACACAAAGACTACTAAACGGATTTGGATGCGATTTCATTTTGTTTTACAGGTCTTAGTCCACTTAAAATCTTACGCATGTTTGATCACAATCGGTTAAGCAGCACCAGTGATATAATCAAAAAAACGCGAAAACCGACGTTCACGCGGGTGGAACCGCGGGCATAGACTAGGACAGGGTAGGCGAACCTTTATGCACCAACGTGCCATTTTATTCTAAAACGTGTTTTATGGGGTCACTGGCGTGCCATCAAAAGTCTTTGAGTAAACAAAAGAGGTATATTTTTGAAATGTTTTTATTACACGATACAAAATAATTAATATTTTTCGCGTTTTGTCACTGAAACATGGTTGAATTTATTGTCAAAATCAATGAAATTATAGGGATGAAAGGGATGAAACGTTTAATGATTATATTTTATCTCCCAAAGTATTTTTTTCATAAAATATTTCTGACATAAAACCTCTTTGCCTAAGATTTAACAAAGCATTGTTCGTTATAAGACGGAGCTAAATTTTTTCTGATCGGCGACGTGCCCAAAATATTGTGCCGCGTGCCACTGGTTCGCCTACCCTGGACTAGGACTTCATAATTTATCATTATTGAAGAAATCACAACCTTAATTACCTGCAAATAAAATAGCCTCTCCTGACTTTACTTAGTTTATAGGAACACATAAAGTTACTCCCTTGAGACCGCATCAAGTCTACGTGGCCCACAACCATTAATAACATGAACCCTTAGGGTCTATTAGAGGCCCTGATTGAGGGTTTCTACCTGTGAAAGCGTTTAAAGGTTACTATTTTAAGGGAATTTTGCTATAATGTGTGTAAAATCTGGTCGCTGGCATTTATTTCCTCAGAAAATTCGGGTGTTTAGTTATTTGACACCATGGGTTATTGGGGCCATTTTATGCGTCCGTCATTTGACACCATGGTATCAACAACCTAATAAACTTATACGAGATTTCCCTACTGTCATTAAACCTTTCATATATATTTATACATGGTCGACTAATAACGCTAGTACAAAGTGCTTTTAAAATTCAACCATTACGCTTTGCCCTGTGGGGAGTTGGTTGGCTGGACTCCAATTTACACTTATTTGCTCATATACCGGTTGAAATGAAAAATGAACGTTTTGGCAAGCGTAGAAGGTTCTCGACTTCGTGAATACGAGTTATATTCGAGAACATACAGATTTCAATATCAGAAATGTTTTAAATATGTACTGCTGCGGTATTAGGTTTATAGTTTCACTAGCTGTTGCCCACAGCTCCGCCTGTGTGGGTGTTGGTTATCGTGCGTGGATGTCCATACAAATTATTATCATCGAGGTGAAATTTCACAACACTCCAAAGCATTTATCCATCCATACTAATAAGTAAATAAAGTAACTCTGTCTGTCTGTCTGTTACGCTTTCACGCCTGAACCGATTTTGATGAAATTTGGTATAGTAGTAGATTAAACCTCGGGAATGAACATGAGCTATGTTTGGTCGCGATAACCGACATCCACGCGGGCGGAGCCGCGGGCAACAGCTAGTTTATAATGATAAAGTGTCTATAATCACGAAGTTTTATGGCGATATCTTCGAAAATAGCGAACTTTTATAAAAAATTTCATCCCCTTTTGTTTTTTTTATTTACAGTTACAGGTTGTTATTAAGTTAAAAATTCTACTGGTGGGTCACAAACGGCCTGGGCCTCGATTCTGCTAAAGGCAAACCACTGTAATACCACTGACACTCTAAAAATGCTATTTAATTGTGGACTTTACCTTATACAGTTAAAGTCTAAAATCAAATGAAAAGAATTCATTTAATCTTTTCATTCGCTCTACAAATATCATTTGGCTTTAGACTTAAACCTGATAACAATAAAGTCTACAATTAAATGGCATTTTTAGAGTGTCAGTGGTATTACTAACAGTGGTTTGTTTTTAGCAGAATCGAGGCCCGGGTGGGTATCACCGTGCACGATTGCAATCGCTCGCCACAGGCAGAGAATCCATCCTCTCACGTTGCATCCGCCTGCAGTGCGCACTGTGAGGTATGAGAGGAATTTCATTCCGCGCACGCTTAGGCTTTGGAATGACCTCCCTGCTGTGGTTTTCCCTAGCGTCTGCAATATGGGGTTCTTCATGAAGGGCATCAGAAGGTTTTTACAGGGTCGGCAGCGCGAGTGTGACGCCCCTGGTGTTGCACACGTCCATAGGCCACGGTGATCGCTTCCCATCAGGTGGGCCGTGCACTTGTCTGCCACATAAGTGGTATAAAAAAAGCAGATGGTAGGCTGTGATCCCTGCCTTCCCCAGAGGGGGGGGCCCTTTTAATACACATCACACTTCTTCATTTCTGTGGCTGCAACAATTTTCTAAATTCTTCGGAAAAACCTTTTTTTTATACTACGTAGGTGGCAGACAAGCACACGGCCAACCTGATGGGAAGCGGTCACCGTGGCCTATGAACGTGTGCAATACTAAGGGTGTCACACACGCGCTGCCTACCCTGAAGAGAAGGGGGGAGGATTGGGAAGGGGCGAGAAGGCTAGGAAGGGATGGGGGGAGGAGGGGTACAGTGAGCTCTGGCTACCCTACTTACCGGCGGAAACACAACACGATGGTTATTATGGCCACGGTGTTCTGTAGGGCGGAGGTACTACCCCAGTCGGACAGCTCATTTCGGACGGGAGATACCGTCGTGTCCTACCTCCTTGACCTAACTTTTTCTTGAAATTTACCCTTTTTTTCGTGCGGGAATCCCCACAGATCCCACCCCTGTCAGCCATCGAGAGTATCGTATAATACCTAATTCAGTTCATTGACACTCAAGTCCATAAGTACTCAAACGACATCAGTATTTGTTCATAAGGTTTTAAGGACCACTTGCACGTATAAAAGTCATTACACACTTCATAATCACAAGACTGAGAGACATTCTGTATGTTACAGATGTAGTTAAATAAAATAATGGGCTGGAACACACTGGGTTTCGCTCATAACTGTTCTCAAGACACTTATATTCGTAGTTTATTGTGCTATTTAATCTGTCGTAACGATTGTCGTGAATGTGCATGACAGTTTGTAAGAAAAGGTTGTTATGACATATTGTACTTGTAGTACTTCGGGCATTGTCAAATAATAAGTTTTTTTTTAAATAAAAGAAGCTTTTTTATTACAAAATTTTGAGTTTTGGCGCCAACTCAAAAAAAGACACATCGGGGCATTGTATCATTTTCTAAAATTAATGTAAAATGTAGTTATTATATATGTAAAATCGGTGGATTTTTAAATGAAACATCTTCCACAACGTGCACGAGTTTGGGAAAGTGGTATATTACCGTGAATTGTGCTTTTCAACGTTGATTTCAGAACTCCATAGAAGCCTCAAGTAAAGTCTTCACTATTTTACTGGGGTAAGACTATGAAGGAAGACTGACTTGACTATTGACTATGAAGAACTTGACTGAACATGACTGAACATAATATTGCATTCGTAAATAACTTGATATATCAAGTTACTTGACACTGGCATTCATAAAATATTTGCCAAAGTTGGAAAATAGAAAAAATATTGTAAACGAGCTGTGTCAGTACATTGGAGATTTTCAGGATTCCGTTTTTACCCTTTTTACCCCTAAAAATCAGCATCATTAGATGTATTTATGGTCCTCCTGGTTAATCCTCAAAAAATAGAACACTGTTTAACAAATTATTGATATTTTATCCTAAAGTTGCTCATTTCATTCAGGGAACAAAAAATTTCTCGCCACAGCGAAATATCGTCGAGTTTGCCTTTTCATCTCGCTGCGCTATCATCGAGACCCCGCCCTTACAGGACAGGAAACTATGACCATTAACCAGTAGTACCTATCTTTATTTGGACATTTAGTTCCATTAAGTACTAGGCATCACTTCGCTATCGGCGCAAACCTCCTTATCCCGCTCTAATTGCCAAGTTAAGTGGGGATGTCAATAAAAAAATATTGTTATGTGCAATGGTGGCGATGTATTTTGTGTTAATAGTTTTGGGTTCCAGAATAAGTCGCGGTAGCATGGTATTTAGGGTATGTATAGTTTTTTTATATCGTTTAGATGGCAGACAAGCACACAGCCCACCTGATGGATAGCGTTTACCATGCTCTATGGATGTGTGGAATACCAGAAAATATACGGAAAGACTTCCGGGTAGTTGTAGCCTTACTAAAGCTTCGATATTGCCAATCGGTTGTGGGGTTCAGAAGGCAGTCGCTTCAAATCGAAGTACGCCGCTTCGTAGTTTGACTGCCAGGAGGTAGGACACGACGGTATCTCCCGTCCGAACTGAGCAGTCCGGTAAGAAGGGTAGCCAGAGCTCATAACCAATCACCCAATCCCCGCCTCTGGCACCCCCCCCCCCCCTCCACCAAACTCTTCAACGCCCCTCCTCTCCATATATCGCACACGTCTAATAGGCCACGGTGACCGCTTCCCATCAGGTGGGCCGTATTCTTCTCTGCCACCTAAGTAGTATAAAAAATTCTATCATATCACATTTCATTCCACACAATCCTTACATGATATAAAACCCTTACAACGGCGACCTTATCTCAAAACCATCAATAAACAAAATTAGGCATAATATATAAAAACGCTTACAAAATATTTGCAAACAAAATATCTACAATATTTTATGTCAACATTTTTGTGTCGGCGGCCGCCAACCGGTCCAAAAGGGTTACACATGAGGATAACGACTTTATCCCTCTTGTTATTAAACCTATTATGCAATGATGATCTTTGAGATGATAGGCCATTTTGGTGGCTCAACGGAGGTATTATCTACTGGTAGGATAGACAAGAAACGCTGTGCTAGGGATTTGATAAGGCATGTCTTTTAGATATTCAAAGATTGTTACTGGTGTGTGAATTTTATGTGAAAAGATGGTATAAGAATTTATTTTTTGAGTTTTAATATGCATGTGGAAGGTTAAAAAGAAAAAGGAGAGTGATATATATACTAGCTTCCACCCGCCACCAAGTCTATTTTAATGAAACTCCTCTCCACTCGACTTTCCACTTCGCTGTTCACTCCACTCTCCACATCCAACTTCAATATAATTCAATTAAGAATTCAATGTCCTAAAAGCATTTAATCACATCTATTAAATCAACAACCATTCCTAAAATAAACGTTACACTAAACTGCAGTTTGACAGTTTCATATTTTCAAAAACACAACACTATTTTGTAATCTGTGAAACATTTAAAAACGAAGCTATTACAAAAAAAATACATTTAAAAAATCAACAGTTGTCGGAACATAGACTAAAATGGAACGTGAAAAACTTTTTTATAAATTTAAATTTTGCAGCGACAGTTCGAGCAAATTTTTTTTGCGCGCGAATTTTTATTCGGTGCCAAAAGATTAAAAAAATATAGCCGATTGCTCTGTGATTGATGGGCATTCGCTGCGATAGTACTTTAAGCATGAAACGTGATTTTAACGGCACAATTCTTTCATTGTTGTGGACGTGTTTCTACACAATTTAGCGCCAATGGAAGTCATGTTGAAACGACCAAATCATGGTGATTATATTCACGAAATATTCAGTCAGACAATAAATTATATATTATACTAGCTTATGCTCACGGTTCCGCCCGCGTGGACGCCAGATTTCGGGTTTTTTTTAAGTCTGACGAGCGGCGTAAGTTTTTAAGTCTGACCAAGACCTTTCAAAAAAAATCCAACCAAAGAAAGTAGTTTTTGCATCCATCGCGCACAAAAAGATAAACAGACAAAAGGAGGGAATTAAAAAATTATTTTGCTCAGAATCGTTTATAATGACCATAACTCATAATTGTATTATTTTTTTAATATTTCCAATGTACAGACTGAATGAATTTTGAATTTGGAACAGATTCCATAGGTATACATAGACATCATTGGCTCCTAAAAAACCTTTTGAAAGTTTTAATATTCCTGTAAACGGTTGGACGGAAACCGCGGACATTGTCAATAGATTTTAATATTCTAAACAGTGTTCGGCCTTTTGTAAAAGTTGCCAGCGCTCTTATACCACTTTATTTTATATAATGGAAAATAATTTTCAAGTGTGGTATCACAATAGAATATTACCAAGTAATTTGTATATTGAAATACAAAGTATTTAAGGCCTGCGGTGAACAATTATTTTAGTCTTAGCCCTGCGGCGAATATAAAATTGCTTGTGATATAAAGTATTATATTTTTATTACATAAGTACTAGCTATGCCGCGCGAATTTTATTTCGACTACAATAATAGGGGGTTCTTCAAGAAGGGCATTAGAAAGTTTTTACAAGGTCGGCAACGCTCGCTTCCCATCAGGTAGGCCGTACACTTGTCTGCCACCTAAGTGGTATAAAAAATGACTTTATGACTTATAAATCACCATAAAGTATTGGAATTCTTTACCAGCGCATATGTTTCCTTCCGCCTATAGTCCCGGATGAAGCCTTTAAGCGGGGCTTGAAAAAGCATATTATGATGAGGCCGTCAAGCTGAGGGCTGCTACTGTAGCACTACCGGTGTATGCAGTGGTGACCCCAGTCCTGAGACTTTACCTTTAGCTTACCATCAGGCGAGGTGAAGTCATTTTGAAGTGTCCTATATAAAAAAAAATCTTTCGAAATTCAAACACACAGTTTTCGCATCAAAGCTATTGACTTCCTATATTAAATCTGACAACCCTGTATCATGTTTGGTTTATTGTGTCTCAAATCTTCTGCAGCCCATAGCTACCTTGTGAACAAATCGAAGATAGGAAATAATTATCCGTTGGGAGATCGCACACAGCCTTTTATGGTGACATAAGTTCGCGTAGGGTTGCCCCTCGAGGTTGTACAATAATATGTTATTTTCTCTGTTTGCTATTACTCTAATACAATGATTCTCAAGGGATAAATGTGATGTTATATGTATGTATTGGTTTTTGTGTGATTTTATCAATTTGTTGGATTTTTGTTCCTATGTCTAACTAAAAAATAAAAAAATTGTCATCCACTGAGAAATAAACTTCTATTAATTTTTTAATATGATGAGTGTGATGTCCTAGACATCATACTTGTGTACATCTAGACCAAGGCCTAGATATTAATAGATTATACTAAACAAAAACAGAATTTTGTCTCTGGTCGTTCAACAAATTGTTTTTATATAGTAGCTTAAACGTGCAGTAAAGCGTAATTACATTCTATTATTTTTTTACTTTTATTAAACAATGTTTGACACTTTGATACTCATTTGACAGAAGAATAAAGCTTCATTTATTAAAACAATATTTCTGTCTTTTCTAATTTTTTTATTATAAAATATATAATTCTTACAAAAAAAAACGAGTTCAACGGACCAAATTAAAATGGGACTACACGGGAAGCGCCAGCTATCAAATAGAAAAGAATCATTAAAATCGGTTCACCCAGTGGAAATTTAATGAGATATTATTAAAAATACAGTCAAATTGAGAACTGTCTCCTTTTTTGAAGTCGGTAAAAAATTTGATTCAACCTTTTTCATGTTGTCCTATAGATAATTTTTTTTCTACCAACATGCCAACAATAACTGTAAAACCCAAGAATATTAGAACCAATGGATACTGCAAGGCCATACATTGCAGTGTCTCCATCTAGTTGGTTGGGTTGCGTACCTTTCTTTGCGGTGACCATGTTTAATTGCAAGGTTGGGATATATGATGTAGTTTACGTCTATGCTCATGAAAATAAATGGTATAGTCTACGTTTCCATATTTACTAATATTATAAAGAGAGGCCAAATTACTTAATAATTACTTAATTTACTATAATATATTTAAAAGCTATTAAAGATGAAAACAGTAATTTTGTAACTTATTTATTTATTAATTGAGACTTATGTAAGCATGTAATAACAAAATAAATTATTTACATTAAATGAAGGATTATGTATTTATTTATTTTATACATACGGTGTAATTACAGGCAAACCCAATGCGATAGAGTAGCAACAAAAGGGTGTTTCCTATAGTAGCGTCACATTAATAGGTAACATTTGACGTTTGTCAGTTTTATATTCATAATGAGGTGACCTGTTAAAAAAGGTCGATTAAAACGAATGAATCTATACGGACTTGAAAGATAATGTGAATTTTACAAATCGTCAGGTGAATCCCTGTCCCATTATTATACTTTCTTTCGTAAATTTAAGGAACAAAATAAGACAAATACATGATCTATACTTATAATAAAACTGTAGAGAGGTCAATTCTGTTCTTTGCATATATAAATTTACAAAATAGCTATTGGGGGATGATTGGTGATCGATACTAATGCAAAAAATGCAAACAGTAAATTTTTTGTCTTTCTATCTGTCTATATGTGAAGAATAATAAATATATAATAATATTTTGAGTCAACCTGTATACAGTAAGTTTATACTACCGTGGTCTAAGTATGTACAGTCGTGAACAAATAAAAAAGTGTAGTGGTTTTTAGAAACGATAACTTAATACCTACTTGAGTAGGTATAGGTTATGTCTAGAAAGCAATAAATAATAAGCGTCAAAGTTGAAATTATATACTTATTATGACCAGCTTCCTAGCAATGGACGTAAAAAGTACTGAACGAATTTTTATTAGAAAGGTCTTACTTGGACTCAAAATTTATCGTATGTTTGCTTGCAATTGGTTAAGTACAACCGGAGATATGACCAAAAACGACCTAAAAACGAAGCGCGGGTGAAGCCATGGGTATATCAGCTTGTATAAAAAGTAGCCTATATGTTGCCCAGAAGTATGAAATATAATCGTATCAAGTTTGATCAAAATCCCTCCAGTAGTTTTTCATCCATGCGTGCACATACAGATAGACAGACAGAAAGACAAAAAAAATACTGATTGCATTTTTTGCATTAGTATCGATCACTAATTATTTCCCAATATGTAGTTATTTTTTAAATATATTCAACTAGCTGCTGCCCGCGGCTCCGCCCACGTGGATGTCGGTTATCGCAACCAAACATAGCCTATGTTCATTATCTAGGTCTAATCTACTCCTATACCAAGTTTCATCAAAATCAGTTTAGCGGTTCAAGCGTGAAAGCGTAACAGACAGACAGACCGAGTTACTTTCGCATTTATAATAATTTAGTATGGATGTATAGAATTGACCTCTCTACAGTTAATATTGTAATATATTATGATGGATATTGTAAACGTGCAGAAAGCATTTGACGTTTTGTGGGACTATGCTATGTATTTATTGCAATGCAGGAGCTTCTAGTAGGAGACTATCCCACAAAATACGGATGGTTGGTCACCTTACGAATTTTTGGTAAACAGTGTTGCTTCTTTATTAAAATGGCTGTCACCCACAATCTAAGAAGCGAATATGTGTCAATTTTTTTATTAATTTCTATAAATATTACTCAATTAATAATAATTGATATTTACGGTGTTCTGTGAATTTTCATAAAGCTCAACTAGAATCAAAATGAAGCTCCGAAGAACTCAGCCTTTGCGTAAATTTGACTTTGACAGGTTTGGATTGGGAAATTTTAACGTATCATGGCAATTTTAGGCAGTGTGCGAGAGAGATGACCGCCGGCCGAGATTCAAAAATCCTGGAGACAACCGCTCGTTCGAAATGAATCGTCCAGCTAAGTACAAGGAAATTTCTAATGTTCTTGGTAAAACCATATAAAACTAACACAATCACGCAATCACGTCACAATTTACTCGCCATAAAATCTCACAAAAAGCACCCAGCCCGCCATTTAGAAAAACCAATCACCGGCGGCATAAAAATCAAATTAAAAAAAAAGTGATTTGTGATCTGGTTTTTGTTTTTGATGACAAGTTTTGATTTAAATTTCGAACGTCAGTTAGTCACATGCAGGAAATTTCTAATGTTCTTGGTCACATGACACCTACCTGTCAATGCATTCTATATTTCAAAAGTAGAACTAGAACACATAATGGCCACTTTGGACACATTAAGGTACAGACGATTTTCGTTAAAACGATTACTACACGTGCGCTATAAGTTGAGTCACCGGCGCGTGTTTGTACAGCGCACAAAAAAATATCGTAAACAAGCTTCTGCCCGAGACGTTACCTACCTGTCTACCTATTTTTTGCGAACAGTACATCACGGGCGACTAAGGGGCAGTGCAGGGAGAAGTAGGCGGAGAGCTCAGGTCTCAACTTATAGCGCACGCGTTATAGAAACGTCCATCACTATTCCTCATAATTTTTAGTACTACTCTATCAAATAAGATCTTATATTATTATCACTGTCATCATCACCCTCCGAGGGTTATGGGAATCGAACCCGCTATCTCTCTACCCCCACGCCACGGAGATAGTCTCTCGTATATTAATATCTATCTCAAGTCAAAAACATAACAACTCAAGTATAATTGAAACTTCAAAATGCTTCCCACAAAATGCCAAATGTCATCAAATTTCAACTATCTTGATTGCCATATGACACGGCCTGAAAGTTGTCAAGTTGCGGGTTCAAATAAACTTGTTACCCGACAAGTTGGGAATAGTTAGTAGGGTCAGAATTTAGGGTGAATTTGGTTTGGTATCGATCACTTTCCCATTAGAAACCTCAAAGACGTTAAAGTTTTTAGGGATGTATGTACTATGTCAGGGTAGACGAACCTTTATGCATCAACGTGCCATTTTTTTCTAAAACATGTTTT
The DNA here is from genome assembly GCA_963576445.1 of Lithosia quadra. Lineage (NCBI taxonomy): Eukaryota > Metazoa > Arthropoda > Insecta > Lepidoptera > Erebidae > Lithosia > Lithosia quadra. The sequence goes on from OY754896.1 coordinate 9,471,551, forward strand.
ATGGGGTCACTGGCGTGCCATCAAAACTCTTCTTTTTTAATACCATTTAGGTAGCAGACAAGCACACGGCCCACCTGATGGGAAGCGGTCACCGTGGCCTACGGACGCGTGCAACACCAGGGATATCACACTTGCTAGCCCGAGCCGTAGGCGAAGGTTATATGAAGCCGTGGATAAGTAATTTTCATACCTCACGAGTGTCATACGACGTTTTATAACATATTTGAACACTCCGTAGCATAGGATCATTCTCCTTAGATCGTCATAAAATACCTTAACACATTTTTTACACAAATTGTATGATCGGCGACGTGCCCAAAATATTGTGCTGCGTGCCACCAATGGCACGCGTGCCATTGGTTCGCCTACCCTGTACTATGTTCATTCCTAGTAAAAAAAAAACAATTGCATTCTTGGTCTATGGTATCTTACATCCTACCGTTGCCACCACAGAAATATTATCTAAAGTTGCCACCGTTGGCAAGGCGTAGGCGGTGCGATGCTAAATGTAAGCATAATTAAACTGGCTTGTGTTAAGGGTTCTAAATTGCGGATAAGAGTACTTATATACTTTTTTGTAAATGGTGCCATATTATACCATATCTACGGTTCTACTCAACCGATTTTAATCAAACATGCCTAAAAGTCTGAACAAGACAATTCAACTAAAAAAACCGCATCAAAATCCATTCAGTAGTTTTCGCGTACATTGTGCACAAACAGACAACCAGACAAGAGTTCCGAAAAAAATATTTTCATGTTCAAAATCGTTCATATAACATAGCCCAAGTATTTTTTTTAAATATATCCAATGTACAGACACAGCCACTTTACAATTATTATTATAGACTAGCTGACCCATCCCGGCTTCGCCCGTGGCATATTTCGAACCCCGATGCACCCTTTTTAACTCACATAATATGCTCATAATTTATCAGTTTTCCTAAAAATGTATGGGAATCTACCTGAATTGTTCACATTTATGATTATTGCTCCGCTCCCTTGGGCAGTAGCGTGATGATATTCAGCCTATGACATTCACGGATAATATTGCTTTTTCTATTGGTAAAAGAATTTTTAAAATCGGTTCAGTAGATCCCGAGATTACCCCTTACAATTTAACAAATATACAAACACACAAACTTTACTTCTTTATAATATCACACACACATACCTACTTTATTCTCCAATATGTTGTCTATGACACATAACATAATATTTTCAACATGGCGGATGTCCAGTGCCGGACATCCGCTCTCTACAGCCTTCACACGTGTCCGGAGCTCCGACAAATACTATTCTTAACACACCCTGTACTTATTCGCTCTACGATTATTGTGAAGCTAGCTAATGCCCGCGAGTTCGTTTTGGGTCAAAATTGGGTTAAAAAAAAATCTAGGACATTATTAAAGTGCCATCTAGATTGAGCACAGCATGTAAGATAGTTTTTTTTTATATACTACGTAGGTGGCAGACAAGCACACGGCCCACCTAATGGGAAGCAGTCACCGTGGCCTATGGACGTGTGCAACACTAAGGACGACACACACGCGCTGCCTACCCTGAAGGGAAGGTGGGAGGGCTAGGAAGGGGTGGGAGGAGAGGTACAGTGAGATCTGGCTACCCTACTTACCGGCGGGAACACAACACGATGGTCATTATGGCCGTGGTTCTGTAGGGCGGAGCTACTACCCCAGTCGGACAGTGAAAAATATAGTGCACGGCATCTAACTTGGCAAGATTTTGGAGTAGTGTGGGCCCCACTATTCCAAAACCTTGCCAAGTTAGATGCCGTGCACTATTACTTAGGTTATGTTAAATTAACGAAATGCCTTTAGGGTTTTAACACCCCGGCGTTTGAAGACACGAGACCGCGTGCGATTATAGTCGGTTCAATTCCGACATTACCACCCCACAACGTGGTATCTGTGAGGATTTCCGCACGAAAAAAAGTTCACGAAAAAATTGACCAAGAACTTTAAACTCAACAAAATACGCTATACACTCATATTTTAAACCCCATTCCGAATTGCCTAATTTCACAGATTCAAAGTATGTTCAGCAACAAAAAATGAAACCTACGAACTGCACTAGAGCGATGCTCAGTGAGGCCGCTAAGGGAGGTCAAACTGCTATTATAACTGGTCTGAACAGCTTCAAACAGCTGCAAACTCGCGTCGACTGACACTGACCTGAACCCCTACTATGAGTTACTGCTACAGTTAACGTCAGAGAATGCATTACCGTATGCTGGGACCTCCACGTGGTGCACCCGGTCAACGGAGGCGAGCAGCGCCTCCCACTCGCCACGGGAGATGCTACTGCTAGCGGCAAATCCGGCCAGGGAGGGAGTAGCCCTCTAGAGGGTTGCTCCGAGGCTCTCCACGTGTCCTACTAGCAGAGGACACAGTGGAGAGTGGGCGGGGGCGGATTGATTCTCCGTGCGCGACGGTATCTCTACACCCCACCGTGCGAAGTGGAGTGATGCTCGCCCCACCCTCCTTTCGGGGGGGTCGAGGGTCAGCTGGGGTGCGATAGATATGCCTGCCCCCACCTTCTCCCCACTGTACCCTCTGCTAGTAAGAGGGTCACGTGGAGAGCCTTGGAGCAGCCCTCTAGATGGCCACTCCCACCTCGACCGGTAATTGCCATGGCAGCAGTATCCCGTGATAAGTGGGAGGCGCTGCTGTTTTCGTTGCCCGGGTGCACCATATGGACCGTCCTTTATGCTTACTAATTTTTGTAATACCACGTAGGCGGCAGACAAGCACACGGCCCACCTGATGGGAAGCGGTCATCGTGGCCTATGGACGTGTGCAACACTAAAGGTGTCACACACGCGCTGCCTGCCTTGAAGGGAAGGAGGAGGGCTAGAAAGGATTGGAGTGAGTTGAGGTACAGTGAGCTCTGGCTACCCTACTTACTAGGGGGAACACAACACGATGGTTATTATGGGGCGGTGTTTTGTAGGGCGGAGGTACTACCCCAGTCGGACAGCTCATTCCGGACGGGAGATACCGTCGTGTCCTACCTCCTACTGCCTACTGTCGCTAGCGTTAAGTGAACCCATAGTAAGACCTCTCGTTACGGATCAAAAGCGGCCAAATAGAATTAATTTGTTCTTTGTTCCAAATAAGCTTTTGTTACGGTTTACTTAGTGTGTAAAACAAATAATTATCTGGCTTATATTGTTTTGTTTTGTTTTATGGAACAAAAAATTCCATTGTTTTACTTTGTGAATAGATCGGCGTAATTTTGGAGTAATTTCCTGACATGAAGGTCGGTTGTATTTTTAATGAAACAGAGGAATGGGTACAAATATGATATTGGCAAATTTCTCTTGAATTAATTTCTGAAATATAACTATGTTAAGTAATGCTAGCAAGGTCGGTCTTAGGATGGTAACCATTCTTGAGATAGTGAGACCTCTTCGTTCCTTGGAGGGCACGTTAAGTCGCAGGTCCAGGTTACACAAAGAAAGAAAGAAAAAGAGAAAGAAAGCAGAAAAATAAAGAAAAAAGAAGGAAGAAAGAAAGTATAATGTTTTGTTTTTATTTTTGAACACACAAAAAATCGTATAATAATAAATATCTTTACTTATCTGTGGCCCGCACCCACAAACATCAACGGTATTCGTTACGGGTAGTTGGAGCCTTATAAAGTCCTACAAAGGGTCTAACTACAGAATTTCGATATCGCCAGTTGGTTGGGAAAGTCTCGAAAAAGTTATAGGGAAATATCATCACGCTACTACCCGGGAGAACGGAGTAGTATCATAAATGTCAATCGTGCTTTCAGTACATCATTGTAAAATCAATAAATTACGGAAATATATTGGATATGGTTGCCACGGGAGCGTAATATGCCACGGGTAAAGCCGCTGGGCATAGCTAATAATAATAACAGTATAAGAAAATACTCTGGAACATATTACACAGCGCCATCTAGACACTAACTAAGCAGAGCTTCACATATGGGTTCTAGAATGCGGATAAACATACTTATATTTACAAAATATAAGTATGTTTACACATATTTCTAAAACATCCTCACCAATACAAACATAAATACTTCCAACTTGCAAGAATCGAACCCGGAACCTCTCACTTAGGAGTCGAACGTATCAAACGATGACATTAAGGACAGGGTGAAGTGGAAAGGAATGCAAATAACCCACAATCTTCAAGAACCCTCTCTAAATCCAAGATTTGAAAAGGTTTCTATGTGTGGGTTTCACCTAAATTCACCCATATGTTTCATCCATTCCGGTTTTTATAAAGGTGCTGACAGACTTGGTCATTCACTTTTTATATACTACGTAGGTAGCAGACAAGCACACGGCCCACCTGATGGGAAGCGGTCACCGTGGCCTATGGACGTGTGCAACACTAAGTGTGTCACACACGCGCTGTCTACCCTGAAGGGAAGAGGGAGGGGGAAGAGGGGTACTACCGCCGGGAACACGACACGATGGTTATTATGGCCGCGGTGTTCTGTAGGGCGGAGGTACTACCCCAGTCGGACTGCTCATTTCGGACGGGAGATACCGTCGTGTCCCTGGTATTGCACACATCCAAAGGCCACAGTGACCGCTTTCCATCAGGTGGGCCGTGTGCTTGTCTGCCACCTAAGTAGTATAAAAAACCTGAAGGGATTCTGCGCTGTCAGCGGGGAGACCAAAGTCTCCTGCGTTGTCAGCACAGAAACTCTTCCAACCTCCCCTCCCCCCCCCCCCTCGATCCCTTCTCCAGGGTCGGCAGCATGAATGTGACGCCCCTGGTGTTACACACATCCATAGCCCACGGTGACCGGTTCCCATCAGATGGGTCGTGTGGTTGTTTGCCACCCTAGTTGTATAAAAAATACAAGAACACTCATCTCAAGTTTATCACCTTTAGATTTTCAAATTACTTTCCGAACGTTTCTCTCCACTCCGCTGTGTTCCAATCAAAGTATCTAAATATAAGACTACATAATATACCCCATTTTGGTCCACACTAACTCAGCAGCCTGCCCAAACATCGACCTCTCCTTAATTCAATTAAAAAAGTTCTTATTCAGACAGCAGATAATACAACGATGTTATTCCGATATGAATCATTTGATCGTAGTTACATAATTTATGTTCATAAGTTTTTTTACACTGTATTATTAGTTTAAATATCGTGTTAATACTGTTCCTCAAACTAGGTAAGAATTTAAGATGTTAAGGCCAACGTATCCCGTAGTTGTTCTCTATGGCATGACTGTAAGCGTTTGACTGCTAAGTTAGAAGGCGTGTTGTCCTTTTCTACATACATACATACAACTTTTTCCCATTGGGGTAGGCAGAGACAACATCTTTCCACTTGCTATGATCTTGGCACACTCCTTTCGCTTCTTCAATTTTCATAATTGTTTTCAGACATGCACGCCGGTTCCGGGTACTTTTCTGTCTTTTTCGAGTTCATCTTAACGGACAAGGCTCTGGCACTTTGCTCTCGGGGTTGGAAGCTCTAACAACAGTCACGCCCGTAATACCCAATCAAAACAAGTCATGGGAAGAAACGTAGCAGAGAGGACCTCAAGAAGCTCCAATGTTACAGATGCGACCGTGATCGACAGTCAGATGGAAGAGGAACCTTTTTTTTTTTTCATCACAAACAATTTTTACATTGTGTAGGATATTCTAGAACTATACATGCAACATCCAGATCACTATTCAAATTATCATAATGTAACATATTTATACCACTTAAGTTGCAGACAAGCACACGGCCCACCTGATGGGAAGCGGTCAGCGTGGCCTATGGACGTGTGCAACATCAGAACACCAGGAGCGTCACATTCGCGCTGCCGACCCTGTAAAAACCTTCTGATGGCCTTCTTGAATGTTAACCTATCGTTAAACTATCGGTTTAATCTCGTTACTCGTTATAACCAATCAGGTGCACCAGTACTCCGTTCCAATTTGCCGTCTAAATCATATTAACCAAGTTGAATTAAATACTTGAGTTAATACACCATTTTATGGGCTAGTGGCGACGATACGGTCTCTTCGTGGCTTTAAATAGCCTATTTTACATAAATAGCCTATTTAAAAGCCATGTTCAGAAATAGATATTGGCTATAAAACTTTAGATTGGTAAAATTGATGGTAGATCGAATGCATTGGTGACGTCAGTAAATCTTTATCTATATATCTATACTTAATATTATAAAGAAGTAAAGTTTGTGTGTTTGTATATTTGTTAAATTGTAAGGGGTAATCTCGGGATCTACTGAACCGATTTTAAAAATTCTTTCACCAATAGAAAGCCACGTCATTCGTGAGTGTCATAGGCTATATATTTTGTTGGAAAACTGGAATTTACACCCGGGCAAAGCCGGGTCCCGGGTTGCTAGTAATATATAATTCTAATGTACGTGTGTATGTCACTGAACTCCTCTATGGCCGGACCGATTTGAATGATTTTTTTGTATGTGTTTGGGTGGCGCCTTGGATGGTTTAGATTAACAAATCATCCCGGAATTTGTCGCTGCTAATTGTTGGCCTTCTTAGGGCTCCAACTAACTGTGATGACTGCCATAGATGTTTTAGCCAAAGCTCAATCCGGTTTCATATATTTTCATATCATTATAATAAATGTAACCACACCCGAATCCCACAAGTCCCTAGCAACAAATAGGAATGTGACCTTAGACCGGCGACCTTCCACAAATTTGGGCAAAATTTCGATTTCCGTTCACCGAGAAAGTATTTCGGCTTGTGATCCGGTGCTATAATTGAATTTTTCTAAGAAAATACTGAAGTGGGAACATATTTGATAGACATTTTTATTCCAGGTCAATTGCTAATGTAAAGGGAAATTACGAGCTCATTGGTTTGTGGTCGACTCGGTCTTGAGATGTCAAGTCTTTTTTTTTTGTTAGCATCTGTGACGTAGTCAAAACTTACTCTCGATATTTATAAGGTCGTTAACTAGTTTCTACTTTTATTGTTTAGCCCACTCAGAGTTTTCCGATTTAACTATTATTTTAGCTTTAGAGAGAAAGCGAGAAACTGTATAATATATCGGTTTCTCGCTTTCTCTCCAGTACCATACCAGTTCTCGCTTTTATGCGTCTCGTACTTTCATTCCATTCCTTTCATACCCTGGGATTTTATTGCGATTCGGCTGATGAAAAACCGTGGTCTTTTGACGTGACCAAAATCAGGGGTGTCACACTCGTGGTTCCGATCCTATTGGGGCCATGGGATTGAGGAGTTTGGAGAGGGCTGGTGGTGGAATTGGGGAGATGGGATGGCTTATGAGCTCTAGCTACTTACCGCCGGGAACACAGTACGATGATTATTATGGCGGTCATTTGTAGGGCGGAGGTACTACCCGGACTGCTCAGTTTGGAAGAGAGATACCGGCGTGTCCTACTTCCGTTACCGATTTTGCGTCCATCAAGAACAAACAGATACAGAAAATAACTTTAAAAATATTATGTATTTATGTTTAGTATCTCCAATGTATAATCACAACTAATTTTGAATGTTCAAATAGTTAAAAATGGTAAGATAAGAACGTGCCAAGTGAGCTGCTTGCTCAGCAGTGGCCTTAATGACCTGATAATGCTGTAAACCATTTAACATTTGCCGTTTGAACTGTGAACATAGGCTAGCAGAACTCTATCTCGCTTGAAGCAATAATATTTCATTCCTACTTTACCTTTCATAGCGTGAATTGAACAGCCCCCGTAGACAAGTGTCAAAAGTCTAAATCACTAACGATCGCTAAGAAAAAGAATAGATTAGGTCGACCAATCACATCCAAGCTCGTCGTTGGCGCACGATGCGCGCGCCGCGGTGGAATCGCGAGCTGGAGTGTGATTGGTCGACCTAATATATTCGTTTCCTTAGCGATTTAGACTTTTGACACTTGTCTACGGGCCCAGGAGACATTGCATATTGCGCCGAAACGACGTATATTTGAGTTTTATTTCAATGTGTGGGTATTAATTGCGCAAAATATGACGGCATCTGTGGCCTAGCGGTAATTTATACCACTACTGGGGACGCGAGTTCGACTTCCGCTCAGTGCTTTGTATGTATGAATATGTTTATTTGCGTTGTTCAGTAGTTTTTACGTCTATGGAGTGGAATTCCCTGCCCGAGTCTGTGTTTCCGGTTCCTTTTTTTTTATCGTGCGGAAATCCCCATGGATACCACCCCCGTCGGCCTCCGGGGGTGGTTATGTTGGGATCGAACTGACTAAAACCGCACGTCATCTCGGGTCTTAATTACCGGGGTGTAAGGTTACCCAATGGACATATCCCTCGTACCCCAGCTGACCCCGGGCCATCTATGGTTTTAATATTTCCCCCTCGACTCCTCGAAGGGAGATAACCTGGAAATTTTCAAGTCACGAGTGAATAGGATCCTTTTAGGCAAGCGTGATTCATAGTAGACCACATCGTCACTTACCATCAGGTGAGATAGTGGTCAAACGTAAGCCTATCTTAAATAAAAGCTTTACAATAGTTTGAAAAAAAAGTTCCAAAAAAATTTTTTTCTGTTCAGAATCGTTCACAAAACATTTTTTTTTAATACTGAATGCACAGGCACATCTCATTTACAATTTTATAATATTGATATAATAGAAAATTTAATAAAAATACCAAATTCATCCCTTTAACGACAAACCGTGACAAAATTTTCAATATAAACCTCGCTCCAATATATTTTCCCGAAATATAATACAGAATTTAACATTTTCATCAGCATCAATCCCTGGCAACCCCAAAATAGCCCTAAAAATACCCTTTCTTTTACTCAGTCATTGTCTAAGGAATGCAATTTTTCAAGTAATACACTCTTGGGCTCCCCTCATCACACGGTGGGACCCGTAAGATGGGTACTTATCATCAATCGTTGATAGGCGGGGAGCTGACGGCATATTTTATTGAAATATTTTTCACCCTGTTGCGCCAGTTGCGAATAAAATTCTATTTTTTCGATACGTTGTGAAATATCTTGAATGATTTATCTATTCATATTTCATTTTTATTAACTTCAGTTTTGTTTTTTATAGTTTCATTTTTCATTTTTATTTACTTTATGCTTGCCAAGTGGCTTATGATAAACTGTTCTAACTGATATTCAATTTTAAATATCATTTTTTTTATACTACGTAGGTGGTAGTCAAGCACACGGCCCACCTGATGGGAAGCGGTCACCGTGGCTTATGGACATGTGCAACACTAAGGGTGTCACACATGCGCTGCCTAACCAGAAGGGAAAGGGGAGGGCTAGGAAGGGGTGGGGAGGTTAGGAAGGGGTGGGGGGAGGAGGAGTACAGTGAGCTTTGGCTACCCTACTTACCAGCGGGAACACAACATGATAGTTATTATGGCCGCGGTCTTCTGTAGGGTGGAGGTACTACCCCAGTCGGACAGCTCATTTCAGACGTGAGATACCGTCGTGTACCTACCTCCTCCAGAAATAACGTAAGTGTTACGCATGATAACTTATTCTAAAAATGATAGACTAGATTGATTACTTATCATTATTAATCGTTTCTGGTTTAGCCTTCGTGACCTGGGTCAACAATAAGTGTACAATAATGGCAACTGCCTGTTACGTGAGAAATTTATGGATTGTGAGCGGTTATTCACCTCTACCTAACCCTTCAAGATAACATGCATGATAATTAATCGATTCTGCTTTTAAACAACTTATATTGCCTTGAGACGATGAATAAACTTTCAGCTTTTACCAAAAAGAAATCTCACATTTATTTCATTAATGTAAGTATTTCATTAAAAATATTTATTTGTTTTGAAAATCTTACTACTGCCTCCTCAACTATGCAAATATCCATAAAAGAAAACGTCGTAAAGACACAAAACTGTGTATATATCTCGCAACAATCAGTTCATTAAAATGACACAGCATTACACTGTCAGACATAAAAGAATGTAAGCTTTTCTCTTTTATTTGCCCGTTCAACATTAATGTTTTTGTATAATTGACGACACAAAAATTGTACCACAATTTTATACCTTTATGTTTTTTTTTTATATAGGACACGTCAAAATTACTTTACCTCGCCAGATGGTAAGCTAAAGGCAAAGTCTTAGGAGTGAGGTTACCACCACATACACCGGTCGTGCTGCAGTGGCGGCCCTCAGCTTGATGGCCTCATCAAATGCTTTTTCACGCCCAGCTTAAAGGCCCCGGGACTGGAGGAGGAATTATGGTGCGGCAAATAAATTTATGTAGCTTAACATGTTTTTATAATACTCCCAGAATTATAATGTTTGTTAAAAATTACAAAATTCAAATTAGAAATGTTTATAATATATTATAATCCAATCCCAATCTTTGTATTAAGAAAATTCAAAATTTAAATAAACGCGTTTTTATTCATTCGTAAAATCCAGCCAGAAGAAAATTTTATCGTAATCGGATATGGCAGTGCATAAAATAAATAGATAAATTTAAATCGGAAAATCATTAATATTATTTATACTAAATTCTTTATTTGCATGTCATGATTTTTTTGCATGCAGCACGGGATTTAAACCTGAGACCTGCCCCTTTCTAGGGAGAATAGTTTCACAAACTGAGCTACCTCGAAATGAAAACGTAGGGGCATCCCTTTTTGGACTCCACCTCAGTTTACCATCAGGCGGGGTACAGTTCATCTGTCGGACCAAATTAAAAAAAAACTTTGATATTAGAAATGAAACGTATTTTTTTATTTTTCTTATTTTCTTTATTGTGGGCACTTTTTTTACCACGCAGTGTATTCTACCTCAAGAAAAAGCCTTTCAATTTACTAAAAGGTTGACAGAACAAAATGATTTTTAATTTCGCAACGTTTCGAAGGAAAATACATAGGAAACGTATTTTCTTCTACTTTTATTATTATATTATTTATATGTTTTAGTATAAAAGGCACTCTTTGAGGTAATATTACTGTGAGTGTGCTCATATAAAGGAGTTTTTGTATGGATTTAAATGGAAATGGCTGTCATACTTGTAATTTAAGAGCTTTTTATCGTCTGAAGCCCATACCAGAACAAAACATTGTGTTGAACGACGATTGTCGGTTATAGCTTTAAGTAAACAGATTTTTGTGTATTTCTTTTTTATACTACTTAGGTGGCAGACAAGCACACGGCCCACCTGATGGGAAGCGGTCACCGTGACCTATGAACGTGTGCAACACTAAGGGAGTCACACACGCGTTGCCTGCCTTGAAAAAATCAATACTTACTACGCGCTGCCTACCTTTTTGGGGATATACGTGTATATTCACGTATATCTCCAAAAAGATAGGCAGACGTGGTCTAAATTGCGACAACAGTTTCGGTTTCGTTTACAGAGAGCCGACTTCCTATTCTCGATCCTACAAATATCCAAAAACCCTGAAATCGAACTTTGGACTATCGCTATGCTACAGAAATATGCCGTCGTCATAAAGTCGTGTCATCGTGCGTTACTCACCAAGTAGCACAGTGCTAATTTACCAACACGTAACAAGAGAGAACTATTACTATTGTATAGTTGAAAAATAGGACGTGACCTTGTGCCACTGTGAGTGGAGTCATGGCTTCCTTGGCGTAGCGGTATTCAACGACAAAAGATGCGGGTTCGATTACCGCTCAGTACAAATATTTGTATGAAGGAATATGTATGTATATGTAATATGCATTATATTTGCATTGGGCTGGGTGTTTTGAATGCTTATCCACATTCTAGAACCCATAACACAAGCTAGTTAAACTGTGCTTACTTTTGATCTAGAGAACGCTGTGTAGTGTGTTGTAAAAATATGTATGTATGTATGTGTGCTTTGATATACAGACCTGTCCATTCCCCACTAGAGGCTAATACAATGAATCAACATGCTCGCATTGTATATATAACACAAACGCATGCATTTCTAGTTGTGGCAGGTACTCAGAGCAGTCAAAGGAATTGGATCAAATGGAATTTGATACATACATAGATGCTACAGCTTATTCGTAGCAAAGGCTACGAAGTGCTACGATCCGTAGCACCATCTACACCAGTTCTACTTTAGACAATTAAAATCAAATATGGCAGATTTTAGTCTAACCAAGACTTTTCTAGAAATTATTATGGACTTTTATCATCTTGTCTCTTAATCTATTATTATTATAATATTATTCGTATCTGTTATTGCAGATATTTAAAAAAAAATTACGAGTGTCATAAAATATGAATATTTCTGAAAACAGATTTTTTTTAATTCGAATCTACTTTTCTGTTTGCATACGATCGACGCAAAAACGACTGAACAGGTTTTGATATGATTTTTTTGATACTAAGGTCGTTAGAATAAAATCTGCCGTATGTTTGATTGCAATTAGTTAAGTAGAACTGGATATATGACCATATCACGGGTTTGGACCTTTAATATTACTAAGTATTGACTTTTTCCTATTTAAATCTATCGATTACCAGTATTTTGCTACAAAAAAGTAGTTCCATCTTCCAATCTGTTCCACTCCGTGTACATTAGGTAAAGTAGTGAGAATGATGACCACTGCTTTTTAGACTCCACCTCAGCTTACCATCAGGCGGGGTGCAGTCAATCCGGCGGAATAAATATAAAAAAGTAGCATGTTTGTTTGCTACCCCAGTAAAAAAATCATAAATAACGTAAAAGTACATTGATCTTCACATCCTGTAGTTCAGGCTAACATATTGGTGTCATTGACCTCAATAGCGCTACGAGGAACGTTCCCGTGATAATGGACGCCATTTGTTACATGGAGCTAGGTGGTGAGGGGGGGGGGGACTGAGTTACAGGTAGTGATGAATAAATTTCATAGAATTTTATTGATAAGACACTGGTGATGATTTGAGATGGCAATCAGCAATACATTCATTAAGCGGACTTTTTTTCCTACGTAGATAGGCAGATAAGCAGACGGCCCACCTGATGGGTAGCGGTCACCGTGGCCTATGGACGTGTGCAACACTAAGAGTGACACACACGCGCTGCCTACCCTGAAGGGAAGGGGGAGGGCTAGGAAGAGGTGGGGAGGCTAGCAAGGGGTGGGGAGAGGAGGGGTACAGTGAACTCTGGCTATCCTACTTACCGAATGGGACGGTGTTCTGTAGGGCGGAGGTACTACCCCAGTCGGACAGCTCATTTTGGACGGGAGATACCGTGGTTCTACCTCCTCTATAAGCGTTGATAAGGAGTGGTATGCCCTGCCCGAGTCTGTGTTTCCGGAAAGCTATATATAACCTGGGAGTCTTTAAGTCTAGAGTGAACAGGTTGCTTCTAGGCAAGCGTGCTCCATCGTCGACCACATTGTCACTTACCATCAGGTGAGATAGTGGTCAAACGCGAGCCTTCTTCTTCATCCTAGCGTTAATCCCAGTCGCATCCAAAGCTTTCACCTCGGAGTCTGGGGTCCGCTTTACCAGTCTTAACTGCGGATTTCGCTGGACCTCGATATTTTCCGTGAAGCGACTGCCATCTGACCTTCACAACCCAATGCAATGGTGACATTAGGCGATATCAAAACGTGAGCCTATCGACTATAAAAAAAAACAAAAATCACTAGGTGACATTACGGTCAAACGCGAGTACATCGACTAAAAAAAGAGTATTTATGCCCCCGTAGACAAGTGTCATAGCGTAAATCGCTATCGTTTCGAATAGATTAGGTCGACCAATCACATCCAAGCTCGTCGCCGGCGTACGATGCGCGCGCCGCGGCGAAATCACGAGCTGGAGTGTGATTGGTCGACCTAAACGTTTCTATTCGATACGATTCGATCGAATAGAATAATTTTTCCACTTGGCTACGGGCACTGGTACTTCCATATTCGTAAAACAAAAGTGACTTTGCGCTAACATTGTTAGACAAAAGCCAGTAATTATTCAGTTGAATGGCCATAGTAAAGCCTTTTGTTAACAACCATCACCATTTGCTACATTGTTAACAGTGCGGGACAATAGCTTTCTAATGATGCCTCTTCAAATCAAGGGTTGGGTATAACAGCTATCTTTAGACGTCCGTCTTGGACCGGCCATCTTGAATTTTTTTTGCATATTATGATTGTATATACAGACGGACAAACGCTATATACTGTTACTAGCGGACCGTGATTTGTGAATCTAAACCATCCAGGGCGCCACCCAAACGCATACAAAAAAATTCATTCAAATCGGTTCAGCCGTTTATGTGGAGTTCAGTGGCATACATACAGCCGATAAAAGAAGATAAATAAATAAATAAATAAATAAATATTCTACGACATTCTACACAGCGCACTCCAGACCCAAAGTAAGCTTAGTTTAACTAGCTTGTGTTATGGGTTCTTGAATGCTGATAAACATATTATATACTTTTTTTTGTAAATACATACTTATTATACATAGAAATACCCAGACCAATGCAAATAGACATATTCATGCATACAAATATTTGCACTGAGCGGGAATCGAACCCGCGCCCCCTGCGTAGCAGTCGCATGCACTACCGCTACACCAGAGAGAGAGAGAGATAATATTAAGTACGAGTAGAAGCCACAAAAAGAAATATAAATCAAATCACCCTTAGAAGCCACCAAAAAAAAAATAAACAAATAACCCAAGTTTTTTAAATAATATATATCCAATGTAACACCAATGTGTGATTTTATAGCTGTCTAGCTTTCAAACTATTCCTTAGTTTGGATCTAGATAAATACTCTATTATATGAAATCTAACAAACTATAAATAAATATTTAAAAAACTACCCTTCAAACTGCTACTAACCATAGAGATTCCATAGATAATATACAAATATCACGTACAATAAACAACCCGATTATAACGAGAACCAATGTGACATATGTCACGATGACAGCTGTCAAATTAGTACACGTCATAACGACGTACGAGTTGTACAGAGCGAACAATATTTCTGTTTTTGGCAAGGGAATTAAATTATTTTATCGGTACTATAGGTAGATATTATTTAAATACAAACTATATTCTAGACTTACCCCTCGGAGCCGGCTCACTCTTGTTCCTCCTTTCGATTTGATCTTGGCTTTTATGAGAGCGACTGCCGACTAATCCTCTATACCTAACCTAACCCTTAATAATTATTACACTACAAAATTCCTACATAAATTTGGATACCTACTTATTCATGCATACGAAATCGCTTGCTTTAAAAAAAATTTATGACAATAGAGGAAGCATAATTAATCTATATATCGAAGTATATCTTTTGTTTGTACTCCTGAGGATATAATTTCTTAATTGAGAAACCTACCGACCTAAAAATCTATAAAATAAGAACCTTCCTTTTTTGTGCAGTCGGTTAAGGAAAAGTATCCGTAATTTTCCTGAAACAAAATGACAGATAAAATAAACTTCGTCGTTCACAAATTGATGACTTCCTGTCGTGACGTGACACTCAAAGAGCACAATGTCAATGAACGACTCATTCGTTCTTTTGTCAATGTTCACACGGTCTATCAACAATATTAATTATCCAATCAATCATTCGAATCGTTCGTTTATTTTATCGTTCACTATCTATTGTGTTCGATGTTCGAATAATGCAGACCACTTTTCTGTCGTGCGGAAATTATTATTATTCATAAAAAAAATTCAATCGATCATTTGATTTGTATAATAATTTTATCATTCACTATCTGTCCGATATTCGAATTATGCAGGTCACTTTTTTACAGTGATTGATGAGTATGTCGGACTCAAACTAACTAAAACCGCACGGCATTTCATTGCATCAGCCTGGTCGGGACATCTGGTATGCTTAGAAGATAGCTCTCTTCTCCAAAAAGGGCTCTTTGCATCCAACAACAGGAATGGGTACTAATACAATAACAGAAATTAGGTAAACCAAAATTGTCTAATATACTCTGTACCAAAATTGTATAATATAGCTGTGCTGTGTTAATCGAATTCGCAACGGACGCATAAATTACTGAACAGATTTTGAAGCGGATTTTTCTATTAGAAAGTTTTTTCAGACTTAAAATCCACCGTATGTTTGATTGCATTTTGGTTGAGTAGTACCAACGATATGCCCAAAAATAATAACCGCCTCCCACGCGGGTAGAGCCACGGGGTATCGACTAGTAAAATATATTATCATCTATAATGGCGGCCAGTCAATCGGAATCTAAGGACCAGTAGGGTCGTGAGACAGATTTATATCTTTATACGACGAACACTTAGGCGGTCGTTCATTCGTTCACTCATTCACTCACTCAGTGATTTATTTTGGTTCGTTTCCAAGCAGTCCATCACCGTAATTCGCTCATTCAAATAGATCAATAGTGATGGCGTTTCTTTTAAGAAAATATGTGTGTGTTTACTGTTTACCCAACTAATAAAGGAGTGGTATATTTTTCATGTTTATTTTTTTATACTACTTATTAATTATACTTAAATCGCCATTGGTCATTGGACCATTGGTTGTGGAGGTCAGATGGCAGTCGCTCCACGGAAAATATCGAAGTTCAGTCGCATCACAGTTGGACTGGAAAGCCGACCCCAACTGAGTTGGGAAAAGGTTCAGAGAATGATGATGAATGATTTATTTTACTTAAAAGATTTCTCGCCTATGTAATATCGGAACCGGCATCTTTTTTATGCAACTTAGGTGGCAGACAATCACACGGTACACCTGATGGGAAGCGGTCATCGTGGCCTATGGACATGTGCAACACCTGGGGTCTTACACTCGCGCTGCTGGCCCTGGTGGGCTAGAGGATGTTGAGAGGGATTGTGGAAGGCCTTGGAAGGATTGTTTCTATGTTGACAACGCAGGAGACTTAGGTCTCCCGCTGACAGCACAGAATCCCTCCAGTGAGCTCTGGCTACCCTACTTACCGGCGGGAACACAACACGATGGTTATTATTGCCGCGGTCTTCTTTAGGCTGGAGGAGCCCAGTTGGACTGCTCAATTCGGACGGTTCTACCTCCATTTATTGAAGACGTATTATTGGCGTATTCACATCAAAATATGATATCATTCAATTATCAGTTAGCAAGTCATAAAGCAGGCCATACACTGGAACATACTATCTATTATTATATTACGACATAGTTCACTATTTACTACACTCTCGCGCCTAAGGGCCGATAAAATCTCTGATAATAATAGCTATATCAGATTTTTATTGTGGCTACTAGTACCTATAAGAGTCTTAAGATGAAGTTAATTTGTTTGCTGTGCCGTTGCCATCAGAATTTTTTTATACCACTTATAGTCAATCCACTCCTTATTTTTGCGTTTGACAGCAGTTTTAGAATGTAACTATTGCATTAATCGTATAAGTAAACTTGGAAATGTGTGACCAAGAAATTACATAAACTGGCGTATCATATGTATCTACCCTATTTATAACTCATTACCAAAATTAAAATGCTTTAATTGTTTCGGTTGATTTTAAATTTACGATTATTTGCTCACTCAATGAAAACAGCTACACTCTACCATATCTAGTGTTGGGATTGAATGAAATCGCTGCAAATTACGAATCCAAAATAATCGTTCACACTTACTTACATTTATGTCAACATAAAAGTTGTTGTAATATGTAAGTTTTGTTTTTATGGTGTATTTATGGATTCTTGTACATGTTTTCAATGGCTAATCATCTCAAATTTTGTTGGAAGATCAAATAATAGCCATTATTTAATGTTATCATTATAATAAAAATAAAACTATTTTTAACAGATTTTATTGCGAATTATTTTAGTCAGTTACACATCTGGCACTCAAAAGAAGTATATAAAAAAATATAAAATATCGAGCAGAAATAAAATATTGAAGTTTGAAATCGATTGCAACTTCTTCAGAGATAATGTCGATTATTGTTTGAAATCGGTCAGGTTACGCATTTGGACATAACTATTTGACAGAAAATTGAAATGTCAAACGCAAAAATAAGGAGTGGAATGACTATAGTTGGCAGACAAGTACACGGCCCACCTGATGGAAAGCGATTACCGTGGGCTGATCATTCCACAGCCTAAGCTTGCGCGGAATAAAATTTCTTTAATACCTCACAGTGCGCACTGCAGGCGGACCTGTGACGAGCGGTGCGATGATAGAAAGTGGCTGTCTAGGCATCATGTTGAACAATTCTTCTGAACACACATACACACACGAGCACACTCACCACACAGACACACACACACACACACACACACACACACACACACACACACACACACACACACACACACACACTCTCTCACACACACACACACACACACACTCTCTCTCACACACACACACACACACACACACTCTCTCACACACACACACACACACACACACGCACACGCACACGCACGTGCGCACGCACGCACACACACACACACACACACACACACACACACACACACACACACACGCGCGCGCACTCACGCGCGCGCGCACAAACAAAAACAACCACGAAGGTTTGCGAGCCTGACTGCCACAGCACAGATCTGCAAAGATCTAGTTTGGTAGTTGGCGTATATGTAACTAGATTTAAGTACTTTTGGTCAATAAATGATTATTATTATTATTATTATTATTACATTACTATTATTTAACTGAACATTGTAAAATTTCACACAGAATCGAAGATTTATTAAAAAAACGCGAAATATCCACGCTGTGTTGAAAAATACTGTCTTAAAACGACACCGTAACACGCGCCAAAAATACATCAAAACTTAAAAGTCGTTAGAACATTTGTAGCAAGAATACGGCCATTAATTCTTTTTATTCTCACTCGAAAGAGTAATTCACTTTCGTGAGAGGCAATTAAAATCGGTTGCCTAATAACCAGGCCCGCCCTCACTCCCAATTTTAATAAATTATTGACTAAATGATGAGCGCCACTTGCTCATTTCAGGATTGAATTTTTAATTTCGGAGGCCTTCGGGAAAGAGGAAAAGTTATTGGAAAGCCTATTTACCCAACCGGGAACCTGTTCCCGGGATGAAAGTAGCCTTTTTTATATATATATCGGTCACGTCAATATGACTTCACCTCGCCTGATGGTAAGGGAGTCTCCATTATATACACTAACAGTACTATAATGGTGACCCTCAACTAGACGACCTCATCAAATGTTTTTTCACGCCCCGCTTCAAGGGCCCCTGACTGTGTTCGAAGAAAGCCTATGTGTTATTCCAGACTATAATCTATCTCTGTATCAAATTTCAGCTAGATCTATTTAGTCGTTTTTGCTCGAAAGAGCAACATACAACCAGACAGCTATCCATACATACTTATAAACTACTAGCTGTTGCCCGCGGCTCCGCCCGCGTGGATGTCGGTTATGATTTTCCCGCTTTTCTGTTGAAATTTTTCCTGATTTTCTTTGCTATAAACCTCACGGAGCCCGAGACCTTTCCAACGAATGCAAAACCGTGGAAATCGGTTCGTGCGTTCTGGAGTGATAGCGTCAGGAAGGAAAACCCAACTTATTTTTATATAGTAGAAGACTATAACGTTTATAATGTTAGTAGGATGCATAAATTTAATGTAAAGATTATTAGTAAGCTTACAAATTCAGCAACTTTTGTCATTTTCTACATAACTTCAATCTAAAATGTGACACATTTCACTCAAGGTTCCACCATCACGCTGCAGACCAAGAGAGTTAACAGGGCAATAAACATTACACTACAGTGCTGCGCATTTGCGCATATTGCACCAGCGAGAACAGGTGTGTCTGCATAACTGTTAAGTGTCAAAGTTATGCTTAGTGCAACAGTTCGGCTAACTTATTAGTAGAAACAGGTGGTACTATATAGTGTACAAACTAATGCTAGGTGGTACTTTTAACTTTAGAGTTTGTTATTTGACCCTAGTCATTTCGCATCCACAGGGTGAGGCAGTATCTAACGGGGATTCCCGCACGAGAAAAAAGGGGTTGACTTTCGTTTTTTAGTCATATCTCCGGTTTTTATTAACCAACTAGCTGTGTCCCGCGGCTTCGCCTTGGCATACTTCGTCCCCGTGTTAGAATAAAAATTCGGTCCAGCCGTTCACGCGTGATACCGTGCCCAAGGGAAAAGGGATTCATTTTTATATATAAAGATTGCAATCAAACATACGGTAGATTTTAAGTTTAACCAAACCTTTTCGAATGAAAAATTCCCTTCAAAATCTGTTCTGTAGTTTTTGCGCCCATTTTGAACAAATAGACAAGAATGTTTGGAAAAAATCTTATACATTTTTGATCACAATAGGTTTAATAGATTTGGAGATACAATCAAAAAACCGCGAAAACAGACGTCTATATACGCGAGCGAAGCCGCGGGCATTGGCTAGTATTATTATACACGTACCGCCCTACAGAAGACCGCGGCCATAATAACCATCGTGTTGTATTCCCGGTGGTAAGTAGGGTAGCCAGAGCTCACTGGAGGGATACCGTACCGTCAGTTTAAAAACTCTCCCAATCCCCACGTCCTTAGACCAAGGTGACCGCTTCCCATCAGGTGGGCCGTGTGCTTATCTGCCACTTAACTTAAAAAAAAAAAAAACCTTGTTTTGTGACTGCAATATGGCCTTACGTGTTACTAAATTTTAGTTCTATTCAACCAGTCTAGTATAAAATTCATTGCTTCATACACACCTATATGTTAACAAATGTATAATAAGCACGTATTGGCCAGCTTTGGGCAGTGGGCACGCGGCTGTAAATCTTAGCACCCCGATCTAGACATAAAGCTGCGCCGTGACCATAAAATAAACCATTACTGTAACCCAAGAAATGGAAGTGTCAGTTGGGGTGGCCACCCGATCAGATTTTGTGGGATAGTCTGAATTGAAACTGATTAGATGTATGATAGAAATAAATAAATTATGAAAAATCTTTTTTTAAGCTAAACAGTTTTAAATTGTATTGTCAGAACTAAAGACTTCTCCCCAATATCAGACCAATCAGACAACTGAAAGGGGTTCAAATTTCAATTACTAGATTTGACCCAAACAAACAGGTTGTAAAAAAACTTTACATTGATAGGTTGTAATACAATTTGTTTTTGTTAACAAATAAATTTTATAAAATCCCATTCGATAAAATTCAGAAGTATATTGTTTTCTTTATTAATAGGTATATTTATTCTTTCTTTCGCAATCTTTACCAATATTATTTTTATCATCTTTCTTCTGTTTTCTTCATTTTTTTTTTCTTTATTTCTGTTTATCCAACTTATTTGTTGAAATGTTGACGATATTAACATTTGAAATTAGGTTTAAGGTTCGTTAATTGCTTGTAATTGTATTGTTGATTAAACGTAAATAAATAATAAAATAAATAATAATAAACATTCTACACATCGCTCCATTCTACATTCTCAAAATATAATTTTAAAAATCACGGTAGATGAAATTCGTCTCCCATGGTTTAAAGTAGTTGTCCATCTGTGCCATACAAACATGTACAAAAGTGTAAACATGTCCCGTAAATATCAGACTTTAACGTTGCCACCCACATCGTACGCAAGGTACACGCCCGATTTTTATACGTTCCACCTGCGACTTATAAAATGTGGACCCTTAAAATTTATATATTGAAATAGAAATATCCTACAATTGTACCTGTTTTATGGCTTTACTAGCCTTGAACTTAAAAACATGATTGGTGGTTAAAGATTTGGTCCATTTAAATAAGTTAATTGGGTATTGCGGTGTGACCTTACTAGGATCTTTGGTGCCCAAGCTAGCTTCACCTGCCAGCGCCGGTAGCGTAGTGATTAAGGAGTCAAGCTCACAATTGAGAGGTTCCGGGTTCGAGTCCTCGCATCGCAATCGGTTGAGTAGAACCGGAGATATAGTCAAAAAACCGGCCTAGTACGAGCCGGAATCGCACACGAGGGTTCCGTACGAACCTGTATAAATAAAAGTAAGTTTTAAATTATTAAAAATATTTTTGTTATAATGATACATGTAACTAAAAATTTACGGTTTTCGCAATTTTTTCTTTATCTGTGCTATAAGACATTGCTTTGTGCCAAATTTTAAGATTCTGAGTTCACGGGAAGTACCCTGTAGCTTTTGATTCCCTTACGAGTGTCAAAAATTTCCGGAAATTTGCGACATAAACGGCTGTATCTTTTGATTGTATTGGCTTAGAAATATGATTTTTCCATAGCTATAAGGAACAGTACACCTGAGTATTTGACATAAATTTCAGCTTGATACCGCCACGCATTCCTGAGGTAAAGAGTCTTGACAGACAAACAGACATACAGACGGACAACAAAGTGATCCTTAAAGATTCCGTTTTTTCCTTTCGAGGAACGGTACCCGAAGTCCCCGCGAGCGGAGCTGCGGGTATAGGCTAGTTATACATATTGATGATGAAGCACGCCTTTCATTTGAAGTTATTGCCATGTTGGATTAGCACTAAACGAATTATTTCCCTGTTTATTGGTGTTTATGTAGGGTAATTGTGTTTAGATACGGGTAACACCGGATGGAATTGTGGGTAACGACTGGTGTTTATGCAGTCAATTCTGTTTAACAGCTGATGGGAGGCGTATGCTCGCAAAGCTATTAACTCCGAAATCTGTTTATTACTTTACCATTAGGTGTTCATACATGCCACAGGTATCATTCCCACAATAATATTAGGTAACCAGCCCTTACCCGTGTGAATGTCGGGTTGCCAGTTTTTTGAATGTAAAACGGGGTGAACGGGGATTAAGGGGTGAATAGGAACAAAATGGTCAGTAAAATTTTGCAGTTATTATCTTTCAATGCGAAACTATAAACTAGTTCCGCGTCGCAATGAATAGAATAGTCGAATATCCGGTTAAATACTTGGAATTTTCTAAAAGAAATAATTAAACAAATTCTAATGACCATTTTATCCCTATTCACCCTATTTTACCCGGTTCTCCTTAAACGATTATGATCAAACTTGCGTAAGATTTTAAGTCCACCAAGACATTTTAAACAAAAAAAACGCATCAAAAGCCGATTTGTAGTTTTTGCGTCAGATAAACAGTTAATAATTCAAAAAAATATTTTTTGCTATCAGTATCATTCATAATAACATAACTCAAGTATTTTTTTTTATATCTCCAATGTAAAGACACAGCTACTATATCATTCTATCTTAATATATATAAATCTCGTGTCACAATGTTTGTCCTCAATGGACTCCTAAACCACTTAACCGATTATAATAAAATTCGCACACCATGTGCAGTTCGATCCAACTTGAGAGATAGGATAGTTTTTGAAACGGATTTCGACATCCACGCGGGCGGAGCCGCGGGTAACAGCTAGTAATAGTATAGATATTAATGACTATCTATGCCCCGCAGCTTTTCCCATGGCATATCTCGAATCCCTGGCAACTATTTATCAAATACATGCCCATAATTTATTAGTTCTACAATAGTGTTTGGAATTCTGCTCGTTTAGTTTTGATGACAGCGTGATGATATATAGCCTTTAAACATCTTGGATACATTAAAAAACTTAGATTAGGTAGATAAGTTAAGTTAGTAATAATTTCGAACGAAAAAATATTCCTTTTGGAATTCTTGTCTGTTTATCTGTTTGTTCGCGATGGAAGCAAAAACTATTGAATAGATTTTGATGCGGTTTTTTTATTAGAAAGATCTTGGTCAGACTTAAAATCTGTTGTGTGTTGGATTGCTATTGGTTGCGTTGCATTGCGATAACCGACATTCATACGGACGGAGCCGCGGATACTATAATATCAGTTACAATGTCACGGCACAGCTGACGGTAAGCGATTACCGACAGTTTCATGTTGAAAATTGTTTAGAAAAAAAAATATTAGAAATAAAAAAGAAAAAAGAAAGTCTATAGGCCAGCGTGGCCGCTTCCCATCAGGTGGGCCATGTGCTTATCTGCCACCTACGTAGTATAAAAAAATTCCATTAAAATAGGTACCTACTTCATAAGTGCCATTACTAAACCATTTTACTCGATACAGGAAAGCCAAAATGAAGTTATGGGGTAATTTTAGCCAAAGTATAGTTCATTAAGTCAATGTAGCGTCAATCCAGACTAAAACTAATTTAGAACCGCATCATGTACCGATAGCAAAAAAATCACTATTTATCATAAGGAATAATTTGTCAATATTAAAATTAGCATGTGAAATGTGTGTGTATGTGTGTGTTTTAACGTTATATAATAAATAAAATATAAATAAATAAATATTCTACAAAATTTTACAAAGCGCTCTCTAGAACTTTCTAGACTCCTCACCCCATCCTAGCCCTCCCCCCTACCCTTCAGGGTAGGCAGCGCGTGTGTGACACCTTTGGTGTTGCACACGTATGGCCTATAATAGGCCACGGTGACCGCATCCCATCTGGTGGGCCGTGTGCTTGTCTGCCACCTACGTGGTATAAAAAAAAGACTCAAAGTAAGTTTAGTGTAACTAGCTTGTGTTGTGGGTTTTTTTTTTGTAAATAGAACATAGGAACACCCAGACTAATGCAAATATACATTATTCATGGATACAAATATTTGCACTGAGCGGGAATCGAACCCGCGCCTCTTGTCGAGTACTGTAGTCGAATGCACTGCCGCTAAACCACAGAGGCCGTGGACGTATGTTCACCTTTTCTTGATCTTCACGATAGCCTGTCCCCCGTCTGCTAGTAAAAAAATCTTTAGAAATTAACAGTACCTATCATTACCACTCTATCCTTCATCCACTTTCATTATTATTTTTATTGTGTGTCCATAAATATTAAATAAATAAAATAATGTAAAATAATCTGCTGACGCTACTTCATAAGCTGAATATAGTTAGGACACAGCTCGACAGCTAACCTATCACCACTACACACAGACGGTTAGCTTTAATGCACTTTATATAATACTACACTAACCGGCCCTCCCCGGCTTCGCCCGTTGCCCTTTAACTCATTATTATGCCCGTAGTTTATTGTAGTTTTCGTATAATGTTAAGAAATCTGCCGGATTTTTTGACCTTTATGATTGCTGCTTTATGTATGTATGTTTGTTTGTTTGTTCCTTTGAAGCACTATACAGTCCAAACGCCTAAATAGGTCGATTTTATGATTCACCCGTCAATCGATTCCTCTTAAGTTTCCGGCAAGTTTCATTATAGACATTACGTTAGTGAAAATTCAATATGGCGGCCATTAGACGCCATATTGTGAAAATGAAAAAAATTAAAGTCAACAAACTATGTCAATCGGGGTATCGTTGAATCGGTATTTAAAAATCAGTTTTAGTTTCCTCTCAACATTTTTCGATTCGATTGACCGCTTAGGATCCATATCGATTTAAAGTTGCGTAACAATCATTTTACCTTTTTTTTCATGCGATTGTTTTTTTTTATACTACTTAGGTGGCAGACAAGCACACGGCCCACCTGATGGGAAGCGGTCACCGTGGCCTATGAACGTGTGCAACACTAAGGGAGTCAGACACGCGCTGCCTACCCTGAAGGGAAGAGGGGAGGGGTGGGAAGAGGGGAAGGCGATAGTAGCTATCTTATAAAAACTAGATTCTCTAGAATCATACGCACTTCAATATTAGGTACAAATAATGGCAACCAAGTAAATAAATGTAATTAAAGTGACTGATACGAATATATCTTCGGGTTATCACAGAAAAAAGTTGCAATGGCGGCGAGTGCAATGGGGAAATTGAGAACACTAATATTTCATTAAATTAACACATTACAATTTAAGTTTCATGAACACCAATCTAACAAATAGTACTTTTTAGAAGCTTTATTTTAACTTGCTCTGTTGTTTGTTAATACGGGATAAATCTTAGAAAGTCTAATTAGAACCACTTCCTGACGTCAGATTGGGCTCAAATTTAGAATACTTGCGTATCTTTGGTGACAATACGATAATTTGGTACTATGAAGCCGGCCTAATTTTTTTCCGATGGCCGATAACCAACTACTGCATGGACGGAGCCGCAGGCATCAGCTAGTAAATAATTTATATACTGTGTCATAAAGAATTTTAATATTCATACACAACAGTTAGGTTAACTTCACTATTCCAATTTTACCCACATAACCTTAAGATAAGTATATAAAACTGTTTTTTAAACGCATTTCGAACAAGACAGTTACAAAATGAAGACTTGTATTGTATTCTTTATTTTATATTTCGCGAGTTTCAATTGTAGTCCTTTGGAATACACTGAAAAAATAAAAAAGACAGCAAACCATGGTGACGTCATAGTCAAGAGTGATAATACTATCAGTACTACTGATAAATCTTTCTCAGAAAAGAAAGAAAGTGCTAGTAGTGGAAATTCACAAGCGAAAACATCGGGGTCGGGCATTCCATGTAATTTTCCGTTCTTAATGACGTGTCCTAAAGGATTAATCCGAATGGGAAATTACTGCGTTCCAGATGATTATTATGATTATTGAAGACATTATAAAATTACCTAGATCATATTTTAAAATTATAAATTATATCTATTTGTTGTATTATTTTAACATGTAACTGTATTTATATTCCAAATTAATATAATAAAATAGATAATAATATTTTTGTAATAGTTCAATAGTACTGAAGTTAAAATAAATATTAAGTAAGCGATTTTTTTTCGATCAGTTTTTTATCCACCTCCTTTATCTTACACACCGGAGTCTGAAGCCCCGAGACGGCGTGCGGTTTTCATCGGTTCTAGTCTGGCATAACCAACTCCAATGGTCAACGGGGGTGGTAGGTACTCTTAGGGGGAAATCCCTAACGAAAAAAAAGTGCAATCTTCAATTTGTCAACAAATAGCAAACATTTTTATCTAATCATGAAAACCGAATTCATAATATTTGTGGTTTTATTAAACACTAAAAAGAATAGCAAATAAGGAAAATATGTGCACAAAATGACCCTTATTAATCTTTGGGTTATCACGAACAACGGTTGCCAAGCAATGGCGCAGAGTATAATGGGGCAAATACGAACCACTAAGGTTTTATTAAAATCAAGATAATATTATAAATTTCTCAAAGGAATGTCTAAATTACTTACTTACTATAATATAATATAATATAATATATTAATTACTATACTTTGACCAATATGCGAATCGAACGCAGGCCCTCCTTAATTACTGTTACAACATATTGATAGACTTCAATTTATTACGAACAGGCTGATGATAACTTCTTTCATCAGTTTTATAGTTAAAACCCTTTCCCGACATTAAAATTATGCGTTTAATTGCAAATGAGGAAAATACGTGACAAAAACGACCCATATATCTCTTGGGGTTATCACTAAAAATGATATGGAGGATAGTGGGGCAATTATGAACCAGTAAGCTCCTGGTTAATATATAAGTAATATTAGCTATTGCCTGTAACTACGCATTTAATTAAATAGACTAACGTGTTTTCCATCCGCAATCTTGATCACAACTCGTATTAAATTATTTTATCGTTATAATATTTCCCTTAGTCAATTCTGCTATTGTATAATATATACACGTAACTGACTCAATAACGTTATCCGATGAAAAATTCTTTGTGAACTATAAAATAGTTTAGTAGAATACATGTAGTCCAATTCTGCCCACACAACTCTTTCAAAGATAAGTGTGTAAATACTTAAAAACACAACAGAATACTGGAATCTTTCAAAATGAAGACTTGTATTGTAATATTGATTTTATATTTCGCGAGTTTTAATTGTATACCATTAGAACACACAGAAAAAATTGAAAATAGAGAAAATAATGATGAAGTAGTACCAATACCTGAAAATAAAGACGATAATACTATAACTGGTATTGAAGCATTGCCTGAGATGGAAATGGATACAAATAACATCAACATTCCAAAGAATACAAAGCCACCATATCCCTGTGGATTTCTCCTCTTCCCTGGTGAGTGTGACGAGTCACTAGAATACGAATAGGTGTAAAGGAAGAAAGGAAAGAATACATTTACGACTAAAAGAATACAATTACGTCTAAAAGAATACATTTACGTCTAAAAGAAGAAAGGAAAGAATACATAGACAAGTAAAATTAGAAATGAATACCTGTTAAGAATAACTTTACGTGTATAACTGTAACTAAGTTTGTGACTTATTACGTTTTTTGAAGAACGTGGGCTCAATTGATAATCATTATAACCTATGTTATGATTAGTGGATCCAGCGCAACTTACCTTACGTACCGCTACAGAGTAATTAAGTATATTGAGTGCAATATTTGTAACTAAGTCCTGCTGCAAATGGTATAGAGAGGTGGGATTGTGTTCATTACATACTACACTAACTGGTGTAGAGGTGGGATTGTGTTCACTTGTGTTTTCAGCTAATAAAATAAACAATTTTTATTCATATTATCTTTGTTGTAATTTATGATTCATATTGTTATATGTGTAGTACATGAACGTATAAAACTTCGGCCAGAATTCACTGTAAATGAGACTGTCACAAAAATGACGGTGAGTAAACATGTGTTAGTCAATTTTGGGTTGCAACGTGTTACCCAAATTTGATTTAAATGTGATTCCTGGATATTTTTTCTTACTATCACTACAGTTTTTGTTACACTACACGCTACTTAAACTAAATTTAACTAACGAGTAGGGGCTGACTAGCGTGTGAGCGTGTGCGTGCCGACTTGTATATTCTGTAATCAAGTGGGCTGACTCTATAATACGTTCTGTCTACAGATTTTATGCGTTCTTGGTGTAGTAGGTATATAAACAAATTTATTTTGACTCAAAAAACTTCTTCAAAGACTTCAAAAAAGGAGGAGGTTCTCAATTCAAATGGTTTTTTTTTGTTACCTCACAACTTTCGACCGGGTGAACCGATGTTGATGATTCTTTTTTTATTTGATAGCGCGTGGTCCCATTTCAATTTTTTCCGTTGAAGTCGTATTTTTCATTTGAAATGTTTTTGTATAACAATTCTCTCAACGCAACCTTTGCCCTTTCAAAGATAAGCTTGCTTGCAAATCAAGCTTATCTTTGCTTTAAATACTGGTTAGCACATCAGACACCTTACATTGAGTAGTTGACTTCAGTAAAATGAAGACGTGTATCGTAATTCTGGTTTTATATTTTGCAAGTTTTAATTGTAAATCTTTAGATTACACAATTGAAAATGAAGAAAATGAAAAAGTTATAGCAACAACAATAAAAGAAAATAACAATAACTACAATACTATTAATGGAGTAATTTCAAATATTGACTATACTCAAGATGGATGGTTGATTGACGACAGTGCATTAATCCGCTCACCAGAAATTTGCCGTTTGGGATACATAAGGGATTCTTACGGCCGTTGCAGGCCAATTCTATAAATAAAGGAGAGAATTGGATACCTATACAGACGAATGAAATAACCGACAAATAACCACTCCATGTATGTAACAATATTAATGGGGGACCAGGGAATTCATATATTCATTGTGAACATTGTAATCTTTGTGTCAATAAAGAATTTATTATTATTATAATAAACAGTTTAAAATAATATTGGTATTTTTTTATCCCACTAGGGGGCAGACAAGCAAGCAAGCCTGATGGAAAGCGGTCACCATGTCCTATGGATGTGTGCAATACCAGGGGCGCCACTCTCACGCTGCTTACCCTAATAAAGCCTTATTTTGAAGAACCCCATATTGTATATGCTAGGGAAATTGTAGAGGAAAAAATAGATGTTGATTCATAAATGTACTAACTTGAGAGTAAGATCGTAATAGAAAGGCTAAAGTAGCAAACAAGTACCTATATCATTCAAGTGATCGAAAGTTGTCGGTGGTATCCGCAAAATTTCTAAACAGAAGAACTAAATACAAATACCACGTTTACCCGACTAAAATGATAACCGCGGTAGCCTAGTGGTATGGGTAATAGACTGCTAAGACGAGGTCTCGGGTTCGATCCCAGGTTCACCATGGCACACACCAATGACTTTTCGATGCTTTTCGAAGTTATATGTGTATTTATCGCGGGTTCATAAATGCCCGGTTAATGGCAATAAGCTCGCTACCTATTACATTGGGACCTAAACATAAACTGGCGAAATGTGGGTGCTAGCACCTCTGCCTACCCCTTCGGGGATATAGGCGTGAGTTTATGTTATATGTTATGTTACCCGACTAGGGATCAAATTCTTGAACAGCAGTTTTTTTTACATAGTCTTCGTCGTCACATTATCACTTACCATCAGATCAGTGATGGTAAGTGATGATATGGTCGACCATTGATCACGCTTGCCTTAACAATAATCTCCCTCTCAATATTATTATCTTATCTTAAAAACCAAATTCACAAGAAATGTTTCAATGTTTTTAAAAAATTAAAAATATACGTAAATGCAAATAAGGAAAATACGTGATCGAAATGACCCTATTATTATCTTCAGGTTATCGCAAGAAACAGTTGCAATGATGTAGAGGACAGTGGGGTGATTGTGGACCAGCAAAGATTTTGTCACATGAAGCCCTCAGCATGATGGCAGAAATAAGTTGATTTATTTTTTTTATAGTAAATACAATTTCTAGGCGATATTTGCATTATCAGTTGACTTTACTGACTAGTACCTACTTATCTACTAGTTACTAAGGTATCCTGCCGGTCCAAAGTCCATAAAAGTTGGTAGTGTGCGCGTCAGCTGATCA
Source organism: Lithosia quadra (assembly GCA_963576445.1). Taxonomy (NCBI): domain Eukaryota; kingdom Metazoa; phylum Arthropoda; class Insecta; order Lepidoptera; family Erebidae; genus Lithosia; species Lithosia quadra. Next base: position 9,502,187 of record OY754896.1, read on the forward strand.
ATATTATCGTTCGTGAATTACGTGAATGAAGTCTTAATATTCAATGCACTTGTATCTATCCACCCAAATCTACCCACACAACCTTTGCTCTTTCAAAGATAAGTATATAAAATATCTACCTACTTGTAGCTCACTTTACACAACACAATTCAACAATGAAGGCATATATTTTTATATTCATGCTATATTTTGCGAGTTTTAATTGTAAATCTTTAGACGTGACTGAAAAAAATAAAAATGATGAAAATCTGGATAAAGTTGTAGCATCAAATAGATCAGCAAATAACAGCAATGATAATATTATTACTGGTAACGGAACCATTGCTGATAATGATGAAATAGGTGACTTCACAGTTCAGGGGGAAATAAGAACAGAAAATATATATCCAATTTTTCTAAGCGGTGATGAGTGTCCTACAGGATATGCCAGAGCTGATGACGGTACCTGTGTACATGAAGCAGTGATATAAGAAAAGAAAGATAGAAATGTAGAATAATTACAGACCAATATATTAATAAACGAATTTATAAAACCTACAGACACACCGACGAGATGACAATAACCATAGACTAAAAAACCACAGACTTTTACACAATTTTTTGATGTATGATGACAAAAGGACTTCACTCCAACTGGATTTACACTCGGTCGAGTAAAGAGAGTGTAACACGAAAAACTCCAAAGGTGGACTAAACACCGAAACACAGAACTTGAGGAAGATTTTGAGTAAAACTCGAGTCGAATTCGAGTGGAGTGAAATTTCGAGTGGCGTTAAAGAATACGGATGTAAGTCACAGAAATGGAAGCAGCTATAACCATGTGTGAGTGAATTTTGGGTTACAACGTGTTACCCAAGATTGAAATGTGATTCCTAGATTTCCTGTCACTACGGTTTTTAAACCATCTCACTATTACAAAACATGTTGTATTTTTAGTTTCTATCGCTACTTAAATTGACTGAATCGAATGACATTCGCTGCATAGCGGCTGACTAGTGCGTGAGTGTGCGCATTTCGACTTGTACGTATAAGCAAGCTGGCTGACTCTGGTGTCGTCAATTGTATTCTTAAGGTTTATCTACATACATCAGGGCCTGTAGACAAGTGGCACAAGCGTAAATCGCTAAGGAATAGAATAGAATAGAATAGGTCCAAGCTCGTCGCCGGCGTACGTCACACGTGCGGCAAGATCACAAGGTTGGGTGTGATTGGTCGACCTATTGTATTCTATTCCATAGCGATTTACGTCATCATTATCATACATCATCATTAAAAAAAAAAAAAAAAAAAAAGCGATTTGAGCTGTGCCACTTGTCTACGGGGGCAGGGTCGTGCCCGGGACGTAGACGGACCATGCCCCGTCAGAATCTCAAAAAAATATTGGTGTGTACATTTTATATGAACCCGTTTACACACGTCCAGCGATGGAGCTTCCTTGCCTTGCCTAAGCACGGCCACGGCCCGGTCTGCCGGTCACGTCCCAGCTACGGTCCTAATGTGTGTGGATAGACCTTTAGGTCGAAAGCAGACGGCGGAGCGGGACGTACAAAATGACCGCGACGCACTCTTATTTGTACGTCTATAAGGTTGCATTTATCCGCGCAATAGCTACTGTCGCTTGTCAAAGTTAAATGCGATAATGTTAGTTGGAATAAGAGTGCGTCGCGGACATTTTGACCGCCCCGCGCCTCCATCTGCTTATCGCCTTGTTGTTTGTGATTATATGTATTGTGTTTTAGTTATATTATATCAATGCTGTTTTTGTTCAATGTTACCCATAAGTACAATAAATGTTGATATCAAATTCATAAAAATTATGCGTTTTTTTAACATAACTAATGTCTCTTTTCCACACCATAACGTTGTTCTGATTGCTTTTAATGCTAGCACTTTAGAGACCAGGGTCCGCGCTTTCCTATTCCATCTACCCATTTAGGGTAATTCCAGGGTTATTACGGGAGCTACTACCGTCAGACTGCCCGACTAATTTGAAATAATAATAAATAATAAGCAAAATACATGTTTCAATTAATTATTGGAAAGAATAATATAATGAGGAAAAATATATATTTTAATCGATTATTTGAAATAATAATATAATGAGGAAAAATATTGTTTTAATTAACACTTTTATCTGCTCGACTTTATCACAATAATGTGTGTTTGTTCATGATGTGGGGTATAGTGGGGAAATTATGACAAACCTAACAATTGTTTTTAGTATTATGATCAAAAAATTTAAATCGTTACTACCCTTATAAGTGAAAATGAATTTTATTCTTCTTTTATCGTATCGATGTTATCATGTGTAGTAATTGGTTTCACGGCTATGTCGCTACTTACGGAGAGGACCCGAGTATTGGTATCACTCTTGGAGAAGGCTTTATAACAATTTCAACTAAAGGTTCATAACAATGGAATAGGTTGCTTTTAATTCATTCTATAACTAATAACTAAATGTACCGTACATTTAGTTATTAGTTATTACTTTTATGAAGGCATATGATGTCCACACTATCGCCTTAGATAAACCCTATAAAGATGGTGTAAGGTGAAACCAATAAATAAATAAACAAAAATAAAAAAAATACGATATATTGAGTTAAAAAATCTCATATAAACCGAAGTGAAACGAGGACAGATTTCTATGCTAGTATTGTGTATAGGTGTTAGGTGTGTTAGAAAATGACTAGTGATCACACTTGATCCAGTTAACCCAAATGTACTTCATTTGAGATATGTTTTGAACTCTAGCAGATAAAGTCAGAAGATTTGCGAACACAACAGAACCATTTTTGATTAAGTATTGTAACGATAAAGTAGTGCCTGTTCCTAGCATTCAATGTGAAATTTAAAGCTATACCACATAAGAAATATGAGGTACCTGGTTCTATTGTGCATTGCCCTTAATGTTATTCATACGTGTTCACCAAAACCATTAATAACCGGAGACAATGTAGACCAATTTATGAGTGCAGTTACAAAACACAAATACTTGTACAAAACAACTGAAGACAACGAAATTGTTGATAAAATCGCTATAAAGAGGACTGTGGGCAACATTGACGAACGAGGTCATTCAAACGCATATATTAATGCAGAACCTAAAGTAACTACCGACAAAACAAAAGGCCATGACAATAATAATCTACAATTAAATAACTTTGTAAGAAACAATGAACGAAAAATTTTGAATTATATGAAGAAGCAAAGAAAATTACAATTTCCGATGCTAAGGAGCACATTCGTTGGTGGCTGTCAACATAATGAAGAGCGGGCTGATGATGGAACCTGCCAACCGTTAGTCCACACAGCTGACTCTCCTGTAGTGACAACCGAACGTGTTATAAGGATAACAACACCGAGTTTGCTACCCATCAGTTTCATGGATCCTAAATGGATAGATATATTTTCAATAATTTAATTAATTTACAGTAACATTTACATTTAAGCAAAATATGTATATTTGAAAATACGTTCACGTTTATAATCCATTTTCTAATTCTTCACGATGTCTTCTTGCTGACCAGAAAAAAAATCTGATGGAAAATAAATCTTTTAGAAATAAGTACCTACCTACTATTCTTACCGCAATCCATGATTTTATGTTATTTTTCTTTGTGCTTATTATGTTATTCAAATAGGTTAATAAATAAAATTAAATGAGTAGGTAGATCTAGTGATAATAACTGATATATATATTTTTAATGTTAAGATCTCTTATAATAACTAGATTCCTTAATGTAATAGATAAATAAAAAATAAATTTTAATTTCATACGATTGCTACTTTACCCACATTTCCTTTATCTCTTTTTATGGTTGCGAAATTTTGATACCTTTGCCTAAGTTCTCCAATTTACATCTGAATAATTTCGGTGCGAGTTATGCCGGAAGACAGATCTGGGACTGCCGGAGTGTCATTATATAGTGTGTTCATAGGTCACTACTGTTGATCCTGGTGTGATCGATACAAATGGGAGGGTCCTCCGACCAGGCAAGGTGATCACGCCCATCGTTGGGATGATATTGTATATTTATGTTATACCAGCGCGAGAACTTTACTTTCGTGATTCAGGGTCCTAGTGACGTTCGTAGTTTTATCAAAGTAGTTCAACTAGTTGTCACTAGATGGCGCTGGATATAAATATGTGGTATCGCCACAGTTTATTAAACCAATTTCTTAAAATCTTACCATGAAAACAAATCCACTATAAATAATTTTAATACAAGTATAGAACCAATATACTTCCTATTTAAAGTCGGTTAAGTATCCTAAAACCTTGTCCAAAATGTTATAAAGAACTTTTCTAAAAACCTCATCAAAATCGCTTTAACGATACGCGAGATAATCACTGACAAACATACATACAGGTCAAACAGTGAACCTCTTTTTGAAGTTGGTTAAAAACAATGTAAATGAAAATAATGTCAAGCATGGAAACGTGGCAAGGTGACTCTTTTATCTACCCGGGCTATCAAGAAACAGTGGCAATGATGTAGAGTATAGTGGGGTATATATGAACCGGGAAAGTTATAGCGAAAATTGAATATTCTTAAGAAGACTTAATTTAAATTAAATACTCCCTAGCAATAACTCCGTTCCTTCACAACCTTTGAGGTTATGGAGGAACAGAGTGTGATATCCCTCCAACACAAAGGGAGGATCCTCCGATCAGGCAAGGTGATCACGCCTGGCGAGCCGCAGCCCAACGGTTATCATTGGGATGTTATACCAGCGCGCGAACTTCACTTTCGCGATTCAGGATCGTAGTCAGATAGTAGTACCTAGTATAGAAGTAGTCAACGTGTTGTCGCTAGATGGCGCTAGGTTTATATAGGTATATGGTATCGCCATCAGGTCAAGAACCTTTTTTTGTAATAAAAATATCTCAATTGTAATAAGTGAATAGATAAAATTATATAATATTTCATTTGTATACTTATGTTCCAAGTCTACCCATAACCTTTGAACTATCAAAGATAATAAGCACTAAAAAGTCTATAGACACATTTTATTCGACACAATTTCAAAATGAAGACGTTATTTGTGATTTTTATTATTTATATTGTGAATTTCAATTGTGAAGCTTTAAATTTAATGTTTGATAACGAAGAAATAGATGCAGTTAGAGTAGTAAACATTGATTTTGGTACCATTGATACTGACCATGGTAATGAAAATTCACATGAGAATCAAATAGATATTAATATCAATAATTCTGAAGCGGATACATCAAGAGTAAAAAATAGCACCATGATTGGTGGCAGAGACGGTTTTAGGGGCGATAAATGTCCTAAAGGATCCTCTAGAGCAGACGATAACACTTGCTTAGAAGAAGTAATATAAAGGACAAAAATGTTAAGCGACTAATCTAAGTGGCAATGTAATGGGTAAATTGATAGTGTATTAAGTGTAGGAGGACTTCGTATCGAGAGGAGTGACAGAGTGTGACTAAGGATAGAAGTGGATGACATGTTCGTGAATACAAATAATTAGGATAAGGACAGCAACATGATAATGACTATACACAAAATCAAAATGCTGGAAGGAATCATTAAGGAAAATATTGTTCAGATGTTTAGGATTCAAGCACCCAAGGGTCGACTAACTGACTAACTAGTTGTACATTGACTATTTGAAGCCATTCGTTAGAACAATGAATGCAATGTAGTACCTTTAAAGAATTATAATGTAAATCAAATAATATTTCAATGAGTAGTAAACTTATATCCCAATTCTACCCACACAACCTTTGAACTATCTATGTTGATAAAAATGTATTAATTATACACATTTTATTAGACAAGATATCAAAATGAAGACAATACTTGTGATTTTTGTTATATTTATTGTGAATTTAAATTGTGAAGCTTTGAATTTAATTTTTGATAACGGTGGTACAGATGTAGTTACAGTAGCAAACATTGATTTTGACACCATAGATACTAAACATGATAATGAATATTCATATGAGGATATTAACAATTCTGAAGGAACTGAACCAGGCATAGAAAGTTTAGAAATTCATGGCAGACGCGTCTTCGAGGGTGATGAGTGTCCTTCAGGCCATTCAAGAGCAGATGATAAGACTTGCGTAAAAGAAGTAAAATAAATGACATAAGATTGAGAACAATGAAATCGCAATGAAAAAAGTGACTGACTGACTAAGTATAGAAACGAATGACATGTTTGTGACCCCAAATAGTTAGAAAAAGGACAGTAGATGATAATGACTACCTATGTTGATATAGTGTTATCAAGCCAAAAATCAAAAAAAGTGAATTTTGTGAACTCATTTGAGGATATTTTGGGCTTTGTATTTTATGATTAAAATAATTTATTGGTGTGTATCAATATTTATTTAATTTTCCTTTTTATATTTTTGATTTCATTGATTTGTCTATTTTTGTCTTATTTTATCTAATCTTAATTTCATTTAAAATTCACAACCTTAATTTAATTTTAAATTTATATAATTTTTTGAGATATAAGCAGAAACTAACTTAAACTAAATGGAGAGGCCCATGCATTTCACGGCGAGTTCACCTGTGTGCTAGTGGTCCAAGAGACTAAGACTGTCGACCGGGGTCTCTGGAAAAGGCAGTTTAGGTGTGATTTTAGTTAGTTCGATTCTAACAAAACTACTTTACTGAGTTAGTCTCGGTGAGGTGGTACCCGTCAGGTGTTTCCACATCAACATAAAAGGGTCATAGACCTAAAAGGAACTTCTATTTTAATGCTAGAATCATCATTCTCTGAACACTTTCGCAACTAGGGCCGGCTCGAACTACAAAACGAAATTTGATATTTTCCATGAAGCAACTGCCGTCTGACCTCCACAAGCAACTGAATATCTATCTCTTGTATTTAGTATAGCAATCGGACTTTTTAGGGCTTCAATTAATTGGAATCAATGTCACGAATGTTCAGACAAAATGACCTAATTTGACCTAGACAAAATGGCGACATTTTGAGACAAACCAATTTGATATGTCACGAATATTTGTTTCGGGACTTTTCATTAATCCGTTTGAGCTAAAAAAAAAAGGGACAAACGAAAGAGATACTGCCTGTAATTACATTACTGATACAAGTATTAATGTAGGCGTTCTAGGCTTTCAAACGAAATTGAATATGTGAATGTAAAAGAATTGAGAGACATTAAATGTGCGTCGTATCAATTTAACAGAGTGGCCGTCAGTTTTTATTGTCAGGGACTTGCTCACAAGTTTTACTTATTGCCTGTTGAAGCTGCTTCATTTTCTGAGGGGCTATAGCCACTAGCAACATCCTCTTGTTCACTTTTTGACCCCCTAAAAGGAGACACAGCCCTGAAGACTAAATATAGAAACATTGTGACATTCATAACTGTTTTTATACTTATCTCTTCTTAGAATACAAAAGTTCAAAGAGTAAATTAAAAAAAATCCTCAGAATTATGGCACAAATAATTTGCATGTAGCTAGAATAATTTAATTATCGTTCATGCTGAGATCGCAGTGCAAATTAAGGCGAAGTTAAGATATACCACCGCCGCACCACCCAGTCACATTTTTTTTTATACCGGTCACGTCAAAATGACTTCACCTCGCCTGATAGTAAGTAAGTAGTCTCTGGAATGGGAGTATCCATTACAAACAGCGATAGTGCTATGATCAGCTTGACGCCCTCATCAAATAATTTTCACATCCCGTTTAAAGGTAACCCATACTTGTCAGTGTTGGCATGAAGTCTTTCTTTGTCTCCTGCGTTGTCAGAACATCTTTGATGCTTCAAAGAACTCGGGAAAATAGGAGAAAGGAAACACGTCCGCTTTTAAAGGAGGGAGGACACGACGGTATCTCCCGTCCGAAATGAACTGTCCGACTGGGGTAGTATCTCCGCCCTACAGAAGACAACGGCCATAATAACCATCGTGTTGTGTTCCCACCGGTTAGCAGGGTAGCCAGAGCTCACTGTACCCCTCTTTTTTCTCACCCCTTCCTAGCCCTCTCCCCTTCCCTTCAGGGTTGGCAGCGCGTGTGTGACACCCTTAGTGTTGCACACGTCCATAGGCCACGGTGAGCGCTTCCCATCAGGTGGGCCGTGTGCTTGTCTGCTACCTGCGTAGTAAAAAGAGTTCCAAGTCTTTATGGAGCGGCAAAGAAAAGAGGCACTTGTTTTCTTTTTCAAGGCACTTTTTGAGTGCTCTTGGTTCTTGATGATGTAGTTTCTATAATTTAACATTATATAATACGTAAGTTTGGTCATGGTATTCCATCTTCACTCTGCTACCCTTTTTGAACCTTTGAACTTAAGATAAATATAAGGGTACACAATCACTGTCTGACTGTCACAAATACATAGTTATACACATTTCCCTGTAAAATGCACTTCCTAACTAGGTATATTTCTAATTATTCTCGTGACAAATTTTCATTGTGGAGATACTAATTTTGATATCAGTGAAAAAGATCAAACCAATCACGAAAACAAACAGAATCTAACTAATACTGTTCTTATCAATCCACCTGATGGTACGGAAACAGTTAACAATGATTCAGGTAAAGATGCTGCTAATATTATAAATTCGAAATATATTTTTTTACTGGCAGACAGGCACACGGCCTAACTGATGGTAAGCGATCACCGTGGCCTATGGACGAGTGCAACACCAGGGACGTTATATTCACGCTACTGACCCTGAAAGGGGGATAAGAAAAAGGTTGAATTTAACAAATTATTTCATTTAATATTTACAATACGAAATTGTAAGCTTTAGTGTGTGTGTAATTATTGACCTAACAGCTGGACCAATTTTAATGAAATCGGAAATAGAAAGAGATTACCACATAGGTTTTTATTTGAAAATCATGTTTGGATTCATTCAGGACTTTAATTTATTTTTGAAGTTGTGGACATGTTCAATGTTCAAGTAACCTATTATTCAAAGCCTAAATAATGTCGATGATGATAAAAATTTTACAGGTATACACGGACAGCTAGACTACGATATTTCTGGAAGTTTTATTGTAGGAGACGAATGCCCCACTGGATTGGGCAGAGCTGACGATGGAAATTGTTTAGAGGAAGTTTAAATAAATAAATTTGCAAATACACATTGAATAGTAGTTGAAATAAATAAAATGCATTCGTAGAATAATGCTTTTATTGTTACATCCCTTTATAAACCTAACAATTAATCATATATTATCACTGTTTGCCGCATCTAACCAAGTAACTTTTAACCCTAGAAAGATAACTTAGGTATCTCTTATGCACTATTATTAAATTAGAGCATTCGTACAGACGTCTGTCACAATGAAAGTCTATATCGCAATAATCTTATTATGCATAGCACAATCTCAATGTGGTCTTGTAGATCTTTTGGGCCCAAAAAGTGTTGAAGGTGACAAAAAAGTCGTTGGTGACGTGGTTACAACTCTTAAGGATGGCACTAAGGTACTTGTAGATGCTCTAGGCAATATAGTTCAACCTTTAAATAAAGAAGACGATAAAACTCCAGAGGAAGCTACAACATTAAAGCCCAAAACACCAGAAGAAGAAAAAAAACCCGATACTCCAAAACCAACAAGTGCTCCCGAAGTTGCAGAAAAACCTAAAACTGATGATGTTAAAGCCCCAGAACCAACAGTACCTGCGAAAACCGAAAAACCAGCTGCCGAAGCAATAGACAAGAAGGATGCTTAGGAATTGATGTTACTCCAAAAGATATAAGTTGAAGAGATGGCGAATTAATTTTAAAATAAACCATATACAAATGGAGCATACTTATGTAATACAATATAACTACTCTTTATAAATACAATTTCATTTAATCAATAATAAAATAATGTTAGCATGAATCTTGTCTTACTCCATTTTATTAATTTTATATACGCTGTAATATAATACCGAAAATTAAGCATAGAAATTACCGAAAATTAACAAAATTGCAAACGATTTTTATATCGAAAAAAAAATCCTTGTAGGCCAGGCCAAGCTCACCTTCCAGCCGGTACACCTACCGAACAAAAAATGAGGCAGACCTCAGGTTTTTCTCTAATATTAAGTAGGCTTTTCTCTTATTTCGTAATAGCTAATAAAACATGTGGATCCCGAGTCACATCACAAAGTAAAAGCTTTCGATGACATGAGACTACAACAAAATATAAACTCACGCCTATATCCCCGAAGGGGTAGGCAGAGGTGCTAACACCCATATTTCGCCAGTTTATGTTTAGGTCCCAATGTAATAGATGCCGCGCCTATTGCCATTAACCGAGCACTTATTAAACCTGCGATAAATACACACATAACTTCGAAAAGCATCGAAAAGTCATTGGTGTGTGCCATGGTAACCTGGGATCGAACCCGAGACCTCGTCTTAGCAGTCCATTACCCATACCACTAGGCTACCGCGGTTTCTCATTGAGTCTAACGTAAGAATAAAGAAGAGACTCTGTTATTTTACATAACACACGCCTTATAAGTAATTAAAGAACTATATTATTTTTTAATCAATGTGAGTGCCGACACTTAACAAGATAATGATAATTATCAAACATTAACTATACACCGTCATTGAATATACTCCGTATTTACAAGTCATTCGGTCTTATTATGATAATACTGTAACTATTAATAAACGGTTTGGTCCATCGTCAAATCAGTTGTTACCTATCTGACTATTACGTAGTAGTGTTTCAAAATGTACAAATTTGTTGCAATTGTGTTGCTTTGCTCAATAAGTGTTCAATGTGGGACAATTTTAGACCTAAACGCTGAAAATAATACTACTGATACACTTCATACCGATTCTATTGCTAAAATGGATACTTTAAATAAAGTAATCGGTGTTGTTATGAATAATCTAGATAAACAATCAACGTTTAAAAAGTTATTTAAATGTGGATGCTGTGGAAAATCTAGAAACGAAAAGAATAGAATAGAAAATCCAAGTACAGAAGTAATTAATACATCAATATTCGAAGATATTATCAATGAAACAGTAAATGAATTGAAGGATAATATAAACCAAACCTCAGCAAACAAGACAAACGGTAATATTAATGATAACCTATATGGCGGCACTGATGTTTTATTGACAAGTAACGATACGACCATAGTAAGTGAACTTGAAAATAATACTACTCTGGCACTAGAAGAGCAAATTAAAGCGACAGTTAAAGGTTTCACTGCTTTGAAGGCAGACGAATGTCCAGTTGGAAAAGGTCGAGCTGATGATGGAACATGTGTCGAATTAACAATTTAGAGAGATGAATAATTTAAAAAACAATATTTTGTTTTATTTTATTCGACATTTTCGAAAGTGTTTTTTACACATTCTATAGCTTAGAGGACGAGAAATCCACTGCCAAGTTGCTTGCGGGTTCAAATCATGTTCAGTGCAAATATTTGTATTGGATACTGTCATTGGTTTGTATATTTCTATGGATAATACGTAGGTATATATTTACAGAATAAATGTATCTTAGTATGTTTATCCGTATTAAATAAAACTTTTTAGAAGCTAGTTAAATTATGCTTACTTTGGGTCTAGATAGTGCTGTGGAATAATGTGATAATGTCAAAAGTTTGAAAACAATGAAACAACAATCATTTTGATCTTCCCGCTGATTGCACAGAATCACTCCTGTGAGCTCTGGCTACCCTACTTACCGCCGGGAATTCAACACGATAGTTATTATGGGCTCGGTCTTCTGTAGGGCGGAGGTACTACCCCAGTCGGAGTGCTCATTAGCCGGATCCACACCAAATGATCCATCTTGGATCGGCGATCCCGCGATCCGCGATCCAGGATCATGGAGCGGGATCGTGGATCGTGTTAGACCGATCCAATTTTGGAAACGTGCGATCCTAAAGATACGCTCCAAGCGATCCAGACTGATCCGCCTATAGCACAGTTAAACTTTCAGTCGCTATGGAGTCACACGTGCAGCAACGATGCCAAATTGCTGTGGCAGCAACAACCTACAACCTACTTGGATCCATAAGTATAAGCATTTAAGTATGTTCCTTGTAAAGGGATATTAGACGACGACTTTTAAAATTTTCCATTATGTGTGATCGCGCGCTCCACACAAAAACGTCTACACCGAGCGCGCCGAGAGGCTGAGGCGCCTGTGTGCTACTCACAAAAACCGACAACTGACGGATCGCTCGCGGCAAGGAGCGAGCGCTCCTGCCGCGCAGTTTGAATCGCGCGAGGCAAGTCCAAATCAAACGCTCCTGTGGAGCGCGCTCCTGCCGCCCGCGATCGGAGCGCGCTGGATCGTTTGGTGTGGATCCGGCTATTCGGACGGGGGATACCGTCGTGTCCTACCTCCATAGAATTTAATAAGGTAGACTTTTATATTTATATGTACAATCTTGTACAGAAATTCGCTAAATTTTTAAGCAATATTGTAGACAAGAATGCATTTTACGATGGCAACTTATACGGCATCAAAATTTAATATTTCGTAAGTTGTGTTTATTAAACGACACGCTGACCGTATACTAACATTTTATACGACGGTTTATAAACGTAGAATAGGGTAGACAATATTAGGGAATTGATATAGAGTAGTATTTTAGTCCATAAGTGCATCCACCACATTTTATAAGAGACTATTGGATCCATAAGTGCATTTACGGCATTATTATAGCCAGAGCTCACAATCCCCCCCCCCCCCCCCAATAATTCTGCATATTTATATTGTGTAGTGAAATTTTGTAAAAACCGTACCTAGGAAAGAATATCCAGGAATCACATTTCAATCTTGGGTAAAATTGCAATTCAAAATTCACTCAGACATGGTTAACCGCCGCCATATTTGTGACAGCCTCGTCTTCAGCGCTTTCTGACCGGAAGTTTTTTTAGGTTTATGGCCCGTATTTGTAGTATATAACTACAAATATAGCAACAGTAGATAAATTAGCACATTAAATTACTTCTGAGATTAAGTTCTTAAACATACCTGTAAGATTCCTACAGCACCCGTATACGTTATTAAAGTCTTAAAGTCTTAAATGCTTCTAAGATTGGCTATAAAAACAGGGTATAGGTAGCCTAATTGCCGAGCACCTTGACTTTTGCCGTTTTAAATTATAGAAATCCTTAGCCATCAGATTGTTTATTATTTCCAACCTCTCCAATAATATAAATCTGGATAAGTAAAGATTTTATTCCGTGGTCCGATTCAGTAATGCCACGTTTTCATAACGTGTGAATTTTTTACTATTTAAACTCTCTGCACAACGATTGAAGCCGCAGTAGCCTAGTGGTCTGGGTTCGATCCCAGGTTCACCATGGCACACACTAATGACTTTTCGATACTTTTCGAAGTTATGTGTGTATTTATCGCAGGTTTATAAGTGCCCGGTTAATAGCAATAGGCTCGCCACCTATTACATTAGGACCTAAACATAAACTGGCGAAATGTGGGTGCTAGCACCTCTGCCTACCCCTTCGGGGATATAGGCGTGAGTTTATGTTATGTTATGTCACAACGATAAAATTGTACAAAGAGGCATTTCCAGTCAACATTTGAGTGATTTAGAGATGAATTAAAATAGTTGCTCGATGAATTGTTATGAAATTTCTGATCTAAATTCAATGTAGTCTTCGATTAGTAAGAAAATCGTAAAAAGGCTTTGACATAAGATTCATCAAAACTAAACCTATCTACATTTTCTTGTGACAATTTAACCTTCAGAATCGCTTATAGTATGATGCGTTTCCAATTAGATTTTGAAATTCTACTGTTTGAATTGATGTTTGCACGTTTGTTACTCAGTCCACCCAATGAGACCATTGGTTGTAGAAGTCAGATGGCAGTCGCTCCACGGAAAATATCGAAGTTCAGCCGCATCACAGTCAGACTGGAAAGCCGATCTCAACTGAGTTGGGAAAAAGGTTCAGAGAATAATGATGTTTGTTACTCAATCACACTTCAAAGGCTAAACGTATCTGACTGAAATTTGGTACAGGGATAGACTAAAGTCCGGAATAACACATAGGCTACTTTTTGTCCCTGGAATAGGTTCCCATGAAAAGAATTTCGAGGAAAACTTCGGACAACAATTAGTTTAATATGATTTTGTCACAAATGAGTTGTCGTAAGTGTTGAAATCATACTTTTTAAAAACGCATGTTTAATGAATCGGAATCTTTTGAGATTTAACTTTGGTACAGGTGGAGCGCGACTTATAAATAAATTAACAAGGGTTTCAGAACGAAACGGTCGCCATATTTTAACAGCAGGAAATGCAGACGCAGACTAATTGTCAGCGGGTGGGGGGTGGTGTAATGAATAAGATTACTTGCTGAGCGTCCGTCCCCCCCCTCCCAACACCCCGGAAACTGACACCTTCTTGGTATTCCACGATTAGCTTTTAATAATATACGATTATGACAACGGCTAAGATTTTAATTGTGAGAATCTTATAATAACCGTCGCAAAATTTGTATAAGGGAAGAGTTGATCTTGGTGAACCGACTGAGACAGAAAGACAGACGGAATTAAGTATAAAAAAAATATTAATCTAGTATATTTGTTAGAGAGGTTTAATCCTTATGATTGACCTTATCGATTGATACCATAAAAGTACAAGATGTTATTTTTCAGATTACAGACAGTGTTTGAAAATTTTTTCAAGACAATTTTTGAAAATCTTTGAACGCAGTTTATATTGTTTTTAAAATCAAAATGAAATCTTTCAGTCAAATTGTCTATCTACATTATATAAGGTACTACCCGTCCATGTGGCATCGCCGAGGTAGTATAGGTACCTACTGAAAGCTGTAAAATGCTGTTATTGGTACATTGGGTGAGGTTGAAAGAGTTTATGTGCTGATAATGCGGAATCCTTCCAGAGAGCTCTGGCTGCTCTACTTACCACCAAGAACACAACACGATGGTTATAATCGCCGCGGTCTTCTATAGCACGTTGACTGTACATCATCATCAAACAACCTCTTGGTCTTCATTCTGAGATCGCAATTCATCTGACCATTTGCACCATCAAATATCAATATACAAAAATAAATGACCCAAAAACTATATCCTCTTTATGTTACATTCGTTCGTTTACCGTTACAGCCCGGGCTATCCCTGGCGATAAATCCGCGAGCTCGGCCGTGGCGCCCCCTGGCGATATTTACTGTTACAAGAAATTATCCTAACGACACCCTTACATCTGTATACATGTAACTTAACACGTTTCGGAAACATTTTCGGCGTACCTAATCAAATTCTTAAACAAATAACTACAATATGCTGCTTTCTATTTTTTGTGCCTCAAATTCAAATATAGATTCAAATTCAAATTCAAATTCAAATTCAAATTCAAATTCAAATTCAAATTCAAATTCAAATTCAAATTCAAATTCAAATTCAAATTCAAATTCAAATTCAAATTCAAATTCAAATTCAAATTCAAATTCAAATTCAAATTCAAATTCAAATTCAAATTCAAATTCAAATTCAAATTCAAATTCAAATTCAAATTCAAATTCAAATTCAAATTCAAATTCAAATTCAAATTCAAATTCAAATTCAAATTCAAATTCAAATTCAAATTCAAATTCAAATTCAAATTCAAATTCAAATTCAAATTCAAATTCAAATTCAAATTCAAATTCAAATTCAAATTCAAATTCAAATTCAAATTCAAATTCAAATTCAAATTCAAATTCAAATTCAAATTCAAATTCAAATTCAAACTCAAAGTAACTCAAATTCATTTATTTGCAGAAATGCTGTAATATACTTGGGTAGGTAGCATATATCTGTACCAAATTCAGTCTGATCTATTCAGCCGTTACAGCGTCATTGATTAACAAACATTTAAAGATCCAAACATCTTCACAAATTTTCACATTCATAATAATATTAGTAGGATCATTTTTGAACCCTTCCATTCCAGAGAATTTACCTTTAAATAACCATCAAGCGAGATGTAGTCATATTGACACATGACCAATATAAAAAAACACCTACCCTCAAATCGTAAGTTAATACACAACGTGTAACAATAAAAACAAAACGTGTACAGCAACGTTCTAAGTCCCTCATATTACCCATATCTCCATGGGGTACTTATTGAAAGCCATTTATTGTTATAACGGTGCCGTGTTATGTGTTTTTATTTCAATGGTGAGACAATATGGTGGATCAAATGCTCGCTATTATGTCGTATGGTTTATTGGAATAAATAGAGGGTGAAATATGTTTTTTTTTTTTATACCACTTAGGTGGCAGACAAGCACACGGCCCACCTGATGGGAAGCGGTCACCGTGGCCTAGGGACGCATGCAACACCAGGGGCATCACACTCGCGCTGCCGACCCCGCAAAAACCTTTGCTCTTCTTGAAGAACCCCATATTGTAGTCGTTAGGGAAAAACACGGCAGGGAGATCATTCCACAGCCTAAGCGTGCGCGGAATAAAATTTCTTTCAAACATTACAGTGCGCACTGCAGGCGGATGCAATGTGTGAGGATGAGGATGTGTTTATAATGTGCAAGATGTGCCAGTAACTTTGTACGTGAATCTTAGATCTAGGTTGTAAGTATTTTTTGCCCCGAAATGTTTTTTTTTTCTCTTTTTTGTGCGTTTTTTTTTATTTTATCAATGTATTCTCAAACTGCCAATCAAAATTCCGTCAAAATCGGACCAATGACGGCCTCTGTGGCGAAACGGTAGTGCATTTGACTGCTACGACAGGAGGTGCGGGTTCGATTCCCGCTCAGTGCAAATATGACGATTTGCATTGGCCTGGGTGTTTCTATGTATAATTATGTATGTGCTTATTAAAAGTAAGTAAGTAGATGTTTATCCGCATTCTAGAACCCATAACACAAGCTAGTTAAGCAGTCGCATGCACTACCGCTACGCCAAAGAGGTCGTCTGGAATGGTAATGTGGTTTAAAGGGTCCTAATTTTATCTCCCGTGCGTAAAATCTTATTCTATTCTACTTATAGAAAACCACAATATATAAATGTGTTTTTTAAGCTTTGCTCGTAAAATCGATAGACGTAGAAGGTTCAAATTGAATTTGATACACTTTTGCAGAGCTGCGGGGAAAGCCAAATTCAGTTTAGTGGCCGTCGAAAGCTTTTAACCTTAATTTTGAAGTAAATTTTTGTAGTCGTACGTCGAGTCAACAGTTTTTTGAGTCTCGTTTACAAGACAAACTGAGACAAACTATAGGTGTAAGAAACTTTGTCTGGAATCACGAATTTTTTGATACGGCTTTTTGTTTGAAAGGTCTTGGTCAGCTTTGACAGGCTTTACTCTCAAGATAGGCAGGTCAGACGGCAGTCACTCCCATTAAAGGTATAAGCTAAACAGTAATACTAACAGGTGGATTAAGTGGACTTCGGATTCCAAGGCGTAAACCTAGATACAACGCAACTAACATACATACATTCATAAACTCACGCCTATATCCCCGAAGGGGTAGGCAGAGGTGCCAGCACCCATATTTCGCCAGTTTATGTTTTAGGTCCCAATGTAATAGGTGGCGAGCCTATTGCCATTAACCGGGCACTTATAAACCTGCGATAAATACACACATAACTTCGAAAAGCATCGAAAATCGTCATTGGTATGTGTCATGGCGAACCTGGGATCGAACCCGAGACCTCGTCTCAGCAGTCCATTACCCAGACCACTAGGCTACCGCGGGTTGCCTGCGACGCAACTAAATGTTCATAAAGTTAGTTTTCTTTTCTTTTCTACATTCGCAATACGCGAGCAAAACTGCTTTACACACCTAGCTAGCTTCACCTGCCTAACTATTACACCCTTCAGTAATTTTCCCATCATTTGCATCCAAAATCGAACCCCGTACCTCCAATAAAACAGTAATAAAGCGAGTTTGGAAGTAGTTACTGCTTGTTAAGCACTTTTCTTGAAGCACTTTGAGTCGAGAAGTTCCTTGACTCGCTGACGCACCTGAAGAGCACTCGAACTTCATTTTGTATAAAAAACTTTTTTATTACGGAGTTACCTATTTGTAATTTTATTGGATGCTATCCTTCTATCCTACTTTGTAATATCCTATTATAAATGTGAAAGGTTGCGAAAATTATGGAGGTAGAACACGACGGTATCTCCCGTCCGAATTGAGCAGCCCGACTGGGGAAGTACCTCCGCCCTACAGAATACCTCGACTATAATAACCATCGTGTTGTGTTCCCGCCGGTAAGTAGGGTAGCCAGAGCTCACTGTACCCCTCCTTCCTCACCCCATCCTAGCCTCCCGTCACTTTTCTAGCCCTCCCTCCTTCCCTTCAGGGTAGGCAGCGCGTGTGCAGTGACACCCTTAGTGTTGTGTTCTATGCTGTCAGTGAGGAGACCAGAGTCTCCTGAGATGTCCACACAGAATCTGAAACCCCCCCCCCCTCCCCCTCCCTAGTTCTCGGCCTCAACCCAAATATATTATAGTTTCTTTACTGCCTTAGCTTATAATTATATTTACTGGTGTAGGTAAGTGGTACCTGCCCTCCACAACACCAGTCTGTATCCACCTTTACCTAAATCCAATTAAAATAAAATGAAAGATAACATAACACTAATTCCACGCATCATATCCAATAGTTAATAAAGAATCAGCATTTGCATTCTTAACGAGAATGTTTGTCCAACGATTCACGATATTTTTTATTATTTACATCCAATGCGTTCTAAGTTTACGTGTTATCAAGGTTGGTTCCTTGCCAGCAGTTGCTAATGGCAAAGAAAAATCAAATGATTATCCCAGGATTAATCTAAATAAACTGAGTAAAAATTTCTTGGGCAAAGCAAGGTTGGTCAGTAGGATCATTCCACACAGTTACCACGCAGGGCCGTACGAATATGATAGTAAATTAAACACCATATACAAACCATTGATAAGATTCCACGTAAGAAAACCTTTGAAAAAAGTTGAAGATGAAACGAAAAACTCTAAGTTACTGGGTTACGCAATCGTTGTCAATAAAAAGGATGGAAATATGAATAAATATTATAAAAATGATGAAGTTAAGTATGGAAATATCAATAAATATAAAAATGATAAATTCAAATATGGAAATGTGAATAAATATAATGCGAAATCGAATAATTATAAGAATTTTGTTGAGCTTTTAAGAAAAGGTCCGTTCTCTAGTGCTTTGGACACACTGATGGAGAAATCTAATGAGGATGTAGATGTTCTGAAGCCTGGAATTTTCCCATTCAGTGATACGTCTGGAGAAGGCACAACAAAAAAACCAGTAGTTTTACCAGTGTATCCATTTTGGAATTACTGGACGGTAAGATATTTGTTAAAATTTTTGATAGCAACCCATTTATGTCCCACTGCTGGGCACGGGTCTCCTCTCCTCTAACGAGAGAGCTGAGAGGGTTTAGATCTTAATCCACACACGCTGGCCTAATGCGGGTTGGTGGATCGGACATGTCCTTAGAATTTCTTCTAGGACATGTGGGTTTCCTCACGATGTTTTTCCTTCACCGTCAACAGATTGTAAATCATGTGATTAACACATAAATTCCAAAAAATGAAATTCACATTGACAATGTCCGATCGGATTCGAACTTAATACCTCTGAGTAGAGGCCGCGCCCTTATCCACTCAGCTACCATCGCTTCAGCAAGGCATCCGTAGATATACCTCTTTAAACACAGGACAATGTTTCGAAAATTTTTTCTTGCGATTTCATTGCTTCAGAGTAAACAAGAGTACATAGGTACTGTCGCCATGCTGAAGTTATTTTATTTTATTTTTCAGTATCAAAAAACCATACACCAGGACGACTGTCCAGGGAACCTTGTGAAGCTGGGTGAAGTGTGCATATCCGTGGCCGGACACCGCAAGAGTAATATACGGTGAAAGAAATATCATACTTGTGGTTATTCTATTAAGGTTCATATTACATTAAATGTGTTGGCACGGGTTTCGTCATTATTTTAGTTCCTGTTTCGTACTTTTGAGTCCATAACGTCACTACCTATAGCAAGTGTTTTTGTGTTATAGCCAGTGATCGGTTCGTGCCCTGGCATCTTGGAAATTTAATCGGGCGTTTATTCAATCCCCATACCCATCCTCATCCCCATCCCCATCCCCATCCCCATCCCCATCCCCATCCCCATCCCCATCCCCATCCCCATCCCCATCCCCATCCCCATCCCCATCCCCATCCCCATCCCCATCCCCATCCCCATCCCCATCCCCATCCCCATCCCCATGGGTTTATGGCCTGGCCTTTTATGGATAGTGACAGTATTGTATGTAGTGTACGAATATATCGCACACATAAAATACTGAACTAAATATTTATACCAAATATGTATACCTACCAATTTTGTATAAGTACAATACTATAATTATGTCCAAAATGTATACGAAATATGCATAATAGATATATATATCGCTCCTTGAATACAAAAGGGACACAAATTGAAATTCATAAATTTTACAGGACAGGCAAAACAAAATTTTAAAAGTGTTTTTTATTAATATTTAATATTTTTATGTATTAAATATAAGATGTTAATATATCATTAGATGCGTATTTATAAGCCCTATCTTTGTGAATTATTAACTTTTTAATAGCTGCTACTCATTATGATAAAAATGCACAAAAGTCCCTTTTGTATTCAACATTTGAATCAATTTCATGAAAATTATTTCAAAAAATAAACACAATATATTATAAAAATAAATGGTTTATTATAACTTTGTCTGAAAAATATATTAAAAACTCTATTACATAAGTGGATACACTGTAAAACCTATATTAGTCGACTGAGTATTCAAATAAGCTGGTAGGTTATCATTGATGAGTGAATGAGGTTCCATGCAAGAAGGACCCGTTGGGGTAAAATACAAAATTTTTCGGTGGTAATTAGTTTTGACTGTGTATCTTCTTCGGAATCAGATCTTTCTCCCATTATTAGGCAGAAAATTGGGATACTTAACACTGTCAAAACTCAGTATTTGATGAACTACTGGATGTTGATGAACAGCTAGAATCAGTGTCAGAGTCACTATCAAAGTCGCTCCAACTGCTACTTAAGCCACGTTGTTAACTACTCGTTTTGGAAAGTTTGTGTATTTGGCCGGGTATCCACTAGAGGCAGCCTCGGGTAGAGCAGCTGCCTCGCTCTGAGGCTGCATAAGTGGCTCAACTTGAGGCACGCCGCGACACAAGGCAAATTCGTTGCCGCGAGCCGAGCCATATTATGTCGGTTTTTATTTGCCATGCTCAATGGAGCCTAAGTCCGAGCCATGCATTTGATGGAGACGGGCGTGTCCCTCGGATCGCAATGGACAACGAAACAGCTATTAAACTGATAAAATTATATGAGTGTCATCGTGTTCTCTGGGATGGGCATAATTCTTTTATCCACCATCGATGCTTCTGCTTTTGTAGCCTTTTGTTGCTTCCTCGTTTTTTTAATTGCCATAATATTGCTATTGAAGCAGCAGCTACTTGACTCGCGTCTAGTACCATCACGTTTTGGCTTTAAACTGCCGGATCAAGCTGCGGCAACTTGCCTCAAGCTGATCCACAACGTGTCTTGAGCCTTTGCCTCAGAGCAAACAGTCCAGTTTGAGGCTGTTTGCTTCAAGTTAAGGCTTCTCGACCCGAGTTGCCCTCTAGTTACCCGGTTTTTAGCATTTTTACAGTCTATTTCACTGTCTTCATCATCTGGTAATGATAGGAACGCCTTAGCTACCGAATTCGCTGGCTAACACGTAGCGACGCAAACATAACGATATTTGGTAGGCTTAATTTCCAAACTAACGATTTTTGTCGGTATCTTAATGAATATCATCGCAAACATAACGATTTATCGGTATCTCCATATTGCTGACCATCCCAAATGTACAGACTACCGTTTGACGCAAGAATCGTACTGCAACCGATGTTTGTCGCTATCTTAGTTTGCGATTTCGGTAGCAAAGTTGTAGCTATAAAATGTCAAGACTGTGGCCCCAGGTAATGGTTGACTTTGTTCCGATGCTTGAATGGAGGTACCCAAAGTCAACATTTTTTGTGCTCTATTCATTGTGTAAGTAATTTATAATAAACTTTAAATTTTTTTAATTAAAAAACAGTTATGACATCGCAATATCTCACTCACACTCTAAGTAGGATTCTAATACTAATTTAATATTAATCTATACAGCTTATTCACAAAAGCAATAGTTTTAAAATTCGCTTTATGCCCGTGATAACAAGCAAACAAATTTGTATGGTTTTATAGTAAAAATCACTGAATAAGTAACAAGTAAAACGGAATTAAAACATCAAAATGGTAATTTTGATTTGACAATATGAAACAAAAATAAAAATTATTTTTATACAAAATGGCCATATTTCTGAACTTCCTAATCTAGAACGCCAAAAATTCTAATTTATTCGAGTATAATTCATTGCAAAAAGGACACATTTCAAATATGGCATTGTTGTAATAATATGAATGATTACAATTACTTAATGTTAAGATGCAAAACAAACGTTTTCAAAAATATGGCACTTTTGTATTATATAAAATGATTAGAACTACTTGAGTTAGAACGTAAAACCCAAAATATGGCATTTTTGTATAATAAAATAATCACACTTCCCTGTAGTTTTGAATGCAACACAGAAGTACTTTGAATTGTGGCACTTTTTCACATAACTGTCGTGGGTTTGCGCTGAATTTTGGGGCGCAACTAACAAAATGGCGGTTTTGCACTGACGTTACCTGTCAAAGTGCTCCAATGCAAAAAGGGCGGTTAGTCAGTGTAGCCATAAATTATTGATAAAATGATGGGAGTTTTTTTTACTATACAATATAGACCATTTAGATATCATTTTTGCAATAAAACGATTTTCATTTATTTTTGATTTGTGGCCCTTTTGTATTCAAGGAGCGATATATAAAAATATATCCCAAACATGTGTACCAAATTATGTAGGTATAGGTACCAAGCATGTATACCATATTATGTATACCAAGCATGTATACCAAATACGTATACACAAATATTTTAAAGAAGACGTGCAAGTCGATTAAACAATCAAACGAAAGTATTATTTTTTAATAATATTTATTTCTTTATAGTTCAGAGAGCTAAGTTTTACAAATATCATAATGGCTTATACTATAAAAAGAGATTGTTTTACAAAATTGCAAGACTGACCAGCTGTCTTGCCGAAATTCTTGGATTACAAAAGTATTACCTATTTTTTATGTATGAGTACATGGTATTACAAGACACTAAACCAGGAGTCGGCAAATTCCAGACCGCGGTCCGCGAGAGGTCAAACGTCAGACCGCCAAATATAAATAAAGGTATAATCTGAAGTATTTTTTAATACATATTTAGAAGACTTTTCTGAAGTATTTTTCGAAATATCGTATCTCAATTTAAACTAAACTACAATCAAATCAAAATTCGATTCTATTAGGCAATTAGTATACCTTTTCCTATAATTATATAATGGCGGAACCACACTTCGCTATTCGCTATTCGCCTATATTGTATAGGTATAATAATGTTTAAGCCAGGTTTATGCCCGCATTAATCGGGCGGATTGAATAAGCGTCCATTATTGCCCAAAGTTAGAAGTCACATCGCTTTTTAAAAAAAATACAGCCATGAACAGAAATTTTAATCAAAATATACAAAGCAATTTGTATCTAGTTCCTATGGAAGAAAAGTGATTTTATTAATATAACGTTATAAAAAATCTCAGGATTATTTAATAATAGTTAAACTTAAGTTATAAATGTACGACCACACTAAGCCAAACGTCGGGTAGATAATAACTACAGTTATTTTTAATAATACATAATCAAACATACCTACCACAGTAGAATGTATTTAGACAAAAACCAGTTATAACCGTAATCCACGAAAATAACTGGTTATAACCATAATCTACAAAAATAACTGGTTATAACCATAATCAATAAAAATAACCGGTTATAATCAATATAAATTACCCCAGATTTCGGTCTCTTTTTAACCGACTTCAAAAGGAGGTTCCCTGATTGATGGATGTTTGTTCTCGATTATGTCGCGTTTTGTTCCACCGATTTTGATGCGGTTTCCAGAAAAGCATCTGGGGATTTTAGTATACTTAACAGGCTTAAAACACTACCACTAGTTTGCTTCGCGCAGTCGGTTAAAAAGGGGGTAAGTCATTCTATTTCGTATTATAATATTATTTCACTAAGAACAGCTCGCCTTATCTTCATAATATTAACACAGATGGAAAGAAACAATTTTTTTTGTAATTTTATAGCATGACTACCGAGGCTTTTGTACCTAACAATCTACCCGACATATTTCTTGCCCTGTGTGATCGTACAGTTACCCCACACCAGTTACCCCTTTAAGAAAAGTTACCCTAAATTAGTACATACGTGGGAGCGCACTGCACTCCGCAGTTATTGTCCTTAGTGGACATTAGGACGTAACCGTCGTTACCCCACATGTTGGACCAGGAGTTCTTGATCAGCCAGTACTTCTGGCCCTTCAGGATCCCGTACCCAACTGCTAAAACTGCATGGTCAAGTTCATCTACCTTATTGTGGCTGTGGATAGAATTATGGTGTTAAAGACCAGGTCAAGTGTACCTATAAATAGGTAGTTGGAGCCCTAAAAAGTCCGACAACTGGGGTAACTATAGAACTTCGATATCACCAGTGGGTGGTAAAGGTCAGATGGCGGTCGCTTCACGGAAAATATCGGAGCGGGGTACTTTGATATTTGCCTGCGGGGGCTTACTTAGTTGGGGTCGACTTACCCCGCAATTACCCCAGCTAAGTTGCAAAAAGGCTCGCTGGATGAGGGCTAAGAAAATTTTACCTACAAGCCGGGATGTCTCCTAATTGACGGTCGAGGTTCTAGCGCAGGATTCCCTTCCCCCCCCCCCCTCCCACCCTTCCAACCCCGAGAGGTAAGCCTGGTCCATAATACAGGTGTTGTACCGACAAGTAGGTGAGGTTGGTTTAAATAAATGATAAATAAAAATAATCTTTTACTTCGAACACAATGATTCATATCTTGTTAATAACAATATAATAAGGGCTATGTTACTAGATTATTATGTTAGTAACAGTATATACTTAGGACTAAGTTAGTAACCAAATCAAAGACAAAACAAACTATTCATTATAGACCTAAGAGGTTTAAGCCCCTAACATTTTGGTGGGGCCCCATATAGCCTTAATTCGTATATCTCAAACCCTATTTACCAGATAAAGAGTAATTTTAAGTTTTGCTTACCATTTGGGCTCATAATAAACGCCATTGGAGTAGAAACTGAAGCTCTTGTGCGCCGCGTCGATAGCAACCGATATCGGGCCATACTTGAAGATCGCCAACTGGGAACAATCATCAATGCTTTACTTGATAGCAACCCATTAATGTCCCACTGCTGGGCACAGGTCTCCTCTCCTCTAACGAGAGAGCTGAGAGGTTTTAGACCTTAATCCACACACGCTGGCCTAATGCGGGTTGGTGGATCGGACATGTCCTTAGAATTTTTTCTAGGACATGTGGGTTTCCTCACGATGTTGTTCCTTCACCGTCAGCAGATGGTAAATCATGTGATTAATAAATATAAATTCCACAAAGTGAAATTCACATTGGTGCTGTCCGGCCGGATTCGAACTCGATACCTCTGAGTAAAGGCCGCGTCCTTATCCATTCAGCTACCATCGCTTTTATACTTTAATTACTAATAGTACGGGAGGTAGCGTTAATTCTAACAAGCAATCGATAGCCAGTTTCTCCACGATAATAGAGCTTTATTAATACATAACAGAGTTGGCCGTCAACCGGTCTGGTAGCGGTCTAGTCGAAGGTGACACCATGGTAAAGTTGTCAAAAAAAATTACGCTCCGAGCAATCATTTGCCACGTGAAACTTTATATGGTGATTCCTGAGGTCATTTTCAACTGAGAAATAACCGTCAGAAGTGGTGTAGAGTAGAGGTTATACGTCAGTCGCGTATATATTAGACCAGTGCCGATAGTCTTTGAGACAAAATAAATTTATAGTAGGATGAAACCTGTTGGAAAAGGATCAGAATATAACAAAAATGAAAGGAAAAATAAATTACGGGTGATCTGAGGTCGGGAAGTGGGGAGGGGTGTGAGTTTTAAGGGTAAAAACGGTTTATCTCGATTTCCGGCAAAACTACAAGTCCAATGGAAAAAAGTTAAATGACAAAGTTGTAGGCACGGAATAAAGAATACCTACTACAATGGAAGTGTGATACTACCTATTCATAAGGGAAACCGCTGTCGCCAAACTCACACATACAACCAGTTAATAATACACTGCACTACTAGTAAACAATTGTTTTGATTTGTCGCATATCTTCCATACCAAATTAGCCTAAATTATGCATACTGCAAAACGAAAATACCCCTTCCTAGTTCGTGTTAGAGATTTCTTTGCTATAGATAAAAAAAATATTTAGGGCGTTTCGTATTTTGAATCAAACAAACTTTGACTTAAGAAAAACTTCAGATAATCTCTCTCTCTCTCTATACTAAATGTCAGTATATTTTAAGTAAGTTATTTGAAATTTGAAACCCATAACATAAGGTTGGCATTGCCTTGAAGCATTATAAATATTGACCGCAACTAAGCCAGTGCGTGACAAAAAATAATGACAATATTGGTCAATATCGATAGATTTTGAGTCTAAAATGTTAGAGGATTACAAATCGGCGTGTGTAATTTATGATCTACTAGCTATTGCCCGCGGCTTCGCCCGCGTGGAATTCGGTTTCTGTTCCCGCTTCCCATGGGAACCCATACTAAGGATAAATAAAAAAAAAGCTATAGCATAATATATACTATTCTTTTATTTATTCGAATGAACATTATTACAGAATGTCTTCTTCTTGTTTATCTGCAGTAGGTTCATATTTGAAATCTTCACTGGATTAAGTACCTCTTCTTTTTTGATAGCGTTGAGTGACAACTATCTAAATAATCCTCTGAATTTTGTAGCTGAAACAATATAGTATTGTATCTCTAAGGATCGGTAGTGTTTTATCATCTGTACCATGGTAAGTGTTCCAATGAGCTATTTAAACTGATTCCACCCTCTCACTTCCTGTCGTAAACAACACGCGCAGGACTTAGGTACCATCCACATACGGTGCAGTCCATACCACCGCGAACCAGGCGGTTCGGTGATTTCTGCCTTTGTCGTAGCTTGGTTCACGCTTAACTGAAAACTGGAAACGCTTGGTGGAGTGCTTCTTTTGGGACTCACCCCAGCTTACTATCAGGCGGTGTGCAGTCAATCAGGTGGACTAAACATAAATATAAAAAAGGAGTTCCTATGGGTTTTCTTTTTCTTTTTTACCTTTCCACCCCATGATCAGATCCTGAGTACCATTCAACCTCATTCAACTGTGTTATCATCGGAGAGTTTTTATTATATAAACAAAACAAATGAGCCCAGCCTCGATAGGTTTATCTTAATTCAGTTAGTAGATTTTTTGATATAAAGAAATCGACTTCTGAGAAATATACAGAACATCTATATCTATCTTCTATATCTATACATATAATAAATCTGTAACTGATCAGTGTCTGTACATGGAAGATATATGAGAAAAAAAATTATTAGGGGACTTTATGAATGTAATAGATGCCAAAACAATGATTTTTAGAATTTTTGTCTGTTTGTCTGTTTGTCCGCAAATCTTTGTGCGCGCTAAAATCAAAAACTACTGGAGGGATTTTGATCAAATTTGGCAATCGTACCAAGTGTATATGTTATATATGTTGCCACATATTACTATAGGCTACTTTTTATACAAGCTGATACCCGCGGCTTCGCCCGCGCTTCGTTTTTAGGTCGTTTTTGGTCATATCTCCGGTTCTACTTAACCAATTACAACCAAACTGCTGACAGTCAACTGATCACAATCGGCTCATTAGAACATGCGATATAGTAAAAAAACGCGAAAATCGACGTCCACGCGGGCGGAGCCGCGGGCAACAGCTAGTAAATAATATGATCTGGATATTGTTGGCATCCGATGAACCGTACCAGTCGCATCTATCCATTTATTTTTTTTTTGATAGCGGTGTAGTTATTATTATATTATTATTATTATTATAAAAACCATTTCAAAAATGTTTGTAAATTTGTCTAAGAACTTTAACATAAAATGTAGATCTATATCGATAAAACTGTCATCCAATTTGACTACCTCACTAATTGAATAGCGAAGAATTTTACATAATTCTGAAAATTATATGTGCAATTCAAAACAAGCTTTATTGTAAAGTAGCAAAGGTTGATATTGGTTTAAATTATTATTGAATTTTAATTAAACGGAATTCAATAACATTTGTTAGAAAATCTACTATATCTGTACTCACCGGTGGTATGAAACACCTCCGTTCTTGATATTTCTTTTCCTACTATCATTTTTACATTGTAATATTGCACAATACACAATATTTGGTATAATTTATTATTAAAAGAAGCTGCCGCAAGACTACCATCTAAAATGTCATGTTAGACATGACTAAGCGTCAAAATTTTAATTTTTTACTATTATACGCATAGCTACGCGTACCAGTGGCACGCTTGCCACGCCCCCTTACCATTTCTACTTACTTCTCTTTTCTGTGGTTGTAGGTAATAAAGAGACCTACAACTTTTCATTTACACTTTTTTCACATAACCTCAAAATGTATGTGAAAAATTCAAATAATCAAGTTTTTGGTTTTTTATTTTTATCTTAAGCAAAACAAATTTGTTTTCCACGAAATTTGGTGAAAACTTAGCTTTTTATGTCCTACAGACACTGTATTTTTTTTTATTTGAAATACTCTTTTTTTCAGCTTATTTTGACTAAATATCGAAAAACCACCCTAATTTTCAATCGAAAATTCTCACGTCAAAATATCAGCTTTTTAAAAAAAGTCAGAGTTTTTTGTTCTCTGAAATCTCTTCTTTCTGATAATGTAAAAATACATATACATTGCTATGGTAAATTTTCTCAGAAAATGCAAAGAAGAAAAACTCGAATTCGAAATTAATATTTTTGTATTTAGTCATTTCCTGAGAAAATTTACCATAGCAATGTATATATATTTTTACATCATCAGAAAGAAGAGATTTCAAAGAACAAAAAATTTTTTGACTTTTTTTAAAAAGCTGATATTTTGACGTGAGAATTTTCGATTGAAAAATAGGGTGGTTTTTCGATATTTAGTCAAAATAAGCTGAAAAAAAAAAAAATTTCAAATAAAAAAAAATACAGTGTCTGTAGGACATAAAAAGCTAAGTTTTCACCGAATTTCGTGGAAAACAAATTTGTTTTGCTTAAGATAAAAATAAAAAACCAAAAACTTGATTATTTGAATTTTTCACATACATTTTGAGGTTATGTGAAAAAAGTGTAAATGAAAAGTTGTAGGTCTCTTTATTACCTACAACTTTGTCATTTAACTTTTTTCCATAGGACTTGTAGTTTTGCCGGAAATCGAGATAAACCGTTTTTACCCTTAAAACTTACACCCCTCCCCACTTCCCGACCTCAGATCACCCGTAATTTATTTTTCCTTTCATTTTTGTTATATTCTGATCCTTTTCCAACAGGTTTCATCCTACTATAAATTTATTTTGTCTCAAAGACTATCGGCACTGGTCTAATATATACGCGACTGACGTATAACCTCTACTCTACACCACATCTGACGGTTATTTCTCAGTTGAAAATGACCTCAGGAATCACCATATAAAGTTTCACGTGGCAAATGATTGCTCGGAGCGTAATTTTTTTTGACAACTTTACCATGGTGTCACCTTCGACTCTTCCGCGGGTGCGGGTTCTGACGGTCAATTCTGGTATGTATCAATAAAGATCTATTATCGTGGAGAATATCAACTCGCTATCGCTTGCCAAAAAAAATTAACGCTACCACCCGTACTATAATATTATGAAGCTGAATTACAATTTAATCTAATTTATTTATATTCAGTCCGTCAATTGACTTAACCCCGCTGGATGGTAAGAAGCTAGGGTAAAGTCCAGAGGGTACGGGCCGCCATTCTAGACACCATTCGTCCCATAACGGCGGTCCCTACCTTAACGGCTAAACAGATGCCTTTTCACGCCCCGCTTAAAGAACCCGGGGATTGTGGGAAGAAGGAAACACGTGTGCGGGAAGTGCATTCCAGTTTTTCAATACGAGTCACAGATAATGTCATGTACAGCATAGATAAGGGAACTGATGCTGGGCAGTGTTGCCACTATAGAAAAAAAATATTAAGGAGATGTTTCACAAATTTATGGACCTTGGGCCCGATAATTGCACACTACTTAGAAAAATAGCTAGGCAATGTAGTTTTCATATTTCACTATTCAATTCTTATAATATTGCCTCGTATTATGGGCGGAATCCAACTAAATAAACACTTTCTTGCAACACAACAAACATGGCGGCTAAAACTATAAAAAATTACTCATATTTTATTAATTTATGCCCTTGAATTTCGGAGGCGAATAAATATAATTGTATTTTTGCCAATAACTGGTACTTATTATTTCTCTTTTTTTCTGTATTGTGTACAATTAGGGGGCCCAAAATGAAACATCTCCTTTGTTAGATTTTTCCTTTTAATTTTTGTTTAATTTTTTTAATTGCTTTATATTTTGCAAAACGTGTTTATTTTTTTGTAATTTACTCAAATGTACTATTTTGTGTGCTGCAGTAAACAAAATAAATGTAATTTTCTTTCTTTCTTCTTACTTTTTAATCGTGCGTTTGGTTGAACGCGTCAATATCAGGAACAACTGGTCTGAATTGAAAAATTACTTTGAGTTGAATAGCTCATTTAGTGACTCACCTTGAGAGCGTTTTCGTTGTTAGTAGTAACGTTGACCCAGCCCTTGATCTTTGTCACAGCCGTCACGTTATCAATATGACAGTAGCCATCCTGAAACAAAGCACATATATATCAGCTCCGTTTAGTTTTCGACAGTTAAATCATTAAAGTTGAACAAAATAATCTATTATTAAATTAAAATATTTCGATAAATTGAAAGTTATAATATACTAGCTGTTGCACGCGGCTCCGCCCGCGTGGATGTCGAAATCCGTTTCAAAAACTATCCTATCTCTCAAGTTGGATCGAACTGCACATGGTGTGCGAATTTTATTATAATCGGTTAAGTGGTTTAGGAGTCCATTGAGAACAAACATTGTGACACGAGATTTATATATATTAAGATACATAGATAAGTTAAAATTCTGCGATGGTAGCTGAATGGATAACGACGCGGCCTCTACTCAGAGGTATCGAGTTCGAATTCGGCCGAATAGCACCGATGTGAATTTCACTTTGTGGAATTTATATGTGCTAATCACATGATTTACCATCTGCTGACGGTGAAGGAAAACATCGTGAGGAAATCCACATGTCCTAGAAGAAATTCTAAGGACATGTCCGATCCACCATTAGGCCAGCGTGTGTGGATTAAGGTCTAAACCCTCTCAGCTCTCTCGATAGAGGAGACGAGACCCGTGCCCAACAGTGGGACATAAATGGGTATATAAATATATAAGTAAAATTAAAAAAAAATATCTCACCTGTCCCAAATAGCCTCCATAGTCTTCCTCGGTGGGGAGGCCATGCTTCTGGATCCATTGGTACGCCCTGAAGTCCTCGCCCCCATCACACCCATTGTTACCATAGCTGTAAGCCGACAAAATATTAGTAGGATATAGACTTCACATGACTTCACCTCGCCTGATGGTAAGCTACAGGCTCAGGACCGCCCCGGTAATTAAGATCCGAGACGGCGTGCGGTTTTAGTCGGTTCGATCCCGACATAACCACCCCCAATGGCCGACGGGAGTGGTATCCATGGGGATTTCCGCACGATAAAAAAAAGGGGGGACCCACTACATATACCAATAGTGCTACAGTGGTGGCCCTCAGCTTGACGGCCTCATCAAATGCTTTTTCACACCCCGCTTAAAGGACTCGGAACTATAGGAGGAAGGAAACACATGTGCTGGTAAAGAATTCCAAGTGTTTATGGTGCGGCAAATAAAAGAGGCACCGAACCGCTTGGTTCTTGATTGTATTGTGTGAAACTTACCCCCAAGAGCAGTCGACGAGGGCTTGTTGGCTGAGGCGTACAAGATGGTTGCCGTTCTGCAAGAACAGGGCTCCTTCCACGGCGCCGGTGGTGCCGAAAGACCAGCAGGATCCACATACAGACTGGTCTGTTAACAATATATGGTAGGTAAATTTTTTGCATTGATATTTTTTACAAGCTTT
Source organism: Lithosia quadra (assembly GCA_963576445.1). Taxonomy (NCBI): domain Eukaryota; kingdom Metazoa; phylum Arthropoda; class Insecta; order Lepidoptera; family Erebidae; genus Lithosia; species Lithosia quadra. The sequence continues at coordinate 9,534,501 of OY754896.1, forward strand.
ATTTTAAATTGCTCTGTTGTTTGTTAATTTGTCAGTTTGTCACATTGTCAGTTTGTCTGTTTGTTAATTTGTCGGTTTGGCAGTTTGTCACATTATCAGTTTGTTAATTTGTCAGTTGTTTAATTTGGCACATTGTCAGTTTGTCAATTTGTCAGATTATCAATTTGTCAGTTGTCAGTTTTTCATTTTGTCAGATTGTTGGTTTGTTATTGTGGGTCAAATTTGGACGCTCAATTAAAACCACTTCTTGACGTCAGATTGGGCTCTCATATTTCGTATATTGCATATCTTCGGTGACAATTCGATAATATGGTACTATGATGCTGTTGTCCATAGGAACTTCTGAACTAAACAAGATAAACCAATCGAGTTTAAGCTCATTTGTTTTGTCTTATCAAGTACTCTTGATGCTAAGTGATATCTCTGGTCTGAAGATGGCGAGTATGGCGACAGTGGTCGTAGGAACTTCTGAATAAAACAAGATCGGCCGGACATGTTTGGGCTCATTTGATTTGTCTGGTTATGCACTTACTAGACAGCTTGTTTATAAGTCTTTTAAAATTAATAACTTATTGAGAGTGCAGTAGTACTTTTGACGTTGACCGTACCTTTGACTGGTGTAACAGCACCGAACAGTCTCCAATCGAACTCCGAAGGCACCTTATCACTTTCAGACTTCACTAACTTATCGCTGTATGGGAACGGAAGGCCTGCGAACAAATTAAAAAAGAATGTTAACAACTATAGTGTGGTGCGCTCGATGGTGACTGTTGTAAGCACCTTACACTTTTAAACAATTAAACTATAATAACTCTATATCTATACTAATATTATAAAGAGGAAAGATTTGTACCTATTTTTGTATGTTTGTATGTTTGTAATGAATAGGCTCAAAAAGTACTGGGCCGATTTAAAAAAAAATTTCACCAATAGAATGCTACATTCTTCCAATTTGACATAGGCTACATTTCATTTTGAAAAAAATTAGGGATCCTTGGAAAAACTGGAATTGACACCCGGGCGAAGCCGGGTCCCGGGTCGCTAGTAATAAATATTCTACGATATTCTACACAGTGCTTAGCGCAGTGTAGGATCTACCCAAAGTAAGCAAAATGGGGACAACGTGCCTCTCAAGCCTGTGAGGGTCGAAGATTAGCCCTGTGTCAGCCTGGCTGCGAGGGCAATGCCTCTTGGGTCACCTTACACCCCAGCCCGAGACGGCGTGCGGTTTTAGTCGGTTCGATGCCGATAAAACCACCCCCGATGGCCAACGGGAGCGGCATTCGTCAACATCATGCTGAGCTGTGTCCCTTTGGCACTCTCTGTAACTATTTCAATATTGTATATGTGTGCGAGTAACTTAAGAGTGTCAATAAACGGTTTTCTTTCTTTCTTTCTTGTTTTCACTCGATTATGATTGTTACTCTACTTGAAAAATAAGGTTGAAACATGTGCGACACAATGAGGGTGTTAGGTTTTTTATTTTCGTTACGGAATTTCTTGCTTCGGTCGCCACACTCAAAGCCTGCGACAAAAGCTATACAATAGCTTAAAAAAAAAAACAAAAAAAGGCCATACCAGCGTTGGGGCCGGAGTACCGCCTGCCCCGGAGCGCTGCCAGCTCCTCATCAGTCCGGTCAGCGAGATGGTTGACAGCCGTCCTGAAGCTGCGGCGGGCGCGGTTGTGCGAGTATATGAACCTAAGAACACCCAACACTTTATTTATTTAAATGTTTTGATAGTATAGCTTCAACAATTCTTATGAGAATCCCTCCACTGAGCTCTGGCTACCCTACTTACCGGCGGGAACACAACACGATGGTTATTATGGCCACGGTGTTCTGTAGGGCGGAGGTACTACCCCAGTCGGACTGCTCAGTTCGGACGGGAGATACCGTCGTGTCCTATCTCCATAAAACTGGCGATCGTCGTCTATTTTTGGCGCTGACTGTCCTGCCTATCCTACTTACCTACCATCAGTGAATGCTACTTTGCTTGCTTAGTCTTAATATATATAAATCTCGTGTCACAATGTTTGTCCTCAATGGACTCCTAAACCACTTAACCGATTATAATGAAATTCGCACACCATGTGCAGTTCGATCCAACTTGAGAGATAGGATAGTTTTTGAAACGGATTTCGACATCCACGCGGGCGGAGCCGCGGGCAACAGCTAGTAGTATATAAAACATAATTACCTAAGATTCTGTCTAAATATGTTCAATCTCTTTTCGTGTTCCACTTCGCTGACGTAGTTTTTGTTGTGCTTTGTCTTGAATCTGTAAAAAAAAAAATTAACTAATTTCTCGAATAATACCGAGGCGGGCGGCGCGTAAAAACGCACCTCCTCCCCCTTCTCCGGGCCATGACAGGTACACCGTGGTACCCAAATCCGAGGGGGCCATCCCAAAGCCGGGGTGCGAGGGAAATGCTCTATGGGCCACCTTACACCCCGGCGTTAAAAGACCTTAGACGGCGTGCGGTTTTAGTCGACACTATTGGAGACAGGGGTGTTATCCGTGGGGATTTCCGCACGACAAAAAATGGGGGTGAATATATTACCTGTTGAACTCATGGTGTACATGGTCATCTCTAGCGGGGTGAACGAACTCCATCATGGGGTTGAATGTGGCGTAATGGCGGTTGCCGGGGCCGGGGAATGATGAACACTTGTTGACTGAAAAAAAAATATAAACATGAAGCTAGAATTGAGTATACGTACAAGTCGGCACGCACACACTCGCACACTAGTCAGCCACTACGCGGTAAACGTAACTTGATTCAGTCAGTATAACCCCAGGCGCACACTGGGCGACAGGCGATAGCTGTCGCTCGGCGTCTAGACGCGACGACAGGCTGCGGCCGACAATTTCATATATTTTGTTCTAAGATTCGCACACTTGGCGTCAGAGACGCCAGAGACTTACTATCATCGTGCCTTGGAGACGACGTTAAGTCGTCGGTCCCGGTTGCCATACAAACATCTATGGCAGTAGTTACGGGTAGTTGGAGCCCTAAAAAGTCCAACAACAACGGTCTAGCTGCAATGCTTCGATATCGCCTAATGTCACCATTGGGTTGTGAAGGTCAGATGGCAGTCGCTTCACGGAAAATATCGAGGTCCAGCCAAATCCGCAGTTATGACCGATAAAGCGGACCCCAGACTCCGAGGTGAAAGCTTTGGATACGACTGGGATTAACACTAGGTTGAAGAAGTTGAAGAAGCTATACTTACTATCATCGATGTTGAAAACGGCTGGATCGATATCTTCGACGTCGTAATCCGAGTACTCGATATAGTAATGGTCGTAGTGGGACCCGAAGAGAGAGTTGTAACCTTTCATCTCGTATCTAAGAAAAAATAGAATATATTAGTGAGAGTATTTTTGAGTTTGAGTAAATATTTGGTAGATGATGAAAAGGAGGTAGGACACGACGGTATCTCCCGTCCGAAATGAGCTTTCCGACTGGGGTAGTACCTCCGCCCTACAGAACACCGCGCCCATAATAACCATCGTGTTGTGTTCCCGCCGGTAAGTACGGTAGCTCACTATACCCTCCACCCACCTCTTCCTAGCCACCCCGCAACTCCCCAGCCCTCCCCTTTCCTTCAGGGTAGACAGCGCGTGTGTGACACCCTTAGTGTTGCACACGTTCATAGGCCACGGTGACTGCTTCCCATCGGGTGGGCCGTGTGCTTGTCTGCCACCTACGTAGTATAAATAAAAGTGATTTTTCATCGGAAAAGGTGAACATCCAGGACGGAACTTGAACCCGCAACGAGTTCCTTACAGGATTTTTAAATAGATACATGTTTCCGTAGCTCGAATAAATTACGGTAGATGGCTCCACCAGCGCCATAAGCAGTAGAATATATCGGAGAAGCGGACGGGCTAAGGCTGTGACGATAATGGTGACTTACTTGACAGGTATAGGTATAGATTCCCCTCTCAAAGACTTCTTGTACTTGATCCACATGGTATATTTGTTGATTTTATTGCCTATGGTCTGCACCATCTGCCATTTTGATGTGTCTGAATCTTCCATGGTTTCTGTGCCTAAATTAAAAAACTAAATTAGATTTAACTCGCAACTAGACTTTGAAACGATTAGAAAATACTTGGATAAGAGTAGAATAGACTAGACTACACTAGACTAGACCAGACCAAACTAGACTACATTACACTAGACTACATTATACTAGATTAGACTACACTATACTAGATTCGACTACACTCGACTAGATTAGACTACACTAGACTAGACCAGACTATGAAAGTGACTATGATTCACACTATGAAGGTTAAGTAATATTGGAATAATATTGCTTTAAGAGTTTGTGGTGAGGCCCGTGTTAGATAATAATTATTACAAATCTCAAAATGAAGCCCTTTTGGGGCACAGCAAATTCTTAATCTTATAAAATTACATACTTATAAAAATTTCATTCCTATATCACAGTTAACAGGTGTTATTTTGTAATTCCTATTAATAAATATAGTGATGGAACTACACTTCGCTATTCGCCTTTATTCACGTGTATAAATCGTAGTGAGGAGAGCTTATTCGTGTATATTTACTTTATTCGCACGAATATTCGCCTTGGTCACTATGACGAATTGTGGAGGGTTTAGTTATCTATAAGAATTTCCTGGAATACAATATAAATTACTCACCGATAAACTTAAAATCGGTCAGATCTGGTAGCGCAGTTTGAATTTCCACCGCGCTGTCCGCCGAACCGTTCACTTGCAAACATGTCTGCTGATTCAAAACCGTCTCAGTAGTTACTGGGGCGATCTGGAGGAAACAAGCAAAAAAATAATTTAAATAGGTACCTAGTATTCTACTAGGTGGTACAATTTGATGGCACAAATTTGCCTCAAATTGGGCCGGGTAGGCATCACCGTGCACTTTGCGAAAAACCCTCCATAGTAATCCAACCTCGATTGGATTGCGTTCGGAGTTGAGCAGTCTTGGTCAGACTTAAAAATTTTTTTTTTATACTACGTAGGTGGCAGACAAGCTCACGGCCCACCTGATGGGAAGCGGTCACCGTGGCCTATGAACGTGTGTAACACTAAGGATGTCACACACGCGCTGCCTACCCTGAAGGGAAAGGGGGAGAGCTGGGAAGGGGTGGGGATGCTAGGAAGGGGAGGGAGAGGAGGGGTACAGTGAGCTCTGGCTACTCTACTTACCGGCGGGAACACATCTCTTCTTCTTCTTACGCATATTTGATCACAATCGGTTGAGTGAACCTGAGATATAGTTAAAAACCGCGAAAATCAACATCCACGCGGGGGCGGCCATAGGCTATTTTTAACAAACACTCACCTTTATAGAAGTACCATAGGGTTTGTAGGCTGCAGAAGAAATCTGATACGTCTTGACCATTGCGCCATAGTAATCGATGCGGGACTTACCCGCATTGCTGTCAAACCTAAAAGAAAGAGAAAAAAAAATTATTTTTCTTTTTATTTATGTACCCGTGACTGGCATAGGGGCTTTTGGTCTAAATGCTCTATTCAACTAATTGCACTAAGGACCTGAAGTCGTGGTCCAAGTCCATCTATTTCCAAAAAGTAGGTCTTCTGATCAAGAGGTCTGGAATTTGAACATTTTTTTATCGTGCGGAGCCTATAATGTTAACCAGACTATAATCATCTCTGTACCAAATTACAGTCAGAATCATTCAGACAGATTCATTTTGTGTGAAATAGTAACAAACATACATCCCTGCAGTGGTTTTCCCTGGCGGATACAATATGGGGTTATTCAAGAAGTATTAGAAGGTTATTGCAGGGTCAGCAGCGCGAGTGTGACGCCTCTAGTGTTGTACACGTCCATAGGCCACGGTGACCGCTTCCCATCAAGTGGGCCGTGTGCTTGTCTGCCACCTAAGTCGTATAAAAAAACATCCGGACATACATTCTTACAAACTTTCGCGTTTATAATATTACAATAAGTAAGTAAGATATAGTTCACGGCATCTAACTTGGCAAGATTTTGGAGTAGTGTGAGCCCCACTACTCCAAAACCTTGCCAAGTTAAATGCTGTACACTATACTTGTTTGTGGCAAAATGCGTCGCATATAAACGAGTGTAGTGTACGGCATTTAACTTGGCAAGGTTTTGGAGTAGTGAGGCCCACACTACTCCAAAATCTTGCCAACTTAGATGCCGTGAACTATATGATTCTTTTACGAAAATTGGCCCATATACATGGAAAGTGAGATTGGAACATATCGACCAAGATTGAAACGCAAACAGCTATTTGTTTATTAAAATGATAACGGTCTCGTATTGACCTGCCGATAAAAGTTCAACGTACAACGACACTACCAGCCTTTTTGTCATTGTGCTATTTATTTACGACTTAACGGCTTACGATAATTTCTCATTATGAATACATTAAGTATGTGCGGAGATTTAGAATTGTACCTTTAAGTATTCATACATACGCACAAGTAAATGTAATAGGTATTTGAAGTAATAAAATAAAAATACCATAATAATAATTATCGTGTTTTTTGCATGGTATTTTTTTAAATTCCACGAATATTTACATAATTTACGTTATTGTATCGATAACGGTGTACAAGTTATTTATTGAATGAATTTTTTGAATGAAATTTTTAAGCAATTGTATGCTATTTCCAATGATTTTCTGATCGGAAAGAATATATATGTAATAATAAACAAAATCAAAGTTATTTATTGTTTATTATTACATACCTACATACATTATACATACATATACTCACGCCTTTTTCCCTCCGGGGTAGGCAGAGACAACAGTCCAGCCGCTTCTGCTTCTGTCCTAATATACTATGCGATTCACGTAAGTTGATAACTGTCAGAATGACATTTTGATTCCCGTTGCTTACTTCATTGCATAAAGTAAGGTCAGCAAATACATTTTTTTACATCACTATTCCATCTGAGATAAGTACATACAATGATAATTACGAAATAAACTATCGGTTCTTTTTTATATATATTTATTTTTAATCGGGCGGTAACACTTCGATGCTGCTTATTTCATCGTTTGCACTGTTATCGGAGCCGCACGAACAATTTCACGTGCTCGTAAATGTACCACTGTGCCTTCCCTACTCATTTTAAGCAAATTTAACTGTACCTAACAAAATAAACTTATCAAAACAATAACAAAAGTCTATAACAAACACAATGTAACAACAAAAGTCAACAAGGACGCAACAAAATGGAGAAAAATCGGAAATATATATCAATAGCTTTGGAAGCGTAGCTAGCGGCACACTATGACACCAATCAATTATGAACTATTATTATAAACGATTACTAAGAAAATATGTTACGTATTTAAGAAAAGAAAATAAAAATTAAGTCGTTGTTACCATTACAGGTATGAACCTATCCGACGCGCCGTGAAAATTTTGTTGCTAGCTGTACAATTTTGACGAGTACGGAATGAAGTTGGTGTCAACGCGATTATCTTCTTACTTGAATCGCATAGTACTTCGCGCGCTTACTCTACTTTCATTAAACCTATTATGCAAGCCTACCGGTTTCGAGTGCCTTTGACATTAATTTAATGGCATAATGACAGTAGAGGATGGGCGTGAAGTATGTCAGTGCAGAGGCAGTGGCGGCCTGTTGTCTCTGCCTACCCTAGAGGGAAAAAGGCCTGAGCTTATGTATGTATATATATAAACGCCAAAATAACTTTAGCACTTAGGGTGGACAAAGATGTTTAGCCGGGGTGTGAGGGACACATTTTGGTTACACCCTGGTCTGAAGACCCGAGATGGTGTGCGGTTTTAGTCACCCCGAGTTCGACATAACCACCACCGATGGCCAACGGGGGTGGTATCCGTGGGATTCCCGCACGATTAAAAAGAATTGGCGCAAGAGGAAACATTGTGGTCTCTGTCTACCCCAATTAGAAAAAAACTTCATAATATATATGTAATGGGTACTCCAGAAGCTGTTAACAATATCGTTAATGTAAACAGCTGTGTAAGTTAAATTGATGTCTTTGTTAAAAAACAAGAAATTCGATGATTAATTCAGGCCAAAATGTCATTTACCCGAATAATGTTTATATAACTGGTGTGCATTAAATGTAGACTACAAATTGTTTAAACAAATAATAATTACAGGTCAAAATGTCATTTACCCGAATAATGTTTATATAACTGGTGTGCATTAAATGTAGACTACAAATTGTTTAAACAAATAATAATTACAGGTCAAAATGTCATTTACCCGAATAATGTTTATATAACTGGTGTGCATTAAATGTAGACTACAAATTGTTTAAACAAATAATAATTACAGGTCAAAATGTCATTTACCCGAATAATGTTTATATAACTGGTGTGCATTAAATGTAGACTACAAATTGTTTAAACAAATAATAATTATTATTAAAAGGAAAGTTACGAAACGAGCGGATGTCGTTGTTTAGACACGGTAGGTAGGTAAGTCTGCTAATTGACGGACGAAGCTAAGAGTTGCTCCCATAAAAGCAAAATGCAGATGTAAAAGAGGTTCTTGGACTCCAGAGTGCTACTTTTGGAAGCAACCGGAATATACAGATGCCGGCCGGCACGTAAATTGGCCAGACGCGTCATATGCGCAAAGGTCGATTTTTAGATCCCCTTTGAGGTATGAGCGGGTCGCGGAAGACGGGGTTGCGTCGTATATTGGTCAGTCACTTGACGGACCAATCATATGTCTCCGAGAGACGTCTTGTACCGAATCATCGTTCCGATCGTTCGTACTTTGAATCATTTGATTGGCTCAAAGTGCACGATGCGCGAACTTACCCCCACTACTCCAAAACCTGGCCAAGTTATGTGCCATCTGTACTATCAATAACTAAAGTTAAGTGTTTTGGCGCCAACGCGGAAGTCACATCGGGGCACGGTGGATTTTTACACATACTAACATCTTCGACAACGTGCCCAAGTTTGGGAAAGTGGTATATTACCGTGAATTGTGCTTTTCAACGTTGATTCCAAAACTCCATAGAAGCCTCTAGTAAAGTCTCCACTATTTTACTGGGGCAAGACTATGAAGGAAGGCTGACTTGACTATTGACTATGAAGACCTTGACTGTGACTTAATGACGAAAACGCTGCATAATACATTTAATAAGCAAATTATAATACTTGTTTGTGGCAAATTGCGAAGCAAAGAAGCCATCAAAAAAAACTATTTATTTATTTATTCCACTTAAGTGGCAGGGCCCACCTGATGGCAAGCGGTCACCGTGGCCCATGGACGTGTGCACTGTGCACCACCATAGGCGTCACACTCGCGCTGCCGACCCTATAAATAACTTCTAAAGCCCTTCTTGAAGAACCCCATATTGTAGACGCTAGGGAAATCACAGCAGTGATGGAGGTAGGACACGACGGTATGTCCCGTCCGAAATGAGCTGTGCGACTGGGGAAGTACCTCCGCCCTACAGAAGACCCCGGCCATAATAACCATCGTGCTGTGTTCCTGGCGCGGCGGTAAGTAGGGTAGCCAGAGCTCACTGTACCCCTCCTCCTCCCCGCGCCTTCCTAGCCTCCCCACTCTTTCCTACCCCCGCCCTTTCCCTTCAGGGTCGGCTCGGCAGCGCGTGACTAACGCCCTTGGTGTTGCACACGTCCATAGGCCACGGTGACTGCTTCCTATCAGGTGGGCCGTGTGCTTGTCTGCCACCTAAGTGGTATAAAAAAGGGAGATAATTCCACAACCGGCGCGTGCATGGAATGAAATAATTCCGCTCTTACCTCAAATCCAACTAAAGTTTTGTTCATAAGATTGAAATATAATTAGAAAGTTTTTTTAACTGAAACTCAATTTACTTGAAAATAATATTAATAGTGTCGGCACTAATTGCGAATTGTCTGCAAAATGGTATTAATTAAAGTAAGTACAGTATGAAATAGAAATTCTTATATAATATTATGAATCAGTAGTCAATGAAGTTTCGGACTCCAAAACTATTACTTGAAGTTTGATGAACTACTAATACTCGCTAAAGTACATCCGTGGCGCGGCGGTAGAGCGCTCGACTACTACGTCTGAGGTCGCGGGTTCGATTCCCGCTCAGTTCAATACAAATATTTGTATGCATGACTAGAGATGTCTGTTTGCATTGATCCAACCCCTACCGGGCGTTTAATGTTGAACTTCATGCTTTTTACTTCAAAACGTAAGCACTAATCGCTCTACCCTTATTTGCCTTCTTAGGGCTGAAATTTTGAAAAACGCCGATACACCATTTATTTCTAACCAAAAACCGTTATATAAATTTTCATGCTTATATCTTGAAAATTGACAAACTTCCCATATAAACTTTCAACCCGTATTTCACCCTCTAAGGGGTGAAATTTTGAAAAACGCTGATACACGTGTTCATTTATTTCTAATCAGAAGTAGGTGTATGAAATTTCATGCGTCTAACTTTGAAAATGACGGACTTCCATACAAAAGTTCATCGCTTATTTTGCCACCTTAGAAATGAAATTTCCAAAACCTTTTTTATTAGTGGATGCCTAGGTACAACATAAAAAGCATCAACTACCAAAATTGCAAGTTTGTAGGTCCAGCGGTTTAGGCTCTGCGTTGATGAATCAGTTAGTCTGTCAGTCAGTCAGTCAGTCATTAGATAGATTAGAATCGAGACCTAGGGCATTATTCTGTTTGACATCGAGTTCTAATCACAGTCGAAACGTGAGGCGTCTGTCGATTCCAATAGGTTAACATTGAGGAAAGAACCGGTGTACGATTTCTCAACAGAATAACTGGCCTAGACGGTTCTTGCTGCCCTAGTAGCTACTTGTCAGAATCACATGAACAAAAGTGTTTTCATAAACAATGGGTACATAACAACTACATAAGTTGGTATGCACTACACCGATGTCACTCATTCTCAGGTAACGACCATTCGTGGATTTGTCATCGCGTCGGTTTCCTTGTACACACAGCGGCAAAAGTCTATGATGATTGCACACATTTTAAACTTAAAAATTCACATGAAAGTGGTTTTTTTATACCATTTAGGTGGCAGACAAGCACACTGCCCACCTGGGCCTCGTTTCTGCTTAAGACAAACCGCTGTAATACCACTGACACTCTAAAAATGCTATTTAATTGTAGACTTTACCGTTATACAGTTAAAGTCTAAAATCAAATGAAAAGAATTCATTTAACTTTTTCATTCGTTCTACAAAATATCATTTGACTTTAGACTTTAACCTGATAACAATAAAGTCTACAATTAAATGGCAGTTTTTGGAGTGTCAGTGGTAAATCAGTGGTTTGTCTTTAGCAGAATCGAGGCTCTGATGGGAAGCGGTCACCGTGGCCTACGGACGCGTGCAACACCAGGAGCATCACACTCGCGCTGTCGACCCCGCAAAAACCTTCTAATGCCCTTCTTGAAGAACCCCATATTGTAGTCGCTAAGGAAAACCACGTATGAGGTTCATTATATTGTAATCAAAGGTAGGTAACCAACTAAGTAATTAAACATAATTTTCATTAAGCACCATAAGTTACTTTGCTCAAAATTAATGTTCAAAATCTGATAATGATCATATCCCTTTTAGCCTGACTGTACTGTCTCATGCAAAGTTTTACTGGTATTGACTTGCAAACAACTTGACAAGGTATGCTAGCTGCGCAGAAATCGTTTTTTCATACAACTTAGGTGGCAGATAAGCACATGGTCCACGTGATGGGAAGCGGTCACCGTGGCCTATGGATGTGTGCAACACCAGGGGCGTCACACTCGCGATGCCGACCCTGAAGGCAAAGGGCGGGAGTAGGAAAGGGTGGGGACGCTAGGAAGGGGCGGTGAGGAGGGGGGGCACAGTGAGCTCTGGCTACCCTACTTACCGCCACGCCGGGAACACAACATGATGGTTAGGAGGGGGGAGGGGGTTTGGTTCTAAATATTGCTGTTGTTGAGATTAAGCTCACTAAGAGTCCACCAATAAACGAATAACACCCATAATATAATAACAACCTACATAAGTACGTTATTATTATTTACTATTATTATTATGTACCTATTATCAATTTAACATTATGAGGAAATTCCTAATAATGTCCATTGTTATAATCTATTAATCAATATTTCCTGTTAATATATGTGTACCTATTTAGCTAAGTCTACAACTGCAGCTGTACATTCAAGCAACTTCCTACTAGTACACTCGAGAGCAATGAATCCGGGTCACTTAAAGAATCCTAAAAATCTCGGAAACTAAAAATGCTAGGTTAATGCAATAAATTGTATTTAATAGACAATGTAATACTCCTTAAATGAAGGTATTAAAACTTCTTAGTTATTGTAAAGTTATATCATAAAAAAATCAAATTTGAAAAAGGGCCACTTTCGAAGATGGAACTACGAAATTACAGCATTTGGTTTTGCTTTTGTTTGTAATCTGTCATTTATGTGGGTACATAAACCATGTTGATAGTGCTCTATATTCATTATTCAAGCTGAAATTATGTCGCTTACGCCTGAAGAATGCACCAGAATACTTACAATGCTGGAAACCGGCCGGAGTCAGCGCGATACAGCCAGGACTGTCGGTGTGTCGCTGTCAACAGTACAAAGAGTTCTCCGACGTTACGAAGAAACTGGTTCTAACCTACGCAGACCAGGAACGGGCAGAACCAGGTGTACCACAGCACGAGAAGACCGATACTTGGTGAACACCATGCTTCGAAATCGCTTTCTCACAGGAACTGAACTCACCAATCAGTTTCGACGCCTCGGAGGAAGTAACCCAAGTGCATGGACAGTAAGACGTCGGCTTGCTGAATCTAACTTAAAACCCCTTAGACCTGCAAACGGCCCTAAACTGGAGCGTGGGCATCGTATTTCGAGACTAAGATATGCCCAGAGCCACGTAAATTGGAGTATTGAAGATTGGTCAAAAGTTATGTTCTCCGACGAATCAAAATGTATGCTCTACAAGCACGATGGAAGACACAGAGTGTATCGAAGACCAGGGGAAAGATTCAAGCAAGCATGCATCGAAGAAAAAGTAGCCTACGGTGGTGGGTCTGTACTTGTGTGGGCCGGAATTTCTTCTGAAAGTCGCACAGAGCTGGTGATCATAGAAAACGGCTCTTTAACTAGCGTAAGATATGTGGAAGAAATCCTCAATGATCACGTTGGTCCATTTATGGTCAATTTAGGTGAGGATGCTATATTTATGCATGACAATGCCCGACCTCATACAGGTAGGATTGTGAATGACTACCTTCAAGAGATGAACATTACTCGTATGGAGTGGCCAGCGCGCAGCCCGGATATCAACCCGATCGAGCATGCTTGGGACGAGCTAGGCAGATGCGTAAAACAACGAAACCCTCCCCCAATCACGCTTCGTGAGCTCAAAATTGCTCTCACAGAGGAATGGGAGAATATTCCCCAAAATCGTATAAGGAACTTGGTGTACAGCATGCCAAACCGCGTAAACGCAGTAATGGAAGCACGAGGAGGCAATAAGAAGTATTAAAATTCAAGAAAATCGTAATAAAGTTCAAAAATTTCATGTTTCCTATTTTTGTTTTAAGGAGAGATCAGCAGTTTTTTTCTTTATGTAATTTTGTGTTAATAAAATGTATGGTGACTCATATTTTTTTTACTTTCATTTAAGGAGTATTACATTGTCTATTTAAATACAATTTATTGCATTAACCTATCATTTTTAGTTTCCGAGATTTTTAACATTCTTTAAGTGACCCGGATTCATTGCTCTCGAGTGTATTATAAACGCGAACGTTAATGAGTATAAAATATGTTTGTTACTATTTCACACGAAAACGGCTACATAGATCTAGTTGAAATTTGGTACAATTACAATTTCAATTTCAATTTCTTTATTTTTCAAAATAGTGCAACGTAATTACATCTTTTTGACATCAAAAACTCCTTACTTAATACTAAGTTTACCACCGCTTCCTAGGCGCTAGTGGAGAAGAAACGGCGCAACAAACTCCACTGCTGCATTTTGAGACGTCAGGTTATACATAAATATCTTAAGACTAAATATGGACGAATGTACATTTTTGTCTCGTGTCAATATAAATAAAGGTATATAAAAAAAGATAGGTATAATAAATTTTAACCCAACAAGGATAGATTATAGTCTGGGATAATCTATTATTCCTACTTTTTATCTCTGGAACGGGTACCCATGGGCGCATTATGCGTCTTGGGGCGATGAAGTAAAAAAATATAACTCACCATGCATAGAACGGTTCCTTCAGCTCCGCATAAGGAATATTGAGCAATCCCTTCACAGTATATACGGAATTCCATACTGGCGTTGCGGCTAAAAACAGAAATTGTATAAGTATAGGTACACTAGAGGGGCAATGGGTACAAATAACAAAGTGATATAGGGTACAAAATGACATAGGGTACACATGAAATGTAATAATATATCACACATAAAACGTCATAATATGGTACAAATAAAATGAAATAATATGGACACATAAAATGACATAATATATGGTACACATAAAATGACATAATATGGTACACATAAAATGACATAATATATGGAAAACATAAAATGACATAATATGGAAGGTACACATAAAATGGCATGGAGTGTTCACAACAAAGCCTTTTAGTTCAGAAATAATACCTCCTTTTTTGAAGTCAGTTCAAAATAGTAAGTGTCAAAGACAATTGTAGAAAGTTGTACTATTCAATAATAATTTAAGAATAAAGCTTGCAATAATAATCATAGCATAATAATATAAAAGTTATTAGTAACACATTATATTGTGCATCATTTGAATATAGATTCTAATTTGCATAATGCCAAACTTATTTAATAGGTCATGTTTTGTTTTTAATACTCGGTTTATTTTTTAAACCTAACAACCTGTTAGAGATAAGAGGCTGAATGTGAATGCCCTTAGTAAAACACTTTAAATACAGAGATTCAATTTATGGTAGGTATTCATTAGTAGATAATATAATATGCAAATTTAAAAATAATATAAAAATATGAAGTATCTAGCTTAATTTGTGTTTTGACTTTTGACATAATTGCAATTTTTATAATGCAAAAAACATGCTAATATAACAATTTGGTAATCAAAACAATTGCAAAGGTTTTGGTCTAAGTGATAATTAGAGCATACCTAATTATATTGACATTATTATGGCATTATATTATCAGTGCTTCATAATTTAAATCAGTGATAACATTACAATAGTATTTAGTAATGCCGGTGGGTATTCATACATTTTTCACAATCAATGTTTTAGGCCATAAAATTGTAGGTAAGTTAATATAATAAAATAATTTCCTATGCAAGTTTAGTAAATAATTAAATTTGTTTAAATTTTGTATATAAGGGGTACATAGGTACCTACTAACAAAAATATTCAAGTTTGTCATGTTCCTAATTTAAAACATCTACAATAACCTTTTTTTTTTTTTCATTTTCTATTTGTATGGGTATACCACCAGTCAGTTAATTTAAGCTAAACAGATTTGTTGATTCATAATCTAACACACAAAGAGGATTCAAGTAAATATGAATAGCACTAGATTGCTATAACAAAAACACTTAGGTAGCAACATACTAGTTTTTGCTACAGGACAATTTAATTGGGATCACAAAAAATTATTGCAATTTTTATAATGCAAAAAACATGCTAATATAACAATTTGGTAATCAAAACAATTGCAAAGGTTTTGGTCTAAGTGATAATTAGAGCATACCTAATTATATTGACATTATTATGGCATTATATTATCAGTGCTTCATAATTTAAATCAGTGATAACATTACAATAGTATTTAGTAATGCCGGTGGGTATTCATACATTTTTCACAATCAATGTTTTAGGCCATAAAATTGTAGGTAAGTTAATATAATAAAATAATTTCCTATGCAAGTTTAGTAAATAATTAAATTTGTTTAAATTTTGTATATAAGGGGTACATAGGTACCTACTAACAAAAATATTCAAGTTTGTCATGTTCCTAATTTAAAACATCTACAATAACCTTTTTTTTTTTTTCATTTTCTATTTGTATGGGTATACCACCAGTCAGTTAATTTAAGCTAAACAGATTTGTTGATTCATAATCTAACACACAAAGAGGATTCAAGTAAATATGAATAGCACTAGATTGCTATAACAAAAACACTTAGGTAGCAACATACTAGTTTTTGCTACAGGACAATTTAATTGGGATCACAAAAAATTATTGCAATTTTTATAATGCAAAAAACATGCTAATATAACAATTTGGTAATCAAAACAATTGCAAAGGTTTTGGTCTAAGTGATAATTAGAGCATACCTAATTATATTGACATTATTATGGCATTATATTATCAGTGCTTCATAATTTAAATCAGTGATAACATTACAATAGTATTTAGTAATGCCGGTGGGTATTCATACATTTTTCACAATCAATGTTTTAGGCCATAAAATTGTAGGTAAGTTAATATAATAAAATAATTTCCTATGCAAGTTTAGTAAATAATTAAATTTGTTTAAATTTTGTATATAAGGGGTACATAGGTACCTACTAACAAAAATATTCAAGTTTGTCATGTTCCTAATTTAAAACATCTACAATAACCTTTTTTTTTTTTCATTTTCTATTTGTATGGGTATACCACCAGTCAGTTAATTTAAGCTAAACAGATTTGTTGATTCATAATCTAACACACAAAGAGGATTCAAGTAAATATGAATAGCACTAGATTGCTATAACAAAAACACTTAGGTAGCAACATACTAGTTTTTGCTACAGGACAATTTAATTGGGATCACAAAAAATTATATTGTTCTGTAAATTGCTGTTATTGTTATTATAGCGTCAAGAATATATGATAAACTTAATATAGATAATAGTAATTACTTACCCTTATCGACGTAAGCTACGGCCGAGCCGAGTAGCACACAAAACACCAACGAGAACATCGTGGACTGCTCGGGAGCGTAGCCCTGGGCAGAATGACAAATCGTGAATTTTATGCACGCAAAGCAAGTGTACGAAGACGCTCATCAACATAAATTTCAAACAAAATTATCTTTTCTGTTTATGTCATTTGTTTACAACTACTTATTACAGTAATGTTAGTTCATTTTCTTTGTAGTCAATAGTAGACAACAGTGATTACCTACGAAGTACGATAAAAGTATTTGATTATATTTTATAGTTTGTATATTGTATAGCTTTTAATATCGGTTCACTTCAAATAACTAGCATAACAAATAAATGACAGGTATCTCTTACCCAAGTTATTGATCCTTAAAAAGTTTAGCTGTTATTTAAATAAGTTCAAAAAAATATTTTTATTGCCCAAGCCCACCCAAGCTCAGCACAACATGGAGATGAAAACAAACAAAACAAAACACAAACCAAAACAAGATAAATCGGATTTATTAACTTTATAAAACAATCGGAAACCAAAAACAGCATCAACGAAACGCACACGTCAACCACCACGTCTGATGTTTTTAAATGTC
The DNA here is from genome assembly GCA_963576445.1 of Lithosia quadra. Lineage (NCBI taxonomy): Eukaryota > Metazoa > Arthropoda > Insecta > Lepidoptera > Erebidae > Lithosia > Lithosia quadra. The sequence continues at coordinate 9,552,028 of OY754896.1, forward strand.
AAGGACGTGTCAAGGTGAAATTATTGTGATTTCCATTCACGCTTTTTCCCTTCAATCTAAAAATTAATAAAAAATCTATAAACAAACTGATAGCCAATATTATAAAAAATATGTTCATAGCATAATATATTATATGTATAATAATATTATAGATTCCAGCAAAGTCGATCATTGTCGCATGTTGGTCGCAGTGAGGTCACGTTTAGTAGTTCCTAATGTCTGTCTGTGTTAAATCAATGCACTGCACTGCACTGGCTAAAAACGACTTTGACGTCTTTTTGTATACCGTCAAAACGTCAATACAATAAATAATTTACCGCGTGATTATTATTGTAGTGATTGATTTATTTTACTAAAATAGATTTTAAGTGGATACAAACAACTTCAAAATAAATCGATAACCAATAAAGTGTGTGAGGAATACGCATACGCAATGTGCAAAGCAAACAGCTCATAATTCATGTTCGTAAACCACAGAATCCTATTTAACTTTTTCAATAGTGAAGATTATCGTACAGCAGTTACAAAATGAATAAGAAAGCAATATCTTTCGGCAAAATAAGTCTTAACATCAGCAAATCTACAAAGAGCTGTGAAAAAAATGAAGCTGATTCAACTTCAGGTTTCGGCACTTTTGGACGTACTCCCATCCAAGAACATAAGGAAATTGAAGAAATAGCTGAAGATTTGGAGAACCAACATGTCCAACAAGTAATGGGAATAAAAAATTTTGGTAAGAAAGCGAAAAATTACGACGTTACAGAAATGGTGCATCAGGCGAAACTAAAAGCTCAAGAAGCTAGCAAAAAGAAATTGGAGGCTGAAGCCAGTAGCACCACAGATAAAACAGCTACTGTGGAAGATGAAGAAAGCGATGACGACTTGATAGGTCCACCGATACCTCCTGCGTTATCACAAGAAAATGATGATATTGGTCCACCTGTTCCGCTGCAGTTACTAAGTAAGAGCAGTAAAGATGAAAAGACTAAAAAAAAGGAAGCGAGTGATGATGACAGTTATGATGAGTTGAGTGGGTCTGATGATGAAGATATACCATTAGCGAAGAGGATACCAAACAGTCATGAGGTAAGTTAAAAAATTATATAAACAAATAAATGCAGCGAGGCTGTGCGAAGTCCTATGTACAAATTTTGGTTTAAGTCTGACTTCTTCCCTATTCATAATCTATCAATCAATCAATTAGCCTATTGCAGTCCACTGCTCACAATGTACGCCATAGCACCCAATTCTCCACCTTGCGCATCAAGTCTATCCCTTGCCCTTTGGCAAAAGCTTCCTTCCATCCCTCCCTGTCTCTCGCCAGTCTTGACCAAGTGTGGCCTACTTCAACTTTAATCTCGTCTTAATATTTAAAGCAGATGCTAATTTAATTATAAGAAAATTAGGTGGTGACTGTGGCTTCATTAGGTGCAGTTTGCGCTTTCCATATCCCACTGGAACCTATTCCCAGGATGACATCTATTAAGTTGTTTTTTTATAGTAGATGTATGTATTTTTAATATCAGATGCAAACAGTCACTGTCGCAAATAATAATAATAACGGATTATTACTATTATTTAGTGACCGGGCAAGTGATCAAAAAATCTACCTGAGTAGGCCAGGTCCAAATGTGAAGTCTTATTTTTCAGTTTGCCAGGCAGTGTTTTAAATACGGAATATAATTTGTTTGCAGGTTGAAATGTCTCATGGCACTAAAGCAGTTGTGGCCCTTGCAGTGGACCCATCTGGTGCTCGGCTCGCTACAGGCTCTATAGATTATGATGTGTGCTTCTGGGATTTTGCAGGTAAAGTACTTCCAATTGCTGTATCCTACAATGCACTTAACCTGCTAACACATGATAGATCGAGATGAAATTGGAACTGAATTTAAACATATTTTAATAGAAGAATTAATATGAAGGAGATGTTTCATTTTGGGCCCCCTAATTGTACACAATACAGGAAAAAAGAAAAATTATACCTGTTATTGGCAAAAAATTCTTAGTAGTGTACAATTAACGGGCCCAAGGTCCATACATTTGTGAAACATCTCCTTTACATTGACAATAATCTTCCTTCCCATTATACAGGTATGGATGCTTCAATGCGCTCCTTCCGTACACTACAGCCTTGTGAAAACCATCCAATAAAAGCACTACAATACTCCACCACAGGCGATTCTATCTTGGTGATCAGTGGCTCAGCTCAAGCCAAGGTGTTAGACCGAGATGGATTTGAAGTACTGGAATGTGTGAAAGGAGACCAGTACATTACGGATATGGCTAAGTAAGTTGTTCTTATCTACGAAACCATAGAAGAATTTGAAGCTGTTGCTACGATGGAATGATATTCCGTTGCGTTAGTTCCGCATCGGAACGCCAATACGTGTATACGATAACGAAGATTATCCCCGCAGTCCCCGCTACGTACCCTGTATTACTAATTTAGGAACTTTTAGGAGCGTTCCGACGCCGGAGATTTGCGACGGTATTTCCGGCCGGTCCATTTCCCCGGTTCTCCAGGATAACTGGATGATTTTATTATTGTAATCAAAATTATACTAATTGGTGCATTCAGGTCTAAAGTAAATCCCACATGTCTCAATAATTTTTTTTTCAAGGCAAATTATTTACCAATTATGACCATTCTCTTCCAGAACCAAAGGCCACACAGCCGCCTTAAACAGTGGCTGCTGGCATCCACACATCCGCGATGAATTCATGACCTGTTCCCAAGACGGAACTCTCCGATTATGGATGACAGAGAACCCTAAGCAACACAAAGCTGTCATCAAACCGCGACAACAGGGAGGCTTAAAAACAGCTCCCACAGCTTGCACATTCTCGAGAGATGGCAACACCGTCGCTTGCGGATGTTACGACGGTTCTATACAGATGTGGGATCATAGAAAGAATTATGTTAATACGTCCGTACTGCTCCGAGATGGACATCAGAAACAATCAGAAATCTGCAGCATAGCGTACTCGTACCTCGGCTCATATTTAGCCAGCAGAGGAAATGATGACACTCTGAAGCTTTGGGACTTGAGGAATTTCAAAAAACCGTTGAACGTATTCGGTGGACTGTTCTCCAGGTACGAGCAGACTGACTGCGCTTTCAGTCCAGACGATGCGTTAGTGTTTACTGGAGAATCATTACAAAGGGGCCAGGATATGGGACGGTTAAGATTTTACGATACGAAAACATTTGAGCCCGTTACGCACATTGATGTGACGACATCACATGTGATAAAAGGAATCTGGCATGCGAAGTTAAACCAAATATTTGTTGGATGTGGTAACGGTTTAGTTAAGTGCTACTTTGACCAGAATCGCAGTCTTCGTGGAGCGAAGTTATGTATAGTGAAGACACATAGGAAGAAACATTCCGTTGAAGTAGTCAGCGCACAGCAGATTATAACTCCTCATGCGCTACCATTGTTTAGGCAAGAAAAGTTAAGGACTTCGAAGAAGAAAATGGAGAAAGACAGGCTGGATCCGGTGAAGTCCCATCGACCAGACTTACCGATTACTTCAGGACAAGGAGGCAGAGTTGCAGCTTCAGGAAGCACTTTAAGCTCGTTTGTGATCAGGAATCTTGGGTTAAGTAAGAGAGTGGATGATGAACAGGATCCGAGGGAGGCTATTTTGAAATATGCGAAAGAGGCTGAGGAGAATCCCTTCTGGGTGGCTCCAGCGTATAAGAAGACACAGCCTATGCCGATATTCCAAGGTGAAGCGGAGGGGGAGGGACCACCTGATGCGAAGAAAACTAAGAATTCATAGATATATCGTGGTTTTATTTCTCAGTGTACCGTTTAATGTATGATATATTTTCCCAAATATATGTATCATCTGCATACTGCCCTAGTATACGAAAGGAAATTGTCTACTTAATTGTTTAAAATAATATTGTTTTGTTTGTATATTTGTCACCAAAGCAACAATGCTTTCGTTAAAAAGATGCTCAAAAATAGTAAATATATTTCACTTGTTTCTTTCTGCATATAATTCTAAGTACAGTCAGGAACAAAAATAGACTAAGACTTGGCATCTTATGAAGAGTAACTAATAAATTCTACAGTAAAATGAAGAATAACATACATTATTTAGTGTATTCTAGTCAGTCCCTATAAAGGATAGTACAAGCTTTTAAGACAGATAGTTACAAATATTACAAAATATTTTCTCATTCGAGAATAAAAAACTACCCACATTTCAAGAATAAAGTATACAGTTTCAAGTAATTATAATGAATTCTATCGCAAATTGTTTTTTTATTCTAATGTTACGGTCATGGATAAGTTTAAAAAAAACCGCGGTAGCCTAGTGGTTTGGACTGCTGAGACGAGGTCTCGGGTTCAATCCCAGGTTCACCATGGCACACACCAATGACTTTTCGATGCTTATTGGAGTTGTGTGTATTTATCGCAGGTTTATTAGTGCCTCGGAGAGCACGTTAAGCCGTCGGTCCCGGTTGCAAAAGAAACGAAATGTCCCATACAAACATCTATGGCAGTCGTTACGGGTAGTTGGAGCCCACAAAAGTCCAACCAGTTTAACTTGGAACTTCGATATTGCCATTGGCGTGGCCATTGGTCATAATGACCATTGGTTGTGGAGGTCAGATGGCAGAGTCGCTCCACGGAAAATATCTAAGTTCAGCCGCATCACAGTTAGACTGGAAAGCCGACCCCAACTGAGTTGGGAAAAAGGTTCAGAGAATGATGATAGTCATGGATAAGTATAAATGGTAGTTGTTATTTTTTTTCATTTTCAACCAACTTAAAATAAAGAGGAGGTTTACTGTTCGGCCTGTATCTGTGTCCACGATTATCTCACGATTGTTGAACCAACTTTGATGTTATTTTCAGAAAATACTTATTAGGTTCTGGAGAGGATTTTAGTATACTTAACCGACTTTAAAAAAAGAAGTAAGTTGTTCTTTTTTTATGTTACAATTTACGTAGCCTGAGCTGTCTGGATTTGCTTGGGTTATATGACCATATAACGCGCATGAGCTGTGCTATGGATTTTCTTAGGTTTGATGACCATATAAAGAGCTAAATCTGTTAAAATTAGTAATTTAATGTTCGCATAAATTTTTGTCACTTTTTTAAATGTGACAACGTAATTGAAGGACTGATTGCCAATTAATTATATTTTTTTTTACTATGAGTTTTTTAGTTTTAAAATGTTGTTTAATTACTTTTAAGGTGTACATTTATATTTTTAAGTTAATATTTTTAGTATTTTCCTGTTGAAGTAGGTTTCTTAAGTTATGAATTGTGACGATGAAATTATTTTTATAAAAATATCACCTTCATAAATTGATGTCGTCTTAGTAATCTGCAGACCTTAATACAATAATATTCTAGCAATTGTATTAATAATTATGAATGTGAATATACCAACTTTAAAATCTGATTGTATTTTTTTAATATTCTATACCTTCCTATCGTGTTGTGTTCCTAGCGGTAAGTAGGTAAGCCAGAGCTCACTGGTGGAATTCTAAGCGGGGAGACCAAAGTAAAGTCCTCCTGCATTGTCAGGAGGACAAATACTCAATACCCCCCCACCCTTCTTTCCCCTCCTCCAACCCAGCAGCGCAAACGTTACGTCCCTAGTGTTGCCCACGCCAGTTCCCATCCCCACATGTCCCTCTGACTAGCAGAGGGCATAGTGGAGAGCAGGCGGGGGCGGCTGATTCTGAAGTGATGCCTTTGCCTGTGATTGTCTTCCGGGGGGTCCAGAGGGTGATCTTAAAATTGTAGATAGCCCGGGGTCAGCTGGGGTGTGAGAGCCATATGCCTACTTACCTCACACCCCGGTAATTAAAACCCGAGACGGCGTGCGGTTTTAGTCGGTTCGATCCCGACATAACCACCCCCGATGGCCGACGTCCGTACGATAAAAAAAAAACAGGCAACAGCTGGTATATAAATAAAACAAATTGAACATCTTAAATCGTGTAATAACTTACAATAGAACTGTCTAACTACTTATATTACGAACTAAACGCCTACGCGTGTGCTTCTACGCTGGCCGACTCTTCGCTGTCTGCGGGCTTCCATTGCGATCTTGATGTGTTCTGAAATATACATCTAGATTTAGTATTATTAATTTGACAATATCTATACCTACTATTATAAAATTTTAAAAGTAGCTGTGTATATTGGAGATATTTAAAAAAAAACTTGGGTTATGTTATAGCGGAACCACACTTCGCTATTCGCCTATATTGTATTCGAGGAAATTCTTATAGATTTTTTTTTATACTACTTAGGTGGCAGACAAGCACACGGCCCACCTGACGGGAAGCGGTCACCGTCGCCTATGAACGTGTGCAACACTAAGGGTGTCACACACGCGCTGCCTACCCTGAAGGGAAGTGGGGAGGCGTGGGAAGGGGCGGGGAGGCTAGGAAGTGATGGAAGGAGAAGGGGTACAGTGAGCTCTGGCTACCCTACTTACCGGCGTGAACACAACACGATGGTTATTATGGCCGCGGTGTCCTGTAGGGCGGAGGTACTACCCCAGTCGAACAGCTCATTTTGGACAGGAGATACCGTCGTGTCCTACCTCCTACTAAAATTCTTATAGATGACTCGACCCTCCACAATTCGTCATAGAAGAGTGACTAAGGCTAATATTCGTGCGAATAAAGCAAATATACACGAATAATCCCTCCCCACTTCGATTTATACACGTGAATAAAGGCGAATAGCGAAGTGTGGTTCCGCCATTATATGAACGAATCTGAGCACAATTTTTTTTTTTTTTGTAATTCTTGTCTGTTTGTCAGTTTGTGCGCGATGGACACAAAAACTACTGAACGCATTTCGATGGTTTTTTTTTTGTTGTATAATAGTATAGTACAATCTTTATTTTCAAACTAGTGCAACATAATTACATCTTTTTGACGTCAAAACTACTTAATACTAAGTTTACCACCGCTTCCTAGGCGCTAGTGGAGAAGAAACGGCGCAACAAACTCCACTGCTGCATTTTCAGACTTCATACATAAATTAACATCTTAAGACTAAATATGGACGAATGTACATTTTTGTTTCGTTTCAATATAAATAAAGGTATATAAAAAAAAGTTGAAAGGTCTTGGTCAAACTCACCAGTTTCTTTGCCCTATCTGTTAGTATAGAAAATGCGAAATGGTCCATCATGACCCCAAGCGGGAGAGCCACGCCTTGGAACCTGTATAGAGTCTTGACATCACTGTCTGGAGAACCTAGGAAAAAAAAAATTAGTGTCTCGTAGAGCACGTTAAGCCGTCGGTCCCGGTTGCCATAAAAACATCTATGGCAGTCGTTACGGGTAGTTGGAGCCCACAAAAGTCCAACCAGTCTAACTTGGAACTTCGATATCGCCATTGGTCATAATGACCATTGGTTGTGGAGGTCAGATGGCAGTCGCTCCACGGAAAATATCGAAGTTCAGCCGCATCACAGTTAGACTGGAAAGCCGACCTCAACTGAGTTGGGAAAAAGGTTCAGAGAATGATGATGATTAATTACCGTTTATCTTGTGAATAGAAGCGATGGCGACGCGTCCAATCTGTCCCGTTGTACTGATCATGGGCCCCTTTGATATATCCACGTGTTTGCCAACTCTGTATAATGTTACTTTACCTGCAAGATATAAAATAGCTATAGATATTTGGCGAGAATTTTGCTCAGTCCGCAGTCTCGACATTGTAAGTAGGGTAGCCAGAGCCCATTGTACCCCAGCCCTCTCCCCTTCGGGTAGGTAGCGCGTGTATGACACCCTTAGTGTTGCATACGTCCATAGGCCACAGTGACCGCTTCCCATCAGGTGGGCCGTGTGCTTGTCTGCTACCTACGTAGTATAAAGAAAAAAAATGTCGCTACGACTTTGCTACCGAAATCGCAAGCTAAGATAGCGACAAAAATCGGTTGCAGTACAGATTCTTGCGTCAAACGCTAGTCTGTACATTTAATTATGGGATGGTCAGCAAGGATGGTTAAGATACCGACAAAAATCGTTAGTTTGGAAAGTAGAGACTACCAAATATCGTTGGTTGCGTCGCTATGAGGTAGCGACCGAATGCGGTAGCTAAGGCGTTGCGATAATGTCGAGACTGCCGACCCAGGCAAAAATTTGCCGACAGATAAATTATACATGGGCCGACTCTAGTATTTTTTTTTTACATCTTAGGTGGCAGACAAGCACACGGCCCACCTGATGAGAAGCGGTCACTGGCTTCTCTCTCGTTGGTTTTTTAACGAGTTTCGTCCATAGCTATTATAGGGTCAAGAGATTTACATAAATAAAACTAGCTGTTGCCCGCGGCTCCGCCCGCGTGGATGTCGAAATCCGTTTCAAAAACTATCCAATCTCTCAAGTTGGATCGAACTGCACATGGTGTGCGAATTTTATTATAATCGGTTAAGTGGTTTAGGAGTCCATTGAGGACAAACATTATGACACGAGATTTATATATATTAAGATGAATGTATCTCACCATTAGTCCTAGCAATGTTGGGTATCTGCTTGCTCTTATGCTCATTATCAACGAACATCTCAAGAGCCAAGTCCTCACCAACCTCCAGCCTCTCAAGAGGGTTGTTCTCCCTGGTCAGCTTCACGTACTCCGCAGCTAAGGTGATCAACTCCTGCTGGGAGGGCTTCCAGTCCGGCAATGTGGGGAGATCGATGTCATAGATGAAAGAACCGCTCCGGACTGTGGATATATTTTTTATAATTAATTGAGGTGCCAGACTTGTAAGGATAAGGTACATTTTACTCTTCTAAGTGTAGACATAAAAAATACAATAAATTTCTTAACAAAAAAAATTAAATTAGCAATTTAAAAAACCCCCGACTAAAAAAGCACAATAAAAAAACCTTTAAAAACTAAAAAAATAACTGTTATATTATGACCTATCTACCCTAAGTATTAAACCTTTATTATTATTATAGGCAGCTATATTATTTACGTATTCATATTTTTAACTAACAGTTTACACACATAAACACACACACACACACACACACACACACACACACACACACACATCAAACTTATAACACCCCGTTCGGGTTTCCGTTGGGGGTTAATAAATGTGGGTTTAGGTTAGGTCAGATGGTAGTTGCTTCACAGAATTTTTTTTATACCACTTATGGCAAACAAGCACACGGCCGACCTGATGGGACGCGGTCACTATAGCCTATGGACGTGTGCAATACAAGGGGCGTCACACTCGCGCCGCAGACCCTTAAAAAACTTTCTTATGCCTTTCTTGAAGAACCTCATATTGAAGTCGCAAATATCGTAGTTGGGCCGGTTTTTTTATACCTTTTAGGTGGCAGACAAGCGCACGGCCCACCTGACTGGAAGCCGACCCAACTGATATAGGAAAAGGCTCAGAAGGTGACACTAGGTACTAGGCGAGAAAATAATCTAGCATTGTCATGCAACTTTACGTCTTCACCCAGTCACGATCATGTGAGAATATCAGCATAAAGAAGTGCCAAGCATGTTATAAATGGGCTCAGTAGTTTTTGTGTTTATTTGTTACAAACATCGAAAATACAAAAGTTCTCTTTTTCTTCCCTGTTCAAGTTCTGTCAATGATGTTCATTTTTCCAATTAAAAATCAAATGTTTCCTCTTTATAATATTAGTATGGTAGAATAAAGTATGAGGCACTCACTATCAGGTCCAGGGAAGCTGTGCAGCTTGACAGGAACGGTATCTTTGAAGGCTACAGTTGCGCACGCGCCAAGCATGAAGGAGCAAGTTCGCCAGAAGGCCTTGTTTGCTTTTTGGGGCTCCGGGCAGTTAAAAGTTTGTAGCTGCAAATGTCAATAATCTATTAACTAATGTGTCCACGACTTCAGCTGGATTGACCGGAATGTAATGAAGAAATGGATGCAAACTTCATGAGTGGATCATCAGTGGGCTTGGGCAGTCAGATGGCAGTCACTTCCATAAACTCCGAAATAAAGCTTCTTATGAGAATACAGAGTGGGCGGGCAAACCCTGATCTTCAAGGTGTTGGATGCAACCGGGATTGCCATTTGGATAAAGGAAAGAGATGTGTCAAGGTACAACACTAAAATTTTCAAGCACTGTGTGCACACAATATTTTTTTTTATACTACATAGGTGGCAGACAAGCACACGGCCCACCTAATGGGAAGCGGTCACCGTGGCCTATGGACATGTGCAACACCACGGGTGTCACACATGCGCTGCCTACCCTGAAAGGAAAGCCGAGCCTCGAAAGGGGTGAGGAGGCTAGGAAGAAATGGGGGAAGGAGGGGTACAGTGAGCTCTGGCTACCCTACTTACCGGCGGGAACACAACGCGATGGTTATTATGGCTGCGGTGTTCTGTATGGCGGAGGTACTACCCCAGTCGGACAGCTCACTTCGGACGGGAGATACCGTCGTGTCGTACTTCCAACTGTCTATTTGATTAAAAGAAAATATTATATTTACTTCCAAAGTACAATTCTCAGTTAGGGGCCTGTGCATATCCCAGTAGACTGTGCCATTTACTAGAGCCAGTGCGCTGCTATCCATGTGCCATTCGCTTAAATCTGGAGTTAAGAAAAAGTTGTTAAACAAACACTTTCTTCGTCTATCTATAGTTATCATAACAATAGCGAATTGTAGTTATTATAAAATTTTAAGACAATATACTTAATGTTATCCGATTTTTTTATACCACATAGGTGGCAGACAAGCACATGGCCCAACTGATGGGATGCGGTCACCGTGGCCTATGGACATGTGCAACACCAAGGGCGTCACACACACGCGGCCGACCCTAAAGGGTAAGGGCGGGGGTAGGAAAGGGCGGGGGTAGGAAAGGGCGGGGGTAGGAAAGGGTGGGGAGGCTAGGAAAGGGCAGGGGTAGGAAAGGGTGGGGAGACTAGGAAGGGGTGAGCGAAGGAGGGGTACAATGAACTCTGGCTACCCTACTTATCGGTGGGTACATAATACGATGGTTAATATGGCCGCGGTCTTCTGTAGGGCGGAGGTACTGCCCCAGTTGGACAGCTCATTTGGGACGGGAGATAACGTCGTGTTCCATTTAATTAAAAAAAGAGAATTGTAGGGAAACTAGATCTTGCAGTCAAACCATTTGCATATACTCAGTTTTAAAGGCAGAGAATATAATATCATTATACCTACATACTCATAAATAAACAAATAAAATTGAATGAAATTTTAAGCAATTGCATGCTAACTATTTCCAATGTTTTACTGATCGGATCCTGTAAGGGGCTGGTCACGGGTTCAAGTCCCGTCCTGGATGATCATTTTTTCCAATCAGAAAAACATTGAAACAAATAAAATAATTTACACTGCTGATGTGCAAGGCGGAGGATCGGTTGCTATGGGGTACATTGGGAGAGGCCTATGTCCAGTAGTGGACTGCAATAGGCTCACTGATTGATTAACACTACTGTATTGAAGCTGTAAGGTCAAAATCTTACGTCTCGCACAGTCGTACGGTGTGGAAAGATCTTTATTCATAACTAAGGTGCAGTCATTTGGTATTCCTTTATATTGTACTTCTATTTTCTCTATACGACCAACGTTTTCGATCTGACGTTTTTTCTCGAGCGTGAAGAGATGGTAGCGACGGTCAATTGCTTCTTGTGTACTCAAAGATCCTTAAAAGATAATATAAATTTATTATAATGTTGTTTATTTGTTACGATTCATGAAAGAAAACAACAAACTAGATATACTGATTTACTTACTTGTAAGAGTGAAACCTTTTGTACCAATGTTTTTATTAATGATCCGGGATAAATTTATAATATGGCCCTTCATTTTAGAAATTATAAATATTTAATTTGCTTACAGTAAAAGAGAATTTTTAGGTTATGTAAAGTTTGATAATTTTGTTGACAGATTTGACATGATATTTTAGTCTAACTGCGTTCCAAATACCGAATTTAGGGATACCGATATTTTTAACATTATATTTTTATCTCTGTCTTTTAAATGATAATAATTTCCCAACAAGGTATACGAGTAAAAGAGAATTTATCCACATGTTACGAGGACTTCACAAACAATTTTCAATGCATAAAGTATACTGTGAATCGTACAAATAGGTAATAGTCCTAAATATGGATCGAGCATACAACTTTCAACGTATTCGTAACCCTCTCATAGGAAGAAAGACAGATTCCTGCAGCTATGGGCAAGGACTATGATAGTCAATAAATATCGCTATTCAATTTCGTGATTCGGTATCAACAGACAGTATAGGTAACTTTTATGTGTCCGACATTTCGTTTAACGCCAATGAGTGACAACTTTTGAAAGTACCCTTCACATTCTCTGCAAAAATAGTTGTAGAAGTTATGATGATGATGGGATTATAGGAATTTAGGGGAAAAAAAGTACTCCATATTTTCTTATTATTTTATTGCTTAAAACTATCCTACCATGGTTCTCTTCCTTCCTCGCGCTCTCACTTCTTCAAACTTACTAATTATTTCTTTGATGTTGTTTTTACTGAAATGTTTGTACGCTTCTAAAATATTGTTGAACAAATCAGGGTAATCGTTATGCGTACTTATCAATGCTCTTTCTAGGACATAAAGATCAACACCTTTGTCTTCAGTACTGGAATCGATAAATGACAGGCCGAAATCAATCATGACTATTTCCAAATCACCCGTTTCTAGCCAATTCGGATCTTCATTTTCACTCTTCGGTATGAGCAACATGTTTGAAGTAGTTAAATCTCCATGAATTATGTTGCTCTCATGCAATTTTCTGACCGTTTCACCAATTAGTTTCGATATTAAGTTCAACTTTTGATCACCTGCTTCTGCTGTTATGTGTTTTATTATGAAATCCTTAATAGTAATACTCTTCTCAAAATGCTGCATATAAATACGACGTCGTTCAAAATCAACTAAATATAATGCTGGAGATTTAACGTTTGCTGTCTTGCAACGGACTATGGAACGCGCCTCGTTTCTTATTCGATCTTTGGTTATGGCGATATCTAAATCAGGATGCCTGTAATTCTTCTGAAACCTTTCCTTTATCAATGTCGGTCTTCCAAGGTAGTTGCAGATAAAAAGCTTCGCTTCTGCACCCTGCTTTAATATTTTTAGATCTTTCAGTTCTTCACCCATGTTGATATAAAAATAACCTCAATAATTATTTGAGATATTGATGAACTAAAATACATTCGCAATTAAATTAACATTTAAGACGTATTGTTGGAATACTAATTTGTATACTAAATAAATACTTAATACATAGTTTTCTACATTTATTTAAAATAAAAAATAAACACAACACAGCACGTTGTTGACAATGTTGACATTTGGGAGTTCATTTCATTTGACATTGAATTTATGAAGTTTATGAACGCCGAAACGTTTTATTGTTTTATTGACACGGTTAGTCGATGTAGATAGACACATTACCTAAACAGTGCGCACTCAATAACGACTCAATACAATACATTTTAGACATTATTATATTGTTGTTTCAAAACGATGTAAGTCCGTGGCAACTAACAGCAAAAACAAAACGGAGTGTCTCCTACACTCCGTTTTGTTGAGCTATGACTTACATTACGTACACCGGAACGTATATATACAGCATGCTCAAAATCGTCTGAGGCAGGCCGTACCTTACATTTTACACGTAGATATTTGGATGTTTATCTACTTTCTATACATATACATTTGTATATATTCACTCACTGGAGAGCGAGGGAGGCTGAGGGCGTGATATTGGTTGTTGCACCCGGGCCGTCCGCCGGCACGACTTATAATATTTCACTTAAACGTTAATTCCTATTAAATACGCTAATGGAAACAGTGGTAAATCTCTGTTCAATTTAGTTTAGTGCCGGTACATCGTTTGAACGCTCCACAAGCTCTACCGAAAAATTGCAGAAACGTGTGTATGAAACCGGTAAAAATACCAAAAAATATTTTTAGTGTTCAATTGTGATTTAAATAAATTGTGAGAATGATGTCGGAGGGTTTAGAATACGAGACCATTGTGCAGAATGGACCACGGAAAGTAAGTGTATTTTATTCGTTTATTTTTTTTTTTTTTTTCAACTGTAGCACGAATGAACAATGTTGTGCCTTAGTCATCATGGGAAGCGTGCTAAGTTATATATATCTAGGTTCGGAAGGGAGGGATGGATGTCCTATAGCAATGTCTGGCTGCATTTTGTAGATATAGAATGTAGCCGTCTCGAAATGCCGGTTGATGCGATATCCTGCGTTCCTGTTTTAAGCGAATGTTGGCGGGAAATCATGTGGGATGGGTCGTTTTATGTGCGGAAATTGGCGGAAATGAACCATTAAACAATCATAAACACGGTAATAAATTTATTTTAATACTCGAGAAGTATAAATATGATTCATTATAGGAGCTACTAATGCTATAGATGTGTAACGTGTAATTATAAGTAGATGTGAAAATACACAACAAAGAAAATTATTACCTATACTAGAAACAATGTAAAGAGAAATGGGCCCAATTCAATACGCGTAGCTACATTCGAAATGGATTCCGATAAGAAATTATATTAATAGCACCGTTCGTATACCTACTTAATCACAATTAGTAGGTATAATAATTTAATGTTGATTAAAGAATACAGTCAGCAAAAAAGTAGCTTATCACATTAGCTCCAGCTCCGACAACTCAGCTCAAAAACCTATGATAAAATAATTAATATAACATGGAAAAATAATTATCCTCAGAAGAGTAGGTACCTACCTATAAAATAATAATTAAGTATTTTATTTTTTATACACTTCATTGTACCTACACCAGGCAAATAAATATAATTAATTAAAACCCTAGCGGCGACTTATGCAGTTAGTAGGTAGGACCTACTCGTGCTTGACATACATTTAAGTATTTATTGATGTACCTACCTAGGTATTTCAATGATAACGTCTTTTATAAATACTTAGTAATGTTAGTGACGTCAATTCTGTCGTACATTTTCACTAAACTTAACTAAAATCTCTAAATATAAATTTCGATTTCATCTTGTTTCAGAACTATTTAAACCACTATGTATTATAACGGCTTGTGCCTTGATTTTTTTTGCCAATTTTGGAAACAAAACAAAAACTAATTGGCTTCATAGTCAATATAAAATTAAATTTTGATGAAAATGTACAACAGAATCGTCACCGGTGTTTAGCAACTTATCTTACTGACGGTATATACCTACTTACACGATAGATAAATATCATCATCATCATTCTCTGAACCTTTTTCCCAACTCAGTTGGGGTCGGCCTTCCAGTCTAACTGTGATGCGGCTGAACTTCGATATTTTCCGTGGAGTGACTGCCATCACTGACCTCCACAACCAATGGTCAAGACACGATAGATAAATAATGGTTAATTAATTGCATTAATTATTTATAGTTATCCAACTTTATGACTGCATTCTAAGCAAAGTGATTGATTTTATGACCATTTTAATTTTTTTTTCTATTTACGATAGAAAAGAAACTACAGTCAAATAATAATCGTTGTTTTGGACTTGGTAAGGAATGTTAGTCATTTATGTACTCTGATGACCTTCCGATGATTTTGCACAAACAGGAAACAGGAACATGAGTCTGTAAAATCCTCAAATAACTCATGACCATGACACGTAGGTAGGTATGTGTCTTGTAAATTGTACCAATTAATATTTGAATCTCTAATCAAAAGAAAAACAGGTGCAAATTAGCACTGATGGATTTATGGCCTGGTATTTTTGTCCAAAATGCCCAGAGCATAAACCCATTACTGCATAAGAGAGCTGATACGGATACCACAAAATTTTTTTTGTGGTCGTAGGTATCTAATCACCGTTCCTCTGACCATTGCCAGTCACGATTACCTACCTACCTACGGTTTAGCGATACTTCTTATGGCTACTTTTGCTACTACCTTAGTAGTATGAACAGTATGTAACCTTCCAACCTACTTTAGCCTAGAGATGGTACAAATGATCTATGTTGACACACGTTGTTGTCTGTATCAGTGTTATGATACAAATGACTGTTACATGTTACATCAGGGAGTGTTTACATTCCACGCTCTATTGTCGAGTGATATTATCATAGATTATAGACTTATAAGTACGGTCTACCTACTAGGCTACGATGTACTGTACTAGAGAAGCCATTTAGAACAAAAAATTATTCGTGTTCCATTCTTATCATCCAAGTACCAATCCGCGGTGCATTAAAGTTAGTAATTGTGTCGCCATAAAAGCGATTGGTACGTTCTTCCAGTCAAGTCAATCAAGTGCCTGGTCGATGCTTACCGCGTGTTACATAAAATCAAATATGTCCGTCTATCCTTCCAGGAATACATCAGCAACTAGGTACCGAATTCCTTAGTATCTACTTATTTATATAAAGTAACAGTAGGTAACTTGCTGTACATATCAAACATGGCATTCCTCAGCCACGGCATTGATAAATAAATTTAAAAATTTACTCACCCTTCTAAAAAGTAATCTCCATCAAAACAAAATGTCACCGTATCTGCTCCAGTTCCAAATAGACACGGGACTAATTAACCCAAATTACGGAGTTCCAAAGTTAAAAATAACCGCGGTTGTCTGAACTGTCACTACCGTCAGGTGATAAAGTGGCGGGAAAATATTTGTTTTTTTTTTATAAAACCATGGTGAAATGACAGCCATGGTGTTTCGATTTTTAATCAAATAACATGACTGCTAAACACGGATTTTCTCCTAAATTGAAAGGGTTAAAAGAATAGCTAGGTTATTAGAAAAATTCTATTATTAAATACCTACTGATAAAACAGTTATTATGAGAAACTGTTAGTTAAGCCTGAAGTTACTAACTTTCCAATGTAGGTATTACTTTAGTCAATGTTAATGACTGTGCGCTGTAAAAACACCGTTATCGGTATTTTTATCAAAATGTTTTGACTCTTAGATATCTAATAATGTAAACATAATCACTTCAGACAAATAACTGATATATCGTACCTAGCAACTTTTATTTTTCAACCATAATAATCAGTTAAAAATTTCATAAAGTAAGTACCTATGACTAAGTAAGTATGTGTGTGTAATGACTGGACAGGTCTGGATGTTTGACACAGATATGGATTTATAGTCTGGAATAGGTTACTTTTCAGCCAGGAAATAGTTTTCTCTGAGTAGCGGGAATGAGACTACGCGAGTGGAACCGCAGTTAACATCCTTAAGTCTGTGTAAATGTCAAATGGAGAAGTTAAGAATCTATGCAAAATAACAGTGATCTCAGTACAACCCACATATTATGAGGTAGGCAGTAAGCTAGTAACGGTGTGCTGTGAGATGTGGCTGGCACGGAGGCAGCAGCTGACTCACGGTGCGGCACAGTTAAAATTGTCTAAAACTGTATGGAAATATAGTTCATTGCGAGATTGCGACTGTATTTACGTCACAGCTCAGTGTTCATGTAATTACGCTGTCGTAATTTTAGATACAGTTCGTTTCTTCCAGCATCATGGTCCATAGATGTCGGGTCATGGGTTTTTTTATGAGAGATAAAGTTAAGCCTTGTTGTGGCACACGGATTCGTAATTAATAATTATTGCCAGAAAATAAAAGGTTGTTCCCTGATCAATTTTTCCATTGGCTACCCATGTTTTTGCGATCTTTATAAATGCCATTTTGGAATTGGTTTTTTTTTTCGTGCAAAAGTCGCCACGAATCCCCTCGCCGGCCAGCGCTTATGTTGAACTCAAAACGACCAAAACCACACACGTGGTCTCTAATATCGGGGTGTAAGGTGGCCCCATAAAACAATTCCCTTGCACCCCGGTAGGTACACTGAAGTACCTGCCTATGGTATAGAGGGTAAGCGAGAACCTTAACTTTTCAAGTGTTAGGAAAAATGGAGGTTGTAAAAAATTAAAATACCTAAGTAATTGCTTAATTTCGAGTGACCATTAAGTGTTTTTCAGTATAGTACCGTACTACCGCTTTTTATGTAGGTATACGTTCATTGATTGCTTCCTTTGTAAGGTGGGAAGGGGGGAAACAGAATCGGCATTCGGCAAACACTTTTGGTGTTTCCAACCTTTATAGTAGTAATTGGCTTATCTAGTTATTGCCAGGCAGTATAGCGAAGGCTGAACATTTTAAAGGAAGCCGGCAAAAAGCGCAGATCTATACCTACTATAGGTATACCTAATCAACTGTAACCTAGAATATATAACATACGTATTCAAAAGGAAAGATTTCTAGCATCGCAGCATCGTGCATCGCTATAAAATTGACAACATACCTAATAATATTTAGTCCGCTCAATATATTTAAAATAACAAAAATTCCCACAGAGCTAAATTTTGGTGGAGAGAAGAAAAATCCTCATCAATCGAAAGGTCAAAATTTGAGGGTTTTTCGATTTTTCTCGAAAACGGTAAGTTTATCAAAAAATACCTGAGACCAAAGTTGTAAGTAGATCTTAAAATTCTCTACAAAAATGGTATTCAGGGTATTTTCCTAAGAGTTATCGCGATTCTAACCTTCTAACTTGACCTCGAATAATTTCTGTAGCACACATGGGCTCGATGGGGATTTGTAAAATATTATTTGTGAGTGTACCCCAGCTCTCCATCAAAACTTGGCTCAGTGGGAATTGACCACTATTTTGGTTTAAATTGACCGGACTAATTTTCATTGAGTATAGGAATCGAACCCGCGATATCTGACTCGATCGACTGCTCTACCGCGCCGCTACGCTACAGAATTTATCAAAACATGTTTTAATTTTCATCTGATTTTTAGCTCTATATCCACCTTCCAACCTCTCCAGGGTCTACAGCGCGAATGTTGCACAGTTGCACACGCCACGGTGACGGCTTCCCATCAGCCGTGTGCTTGTTTGCCACTTAAGTTGTATAAAAAAAATCGTTTGTATATGAGTCGGGTTTTCCCCTTTTCTAGTTACCAGACATTCTTATATTAGTAGACTTGTTTATCTATTCCCGCGTACAAAGTTGTAAACAGATTAAGTGTGAACAAAGCCGAGCCTTAGTTTGTAAATATTTCCCATGCGCGTGCGCCGACCCGCGACCGACATGGGTGGACTGAACCCATTAATTAAACACATTTATTTTAACGGTATCTGTGTCATCATTTTAATAGTTTTAAGTTCAAGAAGTTAATGGCTGCGTATACTTTAATTACTGCACGGCTAAGGTCAAGGAGAATCTAATGGTCACTGCACACGTTGGTGAATTGGATATTGTTTGAAATATCTTAATGGTTACGAGATTAAAAATTGTGTTTTTGGAGCTCCACTAAGATGTTAGGGCCCCAGATTATCTAACGTGTAAGCCGGTATACCAGCGAGGTACCTGGTGATTTGGTAAATCGTAAATGTGTCAGGGTTAGATAAGACAAAATCTGGGCTGGTTATAATTGGATTCGTGTGTTAACTTTATAGGATTTTTTTTATACTTGATTCATTTGTATGATTTGTTGTTTATATAATAATGAAATATTCTGCATATTGCATATATTGCATATGTTTTGTGATGGTACATAAATTATATGCACCACCGCAAAACATATTAAATAAATAAATTTATATACTTACTTCAAAAATTACTTTTTTAAACGTAATATTTTGTATGGGAATCTAATCGCAAGTGAATTAGTTTAGAGTTTAGATTATTTAATGTAATGTAACTTCTCTTCGGCTTAACCGAACATCTTTAAGGTTATGGCGACGACGATATTTAATTTTCTCCACCAGTGTCAGCCAATGTAAAGGAGAGCCTTTATAATCCATGTTGCCGTGTCGAACTAATCTTCTTTAGTTCATAATCGTATTACTCTTTTATTGACAGGTTTCAGGTACGTGTTAAAATTCGTAACAAATATTAGGGCTCTCTCATATTATAAATGTCAAGCTCTAAACCTGACCTGAAAAAGGTAGCTGGGATGAATTGAATGCGGAAGGCAGACAATCGGGTGGTATGGGGTACATTGGGGGAGGCCTATGTCCAGCAGTGGACATCGATAGGCTAATTGATTGATTGATTGATAGCTCTAGGCGTGGCTCTCCCCACTTGCAGTTCTGGTCCCATTCCTAATCCTAGGATAAAAACCATCAAAAAATTAGATCTGCAGACTATTCGTGGGAAAACATGAATTTAACATAGAACAACAATGACAGCCTTTTGATAATATTATAAAATGTGAAAGTGTGTGAAGGTGTTTGCATGCATGTTACTCAATCATGCTCTAACGGCTGGATGAAATTGACACTGAGATAGATTATAGTGTGGAATAACACATACGCTACTTTTCATCCCTCACATAGGGTTGTAGGAAATTGATCAGAATTATATAGGTAGTATTGTTTTTTTTTTTTATATACTACTTAGGTGGCAGACAAGCACACGGCCCACCTGATGGGAAGCGGTCACCGTGACCTATGAACGTGTGCAACACTAAGGGTGTCACACACGCGCTGCCTACCCTGAAGGGAAGTGGGGAGGGGTGGGAAGGGGCGGGGAGGCTAGGAAGGGATGGAAGGAGAAGGGGTACAGTGAGCTCTGGCTACCCTACTTACCGGCGGGAATACAACACGATGGTTATTATGGGGGCGGTGTTCTGTAGGGCGGAGGTAATACCCCAGTCGGACAGCCCATTTTGGACGGGAGATACCGTCGTGTCCTACCTCCTACAAAATTATTGTATTATATTGTAAACAAATGTGAGTGGCAGCCCTAATATTACTACTCAACTCAGCCTTGAAACGCAACTGTTATCATTGCACTTAACTCTTGCATCGCTAAGCGCTTCGTTATCACTATCGGTAACTCCGCACTTATAACTCCACTTGTTGAAGAATCACATCCAGCAGTCTTAAGTCAGGATTAATTATGTTTTCATGCATTTATTGCACACTTTGATTGTTATTATAGACTTTATAATAGTCTAGCTATCCCCCGTGGCGTTGTCCGTCATATAATATTCGTTCCCGTGGCTAATATGTATCCCATAAATGGCTGTAATTTGTTAGTTTTACGATAATGTATAGAAATTTGTCCAATTTATTGACATTTATGGTTACTGCTCCACTCCTCTGGGTAGTAGCGTGATGATATATAGACTGTAATCTTCCTCATTGAATAAACTATCCAACTTTGGGATTTAATAAACGCGATTTCCATATTTTAAAACTTCAAATTGATTCTTAAAAAGTTATTTATGGTTTACTAGGATTTATGAAATTTTCGTTGGCGTTAAAAACATTTAAAAATGTTGATGCGTTTACCGCCAAATAAATATGTCAAATCTCAATTTCCAAATTTTTGAGCTTACTTTGGCGCCAAATCTTATTACTTAATACATTTTGATACAAAATGAAGTAATTTCACGTGTAAATTGAGTAACGCGATATCTTCCGTTGCACATAACCAGTTAATTTAAAGTGATCCTCGTTGTGTCCTGTACGTACTAGAGATCAGATCAGACGGGGTCAATGACCCACACCTACGCCAGCCACGCTACCTATTGAACTACCAAATCCGGTATTTTTGGAGTTCCGTGTCTACGGTTTTTTATAAACGCATTTTTTTTTCTAGAATAGGTACTTATTTTGATATTTTTCGGTTATTATTGTATTTTTTACTAGCCTTGTCTTATATCTCCGGTTCTACTCAACCGATAGTGATCAAACATGCGTAAGATTTTAAGTCTGATTTTTCAAACAAAAAACCGCATTAAAATCCGTTGAGTAGTTTTGCGTCCATCGCGCACAAACAGACAAACAGACAAACCGACAGACAGTAAAACAGACAAACAGATGGACAGACATAAATCCAAAAAAAAATATTTTTTTGTTTAGTATCATTCAATCCAAGTTTTTTCTTAATATCTCCAATCTACAGACACAAGGACACAGCGCATTTACAATTTTATAATACTATACTAGCCTATGCCCGCGGCTTCGCCCGCGTGTACGTCGATTTTCGCGTTTTTGGACTATATCTCCTATTATACTTAATCAATTGCAGTCAAACATACAATGATAATTTATACTTAATAAATTACGTTAATTAAATTGAAATTGAATGTTGCTCTCATGTTACTAGTTATGCCTGCTGTACACGTTGGGTCAACGTAAGCCAATGTGCACCACTGTGAATACTGTGATACCTACACTAATGTTGAAACATCAAGTAACGTAGTTATCATCATAGAGTTAATCCTGATTGCGTCCAAAGCTTGCACTATGGAGCCGGTACTCCGTTCTCATTCTCTCCTCTTGATTTGATTTGGCTTTTACGGAAACGATTGCCGTTTCACACCCGAAACCATAAAGGAAAGCCTGTGCCAGAGTCTCGTCCATTAATCAGCAGATATACCGGCTTGCAGGTGAAGTTGGTTGGGCCGCACTCTTTGGAGGACCCACTAAACTAAATAGACATTTTGTTGACAATCTTCAACCTAGCGTTAATCCCAGTCGCATCCAAAGCTTTCACCTCGGAGTCTGGGGTCCGCTTTACCAGTCTTAACTGCGGATTTGGTTGGACCTCGATATTTTCCGTGAAGCGACTGCCATCTGAACTTCACCTTGACAATATTCGCAACATATCTTGGGCCAATGTGTACAGCTGCCTTTACTTTCACTACCCAGCTGTATAAATATAGTATTGCCATAGCTGGGCATTAACTCGTTAATCCGTTAATCGTTAATTAACGAAGTTAACATTTTGAGTAACGGATTAACTTTTAAGTTAACTTGAAAATATGTTAACGGACTCGTTAACTTCCGTTAAATTTCCCTAAGTCCGTTAATCGTTAATCCAACATGTTCTAACACGTACGTTCGACAACTGCTGCAACGCTACCGAAACGTCAGTACACAAGTAGTTGTTCAAATATTCGCGTGTAAATCCCGAAGACTAGGTACGTATGAGTATAAACCGCGAAAGCCTAAGAATAACATCTCAAAATTGGTTCGTCTGATTAGTGTTTCGTCTAAAGCGCAACTAGTCAATCATCCAGTTGAATGAAAAATCATTGTTTGTCAACATGCCTACCCGTCTCTTTTTGTTTCTAACGTGTTAACTGCCAGAACCAACAGTTTTTATAAGGAGACTAGCATTCCACCCGCGGCTTCGCCCGCGTGGATGTCGATTATCGCCACAAAGTCTTTTTTAGGGTTCCGTAGCCAAATGGCAAAAACGGAATCCTTATAGATTCGTCATGTCTGTCTGTCTGTCTGTCTGTCTGTCCGTCTGTCCGTCCGTATGTCACTTTTTTTTATTTTTTCACCAAAGCCATACATGTAGGGTATCTATAGATAGGTCTTCAAAAATGCTATTGAGGTTTCTAACATCGTTTTTTTCTAAACAGAACAGTTTGCGCGAGAGACACTTCCTAAGTGGAAAAATGTGTGTCCCCCCCCCCCCCCCCTCTAACTTCTAAAATAAGAGAATGATAAATCTAATGAAAATATATATAATGTACATTGCCATGCAAACTACCACCGAAATTGGTTTGAACCAGATCTACTAAGTAGTTTTTTTTAATACGTCATAAACCGCAATTAATTGACAATATTTTTGGTTTAAATATTTCTTGTGAAACTGTGTGTGAATGTATATTAGCTTGTTTAGCTATCACAAGCCTATATGGGCTCGTATATAGTTACTTGCTGCTATGGAACCTTTCATGGGCGAGTCCAACTCGCACTTGACCGGTTGTTAAAACATGAGGATTTGCGTTGTCCCATATTAACCTTGCCCCCTTTTTTCACACTTTTAGGGAAATAATTTAGAAAAATCCTGTCTTATCGGGTGCCTACGTAACACGAAGAATACACCATCTATTTCAGGTTTCTACGATCAGCAGCGGTTTAGGCTGTGCGTTGATCCGTCAGTCAGTCCGTTATATCATTCAGGACAAAGCATTTTACGATGTATAGATGCAAGTTTTATCACGTGTTAACGGATTAACGATTAACGTTAACTTGCGTTAAATTTTCTGAAAAGAAACGCTTTAACTGTTAACGAAGTTAACTTTTTCAGTAACGGATTAGCGGTTAACGAAGTTAACCATTTCATTAACGGTGCCCAGCTATGAGTATTGCAAACGTGAAAAATAAATTATAGAAGATAATTACTTTACTTTCAAGCCCTTACTTAGTGAAAGTTCGTTTTAAATACATCTAGCTGTAGTTTTTAAGATGTAATGAGTACCATATTGTATCATATTTCATTCACGTATCAGATCTCTTCACGCTTTTTAGACTAATGAGATTTATATGGATGCAAAAAAATAAAACAAATTATATAAATATTATGCTAAGTTTTGGAGGTAGGTAGGTAAATATGAGCAGAATGAATGGCCAATGACGTCTAAGTATAGGTAAGTCTAGACTGCGCAGCAATGCGATGCTCACCCCCCGGCAAAACGGGGACACCTGAAGCCTGCGATTAGCCCTAGGTCAGTTGGGGTGCGAGAGAAATACCCCTTGGGCCACCTTACTGACTGGAGACCCGAGACAGCGTGCGGTTTTAGTCCGAGTCCGAATGTGCACATTTGCTTTTTTTCGCAGACATACAGATGAAATTTTTAAAAGATAGATGTTAAAAAATTCACCCACTTCCTGCTTCTCGTTCCAAATTCGAAATTCAAAATTCTTTCCCGCCCCCCACAGGAACCGCGACTTCATTTTTTTATAAACAGCTTGTCTACTATAAAAAATAGGTTTTAAGCAAGGAGGTTTTTTTTTTTTTTCATTTTGAGGTTCTTAGTTTTAAGGCATTTCCTAAAAACGATAGTTTAATTATACCTATTACTTATGAAAATAAATACGGAACCCACGCTGTTTAGTTAATGTAAGTAATTAAATGTCTATTTAATAAAAAAATTACATCGTACAACGTCGTAATTGATTGTTGTACATGGTATACCGGTATTTATTGACATACCTAACTGCCATGTCTCTTGTTAAAAATATTGTTTTTACATTAGGTAGGTACAGCCAGCAGCAATAGTTGATGATTTCATTCCGCGCAAACTTAGGCTATGGAATGATCTCTCTAGTGTGATTTTTTCCTAGCGTCTACAATATGGAGTTCTTCAAGAATTAGAAGGATTTACAGGGTCAGCAGCGCGAGAGTGACTCCCCTGGGGTTACCTAACCTACACACGTCTATTAGGCCACGGTGATCGCTTGCCATTAGGTGGACTGTGTGCTTGTCTGCCACTTAAGTGGTTTTACAAAAAAAAAGATGATTCCATAGATTTTGAACTTAAAAATCTGAATTTAATTATTAGTTGTAGTTACCATATTGTAATCAAAGTTAAAAATATTTAAATACTTAGAGCTTAATAAGTAGTTAAACATCAATTTCATTAAAAAATATAAATTATTTTGGTCAAAAACTAATTTAAAAAATTTAAAAATGATCATCTAGGTACTTTTGATGCTAACGGTACGTCATTACGTCATCTATGTAAACGTGTAGTGATTCTTGCCGCCTATGAATATTATCTTATAATCTTATCTCAAAATCTTATCTTATAATTTTATCTCATAAAATAACTCTCTCGTCAGAGTTTTCTGGGGCCTTACCATGAGCTCATGATAGCAATTGAAATACTATGCACTCCAACTAAGGGAAAGAGAGGGAACTATAAACTGTATATAGCGCCATCTATCTCCCATTTTGAATTGATGAATTTGATGATTTGTAATCATGTTATGGTCGGATTAAAAGTTCACACCCATTCAATATCCGCACAAGCTTATATGGCTGTGGAATGATCTCCCTGCTGTGGATTTCCCGAGCGCCTCCAATATTGGGTTCTTTAAGAAAGAGGTGTTTAAAGGGTCGGCAGCGCAATTATGACGCCCTTTGGTGTTGCAGACGTCTATAGGCCACGGTGACGGCTTACCATTCGGTGGGCCGTGTGCTTATCTACCATCTCAGTGGCATTACAAAAAAATCACACAAGAGCCCTAAAAACGCTATTTAGATATTTCTGAATGATATTTAAATTTTATTAGCCATTTCGAAATGTGAATCGCGTAAAATAGATGCAGAAACTATTCACAGTAAACGCTAAATCAATATTTATCGCCAATAGAAAATGCGCCTTGAAACGATGAAATCGAACTATGCTTGCAAGGTACAGTCAGCAGCAAAAGTTGCTTAACACCAAAACATCAAAAAACTTTTTAGATTAAAATTTTTTTGCGATTGCGGGTCTAATCCCAGTCCATGTTCTATTGAAGATCCTTGTAGGGCAATGCCAACAATATTTAAAAACATCTAGCCATTAACTCGTATAATAAGAAGATTAGAATACGCGTTGATACAGTTACGATATTGCTACTAATTTTATTAAATTGATGTGTAATTCCAAAATGTTTTCCTTTTGTTGTAATAATAATATAATAAATAAATAAACAAAATATGTAATTAATATTAAATATTATGATAACAAATTACAATAACCGGACGATAATGTTGATATAATCTTAGTTGGTCTAAGAAAAGATGGATAGAATGCGTGAAACAGGATATGGAAGGGAAGGGACTGACTGAGGAGATGGCATCTGACAGGAATGTATGGAGGAGAATGACATCATATACCTACTTATTGCGCCGACCCCACATAATTTTGGACAAGGGCAGGTAGATGATAGATGAAAGTTGATGATTTGAGAACTATGGTGATCAACGAATTAGAATTTGTTCAGCTACTTTTGTCGTTGACTCTCCCCACACAGACTTACAATTTTAAAACCACAATAAGTAGGTACGACTGTATTGAATATTATGCTCAGTCATGTCATTGTCGAGAAAGTGCCACTGAATCGAACTTGTGTTAGTATGTTAAAAAACGGTTTTTATCAGTTATTTTTTTAATTAGTAAATAGAGTGGGGCCGTTCACGGTGAAATGCGATTTTTCAAGATGAATGATTTGAATTTTTTTCTAATATTGAATTACTTGAAGTTGCTATTAAGTATCCACTTATATTTTATTTTCTTTTTTTGGATAATGCGGGCTTATTCTGCTGCTATAAAACTCTTTTATTATAGAAAATTAGAATAGCAAAAGTGTTTAGTTCTGTCAAAATTCATCTATATACCTATATACTACTGTGTTAAATAATATTGTAAAGTGGCTGTGTCTATAGGTACATTGAAGATATTTAAAAAAAATCACTTGGGTTAGGTATGTTATATGAAAGAAAATACGCGATGGACGCAAAAACTACAGAACGGATTTTGATGCGGTTTTTTTGTTTGAAAAGTCTTAGTCAGGCTTAGAATCGTAGACATGTTTGATCAAAATCGGTTGAATAAAACCGGAGATATATTCAAAAAACTTGAAAACCGACATCCACGCGGGCGGAGCTGCGGGTATAGGCTAGTTTTAAATACTTTAATGAAACCACAGGGTACGTTTGCGTTGGTAACAATTAATTATCCTCCTACAAATAATTTAGTAGGTAGGTTATTAAATATCGTACTTACTATATTTTCCTGTTGCCGAGACTAAAAATAGCAATATTCGCAAAACAACGTACCTACAAACATATTTTTTTATGTCGGTCACGTCAATATGACTTCACCTCGCCTGATAGTAAGCTAAAGATAAAGTCTCAAGAAGGGGGTCCCCATTACATACACCGACAGTGCCATAATGGCGTACCCATGGCGTTACCCACGCGCTGCCGACCCTGAAGGGAAAGGGTAGGGAGGCTAGGAAGGGGCGGGGAGGAGGAGGGGTGCAGTGAGCTCTGGTTACCCTAGTTACCGGCTTGAACACAACACGATGGTTATTATGGCCGCAGTGTTCTGTAGGGCGGAGGGTACTACCCCAGTCGGACAGCTCATTTCGGACGGGAGGATACCGTCGTGTCCTACCTCCATCTCCGACTATTCCGGACTATAGTAACCTATCCCTGTAAGTACCAAATTTCAGCCCGATCCGTACAGCTGTCGCTTAACGACCTTCGTCCTTCATGAACGCAGGTCTGGGGGTGACAGTGAAAGGTTCTCGAGTGGCGACCGCGAACCGGAAGACGTGGTGTGGGTAGGCCTCCGACAAGGTGGACCGACGACCTGGTAAAGGTCGCGGGAAACCGCTGGATGCGAGAGGCGCAGAACCGGTCGTCGTAGAGATCCTTAGGGGAGGCTTTTGTCCAGCAGTGGACGTCTTTCGGCTGAAATGATGATGATGATGATGAGGTTGATAAGTGGAGCCGCTTATCATCCGCAGGGGTGGTACCCGTAGGGATAACCACGCGAAAAAAAAGATTCTTTCAGCTGTTTGAGCGTTGATTGAGTGAGACAAAACATGCAAACATTTTTTTATATTTAGTCCAACTGCACCCGGCTGATGGTAAGCTGAGGTACTTACTCTTCTTCATCTTCACAAACTTTTATTTTCTAAAATTTTGTATACTTCAATTTGCATACCCAATAAATACGTTTTTATTGATGTTAATGTCTGTTAAATACATTATTTTTCTGCATGTAATAAAATTTTATGAATCTAATAAATATTACTGATCGTGTTGATAAAAAGAGGATTTATTTATTATCATCTCAGAGCAAAAAAACTATAAATTAAGTATAATAATTAAATAAATATTCTAGGACGTGTTAGACAGCCACCATCTAGGCCTACATTGAATATAGTTTGTAACACGTAGGTAGTTAACATCTGTAAGTTTTCGTACGTTTTGAAATCACACGTTTTAAACTCATAATTTTATTGAATCAGGGCCCTATAATATGAATGCGTCCTACGAGTAAAACGTCATGTTTCGTTGTATTCATAAACGTGGGCGGTTAAAATTAACTATCGTGTAAGCTGAGTCATCAATCTTATGTCTAACTACCCGCGTAAAATGATGTTTATTTTCAAACTCTTAAGAAAGGGATAGGCAGTGCGTTGGGTCGTAAATATTCTGTATTCGAACCATAATGTGGGGTAATCACATCAGCAGATAAAGAGGAGACAAACACATTGGCAGCCTCAGTATGATATCCGTAGACATTTTCTTATTTTCTCTAAACCAAAACAATCGCAGAAAAAAGTAGAGGAGTGAGTGTAGGTGACGTTTGTGTTACGTGAAAACTTTCCCATCGAGTGGGCTGTGTGCTTGTCTGCCACCTGGTAGTATAAAAAACAGTACTACCACAGTGAAACTAAAATTACATAACTAAGAGTTTCATTCGACTGTGGCATTATGTCATCTGTGGTAGGTACCCTGTTCTTAAATTAAAAATACTTTTCGTGTGCTCTTGACCGCTTTTAAAAAATTACGTCATGGCCACAGACAATACGCTATTTAATCTTATTCCAAAAATGGTTACCGCAAGCAACAAAAGGCAAGCAGATGACCTCAAAGATGGCTGAAATTGTGCAGGCGGCTGCCAAGGTCGAAGTGAAATTATAATTATCTGATAAATTCCATTTATTTTCGTCGTTGCAGTGAACAAAACAGTGCCCGCGCATTTGCGAATGTCAAAAGTTTTGAGGTTATGTATTTACACTTTAAAACTTTTGTTTTTTTTTCTTTGAGAGAAAAGTAGGTTTGTGTGCCAGTATTTTATACTTGCTAGGCGTAATTATTGGTAAAAACTCTTCAATAAGCAGTCGATAACTGTTAATTTACTTAATAATAATTTGATTTGCTTTTTTCTATATTTTTAAATTTATACAGCGCAATTTCGGCCACGTACAAAGCCAGGATTTCCCGGGCAAATAACTTTCTGTCTGACACTCTTGACAGATATAGATGACAGAGAAGGCGGGAAAAAATTACACAGACTTTAGAAGTCTATTAAAAAAAGATACTTGAAGGATAAAATCAATGCAACTGTTTCATTTTATCCAACTTTAAGTGCTTTTGACATTACCCAAAAAAATACTCCGGAAACGATCTATAACGCACATGTGTTCGCTACATAAAGCAGCTTTGTATTAGGATGGACAGTGGTGTGCCTTACATTCGTCCAGTAATTGAATAGTGCGATGACCTCTCAAAATCATTGTTGTGCATCATTTGGTATGAGGATAAACAGCTATTTGTGTGTTTGGGTTATTATTAGCCGTTCAGTAACGTGCGGTGTGGGTAGGTGATAGGTGAGCTCTGTAAGTTGTCACCGTACAAGAGTTCATAGGCTAGGAAAAAATATTTTGTTACGTACGATCCTGAACCACAGAGTACCTACATAATAGTACTACGTACTGAACTAAATTAACGAGTAGGTACATTGTTATTCATTTTTATGATATACAATATATTTACTGTAGGTACCTTTTCTTATCGGGTGGCAAACCGCCATCGATACCAACCAGGGAAACTGCTAGGGAAAACCACAGCAGGGAGATTATTCCGCAGTCTCCTCTATCCTCCATTTTATTCCTCCATAGTAATCCAACCTCGGTTGGATTGCGGGCAGGGTTCAGCATGTGCATAGCCGGGGATTGAGGTGATGGTTGTCGCAACACTTGTGGGACCTGGGGCGAGCACGAATTTTCTTTCGTATCGTATGAAATTTGTACAGCGCCCCTATCGTGCGTAAAAGGAACTGTACAAATCTCATACATAATTTCTATCGCACACGTTACGAACTCGATACGAAAGAAAATTCGTGCTCGCCCCACAGTTAGTATTGGCGTAGTCTAATCCAATATCCTGCGCTTTGTCACGCAGTGCTGCGACGACAATCACCTCTTCTTTCATGAGGCCGTCAAGTTGAGGGCAACCATTAAGTCACTGTCGGTGTATGTAATGGGGACCCTCTTCCTGTGACTTTACCTTTAGTTTACCATCAGGCGAGATGGAGTCATATTGACTAGACCGATATAAAAAAAGCCTAAGCGTGCACGGAATAAAATTCCTCTCATACCTCACAGTGCATACCGTTGACGGGTGCAACCATGAAACTTATTCATCATAACTTTGCTAAAGTAGGGGAAAGGTGTACAAAATGATCCCCCTAAGGGAAAATGCCTGCTGTGTCAAAAATATTAAACCCATAGTAACCATTTAAGAAATTTTAGTTCAACCATTTAGTTATGCATATACTAGCAAACCACAATTTTGTAATTTATTTACGTTTTCCAATTTATTAGACATTTTCCAGAAGTTTACTAAAGGATCATTTTGTACACCTGGGTGTACAAAATGATCCCAAGGGTAGGGGTTAAATGATTCCGGGGATCATTTTACCCTCCCAGTTTTAATACAATATTTGTGTGTTATAATCATATTTATTACCAAAAGTAGCGTTAATAGGAACAAAAATATTGTTATTTTTAACAATAATTATTTATTACAGCCTCCTTATGAAGTTTATTCTATAATCATAATCATCACAGTCTGAGATCGACATTCTCTATAACAATATATGAATTATATAGTTTAACTAAAAGCCTTTGTTATCTTCTAGTAATATTCTTCTAATTATATTATTCTAATATAACTAAGAAAAAAAGTCTTCTAATTAGACATCCTCACTCCAGTTTTGTCGAGTATTTTTTCTACAGTACCTAATTACGTAGCATGATCTGTAAAAGAATAAAGACATATACTCGTAGAAGAAAGAAATAAAGATTTATTGATTGAGAATACACAACACAAGAATTAAGTATCCATTCACTACTCCACACTTCACACTCCACTCCACTCCACTCTCCACTTCGCTCTCCACTCCACTCTCTACTCCACTCTTGAGTCCACTCTCCACTGCACTATTTACTCTACTGGTCTCCACTCGTCTAACCAAGACCTATCTAATGAAAAAACCGCATCAAAATCCGTTCAGTAGTTTTTACGTCCATCGAGATCAGCGATGGACGTCTTGCTTAGACTCAAAATTTACCGTATTTGGTTGTAACTGGTTAAGTAGAACCGGAGATATGACCAAAAACGAAGCGTGGGCGAAGCCACGGGTATCAGTTGGTATAAACAGGAACCTATATGTTGCCCAGAACTATGAACTATAATCTTACCAAGTTTGATTAAAATCCCTCCAGTAGTTTTTGATCATTCGTGCGCATACAGACAGACAGACAGAAAGACAAAAAATTGCATTTTTATGGATCACCAATTATCCCCCAATAGCTATTTTCCTCCCCCCAATAGAATTGACCTCTCTACAGTTTTATTATAAGTATATAGAAGAAGATATAGAAACAACAGGGCAACTAATACCAAAAAAACACCATAATACAATGCAGTGGATTTAACTGTACTGGCAACATTATGAAATTTATGATGCTGAATATGGCATTATAGATAATATTATACTTATACTAGGTACTAAGTATAAATTATAGTAAGTAGGTATCCCAATATATTAAATCATATATTGTATCCTTCTATTTTTGTAAACTGACAATATGTTGTAGGTAAAATGATCCCTGGGATCATTTTATACCCACAATGAGTAATCATTTGACCCCAATCGTATTATTTCGAAAACTTCGTAAAAATAACCTGAAACAGCTATCATATTGAGAACCAACACCTGTTCAAAATGTTATTGAAATGCTATAGAAACCGTTAATAAAACAGCTATTTTCCAAATCACAATAAATTAGTAGCAATTTAATGTTATATTAAGGCCTAACTTAGATCGAGCACACTGATTTTCTTTTTTTTATCAATTTACTTACCAATAGTGATCACACCGCCATGAAACTTCGCCGAACAACTGAGGGGGATGCGGGGAATACGTTTTTGGCGATTTTAAACAGATGGCACTAGTAATTTGTTTTAAACAGTTGGGAATCATTTGACCTCAAGGGATCGTTTTGTACACCTTTCCCCTAGGTACTAAGACTTATGAAGCCTAGGAAAGGAATTTCAAGATCCTCAGTCATGCAGATTGCATGTACGAGCATGCTTAAGTGTAAGTCGTTTACCAAAATCCCCCAAATCCTTTAATACAATATCTAAAAATAACCGAGGGTGCTGGCGTCCGTCCAAACGCATTGTAGTTCGCGGTCGCAATGCTAATTCTGTACCATAGAGTTCAATGCATTTTTTCTCTAATTATAGACAATTTCGACTTCGCGTAGAGTTCATGTTTAAAATTATATTTTTTTTAACCACAGGAACTTAGGTAGGTACTATAAAAAGGGTTCTTTGTCCTTTATACTGGTGTAGGTCAGGATTTATGTACCTCGCTACAATCGAGGGAAATACCATCGCGGATCTAAGGATCTAAAACTTCAACTGGAAAATTTTTAAATGGGACCCCATGCTACACGATCTTTCAAATACAAAAAAAAAGAATTATCAAAATCGGTTCACCTAGTCAAAAGTTCTGAGGTAATAAACATAAAAAATAGAGTCGTATCCTACTAAAAACCACCCACCTTTTTGAAGTCGGTTAAACAAATAGAGTTGAATTGATTGTAAATAGACCAAAAGAAGAACAGCCCGCTGTGTTTCTTGCCGAAATCTTCTCTTCTCAGGTCTGGGCCGCGTTTCGAACCGGTGGTCTATTTGCTTCTAGTTTTAAATAGGTATTTATAATTTTGACGTTTTGTAAGTGCCGCATTTAATTGTCTATACAGAATAAATAATGTTTGACTTTGACTTTGCGAACCGCCTTCTTTATTGCAGTCGGTTAAAACCAGGTACCAACCTAAATATCTATACAACGTTAATAATAGTCAAATAATTCTTATCTGAAATCCTTGTTATAATATTGTCAATTTATAAAAAACAATGTCGTGAAACACTCACAAAGTATAATCATCGATATAAATCGTTTATAAATCTATACTCGTGAATTAATAGAGTAATAAAATATTTCATTAAGAACGCGATTAACACTCGATGTTCGCAGTTATTTCAAAAGTGGAAAGCGAACGTTCCGCGTCGGAGCTAGAGCATTGTCTCTGGTGCACGTTAGGCCGGCTACATGAGTACGATTAGTCGCTAATCTTAGTATGCAAAAGTCTTGCTTCTGCTAGGGCGACGGGCTTGCCCCAGTCGTTACCGTTATCGTTTTGTGATGTCCGCCGCCCTCACTGTCCGGTGGGGGAGGAGAGGTATCCGTTGGGATTTCCACACGATTAGAAAATGGGCTAATAACTTAACACTTTGCTCCGTCTGTCTGCTTATTCTTAAAATACTGAACTGATTTTAATGAAATTTGATCCAAGACGTTTTGAAGAAAGGCCAGGTCAAGAGTAAGCCAACCGGCGTACGTGTATGAAAACAATTATGAAAGTTGAAGAAGCGAAAGGAGTATGCCAAGATCGTAGCAAGTGGAAAGATGTTGTCTTTGCCTACCCCAATGGGAAAAAGGCGTGATTTGTATGGATGTATGTATGTATGGTATGAGTAAAGTAATTATGTTTCTTATAATAAAATGGGTAGGTAGTAATTAACCGTTTTCTTAATGATGTCGATAGTTCGTAGACGGCCTAACACACATTCCAAGACTAATGAGAATATTATGACGGAAATTTCAATACATAGCGATTAACTTATTGTTTTATGTTCAAACACAAACTAGAAAGTTATATAGAAACAAATAGAAATGCATCTATTGTTTTTTTTATATTGGATACGTCAACATGACTTTACCTCGCCTGATGGTAAGTTAAAGATAAAGTCTCTAAACCGGAGGCCACTATAATATACACCGATAGTGCTACAGTGGTGGCCCTCAGCTTGACGGCCTCATCATATGCCCCGCTTAAAGGGCCTTTTTTTTCAACCTAGCGTTAATCCCAGTCGTATCCAAAGCTTTCACCTCGGAGTCTGGGGTCCGCTTTACCAGTCTTAACTGCGGATTTGGCTGAACCTCAAATTCAAATTCATTTACCTATTGCAGAAACATGGTTAATCACATAGGTATTTCAATATGTTTGTCCAGCACATTTCACCGCTTTTAGCAGTCATGCAAAATTATTATTAGGATAGAGAAAATTATTATTAGAGATATTATTATTAGGATAGAGATCTTTCAAGGGCCATCCCTAGGCCATAATGCCATGAAGCCACGCATTTGAAAAATAAGATGTATTTATATATATATTTGACGGCCTCTGTGGCGTAGCGGTAGTGCATGCGACTGCTACGCAGGGGGCGCGGGTTCGATTCCCGCTCAGTGCAAATATTTGTATGCATGAATATGTCTATTTGCATTGGTCTGGGTGTTTCTATGTATAATAAGTATGTATTTACAAAAAAAAAGTATATAAGTATGTTTATCCGCATTCTAGAACCCATAACACAAGCTAGTTAAACTATGCTTACTTTGGGTCTAGAGGGCGCTGTGTAGAATGTCGTAGAATATTTATTTATTTATTTAATATTTTTCAAATGCGTGGCTTTAAATCCTATCCCTGTTAATTCAGGAATAAATGTCATACGTCACTTTAAAAATATGACCATTGGAAGAAAGGCAGAGCAAGGTTAACACTCCGGCTTTAAATGCGACAGTGACGCATGTGCGCATGTCTTGCGCAGGAGTTGAACGAACGATCGTGTATTTGGTTGTTGCAGACGGGATGCTAGTTTAAACAGAGCAACTGTTCTGTGTTTACTTGTTTGATGTACACAATTTCTGCAAACATAGTGATTATAAAATAAATAAATATTCTACGACATTCTACACACCGCTCTCTAGACCCAAAGTAAGCTTAGTTTAACTTAGCTTGTGTTATGGGTTCTAGAATGCTGATTACATACTTAGGTATATACTTTTTTTTAGTTTTTTAATGAGCTCAAAATATGTTGCAAAAGTCGTCCCAATTGTGCAACATATTTTTTTGTTAAATTACATAGGTAGGGTAGACCGGGGGCAATAGAACCAGTTTCGAAATAATGACCTATAACTCAGAATCTAATGCCACCACGTAAAAATCACTTTGGATATTACATTGTAGTCTAATTAGCTATAACAATCTACAAAATAACTTTCATATTTTCGCATCAGAATGGTATAAATTAAGTTTTTGTTCATGAGGTCCTTGTGTTACAATTGACCCCTAGTACGGGTTAATTGTACCAGAAAAACAAAGGTAAATAAAAGCCAAAATAATATCATAATCAATCAGTATTTATTATTAACTTCTTAAGACGAATCAGTCTGTTACGTTAAATCAGTCTTAATTGTAGAGACTCGTATTTAGACTAGACAAAGCTAGCATTTCAGTTGAACTTAACGTATTATAATAATCTCCAAATTTTTTAAATATATTATGTCAACTTAATATAAAAAACACTTGAGGCTGCTCATAGCACACCTTTTAAGTAATAACAACATCTCAATGTAACAAAAATATCGAATTATTCAACAATTACTAATCTCATACAGTTACAATTGACCCCCGGTACAAACGACCCCATCCTTCACAACAAATTATTTTAAAATAATACAGTAGTTTTATCCGATTTAGTAGAAAGAGCTAAATTACGGAATTATTTATAATAATAAAAAGTTATGGAAATGAATCATCGGGATGAATCAAAGGTATAAATTAAAATACCTATGATGTAACTTATTATAAAAATAGTTGGTTTCAATTGTATTATTTTAAAATAAGTATTTACTTATCACGAGCTTAAATCTAAGAGATCAATAATAATTCGTTATTAATCCAAATATAATCAACACAGTCATATTGCCCAGCATTTTGATGCATAATATGCAATATTTCACCTCACCAACTCCATAAAAACAGGTAAATTCCATGAAAACATAACACTCCTTTTATTAGCAGTAGTGTAAAAACTGGGTCAATTGTAGCACGTGGTCAATTGTAACGTTACTATAGACCCCGAGTATTGTGGTACAATTGTCCTTTTTTACTTGCACTCACTAAACTTCACAAATCTCGATTTCTATATATCTAACTGCCCCCACACTGACACATTACAAACTTTAATAACTAGAGAATCCCAATTCGGTAAAACTCTCACACTACGATTATTTCATTATAAATAGTAGTACAAAACATAAATCGTAAATACTTACGTTGGTCAGTCAAAAACACAAATCGTCATCCAGCAAGTGCGTCTCGCGCGGCAGCAAGTGGCCGATTGGTGAGCAGGTGGAGACAAGCTCAAGGCACACTTGTGTATACACACACACGCATATTTCGATATAGTTACAGAGTTATAGGCAATGATACTATTGACCCGTGGTACAATTGACCCCGGTCTACCCTACGCATTCTAATTATTGAGGTCATACATCCTAGCGTCTATCTCGGTTGCATAGAAAACTTGCACTTTGGTACCCGCTTACTCTACTTCTTTCCATAATTCGATTGACATCAGTTTTTACGGGAGTGACTGCCATCCGAGAGGTATCTCCCCATCTTCCCAATCCCACCTTCAACCCTCTCCAAACTTCTCAATCCCTCCCCCAGCAGGGTCAGCAGTGCGAGTGTAACACTCCTGATGTTGCACACGTCAATAAGCCACGGTGACCGCTTCCCATCAGGTGGGCCGTGTGCTTGTCTGCCACCTAAGTAGTATTTATTTTAAAAAATCTAAGCTTTTTTTACCAATGATTTTCAGATCGGAAAGATGGCTCCACCGGCGCCCTAAGCCGTAGAATATATCGGAAAATGCAATTGCTTAAAAATTTCATTCAATCTAAGCGTTGTTCTAGATTGCATCCATAGCTTTAATTTCGAAATCCTTAAAACTAAGTTAGAAGTGAGTGAATAAGTCACCCAACTGTGGGGCAATTTATAACGCAGCCTGTCTGCAAAAATATTTAAGGCGCTGCGCAAACGTAGACACTTTTGTTTCTTGTGTCAGATACAAGCTACCAATGGATATTTGAATTCTATAGAACAAGTATGAAATCATTCAACTCCCTGCGCATACGTGAGTCCAGTTGCTTCCACTTAACACTATATTCAGGACGATCAAAAAGTATTCGGTGTCGGTAACTGGAAACTAAAAGTCGTCAGTTGAAGACACAAGCAACATTCACAAACGTCCATCATGAGACTACGGAAAACAAGCAGATACAGCAACTACAGCTACAGTTTCTTGTGGTGTGCCGTGTCGGTGACAGGGAACCGGCAACTGTGTCCGATTGTCGATACGGGACACAGCAACTACGGTTTCCTGTGGCGGTGTGCCGTGTCGGCAACAAAAGTGTCTACGTTTGCGCAGCGCCTAAGCTGAATACTATACTTAACAAGGAAAATATTGCCAAGCACATTAAGTATTTGTATGAGTGGACATGTTGTGTGTCATAGCTGGTCGTAAACGTTTATCAGTTTGTTAGCATTTGCTCATAAATTATATTGATTGGATTTGAAGTGCTTCAGTTGTGATTTCAGTGTGACACTGTGAACATAAGTTATTGATTAGTTTCAAAAACTTGGTTTAGACTTCGATTGATAGCATCATTACCTATTATACTGAAATAGGTAAGTTTTTTTTATGTCGGTCACGTCAACATGACTTCACCTCGCCTGATGGTAAGCTTAAGGCAAAGTCCAAATGCCACAATGGTGTCACTGCTGCACACAGCTTGACGGCCTCATCAAATAAATGCTTTATCACGCCCCGATAAGTTAAGTAGGTATATTATTATTTTACATGAACATAAAAAGGACAATGGATTGCAATCCATTTATGTCCTAATGCTGGGCACGGGTCTCCTCTCCTCTAACGAGAAAGCTGAGAGGGTTTAGACCTTAATCCACACACGCTGGCCTAATGCGGGTTAGTGCATCGGACATGTCCTTAGAATTTCTTCTAGGACATGTGGGTTTCCTCACGATGCTTTTCCTTCACCATGTGATTAGCACAATAGAAATTCCACAAAGTGATGCATACGTCCATAGGCCACGGTGACCGCTTCCCATCAGGTGGGCCGTGTGCTTGTTTACCACCTACGTAGTATAAAATAAAAATAATCCGTACGAAAGAAAAGGGTCTTGAACTGATCAAATTGCCTATATTTCAACTCGTGCGCTTGCATACCGACACAGGTAGGTACTGTTAAGTTTTTCTTGGATGCGCCGCCGCTGCTAATGAAGCTTTGATTTTCAAAGTAATGAGGTTATCTTGGAGTGTCAATTACTCCAAGTATCATTGTATCTGATTATATGATTCATTATAATTCCTCCTTCTCGTCAATGTCGTTTTCGCGGGTCATTGCTAGTAAAGATTTCCGCTTTAAGAGATCTTAATTATCCCTAGTTACCTACTAATACTAAGACATAGCGGTAGAAGGGTAGCCAGAGCTCACTGTACCTCTCCTCCCACTACCCCTTCTTAGCCTCCCAACCCGTTCCTAGCCCTCCCCCCTTCCCTTCAGGGTAGGTAGCGCGTGTGCGACTTTAATGTTTCACACGTACATAGCTCCATGCTTCCCATCAGGTGGGCCGTGTGCTTGTCTGCCAACTGCGTTGTAGGTAAATAGACCAAAAAAAACATTCCGCTGAGTTTCTAACTGGAGTCTTCTCAGGGCTGGGTCGAGTTAAATATTTTGATTCTAACGTTTTGTAAGTTCCGCAAATAATTATATGTACCTACAGAAGAAATGATTTTTGACTTTGACTTTTTTCCGCACGTATATCCCCCCTCCCTACTGACTAGCGGGGGTGGTTGTTTAGTACTTGAACCGACTTAAACCGTACCCCGTCTCGCGTCACGGAGGTCGTTAAGCGATCTGCGGCATCTGAGTAGGTACCCTGCAGCGTCTCTTTCCATCTAACAACGCAACATAGTCTATTTTTAGCAGGTCATGCTAATTAATAAACTATATTATTATGAATTCCAATTAATGAAGTTAATAATAATAGGTATTAGTATTAATATTTGCATTCCTGTTTATTTGCGGTCGACAGATGGAGGCCGACATGTTCAGCGGTTGTGTCCTCAATATACTTTTATTATGACTAGTTGTACCCGCGACTTCGCTCGAATGGAACCCTAATTCATTTTCTTCCTCTCGAGATTTAGAGATCAGGCGGCCGGCAGTCGCTTCCATAAAAGCCGTATAAACTAACCAACTAATAAGCGAACCAATTTCCAAAGTGTAAACCTCGGATATCCACAGGTTCAACCGCTTACTGCTCAGCTCCTAATTATCGTAGCGTGATGTTAAATATCCCAAAACCTTCCCCAAAAACTAAGCTATCATATCTCAAAAGAATCTTTCAAATCGCACATGTAGTTCCAGAGATAAACGCGTTTAAACAAACTATCTCTTTAGCTTTATTATTTGTAGGCTTAGATTAACTAGACACTTAGCATTTAATTAAAAAGTTATGTTACGTAAAAAAGAGTAGGTACACATTACGTTAATGAATATTCAACTAATTCGTACACATCTAACTGAATTCTAATTTACTATTTTATTTATAAACACATGTGGTTTTTTACACACGTTTTTCAGTAATGAAAGCGCAACTGGTGGGCCAATTGTCGTAAAAAATATATTCAAAATTCAATCTCTAACTATAATATATAGTCTCGATATTCTCGATAAAGGACCAATTTCTTTTATGTTGGATAGCCTGTTTATCGAGTAAGGTTTAGGCTAGATATCATTACAGAGGGTGAAGCAGTACCTGCCTAATCATAAATTATGTGTAAACAAATCATAAAAATTGCTGTATATTATCGCAAACTAATAAATTGCTAGAACCACAGATCATTAAAAGACAGTAGAAGTAGTATCTAAGTAAAAATATAAAGAAATTGTTGTCGTCAAAAATACACTCACACAGATTTCTAGTACTTTTCATTGGATTTAGATGCATATATTTTACCTTAAAATATAAACAAAGTATAATTCAACATCTTATTTTACTGAACTAAACCCAATTTTTGATCAGCATTAATCTACGTACCTACCTATATAATATAATAGCTGTTGCCCGCGGCTCCGCCCGCGTGGATGTCGGTTATCGCGTGGATCTCGGTTATCGCGACCAAATTTCATCAAAATCGATTCAGCGGTTCAGGCGTGAAAGCGTAACAGACAGACAGAGTTACTTCCCCCTTCAAGTGTGTGAGTGCTTCAGTTAAGTGTAACTACACTTAACTTTATCGCGACATAACCTTGCTACTTCTACTTTCAGAATTTTTTTGTCATGTGGCTAGAATGCATGGTTTAAACATGTATGGGGACAGCTAGCATCTTATAACTTGCACCACACAATGCTCCGGTTTCCCAGATGTTTTCGCGCAAATGAAAGTGATCACCGTACGCCATCGAGTCGCGCTCCGCCGAGCGCATGCGCAATTGATAACTAACTTTTTTTTGCCAAAATATCACTTTTTGTCGCTTGGCTAACATTGCTGGGTAGTGGGATGGGAATTTTATGAGTTACTCTACGACATTCTACACAGCGCTCCCTAGACCCAAAGTAAGCTTAGTTTCACTAGCTTGTGTTATGGGTTCTAGAATGCTGATAAACCTACTTATATACTTTTTTTTTGTAAATACATCACTGATCTGTATTGTCTTACAGATTAGTGAAATACATACTTATTATACATAGAAACATCCAGACCAATGCAAATAGACATATTCATGCATGCAAATATTTGCATTGAGCGGGAATCGAACCCGCGAATCATCAGTTGAAAGCGTAGACTGATAATAAGCTAAGGTTTTAGTAGTAGGACATAGGACATAGTCCTACTACTAAATAGGTGTGGTGATAAGAATATACTTTTAGTAAAGGTTATGTGATCAAATGACGTCAGAGACATCACTGTGGAATACCTAAGAAGTGTGATGATCCTCTGACCAGGCAAAGCGATTGAAATTGATAGCAACCCATTTATTTCCCACTGTACTGCAAAGTAGTGACAGAAGTGAAAATGCCGATCGTATAAATAGGATAAGAATATTAATAAGACGTCTAAAATCACGAGAGTGCAGTGTCTATCCGTAATCACTCCACTCTCCCCTAAGTACCTAATAATAAAATCCTCGATTAATGACATGGTCTGAATCACTGAATCGTCCACGTTATCATTGTGGAAGGTCGTGATCTCGAGTCGTGCGCCCCAGAATGAATGTAAAAAGTCTTACGACAACAGAATGCCTATATATAATATAAAATCTGGCATATTTTAGGTTAAATTGATAACACTTTTGCATACCAATATGGAGGAAAATTGATTGGACAACTAACTATAATCTGCTTTTCAGTCGAACTACGAAGTAGCGTACCTACTTTCATATTTTCTGTGAAGCGACTGCCATCTGTACCTACTTAGGTCTTACTCCCCTGCAACAAATGAGGGCGCAAGCTTTCTTCACGGGGTTGAAAGATCAAATGGCAGTCGCTCCCATAAAAGCCATACAAGCCATGCAAGCGAATGCGAAATACGACTCCGAGGTGAAATTAGCGGAAGATAACAATGAAGCATATTGTTGACGTTGAAATACATAAAATATTTTTAGTCAAACTTCCTACGGGGTAAGCAGAGACAGTCCGTCAGACAGTCAGATAAATATCTAATTAATTATTTGACTAAAGTTGAAAGGCAATATCTTTTGAGGTTTGAGGCGAGTTCATTTCGTTCTAATAAGTTTACTTACATCGGAGAACTTTTAGTCACTGGCTGGCAACCAAAAACGGTATTTTATAAATAAACCCCGCTGTCAATGTGACAACCCCAGCCAAAAACCCCGAATAGAACATCAGTTATGTGAAGGAAACCCGAATTTTGGGATAACTATGGAAAATGTTGAAATTAACCACTTGGAAGGCGCGTACAAAACACTCCTTGATAATATAAATAAATTGACGGAAAATCAAAATAATATTATAACAAAATTCGATGTGTTGACCAAAAATGTTGAGGAATTCAAAAAAACTCTGACGCAATTTACTGATAAAATTACAATTTTGGAAGAAATTACTGCGGATAGTAGAGAAAAAAGGAAAATTAAGTCTGAAATTAGTATTATAAAAAATAGGTTAAATGAGTTGTATACCATAGTGAAAGATGGGAAGGAGGATGACTCGGTGCTTAGTGACCGCGAAGATGTCCAGGACGTAGAATCCTGTCACTCAGGATTCTCTTGCTCTTCAAAGGTAAATTTTGAAGATAATTTTCGCTAACATATAAACATTTCCCCCCATGCCTGGACCCCAGTCTTGAGACTTTGCCTTTAGCTTACCATCAGGCGAGGTAAAACATACGACAGATCTTATCTGACTAAGACCTATCTAATAGAGAAACCGCATTCAAATCCGTTCAGTGGTTTTTGCGTTATTGCGAATAAAAAAGACTTCTTCAACCTAGCGTTAACCAGTCGCATCCAAAGCTTTCACCTCGGAGTCTAGGGTCCTATTTACCATTATTAACTGCGGATTTGGCTGGACCTCGATATTTTCCGTGAAGTGACTACCATCTGACCTTCACAACCCAATGGTGACATTAGGCGATATCGAAGCTTTGCAGCTAGACCGTTGTTATTGGACTTTTTAGGGCTCCAACTACCCTTAACGACTGCCATAGATGTTTGTATGGCAACCGAGACCGACGGCTTAAGTGCTCTCCGATGCACGACCAGACCAATGCAAATACCCATATTCATACATACAAACATTTATATGCACTGAACCTGCGGGAATCGAACCTCTGGTGCTGTCCAAAAGAGCGCTTTAACACCCGTTCCTCTGCCTCCCGCACCCATTATACCTCTAATGTTATTTTTAGAGCAGGAAACACAAAGGATGTGATAAGTGGTGTATACATTCTTGTGCGTGACTTTGCATAAGCTTCCCGTCAAGAAATGACGCAGTCTCTACCTGCGTTAGACCACTTACAGTGTAGGGTTCCGTATAACGTATGCCTACACAGCTTTATTACAATATTATAATCTGTACAACAAACTTTTATAAAAAAAACTTAAAAAAAAACAAGTTGCTTATCAAATAATATTGCATTATCGTGATATATACCTACGTCAATTCATTAGTTAGCCTATTGCAGTCCACTGCTGGACATAGGCCTCTCCCAATGTACGCCATAGCGCCCGATCCTTTGTCTTGCGCATCCAGTCTATCCCAGCTTCTTGAGATGAAATTTTGCGAGCATTAGGTCACACTATGCTAACTTTGTGTGTCACTCCCAGGTAGCTCTCCGGAAACACAGACTCAGACAGGGTATTCCACTTCTAAGCCCTTGGCCAGGTTTTGGAGTAATGTGAGCCCCACTGCTCCAAAACCTTGCTAAGTTAAATGCTGTACAATATACTTGTTTATAGGCGACGCATTTTGCCACAAACAAGTATAGTGTACCTACGGCATCTAACTTGGCAAGGTTTTGGAGTACTTATTGGGGCCCACACCACTCGAAAACCTGGCCAAGTTACGTGCGTTATCTGTACCTTCGCATTTAGTCTTTCGTTTTT
The DNA here is from genome assembly GCA_963576445.1 of Lithosia quadra. Taxonomy (NCBI): domain Eukaryota; kingdom Metazoa; phylum Arthropoda; class Insecta; order Lepidoptera; family Erebidae; genus Lithosia; species Lithosia quadra. The sequence goes on from OY754896.1 coordinate 9,596,441, forward strand.
GTCACTTGACCAAGGAACCCTAAAACAGGCTTACTCAACTACATTATAATATAGCGCCTCATCTACAAATATTTTAACATAAAAAAAGAAATTAACATAATACAAAAATTAATTAACAGCTCCTATAAAACATTGTTTACCAGTTAATTACAAAACTTCATTTGTTGCGTTGAATTTAATTAATGGCCACAATTTATTAAAGTCCAGCTTTGTGATTCAATTATGAATAAATTAATGTTCATCGTTCTATCTTTTAAAAAAAAAAAAGGTTTCTCGTTCGACGCGTTATTAAACGACTAGTAGTGCAATCCCGGCTTCGCACGGGCAAAATGAGTAGGTACAGAAATAAATAGGTAGCTACACTCGCTTTTCGCGGTTTTTGATTATACACCCCTCAAACGGTTGTGGTCAATATGTGGAAGATTTGAAGTCTGAACTACCTTTCAAACAAAAAAAACGCATCAAATTCAGTTCAGTAGTTTTTGCGTCTATCGCGAACAAACCAAATGTTAAAGAAATAAGTATAATAGGTACATACTTATTTTTTTCAGAACCATTCATATAACCCAAGTATATGGACAGACATAGCTACTTTTTATAAGAGCATATGAACGCGAATACGAATATTTTCAAGTAGGGTAAAAATCAAGTCACGAGTGAATAGGTTCCTTCTAGGCAAGCGTGATTCATCGTAGACCACATCGTCACTTACCATCAGGTGAGATTGAGGTCAAACGTAAGCCTATCATGAATAAAAAAAAAATATTTTCTCTTCATTTCCCGCCATATTTTGACTAAAAAGATGTGACGCCATATTGGTATTGACTATTGTCATCTTTTTTTTACTTTTTAAAATACAGAGACAGTTATACAACCCTTGGAATGTTTCAAAGTGATTGCACTGATGTAGGCAGCCTGCTTGCCTTCCACAGAACAGAGAAAGGAAATTTTTAAATAGAAAACTACGCCAACATAACAATCGTACTTCGTAGTAAAACATTTCCATTTTAGGGATGGAACTACTTCCGAGCCTAAAGACAAAACCTTTTTTTTTCTCTTCAACCAATTATAGGAAAGCTTACTTGCTTTTGTCACGAGTGGGTAAGATACACGTCGTGTCGATAGCGTGATGGCTAGGATTCCAAGTGGATCGAAAAACCGACTTGACTATTATGTTACCTATTTATGTTAACTAATTAAGATTGGGTTCACGTGGTTCGGTTGTGTTTCCGATGCCAAGATTCATAAGTTTTATATGAGATATTATTTATTATAGTGTTGTATTTAATAACACTTCCTGAAACTTTATAAAGTGCGATCTACCTGCGACGTTTTGGAGTTCAAAAGACTCATTGAAGCCATTGATCAAAGGTTTGAAGTTCTGTATAATAGGCTATTTGACTAATTTTATAAAACTACTTAAAATGATTCCTTATAACATTATAAACATACCACATTAATATTTCAGTTAAAAAACAATGCATTATGTTGAAAAATCAATAATAAAGTTTAAATTATCAAAAGTGCGGGCAAAACGCCATTCTCGAAAAAATGGCGTACGTGACGTCATTTGGCTAGGTGACTTTTGTAAACAATACTGAATTTGATTGCTTAAAAAAGTAATTTCAATATTTTAGTGAGCCAAGTGATGTATAAAGTGTCACACTGTATAAATATCTGTATAATAAATCCCAGAAAACGTATTTGTGTCTGTTCATGTAAGTCGTGTTTACGTACACATGACGTCACCAGCGCTGTCACCAAACACAGAGCGTTTTCACCACAGACAATAAATCTAAAATATATTACATCTTTCTAGTTGAAATTCTCAATAAATATGCATATTTGAGTGTAAATTATAGTCTCGTGAGGCTTGTTACGTTATTTTCTGATAGGATGATCATAATTTGTAGTATATTTTTAATGTTGTCAAATAGCCTATTATACAAATTGTTCCGAAGAAGTTTTAGGGTATGTTTGACATTGAACATTGACTACAGACTTGTGCTTTGATTAATGTGATTTCTGTGTCAAATAGAGATGTGAAGTTAATGTAAGACAATAGAATCGTAGCTTTGATGTAACTCGTGCGAAAGTTCTATGAGGTTCTATAAGGTTCTATGAGCCAATTGATGAGTAATAAAGGGGTCCACACCACACGATACCATTTTATGACCAATTTGACTAGATTGATGATGAAATCGTGTCGTGTGGATAGAAATATTGATCTTCAATGAAGGTAGATGGAAATTGACCGAAATTGGCCAATCTGATTAGGCAATCAAATGTAGGTACCTACCTATTATGTGGAAGCCCTTTTGTATCCAATTTCCTATCCGGCGAAATGACAAATCGCTACGTCATGTACCTACCATTATTGGCCGTGACGCACGGGACTCATTCTATATTTTATTTATAGATGAAATACTCATAATTATGTTGTTTCATTTCTTCATTTAGGTCGAGTTAATAAAACTAAATGATTCATATTTCTTTTGACGTATACCTTTGCTATAAATTGATACGTTTTTTTTACCAATCTGGGACATTAAGACGGACTCCACACATCTATTACAGCATAATTTTATCATCCCCATGTCATGCAACTCCTGTTCATATCGCTCTAGCAAGGGTTTTATAAACCTGCCTCTTCAACCTAACCGTCTTTATTACTGCTACACCAGAGAAATAATGTTGTGTATGTTTGTCTGCAGGTAACAATGACCACCGGACTCGACAGGGACACGATACGTGCCGCATACGACGACGTACGGTCTGACAATTCACCTACCGAATGGTGAGTACAACGATTGGCGATAGTTGACAGGAAAATCACTATAAAGTAAAATATTTAGGTACCATGTTCTTTAGGACCATTCTTCTCTGAACACTTTTTGCCGCTTGTATCCTTTTTGTCTTTCATTGGTATATTTTGAAAGATCGGTGTTTTCTTTTAATGTGTCGTAAAAGTCGTAAAACATCAATATATTACGATATTTATATCTATCGTAAAACATCGATAAAATATGTTTTACCTTGAGAATCCCTAAGGTAGTTTCCTTGACGCTCCGACTGCTCCGAGTTATGGCGCTAAATAAGTACCTATAGGTAGATAAGTAGGTACAGAGACAGTCCGAGGGGACTATCTAGAAATGCCTAGTCAGTCGGGGTGCGAGGTACGAGGGCCTTATGGGTGAACCTATAGCCCCCAGCGTCTGTATACCCAACCCAAGACGGCTAACATTGTCATTAATGTGACAGGGCGGTGTTCAAGTTCGATGGCGCCCGCATCGTGTGTTCCGCGCGAGGATCCGACTTCACAGAATTCCGCACACAGTTCTCCGATGATGACCGTGCGTTTGGATACCTCAGGTGAGTAACTAGTGTAACTACAGGACTTTAAATAGACAAATAGAGTCAGTTAACAGTTGCCGCTCTTAACCTACCATTTATTTCCTCACACGACTTCGCAAGGCCATAAGTAGAACTATAAGAAAACAGGTGATAAAATCCAACTATTTGCTTCATCATCCCTTATAATGTTCTCAGTACACAATGGTCAGTGATGGCAGCTCTGCAATGCGCAACTGTATCATCTCGTAGGTGTTCCCACAATGCTTCCTACGATGATCAATTATTGTGCACCACTGTATCTATATCTACTAATAATTGTTCTTTGGGCACAATGGTGAAGGGTTGCCAAGTGCTGGACACTTTAGTGGTTCTGGAGCAATACTTTGCGCAATAGGTACAAAGTATAGCGCTTTGACTGAGACCATAGTCTCCTCTTCCTTTTTTCAGGAATTCTACATGATGCAAAATTTACATTTCTGTAAAATTTTTGGGTCTTGTGCTAATTTCACCAATGATGGGAACCGATATCAATTAAAACTAAATAGTCAATGACGAAACATATCTCCTCCGTGGTATAAGAAACCAGACTTAATTATATTTGTTCGACAGGTTGCAGATGGGCGACGAAATGTCTAAACGCAAGAAGTTCATGTTCATGACGTGGGTGGGGCCCAACGTGTCCGTCATCAACCGCGCCAAAATGTCCACCGACAAAGCTATCATCAAAGACATCATCTCTGTAAGTATACACGTATTCTGATTTACATTTAACATAACATAATATAACATAAACTCCATAAACTCACGCCTATATCCCCGAAGGGGTAGGCAGAGGTGCTAGCACCCACATTTCGCCAGTTTATGTTTAGGTCCCAATGTAATAGGTGGCGAGCCTATTGCCATTAACCGAGCACTTATAAACCTGCGATAAATACACACATAACTTCGAAAAGCATCGAAAAGTCATTGGTGTGTGCCCTGGTGAACCTGAGATCGAACCCGAGACCTCGTCTCAGCAGTCCATTACCCAGACCACTAGGCTACCGCGGTACTTTACATTTATGTATAACATACCTACGTATAGGTTACAGCGTGATTTCATAGTCGTTTTGGACCCGAAAGGGGGTTACTCGGAATGATATAAGATACTATTTTGACATGTCCAAAATGTTGATTTTAAATTAGTGGCTCCAATCGATCGATAACGAAACTGTGTTCAAAGTATTTCGGTTCAAAACGGCTACATATAAAATCAACATTTACAGGTAGGTCCTCATATCTCTCCCATTGGTGGAAGTAGAAATTCACCCTGGCCTCAAATCTGTGTCGTCAATTTACTTTTGTCCATCCTCTTTATGTTCGAAAGTCACTTGCATTAGGGTAGGCAGTGACAACATCCCTCTATTTGGATAGGTAGATAGGTACTTCACGAATATACTTTACTTTCTCCACGTCCAGTTTTGGGTAGGTACCTCCTACCCTATCTTGTCTTTTCAAAGCAACCAATTTTATTGGCGTACGTTTATTTTAAGACCTCCTTCTACTCTGTTAAAAGGAAACTATGCTCAAAATTCGCATTATTGCAGAGACAGGCTGTCCTGTCTCCAGCTACCCAGGAACATTTACCTACGAAGCTAAGACTCTCTAAGCAAATGTTTAGAAATTTTTGAACGTTAACTTGCGCCTTTTGATAACTTCTATTAGAAGAAGCGACGGAATTCAAGGCACTCTAACTGAACTTACATCAGACACTAATAAAAACAGAATTGTGCAATCTTGTCAATAAAAAATTACGGAAATCGTTAAAAATTCGCAATAACTTTCAGTGTTCAGTCGAGCGATACCTACTGAAAGTAATGTTTCCGTTTAATTGCGAATACTACAGTGCAAAGTAAAAAAAAACCCTAAATTGAAGCATTCTATCTAAGAAGGTATATTTTCATTGTCACTGGTTAGACTCTCGGCGGAGTCCCAGCTTATACCACAGATTACCAGCTAAATGGTTAGCCAAGGTCAGCCAAGTTTCCAAGAATTTATGGCTTCGGCAATACGTTTATTAGGCATACAGACTGCTAAGGAGTGGAATGCCCTACCTGAGTCTGTATTTTTGGAAAGCTATAGTTTGGGTCTTTAATCAGGAGTGAATAGATTGCTTCCGGCCAAGCGTCACTTCAGGTGAGATTGTGGTCAAACGCGAGCCTATCGACTAAAAAAATAATAATATCCTGTCAAGTTGAACCACGAAATAAGTTTTCCATTTCGTTTCTTTGAAGTTGAAAATTCACTGTCGAAACCGAATAACTAATATACCAACAGAGTCCCACCCGCCTCATTCAAACAAATCATTTTGGCAATGATCGTCTGTGAGTCACATCACCCGTGAAATATCGCCGTACGCAGGTCGATCGAGCAGGACGGGAGTCCCGAGCATGATCCCGACCGTGACTAACGGTCAGGACAATGTCAAACGGGACATAAACTTGAACGAGATATTTGTTTATTGAAGCAACTACCTACCTATTAATAAACCCACAATTCGAGAACTGCGCAACATATTTTACAGCTTGAGTTGATTTCCTTTTTTAAGGGAATTCTTTCGAAAAGCTAGTACAGAAATAATTTCTATTCCAAAACCCCCAATACTAACTTTTTTTCGTGCGGAAAGTCCCTCAGATCGGCGGTTATGTCGAATTTAAACCTACACTGATATTGTATGCCGTGTTGGGTCTTCAGAGCCGGGGTGTAAGGTAGACCATTTCTCTCGCACCCCAGCTGACCGATGGCCATTTCCAAAAATCCAGTTCATCTTAGCATAGTTGTTTTAAAAATGTCTTAATTATTTAGCAATAAAAAATGTTTTGTCACTTCAAAATAGTATAATAAAATAACAATAAATAAATTCATCAATGGTAATGTTCAGATCACAAAAAATCATACAAATATTTCCTAACGTTGAAGCCAACGGTCTGTGCAACAGCCGAGATGAAATCATAACCAACAATACATTTATACTTCGCAGTATCCAAGTCTATCTCTTTGCTGCCCGCAATCAACTTTAATTCAACTAGCGTAGCTATTTGTGCCAACAGATTACTTGTGAGGCCAATCTTTTCTTCAAGTATTGCGTAGAAAATTGCCAGTAAACGGTCTAATGTGAATACTTTAGGCCCGAGTTGTGTATTTAGTTTCTCAGATATTTTGGCTTTTGCTCTAACTTGCTGCAGTCTTTTACGTTGCTTGCCATGGTTCTTCATGAATAACCGTTTATCTTCTTTTGGTGGGTTATAACTTGCTAAATATGCAGCGATTAGTAAGAATTTAGCGTAATACGGTAACTCAAAGCTCTGCGCAAATGTCTTAGTTGATGTAAGTTCATCTTTTAACGTGTTTTCAGAGCTATGGCTGGTTAGGTATTCCAAATTATTATTTTCTTTGCCCGGTGATGGTTTCACAGATTGAGCATCACTGATTCTCAGGTACAATAGTTCTAAGTTGGATTTGAGGACAGGTGATATGTGACGCCAGAGTTTTGTCAAATCTGAAGCTCGGATTTCATTCTTTATTATTGGCTCACAATATTTAGTGAAGTTTACACGTGCCATATGTTGTAATTCAATCAAATCCCGACACGGTCTATAGAACACACTGAGAAATGCATTCAGAAAGTTTGCAAACAATTCTGGTTTTTCTAATTCACATTTTATGTTGTCATCAACATTGTATGTTGTTAAAAGGTGCTGAACGAAACCTTTTTGTTGAAGGAATATTATTTTAAACAATTCCTCTTTGTTATAATTTGGGAAGAATAGTTTAATTGGTTCACGAATACCCATTTTGAAATAAAAGTTCTCATAAACTAAGTGAGTTAAGAATATAGTGCAGATGTTTAAATTACACAGTTCTCGCAGTCGTAAAAATGCACTCATAATGTTATGGTCCATGTTGCGAAGCCTCTCCGCCCTGTCGAACACTATAATAATAGGTTCATAGTCACTGGTTGTGTCCTGTAGCCTGTTCAAACTGTTGGTAAGATCCATCAATGTATCACATTTTGTTTCAACTTCCTCCTCGCTTAAACCTGATAGTATACTTTCATACATTATTTTAGATGAATAACATTCGATACAGTCGATAACGACGTGTTTGTAGTTTAAGTATTGAAGCACTGAGTTAACGCACAATGTTTTCCCAGTCGCCATGCTGCCACTGATAAATATAGAACAAGGCAGACATTCGTCGCCTTCACCGAGGAGATCAAATAAGTCGTTCAACTGCTCTTCTCTGCACGGTACTTTATTTTGTATCTCTTCCATGTTTTTATTTATTATTTTGTTGGCTTTGAAGAAATTACTGACTTTCCAACCGTTCTTTATTTTGACAATGACAGCAACCGGCAAAGCGTTGTCGTTTCGTTTGACGTTTTGATTTGACTTTCGTATCGTTCCGTTTCCCGCGTTTATATTATCGAATCGATCGCCCGCTCTAAATACCGTGCGACCTCTCTACGTCGAATTTTAAGTATTATCAGTTTGTGGCCTCTCTCACCCCACATAATCGTGTCGTATCAATCGTACATATATACATACATAATTTAAGTACATACCAAGTACATACAAATCACGCCTTTTTCCCATTGGTGTAGGCAGAAAAACATCTTTCCACTTGGTACGATCTTGACATACCTACTCTCTCGCTTCAACTATCTTAATTTGAATTTCGTATCGTATTCCAAATCGATTGTACCAATAGATCATGATCATACTCTTACATTATAAAAAATGTATTAATTTGTTTCAGAATTTTGCAGTCGAATTACAATTGGAAAATCAATCCGAAATAGACATTGATCAATTTAAAGACGCTCTGAATAGAGCAGGTGGAGCGAACTACGGGACTGGCGTCAGGGATTTATGAATTGCACAATAATTTATATTCTAAATATACCAAAGCTTTGAATTTAATTTATAAAGCCTCGTTATTTATATTAAAACAGTAATGTACGAGAAAAGTAAATTAAAATCAAAGATGTGGTATCTAACTTTTTTATTAGGCCATCATCAGGCCCAAAAATATTTTTATTATGAGTAGGGAGTGCTTCTATTTTTTTAAATTTTATACTGGTTTGATTAAGTAAGTCCTGCATTACTCATTTCATGATGTTTTGGCCGAAAGACACCTATTTATTTATTTACTAAATTAATATTTGGTTGTATTTTTATTTAGGGAAATTGTAATATTTCAATAATTTATTTTTTAAAGTCTTTGTGCAATTTGTACTCGCTAGTGTAACGTTAAGGATTTGCCAAAAAAATCTTTAGTGAATGTTGCCATGTATAGGGCGCGATAAGTGCATTTATTATTTTGTCTACCTGTATTTTTCCGAGTCGAAATTTTACAATGTATTGTATTGTATACAAAAGTATTTGGAATTAACTGGCTTTTATATACATTGACTAGTGTTATTACCCAGCATTATTGGTAAACGAATTAAAATAAATACATTAACCAAACATCAATATGCTTTTTTATTTCCTACATGTGTGTCATCCGAAAAGTATCTGACGAGGCTGTCTGAGGCAGCGGAAAAGGTTCGGGAGAGGCTGCACAGAGCTCTCCCGACGTCGGTCTAACGACCTTCGTCCTCCATGAGCGCAGGCCTGGAGGTGACGCGAAAAATGTTCAGAATAAGACGTCCCGCATCTTATAGAAGCAGTGGATATAGAAATAAAACACCAAAATATTAGAATTTCGCCATTTTTATTTTGCAAAAGTCAACAATAATGATTACTAAAAAAATTGGTTAGTTCAAAGTACTGCAAGTTCTATTATAACAATTTTTACTGAAACTAAATGCTTATTAAATAAATATAAAAATATTATGGCTTAGTGTTTTGGCTCTAACGAACACATTTTTCTTATCGCTAAAAGTTTTATACATTCGCAAACAACATGGTCCTCCTAGAGGAAAATACAATAAGTGTTAATATTGCTTTTAGTTACATTTTAACTAGGTATATTAATTATGGTAGTTAAAACAACTTTTTCCTCATCCAAGTATATATTATTATTAACGGTGCTATATCCCTCTGATGTTGTACATTTCAACAACAAATATTTAACTAGGTATATTTACACTAATTGATTAACAACCTGAGACTATTAAGGCATTGTATATATTGCAAATTAGCTTCTAATATTTTTTTAATAAGGCATAATTCTCAGTGAGCGGCCATCGCGTAATAAAAAAAAATCGAGCACAGAGTATCAGGCAAGATGGCGTCGGTTTCAATTTAGCGGGAAAAATAATTTGAATTAATTTGTTATTAAAAGCAGTTAGGTACATCCTCAAGTATATATTATAATCGTTTATAATTAAAATTGGATATAACAACACTTATTGAGGACGGTTTTGTCATTAATATTGTCTGCTATAACAGGTAACTGCATACATTGCTGTTCAATAAATGAAAAAATAATCTTACCTACTTATAAAATGTTGTTTACAGTTTTAACTATTAGGGTAGTCAACCTTCAGTAAGGTAGTCCGTACTAGCGATGTCTAAGTATTACATAAATATCTATTTTCGTTATTAAGAAAAAAAATTGTACCTACAATAAAAATTGTAACATTAGTAGATTAAGTATGGGCATAATTAATATTTATTTATTTATCCTGGTTGCTTTCACGAATGCACTAAGCTATTGTTAGTGAATGTATTTAAAAGTTTAAATAACCATTTGATTTAGATGTCATTTCGACGTACTTGACATCACCTATATTGCGTTACTTAAAAATTTATTGCAATTTCGTTTTTTTTACAATAATAATCGGCGATCCGATTGATGGTAAGCGGTGGCCGCGCTAACGCATATAGAAGAATATCAGGCACTCAAATTTGACACACATAAGTGAGTTAAAAAATGGTTATATCTCATTTAAGTTGTATATTGCAATGTATTACTTTTTACCACTAAGCCAATAGGGCAGAAAAATTAAAAAATGTTTCTTTATATCAAGGAATTTAGCAATATTTGTTGTTCTTAAACAAAATATTATGCTCAATAATCTAAGTTTAACTTAAAATTAAAAATGATTATATAATGAATACACAATTTGACAATGGAAAGGCATTTCCATACAAATCTTTCCTCCATCCATCCATATTTCCAAGGAAATTAATAAAAATACCATGTATAATAGATATTCTCTTTGTAAAGTGAATTTTATAGAAATGGTTGATTTTGTCCAAATAGTTGATATACCCAAATAGATATTTCGGCATGGTTTATGGTTCATATTAAAAAAAGTTTTTAGTACCGCTTAGGTGGCAGACAAGCGCACGGCCCACCTGATGGGTGGCGGTCACCTTGGCCTATGGACGTCTGTAACATCAGGGGCATCACATTCGTGCTGCCGACCCTTCTGTCAATTTCTGCTCATTTAGTTACAAAAATATTTCATTTAAAACGAAATTTTCATTTTAAATATTTTTCAATTCCCATTTCAAATTCATTCAAAAGAGATATTGGATATGAAAATCTTAAGAACTAATTTCTCAAGTATGTATTTGATGTACGAGTATTGCAGAATGAACTGAACAAATGCCAAATCTGTAAACCATATTGGTTCAGCTTTATTATTCGTAATAGCTTTCTCTCATCGTAGAATACTAATTTATATCGATACTCCAGATAGTTTAACCGTATACTTCCCAAACATAATGTACTATATTGAATAATTATTGGTATATAGCGACAAAGAAAGAGTATATATCTCGGAATTACATATTTAAGCCTCCGTTTCACAAAATAATTTAGTGATCGGCTAAATTATTTTTGCTGTTGAGTGTACACATACACTGTAGTTGACATTTTTCATAGCAATGTCTCAATTGATTTATAGGATGATCTATGCCTACCTGTCTTGTTGGCTTTCCTTTTTAGAATATTTTAGTTTCCTCAACTGACGCAAATAAATGTGTGTATGTGTGTGTCTGGGGAGGGGAGGGTATGTATGTGTGTGTATGGGGCGGATGTGTGTGTGTGTGTGTGTGTGTGTGTGTGTGTGTGTGTGTGTTCAGGGTGCGGGCGGGGCGAGGGCGCGCAGTAGGCGCGAGTTGGTGTGTGCTCCGAACAGCACAGTCAACAGAGCTACGCCGTAACCCGTAGCGCGTTCGCCCTGCAACGGAGAATAATATTTTCGGTCACTTACCTATTCTTCATTTCTTACTAATACTTGCAATTTAGTAAGTGTAAAAAAGTTGAAATTGACATTTTGATATCGAAAATTTCCTTTCTGCGGACATTCTATAAGAAACGTTTAAAAAAATCATCTTTTAATTTTCAGTTTATTTCTACTAGTTCTTAGTCTGTTGTGGCAAAAATGTGTCAATTATTTTAATCGACCTGATCCTTTATTTCATTAGAACATCATGGCAGTCTCAACTGAGAGTTCAATTCTCGTAAAAAAACATGTTCAAATTTAATTGTCTCGAATTTTGAAAACACTTTTTACAAGAATTGACCATTTACAGGTAATAGGAAAATAGTAAAACTTGTCACCAAAAACGCATATTCAAATGACGCATATGTGCGTCATTGACTACGAAAGGGTTATGAGACCACAGTGACGTGACCTTGGGATCCTAATGAGATAGGGTCCTAAAAGACGTGTAGTATAGAGGTACTTACGCAGTGCGCGGGTGCAGCCATGTCGACGTGGAGCCACTTGCCGGGGAAGTCGAAGCCCAGGTGCGACAGGATGAACAGCCCCGCGCACGACGGCTGCGCGTTGTTGCGGTCCTGCTGCCGCACCACACAACACATGCACACATTTTATATTCATTTTAGACAGAATACATTGAAAAAAATGGCATTAAATTTTAAACTTGCTTGTATATAATGATCTTCAGGGTCTAAGCCGACTTTTTCTATCACTAGGTACGCGCGTACGGTAGCCTGATAGATGGATGAAGTTTTAGTCTAGAGCAAGACGGCAGTCATCATTGCTGCCTTAATTTTTACTACCACTGACCACGAAATTGTCATTGGTTTAGTTAGTAATTTTATGACGCATATATGCGTCATTGACGGTTCTGTTAACCAAAAAAGAATGAGTGGCAGAACGGGTCTACTTTCAAATGACGATCACCATCATCTACATTAGTTTATCAATAATTTGTCATATAATTTTCATCAATTACGTACACTATTTTAGCAAACAGCAGTTATTATTTTATAAGAAAGATTGATAGAATAAAATACATTCTAGTTAAAATTTAAAAAAAATGTACATGGCAGATTTTGGTTTGACGATGACTAGATTGGCACTACGACAGCCGGGCCTTCACGTGGCATCTAAGGGCCTATTGCCATCAACAGGGTGCGATACATACCGCCACGCTATTCTTCATATCAGCCACGCAGCTGGTGAACTCGGTGAAATGCAGTTCAGGCGTGAACGGTAACGGGTGAGCCAGGTCACCCGACACGCGGCCCGACCACACGCACAGGTCTTCCAAACGCGCGTCGTTACACACTATGGCCGCGTGGTACTTGCCCGTTGCTGTACCCTGCAGGATATAAGTGCAGTCAGTGACAAAAGTCGATGATCGTATTCAGGTGTCAAAAGTAGGTGATACTACAGAGCGTTAAAACTGTCAAAAGTATTGTAACAAGGGTTTGTATAAATACAAAGTTCTATTAAAATTGAAATTTGTGCTAAAATATGAAAGTGTAATTTTTTTTAGTTTAAAGAAAACCAACGCTATTCGTTGACAATCCTATAAATATTATAAAAATGTGAAAGATGTTTGGATGTTTGTTACTCAATCACACTATAATGGCTGAACGGATCTGGCTGAAATATGGTGCAACGATAGATTTATAGTCCGCAATACCACACCGACATACATTTTTATTAATGGAAAGCGGAAGTTAGAATAAAATTTCACGGGGGCGAATTCGCGGGCAACAGTTAGTATAGTACATTTGGGTTTCTTTTTCACTACGTATTTATTTTTGAATATATTTGGTACCGATTCTGTTGTTACAATTTCTAGACTAGCTTTTTGAAGTCTATATTTAATCCGGATTTTTTCTAATTCTTACCTGTGCTCCAGTCAAAGTCGCTACGTCAACGATAGTGGTGGCTTTCAGATCTCTTGACGCGTACACGACGCCATCACTCAACACCAAACGACCTGGAAAATGATGTTATTATTCGTACAACTGTAATTCTAACCCGACTGCGACGAAGCAAGTCAAGTATTTTACCCTCTATTTCTTATTGCGTAAAAAAATACTCGAAAATGTATTACAATGTTGTTTTATTTTACCCCGTTTAATGATAATTCTTATCTATTAAATTAAATGAAAAGTCATTGGTCCTAAAGTTGATCTGTAAGTTATTGTTTCAATTTGAGCTGGGGGCCATTTTTTCAAAATTTGAGCTGGGAGCTTGGAGTCTTAACATACCTTCAGCGTCAGTATTGTTGATCTCGACAGTGCGTCCTGAATACAGCTGATGGATATCATCGGGCCTGGCAACAACAAATAAATTATTAAGTGGCACTCATGAGAAGTTGCTAGAAAATATCGAAGAACGTTGCTTCGGAAATGGCTCGGAGAATTATGATGGTAGGTAAGTTGACATGAAATTGTTAAGCTTATACCGATGGCGACTGTACATGGTGTTTCTTACTCACCGGGTGGCGCGGGGCCCCACGGCGTTCTCGGCGAGGCACAGTACGGCGTGCAGGGCGACGCGGGGCTGCGCCTTCACGGCCACGGCGAAGGCGCCCAGCACAGCCGCCGCGCCGCCGCAGTCGCCCTTCATACCCACCATCGATGACTGCCGAAACAAAAATACTCTCATTTACTTCTTGATGTGACATTGCCAATGACGCAGAATATAAATAACAACGTTAAAAATAATCACTAGCCGATGACGCATATATGCGTCAAGTTCAGTCATATCAATGACGCATATAAGTGTCAATCGCAGTCACGTCGATGACGCATATTTGCGCCATTTGAACACTAATTTAATAAAAAGATAGCAATGAATCTGTTTTGCTCGCATAGTGATAGATAATCTAGAAAATTTGACGATAAATAAATTGGGTGAGACAGTTTGAATAGCCAAAGGATCAAAGAATTCGTTCCATTGGCTTGGAAAACAAAATCAATATCTCTGCAAATGAAGTATATATGACCACCATTTTCCCAGTGGGATAAGTAGAAAACATTTAATATCAATCCTGGTAATGCCTTATATTTCTTCTACTCTCATAGTGGGTACTTATAAAATACGTTGTGGGTACTCTATGGCCCTTCTGTAGAACCAAATCAAACTAAGTATAGACAATAAAAAGAGACCACTCACCCTTGCCTTAATGCTAAGACCGCCGGTGTCGTACACGATACCCTTGCCGACCCACGCCACGGTCTCAGTGGCCCCCGGGGGAGTGCACGACAGGACCACCAACGCAGGGGGCTTCTCCGCAGCCCTACCCACTCCGTAGATACCTCCCATGCCTTTAGCTTTAAGCTCCTCGCCTCGAATGATGGTAGGCTCCTTGAGATCCAGCTCCTTGGCTACCTTGCATGCTATCTGTGGGAGAAAAAGGAATATGAAAAAAAAAATGAATTCTTTAACTGGGCGTTATGACCAAATCCGAAACTATGAGGATTTTTTTATACAACTTAGGTGGCAGATTATCGCAGGTGCAGGAATATCGAAAAATGCTCAAGGGAGACTCGGGTTCGATTTTGGTGAAAACTAAAACTGTCTCATTGGATTTCCAAAAAATCGAACGATTTCTGGGAAGTAATGATATACGACAAAATCAAGGAACTGCCCCTAATGTCAAAAGTTAATACCCAAGATCTTTATCTCATACAACAAATTATTCTTTGCGGTAAAAGAAAAAGCCGTCTACCCTCATACATAAGTCTTCAATATACTGACCTCAATAAACTGGTCAACGTCCATAATGTTAGCTGGAGTATCAGTGATCTTGGCGGCCAGCCTAGTAGAGTCTGCCAGATCTTGCAGCGTGCTCAGTTCCTCCGCTGACAGGGAGTTGTCACACAGCAATGGGTCCACAGGTCCAATACCTTCTTCTTCAGATTCCGCATCTGTTGGAACAATATTTTAAATATTACATGTTATATTTCGGATTTTAACCGGTAAAAATCTTTGGATGAAGATTTGTTTCTCTTCAAAAATAAAGTAATGTTTCTTTTAAATAAAAATTGCTATCTACAGTATTTATAGTACTTGCCCATCAGGCAACGAAATTCAGTAAAATTACATTTTCAAAAGATGAGATTTCAAAGTTCACAACTTTTAGATTTTAATTTTTCAAAATCGCTTCTTTGGCGCAGGCTTTCCTCTCGGAGTTGGGGGTCAGATTGCAGTTCCTCTTATGGAGACAAATCGCCAACCTCGAACTTCAAAATGCAAGAGGATGCCTTTACGTATAGCCTGAATTTGGCGTTTGAATGATGCTGATAAGTGTAGTGTAGTATAGAATGATCTTACCACCTAGTTGGTTCTCGTTGACGAGATAGATCTCGACGGTGACAGTTCTCGCGCGCACCGGGGCGGGAGCACCGAGCGGCGCAGTGGCAGAGCGCGCCTGGTACAGCGGGAACGAACGCGCGATCGATGCCGCACTGGCGTAAGCATCGCGCTTGCGGCACACCAACTGTATGACAACAGTGTCATCAGATCACATGACTGACATATACACACTTTCATCTGCAAGTCGTTGCACCTGCTGTTTGAAGGACGAACGTAGGCCTACTTTTCAGGGTTGGGAGGTGAAACGGTAGCCAAGCCAAAGTCAAGATAAGTCAAATGAAGAGACAGATTAAAAGAGCGGACCATGCTCTATTGCGGATGAATAGGAAAGACTTTTTATCTTTTATTACTGGTTTCCTAATGGTTAATTATATAATTATTCCTACGTCTTATACTATTTTTATTTACTATTTATTTAGAGAAGGGCTGGCGCTTGTAGCTGTGTTTTCTGCTGAAGCCTCTATCTATTTATAGTTATGGCAGTGGATGTGATTTTTTTATTTGTGTTGATGTGTGTAGTTACTTCCTTGTAGAAATCACGCCGCTTGCTCATGACTGCCATAGGCTCCAAAGGGCTGGTGGATCAAAGATGTGGCGATGGCCCATCATATTTCTCTTTCTTCCTATAATCCCAGAGCAATGCTTACAAATGGTTCTGTTGAACCGTTCAATTAAAGACCATCATTTTAGAATTAATGACATCTGAACTGATAGCACCCATTCCTTGAACTTCCTCCAAGCTTACCATCCGGCAAGGTGCAATCATATTCAACGAGCAATCATAAAAAGATGCCTCACCACGATAGTCTCGTCGGTGGTCCGCTGCGTGGCTTTGACGATCTTGGCGAGCGCGTGCGGGCGCGAGGGCGCGGCGTGGCGACTGCGGCGCGCCGGGAGCGACGCCAGCGCCACGGCGCGCGGCCACAGCTCGCACGAGTCGCCCGGCGATGACGTCACGCACTGCACCCCGCGCCGCCATGCCTGCGGACAACGTACGTGGCGTTTATTGCCCTTGTTACTACCAATCTTAGTACTAATAGTAACATCGGTAATTTAATCTATACTAAGAAGTATCATTATTATACATATATAGACGTCATCAAGAGATGCTGCAGAAAATTTTGTTGCAGTGTGTTATTGAAAAATGGCTAGGTCAAAAGCAGTTTTTAGTAGTCAGTTTAATGACAACAGAGGATGTTCATGATGTATGTAAGGACGCAAGCAGATAGCAGGCTGTTGTCTCTGCCTACCCTTGAGAGCTAAGACGCGAATATATGTAAGTATGTGTGATGAATTACGAAGCTCTGGGCATTTAGGTACTCGGCCCTATACATATTTGGCACAATACTTGCATATTAATTTTAATATCCGTTTACTTCGCGAATCTAGCTGTAAATGTAAAAGTAGCAGCATTAATCAAGACATTCACTGTATCACTGTTACATTGTGACCTAAATGAATAAAAATTATACCGTTTGTACAGTCAGCTTCACATGTTGTTGATACCTAACAAATTTACAAATGATCTGTACATACATAACAATTTTTCGTAATTTTCGGAAGACAAATTTATAATTTTTAAATTTTTCACATAGTACAGGCGATAGGAAAATTATTATATGAGCATCGAGTGGGCGAGCTCAAAAAATAGCTCGTTCAAATGACGCATATATGCGTCATTGACAACTGGGGGGTTAAGCTAACATCGATGGCGACTGTACACGAAAATCTACAAAGTGGAATAATCCAAGAAATATTCCTATTAGAATAACATTTCTTAACTGCTATTAACATGAAATATATGCGTCAACTGAGGATTAAGCTAACGATGGCGACTGTACATGAAAATGTAAGAAATATGAAAACAACGTACCTCTTCAGTAACTCTAGGTTCCAATTTACATCTGACATCGTCCCAACTCAGAGAGTCGATGTGACTGGCCTGCCCAACGATCAACACCGGCTTCTGTTCAGGGTCCGAGGAGGAAAGTCCCCAGCGGAACTTGATGCTAACTGAAGACATCCTGCGAACTGGAGGAAAAAAAATTTGTTACTTTGCAAGATTTCTCAATATCGATCGAGCATTGCGCACGCACATTCTTTTATTATACAACTTAGTTGGCAGACAAGCACACGGCCGACCTTTTTTTTATATAGGACACGTCAAAATGACTTTACCTCGCCTGATGGTAAGCTAAAGGCAAAGTCTCAGGCCTGGGGTCACCACCACATACACCGGTAGTGCTACAGTGGCGGCCCTCAGCTTGACGGCCTCATCAAATGCTTTTTCACGCCCCGCTTAATGAAATAACCCAGAATATTTTTTATATTAGACACGTCAACATGACTTTACGTCGCCTGATGGTAAGCTTTATCTTTTCTATCTGCTCTGATTTCAATTAATACAATCATTCGTTCAATCAAATCATTTGTTGGTAGTTTGACCATTCAAACTACCACAAATGAGCGAATTAATAAAATATTGTAATTCATACCTTCACCACAGAATACCTAATAGTACCTACTTCTTCACTACTAGTCCTCACTTCATGATTCGCACAAGATTTATAACAATGGACTTTAAAAACAAGTCATTAAATACTACTTTATATACCAACACTAGCTGTTGCCCGCGGTTCCGCCCGCGTGGATGTCGAAATCCGTTTCAAAAACTATCCTATCTCTCAAGTTGGATCGAACTGCACATGGTGGGCGAATTTTATTATAATCGGTTAAGTGGTTTAGGAGTCCATTGAGGACAAACATTGTGACACGAGATTTATATATATTAAGATAAGATTGTGGAGATCAAACTACCAACAAATAGGTGATTTAATAAAATATTGTAATTTGTACCTTCACTAGTCCTCACTTCATGATTCGTACAAGAATTATAACAATGGACTTTAAAAACAAGTCATTAAATACTACTTTATATACCAACATGAATAGGTAATTATAACTTAATAACTTTGTGGCTAATGATTATTTCATTTGAGTAGGTACTGATAAACATTGGCGTCGATTCTGTCACGAAATTTAACTTAAATCTCTACATTTTCGATTTTATCCAGACAGCCTCTGTGGTCTGTGGGTGTGGCGTAGCGGCGGTGAACGCGGCCGCTGCGGAGGAGGCGCGGGTTCGATCCCCGCTCAGTGCAAATATTTGTGTGCATGAATATGGGTATTTGCATTGGTCTGGTCGTGCCTCGGAGAGCACGTTAAGCCGTCGATTCCGGTTGCCATACCAACATCTATGGCAGCCGTTACGGGTAGTTGGAGACCTAAAAAGTCCAACAACAACGGTCTAGCTGCAATGCTTCGATATCGCCTAATTTCACCATTGGGTTGTGAAGGTCAGATGGCAGTTGCTTCACGGAAAATATCGAGGTCCAGCCAAATCCGCAGTTTAGACTGGTAAAGTGGACCCCAGACTCCGATGTGAAAGCTTTGGATGCGACTATGATTAACGCTAGGTTGAAGAAGAAGAAATTTTGATTATCTCAATTTACTAATTTCGGAACTTTTAAAATTATTAAATGTTACCATGGCTTTCACCTAATTGTTTTTGCCAATTTTGAAAATAAAACAGCGTTTGAAGTGGCTTTAAAGTCGCGTGAAAAAGAATTCAATGAGGCCGACAAGCTGAGGGCCACCACTGTAGCACTATCGGTATTTGTAATGGTGACCCGCGTTCCTGAGACTTTACCTTTAGTTTACCATCAGGCGAGGTGAACGAGGTAGGTATCTATCATGCAGGACAACGTCTGCTAGTGTTATTATAAAAACTTAGTATAATTAGTTGCTAACTCTTAAAAATAAACATAAATAACTACATTTTTTATTGATTATAAGTATGAGATCATCTTTTATAAAAAGTAAATGTCAGTATCAAAAAAAAACATGTTTTTTTATCTATTCATGACATATACTAGTTTTTTATCTGAATCACATCAGATTTTATACTTTTATCTCAACTTCACACACAAAATATATGTCATGGTATCTATCTTCTATCTATATATATAAAAATGAACCGAAAAATGTGTTGGTATGCGCATAACTCAACAACCATTGGATCAATTTGGCCAATTCTTTTTTTTAAACGTTTGTTGAAGTCCAAGGATGGTTTTTATGACGAGAAAATATTGAATAATTGCCAGGAAAACCCTATAAACAGCCATTTTCTTTCCCGTACAAAAGTTTTCTAACTAAAGCGTAATTTGAACTTTATTATCATTCAATAAAGTTCATATTACATTACAAACACTGTTGCACAAGTACACCTACATTAGGTGTATTCCTAAAGAGTCAATTTGCACTTTATTACTGCTGTATATAGTTCAAATTCAATCAATTCAGTCAATCAATTAAGAAGTCTAGGAAAAAAAACTGTCACAATCCAAATATTTTTGACAGAATGAAGTTTGTCGGGTCCGCTAGTACTATTATAAAATTTGTAAAGTAGCTGGCTCTGTACATTACATTGGAGATATTCGAAAACCAGTATCCATGCAGGCCGAGCCGCAGGGTATAGCCAAGCGCTAAATAAGTTTATTAAAGTAGTAAGTATGAACAACAGTAATAACTTTGAACAAAAGAATTAATATTAAATTATTACCTATTGTGAGTTGTAACTAACAGATAAACAGTTTATTTATATGCAACATTGTACTGTTGACTAGCAACTAATATCATGGAGTATATCACTACCAGACATATAGATAAGAGCCTCAACACCAGATGCCCTCTTTAACATCAATTCCATTTAAAAAGTAAGCAGTATGCACTTTGACAAATAATGCTTTATCAGCTTCATGACTCATTTTATTGTATCCAACAAACATGACTACTGCAAGTTTTAAAGAGTTTTATTGACTAAAACATCATGCAAATAGGTAATTCACTTCATGTAGATATTGGTTATCACCCAGATATGAATCGGATGCATGTAATTACACTTATTATGAAGATAAATAGACAATATCAATGGGTCATTCACCTGACACACACGTCGGTTGTTTAATAACACTTATACATGTACTAAATACTTTTAAAAACAGCATTGTCGCTTACATAACATTGAAGCAATAAAGCATTACAAGAAAATAGTGTTAACAGGGTTTTTTTTATCATATAGTAACTTCAAAAGTCGACCGCTAACTTTTAAAAATTGCTTACCGTTTTTACGTTCACTCCAGTCCAGTTACTCTGCTATTGTAATTTTATATGAAACATTAATGACCGTTGGATAGATAAATAGAATCTAATTACTTTATTTCTGTTCGTTTATTGTTTACTTTCGTTACAAAGAAAGTGTTTCACTTTCTAGTTTCTCTCTTTCTCACAACTTGCCAAATCATTCATTGGAATTATTCGTTCCGAAACAACAGTGTCATCGTCGTCACACTCGTCACCAAATTCAATGTCAAGTCAACATCGTTCACCAATATAAAAACTTAGAACAGTGGATAAACGCAAACATTTGTTAGATCTATTGAAATTTTAAATATGATATAAATTAACTTAAATTTAAAATGTTGGTTATCGTTCTATATAAATAAAAACACATTAATTACACGTTTGACTTTGCTGTCTTTTCAAGAAACTGTACGTTTCTGAACGAAGCAACAAGCGTTGCAATTAGTGTTTCCAGTTAAAAACTGAATGCACTTAGTAGTATTACATACAGTAAAAATTACTGAAATATTTTAAATAGTTTTACTGAACATACACTGTTCTAATAGGTATTAATTAATTGAATGAAATTTTAAGCAATATTAATTAAGCTTCTTGATACTAATTAAGACCAATTAAATACCATATTGTACAAAGTAAAAATATAATTTAGAAAATGAAAAGCAACGTTCTTTTCCGATAGAATATTAACAGTCTTTTTAGTTTAGAAAGAGTGAATAAGAATATCAGCACATGTAGATACCTAAGTACTACGTCCAGCTGTTACCTATACAAGCCAATAATTGAGCTACCTATGCTAAGTTCCATATTTTTGTTAATATCTACCTACCTATCCTTCGTGCTTTTTTCCAATTTATATAGTTGACATTGATTTTCAGATGAATTTACGATATTTTTTCATGAAGCGACTGCCATTTGTTCTCTACAATCCACTGACGATATGGCCCAGACGCAGCGACTATACAACCACTTATATACCTAATCAAAGTATACAACTATGGTTGGTATAGTCGTTGCCCGGAGGGGTCCCACTTTAGAAGAATGGTCACTTGGTAACCTTCCAATGTGCTAATTTACTCGGTCTCCATTTACCCACGTACAATAAATAAACAAAATTTACTTACTGTTTAGTTTTCTTACACTAAAAAGTCCCTTGGTCCGTCATAGGTAGGTATATACTTGTTTTTTTTACAATGCTGGCATAGATGCTGATTAACGAACAAGGTTCTGGCACATGCCATTCTCGGAGTTGGGGAGTAAGATGGCAGTGGTTTTTTTCTTTACCACACCATAAAGACTTGGTATTCTTTACCAGCGCACGTGTTTCCTTCCTTTTGCAGTCCCAGGTCATTTAAGCGGGGTGTGAAGATGCAATTAATGAGGCCGTTAAACTGAGGGCTACCATTTGAAGCACTATCGTTGTATGTAATGGTACCCCTTGGGCCTTGTTCCTGAGACCTACCTTTAGCTTATCATCAGGCGAGGTGAAGTCATATTGACGTGAGCACTATAAAAAAAAGTAGAAAGGAGGAGTAGGAGAGTGGGGAGATGCAAGATGAACGCTGACCATACCTAGTTTGTTTAGTATCAAGCTTTCAAATAAAACGCTATTTAAAATCCAAGTCGAATTTTCCTTTAATAATTTCCTCATTAAAAGCTACAAAACAGAACGACAACAAACTTCAACTGTAGCGAGCATAGCTTCATCTTACCCTAAGGGCACGTTTCCACTGAAGCGGCCGGAGAGATGTGCGAATATCGACCAATCACAGACAAGATAACATGCCATACAGCTATTGCTATTGGTCGGCAACTGCACGTCACTTTGACGCTCCGCTCGTCTATGTGGGAACGCATCCTTATGCTATATACAGCTCCAAATTGTTAAAAAAATCATTGCGGTGCAGTAAGCCGACTCCTCGTAGATTTTGTAATGGAAGTCAATTAAAAAAAGTGTTACCTATTCAATAACATTTTAAGAAATCGAATAGTTTTATGCCTTGGTTTCTTGGACCAGTGGTCACAAAAATGGATTAAATGACGCATATATGCGTCATTGACAGACTAGCTGATTTTCAAAAATTCACTTGCAACACTAATGGGCTAAATCCGAGAAAATAACACCCTGTACTTTTATGGCATTAATCGATAAGGTAGGATCAATAAAATTCTCACTCACACAAAATGAGGACGTTAGTTGCACGGCGAATTTAGTTTATTCAATTTGATGTTAAACCAGTTGGTCCGAGTAGAATTTAGTTTGTTCTAACTTTGAAAAAAAAAAACATCTGAAATTATAGGTCGAATTACTATAACGTTTTAATTAGACTTCCATTACGACACAAAATCCTAGATATTTAGCGTCCATCCCAATATCTGTATCGTAATCAGTTATGTATTACAAATAAGTTAAAAATGTATCTACTAATTTACAATTAACTATGGAAGCGCCCTTCTTAACTATGGTTGGCTTACATTGAATAATTAGATCACCACACCGCAAATTTATTTTACATTACTATGTAAACTCAGGTCCAGATATAGACGCGATCGAGTGTAAAACTGCGTCCATGCGCATGATTTTACTTTGATTATGCCATTAATGCGTTATGCTTCCTGGCTATTTATGGGTAATTCACCCCTTGCACAACACGGGCATATAACCGAAATGTATTTTTATAAAAAAACATCTATGACACTAATACTTTTTTTTTTCATTATATTTTTTTTTGAATTTATTACGTACATAGTGATTTAGATTTGAAAATATAATAAAACCATAAAATCCCAGTGCATAATGAAGTTTACACGCCTTTGTTACTAAGTTCAGTATTAACGCCATCTTTCTGCGGTGTCAAGAAGACTTGTTTGTCTTCTGCGCTGTTAGCAATGGTAGGGGAGCCCATGAAGGGATTTGAAGAGTTACTCGAGCGCGTCAGAAAACTATATGAGGAGAAACCTTATTACTTGTAATGTACTCCTACCAAATATAAACCCTTTATATAAGGGCGTGCTCCGAGGACAGCCCGTCAGATTAGTAAAAAAAAATCAAACCTCAGAAAAACTCGAGCGCGTCAGATTAAGGCCAGGTAAGTTAAATACATACAGAACAGACTATATTTCAATAATCTGATGATTTTTGCGTGGCATAAGGAAATGGGTGAGTGGCAAAATTGTATAAAAAAACGTCGCTGTGAAATACTCGAGCGCGATTAATTTTTTTTTATTTTGAAGGAAATCCTATGAGAATTACAGAATAAAATAATCTGACGATTTTCATGGGGCGATGTAGCTTAACGCATAAATAAAGTGTGGTGTTATACAGCTGCTGAGAACTGGATTGAAACTCCGCGCTTCTGTTTCCTTCTCACTTTTTCTTTATATTTCACTCTCTCGCACCATCACATCACATAATCATCGCACGTAGCTTGGCCAGGTTTTGGAGTAGTTCGCGCATCGTGCACTTTGAGCCAATCAAATGATTCAAAGTACGAACGAACGGAACGTTGATTCGCTACAAGACGTCTCTCGGAGACATCTGATTGGTCCGTCAAGTGACCTCACTTGACGGACCAATCATATGCTCATACCTCAAAGGGGACCTAAAAATCGACCTTACATATCAGGAGATACTGTAGATTCAGGTACGTTTATTTTAATACTATAATACAAAAGAAATAGAAAATTATATTATATTATTATATTATTATATTATTATATTATTATTATATATTATTATATTTATTATATTATATTTAGAAACAGAAAATGAAGAAGAAATTGACCAAGGAGGAATCAATTTTGAAGATCAATCCAGTGAGGATGGAGATTAAAAAAAAAAAAATTATATTTGTAGGTGTAATTTCACCTACATAATA
Organism: Lithosia quadra; assembly: GCA_963576445.1. Taxonomy (NCBI): domain Eukaryota; kingdom Metazoa; phylum Arthropoda; class Insecta; order Lepidoptera; family Erebidae; genus Lithosia; species Lithosia quadra. The sequence continues at coordinate 9,621,461 of OY754896.1, forward strand.
TGCGTAATAATTTATTCCATTCAGGAAAAAAAAATTTTCTTTCAAATTATCAGATTAAGAATATTCCTTCATATATTTGTCAGATTATCATTTGGGACGACTAGAACATCAAGTTGAACCGTTTGTGTAAAAATCTGACGCGCTCGAGTATTTCAAGGTCACTTTATTTTTTTACATTTTCAAAAATCTACCATAACTTTTGACCACATCCAAATCGTCAGATATTTTAATAAGACACTTTTTTGAGTTTTCTAAGTATTCCCTTCAAATATCTGACACGCTCGAATAACTTTTTTCTTATTTTTTTTTCTACCCTTTTCTACAGCCATCCTCCCCTATATACTCGTCAGAATAATATCTCTCGGTTGTTAGAAAAACAAAGCGGGTAAACACCGTGAATGTCTGACGCGCTCGAGTATTTTTATGTGAATGATTTTTTTAACATTTTTGAAAATTAGCACACGCTCTCCTCCTCACTAAAATGGCAAAATGAATAAATTATTTTTCGTTTTAGGCCTAAATCTTCACAATCTAATCGGTCCCCATGACGCTTTAGTAACTGCAAATTTAGCGGGCCGGCCTCCCCTACTACAATGAAACTTTCGCCCGTACCGGGGCTCATTTTCAAGATTTACGCATAAATGATCAAGTTCTACAAGAAAATTATTAAATATAAAAGGCACTTACATAATGCATGGTAATCAAGTAATATCAAGTACCAATATACCTTTAAACAAAAGTATAACAAAAACTCATCATAAATTTTGTATTTACAGCTACCTAGTTTCTAAAAAACCTAGATATTCAGTTAAAATATAATAAAAAAGAATAAAAAACAATAAATAAAACTATTTTTTTTATTTAACACATGAAACGAGATTTTACATGTTTATTAATAACGTTAACCAAAAGACAAGTTACGCACCATAACAGAGGATAAATAATAATATCACTTATACTAAGGTTAAGTACCTTACAATACTTTTTCATTACAGGAAAATAACAAATTATTTTATAAGAAATCGTGCGTACAGTCAGCATATTCAATTGAATAATTTTAGTATTAGTAATATTTTATTGAATGTGTACCGACAGCCCACCCTAATGGGAAAAAGGCGTGATTTGTAAGGACATGGAATATGTGGTAAAGATAATACAATTATTACCAAAATTTCCAGATATATTAATCACCATCGAGATATGACAAAAACTCTATTACAATTATGACGCACGAAGTCTGGAGAACACTAAAACATTCCACTTAATAATTATTGTAAATGTGAAAATTTGTGAACGCTTTTTATTCAATCAAGCTCTAACGGTTGAACGGATCTGAGTGGTATATAAAAAAAAGTGTCACAGGGATAGATTATATGCCGGAATAACACATAGACTACATTTATCCCTGTAACAGCTTCCCATGGGAAGTGAGAATGGGAACAGAATGTCACGTTTGCGAAGCTAATTAAAATGTATCTTAGTACTTTTCTATAGGAATTTGCTGACTGTACTCAGTTTGAGAAACACGTGATCGTTACAACACAAAAAACCCACAATTACATGAACATATGATAAACATTGTACTTCAATGTATTCCAATCTTTACTAGCCAACCTATACATAAATTTCACTAGCCACGATTTTATAATTAAAATTGTTAGTTTTATTACTGTTACACATACTATAATTAATTATTAACAGTTTTCAAAACGGAAAATTAATCCAACTAGAATTCAATATTATTTATGTATAATATATACTTACTATCATTTTGGAATGCCAACAATGCCATCCATCTTATAACTATAACTCAAATATAAGCATACTGTAATTATAATTTATATTTATACAATTTTTCGTTATTTTAGGACGATATATAACCTATACATATACATTTATATACAAAGTGGCACTAAAGTTATCTGTTTATTTTCTTCACACTTAGCGACGTATATTGTTGATAAATGTATGTAATTCTATCTTTTAAACTTTCGCGTTCCATGATATATTAAAATGTTAACGGGATTTAACGCGATCTTGGTATAGGTATATAGGTACTACTCGTTCGCGCTAAGTTTGCCGCTGCCAACTGTCACGTGTTAACGTTGTCTTACTCACTCAGTTCTAGTTCCAGTGAGACAACGCTATATCGACTTCATTTGACAGCGGCAAACTTAGCGCGAACAGGTAGTACATACCTTTGGAATGCCTGACGTTTCGACCACGTTACACCGGCCGTAGTCACAGGCTGACTGGCTCAGCGGTGTACGCCCTCCGTCGTCAAATCCGTGAGGTAGCAGGTTCTTCACCTTGTGAACCAGTCCGCATGTGACACGGTTGGTGTAATCTGGACGAAACGTATGGCAATCTAAAAGTAAGTATATACCTATTACCATGGTCGAGTTAATTCCCGTTAACATTAAAGTATAATTCTGTTCAACATTCAATATGATAACCTTTGCGCCAGTTAGTATTTCCTTACCTTGATAGTTTTTTCTGGTCAACAGATACGTTAATTAATTAATTTAGGTTTTTTTTTGGAAAATATTGTGGATATTAAGAAAACATTCGTCATTGTAATGTTTATTTTGAAAAGGAATAATGTATTACAGGTGTGTGTAAAGTTATATATTTCGTGAGAAGAACGAAGCAAGACAATAGATAAATAAAGTCTTAAAATAATCATCAAAAGAGAGCAATATTAAATATTTTTACTGTTGTTTATAAAATTCAATCGAATCTGCGTATTTCGTTCTTTTACCTTCAATTTCATTCGTTCATTAGTAACTCAAAAATCTGCCAAATTATTTATAATTTCATATAAGAAACTGAAAAAATTGAAATCCATGTAATTTTAACATTTGTTTAGTCGTATGATAGACAATAATATTGGTCTATAGTCGTAACTAGTAAAAACTGTAGGACAACTTTCCCACGGTGAATCTTTTTAAACGTAAATATTGACGCTTAAATTTTTTAACGTCTTCCATGTTCAAATTTAGGTTTCCATTCATTCATTTCATTCTTAAAGTCAAAATGGTGAACATTATTTTGTTAAGGAAGAAAGAACAAGGCGAGTATATTATAATTTCAATAATAATAATTAATAACTTTAATAGTAACAGTAAAATATTTACAACAATATTAATTACACTCAAAAATATTACTTATTGTCAATTTGTTTTCGAAAACGGTGTAGTAATATCTCATAATATTTCATAATGAAAAAGTTTATTTTAAATAAATAAAATGGATCCGTTAATATCTACCCGTCTTTTACGTAAGTTGTTAAAATTCCCAAATAACTTATCTTAATTAACTGATAAGTTAAGCGCCAGTTGTACACTCTCTTGACATGCAGATCGAGCCCAGAGGGTCAAATCACATATGTATATTCAAAATTATATTCCAATCACATCTCGATCTAATATTTTGAAATTTGTGAAAATGACAAGAAATTATTCTATTATCGTGATAGTGACTGAAACGTGACTGAAAGTTGATAAATATTCTGTTGATTGGAACTCAATTTTAAACATATCTTATTCCTCAGAATGAAATACTAATAACTTTTAGTATTCGTCTTGGTCGGGTGCACTAGCCACTAATTTAAATTATCCACCCGTACACCACCACAAGAATACAGAAAAGCTAAAAAAAAACTCAGTTGCCCGGGTTTTGATTAAGTATAAACCCAATTACCCGGGTTTCAAAAATGCACCGGGTTTCGATGCCCTAATCCGGGTGGCTCACCATAAGCTCGGGCTCCGGGCTTGAGGTCAGCCACCCGGGCCTTTCTGATCAAGTCTGACCTTGATGGAGTCTGCTTATTTCTTTATCTAAGTCGAACTCCGTTAAAATTCTGCCACCGTTATTAAGATCAAAATGCTTAGATTTGTTAGAAAATAGAAGCTACCTACTAAGCCACGCATTATTATATCCACATAACACTATTATAATAATTAAATAACAAATCTATACACCGAAACATCCGCGGACATTTGTTAAAGTATAAAAACACCGATTATCACTATTATATGGCTAAATATAACACTAAACCATTATACAATTTTTTTATATAACACTGTGACCAGATATTTATATAACACTTTTTTTAAAACTTAAAGACAACCAGATCACCCGTATGGTAACTAAAAAAATATAATTTCGGTGTGATTTATTGTTAACAGGCAAGCTTAAACGACATCACATATACAACGAATGAATTTTATGTATGTATACTCGTACTGGATTGGGTGTGTGGTTAGCATCAGATTTTTTTTACCATTTAGGTGGCAGACAAGCGCACGGCCAACCTCGCTCACCCTTAAGGCGGTTAAGCAGATGGAGTCGCGGACCGGTCAAAATGTCCGCGACGCACTCTTATTTGTACAATTATAAGGTTGCATTTGTCCGCGCAATAGCTCATATCACTTGTCAGACATACGCGGGCTAAATGCGATCTAATGATAGTAATAATAAGAGTGTGTCGCGGTCATTTTGACCGCCCCGCGCCTCCGTTTGCTTAACGCCTTAACAGACCTGAGAATTCTTTCTACACATCTAGAGTACTTTGTAAAGATTTTTGCCCACTTTTTTATACCTTTTATATTTTGTGATATAACCTACGCCCAACAGTGTGGTTTGTGATTACTTAATATGCCCAATTCCACACCAATTTTATAATCAAAAATATAAAAACAATTTATGTCTTTTATTTCGCAAACCCGTAAAACATTTTCACCATAACCATATTTTACTTTTATTTATATTATTATTGTGCTCATAATTTTAACATTTTCTTCCTAATAGTTAATTGACGAATTTAAAATATCATTTAGTTGTAAGTTGACGGTGGCTTTGTGATAGTAAAACAATCGTTTAGTTACTGGGGTCTGACCATGACGAATTATAAACAGTGCCCGTAGCCAAGTGGAAAAAGTCTAAATCGCTTTCGAATCGTATCGAATAGAATAGATTAGGTCGACCAATCACACTCCAGCTCGTGATTCCGCCGCGGCGCGCGCATCGTACACCGGCGACGAGCTGGGATGTGATTGGTCGGCCTAATCTATCGTTTTCTAAGCGATCGTTTGCGATTTAGACTTTTTCCATTTGTCTATGGGGGCAGTTCAGTTTCGGAGCACTCCAAAACAAGTTTTTAAACCGAACTGTTATGATCTAAGTGAAATTAGTCTTTGGTTTTTGATTTAAAATTCGATCAACTATGTGAGAAAGACACCACGCTATACAAATCTTATATATAGCATTAGTCTTATTATTTTTCTGTAAAGAACGATTCAGTCTAAGTTGGTTCGTTTATGGACAGTTGGAACGTAAACGACTTAATACCACGTAATGGTAAGAGTACGAAACTATTCAGCTTAGGCCTGAAATTAAATTGATATTAAGAGGTCATGGCAAGACCCCTGTGTATAGCAATTCATTGGTTAACAATATTTAAAAAAAAAACGAACATTTAATTTTGAAAATGGAATATCTCACAGCCAAAAATGTTTTGAAAAGCGTCTTTTACATTTTATATTCACTGAAAATAATAGTGACAGTGACATTATTACATTATATTTTTCAGTTAAAATAATGTATTAACATTATTTTTAAATGTAAATGTGGTGGTTTTATTTGAACTAAAATAATAACAATTGAAACCAGTGAATAAATAGTTAATTTATTGTTAAACAAAATGTTAAATAATATTATTATTTTTGTTATATATACATACAGTGTTTTTATTAAAGTCTCAAATGTTTAAATCACTGTAATTTATTAACGACATTCGATAAACAGGCGTTACAGGTTATTTCATAAAAAAACTTCATTTAAAATATCGCAATAAAAGGTTTTTTTGCGACAGGCAACATTGCATATAGATATCACAATATAGACAAGCTAGAATATCGGCGCATAACATAACATAAACTCACGCCTATATCCCCGAAGGGGTAGGCAGAGGTGCTAGCACCCACATTCGGCGGCGCAAATATATTGAAATAAATTTTGGTACCAAATACATTTTTTTTAAATATTTACATAATTGTCAACTAGTTTTAAATACCCCCATAGAGCTACCAGATTTTATTTTTAATTTTTTTTTAAACTTTTTGTTACTAAAATGTATTTCAACATATTTTTAACAACTGTTGGATTCCGACAACTTTCTAATTACAAATAGATATAATTATATAACAATCTAATATGTAATTCTTCATTTTATACATAGTAATGATCGTATGTTTAGTGACAAGGACACGCTGTTCAGGAAACGATTTCTGCGCATACGCAGCATATTTAGATCTCATTAGTTCCATCGCACCAATTAGTTCCACGGAACTATTGAGATTTTTTGTCTTGGTCGTTCCATTTTCGGCAATGGAACTAAGGAGACAAGGCAAAAGTTCCATGGAACTAATTGGTTCGATGGAACTAATAAGAATGGTACATTTGACAGGATTTTAATTATGATCTCTTCCGCGAGAATAAGACTTACTCATCTCAGAATGGTCGATGTTAACTTGCAAGGGACTTAGAACGTAACTTAATTAATACCGCAAGATGATTTTATAATATCTACCACCGTTTATTTGAGAGATAATAACCCTTATTCCTAACATGTTAAGGTACGTTTCACAATAACTAGCCAACTCAAAATGATCGACTTTAACGTGCAAGCGGCATAGTACGTAACTTAATTAATACCGCAAGATAATTTTATAATATTTGACCCTTCGGTAGAGAGAAATAACCCTTATTCTTAACGCGTTAAGGTGTGTTTCCGTAACAGGTGCCCGATAGTTGATGTTGACACAATAAACAATGGTTGAGACAACGTTAATAAGTATAAAAGCTCTATAAACGCTAAGCTGGAAGCGATACACAACCGATTAACAGAGCACTTCGCACTGCGGTATACGCTGGAACAAACAGACAAACATTAAGTTCATTATTGTATATTCAACTAGTGTCATAAGTGTGAAAGTTTGTGAAAAGAAAGAAAGATCTGGGTGATACTTTTTTATACTACATAGGTGGTAGACAAGCACACGGGTCACCTGATGGGAAGCGGTCACCGTGGCCTATGAATGTGTGTAACACTAAGGGTGTTACACACGCGCTGCCCACCCTGAAGGGAAAGGGTAGGAAAGGGTGGGGAGGCTAGGAAGAGATGGGGGGTAGGAGGGGTACAGTGAGCTCTGGCTACCCTACTTACCGCCGTGAACACAACATGATGGTTATTATGGGGCGGTGTTCTGTAGGGCGGAGGTACTACCCCAGTCGGACGGGAGATACCGTCGTGTCCTACCTCCTTGTATATCACGGGTAGATACGTACATGTATATAGATTGGCGGTCACCATATGGCGGGCGCCAGGTTGTCGCAGAAGCCCGCCTCGCGCGCCTTCCAGTACTCGCCGCTAAACACCCACGTCTCCTCCCCACTCTCCATGGTTTTCCTGATAAAGCAAATCAAAAGTGAACAGGTTGCTTCTAGGCACACATGATCACTTATACTCTGTCTAATTTAGGATGATAATTTTGACAGTTTCACGTCTATGAAGGATCGTATTTTTGTATACAAAAATAATATCTCTAAAATTAGGGTAGCATGAACAAGTATCGCCCACTTATCGTAGTGAAGCGTCTTGCAAGATTTTTTTTATACTACTTAGGTGGAAGACAAGCACACGGCCCAACTGATAGGAAGCGGTCACCGTGGCCTATGAACGTGTACAATACAGCACAATTGGCTATACACAAATGAATCGAATGAATCGAACTTAAATTAATTTATTGAAAATATGAAGTACTAATCTACTACAATTTTTTGTAACATAAAGCTAAGTATTATACAAAACAAAACATAAATATTATAGGTACCACAAAATTTCTCTTTTGTCATCCTGAAGTAAGTTACCTAAAATAATAAAAAATAAATGTTTTTGTAACTATCGATTCCATATTCTAAAATCGAATAAATTTATTTTCGACTATCCTCTATGGGGTACCCTACTTAAAGCTGTCAGAATTATCATCATATATTTGATAAAGTATAGGTTAGGTGTGATAGTGGTCAAACGTGAGTCTATCGACTATAAAAAAAAATCATACCGGAACCAGGCGGGAGCATGGTGAGCTTGATCCCTCCGGCGGTCTCGCTGGGCCTGCTCGAGGCTGTGCTTGAGTTGCTCGGCGGCCTCCACGTCACCCTCCTCGAGCGCGCGTTGGTCCGGCCTACAAATACCGCACGGTTAGGCCCGTCGAACAAACTTATTACTAGTATAGATCGAGTAGTGTAATAATATAGGGTTTTTTTAAATGTTTTTTTTTTAATTCAATACAGAGTTAGGCTAGAGCCTAAGAAAGGACATAGGCTACTTTTTGTTGGCGAAGGATTGGGGGAGGGGGGGAAGGTTTTTTATACTACGTAGGTGGCAGGCAAACACACGGCCCACCTGATGGGAAGTGGTCACCGTGGCCTATAAACGTGTGCAACACTAAGGGTGTCACACACGCGCTGCCAACCCTGAAGGGAAAGGGGGAGAACTGGGAAGGGGTGGGGAGGCTAGGAAGGGGATGGGGGAGGAGGTGTACAGTGAGCTCTGGCTATCCTACTTTCCGGCAGGAACACAACACGATGGTTATTATGGCCGCGGTGTTCTGTAGGGCGGAGGTACTACCCCAGATGGACTGCTCAGTTCGGACGGGAGATACCGTCGTGTCGTACCTCCTTGTAAAAAGGTTTGAAGGTATAGTTTTACCAGTGCAATAAATGTATGGTCGTGTTACCTGAGGCGCGTGTCGGTGTGAGGCAGAATGTCCCTCATGCCGGGCTCCAACTCGTTGAGCTCCATCGCGAAGCGGGTGAAGCCGTAGTACAGTTCGTGTTCTGGCGGCGTCGCACCTGCACATACATAGGAATCGTTCATATTCAAGTAGGTATTTTCTTTTGAATATCTCCAATGCATATAGCTCATTTTATAATTTTATAATAGTACTAGCTGTTGCCCGCGGCTCCGCCCGCGTGGTTGTCGAAATCCGTTTCAAAAACTATCCTATCTCTCAAGTTGGATCGAACTGCACATGGTGTGCGAATTTTATTATAATCGGTTAAGTGGTTTAGGAGTCCATTGAGGACAAACATTGTGACACGAGATTTATATATATTAAGATAATAGATATTTCAATTTTTCAATTTCTTTATTTCTCAAAATAGTGCAACGTAATTACATCTTTTTGACGTCAAAAACTACTTAATACTAAGTTTACCACCGCTTCCTAGGCGCTAGTGGAGAAGAAACGGCGCAACAAACTCCACTGCTGCATTTTGAGACGTCAGGTTATACATAGATATCTTAAGACTAAATAAAGACGAATGTACATTTTTGTCTCGTGTCAATATAACTACTAATAATGATTATAAAGCTGAAGAATTCGTTTGTTTGGTTGAACGCGCTAATCTCAGAAACTACTAGTTCGAATAGAAAAAATGTTGTTGTGTTGGATAGTCTGTTTATTAAATAAAGTTATAGATATATGCTATAAATATCATCACGCTACTACCCAGGGAAGTGGAGCAGTAACCATATAGGCTAACAAATCGGGCAAATACAGTAGGCCTTCTCTCGGCATTTGCCTTGCAAGTTTTAACTAAGAGAATGTGTTACCGGGCCTCCACAGACAGCGAGCAGCCGGCGGTTCTCCAACGTATAGGGCTTCGGACCAGCGCCCCGCCAGCCGCAGGCGCGCCCCCCCTCCAGAGACTGCGCCGCGGACCTCGTGCCGACTGCTAGACCACGAACTGGCCTGAGGAACGACACTTGTTAGTATATAATACACACAAATATACAAAAAATTACGCCTTTTCCGCTTTAGGGTAGGCAGAGCAGGGTGCTGGTCGGAACCTTCACGCGGTGCATCGGGACAACGGAGATGGTAGCGCCTCTTCTTGGCGGGAGAGACGCTGCTGCCTGTCACAAATGCAAGCCGAGGCGGGAGTTGCCCTCTAGAGGGCTGCTCGGAGGTTATCCACATTTCCGGGGGCAAAACGGGGACGCATTGAGTTCCCAAACCCGAGGGGACAATTTCGAAGCTGGAGAGTTGCCTTGGGTCCGTCAGTGTACGAGGGAAATGCATCCTGGGTCACCTTACATACATACAAATAAAATAACGTTTTTTTTTCCATGGAGGTAGGCAGAGACAACATCTTTCCACATGCTCTTCCCGCTCCGAGCATCCCTCCAGTGAGCTCTGGCTACCCTACTTACCGACGGGAACACAACACGATAGTTATTATGGCGCGGTGTTCTGTAGGGCGGAGGTACTACCCCTGTTGGACGGGAGATACCGTCGGGTCCTACCTACTAGAAGAAGGATAGCAGGTCTGACCTTGATGAAGTTAAGCTTGCAGGTGATGTCCTTCCCGTGGCAGGTGATGTGCATGTCCCCGTACTGGTCCACCCAGCGCTGTCCGCCGAACAGGTTGTGCACACACGTCGTCACCTAAGGGACACACACACACACAACATCATATCGATCACAGTTCACTTTTTAAACTATTAAGTAATTTAAGTAGTTAAACATAACATAACATAAACTCACGCCTGAATCCCCGAAGGGGTAGGCAGAGGTGCTAGCACCCACATTTCGCCAGTTTATGTTTAGGTCCCAATGTATAGGTGGCGAGCCTATTGGCATTAAGTAGTTAAACTATTTTAAAATTAATTATTGTGCACCATATTAGTGGTAGGACATAGTGCGCTGATATTTTTTAAAGTTAAGATCTTTTTTATACCAATGATCAACAATAATATACAAATGAATAAAATTGGAGTCTATTTACAATATTAAAATTTTCCATTGCACATACCTATGTCATTTTTTTCTGTATTTATCTTAAATATAGCAATGGAAAATCTACAGTCAATAATTTAATAAGTAGATAACATACTTCTTACAAAAAAACCGGCTTTAGCCGAAAAATAAAAAAAAGAATAATCAAAATCGGTTCACTCAGTCGAAAGTTCTGAGGTAACTTAAACAAAAATTTTGAATTGAGAACCTACTTTTTTGAAGTCGGTTAAAAATGCCATTTTTGACTTTTCTGCATGTATGTCCGTCTATAAATAGGCACAAACCTTATTCCAACTATAATGGTCTCCGGTAGTTAAGAGCTTGACATGGACCCTGCCGGTGGGTTGGAACTCCATCGATTTGCCCCAGAACTTGGTTTTGATCCTGGCTTCCTGCCAGAAGCACCAGCGGGATGACTCCGCGTGACACGCCGATATCGGGGGATGGTGGGATACCTGCGAATTTAATATACATAGGTAAGCTTTAGCTGTAGTCATAGATGTATAGAATCTATGTACAGAACCGAGGGTTCTGTACAAACTTGCGGCGGGCGCGGACGCTGAAGGCCGGGGCGGCGGCGCGCAGAAGCCCCCCCCCCTCCCTATTCCAGGGGCATGACGGGAACACCGTGGTACCCAAATCCGAGGGGACTATCTCGAATCCGCAGATGGTCCGGGTCAAGCCGGGGTGTGAGGGAAAAACTTTACTTTATTTGATTTCCGTAAGGAAAAAGAAAGGGTTCCGTACAAACTAATTGAATTAATCGGGCGGATAATTTAAAAATAATGTTAAAAATGATTGTAATAATAATTTTTCTTTATCTATGCTATAAGACGTTGCTTTGCACCAAATTTCAAGATCCTGAGTGCATGGGAAGTACCCTGTAGGTTTTGATCCCCTCTTTTTCCGTGCGGAAATCCTCCTGGATACCCACTCCGCGGCCAGCGGAGCAGGTTATGTCGGACTCTTACCGACTAAAACGGCACGCCGTCTAGGGTCTTCTGACGCCAGGGTGTAAGGTGTCCTAAAGAGCATTTCCCTCGCACCCCGGCTTGACCCGGGCCATCTCCGGATTCGAGAGTGTCGGAAATAAACGACTATATCTTTTGATTGCGTTGGTTTAGAAGTTCGATATTTTCACAGCTTTTAAAGACAGTAGACCTGAGTATTTGATATAAATTTCAGCTTGATATCTTCACGCGTTCCCGAGAAAAAGGGTCCTAACAGACAGAGACGGACGGACAACAAAGTGATCTTATAAGGGTTCCATATTTTCCTTTTGAGGTACGGAACCCTAAAAAGGAACAAAAGAAAAGACCAACTGACCTGTTCAGCGATGAACCTGAACCCCCTATCGTCGCGTACGCATTCGTAGGTCTCAGCCAGTAGAGGGTTGAAGGGCTTGCTGGCGGCGCGGTGGGCGGTTGAGGAGTAGGCGCTCACTGCGAAGGCCGCGATGAGGGACATCCTCTCTAAGGCCCCTGAGCACTCCGCCGCCAGGTCCAGCAGCTCAGAGTATTCCAGCTCCTCGCATAACCGCTACGATATGATAAATAACGCTATGTTAATCATGTAACATAACATAAACTCACGCCTATATCCCCGAAGGGGTAGGCAGAGGTGCTAGCACCCACATTTCACCAGTTTATGTTTAGGTCCCAATGTAATAGGTGGCACTTATAAACCTGCGATAAATACACACATAACTTCGAAAAGCATCGAAAAGTCATTGGTGTGTGCCATGGTAAACCTGGGATCGAACCCGAGACCTATACATGTATACAAATGAAATTGGATTGTGTGTTTGTAATATTCAAATTAAAGCTGCTTACTAAGTGCATTTGAATACAAAAACAACAATTTTTATCTGTCTGTCTGTTTGTTTGTTTCGGCTAATCTCTGAAACGACTGGACCGATTTTGACGGGACTGACATATTGCCAATTTAACAAAAGGTAAGGTACTTAAGCTACTTCAATTTTGAAAAAAAAATCCACTTTTTGAAAAACTAAAACCTTAAAAATACCAGAATGCCCACCTCCAACCCCTCCCCTCCGAGGGATGGGGGGTATTGCAAACGTCTATGAGCCACGGTGACGGCTACCCATCAGATGGGCCGTGTGCTTGTCTGCCACCTAAAAAAAGATAAGAGAAGATACCAACCTGTAACATGTTTAGTGGTTCATTAATGGTGACCGGCATAGAGATCTGCGAGAGGTCCTTGCCGATGTTCTTGTACAGCAGGTTCCACAGCGAGGGGCCCCCGGGGGTCGGGCGGGGGGACGGCAGCCGCGTCCGCCGGCTCCAGCCCGCGCCGCGGTCTACCGCGCGGAGCGTAACCTGCTCTGCTGATACTACTGCAACAAGGGTGCGGGGGTGAAGATAGCGGTCATATCGGAGATTTGATCTTTTTTTTATACTACGTAGGTGGCGGCCTAGTGGTTTGGGTAATGGACTGCTGAGACGAGGTCTCGGGTTCGATCCCAGGTTCACCATGGCACACACCAATGACTTTTCGATGCTTTTCGAAGATATGTGTGTATTTATCGCAGGTTTATAAGTGCCCGGTTAATGGCAATAGGCTCGCCACCTATTACATTGGGACCTAAACATAAACTGGCGAAATGTGGGTGCTAGCACCTCTGCCTACCCCTTCGGGGATATAGGCGTGAGTTTATGTTATATATATGTACGTAGGTGGCAGACAAGCACACGGCCCACCTGATGGGAAGCGGTCACCGTGGCCTATGAACGTGTGCAACACTAAGGGTGCCACACACGCGCTGCCTACCCTGAAGGGAAGGGGGGAGGGCTGGGGTGGGACGGAAATGTCTCTTGGATAACCAAATACCCGCTATTTTCATATCCGCACCGCACCCTATTTTTTCATGGGAAAATCCCCGTCTTGTTAGCCATCGTGGGTGGTTATAGCCGACTCGGACCGACTAAAACCGCAAGCCGTCTCGAGTCTTCAGATGCCGGGTTTAGCATCGGCGACATGAAAAAATAGGGTGCGGATATGAAAATAGGGGGTATTTTTATTGGTAAGCCACGTATGGAGCCCCATAATGAAGTATGGGGTAAAGTCAATATCATCTGCTAGAGGTAGGTACAGTCAGCGACAAAACTAGATGATTATTGGCAATTAATTGTAATAAAAGTTTAAAACTACTTCAATAGAGGCTACTTACTAGTTATCTAGCAGTTTCATTAAGAGATATAATTGTATTTGCTCAAAACTAATTTTCAGAATTTAATTTAATTTTAATTAAGACTAGATTAGCAAATGGTCTGATCCTGATCTGTGGATTGAAGGATGAGGGTTTGACGCAGGCTTTCCTCTTGAGGTTGGGAGGTCAGACGGCAGTAGCTCCCATAAAAGCCGTATCAGCCATATCAGCGGATTAAATTTTCTCTACAATAATTGGAAACAAAAATTGGACCCGTCAACATGACTTCAGCTCGTCTGATTTCTGCTGTACCCATTAATAATAAGTCTCAGGACTGAAGATCACCACTACGGTCGGTCACGTCAATATGACTTCACCACGCCTGATGGTAAAGTAAAGTCTCAGGAATAGGGGTTACCATTGCACCTGTAGAAAAGGAAAGGAAAAGAGGGGAGTGGGGAAAGGAACCAAGTTAGTGTAAGACTCACTCGCACCATCAGAGTTATCGGAGCTCGCCGAGCCCTCCTCACTGCTGAGGGAGCCTGCTTCTGACGAGGAGTCTCCATCCAGTTCTATCACGCCTGCCTGGGGACAGAACAGAACATGATTACCTATACAAATAAATAAAATGGAAGTGTTTGTTTGCATAACAGGTTTTAAAATTTACATTGTGTATAATATATGTAAGAACAATAACATATACAAAAGCTTTCACATCTTATATAACTAAATAGACACGAATCACCGAAATGTATATACTAGCGCATAACTTTTGAACGCCTGTACCAAATTGGATAATTAATTTTATTGTTTGTTATTGTCAGAACAAGGTTTTATGAAACGAAAATTTTTAAACGTCCACAGGCATGCTGCTATAAATACACCGAGGTAAAGCCAGGGTGCGCAGTTAGTTTAGGGTAGCCAGAGCTCACAACCTCCCCCCCCCATCTACCCAATCCCCCACCCACGCCCAAACTCCTCAATCCCCTCCCACACCAAGGTCGGCAGCGCGAGTGTGATACTTCTCAAGTCAAAATCAAAGTCAATAAAAAAAAGAACACCAAACTTGACAAATACAATGGAAGGTTATACTGGTAACTATGCTTACCGAACTCGAAAGTATGAAAGATAGGGTCACTACACTCCAAAGCGATTTTACTAGTTTCAAGAACAATCTAATTATAACCGACCAAACATTTAGGCTTATTATTATGGAAATTACAGCGATCTCGGCAAGAAAAGACGAAAATCGTTTTAGAATTACAGAATCCATAGCGACATACAGTATACAACTCAACAATAAATACATTGTTTTTCAGAAGTACCCACTTTCAATTAAAAATAATATTATTGTCAAGTGTATCAATCGTATATATATTTAAAAGGTGGGTATATTGGCACTGCCCGGGAAAATAAGAATCTTTTAATGAACTAGCTTATGCCGGCGGTTTCCCCCGAGTAGACGTCGGTTTTCGCATTTTTTGACTATAGATATAGTTGTGATCAAAGATACGTAAGATTTGAAGGCTGACCAAGATCTTTCAAATAAAAAAAAGCATGGAAATCCGTTCAATAGTTTTTGCGTCCATCGCGAACAAACAGACAAGAATTTAAAAAAAATATTTTTATGTTCAGAATCGGTCATATAACATAACCCAAGGTTTTTTTTAATATATCCAACGTACAGACACAGCTATTTTACTGACTAAGGAACGAATTTTGAGAAGTAACGACATACAGCAAACTTAAGGAAAGATCTCATTTTAACAAAATACTAAATTTTCTCAGATTTTGCACGAATTATTATTTTAGGTTATTTTAAATAGGTATATGATGATATAATTTTAATTTATTTTATTTAAATTTTTAATTATAATTGTGATAATTTGATTTCGTTTTAATTTTTAATTTTTATTCTAATTTGGCTATCTATCCGCCCTATTAATTTGTTTTTTACAATTTTTAATTTTATTTTTTGTTTATTTTTATTTAATTTTAATTTTTATGTAATTTTATTATAGATACTTAATGATTAGTAACGATGGGTTATTACCTGAAATACAAAAAATTCATATTCATTCATATTCATTCATTCATTCACTCATTAAAATTTCCTTACCTCATCAGCTGTTATAATTTCTGCTTGCTTGAACTCATCATCGTTCCCTTCGGCATCAAAGAATTCTGAGGCGGACACGCAGGAAGAACTATAGCTTAGAGACTGTTGGAATGGACGGTTGTTGACCTGCTGGGGACAAATGGACAGTTCAATCTATACGAAGGTAGAAAAAAATATTTAGGGGAGAGTAATCTAAATTGACACAGTCATCATTCTCTAAACCTTTTTCCCAACTCAGTTGGGGTCGGCTTTCCAGTCTAACTGTGATGCGGCCGAACTTCGATATTTTCCGTGGTGCGACTGCCATCTGACCTCCACAACCAATGGTCATTATGACCAATGGCAATATCGAAGTTCCAAGTCAGACTGGTTGGATTTTTGTGGGCTCCAAATACCCGTAACGACTGCCATAGATGTTTGTATGGCAACCTAAATTGACAAAGTGCGGCGTTTAAATTGGACCACTCCTGTATATTTGAAGAGTGGTCCAATTTAAGCACCGGTTCAATATAGCCAATATTGAACCGGTGCTTAAATTGGACCACTTTTAAATTTTCTACCTCTTTGGGAGTTGAACTTGCGAGTATTATCGTTGTATGAATAATTTTATTCAACAAGCGAGCAAAGTTATTTTTTAAAGTTATTTTTTTCTGTACCGACTTTGGAGCCATGAATTTGCGAAGTAGTCTAAATTCGATTCATGAGCGTGTTTATTAGTTAGTTAAGTACTTATATAGTAAAAAAGATCTTCCAGAACTTACCGGATCCGAATTGGGTCCCACTGAAGATATTTCAGTTAAGTCCGATACGTCGTGGATCCTTGACAGGCGCGTGCGCAGCTCTGTGCGGACAACTTAACTCGTCATTATTAACTTACAGGCAATATCGATATAACAATATTGATAAAATTGGTAAATAAATTATTTAATGTGTAAATGTAAAAATAAGTAATTTATAAATGGAAATAATATATTAGATATTATAATATTTTGGATTTTAGAATCAGGAATTTGTATAGTGGACTGCAAATCGCGGCTTGCATAGTGCACAATTCTCACCGGAATTTTGATGCAATGCAGTATTGAGGTTGGTGCGTAGGGCTGCCATAACAGCCCCACCTGGTGACGTAGTCGTGTCGGCCGCGTCCATGGCCGCCCTTAGACGCCCGCGCTCGCATACCTGTTGAAAAGGATATTATTCACACCGGTGCCACCAGGTCATCCAGGATGAGCCCAGGTAACGGGTACCTGGACTGTTGCCAGATGGCCTGGTTGCCAGGGTATAAAAAAACAATGTTTAATATCATTTTTTTTGTGATTTTTAACAATTCTTGTAGTTGGCTCCTAATTCTTTCTGAGACGTGTGTAGGCCAGAATTTCAACTGTCCAGGTAGTTTAGTTATCATTAGAGTATTGCCCTAAAAAGATACTGATAAAGCTTCAAGTTTGAATGCAGCTTTCAAGCTCCAATTTAAATTTACTCACAGAGAAGGTTACTTCATTTTAAATTTTCAATCTTTTTTATTATTTTTTATTGAAGAATTTTAGTCTCCAAAACTACTAATATGCTCATTAACCCCTCCAGCTATGCAAAATAGCTTATGTTTGGAGGATTCCATTCGATTATATACCTACTACAGCAAAAAATATCTTACCAGCGTTGAAACAATAGTCTTCAAGCTCGCTACCAGGTCTTTCGCTAATACAGTGAAGTCTTCTCTAAGCTGGTGGTCAGGCGTGAGGCTGGTGAGAGAGGTGGGTCCTGGTGCCGTGCTCAGGGTCTCCGCTCCAGGCAAGGACTGCGGCCGAGCGGCTGCACACGCTGCAATGATGATGAATGGGTGATGATGGCTGTTTGGATTTGGAGGGTAGTTGGGCAAAGATTTGTTGTCATTTTGGCGTTGATTGGATTGCGGGAAATGTACAGTCGGCAAATAAATATTTTTTTATGAAAGTAAAAATTACTGTTTGATTTAAAAAAGTAGGAGTGGTTTTGTATAAAATATACGAAATTATAGTAGGTACCTAAATACAGTATTTAGCAAAGTGATGGATTTTCATTACAGTTTTAACATAGACCAGTAAACCTCTTTGCCGGCTGTACATAAAATATTTTGTGGTTTGTCGTGAAGGGTTATTAGATTTGTTGGCTGTCGTGAAAATATATGTATTAAAATAGCTGTCGTGATTATGTTGCAGAATAAAGAAGCTCAGGTACAGAAGATAGAAATATTGGAAGTAGATTAATTAATTGCATTTAAAAAACTAAGCCTCGTAGAATATTATCAATTTAAAAAAAATAAAGTCACATAAGATTGGTTTGAAGGTACAATAAAATGTCGTGAGAAGCTATGTCTGCAAATTATAAAATGTATTTATTATGTAGAATTGTGTTGTATAATTTTATATTTAAGTAATAGTTTTTGTGATTAAGTATCAGCATAGATTGACCAATGAGATATAATTCTTAATATAAGCTTAGTGGTTAAAAAGAAAACCTTACTATCGAGAGGTCTCGGATTCGAATACTGATCAATACATTACCGAAGTGGACCCACTTCTGACACAGGCAACTCAGCTCAGCTGAATTGATTTCATTTGACAATCAACCTATTAATTTACTGACTACAGTTTCAAACATTCTATATCTCATTAGTCAATCACAACTATATTACCCCGTGAAGGGTTGGCACATCGGGAAGTAGAGTGGGAAAGTGAGATTCTTTCTATAGTATATTGTATTGACAGTTTGATACCTTTACATCAATCTCTCAAGGCGTTTCAACTCAGGCACTCCTTTCTAATTGTTTTCTGTACCTACACATGCGTATTGAGATGGTTTTTGAATGAAACTGCGATGGTATACCTTGATGGTGCAATGTTCTGATGAGTCTTACCTACATCTTGATTGTTACTTAGGAACAACGCTAGAAATAAAATACGAATACGATGATATTGTTTTAAGATTGTTTTAGTAACTTAAATAACGACTAGTTAGACGTTAATTAATAAGAAAACTGGTCGTAAAAGGATACAAAATTTTTCATAAGCCAGTAATTTTTAAATAAATAAATAAATAAATACGACATTCTACACATCGCTCCTAGATCCAAAGTAAGCTTAGTTTCACTAGCTTGTGTTATGGGTTCTAGAATGCTGATAAACATACTTATATACTTTTTTTTGTAAATACATACTTATTATACATAGAAACATTTTTGCATGCACTTGCATCTTAATTTTACAAGATATAAAGTCTTCTTCTATATTTTATGCCTTTCTGCCTCCATAGGTAGAGGTAAGGTTGCTTGCCATATAAAAATATTTTTTACATTTTGAAATTCAAGGTCAAGATAAAATTACATATGTAGCCATATTCAAAAGGCAATTAGGACTTCAAATTGATGCTTTAAATACAAATAGTTGGTAAAATAATGCTTAAATAGTCATAATTAGGCTTTTAATTAAAAATTAAGTCGTCATTCAAGTTAACTAAAACATATTTTTCACTTCAAACATTTACCTAATAACACCTTTTTTTAATTACGTTTTAAAGCATACCATGATGTGTGGATACAATTATATTGAGCACTATTGTGGATGAAGTCTATGCTAATATTTTCACTGTAGAAAATTTACAAACGATGTAAGTCAAGTGCTAGTAATACTATTAGACAAACGTTCTAGAACAAAACTAGTTGCACATTCGGGGGAGACGGGAGAGAAGTATGGGAGACAGAGACTAGATAAATGAGTTAATGAATTTTGGCGCTTATCTGTATAGACATAGCGCGCCTTTTTTGTAGTGTCATCTCTTTGATAGCTACAAAAAGTTACGCCTCATTTGATGTTAAATACGATACCAAATTTTGGCGCCTGATTTATCTAGACTAAGCGCACTTTTTTTTTATATAGGACACGTCAAAATGACTTTACCTCTCCTGATGGTAAGCTAAAGGCAAAAGTCTCAGGGGTCACCACCACATACACCGGTAGTGCTACAGTGGCGACTCTCAGCTTGACGGCCTCATCAAATGCTTTTTCACGCCCCGCTTAAATTTTGTAGTGTCATTATTATCATCAATATGAGAGCTATAAAAAGTTGTACCATATTTGATGTGAATTGCGATACCAATTTTGTTTTTTGTCACAACCATATAATTTGATTATTTAATTACATACTCGTACGGTCCATACAAGTAACTACAGAAGATCTATACCAAATTTCAAATAATGTTAACTTACATCGTCTTAATTCCTCTATCAGCATTTTGGCAATATATTGACAGACGACCCTGGCATATGACATCATCATCCCATCACTGTCTTTGTACATTTTTTTTCCTTCTTTTTTTCAAAATTAATCACTTCACTTCACTGTGTGATCAATGTGATCACTTTTCACTTTTATCGTTTGAGTTTTTTTAAACTACGTATTCTGTTGCTGTTATAGAATGTTCCTTCTGTTAATATTACATCATTCAATTATTATGAGATGAGAGAAAATTTGATTTTTAATATTTCAAGTGGACAAGTGTTCCAATTTTTGCGCGCACACTACTTCTTTTTGAAGGTCTCGCATACTTTAAAAACAATGAAAATCCTTTAGTATATACATGGATTAGGCTTTACATATATTTTAAATCAATCAAAACAGTTCAGAAAACTATAATAACTTCAAAATTCCCTTACATTTTAAGGGCAAACTGCCGTTTAAGTCATGATTATTACGATTTATAATCCGTTGTTTTTTTTTTCAATTATGTTACTGCACTAACGTAATCTTAATTTAAATCTATGATTTTAGTGCAATATATTCACTTAACGAATTTACACTTATCACTACAAAAATTAATGCACGTGTACATTTTATTTATATAAAAAAAATTACGAAATTAATTTTCGCAAACAAATATAACAAAACATTGCTTGTGAATAGGCTACCATAGTAGTTATATGCACACAATTTTAATTGTTCACTGATGCGATGGTTCTACCTTCACAAGGTGAATTAAACACGCAACAAATTACTTTATTTAACTCGTAATAAAACACTTTTTTAATCTACGATATACACATGGTATAGAATACACTGTCTCAAAAGATTATGGACACTTACATCATTTTGCATAAGTGTCGTTCTCAATAATGGAAAACATTTACTACTATTATATCTATTTTGTACAAAACTCATCTTTATCTCTGTACGTTAAGGTTCAATTTGAGTAGTTACGTGTACAACTGAAATGATTTAGTACATTAAGATCACGGATAATCTTAGATTCCAGTTATCTTTTATACTGTTTGCCAGCTATCTCTCAAGGGCATAATCGTAATGTTAGTAATAAGATTGATATGTGATAAATCTGGCTTTTCCGGAAGAATCTCTTTAGAGTATTACCTAACGGAATAATTGTCTTACCATGTGTTCATTTAAATGATCCGATATTTCAGCACTTCCGCAAAATATTACATACAGCAGCAGGTCCAGCCCAAGAAATAAGGATTGGTCACTCCAGGTGTCCAGGTATGAAATAAGACATGGTCACTTCAGTTACCCAAGGTGCTCGTGTTCATGGTCTTCATAAATATAAGGGAATATAACCATAATTTGGACCGGCACTTAAATTGGACCATTCATGACTATTTTCAAGAGTGGTCCAATTTAAGTGCCGGTCCAAAATTGTATATTTTCATGCCTGTAGTTATAAGCCTGAAGGATAGACTGTTGAATATTAAACCATACACTTCCCTAACGATGTTTTATAGCCTAAGGCGAGTATTTAAGGCATAAAGCGACGAATGAGCGTGTAACGGCGTGACAAAGTAAAGCGCGGATGCGATTTTGTTTTGATTATGTCTTACGCCTAATGCCTTTTTGTATAACTCACGCCTTATATTTAGCTAGACACATTTTCATGGGCTGTAATTTTACTGCCTTTTTTGCAATAAATAAAATGAAAAAATTATATTGCTTACGTATCAAAAATTTGAAATTGGTTTTTCAAAAATGGCGGATTTACAGGTCATATTTAAACTCCTTTACATAATGGAAGCATTCGCTCTAATGTATGTGACTTGTCATAGCTTCTGTAAACACCATGCAAGTAAAAACATATGTTCTAAGCAACGTGAGCGATTGTATGTACAATATAATGTGATGTTTTGACAAGGATTTATTCAAAAGGTACAAAGGTAAAATAAAAACTCTTACGAACTAAAGTGGAGGCCAGAAATGTAGAAAGAAACGCTGGAAGGAAAACAGAAGAGAATAATTTAATTATGTTCACGTAGCATGTTGAGAACCACTGGTCAGTTAGAACGAGCTAATTTACCAAACTTTTGCAATAAGGCATGTAATTATATAGAGATGATGATCCTTCCTTGAACGAACTAAACAGTGGACCAATTCTCGTATAAAATATTTTCAAAATTCAGTCTAGACTCGATCTCATATCGATCTCCCAAATTTAAAAAAAACTATTCTTGTAGATAACAAAAATTATAGCTTTTTTAACATTTGGGAGATCGATATGAGATCGAAACTAGACTGAATTTTGAATATATTTTCTACGAGAATTGACCCACTGTTTAGTTCTTTGCTTATTACAATCTTTGATGTTAATGTATCAATAATATCTATCTGACATTGCCGGCATGGATAACTAGAAAAATATTTGTTAGCATGAAATATAGCGTGGAATGGATGTATTTCGAGAACCTATTACATGAAGATCTTGATGAAATATAGGCAGAGATGTGTGATACAAATCAGATTATTCAATTTGGAATTTATTATTAATTAATTAAATAAATTGAATGTCCCCACTTTGCAATAGGGATACTCATACACTTTCATGTCATACATGAAAGTAATCACAGATGTTTAGCAAAGCAAAATAAACATGCATTTTCTTTGTTTTCATATTGTGGAAATATATCCATACATAGCAATGAATTAAGTTTGAACTAACTTTATTCTGGATCTTTTTTTTTTTTTTTTTTTTTTGAATTAAGTAGGATTTTCTACATCATAGGATTATAGCAGAGTGGACAATATATACCATACTAAAAGTGTTATGCTTTAAGTATCTCAATTCGATAAATATTACAAGTAGTTTGAGTTTGCACTCAAATATTTCTGTGCTCAAATATTTGATTGATATTGGTATTTTATTTGGAAGCTGTTCACATAGTATTCCCACTGAGTATATTATTTCTTTGTAGAAGGTGAGATTTGAGGTTGTTTACAAGTTATATTAAACCACGCGGTGTATTACTGACATCCACTTTATGCATAAAAATTACCCCACAAAAACTACAATAAAATTTAGGTAAATAAAGAAACTAATATGGCAACACAAGAGCGCGTGGTCAGCGGGATTGAGGGCCGCCGCTAATTATTATTAGATATCTACTTTGTGGTGTTACCTCGGAGTCTGGGATCCGCTTTCCAGCTTTTACTCCTCCACTTCGCACGATCTTGGGCATCCATGGTAGTGAAACCATTGGGGAGACATAATTGGAGAATATTAAATTTGATATAGACGACTAGTTTAAATGTAAAGTAAATTTGAACTTTATTAAATAGTGTATAGAGCCGCAATTGCATTAATTTTAAAGAGAGAGGTTTCTGTAGACGAATATGGTGGTTGTAAAATTGAACAACTCAAAAATCACCTTCTCATTGTATCCTATTTCAAAGAAAGTGTGGTGTCCTTTACCTAAAACATTTTTTCTCTTGAAGAATATAGTATGATGTCTAAAGGTGGGTATTCACAGGTGTTACAAGGCGTAATGTAACATGTTACAAATCGCGCTTCGTATTGTCAGACTTAACGTAACAAAAATGATGTCACAGTTCCTGGGTGACGCGTTAATGAATTTTGATACCTAACTGTATAGACACAGCGCGCTTTTTTGTAAGGACATCTGTATGATAGCTATAAAAACTTGCGCTTTGTTACTTGTTTTTTTTTTACATAACATAACATAACATAACATAACATAAACTCACGCCTATATCCCCGAAGGGGTAGGCAGAGGTGCTAACACCTACATTTCGCCAGTTTATGTTTAGGTCCCAATGTAATAGGTGGCGAGCCTATTGCCACTAACCGGGCACTTATAAACCTGCGATAAATACACACATAACTTCGAAAAGCATCGAAAAGTCATTGGTGTGTGCCATGGTGAACCTGGGATCGAACCCGAGACCTCGTCTCAGCAGTCCATTACCCAGGCCACTAGGCTACCGCAGACATTTTTTTTTACAATTACACACAAAAAATATTACATGAGCATTTATAAAACTTATGCGGTTTGTAAGTAATGCGTAACGAGCTAAATATTATTAACTAAATTTTCTATTCAGTACAGCCAGTCTACTAGAATTTCTGGTAGACATTGGTATACATAAGTTTTAGGATACAGTGTAATGACATGCTCGCTTTGAATGTTACATTACGCCAGTGAGTAACCACCTTAAGACTGAACTCATGCTTTAGCTTAGCCTCCAAGCTACAAGGCCCTGATAATCATGCCTAGCTCCGTGCACTTTTAATGGGCCCCATATTGTTTTTTTTTTAAATAAAACAGCCATGCTTAGGCGGCGCATCCACCACTTACCGATTTCATAGAATCCTTGCAAAGACACAAAAATAATTATTGTATTTTTTTTTTCAAATAAATAAACGTTTATTACCACAATTTACCAAAACGAATAAAAAAACATGATTGTCTATGAACATGTACATTTTTATAAAAAAAAACACTAGTTATTTTCTTCTTTAGGGAACAAGGAGGGTAGTTGGGAGTCCTAAAAGAATAAAATTGTAAGTTAGTCATAAGTAAATACTTGAAGGATATGCAATTAAATATAGACATTTAAAAAACGTATAGTCAAATTTTTACTATAGTAGCAGCACGATATGATGGCCGGTTTGACATATTACAATAGTGATGGAAATGTCAATTTACTCTCGATAAAAATATAATCAAATCAAATAAGTTTTTATTGCAAGCAGTACTTACCTAGGTACCTGATTCAAAAACTTTAGTAAAAAAATATAAATTTTTACCTACTTAATACATTTGAACGAACTGAATATTGGAATTAGGAATGAAAATGAGTATATATTAATCCAGCTTCCTTCAGTGATTGCACTAGCTTTTTTCTTGTTAGATACTCCTTCCGTAAATAGTAGCTACACACATGTCTTCGACTGGTTTTGCTCGTTTTTTTCTGTGTGTGTGAAGTTTATTTTCTTCTGTGCCAGTCTCGCCAGATTTTTCTTTAGTTATCTATTCGTCTAACAGTTATAGGTAAAATTGACCTTCCATTTTGAGATTCACGATCGAAATGTTACGAAGGCGTACCTATAACGAACACACGTGCCTGACTGTTTAGAACTCAGCTCTGCGTATGTTCGGCCATATCGACGAAATCCACAACAAAAGGCGTAAACAGAGTAAGTTGAGGGCTACCATTATAATTATCACTGTTAGTGTATGTAATGGGGACCCCTTCCTGAGACTTTACCATCAGGCGAGATTTACCATTTAGCTTACCATCAGGCGAGGAGGTCTAAACTATATCGCAATCGCACTGCACTCCTAGTTTGTACTTTTCGAAGCAACGTCAAGTCGAAAATGCTTTGTTTTGACGTAAGTTTGCCGGAGGTATTATTGGGCTTGCCAGTGGTCCTAGTGTCGATTATATAGATTTTATTTAAAGAAATTGAATTTCCAAAAACAAATACCGAGTTGTGTGAAATAAGTACACCAATAGGTAATTATAATCTTATAAAAATAAAAAAATAAATGATCGTGGGACACTAATATACATTATAAAATATAATTCAGAAATCAATGTAATAAATAAATATTGTGTCCTAAAATTATACCTACATTCGATAAAATTTTATGACTTACTGTACGTCACTATTGACAATAAAGAACAGCAATTTGCTCTTTCAAAATGTCACAATAATTAATACGAAACTTCATGAGCGGACAAACGTCAAACCGGCCATTATATCGTGCCGTAGGTATAGTTGTTGTCACGTACAGTTAGCACCAAAGCTGATGATCATTTTCGTATTTTAAAAATAAGTTTTGTGACAAAGTTTCGTAACAAGAATTCGTAATGAAATTGCTGTTTTATTACTCAGTGGTCCCTTCAAATTCCTAATTTTCATTCAGATTTTTTTTGCATAATTAGGTACCTATACATAATATCATTTCATGCATCAAGCATATGCAATGCAATCATCTACTTTTGACGCTGACTGTACCTCGTACCGATATTAAAGTAACTATCAATTCCTGACAATATACTCGTATATACCAATAAGTAAATATTACTTGCAATAAAAAAGATGGTCATCAAAAATTATTTCTAGAGAACCTACATATTTATGAAAAGGGACTTTAAGGTTAAGTCTTAAAGTATATATTTGATTGCACATCCTTATAGCATGACAAAGCCCTCTAACACTCCACACCACTATATACAACACAGTAAAGAAGAAACTCCACATGGCGATATAATATAAATAATCTTACCGATAGGCAGGGAGGCGGCGGAGTTGGGCATGGAGGAGGCTCCACCTCCCGGCGATGGAGGCGCGGTGAGAGCTGATAGAGCCTGGAGTGATGGAGAAGAAAATATTATAATCATTACTAGCCGTTGCCCGTGATCCGCCCGCTTGAAATTCTGATCCCGTGCAGGCAACTCATTTGAACCTTTTTTTTATACTACTTAGGCAGACAAGCACACGGCCCACCTGATGGGAAGCGGTCACCGTGGCCTATGAACGTGTGCAACACTAAGGGAGTCACACACGCGCTGCCTACCCTGTAGGGAAGGGGGGAGGGCTGGGAAGGGGCGGGGAGGCTAGAAACGTATGGGAGGAGGAGGGGTACAGTGAGCTCTGGCTACCCTACTTACGTTCGTACTTCGTTCTGTAGGGCGAAGGTACTACCCCAGTCGGACTGCTCATTTCGGACGGGAGATACCGTCGTGTCCTACCTCCTACAACCTATTCCAGGGATAAATAATAGCCTATGTGTTATTTCAGACTACAATCTAGCCTTGGACCAAATTTCAGCCAGATCCGTTAACGCTACACAGTATGTAACGAAAATCCTGTCCTATAAAATATGAAATAACCTCCAAAGATACCATTACATACAATATCTTAATACGTAACTATATTGGAAATCTAAAGATCTGTCTTTAAGTTTGCTATTATTACTTTTCTTATTGGCAGCACTATCGAATGAGTGTAATAATATAGGGTGTTATATTTTCAAACTCAATGATTTCGATTTCTGGCTAAGAATAATGATTTAAAAAAAATTCAGTATAGCAGTTTTACTTTTCATCAAAATCGGGCCCAAGACTTATTTGAGCATTTTTCGCTATTCCTCTTTTCAGATTTGGCCATCCATGCCCGGTTGAAAATCATTCTGTATAGTATACTAGCTGTTGCCCGCGGCTCCGCCCGCGTGGATGTCGAAATCCGTTTCAAAAACTATCCTATCTCTCAAGTTGGATCGAACTGCACATGGTGTGCGAATTTTATTATAATCGGTTAAGTGGTTTAGGAGTCCATTGAGGACAAACATTGTGACACGAGATTTATATATATTAAGATAGAGACGTACCATATGTGAACCAGACGGGTCCATATGTGGCGGCTGCAGCTCAACAGATGAACATTTGCTATTGGACTTCTTCTTGCGCAGCCCGAACTTGCGCCGGTCTTTCTTGACATTCGGAGATGCACCCTCCAAAGATACCTGCAAGGAAACCCAGGTTTTAGAGGACAGTTGTTTTTTTTTGGCTACTTAAATGGCAGATAAGCACACGGTCCACCTGATGGGAAGCGTCACACTCACGCTGCCGAATCTAAACTGTAGATAGATCTAACTGTAGGAAAACAATTCAAGAAAAAATATTCTAATTTTTTGTATACAATATGTCTTGGGGCGATGCTAGAGCCATCTATTGAAATTCTTACGAACTAATCAAAACAATGAACGATGCTTATTATACTGCCCATATACTTATTAATTGTAATTTAAGTGTACGAATGTGAGTACCAATACAAACCCTTCCGGTTTACTGGTACTCAATATAATAATATTTTTCCGATCAGAAAATCATTGGAAATAGTTAGCATGCAATTGCTTAAAATTTCATTCAAATACTAATATTAATTTATACTGTTTACTTAATAAATAAATTTAAAAAAAAATGTTACAATAATTTTTAAACATTGTATTTAATAACTCTGCCACATTAACCCCTAACTAGGTTGAGAAAAGGCTCGGAGAATGGATATAGCGTATTCATAGGAGAATTTGGGCTTTCCAGAACGTGCTGTGTGAACTGAGCTCAGTTGGTCAGAGTATTCCCCCTAGAAAGGAACTGGTCGTGGGTTTTATCCTAGATGTTGACGTTTTCAGTTTTAAATTTAATTTTCCTCTTTTTCAAATTGTCTATTTGTGTCTATTTATGCACACCACGCAAGCTTACTTACATCGGTATCATGGTGAAGTTGTTGCTGCAACTCCAACGCATCCAGCAACCGTTGCAACTGTTGCACAGACAGTTGCGCTTGGCCTAACTCTCGAGATGCGTTCTCAAGGGGCCCGCCAGATTCTGTGAATTATAATACGTTTTAATTAAAAATTATAATAAAAATGTTGGATTATTTTCAATTCTCTTTTATTTTAAGAATATATTTAATAGAATTTAAATTTCATTGAAAAGAGAATTTATTAGCTTGCGGTGCTGAGACAGTAAAGAGGTTTCAAATAATACTGAGCTAATTTCGTGGAAATAATTTGCACAAAATCATGCAAAAAAATCCTGTACAATTTGCAATGGAGGTGGTTATTTTCTCAACAGTGCGCGTGCGCAGGCTATGTATTCAGGCGATGCAATTTTTTTTGCAATTTAAGAAATGGTAATATTAATAAAAAATCAGTCTGAGTAACAATCTTAAATTAGAATTTTAAAGATTTAATGGTGACTAACTGTTACTCGCGTCTTCGCCCACCTGAAATACTTATCTCGTTTTCGTAATTTCGTAATTAAAAATTAGCCAACAAATCATTCCAGACCACAATCTATAACAAAAAGGTCTCATTCTCAGATGGTCTCTCTCTCAGAGAGTCTCAAATTACTCCATAGAGTATCAGCCGGTCTTGTGATAAAAGAGTCCTTACCTATAATCCAACTGGCTAGCCGTCCCCCAGGGGTGCCGGACACGAAGCCGGCCTGCGGGCCCCTTATCGGCGGCACCGTCGGGCTTAACAGCCCTATGGAGAAACATGTCAATGTGGGGATAGGGAGATTGCAGCGTTTTGGAATATATTCTCAATTTTAATAAGTAAACGTGTGTTTTTTTTTTCTAATATAGCCAGAGAGGTGTATAATTGGATAAATAATTTGTTGTCTGTGAGGTAACAGGGTACGAAAACGATAAAAGATTTTTTTTTTATTAAATCACTCAAACATGTATTGTACGTTGTGTACACTGTATTGTATTTTGGGTAGTTCCTTTTTGGTAGGTGTGTGTGGCGTATTCGAACCGTCTTTTCGATATTTTATATCTTGAGATCGATGCATATTATCGAATATATTCCAAAATACTGAAATCCACATACTTGCATGGGAATAGAAAGGAGGTGCATGAGCGAGTACATTGCTTTGAATAAATAACACCATTAGTGACGTCAATAAAACAGATCTCTTGCCACAGATTAAATCCAAACAACTTGCGCAGACGCACAATTTTTATTACAAAAAAAATATTTGGCATCTGGTTTTTTTGAGATAAAGGTTGTTCTGGTATTATATAATGTTGTTTATTTATTCAAAACATTTAAAAATACTATCAAAACTCATGCATTAAACTATAGGGACCACTAATTATAAAATTAAAACTACAACGTCACCATAGATACATCATAATACCAGTAGAATCTATATTAAAAACGCTAAGCTAGATTAGAAATTATCTACGTCACTAATATTCTAATAACCAATACCTTATTTCATTACAACTATATATTTCCCTAGAGGGTAAGCAGTAGCATATTCTTTACATCCAATTTTATAACTGTTTTTTCTATCATACAATTCTTAAGTTAGATTTCACCAGTTAAAATTATTAATACGTTCAAATTGTTAAGGGACGGGATGAGGCGTTCCTCCGACTGGCCACGCCCTACGGTTTGCCGTTGGGATGGTATATATCCAGCGCGAGAATTTCAATTGCGCGATGCAAGATTAATAGTATCGAAGTAGTTTAGCCTGCTATCGCTAGATGGCGTTATCACAAAATTAAAATAAAGCCGGTAAACGTTTAGTTTGATTTGATAGCAATGACTATTGTTGGTAAAATATATATAGTCTGTCAAATGTAAATATATATAGTTTGTCAGAAAAGAAATAGACGGTTGTGTCCATGAGTCAGGATGTAGATAGTGGAACTCTTCTATAGCTTTTTTTTTTTTTTATATATAGGACACGTCAAAATGACTCCACCTCACCTGATGGTAAGAACCATCAAATTGGGGTTTAATAATACTAAAAACAGTGAAAATTTTTATCCATCTAATCTAAACGTTCTGCACTTTTAAGTACCAAGTGGCTATTACTAATCTATTGAAATACATTAACTAAAACTAACTATACTATTTGGAAGAATTAAAACTGCACTACAATTTCTAAGTCATCTCACCAGAATAAAACGAGGGTCCACTACAACACCGATACAGAGTCTTCACATCATCACTCTGTTTCATATCAACAGTAGACTCAGATATCGAGCTGGTCAAAGTATTCGTGAATCTCTTACTGGCGTACAAATTGTATACATTATACTCCGTCTCCACTACTCTATCCTTCAAAAACCTTAAGTACACTTTATCAGTCTGCGATTGATCAGAAACCTTAAACAAAGGCGGTAAGAGCGAGATTTCTTTAATCTTATCCTGTCTCGGTTTCGGTATCCTTTTCTTTTTAAATTCTCGATCATATTTATTTTCTGCTTGGAAATGGTAGTTGTTTGTTGTATCTGAATCCAAGTATCTTTTAATCGCTGTAGACACTGCCCGTTCTCGAGTTGAAATAAGTTTAAATCGATTTTGGATTATATGTTCCGCTTCAATTTTAACCGAATTCGTTCCGAAGAAATCAGTTGCTTCGGTTTTCAAATTCTTTGGAATAATTTCACTGTCTGTACCGTTATCAAAATCACCTATAGTTTGTGATTCGGAATGAGTTATTGCTTTTAAGTTGACAGGACTTAATCTTTTATCGAGTAAATTTTTCTTATCGGCGAATTTAACTGTAGTCGTATTCGTTGATATGTCTTTAGTATCGAATTCACTATAATTTATCCGACTACTAGTATCCCATTGAGTCGATACTTCTTTAATATTCGAACTGTAGGACTCTTCACTATATATCTTGCCAAGGAAACTTAAGCCTTGGATGTTCCCGCAAGTCTTCGTAACTTTTTCATGTTTCTTTTTCAACTTTAAATACAAGGTATTGATGTCTTTGTATAAATTCGGAACATTTTTCGACAGCAACGTTAAATTCTCCAACAGTAATATAATAAATTTCTCATCAATCACTCTGGGGGCTGGTTTCTCGAATACAGAAGCTGGAGATACTTGACTTGTTTCGATTTTGGGCGCCAAAACAATTCCGTTATTTTCTTTTACTTTTACTCTTTTTTTAGGCTGAATTTTTGTTACCATGGGCTCCCTCCTAAAAGACATAATATAGCAAGACTGTTGGTTGTCATTGTCATAATAGTCTTTATGTAAGGCGTTACTACTATTGAATGAGAGATCTGAAGAATGTTTGCTTTCATGCGTCCCTCGGCATCCCTTACTAGTTTTATCGGTACTACTTAAGTAAGGCTTCAAATCAAACTGTTTACGGATTTCAAGCATCGATTTTCTTTTGAGTTCTTTTTTAAACAAATCGTCAGAATTTGTTTTCTTTGTACACTTCAGCCATTTATCTTTTTTAATATCCTTATCTACAGGTCTGGATTCAGAGAACTCAATTTTTAACTGCTTTCCATTAGATTCGCCAGTATCCAATGGTTTTTCTTTGAGTTTTATAGTGATTGACATGAGTCCTTTTACTGCTGGATCACTGACCATGGAAATATTTTCTAAATCGTATTTCGAAAGATCTATAACAATTGATTTTTCGTCATCATTTTCATGAATCAGTTGTTTTGCAAGATTGTCTGTCACTGGTAAGCCTAACTCGGTTGGTTTGTTATTTTTTATGTTATCATCTTGCGATTCACTTTGTGATTTGTCACTGTCACATTTTTTGTCACCAGATTTTTTTGTTCTACAGAATATAGTTGTTACTTTGTCTAGGATATCTTTTAAATATATTTGTCCTGGATCAACTTTTTCAGGGGGTTTGGTATTAGGTCTGCTTAAATTTGAAACACTTCTCGAAACTTTTTTTACTATAGATTCAGTTTGAACTTCACAATTAGGTTCAAGTTTAAATGAACTAGATTGGGAGCTAGTATTCGTTAAACTAGTATCGCCGTGGAGTAAAACATCTAAGTAAACACTTAAAAAGCCCTTGGCAATATCCGCAGAAATCGATGTTTCGCTAATAAGATGGTTAATAGTATCTTGTATTTTTTCAATCGAAGAACCAGAGGTATCTTTACTAAATTCGTCAGAAAGTTTCCCAATGTTATCAATCAAAGCTTTAGTAATTTTAATATCTTTCTCTTTACTCTGTGGTATGTTGCCTGTTGTTTCAACAATATACACAGTGTTTTTGAGCAATGTTTCCAATTCTTGAATTCGTCGTTCCTTTTCATAGCTTTCTGTATTGTATTTTGGACTTGGACTATCATCAAGACTCTCTATTGGGTCTGTTCCAGCTATTTTGCTAACAGGGTTCTCTAAGATCGGGAGTTCATAATTGATATCAACACTTGTTCCGTGAAATTGAGTCTCTTTATTACCCGTATCAATTATAATATTAGAGATATTTTTATCTTTGGTAAAGTATTCGTTAGACGGTCTACCTATTGATTGTGTACAAGTCATATTCTTTCGGATCGAACTTATGGACGTATTTTTTAACCAATACTCCAGGAGACTTCTGAAAATATGTTTAACTGGATGGTTATGATCTAATTTTGTATCATACAACTCTCGTACTACTAATTTTATGTATTCTTCTGTTTCATATTGCCTGTGTTTACTTTTCATGAGCGACAGTATAAGTCTCTGAGTGATATCGTCACAATCAGATGTGGTCATAGCGTCCTGAAGAGCTTTGTTTTTCTTTCCCTCAGTACACATAGATACATGCACATGATTGCTTTCTGTATCGACCAGAGTAGAGCAGGCAACCTCGTGATTAACCACTGGATGGCAATTAATTGTCCTGTACCCAAGTAGCATACATTTGCCTATAGGTCTCTTTAACGGAGGTTCATCGAAAAAGTTTCTGTATTTGACCAAATTAGTTGATTTCTTGCTCCTTTTCATAGAATTAATCGGACTTAAACAGCGGGATTTCTTACGTGTGAAGAAATAATATGCTTGTGTCTCGTTCACTTTGTTATCCCGAAACAATTGTTTTACGACCGTTGGCTTTGATGTATAATTACATAGTGCAGTGATAGATTCTCGAGGATCTAATGCGTATGCGTTATTATTCTTTAAAGAATTCGCATCTAAATCAGTGCTGTGCATTTGTGACTCAGCTAAAGTGCTTCCTAGAGAGAAATCTAGAGATTGTTCTGGAACGATATTTGGGACTTTTCGTCTTCCTAAATCACGTTTGTCGAATCTTCTAGAAACACAATTCATAGAACATAGACTGATATGCTTTTCACACGATTTACCAGTGCAGGGATTATCTCCTGCGTTCAAATTTGTTTTGCTGGAGGAAACTTGGATTAATATTTTATGAAGATTTTTGGAATTGTAATTTTTATCTGTCTTGTCGGACAGTTTCTCACTACCATAGTCCTCACTGGAGCTGGAAAGTGGCGAACCAAAGCTTGTACCTTTAGGAAAGAAAGGAAGGATAAAGGATTGGGATATAAAAGTATAGTATTATATAAGTATATAAGTACTTATATAAGTATTACGAACTCTGGATCTTGATTCTGCTACTTTGTGTTTCCACTGACATAGAATGTCAGAAAGGCCATTTAATTTTGAACTTTATTATTATGCCGTTAAAGTGTAAAATGCGATGGTAGCTGAATGGATAAGGACGCAGCCTCTACTCGGAGGTATCGAGTTCGAATCCGGCCTGACAACACCAATGTGAATTTCACTTTGTGGAATTTATATGTGCTAATCACATGATTTA
The DNA here is from genome assembly GCA_963576445.1 of Lithosia quadra. Classification (NCBI taxonomy): domain Eukaryota; kingdom Metazoa; phylum Arthropoda; class Insecta; order Lepidoptera; family Erebidae; genus Lithosia; species Lithosia quadra. The sequence continues at coordinate 9,656,022 of OY754896.1, forward strand.
CCATCTGCTGACGGTGAAGGAAAACGTGAGAAAACCCACATGTCCTAGAAGAAATTCTAAGCACATGTCCGATCCACCAACCCGCATTAGGCCAGCATGTGTGGATTAAGGATAAAGTAGTGTTTATTAAAAGGACTAATGAACTCTTTTCATTTGATTTTAGACTTTAACTGTATACAATTAAAAGGCATTTTGAGGGTGTTAGTGGCATGATAGTTCCTTTCTATTTTTTTTTCTAATTTATTTTTAAATTCTAACTTATAGGAACTACCTAATTCGGTTGGCAGTCTAAACATTGACTTCACTATGAATACGTATTAGCGTAGGTTTCCCATATATAGACAACTCTTTCAAGCCTATTAAAAATTTCTATAGAGCTGCTAATATTTCGTGCAAAATCAAACCATAAAACTACCTACCTAAAGTTGAAAATCGAATGTACACGCATGCTTAGCTATGCTATTTATAGTCATGTACAACTTACGTGAAGAAGTGTCGGTAGGTGGGAGATCTTCTAACGGCGCGTGGATCTTTGGCACCGACTCCCGCGCACCAAACGTAAGCAGATGTTGTCGATATAACCTTTGAACAAGAGAAATAATCTGTTCAAAATTCAAATCTCATCTCAATTTCTCATAACATAACATAAACTCACGCCTATATCCCCAAAGGGGTAGGCAGAGGTGCTAGCACCCACATTTCGCCAGTTTATGTTTAGGTCCCAATGTAATAGGTGGCGAGCCTATTGCCATTAACCGGGCACTTATAAACCTGCGATAAATACACACATAACTTCGAAAAGCATCGAAAAGTCATTGGTGTATGCCATGGTGAACCTGGGATCGAACCCGAGACCTCGTCTCAGCAGTCCATTACCCAGACCTCTAGGCTACCGCGTTAATTTCTCAAATGTCACAATAATGTTCCAAGCATTATAACGTCAGATCACATACATCTAAGTTCTAATATCGTTTTATTCTTGTCTGTCAGTTTGCCTGTTTGTGCGTGATGTATGCAGAAACTACTGAACGGATTTTGATGCAGATTTTTTGCTTAAAAGCTCTTGGTCAGACTTAAAACCTTACGCATTTTTTATCACAATCGGTTAAGTAGAACCAGAGATGTTGTCAATTTTTTTTGTCAGTCACGTCAATATTACTTCACCTCGCCTGATGGTAAGCTAAAGGTAAAGTCTCTGAAATGAGAGTCACCATTACGAACACCGATAGTGCTATAATGGTGGTCTTCAGCCTATGTTACGTAACACTGGTTCCGGGATTACAATTAAAATCAGCTGAGCTCGCGGGATTGCAACGCGCGTCACAGCGCTGGCGAGCTGAGCGAGAAATCACCAAATAAGGTAATGGAACACGCCGAAAACGCATAAAATGAATCATATGGAATTGTAACCAATCAGCGCGCGCCGCGATCGCGATCGCCTCACTAGCTGAGGCGCGCGGGAGGGGCGCGAGGGACGGGGCTTGGACCTCTGAATTCATTCGATCGCCTCACCTCGCAGCGAAACAACTTAGTACCGGCTCAACTTTGTACCGGCATCAACTTCATTGAAGCGACAACCGGCGGACCGGACTAGCGGCCGAGACGCCTAGTGGAGTTCCTGCGGAAGACCACATCACCCTCGCACGGGACCAGCCGGACCCCAAGTTGAGTGGATTGCTCAGCCTTCCGTGAATAGTGGCGTGTACTTATACCCAAACCGACACTCGACTTAAGTTGTGTAGAATATAATAAACCGGACCTACGGAATTAAGTCTTTTATTCTTGACCCGTAGGGCCCCGTATCACCTATTACGGGCGGAGCCGCGGGTGTAGGCTAGTATACATGATTTTATAGTCGTTTCGTTTTGGACCCAAAAGGGGGTTACTTGGAATAATAAACGATACCATTTTGACATATATCCAAATTGCTGTACAAGTTATAAGTAAAAAATTATCTTGCTGTAATCTTTTTCACTCGTTCGAGTAAAAACATTATTAGAGCTTTGTTAAAAATTGACAGTCAATATTTAATGAATGAATGTGCGCTCGTATGCATATTTCAAGTCATGACATGTCGGTGCTGGCATTGTCGCGGTCGTCCGGGATGTTTTGTGATTAGTCAGTGTACAAAATTTTTACAATTTTTTTTTACATTTTTAAATTAATAGCTCCAATCGATTCTATTATCGAAACGGTTTCCAAAATATGTCGTTCAAAACGACTATAAAATCAACGTGTAGATATAGATACACACTCACCTATGCGTCTTCAACACGTTGAGCCAAGTTCTGAACACTTCGGGTGTCTTCGCACGAAGGTGGTATATAAACTCGTCGGCATCAATGTCGATACGCCGCCGCCTCGCCTTGGCGGAGATCACCGACAGCCCCACGTCTACTGAGCCGTGCAGGCGGCCGCGGGCGACATCTGTCGGCGAGCGCGCGTACACCAGTATACCACCGTCTATTACGAAGAATCGCTGCGAAAATACCATGGCCAGATTATTATAAAAATAAAATTATTATCAGGTGGACCATGGGGAAAAAAATTACCCGTGGTACAACCAGGTGGACTACGGGAAATTTTAATTCCCATGGTACACCCAGTTAGACTGCGGTGGACCGCACAGTCCTAGAAGAAATTCTAAGGACATGTCCGATCCACCAACCCGCATTAGGCCAGCGTGTGTGGATTAAGGTGTAAACCCTCTCAGCTCTCTCGTTAGAGGAGAGGAGACCCGTGCCCAGCAGTGGGACATACATGGGTTGCTATCATCTAATACAACCTGGTTAAGGTAAGCTTACTTTGGGCCTAGATGGCGCTGTGAAGAATGTCGTAGAATATTTATCAATGTTTGCTAAAAACCGCGGTAGCCTAGTGGTATGGGTAATGGACTGCTAACACGAGGTCTCGGGTTCGATCCCAGGCTCACCATGGCACACACCAATGACTTTTCGTTGCTTTTCGAAGTTATGTGTGTATTTATCGCAGGTTTATAAGTGCCCGGTTAATGGCAATAGGCTCGCCACCTTATTACATTGGGACCTAAACATAAACTGGCGAAATATGGGTGCTAGCACCTCTGCCTACCCCTTCGGGGATATAGGCGTGAGTTTATGTTATGTTATGCTATGGATATACCTTGTGCCACCCTTTGAGAGGCCATTTCCTCTTCTTGTGTAGATATCCGTTGAAGACGTCCGGTCGCTTCTCGAACCGCTGACCATCTTTCAATCCTTCTAGTACCTCCCACTCACTGCCGCGGCGCCGACTGCAATTTCAAAATAAATCATGAAATTAAACATATTTTCATTACGATTAGCTTCAGCCAGTGGTTTTATTTACGTAAGCTTCGATGCGATGGTAGCTGATGGAGTTCGAATCCGGCTGGAGAGTACCAATGTGAATTTCACTTTGTGGAATATATAAATATGCTTGTGTGATTTACCATCTGCTGACGGTGAAGGAAAAACATCGTGAGGAAACCCACATGTCCTAGAAGAAATTCTAAGGACATGTCCGATCCACCAACCCGCATTAGGCCAGCGTGTGTAGATTAAGGTCTAAACCCTCTCAGCTTTCTCGTTAGAGGAGAGGAGACCCGTGCCTAGCAGTGGGACATAAATAGGTTGCTATCATCAAGCTGTGATTCCGTAGCAATATCGGGATAAAAGTAGCCTAATATATTTCATATTGGGATATAGTAAGCCTTTTTTTTCCCGTGCGGAAATCCTCATGGATACCCACCCCGCGGCCAGCGGGGCAGGTTCTTACGCCATCTAGGGTCTTCTGACGCCAGGGTGTAAGGTGGCCCAAAGAGCATTTCCCTCGCACCCCGGCTTTGGATATAGTGAAGAGCGGTCCTATGCTCGGGCCCCTTCCGTGACATTGCCACGAAAGATAATAAATAATTAGATTAAAAAAAAGATGTGTATGCAAACCTTCTAGTCTTGCCACTACGTGGCGGCTGCGGCGGTGGGCGTGGCGCACGATCACCGCTATCAGCGGACAGCGAGGCGGTCTCTCCTGAGCAGTCGGAGTCGGATGGGGCCCGGCGGAGCGCCGCTGCCCGGCCGGCAGCACCACGCCGACGTTCCCCTGCAGCAACAACATTCAAAAGTCAAACGACCTCCACTCTACATGAGCGCAGGCCTGGGGGTGACCCTAGCAGAAGCAGGCCGAGGCGGCGGCGCGCGAAAGCGCCTCCACCCCCCCTATTCCGCATGACGGGAACACCGTGGTTCCCAAACCCGAGGGGGCCATAACGAATCCGGAGATGGCCCGGGTCAAGCCGGGGTGCGAAGGAAATGCTCTTTGGGCAACCTTACACCATGGCGTCAGAAGACCCTAGACGGCGTGCGGTTTTAGTCGGCAAGAGTCCGACATAAACTGCCTGGGTATCCATGGAATTTCCGCACGGAAAAAAAGGGGCGTCACACTCGCGCTGCCCAACCCTGTAAAAACATTCTAATACCCTTCTTGAAGAACCTCATATTGTAGTCGTTAATGAAACTCTTTCTACCCTTCATTGATATACAACCGTGAGTATATTGTTGTGCGTACGTTTTAATTAATTGCTAATTAACAAGGCGGTAGGCATTGAGTTTCAACCTCGCAGCAGTTAATTAAGTAAACAGCAATCTCGCAGATATAGGGTTTCGATACCAACGCAACTAATTGGTCAATTAATAAAATGTTTCTTTGTGTTACATTTCACGTTTTGCGCGTAAAAAGCTGTTTTTTTTGTTATTACTGTATTATTTTACGCAACTAACTAACGTACCCGTGATTTTGCCCGCGTGGAAATCTGATAACGTTCCTTTTTATATTCAGTCCGCCGGATTGACTGCAGCCCTCCTGATGGTAAGCTGAGATGGAGTCCAAAAAGTAGTGGTCACCATTCCCAATGGATGCCCTTAGAATGGTGACCTCTACCCAGACGGCCTTGACAGATGCTTTTTGACGCGCCGCTTAAAGAACCCGGGATTACCTATTGGAAGGTTCTGTAGCGAACACGGATCTGAGTGACATTTGGTACAGGGATAGATTATTTATGGTTTGTATAACATAATAGGCTCCGTTTAATCCCTGAAATAGGTAGAAATTCCAATAAAAAGAATCTAATAATAAGAAAATGACAAAGGAAAGTTAACCGATAAAAAAAATCTGCAGGAAGAGCGCCCGGCAAGAGAGGGAATGTCCCATTTTTACGGGACAAGACAGGGAGGCCATGGTTCTCAAACCCGAGGGGGCCACCTCGAAGCCTAAGATGAGATGACCCTGGGTCAGCCCGTGTGCGAGAGTAATGCCTTTTGGGTCTACTTACACCCTGGCGTGTGAAAACACGACGTACGTTTTTAGTAAGTTCAAGTCAAACATCCCGCACGGTGCGAGGCTGGTAGGTATCCGTGGGGATTACTGCACGGCAAAATAGTACCTACTGTTTTTATTTTCGGCAGCGTTTCCCTAAAACCCGGTAATATTAGCAGGTACTCATAGATAAAGCGCAGGCCTCATTGCCAGCTGACAGACGGAGCGAACGGAGCGGACGGAGCGGGCGTAGCAACTAGTCCGAATAAAGACAGGCGAACGAACTGGGTGAGCTAAGCTAGCGAAGCGGGCGGGCGAGCGAAGCTAGCGAAGCAGGCGTAACGAGGTGAACGAGGCGACGCTCGTATCGCTGACGTAGCTTAGCTCGTTAGTTGGCGGTGTGAAACCAAGTGTGAGAAGAGGTGAAACAATGTCGTCTGCTCCGCCCGCTCCGTTCGTTAGCTGGCAGTGTGAGCCACGCTTTAGTAAAGATTATGAACTAATAATAAAATATTACGTATTAGATTAGAAAATTAACATAATAGCTGAGGATTTGCCCACATTTCATACTGAAAACGAAAATGGCCACCCATATAATTTGCCCCGGTATGATCACCTAACCCTATTTTAATCCATCGCGGCACGACAGCTATGGAAGTGACCTACATACGAAGTAACGGTTATGCGAATATATCCCATTTGTTGGAGGATATCTGTAATCATTATTTATTAGAGAGCCCACCGGTTATATGGGTATTTGAAAGGGTCTGTTATGAGAGTTGATCCCAAAATATGTGAAGTAATAGGGTTCATTATAATTTTCATCTTGTCGCATAGACCGTTATAAAGTACAAGCATCGTATTTTGGTATTATCGGTAAGTAGCTATTATGCCTATTGCGTAACCTTATTCCCTGGTAATTGAGACTCAGGAAAGCGTGCGGTTTTAGTCAGTTTGAATCCGACATACTGACTGTCATATCGACCGTCGGGAAAAAAAACTGACTTCAACGGACCAAATTGAAATGGGATCACACCGGGGAGCGTCAGCTATCAAATAAAAAAAATCATCAAAATCGGTTCACCCAGTCGAAAGTTCTGAGGTAACAAACATTTAAAAAAATACAGACGAATTAAGAACCTGCTCCTTTTTTGAAATCGGTTAAAAAAAGGCAGTGGCTATCACAATATTTTTTAATGAAATGTGATTCCTGAATATTTTTTCTTACTTCACTACAGCTTTTACAGAATTATTTCATTTCAATGAATCGAATGTTTGCCGAGTAGTGGCTGACTACTGTGTTAATGTGTGCGTACTGACTTGTACGTGTAAACAAGTAGGCAGACTCTAGTGTCATTAGCTGTATTCTTTATGGCGTTCCGTTCTTCATGACCTAATAGCAGGTCACCGGCAGCGCAATGCGACACACTATACAGTTCGTGTTAATACACAACTAGTAATCCGCTTCAGACATCACGCGAACATGAACTAATTGAGATTTTTATGCGATAACGTCGAAAGTTTATGCGAATATCGCTATAAAACTAATTTTTATAGCTTTATATCCTATACTTTTATATCATAACATTATATGATTTATGATTTTTTTATAAAATCTCATAAATAACTTGGTTAAATGATCGATTCTGAACATTTGTTGTCCTTTTTGTTCCCCCAAAGGTTTGCTGGGAGAAAACTCAACATTGAGTTAAGCTCGCCTTTGTACATAAAGCTTATCTTAATACTTAAGTATATATAAATCTCGTGTCACAATGTTTGTCCTCAATGGACTCCTAAACCACTTAACCGATTATAATAAAATTCGCACACCATGTGCAGTTCGATCCAACTTGAGATATAGGATAGTTTTTGAAACGGATTTCGACATCCACGCGGGCGGAGCCGCGGGCAACAGCTAGTTGTAATATATATGATAAATTATTTACTGTGTGTACAATAAAGAATTAGGAATTAAGAATACAATTTTTTTTTGGAATTCTTGTCAGTTTTCGCGATGGACGCTAAAAGTACTAGGCGGATTTTGATACGGTTTTTTTTTGTTTGAAAGATCTTGGTCAGACTCAAAACCTGCTGTAATTTTAGAATGGTTTTCTTACATCCAGACATACCTTTTTACAAACTTTCGCGTTTATAATATTAGTAGGATCTGCCTGCGAAAGTCCCGTCCAAATCGGCGCAGCTGTTCCAGAGGTTCCCTCTTTCAAAGAAACAATCAGACAATTTTTTTTAATTGCATTTCGTTACAAGTATCGTATATACATCCATATAAATACATTTATTTCAAACCTGTTATTTTTAATATCACTAACAGACTTTAATTTAATTTATTTGTATAGAAGAAGAATAAAATAAGTGTAGTATGAACGTGTTCCGAATATAAAAAGGTCTGTCTGGTTATTTTCGTACCTATAACACGGCGCAATTAAAGTGGTGTTATAAAAACTAATGGCAAGGTTATAGTTCTTTACGTGTGACATAATAATTGCGATTTATCTGTGAACCTTTATATACTGTACTTATTTTTATTAGACTACTAGCCTATGCCCGTGGCTCCGCCCGCGCTGCTTTGATGTCAATTTTGGCGTTGTTTGACTACCTATATCTCCGGTTCTACTTAACCGTTTGTAATTAAACATACCTACGTAAGCTTTTAATTCCGACCAAAACCTATAAAACAAAAAAACCGGATCAAATTCTGTTCAGTAGTTTTTGCGTCCATCGCGTACAACAGACAAGTATTTCAATTTGTGTTCAGATATAATATAACATAAACTCACGCCTATATCCCCGAAGGGGTAGGCAGAGGTGCTAGCACCCACATTTCGCCAGTTTATGTTTAGGTCCCAATGTAATAGGTGGCGAGCCTATTGCCATTAACCGGGGACTTATAAACCTGCGATAAATACACACATAACTTCGAAAAGCATCGAAAAGTCATTGGTGTGTGCCATGGTAACCTGAGATCGAACCCGAGACCTCGTCTTAGCAGTCCATTACCCATACCACTAGGCTACCGCGGTTATCAGAATCGTTCATAATAACCCAAGTACTTTTTTATTTAAATATCGCTACTAGCTGTTGGTCGCGGCTTCACCCGCGTGAAATTTCGTTCCCATTCCCGCTTCGCACGGGAACCTATTTCAGGAATAAAAAGGAGCATAGGATGTTTCAACGTCCCTTTACTTGCAAAAGTGTTTCTAAGCCTATCTGTTAGGGAACGTTTCCATACTACTTGATCCATTTTTTACAGTTTTTGACCCCCTCACTCCCCCTTAACCATCCGTAGTATAGGCCAAGAACCCAGCATGGTATTTTGAAGACCCCACTCCCCCTTGCATGGGTCACATAGTATGGAAACGTTCCCTTATCTTCTTAATGGAAACCTTCGAGACTACGCATGTGCAATACGAAACGTCGTACACAAGATAACATAATATATTATCTTATACTCTGTCTAATGTAGGATGATAAAAATGACAGTTCATGTCTATGAAGTATCGTATTTTTTATACAAAATCATGCCCCTAAAATTATTGTACTACATAGACAAGCCCCGCCCACTTTTCATAGTGAAGCGTCTTGCAAGAATATAGCACAATTGACTCTACACAACTGAATCGAATTTAAAATAATTTATTAGAATTATTAAGTACCTATACTACTCAAATTTTTGTGATATAATTAGCTAAATATGGTACGAAACATAAATACTATACCATAAAACTTCTCTTTTGTCATCCTGAAGTAAGTTACCTAAAATAATAAAAAATAAAAAGTTTTTGTGTTTTTCTAAATATCGATTCCATATTCTACGGGAACGATAATCGAAAATCAAAGATTCATTTTCGATTATACCATATGGGCTACCCTATTTAGACCTGTCATTATTATCATCCTACATTAGACAAAGTATAATACAGCTTGCACAATCCACGAGATCACTTCAGTAATCTAATCAGCTGTAGTAGTACCTACACGAAGGAAAGCAGATTTGTTCGGACTGTTTAGATAAGATAGAGATTCTTCTATTTATATTCAAATGCGATACCAAGCCACACGGATATTTGAGGCCCTACCAAGATCTCTGAAGCCTACCAACCCAGCTTCCAGGTCGGCAGTGCATGTATGATAAACTAGTGGTAGAAATTTGATGGTACAAAGTCACAAAATTCGGCCGTGTAGGTACCACCGTGCACGATAGCGAAAAACCCTGCATAATAATCCATCTCGGTTGGATTGCGTTCAGGGGTCAGCAAGTGCATAGCCGGGCAGGGGGGATTGTGGTCGCAGCACTAGTGGGACCGGTGGGTGCCACGGTGCTGCGTCGACAATCCTCTTTTGATGAGGCCGTCAAGCTGAGTGCCACCTCTGTGCTGGTGACCCCCGATCCTGAGACTGCCTTTAGCTTTCCATCAGGCGAGGTGAATACATGTTGACGTATCCAAAAATAAACTCCAGCTGTTTCGTATTTGGATTGAAAGTCGACCTCAACTGTTAGAAAAAGGCTCGAAGGATGATGTTGCTCCAGAGTGCAAAGGAAATTCCTTTTGAGTCACTTTCATTTTTTTTTTATTGGTAATAGGCTCGCGTTTGACCACGATCTCACCTGTTGGTAAATGATGATGTCGACGGTGGAGCACGCTAGCCTAGAAGAAACCTATTCAATTTAGACTTGAAGACTCCCAGGTTGTAGCTTTCCGGAAAGTTGAATTTTGGGTCTTCCAAGGATAAATAAAAGAGGATGATGCTTCATTCCAAAATGGATTCTATTTTTATTGAACTTACGTTTATTTTCGACGCGCGTTGGCTCCGTGACATTCTTCAGTCCTCCGTGATTCATATCTTCTTTACTACGAGTGCTTAGAAGCAACCATCTTAGTTCAGCTGAAAACATAAAAAAATAAATTAATATCTAAAACATATTGACTAAACTATATAGGTAAGTAAACACAAAATACATTATAGATATTTTTAAGATAGGAGAAAATTAATACCCAGTACGGGACTTGCACCTGCAATTAGTCTATTTTCTAGGCGTAAAAGTGTGAATAAGCCGTAGCTCAACCGTGGCAGGTAAATAATGTTTAGCAGCTAAAAGCTTTGTTTAAAAAATCTGAACCGATTTCGTCCTAACTTGGTACCAAATTCGGTTCAGATTTTTGGAGTAGGTAACTAAGTACTTAAACATACAAAAGGATTTTATGTAATAAAGGGCCAAATATTCATCGTGAGATTCGATAATAAGCATATCTTATAGCATATATGAGATCGCAGAAGAACCTCAAAAGATTGGCAGCAAAACCATATTGTATTGCAATGTTTAGGAAAGTTGGTCAGAAAGTACGTGCGTTATACTTTTTTCTGACAATAATGAGATTCACAGAAAAAAAATCTAACTTTTATGAGATCCACGGAAACTTTTTTCTAACCTCTATGAGATTTCACGACCCTTTTTCTGAACCTCCAAGAAATTAAATAAAACGTTTTTCTAACCTATTGTGAGATTCACTTAAACATATTTCTAACCTTTGTGACTATAATGAAACGTTCTTAGTCCATCAATACAGTTACTTAAATTGTGTAGGTAGGTACTATTCTTTAAAAGCTCTCGTGATGCCTGATTCGATTGCCAGGGTGGGTAGTAATATTTTATGTTCAAAAGTCTCAATAACAACATAAAGTATGACAACATGTTCGGTAAAGCGTAACAGCTTCGCCCTCTAATATATTATTTGGATAAAATAAATATGACCATCTCTCATCATAAAAGACCTTTGTAGTAAATAATATTCGATATGTCATCGAGAAAACTAAAAGTCCAACCAGTCTAACTTGTAACTTCGATGTCACCATTGGTCATAATAACCATTGGTTGTGGAGGTCAGATGGCAGTCGCTCCACGGAAAATATCGAAGTTCAGCCGCATCACAGTTAGACTGGAAAGCCGACCCCAACCTCAGTTGGGAAAAAAGGTTCAGAGAATGATGATGTCATCGAGAAAACTAAAGTTGCTTATAAAATTCGAATCCATTTTGGCATATTATTGTGTGGTGAAAAATCCTTAACAATAAATAGCACAGTGGAAAAATACAGCAGAGCAGTGAACAATGAACTTTAAGATAAAGGTTGCAGTTCCGTTCCCAGCATCTTCAGAAGTAGGTATTTCATCTGGGAGGAAAAGTAACACCCAATTGACTCTGATTAATTGGCTGTTACTTTTTCTCCAAGGCGATTTCCTCCATTAGAGTAACACGTGGGTTGCGGCTTTGGGTCCGCTTGGGTGCAGGTGAACAAAGGAGTAAATTGTTACGATACGCTTTTCAAATAAAATGTTATCCAATATTTTTTGAAATACAGTATACCTACTGTTTTTATTTCACACAGTTCCGTTCGCAGCATCTTTAGGCGATTTTCCTCTGGGAGAAAATGCCACAACCGATTGATCAGAGTCAATCGGTTGTGGCGACTTCTCCCACAAGAGTAACCCATTGGCAGTATGGGCTGTATAGTTAACGCTGGTCGAATACAGGTAAAAAAGGTGCCAATTGATACAATACGCTTTTTCAATAATAATATAATATGCCATTAAGTATTATCTAAAATAAATACAGTACAGTTTCTATTTTACAGTTCCGTTCTCAGCGTCTTCTGAAGCACTTCCACTGGGAGAAAAAAGCCACAAACGATTGACCAGAGCCAATCGGTTGTGGCGGGTTCCTCCTCAAGGATATCTCGTGGGGCTGTATCTTTGACGTTGCAAACCGAACCTGGTATTGTGATTTCTTTCTAAAATATAACACAGCATAGTTTCTAGTTTATGCAGCTTTATTTTCAGCATCTTCAGAAGTACTTTCTCTGGGAGAGATAAGCCACAGCCGATTGATCAGAGTCAATCGGTTGTGGCGAGTTCCTTCATCAGAGTAACAGATGGGTTGCGCCGTTGGGTCCGCTTGAGTGCAGGTGAACAAAGGTGTGAATTGTTACAATACGCTTTTCAATTAAAATATTATCCAATATTTTTTGAAATACAGTACAGTTTTTATTTTACACAGTTCCGTTCGCAGCATCTTCAGGTGATTTTCCTCTGGGAGAAAATGCAACAGCCGATTGATCAGAGTCAATCGGTTGTGGCGAGTTCCTCCACAAGAGTGTCTCGTGGGGCTATTTCGTTGACGTTGTAAGCCGAACCTCCTATTATGATTACTTTCTAAAATATAATACAGCACGTTTTCTGGTTTATGCAGCTACAGCTTATATAGCATACTTTCTCTGGGAGAGATAAGCCACAGCCGATTGATCAGTCAATCGGTTGTGGCGAGTTCCTCCATCAGAATAACACGTGAGCCGCACCGTTGAGAACACTTGTGTGCAGGTGAACCAAGGTGCAAATTGTTACATTACGCTTTTCAATTAAAATTACATCAAGTATTTTCTGAAATAAGTACAGTACTGTTTTTATTTTATGCCGCTTCATCTTCAGCATCTTCAGAAGTACTTCCTCTGGGAGCAATAAGCCACAACTGATTGATCCGAGTCAATTATTTCAATTTATTCAAATAATATTTTCTGAAATATACATCACTAATACATTAAGTAGTTTCCATTTCATTCAGTTTCGTTCTCAGCATCTTCAGAAGCACTTCCTCTGGGAGAAACAAGCCACAAACGATTGACCAGAGTCAATCGGTTGTGGCAAGTTCCTCCACAAGAGTAAGTAAAACATGGGCTGCATCGTTGACGTTGTAAGCTGAACCTGAGATTGTGATTACTTCCAGAAATATAGGTATTGTAGCACAGTTTCTATTTTATGCAGCTTCATTTTCAGAATCTTCAGAAGTACTTCTGGGAGAAACGAGCCACAATCGATTGACCAGAGTCAATCGGTTGTGGCAAGTTCCTCCACAAGAGTAACCCAAGAGCTGTATCGTTGAGGGCGGTCGAATATAGGTGAACAAAGGCACAAATTATTACAATACGCTTTTTCAATTAACATACCATTAAATATTTTCTGAAATAAACATTGTAGTTTCTATGTGACACAGTTCCGCTCTCAGCATCTTCAGAAGTACTTCTTCTGGGAGAAACGAGCCACAAACGATTGACCAGAGTCAATCGGTTGTGGCAAGTTCCTCCACAAGAGTAACACGAGGGCGGTATCGTTGACGTTGCAAGCAGAACCTGGGATTGTAATTACTTTCTAAAATATATTAGAGCAGTTTCTTTTTCATGCAGCTTCATTTTCAGCATCTTCAGAAGTACTTCCTCTGGGAGAAAAGCTCCACATATTATCGACCAAAATGGATTATATGTGGAACGTCCCTCCACAAGAGTAACACGTAGACTGTATCGTTGAGGCCGGTCAAATATAGGTGAACACGGGTGCAAATTGTTACAATACACTTTTTCTGGTCTGTTCTCAGCATCTTCAGAAGCACTTCCTCTGGGAGAAACAGCCACAACCGATTGACAAGAGTCAATCGGTTGTGGCGGGTTCCTCCACAAGAGTAACACGTGGGCTGTATCGTTGAAGTCGGTCGAATATAGGTGAAACAATGTACTTTTTCTATTAATATACCACTAAATATTTTACAAAATATACACAGTTCTGTTCTCAGCATCTTCAGAAGCACTTCCTCTGGGAGAAACAGCCACAAACGATTGACAAGAGTCAATCGGTTGTGGCGGGTTGCGCCACAAGAGTAACACGGGCTGTATCGTTGAAGCCGGTTGGGGGTAGGTGACGTCATAAGCAGCACCTGGGATTATACTACAGTGAGGTAGGTTTTATGGCTTAACAGGCAGATTACAAAATCTATAAGTACATTAATTAAATGATAATCTATAATATAAAAATGAATCGCAAAATGTGTTGGTAAGCGCATAACTAACCAACGGCTCTACCGATTTCACTAATTCTTTTTTTGTTGTGTTTGTTATTATCGGGAGAAGGTTCTTACGAAAAAAAATAATAAAACAGTTGTACAGAAAATTTCAGAAAGTAACTTTTCTTTTTCTCATACAAACTTTTTCTATTATGTGAGAGAAGTTTATGTTTACGTTACGGGATTAGTATTTAGTAGTAGTAGGTAGTAGTAGGAATGGGAATGGGAATGAGAATAGGAATAGGAATGGGAATAGTAATGGGAATGGGAACGGGAACAGGAATGGGAACGGAATTGCACGCGGGTGGAAAATATGGCGGTACGAAGTTCGCCGAGACAGCTAGTATAATATAGAGACCATTATCAATACATTATATAAAACTCAAAGTCCTGACTGACTGATTGACCTAGAGACAACGCATAGCCTAAACCGCTGGTCGTAGAGACTTGAAATTTGATGGGTGTGTTCGTTTTGATGCGTAGAGGTGTACTAAGAAACGATTTTTAAAAATTCAAACCCTAAAGCCCTAAAAAGGGTCCAAAAAGGTACTTTTGTTAGAACTCAAGAACGGCTGAACGGATTTTCATGATCTATGATTTATTGGATTTGTCTTCGCCGCGAATAGCATAAAAGAAAATTAAAAAGATATGATTAATTCAGGAAATAAAGAAATAATAAGAAAATTCGATGTTCGCAGACGTTTTTATCGCCATCTATAATTGTTGTCATGGCAACAGGAACTAAAAGTGACTCAGTCTAAATTTTAATCCTTTGTTTCTTTTTGCTCAAAGGCAAAGAGGATATATTTATTTTCAGGGTTCTGTGCCTTTTTTTTTTTCGTGCGGAATTCCTAATGGTTACCCACCCCGCGGCCACCGGGGCAGGTTATGTCGGACTCTTACCGACTAAAACCGCACACCATCTAGGGTCTTCTGACGCCAGGGTGTAAGGTGGCCCGAAGAGCATTTCCTCGCACCCCGGCTTGACCCGGGCCATCTCCGGATTCGAGATGCCCCCCTCGGGCTTGGGAGCCGCGTGGTTCCCGTCATACCCCCGGAATAGAAATAGAAAAGGCAAAGAGGATATATTTATTTTCAGGGTTCTGTGCCTCGATAGGAAAAAACGAAACCCTTATTAGACCTCTTTCTTAGAAAAATGTAGAGGTATCAAGTTGAATTAGATCAAAGGAATGTTTCAAAATGATCAATGGCTTGGCATTACATGAAGCATAATATCCAGACTGTGGTCTCACTATCGACTAATAGGTGGCCTGACTTACTATCCCCAGGCCTGCGCTTATAGAGGACGGAGGTAGTTGAGTGACCTTCGGCCACGTGAGTGAGTCACCTGCATTGCATCTTATTTTTCGTGCGGATATCCCCATGGATCTCTCTCCTCACCAGGCCAGTAGGGACGTAATATTGAACTTGACCGACTAAAATCGCACTCCATTTTGGGTCTTCAGGGTTTAATGTGGCCCATGACCCTGAGCTGTCCAAGGCTTACTGATGGGCATGGCTGTTTTGGTGAGTTCCTGCATTGTGTAGACAGGGAGCTGACGCCCGAATGCTACCGTTGCTGGGGCTGCTCCGTAGACACTTCGCCGCTTCACACACTGGCAGAGTGTCCACAGTGGATAGAGTGCCGCCATGTCCTTGAAGCAGACGTTGGTGTGGAAAGCCTCATGCTGCGGGCTTTCCACATACTCTCTATGTAATGCTGACCATAGTCACCATAGAGAGTATGTGGAAAGCCACCGCTTTTTAGCGAGGCAGTAATGCGCGCAGAAATGGTGGTGGAAAAGCAACGGGAGAGATCTACACTCCCCCTTGCCGGTGAAGGCGCACCGAGCGGCGTATTTCGGAGAACCATATCCGTCCTCCATGAGTGCGGGCCTAGGGAACGGTCGGGGCTAACCGTCACCCTAGCAGAAGCAGGCCCAGGGTGGCAGGGCGTTATGTTTCCATACGCGCTTTTTTTTAGAGTAACGTCGAGTTCGCCAGTGGTGGCGGCCGGAGCCGGTTGAGGTTTCTAGAATATCCTTTCTAGGACACACCACCAGGATTCTTCGGTCACACAGACCGATGTGACGAAAGACCGTGCGATTTTAGTCAGTAGGAGTCTGATATACCAACCTCTTCGTTGGCTCCGTTGAAGTGAAGCCCGACGGGATTTTCGCACGAAAAAAAAGAAAAGGTACTTCCCTTTCTGCTAGAATCCAGATATTTTGCAGAAAGTAAAATCTTATAGCATAGTAAAGGTAAAAGTCCGGAAAGCGTAAATAATAACCACATTACCAAAAAAAATCTGTATGTCTGTCAGTCAAGACAAGAAAGCGCTGCAGCAAAGTTAAGTTCGCCCCTCAACCCCGTGTACCCAGCGAGCACGAACCAAATTCGCACATGACCGTTGTACACAGTTATAAACTCTTTCTTTAGTTTCATGAACTTTTTGAATGTTAAATCAGGTTGTCAGATGTCAATGTCTGTGGCAAGATTTTAATCCGTTTTTAATCCTAATAGAATCAGAGTTTTGGAAATAAATAATGTTTAACTAACTTGAAATAGTCTATCGAATGTGAAAGTACAATGCAACTATGGTGAAAAGGTTTATCAAAGGGCCTCTTCTGAGTCACACATACTTTAGCCAGAGCAGCTATCTAATCCCGATAAAATCTAGAAGACAATGAAAAAGGACAGTGATGGTAAATATACTGGCTTTGGCCGTGATACCTACACGGCACTGTACCTTGAAGGGTTTGATAGGATTCGAGATGAAATAAATACGTTTAGCTACAACCACTGTTCCAAGGAATACACATTGAAAGTTAGTACGGACAGTCCCTCAGCTTAAAAAAGACTTGATGGCGATAGCCAACATTCACGCGAGCGGAGCCGCGCGCGGGTAAGCTAGTAATAATATAATTGCCTAGTATTGGATACATTTATTTATAGCTGTTATCATAACATTAGAATCGGATCATACGTTTCTCAGAGTATACCTACTTGATATTTTTATTTTCCAAACAATAACAAATTAATCATGCGCATAAGAATAATTAAACATTGTTAGAAATTATCATAATTCAAATGAAAAATAGGACATAAATATGTAATTACATTTAAGATCATTTCAATATTTATGTATCATTTTCATTTATTTCATTTGTGATTTGTGTTGTGTTCCCGCCGGTAAGTAGGGTAGCCAGAGCTCACTGTTACCCTCCTCCCCCCTTCAGGGTAGGCAGCGCGTGTGCGACACACTTAGTGTTGCACACGTTCATAGGCCACCGTGACCGCTTCCCATCAGGTGGGCCGTATGCCTGTCTGCCACCTACGTAGTATGAAAAAAAAAATCTAATTGGATCTTAATCCAAATAAAAAGTCAGCATACATTTTATTTAATTTCATTGAACGTCACATCACTATCTTATAAGCTAATCAATCGTGTTGTACACTATAATAAAATTATCACATCACTATATTAACAATTTGATAAAATCGTTAACATATTTACGATATAATATATGTTCATTTAAATTTAAATCATTGTTCTTTCGTTAAATTTAAAATTTGTTATAATGAAATTTTCGTCACGGACTATACGTTTTAATAATAGCATGTTTGGCTAGGTCAAGGAGTGATTCCTTATGAAAAAAGTGGAAAAAAGTGTTTAATTTGTTGTAGATATGTGGAATTTTATTCATTAATACAATATTAACCCTCTCAGCTCTCTCGTTAGAGAAGAGGAGACCCGTGCCCAGCAGTGGGACACAAATGGGTTGCTATTTTAATAAAATACTATTTATTTCTTTTTTTATGTTCAGTCAAGCAATTCTTTGCCTTCATAATTTATTATTATTTATAACATAAATAATGGGAATATTCTAATTTAGGTATCTATCCTCCCAATTGTAAAAAATGTGCTATTTAGATAACTTAATAATTTTAGAGAATTGACCATTTTGAGAATTATAGACTTTTAGAGAGTTGGGCATTTTGAGAGTTAAGCTTTCAAAGAATTGGCCATTTTGAGTTCTTTTGTGAATCTGTTGCCATTTTGAGAATAAGGCCTTCTGTGCCTCAAACCCTTAGTCGTCTTGTGTGAGACCCGAGTCTTAAGGAACCACGCAACAACGACCATTTGTCATTCAGAGAATTTGCCAGTTAGGCATTGGTCATTTTGAGAATAAGGTTTTTAGAGAATTGGCAATTTTGAGAGTTAGACTTCTGAGACAAAGTTGTCATTTTGTAACAGTAGATATACAGTACAAGAAAAAAGTACTCCGTTGTCGACAACCACAATTTATTACAGGTGCCAAAAGACATCCAGGTAAAATGTGGGTATCAAATAACCGCCTATACCTTCAGCAGTGCTATTCTCTAAGGACACCAGCCTTGCGTTCGTCGCTCTGACAGCGACGAACTACTTAGGAGATAAGTTTCCAGGCCTTAATAATCGGCCTATCACGATTATTAAGGCCAGGAGCCACTGCTCCATTTAATTTTACCACTAATCTTTACCATCTAAGCAGTTCGTAGCTATCGCAGCGACGAACGCAAGGCTGTGTCCTTAGAGAATAGCACTGCAGGATTCTATTACAGTTCAGCCGCCGTAGACAAGTGTCACAGCGTAAATCGCTAAGGAAACGAATAGATTAGGTCGACCAATCCCATCCAAGCTCGTCGCCGGCGTACGATGTGCGTGCCGCGGCGGAATCACGAGCTGGACTGTGATTGTACGACCTAATCTATTCTATTTCTTAGCGATTTAGACTTTTGACACTTGTTTAAGGGCCCAGTTAAGGTTTTTTTTCAGATGATTAATTCATACGTATTCGAGTAGCTAGTAGTACGGAACATAAAATATTATTATATTCTGTGCTTGTAGCCTCTTTACTATCAATAGGCTGCGCCCGCGACTTCGCCTGTATAAATTTAGATTTTTAGGGTTTGAATTTGCTTGCGGGGAACTCCTTTTCTAAAATAAAAGTAGCCTCTCTTATACCTATACCTAACTTATACCTTATACCTAACATTACCTTTCTACCACATAAAATTCCGAAAAATTCCAAAAAGACAGAAACACATACATAGTCGGACGGACAAACGGATAACAAACAGATAAACACATAATTTTTTTTTTAAATCTTTTTTCTGTAAACGTTTTGTATGTAGACTCATAATATGCAATTATTTAAAACCTGTTATTTTAATATTATAAACAGACACATTAATTTTATTTATTTTTATTTGTATAGATAAAATTATACAACAATTTCATTGTTATCATACAAGGATATCGAGCTATTAATATATCAGATAGCTTAAGTTGACTGATAATATCCCATACCACGGAAGTGAGCTCTACATTATAATAATTCACTTATTATAATTAAACATGCATGACTCCCAAAATAACCCAAAAGCAGTACGAAGAATTTATGAATTTCGGACAACTTTTTGTCCGAAAGGTCTTTACGCCAACTCCAAACTCCAACTTCAAGGAATGTAGGACAATTAGTTTTGCAAAGAATTCAAGTCTTCGAGTCCTAATTTCATAGACTTAACTCATTAGGCAGAGTCATGCTGAGCGTGAATCATTCGATAATGATTGGAGTCTTAAAAAAGACCGAGTCTTAAAAAAGACTGAGTCTAAAGAAAGTCTTTAGAACTTTACACGGTATCGAGACTTGTATATTCTCGGTCGTGTATCAATACATAGCATTTAATGTCTCGAGTCCTTTGCAAAACTAACAAGAATCAAATATATGAATGTCACCTTAACCCAGGTTCTGACCGAAATGATACGAAGAAGTCATCGCCCCCCAGCCATGACTTTTCGACGGCACTGTCGAGAATGAGGAATGAAATTGAAAAATTTGGTTCCGTTAATTGAACCAATAGATGGTGTGATACGACCATCAAGCATAGCTTAAAACGTATTGGTTCACCCACAACCTGAAGGATTAAAAAAAAATTACTTCGACTGAAAGCCGCCCTCAATGATTGCTTGGATCCGCCAACATCAGGGTCAGGTTTTGATTGCCACCGCGGTAGCCAGCTGCTTCCAAAATGATTTTGGGAGCGAGTTAGCCCTGGCCCTGTGCCGAGTGAAGGGTGCGATGCTGCAGACTTCATGGTCTCCTATTCGTGGTGCCCTGAGGATGACAATCATGGTTATAATGGATAAAATTTCAGCTCATCACCATCTGGTCCTCCAAGATCTTGCTGGTCCATATATCTAATGAGATATTATTTTAAAGTTAGTATTAACAACTAGTTGTATTATTCACGAGCCTGTATATGTGCTTAAAGCTTCGGTAGCTTAGTGGTTAATGGGTCGGCTTTACGATTGAGAGGAATTGAGTCCAAATCCTGGCCATCACATTACGTGAAGCTAATCCTAACACAAGCGTAGCTGGAGGGGTTAACATTAGTAATTTCAGTTACTAATAGGTATACTTTTCATCAAAAAAAGGAAAAAAATGGCTTCCAATTTGGTCCACTTTCTTACATAATCTTCCCCATTTTGGTTTTTGTCCTTGTTGCTACGCATACTAAGCATCTTTTAATAAGTCAAGGTAGTATTTCTTGAGTCTACTCTCCTACCGAAGCTCTGCGTAATCGGACAGACGTTTGTTACCCACATAGCCAGCAAAGTGAATTACATACTATTATATAAATAACTGCTCCTAATACCGTCGTGTTAATCCAATACCGGTATAAAACTCCGCAGCTAAACAGCTGAGTCACGCGAGGTGAGTCTAGCAATTATGTCACTACAATGACATCATGGCTCGCCGTTGTTTTTATAAGCGAAACTTATGCGAGCTTGGGTACATTGAAGGTCGTTTGCGGAGTTGGAATGCTAACCTGTTTCGCAAATATACGAGCTTGTATCTTCAAAGGATAAATTGTGTTTTAGAGATATTATGATTTTGCTTTCGCGTATTGTAGCGACCTGATAACATCGGTAGGTACGTTCGAGTATGAATTTTGCTTCGATTATACCTTACGTGTTATTCCTTTTCTACATCAGTCAAGCCTAGTTTGGTTAACAAATCCGTTCATAGGCATGTTCGAGATCAGTTGCATAGACATGATCCTTGAAACGGAGAGACGAAAGATAGCCTGTTTTGCGCATCTTTGGTATTGCAAGCGTTTGTGGAAGTGGAGCCTGGAGGTAACCGCTCACCCCCGGTGCGTGTGTTTGTGTGTGTGTGTGTGTGTGTGTGTGTGTGTGTGTGTGTGTGTGTGTGTGTGTGTGTGTGTGTGTGTGTGAGAGAGAGAGAGTGTGTGTGCGTATGTAAATATTATTTGGGTATATAAAGCAATTATTTGGTTGGTTACATTTATATCGTAGTTTAGTAGCTGAAGCTAGCTACAATGTTAAGCAATCCCAGTAAGCAATAGGTAATACTGGTTGACTACGAGTAAGCCGTACCTTATAGATGGTAGGTACCTACCTACCTAAACAAACGCAATAAACAGCGTGATGAAACAATGTGATACCTACTAACGAAGAGCAAACTTGTTTGTTAAGGATTCACGATGAAACAAAGTTTACGATGCTATAACAATAGAAATGTTCCTCGCAGATTGTTAGCATGGGGGCTGTTGTAATCAGGAACATCGTTTTACGAGCCATTAGTCTCAAAGATTGTAGGGACGACATCCCCATCAATTATGTTAATTACAGACTCGTGATTCCTTGGATCAGGTCTTTAAACAAACTGCCGACTCAATTTGGCCGAAGCATAGACTGCCTCCTTCAGTGCTATTCTCTAAGGATACTGCTTTGCGTGCGTCGCTGCGACAGCGATGAACTGCTTAGGTGATAAGGTTCCAAGCCTTAATAATCGGGCAACGTGTCGTGATAAAGCAGCCCATCACGACGCGTTGCCCGATTATTAAGGCCAGGAGCCACTGCTCCGTTTGATTTTACCATTAATCTTTACCACTTAAGCAGTTCATCGCTGTTGTAGTGACGAACGCAAGGCTGTGTCCTTAGAGAATGACAGTTCAGACACCCCCCCCCCCCTATTCCGGGGGCATGACGGGAACCCCATGGTTGCCATCTCGAATCCGGAGATGGCCCGGGTCAAGCTGGGGTGCAAGGGAAATGCTCTTTGGGCCACCCTACACCCTGGCGTCAGAAGACCCTGGACGGCGTGCGGTTTTAGTCGGTAAGAGTCCGACATAACCTGCCCTGTGGGTATCCATGAGGATTTCCGCACAGAAAAAAAGGGTGTTCAAACAAGCTAACTTTTTAGCTAATAATAAATTTCTCGCCACGCGTAAAAAACCAGAGACTTGAGTATTCTAATTAACAGAAAAAGTCACTAATTATAAAAAAGACAATCTATCAAATACGTCGAAACTGTAATCAATTATCAAAATTATTTTCGTACAAACAAATTACATCTTATTTGCCGTAAGAGCTGAAGCAAAAACAGACTGTAATTATCTTGAATTAGGGTCGAAATCTAATTACAAATTTCTTGAGTGGTAGCGAGGACGGGTTTATTAAGTTACCGAAAATTATGTTGTATGTTTTCAAAGGTAGAGTTTAAATTGAATTACACATCAGGGCTGTGCTGATTTTGCTGTCGCAAATTCTAGACTAAAAATAATCGTCTGATGCTAAATATAATAAAATAATATATGAGACTCGTGAAAACAAATCAAAAATTGTATGAAATGTTGAAGCAACTTGTATGATTACTTAGGGGCCTACATTTAAATTGGAAAATGTCAACATACAGGATGGAACTTGAACCAGTTGAGACGTATGTAGACGAGAATTTCAGGATAGGTCTAGGCAGCTCACTCGATCAGAGTATTTCCTTAAAAAGGGCATTAACTTAGATGGCAGATAAGCACACGGCCTACCTGATGGGAAGCGGTCACCGTGGCCTATTATGGACGTGTGCAACACTTAGGGTGTCTCACACGCGCTGACTACCCTGAAGGGAAGGGTCTACCGTGGGTTGGAAATATTTAGCAAACATTGTCCATTCGTAACCCAACCCATCCTTAGTTTATTGGGTACAATCAACCTAAATGATAATATAAACATTTCAACGTCAGTTTAGTATCCTGCTCCCCTCCCACAATCGTGCCGTGATATAAGCTTTTTGGCACTAAACCAAAATATTGTCAATCTGAATCATTTCGATACATAAATATAGAATTAAGTACGTAATATCTCGATGAAAAAAATACATTTTTACATGGCAGTGATGATAAACGGGTACCGTTTGTGGATGGAAGTAAACCAGAGTTTCACCACGAGTTAATAGACCTCGATGTATTAAGCTTTCTCAAAGACCGATAGGTACCTATGCGCGGGCCCTCTTCAAACGTAGCGGTATTGCCGCAAATAAAACAAAAATTATGCAACGGATATAATTAATTGACACTGATGAGACTTTGTGACAAATTAAGCGATTGTGCTAGGGTAGGTTAGACATAGGACCGGCATAACAACTGATTTAACTCTGTCCGACAACTGTACTCTCCTCGACAATACCGCTATTTACGGAGAGGATCTGAGCATAGTGTTATCAGAACGTTTTTTTAACACCTTTATTTATATTGACACGAGACAAAAATGTACATTCACCCATAATTTAGTCTTAAGAAATCTATGTATAAGCCGACGTCTGGAAATGCAGCAGTGGAGTTTGTTGCGCCGTTTCTTCTCCACTAGCGCCTAGGAAGCGGTGGTAAACTTAGTATTAAGTAGTTTTTGACGTCAAAAAGATGTAATTACGTTGCACTATGTTGAAAATAAAGAAAATAAATAAATATAGCTAGGCGAGAAGGCTTACTACATCCCCTTAAGGTAACTAATTATTCTTTATGTCTTACCTACAGGGCAAGTTATGGTAGAGCAATTATACTTAAACGGGAATTAACGCGATACACGTTAAAGGTATATACATACCTTTGGATGCCTGACGTTTCGACCAGGTTACACCGGCCGTGGTCACAGGCTGACTCAGCGTCAGAGTCAGCCTGTGACTATACCTATACCTTTAACGTGTATCGCGTTAATTCCCGTTTACGTATAATAGTTATGGAACGCGAAAGTTTAAAAGTTAATGGTAGAGCAAGTTTGATTGCCACCCAATGAGATCGGACGCTCATATCACTACTGCCAAAATATCTTAAAATTGTTCTATCGCTTACAAACAGGAATGTAGTAGTCACATTACTTTTCTGTCTCTTTCATCGTATTTTTTTTTAAATGTATGACGCGTCTATTGGCTACCATACAAAATCATAGTCACAATATCTATCTACTAAGTAATAGAATAGTTGCTTTCGCATGTCACAGTACACCGACGACGGCCGCCTGACACCCTTTTTTTTCCGTGCGGAAATCCTCATGGATACCCACCACGCGGCCAACGGGGCAGGTTATGTCGGACTCTTAATGACTAAAACAGCACGCCGTCTAGAGTCTTCTGACGCCAGGGTGTAAGGTGGCCTATAGAGCATTTCCCGCGCACCCCGGCTTGACCCGGGCCATCTCCGGATTCGAGATAGCCCCCTCGGGTTTGGGAACCACGGTGTTCCCGTCAGAGTAGAGCTAGGGTTGTCACTTATTACGTTTTTAATGTAAGAGGCAAGATTTGGAGTGAATTGTAACAATGTTAGCAGAATCAAGATCAATTAAAATTTAATTGCATTTACGCGTATGTCCGTCTATTATTTCTGATTGGTGCCATGTCGGCTTTGCCGGAAGCTATTGCCTTATGGCCTCCCCAAACTTGAGAGCAAAGCCTGCACTAGAACCTCATAAAAACATGGATTTTTTGAAAATGTAACGATTAACCTAGGTACCATTTTCATTTCAAAATAAATGTATTAATCGAAATTGGCACGTCTGAAAACGACTTTTTATTAATAGCAGCATCCGCCATCTTGATGTAACAAAGGGAAGCATTCAGTAAATATTGATCGGAAAACGCTTACACGGAAATGCCCGACAAGACACGAAGATGGCCGAAGGGAACCCCACCCATAGTAACGCGACGAGTCGGCGCACTGCTGCATCTGTATCTGTAGCATGACCATGATGGCTCTCGAAACCACTATAAGACGCCATTTTATCAAAATTCAAATTCGTCATTACATTTAAAAAAAAAGCTTTTTTCTACAACCCTAATAATAATATACATAGGTAGAAGACACTATAGGCACACACCCTCAGATACAGATTCTAGACAAATATTCTTTATTACACTACTAATCATTTACAAAATATCTTAAATCCAAATATACAGTAGGTACAATGGGCAGTCTTATTGCTAAAAGCAATCTATGTCCAACTTTTGGAATTTACAGAATTCGGAAACAATCGATACATGGTTATCAAAATGGCAGCAATTTTCTTTGCATATCTCACTTCACACTTGTAGCACCTATTTATGTGAATATCTACATCCCATATATACATTTATATAAGAACTAGCTGTTGCCCGCGGCTCCGCCCGCGTGGATGTCGAAATCCGTTTCAAAAACTATCCTATCTCTCAAGTTAGATCGAACTGCACATGGTGTGCGAATTTTATTATAATCGGTTAAGTGGTTTAGGAGTCCATTGAGGACGAACATTGTGACACGAGATTTATATATATTAAGATTTGTTGATTCACTCAAACATCAATCTTTTACAATAACCACCGACCAATGACTACAACACCACTTACCTTTCCCCTTTCATAGTAAATTTAAAAAACGAAAATCGCGGTTTAAAAAAAGCAAATCGCGGTTTTAAAATCAAAGAGTTGTAGTAGCCGTAATAAAGAGAATAATTTTGAAGATTCACTCGTAGACAAGACATTATGAAAAAAATGCCTTTCTCAGAACAACACGATTCGATTCGTACGTGGCACCGCGTCCAACCTGACTGTGGCATCGCCCCTGTAATTGCTAGTATCGATTATGCGCAGAAGTTATGCGTCGAAGTCGTACGCGGCAAAACGCTCATTTGCCGCGAGAAATTTTTATGTCGGGAGATGAGATTTTGTCTAGCGCCTGGCTGCTGCGGCAAGCGAACAACTCACAGATTAAGAAAAGACTAGATACCGCACGTGGTTTAATAGTATGAAAACTGATCGTGGAATTTCTTCGCCACCACCGTGATGCGAGTCTTCAACATCAGTAGCAGTCAGTAGAGTCAGCGTAAGTAGTAATTAGATTGGAAACTCGACCGTAATTGAGTTGGGAAAAGTTTCAGAGGATGATTATGACTTATATGCTAAAACGGAATTATTGCAATTGCAGCGCGTCAATCAGTATTTTTATGTCAACAATTGAACTGCAATTCTGAAGGTAGGTTTAAATTTGGACTACTGGAAGTTGGGGCAGTATACCAGTTAGGTGACACCTTGCAGCATCTAGCCTTTTCATAATCTGTGGAGCAACACAACTCACCTCTTGCAAAGCAGCCATGGATAATTTACTAGAAACAGATAGGTAACTAATAAAACTTGTCATTGACGCGTTCGGCAATAGATAAGCCAATTATAGAATTTACTCAAATTAATTCCATGTATCTTGCCCGAATGTTTTATTGCGGCAAATCGGAACTTGCTTTTTGATAGATCTTTAGTACCATACAATTGAATAAGAGAACGGCACTTTTCATTGCACATGATTGGAAAATTTTACTCCGCCGCAGAGCGAAACACGCAACCGTCTTGATTGCTAACGTGCGCGTCACTGCAGTGCGGATAGTGCAAGGGTGCAGCCCTTTGGCGCATCGCGTCTCTAAAAAGGAAAAACTGAAAGGTAAGGGTTCGCAGACAACCCATATGGCGCGGCAATCGCACGAATCAATGTTCAAGGGTTTGCCGCGGGAATCGATACAAGGTTTAAGTGTGTGTGTGTTCTTTGTGTTAGTGTGCGTATGTCCAGATATATCTACTGTATGTCTCTGAATAGTAACTGCTATACAATTACTGTATATTGCGGTGAAGATGGCTGTCAGAATAAATTACAATTGGTGGAGCCTTTTCATACATAAGGACAAGAAGGCAGATAAATATTCTTTTATATGATGATATTTTGTATTAAATTGTACTATTCATTTGGTTTTGTAATTAGCTTCTGCAACTAAATATTATTTCCATCGAGGATGCCAGAGACCGGGCGAAGGACGATCCGATCACGGAATCTACGGACCACTTAAATATTAGCCGGGGATACACATGCAAGTAAATGGTGACGCATTTTGCCACAAACAAGTATAGTGTATGGCATCTAACTTGGCAAGGTTTCGGAGTAGTAGGGCCCACTGCCAAGTTAGATGCCGTGCACTATAACTGGTATGCAAGTTACTGGCACGTGCGATATGTTATGGAAATAAATCTTGGAAGGCTGATCTAGTCAAAATGTGCATAGTGGAGTTGTTTAACCCCTCGAATTGGATCTTATTTGGTTTGTTACAGTAAATCCTATGATGATGCATGTTTTTTTATTTCATGAATATTTTTTTCATAGTTTTTTCAATTCTTGTAAAAAACGAAAAACGAAAAACGAGAAACGAATTCCGTACCGATCGATGGTAAAGACGGTCGATGCAAAAGAAGATCTCGTGTCTACAGATATGGTTCATAATACATTGCGTTTCGTAAATTTGATTTGTGACATATTGCTGTGCAAGGTAGATTGCACCGTATGGCGTGGGGTGCAAAAGTCGGCATTTGTTTAACCTTCGTATACCGTCTGCGAAACAGCGAGGACCTTACCTTCAAACCCCGCTCGGAATGCCATTGACGATAGAAACACACGCTGGTGCGCGTTTCCACCGAAATTGTTGGCAATTTTAGTGTTTTCAACTATTTGCAACTCTTTACAAAATTGCCAACTTTTGTTTCCATTATCTGTATCTACATCGATTCGCCAAAAGTTTGAGAAACATTCACGCATGTTTTTTTATATTTCCATCTAAGCGTCTCCACAGAGCCAATTAATATAATGTAGAACAAGCGTATTCTTTGATGTTTACCATCAAAACCAGAAAGGCATTTGTCTCAACATTTGTTAAAAAAATTTGTTGCCAACCCAAGGAAATTACAGAAACACAGTGCAGTGCAGAACACACAACACAAAGTTGGCAACTTTTGGTCTGTAGAGACTCACCCTTAGTGGCGCGTCCAGTCCTTAGCCCACATTCACGGAGAGATTAAACTGGCGCCAATCAAACCTTTACACAAGATAGTCTATTTGTATTTTTCCTTCCGTTATGGTCCTTCGAGCCGTATGACCTCATAAAAAGTTTTGACAAACAGCAAACAAAAAGAAGATGGGAATCTTTGACTTTCGAATCATCGTCCGAAAGGACAAGTTTCAAATCAAAGGTTAACCAAATATGGGGTACCTCAGGGTACTACTTTGGGAGCACTATTGTTTCTACTCTATATTAATGAAATGCACAAAGTTATGCGTCACTCCAAAGTTTAATTTATTGATGACAGCACTATTATTTGCTTCTAATACCTCGCTATTGACAGTTATAAAACAATTTTCATGTAACGTTACTAAAATAATCAAAGGGACTGAGAATCAATTATCGTAATAAAATATATTCAAAACTCAATCTCAGTCTAATCTTGATTTCATGAAGATATCCCAAATGTCAAAAAGGGTATTCTTTTGGTAACGAGAGCACCTTTTTGACATTTAGGAGATCGAGATTAGACAGATTGAATTTTGCACATTACCTTTTTACGAGAATTAGCCAATTTCACAAAGTTTTTAAGTTGCCAAGATATAGCTCACGCTCGCGTTGGTAAACTCATCCTGATAATGTATGCAAACGACTAAGCCAACTCTTACGAGATAAATAACCTTTGCAACTAAGCAACCGTCACGTTTTTGTCATTATCATCTTTGCGGAATGGAATATATAAGTACCTAATATCCTATCCTATTAATATTATAATCCTACTTCATATGAAAGCGTAGCTTAGAGTAGGGATGTTTATTACTCTTTCATGACAAAACGGCTGAACGGATCTGGCTTTTTGATACAGGCATAGATAATACAGAGAATAGAAGCGGGTACGGGAACAGAATATCACACGGGCGAAGCCGCAGGTAACAGCTACTCAAACTAATACTATAATTGGTAAAGATATTCGGATGTTGGGTACTCAATAACCCTTTAACGGCTAAACGGATCTGAGAGAAATTTGGAACAGAGATAAGAGTATGGTCTGGAATAACACATAGGCTATCCCTGGTTCTCATGGGAAGCGGGAACGGGATCAAAATTTATACGCGGGTGAAACAGCGGGCAACAGCTAGCAAGCGATAATGCTACCATAACATCATCATAATCAGTTACGTAGCAGTCTTGTTACATATTCACTCACTCACAGCATAAATATAAAAACAATGTTTTAAGTTTTAAATTATTCAAAAACGGTATTGTAATCGAGAATTTCAAGGTTGATGTATTCTACGATATTTTTTAATTTATAACCATTCGTTCTGGCAGAAAACAGCGGATTTTATAATGGCTGCTAAATATTATAGCGCATCAGTTTTTTTTTATTTTACACGCATGGTTATGGTTTAAGTAGAATAAAAGAGATAACTATGGAGAGTGTTGCGATTAGCTCTTCTAATTAGTCCCACCCGCTTCTTTCCCATACAGACAAGACAATTTTCTACACGTGCAAGGCTAAGGTATCACCCTCATACGGTGCAAACAATTACGTAGACTCAAGCGGTTCGGTGCCTCTTTTCTTTGCTATAAGACTTGGAATTCTTTATCAGCACATGTCTTTGTGGTATATTTGAAGATGTAGTGACCAAGATAGAGAAAGGGATGCTTAGATGGTTCTGACATGTAGAGAGGATGGATGAAAGAAGATTGATAAAACAGATATATGAGGCGAGGCTAAATGGGCAACCCGGTAAAGGTCGACCTAGGCGTACATATTTTAATCAAATCCAGGACGTTTTTCAAGAGTATCCGCAACCGGCGTGCGTGCATGAAAACAATCATGAAAGTTGAAGAAGCGAAAGGAGTATGCCAAGATCGTAGCAAGTGGAAAGATGTTGTCTCTGCCTGACCCAATGGGAGGCGTGATTCGTATGTATATATTTATAGGTAGCGGTGCGTCCTTGACACGAGGCACGCAGTCACTACATGAACTATTATTTAATAAAGGGCTTCCGTAGGGTTCGTAACTAGTGGGATTTAGCTGAACAACATACGTACGCAACACCTGTATCACTTTAGTAACTATAATGAAATCATCCACGAAGTTTTCCTATATGGATGATGTGTTAATCAGACCGAGTGCTAAATAGTATTTCAGGTAATTGGACGACTTGTAGAGGCGTAATTTACTGTGTTAAGTGTAGTTTTAAGGTTCAATTCAGATATTTTATACCACTTAGGTGGCATATAAGCACACGTCCTTTAAGTCCCGGGTTCTTTAACCGGGGCGTGAAAAAGCATTTGATAGGGCCGTCAAGTTGAGAGCCACCATTATGGCACTGTCGGCGTATGTAATGGGGACCCCCCTTTTTTTTTCTTTTCGTGCGGAAATCCTCATGGATACCCATCCCGCGGCCAGCGGGGCAGGTTATGTCGGACTCTTACCGACTAAAACCGCACGCCGTCTAGGGTCTTCTGACGCCAGGGTGTAAGGTGGCCCAAAGAGCATTTCCCTCGCACCCCGGCTTTGTAATGGGGACCCCCTTCCTGATACTTTACCTTTAGCTTACCATCAGGCGAGGTGAAGCTATATTGACGCGACCGATTTAAAAAGAAACGGCCTACCTGATGGGAAGCGGTTAACGTGGTATATGGATGTATGAAACACCAGGGTAGTCTGCCGATCCTGTTAAAACCTTCTAATGCACTTCTTTAAGAATTTTCCAAATTTTGGTCGCTTGGGAAAACCATTGCAGGGAGATCATTCCGTAACATACACATAGTGCGCAAATGAAGCGCCTCGCATACCTCAACGTTTCCGGTAGCAACGTGTAAGGATAAATTATTTATCTGTGGTGAGCGGTGTGATAATAGATCGAGAAAAAAAACATAATAACTCTATGTCGTCATTTTACAATCTGAGTTGACGAGAGGAGAATCTAGCCATTTTTTTCGGCGACGTACCCGTAGGACCTCCAAGTTTGGACCCCATCTGAAAATTGTGCCCGTACGACCCTATTTCAAAAAACGGTGCCCGTACGACCTCATTTTATGAATCTTCTAAAATACAATCGTGCACAAAAGTGAAATATATTATCACAACAATGAAAATAAATATTTTTATAAACCGACTTCAAAAGGAGGTTCACTGTTTGAGCTGTATGTTTGCATGTAGGTATGTTTGTACACGATTATCTCACGTTTAGTTGAACCGATTTTAATGCACTTTGACGGTTTTTTTTGATTACCTATTTCGTAGGAACTTAAATAGATTCGTAGAGGTTTCTAGGCAACTAAACTTTTTCCTCAACTTGAATTCATCTTTCTATCAATTACCATACAATGGACTTCTGTAAATATGACGATGGATACAAATGATTGAATGTTACCTTGGTTCAATTGATGAAGCCATTAAAGGAGGCAAGTGGAGCGAGCGAAGTTTTTATACTGGTACACTTTGATTCAAAAAAGAACACCTAAATATTTTCGTACTAGCTGTTTTAGCTGAAAACATTCCAGCCAACTATAGATGGCAGACACGGCCCACATAATGGGAAGTGGTCACCGAGGTCTATGGACGTGTGCAACACTAAGGGTGTCACGCACGCGCTGCCTACCCTGAAGGGAAGGGGTACAGTGAGCTCTGGCTACCCTACTTACCGGCGGGAACACAACACGATGGTTATTATGGCCGCGTTCTTCTGTAGGGTGGACTAACCCAGTCGGACAGCTCATTTCGGACGGGAGATACCGTCGTGTCCTACCTCCTTTATAATATTAGTATAGACTAGCCGATGCCCGCGGCTCCGTCCGTGTGAATGTCGGTTATTGCAGCTACTGATCATATCTCCGGTTCTACTCAACCAAACATAATGACAGGTTTTAAGCCTGACCAAGACTTTCCTAATAAAAAAAACTATTCATCGTGAACATGATACGCAATGGACGATGATTTTTCCTTACTTCATACATTAAACAACTTAGTGACATTATAACCTCCACTTTGTGTACGATAATAACAATAAGCTTTAAATAAATTTGCATCAACGCTATGAATATTCAACAGTGTAGTACTGGATCTGATAGAAGGAATTTAAATAATTACAGTTCTCAAGCTAAATCGCACTTTATGTTGTTGTACGAGAGTAGTAATTGCTTTATATCAGGCGTTTTTTTGTTTTAATTATACTTAAGTCAGTACCTATACTGTAAGCAGGTTCTGATTAGCCTATAAGCAAATTAAGCATTTGCAGCATTTAGAGCCCGTTAAGCCGTCGGTTCCGGTTGACATACTAACATCTATGGCAGCCCTTACAAGTACTTGGAACCCTAAAAAGTCGAGCAGGTTTGTCTAGCTACAGAATTTCGACATCACCGTGGGTTGTGGAGGTAAGATGGCAGTTGCTTCACGATCGAATCGAAGTTCGGCCGTTTCGTACCTAGTATTGAAAGTCGACTCAAACTTTGCAAGCTAAATATGGGTGTCAACACATCTGCTAAGCTAACCCCTTCGGAGGAAGGGAGGGTTATTAAGCCTGCTCGAAGGGCGATACCTATACACGGGTCCTCTCCGTAAGTAGCGGCAATACCTTGAAATCAGTTATTACACCACGACTTTTTTTTATACTACTTAGGTGGCAGACAACCGCACGGCCCACCTGATGGAAAGCGATCACCGTAGCGTTGTCACACTCGTGCAGCCAACCCTGGAGGGGGAGCGGAGTTGAGGAGTTTGGGAGCGATTGGGGAGATGGGAGAGTTGTGGGCTCTGGCTACCCTACTAACCGGCGGGAACACAACACGATGGTTATTATGGCCGCGATCTTTTGTAGGTAAGGGTAGGATGGCAAATGGCAACATCGACACGGAGAAAAGAACCCCTTCAGAGATATACACGCGTGTTTATGTACTCTGAAAATACCGAAGTACTTGTATCATAAATATTATTATTAGCTATTTATAAAATTGATTGAACAGGTGTAAATTGGCGCAGGCTGCTCATAAAATATTCATTGCGCAATTAAACGTTAATGAGATTCTATTATCAAGTAATGGAAAGCGTTATCAAGTTTACGGTTATTTCGGGACGGGATGGCCTATAAAATGGATTGTTTAGGAAAACAATTACACGTAGGTCCAGTTTCCGGTAAGGGTGAAAAACGAACGAGGTTCTGTCGCAGGTATAATGCGGGCTGGAACCTCTACGTGGTGCACCCTGGCAATGGATTTGATCAATTAAAGACAAGGGGACTTTAACAGGGGTTCATGGAGCCATAAGTCTGAGAAACCCTGCTCTATAGGACTGCTCAGAGGCTCTCCACGTGTCCCTCTGACTAGCAGCGCCTGTCACCCTGTACGTGGGGTATAGGGTGACAGGCGCTGCTACGTCGGCGAAGTGGCGTGATGCTTGCCCCACCCCCCCTCTCGGGGGGTCGAGGGGGCTATCTTAAAACCGTAGATGGCCCGGGGTCAGCTGGGGTGCGAGGGATATACCCATTGGGTAATCTTACACCCTGGTAATTAAGGCCCGAGACGGCGTGCGGTTTTAGTCAGTTCGTTCCCGACATAACCACCCCCGAAGGCCGACGGGGGTGGTATCCATGTGGATTTCCGCACGATAAAAATAAAAGGCTGTTTCTCCGAGACGGGGATAACAGGACGGTCGCCTGTCACCCTACACCTCACCGGCCGGTGAAGCGGCGCGATACTCGGCCAAATAGGAATTTCCCAGTTTGTCCAAACTTTGCACGAAACTGGGAAATTATAACAGATGATAATGTTGAAAATCAACTATCAAGTTTAAACAAATATTTTGTTTAAGTACCATGTATTACATACTTAGTACATGCATAATGCAATAAATTAAAAAGTTGTTCGTTAACATTGCAAATAGCAAACATTCACGTCGATCTTATTTGGAAGTATAATTTCTTTTGCAATATGTATTGACTGTCTCCAGTCTCTCGTTTCGAATTCGATACGCTTACTACTCGAAAGAAAATTCGTGCTCGCCCTACAGAATGAGCAGATACCAAAATATTGCTACACTCTCACTCACTACCCTCACTTTGACAGTCTTAATCAGATACTTATTTACTCCCGATTTAAAACAGCTGGGATGTAGAAAAAGGAACCATGTAAGTTAGTAAAGAATTCTGTGGGTTCGATTCCCGCTCAGTGCAAATACATGATTATTTATATGCATGAATATGCATGTAGGTTTTTACAAAAAAGTATATAGTATGTTTATCCGCATTCTAGAACCCATAAGACAAGCTAGTTAAGCTATGCGTAGTTTAGGTCTAGAGAGTGCTGTTTTATTCTAAGTTATTATGGTGCAGACAAAAAAAAGATGCCAAAACGCTTGGTTCTGTATGAAAATTGATTGCACCGATATTTTTGTTATGTTCGTTTCCGAACGTTAGTTTTTTTGTAAATAAAAAAAAGTATGTAGGTACCTATACTATAGAAAATTAAACCAAAACATGATATTACATGACTTGCATCCTTGAGCAGTGTAAAGTCTGCCAAGCAGCAACAGATCAACATGTATAGTTTATTTCTAGTTAACGTAACAGAGCAGGTTTGCAATAAAAACGCATAAGATAATGATAGGGTATCTCATTTCTAATATTAGCATTTAATTGTCCATCCATATGTGCATATTCTATATAAACCGTACCCTAACATTACATAGGGCCTTACCACAAACTCTTAAAGCAGTACTATTTCAATATTACTTAACTTTCATAGTGTGAATCTGACTCGGCCAAATGTCATATGTTATTATAATAAGTGTTCTGTGTCTTGCGAATATAATAAATAATAGATTAGGTACAAAAGTACACTTAAAAATATAGACCTTAAGAGCCATGTAATAAAGAGCAATACAGCTTGCACGGTTTCTTAACGTCATGATAATTTCTTTGGTTAATAGATAGCTATGGAAGGGAATGTAATGTATACCCAGCAGTGGACGTCGATAGGCTAAAAGTGGCTACTCACACACCTGCTGAAGAGGCAATCTAGGGTGTAAAAGTGGGGATGTCCTTTATTGCCTGTGTGTAGGTAACATAACATAAACTTACGCTTAAACATAAACTTAGTTTAAGTTTCGGTCCCTATGTAATAGGTGGCGAGCCTATTGCTATTAACCGGGCACATATAAACCTGCGATAAATACACACATAACTTCGAAAAGCATCGAAAAGTCATTGGTGTGTGCCATGGTGAACCTGGGATCGAACCCGAGACCTCGTCTCAGCAGTCCATTACCCAAACCACTAGGCTACCGCGGTTATTTTAGACAGCGACAATCTAGATAGGTGGCAATTAGGGTCATTCCCACTTTTATACCCTAGATTGTCCCTGCAGGAGTGTGAGTAGCCGCTTTTATAGATTGATTGATTGGTTGACACATTATCATGTCTGTAAGAACAAATCAGATTAATATACGTACATCATTAAGACATAATTAAAAAGCAATATGATTTAATTTTTTAGATTATGCTATCATTTTGTATCAATTTAAGGAAATACAGACAGATTGAGTTCTGCGTAAATACTGTGGCCGAGATGATATCAATAATGGGAAACACTATTAGCATTGAGTGGATTTGTCTTAATAATTAGGTTTTTAGTTCATATACTTACTTATTAATTACCAATTATAATAATATAGTGTGGAGGCAGGACCACAAGAATAAATATTATAGTAGATGGAAAACTTGAATGCTAGACCCCTAAACCCCTAAACCTAATTCCAGTCTATACCTACACAATTTTTTTCAGATATCAGACAAACTGACTGACTTTTTTATACCGCTTAGCTGGCAGACAAGTACATGGCCCACCTAATGGGAAGTGGTATTACTGTCAAAAAGATGCCAGATTATCAGACAAAATTGGTGTAAAGGATGCAATTAGGCATAGGGCTAGTATTCAGGTCTTCCACCATATATTTTGCATTAAAAAGGTTATAAATAAAAACAGAACCGAAATAATTCAAGTTAGTTATGTTGATATTAGCCGCCACGTTTTATATTTTAATGCCAAAATGTATTCAAGTCAGTTGAAGATTAATATGCAACCTTGAAATAACTATAAGACTGACAGGCTTTATCTCACTTCCTTAATAACTATAATATTAAAAACCTGTATGTTGTCTATGAGCGGCATAACAAAGAATTCCTAACTCCAAATTCAAATACCTACCTATGTGAAGAGGTTCAGAATTTTTTTTGAAGTGTTTAAATAATGAGTGCTATTCAGCCACTAATAGAAAAAGATATTTGCAATGTATATTTTTGGCACTTAGCCCAATTATAGTTTTATTTAGATACTGTATGATTTATACCTACTTTTGATAATTTAATGTTCTTAAAGAATAACATTTAATACAAGAGATTTGTAATACCTATGGACTCAGACACTACAGTAATATATTGATAAAGCATCCGCAATTATACCTGTGTAAAGAAATATTTCAAATGAAAACTATCCATATGAAGACAGGAAAAAATAATACGGCTTCACTTATTCGTTAATAAGTACCTTTACATCGCGCTTAACCTTCGAGTGTATGAGCAAACAGGTTTTATTGCACCGCAGACACTAATAAACTTTAATTCCGTCAATAATAAACATAAAAGCCGCCAAAATTGGCAGAAAATGGGGTGTCTTCCGCAATAAAACTAATCTACTTCAAAATTATATAGGAAGCGCATACGTAAAACTTGGCACTGATATCTCATCTACAACGTGTTTAACAACAAAAATATTTGATGTACTTACGTAATACACTTTAAATAACAGTCAGGACACAAAACATCACAGTGATAATTGATTTTGAATATCGCCGAACTGAATTATTGTCACGCACAAGATTCACTAGAAAGATTATCACGAGGAATTTAAATATTATAACTAATAATGTTCACTCGTTATACACACTACTTAGAGTTCATTTTAGTAATAATTGGTGTAATTTAGAAAGAAACTCGTCAACAGTAAGAAGCACCATTTTGAAAGATTGAAGAAAAGACCGTCAAGGATTTTCCCCTTCTTTCATGTCACTGCTTGCGTCATTGCGGCAATTTGACGTTTAGCTAATTAGTGCTACCAGCTCTTTGTGAATAAAGTCCTCTAACTTTATACCTAGCTGCCTAGAAAAATATTTAGTTAGTTAAACCAGAGGTAGGTATACTTATTTGACTATTACACAGAACAACTTTCTGAAATAAAGTTGTTTGCAAAAATGTTGTACAATCGTCTTTGTTTGTATATTTATATACCAAACCGGTTTAAGATAGTGAGTTATAACTCAATTATACATATTCTAATTGCACGACGCGACGATTTCAATCATCTTAATTAATTTATACCAACTTAGGTATTTGTTTTACTTTACTTAATCATAAAAGTTTCCTATGTATTGAGGAAAATATTTAACTTAGCAACCCTGATAAACAGCTGAGGTTGCGTTCATATTAATAATTTTACGCTAATAGTTGCGTTCTCAATTTAAAAATAATTGTTTATTTTTCCATTTGGTAACCACAAGAACTACATAGGTAGGTACACTATTTTGATACATTTGGTGCAATTTGGAGAAATTTCTGTCATTAATTTTTTTTTAACGAATTGTAGCTTCGTGTAAAAAGGAAATAGGTATTTAATGTGGCACAATCAAAGTGTGGCACTAAGAAATTACTTCTACCTACCCTTACCTACTTTAATTTCATCAGTTTATGAATATAATATGATATGATAGTACTAGTGTACCTACTTCTTCAGGATACCTACCACTTAGCTGGCAGACAAGCACACGGCCCACCTGATGGGAAGTGGTCACCTTGGCCTACCACCAACACCAGGGACGTCACACTCGCGCTGTCAACCCTAAAGGGGGAGGGCGGCTAGGAAGGGGTGGGGGGAAGGATGGTTAAGAAAAAATAATACCAATTCAATATAATATATACCATTCTAAAATTGTTATTTAATCATTTAAATTACAACATAATTATGCGTTTAAATTATGTTATCTTGACGTTTATATTATACAAAACTTTTATCTGTACACATTAATCCAGCTATCAATCAACGCGAACAAGTATATCAGACAAGAATAAATAAAACAAGCATGTTCAAGAACTATAATTTATTTTTAGAAAGTAGGTACTTACTAAAAATAAACAAATCTATAATAATTTATGTTGTTTGTACCAAAATTATAATCTGCTAAATATACTTTTTTCCGATGGAGATTGACTCCCACCAAGGTCTTTTGGAGCCGAGACCAATCTCACTTACAAGCCGATACACCAGCTGATTGATGAACGAGGCTCTGATGCAGGCTTTCGTCTCTGGGGGGTCAGATGGGGGGGGGGGGGGGCGTTGGGGGGATGAGTGGTAGGGGGAGGGGGCAGTCACTTCTGTAAAATCATTTCAATTGAATACAGTGTAGTAGTTGAAATAAGAAACTTTATGCACTTATGTATCGCAGACCAGTATGCGGCCCACCTGATGGAAAGCGGTCAGAGTGGGCTATGGACGTGTTCCACACCTTTTTATTAAAAAACCTTGACACTAGCGTCTTGCTATTTCATAGAATTTTTTATAAATAAAATAAATACAAAAATAATTTAAACCTAAATAATACCATCAAGTATAAATTTCTAAATCATCCCCGTCATTGACA
Organism: Lithosia quadra; assembly: GCA_963576445.1. Classification (NCBI taxonomy): domain Eukaryota; kingdom Metazoa; phylum Arthropoda; class Insecta; order Lepidoptera; family Erebidae; genus Lithosia; species Lithosia quadra. The sequence goes on from OY754896.1 coordinate 9,695,125, forward strand.
TTAGTTAAAGTTCTCCAATACACATACTCCGGCTTCAGACCTTTTGCACCTAAATAAAATGGATACCCTCCTGACGTGGCTACGTAAAATATCCCTCGTTTCGTTCTATCGATAGCCATACCCATCACAACCGTCTCCAAAGGCTTGTTATCGTAGCACTCTGAGTCCCTTGCCTGCTGAATGCTTTTACACTTAATACCAACAAACTTCCTTGGATTTTTCATCGACGAAAGCCATAACGAGAGAACTCTGAAATGGCTACAAGTTGTAGTACAAGGATATATGGTAATATCTGAAGGTTGGTACTCCCCACCATTCACGTATATATCCACATGACCCATGGGAGTAGCCATACCATATCCGTCGATGTTCGTATGGATAACTTGGACGAAATCGGCATTTGAAGCGTCCAGTCTTTCAGAAGAGCCTAAATTTCTGAAGCAAGGCCCTGATGGTCCCAATGCGGTTATAGCGGATATGTTTCGACCTGTTAAGGCCTGGAAATGTGTGGCTATGTAGCTGGCTGTGTGACAGCCTAGACTGAAGCCTAGGATCTCTAGTTTGGATGGGTCTAGACCGGATTGTGTTAGCTGGGTTAATACTTCGGCGACGTGTTTGCCGACTGGACGCATGAGGCGGCTTGCTCTGGAAAGGGAATTTTGTAGTTAGTGCTGTAGTGTAAAGGTATGCATGTGTAAGTGTAGGTCTATAATGCTAATTAATATGCAGTGGGTCGTAGCCTTGTACAGTCAGCGCCAAAAGTTCAGGATCATTTAAATCATGTTCTTTCAAGTTAAAATCAATTGTAAGTGTGCATTTCTATGGAAAATAAAAACTGTATCATTTCCTATACTCCTACTTTTGTTTGAAATATTTCAGTAGTTATTCAATAGTGATATAGTAAACTACCATTTGCATTAACTTTTTGCTGTGGGCGCCCATTGCCCAAAGTGCCTATGGGCATCCCCCTTTGAAAAGCGAAATATCTGCATGAGATTTATTGATTGAAAATTTAACATATTTATTTACAAAACTCACCAAGTACCTAGTCGTTTTTTGTCTGAAAATCGCATTGCATTTCATTACCTTAATTCTTTTTTTTTATTGTACACACAGTAAATAATTTATCATATATTACAATAAGCTTTATGTACAAAGGCGAGCTTAACTCAATATTGAGTTTTCTCCCAGCAACTTCTACCTTCTAAGTTTGCCTGGCATTGTAATGGGAAAAGCAGGCTCTACCAAATCCAGTATCTAGTACTAACTAGTATTTTGAAAGTTAAATAAGATAAAACCCTTTCGGCGTTGACTGTACATCTTACGTACAACCATGCAGGATTTAGATTATTTGCTGTAATAAGAGTTGAGTCAGCTGTTCTGGCAGTATGCCATAGCCGCAGCGCAAACCGCACTTATTTGCCCTGCTTATTAACCTGCACCCCTTCTGTGCTATTTATAGCAAAACCTAGAGTTTTCTTTAATATTTATTATTATTCTCAAATCAAATGAACAGTGATTTTATTCAGGAGGAATTCCAATAATTACATACATAGGTCTGTGCGTAAAAGCACAATGGATAGGGAAGTGCCAAAATATCATTAAGTTTGCGATGATATTAGTTAAGATACCGAAATAAATTGTTACCTAGCTTAGAAAGTTGAGACTATGAAATCTCGTTTTTTTTATAATAGGACACGTCAAAATGTCTTTACCTCGCCTGATGGGAAGCTAAAGGTAAAGTCTCAGGACTGGGGTCACCACCACATACACCGGTAGTGCTACAGTGGCGGCCCTCAGCTTGACGGCCTCATCAAATGCTTTTTCACGCCCCGCTTAAAGGCCCCGGGACTATAGGAGGAGGGCAACACATGCGCTGGTAAAGAATTCCAAGTCTTTATGGTGCGGCAAATAAGAGGCACCGAACCGCTTGGTTCTTGATGAAATTGATTCCACTGTGTGAGGGTGATACTTCAGTCTGGCACGTGTATCGTTAAGTTTGAGTCGCTATAAGTTGGCCACCGAATTCGGCAGCTAAGTCGTTGCGATAAATGTCGAGGCTACCACCCCAGATGGCAGTTGCTCCACGTAGAATATCGAAGTTTGACCGTTTCTTAATTAGATTGAAACACTGGGGTTAAAGGTAACGGTTTGGGGGGTTTTGATGATGATCTTATTCAGTAGTGCCATTCAATATACTCACAAATGATAATGTACGGTAGCAAATCTTTGGTTGTCCACCACGATGACGTTGTACCCTCGATCTTCGTACTCATTCGCGAACATGGCGGATATCGGCAGATTCGGGCTGTCCAGGTACCCGATGGCTACTAGAATAGTTTTCCTGTGAAGTAAACATTAAATTTGTTATTAGCTAGGCTTGTCTTTATTGGTCGGGTGCAAAACGGGGACACCGTAGTTCCGAAGCCCGAGGGGCCATCTCAGAGTGAGGGCCGGAACCTCCACGCGGTGCACCCGGACAACGAAGGCAAGCAGCGCCTCCCACTCGCCACGGGAGACGCTGCTGCCTGCGGCCAATCCAACCGGGGTGGGAGTGGCCCTCTAGAGGGCTGCTCCGAGGCTCTCCACGTGTTTCTCTGACCAGCAGAGGGCACAGTGGGGATCGAGCGGGGGGTGAGCAGATTGTCTGCGCGCCGACGACGGTTGGGTGACAGGACAGCCGCCTGTCACCCGACACCCCACCGTCGGCGAAGTGGCGTGATTCTCGCCCAACCCCCCCCCTTTCGGGGGGTCGAAGGGGCCATCTTAAAACTGTAGATGGCTGGGGTCAGCTAGGGTGCGACGGATATGCCTATTGGGTAACTTACATCCCGGTAATTAAGACCCGAGACGGCGTGCGGTTTTAGTCGGTTCGATCCCGACATAACCACCCCCGATGGCCGACGGGGGTGGTATCCATGGGGATTTCCGCACGATAAAAAAGGGGGTCATCTCAAAACCGGAGATTGGCCCTGCGTCAGTGAGGGTACGGAGGAAATGCCTCTTGGTTGGTTTAACTTATAACATGCTATTTTCATAGCTCATTATATTTAATGGAACGCCCACTTCCGTTGCAATATCCCTCTAAAATTATTTATTGTTGCGGTCTACCGTACATCTAAAGTACCTATGTATTAGAAGGTACTTCACAAATTGCGTATATCGTGATATCTGTTAGGTAATCTGTGGTGATATGTTTTTAGTCGGTTAAAACTTAACGCGACGGTTTATTCCCTTCAGGGTAGGCAGCGCGTGTGCAGTGACACCTTTTAGTGCTGCACATGTCCATAGGCCACAGTCACCTCTTTCCATCTGGTGGGCCGTGTGCTTGACTGCCTTGACTACTTGACCTACGTAGTGTAAAAAAAGCGGAATACTTTTTGCGTGAATGCGGAAAAACAGTCAAAATAAGTTTTACTATCCTATCCCATTAATATTATAAACGCGAAAGTTTAATAGAATATGTATGGATGTCTGGATGTATGGAGCTGCGCCACGGAGAACTAGTAAACCAATTATAAAATTGTAAATTTGTCGTGCCTGTAACATTTGAGATATTAAAAAATACCTACTTGAATTATGTTATGCAGGTATACCGGTCCTATAAACACAATTTTTTTGGGTTCTTCCAGATAAAGATAATATGTATTTTTGTATGTTTGTGATAAATAAACTCAAAACTACTGGACCGATTTCAGAACCGTTAGAATAAGTACCTACTACATAAATTTTTATGAGCAGTACTTTATACTTTTTATCCCGATATTCCCAGGGGATAAGAATTCTGGTGCGAGGGAAATGCTCTTTGGGCCACCTTACACCCTGGCGTCAGAAGACCCTAGACGGCGTGCGGTTTTGGTCGGTAAGAGTCCGACATAACCTGCCCCGCTGGCCGCGGGGTGGGTATCCATGAGGATTTCCGAACGGAAAAAAAGGGGATAAGAATTTTGCATACGTAAGCCACGAGCATCAACTAGGTAGCTAGCAAATAATGCAGGGTTCACCAACCTTTTGAAGTTAATTCTTGGATCCTTAGCGATGTTCTTGGCTGTCCAGTACGTATACTTCTGTCTACTGCGGCCATTGCCTTGCACCACGAAAGACAGATACTTCAACTGACTCTTCGGTATTAGAGCTGGTTTTGTTGAACCAGGACCTGAAATTTATTTAAATAACGGTTAAGAGAATATCTATACTTCTTCTTCTTCTTCAACCTAGCGTTAATCCCAGTCGCATTCAAAGCTTTCACCTCGGAGTCTGGGGTCCGCTTTACCAGTCTTAACTGCGGATTTGGCTGGACTTCGATATTTTCCGTGAAGCGACTGCCATCTGACCTTAACAACCCAATGGTGACATTAGGCGATAGACCGTTGTTGTTGGACTTTTTAGGGTTCCAACTACCCGTAACGACTGCCATAAATGTTTGTATGGCAACCGGGACCGACGGCTTAACGTGCTCTCTGAGGTACGACCAGACCAATGCAAATACCCATTCATGCATACAAATATTGCACTGAGCGGCAATCGAACCCTGCGCAGCGACCGCGTTCACTACCGCTACGCCACAGAGGCTGTCCACCTACCTCTTCTGTTATATTATAGTCGAATAGACATAAACTTTTTTTGGTATATTGGTTACGTAAATATGAATTCACCTCGCCTGATGGTAAGTTAAACGCACTAAATTAAGCTCTTAGTTTTCCTATGCATTACGCAGTGCGTACTATACATTTCCCAGTTTACGTATTCGTTCTAAAAACTATGTAGCACGAGCGAAAGTGTTGCCGGATTAAGTTGCATCATGGAAGGAGGCTGATTAAAATATAATAATGTCTCTCTTCCTACATTTCAAGATTACGATTACGGTAGATGGCGGCCTAATTAACTACCTTCAGAAATATATGTGAATATGACGTGTCAATTGTGAACTATTTTTATTCATCTTTAAAAGAGGTTCATTATTGGACCTTAAACCAATTTTCATACAGATTTCAGTAGACATGTTGACTAAAATGAAATGAGTCGAAACTCGCGCCAAATTCAAAATTCACAATTTTATTAAGGTGCTCGCCTCATCTATTATAATCCGTAACACAATTTTTGTTCTAAAAAGCTTATCAAGTAAAATGTATTTATATACTTAAAGTATATTTTGGTTTAAGTTAATGATTTATATTGATTAATAGTTCCTACCAGTTAGCTACTGGCGGTTGTTAAAATAAATAAATGGTAAACACAGATAAATATAAATTTTGTATACTAATCGTATAAGTAGTACATTAGATTTAATTGTACACAATACTTATTAATGAAAGGCGTTTGCAGATTCAAAACATTATTAAAATAATGATTAATTTGCTACTGTGATTCTGTGATAGCAATTTTATTGGCGTATGTCCAAGTACTGTTTCTCTAGCGCCAAATATGTTAACTGTACGTCTCAATGAGGAAATGCTTTTATGTTTAGGATGGTCAAGGCCGGTATTCGAAGTTCATTTCTTTGTTGGAAAAGATGAAAGATAAGGTGTGTTGATGACTTGGCTTGACTCACGGCCTTCGGTACCTACCGCTTTTCTTTACCGCACCTAAAGACTTGGAATTCTTTACCAGCGCGGCGTAGGTACGTGTTTCCTTTCCTTGTAGAGATCCTTTTTTTTCCGTGCGGAAATCCTCATGGATACCCACCCCGCGGCCAGCAGGGTAGGTTATGTCGGACTCTCGACTAAAACCGCACGCCGTCTAGGGTCTTCTGACGCCAGGGTGTAAGGTGGCCCAAAGAGCATTTCCCTCGCATAGGAGATCCTGGGTGCTTTTAAGCGGAGCGTGAAGCTCATCGCCGGAGTAAACGATCACGAGTCCTTCCTTTGTAGAAGGTCCCGGGTTCTTTACACGATCACGAGTTTGGGTGTGATTGGTCGACCTATTCTATTCCTTTCGCTACTGTTGTGCCACTCGTCTACGGGGGCGGATAAACAAAAAACCAAAGGATAAGTGGAGAGCGGGCCTCGGGCTTCAACGTGGTCCTCACCCGTCTTAACGCGATCTTCAAACACCCCCCCCTTCCACATTCATAAGATAGCTTGAGAAAGTATCACAATAGATTTTCGATGTCATGAACTAGATTTGAGATATTCTTTTTTTTCAATTTATTGCACTAATTACGATTTTATTTCAGTTAATTCAATAAACTTTACATAATCTAGACAATTATGAGCTAGATCTAACTCGGAATGTCTATGCTATTATAAAATTGTTAAGTAGGCTGTGTCTGTACATTGGAAATATTTGAAAAAAAAAAACAAGGTTGTACGAACGATTCTGAACAAGAATTTTTTTGGAAGTCTTGTCTGTGTGTGCATGATGGACGCAAAAAATACCGAACGGATTTTGATGCGGTTTTTTTTTATTTGAAAGGTCTTAATCAGACTTAGAATCTTAGGCATGTTTGATCACAATCGGTTGAGTAGAACCGGAGATAATAGTCAAAAAACGTGAAAACTGACATCCACGCGAGTAATAATTAGTAATATAATAATACTAGTATTTGTTGCGGCTTCACAGTTCAAATTATGAGAAGTATATATCTAATCCGTCTTTCTCACTTTTTTTTAAATCGCTATTGCAGTCGATAATGCACATTTAATTGAAGCTCTCACATTATTTGAATGGCAGAGTCCTTGAAGCAAAGAGTTCAAATTAATCACATGTGTAGGTTACACGGATTAAAATTAAGATAAAATTGTTACTTAAACATACCTACTTACATAGAGTCTACTGAAGCGAGTACAAGACATTGGTGGCTTAGTGGTTAAGGAGACGGCCTTAAGATCGAAAAGTGCCGGGTTTGAATCCTAGCATCTACACTATTGATTTAAACCAATTCCTAAATAGGTATTAAGCACTTTAGTTTAGCTATGATAATTAATTTCATTTACCCTTGTGTTGCACGCGTCCATAGGCCACGGTGACCGCTTCCCATCAGGTGGGTCATGTGCAGGCTTGTCTGCCACCTATGTGATATAAAAAAAAATAAAAAAAAACTCTTTAACCACCATTGAGATTTCTTTACAAAAAAAAACTATTTCCGATTGACTAATTGATTCATCCAACGCATCCGCAAGCGCTGAACCTACAAGCTAGATCGTAGATAAGTACTGTTTTTTTTTGGAATTTGACTTTTGTATTTTGCGTCCCAGTTCATTAAGATTTTTTAAAAATAAATAAATCAAGGTTCGATTTGGATTGTATCTAAATAATTCATCAAAACGCACTTATGGCTCCTGCTCCTAACACTAAAACAAATAAGTATAATTAACAGCTTTTTCCGGCTTAAAAAAAAGTTAATACAAAAAGAAAATAAAAGTTAATACAGATAAAATAATATTAAGTACATACATTTTGACATATATCCGGCCGGATATCCCAGTTCAAGTCTAGAATTCACTTCATCATAATTTAGGAAAACCAACACAATTACGCATAAAACATGTCTTATCATTTTCACAATTAAAATAAACGTTTTTCCTTATATTATAACTAATATTTAAACTGATAATCAAGAACATAGTTCATTTTTTTTTCATGTCAGTTTTGGCGCGTAAGCTTATTACTTTTAGACGGGCAACGACTGCCCGATCATAGAGTCTAATAACGACTGGACTGTTGCAACTAACAGTCTGTGCAGTTGTTGTGAAAACTAAGGTATTTTAGTGATTGTCTTCGAGATTATAAATTTTATTAAAATGTGACATGCTAAATCTAATAACTTTAAAATAACAACATGTCTATTTAGGCACGGTTGGTATAATGTGTAAGTACTGTCAGCGGCAAAAGTATTGCACAGATTTTAAACTTAAATATCTGAATGTTTTTTTTTTTTATATCGTATTAATATTTCAATAGAGGGCTCTATTGATATAATACGGCCTTTGTGGCGTAGCAGTAGTGCACACGACTGCTACGCAGGCGGCGCGGGTTCGATTCCAGCTTAGTGCAAATATTGTATGCATGAAGATGTCTATTTGCATTGGTCTGGGTGTACAAAAAAAGTATATAAGTATGTAACCCATAACACAAGCTAGTTAAACTAAGCCTACTTTGGGTCTAGGGAGCGCTGTGTTTATTAATAAGATAAAACAAAAAAAATACGTATCTATTTAAACTGCAGTTGCATATTAAAAAAAACAAATACATATCGATCAACATAAATTCGTCTATGGTGTGATACATTATAAAACTTTTTTTAACGTGTAAGACGGTTATGTTGGGATCGAACCGATTAAAAACACACGGTTTTCCATCCATATGAGTCTTTTACTAGAGTTCACCAAGTGGGACTGCCCAGGAAACAATCATTATCGAAACAGTCAAAAGTAAAAAAAAAATAGAACTGTCAGGGTCTTTATATCCTTGTTAAGTTATAACCTTCGTTAATTATCAGAGTACCTATAAGATTCTTAATTATCACCAATAAACACTCTGTAAGTGTATTTAAGTGTTTAAGACGGCGATTATTACATACTTTTACTTATAGAATGTTTATGATTACTTACCTGTTAAAATCATGTAGGTACCTATTTTTTTATTTATTTTTTTATTATACCTTTATTAGGTCAGATGGCAGTCGCTCCACGTAAAATATCGAAGTTCGGCCGCATCACAGTTAGACTGGAAAGCCGACCCCAACTGAGTTGGGAAAAGGTTCAGAGAATGATGATTTATTTATTATACCTATAGGTATTCTAGAGAAAGTATTCTTAATCCATCGACTTTTTTATACCACGTAGGTGGCAGACAAGCACACGGCCCACCTGATGGGAAGCGGTCACTGTGGACTATGGACGTGTGCAACACCAAGGGCGTCAGCCACGTGCTGCCGACCCTGAAGGGAAAAGGCGGGTGGTAGGAAAGGGTGGGGAGGCTAGGAAGGGGCGGGGGAGAGGAGGGGATATAGTGAGCTCTGGCTACCCTACTTACCGCCGGGAACACAAAACGATGGCTATCAAGGCCGCGGTCTTCTGTAGGGCGGAGAGATACTACCCCAGTCGACCAGCTCATTTTGACTTTTAAAACCTATGGATGAGCCCGCTGGAAAAGAGGCTGTGTCACAATAATATTTACAAAAAAAGTGAGTTATCAAATAAAAAAGAATCATCAAAATCCGTTCACCCAGTCGACATTTCTGACATAATAAACAAAAAAAAAATACTGTTGCATTAAGAACCTGCTCCTTTTTTGAAGTCGATTAAAAATGGCAGTGCGCGGCGGCTGGATCCTGAATATTTTTTTGCTGTCACTACAGTTTTTACACCATCGTTTTCAAACACATTCAATATTTGTTAAGTATCTTCAAATGAATTGCCGGCAGGCAAACACACAAAGATCTGCACACGCCGAATTTCAAGATTCATCCATTTGCACTGAGCGAGAATCGAACCCGCTACTTTTGACTTAACAGTCGAACGTACACCACTACGCCACAGAGGTCGTCTGCGTCAGTATGGTAACGAGTGTTGCCAAACTTATAATTATAGGTAGGTACTGTAGGTAGGTACATTGAGTTCTAGTTGACAGTTTAATTTGATTATTCTCTATGTCCATTACGTTGTATGTTATCTTTTAACAAGTTTTTATATTTCACAATGCTACATTTGTTACAAAATAAAACTGGTGTAGCCCTTTATAACCAGTAAGGGTACACTTGACTGAATATATAATTTATTTCGTAATATTGCACTCGAAATCGTAGCAATAGTTTTACATTTAATATGACAGATGACAGGCTGGCACCAGTAATACGTGGACCCTACCGAGGTCTTTGATGTCCTTATGCTACCTTGTCCACCTGCCGATAAATGGGTATTTAATGCCAGTCTATCTGGGTTGGGATGAGATGTAAATCATGGAATATCCTATATTCCTTTTTTTTAATCTATATGGCGGAATTTCGATACTAAATCATAATTATATTTATCAAAATCCACTGCAGTCAAGTTTTATTATAAGTAGTCTTTTCTTAGCATAGATATTTAAATAATATCTATTGAATTACGTAATTGTAGTCTTAGACTATGTGATTTATATTTATTTCTTCTCTTGCTTCACCAGTCTTAACTGCGGATATGGCTGGAACTAGATATTCTCCGTGAAGCGACTGCCATCTGACCTTCACAACCCAATAGTGACATTAGGCGATATCGAAGCATTACAGCTAGACCGTTGTTGTTGGACTTTTTGTTTCGACTAGATGTTTGTATGGCAACCGGGACCGACAGCTTAACGTGCTCTCCGAGCTATGATAAAGTCATAAATTATATATTATTATACCTATGTGTGTAGAGCATAACAATTGGACTGAATACCGCTGCACTACCTAGGATAGTGCAGCGGTGCTAGATATATGTGTCTCACGATTCATTATACCGTGTGTAAATACTGACAATACTACCGTCTGCTATCATTAAAGGTCATATTGCAAAAGCCGCAGGTCAGCGTTGCTACATTACCTCCCATTTGGTGAATCATCAAAATGAAGCAAAACGGTTTATTTAAAATTATCACATGAAAATGCATCACGCAAACGTCTCATTTGTCAAAATTTGTTCAAGGCTGGACACGTTACAAGGTCATCAGACATCTGATTGTATCTGATGATGAAGGGTAAATGGCCACTGGGTGTGTACTCCATCCACTAAGATATCTGGAGTTTTTTTTATTATTGGACACGTATTACATGACTTCACCTCGCCTGATGGAAAGCTATAGGCAAAGTCTCGGGATCGGGGGTCATACCACTCTGATGACAGTGCTATAGTATTTTGATTTTTGTTTTTTTTTGTGTGTTTCTCTTGAGATTTAGTTTTCAGATGGTGAAAAACCAAAATAAATCGTTATCACCTTAGCGTTTTCACCAGCTGTGGTTTTCTCTAGCGACTACAATATGGGGTTCTTCAAGAATAGGGTTAGAAGGTTTATAAGCGCGAATGTGGCACCCCTCGTGTTGCACACGTCCGTAGACCACGGTGACCGCTTCCCATCAGGTGACCTGTGTGCTTGCCTGCCACCGTAGTAGTATAAAAAAATCTTTGCGTTCGCCCGGTTGGATCTGAAACTTTTACTTTAACCCAGGATTTGCTTACTCTCTTTTATTTTTCTTTGGTTTATAGGTACAGCTTTTATGGAAGCGACTGCCGTCTGACCCTCTAACCAACTAAAATTTGACTATAGTGTCATTAGGTAAAATAAAAAGATATGATAGTTTCTATGGTATACATATAATTTAATCGTGAAATAGTGATATCGCTCCTTTGCCTTTGGTCCGACAAACACCTGTTTTACAAGGGTATTCCCCTTTCCTTGGGTACTGTGACGGCTTGCTCGTGGTGTACAAAGGTTGGTGGAGTTTGTTCATCATAGACAACTCGAACTGGTTCAGGTCAGGTGGCGCTGGCGATACGCATTGGAGAAGCAACGAGGTTACGAAGAGTGGTATCATCTGCAAACGACATCAAAGTTATTTTTTATATTCGTAATATTATAATGGGTAGCGGTAGTGAACGCGGACGCTGCGCAGGAGGCGCGGGTTCGATCCCCGCTCAGTGCAAATATTTGTACCCATCAATATGGGTATTTGCATTGGTCTGGTCGTGCCTCGGAGAGCACGTTAAGCCGTTGGTCCCGGTTGCCATACAAACATCTATGACAGTCGTTACGGGTAGTTGGAGCCCACAAAAGTATAACCAGTCTAATTTGGAACTTCGATATCGCCATTGGTCATAATGACCATTGGTTGTGGAGGTCAGATGGCAGTCGCTTCACGGAAAATATCGAAGTTCAGCCGCATCACAGTTAGAATGGAAAGCCGACCCCAACTGAGTTGGGAAAAAGGTTCAGAGAATGATGATATTATTTCCTTTGCTAGGAGAAAACTGAATATTGAGTTAAGCTCGCCTTTGTACATTAAGTTAAATTTTGTAATGGTTATAGTTGTTTTCTGTGTGTACAATAAATATTTAATAATTGTCCTATACTCAAACAACAGGTCAAATTAAAATATAGCTTGTAAAAAATTGGAAAGACAAACAATTTAAATGAATAATCACAGTAGACAATCGATAAAGTTTTCACACGATTATTACCTGTATCTTCTCGCGTTAATATCAGAGTATTGTTATAACTTATTAACGAACTAATGAGCAGAACAAAAATACAATGTATTGATTAATTAGTACCCACGAACCTATAAAACTTATGGACGGAACGTGTTGAAGAATACAAGACGACACGAGAGTCGGCCCACTTGCTTATACGTACAAGTCGGCTTGCGCACACTCACACACTAGTCAGCCATTTTGGGTAACACCTCGCAACCCAAAATTGACTCACACACGTTTAGCTGCCTCGGAGAGCACGTTAAGCGTCGTCGGTCCCGGTTGCCATACAAATATCAACGTTACGGGTAGTTGGAGCCCTAAAAAGTCCAACAACAACGGTCCAGCTGCAATGCTTCGATATCGCATAATGTCACCATTGGGTTGTGAAGGTCAGATGGCAGTCGCTTCACGAAACATATCGAGGCCAAATCCGCAGTTAAGACTGGTGAAGCGGACCCCAGACTCCGAGGTCAAAGCTTTGGATACGACTGGGATAAACGCTAGGTTGATGGAAGTTGATGGTTTAGCTGCCACCATTTTTGTGACACAACCTCGTATTCAACGCGTTACATCCATAAGTGGAACCTCAATTAATTCGTAGCTCAATTAATTCAACCACACACCGATGATTTGTTCGTTTTTGTCGAAAAGCGATGACATGTTGTTAAGTGCTATTATTGACGTCTATGTTAACTGGCTGTAGGTATAAAAAACATGATTATCGTGAGAATCGTGAAAATTTGTATAAAGGAAAACCATTTGTAATGCTATTGACGGCCTCTGTGGCGTAGCGGTAGTGCATTCGACTGCTACGGGCGCTGGTTCAATTCCCGCTCAGTGCATATATTTTTACGCGTAAATAAGTTTTATTTTGTTTGGTGTTTAATATGAATGTACTAGCTGTTAGTGTCAGCCCGATCCATTCAACCGATTTTGCGTGAAAGAGCAACAAACTTAACAGACATAACATTGTCACAAACTTTTGCGTTTGTAATATTACGAGTTGTAGGATTTACAAAAAAGTAACTTTGTTATATGTTTTATTATTGATAAAAAAATAACACCTACTTAAACGAACCTTTTTTATGAATTGTTTACATTTTGTCTCACGGCCAAGTGAATACGGTATAATTATGTTTATCCGCATTTTAAAACCCATTACACGTCATAGTTGCAAAGTTTAACTAGCTGGTTAAGCTTTGCAACTTTGGGTCTAGCTAGAGAGCGCTTTGTAGAATGTCATAGAATATTATTATAGACTCACCAAAACGTACAACATGGTTATGTAGGCTTGTCACAACGATTCCAACCTACAGTTTATTAGTTTTTGCTTAAATACGACTCGAGTACCGCACACTGGCCCACATCCGATGTTTATATAATTACTTTTGCCGTTATTTGATACCAAGTGACGCTGAATATAAAGGCAATGGTATACTGTGCAATTGATTAGATAATTAGCGTTGAGATCCGAATCTCAGCATTCGTGAGGTCGCCGGGTCCATGGCGTGGTACAGAGAGGAACCCCGTGACGGTGCCTGGGACTTGCGACCCAGAAGTAGGTTAAGGGTAGCCACCATGCGACGCGTCAGCGCTCACCTCCACCGTCAGTAGTGTTCCTCTCTACCTATCCAGATTTGGTACGACCCTATCAAAGCCGTTTTGGATATTCGATTTCATCACTAGTTGAAGGTGGGGGTTTGGGAGATTAGGAGGGAGGGGGATTGTGAGTTCTGGCTACCGTTCTTGCCGCCGGGAACACAACACGATGGTAATTATGGGGCGGTGTTCACCTGTAGGGCGGAGGTACTACCCCAGTCGGACTGCTCTGTTTGAACGGGAGATACCGTCGTGTCCTACCTCCAATAAAATACCTGATCAACTTAAAAAAGGATATAGGTGGGTTCTATTTCTAACTTATATATTACTAGCTGTTGCTGCGGCTCCACCCGCGTGGATGTCGGTTATACCATATCGTGCGACCAAACATAGCCTATGTTCATTCTCGAGGTCTAATATACTCCTATACCAAATTTCATCAAATTCGGTTCAGCGGTTCAAGCGTGAAAGCGAAACATACAGACAGGCAGACAGACAGACAGACAGACAGACATACAGACAGACAGACAGAGTTACTTCCGCATTTATAATATTAGAACGGATTGGTGTGCACAAATTAAATAGTTATTTCGAAATTTAACGGTTCAATGTGAACGGATCCTAATATTTTTAATCGGTGTTTTCAATGAGTCATAGATTTGAGGGAATTCTTTGTCACACTATGTCAATGCGCTCATCAGATTTGGCAGTCATTGTGCGAACAACAAACTTGTTCTACGTATCACGTTTGTGTATCTTTTTACCCGACTGCGCCAGCGAGGGTTATGTGTTTCGCGCGTATGTATGTGTTGTAGTTTTCTTTGGTTGCCTCTATAGGCCTAACGGTTGGACGGATTTCGATGAATGAGTTCTCAAATGAAATGTATGCATTTCCCTAGTGTCATAAGGTACAGCATGAATTTTGTCAATAAAAATGTCTGGTGCTAAAACGTAGGTATGACGTATGTTTTTATACAGCTAAGGTGGCAGACAAGCACACGGCCTACCAGATAGGAAGCGGTCACCGTAGCCGTGGCCTATGGACGTGTGCAACACCAGGGGCTTCACACTCGCGCTGCCGGCCCTGGAGGAGGTTCCGTGGAGGGGGAGGAGGACATGGGAGAGGGGGGGGGGGGGGTTAGAGGTTGCTTGAGAGAGTTTCTGTGTTGACAACGTAGGTAGGTGATTTTGGTCTTTTTGCGAAGTATCCTAAGTATTTAAATTTTCAACAAGGTTATTTTCGCAGAACAGTTAAAAGTTTAACTGTTCTGTGGTTATTTCAAGTGTTTTACGCGTAACTTCCGACAATATCAAGGAGGTATTAAGTTATGCAATTGAAGGGTGATCCCAACTAGCGACTTTTTCCAACAAACTCACGTAGTGATCTTAATCAAACATGTTGCACGACTGTGTCGCAACAGTTGCGATATAATCACGCCACTTAGTGACGTAACGCCATATTATAACCCCAAGGTTGTACCCGATCATCTTGTAATTTAGTCTAGAGAGTGTGTTCAGGAGGTCATGTTTTTTGTAGTAATTCCTGCTGAATCTGAGCAGTGGTTTTTATGTTATGCGTATAAGACGGACAGATGAGAGGAACAAAAAATCTAAGAACAATTTTAGCGTTGGTATCGCTCCTAGAATAAATTGTAATGAATTGGATGAGGTCTTCAAACGCCGGGGTGTAAGGTGACACAAAAGACATTACCTTCGCACCCCGGTTGACCGAAGTCCATCCCCGGTTTTGAGATGTACCCCTTTTTTGTTTATGTTATGTTATGTCACCCAACCGTCCGCGCATCCGCTTCTGCTAGTCAGAGGGATACGTGGAGAGCCAGGGAGCAGCCGTCTAGAGGGCCACTCCCACCCCGGCCGGATTTGCCGCAGGCGGCAGCGTCTCCTGTGGCGAGTATTAAGCGCTGCTCGTCTCCGTTGCCCGCGTGAAGGTCCCGTCCCACACCCTAGAGATGGACCCCTCGGGTTAGGTAATCGCGGTGTCCCCGTTTGGAAACCACGGTGTCCCCGGAGCTTTATAGCCCCGGATAAAAAATTTATATTTATAAAAATAAATCCCTATTTCCCTTGGTCACGGCATCACGCGTGAAACGGCTGGATCGATTTGGCTGAAAATTGATGTGGAGGTAGCTTAGAACAAGGAGCCGGACATAGGATACTTTTTATCCTGCCACGGGGACGTTGTATGCCACGGGCGAAGCCGCAGGGCACAGCTAAGCGGCTCGGTGCCTCTTTCCTTTGCCGCACTATCAAAACCTGGAATTCTTTACCAGCTCACGTGTTTCCTTCTTCATACAGTCCCGGGTCCTTTATGCGGGGCGTGAAAAAGCATTTTTTGATGAGGCTGTCAAGTTAGAGCCACCATTGTGGCACTATCGGTGTTTGCAATGGTTACCCCCATTCCAGAGACTTTGCCTCAGCTTACCATCAGGCGAGGTGAAGTCATGTTGACGTGGCCGACATAATAAAAAAAGCTAGTACCTAGTAGTATAAAAACAAAACGTTTAAAAGCACGTGGAATTTATTAAAAGAAAAATTATTACACTATAGGGTAGACAGGATAGTCGAGTACGAAGCAGTTGTTGTTCCTTGCTGACATAAGGATGTAGCCGTCTTCTCCCCAGCTTTCCCCCCAGGAGTTCTTGACCAGCCAGTAGTCCTCGCCATTGCGGTTACCATAACCGATAACGGTTACTGCGTGGTTCGGACGAGACCGTTCGGGGTCACTGCAAAAAAAAAATGGCTTTAGTTTTTTTTATTGGACACGAATATGACTTCATCTCGCATGATGGTAAGCTAAAGGTGAAGTCTCAGGAATGGGGGTCATGGTTATGAATATGTTCCAAAAATTTATAGGTATTCCAAAAATTTCGATCGATATGAATCGATTTTGATAATTCTTTCTTTATTTGAAAGCTGATGGTGCGTTCCACGTGGTCCCACATCAAATTGGTCAGTTGAAGTCGATTTTATTTGTAAGAATTTATGAAATAAAAGGTAGGACACCACGTTATCTCCACAGCAATCTGACTGGGATAGTACTTCCGCCCTACAGAAGACCGCGGCCATAATAACCATCGTGTTGTGTTCCTCCTGCCGGTAAGTGGGAAGCCAGAGCTCACTGTACCCCTCCTCCCTCCCCTCCCTTCCTAGCCCCCCTTCCCTTCAGGGTAGGTAGCGCCCGTGTGTGATACCCTTGCTATTGCACACGTTCATAAACCACGGTGACCGCTTCTCATCAGGTGGGCCGTGTGCTTGTCTGCCAAATGTATAGACTTACCAAGAGAAATCATAAAACAGGCCGTTAGAATAATGGATCATTTTGTCCGTAGCATCAACCCCAATAGTGACCGGTCCGTACTTGTACAGTGCCAC
Organism: Lithosia quadra; assembly: GCA_963576445.1. NCBI lineage: Eukaryota > Metazoa > Arthropoda > Insecta > Lepidoptera > Erebidae > Lithosia > Lithosia quadra. Next base: position 9,712,269 of record OY754896.1, read on the forward strand.
TTTCAGGGCGTTGGGGTTCCGAGGGGTGACATGCGCGAAACCCTTGATGGTGTACAATGTCGTCATGTTCGGCAAATTGCAGTAACCGTCCTGGAAGAAGAATATTAGGATTGTATCATTGTCTCCGCCAGTCAACCGCGGTAGCCTAGTGGTATGGGTAATGGACTGCTAAGACGAGGTCTCGGGTTCGATCCCAGGTTACCATGGCACACACCAATGACTTTTTGATGCTTTTTGAAGTTATGTGTGTATTTATCGCAGGTTTATAAGTGCTCGGTTAATGGCAATAGGCTCGCCACCTATTACATTGAGACCTAAACATAAACTGGCGAAATGTGGGTGCTAGCACCTCTGCCTACCCCTTCGGGGATATAGGCGTGAGTTTATGTTATGTATGTTATGTTATGTTATCATTGTCTTGGCAAAAGGAAGGTAGGACGCCCCCAGACGCCCCCCAGCTTGATAGACCGACGATCTGAAAAGGACCAGTTTATTATGATCGCCTGATCAAATGAAATGAGCAAATATGATTTTTGCTAGATATTCTAGAATTGTAGCAGGCGTCGATTTTTTCTCTTACTTCATTAAAGGAGAAGGTTCCTAATGAGATGTTTCACAAAAAACCTTGTGCCCGATAATTGTACACTACTTAGAAAAATAGCTAGGCAATGTAGTTTTCATTTTTCACTGTTCAATTCTTTTAATAATGCCTCGTATTAAGAGCGGAATCTAACTAAATAACCACTTTCTTGCAACACAACAAACATGGCGGACTAAAACTATAAAAATGTACTCATATTTTATTAATTTATGCCCTTGAATTTCGGAGGCAAATAAATATAATTGTATTTTTTGCCAATAACCGGTATTATTTCTCTTTTTTTCTGTATAGTGTACAATTAGGGGGTCCAGAATGAAACATCTCCTTTGACGATTTTTTTTTGTTTATTAGGTACCAACAAGAACATTAGAAATTTCCTTTTACTTAGCTTGGGTACCAACTTATCTTTTTCGTGCCGAAATCCCCATGAAAACCTCCCCCGTCGGCCATCGGGGGTGGTTATATCGGGATCGAACCGACTAAAACCGCACCCCGTCTCGGGTCCGGGGTGTAAGGTTACCCAATACCCAATTATTAGGTACGTACCTCAGAACTTTCGACTGGGTGAACCGATTTTGAAGACTCTTTTTTTAAACTGGTGCTTCCCATGTTTGCCTCTAAATGCCAATTAAAAGATAGAAAATTGACCTACATGTTCAGTGTAGACGCCATAGTCCCTCTCAGTGGCGATACCGTTTGCGTAAATATATTTCCAAGCGTCATCCAGGAGGCCTCCATTACAACCCAAGTTGCCCTCTCTGAAAATAAGGGCTAGGTGATATTAACTTACTTTATTCAAATTAGGCCTGTACACGGACGTAAAAATAACCGGATAGAACGCGTCAAAGACGTGACAGTATCACAAATGGCAAGGACAAAACAAATGTGAGTGGATTTTGGATTGCAATGTGTTTTGAAATGTGATTCTCGATTTTTTTCTTATTTTCACTAAAGTTTTTAAAATTTCATATCTGTGCAATCAGATTTCTAAATGGTTACAATAACCCTGGCTTCGAGCTTACCCCCAAGCGCAATCCACGACGGACTGCTCGCTAAAGTCTAGCAGCCTGCCTCCGTTAGCCCTAGCGTAGGCACCTTCAAGGGCCGCTGTAGTGGCGAAGGCCCAACAAGAGCCACAGTTGCCTTGATCTAAAAGTTAAAAAGCTTTAGATAGAAAATAATACAAATATATACAGAAAAAATTAAATCAGACTGATTACCATAATTTTAGTACTAGCTATCCCCTGCGGCTTCGTCCCCGTACTGTGGGCCGTGGAAGCCCGTAATTTCTTAGTTTTACAATAAACTTGTATTATGTAGATATTACTACTCCGCTCTCCCGAGTTTTAGTGTGATTATACTTTAAACTTCCCCGATAAACTGTATTTTGCTCGATTCGAACCATTTTAGTTCCTAAGATTATTAGTGTTACAGTATAGATTATATTTCTACAAAAAAAAACACAATAGAAGCTAATAAGTAGTTATAAAAAACCAAAACGCTATGCTATACCTACTACTTTCATACAGTTAACAACCAACTAAAAAAAAAGTTACAATAAAATAACTTTTGACTTCAGTAGTAAATAAAACTCCACTGTTGATGGGGCCGTCAAGCTGAGGGCCGCCACTGTAGTACTATCGGTGTATGTTGTGGTGACCCCAGTCCTGAGACTTTACCTTTAGCTTAAAATCAGGCGAGGTAAAGTAAAAAAAAAGCTGTTTGAGTCGAGAATTGAACTTACTCTTAACCGGAGTGACAGCACCCTCGAGCCTCAAGTCAAAGTTCACCGGCAGTTCCGCCACAATATCGTCAATCTCATCCAGGGTATGGGGGAACGGTGATGCTACTCCAGACGGCCGGCCCGCACCCAGTAGACCAGTCAGGTGTTTCAATTCTTCAGGAGTCCTGTCTGAGAACTCATTCACTGCCAACTTGAAGCCAAGATCCTTGCTGTTGTGTTCTTGAATTTTGCTGTGAAATATTAATTAAGTATTAAAAATTATGTAGACCGCGGTAGCCTAGTGGTCTGGGTAATGGATTGCTGAGACGAGGTCTCGGGTTCGATCCCAGGTTCACCATGGCACACACCAATGACTTTTCGATGCTTTTCGAAGTTATGTGTGTATTTATCGCAGGTTTATAAGTGCCCGGTTAATGGCAATAGGCTCGCCACCTATTACATTGGGACCTAAACATAAACTGGTGAAATGTGGGTACTAGCACCTCTGCCTACCCCTTCGGGGATATAGGCGTGAGTTTATGTTATGTTATGTATTAAATTGATAGGGCTGGCCACATCAGTAGACGGACCAATGGCCGTTGGAGCATACGAGTCCTAGAGTGGAGACCGCCAATAGGCAAACGGAAGGTGGGACATCCCTCAGCCAGATTGACTGACGACCTGAACATGGTAGCTGGGATGGACTAGATACGGAAGATGGAAAATTGGGTGGTATGGCGCACTTAGAGAGGCCTATTTCCAGCAGTGGACGTCGATAGGCTAAATGGTTGATTACATTTACATCGCAGAATAAACGAGCTGAAGTGACAATAGGCTGATCGCCTGCCGAAGGACTGATGGTTAGTGGGTGAAACGAGTCCTAGAGTGGCGACTTAAGAAAAAAGAAAAATTACCGCCAATTTTCTTCAAAAATACGTTTTCTCATCTGCCTCTCCGTCTCATGGTACGTCTTGCCGTGGTGGTGGGCGAAGGCCTTGAAAGCATGATTCAAGTGCCCCGGCAGGTCAGGGTGCATCGACTGGAAAACCTTCTCGAAGTCTGAAGCTAACGTGCAGTCTTCCGCTGAGGGTGAAAGAACGGTGTTAAATTCACCAAAACCAATTTCTGCTTCTAACTCTTCAAAGGTTCTGATTAATTTCGATGTTGAGTTGAAATGAGGTCATCCGACAAAGAACTAAAGTCACCACATGACTCGCAGAATGAGCAAGCTGAAGTGGCAATGCTGGCCACATCTGTCGAAGGACTGATGGCCGGTGGAGCAAACGAGTCCAGGAGTAGAGACCGCGAATTGGCAAACGGAAAGTAAGACGCCCTCCAGCACGATGGACGGACGACTTGAAAAGGGTAGCTGGGATAGACTGGATGCGCAAGGCGGAGGATCGGGTGCTATGGCGTACATTGGGAGAGGCCTATGTCCAGCAGTGGACTGCAATAATAGGCCAATTGATTGATTGATTGATAATTTCGATGAGAGTTCTGGACAGTTTAACGTTCTCTGGGGGCTTCCCAATTGTCATTACTCGGCGTGTTCGTAGGTCACTGCTGTTGAGGTATACAGGAGTTACAGCAGTGGGAATGAGGGTAGGATTAATCCCATAAATGGCAATTTCTGCTACAGTCACAATCATGACCCAGTTTTAGTACCAGTTGCGTTTAAAGCTTGTACTTTGTACTTCAGGTCATAGTATAAGGAATGTCTTGGTCATTTTTTACCGTTGTTTGATTGTAATTGGTTAAATAAAACTGGGCCTCGATTCTGTTAAAACAAGCCACTGTCATGCCACTGACACTCAAAAAAAACATTTAATTTTGGACTTTACAGTTACTGTTATCCAGCTTTAAGTTTAAAATTAAATGTTGTTTTGTAGGGCGAACGAAAAAGTTTAATAAATTCTTTTCATTTGATTTTAGACTGTATAACGGTAAAGTCTACAATTAAATAGCATTTTTAGAGTGTCAGTGGCATGACAGTGGTTTGCCTTAGCAAAATCGAGGCCCCGGCGGTTTGACCCGAAAAGATATGGGCATCACCAAGTAACAATAAATACAATAAATAAGATGATGATGATGATGATGAAATAACTGTATCTTACGTTCATTCAGTAGCTCATCCTCAGAGATAGTGTTCTCGAAGTTGTAGTAGTTGGTGATCTGGTGGGACATCACCTCACCACTCTTTACGTTAAGCTTCTTCGATATATATCTGAAAATGTCTGTAATATTAGTGTATTGTATTGTAATTAAGGCTGATTGAAAATAACGGTATGAAGGAATTTCTTTATATATAGGTCACGTCAAAATGACTTCACCTCGCCTCATGGTAAGCTAAAGGTAAAGGACCGGGTTCACCACTATATACACTGATATTGCTACAAAGGCGGCATTCAGCTTCACATCAAATGCTTTTTCACGCCCCGCTTAAGAAAATACGCCATTTTTAAAGTAAGTAACTAGTTATATATATTTCATACACCTGCCCTCTTAGTAGTGAACTGTAACATAGCTATTACCATTATAAACTCTTAAAGCAGTATTAAGTATTTCAATTTTACTTAACTTTCATAGTGTGAATCGGACCATCGACGTCGACGGATACGTACTATTATTTGGTCTAGCATTTTCTTTTGATACCTATGTTGTGGATATATTTATTTCAGTAAAGTTAGTAGATTTACAAGACACGTAACACTATTAATGGCCGACGTTTGACCGAGTCCGATTCATAGTATGAAAGTTAAAGAAATATTGAAATAATATTAATTTAAGAGTTTGTGGTAAGGCATCATCAATCAATCGCAACTATTTGGTTATTGCTTCAACTTACTGTACAGGAACATCCACCCCTGGCACAGTTTTATACACGTACAGCGTCTCGTCTACCAACAGTTCGTTTTCGTCGACAGACTGGCCAGTCCAGACATCCACCACTTTGTCAAATAAAGATATTGTTTGTCCTGAAAAAAGAAACATTTGGTACACTCGACTGCAAAGAAAGGGTATCAGCGCACACAGACACCTTTACGTGTGTGTGTAAGTTTGATATGCTCTAACGTAGGTATAATTTTACATGTCGGTACGATTTCGACATGACCACGCCCGATGGCCGACGGGGGTGGTATCCGTGGGGATTTCCGCACGATAAAAAAAAAGAAAAAGAAGTAGATTACCAAAATATCACACATTGATATAGAAACAGTTTTATCGCGATTAATTTAGAAGGTAGGTACTATTTTAGCATTATAGTACTTATCTAAAAAACCGACTTAAAAAAAAATAAAAACAGTCAATCAGTTAAAAAAGAAAAAAAACTGAATACAGATTTAACTAAAAAGACAAAATTACGGGTAAGACTTTTCTGTAAAAGCGGGTGCCTCGAATGATATTTAATTTTTACGTCGTGTCCGGGCTTGGCTCCGACTCCTTGCCATTTTCTTATCATGGCACCACTTTTGGGATATCTTCTTTCCACCAAAAAAATAATCATCAAAATCGGTTCATAAACGACGAAGTTATCCGTGAACACACATAACCTTTCCTTTTTTCTGAAGTCGGTTAATAATGAATAAATGTCCACCTGTAAAACTGAGCGCGGAGACATCAGGCAACTCCATCTCGTCCTTTCCCTCGTCGGACATCCAGCAGTTGATGGCCACGTTCAGGCTGGTATCAGCCACCGGGATCACCTGTATTTATTTATTTAAATGAACTGAAATAATCATACTTTTACACTAAGCGCACACTGGGCGACACGCGATATCGACTGCTCGGCGACTAGACGTGACGACAGGCTGCGGCCGAGAATTTCATATATTTTGTTCTAAGCTTCGCACACTTGGCGTCAGAGGCGCGGAGTCGCGACGACAAGCTAGGGGAGTCGCCGCATCTCGTGGCGCTGAAATTGTCGGCTGCAGCCTGTCGTCGCGTCTAGACGCCGAGCTGTCGTTGTCGCCTGTTGCCCTGTGTTCGCCTAGTGTAAGTCTAAAAAAGTTAACATCCAAGACGGGACTTGTACCCCTCGAATTGTAGGATCAACGCTCTGACCTACTATACCGACTGAGCTTCCGAGGCCTCGATTTTGTTAAAACAAGCCACTGTCATACCAGACACAAAAAGATACCATTTGATTTTGGACCTTATTGATATCAGATTGAAGTCTAAATTAAATGATATTCTGTAGAGCGAATTAAAAAGTTTAATGAATTCTAACTTGTCAATGATGATTTTAGACTTTAAGTGTATAAAGGTAAAGTTTACAATTATGTATCGTATTATTTTATACTTAATCTTAACCTCGCCTGATAGTAAGCTGAGGTCCATAAAGTGGTGGTCACCATTTTCAGGCGATGCCCTTAGAATGGTGATCTTTACCCAGACGGCCTCCACAGATGGTTTTTCACGCTAAAAGAGCCCAGGATTGTAAGAGGTGTGGAGGTAAAGCCTCTCACTCTAAAAAATTAAAAAATAGGTAGTAGAAAGTAGAAAAAACTGACAGTACCTACCATATATGTGCGGTTGTATTCACCATTGAAGAACAGTTTAGAGGTACCACCATAGTAGTCGATGCGGGCACGATTGAGCTCTGAGCTGGACCTGGTGATAATGGTCATTCAATTAGATATAATAATATAAAAATGATTACTACCTTGATATTATATTATCTATTGGATCTCTAGAAAGGCACTAAATTGTACAAGCTACCAATACAGGACCCTTTTCTTCCGTGCGGAAATCTCCATGAATACCACCCCCGTTAGCCATCGGAGGTGGTTATGTCGGGATCGAACCGACTATAACCGCACGCTGTCTCGGGTCTTAATTACTGAAGTGTTAGGGTACCAAAATAGGCATATATCCCTCGCATCCCAGCTGACCTCGGGCCATTTACGGTTTTAAGATGGCCCCCTCGACCCGGGGCTGGGGCGAGCATCACCCACCTTCAGCGGACGGTGAGGTGTAGGGTGACAGGCGGCCGTCCTGTCACCCAACTGTCGGCGCGCGGAGAATCACTCCACCCCTCGCTCGCTACCCACTGTGCCCTCTGCTAGTCAGAGGGACACGTGGAGAGCCTCGGAACAGCCCTCTAGAGGGTCAATCCCATCGTGGCCGGATTTGCGCAGGCAGCAGCGTCTCCCGTGGCGAGTGACGCTGCAGCGACAGACGCTCCCGGAAAAAGCCAACATACCAACGAAAAACAACAAGTGGATTTCGGAGAAAAAAGCGCAAACTGTGGATGTTACTGGGAAACCGATTTAAGGATGATGATGACAAATGGTGACAAAGGGTAAGGGTAAGGGTGATGATGATGACACTTATAATAGCAATGAAAGCTAGACTCCCACTTAGTTCTACTTTTTGTTACATCGAATATTGTAGTACTACTGGGAACAAAATATCCCATTAGTTCTACCTGATGGAACAAGTAGGACAAACGGGAAAAAAGACTCCCACTAGTTCTACTCTTTTGTTACATCAAATATAGTAGAACTAGTGAGAAAAAAATCCCATTAGTTCTACCGTAGAACTGTGCAGTAGAACTATCGGGAACAAACGGCCTTACCAAATTTCAAACGGCGTCTTCAGAGTAGTTTGGAAGTTAATTTTTTCGCCGGTGAAGTGATATTCGCCGGGCCATACTATTTCTTGATTATCATCGCCTGTGGGTACATAATTAAAATTGGCTATAAGTAATAGGTTAGGTTATTAGATACTCTTGCAATAAAAAAAATTACTGAATTGATCATACTGGGGACACATTTTTTTTTCGTGCGGAAATCCTCACGAATACCATCCTCGCGGCCTGCAGGGGTGGTTTTGTCAGAGTCGGATCGACTAAAACTGTCGTCTTGGGTATTCTAGCGCCGGGGTGTAAAGTGGCCCAAAAAGCATTTGTACTGGGGACACCCCAGAAGTGCTGAATTAACTTCATAAAGGATGACATGCGTTTTAATTGTCTTACTTACTACCATGGAGGCCCAAGATCGTGCAAAGTGAAGAGCCTAAAGTAAGAAAGCGGATCCAACGCTGGGTTGATGAGAAAGATGACAGTGCAGATAATATTACTGCCGTAGTATTATACAATATTTACTTACTTATCAGAACATAGGCAGATATAAAATTAACACTAAAAACTAAACCTAGAATGGCTGGAAGAGCCGCCATCGTGTTACACTTAGGACAACTTTACCATTAGTAGCACAATATTAATTAAAACTTATTTTTATAGCATACAGTTATGAATATAAAGCAGTGCTTATATTGATATTAATTTATTATTGCAGTAAATATAACCTTATATTATATTACTGATAGAACACGATGAACGTTTGATGATAGGTACACTATAGTGTTAAAAAGTAACGGACCCAGTGTTCACCCTTGGGGTACCCCTACTTTGAATTCCAACTTGCTAGGATGCATGGGAGCATGGGACATGATCAAAAGCCTTTTCTAAGTCAATGAAAACAATGTCTAGATTATGTCTTGTTGGTGTGGCCTTTCCTAGTAAGATTAAAACAGTCAGTACTGCGTCTTAGGTGCCCTTTGCCGTTTTCATTACGTAGGTTTTACAATTTTCTTCAGTCTGTTTTTTATGATACGTTGTCAAATACTTCAGTGTGTGTATATTTAAAAAGTCCTGTACAAACATGCCCTTACTGAAATTCCTGGCCATTATTTTTAATAAGTGCTAATTAGGTTATCGTATTATTTATTTCAGCATTGTAATCACATGTTACTTATCTGCCTACTGATAATTTTAATTGGATCTAAATCCTATTGATTGAATGAAATCTAAATATATGAAACTTGCAAATCTGACCCTTTGGAGCCCTGGGTTCGAATATTTGATATTTCTTCCCTCTCGGTTCATTTTGACTAGCATGGACCCCATATACACATATATCTATGAAAAGCCACTCCCAGGTTAAAAATGTAGCCTAAGTATGTATTATACAGACTATAATCTATTTTTGTATTAAATTTCATTCATATCCATTCAATTATTCTTGTGTGATTGAATTACAAACTCGATTTTGTTATTCAACACAAAAATGGCCAAAAATCCATCCCACAGAACTGTATTATTCTTGTGATCCATCCTAACTTGTGTGTTTGCATGGTATTTCATTACTCTTAATAATATTGATTAGATAAAAGTTAGCAAAACCAATTTAAATACCTATACTTATTTAAAACCTAATCAGTTTGTTGTTGGCGGTGGTTTTAATGAGAACGAAAAATCACGTTAATTATGGCGACCCTCCTTAAAAAGTCATGTCCTTGATACTTTAGGGAAGGTTAATAATATACACACACACGCACACAGACACACACACACACACACACACACACACGTACGCAGCAGAACTAAGCCTTGTTTGTAATAATAAAATTATGGGTTCCAGAACAATGATATACCTATACTTATTGATTTTTTAACTGACGGAAAGTAGAGGTAACTTCTTATTGGTAGGTAATAATAATAACAGAACTCTAAAATTGAATTCAGAGTTTCCATTACATACATTACAAGTTGATAAAAGCGTGTTAATAAAAAACCGATGATGTTGGTGGGAGTTGCACATGGTACTATCAGTGTACAAACTATAAAGCTTCAGATAATACTTTTCCCTATAAATGGCAAATTAATATGTTATTATAGTCAATCCTGTATTCAACCGTTAACAAAATGGCGGCGTTTCCCGCCGGTTTTGTGCTGTTCCTGTATTTTATTAATTTAATATCTGGCTATATTTTAGTAGGTAAGCTATTTCATTTTTAAACATTTCATATCAATAATTTAGAAATATATTTTAATATACCTGATTAATTGATGATTTTACACTTCTTTAAAGAGTTAGGTGCCATTTGTCATAAAAATCATAATTTGGTATATAGGTAGGCACATATATTAGAGGTAGATTAAATTTTCAGGCATAACTTCGTCATAATTTGACAGATTTGGAAAATTATTTTTTTTCATTGAAGTTTTTTTTTGGTTCAAAAAAATATTTGTGTTATTTTTTTTTAAACGTGTATTTTTTGTTAGGTGACGACCTTGGTGACGACGTAAATGAAATTATTTGGCCAACGGAGTACCATTTCAAGGGAGAAAAATTGAATTTTTTAACCACACTGAAGGAGCCTTTCGAGATATGGTAATTAAAATTTAGACACTATTTGTATTCGAAGGTTACGTTTGAGAACAAGCTCCCTAATGAAAGGAAGAAGTCTATCTCTTAATAAATTTAATATGTAAGTAAAATACTTATTTATTTATTTTTAGAGAATTATTGACATCTTAATATACCTATAAAAAATATATGCCAAAAAAACCAAACATATCAAATTCAAGAATATTTTTCTAAATTTTCTTTAATCTTTTTTGTTTTTTTTTTTATTATTTTGAATGACAGGGCTGCTTAATGTCTGCAAAATACCTTGTTTTTTCTAAATATTCACGTCTATTTCAACAGGTACAGCTCAGAACAAAATCGTTCTCGCATCGATTACTATGGAGGCAGCACCAAGAAATACTACTATGGTGATCTAGGAGTAACATACACGGTATGTAGTTCAGGAAAACGGGGTGAATAGGGATCGAAGGGTGAATAGGGATAAAATGGTCATTAGAATTTTTTCAATACCTTTTTAATTTTTATTATTTATAGTCAATAGGCTCGCGTTTGACCACTATCGTGACGATGTGGTCGACGATGGAGCACGCTTGCCTAGAAGCAGCTTGTTCACTCTAGCCTTAAAGACTCCTAGGTTATAGCTTTCCGGGAACACAGACTCGCGCAGTGCTTTCCACTCCTTAGCTGTACGCAAAAAAATGTCCAGTAGGTATTTAACCAGATCTTCGATGATTCTCTTCATTGCGACGTGTAAGATAGTTTATAGTTTCGCATAAAAGATAACTTGCAAAATTTAATTGACCATTTTGTTCCTATTCACCCCTTAATCCCTATTCACCCCGTTTTACTTATTTGGTATGAGTTTAGATCATTGTGGGTGGCAGAGCGATGCTTTTCCTAGCACTAGAAGCGAAAGGAGTATGCCAAGATCGTAGCAAGTGGAAAGATGTTGTCTCTGCCTACTTCAATGAGACAAGGGGTGATCTGTATGTATACTGTATGTAAGTAAGAGACTAGCTCAACCAGGAACATTACTTGTTACAGGAGTATCCAACAACCGACGAGAATTTGTTCAGTACAATGCTTTGTCATTCCACGTCGAATGATGAGGGGCAAGTTGATTTCTTGCCTGATGTGTTTGGGCTCTCTTATACAGGTAGGTACCTTAACTACTACTTACAATCTACCTACTGGCAGAAAAGCCCACTTGATGGGAAGCAGTCACCGTGGCCTATGGATGTGTGCAACACCAGGGACACTCACGCTGACGACTGCCGACCTTGCATTTAGCTTTAACTGCTCAAAAAAGAAGTGTATATAATCCAATGTTTTTAGAGTCCAATGAATTAATTTAGGCAATGGTTTTAGATGTCTAAACTTAGCAGTTTAGATGCACAACAAAATGGATAGAAGGTCACCAAATGTTGTTTTACTGAAATAGTATGTATAAGTTATCTCTAATTTGCACCTCTACACTCCGCTTCTTTTAGCCTTCGTGATTCTCTCTTTTTTATATCGGTCACGTCAATATGACTTTACCTCGCCTGATGGTAAGCTAAACGTAAAGTCTCTTGAATGGGAGTCACTATTAAAAACACCGGCAGTGCCACAATGGTGGCCCTCAGCTTGACGGCCTCATCAAATGCTTTTTCACGCCCCGCCAAAGGATCCGGGTCTTTTTTACAACTACTTATTTAGGACCCTGCAAAGCAAACATTTGGAACACAATTTGGGAACCTTTTATCCGTTTTGGTGAGCGTTGGAATTTGATTGGTGCATTTCTAGTAGGCGTTTAAACAATCCTTTAACTTATACTAACACTTTAGGCAAGACAGAGATGCTGTTTGACAAGCTAGTAGACGTATGGTCCAGTCAAGGTAACACGGGATTCATTGTCATGCAGGAGACGCTGTACGTCTACAAGACAAAAAACGGCTTTGATATCCCTGTACAGTAAGTTTTAATACCTGATTTGATTAGCCCAATTAACTATAGGCTGAATAATTCCCTTCGAAGTCAAGTACCGATAAAAACGTGTATGAGTGTGAAGGACGCTGCATCAGACACATTATAAAATGAACAATACGAAGTCAAGGTCAAAGTTAAAGTTAAAAATAATGTATTCTGTATAGACCATTCAATAGCACTTTAGCAAGCGGGCTGTTTTTTTGGTCTATTTACAATCATTAACCGACTGCCGAAGAAAGGAGGGTAATGTTTTTTTCTTAATCTAAATACTTAGTTATTGCTTTGAGTAACACTGTTGACATGACTACAATCTAAAGTGTCAATCATCATTTTATTAATTGTGTTAGTCGTCTCCACAAAATGAATATGATGGTTGAAAAACAAAGGGGTGCAAGCGAAGGATGACAATGAAGCTTTGAATGTAACTGTTCGCTCTACAAGGCTAATTTCATTTTTCAGGCACAAATATAGGACGTATAATACAGAAAGCGGCGAAGAAACAGCTCATATCATAGCAAATTATTACAATTTTAAGGATTCTGTTACTGAAGAGGAATTGACACTCCAAGGTGATAGGCCATATTGTTTTTTTTCTTTTATTGTAGGCAAAGTAACCTTCCTATATTCCAAAAATACGCTAGTAAGATAAAGGCAAGCACGATCTTCTTACAAGCTTTCATTTAACTTGCTCTTCGTATGAAGTATGATAGGTATCCGTCAAAAAATGCAAATCATTTTATGATCATTTGTTAGCTACCGATTGAGGGATTGAAATTTTGAAATAAGTATTCATGTTCACTACATTCGCGAATTTTATTCAATTTGGATGACAATCGAAAAAAGTCTGTTTAATTTTTTGACGTGATAACGTCTTATAAATTGATAATACCAGCAACACTCATGAAAAATAGTAACGTTCCATAGTAACGTTCCACCTGAGCCTGTGCGTGCAAGCGAGAGCGCGCAACAAGCGATAGAGAGGCCCAAGCAGTGAGGCCAGAGTCAAAGCGTTGGCTTGTGACACATGTATCTCTCTTCTCGCGTGAAATAGTAAGGTTCCGCTTCTGTAGTGTATTTAATTTAGTATCAGCATTGCACCCGTGCGAAGCCGGGGCGGGTCGCTAGTATTACATAAAATAATGATTATGACGTTATCACGTAAATCTATCGTCCGTAAACCGACTTTACAGACAACCAATTTTTTTTAATTAGATACTAAGTAATTATTCGTGTCTTGATTGAAACAACCCAGAAAACTACTGGGCCCGTAGCCAAGTGACACCGCGGCGCGCGCATCGTACGCCGGCAACGAGCTTGGATGTGATTGGTCAACCTAATCTATTCGTTTTCTAAGCGATTGTTAGCGATTTAGACTTCTGCCACTTGTCTACGGGGGCTGATTTTGTTTAATGATTGTCAATTTTTGACCTTTCGATCCTGAAACCCAATTTTATATTTTTAGCTGACTATTGTGTTAGTTCTGATGAGTTTGGCAAGAACTTCCAGGCTAACATCAAAACGCTGCACCCTGACATCCCTCAGGAAGTGGACATCGCTTTTGATAGCTACACTAGTCATCACAGCAAAAAGTACCACGAGAAAGAAAGACTGATTAGGAAAACCATCTTTGAACAGAACTGGAGGTAACTCTTTTTGTTATCTTACCTGTTGGTAAGTGATCTTCAACTTCTCTACGGTCGATGTTGCCATGTAATTGGTTTCACGGCATTTCCGCTACTTATGGAGAGAGCCCGAGCATGGGTATCGCTCTTCGAGAAAGCTTACTACATCTATTGGTAAGGGATGATATGGTCAAACTTGGAGAACGCTTGCCTAGAAACAACCCATTCCCTCTAGACTGGAAGACTCCCATGTAGTCTTTTTTATACCTTTCATAATGATATGAAGAAGGTCATAAGGTTAATCACTGCTGTCACTGGTAACGGAGGTCACTTTCTGACCTCTGATCTGTATATTTGTATGATGTAGTCCACGAATATCTCACGTTTGGTTGAATTAATTTTGATGCGTTTTAAGAAAAGTATCTTTTGCATTTTGGAGAAAGTTTTAATAAATTTAATTGACTTAAAAAGGAGGTTCTGTTTTTGTTTTAAATTTTTTATTGTTAAGTAGATGAATTTGTAAAACTAACATTTAAGTACTTTCTTTGTGACTTCCAGAATTATCAAAGACCATAATGATAAGAACCTTAGCTTCAAACTAGAACTCAACCAGTTCTCAGATAAAACTGAGGAAGAACTCAAATATTTAACAGGAACATTCGTCTCTAAGCATCCAATACCTGAGGTTCAACCTTTTCCTCATACCTTGGCGGAGATTGATGATCTGGTGGAGAAGCTACCACAGACTTACGATTTAAGGATAGAAGGCGATGTTACACCTGTGAAAAGTAAGTCACAAAAATCACGTACTATCCCATTTCCACTGACGTAAATATGCGTCAAAAAAGTCCAGTTAGATCAAAGACGCATATTTGCGTTATTTGAACAATGGTATTTTTGTGGCCAGTGGTAGTAATTTGTAGAAAAGAAGATGGTAATGAATTGGTTAATTAGCCTAGTCCATTGTTTGGCATAAACCTAAAAAAGGTTTATGCCAAACAAAGGACATCACACCCGATTCTGTGTTTACCGCAAAATTGTCAATGGCAGTCACCTTTTTCAGGGCATGAGTCTATCTGGCTCTGATTATCAGAGGGAGAGAGTGAGGGATAGATATAGAGAGAAAAGTAGAGTAATGACATATGTTAAAGTACATACTGTAATTAAATTGTATGTGTTCAGACCAAGGTGCATGTGGATCTTGTTGGGCCTTCGCCACAACTGCTGCAGTAGAAGGTGCCCTTGCCAAGGTCAACGGAGAGAGGCTGCTGGATCTTAGTGAGCAGTCACTAGTGGACTGTGGCTGGACGTAAGTGTGATCTAGTTTTGTAGATAATAGTTATTAGTTTAAAAAGGAAGCAAAGTTTTTAGGCGGTCTTTATTTCGTGAGGGATATAGTCTAAAATTGAATGATGTAGGAAGTAAACTCAACAAGAGATAAGGGACGAGACAAGACTAATGAGCAAATATATATTCTTGCATTTTGCTTTAATATTGTTTTTTTTTCTCTAAAGAAATTGCGTGCAGGAATTTTATTGCTTCGAGAAGGTGATATAAATTTTGCATAAGATCCTCGTAGATTAACATAGATTCTTCGGTTACAGCTATGACAATATGGGGTGTCATGGTGGAACGCTTGATGGCGGTCTTAAATATGTGTCTGAAAATGGTATTCCGACTGAACGAGAATATGGTATTTATATTGAACACGTAAGTATTTTCAATGTTACATTTTGATGGACTCACTGGTACCTACTGTGAAATAAACGCAGCAAACTTTCGTCTGCCTAAGAAATACCCCACTTGATCGTGCTCTCCTAAAGGTATCCGGAAATATTTACATGAAAAAATGTTTTATTTGTAAATAGAACCGTTACGTCCTTTTTACGTCGGTTAAGTATGCTGAAACTTTTCCTAGAATTTTAAAAAGTGCTTTTTTGAAAACCACATCAAAATCGGTTCAACCAAACCAAACGTAAGATTAAACAGTAAACCCCTTTGAAGTCAGTTAAAAAACTTTAACATCCAATGCACAGATTACGGTCCCAACATGCTACCCTGTGAAATTCTTATACTTCCGCAGGATGGTTTCTGCGAGTTGCTAAACATGACTAGTGTGTACAAAATCAAAGGCTTCGCTCAAGTCACTCCCCGTAACCCCAACGCGTTGAAGGTTGCTCTTAACAAGTATGGACCAGTGACGGTCGCCATACACGCCAGTTGGAAGATGAAGCAATATTCTAATGGAGTATTTTATGATTTTTCTTGGTATGTACAATATTACTAGCTGCCCCCCGCGGTTTTACCGGTGACATACTTCGACTAAGTGGCACCTATGCAACTATTAGTTTTAAATGCATTTCGGTATTACATGTCCATAAATTGTAAGTTTTGCAATACATAATGGATTGACATTAGATTATACTGCCCGATTTGTTGCCATAATATGATTATTTTTCCGTTCCTTTGGGCAGCCCGTAAAAGTCCCGTCCAAATTGGTCCAGCCGTTGCAGAGTCTCATTTAAACAGATCGAAAGACATACAGATAGACAAAATTTTGAAAAATTATTTTTTTTGTTATAATTGTCGATTGAATATGACGTACAAACGGACACTTAAATTTCATTTGTTTGTATAGATAGATCATTGATTGCATCTATGATAGTGGTCTTTATTCACCGCCAGCATACCATCAGGCGGTCAAGCGGAGCGGACTCATATTGCCTTAAATCAAAAACTCTTTTTCATACTCTCCTACTGTTTTTTGATCCATATTTTATTGCTTCTTTGAACTTTTCCAGCGAGGAATCCACACCTAACCACGGAGTAACAGTTGTTGGATATGGCAACCGCGATGGCGAGGACTACTGGCTGGTCAAGAACTCCTGGGGGGAGAGCTGGGGAGAAGACGGCTACATCCTCATGTCAGCAAGGAACAACAACTGTTTCTTGTTAGACACTGCCTATTACGCTATTGTATAGTATATTGGTAGTTAATAAATTCCACGTTGCTTTTATGAAAATGGTTTTATATTTATGTCATTCTAGCTGTCGGGAATTTTAGCCGGTTCGATTATCAAGTGTGACAATAGAGTTTTTTTTAAATCTTTGAATGCAGTTTAAAACATTTTTAAATCAAAATCAAGTCTTCCTTCACTAAAATTCTCTAATTACACTATTTAAGAAACTTTTCCTCCAGGTGACATAGTTGTTTACAAAGGGTTTTACAAAGTAAAACCTTATCTAAATAAAAAAGTTAATATTGAGAGAGGTTTCCGTGTAATCTCTACTTGAATTTATAATTATTTTGTACATCTAAAACAATAATCACATATTTTATTTCATTTTGCGATGCTTCCAACTTGTTTTCAATATATCAAAGAATAAAAACTGCATTTAGTGCCATCTATTTGCATTTTTCTCAACTAATATTTAGTTCCGGAAAATGTCAACAGGTGGCAGTCATAACAACGCCAGCAAACTTTCTCATGATTGCAGCGATATTGCCATCTGTCAGATTTTTTTAGAACAATTTAGTTTATACAAAGGTGAAGCAATTTTCATTTCATTTAAATATTGTGAGGCGTGACGGTAGAGAGCTCTACTATCGGAGGTTGCAGGTTCTGTTCCACTCGATGTAAATTTATAATATTAAGTACTTTAAGCTAAACAGCCACCATTATCATCATCTTAGGGTTGCTTTTCAGAGCCCAAGGTCCGCTTATTCGTTCTTTACATTTATTATGGCTTTTATGGGAGCAACTGTCATCTGTCCTCCCACGTGGTTCCAAGCTACATTCAAGATTTTCTCATCGAAGCCTAGCTTAACGTTTCTATTTTTCTAGCAACTGCCTATCTGCATTCTAGAACCCATAACACAAGCTAGTTAAGCTATGCTTACTTTGATAGAATGTTGTAGAATATTTATTATTTATTTATAATTCTCCTCTTGGATTGGGTTACACAACTTTTATTGGAGCGACTGCCATCAATCCTCCCAACTCCGAGAGGAATTTCTACAACAGAGCCTCATACATCACTTACCTACTTGATATCCTAATTTCTGGTGGGGTTGGCTTGGGTCCCGTACATAATAGAGGTCCCCGTTGAATGGGGTTAACAAAACCGATATTCCCAATAACCAATAACGATTTTCACGTTAACGTTATTGTGCTCTATTTATAGAACCACACAGCGAAACCTCAGAATATTTGACGAGAATCCCGCGGTGACGAGACAGACAGACGCGCCTGTTTATTTCATTGCTTGGATTTCTAAATGTACAAAATGTTACGTTAGGCTCCGTACACGGTTTCATTTATTTATTTACTAGCTAGTTTTTACTAGTAAGTAAATCTTCTTCATCCTAGCGTTAATTTCCAGTCGCATCCAAAGCTTTCACCTCGGAGTCTGGGGTCCGCTTTACCAGTCTTAACTGCGGATTTGGCTGGACCTCGATATTTTCCGTGAAGCGACTGCCATCTGACCTTCACAACCCAATGGTGACATTAGGCGATATCAAAGCATTGCAGCTAGACCGTTGTTGTTGGACTTTTTAGGGCTCCAACTACCCGTAACGACTGCCATAGATGTTCATATGGCAACTGGGACCACCGTCGTCGGTCCCGGTTGCTTAAGGTGCTCTCCGAGGCACGAACAGACCAATGCAAATACCTACATTCATGTATCATACAATTATTTGCACTGTGTGAGAATCAAACCCACGACCTCTGATTTAGTAGTCGATGCAGGTCCACTTACACCTCCACTTGCTTTAACTTATACAGCTTTTATGGGAGTGACTGCCATCTGAGCTCCTATTCCAACCCCGAGTGGACTATCAATCAATACATGTATCGGCTTGCAGGTGTGATTAACCCCTGAAGATATTGGTGGCTCTCCCATACACTTATATTTTTTTAAGTTTTTCAACTTGCGAAATGTGGGTGCTAGCACCTCTGCCTACCCCTTCGGGGATATAGGCGTGAGTTTATGTTTATGTCAACATACTAAGTGACGTTACGTGTGTATCGAGCCTAAGATACGGAACCTCAGAGAGAACTTGTTGAATAATAATGTCCTCCGCGTGCCCTCTCTTAGAACCTCTTCCAGGTACAATACGCGCATTACACGAATTAATTATGTACTTTTGTTTACTAATGTTTTTAGACTAATTAGTCTAAAGGAGAAACTCAGTTTCGGGCCTGTCTAATGACTGATCCACTTACTAATTAGCGCTAATTAGCTAAACTTTTCCAAACTCAGTTGGGGTCGGAGGTCCCTCTTCATTCCTCCAAGCCCTTTCCATCACCGAACGACCAGACGTACGGCGATGCGCCATCGTTATGGTGGACATTCCGCTCATACGCACGAATCGCTTCAGCAATACGTTCATTATGCGTACAGCTAAGGAGTGGAATGTTCTGCCTGATTCTTTTAGTCAAGAGTTAATAGGTTACTTTTAGGCAAGCGTTTTCCATCGTACCACCACCTGATGGTGAGATTGTTTTTTTTATACTACGTAGGTGGCAGACAAGCACACGGCCCATCTGATGGGAAGCGGTCTCCGTGGCCTATGAACGTGTGCAACACTAAGGGTGTCACACACGCGCTACCTTCCCTGAAGGGAAGACGGGAGGGGAGCGCTAGGAAGGGGTGGGGGGAGGAGGGGTACAGTGAGCTCTGGCTACCATAAAAATCAGTATCTACTACTGTGAAAACATCAGTATAACTAGATCTCTAACACCTTTAGAAATACTTATAAAGGAAGTTCAGTAAAATTGGATGTTTACATTATATTTTATCAGTTCGCCTTTCAATGCTTTTACATCATTGAAAAAGATAAATCTGTTTTTGACATCGCGAAACTTTTAATTTGGGAACATAAAAGAGATGGCCGCCTTTATGGAGGAGAGAAGCCATAATTGGCAACCAATAATAATGTGCCATGCTTTTCTTTTCAACCTATAATAGATGCGCCATAAAGACTTGGAATTCTTTACCAGCGCATGTTTCCTTCCTCCTATTATAGTCCGGGGCCTTTAAGCGGGGCGTGAAAAAGCATTTGACGAGGTCGTCAAGCTGAGGGCCGCCACTGTAGCGCTACCGGTGTATGTGGTGGTGACCCCGGTCCTAAGACTTTACCTTTGGCTTACCATCAGGCGAAGTGAAGTGATTTTGACGTAATTTAAAAAAAAGATATAGTTATGAACGTTAAGACATTATATGAATAGAACGCGTAGTAATTTAGCTTAACAAGCAATTATTTTTTAATAGAAATTATTAAGCTGTAGCACACACAATTTAGCTAAATTAGGAGAGGAGACCCGTGCCCACCAGTTGGACATAAATGGGTTGCTATTATATGGCCTTTATAGGAGCGACTGCCAACTGTTCCCAATTTCTAAAGCTGCTGCCCCAGAGGGCAAGTGAACCCCATCTGCCCCTATTCATAAAAATATTCAAATAATGAGCGAGACTATGAACTAATTGTCTCTCCCTTGATAATAATTAAGAGAGGACTCAATTAATACACAATCTTGGAGGAACATTTCTTGCACGTACAACTCTGCCTAGTACGTGACGGACTAGCGTGATCGTTACACACGGCTCGCGTAAAGTGGTCAACCAACCACGAAATAGATAATTGTAAATGTTACATACTAAATGTATGTAATGTAACGAATTACTCCCAACCTCTCCTTTCCTATACAGAACTACACGTGCCAGGCTGAGGTTTCACCCTCACACAGTGGAATCAATTTCACCAAGAACCAAGCGGTTCAGTGCCTCTTTTATTTGCCGCACCATAAAGACTTGCAATTCTTTACCAACACATGTGTTTCCTTCCTCCCGAGTCCTTTAAGCGGGGCGTGAAAAAGCATTTGATGAGGCCGTTAAGCTGAGGGCCACCACTGTAGCACTACCGGTGTATGTAGTGGTGACGCCAGTCCTGAGACTTTACCTTTAGCTTACCATCAGGCGAGGTGTAGTCATTTTGACGTGCCCTATATAAAAGGAAATTTAGCTGTTTTCTCGACGGGTACGTCGCCTATTTTTCGTGTCTTAAACTCGATTTTTATAGTGTAAGCAGGATAGGACGGCCGCCTGTCACCCTACATCCTACCTGCATTCCCCTTTTTGGGAGGTCCAAGGGGCCATCTTAAAACCGTAGATGGCCTGGGGTCAGCTGGGGTGCGAGGTGTGTGCCTATTGGGTAAACCTGACAATAGAGACCCGTGACGGCGTGCAGTTTTGGTCAGTTCGATTCCAATATAACCACTCTCGATTGCCGACGAGGGTGGTATCCGTGGGGATTTCCGCACGATAAAAAAAAGGTAGCCACCCGGGTGCAGCGGGGGAAAACAGCTGATTCTCTAAAAGTTTTAGCAGTAACTGTGAATAATAGTTAAACTTGGGCCATGAGGGTATAGGTAATCTATTAGGTATATCCGTTTAAATTCCCTCACAGGACAGGATATTTCATTGCTATTGTGGTTCCTGAAAATGTCTCTTATCTTGTCCGGTTTTCCGACCTTTCAGGCTGTGTGTAGCTCAGTCCCAGGGCTGTAGTCTAGCCCCTCTCTCCGCAGATCGCGTCGGGCCACCGCGCGGGACGGTCGTCATGCCCATTTGAACCGCGCGCTCCCCAGTGTCGTAACAATGGTTAAATTCAACGTTCTCTTTGCCGTCACAATCGCCATTTCTCTGGCTGTTGGTAAGTACAAAAAATATGTTATCACATTCTATTTTTGAACGTCAAATTTTATTGTTTACAAATTTGAAAAAGGAATTTTGTTTTTTTTTTGTGTTGCCACTTCATTCTTTAGCTGAAAAGTTGATGTTTTGATGTAATTTTGTCTGTTAAAAAGTGAGATTTATAAACATTAATTTACATAGTTTAATTACGTATTAAAGATAGTAAAAGTGTTACCACATCCGTTAATCTTAATAAGTTAAATAACATTCTTCGGAAACGGCCTCAGTGACTTCATTTGTTGAATTCAGGGGTTTATTAGTAGTCCTAAAATCAGATTTTGTAGGTTATATCGTTGTCTAAATTATTCAACTATTTATGTGACATTTTATTACACGACAACCCAAAAAAGGGGTAGGTACCTACTTATAATATTTTAAGTTATAGCGGAATAAACTCACGCACTTATACAATAGTGCGTGAGTTTATTCCGCTATAACTTATAAAATGTCTGAACAGATTTCGATGTATGGGGTTTAAATAGACTCCTTACATTATCCTGAGTGACAAATGTTTTTAGTGAAATTTTTTTTTGGCTACCTATCGATTTTTTTAAAACTTATTATGTTTTTTTTTAAATAATTACGTAGATTATTTTGTTAAACTGTAGTCTTATTGTTATCAAACGTAACCTACACATTAACATATTATTACACAATGTTTTAATTGAATAGATGGCAGCATAGGTACATACAATTTGCAAAAAAAAAACTGGAAGTACTATTTCTGTTTTTATATAGCAAGTATTTATATTTATCACTAGCCAATGCACGCGACTCCGCATGCATATCGTTTTTCACGTTTTTTGATTAATCACAGGTTCTGATTGCGATTGCGATCAAACATGCGCAAGATTTGAAGTCTGACCGACACCTTTCAAATAAAAAAAACCGTATCAAAATCCCGTTCAGTATAACTTAAAATATGACAAGTTAGTTAGTACTCTATCTTCATCCGAGTACCAATCTCGTTTGTCACGAGTTCAATTCCCGCTGAATGCAAATAATTGTATGCATAACTATGTAAATATATTTGCATTGGTCTAGATGTCTACGTAATATGCATAATATTAATAAATAAAAAATGTATACGGTACGTTTGCACTAATTTATCTTATCTATCATCTAATTTTATCTTATCTTATATCAAGATTCTCATCTTATTTCATGCTAGTTAATGCCTTTCCCACGACCCACAATGTGGCTGTCCAGTTAGCCCCGTCTGCGCTCGGAAAACCAGTCCACCCTCACCTGCTCCCCACTGTGCCCTCTGCTAGTCAGAGGGACACGTGGAGAGCTTCGGAGTAATCCTATAGGCCACTCCCTTCTCGGCTGGCACTTGCCGCAGGCAGTAGCGTCTACCCTGCAGATGAGAATGCTAGTTAATGCCTTTCCCACGACTCACAAGGCGGCTGTGCAGTTAGCCCCGTCTGCGCACGGAGAACCAGTCCGCCCTCACCTGCTCCCCACTGTGCCCTCTGCTAGTCAGAGGGACGCGAGCTTCGGAGCAATCCTCTAGGCCACTCCCTTCTCGGCTGGCACTTGCCGCAGGCAGTAGCGTCTACCCTGCAGATGAAAGGCACTGTTGTCTGCGTTACCTGGGTGCACCACGTGCAAGTTCCTTTACAGTCACTCATTTATGTCCCACTGCTGGGCACGGGTCTTAATCCTTATTATATAATAGACCTTAATCCACACACGCTGGCCTAATGCGAGTTGGTGGATCGGACAAATACAGTCGCCCTGAACGCTAACAAATTTAAAAACGTTCATTCATATCATTCTCTGAACCTTTTTCCCAACTCAGTTGGGGTCGGCTTTCCAGTCTAACTGTGATGCGTCTGAATTTCGATATTTTCCGCGGAGCGACTGCCATCCGACCTCCACATTACAACTAATGGTCATTTTATGACCAATGGCGATATCGAAGTTCCAAGTTAGACTGGTTGGACTTTTGTGAGCTCCAACTACCCGTAACAAATGTCATAGATGCTTGTATGGCAACCGGGACCGACGGCTTAACGTGCTCTCCGGGCGCTAATAACCTGCGATAAATACACACAATACATAACTTCGAAAAGCATCAAAAAGTCATTGGTGTGTGCCATGGTGAACACATAAGTTGGTTTATACTTATTTTATAATATTTAAGACATAAATTTTATCTTTTTCATTTTAAAGTTTAAAAGCTAAGAGGGTTGCTACCTTGAAACGTGTTAAGCTAATACTGAGAGCGGCTGTAAAACCTATTCCGGAAGATAGGTTAACCCCAGTTAAGTGGTTCGGTAGCGAGTACAAACTCCATTATATCTTATCTCGCCTACAATACTTTATAATGTCATAATACATTTTTTAATTTACTAGAAAGTTAAAAAACAGTTTCTCGTTGTATATAATGAATATGTATATAATGTAAATGTACTCATATATTGTGCATTTATTCATGTGTCCAACTTTGTGTAAGAATATAATAGGCTGTGTAGGTAAGTGTAATATTGATTAATTTTATATTATACACCACTCATAATCTGTGGCTTTCACCTCAGAGGGCGGGTGGCCCGGTAGGTATAGTGCACGGCATCTAACTTAGCAAGATTTTGGATTAGTGTCGACCCCACTACTCCAAAACCTTTGCCAATTTAGATGCCGTACACTATACTTGTTTCTATGCGACGCATTTTGCCACAAACAAGTATAGAGTACGGCATATAACTTGGCAAGATTTTGGAGTATTGGGACCCACACTACACCAAAACCTTGCCAAGTTAGATGCCGTGCAATATACACACCTTCACACAGTGCAACCAGGACAATGGTGACGGCCTCTCACTCATAGAGGAGACCCTGCTGCCTGCGGTCAATTTAAGCCGAGGTCCTGCCTCGTACAGGACTATACGTGTCTTTGTACAGGACTAGTTGGGGGTTTTCTACGTGCCCCTCTATCAAGCAGAGGGTTAGAGAGGAGAGAAACAAAGGAGCGCGCTGGTTCGCTGAGCTCAAGCGTGGTTCGGCATGTCTTTCTGGGGTTTAATGGGGCCATCTTAGAACCGTACGTGGCCCAAGGTCCGCCATGGTGTGAGGAAAATCCCTTATTTAGTAACCTTACGCCCTCGTTATTGAGACCTGACTGAGACCACAGATTTAATAAATTGCTGAGACCGTTTCTACTTAACCAATTGCAATCAATTACAATTATACGGCCTCTGTTGTGTAGCGGTAGTGCACGCGACTACTGCGACAGGGGGCGCGGGTTCGATTCCCATTGTTAATGTTAAATAATGATTGATAAATAATGGCGCGCTGTTAACGTTAACTACTAATTCCTGAATAAAAATCTGTAACATAACATAACATAAACTCACGCCTATATCCCCGAAGGGGTAGGCAGAGGTGCTAGCACCCACATTTCGCCAGTTTATGTTTAGGTCCCAATGTAATAGGTGGCGAGCCTATTGCCATTAACCGAGCACTTATAAACCTGCGATAAATACACACATAACTTCGAAAAGCATCAAAAAGTCATTGGTGTGTGCCATGGTAACCTGGGATCGAACCCGAGACCTCGTCTTAGCAGTCCATTACTCATACCACTAGGCTACCGCGGAAATCTGTAACACTTCATTACAAGGACGGAAATCGTAATCGTACCCACAAACTCATAATCACACGCAACAACGCTCAAATTAATGTTATTTACCAACGAAGCATAAATAAATAGAAAAGTATGATAATTGTGATGAATTAAAATGAAGTTAGTGTTAAAAGGAATACACATACGAACACTCAGAGAGATGTGTGTGAGTGTGAGTATGTGCACGTGTATGTGCGTATGTATAATCTTTATTTTCAAAATAGTGCAACATAATTACATCTTTTTGACGTCAAAAATACTTAATACTAAGTTTACCACCGCTTCCTAGGCGCTACTGGAGAAGAAACGGCGCAACAAACTATATGTATGTGTGTGTATGTATGGTTTTGTGTGTATGACATACATAGGTGTGCATTGGCATATGCGTGCAGATGCTCCACAAAGGCACACATTGTAACACGGAAGGGAGAGTTGTGACTACGTAAAAAGTGGTTAAACTGTTACGGTATTCAATCGGTTACGTCAATATAAGTTCACCTCGCCTGATGGTAAGCTAAAGGTGAAGTCTAAGGAAGGGGGTCTAAATTAACTACACGGACAGTGACATAATTGTGGCCCTCAACTTGACGTTGATTGATATTGTTCTTGTGATTTGCCT
The DNA here is from genome assembly GCA_963576445.1 of Lithosia quadra. Lineage (NCBI taxonomy): Eukaryota > Metazoa > Arthropoda > Insecta > Lepidoptera > Erebidae > Lithosia > Lithosia quadra. The sequence goes on from OY754896.1 coordinate 9,738,344, forward strand.
CTGTGGCGTAGCGTCCATGCGAGTGCTACGACAAGGGGCGCGGGTTCGATTCCCGCTCTGTTCAAATATTTGTATGCATGAATATGTCTATTTGCATTGGTCTGGGTGTTTCTATGTATAATAAGTAAGATGTATATATAATTTTTTTATTTTATACTACGTAGGTGGAAAAAAATACTTGCACCAAGCCTGCGAAATTTTCTTTTGTTGAGATCTTTTGTTATGGCGTCCATTGTGAGATTCAATTCAAAATGTACTCTATATTAGACATGATTTATAATGGTTTTTTGAAGACCTTCGTGGCGTAGTGGTAGTGTGTTCGACTGCTGTATCAGGGAGTGCGGGTTTGTTACCAAGTTTGATCAAATCCCTCCAGTAGTTTTTGATTTTAGCGTGAACAAAATTTTGGTGCGGACAAACAGAGACACAGAGACACAGACAAACAGACAAAAATTCTGAAAATCATTGTTTTGGCATCTATTACATTCATAAAGTCCCCTACTAATTTTTTTTTCTCATATATCTTCAATGTACAGACACCGATCAGTTACCTACAGGTTTATTATATGTAGGTATAGATCACCAGTTCTACTTAATCAAATGCTATCAAATCTTTTAGTCTGACCAAGACCTTTCTTACAGAAAATACCACATCAAAATAGTAGGTTTTACGTCCATTGCGCACAAATATACAAGAATTAAAAAAAAAACTTATGTAGGATCGTTCATATACTTAACTATTTATATTCAAATATATCTCCAATTTCAGACACTACTTTAAACTTTAAAATATTTCATAAATTGAAATAAAATAAATAATTAAGAAGGGCTCCCATACAATAAAAATGTTTTTTTTTGGCCGTCTTCAATGGTGTGAAATCCTTCATGTGCGCGACCGATACACACTTGACCGGTTTATCAAAAACGTTAGCGTTAAAGACCGAAGATTGTAAAACGTCAGCAACAGTATGAACCTAGTATTTTAGTAAAAGATTTCCAAGTCTTTATAGTGCGGCAAAGAATAGATGCAATAAACAGTTTAGGTCGAGATGAGATTCAATTTTCGTACGACTCAAGCTTAACAATAAATGCCACAAAGCCTGTATCAAATAAGAAAAGGTTCAAGACAAGTTATATCTAATTTTAGCCCCAATTTTACGACGAAAATCCAATTTTCTACAGAAACAAATTATTAAGAAAAAATGCGACTTCTTTGAGAGAAAACCATTTTTTGTTTATTTATATTTTTGCTGTGTCGTAATTGTATTATTCTTGAAAAATTAAATTGTAGATAGAATTTCGTGATTTTTGAAGTAAAAATTTGTTTTTACGAGTAATTTTTTGTTGCCTAAAATGTTATGGGACGCTTGTCCTCCGAACCGAAAAACTTACACAAAAATCACAGTAAACTAAATTGTGGCTTTCTACTGGTGAAAGAATTTTTAAAATCGGTTCAGTAGATCCCGAGATTACCCCTTACAATTTAACAAATATACAAACACACAAACTTTACTTCTTTATAATATTATAGTATAGATAGAAAATCTTGCGTTTACTTCCAGTAGCACTTAACCTTCCTAACCTATATAACAAAAGCCAAGTCAAACGCTACCACTCAGCCTTTGACCGAACAATTTTTTCGGCTTTCGTCCGTCCCAATTTTATCAATACGCTCCAACGACCGAACCGTATCTATCCAAAACCCCTCGTCCCATTTGGAACGGATGCCAATAACTCCAGGCATGGCTACATCACACATAGAGTACTATATTTCTCTGGAGAATTGAATAGCTCGATCAGAATTCAGACCAAAAGTTACGTAACAAAGTTGAGAAAGGCGAATATTTGGCAAGAAGCCGAAAATGTTTAGCACAGTTTATTGATGAGATATACCGAATTGAACGGTTAGATAAATTCCCACAAGTATTCAGGCTAAGTTAAATACCTAGTGGTCAGGGTTGTACATTTTAATGGTCGGCCAATTGTGGTTTTCCCAAACGACTACAATATGGGGTTCTTCAAGAAGAGCATTAGGTTTTTACAGGGTTGGCAATGCGATTGTGACGCCCCTGGTTTTGCACACGTCCATAGGCACAGTAATGGCTTTATATCAGGTGGGTTGTGTGTCTACCCCCTACCTACCATCCAAATGGTTTAAAAAGATAAATGTACCGGATTGCGGCTCTCATTTTCAGTGCGTTGCATGCAGTAATACACTGCGGTAGTAATTTGATATTATTTTGTAATTGTTTAAATTAAATTTAGAATTGTTTAAAATACATTTGAAATTTTTTTAAATTTTGGAATTGTTTAAAATAAATTTAGAATTGTTTAAATAAATATAGAATCAATTGAAATAAATTTGGAATTGTGTCAAATAAATTTAGAATTGTTTAAAATAGATTTGGGATTGTTTAAAAATATTGAAGAAATACAGGTTAAACAATGAACCTCCTTTTTAGGTCGGTTACAAATAAAAAAAGGGAGCACCATACAGCTCTGCCAGGGCTGACCTCGCTGTAGTAAATTCATGCAAACCGTCTGATCTGCCGCTTGTGCTCCTGAAATATTGAATTTTTTTGCATACATTATTCAAAGAACAAACTCACATATTTTTACATAACCCATATATTATTAAGCTCAGTCTGGGTCTAGAGAGTGCTGTATGTACTAGAATATTATTTTAGTACTAGCTGATGCCCGCGGTTCCGCCCGCGTAGAATCGGGTCCCATTTATTGGTCATATCTCCGGTTCCTAGCTCTACCTAGCCAATAACCAATTGCAATCAAACATACGGATATTTTTGTTGTAAAGGTATGTTGAAGGTCAGATGGCATTCGCTTCACGGAAAATATCGAGGTCCAGCCAAATCGCAGTTAAGACTGGTAAAGCGGACCCCAGACTCCGAGGTGAAAGTTTTGGATGCGACTGGGAATTATTAATAATATTTTTTTTTTGCTTAACGCTAGGATGAAGAAGAAGAAGAGTGTTAATGATAACTTACTGAGTATTAAAACATGAAACGCTGACGGATTCCGGTGGAGATTCAGGTGCCATCTTGAAACAAGTTATTACAATTAAGTGTCATTGATCTACTATATAAAAATAAGTCGGGTTTTCCTTCCTGACGCTATAACTCTAGAACGCACGAACCGATTTCCACGGTTTTGTTCGTTCATTCGTTGGAAAGGTCTCGGGCTCTGTGAGGTTTATAGCAAAGAAAATTCAGGAAAAAATTCAACAGAAAAGCGGGAAAATGTTATGATTTTCCCGCTTTTCTGTTGAATTTTTTCCTCAGACATCCACGCGGGCGGAGCCACGGGCAACAGCTAGTAAAATTATAAAAATCGAAACGGTTTTCTTAATTGTTCTTTTTTATTAAATAGGTCATGTTAATATGACTTCACCTCGCCATGGTAAGCTAAAGGTAAAATCTCAGAAATTGGGCTCAATAGAGCTACAATGTTTTCAAAATACCGCATTGGAGTATTTAGTTTTTATTAATAGAAGTATCGTAAGTAGGTATTGTACCTACTTGGCAAGGCTCGGATGCGAATACCGACTCTATCCCGCCCTATCTCATTAAAATTCATACACGACGATAAACCAACAAAACAAAATTTCAAACTAAATTCAGAATTATAAATGGTCGCATAAAGTGAGTCAAATGAAAACTCATATTTCGCATAAACAAAACCTCATTTGAATAAAGTCGGCAACGAAATTTGAACATTTTTGTATAATAAAAGCCATGCATGTGGCATATATACCTACGATAATGAACGAATAAAACTACGGACAGAACGTGCTGAATATGAAATTGTGTCACAGAAATAACGGCTGCTAAAGTAGGTATCTTCAGAGGTATCGAGTTCGAATCCGGCCGGACAGTACCAATGTGAATTTTACTTTGTGGGACTTAGTGCTAATCACAATAACCATCTGCTGATGGTGAAGGTAAAACATCGTGAGGAAACCCACATGTCCTAGAAGAAATTCTAAGGACATGTCTGTTCCACCAACCCGCATTAGGCCAGCGTGTGTGGATTAAGGTCTAAACCCTCTCAGCTCTCTCGTTGGAGGAGAGGAGACCCGTGCCCAGCAGTGGGACATATATGGGTTGCTTTTATAACCAAGTGTGAGTGAATGAAAACCTGATGGTAAGCTGAAGTGAAGTCTAAAAAATAGTTTAATTTTTATATTGAATACGTCATCATGACTTCACCTCGCCTGATGGTAAGCTAAAGTTCACCATTTCCAGGTGTACCCCTATTTATTATGAAAAATCTGTAATTTTAACATTACAAACAGACAATATTATACATAGAAACACTTAGATCATTGCGAATAAACATATTTATTTAAACAAATATTTGCACTGAACGGGCATCGAACCCATGACCGCTGATTTGACAGTCGAAAGCTCTACCACTCTACCGCATCGCATACTACTTTTAATGGCGACCATTTTTATGATATTTTATGGTTCTTGATTCATTTAATTGTATGAATGTATTAGTTAATTGCGCAATATAATTACGCTAAGTTAATTATGCTTTAAAGTGAGCCGTGGACTGGCCTGCTAACTTAATAGAATACAATTAAGAATATCTCTTCACATTGGTTTATTCTTAACGGAGTAGGCAGACGCATACGCCTTTCATTAATATGGGTTGGTTTTTCATTTCAAAATTTATAAATGTAGGTAATTGGCAGAGCACCAGTAGCTTAGTGATAAAAGAGTCGGCGTTACGATTGGGAGGGCTCGGATTCGAATCCTGTAATTTTATTGCAGAATCATTTATTGAAATACCTAATCATTTTTTGTACTAATTAACAACTTAAAAATACCTAATGCCCGCGGCACCGCCCGTGCTATGTCGGTTAACGCAATTTTTTGGTCATATCTCCGGTTTTATTCAATCAATTGCAATCAATTATATACGGCAGATATCAATTCTGCCCAATAGAATACCTTTCTATTAAAAAAACCAGCATCAGAATCCATCCACACAAAAATGAAAAAAAAAAAGTATTTTTGTATGCAGAATCGTTCATTTTTTTATATATATAGGACACGTTAAAATGACTTCACTTCGCCTGATGGTAAGCTAAAGGTAAAGTCTCAGGACTTGGATCACCACTACATACACCGGTAGTGCTACAGTGGCGGCCTTCAGCTTGACGGCCTATTCAAATGCTTTTTCACGCCCCGCTTAAAGGACTCGGGACTATAGGAGGAAGGAAACACATTATGCGCTATTCTCGAATCTCTCCAATGTACAGAACTACAGACATACCTACTTTACAATTTTATAATAGCATAGATAGGTATAGATTTTAAAATCAACCTCACTTTCCGTAGACAGAGAATTTCTCTGTCTACGTTACTTTCTAAGCCCAACCTTTTTAAACGACCACAGACAAACTTTCAACCACAGATAACATTGACCCACAGTCTCTATGCCCTAAATAACCGCAGAATTTTCGGGGCGAGAGTTTACGGCCTCATTCGTAGGGCAGCCGTTTATTTTATGGCTACTTTGCACCGTCATTAAGTGGTGTCGGAGTTATAGGGAGGCTCTAGACTTTATGGCTTGATTTTTAGCTTGGCAAGCAGAGTTTGATGGACGCTTTTTGTCTAAATCGCTGCACGGAATGAAATATTTCTTTGTGTATTGTGTAAAACCCATAGCTTATACACGTAGCTCAGCCCGCGTGGAAGTCGTTTTTCGCGTTTTAGGGACTATATCTCCCGTTCTACTCGACCGATTCTGATCAAATATGCGTAAGATTTTAACGCCCGAATTAATAGATGACACTTCTGAGATATGTCTCAAGCGTGCACTTGAGATGACTTTCAAACAAAAAAAAACATCGGGGAATGTGCTCTGGTGTTACATAAACTGATTCCTCCAAACCCTTTTCATCACCGAACGACCAGACGTATGGCGATGCGCCATCGTTATATGGTGGACATTCCGCTCATACGCACGAATCGCTTCAGCAATACGTTCATTATGCGTACTGCTAAGGAGTGGAATGCCCTGCCCAAGTCTGTGTTTCTGGAGAGCTATAACTTGAGAGTCTTTAAGTCTAGAGTGATTAGGTTGCTTCTAGGCAAGCGTGCTCCATCGTCGACCACATAGTCACTTACCATCAGGTGAGATAGTGGTCAAACGCGGGCCTATTTACTATAAACCGCATCAAAATTGGTTCACAATTTTTTGTGTCCAGACTATAATCTATCCTTGTACCTAATGTCAGCCAGATTCGTTCAGCCGTTTGAGGGTAATTGAGTAACAAACATCCAAACATCTAATACATCTTCACAAACTAGCTATGAAATCAAACTAATTATCATGCGTTATTACTATTTCTATTAATTCAATACATTACATTACATTGTGATTGATACAGTATGTAGTGTTAGACAGACAGGCCTCCCAGGCTGTGCTTACCCCAGGGAATGAACACTGGACACTGTTCTGATGAGATTTGCAATGTACCAATGTATGTACATGTGTACGTAGTGGACAAGCAAGGCTTACATATAAGAAGCATGGTATATTGTTGCTGAAATATCGATAATTGTACTGAAATCAAATCAAATCAACTCATTTATTTGCGCAAATGGGTAGATACAGAAGATGTTCGCATAAAATAAATTAAGAACAGCCACATTCCGCCCTAAGGCATGCAAATATATGTAGATACTTTACGTAATTCTATTTAATTTATCGAAATTTACTACTGTCGATAGTTTCCATCTGAAATAACTAAAATATCGATAGGCCTATAGTGAAAGTCAAAAATCATTTATTCTTTATAGACCATTATTTACTTACAAAACGTCAAAATCAAAAACCGCACCGGTTCGAAACGCGGCCCAGATCTTAGAAGACTCCGGCAAGAAACTCAGCGAGCTGTATGTTTTAAGTTTATCTGCATTCCAGAATCCATAAATCGAGAGAGCGCTGTGTAGAATGTCGTGAATATTTATTTATTTATTTATACGGTCGCTGTAAATAAGTTCTGCAAGTATTTCCCGTTACTGAAAAATGGCGAATTATGAGTGTTAAATACTCCTTTGAGGCTTTAAAATGGATATAATTATGTAATTAATCAGATGAAAATGAGCCGCTCCATTTATTTGTTGTTCCAATGAGTAATGTTCTCAGATCAGCGATATCGCCGCGATTGATGGCCGTCGAGCAAGTTGGATTGCTCTGAAGTGATAATGGGATGGTTGAGCGTTTCAGTGGTAGCTTACTAGAACATTGCTATCGAGAGGTTTTTATACTAATACTAGCTTTTGACGTTTTGTAAGTGCCGCTTAAAATGGTCTATACAGAATAAATGATTTTTGACTTTTGACTTTTGGCTTTGACGGCGACGTTGTTTTTCGTGATTTTTGACTTTTTTTTATACTACGTAGGTGGCAGACAATCACACGGCCCACCTGATGGGAAGCGGTCACCGTGGTCTATGGACGTGTGCAACACTAAGGGTGTCGGAATCTAATCTAATCTAATCTAATCGGAAGGGGGGAGGACTAGGAAGGGGGTGGGGAGGCTAGGAAGGAGAGGGAGGGGAGAAGTACAGTGAGCTCCGGCTACCCTACTTACCGGCGGCGGGAACACAACACGATGGTTATTATGGCCGCGGTCTTCTGTAAGGCGGAGGTACTACCCCAGTCGGACAGTTAATTTCGGACGGGAGATACCGTCGTGTCCTACCTCCTTAAAAATATGTCTATATTTGACTAAATCTCCGGTTCTACTCAACCAATTGCAATGAAACATACGGCAGATTTTAAAAATGACTAAGTATGAGACAAAATCCGTTCAGTAGATTTTGCGTCCATTGCGAGAAAACATACAAACAGACAAGAATTCCAAAAAAACATTTATGTATTCAGAATCGCTCATTTTAACATTGGCACAATTCTAATACTTTCTTCTTTCTACTACATTACTTCGCGGACGTAAGTGTGGGTTATACATTTACCAAATTCTATAATGTTAACTTTCATGTTGTTCAACATAATGTATAACTACTCAAAAAATAATGAAATTGTATAAACTATTGCAAATAATTATTAAACTATCTTAGAAAATATTAAGTATGTACAAATTTAAAAAAAAAAAAAAAATGTATAACTGTTTTGTGTCCCAATAAAAGAAAAGAAAAAATAAAACATAAATTTTTAACATTTTTAACGCACAGACACAACTAATTTACAATTTTATAATAGTAACTTTAGTATGGACAACAATTCACAAATTATAAACACAAAACTATTTCAACCCACTAGTTCACACTACCCGCAGAAATCGGATAACCGCAAAATATCCGCCCAAACTGTGTCACCTCGCCTAATTAAAAGCAATTAATAAACCAAGTGGTATGCACAAATCGTTGTACATCCGTACGTATATACGAGTATCCGACACGGTCGGATATAGTCGGATATCCACACAGTGGTCTGTGATCGATGGACTTGGATTATAGGCAGTGCCGTATTTATACGGTGCCAATATCCGAGACAGATTGCCGAATAAACGGCTGAATAGTCCTCTCGTTGAGTTATGGATGGGGATTGGATGCCGTGATGTACTGGTGAATAATTGACTTCAGAGTGAATTTTTGAAGTCAAGTTTTTTAAAACTAACAGCGCTACACTGTTTTAGCGTAAGTACTTATTCTGTGGGATATCCGGATGAAAAATAGCCTATGTTATTCAGGGGTAATGTAATAACACAATATTGAAAGGATTTCTGACACAAAAACATTCGTACAAAAATCAAACAAAATCTTGGAACGTTTTAAAAGTTTAAAAGTTGTAAAAATTCAAATCTTTCCTCTTTATAATATTAGTAAGTATAAATTACTGTTTTACTAATTTTCCGGAAACACAGACTCAGTCAGCGTGTTCCAATCTTTGATACATCCCGGGTAACTAATAAAGTTGCCTCACTTTCCGGGTACGAAATAAAATTGTAAAATACGAAATTCTAGATTTGATATGCAGCGAATATATGGAATACTAAAAATCGTACATTTGCAGCGCGTATTCCAGTCATCAATATTATAATATTACTCAAACATTCGCTCACAACTCACTGCGAATTTTCAACCTCAATTTTGTGGAATTAAATGTGTGTATTTTTTTTTATAGAGAAGCTTTTGCATGATTAAAAAAAGTAATAAAAGCAGTGCTTTCGGTGCTTCGTGGTTTGTCAGGTATTGAATGTGAGGACTGGTTTTAATTTTGTTTCTATCAGCTGCTCGATGCGTATTACTTATTTTCTAATGGATATTTACAACGTAAATCGACATTATTACAGCGGTTTGCAGCCCGTATCATTAGGAGTCCCGAGATTACTAACACGTTAGAACCTCTGCAGTTGCGAGACGTTACCTGGCTGTATTTTACCTCACCACGGTGAGGGTTCCGGTAAACTCTTTCAACTAATCCCACCATCTTCCTACCTACCTAAGGGTTCAGTTGATTTTTCACTTGAGTTGAATGAAAATTCACCCATAAATAGGTTCAGGACTTTGAGGTTCCTTACTGAACATAATAACTCTTCACATTTAGTTTTAAAATTTGGTCTGTCGGATTGCACCATGCCTGATGGTAAGCTGACGATCTGTCTGGTTGTTACTATTCTGTACTGTTGTCTATACATCAAAACATGGTTCCAAAACCTCACGACACATCAGACAGAATTCATTAAAAAAAAAAACATTTCAAAAATAAAATTAAAACTTCCATCTCTCACATTACACCTGACTTGTACAAAATGAAATGATAAAACTCAGTGAAATAGGATTTTATTCACTGACCGATTCGTTTGCCGGCCGAGTGCGTCCCCATCCCCCTCCTCTATCCGCCTCGTCCGTGCTCGTCCGGGCACGTCCCGTCCGCCCGTCTGGCGTCCAAAATAACGCTCTCGACTGTATAACTAGGGCTGACAAGCGTTTGATCTTTGAGTAGTTTGTTGGTTAACACAATTTTGAAATCAACATCTTAGTGTTACAGCTTCCAACGAGTCGAGATGAAAGCGTCGCTTTCATTTTGGCGCCCGGGGTCCGCTTACTGCTTCTTTTTTGGGCTATAAGGATATGTAAAGGAAAGCATGCAACAAAGCATCCCAAATACCCTAAAATATGGTAAAAGGGTGCATGACTGTCAATACTTCTTTTTTTTTAAAGCATTGAAACGGTAAGTTCTATGGAAACTTGTATGAAATGAAGAAGTCATACTTCTTCATTTTCATGTTATCACACTGAACCAAATAATTAAATAACTTAATATTGGTGAACGAATAAAAATAAATAAGATCCGACGACATTTTTATCCCGGGAATCAGCGAAATCAGCAATATTCCTGATGGAGCCACAGTCATAAGTTACTATTATATTTCTCTTACGTGGCAGCCCTATCGAAAGCCAGTAAAATGAAGTTGGCGGGATTACGTAGAGAAATGAATTTACATGTTGTCCTAGAGAAGATGGTTACTGTTCATGACTCTAAGCTCGGAGTAGGCGCCGTGGAGCCCGGGATTGGGCTGTTCGCTGTTATTTAATCTTCTAATGGACTTACATTTGTTCTTTTGATATTGCGTTGTGTCTTTATATTGGAGATAAAAAAATATATCAATTTGTCATACATTAACGCACGGTTTTTTTTCCATGGTCTAGTCTTGCGTCGGTTACTAGTCTTGTAAGCACGAAATATAAAAAAAAATATTTGAAAAGTTAAAAAATAAATGTTTATTGTTTATTATAATTTTTTCAATATATATAATACAAGTAAAAATGCCAAAACCAGAAAAAAATAATTAATTAATACTTTTGCCGTGACCATAAATTTACTGCGGCCCGCAAGAGTAATGAGTTAAATTATGTGTTAATTTATGTGTCTCTGTGTTAAATTTAACACATTTATTCTTATTTATTAATTTAATACATCTTTGTGAGATTGTGGTCAAACGCGAGCCTATCGACTATAAAAAAAATTCAAAGTAGTGGGTGACAGGGGGTTCAACTGAATACGCCAAAGTTCAAGATTCACCATGAGATTCATCCTAAAGCGTACCTATGCAGATTTTTTTTATTTAGGACACGTCAAAATGATCTCACCTCATCTGATGGTAAGCTAAAAGTAAAGTCTCAGGACTGGGGTCAACACTACATAGGTACACCGGTAGTGCTACAGTGGCGGCCCTTAGCTTGACGGCCTCATTAAATGCTTTTTCACGCCCCCTTAAAGGCCCCGGGACTATAGGAGATGAATGTGATTCCGACCTAACTCTACACATCCGTTGGGATAATGAATCCCCTCGGAATATGCTCGTTCTGTTAAATATTAATGTAAAGACTGAACTTTCAGTAGCCACATAGTCCTACCGGGAATTACTTTGTAATGTTACAACTAATATCCGAATATCCGACTCTGCGGATATTAGTGGTGGGGTTACATCTTACCCTACATTTACACGGAGCCACGTTTTGCCGGATCTGATTTTTATCGGATCTGGAAACGGTCAACTTCAGCAAGATTGTTTTTTTTTGTCGTATCTTGAAACCGAATGCATGTGTGAACTCATTCATTGAAATACTGTTGCCACTAAACCGAATCCTGCAAAAATCTGATCCGATGAAAATAAGATCCGGCAAAACGTGGCTAAGTGTGATTGTAGGGTTATAGTGGGTAAAATATCTTCTCTGACCCTTTTTGGGAGTGAGTACCTACCTACCTATTTAAAACACTGGGAAGAACTGGGACTGTGAAGGTGAACTGAATATTGGGAAATTTTAAAGTCATTATGTCTGTACATAGGATTATTGCAAAAAAAAACTTAACTTATGTTAAATGAACGATTTTGAACACAAAAGTATATTTAAAATCTGCCGTATGTTTGATTGCAATTGGTAAAATATAAAGAAAAAAACCGACTTCAACGGACCAAACGGAATCAATTCTTCTTTTATTTGATAGCTGAACTAAACGGGAAGCGCCAGCTATCAAATAAAAAAAGAATCATCAAAATCGTTTCACCCAGTCGAAAGTTCTGAGATAACAAACATTACAAAAAAAAAACAGTCGAATTGAGAACCTCCACCTTTTTTAATTCGGTTAAAAACTGGCGATATAACCAAAAAACTATAACCAACATTCACGCGGGCGGAGCCACGGGCTTCATCGAGTATTCCATTATGAACAGTTAAATTAAATTAAAAGCTGTATAATGGTAGCTCTTTCTGTTCGTGACGTGAAACCACTGCCACATACGCAATGAAATTCTGTAAGTAATAATATTGGTGGGGTGAAATTGGAAATTGTAACATAAATACCTACAGCTTTATAACAATATTAGTACCCCGGCCTGGCTTCGCTTCGGTGTATATGAATTTTATTTTAACTCAAGCCATCGTAATTGATACAAAATATTATATACATATTCATCGGGGATAGCGTAACCTACCTACCTATCAATTGGTGAAAGATTTTTCCAATCACATACAATACAATTCTCTTGGCGATAAGATTGCTCATTGTAGATACCTACCTACCTACCGTATTTTTAGTCGTAAGATTTCCTTCCTCATACAGTCCCGGGTCCTTTAAGCGGGGCGTGAAAAAGCATTTGATGAGGCCGTCAAGCTGAGAGCCACCATTGTGGTACTATCGGTGTTTGCAATGGTGACATCCATTCCAGAGATTTTGCCTTTAGCTTACCATCAGGCGAGGTGAAGTTATGTTGACGTGTCAGACATAAAAAAAATTGTAAATAATTTGTGGTGTACTTAAAGAATAGGTTTCTATTCTATATATCACCAAAGTTAACAAAAGTCAGTCTTAGGATATTAAAATCTCGGAGAGCATGTTAAGCAGTCAGTCCTTGTCCCCATACGAATATCTATAGCAATCGTTACGGATAGTTAGATCTCTAAAAAGTTCGACAACTGATCTAACTACAAAACTTCGATATTGCCAGTGGGTTGTGGAGGCCTTCACCTCACGGAAAATATCGAAGTACGCCGCTTCGTAGTTAGACAGAAAATTCGACCCCAACTGAGTTAGGAAAGTGAAATTCATACACACATCCATCCATACTCACAGACTTGCCCGTTTATAATATTAGTAGGATTTTTAACGGTCATGAATACACCCCTCGGTCCTCGGTCCTTAAACCCCACAGTGACTCAGTACTTTCAGTGATACCAACATAACTCCCCACAGACCCGTTTTCCTTTTAATCCTGAAATAATCACCCATAAAACATCCACAGAACTAAGAATACGACTGATTTAAATGTATTATGGCGGTCATTTTATTGCCAATAAAACCCGAACTCGTAAAAAAGATATAAGTGCCACTATTTTGCCACTTATAGCTACTAAAGGCCTGATATTATAGCATTAGGAATTTGCGCCGCCATTTTTTGTACTGGTCGGGGTGAATGATGAACTCTTTTTGAGGTGTGGTAACACTTACTGTTATACAAGATCCAGTATAAAAAATATAATTTCAAAATTTCATCACGAAGAAAGTTCATTAATTTTTTGCGTAAATTAACACGTATAATGTACACTAAGTGCGTAGTTTTAATTGGTATCCTTGAGTCATTAAAACACGCATTTTTTTTTCAAAAAATACTCTTAAGCACCAATTAATATCTACGTAGGCAAAAGAAACAATAGTAGGTAATGCAATGGAATTATTAAAATAAATCAAAATAAATAAGCCCTAACATAAAGGTTTATTTGTAAACCATGAACACAAAATGTAGAAAGGGGGAGACACTTGAAAATAAATGTAGGTACAAAGTATCTAATGGCTAACTTTGGGATATCTAAGGTTTAATGATGACCGCATCGAATCCTAGCCCTCCGCCCTTCCCTTTAGGGTAGGCAGCGCGTGTGTGACACCCTTAGTGTTGCACACGTTCATAGGCCACGGTAACCGCTTCCCATCAGGTCGGCCGTGTGCTTGTTTGCCACCTAGGTAGTATAAAAAAGAATCATGGAAAGGAGGAAGGGAGGGAATTACCTTAGCGGGGTCTCTAGGGTGACAGGCAGCCGTTCTGTCACTCCTACACCTGCGCTCGAGGAAACCACCCGTCCCAAGCTTGGGAATGCCACAGGCGACATACAGCGTCTCCCATGCAAATGGGAGGCGCTACTATCTCCGTTGTTATAAGTATCCCTTCGAGATTAAGACCTTGAATACAATCGAGATACAAAGCTAAGATAAGGACTTAGATACACGATTCTCTACAATTAAGTAACCAAGTTTAGGTATACACCTCAGTGTAAACCAGCCCTAAGATCCGGTAGACAAAGACATATAACCGGAATTGGTTATAAATAAGGCCTATTATAACCGTTTGACGGGTGCATCTATCATCTAAACTCGATACTACACTAAGTTGATTTATGTCTGAAACTAAATAGCACGTAGAATATACGAGATACCATAATATTTCTGTGTTCTTTAGTGTTGACTTTGTGAGTTAGATATTATAGATGGTGCTTATCTGCCACTTAGGTAGTATAAAAAATTACTACTCAGCTTTATGGAGCAAACGTACATACAGCGACAGCGGGTCAGGTGCGTGTCAGTTTGCCGTTCATCACCGTTTCCTATCACATCTGGAACTCTCCGTACCTATGTGATGGAAAACCGTGATGAATTACAAATGTGTACAGCCTTACCCGTATAAAAAAAATTATACTTATTGTATTTGAGTGCTAACAGAGTAACACTAATATAGTAAAGTAGTAAAATATTCTGTAAATATTTCAAGCAGGTCGCTTGGTCGAGCAAAAAATCACCCTTCGGGGTAGGTAACGTGAGTGTAACACACGTTCATAAGCCATCTGGTGACCGCTTCCCATCAGGTGGGCCGTGTGCTTGTCTGCCACCTAAGTAGTATAAGAAAACCTCCAAGTTAGTCTAAATAAGTATACCAAATAAACAAGTCCCAAATAAACAAACAATTACAAAAATGGAAAACATTTTTCAATTCGCAAGCAATTTACTTCTATTTAATATAACGATCGCAAAATATACGGACTTGGCAATTTGCCCGGGGCCCGGCCCGTACGCCCGGGTAATCCAATGCACTTCGGTGCTTATTACCCGGGCCACTGCGTCCGGGTATCCGGCTAGATACGTCCACATGGACAAATCTTTAGCCAACGGCAGCACATTTGAAATTATCAAACCGGAATCGGTTGGAATTATTTTACGATATATTTATATTTTACGATGTACACAGTTTTCTATCTGTCTATCTATATCTACTTATACTAATATTATAAAGAGGAAAGATTTGTACCTATTTTTGTATGTTTGTAATGAATAGGCTCCGAAACTACTGGACCGATTTCAATAATTCTTTCACTTATAGAAAGCTACACTATCTGGGAGTAATATAGGCTATATATCATCACGCTACTACCAAAGGGAGCGGAGCAGTGAGCATTAATGTCAATAAATCGGCCAGATTTCCATACATCTTTACTAATAGCACGAAAAAATGTTGGAACAAAATCCGAATTCCACGCGGGCGGAGCCGCGGGCAACAGCTAGTTATTATAAAATTGTATTGAAGCTGTGTGTGTACGGTGTGTACATTAGAAATATTTAAAAAAGATACTAGGGTTATGTTATATTAACGATGAGGTCGTCAAGTTGAGGGCCACCATTGTGGCACTGTCGGTGTATGTAATGGGACCCCCTTCCTGAGACTTGGCCTTTAGCTTACCATCAGGCGAGGAGAATTCAGTTACTAATGGTTACATGGATTTTATGTTATTTTAATTTTTATTCAGATTGTAATAATTTAATTGTGTAATTAAAATCAAATCATTAAGTTGCATGATACTTTTGCGTTTTCAAATTGTAAGTATGACATTTTTATTTGTTAATAATTTTTGTAATTTATTTAAATGTATAAAATTTCAAAAACAATGTGAATTGTTTATTGAATAAATAAAATAAAAAATCAAATCAAATCAAATGACGTGATATAAAAAAAAATTGAACACATTTTTTTTAAATTCTTGTCTGTTTTTTCTGATGTGGTTTTTTTTTTGTTTGTAAGGTCTTGGTCAGACTTAGAATCTTACGCATGTTTGATCACAATCGGTTGAGTAGAAGTATCAGTAATTGGAAAAAGTCGAGATTCAGTACGGAATTGGAGAGTGGCTATCGCATTTCTTTAATAGGGCTACCTACCTTTGGTCTTTCTAGGAACATAAACTGAATTACCTGACCCCAATTAAGACTTTGGTTTGAATAAGGTAGTAAACTTAGGTATAAACCTCTTTCAGATTTATGAAAGCTTTGCTTAACTAAACTGCTAATTGAAAAATAATTATTACTATTTCTATAATAAAGTAAGTCGACGGTTTATAAGTATAGTAATATATATAAGATACTAGCTGTTGCCCGCGGCTCCGCCCGCGTGGAATTCGGATTTTGTTCCAACATTTTTTCGTGCTATTAGTAAAGATGTATGGAAATCTGCCCGATTTATTGACATTAATGCTCACTGCTCCGCTCCCTTTGGTAGTAGCGTGATGATATATAGCCTATATTACTCCCAGATAGTGTAGCTTTCTATAAGTGAAAGAATTATTGAAATCGGTCCAGTAGTTTCGGAGCCTATTCATTACAAACATACAAACATACAAAAATAGGTACAAATCTTTCCTCTTTATAATATTAAGTATAGAAGTAAACGCTTTCACTAAGATCACTGTTCTTTTATGACAACTTTCGCTTGCGTACTAACCATAAATCTTAGCGTATTTTATTACAATACCCAATCATTGTAAAGAAGTAATAAGAATGCTTATAGATCGTAAGACGACGAACATTATAATTGCCAGGTGATTAGTACCAGCCCCCCTCCCCCCCCTATTCCGGGGGCATGACGAGAACCCCGTGGTTCCCAAACCCGAGGGGGCCATCTCGAATCCGGGGATGGCCCGGGTCAAGACGGGGTGCGAGGGAAATGCTCTTTCGGCCACCTTACACCCTGGCGTCAGAAGACCCTAGACGGCGTGCGGTATTAGTCGGTAAGAGTCCAACATAACCTGCCCCGCTGGCCGCGGGGTGGATATCCATGAGGATTTCCACACGGAAAAAAAGGTGATTAGTACCAGATGGAGACACCGTGGTTCCCACCGTAGACCCTTGGTCTCCTAGAAGCCGTAGATGGCCCAGGGTCAACCAGGGTGCGAGGGGACACGTTATAGGCCACCTTACACTCCAGCGTATGCAGAGGTTGGACATAACGGCATCTCCCGTCCAACCTGAGCAGTCCGACTGGGGTAATACCTCCGCCCTACAGAAGACTGCGTCTATAATAACCATCGTGTTGTGTTCCCGTGTAGCCAAACACATCCCTCTTCCCCCCACCCCACCCTTCCTAGCTACGAAGGTAGCTAGGAAGGGGTGGGGTGGGGGGTCGGCAGCGCGATTGTGACGCCCCTGGGCACACGTCCATAGGCCAAGGTGACCGCTTTCCATCAGTCTACTACCATGGGTCTAGAGAGCGCTGTGTAGAACATTTTTTTATTTCGTGCTGTTACTAAATAAATGTGGGTGCTAGCACCTCTGCCTACCACTTCGGGGATATACTAGGCGTGAGTTTATGTTATGTTACTATTACTAGACTATACGCAAACACAGAAGCGCTTCTGTGGAAATCGGATCAATATGTTTTTAATTTTTAACTTCGTAGTAGGTACCTATGCACAGCAGTTGCAGTTGGAAAACAGAAGCAAAACTGTAGTTTCAATAACAACTTTAAATATTTGCATACGTTTAACTGTTAACAATGCAAGCTTGATTCATTATGCGACCTCTGTGCCGTAGCGGTAGTGCATTGGATAGCTACGACAGTGGGCGCGGGTTCAATTCCCGTTCAGTGTATATCTATATTTTTATATTGACTTCACCTCGCCTCATGGTGAGCTAAAAGTAAAGTCTCAGGACGGGGTGTCACCACTACATGCACCGATGCATTTGCATTCGTCTGGGTTCTACATCACCTTTAGCTTACCATCAGGCGAGATGAAGTTATGTTGACGTGTCTAATAATTTAAAAAATGTACATAGAAGTATATAAGTATGTTTATTCGCATTCTAGAACCCATAACACAAGCTTTAGAGAGCGCTGTGTAGAATGCCGTAGAATATTTATTTATGCAACCTCAATAACTCCGCCTGCAATATTTATCATTCAATCTCAAATTATAACAGAATTAAACGGAAGACTGTGAAACTGATTGGATGCTGGCGAGTCGATCAGCAAAGTACTTTGAATATTGACAGATTTAAGCGAATCGCCACTGGTTTAAGAGAACTGGGTGGGGTATCAGTGGAAGCGGGAACGTGGATAGATAAAACGGAAGCGATTTTTTTTCAATGACAGCACACGTTGTTGAACAAAGCATTCCGAAATAAACTTAATTGCTTGTATCAAGATGTGTGGTTTAATGTTAAAATGAGCTACTACGGGATAAATTAGCAATTTTTTAATCGCAAGCCCGATGCCTTAACCATTTATAAATGCACATTAGGAGGTGTTAAAATGAAAGTAAAGGGCGCTTTTGCAATTAGCGTATTCAGTTGATTCCCTTGGAGTTCATTGCTTTGAAATATTAACTTATTTATTTTTATGTTCCTGTGTTAACTTGAACAACACAAATCTTATTTCTAAAGGTCTATAAAGTAGCCAAATTTCAAGCTTCACCCTAAATATAAAAACTGTATAGTAATAATCTAATAATATTTTTGTACATAAGATTTTATTTTCTCTAATACGCAATAATGTAAAACTATACCTATCGTGTTCGTCAAGTCTTTAACTTAGCTCAATCTCTTTGGAAGTTGCCTACTCGCTAAATATCAAAGTTGGAAACCTCAAAACCGCTTTCACTGAAGCCCCACAAAATCGGAAGTTGGTACATTTGCAAGTTTCGGCAGTAATGACCCTGCAGTGGAGACTTTTGTATTCAATTCGTGGATACTTCGACAAATTGCACAGCTTTAGGATTCCAACGGGATTTGCACAAAAGTCGCTGTGGGTAAATTAGAGAAAATTACTTGATGCTGCTAAAGTGAATGTTTTAGGCAGACCGAGGTCTTACCACAAACTCTTATAGCCTTTCATAGTGTGAATCGGAATCGGTCAAACGTAGCCCGTTTTTATTTTAAGTGTTCTGTGTCTTGTAAGTCCACTAACAAATTTAATGAAATAAATAAACGTCATACGCGTACCAAAAGAGTAAGAGAATGCTAGACCACATAACACTATTATAGTATCCGTCGACGTCGATGGTGCGATTGACACTACGAAAGTTAAGTAATATTGAAATACTCGTAATACTAGAGTTTGTGGTAAGGCCCCTGACCAGTTGTATTACCAGCTTTAAAGTGAGGTTTGTTCATTCGAGTGGGGGTAGGGGGGAGGGGGAGGGGGGAATAATATGAATTTGATTCAGGGTGGGCACTATAATTTTAAAATCTGCTTCTGCCAATCATAATAAAATAATCTAATAATGAGAATTTATGTCACTGAAAATAACGTTGATCTTCAGGAAAAGCATCCGTATTATGGAAAAATAAAGGCAAAACTTTTACTACAAAAGTCAATAATTAAAGTTGTTTTCAGAGATTCTAACGTACTTAGAATATAGATAGAATAGTTGCTTATTTGATAGAACTAGACATAGGTTTCTGAAAGCTGATTCTTCAAAAAGAAAAGATAATGTGAGTTTCATCTGTGAGCTTAACTTTAGCAAAGAAAGCCTTCGAGACTATAATACAAATAGCGAAACTTATCCCTTACAACTTCTATGCCTGTAGCACACCTCCGCTGCGAAACCAAAACAGCGAATCGATTTCTTCAGTCTTCACTCTTTTTTTATGTCGGTCGCGTCAATATTGACTTCTCCTCGCCTGATGGTAAGTTAAAGGTAAAGTCTCAAGAAGGGGGTCCTCATTGAACTGATAGCCTCATCAAAAAAGGATTGTCGTCGCAGCACCGCGTGACACCCACCGGTCCCATTAGTGCTGCGACCACAATCCCCCCCTACCTGGCTATGCACTTGCTGACCCCTGAACGCAATGCAACCAAGATTGGATTAATATGAAGGGTTTCGCAATCGTGCACGGTGGTACCCAGCCGAATTTAGAGACAAATTTGTGCCATCAAATTTCTACCACCAGTTTAGATTAGATAGTAGTATATATTAGTTTAGTTTAGATTTACTCTCTTATCCACTGTACCCCTCTGGTAGGGCAATGGACAACGCTGTAGCTGTGGCCAAGTATTGGGCCGACAGTTAAACTAAAGCATCGCATCGCATCGCGGTATCGCTGTTTTGGTTTCGCATGGAGGTGTGCTACCGGCATTAGTTGCAACTTCGAACGACTAACTGTAGCCTCCAGCGAATTTCATATTCGATCGGCGGATAGTTGGACAAATTACAATGACTACTGAGTAGAATGGAACAATTTTATTCCTTTGAGAAGAATGAATAATAGGGTTTTTTAATCGAATAGTTTTGTACAGAATATTGTTGAGGAAACTGGAACCAGTCTAACTTGGAACTTCGATATCGCCATTGGTCATAATGACCATTGGTTGTGGAGGTCAGATGGCAGTCGCTCCACGGAAAATATCGAAGTTCAGCCGCATCACAGTTAGACTGGAAAGGCGACCCCAACTGATTTGGGAAAAAGGTTCAGAGTATGATGATTGTTGAGGAAACTGGCGTTACGCAAATAGAAAAATGGAGTGTTTGTTTATTTAGTTAGGGGATTGTTAAGCCGGGTATACACTAAACGTAAGGAATTTTATACTTACTATTTCCGCATACATTTTTAAAAGATTATTAGGATCGTTCCATCTATTGGGTTGTGAAGGTCAGATGGCAGTCGCTTCACGGAAAATATCGAGGTCCAGCCAAATCCGCAGTTAGACTGGTAAAGCGGACCCCAGACTCCGAGATGAAAGCTTTGGATGCGACTGGGATTAACGCTAGGTTGAAGATTAGGATTAGGATCGTTAATAATCTATACTAATATTATAAAGAGGTAAAGTTTGTGAGTTTATGAGTTTGTGAGGTTGTAGGGGTAATCTTTGGATCTAATGAACCGTTTGTGAAAATTCTTTTACCAATAGAAAGCCACGTTATTTGTGAGTGTCATAGGCTATTTTTTACTAAAAAAAATGAAAAAGATCTTGATTGAGCCTTCTATATTATATACACTGGCGTCACGCGAGCCTGATAAAACAAAATTGAAAAATAAAAACAAATGTGTGTACCTATGTATGTAAGTCAAGGTAATGAAGGGTTAAAATAAATTTCCAACAAATTCCAATTTAAATTTGATTCACAGGCTCACGTCAGGCTCACTGACCGAAATTGCTATAGCTTTTTGGGATTATTTATTAATTTAACATTTAACCCTTCGGCTGCCGCCTACTCTGTATATTTAGGACTACAAGCCAACAACCGGATATTTAACAACCCTTATCAATCGATATTCGGGACTTAGCTTGTCAAAGTTAGGCAGCATTGTAGACCGACGAGGTTTACTTAAGTATTCAAGGGTTATTGTTGTTACGAATTTCTTAAAGTTAAAAAATATAAATGTGAGATTTCGTGGAGAAGTTCGGACACTTGTTTTTTTAAGATCTAAAACGGTTGAACATTATTTTATACCACTTAGGTGGTAGACAAGCACACGGTCCACTGGATGGGAAGCAGTCACCGTGACTAATGGACGTACGCTACCGACCCTAATTTCCTGGTTAAAGCTGTCCAGGTTAAACACACACATCCATAGGCCACGGTGACCGCTTCCCATCATGTGAGCTGTGTGCTTATCTGCCACCTAAGTGATATAAAACGTCTAGAGTGCACAGAACAGGTTACTTCTAAGCAAGCGTGCTCCACCCGACCACATCATCATTTACCAACAGGTGAGATTGTGGTCAAATGCATGTTTTTCCTTCACCGTCAGCAAATGGTAAATCATTTGATTAGCACATGTATATAAATTCCACAAAGTGAAATTCACATTCATACTGTCCGGCCGGGTTCGAACTCGATACCTCTAAGTAGAGGCCGCGTCCTTATCCATTCAGCTACCATCGCTATACCTATAACATGCAAAATCAGTACCTACATTACGCAACCCTTGTGACACTATCCTGATAGTTTTATAAACTGAAAATCCTGATACTCAGCGATAGTCCCACGCCCACTATCCCAGCGCTGTACACGTAAACACATTACGAGCGGGCACTGATACTATTACCATGGAAATGACGGCCGGCCATTACTGCCCGTCCTACTGTCACACCGAAGTGCTATGGGAGGCATAAACGCTACAAGAAATTATTCTAGACACGGCTGGCAAAAAGACTTAAGTAAATTTTTGGTCATCTCAAAATATAATATTTTAGTGTACACCAACCTTAGTTATTAAGACAATGAAACATGGATCACAGTCATTTCAGTTAAATGCACAATTGGTGGCATTAGCGCTAAATATCATTTCGGACGTCATACGAGTGGCATAGACAGACGTAAGTGAAGTGTTTGAATCCTGCACCACTTTTCACGACATTCCACACAACGCTCTCTAGACCCTAAGTAAGCTTAGCTTACTTAGGGTCTAGTCTACTAGCTTGTGGTATGGGTTTACACTTAGATACAGATACAGGCACGTAACTTGGCCAGGTTTGGGGTAAGTTCGCGCATCGTGCACTTTGAGCCAATCAAATGATTCAAAGTACGAACGAACGGAACGTTGATTCGCTACAAGACGTCTCTCGGAGACATTTGATGGGTCCGTCAAATGACGTCAAGTGACGGACCAATCATATGTCGCGCGACCCGCTCATACCTCAAAGGGGACCTAAAAATCGACCTTTGCGCATATGACGCGTCGGGCCACTATACGTGCCGGTATCTGTACATCTTAATTATTTTTTTGTAAATACACACATACTATTTTTAAGTAGCACCCATACTAATGCAAATACACATATTCATGCATACAAATATTTAGCTTGAGCGGGAATTGAAAACGCGCCCCCTTGTCGTAGCAGTCGAATGCACTACCGAGCTTATCAAACAAACTTGGTGATGGGGTATTAAGTAAGTAAGCAAAGATAGAGGCAAAAAGTTATTGTTAAGATTTGATTAATTTCAATTGAATTTATTCCTATAGAGACAGCGCAACGGTGTAAGTGGCAGCCTCTTTCTCTTATTCTGGGAGGCTTTATCTACTAACCCATAAACAGATGCACATCTAATACCCCTAAACGAGCAATTCTTGTATTATACATACCGAAATTGCTTAACCGTTTTGGGTAATTTGTGTATTTACCCGACTGGCGCTTGAAAAAGAAGATCCCTTATTGACCTGAAATTGTGTATGTATCTCCATCCCTCTCTATGTTTTCTTACATACATACAAACATACAAATCACGCCTTTTTCCCATAGGGGTAGGCAGAGACAATATCTTTTCACTTGCTACGATCTTGGCATATTCCTTTCGCTTCTTCAACTTTCATAATTGTTTTCATACATGCACGCCGGTTGCGGTTACTTTGACCTGGCCTTTCTCCAGAACGTCCTCGATCTTCTTATGCATCTTTTTTATAACGGTCACGTCTGTATGATTTCACCTCGCCTGATGGTAAGCTAAAGGTAAAGTCTCAGGAAGGGGGTCACCATTGCATACACCGACAGTGCCATAATGGTAGCCCTCAACTTGACGGCCCCATCAAATGCTTTGTCACGCCCCGCTTAAAGGACCCGGGACTGTAGGAGGAAGGAAACATACGCTGGTAAAGAATTCCAAGTCTTTATGGTGCGGTAAAGAAAAGAAGCACCGAACCGCTTGGTTCTTGATGGAATTGTTTGCACGGTATTAGGTACAAAACGGTAAAAAACCATTTAATTCCTTATCCGAATATCAAATCCCAACGACTTTTTGATTCCGCAGTCAATTATTAATTACACCTGCCTCAATATTTGTTCAGCCCAATCAGGGGTTTATTTATTGGCGCAGCAATACTCGGATAAATAAACACACGCAATAACATTACAAATCCACGGTAAGCGGTGAATACCTACAACATGACACTAGACAGGTATATTGCAGTAATGCAAGTACAGACCAACTATTAGATAAAAAAAATTATACTACCTAGGTGGCAGACAAGCACACCAAGCCCACCTGATGGGAAGCGGTCACCGTGGCCTATGGACGTGTGCAATACTAAGGGTGTCACACACGCGCTGCCTACCCTGAAGGGAAGGGAGATGGGCTAGGAAGGGTTGGGGGAGGAGGGGTGTAGTGAGCTCTGGCTACCCTACTTACCGTCGTCGGGAACACAACACGATGGTTATTATGGCCGCGGTGTTCTGTAGGGCGGAGGTACTACCCCAGTTGGACAGCTCTTTCAGACGGGTGATACCATCGTGTCCTACCTCCTAAAATAATCTGTGATACGGGTGAATCATGAAATTTAGCATATTCGGTTGATTCCCCTGGCGCCCCCTATTTTGAAGTTTTCTAATAAATAAGAGAAATACAATTTTTTATACCATTTAAGTGGCAGATAGTGGCCCATCTGATAGGAAGCTGTTACCGTGGCCTATGGACGTGTGCAATACTAAGGGTGTCACACACGCGCTGCCTACCCTTTTTTTTCCGTGCGGAAATCCTCATGGATACTCACCCCGCGGCCAGCGGAGCAGGTTATGTCGGACTCTTACTTACCGAGTAAAACGCACGCCGTCTAGGGTCTTCCGACGCCAGGATGTAAGGTGGCCTAAAGAGCATTTCCCTCGCACCACGGCTTACCCTCGCACCTCGGCTTAGCGTAGCCGACCGTGGAGGGGAGTTTGGTGGGGATTAGGGGGAGGGAGGAATGGGTACAGGGTTCGGTGGAGGTTGAGAGAGTTTCTGTGTTTCTGGTCTTCCCGCTGACAGCATCCCTCCAGTAGCTACCCTACTTACCGTTGAGAACACAACACAATGGTTATTATGATCCTGATAAGTGAAAAATTCAATTACTATGTACTTCGCGTGGGTTTGGCATTTAACTTGGGGTCCATTAAGGGTTATTTGATTTTTTACCCTTCAGACTAAGGACGAAGGAAGTCACTTAATTAAATAATAATAAAGTTCATATACAAGAGCGTCTCTACGGAAATTGCCAATGTTTAACTTTCATTTTCTTTCCACCCTGTTGAATGAATAAAATAAATATTGAATTATCTTTGTCTCTACGGTCAATTGAACAACATTTGCTACTTACTAGCTTATGCTCGCGGCTCCTCCCGCGTCGAGTTTCACGTTCTCCAGTTCTACTCAACCAATTGTGATTAAGCATGCGTAGTTAACATGATTTTCAAGATAAGTATTTTTTTTTATATTACGTAGGTAGCACACAAGCACACGACCCACCTGATGGGAAGCAGTCACCGTCGCTTCGGACGTGTGCAACACTAAGGGTGTCACACACGCGCTGCCTACCCTGAAGGGAAGCGAGGAGGGCTAGGAAGGGGAGATGGGAGGACGGGTACAGTAAGCTCTGGCTACCTACAATGAAATCCGAGATATTAAAAATTAAACGTTTTTATTTTCTCCCGAAAAGTTGTCATTTTTCGATTGCATGATTATTAGATGGAGCCATCGATATATAATATACTAGCGACCCGGGACCCGGCTTCGCCCGGGTGTAAATTCCAGTTTTTCCAAGGATCCCTAATTTTTTTCAAAATGAAATGTAGCCTATGTCAAATTGGAAGAATGTAGCATTCTATTGGTGAAAAATTTTTTTAAATCGGCCCAGTACTTTTTGAGCCTATTCATTACAAACATACAAA
This sequence comes from Lithosia quadra, assembly GCA_963576445.1. Taxonomy (NCBI): domain Eukaryota; kingdom Metazoa; phylum Arthropoda; class Insecta; order Lepidoptera; family Erebidae; genus Lithosia; species Lithosia quadra. The sequence goes on from OY754896.1 coordinate 9,764,300, forward strand.
CATACAAAAATAGGTACAAATCTTTCCTCTTTATAATATTAGTATAGATTTGACCTACTGCAATTTCACTGTCACATGTGCCATCTTCGATAGATATAGGCGCTAAACATGATTGATGTTCGTTATAACTCCATGCTTACATATCCGCACAGGGGTGAGGACTGAGCGGAATCACAATGCCTCTTTGTTTTCCCAAAATATGGTATTGTTTTTGTTTGCCCAAGTTTTGTTTTCAATATAACTACTGTTAGTTATCTGTTGTGCTATAGGGAGTGGGCTTTTGCCGTCAATTGGAAACTTTCGTATTGATAGATTGGAAATTGATAGGGAAGAAACTAATAATAAATATTCTAAGACATTCTACGCAGCGCTCTCTAGATCCAAAATAAGCATAGTTTAACAAACATAGCAGACAAGCACACAACCCACCTGATGGTAAGCGGTCACCGTGGCCTATGGACGTGTGCAAAACTAAGGGTGTCACACACGCGCTACCTACCCTGAAGGGAAGGGGGAGGGATAGGAATATAAATACCCTACTTACCGGCGGGAACACAACACAATGGTTATTATGGACGCCGTGTTCTGTAGGGCGGAGGTACTACCCCAGTCGGACTGCTCATTTCGGATGAGAGATACCGTCGTGTCCTACCTCCTTAGTACTAGCTTGTGCAATGGCTTCTAGAATTGTGGCAAAATGCGTCGCATATAAACAAGTATAGTGTACAGCATCTAACTTGGCAAGGTTTGGAGTAGTGGGACCCACACTACTCCAAAATCTTGCCAAGTTAGATGCCGTGAACTATAACTAACAACCTCATAAAAATAAATACCCTCAGTGCGTTTGTTTGTCATGGTACATGATAGCGGATATAAAATAAGGTTAATCCTATATTTTATCTATAAAGACACTTGTAGGGCTTTACCGTTTGTTTATTTAGGTCCATAAGCCTCCCGTCTGGGGTACAATGATTGCAAATCCTTTTTAGTTCGGTGCTGGGAGAGTGAAATAAATACTCATGAAGGAAATATTAAAACACTTGCTATTGCCCGCGGCTCCGCCCGCAGTGCATATATGAACTATTAACCTCTCACAGGTCGAAATTTTAAAAATGCTTTTGGTGATATTTTCGAATATTCATACAAACTTGCATTCTTATTTGAACCCCCTCTTCCCTTTTTTCGCTTTTGCAACAAAAAATATGTCCTTTCCCAGGTCATCCAGACTTAGTTACCGTCTCCATCTTCTTTTGGTTAATTTAATTATACTTACTTACAATTAATCAAGTGTTACGTACCTACACTCTACAGCACGAAAACCTGCCAAGTTCAAGTTTGGAAGAAATTTAGATGATTATGATCGATTTTAATTGCATCTAAACTTGGCATTGGCATTTCAACCCTTTTTAGGCAAACAATTTGCCGTTAGGGACTTGTCCCCCTTTTTACCCGACTGCCGAAGAAAGGAGGGTAATGTTTTTAACAGGAATGTTTTTGGTGGGATTGTTTCTAACAGAAAACAGTGATTTTTTTGTTGGAAAGGTCTTAGTCAGATTTAAAATCTTACGCATATTTGATCAGAATCAACCGATTGATGTATCAAATATACGTTTTTTGACTACCTATATCTTCAGTTCTACCTAGCCGGCAAACCGACGTCCACGCGGGCGGAGCCGCGGGCATAGACTAGTAAAATAGCCAGTGTTTATAGTTCACACCGTTAGGGAAATACATTCAAGTTAACTACGTTTCATAACCTGGAGGAAGTTGGGGCAAAAACAGAACAATGCTAGTTGGTATTATGAACTGCGCCTGCGCCGGTTGTGTGGGAATCTAAATCAATTGTATCTACAGGGTCTATCGAAAGTACTACTATGATATAAGAACTTAGGATATTTTTTTAAACGTTTATATAACCATCATCATTACATCGTTGCATTTAAAGCTTGCACATTCAATGAACTGGTGGGCCGTGTGCTTGTCTGCCACTTAAGTTGTATAAAAAAATCTTGGCTTTTACGAGAGCAAATTTTATGCCTCGTCATAACCGACCGGCCTCGAAACGAAGGCAGTATCAGAGCTGGCGTGCTTGTTAAGGCTTTTGGCTTGGGCCCTAAAGATCTTGAAACGTCCGCACTAGCCGAATTGACCGAGAATCAAACCGGTAATCTCATGTACCGCAGCCACGCTTAATACCGCTGGACCATCAAACACTGAAACACTTTGTCATCTTTCAAACTAATCCAAACCAAAAATTAAAAAAAAAAACTAGGACATCAGCAAGGCATCCATTAAATTCGCACCAAAAATTTGTACCCCCAATAATCTATATCACAATGCCATTCAAAAACCAACCTTACTTTTCGACAATAAAGTTTCTTTTCAATAACAGAAGTTTCTAGTAAAACCAATTTATCATTTGAAGCACATAATTCTACGGCTTCAGTGTGATATCTAACGGCAGATAAGGACAGGGGAGGGACGGGGGAGGGACGTGAGGGCCAGGGGAGGGACAGGGAGGGCTTAATTTTATAACGCACCTTAAAAGCTTTATGGCTAGCGTCGTAATTTTAGATTTTCTTAGTACGTAATATTTGTCAAAGTATAGAAGTTTATGGGGCGTGACAAATTGCCTAGCTAATACCTACCTACTAAGGTAGGAAACAAGCATATGCCTTGAATTCGACCTTTATGGCGTAGCGACATATAATATACCTAACAATAGTTTTGAAGGAGGTAGGATTGTCAGTCTTAAGTGCGGATTTGACTGGACCTCGAGATTGCTACATTTACATTTATTATTAAGGTACCTGAGGTAAATAAGGCCCAGGGGGTAATAAGGCCCACATTTCAAATTTCGCGGAAAAAACATTTTTATGGCACTTCACTGTTTACGCACACGTGCACAATGTCGGTATGAATGTTTCCATATTGGTCCACAGTCGCTAGCGCCGCTATCGTGCCAGTGACGTGCGATGCGTTGATGAAGTGACTGGCTACTGTGCAATTTTATAATTTTACATACCGAAAAACTGTAATTTTTTTACGTTTAATTCAATAACTGACTAATAACGCTGTATTTATTATCGTAAGTATGTCTTGTACAATACAATGGGTATGGTTTTTCCTAGCCAGAGATAGATTTTTTAGGTTTATTAGGTTATTTTATAAAAACGTGGCATGAGATTAATAAGGCCCATTATAACGGTACTTGGGCCTTATTATCCTCTTAATATTTTTGTTCTAAGTCAATGTACTATGTGAATTTTACTGACAATATATGTGTATCATTGTTACAGATTTTGATTAAAATGCCTCCAAAGAGAGCTCCTTGTTCTTTGAAACTAAATTTTCTACGATTAATATTAAGAGGGCAATGAGGCCCACGTTTAATAAATAAAGGAAAATGATTAAATGAGTTAATAAGTTAAAATAAAAGTGTACACTTTTATTTTAACGCATTTCTAGGTAAATTTAGGACGATTTACTGTAAAAATGAAGCAAATTTTTACATGGGCTTTAATATACTACCGTAGTATAATAAGGACCCTGAGAAGGGTTTTAAAAAACTGCATTTTCTTATCTAAAAATATGATTTTCTTAATTGTTTTACACCATTTATTATAGAAAAATGTACAAGCTATGTAAACAATATGTTTTTGACATCCTATACGCATTATACTCAGATTTAAAGCATAATTTTTTTAAGTGGGCCTTAATTGCCACCGGTACCTTATATTGATATATGTACCAAATCGGTCATTTGAACTAAAATGCCTGATATTGAGATCGGAGCACCGCACCTCTAGATCAAATATCCGGGCAGTCTAAAAACCCAATTTTTCAGAAATGACAGAAAGCAAATTTTTTCGTATTTACTAGAGATATCAAACGGCTTACATTCACAAAAAAATTCACAGTAAATAAATTAAAAAAAGAAAAAGAAAAGCCGGTACACAACTAAAAATGACGGAGTAATATTCGCGATGTTCAGCGAAAAGGCATTCATTAAAAGTAGTATTTCGCTCCATATTTCGATAAACATCGAAGTTATTTTTACATGAGTTTTAGCCTCATGTAGGTATTCATATCGAGATTTCAAAAACGCTATTAACTCAATTTAAGCACTTTTTGAGTTAGAGCGGTTTGTTAATTTGTGAATATTCACTAACTCCCGCTGACAGTTCCTACTTAAACTTGTAGGCATGCCCGCTCAAAATTATCTCGATCCGACACTCCAAATGTGACTTGAAAGTCTAGTTTAAACTCGATTCATAATATAACTAACTTAAGTAATTAAAGTTTGTGTAGACGCCACTTGTTCGGGAAGTCCGCTTTGTAACCACTATTCCCTGAGCACTGTAGGCAGTAAACTAAATACTGACGTATCTACACTTGCATAGTGTTGACTATTGTAGGACAAATTAAATTGCCTTGTGACAAAAATTCAACAAAACTAAAACACAAATCGCAGGTTTATAAGTGCCCGGTTAATGACAATAGGCTCGCCACCTATTACATTGGACCTAAACATAAACTGGCGAAATGTGGGTGAGTTTATGTTATGTGACAAAAATTTTACTGAGCAAAAATTTGATGGGACTAAAATGCATCATGGTATGGCTGCATGGTACTGAAACAAAGTTGACGGAATGTGGGGATTAATACAATTCTGTATACCCCTACAGAGACTCTACGTCACTGCAAGGTGGAGGGCTCTGCTTGCGTGAAATTCTCTTCCCGGTACCGTGACCCACGGGAACTTGTTCCCGGGACAAAAAGTAGCCTATTGGTTGTTCCAGACTATAATCTATCTTTTTACAAATTTTTAGCCAGATCAATTCAGCTGTTTTTGCGTGAAAGTGTACCAAACATACTCGAATATCCAGACATCCAGACATACAATACATTCTTACAAACTTTCGCGTTTATAATATTAGTAGGATTTGTAGGATTTATGTGTATTACATGTATGTACCTAGGTGTAACTTATATATCCGTCAATATGTGCCTCATAACTATTAAACTACTAAACTACTAAACCGTTTTGTATATTCCAAGTCAATAGATTCGTCTTGATACACTCGTGTGGGTAGTTCTACAAAAATTATACACAATCAAAATGGCGGCTTTTTGGCGTAAAATGCTCAAAATCTTCAAAAATGGTCGTTTTGATTGGAATTTCAATACTTCTAGTTTTATAATTATTACTTGTTGAACATCTATACTTAATTATATCTATATCTATCACTATATAATTTGTACGCCACAAATGGCAGAATATGCTGAGCCACATCGCATGTAAATCATGTTATTATTATATCTGTGTAACAACCATATTCACAAATAAATATTATTATTATTATTATTATTTCCTTTATTTAATTCTTAAACATATTATTACATTTTTAAATATATTATATGACATAAAAAAAAGAAAAAAACAATACATTTAAAAATATAAAAATAGTGCTCCACCGGCGTCAGGTACAGGGACCAAGCCACCGGTGGTTAGGGCTCCAGGGAGAGGAACTTTCTCACAATGCGTGCCGTGCCTAGCAAAACCGCCTTTTGCATCACGCCCTTGAGCCAGCTGCCTAGTGAGAGCCTCTTAAGGTGTTGATCGAGGCTCTTGGCGATGAGTCCGTGCACTGAAACGACTATCGGTACAATAATAGCTGAGTCAACATCCCACATGTCGACAATCTCATGGGCCAGGTCCAAATACTTTATTTGTTTTTCTTTTTCTGCCTTCACGAGATTTTCGTCATGGGGGATAGTGATATCAACTATTATTGCACGGCGTTCTAATCGATCCACTATCACTATATCGGGCTTATTGGCAACAATAGTCCTGTCAGTGATAATGGATCGATCCCAGTACAACGTGATATGCCCATTTTCGAGAACTGGGTCGGGCACATACCTGTAGTACGGTATCTCTGATTCCACAAGTTTGTACTTTAGAGCAAGTTGTTGATGGACGATCCTGGCTACTTGGTTATGTCGATGCAGATACTCGCCGTTGGCTAGACGAGAACAACCGGATATTATATGTCTAAGGGATTCCCCGGGACGGTGGCACGCCCGACAAATGTCAACCGTACCATCCCTTAGGATATACTTCCGGTAGTTATTCGTCATCACAACTTCGTCCATAATTGCAACAATAAACCCTTCGGTTTCCCCAAATAGGTCACCGAAGCGTAGCCAAGATAAAGATGATGGTATATCTATATCAGGCCCGTGAAGAGCCCGATAGAAACGTCCATGTAACTCTTTGCTCTTCCATACATCTCTGCGGTCATCAATACTTAATACCACAGGTTTGCGCCAGTTCTCTTTAGCCAGACCGAGAGGGGTGAGTCCGTTATCTACCTTGACTACATCTCGATGCATACCCGCTCCATTGTGAAGGAAATATTCCCTGAGGTTGCACACCTCACGGTTATGGAGGGACTTGGCGTTTAAAAAGCCTCGACCCCCGCATTTCCGTGGTATGTACAACCTCATCACAGATGAACGCGGGTGATGCATTCGATATGCAGTGAGTAGCGTACGGACTTTTCTATCCAGGGCGTCTAGTTCAGTCTGAGTCCATCTGAGTATGCCGAAGGAGTACATTAAAACTGGCATGACCCAACCGTTACAGGCACGAACTTTATTGCCACCCGATAAAAGACTTTTTAGAACTTTTTTCAGACGGCCAAAGAAACGGTCCCGCAACGATTGTTTCATGTCAGCCTCAGAAATGCCTAACGCCTGCGACATACCCAGATATTTATATGTGTCGACTGCAGAAAGAGATCTAAGTTTTGTGGTATCCAAGAGCTCTATCCCCTCAGATTCCACAATCCGACCTCTCTTTACATGCATGACCGCACACTTGTCAACACCAAACTCCATCTTGATAGAGCTACTAAAAGTTTCGGTTAGCCTCAATAACTCTATCAAATGTAGATTGGTGGGGGCAAATAGTTTGAGATCATCCATGTAAAGGAGGTGAGATATCACCTGACCATCTCTCCGCAATCGACATCCTAGCCCTGAACTCTCCAGTATAGTACTGAGAGGGTTCAGTGCCAGGCAAAACCATAATGGACTAAGACTATCGCCCTGAAATATACCCCGCTCAATCTTTATCAGACCACCGTTCTCGCAGGTCCGTCGACACCCTGGATAGCAAAGGACCGTACTCCATTGCCCCATACATGTCCTCATGAAGGCACATAGAGTTGTATCAATTTTGTACAACTCCAGTACCCTCAAAAGCCATGCATGTGGCACGGAGTCATAGGCCTTTTTATAATCTATCCAGCATGTCGCCAGATCCTTGTGATTCCGGCGGGCCTGTTGGCAAATGGCCATATCAATTATAAGGAGCTCTTTAGTACCACGAGCCCCACTTCTACATCCATTCTGAGAGATAGACATGATAGAATTGTCAATTAAGTGAAGTGAAATTTTTTCTCTCAGAATAGATGTAAGAAGCTTATAGACCGTAGGTAGACACGTAATAGGTCTATAATTTTTAGGGTCCGTGGTACTGCCGGACTTATATAGAAGGTGGGTTACGCCAGTAGTTATGAAGCCGGGAAGTGAACCTGATTCAAGGGATGATTGGAATTGTGATGCCAAACGGTCGTGTGAGCTCTTGAACCATTTTAACCAAAAATTCTGCAGTCCGTCTGGTCCCGCAGATTTCCAATTTGGTAGTAGACGGACTGCATTGGTTACATCATCTGTTGTGATGGTAACTGGTTCCATGGGTTTAATAGACTCACACGATCGTTCGACAACCCGCATCCAATCACCCTCTGTGTGACCGACAGGTGTCGACCAGATGCTACGCCAGAACGCACTAGTGGCATCATCATCCGGTCGACGTATGTCAGTCCCGATCGAGTCAGGTCGTTCCCAACCTCTGTAAACCCACCTTTCGTCCCTTTGGAACATGCGATTTTGAGAATAACGATCCACTCTCTTTTTATAGCGACGAATCCGGTTTGCCCACGCATATATTTTTTGTTTGAAAAAGTCGATGCGCTCTGTGACTCGCGATATAAATTCTCGAGGACTAATGTCAGTCCCCAAGAACGCTTGATTCACAGAGCGCATCACTCTCGGGCGTGTATTGCCCGATCTGAAACATATGAGTTTGCCAATGAGTGCCCTAGTCTCGGCAATACGCCTTTCAATTCTACACTGCCAAACAGGCGCCGCAGATTTTGGTCGAGTATCTATATCACTTTTGTGAAATTTGACATTGGCTATTCGACATGCCGCGACGGCTGCGCAGTACAGAATTGAATGCGTATCACCGAGATCTTCGCTCCTATCAAAGAATTCTGACAATAGCGAATCCAGGGCACACATTAGCGCTATGTTTTTTCTATGAGTGGGCAAACGTGGAAGTCGTGGACGTCTGTCAGAAGGGATGGATCGATACTCCCGTATAGCACATTCCAAAGCACTCCTTAATTCTTCGTTGCACATGGTACTTACGTCTATAGCTCCTGTATCTACTACTTCTTCGCTTAGATTTGAGGTAGATAATAAAGTTGGTTGTGACACAGATTCTGGGATTGGTTGTGTCATCACAAGTTGCAAAGAAGTAGTAGTACCTGTGCTATTCCACGCGTTAGAACGTAGCCTCTCAAGTACGGAGTCTTCCAGCAGATGGCATCGCTGGATGGCCCGTACCTGATCCGACAGTCGCTGTGCCGATACGTTGACAGCTGGCTCCAGCGCCTGAAACAAAGGCAGCATGCGTACACGATACGCAGTGAGGTTAGCTCCTCCCTCTGTAGCCGCAAAATATGCCCGCATGACATTTTCATTTATTGAAGGAGTCCATCTCATGCGGTGCACATTACCACCGGTAGCGGGGGCCCTATTCGACGCCGGTGGGCATCGGGGTCCCAAGCCAGTCGGTGGCCGGCCTCTCCCCGGCCGACGTACAGGTGTTGGCGACGTCGGCGGGGAGAAGAACTCGTCGCTGGAGCTGGAGCTCGACGCCTCTGCAATCCCCGGTGCCGGTGGTACCGCTGTGCGGGGAAGAGAGGCGGAGCTGGGCGACGAGTCCGGAGCTGTAGCTCGTGCTAATCGTGCCTTGGCGCGCGTCTGCATCTTTTTTCCGTCTTGTTTGCTTTTCTCACTTTTTCTATTTTCATGTTTTTGACATTTTACCTGTCACTTACGGTATTTTCTGTGTAAACTTCTACAGTTATAATAGACATTTTAAATTTTTTTATAATAAACGAGGATGCTTGATGCTTGTTTTGATGATGAAATAAATTTATGTTGTGCCGTATTATGTAGAGAAAAGAAATTTTTTTGAGGAGCGGAAAAATTATGTGTGTTGACGTTTAGTGTTGCCAGGTTTTTTTTATTATTATTATTATTATTAATATTATAAAGAGGAAAAGTTTGTGTGTTTGTATATTTGTTAAATTGTAAGGGGTAATCTCGGGATCTACTGAATCGATTTTAAAATTCTTTCACCAATAGAAAGCCACGTCATTCGTGAGTGTCATAGGCTATATATTTTATTGGAAAACTGGAATTTACACCCGGGCGAAGCCGGGTCCCCGGTCGCTAGTCGTTTTATAATTACCTACTCTAGTCAAATTACTACTATGAAAAGTAAATACTTCAGAATTTATTCGTAGGTATAATTACTACAAACTATACCAATTAAAATGTTAAATTGGAGTACTTTAGAACTACGAGTATAATAACGCAGGTAAGTTTAGTCTCTACATGAAATTATTTAAGTACCTACTAGATTCCGCCCGCGGCTTCGCCCGCATGGAATTCGGTATCGCCACCAAGTCTATTTTAATAAAACGACTCTTCACTCGATTCTCCAATTCACTCTCCACTCCACTGTCCACTTCGCTCTTCACTCCACTCTGCACTCCACTTCACTTCACTCCACTCCATAATACTTACCTATATACTACAACTAAATACATATTATACATAGAAACAACCAGACCAATGCAAATAGACATATTCATGGATACAAATATTTGCACTGAGCGGGAATCGAACCCGCGCCTCCTGTCGTAGCAGTCAAATGCACTACCGCCGTCATGCCGATTTGAAGCTGTGCCCATTGTCTAACTCTCCCATTCCATAATCTGGTATATTCACCCAAACATCATATAAACATCGAATAATATATATAACCGTCTATCGCCTTTATTTCACAATCTGCCATTTATTTCCCAGTAATATAGCCCAGCTAACACGACCGTAAAACCGAAACAACACGATACACAACACTACCGTATATTTGGACGGGAATAGCAGATAATTTAACCGGTGTTAGTCGGTAATATTCGGTTTTTACGAGCGGCTCTATTGTCGGGCGTCGCGACGTTGATGTAATGCCGCAATCGTAACATTGTATGTGAGACTGTTTATCGATATTTGTTTTGTATATAGGTACTTTGTAGCTACATATTATACAACACTAGCTGTTGCCCGCGGCTCCGCCCGCGTGGATGTCGAAATCCGTTTCAAAAACTATCCTATCTCTCAAGTTGGATCGAACTGCACATGGTGTGCGAATTTTATTATAATTGGTTAAGTGGTTTAGGAGTCCATTGAGGATAAATATTGTGACACGAGATTTATATATATTAAGATTATCATCCGAACCTTTGCTACAAAGAAACAGAACTTTTATATTACAAGCTTTCGATTACCGCTCAGTGCAAATATTTGTATGCATGAATATGAATAATGGGTATTTGCATTAGTCTGGTCGTGCCTCGGAGAGCACGTTAAGCCGTCGGTCCTGGTTGCCATATGAACACCTTTGGCAGTCGTTACGGGTAGTTAGAGCTCTAAAAGTCCAACAACAACGGTCTAACTGCAATGCTTCGATATCGCCTAATGTCACCATTGGGTTCTGAAGGTCAGATGGCAGTCGCTTCACGGAAAATATCGAGGTCCAGCCAAATCCGCAGTTAAGACTGGTAAAGCGGACCCCAGACTCCGAGGTGAAAGCTTTGGATACGACTGGGATTAACGTTAGGTAGGTTGAAGAAGATTTAGTTTCACCTGTCCCGTTGTCTGTAATCAAAGCAAGACATTTTTCGACCACTATTGGCTATCCGATTGAGCTGAAATTTGGCATACTTATGTAAGTCCCATGACAATGCAACATTATAAATAATGGCTTGTTTTTCGTAAAAAAAAACTGGCTAATATAGCTTAACTATGCCATGTTTTAGCCTACTTGGTTAATAATATGCACACACTAAGCTACGTGCCCTTTATTGCATATAATTATTATTATACAACAGTTAACGCAATGCCCCTTCAATAATGTTTTTACGGGGTCGGCAGCATAAGTGTGACATCCTTGATATTGCGCACGTCCAAAGACACAGTAACTCCTTCCCATCAGATGGGCCGTGTGCTTGTCTGCCTTTACCAAGACTTTTCGTGGCCCAAGCCAACCTAACCTGCTAATTAACGAACGAGGCTCAGCCGTTGGCTTTTCTTTCGAGGTTAGCACTTCAGACTGCAGTCGCTCCTATAAAAGCCAAGATAGAAGTGGAGTATGAAAGCGAACTGCGGACTCCAAAAAGCAAGCAAGATGTGATTATAATGCTGATTATATTGATGAACTTGTGCAAAGTTTATTAGAAGCTCGTGAAGTGTGTAATAACATATTGTCTGCCTACCCCGTCACGAGAAAGCGTGGTATATAATTTATTCTTGCAAAGAAAAGTACAAAGCCAAAGTTAAATGCAGCCATTCCAAAATACACAAACCTTTTCCCCATAACTTGGGTAGGTATTACAAAACTTCGTCACTGGCAACACCGGGCAATCCCATGTGTGTTTGCGTGTATTTAGGCCAAGGCACTCGATCTGGGTGAAGGGTTGTTCTCGCGATAATGTGGATGAATGGAGTGCTCCGCGTAGGGTACACTTTGTCGCTTTCATTGTCGAAAGCCGAGTTGGCGAAGAAAGTTGTATGCGAAGTGGCTTGGTAAATTCTACTTTTGTAATATTATCTAACCATATTAAGTACTAGCTTCCGCCCGCAGCTTCGCCCGCGTGGAGATCGGTATCGCCACCAATTTTACTTATAGTGTGAAGCTAGCTTATATTCGTAGCATGTTCTTAACATAACATAATTAAATAAGTATGCGTCGTCGTTAGATAACACGTTGTTACAGAATGCGTTGAAGAAATACAGGTTCACTGCTCGTTCCCCGTAGGTGATAGCGTGATAATATGTAGCCTATATAATGTTGACCCGATTTCTTAATAATATTCGTGCCGAAGTAAATCCATGCAGTAATTTTTGAGTTTATCCCGGACATACATACAGATAAACAGACAAACAGACAAAATTTTTATAAAATATATTTTTTGGCTTCGGTATCGATTGTAGATCACACCCCAAGTATTCTTTTTAAAAAGTATTCAATGTACAGTTTTGACTTTCCTATCATTTTATTATATGTACCTAATAGATACTAAGTTATACTGTAGAGGAAGCGCGTGAAGTATAATAATAAGGACAGAAGCAGATGACGGACTGTGGTTTCTGCCTGCCCCGGAGGGGAAAAAGCGTGGGCATTTGAATGTGAATGTACGTAGTTAAGATCAAAAAAAGCTATCCAGGTCCAAATTCGTGCTCCACTTTGTTAAAAGTCAAAATTAAATTTCGATAAGTAGGTACATCTTTTGTTCTTTATTGGATAAACAAACAACATCATAATAGGAGTATGTACTTAAAATATTTGGATGATGACATAATAATTGTGACATCCACGGCGTTTACCACAAGTGTGATAAATAAATAGTAATTTCAAATGTTAAGACTTAAGAGTAATACATCTATTTGACGATAGTGGTGTTAGATTAGATTAAATTAGATTAGGTTACATTAGATGAGGTTAGTTTTCATTAAAATTATGTTATGTTACATTACATTAGGTTGCATCAGATTAGGATATATCAGATTACATTAGGATACATTTTGCTTTGTTTGGTTAGAGACTGAGAGACGTCAGGACCCGAGGTCTGCCTTCACGTCATGAAGCCTCCCAATCACCAATCCTCTATATGTGTTGGAACCATACGCATATAATATCAATTTGCTAAATTGAATTCGTTATTTATTGAAACAAGAATATTTTTAACAGATTCTTTCGTGATTTATTTAATTTTCTATTTAAAATTATTTCCCTGACATGACATGAACGTCTGCCTATTGTGATTGACTTAAAAGTTAGATTTTTCATAGCCACAATAATTTGCAGGGCTAATTACCTATTTGAAAAGGCTAGGCCTATTTAAAATTTCTTGACAGATAGGCGGAGTGATCCCATTAAGGTTCCGTTCATTTCCTTTCAAAGTACGGAACTCCAAAAATGTAAATCATTTCAGATGATTTTATATTATTTCGAATAAAATCCTTTAAAACGAGCAGTCGTTATATTCCAAAGATTCGGGGAATGTTTCATTAAAGTCGTTTTGTTGACAAATTACATTTTGTACCATCTTTGAAGGTTTGTGACGCGGGCGTCAGGCACGAACAAAATATTTGAACAAAGACTTCGGAAGACTTCACTTGCAAATTTTAACACATTGCACACCATTATTATACAGCAAAACAACACAACTCCGCCTGCGTGAATGCCGATTTTCCCTTTTTTAGTTTATCTCCGGTTTCAATGGTTTAAGACCGCGGTAGCCTAGTGGTCTGGGTAATGGACTGCTGAGACGAGGTCTCGGGTTCGATCCCAGGTTCACCATGGCACACACCATGACTTTTCGATGCTTTTCAAAGTTATTTGTGTATTTATCGCAGGTTTATAAGTGTCTGGTTAATGGCAATAGGCTCGCCACCTATTACATTGGGACCTAAACATAAACTGGCGAAATGTGGGTGCTAGCACCTATGCCTACCCCTTCGGGGATATAGGCGTGAGTTTATGTTATATGTTATGTTCAATGGTTTGGAATCTACAGAAGACCGCGGCCATAATATCCATCGTGTTGTGTTCCTGAAGTAGGGTAGCCAGAGCTCTGCTATCACGGTTCTTGAGATACAGCCGGGTGAAAGACATACAGATAAGCAGTAGAGGTTTAGTAATAGGGTTCCGTTACGATTTACTCACTCAGTGGATACAGAGTCCTAATAATATTTAAGTCCTAAAATCCTTCCTTCTTATAGTCCCGGGCCCTTTAAGCGGGGCGTGAAAAAAGCGTAGACCGCGGTAGACTAGTGGTCTGGGTAATGGACTGCTGAGACGAGGTCTCGGGTTCGATCCCAGGTTCACCATGGCACACACCAATGACTTTTCGATACTTTTCGAAGTTATGTGTGTATTCATCGCAGGTTTATAAGTGCTCCGTTAATGGCAATAGGCTCGCCACCTATTACATTGGGACCTAAACATAAATGTGGGTGCTAGCACCTCTGCCTACCCCTTCGGGGATATAGGCGTGAGTTTATGTTATGTTATATGAAAAAAGCGGGGCGGGTCGGGCATTTGATGAGGCCGTCAAGCTGAGGGCCGCCACTGTAGCCTACCGGTGTATGTAGAGTAGTGGTGACCCCGGTCCTGAGACTTTACCTTTATATCACCATCAGGCGAGGTGAAGTCACTGTTGACTGCATGTAGACGTGTTTAATACAAAAAAAAAACTGAAAAATACATACAAAAAGTTGATTGATTAATTCCTACTTTCCTTCTAAACTTCTAACAAAAAATAATTCTGACAATACAGACAATGAACGCATGTTTTTGTCCCTACTAACATGCAAGACGTGGCGTGCGCACACGCAGTTAGTTAATCCCGCAGATGTTACGATTGATTGTAAATCATACAAGTCAAGCACGAATATGTAGTTAATTAAGTAATTATACATTAAATAGCCGCGTAAATTTAACAGCCGCGGTAGTCTAGTGGTAATGGACTGCTGAGTTGAGGTCTCGGGTTCGATCCCAGGTTCACCATGGCACACACCAATGACTTTTCGAAGTTATGTGTGTATTTATCGCAGGTTTATAAGTGCCCGGTTAACGGCAATAGGCTCGCCACCTATTACATTGGGACCCAAACATAAACTGGTGAAATGTGGGTGCTAGCACCTCTGCCTACCCCTTCGGGGATATAGGCGTGAGTTTATGTTGTGCTATGTTACATTAAATAATAAATTTCTTTATTGATTAAGTAGCTGTTGCCCGTGAATATACGCGACTGGGTTGAAACACGCCATTGTATCTATATTCAATAATATAAGGTATGGCATTCCTGCGATATTGCAATGCAAGCAATTGTTTGATAGTAGGCTGTTTTTTATGCCTCTTATATGGCAGTCAAGCACACAAACCACCTGATGAAAGCGGTCACACACACACACACACACACACACACACACACACACACACACACACACACACACACACACACACACACACACACACGCATATATGACGAAACACTGCTTGGTTTTAGTGAAAGTCCAGGGGTGTTTGGGAGGGATTTTCTAAAAAATCCCGGCTGCGACACGGGTACTTTTTGTGTCCGAAACGAATCCTAATTGATTGATGTTTAAATTAAGTCCGAGAGAAACACAATGAGCTTTTTCCGCCAACCTATTTGGCTTTTACTTTTAAATTAACTGAATAAAATTGTGTGGGTTTCTATGTAAAAAAAAAACACCCAAATTTTGGGGAATCGTATTAAAAACTGGTGGCAGAATTTTAAGTAATGGTAGCACTACTTGAAAAAAGTTATTTTTATAATGGGATAGTCACTTATAATTAGGTGTGGAATGATTTTCTTGCTGTGGTTTTCCCGAGTTTTCTATAGGGGGTCCATCAATAAGGGCTCCCTATAGTGTTGTACACGTCCATAGGCCAGTGATCGCTTCTCATCAGGTGGAAACGGCCTACTGTCTGCCACCTTAGTGGTATAAAAAAATAGATGTCCCATACATACGCTTCATCATTAGAAAAGAGAAAGAATTTTGTAAAGAAATGTCGTGACAACATTTTAGAAATCCGCCATCTTGTTTTAATAAAGTACAAATCTAATATTTGAATTAAATTTTCATTAAATATTATCTTGTAATACTTTCTGTGTAGACAGAGGAATAATTGGAGCAGACAAAACAACATTTCTTGCCTAGATAGGTACTAAACAAACTTAATTATAAGGTAGAAAAGGTATTTATTTACACTGTAGTACGTCTTAGAATGATTATTTTACTAGCTTTCCCGGCAAACTTCGTTCCGCCTTACAATCAATTTAAGTTAGTTGCCTTATTAATTGAATCAGATGAGGACACCGTGGTTACTACACCCGAGGGGACCATTAAAACTATAAATGACCCAGCGTATCAATAAACGATATTGCAATAATATTTTTTTCGTAATCGGTAAACTTTGTGTTTGAGCAAAAAGAAACAAAGGAGGAGAAATTTATACAAAGTCACTTTTAGTTCCCGTTGCCATGGCGTCTTACAAATATTTTTTTCCTAATATTACTTAAATATACGTCGGTAAATATCGGGATATTTCACATGATTGTTTATTTTTTTGAGATAAGTACCATGTTTAAAAGCCATCATGTTCAACTATTCTTCCCCGATATATTTATCTATCACAAAAATAATTTTTCAAGAGCCTAGCGCGTTCAAACAAACAAACGAACTCTTCAGCGTTATACTCAAACACTAGTACCGATTAAGTTTACTTTTTTGAAAAAGTTGAAACTATTATAATCCGCGCGCGATCAAAATGTGATGCTACCTTTTGGAACTGAGACGTAATTGGGCCGCCGGCTAGCCGTAGCGTCGGCAAACTCATGTCGAAGCTCACAAAACGAAGCTGTATTTTTAGTGCGACTAGATTTCTAAATGAGTTTAATTTTGAATGCGAGATTTTAATAATAATAAATATAATATTGTATGATTGTCTGTTTGTCCGCAAATTTATGTGCGCGCAAAAATCAGAAACTACTGAAGGGATTTTGATCAAACTTGGTACGATTATAGTTCATAGTTTTGGGCAACACATAGGCTACTTTTTATTCAAGCTGAAACCCGTGGCTTCGCCCGCGCTTCGTTTTTAGGTCGTTTTTGGTCATATCTCCGGTTCCACTTAACCAATTACAACCAAACATACGGTAAATTTTTAGTCTAAGCAAGACCTTTTTAAAAAAAACCGCATCAAAATCCGTTTGGAATTTTTTATCGCTATCGATGGACGTAAAAAGAACTGAACGGATTTTGATGCGTTTTTTTTATTAGAAAGGTCTTGGTTAGACTCAAAATCTTACGCATATTTGATCACAATCGGCTGATTAGAACCGGCAATAAAACGCGAAAATCGACGTCCACGCGGGCGGAGCCGCGGGCAACAGCTATCTTTAATATACCGCCTTTTCTTATCTGATCTACATGGATCTACATGTAATCGTACCAAAAATACCTAAACGACGACGACGAGAGTGATAGGAGATAGGACGAACATCAAATGTCTGACAGGTAAGAACAGTTCAACCGTTCTCGAGTTTTTGCAATACTTACAGAATTGCAATTAATTTTTATTTATATAGATTAAAGATTAATAATGAGTCGAAAAAGGTGTAAAATCTTGAGTAGTCAGTCTCGCGAAATAGTTCTGGCATTTGATAGATATTTCAATCAAGAACAAAGTCGGTGTGAACACGCTAACGCTACTTGAGAACTGTCATTTTCGATTTACTTTGACAAGGTTCCTTCACATTTTCATCGCGCGCGGATTATATAATATATTATTATCACAGCACGAATCTTGGTTGACTTTGTTTAGCTATTTTTGTAGCTAACTGTACATATTTTTGAACTATATTTACGCTGTACCTACATTGCGTGGAACCGGAAAAAAAATTGTGACCGATGTCATACCTACGTACTTGCTTATATATTTTTTGCAAGTGGCAACAGAATACCTTCCGGGGTTGCCAGCCCTCGGCGTGCGGCGGTGTCGGGTGTTTCCGGTAAAAGTGCGCGCTCTAATGATCGTACGTATTTAAGCACTTGGTCATTGACATGAGCGGAGCGGGCAGCGATTCGATTATATTTTTCAGCGGTTTTTCAGCTAGAGGCGTTTCACCCTGCTATTACATACCGCGTATTCTGAAACTGTTAGTACGACTCATAAAGTGACGTTGCTAGATCTTAAAAATACTCCTAATACACTGTAAACTTGGTCTTTCCTTAAAAGTTTTTTTTTTCTTATTACCTTTCTTTTTCAACATATCCACCTCAATAATTCTGGAGAACACAGAATAAGTGTTATCTACTACTGAAAGTTTTCTATTAGAACAATCAAGTAATTTTCCGAAAAACTCAATAGATAACACTTTTCTCTAACCTAGGAAAGATACTTTTATAACAGTCCCAACTCACTACCGCAGTGTCACTGTTATATTTTTTACATTGACGTACCTATTGATGCTCTAAAAGACTAACATGTTAATTGCCAAATGTTCAAATACAAAATTAAATGATCAAAAATAATCGCCTCCCGCTCCGCTATCCGCTCCGCTACCCTGTGTTATAATCCTTATAAATACATCGTGAACGCTGTCAAGTGTAAAGTGGAACATCATCGCATAGAAAACGAACGTAAATTAGATACATCATTAATATCATTTAAAATTTATGAATATAATCATGAATGAACATATAATATTTATGGACGGAACGCGGGAGGACATCGATTTTCTCCGGGACGCCGGTTTTACTCAACCGATTATGATCAAAAATGCGTAGATAATAACATTTTAAATATGACCAAACCCTTTAAAAAACGCATCAACATTCGTTCAGTAGTTTTAACGTAGCACAAGACAACAATTCCAAAAAAAAATCAGAATCAAGAACATAACCTACCTATATAAGTAATTTTAAAATATATAGTCCAATGTATATACTAGTACTGTAATGAGAAGTAGGTACGGATTAATAAAATTGAAATGAAAGTAAATTCATGAACATAAATATAAATTAATTTGATTGTTATTACCAATTTCTACAGCATCGTATTATTGAAGATTCGAAATTGAAAGCGATTATACTCGTAAATACAGATAATAAAAAGCCAATGTTGCATGTGACATTCGTATATTATAAGAAATTATTGTTTTATTAATTTGCTACTGAGTTTCTCCTTATAAATAGTGCTATAAAGTCAATTAGCTTTCCTCTGCTCACCCGTGCCATCTATTTTTTTTTATAGCAACCCATTTAGCCAGTTACTGTATTTTGAGCGAAGGATGTTAGGTGAAATTAATGAAATCTGGTTATTGCTAGTATTGAGTGTATGTAATGCCTATATTTTGATAATGTTGTAATGTAATGTTTTTTTTGGATTTTCATAATTTGACATTAATTTATTGTGAGTTTGACATTAAATATGTAATTTTGACAATTGAATTGAACAGACATTATAAATCCAATTACTGTTGACATTACTAGTGGAATTATTATTTTGACAGTATTAACTGAATTATTTGGACATTATTATTGCAATTATTATTTTGACATTATTAAATAACTTATTATTTTGACATCATTAATCGAATAATTACCTATTATCTATTCCTTATGATATGACATGTTCACGAATTATTTTGAAATGTTAATTATTATGTAATTTTACTAATTTTAACTATAGCATGATGAATTTTGTTAATGAAATTATTATTATTATTATTCTACTCTGTCGCATTAGGTTTGCC
The DNA here is from genome assembly GCA_963576445.1 of Lithosia quadra. Lineage (NCBI taxonomy): Eukaryota > Metazoa > Arthropoda > Insecta > Lepidoptera > Erebidae > Lithosia > Lithosia quadra. The sequence continues at coordinate 9,784,075 of OY754896.1, forward strand.
TGTAATGACTTAGTATGTATGAATTATAAATAAATTAATTATAAATAAATAAATTTAAGTATGTCCCACTGCACTGGGTACGGGTCTCCTCTCCTCTCACGAGAGAGCTGAGAGGGTCGGCTGTACCATTTCAAAACCTAGTAAGGGACTCGAGACAAATTTTACAGGAGAGCCAAAAAACGAGTTGGTCACTTTGAGATCATGCCGCACCGAGACTAGAAGAGCTACAGGGATGAGAGTTAGATCAAAAGATGCGGTATATCCTTGGCTATGCACAGAGTTAACTATTTTTGCATATAAATAAATAGATCACGTTTTATGGCACTTACTAAGGATTAAATTGTTTTTTTAATTTAGATTAAACCCGTTTAACAATTTCATAACCTAGTAAGTGCCGTTACAAGGGTTTTAATATTGTTGAATAAGTTCACCTATCGCCACGATGACCATTTACCGTGGCCTATGGACGTGTGCAACACCAAGGGCGTCACCCACGCGCTGCCTACCCTGAAGGGAAAGGGTGAGGAGGCTAGGTAGGGATGGGGGTCAGGATGGTTACAGTGAGCTCTGGCTACCCTGCTCACCGGCGGGAACACAACACGATGGTTATTATGGCCGAGGTCTTCTGTAGGATGAAGGTACTTTCCCAGTCGGACAGCTCATTTCGGACGGGAGATACCGTCGTGTCCTCCCTCCATCAATCTGTTTTGAAATTTATGAACAAGACAGATTTAGAATACAAGTGAGCATTGTGAATAAGTCACGGAGCGATACACTCCCCAATAACGCGAAAAAATCAGGTCTATTTTTTTGTTGTAATAATTCGTCTGTGGCGTTGGCGCAGCGCGAATTCCATCGCCGATTCCCCGGTCGTCTAGCACCGACTGCTCAAACACTACGTCGTTTGCCCACCAGCCTTGAAGATTATGGGACCACACGAACTGCTGCCAAGAGTGGCCGGCCCTGGCGCTGCCGTTCCGTCGAGAATATCGCCGCTGTTGGCGAGGATGTCGACCTGTCGCCAGAAAAATCGACCAGACGCCGTGCCTCGCAATTAGCCATCAGCCGGTCGTCCCTAAGGCGAATTCTAGTCAAAGACCTGCGCATGTTCCCGTACAAAGTCCAGTCCGTGCATCAGCTGCTGCCTGTTGACCGCCAAACGCGTGTAATCTACGCCCAAGCCATCCTCAATCTCGAGGAAGATTTTTCGACCGAAATCATAATGAGCGATGAGGCTCATTTCCACCTTAGCGGGTACGTGAATAAGCAAAACTATCGCTTCTGGGGCACCGAAAATCCACGAGTGATGCATGAGGAGCCATTGCACCCGCTTAAAGTGACTGCAGGGTGGGGTTCACGCTGGAAGAGTACTCAGGCCATAATTTACGAGGACGCCCGTGGTCAAACGAGAATAGTGATCGGTGCGCGCTATAGAGCCATGTTAACCGAGTTTTTTCTGTCGCAATGGAACGAATTAGGGCTGGTGAACATATGGTTGGACGGACCAACGGCACACAACCGAAGGTGGCGTTCCCGGGTCGCCTCATCTCTCGTTTTGGTGATTTACACTGGCCCGCCGGATTACCACGCAAGATTACCCGATTTAACCGTTCTAGACATTTTTTGTGGGGTTTTTCAAAGTTCCGTGTTTACATGATCAAGCCCGAGACCCTGGAAGCCCTCAAGGACACTATTCGACACGAGTGCGAGAATCTGTCGTCCGAAGTGATGAAAAATGCCATAAAAAGGGCCCTTAAAGCCTTTTGGCCCACTTTGTTTTGTAAGATTATTAACAGATTGTGTCAAAGTTGCAGTTCAACCAAAACATCATTTTGCTTACAGATCTGCATTTTTAGGGCACTCAACATTAACTTTGCCCTATAAAACAGATTTTTAGACATATTTTACTATTTAAATTTAACAGAAACAAACGAATTATGCGGATGCGGTTATGGTTTGTCACTTACTGAAGTTAGCGCGCGAAATTCAGCCGCCGTCGACAATTTCAAAAACCTAGTAAGTCGCACGACAATTTTAAAAACCTAGCAAGGTACATCCCTTGCTAGGTTTAAAAGTTGTCAATGTGGCTTGCTAGGTTAATGAAATGGTTTTTTGCCTTTGACTGAACAACGGTTGAGCACTTGCTAGGTTTTTCAATTTTCAAAATCCTATTACTAAGGTCATTTTTGACTTTTTGACAGTATGAATCGATGCTCCATAGCCTAGTTAGCTGCAAAATGCAAAGACCCGATTTTTCATGGTGGTGTCCCTTACTAGGTTTTGAAATGGTACAGCCGGGGTTTAGACCTTAATCCACACACGCTGGCCTAATGCGGTTATGTGGATCGGACATAATCCTAATAATTTCATCTTGTATAGAAATTTGTCCTATTTGTTTACATTATTGATTACTGCTCCACTCCCCTGGGTAGTAGCTTGATGATAATCTTCGTCTGATAATCAGTAGTTACACCAATTTGCAGGCAAGGTTGGCTTGACCCCCAAAATCTCGGTGAAACCCGATACACCTGCAGAGAAGTAATTATTACCAATGATTTTCTGATCGGAAAAAAGGATCATCCAGGACGGGAATGCGTTCGAACGAATAACGGTAGATCGGTTCGGATCGGATCCACCGGCGCCCTAAGCCGTAGAATATATTGGAAAATTTCGAGCATCTAAGATGGGTTCAGGTAGCTCAGTTGGTCAGAGCATTCCCCCTGTAAGGGACTGGTCACGGGTTCAAGTCCCGTCCTGGATGATCATTTTTTCCGATCAGAAAATCATTGGAAATAGTTAGCATGTAATTGCTTAAAAATTTCATTCAAGAAGTAATTATTACTCAAATATCAAAATGTTGATAATAAATAAACGCTTTACTATTTCGCGTATCTTAGACATGCATATTACTGCAAAATGCGTGCGGTCATTGGAATGTGACGTGTGTTATCACAGTTTGAATCTATTGTTAAATTACCCGGTCAATGTGTATTTCCTTCATATTGAAATTATGTTGTGAGTAACTAACACTTTCCGGGAGTTAATTGTGGTATAAAATATTTATTTTTAATGGTGGACAGTGGAGGGAATTACTTTGAATATATGGAGCGCCATCAATGCTTTAGAGTTATTGCGAACTTCACCTGCAAGCCGGTATACCTGCTGGTCTATGGATGAGGTTCTGGTGCAGGTTTTCCTCTCCGGGTTGGAGGGTAAAACGGCAGTACCTCCCGCAAAAGCCAAGATAAATCATTTTTCGTAGGAAAGCGGAGCCGGAGATCTTGAAAATGATGATCGAAGATTAGAGAAGTTATCATCTAAAACCGGACGAATTTGTCTATAGATACGTCTTGAAGGTACCTCTTATTGTTTTGATTTTTCGTTCACAGTAATGTCGGACTTAAACTGACTGAAACTGTACGCCGGCCATCTCGGATCTCATAGGTAAGATTAAGAGAATTGTTAATGAGCAAATGAAGCGTACCCATAACTATATAGTATTTAAGTACATATTTTGTGTGTTAAGTTCACACAAGTCTAACAAACTTAACAATTAACTGTTGGTAGATCAATCCGCTCCGCTATCCGCTCCGCTATCCGCTCCGCTGTCCGCTCCGCTGTCCGCTCCGCTGTCCGCTTCGCTGCCCGCACCACGTATCTCAATACACACCCGTATTCCCGCGAACACTAAAACAACTGTCAACGAACGGAACTGAAATATATCAGCCAGCTCTATTTTCGTTCGCGAGTTTTATGCTGTAAATTATTTGAAACTGCTTGTCGACAACTCAGAACAATATATTATGACACATTTTTCCTGTGCAATAAAATACTATTATAGAATCGCTGAAAGAATGCGTTCCTGACAGGTTGTGAGCGAAAGGGCGATGTAACTTTGAACTGGTGTATAATTTACGGCAAAATTTTAAATATCGTTTATTGACCTTTATTTACGAGTGATAACATTAAAAATTTAATTACTGTGCCAATTTACAATACACAGATTAATTTTGGGCTAAAATGATTAACAATTAATTAATTAAAAATATAAAATCAATAGTTTTTAAAAGTCATACCACGTCAAACTGCGCTGTTTCAAGGTTATGTCAAATGTTCGCTTTCATAGTGATGAGACAAAATAACAAGGCAATTGTAACCGCTTATTTTAGTAATCTTAATAATAATAATCTGTTGGTTGAAAAATATAAAATAGAACGTTATAATTTTATAATATGTAATTTTGTACCCAAGCTAATAGAAAGAATGAATCATATTTTTATAATGAATGAAATGAATATGATTTTTTTTTATTATTTCAGGTAATAACCCATCATTACAATTAATAATCACATAAAATTAAACAAGAATGAAACAAAATTAAAAATTAAAAATTGGAAAAACAAATAGGGCAGATTGCTGACTGTGATTATTATTATGTTATTGTAAGTTGGGAACAGGTTTAGAGAACGGTTCTAGGTACAAGTTATTTATTGTACATAACTAGTCATGACGAATTGACATGTGTCAGGAACGCATAGTCTCAGCGGCCAAACTATAGTTGTTGCCCGCGGCTACACTTGTTTGACTTACCGTTTCCGTGTTCTGCGGAAAACTAAAAGATAATTAAGTATTATAGCTTATTGTACCTAGTTTTGTGAGAATTGTGGGTGAAATTTTCTACTCAAACTTTATAACTGTATGATACATTTAAAAAAAATAAAAATGAGAAAAAACACAGTAGGTAATTCAAACAGTACAATATTGAATTATACGTAAAAATTATGTAGGTTCAATTGAAAGGTACTTTTTTGACACGGATACCCTCCTCCCTCGCTTGAACCGACTAAAACCGCACGCCGCGCGCTGGGGTGAAAGGTGGCCTATAAGGCATTTCCCTTGCACCCAGACTGACTCTGGGTCATCTACGGATTCCAAATAGGTACCTAATGTAAAAAACGGCAGCAAAAAGAAGTTTGAAAATGTCATAAACTTCAGATATCAATCTAAAAATGTTCAATGTGTTGTCTAAATATTTATTTATTTTATATATTTATTTATTTATTTCTCTACATCACTATTTTACAGGATTACCTAATACAATAGTGTGGTACCTATTATAACTGATACATAAACAAATGTGGTAAATATTACAACATAATATTATACAACATATTATCCATCTACCCACCTTTTAAAATGTTATGCTAAGCTTTTATTTTTGCTGGTTGTACCAAATACCGCAAAAAGCTTAGTCCCGACTCTATATCCCAATCATGCTTCAGTCACTTGGGACTAGTCCCGTATTGTACATTCCCAACAGATTAACACAAACTCAGGAATTGAGTGGCTAATTATTTATTTAGTACTACGTCGGGATGGGAAACGCTCGGGGATGCCCCCGGGACCGCTCCGGGATAACTCCACCGATAGTATGTTGGCTTAGTCATTTGTTCGGAGTATAATTTGAAAAATGTTTCTGTTACAAGAATGAGATATCACCCTCATAACGTGCCAACAATTCCATCTGAGCTAAGCGGTTCGGTGATTATTTTTTTTTATACCACTTAGGTGGCAGACAAGCACACGGCCCACACTGATGGAAAGCGGTTACCGTGGCCTATGGACGCGTGCAACACCAGGGGCGTCACACTCGCACTGCCGACCCTGCAAAAACCTTCTAATGCCCTTCTTGAAGAACCCCATATTAACTCTTTTCTTTGCCGCACCATAAACACCAGGAATTCATTGCCAGTTTTTTTTTATATAGGACAAGTCAAAATGACTTTACCTCACCTGATGGTAAGCTAAACGTAAAGTCTCAGGACTGGGGTCACCAAGAATTTCCTCGAATACAATACAGGCGAATAGGGAAAAGCGAAGTGTCGTTCCACCATACTATATTAAAATGAAACCTTTATTAAATAATAACCTTTACAATAAAGAGTTGGTTCGTTAGTTAACCTAATAACATAAGAAATATAACTTCAGTCAATAAATCCCGAGTTAGGCAATTGGCATAATAAAATCCACGTTAATGAAAACATTAGCAAGATAAATCACAACAGCTACGCCATCTGCAGGCTCCTGACAGCGTTTAATTATAATAATTATTGTGTAATTAATTATTCGAGGAGGAAAACGGGCGATTTTTCCTGAATAAAGAAATGTCTAGATGTTGATAGAATTTATTACTTTTGATCGATAATACATACATACAGATCACGCCTTTTTCCCATTGGGATAGGCAGAGACAACATCTTTCCACTTGCTACGATCTTGGCATACTCCTTTCGCTTCTTCAACTTTCATAATTGTTTTCATACAGGCACGCCGGTTGCGGATACTCTTAACCTGGCCTTTCTCCAAAACGTCCTGGATCTGATTAAAATATGTACGCCTAGGTCGGCCTTTACCGATTGATCGATAATACCATGAAGTTTTAAAACACATGGACGGAAATCGTTGAAAACGAGGCTGTGTCACAAAAATGGCGGTGATTGACCATGTGTGAGTGTCAGGTATAAAATGAAGTCTATGTTTTGTTTTTATAAAGCACACGTCAAAATGACTTTACCTAACTTGATGGTAAGCTAAAGGCAAAGTGTTGTTCCGGACTATAAATACTTATAATCTATTCTTTTATCAAATTTCAGCCAAATTATTGACTTCTTAGAGCATGATTGAGTAAACAACATCCAAACATCTTCACAAACTTTTGAATTTATACCGTAAGTAGGTTTTAAATTGCGTTGCTACAAAATAATACGTGTTTATAAATAAAAAATACATAAGAAACGGCCACTTTCTCAGTGCTAATGTGTTAAAGCTTAGTTTTTCCATTAGGCCCTTGAATTAAGGGCTTTGGGCATCCACCCTTATTTACAATAACATTAACAAATCGTTGAGGTACTTCCGGTAATGGCCGCCAAAGTAGGGTCCATTGTAATTACCATTAGGCAGCCAGCAGCTTTATATTTGTTACACAATGTTAAAAAGTCTACAGATTGTTGTATTCCAGATTTTATTGACGTTTTGATAGTTTTCTCTAGCGCCTACAATGTGGGGTTCTTCAGCCAGCCATTGTGGGGTTCAGCAGCAAGAGTGGGTATTGCACACTTCCATAGGCCACGGTGACCGCTTCCCATCAAGTGGGCCGTGTGCTTATCTGCCATCTAAGTGGTATACAAAAAACTAAAGGAGGTAGGACACGACGGTATCTCTTGTCCGAAATGAGCTGTCCGACTGGGGTAGTACCTCCGCCCTACGCCCTACGGCGCGGGTGTGACACCCTTAATGTTGCCCACGTCCATAGGCCACGGTATAGCGCTGCTTACTCTGAAGGGAAGGAGGGAGGGCTAGGAAGGGGATGGGAGGCTAGGTTGGGAAGGGGGGAAGAGGGGTACAGTGAGCTCTGGCTACCCTTCTTACCGGCGGGAACACAACACGATGGTTATTATGGCCGCGATGTTCTGTACGGCGGAATTCTTCAGAAGTTAACCTTGTACCTCCTTGTTCCAGTATCATCCCTCCCGAGCCCAACAGCAGCCGACGATGATGATGATGAGGACGAGACGACGCAGCAGAGCCACGCGGACGCTGATGACGACGGCCGGGTGTACAAGAACCCCAGGAACTCACCCTCCGTGGTGTGTCCTCGGGATGAGGAACAGGCTACGTTGCTGGTGAGATTTTTTTTTGTTTAGTCCGCCGGATTGACAGCACCCCGCCTGATGGTAAGCTGAGGTGAAGTCCAAAAAGTAGTGAATTTACGGTACGGTGCTGCGAAGACAATCCTCTTTTGATGAGCCCGTCAAGCTGAGTGCCACCATTGATAACATGGTACGTGTATGTAATGGTGAGCCTCTTTCCTGAGACTTTACCTTCAGTTTACCATCAGGCGAGGTGAAGTTAAATTGACCAGGCCTATATAAAAAAGATGACAGATGCTTTTTGACGGCTCACTTTAAGAAGGGAAAACGTGTACGGGTGGAACATTCCATTTCATTACCATAAGACAAAGGAAGGAATCCCCAAACCGCTTGGTTCGTCATGGATTTATAGATCACATAACAACGTTAATGACGGCCTCTGTGGCGTAGCGGTAGTGCATGCGACTGCTACGACAAGAGGCGCGGGTTCGATTCCCGCTTAGTGCAAATATTTTTATGCATGAATATGTCTATTTGCATTGGGCTGGGTATAATAAGTATGTATTTTCAAAAAAAAAGTATATAAGTATGTTTATCAGCATTCCAGAACCCATAACACAAGCTAGTTAAGCTAAGCTTACTTTAGGTCTAGGGAGCGCTGTGTAGAATGTCGTAGAATATTTATTTATTTATGTACCTGTCCAATTTACCAAATTAGGTTCACACTGCGTGGTCCTATCACATTCGTCATCAGATATAATAGTTTTTTCAATGAACAATTTTCCGCTCTCAGGGTCAAAAATGCCTCCGCAAGTGCTCTTCAGACGAGGACTGCAAGAGTAAGAAGAAGAAGTGCTTATGCGACGGAGCCTGCGGGATGTCCTGCATCAAGCCAGGTCAGAAACACTTCTTTAGTAACTTCCACAGCTGTTACATTCTCCAGGTTCCTCCCCTCTACTCTACTGTACTCTACTTCATACACCGGTAGGCTACAGAAGCGGCCCTCAGCTTGACGGCCTCATCAAATGCTTTTTCACGCCCAGCTTAAAGGCCCCGGGACTATAGGAGGAAGGAAACACATGCGCTGGTAAAAAATTCCAAGTCTTTATGGTGCGACAAAGAAAAGAGGCACTGAACCGCTTGGTTCTTGGCGAAATTGACTGCACTGTGTGAGGGTGATACCTCAGCCTAGCACGTGTAGTTCTGTATAGGAAAGGAGAGGGAGCAAAAACGTAACCCAAAACATTCGTAAGCTTTGAAATCACACGTTTTAAATACGTAATTTTACTGAATCAGGCCCCAGGTTTGATTTATTTGGATGTTAATGTACACAAGGACATCCGAAACCGAATAGTATCTACCTAATTAAAATAATTTAAAACTGATTCCTAGAGATTTCCGGCTTATCCGACCGGAATGGACCTTTGTTCCACCGTCAAAGACATCCCATCCTTATGCCCGTGTATTTGTCCTTAACTAATAAATCTAAAAAGGGACGCCCATAGTATCAACCCTTTGCTACGGTTGCGTAAAGCTTACTTATAAATGCGGAAATGAGTTTTTTATTTGTTTGTTTGTTTCTCAATCCCGCAAAAATTGTTGGTAGGTTTTAGCTGAAATTTTTGCACCCTGGTAGAACAAAATTCGATGACAATTTTTGAAGGACAAAAGTCTTTGAGGTTATCCAACAAAGAACTAAATTTACCATCATAGCTCGTAGGATAAGGAAACTGAAGTGGTAATGGGCTGGCCACATCTGTCGAAGGATCGATGGCCGTTGGAGCAAACGAGTCCTTGATTGAAGACCGCGAGTCGGCAAACGGAAGGTGGGACGTGGGATAAGACCCTGCATACATAATATTGAATTATTACTAACCATACATAGAGAAAAAATATGTTTCCCTATCTCATAGTTACTCAACTTACTTATAGAAATATTACCTTAAAAAACTAACCTCCTTTTTCCGAAGTCGGTTTAATTATGATCCTCATAAGACGCCTAATAATAAACAGCTCCTTTGTTAGACTTACGTCTATGCTGTTATCTAAAGCCAACGCTCCAAGCGAAGTATACTCAACAAAGTTGGGAACACGCCTCTGTCTTACAAGATTAAAAACAACTTGTGGAGTTTCTCAAAGGATTACTTAAATTTTCTGATTATACTTAAGTTAATCAAACAACAAAATTATCTTTAAATATGAGGAGGAGATACCTACTGTATTGACTTTGGGATATTAGATAATCATCCTCTAAGTCCTAAACCTTTTACCAACTGAGATTCAATCTTACTATCAGCTTGAGGTCAGCTTTTTAGTCTAACTGTGCGCGGCGTACTCCGAAATTTTACGTCGAGGGATCCACGGACAAGCGATGCCATCATTCTGACCTCCACAAACTATTGGCGATATCGAAGTTCTGTAATTGGACCAATTTTTAGATTTTTAGGACTCAACTACCTGTAACGACTGCCATAGATGTAAATCTTGTGGTGGAACCACACTTCGCTATTCGCCTTTATTCACGTGTATAAATCGAAGTTAGGAGGGCTTCTTCGTGTATATTTACTTTAATCGCATGAATATTCGCCTTAGTCATGACGAAGATCTTCTACGACGAATTGTGGAGGGTTTTTCTTGAATACAATATAGGCGAATAGCAAAGTGTGGTTCCCTCATTATTATATACCTACATGCAAATATTTGCACTACGTGGAATTGAACCTACAGCTTCTGACTTAGACGGCTTCAGACTTATCAAATAAATCAATAAGAATCTCGAATGCTAGCAATTCTCAACTTCAAAATATCAACCTGTCGTATGCCGTGACAGCGCCTGTAAAAGTATCCTCTCGGCTCGCTGACTCCGACAGCCGATAAACTGAATCAATGGAGCTTATTCGTGAAGCGACATCTATCGCTACTTATGATTAAAAGATCGGATCATTCAAACGTATCTGTTTTTGGGTCGGTTGGTCTTTCGAGCCGACTTGACTTTGGAGAGATTGAGAAATATTAGATCGGTATGTTGAGAAAGAAGACTGGTCCTTCGAGTCATCAGTTTCGAGAAATATTTTATCGGAAACCAATTGGTATGTCTTTCTTTCTTTCTTACTTTTTTCTTTCTTGCTTTATTTCTTCTTTCTTTTTATTTTTTCTTTCTTTCAATTGCTGTAGCTACAATGCTTCGATATCGCCTAATGTCACCATTGCATTGGGTTGTGAAGGTCAGATGGCAGTCGCTTCACGGAAAATATCGAGGTCCAGCCAAATCTGCGGCTAAGACTGGTAAAGCGGACCCCAGACTCCGAGGTGAAAGCTTTGGATGCGACTGGGATTAACGCTAGGTTGAAAAAGCTGTAACGCGAGCCATACTAATCAAAGTGTGGCTTGCTCAGGTCAGGAAAAATCTGGCACATGGTGACTAAAGATTATTATTAACCTGAGGTCTTTGTCTCGAGTCTCGACTGAGTTGTTCACACGCCAAATATATCTGTAGAGATACTGGAACTGAAACTTTAACTGTAAACCTTGTTCAACACACGCTATGAGAGAGTGCTCTTAATACTTCACCGGGAGTAACGCGGCAACATAATACCAGTAACGTACTTAAAACATCCAAGACTAGGTTGTGTAAGGAGATTACACAATTTCCTCCTCACCGCTTCTGAGAAACTATTCACGCAATCCATTTTCCTATTCTTGAATATATCGTAGAATATCTTGATCTCAGTGAGGATGAACTGAGGATGAATATCGAAGTTCAGCCGCATCACAGTTAGACTGGAAAGCCGACCCCAACTGAGTTGGGAAAAAGGTTCAGAGAATGATGAGTGAGGATGAACTGGGATTTTTTTATACTACGTAGGTGGCAGACAAGCACACGGTCCACCTGATGGGATGCGGTCACCGTGGGCTATGAACGTGTGCAACACCAACACCAAGGGATGGGAAGGGGCGGGGAGGCAGGGAAGAGGTGGGGGGAGAAGGGGTACAGTGAGCTCTAGCTACCCTACTTACCGGCGGGAACATAACACGATGGTTATTATGGGGCGATGTTCTGTAGGGCCGAGGTACTACCCCAGTCGGACAACTCATTTCGGACGGGAGATACCGTCGTTTCCTACCTCCTTTAAACTTGAGCGATACTAGAATCTATGCTGACGGGAATTATTATGATCATAGTATAAATATATTTTGGTCAAAGGGTAAATTTTCGTAAAAAAATAATGTCTCGGTCTAGTTTTCATTTCATGTTAATCTCCCAAATGTCAGAAAGAAAAAGGTATGACCTACTTATAACCAAAAGAATACCTTTTTTGATCTTTTTGAGATGGGTGGACGAGTTTGAATGGTCAATATTATGGTTATTACGAGAATAAGACTCTCTGGTAGGGAAGGAGTCAGCTTGATTGGTTTCGTAGAGTGTTCTCTCTGCCACCCCTTTGAAAAAAAGGTCCTATCCTATAAAACTTCATAAATTGTTGAACATTAAAAAAAGTAAGTTTCCCAAAATTTAAGGTAAAAAATTGTACATAGCAACACTGAAACTAGTCAAAGTAACCCTCAAATGTAATGAACTCAGCATAACCGGCTCAAAATTAACCCAGTTAAAGAGAAACCTCTTAATAAAGACTCTTTTACTTCATAAACAGTCATTTTAACTTCATAAGGTCGAGAACTCAAGAGTTTCGCTCGAAATTTTTCTTTTTTATGTAAGTACCTAAGTTTTTTTTTTCAGTCTACCCGCAATATAATTCTGCAGCCTAGTTTATGTGAATGCGGTGGAATATCCAAGCTTGTTAAAAGTTGAGAGACTTCTTTGATACGGAATTCTGAAATATTGTAAACTGTCGAAGGGCGAGTCGTAGTCGTGTACTAACGGTTCCGTATTACATGAAACTTAGAAAATTGTGATAAACTAAAAAGTTAATGATTATCATTGTCATCATACCGTTGTACCTGGTTGCACCGAAGCCCTGGTCCCTATACTAATTTTCTTTCTTTCGAATTGGCTTATCTGGGCTTTTATCTCCAACCCCCTTCCCCCCCAACCACCCAACGCTCCCTCCTCCAGGGTCGGCAGCGCGAATATGACGCCCTTGATGTTGCACACGTCCTTAAGCCACGGTGACCGCTTCCCATCAGGTAGGCCATGTACTTATCTGCCACGTATCTAAGAAGTATAAAACAATTTTCGAACTAAATTAGAGAGAAATGAATTGACTCTTTAAATGACACGAAAAACATGAAAGACAACGATACAACTCACATTGAAACAAATGACGAGCGATATAAAACATCACTACTCGTTATCGGGGTAAACCCAACTTTATAAACAATTTTCATATAATACACGAAAATGCTTCTCTATTTATTATACAGAATTGTCGACATGCAAAATGTAAGGAACAACTCGAAACAGTATCGCATAACAACATAAAACACGCAAGGGAAAATATAAACGGTAATACATTTCACTTGCATTCGGTGACAATTGTTTTAGTGTTCGCGGGAAAATGGAGCGTGTCATTGAGAAAGAACCGCGTAGAACGGAGCGAATATAAACGAAAAATGAAATTTTGAATTTAGAATTACAAAATTCGCACGATTATGAATATCAAGAAAGTCTTATTTTGAGTGGTGCCAGATAATTTTACCTAAATATGACTATTAAGTATTTTAAATAAAAAATTGTAGATATAGGTACATACTACAAAAGAGACTGACCTCTGAGTTTATTGCTAGCGTTTTCGTATTGCCGATATTATCATTATTTGAGCGGGATAATCAGAAAAAATTAAGAAAAGTTACTGGATGTGGTCTAAGATGTCAACTGTGGAATTAATTGACTGGTTCAAAAATTTATACAAGATAACGCCGATGAATGTAATAAACGTTTCGGTATTATTAGGTTGATGTGTGTCATTGCGGTGGCAAAGTAAGTAGGCACTTGAACAGCGAATAACCGTTTTGTAAGTGCCATAGTACCTATATATTACTAGCTGTTGCCCGCGGCTCCGCCCGCGTGGATGCCGAAATCCGTTTCAAAAACTATCCTATCTCTCAAGTTGGATCGACCTGCACATTGTGTGCGAATTTTATTATAATCGGTTAAGTGGTTTAGGAGTCCATTGAGGACAAACATTGTGACACGAGATTTATATATATTAAGATAGTCTGTATACAAAATAATTAATTTTTGACCTTGACTTTGAAACAAATTTACCCTAGCACCTGTAATTTTAATTGTGAAATGTTATGTAATTTTCATTAGGTTGAATTCAGTAATGAACCTCTGGGTTCGTTATAAATCTAGGCCGAGGCAAATTACACAAATAAGTAATTAAACAAAACGCCTTATGTTTCATCCCAGGCTCCGAGCTGTGTTAGGCGGCGGGTTCAGACGGCGCGATTTATAGACTGTGCTGGTTATAAGTAAGACTAGTTGACGAATGCCAGTGTTAGTCTAAGTCTAAAACGACAACGGTCTTGACGTTCATGGGTGTTACTTTATGAGCTAAATTTATAACATCATTTGTTAGTTGTATCATGTCGTCTTTGGTTGTATAGAGTTTGATAAATGAATTCCGTCTTACTTCCGCATCTTATTTCAAACTCTATCGTGAAAGAGTATATACAGGGTGAATTTTTCAAAAGGGATTGGATGGCCAAATCCGAAACTATAAGGAATAGCGAAAAATGGTCAAAGGAGTCACGAGCCCGATTTTGATGAAACTTAAAACCTCATCATTTGATTTTTGAAAAACCAATAAACCTAGCTGAGAATCGAACCCGTTGATTTTGAAAAAAAAAACACACCCTTTATTATTACACCATACGATAGTGTCGCTGTTAAGGAACAAATTCTGCGAAGTAATGATATATGGCAAATTTAAGGAAAATTTGGAATTTAATAAAATTCATGTTTCATGTACCTATTTGTTTCGTTCGAAATCCCAGAAAAGATCGTAACTATTCTGTGTTTTAAATTATACTTAGAATGATTATAATGATTGATGTTTTTTTTTTAAACAAGATGGAGCTCCAGCCCATGATAGCCGTAAAAAAGATTTTGATTCAGCAGTTTGACGATAATTTTATTGCAAGGCATGGTCCTGTGCCTTGGCCAGCGAGATCCGTGGATCTTACTCCCTTAGATTACTTTCTCTGGGGGTATGTCAAAAACGAAATTTACAAAGACACATAATATGATACAGAGATACAGATGACTTGAAACGTTCTTTGAAGAATATTCTAAACGGAATCAATAACATTGTAATATTGAATGCAGTACGATCCTTGAGGTCTCAAATCCAGCTATGTATTGAAAACAATGGTCTACATTTTGAACAATTAATCAGTTAATGTAAGAAAAATAAAATGTATTTTGTTAAAGATGAGCTCTTTCCTTTAGTTTGCGGTATGTCATTACTTCCCAGAATAAGAACCTTAATAGCAACACTATCGTATGGTGAAATAATATAGGGTGTGTTTTTTTTTTCAAAATCAACAGGTTCGATTCCTAGCTAGGATATTTGGTTTTTCAAAAATCTAATGATGAGGTTTTAAGTTTCATCAAAATCGGGCTCGTAACTCCTTTGAGCATTTTTCGCTATTCCTTATAGTTTCGGATTTGGCCATCCAAGCCCTTTTGAAAAATTCACCCTGTATACGTCAATTATTGATGATAATCTAATCAGATACATTACGTTTTGGAGGAAGGCCAGGTCAAGAGTACCCGCAACCGGCGTGCATGTATGAAAACAAATTATGAAAGTTAAAGAAGTGAAAGGAGTATGCCAGGATAGTAGCAAGTGGAAAGATGTCGTCTCTGCCTACCCCTATGGGAAAAAGGCGTGATTTGTATGAATGTATTATTGATGATGATTCTATAAAATTACCATCATCATCACAGTGTTAGTACAAGACAGTTGTTTCTAAAACTTGCACTTTATATCCAGAGTTCACTCTCCTACTGTTTAGACAGAGAACATTTTTCCACTTGTTACTGCGTCTCATAATTATTGTTTTCCAACATGTGTTCCTTCTTCTTACAATTCCGTGTTCTTTAAGCGGGCGTGAAAATCATCTGTTGAGGTGTTCAAGGAGCTGTTGGTCCTAAAATACCCCATTTTAGGACCGAGAGCTTCTGAAATGGATTGGAAATAAGGATCTTTTGGACTTTTAACTTCTTCCCATCCAGCGGGTTTTAGTCCATTGACGGATTGAACATAAAAAGATACAGTTTTATAAAATCATTTTTTTAGTATCAAAAGAATATCTCAAATCGTAGCTACAAAATAATTATTATAAAGTAAATATTGTATGCGTAATGTATATCTCTTGTACAAATATAATTTAATTGTACTTTATGAAGCCCCGCTATGTAATTAAGTACATGATGATGAGATTAAGCACAGCGTTTTGTGTTTGATGTCCTTGCGGGAGATGCGGGTACAGATGCTACGATTTTTATTTATCTTTGTAGGTGAACTTTTTTATGTTGGACACAAAAATATTTTTTGTCATATTAACTACAACAGTAGGTAAAAAACTACACAAAAACAAAAACTAAAGTAAGTTAAAAATTACTATGACCTTTTTTTCAAATATTCACAACAGTAGGTAAAGAATAACCGCGGTAGCCTTGTGGTCTGGGTAATGAACTGCTGAGACGAGGTCTCGGGTTCGATCCCAGGTTCACCATGGCACACACCAATGACTTTTCGATGCTTTTCGAAGTTATGTGTGTATTTATCGCAGGTTTATAAGTGCCCGGTTAATGGCAATAGGCTCGCCACCTATTACATTGGGACCTAAACATAAACTGGTGAAATGGGGGTGCTAGCACCTCTGCCTACCCCTTCGGGGATATAGGCCTGAGTTTATGTTATATGTATGTTATATATAGGTAAAGAACCACACAACACAAACACAAGCTTCATCAAGTCCTATCGCAATTTAATATTTCAAATGTAACTAACAGCTTCAAAAACAAATGTAAGTACTACATTTAATTTGAAAACTAAATTGATGGCCCAACATTTGACTTTCATTCCATTGAACAAAATATATCGCGCAGTGTACATAAAAGTCAAACATTAATCTCTACAAAATCCGTTAAATTAAACAACTTTCAAATCGCACGATAGAAAACTCGCACGAAATGTTTTCCATTCAGAGTTAAAATCTGCATTCCAAAAAAATATAAAGGCGGACTCACACGATAGCCTAACGGGGACTTTTATCTCAGAGTCTGGGGTCTACTTACGCCATCTTCTTACACCCGGGGTTCATGATATTTACGACTTAGATCGCACCTGTGGTGAGTGGTAATTTTATGTCCTTAAGGGTTTTCTTAAGGGTTAGCTACAATGCGACTAATTGATAATTTAGTATTTCAGAACATTGTAGAATAGCTACTTATCTATACTTATAATAAATCTGTAGAAGTGAAAATTCTGTACATTCAAAATATAAAAAAAATAAGTAGCAGGGGGTGTTACTAGACCGACACCGATCCCAAATATGTGATTTAAAAAATTTTTGTCTGTCTGTCTGTTTGTTCAGGCATCACGCAAAAACTACCGGTTCGATTACGATAAAACTTGGTGTAATTATTCTTCAATCCCGATATGCTCTAAGCAATCTTACAGTTGAAGACTTGAGACGGTGTGCGGTTTTTATGAGGTACTACAAACCGCACGCCGTCTCAAGTCTAACGCACGCTGTCAGCCATCAGGAGTAGTTAAGTCTGAACTTAACTACTCCTGATGGCTGACGGGGGCGGTATCCGAAGGAACTTCCATACGAAAAAAGGAATTTGAAACGGAATTCGAAATCCACGCGGGTTGAGCCGCAAGCAACAGCTAGTCAATATTAAAAATATAGTACAAATTGTACAGGAACGTCTTGTGTGTGAACTCTATGTAATACAAATAAAGGTATTATTATTTTTATATTATTTATGTAAACGTTTTTCTCTCTCTACACATATACATTAATAACCCAATTCAAAAAAAGATCAAGTCAAGTCAAGTCAAGTCAAAAATCATTTATTCTGTATAGACCATTTTAAGCGGCACTTACAAAACGTCAAATTATAAATATTTAAAACTAGAAGTAAATGGACCACCGGTTCGAAACGCGGCCCAGACCTGAGAAGACTCCGGCAAGAAACTCAGCGGGCTGTTTTTTTTTTTTTGGTCTATTTACAACAATTGCCTTAGTCTAGATACAATGTTATTTCGAGTAACATAGTTGAGTGAACAGTTCATTTCCAAGCTTCTTTATCATCTAAATAATCTTGAATTTTATAATAAGCTTTTTGGGAGAGTTTTCTTTTAACAACATTTTTAAATTTACTTACATGTAAATCTCTAATTTCGCTTGGGAGTTTGTTGAAAAAGCGTATACAGTTACCCCGAAAAGAATTACTGATTTTTTGGAGCCTACTATCACAGGCTACAAGATTGTTTTTGTGCCTGGTATTTATATTGTGCCTATCACAAAGTCTTGGAAATTGTGAAATATTTTTCCGCACATACATGAGATTTTCAAATACATATTGTGAGACTACACAGATAATTCATATTCTCTTCAAGAATTCATTCCGAATGACATGGGCTAGGCTAGGTATATTTATTTGACCTTTTATTTCGCTATATGGTAGCAAATTTGTATATTTATTTGTTGAAGTTAGACTAAAATCATTTAATAAAATAAATTGATTTGATTCCCAATGATGAAGCATGCAATTACTTTAAAATTTCATTCAGTCAAATAAATTTGATTGACGCTCAACCTAAAATTACCTCACAATGCTTTACGATCACGTTACATCTGTTGGTCTTTATGAGTTTCACGATCATCCATTTGGGTTGTGTAACGTACCCCTTATATTCAAACACGCGACTATTAATGTCGCCTTGTGTGTTACTGTACACGAAGAACAAACGAGCTCGCTTATTGCTCAAATAAATCATTCAGGCGTTGCAGCCAGAGTTATAGTTGTGTAGCGTACATACTGCTTTAATGATGTCGGATTTTATAACAGGAATATTCGTATGTTTGTGTTGGGTTTAGGGTTGCGTATTCTAATAGAATAAACTGAAACAGGGTCTTTTTTATAGCACGTAGACAGCACACGGCTTACTAGATGGTAAGCGATTACCGTGGCATATGGATGTGTGCAACATCAGAGGTGTCACACTCGCGCTACTGACCCTATAAAAACCTTTTAATGCTCTTCTTGAAGAACTCCATATTGTAGACGCTGGGGAAAATCATTATCATTAAATGAATTACCTTTAGCAGAATTTACTTTTAGCTTACTATCAGGCGAGGTGAAGCCATTTTGACGTATCCTATATAAAAAAAAAACATTTTCTGTTTAAAATTCATGAAAGTCAAATTCAAGAAATATCAAAGACATGATTTTTTTGGAAGTTGTACTAATGTATGTATATACTAATGTATGTAATGTATGAAGAATCTTCAGTCGAGAAGTTAAGCTTAAGACTGAAACCGACAAACTGAATTGATAAAAAAATGTTCGGAGGCGGATTTGCCATTTGTAAGTCATTTACAGCAATAATTCTGCAAATAACCAAATTGTAATATTAAATAATTGCTAAACACTATCTGTTTATAAATATTCAAGCGGTATAATCGTGTCGTTTCCGTGCCGCGTCCGTGCCGCGTCGCTTGAGCGCAGATAAGCGCCCATGAATAATGCAAAATATATACTTTATATACAGAATTACGGGGTGATGCCGCCATGTTCCTGTTGTACAGTTATGAAATTTTGTTCAAGAGGTTTACACGGCTCACTGGAGATGAAATTTTGAGAAATACAATTTAATGTAAAGAGATAATAAGTAGCTAAGTGTCTCTTCTTGTTTATACTGTATGTGAAGTCTCGGGTTAGATTCCTGGAATGGAAGCGGGTAGCAGTCAGTTTATTAGTTGACAAAATGAATGCTAATGCAATTTTAACTTTTTGGGACTTTCAAAAGCGTAATATTAGATTTATAATATTTGTAAAAAAATTGATATGAGTTATAAATAAGTGACAACTGGTCTGAATCTGGAGTCAAGTTTTAGAAAAATATCAAACACAACAAAACTACACGAACCAAATCTCAAAAATATTGCCTTCAAAATTACAAAATTCGGCCGTGTTTTCCCAATTAATTCATATTCATAAAGCATCTTAAAAATTCTTCTTCTTTAGGACCGATGTATAATTTTAAGAAATCAGAAGAATATTAAAAATTATAAAATCTGAATAAATTGATATGAATTTTATTATTTTTAGGAAATTAGGGCCAATTTGAAAAAAAGTGACCCCGTGCAGACGTTTCGGGAAAACGGTTTATCATACTTTTAAATCAAACCAGTATTCACATTTAAGTATTCACCATTGTATAAGGGCTTCAATATGTGTTATAAGTATGTAGGGCTAGCCCTACCATATCTAGGTTACTCGTCAGCTAGCGTGAAACACATCGCTTCTAAAGACGTGTTTATAAAAGCGCTTACGGTCACCTCTCGTGGCACAATAATTAAGAATGCAAGAGGTCAAACCCAACGGCTAAGCCTATACAGAACTCACATCGAGGTGTGACAGATGTGAAAAGGTTATGAGATGAATGTGAATATGTAATTACGATTGCCACAACCTCTGTGATGTGGTAGTAGAATGTAGAGGGATGTCGGAGATAGCAGGGTTGATTTCTGCCCAGTGCAAATATTATATTAGTTTTCTTTTTATACAACTTAAGTAGCAGACAAGTACACAGCCCAGCTGATGAGAAGCGATTACCACGGCCTATGGACGTGTACAATACCAGAGGCGTCACACCCGCGCTGGCGACCCTGTAAAAACCTTCTAATGCCCTTCTTGAAGAACACCATATTGTAGTCGCTTGTGAAAACCACAGCAGGAAGAGTGAAGACGAGCTTTAAGCCTTCAACCGGGCTCTTCATTCGACTCCATGTATCATAACGTAAAAGAGAAACCTAGGAATCGTACCCAAGACCTCATGCACGAAACAATTTACAACATTACACATTCATTTCAGTTACATGATAATATGCGAAATACATAATTATACGTCTCTGCCTACTGCCCCTTGATTATGCAAGCGTTAATATAAACGAAAACAACGATCTTTGAATACATAACTCTTCAAACTAATAAAATACACAAAATCTACTTTCACAGAACTGGGGCGAGTTAAATCAACGTTGCAGTAAAGGTTCAGTTTTCAGTTAACCTGCTGTCTGCCCGCAATTCGACTCGCCCCATCAGTGAACTCGCCCCGCCAGTAACGTTCGATTACTCGCCCACTCCAACAAAACCGTTTCCGAACGCAATTTGCGTTCCAATCTAGAAAATGTGTTGCCAGACCTAAATGGATCCTTGAGAAAATTATTCTGGACTATTTCCTGTTAATTGCTACTTGAGAAAATTAGTTTTTTGGATTTATTATCTTTTTTAATTGCGGAGATATCTTTTGTGCTGTTGGCTGAGGCTATCAGCAAAATAGATAGTTCCTCGTAGATAGTTTGAATTTTTACCCGACTGCCGAAGAAAGGAGGGTAATGTTTTTCGAGACTATGTATGTATGTATGTATGTATGTATGTATGTATGTATGTATGTATGTATGTATGTATGTATGTATGTCCATTTCTTTGGCACGGCCCACAGCCTAAACGGCTTGATGGATTTTGACGTGCGAGGTATCATTTTATTCGTCATGATTGTGTGAGTGACACTGGGAATATTAAAATTTCTAGAAAATCAAAATGGCGGATTTTTGGCGGTAAAATGAAAATCTTGAAAATTTGTTTTGCACGCTCTACAGCCTGAACTGCTTGACGGATTTTGACAAACAAGGTGTTGTTTGATTCGTCATGATTGTGTGATCGAGACCAGGTATATTAAAATTTCTAGAAAATCAAAATGGCGGATTTTTGGCGCCACAAACATTTGAATGCGATGGACGCAAAAACTGCTGAACGAATTTCGATGCGGTTTTATTTGTTTAAAAGGTCTTGGTCAGACTTAAAATCTTACGTTTGTTTGATTACAATCGGTTTAGTAGAACCGGAGATATAAGCAACTAAAAAGTATAAAATAAAAAAAAAAATTTAAAAATTCAAAAACCCGACTGCCTAAAAACTTAAAAGTAAAAAACAAGCACTTAGATTGATGTCCGGTGGTCTAGAAACATAAGAACTGAACAGTCGGGATCCATTGAAAAATTAGATGGGCTGTCGAATAATGGATCCCGACTGTTCAGTTCTTATGTTTCTAGACCACCGGACATAAATCTAAGTGCTTGTTTTTTACTTTTAAGTTTTTAGGCAGTCGGGTTTTTGAATTTTTAAATTATTTTTTTTTTCTATTAGACAATTCTTATATTAACAACACGAAGTTGTAAAAAATAATAGGATTAGTAGATAGATAGATAGATAGATAACTCTTTATTGTACACCAACCTTAGGTTTATATTATATATATTAGGTAGGTAATATTAGGACAATGTTACATGGGTCACAATCATTTCAGTTGAGAGTACAATGATAGTACCTAGCTTTGTTGCATTTATATGTGCTAATCACATGGTTTACCATCTGCTGGTGAAGAAAAAACATCGTGAGGAAACCCACAATGTCCTAGAAGAAATTCTAAGCTCTCTCGTTAGAGGAGAGGAGACCCGTGCCCAGCAGTGGGACATAAATGGGTTGCTATTATCATCATCATGGATTCTAGAATGAAGAATATTTTTGTAAATACATATTACCTATGTATGAAACTCAGAAAAAATGAAAATATACGTTCATACATACAAATATACACTGAAGGGGAATCGAACCCTGACTTCTGACTTAATAGTCTAACGAGACTGTAAGGTAGACCTCTACACTTCAAAGGTATTAGTGTGTTAATTGAAAATCTCAAAGGTGTAAATAGATTCTGCAGCCATAACGGAATAGGAGTGAAAAACTTCAATGTTTACACTTGCAAGCGAATCACGTACAGAATTCAACCCGCAAAATGGCGGTGAATTAACATTAAACTTAACTATTTATCCGGCATTGCTACATCCCATCCGTTTTCACTTCAAAATCAATTTGGGACATCACTAGTTTTAATGAAATAGAACGAAACTGACAACACCGGCTACGTCCGTGGGAACTTCGGTTTTCGCGTTTTTTGAATATAGATTCTACTCAACCGATTGTAATTAAATATACTTAAGATTTTAAGTTTGATCTAGATCTTTCAAACAAATAAAACCGCTTTGAAACCCGTTTTGAGTTCATCGCGAATTAACGGACAAACACAAGTATCCCAAAAATTGTGTTAAGAATCTTTAGTAGGTAGGTATACGTATTTTTTTAATATCTTCAATGTACAGACACAGCTACTTTACAATTTTATATGGTATAAGAAGTCAATAACATTATTATTATAACCTTTTTATATTTCTGGCTCAGCTACTGTGGCTTTTCAACTTTGTGCCATTATTATAACCTAATGGTTTCAAATTACTTACCTACCACTCACTCAGTGGCAAGTCATTTGAAATGTAAATGCATTTAAAACCTCACTATTTAAATGCATTTAGTTTATGTTTTACCATCATGGGTCCCTTGATACGAATAAAAAGATTTAATTTCGAAGTTGCCGCGATTATCGCTGACCTGGAAACCTATTTTATATAAGTAGGTATTAAACAAACTGAAAGCCTGCATTTAATGTGAAGTGCATGTTCTGTACGAATAAGAAAATAATTAACTTTGTAATGGCGGAACTACACTTCGCTATTCGCTATTCGCCTATAATTATATTCGACGAAATTCTTATAGACGGCTAACCTTCACAATTCGTCATAATAAGAGCGACTAAGGCGAATATTCGGGCGAGTAAAGACCTTCCCCACGTATACACGTCAATAAAGGTGAATAGCGAAGTGTGGTTCCGCCATAATAAAAATAAAGTTATGATCTGGCCATGAATAACATTAGGTCGGATCTGAATATAAGACCAAGGCTGTGTCATAAAAATGTATGAATGAATTTTGGATTGTAATGTGTTACTCATTAATTGAAATGTGATTGAAGCATATTTTTTTCTTACTGTCACTTCGGTGACTACACGAAACATGCTGTATTTTTTTTTATTTAATCTGACCGAATTAATTATTCCGCGTAGTGGCCGACTAGTGTGTGAGTGTGTGCGTGCTGACATATGCGTATTCGAAAGTGGGCTGACTCAAGTTTCGTAAAATGTATTGTTCAACGCGTGCACAGGTTTTCTTAGGTCCATGACATATAGGTTACTTTTATCCTTGTAATATGTTCCATGGTGAACCTATTTTAATGATGTCCGCTGGGCATAGAATTCCAAACGTACGAAGCCGCGGGCAACAGCTAGTACTAGATATATAGGTATATATTTATTTATAATATTATACATTTAAAATACTAATATTATAAATGCGAAAGTAAAAAAACTTTATAATAAAAAAAAAAGTATATATTTAAAAAAAAAAATATGCTTTCCTATTAAAGAAAAATAAAATATATTCCGTGTCTATCTCAAAATACAAGATCTAAATTCAGAAGCTTATATCATCCTTTAACTGTATACATAATAAAATTATGTGTCAGAAACGTCAGACGCAACCTACCTAAACTGAAAACGTAGAATTTTCACAAAAATACCTAAAGAAAATAAAATGCCATGAGAACAAACCGAGAGAAATAAAAAGCGGATGTAAGAACTCGTAAATTTAGTGTAAATGTAAAATGCTTGAGGTTTCATTTCGATAATAAAACCTCAAGTATTTCAGGTTTTACAGTAATAAGTAATCTTCCTTCAGTTTGAAATATATTTTTCTTAGATCTTTACAAGATTTTTTAACCGAATTCAAAAAAAGGAGGAGATTCTTAATTTGATTGTATTTTTTTATGTTACCTCAGCACTTTCGACTGGGTGAACCGATTTTGATGTTTTTTTTTATTTGATAGCTGGTCCTTCCCGTGTTCCATTTCAATTTAACTGTGATCTTTTTTTTTTAAGTTAAAAACTACTACTCTTTTTACACGATTTAAAACTTCATTTTGTCTAACATTCGACTGTCTATTTTCTGTAATGGAGTACTATTATGAATTCTGTGGTAATGGTCCAAGATCTCAGGGCCACGAGACTTCATATGGATACCACCCCCGTCGGCCATCAGGGGTGGTTATGTCGGGATCGAACCGACTAAAACCGCACGCGGTCTCGGGTCTGTCTGGGTGTCACCCAACCGTCAGCGCGCGTACAATCAGCTCGCTCCCCGTTTGCTCCCCACCGTACCCTCTGCTAGCCAGAGAGACACGTGGAGAGCCTCAGAGCAGCCCTCTAGAGGGCCACTTCCGCCCCGGCCGGATTGGCCGCAGGCAGCAGCGCAGATCGCATGCCTACCTGCTGGCTTGCTTAGACGGCCAATTTCTAAATTCGCGATAAAATAGATAGATAAGTAGTGGCAAAAGTGGCAAAAAATCTGACAATTTAACTCCCATTTCATTATAAAGCGGGTGGAGCTGCGAATTAAATCTAGCAAGTTAATAAATTAAACTACAAACAGCCAATTAGCATAACGGACTTAACAAAAACTTGCCGGCCTCACGTAACAAACCGTACAATTCCGCACTTTATAGCGGATTATCGCGCGATGGTTGGGTCAACTAATTAGTTCTGCGGGTATAAAAGACCCATATAAGCTGTGCATTAACTCCAAAGGTTGGTATGACTCCTGCGGTAGGGTTGAATATGTTTCAGAGTTGGATTTTGATATGAATATGCTTTTTTTGCTCCCGAAAAATGGGATCAAAAATTTTTTACAATATTTTTGGCTAAAATTGTACTGACTTACCTGCTTTATTAATTCAGTATGCTGAAACCTTTGCCAGAATGTAAAAAATACTTTTTCGAAAACCGCATCAAAATCGGGTCTACTAAACACGAGAAAATCGTGGATAAATAGGTATGCAGGTCAAACAGTGAACAGTCCTTTTGAAGTCAGTTAAAAATAAGATATCTGCCTGCAAAATCGACGGCGCGCAACGTCGAGGCATGTTAAGCGATCGGCCCTACAGTCAAGAGGTCTTGGGTTCGAATCCTGGCCATCACACTACCGACGTAAACCCACTCATAACAAAAGCTTACATTGGTTGTGGAGGTCAGATGGCAGTCGCTCCACGGAAAATATCGAAGTTCAGCCGCATCACAGTTAGATTGGAAAGCCGACCCCAACTGAGTTGGGAAAAAGGTTCAGAGAATGATGAACAAAACTTAGCTGGGGAGGTGGACGGAAAAAAATCTGCTAGATCCTTTCCAACATGAGCGTTACTTACAATAAATACTAACCTAAACATATACACAAACTGTCGCGTTTATGATATAAGTAGGATACAAACATTAACACTCTATACTAATATTATAAAGAAGTAAAGTTTGTGTGTTTGTATATTTGTTAAATTGTAAGGGGTAATCTCGGGCCCTACTGAACCGATTTTAAAAATTCTTTTGCCAATAGAAAGCCACATTATCCGTGAATGTCATAGGCTGAATATCATCACGCTACTGCGCAAGGGAGTGGAGCAATAATCATAAATGTGAACAATTCCGGTAGATTTCCATACATTTTAGGAAAACTGATAAATTATGAGCATATTATGTGAGTTAAAAAGGGTGCATCGGGGTTCGAAATACGCCACGGGCGAAGCCGGGGTGGGTCTAGTAAATAAATAAATGAATAAACACTACAATGTTTTGCAAAGTAAAATCTCACAAGAAAAATCAGACAAGATAAAATTCAAATCAACATACAAATCTTTGTTTCAACTTAAACGAGCTGCATACAATTTTCATATCATTATAATAAAATAGAACCACTTCAAAATAAATCCAAAAACAAACAAAATTACCTGCAATTTGAAGAAAACTTTTAAAAAGTTAGCCCACGAATGTCGGGAGTATCGCCAAGTCTCGACAGCAAACTTGGCCGGACTTGGCAAAGTGGCCAAGTGCTGCCAAGCCCCGATTTTAAATGTTATAAAAGTTTCGTAGCTGAAACAAGGGCTTTTTAAGACGGATTTAGTAGCGTTTTTACTTTGGCTCGAGCAAAAAGTGTGGTATTCAAGTAGTACATCTGTAAAAAGTTATAAAGTTTAGTCTCTGCTTGAGTTGAATTTTAAAAAGAGATTTTTCAATTGCTATGAATTTTTAAGACGAGATGCATGAATATATAAAACCCATGGATGGAACTGACGACACTAGAGTTAGACCATTTATACGTACAAGTTGGCACGCACACACACACTCAGTAGTCAGCCACTAAGCGGTAACCTCATTGTCATAAAAGTGAAAATTCATGGTAGACGTTTTGGAATTTATGTTTATTTATGGTTCATTCGCAATGGGTGCAAAAACTACCAAACTGATTTTGATGCGGTTTTTTTTACCTTAAACATGTAGGTAGAACCGGAGAAATGGGTAGTCAAAAAACGCCTAAATCGATGTCAACGTGAGCGGAACTGTGTGTATAGGCTAGTAGGTATTTCCTGTATAATATTTTCTTCTGAGCGTTTTTTTTTTTTTTTATTGGTAATAGGCTCGCGTTTGACCACGATCTCACCTGTTGGTAAATGATGATGTGGTCGACGGTGGAGCACGCTTGCCTAGAAGAAACCTATTCAATTTAGACTTGAAGACTCCCAGGTTGTAGCTTTCCGGAAATACAGACTCAGGCAGGGCATTCCACTCTTTAGCTGTACGCACGATGAACGTACTGCCAAAACGTTTAGTGCGTATGAGTGGGATATCCACCATGTACCGGCGTACAACATTATATCGTTATACTTATCCCCGGGCTTACAGAGAAACATGAAAAGGCTTACAAAAACATATCCCGAAGGTTTAATTTCTGTTCCTATTTAAATTGGCCCCACGCATCTAATTTAAAGACAAAGACTCCTTTGTTAATTCGTTAAGTATCTTTAAATCGGCCATTTAATTCGTTTCGCCATAACCAATAAATAATGACCCATGTAATATGTTCGTGGGTTTGCTTGCGGTTACTGGGCACTCCCAAGCGACCTCTAACGAGCTGGGTTGAGTATCATCTGTTTAGGGTTAGAGGCCTAATGAGGAACCGTTCAATTTGTATGGTTTTATTTAGCCTGTATGTATTGAAGTCACGTCTACATATTTAGGTAAGCAGAGAGGTTATTTACTACAATCAATCAATTTATTTATTTACTAGCTGTTGCCCGCGGCTCCGCCCGCGTGGACGTCGATTTTCGCGTTTTTTTACTATATCGCCGGTTCTAATCAGTCGATTGTGATCAAATATGCGTAAGATTTTGAGTCTAACCAAGACCTTTCTAATAAAAAAACCGCATCAAAATCCGTTCGATATTTTTTACGTCTAAAAATTTACCGTATGTTTGGTTGTAATTGGTTAAGTAGAACCGGAGATATTTTATGACCAAAAACGACCTAAAAATGAAGTGCGGGCGAAGCCACCGATATCAGCTTGTATAAAAAGTAGTCTATATTGTTTCTCAGATGAACTATAATCGTACCAAGTTTGATCAAAATCCCTCTAGTAGTTTTTGATCCCAGCGTGAACAAAAATTTGGTGCGGACAAACAGAGACACAGAGACACAGACAAACCGACAAAAATTGTAAAAATCATTGTTTTGGCATCTAATACATTCATAAAGTCCCTAATAAATATTTTTCTCATGTGTGTGTGTGTTGTGTTCCATACACACAAACCCAAATTTTGATTAAAATAATTAATCTACTGCTAAATAGTCATGAAAAAAAAATTGTGTTTTTGAAATCTTACCAATGATGTAACCTTTTTGCGCTATTAGGGTTACAAATAACCCTTTATTTTAGACAAACCTCTTTCTTTATAACATCCAACATACACAAGTACCCAAATTCCCAGCAAATAAAGATTAACACATAACTTAGGCAATATTTATCTCGTGTACGCGGAATACACAACTATATTTGTCCAAACGTGTATCTCGTATATTATCGCTTAGAGAGGTCAGCCGTGTGTACGGTTTACGTGACACATCCCTCCAGGGTGGCTGACTAACGGTCCTCTCGGAGGAACGGGCCTGTGGTTAATGTATCGCGTATGTGTCCGAATGTAGGACAAAAGTGCTGTATCAGGATTTAAATTTTTTGGACCGTAGATTGGGGAGATGGGGTAATAGGTTAGATGTGAATTGATGAGAGATTAGAATGATATTCTGTTAAATGTAACTGGACTATTATTGGGGTGCGAGGGTGCCTTATGGGGCCATCTTACACTCCAGCGTCTATAGAAAACCAGCGTGCGGTTTTAGTCGATTCGTC
Organism: Lithosia quadra; assembly: GCA_963576445.1. Lineage (NCBI taxonomy): Eukaryota > Metazoa > Arthropoda > Insecta > Lepidoptera > Erebidae > Lithosia > Lithosia quadra. Next base: position 9,813,168 of record OY754896.1, read on the forward strand.
GGCGGAATGGCATCCGTGAGGATTTCCGCACGAAAAAAGTAAAAAGGAAACATAAACGTACTGTTCAACCAACCACAGAAGTGACTTAACTTTTTTTTTATAAAAGTAAGACACGTCAAAATAACTTCACCTCACCTGATGGTAAGCTAATGGCTTCTGTTTTGAAATTAGTTAAGTATACTTAAACCTTCTCTAGAATGTAGAAAATACTTTTCTAAAACCACATCAAAATTGGTTCAACTAAAAGCGTGGTAATCACAAACATATATAAAACAAACCGGTTAAAAAAGTTTTACCGGCCTTTTAGGTCTATGTAGTGGTGACTATTATTCCTAAGACTCTATCTTTAGTTTACCATCAGGCGAGTTGAAGTCATATTGACATGTCCAATATGAAAAATCTCCCCAGCCAGAGCTCACAATCCCCCCCACCCCCAATCTTCTAACCCTCCACCCTCCAGGTTCGACAGCGCGAGTACAATCCCCTGATGTTGCACACATCCATAGGCCACGGTGACCACTTCTCATCAGGTGTGTGCTTGTCTACCACCTAAGTAGTATAAAAAAAAATCTATAGATTCAACTAACTTCTTCAGAGTAGCTGCAAATTTCCCTACATCCATCTTACAGCGACCTTTCCACCTCGCGTATTGTGGCCACATATCACGGAACAAATTGACAGGACATGGGTTCAACAAATACCTTTCTTTATTGCCCCGCGGTAGATAGATTGGTGCCATGCCGAGTCATGGAGGTGACAATGAAGGAATATGTATCACGGACCACGAGGTTTTTTCTTTCATTTAATGCCTGGTACACATCAAGAGTTTGAAGTAGATCGATTAGTAATATAGAAACGCTCGTTTCGGTTTTAAATAATTGGTGAAATTTTCAATGCGCCAATGAAGGCAGTACTGTTCTTCTCCTCGGTTTGGCGTAAATAACTTTTTTGGATGAATTTCAGTGTCTGTGTTTCCGGAAAGCTACTTATAGGTAACTTGGGAGTTTTCAAGTTTAGAGTGAACAAGTTACTTTTAGTTAACCGTACTCCACCGTCGACCATATTCTTTACCAACAGGTAAATAAATGGAAATTGAATATTAAAATATTGATATTAAAAAGAAAACGGGTTTTGAACTCCCAACCTCTCGATTGCGAACCTAAAACTTTAACCCCTAGGATACCGGCGCTTGAAGACACAAAGTCAGTACATTCATAGTATTGCCTACAATAAGGTTTGAGAAATACGTGCTCCATCATTGCAAAGCTGGCTGTAAGCTCTCCATTCCGAAGGATTAATGATACAAGATAGCATCGTAGATTCGTATTTAGATAATTAATATAATTAATAGTAAGCAATTTCGGCAGTCAGCCGTTACAGACAGACAGATAAATTTATGGGGTAACTAGCAGTCCCCCGGGACTTCGACCCGCACAAACGGCGGTTTCAGCATTTTTTACCCGACTGCCGTAGAAAGGAGGGTAATGTTCTTGACTATATCTTCATTCTTCGGTTCTACTCAATCGATTGTGATCAAAAATGCGTAAGATTTAAAGTCTTACGACGACCTTTCAAACAAAAAAGCCGCATCAAAATTCGTTCGGTAATTTTTGCGTCTATCGCGAACAAACAGACAAGATATTCCAAAAACAATATTTTTCGGAATCGGATTGTATGGGCAGATAAAGTTATACATAAAGCATACATACTCTGTTACACAGAATAAACATAGAATATTAATTTTTAACAGACGAAAATAGGCTTATACTCAACACAAAATAAAAGGCCCGTTTTGACGTTTGTCCTCGTGGCGTAACTAGTTATGTACCTATAGGATTCGGTATTCGATACTCACGATGAATCGAATCCAGTTTGCATGGGGATTTAATCGATTTGAATATGTATATAAACTGCATTGGATTACAGTTCTGATTAGAAAAATTAGCTTAACCTTTGATTTTGTAGGTATTTTAAAACAATACAATGTTATTATAGGTCAATTTACTTATTTTTAATATTTTTTTTACAATAACATTCACTCAATCACAAAACAACAAGAATAATTAAATCAGTCTTCAGAATCTAAACACAAGTAGGTATTAAAATAAATAAAAATAAAAGTGCGCGTCGGGCTTGAAAAAAATATCTGACTCGATATTTTCTTTCCTTAACTGATTATTAATAGTCTGTGGACTATATGAAAAAATCGTTATGCAAAGCACTTAGCCGAGTGGGCGGTACCTGTCAATGAAAAATGTAATTACCTTTAGAACATTTCAATTGATAAAAAATATAAAAAATAAGAACTTCATGGGCACGAACTGTCAAAGTGGGCCTTTTATTTTGTGACAACTATAATAATGGCTTAATATGATGTGTTTTTGCCATGCGTGTCCAAAAATATACTAAGAACTTTTTTTTATTTTGAATTCTATATTGTTTATGGACATTTAAAAAGTTATATTATACCGCGCTTTTAGTGGCAAAGGAAAAAAAATGTGTCTATAAAGAATATGAAAACATTATGAAAATAAAATGGTGTAAAAGTTAATAATTGTTACAAAAAACTACAAATTGAAATGTTGTGACCACATGGGAAAAACCAGCTTTGAAATAAAAAAAGATGTCGTACGTTCTGAGTTCTGAGGTAACAAACATTACACATTATTTTTTGGAGTAGGTTAAAAAGGTTTGTTTATATGGTGGAAAATAATACAAGGGTCAACACATTTCTTTTGTACAAAGCGACTGAAAGAGGTTTGTAAACAATGTTAACAATCAGGCCGTCATGAACCTATAAAACATAATGGATGGAACGCTTTCAACAAATGACAACACTAGAGTCGGCCCACTTGCTTGCAAGTCGGCACGCACACACTCAAACACGGTTTAGCGGTTTATTAACACTAGTTAATAAACCGCTAAAACACGTGGCAAAAGTTATTCGATTCAGTCAGTTTAAGTAGCAAAAAAAATACACCATGTCTTGTGTAGTAAAATTGTGTAAAAACCGTAGTGACAGCAAAAAAAACGTGTGGTACTCGAAGACTGCTGCGGTAAAGTTTAACTAAAAATTAACTGTTCAATACCTTAATTTCTAAGTTAATCATTCAAAAAGTCACTCAATTATGATTGTTACCATACCTGAAATAAGGTTGAATCTTGTGCGACAATAGGGGTTCTAGGTTTTTTATTTTCGTTACGGAATATCTTGACTCGGCCCCTCAAAGCCCGGGATAAAAGCTGTACAATAGCTTAAATCCAGGAATCACATTTCAATTAGGTAACCTAAAATTCACACACACATGGTTAGACACCGCCACTTTTATGACACAGTTTCGTCTTCAACGCGCTCCGTTTAGTTTTATAGGATCATGATATGAAAGCAAAAAATATTTTGGCGTTTCAGTGTTGACATTTCTGCTTACGCTTCGCTTACAAGGTGAGTTATATATCTTTGTGATAACACGGAAGTAGCTGCTTTGGATATACCTATTGCACTAGTTAATGGCCGCGGCTCCGTCCGGGTGAATGTCGGTTATAGTTTTTTGGTCATATCTCCTATTCTACTTAACTTATTGCGTGATTAAAAAAATCGCATCAAAATCCGTTAAGTAACTTTGCGTCCATCGCTAAACAAACTGACAAGAATCTCAAAAAAAAAAGGGGGTAAAAAGGGTGGGAGCGACCTTTTGCACCCCAAAAGGACGCCCCCCTTTCCCTCCCCCCTTCTTTTTTTGACGTCAGGGCATGACGAGGATGCGAGGGATATGCCTACTGGGTACCCACACCCCGGTAATTAAGGCCCGAGACGGCGTGCGGTTTTATTCGGTTCGATCCCGATATAACCACCCCCGATGACCGACGGGGGTGGTATCCATGGGGATTTCCGCACGATAAAAAAAGGGCATAACGAGGACACTTTTAGGCCGTCAAGGTAGGGACCGCCGTTTTGGGGCGAATGGTGTCTAAAATGGCGGCCCGTACCCTCTGGACTTTACTCTAGCTTCTTACCATCCAGGCGGGGTAAAGTCAATTGATGAACTGAATATCAAAAAAAGTTGAATTCAGAACCTCCTCCTTTTTAAAGTCGGTTAAAAGCATCCACTAACCTTATGAATATAATTTTGTTTTAACTCGAACAAGTCGAATCACATTTACGTACAAAGATGTACAGATGAATAGCAGGATGGCTAGTGACCCAATACGTTATACTAGCTCCATGTTGCATACGAGAGTGATTTTCGAACCCAGTTACTGTGGGGCCACGAAACAGGCGGGTGTTTTTGAATAATTTTAAGGTTAAGGGGCTTTTATTCTTGGGACATGGGCAGATAGATGATATTGATAATGATGAAGGGTTTTTATTCGTTAGAAAATTAGGCATGACAACCCCATTATGCACTTTTTCATGCTTTTCTTAAAAGGGAAAGAGAGTCGGTGAGGTGATTCATTGACTAACCTATATAGATTTAGCCATATATTTCTATTGTTGGTAGTGCTTAAGATAAGGGGGTGATGTCGCGATGTATTTGGACATCGCCCAACTAGCAAACGGACCTCGTGCAATGCACTTTTAAAGCAATACCGCCGTAAACGTGCATAGTGGTTCCGACGTAACATTCAATAGGTCACGACACGTCGTATGGCACACGGCACTTCTTTTAGAGTGGCCAGTGAGCCTCATATAACCGCAGATGCCCTGCGATTTGTGGTATAAGGATGGTTCTTTATACAATACCTAGGTACATCATATTTTTCATGTGAAATTAACCTACCGCGGTAGCCTAGTGGTATGGGTAATGGACTGCTAAGACGAGGTCTCGGGTTCGATCCTAGATTACCATGGCACACACCATAATGACCTTTCGATGCTCTTCGAAGTTATGTGTGTATTTATCGCAGGTTTATAAGTGCTCGGTTAATGGCAATAGGCTCGCCACCTACCTTTGGGACCTAAACATAAACTGGCGAAATATGAGCACCTCTGCCTACCCCTTCGGGGATATACGCGTGAGTTTATGTTATGTTATGTTATGAAATTAAAACGGTTTTATCAATACTTCATTTGGCTTATTGCTTATAAACAATACCTATTTATTATAATCGGAAAATTATTTTTCATTTTGAAAGCTCTTTGCCGGCAGTTTTCGTGGCCACACAAGAACGCTTTTATAGCGTGACTGAATACATACGAATACTTTATTCCTTTCACATATTTTTCCTCCGACTGAGGAGGTTCGTTCAAAAACTTGGGTAACAGCGTTTTATCAAGTGATTTATCTACTCTTTGGATAGTAAAAGTTTGAATGCATACATTGTCTGGATAACGGGCACGTTTCTTTTTAAATATGTGAAAATAAAAAATATTATAGAATAGAGATAAAATAGAACTAAGTATTATAAAATTGTAAATTAGTTGTCTATGTATACATAGAACATAGGTATTTAAAAGAAATTGAATTAAACAAATTTAGGAATAATATTTTTGGGTTCAGAATCGGTACATAAACATAACCTATCATTTAAATATCTTATCGATCTTATCCATAAAAACTTGGAATTCTTTACCAGCGCATGTTTCCTTCCTCCTATAGTCCCGAGTCCTTTAGGCAGGGCATGCAAAAGCATTCAATGAGGCCGTCAACTACTCCAAAACCTTGCCATGTTAGATACCGTACACCATACCTACTGATATAATATGCAACGCATTTCGGCACAAACAAGTATAGTGTACGGCATCTAACTTGGCAAGGTTTTGGAGTAGTGGGGCCCACATTACTCCAAAATCTTGCCAAGTTAGATGCCGTGAACTATACTCAAGGTCAAGCCGTTACGTAAGATTTTGAAAACAAACGAAAACACGAGATTTACTTAGATTTACTTAGCCATCTAAAAAGCTACAAGCATCATCATGAACCAATCTCCCCTCACATCAAACCATCTGCGAAAGAGTCCTCTTGAACTTAGTCAGCCCTCCCCGCTGCTCTTGAATGCCTGACCTTGGCTCACTCGAGCCTCTTTGAGCCACATAATGGCACTCGGCCCTCTTTCAGAGGGGACGAAACGAGTGTATTTTCATGCTCGGTTTCCTTTGGAGCTCGCGAGCTTTTATACCGACTTTTGAAAAAGTTGTAGGTATGCATACTTTTATAGTACCTACTGTAGAAAGTGGTTATTAGTACCTATTTGTGTGTACTAATTATCGCATTTCATATACTACAGTTTGTGAACAAAATTATATGCCAGCACTTCTTGGGTGCCCATCAGGTTCCGACTGACTGCATATTTTTTTATACTACGTAAGTGGCAGATAAGCACACGGCCCACCTGATGGGAAGCGGTCACCGTGGCCTATGGACGTATGCAACAGGATGTCACACACGCGCTACCTACCCTGAAGGGAAGGGAGGACGTCTAGGAAGGGGAGGGGGAGGAGGGGTACAGTGAGCTACACTACAGACGACTAGGAAGGTTGGGCAGTTTTGGGGGGTTGGAGGCGATTAGGTGATGAGGGGAAGGGGAATTTGAGCTCTGACTACCCTACTTACCGCCAGGAACACAACACGATGGTTATTATGGCAATCCGTGCCTTGACGTCACAAACAAGGTCAGTAGTCGCATGAAGTACAAATCCCAGATGCTGCTGGACATAGGCCTCTCCCAAAATACGCCATGGCACTCGATTCCTTCCCTTGCACATCCAGTCTATTCCAGTTACCAGTCACTTTTTTCAGGTCATCCGTCCATCTTGCTGTGAGGCATCCCAACTATTATTTGCCAATCTGTGGTCTCTACTCCAAGACTCGCTTGCTCCATCGGCCATAACCTGTATAACCTGCTGCTAAAATCTGTGAAAACAATATGGCTACGAAATATTACAATGTCTAAAGACGGATGAAATAAATTAGAATGTTGAACGACGTTGCCTTTTAAACAGGGCTTTTTGTTTTAATACCCTCATTAATATTTATTGCTAATTATAGGACTTGGAGGAGATTTTTCTGAAATAACAACTGTATGACTTGTTTATGTAGGTACCGTGGTTTTTGGACACAGTACCATAGATAGGTTTAGGCGCATTAGGGCTGTGATTTGGTTACATAATAAGAATATAGGTAGACTATATTCTACTATAGCCAAAACAACTTTAGTCTACTGTATGGGTAGATACTACACAGTATTCAGGATATTGTCCCAGGTCCCGCGTTTCCTCATCTCTGAGCTTTATGGGGAACCTTCCTCCCTACCCTACTTTTCCGGGGCAAGATGAGGACACCATGTTTCCCACACCCAAGGGAGCCATCTATAAGCCATAGATGGCCCAGGGTCAGATTCCGCGCCTCAGCAGTTCGGTGTCAGAGGGCGGTTATGTCCGCCCCTGCTGGGCATCTGGGGGGTATCCGTGGGGATTTCCGCGGGACTAGAGGATTATCGAAGCCTAAACTAAGGATAATATCTACTACAGATTTTAAAACACTTAAATTCTTAGACGTTACCGACGTTTCTAAGCTGCGTCTACGCTAGGCGTCCCCGAGCACTAGTGGAGCACAATTTCGTGTACCAACTTTCGAGCCTCAAACGAGCAAGCCTCGAGCGTTTGCTCATGCTCGACTGTGCTCGACTGTTTGATGATTATGAAAGGAATCACACTGCGGAAAATGAAGGTACTCTCCTGCAATCTATCCGCGATGTCATGGACATTAAAGGCACCCACAGATGCCCCAAATTTTACCTTTGCTTCAAACCATTATCACAATATATACACTCAATCAAATTAAATTCGTTAAACTTTCCGGAATGGCGTCATTTAATCAAATCTCATAAATGGTTAAATCCGTATAATGAATTAAGATCTCGGAGTTATTTATTATCTTGAGTGTTTGTCCTTTGTTAAAGATTACGATGAGAATTAATAAGAAATAATCTGATCTGAAGTTGAGAAGCGCGCAGCTGTCATGTCATGGACCGAATATGATAAGACAATTATGATATTAATGTTGTTAGTTTGTTTATTAAATTTTTTAAATTTTGGTTTGTGATTTTTGACACCACTGCGCTTATTTGCCGCATTTAATGGTCTTATACAGAATAAATGATTTTTGACTTTGACTTTGACTATTGGAAAAAAATATTTGCCCGATTTGAAAGGTACATTAATCCAGATATTTATAATAATTATTATTTTGTGTAAATTACAATTGTTTATGTTAACATAATATATTCATACAAACATGCTACTTGAATAGGTAGTTTCAAATGTAGAATGTTTTAAAAATAATAATTATATCGTCTGCCTTATTAAGATCAGCTATCTTTCAGTCTATCATAATCAACACAACCGTTTCAGAGATTAATTTGCTAAATCAAACAGGCAAAAACCAGATCTATGAAAAACTTAATAACGTTTTTTTTACAAGTAGCTTCCGTAAGCATTTACCAAAAAAGCTGTTATTTTTATATAACATACACTCAATTTTATTTTATGTAGTTGTTGGTACAAATAAAGACAACGTAAGTGAGTCTTTTAGAATAATGAAATAACAAGAATTATCCAATTCTGCCAATGTTTGTACGAAATCCTACAAAAACACAGAAGTCGTTGCTTATTATTCGCTGAGCCAGTTTTTTGGCGTCTAGACAAAAGCAATTCGTTCCAAGTCTCCTAAACAGACTCACTTCACTTATTGCCTTTCTCTAGAACAAAACTAATAAGTACTTTGTTATTTGAACGAAACCTAAGTAATATTGTACCTAAATATATTTAGTATTTTCGTGACGGAATGTAATGAAATGATTTGTTTTTTATACCACGTAGGTGGCAGATAAGCACACGGCCCACCTGATGGGAAGCGGTCGCCGTGGCCTATGGACGTGTGCAACACTAAAGGTGTCACACACGTGCTGCCTACCCTGAAGGGAAGGGGGGAGTAATAGGATGGGGTGGGGAGTCTAGGAAGGGGTGGGGGAGGAGGGGTATAGTGAGCTCTGGCTACCCTACTTAGCGGCGGGAACACAACACGATGGTTATTATGGCGGCAGTCTTCAGTAGGGCGGAGGTACTATCCCAGTCGGACAGCTCATTTCAAACGGGCGATACCGTCGTGTCCTACCTCCATCGAATTTGTTCCCGTATTTCACAGTAATAATAATGATATCGCTATTTCCAAGGATGATCGTCTCGTGAAGGTAGAAACAACATAAAGTCCCGGATCGAGGGACCATTGATGAGGCCGTCAAGCTGATAGCCACTATTGTAGCATATTGGGGTATGTAATCATGACCCCATTCCTAAGACCTTACCTTTAGCTTGTCATCAGGCGAGGCGAAGTCATAAATTGATTCCGGTCTGGTGAGACAAGACGTTGTAACGGCCTTGAGACTTCGTTCTGGACATATGCCTTTAAACAACTTTGTATATTTAATGAAAAGAAATTCTTCCCCTAACTGTACAGTTTGTGACGTTAGGGAAGATGTATATCACATTATGGCAGAGTGTGTACGGAACCAAACCCAGCGAAGACAATTTGAAATTGCACAAGGTTTTTGTTTGCGTTCACTTGGGGTATGTAACGGCCTCTTGTCTTTACCTTTGTCGGAGAACGCTAAAGCGTTATACAAAATTGTTAATATAGGCTTGAAATCTAGAAACGATTAGAATGATTTTTGTAATTAGTAGTTTCTTATGGGGGTGACATGATCACTGCGTGATCAAACCCTCACCTTTTTAGGTAAATAAAGGAAAAAAAAAAAAAGTCATAAATTGACGTGTCCAATATAAAAAACCTAAGTCCTTAATCCACTTTCAGCTTTTATTTCTCTACTTCATATGGTTGGTTATGAGCATCCATGGTAGTGAGACCATTGGCACGCATGTCATCATTTACGATGCCTGTTTAAGCCCCTTGTGCATTATAGTTACCATAACTCATAGGAACATGCCACAATACTCCAACAAAAGGTTTTATCGACACCTGTTTACACGAAAGTAATAATAACTGATGGCTTTGCGTACTTTGTGACCTGACAGCTCACTTAGCTGACATTTTATTACATCTCTTTTGGTGTTCAGCCGTCGTCAGGCGTCGATTACAGAACTTATCTGCCCCGAGGGTGTCGTGAGAAACGATTAGACGTTAAAAGTTTGTAGTTCTTCGTTTATTTCGTAGAGGATGCCCGCGGCTTCAACGGAGGAATCCACACAAATCTATCGCTGGGATAAAAAGTAGCCTATATGTCTTGATTCTTCTTCTTTTTCATCCTAGCGTTAATTCATAGTCGCATCCAAAGCTTTCACCTCGGAGTCTGGGGTCCGCTTTACCAGTCTTAACTGCGGATTTGGCTGGACCTCGATATTTTTCGTGAAGAGACTGCCATCTAACCTTCACAACCCAATGGTGACATTAGGTGTAGAATGTCGTAGAGTATTTATTATTTATTTATTTATTAGGCGATATCGAAGCATTTCAGCTAGACCGTTGTTATTGGACTTTTCGTCTTTTTTTGCTACTCTTGATTATAAAATATAATTTCTGCACTTTCATGCAGTGGTATTATTCTTGGAATGGATTTCAATTTATTAAAGTTGAAGAAAGAATTAGCAAGTTGTTAATATTAATAAATAAGTAATTGAGCGTCTTCGCGATACGCTTGGTCAAATCGATTAAGCAGTCAGATTATCTCAGCCATATTTTGCGTGAAAGAGTAATACTTACATAACTGTTCATCAAAATACGAGAACGATCCAACAGCTGACTCTTCCCACTATTACGTGCAAACCATGAAACACAATCTTTCATCGAGTACAAAATAGAAGGAGAAATAAATTTCCTCAGTTATTATTATAACATCTAAAAATACACCATGAATAAATAGCACAGTCTATTATCATATTTATTTGTAGAAGTATGCTTTGATTATTTTTATATAAGAAAATCTTTTCTTTGCCTCTCCATAAAGGTTTGGAATTCTTTTCCAACACACGTGTTTCAGTCTTCCCACAATACCGAGTTCTTTATGTGGGCGTGAAAAAGCTTCTGCGAGATTTTTCATTGTTCGCATTTAAAATGGTCGCTTTTATTGTTAAGACTTCGCCTACAGCTTAGTATTTGGCGGGGTGAACTTATAACTCAATACCTACCTATATGGAATCTAATACATGTATATCATGTAAATGTTGTCATGGTATTCATAAACGGTGAAATTTTAGATTTTGATCGTAATATTCGCACAAATTAAACTATGATTTCTCTTGTTACAGATCGAGAGTGCCCTGAGCTACCTAACCCTGAAATAGGAACAGTCTCCTTGACTGGAAGACTGTTTGGTGACAAGTAAGTGCTCTTAATAAACGTTTTTTATGACTATTTTAGTGAAAAAAAATTATGATTTCACTAAAGTATTCATGAAATGAACAAATATTTCTTGCTTGTAGGGCGCGATATTCATGCCCACACGGCTATCATGTGGTCGGTCTTCAAAACAGAAGCTGCCAAGCTGATGGCAAGTGGGCTGGGCAGCCACCAGGTTGCAAGGAAAATAGTAAGTACTTGACCATACTATACTTTTTCAATTAAGGCACTATACGATGTCCAGTCTCCATAGCACAGTATTGTCACCATAAAGACCTGGAACTCTTTACCAGCTCACGTGTTTCCTTCCTCCTACAGTCCCGGGTCCTTTAAGCGGGGCGTGAAAAAGCATTTGATGAAGCCATCAAGTTGAGGGCCACCATTATGGCACTGTCGGTGTATGTAATGAGGACTCCCTTCCTGAGACTTTACCTTTAGCTTATCATCAGGCAAGGTGAAGTCATATTGACGTGACCGATATAAAAAAAAAGTCATTTTGGTCATGTCACGTGACAATTTTTTTACTATTTTATTGGTCGAAAGGATTTGAGAAGACGACACGTAGTAACCCCATCATAACTGGACACTCATCTACTCAAAAGCCTCATAATACTTTGCCGCTAGTTTCAATTTCTAGTGCTATTATTTTACTGTCTAATTTATTATGCACGATATGCATGTCTTCTCTAAATTTTTGCAAATCTAAGCTACACATATATATCAACACAAGTCTATCGTAAAAAACAGAATGCATTGGTATGTTTTTCCCTCCTTCATTTCGGAACACGCGCGCCATTTTCTAGACCTGCTACATCAGAAATTTGTAAAACTGAGGATAAAATTTCACCTAACAATCCATAAAGTCCATTTTGCGAATACGTGAGCTCTTACTGTTTTAGCTCTCCTAAGAGTATCACATAAATCAAAACTAAAATCTGTCTATACGATGACTGTGTCGATGTGATTTTTCAAAGTAAGTAATTTACCTACTCGTCGGAGTCTGCTTTACAATCGAGAGGTTCTGGATTCGAATCTTGGCCATTATACCACCGACGTGAACCAATATTTTCTAATTCATAGTACGTATCGGTTATAGGTAGGTATAGGTTACAATATTTATTTACAGTAAAACAAAGAAAAACGTATATTAGCAAAAACACATACCTACATACGTAAATAAAATATTCATACCCTAAAAAAGGGAGGGAACATGTTACAATGTAAAAAGTTTAGGTGTCAAATAATTCCTTCCCATCGACGTTGACTGATAATTCATAATTCTACATCAATCCATACATTTTTCTTTTGTAATGATTTAAGATTACGAGAATTGACCTTCCGTGTTCACACTTTTACAAATAACCAGCTTTACTAACACTTCATCACCTATTTTAATATCACCTTCACTTTTCCAGTCTACTGCCTCCACCCCCCTACAATCAAGCATGCGCGCCACTCCGCCCTCCCCGAACAGGGCACCTTCGACCTTGACGCTACTGTGCAGTATAATTGCCATACTGGTTACGTCACGAACGGCTTCCCCCGAGCCAAGTGCCTGGCTATCGAAGGCCAGGCATCTTGGTATGGGCCTGATATCAGCTGCGAACGTAAGTATTATTGATGTTAACTGGATGGTGGAATTTTGGACACAATGGACAATGTTGGGAGTCTACAGGAATTGACGAGAAAATGACCAAATTAACAACAACTTTCAAGTTTCTTCAAAATACTATACGATTGTGCAGTACTATCGGTGTATTTAGTGGTAAACTCCAGTCCTGAGAATTTAGTTTTAGCTTAACATCAGGCGAGATAAAGTCATGTTGACGTGTCTAATGTAAATAATGCCCAAGACTTTTGGAAACAACTTTTTGACTTTTTGTCCAAAGTTTTCCTCTCGGATATTGGAAGGTTACAGAAAAGCCGTCATAAGCGAACCTCGGGCTCCAAATTGCAGAATTTGGACGCAACTGGGACTTTATGAAAATGATAACTTTCGCGCTCAAGAAACGTAACTACTATCTCAGTATAGGTGCGTGTATGCATAATGATACTGTTACAACCAAGAACGATTGCACAATCACGACGTGCTAATTTGCACACTATAGTGTATCATCACATAACTTTCTATTGTCGAGAAAAAATCTCATAATTTATGAGGACGTTTCATGACCTAACGATATATCGACAGTTCACACGGCTTTGGAAGAAAGGAAACGTACGTATTAACAAACTGACAACTGATTTATTACATTACACGTTCCTATTCAGTGGCTGATTTACGCATTTTCTTCCAATACGTTTTTCAAATTTTGCCCTTCCCAGGTTTTTCAAATTCTGCCTTCAGTAGGTAATACAAATTTTAGCTCACGAAGATTTTTTATATTTTGCCGCCGAATAGGCTTTCAAATTTTACCCCCACTAAGATTTCGAATTTTAACCCACTAAGCTTTCGAATTTTGCCCCCACTAAACTTTCGAATTTTACCCCCACTAAGCTTTCTACTTTTGCCCCCGTAGGATTATGACATCAAAGTCAAAATATCTCAGTTCTTATAACTTATAACTATCTTTGTGTGGATATTATATCATTAAAGAACTTATGAAAATAATAATGACACCAAAAAAATTGACTCAAATTTGCCACACCACAAATCTGCCGTCCTAGCTCTAGCCTGTTCAACCTGCTGGTAATCCGCTACTGTTCTTCTTCAGGGGAAACTATTTTAAAAATAGGTCTTGAATTATCGTATTAGAAACTGATTGCAATGCTGCTTCTATACCAAGGTGGAGTAGACGAAGCAATTTTTAGTTTGAACTCCTACAAAATGCTTCATGTATTCAATAACGTCAGTTATTGTATTCGTAATCGTTAATTGTATTCCTTCTCCATTCACAGCCCGTTCCTGCGGTGAGCCTGGTGACGTCCCCCATGGATGGGTGACAGCCGACTGCCACACTTTCGGCTGCAGAGCAGTATTCCAGTGTGGGCAGGGTTTCGAACTAGTGGGGAAGGCAGAACGGTACTGCCAAGCTGATGGAGCATGGGCACCTAAAGAGCTACCGACCTGTGTCCGTGAGTAACTGAACCTTGTTTCTTTTAAAAGGTATTTTGATGATGAGTCTTTTGGCTAATTTAACCCTAGAATATTGAAGAACTTGTTAAGTATCCAAGATGCTGAATTTTTCCAAAATCAGCATTAGGAATGGAAGTTTTATGTTTTCCATTAGGAATTGAAGCTTTAGGTAATTAGGCAGCATTCAGAATGGAATTTATTTTCTGTTATGTTTCACTAATAATTTTTAACGAAAGCAGTTAGTTTAAAAATGCTTTTCATGAACTCTTCGCTTGACGCGTGGATATTGTTTCCAGAAATGGTTGCTTAATAAGTTCAATATAGGTTTTCTGGCAATTATATCCAATCTTTGACGGTCAAACTACAGCTCAGCTAGGTACAGTACAGAAAAGTTTGCACAGGTGGCAAAGGAAATCAGGAAGTCTTAAATTCTGTCAATGAATATCGAACTCAAAAATCAATGCAGTAAAATCCAAAATCAAGTGTTTGTTTCAACACAGTAACTGTAACTAAAACTTGAGTATCTAAGGCATTACAAGATACATTCCAAAGTGCGCTATAGGAAATGCTTAGTCTAGCTGTTGCGATTTACTTTTGTCCAATTTGTGAAATCATTGTAAGTATTTTAGCCAAGGGAAAATAGTGGTTTAAGTTTTATTTCCTGGCTCTTTTCTTACTGGTTTACCCATTGAATTGCAAAACAAGGCATTAAATCTACATTCAGACTAAGAGGTCACAAACTTTTTAAACTTGGTTGTACTTCAAAAGATTCCAAAACTCTTTACGACTTAAGATTATAGTCCCAAGTCCAAAGACTCATCATCAAGATCCGTTTACGATTTTTGGAACTTTCCGCGTGTGGTCTTGCTTCGTGACAATGTAGTTGCCGATTTCAGTGTTGTCCCTCGTATGGAATGTTGCATGATCCGGACTCAAGTTTTACATTATCGAAATAGTTCGCATGACGCTTCAAATAATGATTATCATGGCTATCAAGCAATATCATTGTCATGACGCAATATAATGGAAATCCCACTTTTTAACGCATCTTTGTCGATATTTATTCCAAAATTGGTGTTAAGCTTAATTTTATTTCTTGAGTTTCTTTAAATGCTACACACAGAGTGACAAGTGACGAAATTTAAAAGTTTTGTTCAGAAATAGGGAGGATATGTTTGCCAAAAGTGGGACTTCCTCTGAAATTTGCCAAAAATGGATTTTTCTGATTGTTTTTTCTCCTTTTAATGCTGCTTAGAAGGAGATGCCGGGACCGTTTGAGCATCCATTACATTACGTAGTATATTAAAGTGATGTTATATAGAAACGTTGTCGTCTTCAAATTCTATGAAGCTATCGTTTTCAGCAACTTCAAAAGTTGCTTCTTCTGTGGCCATGATAAATATTGTCGTTACTGCCTATCTGACTATTAGATGATATAGCTATGTCAGTAGTATCGATGTTTATTGTAAATTTCTATCTTTAAACGCTGTAGTTGAAATAAACTTCGAAAAATTTAATATCGTTTTATTCTTGCATGTTTCTGCACGTTTGTTAGTTCGGAAATCGAATGTTGATAATAACGCCATCTGTGTTTGTGTGGGGGTATCGTTAAAGCGACGCGTGTCGCTGTGTAGTGGTAACGCAGGTGCAGTGCGCGCCGCCCGAGGCGCCGCGCCACGGCAAGGCGGTGTACACGTCGTGCGCGTACAACTCCGTGGTGTCGTACGAGTGCAAGTACGGCTACCGCCTCGTGGGCGACGCCACGCGCCGCTGCGGGGCCGACAAGAAGTGGTCCGGCACCCAGCCCAACTGCAAAGGTAAATATAGCTTCATAAGCTGTTTTCCACTTACTTAGCATTATCTCAATTTAATGTATTGAGTATGATAACCCTTTATCTGCCATTGCCTTCAATCATCAGGTAATTTTGCCAGCTGCAGTGTCTTCACCAAGATTGTAAACGACTAAAAATCCACCTGGAATTGTCACTGGTTATTAGTGCCTTAAAAGTTAATCCCTTTCACAGATTTATATTTAAGGTACCTACTGAGAATTCACTTTCCTTTCCATGGGGAATATCCTTACTAGCAGAAATACAAGATGTGCTATTCATCCGCGATTTTCTGTTAAGAAGAGGCCCTTTCCAGTCCAATAGCCTAGCGGATAGCACCTTTTCCGTTAAACTAATCTGAAGGAATTTTAAACATCGAATAACAATATATTATGTACTTCCAGAAATCAACTGTGGTCATCCAGGCCAGCTATGGAACGGTTGGCTGGAGAACATATCCTCTGGGACTGGACTGGGAGCTTCCATAATTTTCCGATGTCAAGATGGAATGAAGATGGAAGGCAATGGTTCTGCCATTTGTCAGAGCGATGGCTCCTGGAGTCATCCTCTTCCCATGTGTCTGGGTAAGTTCGAGACTTACTTCTTTTGGTGCTAATCAGAATTACAGCTTTATTGGTGGTTACTGGTGACCAGAGTTTGCAGATGCTTTTAAAATATCAGTCTTGATCCATCGTCAGTACAAATACCAATAATTATCCTGCTGATGGCATAAGCTTTCTTGAGGACCTCCTTCTCTTCCCTTAAGGATCCAAGTTTTTATCTGAAAAATTGATCCTTCACATAAAGGGACAGATATCCAGCGCGTGAACTTCAATTACGCGATGTAGAATTTCTAGTTTCTAAGTAGTAGGTACAGCTTGCTTTTACTAGATGGCGCTGGTACTAATTTTGTTAACACGAATACTATTTTTGTTCGTATTCCAGCTCCATGTGTAGTACCCCACGTGTCCCAAGGTCGAGTGGTTCTGGTGGAGAACAAAACTGGTGACAACAGCACCAATGAGGCGAACACCCAGATAGTCGGCAGTTCCACTATGGTGCAGCACGGTAAGTGATACTGTTATTATAGGTCCACCATTCTAATCGAAAATTCTCAAAATTTCAATGACAAATATTGTACAGACTAATGATTAATATCAGCACAATATTTACAGGCGAAATAATAATCGTGGACTGCGAGAAGAATTACGAGTTCCCGTCGAACAACGCCGCCGTCACCTGCAACAATGGCACCTGGACGCAGATCCCCAGGTGTCAACCCGCCAGGTACCTAACTTCAGCATAATATTTTTTTAAAGTAGTATGTTCAACAACCCTATACGATGTCTGCCTGCAAGTAAACACGGATATGGAAAGGGAAATTCAAATCACAGAATTAGAAATTGACAATGATTAAAACACTCAGCTCCCCACTAACACTACAAGGCCGCCCTCCCACCCCCCACCCTTGCATAATCAACCTATTGTTATTTTTCACATCCCTAATAATAGGGATATTTAACCCTCCCCCAATCTTTAACCCACTTTCACATTTAACCCCTCCTCAAATATTACTCCCCTTCCCCCCCAATTGCAACTACTTAACCACATTTTATTTTATCTCGCCATAGCTAGGTTTTAGCTTCAGGGAGGGAGGGGAGTGGGGTCTGAAGCTAAAACATAGCTATGCCCATGAACTAGTTAAGCACCCTTTCCTAGCCCTCCCCCTTCCCTTCAGGGTAGGCAGCGCGTGTGTGTCACCCTTAGTATTGCACACGTCCATAGGCCACGGTGACCGCTTCTCATCAGGTGCGCCGTGTGTTTGTCTGCCTACCTACGTGGTATAAAAAAAGTAACTACGAGCATATTAAAAAACAAATTTTACCATCCTCCAGGTGTAAGAAGATGCCCAAATTCCCCCGCAACGGTATGGTGATAGCTCCGAAGACCGAACACGGCATGAAGGCCAGGTTCCGCTGCAAGGATGGCTTCGAGCTCAAAGGGAATGCCATCGTAGTGTGCTCCTTCGGAGTGTGGAGTGGAGACACTCCTAAGTGTGAGGAAGGTATGTATCCTTATCTCTAAATTTTCGGGACCCAAATCAACTTCTCTTGCTAAATTAACTCGTGATGTTCTCTTCTCTTGAAAATTAGGGGGGGGGGGCACATAGCTCCTGCAAAAGCCAAGATAAATAACTTGACAGAATCAAGTATCCTAAGATCCCCTTAAGATCTTCTTCTGTGAAAACTGTCTGCTCCCCCCCCCCCCTCCCCTAAGTTAACTTCGCCTGCCGGGGAGGGAGGGGGGGGGGGCAGATGTTGAGAGGGTCCTATGAACAGGGTCAGGTTCAGGCTTACCTTTCGACTTTAATTTTCAGTATTCTGTCCATTCCCTGGATACATCGAAAATGGCAAAGTTTTACTTGTTGGCAATATGGGACTGTACGACTATCGACCTTATGTGAAAAAGGTAATAATCCTAATAAGTACCTACTATTAAACTACTACTAAACTTCCTACTACTAGCTTGGTACTACTACTAGCGACTCCGTCGCGTGGTTGGCGGTTTTCGCGTTTTTTGACTAGCGTAAAACGGAGTGAATAGGCATTAAGGGGTGAATAGGAACAAAATGGTCAATTAAATTTTGCAGATATTATCTTTTATGCAAAACTACACCAATTCCACGTCACAATGAAGATAATCCGGTTAAATAGGTACCAACTTGAAATTTTCTAAAATAAATGGTTAAACAAATTCTAATGCCCATTTTATCCCTATTCACCCCTTGATCCCTATTCATCCCGTTTTACCCGGTATATTTCCGGTTCTGCTCAACTTATTGTGATTAAACAAGCGTATGATTTTAAGACTGACCTTTGAAACAAAAAAGAGCAGTAAAATCAGTCGTTTTTGCGTCTGTCTCAAACTAACAAACAAAATTTAATTTAGATTAGTACAAAAATCTTTCATATTAAATTACGAGGATATTTTTTCAGGTAGTCAACAATAAACAAATAATGTATGAATGTGAGAAAGGGTACGTTTTGTCGGAGGGGCCGCCCGGAGCCACTTGCATCGGAGGTCACTGGAGCCCGAGAGAACTACCCAAGTAAGTGGAACAGTCATCAGTAAAAAAATATAAAAAAGAAGAGTATTCGTTACTTAAATCAGTAAAATTCCCCCTAACCCCTACAGCTAAGTTACAGGAGTTAAAGGGTTTATGTACTAGTAATTCAACATTCATCGTCAATACTAACTCAACTCATCTCAGGATTGAGAGGTCAGCTATTGGGCAGTTCCTTCTTAGGGTATACCCGAGATGCCTGGTAAAAGACTCAGGCAGATGGAACACCGTATGGTTTTAGTCGGTTCGATCCCAAAATAACTGCTTCACTAGCCCTGGTGAGATGGTATCCGTTGGGGTATTCACACGTTAAAAAAAGTGGTTGAGAGATCGAATTTCAGTCGCACCCGGGAAATCTAGCATGGTACCCCTGATGGCAGACGCGGATGGCGTCCACGGGGAAAAAAAGGGTGTCAAAAATATTTTTCTTTCTTTCACGATGATGAGTCGTGTAATTTAATTCCACAATTATTTCCAGGTGCACACTCTACCAACACCCTCGAATCAGATGGTCTCGCAGACGTCGCTCAATCCCCGAGCCAGAACTCCGTCAACGCAGATCCACCTACCTCAGACAATACTACAACAACATACGTCAAACCGACCCCACACAGCAATACTTAGACCATCTCTACGAAAAATATAACCATGCAACATCAAAACCGACTCTAAGACATGCAAACTTCAAAATCATGAAGAAATTTGATTTCCAAGAAGAAACTCTACCAGCAGCTTCTATAGAGAATCATGATGTAAATCTACCAACTGCTGTATATACTATCTATAATGTACATGGTGAGCCAATTGGTCATCGACTGTATTCGTATCAACCTGTATATGAACCAGAGGAGGGCGAAATACTTCATCATGAGGGTACTTCTGAATATGAAGATTCTGGTGAAGTAGGTGATGAACTATCTCACGCTACTGTTCTTAAAGGAGGCTTGTTTGACGATCATAGTTTCAGTGCAGAAAATAACGCTGACAATATAAATAGACTAAAACATGAATACTTTGAAAAATATGTAGATAAACGTCGCAAAAGATATTTGAATAAGAATTCTGAAGAAGATAAAAAAGAATTTAATCTAGAATTGGAAGAAGATGAAACGGATAGTGATATAGTGACGACTAATCCTACAGCAGTTTCAGCCAAAACTAGAGTTAAACGTGGATTTCGTGATAAAGCGATGGATATTAATAATTGGACTGTAAGACCTACAGCACAGAACTCAGAATTGATCAACGAAATACATTCAAATAGCTTAAAAGTAATCCCTTTACTTAAAACTACCGATTTAAATGAAGGAAGAATGTCTGTGATTCCATTGAAACCAAATTTTGGTACGTTTAGTTACAAGGATTTTACGAAAGAAATGGCTATAGATTTAGCGTTGAAATATAATAATACGAATTCGACTGAAATTGATAATATATTGGATAAACGAGATAAAAGGACGAGTAGGAAAACTGATAGACTGAATCAAACAACAGCTACTATTCCTAAAACGTAAGTATATGTATTATTAGGTAGCTTTTGAAAGTTCACAAAATTAAAAAGAGCTCAATATGTCCCTCCTCCCTCCCTTCCTAGCCTCCCCACGTCTTCCCTTCAGGGTAGGCAGCGCGTGTGTGACCCTTGGTTTTGCACACGTCCATATGTCACGGTGGCCGCTTCCCATCAGGTGGGCCGTGTGCTTGTCTGCCACCTACGTAGAATAAAAAAACACACCATTAAATTCGAGATTTTATAGATTTTAATGTTTTAGTTGTATTGCGTAAAACCCTAATTCTTTTTCTAAAATAAAATAGCCCATATTACGGCACGTAATTTTATCTTTCTATCTGCCAGTGACAGTCCTGTCAAAATCTGCCCGGCCGTTTCAGAGATTAACTTTTTTAAACATACAGAAAGATAGACAGACTTTTTTACGTACATTATAATAATCATGTGTGTATGTACGATACATTATTTAAACTATACCGAAACGGACGAAAATTAAAAAAAAAACCGTTCATAAAACAGCCCAATTATTTCAAAATCTCAAATATACAGACACAGCTTATATTTTACAATTTTCTAATACTATAGTCTGTTTTGACTAAACTTTTCTACTTACAGAGGCAGGGAAGGCAAAGGTGGGAGAACCCGCCAACAGTCCCCTGAAGGAGCACCTCCAGATGTAGGCGATGGGGGAACCCCACAGAACTCCACCGAGAAGGGGGGCAAGAAGGGACGCCCCAAGAGCCCTTGTGAACCGATCGAGAGCGAACCATACGTTAATATTGAGATTGTTAAATATGGACGTGACCCGAATAACACTTTTAGTTCAGGTAATTTTATTGTCGATACTGGGTTAAATGGGGTGAATAGGAATTAAAGGGTGAACAGGGATAATAATAACTAAATCATCACTTACCACAAGGTGAGATAGTGTTCAAATGCAGGCCTATCGACTCTATCGAGTACTATCGACTGTATAAAAAATATTGCAAATATAAATTATTATATTAAACTATTGACTATTCAATTGTAATAATCCTGTTGATTATCAAATATCTGGTTACATACTTAAATTTGTTTAAAAATAAATCATTTAAAAAAATTCTAATGAAAATTCTATCACTTTTCACTCCTAAATCCCTATTCACTCCATTTTAGAGTTTATTAGCATTATATTAGATGGTCTTTTTTTTAAACAATTTTTTTTTTTGTAATAAAACGTACGTCACTTTCAGAGATTTTCGCATTTTCTACGACCAAACTCTTTTGTAGTAACCAGAATATTAATTGCAATTTAACAGTAATAGATTAATAATTACATTCAAAAATACTTAATTACTATTTGCTATAACACTTTTTCAGGTACGATAGTTCGAGTAGCCTGCGGCAAAGGCTACGGATTGAACTTGGATACCAACGCCACAGCGAAGTGCGTGCGGGGGAGGTGGAAACCAGAGAAGCCTAAATGTGAAATATGTTAGTACTATACTCATCCTTTTCACTCACATTTTCTTGATCAGTATATGGAGGAACGGGGTCCTCTACCAAGTAAAGGGATTGCATCCACAGGAAAGAGGGGCTAAGACTTTACGGCTGGCGTTGGGATAGATTTTTTTAACGAAACCTTTTTCATCATGAATTTTTGATGACTTTTTTTTCTTTATTGAAAGCCTTGATCGCACTGGGCGATTATGTCACCTTAATTAAAAACTTAATAAGTATACAATGAACAAAATAGTAGAAAAAACAAAATAGAACAAAGTTATCAAACGGTAGTCATGGTTTGATGACTTTAATTAACTCTCCTTATGATTGACGAACAGATACAAATCAATACAATACCTACATGTATAATGCTATCTAGGTAGCGCTCGAATTTCAATTGCGCGATGCAGGATGGGTAGTTCTAAAGTAGTATTCAAGTAGTTCAGCTTGTTTGTCGCTAGATGGCGCTGGGTCGTATCGTGTATCATTTTCAAATTAATTCTTATTTAAAGTACTTAATTTGAATCCTATCCAACTATTATGAATATGACAGTTTATAAAGATTATTGTAAGTTTGGATGTTTGTGACTCAAATAGGTTATACTAATTTTTATCCCTGGAATAGGTTTCCATAGGTAAATAAGTTAATCAATAAATCTTAACTGAAATTTCTGTAATATGTAGTGCCATGCCACGTCCCCCCCACGGAGTACGGCATCTACACCATGAGTGCGGATGCTGGGCACCCCATGACGGCGAGCCAGGTGCTGGGGGGAAGCACCCAGGACGAGAAGGAACTCAACGAGACGGACCCTGTGCCTAATGGACAGGTCGTGCACTTCTCTTGCGAATATGGGTAAGTTTTATATTTTATTAATTACGGAGGTAGAACACGGTGGTATCTCCCGTCCGACCTGAGCTGTCCGACTGGGGTAGTACCTCCGCTCTATAGAATACCGCGGCCATAGTAACTGTAGCGGCACCGCGTCGCAGACGCGATGTCAGCAAATTCCTCACTGGAGCAGCGATAGAGCGCCCGCGCTCTAAACACCAGTTCATATAGCGATCTTGCTACAGTCAGCCGCATATGACTCGCTCACTTATAGATGTAACTCTAAGATAATTCCATATACATGTTGAGACATTGAGTGTAATGGCTAATAAACGTAAATGTGCACGCTATCTTTTATTGTGATACTCCCACGTAACACCCATAGGAATAGCCTCTAGAGTAACCATCGTGTTGTGTTCCCTCTGGCAAGTAGAGTAGCCAGAGCTCACAACGCCCCCTCCCTAATTGTGGGGAGAGCTCTAAACACTACTTTATTATTTAATAGCTAATTCATTTTATTTTCAGCTACAATGTCCAAGGACCAACCAACCTGCGATGCTGGCTCGGCGAGTGGGCAGTCACTAGTATGCCTGAATGCGTTGCAGGTGAACAAATACTGAATAATTTAGCTGGAAACGGACCCAATTCCAAAATGAATTTTAAACGCAAAACAATAGTGTAATCCTAAAATTTCATCCCCAAAATGGGTTTTTAAACCTAAACCAATAGTGTAGTCCTCTAATTTCATCCCTAATATATATTTTAAGCCCAAAACAATAATGTAGTCCTCAAATTTCATCCCTAAAACGGATTTTAAACCCAAAAAATAGTGTATTCCTCAAATTTCATCCCCAAAACGGATTTTAAACCCAAAACAATAGTGTAGTCCTCTAATTTCATCCCCAAAACGGATTTTAAACCCAAAACAATAGTGTAGTCCCCAAATTTCACCCCAAAAATAGATTTCACACCCATAACAATAGTGTAGTCCTCAAATTTCATCCCCAAAACGGATTTTAAACCCAAAACAATTGTGTAGTCCCCAAATTTCACCCCCAAAATAAATTTCACACCCATAACAATAGTGTAGTCCTCAAATTTCATCCCCAAAATGGATTTTAACCCTATATCAATAAATTTCGAACTTAAACGGCAATTTACTTCTTCTCCAGCACCTTGCGAACTTCCCCTCCTTCACGGTGCGACGTACGAAGCAGGGTACCGAGCAGGCCTCACGGTAGCCCACGCGTCTTCAGTCAACATAGCCTGTGAACCTGGCAGAACTCCTCCAGCGACGCTGAACTGCCACCTGGGCAGACTGCAGCCGACTGTACATGACTTCTGCAGGCCTTTGGGTAAGTTCTCCTCGGTTGTATTTCCTACTTTTCCTAGTCATACAATCTTGGGATAGAGGAGTCCATCAAGATCTTACAGGTCTAGCTTGTAGCCTCTCGCCTACAAGTACATCTGCTGATTGATAGGGCAAATTTATCCGTCGGCAAGCACCGCCTCCCACTCGCCACGGGAGACGCTGCTGCCTGCGGAAAATCTGGCTGAGGTGAGGGTGGCCCTCTAGAGGACTGCTCTGAGGCTCTCCTCGTGTCCCTCTGACTAGAAAAGGGCACAATAGGGAGCAGGCGAGGGGGAGGGGGAGTGGAGGGTTGATTCTCCGTGCGTGGACGATTGAGTCGATGGGGCCATCTTAAAACCGTAGATGACCCGGGGTCAGCTATGCCTATTAGGTACTTATTACCGGGGTGTGCATATATATATATATGTTTATATGTACACCCCGGTAATTAATACTCGAGATGGTGTACGGTTTTAGTCAGTTCGATCCGGATATAACCACTCTGATGGTCGACGGGGGTGGTATCTATGGGGATTTCCGAACGATAAAAAAAAGAAGGGCAAATTGGGATAAGTCAAAGAGTAATTAAAAAGGAGTCGTTATCAATCCGTCTGTTAATCAGCAGGTATGCTGGCTTTCAGGAAAGGAAAATGGAGAAATAGCAACAGTATTTTATTTATTATGATTCCAAAAATCCAATTTGCATTACATTTTTCCAACCTTCCAGCAAACTTAACCCGTCCCCGTCCAACATCGGAGTTTCAAAGCGGTTCCGACATCGTGAGAGAAGATGTGTCGGAGCTGGAACCCGACATGGATGGAACCTCCACCAACGAGTGTGGTCCGCCGGCAAGGTAACGTGGTGATGCTGATAGACCTTGGGAGAGAGCTGATCATGTGTTATCAGTTCCTTTACTACAGGAGAATGATGATTCCCGTAGGAGAGAAATTGTACGACCAAACTAATATTGATAAGAAAGGAAAAACGATTTCAGAGAATTAAAGGCAGTAGAAATATCTAAGCTGTCTGCTATACCCCAACATCTACACAGTTGAGGACTTGAAGGAAGTGACAGTAACAAATTTTGTATTAGACAGAGCTAATCCGGGGTAGGCAGAGACAACATACCGCCATCTGCCTCTGTCCTTACAAACTTCACGCGCTTCCTCTACTGTCATTAAGCCTTTCATGCAAGCCCGCCGGTTTTGAGTGTATTTGACCTGGAAATTAAAATAAATATAGCCATTAACAAAGAAAAAGATCTAAATTTTGAAACTATTTGCTCTTCAGTAGATCGCATAGCAGCCAGTTAAAAATTATAGATTATGATGACATTGAATTTAAAAGTGTGAATATTTTCTGATGATATAAAATTATGAAAAGATAGAATAGAAAAAACAAAATATTTTTTTTTAAAACAAGATTTCAATATCGATGATGTAACTGATGATAATTATCATTATATTGAATCAGTTAAAAATACTAAAAATATTAAAAGCAATAAACCTAATATTTTCAATGATATTGATAACACAACATGATCAGCTCATAAAAAAAACAAAGATTATTGAAAAAATCAGAGAGACTTAGTTTTTGAGATACGCGTTCATTTTATTTGACCAAACGCTTTCATTGTAGCTTCTATGTGTTTTTTGTTTGTCTCGTTGCGTCATATTTGTTCAAAGTATCCATATTCAATGAAAACATTTAAGAAAAATTCACACGAGGCTCTGAAAATTAACAATTTGATGAAAAAATTATCATAATACAGTACATTTATTTTTTTTCAGGGTCCCTATAGATAAGAGGTAATAATTATAAAGTCTAAATCATCGCATTATTAGAAATCATGTTGTATGTTGACTCAATAATGTCACGTAGATTAACTCCAATGAAGTATAAACACTTTATGATATTACAAAATCAAATATGGCGGACAGACATGTCATTGGAACATACTTATTTTGTCACTCATCCAAATCACGCAACAGGATCTAACATTTTTTGCTGTGAGAAATTTACTTTGTCTTCTGAATCTAAATTTGTTATAATCAGCATTTATGTTTCACTATTTATAATAATGTTCTCCATGATATTGGAGAAATTATGGAGATTATGGATCAGTCCCACTAATTTCAGCGCAATTAGTTCCAAGAATTTTTTGGATTTGGAACTATCAAAATGGAAATATTGAGATTTTCTTTACCTTATTAGTTGGAACTAATAAGGTAAAGAAAATGGCAATGGATTGCCAAACGCCATGGAACTAATGAGACAAAAGTATTCTCACTGGTTCCAAATTGTGGATTAGTGAGAATGGTCCATTATTTCTCTGCAGAAACCTTTAAATTATGAGAAACATTTTGTTTTGTATCGAAATTGTAATGGAATACAGCAAAATGTTGGATCCTTGCGCTTTGGAGTCACTTGTGTTGTTTATGTTTTGGTATTTGGTTTTCGTTGTTTTGCTATTGTACGATGTGGTAAGCTAGTTAATCGAGGAAGTTGTTTTCAAATATGTTTAGCCTTACTGGTGAAAAATTTTCAACTTTAGCTACTGGTGAAAAATAACATCGATCTGATATAAAAAATAACGTTAAATTTTATTTATTTCTTTTTGAGACTAACTCGTAACACATAAATCTAATAACGCAATGAAGCTCATCTTAAAATCATTCTTTAAAGTATCTTTGAATACAAGGTTGTTCTTCTATTAAAAATTAAATAAAAAAGTTATTTTTTTACTCAAATTTAAAACGTAATAAAATTATTACAATCGCGTATTTTGATTTTCGAATTAGATTGTTAATTTTCACTGTGAGTGGCAATATCTTGATAAAATTGATTTAAATATCATGAGGAATTTTCACGATTATAATTATGAAAACAGCTTACCTCACAATCATATTCATCCAGAGGATGATCTCAAAGTCGCGATAAAAAAAAAGTAATGTGTTGCAAAGATATGCGTTTCTTATTTGCTGGCTGAAGACTGAAGGGAACTCAGGCGTTCAGGGATGCGAAGCCCTGGTGAGAGCCTTATAGGTTCGGACTTTTGCTTCTTTACCTCCTCACTCATCATCATTGAGCCATCACCGATGATCATGGTCATCATCTTGAATATCATGTATCGTCTTGAATTTTTTGTGATGTCTGGTTTTACCAGAGTGGATTGACTAAGACTGGGTTTCTTAATAAACCCTTGATTTAACACGTCTTTTTAAGGTTTAAGAGCTTTATTTTCAGAAATTTTCGCTTTAAAGCGAAATTTTTTGATAATTTTTTGTTTTAATTCTTGACTAGGATAAATGGATATCATTTTTCGCATTTTTACTAAGTAAACTAGAGTGGAACGGCAAACCGGTGCCTTAAAATTTTCTTTGTCTAATAATTTCAACCAGGATAATTTCTAGCACTCAGAAATTTTTTAAACAAAAGTAGGTACAATCCAAAACTCTTAATGAGGTAGGTAAATATACAAACAGAAATCATTTGATTTACAGTGAAAGATTATAAAAAAATCAATTTAATTGAAAACCAGTAATTCTACTATATTCCACAAAAGTTAGATTTGAAGAGGATTAATAAAAAGGATAATAAGTTTGATAATATAAGGCAACCTTAGAAATTTGCATCACATACTAAAACCTCAAAACCCTGTATCTTAGTCAATACCACAATATCACAACTCTTTCCTCATCTTTCAAGGGTCTAACAGTCACATTCATGGTACAAATCCTCGGATGGCAGGGCTTAGTTAACGTTGAAAAATATAGGTACTTTATCTCTATGTTAATAAGACGCTAATTGTATGGCCGTAATTTTGCTTCTTTTGTCTTGGCCAAGCTTTAGTTCTTTTGCGATTTACTTAACTTTTGGACTTATAGTGCATGTTTTGATGTTGATGAGACATATATCTAGATTTTAATAAACCAGGTTTATCGTAGTTTTAAAGTCTCTGATAAATTTATGATCAGTAATGCTATTCTGTAAACCACAAATTCGATTTTGAATCTCACTCAGATAAGCAATAGCGGATCCGGGTTTCGGGTCAACTAGTGATATTACTTACAATAATGAATCTAATTAAACAGCTGAAACTCTGTCCCCATGGCATAGCTCCCTTGGATCCACCATTGAACGAAAAAGTAAACATACTTGGGGTAATTTCGAGCAATTCGCTATTGTGGCTATCAGTGCACTATTATCCAATCATAAACGGTAATATGCATCTGTATGAATGTGCCAATAGCGAGTAGCCCGAACATACCCGAAGTTATCTCATCTAAGACTCGACATCGAATTCATAAATAACAGGATTGCATTACAATTTTTGAACTTGATAGTTTATTTCTAAATTATTATATAAATGACTAGCGACCCGGGACCCGGCTTCGCCCGGGTGTAAATTCCAGTTTTCCAATAAAATATAATATAGCCTATGACACTCACGAATGATGTGGCTTTCTATTGGTGAAAGAATGTTTAAAATCGGTTCAGTAGATACCGAGATTACCCCTTACAATTTAAAAAACACACAAACTTTACCTCTTTATGATATTAGCATAGATAAAGTAGTTATGCAAGATATAAAAGATTAACTTGATGATAATTTTAATAAGGACGTGTTACCCAAAGAGAGGGATCAGACTTCCAAATTGTTAAAGTAACATTATAAGAATATGATTTTAAACATAAACCTAACAGCACTTCAGCCAATTCTATAGATTAACCTAAAAAATAAAAGAGTTCAATTAATTTTTAAAATATTCAAAATCCTTCCAACAAAAACTAAGACAATTCTCCTCATGGTTAAAAATAATCCTTGAAGGGTCCAGGGCACACTGATCTACCGGGACGGGGCGGAGATGAACAGCACTCTGGGGATGGAGGGCTACCCCTACGGCACGGAGATCACGTTCAGGTGTATCGCTTCCATCATGGGGGAGAGGACTACTTGGAAGCTGATCTGCGAGCAGGGCAGTTGGGTGGGCAAGAGTTTTAATTGTGGTAAGTAATACTCGGTCTACTATGATAAATAAATTCTTTATTTACTGATTTATCTTATTTATCCGAGTACCAATCGCCGATCGTATCCAAAGCTTGCACCCCTTCCATTTTTGTGGTTGGTTCCATGGTTCCAATAAACCATGACGAACATGGCTTATTTTGGATTTTACGACTGCCGTCCAATCTCCCAAATCTGAGAGGAACACCTCCGCCAGAACCCTGCCCATCATCAGATATGGTTGGCTTGACATCACAGGTCTTGGCGAAGTCCAATCAACCTACTGGATGTTAGACCATGACAATAGAAAGTCATTTTAACAAGCTAATTTTTTCCAATCTTCAAAATTAGTAGGTACTTCTAAAGATCGAGAAAAGTAACATACGACATTTGCTACATCTAAAGAGAATACTGTATTGCAGAGGAACTTGAAGCCCAGAACGAAGAGCTGATGAACAACAACAGCTGCACCTTCCAGAACGAAGAACCAAACGTAGTCGCCTTCTTCAATGACCTGGAAATAACAGAAACAGTGGAGTTCCCTGCTGGAGCAATAATTACGTCCAGGTTAGTTGGTCCCATCCCAATGATGATCTTGATTATAATACAGGAGTTTTGTCGTGAACAAGGTAGTTGGAGTAGACTGGATGTTGAAAGCGGAAATTGGGTATTACAGCACATATTATTGGAAGGCATTAGAATGTTTTTGCAGGGTCGGCAACCCGTGTGACGCCCCTGGTGTTGCACGCGCCGAAAGGCCACAGTAACCGCTTTCCATCAGGTGGGCTGTGTGCTTGTCTGCCACCTAAGTGGTATAAAAAAAGAGGCTTATGTCCAGCAGTGGATTGCTACAGATTAAATCGATCGGACTTGTTGATATGTATACTTTGATTCTTTGATTGAACTACCTGCTAAAAACTCTGCATCTGTCCATTTTAGATGCAGTGACATTGGCAAATATGCAATGTCTGGTTCACAAACAAGAAGGTGTATCGGTGGCTCCTGGGACGGAAGCAAGCCGAGCTGCGTTGGACTGAACCAGCAAAATGATTACGCTAGTAAGTTCTATCTATTTAATAATTAATTTGAAATTAAGTAGGTACTATGGCTGCTACTAACGTTCTTTTATCCATTGAAAAGGTCAGTCAGGTTTTTAGTATATGGGCCCCACCAATCCAGCCTTAAGGCAGGTTTCGATTTTTTCAACGGTCGAAGCTCTGGTTTTGGGTCTCCTTTCGGGGTTGGATGAACTCCACACTCCAAAGTAATAATCCCAACACTCTAATCAGAATTTAGGCTTGACATTATGGTGATCAAATCTGTTTTGTTCCAGTGGAAAAACCTCCAACGATTCTGTTTCGCCACTCCATGGGGCCCATCGCCCAGACCAACGATGGTAAACTGCTGGTGTACCCTGGCACCAACCTTCACATGGAGTGTCTCTGGATGAGGAGGTTCGGGAACCCCAAGTGGAATGTCACACACCATGATCCAGAGTAAGTTAGAATATTGGTTTGTAGGAGCATTTAATTCGCATAATGTTTTAAATATATACGCATCTTTGTAAGCGCATAGCCCTCACACAACTTACTTTTACCCCTTAGATATCTATACCAATAAGCGTACACTCTTAAGCCATGGCAATGATATCCAAAATTATTTCACTTACAAAAACCACCTGGCATTTTCAGGGTCGATCGTAAGTATCAAGAAGGATGGACTACAGACCCTGGAAGGGACAGTGCCCTGGAGTTCCGGTTGAGCATCATCGGCGCTGAGAAGGAGGACTCGGGCATCTACCGGTGTGAGACTCCTGCAAGACAGAGTCACCAGGTCGAGATTATAGTTGAAGGTATGTCATTGATTCATTCATCTTCTACTGTCATCTGTGTCTCTGGCTGTGGAGCGTTACACTACCACGTTGGAGGTCGTGGATTCTTTTCCCGATCAGTGCAAATATTTATAAACACTGGACTACAGGTTATATTTATATTATAGGACTATTTTATTGGACATCTAAAACTTACTGTTGACGAGATATTTGCAAAGAAGATTTTGCAGGCCTGGTTAAATTGATTTTTAATACTTACAGTATTCAAGGTTCTCGGCTAAGGTTCACGATTTTTGAACACAAACTTGGTTTTCTCCATCCATTTATAATCCAATCCAAATACACACCTATCAATCACTAAACAGTATATTTTACTGAGCGTCTTAAAAACCTATTTTTTTTTCATTGGAAATAGGCTCACGTTTGATCACAATCTCACCTGTTGGTAAGTGGTGATGTGGTCGAAGACGGTGGAACTACCTAACGTACTAACCTAACCTAACCTACCTTGTAATTTTTATGTAATTTCAGTCAGGCCGTCGCGTTGTTGCCCTCGCAGTCTCAATTATGTCCTAACAACATATTGGTGTCCACAGATGTCCACTGCCCTCCCCTGCCAATACGGCGTGGGCTAGTAGCCAGTGGTCTGGGCACTCGCCTGGGCACAGAGATCCGGTTCCACTGCGCCAACGGGAACGCCCTCCTCGGGTCTCACACGCTGGTCTGTCGGGCATCAGGCAACTGGAGCGCGCCATTACCTGTTTGTGAGAGTAAGTACTTCTATCATTACTTCACTATACAGGGTTATTTTTAATTAACTGGCATCCTCCCAGGGGTAGGTAGCAGACATCATAAGTAGCAACGTTTGTTCTACTACTTTCAATAAAACTGAACACATTTCTTAAAAATGAATTTTTAAGTTTTTATTGGAAGAACGCGACATTATTAAGTCTATGTTTCATTCATAAAACACATGTTATGTACCTAAGTAGATATAATGATTCACTTTTGATTTTTTAATGTAGGGTATTTGAAAAGTGGAATCAGCGTATTTACAACAATTGAACTAATAGTTGATTTATTTTTGTATGAATGTAATATTTAACGAATTATAAAATGTCTTGAACAAACATTGTTAAATTATGATGTCAGCTATCTACCCCTGCGAGGATGCTAGTTAATTACAAATAACCCTGTATACAATGGTAAAACCATTTAGAACAAAAAAATGTTGAAATTCCTCAGGAAAAGTAGTCTTAATGGTCGGTGGATTCTCCATTTGCATCTCAGGAATATCACAATTCATTTTTGCTCTGTTGTGACTCCGGTGTGATAGGAAGGCAAGAGGTGAAATAGATAAGATTCTTTTCATCATATTCGTATTCTATTTGTATCGGAGGAATATAGCATTCCTTTCCTCCACAACCTACTTCATGTCACGAGTCATTTTGGTAATGTGATGTAAGACAGTATCAATAAATTGTGTGAAGGAATAAGGTGTGATATTACCCCAATAAAGTTAGATAGTGACGTATAGATGCCGGCACGTAACTTGGCCAGGTTTTGGAGTAGTGGGGGTAATTTCGCGCCAATCAAATGATTCAAAGTACAAACGAATGTAACGTTGATTCCGTACAAGACGTCTCTCGGAGATATCTGATTGGTCCTAATCTTATGTCCGCGACGGCGCAACCGCGTCTCCCGCGACCCGCTCATACCTCAAAGGGGACCTAAAAATCGACCTTTGCGCATATGACGCGTCCGGCCAATATACGTGCCGGCATCTGTAGTAGTATCGAAGTAATTTAACTTGCTGTCGCTAGATGGTGTGGTGTAGCCATGGAGCTTGATAGCTTCATGGGTGTAGTCACAAATATATTGTTTTTAATATTTTTGGAAAAAAATTTTTGGAGCCCAATCTCACCTGCAAGTCGTACATATCCTGATAAAGGGATGGAATTATTGCGTGGGTCCGGCAGCTGACCTTTCTGGCAGCTTCACACGTGGAGTTGCTGATAAACCTTGAAATAAACACCTCTGTGTTTATACAGGCGTGGAGTGCGGTGATGTGGTCCACGACGCTCCTCTAGAGGAGGGCGAGCGAAGACCGCGCGTGTCGGTGGTGTCACGGGGAGTGGGGGGGCGCGCCGCATTCTCGTGCCCGGCGGGCTGGGCGCTCCGCGGCGCGCCCGAGACAGTGTGCCTGCCTGCCGCCGACTGGGCCAAACCCTTCCCCGTCTGCAGGGGTGAGTCCTACCTTCCTTACTTCTTCTTTACCTACAGAGACACCCTGGTTCACTTCACTTGAGGTAACGGTGTGATGAATGGTTATGTACCGACACGTCTGCTTGTATTATTGCCTAGGCAACAAATACCGCTAAGCCTGGCAACCAAAATGTATTGAAGGATATCCACTATTAGGGTGGTGAACATGCGGCCACCCTGGATCTGCTTCTGCTATGGTAATGGCTAGTCAGTCTGAATCCTTGGCTCCAGGCTTACACTCTTGGGGGTTCTTGGAGGCCAGCGCTAAGTGTCTGGCCTACTCGCTGCTTCAGTGTCCAATCAACAGTAGCGGATTACTGACGTTTGGCAAAAAACGTTTCCCAAAGTGACACTTGCCAAAGTATGTTTCCCAAATTTTCATATGGCAAAAAAACATTTGGCAAAACCATCTTTTCGCAATTTTGCAGTTAGCAAAACTACTTTTAGCAATTTAATGTTTAGCAAATAATTACATGGCAATGTTTCATTTTACCAAATTTTATGTAGTCAAATATACTTTGGCAAATATACTAACTATAATATATTATATATCATATGATTTACTGTCTGTCCCGATTTATGAAAATAAGAAATTGGTGGGTAATTATATTATTTAATTTAGTGGGTAGGTATAACTTCCTTGCGGTGTATTTGTGACAAGGATATTCATTGTTCATTCCCTTTACGCATTGATTAGTTGGTAGGACTTCGGTTTATCCCCACACGATATAAGGGCTGTGAGGGGGCGGGGAGGGAGGAGGGGGGTGTACAACCCCCCCTTTGAAGGATAAGTTGAGAAACCCCCCCCTTTTTGAGATACGATTTTTTAATATTCTAACCTAACTTTCGTAAAAACAAGATTTCTTGATGGTTTAAAAAATACCAACCTAACCTAACCTAACCGAATCTATCCGAGTTGGGGTGTTGAAAATTTCGTAAAAAACAAGATTAATTGGTGGTTTAAAATAAAAATACTAACCTAACCTAACCTAACCTAACCGAATCTATTCGAGTCGGGGTGTTGAAAATTTCGTAAAAAACAAGATTTCTTGGTGGTTTGAAATAAAAATACTAACCTAACCGAATCTATCCGAGTCGGGGTGCTAATAAAGTCTTGGTCCCTGTACCCGATGCCGGTG
Organism: Lithosia quadra; assembly: GCA_963576445.1. Classification (NCBI taxonomy): domain Eukaryota; kingdom Metazoa; phylum Arthropoda; class Insecta; order Lepidoptera; family Erebidae; genus Lithosia; species Lithosia quadra. Next base: position 9,847,964 of record OY754896.1, read on the forward strand.
GGGTACTATTTTTTATATTTTTAAATGTATATATTTTTTTTTATATATATTTAAAAATGTAATTTATATGTCTATATTTTTAAAATAAACTGAATAATAATAATGATGATTTACATCAGACTTTAATTTACAATTTTTCACCTCACCCATATTAAAATTTGAACGAACTTCCTTTGGAATATATTTTTTTACAAAATAAAGCATTTGCTTAATGCATTTTTGACTAAATGAAATTTGAGCAAGTAAAAATTTGCCAAATGAATATTTGACCAAGTGAATAAAATGCGAAACGTAAATTTGCTAAGCATTCTTTTGGAAAATGAAACTTTGCGATAAGTTTTTTGGGAAGTGAAATTTGACGAAACATATTTTGCCAAACGGCAGGACCCCAACAGTAGCAATTGCGTAAAATGCCACGGGTTCGATACACGGTTGGAGCGAAATATTATTTGCAAAATGGTTAATGGTTTCAAAAATACCTCCTTATGTATATATATTTAAATGTGGGTTTTATTCATATTCGTACATCTTTTCATGGATATAAAGAGGTACCTAAGTGTAGTGATAATATAAAAAGAATAAGCATCTAGATCCATATCAAATTCCAAGGTTTTCTCTCCAGAGGTATCCTGCCCAGCGTTGCCCCCTCCGGCGTCGGGCTACGTGCTGGGCCGGGCGCCCTACCGGGCTGGGGACGTGCTGCAGTTCCACTGCAACCCTGAGCACACGCTGCACGGGAGGCCCATCCTGGTGTGCCAGGACAGCGGCCGGTGGAGCGACAAGCCTCCCACTTGTGAGTACTTGCTAAGATAAGCTAGAATGTTCTATTGGAACTCTGCGCTCGCGTTTGACCCCAATCTCACCTGTTGTGTTAGTGTTGGGTAAGTGATGATGTTGTGGTCGACGGTGGAGCACGCTTGCCTAGAAGTAACCTGTTTACCAAAAATCACATGAAAGTATTAATTCATTTAATTCAAATATTTTGCATTTGTAACCGAATATTATTCATGAGTTCGTAACCCTTGTTTCGTGTTCGTAACCGCTTGTGTAATAACCTACATATGAAAGATGGTCATTATTTCGTAGCCAGGAGATGTGTCGAGCCGTTACTAAAGATTTTGAGTAACATACAAACAGAAAAAGTTTTACAAAAGTTTCGGCCCAACGAATCCATTCCAAAATTGTCATAATATAATGGAAACCTAACGTTCAGCCTTCAGCTTATCATCAGGCGAGGTGAAGTCATATTGACGTGACCGATAAAAAAACCTCGGTAAAATTAGATCTCAACTTCTACTCCAAACTGTCTTCCATTCCAGGTGCCCAAGCATGTACGTACCCTGGTACCACGATATCGGGTCGCATGTCTTCAGTGAAGTTCTACTACAAGATCGGAGAGACCATCACATTCACCTGTGAACCTGGGTACCGGCTGAAGGGAGCGCCCATGTTGAGGTGTTTGAAGTAAGTTCAATTTGAAAAGAACAATTAATTGCCCTTTGTCATTGAAGGAAAAGTTTACCCTTGAGACGGTTTTGGTCCAGAATATCCATTATGCCGAAATGTCCAGAAGATGCGAAACTTCCCAGAATATCTATATTCCAAAATTTCCAAATCCCAGAACGTCCATATTTGCTCAATGTCCAAAATCCAGAAGAATCGGTAAAGTAATGATTCAAGATTTGAAAAAAAGAATCGGATCAAGTCCCTCGCTAGCCGCAGGGCATGGATATTAAGCACGAACAAAAAATATGACTAAAATATACTTAAACTTAATAATTCTCTTACAGGAACAGAAAATGGTCAAACGCAATTCCTCTTTGCGCGCCAACATCCAACTACACCTCATCTGATACATTGGCCATGTTCAATGGAGACATTGACGCCATGTTGTCTGATGCACCACCGGATTTCTTACGGACGCGCGATACTCCCGCCATTATGTCACAAGAGAGTTATAAGGCGGCAGTAACTAGAGCAGCAGTATCAAGGCTCTTGCGAAGAAATGTCGAAAACTACAAGAATAGAGTGTACAAAGTTAATAGGTTACTGAGAAGAGACACTGAAAGATAATTTTATTATGTCTTTGGTTATATTTTTGTGTGTGGTTAAGTCCAGAATGTGTAGTTACGTAAAACGGGGTGAATAGGGATTAAGGGATGAACAGGAACAAAATGGTCAGTTAAATTTTGCAGTTATCTTTTTAACTTTACTATAAATTAAGACTTCACAATGAAGAGAATCATTAAAGGTCTGGTTAAATAACAACTGGACATTTTCTAAAAGAAATGATAAAATAAATTCGAATCACTATTTTATCCCTAATCACCCCTTGATCTCTATTCATCCCGTTTTACAGTATTTTTTATAAATATTTATTTTATTTAAAATTTGTTATAAGATACTTTAGGCTGCTGGTACTTAATTTTTTGAATTGGTTGTACTAAATATTTGCAGAAATTGTTATTTAAACAATATTTTTTATCGTGAATTGATTTTAAATTTACTTGCCCACTTATATGGGTCAATGGAAGGTGATAACGCTAAATTTATGAAGTGAACAGACTGACTATGAGTATGCAGGACGATCTAATTATTGTATGTTACCATGTCTATTTGAGCTCAATATCTAACGTAAAGACGAATTACAAATGTGTCCATCTATAGCCAATTATAATTCCGAATGGAAAATGCGGCTACGTACCTGTACGACTTCTAAGTTTTGTCCCTTTTATAAAAGTACCCGTACGACCTCTTTTTAGTACCTGTTCGACCTTTTAAGTTCAAGGATCACTTAAAAGTTAAAGAGTGCATACCAAAATAAATCCGCATGCACTGTAAATTTATTTTGATAATTATTAATTCATGATTAAAATGAAATTAAATAGTTTCTTGTAAATACTTATACAGAGTTAGATGATTCAATTACATAAAAATAGAATAGTTCTGATTTTAAGAGACACCACGAACTTGTGATATATTATCATTTATTGATAGATACAATTATTTTGAGAAATACAAATCATTTAAAAAAAAACACTTATCACTCCGAGCCTAAATTAGAAAAAACTATAGAACGAAAATCCGAAACAATTAAAAATTTTAACGGGTAGTGAAAAATCAATTTTCCCTTTTCCGTATCCGATAGTGTCCGACATACACTTGCCAGTTTTTTCAAACATGCATGCATTGTGTAGTTTCAAGAGTGGCTCTTGACTTATCTTCATATCAATACAAGCCCTTCTCGTTCGTATCTACTTACGTACAATCATTACGTTTTAATAAACCAGTTGCCACTTCAAAAATAAAGGCTGTAGAAACATACTTAATACATTAACTTATTTTTCGTAGAATAATATTTAAAATTTATTAATTGCAAATAAAAACAAATAACATTATAATTGGCATTCGTTCCATACCTTTGCCAAGTTGAATTTAGTTCATTTATGTTTTAGGCGCAATATTATCGCATACAAGATTACGTATTTCGTTGGATGTTATTAGTTTTGTTAATGCACCCACTATGCATTATACTTATGATTAAAAACGCTTATGAATTAAATATAAACAATATTTAAATAACGATCTAGATTGAACAAATGAAACTTGATATAACGATGGATTTGAATTAAAAAAAAACCAAAGAGACTTTTAAAAATTTTAGATTATAATTAGATGGCGTAGTAAAGTATTATTTTTGTTTTATTTGAAGACTGTTTAATTATAATTACGAATGTTTGCCAAATTTTTTTGTTGAATACACTTTTTTTCAGAATTTTATTTTTTTAAGAATTTTTACAATTTGTAAATAACGCTTCGCCAAAGAGAATTAGAGTACTCCATATAAATAATAGTTACGATTATGTAGATAAAATAATTATTATCTTTAATAGCATAATTTCTAGTTTGTAAGTGTATTGTTGAAATGTACTGACTAACTGATTATACGGTGAAATCGTATAATTTTCAAACTGTTCAAATTATAAAGTCTAATTAAACGACTATTTATGAAGTAGTCTTAATTGAAATAATAGTTTTAGTCCGTAAGTCGGTACATTATGATATTTTGAAAAGTCGTAATATTTAATGTAAGATTTTGAATATTGCGCTAGAATACGACCACGCACAAATATTTGGAAACATTTTTGATCATTACCTCTACTTGACTAAGATAAAACTTGAACGTAGCCGATAGCCTTACCTTCTCTCCAACAGGAACATCTCTTTACTACTTGATAACTGAATTGAAGGTACTGCCCAAGTAATGTAGCCTTTTTGTTCTCGTGGAAATCCCCACAGATATTAACCCGTTTTCAGCGGGGGTGGTTATATCTTTAACCGACTAAAACCGCATGCCATCTCAGGTTTTCTAGCGCCAAGATGTAAAGTGACCCAAAAGTCATTTCTCTCGCACCTCAGCAAGTTATGTAGCCTAGAAATTTAGTTCCAATTCGATACGGTCGACTCAGCGTGATGGTTAACTTTAACACCTGATATAATATATAACAATCCTTCCTGATATAGTTTGGTTACAATGGAATATTTAAGGTATTCTTATGGTTTCTGTTCCAGTGGGTATGCGACAGGGCACTATTCTAGGTCCTTTTGTTTTTTACTTCAAAAGGCTATATTCAAGTTATCTTCAAATCAATTATACGCATATCAAAAGCAAAATTGCATATCTTATTATTATAATTAATACGACATAATTGAATCTTAATAGTTGTGTACTTTTTCAAACATAAGAACACTAAACTTGTAACTCTGTCCCATTAAAGAAAATAAATTAATAAATAAAATTGTGAAGAGATTTAGGTCTTTTTTTAAATTATGGCAACTACTTTTCACACTACTTTGAAGCACATTGAACATAAGGCCCGTTTCATGGTAAGTGTTTACCATGACCTATAAATGGTTTTAAAGCATATCTAAGAGGGATTGAGACCGAATTGTCTACCTCGATAGAGATTTTCAACGATATTTTTTTCCTATAAACTTAAATTACAAGCATTCAACATTTCAGGACGAGACTTGAGCCCGCAATGATCTCTTTCTTGGGTAAATATGCAACCAACTGAACTACCTTTTACGATTTTAATTTATAGGAAAACTTAGCATATTAGTTGCTTAAAAGTTTGCGTACAGCAATGGGCGAAAATTTCATACATTGTCGAAACCCTAGATGCGCAAACAAAACGCAAGGTTTTGATTGATACCTATAGATATAGACTATACTTTTGATTTGGTGCGTTTGCCGTTCTCTGATGGAAAAGTAACCTGCTAAGTCAGGACTCTCGCTGTGTACAATCAATTCAAATGGTTTCCCATTAATTAACCACTAACGGAACTAGTTTTCGTAACCAGTTACGGACAAATTTGATATTTCCTCTTTTCGTAACTATCATAAAACTATTTTAAACCAAGGTTAATAATTAAAGGATAAAATAAATAAAGCTTGGTACCTATAAAAAAAGCAATAACCGTTAGAATATTAATTAAAAACCGGATCTAGAGTTAATATATAATATCTAATTCAAAAGTAGATAATCAATATTGTCACCTTGAAAACAGTTTATTGAGAAATATCTGATCCGCAGATATACTAGCAAACTAATTTAGATATTAATGTAATATCTAATTAATACGGAGATAAAACATTTTTTTGAGCAGTCAGAACGTATCTAAAGAAGTATAGTCAGCATCAAAAGTTATTTATTTATTTATTTATTTTGCAAATGTAGGTAAAAGTTGTTACATGTTCATTATAAATATTGAAGTATCACTACATTTGGCCTTTCGGCATGCAAAATTAACAAAATAGAAATAAGTTCATGCACTAACATTACATTACAATACACATTTCATTACAATAAATTGGATTATAGTCTCGTAAAAAAAAAGAGAAGAAAGTTAATGATCATCGCACAGATTTTAGACTTATAATTCGAATGAAAATTTTTCATTATATTATTATACGCAACGTTGAAAGGTAGTCAGTTCAATAGAGCCCATTAAGTACCTAATTAAACAGGAATTTTAAAGAATCAAAAATTACCCTACTCCATAACTAACGTTCTAAAATTTCTAAATCTGAAAATGATCATTTACTTTTGACGCTGACTGTACGACTGGCTGTACATAGAAGAGAACAGAGAGGACTGAGAGGAGAGGAAGGGAGTACAGAGAGATGTACCCACAACCTACACTTATTATATGGTAATTGTGACAGGAGTATAAAAGAGGGCACTGTGGAAATGAGAAGTCTGAGAAGTATTGTACCTAGATAACTGGAGTGACAATGATAGACCATAAACTTATAACAAACCCTGATAATGCTACAATCAGAGAAAAATCATGACATGACACCATCAGTGCCTCATCACAATGTTTTCAGGGGCCCTATACGTAGACCTTATGGTGCGGCAAGGAAAAGAGGCAACGAACCGCTTGCACTAATTATGAGGGTAGGTAGGTAACATCTCAAAGGAGAGGGTGGAACAAATTGAGAGCTATCACTGCTGATTTTAAGAATAAAATGTCGACATATTCTATCAAACAAGATAAACACTTACCCATAAACCTAAAGAAAATTAATTAAATTAAATGAATCAACCTATAATGACGCAACTACAACTATCTACAAATTCCATAAGTCCGTTGCAATTGATAACCAATAACAAGCCAATAACAACTAACATTAATTACTTCAAAGTTTTAATCAATCACAATATCCATTGACGATTTTGTGTGATAAGTTGTGTAAATATCCATTGAGAGTAAGCGATGGAAAGAAAACATAGCGATAAACTTGTACGACAAAAAGAATAACTTAGAACGCAGTGCGCATTCGAAATTCGAACATTTTCAAATCAGTTGAGCGCGCGCTGCGCAAAGAGAACGACGTTGGTGAGTCGCGCGTTTTCGCGCCAAAACGCGTGTCACTTCCCGGCTGTCAAAACAAATTCGAAAACAGTTCTTTGTTTTTTTTTTTCGTAAAAAAGCGGTGATTTCGATAAAGAGGTTTTTATGAAGTGTTTGTGTGAGTGTTACCTAGTGTTTTTTTTTCACGGTGTTGTTATGGCGCAGTACGAATGAAACACAGCGATAACTCATAGGTAATAGATTGAAACATTGACTACTTATGTTAATATTGTTAGTAATTAAGATAAGTGAGGTGCACGGTGACCTGCATACCTCAGTCTAGTCACAGTACATGCATGTACAGACTGTGGTCTAGTCTACCCTCCGTTAGTGAATGTTTAGGTATGTATTGTTTTTAAAGATTTTTGTAAGGACCTTCATGGACTATTGGAATATAAAACCGTGTTAAATTAAAACTAAACTACATTATTGCTCTGTAACATCTAACTCAGATCAACTTGAATGCAATTATAACCACGGTTGAAATTCGAACTCGGTTAAATGACAGTCCGAGCGATACATTATGGTGGTTTTCCTCAGACTTACAATGGATTTCATCGATGATGCGCTAGTAACGCGTTTAATTCTATCCTACCTAGATAGGTACAAAAAGACTCAATGAATTTCTTTAAACTAAAACGGCAGAATGAAAAAAGTTTAGTTATAAATTTTCACCAAATGAAATCTTGGCTGAGGCTTTTTAAAGATTGAGTAGGTAGGTACCTAGGTAGGTATTACCGCTTACCATCAGGTGGGTCATGTACTTATCTGTCACCTAAGATTTAGGTATTAAAAAAGGTAGGTAGGTACTTATCAGGTGCGAAACCCTGAACTCCAAAGTGTAAGCCTTGGAAACAACCGGGATTGGCTTTGGGATGAGTGACCTTTTGGTTTAGCTAGGGTGAACCTAGCTGCTTACCATCTGACGGGGTGCAGTCAAATAACGGACTGACTAGGTATATTAAAATCCCGCGGGTACTTCTATGTGTAGAAAATACCAGTGTTACCCGCTGTCATCATCCCAACAGCCGCGTCAATACCGGTTGCATTGCATTCATCATCATAGGGCCGCACTTCTTGACTTAACTTTTACGTGAGTCACACACGCGCTGCCTACCCTGAAGGGAAGGGGGGAGGGCTTGGAAGGGGTGGGGGAGGAGGGGTACAGTGAGCTCTAGCTACCGTACTTACCGGCGGGAACACAAGACAATGGTTATCAATGGTCAGACAGCTCATTTTGGACGGGAGATACCGTCGTGTCCTACTTCCTACCTGTGCCCTGACTCACCCCTCTCCCTCCAATGGAGAAGAATGATCGATTACAAACATCTCACACTCTCTTATTCTCGACATTGACTTTTACAGGAGCGACTGCCGTCTCACCCTTTCGAGGGGTAAGACAAAATCGAATAGCATGATATATTACTAACATCTGAATAATTCGTAATGACATTCCAACATGGTGATTAATATCAAACAATCATTATTTAACAATTTAATTATAAAGCGATTGATGAATCACCTCAATCAATGGCGTGAGTTATTACCTATGTAGCTACCTAGTAATAGTTATGTAACATTTATTCAATTTTATTCGATACTGCCATAACAGTGCCATAATGGTGGCCCTCAACTTGACGGCCTCATCAAACGCTTTTTCACGCTCCGCTTAAAGGGCCTTACTCCGAAAAACGAAAATATTCGTATCCGTTGACGTTTTGACCATTTAGCTACCCCGGAAGTGTTTCGTTTCGGATTTCGGATCCGTCTTCGATTGTTTGACATTGAGGTTGTCGATCGTTATCAGTAAGTACACCTCCTACTCCCAAAATACATTTGACGTTTTCGCTGTCGTTGTTTGACAAATGGTCCGTTTTCGTTCGATCCGAAACGTTCATGTTCGATTTTCAGAGTAAGGCCCCTGGTACTGTAGGAGGACGGAAACACGTGATCTGGTGAAGAATACCAGGTCTTTATGGTGCGGCAATGAAAAGGAGCACCGAACAAAATTACTGAGTTACTAACAGTGAAAGTTTATAAAACTGTGAACTGACAAACTATTTTAACAAGAGCCGTTCAAAACAGACTGAAATTTGACTAGCATAAGTAATTTTTTTTTTTTATACTACTTAGGTGGCAGACAAGCACACGGCCCACATGATGGGAAGCGGTCACCGTGGCCTATGAACGTGTGCAACACTAAGGGTGTCACACACGCGCTGCCTGACCCTGAAGGGAAGGGGGGTGGGGAGGCTAGGAATGGATGGGAGGAGGAGGGGTACAGTGAGCTCTGGCTACCCTACTTACCGGCGGGAACACAACTCGATGGTTATTATGGCCGCGGTGTTCTGTAAGGCGGAGGTACTACCCCAGTCGGACAGCTCATTTCGGACGGGAGATACCGTCGTGTCCTACCTCCTATATCTAATATCTAGACAGTATCAAAACCAGTCCACAAGACCAGGAAATGAGCCGTGAAAAATTGCCAATCTTGTAACTGCTCGGAACAGTGTCCATAACTGTGCATCGAATCACGCAATAAAATAATTGCTTTCATATCTATTGGCCTGTAATATTGCACCTCCACACACACTCGCTTTATTGGCCTATTGTGGCCAAGCACGTCAGGTGTACTAAAAGTTGAATGCTTCCTATACATAACATAAAACTCACGCCTATATCCCCGAAGGGGTAGGCAGAGGTGCTAGCACCCACATTTCGCCAGTTTATGTTTAGGTCCCAATGTAATAGGTGGCGAGCCTATTGCCATTAACCGGGCACTTATAAACCTGCGATAAATACACACATAACTTCGAAAAGCATCGAAAAGTAATTGGTGTGTGCCATGGTGAACCTGGGATCGAACCCGAGACCTCGTCTCAGCAGTCCATTACCCAGACCACTAGGCTACCGCGGCTTCCTATACACGATGGCTTAGCTATAGGCATCTATCTAGGAGACTAGGTACTCTTCGAAGTTTTACTTTTTCTGATCCATTACTCCACGATGTGAAACTCTAGTCTTCTGTCTTTCCAGATGGCTGGAGTAAATGAGATATTATTTTGTGTGTGAGATCAGGTGAGATCAAGTTTAATACCGTTTTTTTTCGTGCGGAAATCTCATGGATACCCACCCCGCGGCCAGCGGGGCAGGTTATGTCGAATTCTTACTGATTAAAATCGCACGCCGTCTAGGGTCTTCTGACGCCAGGGTGTAAGGTGGCCCATAGAGTATTTCACCCGCACCCCGGCTTGACCCGGGCCATCTCGAATCCGGAGATGGCCCGGGTCAAGCACCTTCGCGTTTGGGAACCACGGTGTTCCGGTCATGCACCTGGAATAGGGGAGGCGCGCCTTTGTGTGTTGCCTTTGTGACAGGCGGCTCCACCCGTAAGCCCCGTCCTCCGCTCATGGAGGACGGAGGTCGTTCATAGAGGACAGAGGTCGTAGATCAAGTTTAATACCTATTGGTTATTATTTCGTACTTATGATGAAGTATTTAACGTTAGTTTTTACTTCCATTGCGAACAAATAGACAAGAATTCCAAAAAAATATGATTATGTTCAGAATCGTTCAGCACTAATCCCATCCTCGTTCTCACTGATACAGATTGTTAGTGTATGTAGTGATGACTCCAAACACTCCAGCCGGATTTGCCCCAGCGTGTGTGACACCCCTAGTATTGCATACGTCCATAGGCCCATAAAAAAGACGTAGTACTCATAAAAAAATACAGCAGTTGCGTCCATAACTAAGTAAAAACTACCGAGTATTTTGCCTCCTGTTAAAGTAGGAAGACGGAAACAAGTGTGTTGGTAAATAATTCCAACTCTTTATAATGCGGCAAAAAAAAACACTTAACCGCCAATAGCGATGACATTGTTTACATACCAATAAAAACGTTATATATGGTGGACATTCCGCTAATACGCACGAATCGCTTAAGCAATACCGAAGACGATGATAACTAGCCAATCATCGTCTTTGGCAATACGTTCATTATGCGTACAGCTAGGGAGTGGAATACCCTGCCTGTCTGCCTGCCTGCCTGCCTGAGTCTGTTTCCGGAAAGCTATAACCTGGGAGTCTTTAAGTCTAGAGTGAATAGGTTGCTTCTAGGCAAGCGTACTCCATCGTCGACTAAAAGTTAAGCAATTTATATCATGCAATCACGCTTCTTTACATTGGGGTAGGCAGAGACCACAGGTTTCCTTTCCACTTAGTCACTTACTACGATCATTTAGTCGTTGGCCCAGTTCTGCTCCTCTCCTAAGAGCACTCGATAAGCGTGAAGAAATGCCCAATTCAGGCTATCTTATCAATAGCCATGGGAAAAATGGTTTGTATACATAACCCAGCTTTTTATCACAAGTTAGATAAAAAATCCCTTTGAAAAATTATGTCACCGACATAATATATCTGCGTTAAATATTTTTATAAGTACAGTCAGCCACAAAAATTTAGTCAAAGATTTTATGAAATTTTTAATGACAGTAGAGGAAGTGTGTTATAACAGAAGCAGCTGGCGGGCTGTTGTCTCTGCTTACCCCGCCCGGAGGAAAAAGGTATGAGCATGTGTATGTTGTACATATATTGGTAGTGCATGCGACTGCTACGCAGGAGGCGCGGGTTCGATTCCCGCTCAGTGCAAATATTTGTATGCATGAATATGTCTATTTGCATTGGTCTGGGTGTTTCTATGTATAATAAGTATGTATTTACAAAAAAAAGTATATAAGTATGTTTATCAGCATTCTAGAACCCATAACACAAGCTAGTTAAACTAAGCTTACTTTGGGTCTAGGGAGCGATGTGTAGAATGTTGTAGAATATTTATTATTTACAATATTTATTATTATTATATCTCCGGCCGGTGCTGCTATTGCCGGTTCTTCAATCAAACATATGACAGGTTTTAAGTCTGACCAATATCTTCAATCACATAAAAAATCATTCAGTAATTTTTGCGAATATCACGAACAAACAGAGAAGAATTTAAAAAAAAATGTGTTCAGAATCATTAATTTAATTCAACTTTTTTTAAACTAATTTACAAGTTTATTGTGGTATAGATACTTATTAATATTCTCATGCTATCTTCAATACATATTTTATTGCCTTTAAATATTTCAACTGCGTATAAATTGTGCCTAATTGATTCTGTTTATTAAGTTTATTTAAGGCGCGGAGCAAACGCCTATGCAATGTAGGTAGTATCATCTATCTATACCAGGGTAGGCGAAACCTTTATGCATCAACGTGCCATTTTTTTCTAAAACATGTTTTATGGGGTCACTGGCGTGCCATCAAAACTCTTTATGAAATAATGTAAACAAAAGAGGTATAGGTATTTTTGAAATGTTAGTACACTATGTTATGATACAAGGGAGGTAAGTTGAAAATTACAGCAGAGGCGATATTGCTAGCCCGAGCCGTAGGCGAGGGTTATAAGAAGCAGAGAATAAGGATAAGATTTTCATACCTCATGAGTGTCATACGACGTTTTATAACATATTTGAACACTCCGTAGCATAGGACCATTCTCGTTAGATCGTCATAAAATGCCATTGGTTCGCCTACCCTGTATACTATTATAAAATTGTGAAGTAGCTATGTCTGTACATTGGAGATATTTACCAAATACTTGGGTTATTCATTCTCTTATGTTTCTCAGTGTTCATCATTCTCTGAACCTTCTTCCCAACTCAGTTGGGGTCGGTTTTCCAGTCTAACTGTGATGCGGCTGAACTTCGATATTTTTCGTGGAGCGACTGCCATCTGACCTCCACAACCAATGGCGATATCGAAGTTCTAAGTTAGACTGGTTGGACTTTTGAGGGCTCCAACTACCCGTAACGACTACCATAGATGTTTGTATGGTAACCGGGACCGACGCGCGACGGCTTAACGTGCTCTCCGAGGCACTAATAAACCTGCGATAAATACACACATCACTTCGAAAAGCATCGAAAAGTCATTAGTGTGTGCCATAGTGAACCTGGGATCGAACCCGAAACCTCGTCTCAGCAGTCCCTTACCCAAACCACTTACGGTTGAGTAGAACCGGAGATATGACCAAAAAATTGCGTTAATCGACATTCTCACGGTCGGAGCCTAGGGCATCCTTTCTAGGGCGCACCAGATTCCCACGACAACACAGGCCGATGTGACAAGACACCGTGCGGTTTTAGTCGGTACGACTTCAACATAACCGTCCCCGCTCCCTGTCGGGGAAGGGGAGTATCCGTGGGGATATCCGCACGAAAAAAAAGGCCATTGGTTAGTTCCTTTAAAAATAAACAGATAATTGAAACAAAATAAATAATTAAGGGTACCCGTACAATAACTACGGAACCCTTCATGCACGAGTCCGACTCGAACTTGACCGGCTTTTGTAATATTGGATTACCTATTACAGAGCTCGTGCGTTCTAGCGAGAACCTACTCAGTCTGTAGCGGCGGCGCCATACTCTATGCCAAGGTCGACCACTAGACAACTGTATTGTGTTCTAGTATTGTTTAAAGAAGTAATCATGATAGTTATTAGGTATTATAATAGGAAAGTACCTATTCGAGGATGGATACCTATTAGATAGGAAGAAACAAAAGTAGCTGAACAATCCAATTTACAGATCCATTTTAAAATAAACTTTAAAATTAAAACCTTACATAATAACACTGCAATACTATCGATGTAATTTTTGTGGTGACCCCCGGTCCTGAGACTTTACTTACTTACTGCTTACCATCAGGCGAGGTGAAGTCATGCTGACGTGTCTAACATAAAAATATACAAATAAAATAAAAAATACATTATCGATTCTAGACCTAAACCTAAAGTAAGCACAACTTATGTTATGGGTTCTTGAATGCGGAAAAACATGCATATTTGGTAGGTAGGTAGGTATTATACTGACAGAAATAACCCCTATTAACTTTCATTTAACATTCTTTTTTCTTTTTCTTTTTCTTTCTTTCTTTCTTTCTTACTTTCAAATACAAAAATAGTACGTTCGGCAGCGTGTGGCGCCCCTGGTATTGCACACATCCACAGGCGACGGTGACCGCTTCCCATCAGGTGGGCCGTGTGCTTGTCTGCCACCCAAGTAATAGATGTAATTTTATTGTTGGTAGTATATCAATGTAAAGGTAATTTAGAAATTTCGTTCTATTCGCTCGAAACGGCCTATTATTTATTTATCCTTGAAAAATTCTAGTTCTACGATCTACAAAATCTCATAAAGAATACACGTGTCACGTTCATTAACATGTTAATGTCATAAAGAATATGTAATGCTAACAAACACGTGTCAAACATTGATTTATATATAAATGGTATATAATATTTTACACAGCTAGGTACCATTAATAAACATGTTATTGCGTATGGCATTCATTAAAGTTATGTGTACCTATGTACCTATGTATATAATTGCTGTTTTACATAAATATAGTTTTGGATATTGTATAATAAAATATTATTTGCTTCTTGGACGTCTTTCGGTGTATTTATTGGTTGTAAAATAGACTAGATCAAATGAATCTTTCATCATGTCATAATAAAAAGTCCCGTCCCAAGAAACGCCGTGCCTCGAATCGGTTCCGATTGCCATACAAATATCTATAGTAGTCGCCTCTTATCTAGGCCTACGCCACATATTTTTTTTTTTTTTTTTTTTATACCACTCAGGTGGCAGACAAGCACACGGCCCACACTGATGGAAAGCGGTTACCGTGGCCTATGGACGCGTGCAACACCAGGGGCGTCACACTCGCGCTGCCGACCCTGCAAAAACCTTCTAATGCCCTTCTTGAAGAACCCCATATTGTAGCCGCCAGGGAAAACCACTGCAGGGAGATCGTTCCACAGCCTAAGCGTGCGCGGAATGAAATTTCTTTCATACCTTACAGTACGCACTGCAGGCGGATGCAACGTGTGGGGATGAATTCCCTGCCTGTGGCGAGCGGTGCGATGATAGAAAGTGGCTGTAGGCATCATATCAAATAATTCGTTTGAACACAAACCATTATATAGGCGGTAGAAGACGCACAGCGAGGCGAAGTCTCTCCTGAGGCTGAGCGGCTCCACACCGCCTACAAGTAGGGGATCGTCGACGATCCGCAGCGCACGTCTTTGAACCGACTCGAACGGGTCAAGTTGGTATGCAGGTGCCCCGGCAAAAAGGTGACAGCAGTACTCCATGTGGGGCCGGACCTGTGACTTATAAAGAGTAAGTCTTTGCCCCGCAGTGAAGTACTGCTTCGCCCTGTTGAGCACTCCGAGTTTTTTTGAAGCCAACTTGACCTTATCTTCGAGGTGACTGCGGAACTGAACGTCGCTGGAGATATCGACACCGAGGATCCCGATACTGGAGGAGATGGTGAGTGGTGTGTTCAAGAATTGTGGCACTACAATAAATGGGGTTTTCTTAGCGGTGAATGCACAAACCTGTGTCTTAGTAGGGTTGAATTGGACTAAGTTAAGTCTACCCCAATCGGATACTCTCGCGAGAGTAGTCTCGATTTCAGACACAAGTTGTTTGCGACTTTCTTCCACTGCGGACCGAGGGAGGTTAGCCCGGCCCGTGTAAAATGCGTCCCCGGTACTGTCGTCTGCATAGCAATGAATGGAGTCATCAGACAACATGTCATTGATATGCAGAAGAAACAGGGTTGGGGACAGCACGGACCCTTGTGGAACACCAGCATTTATGTCCATGCGGTCCGAGCAGCTGCCGTCAACGACGGCTTGAATGCTTCTGTTGGACAAAAAGCTGGCAATCCACTCGCAAAGTCCCTCGGGCAGTCCATAGGATGGCAACTTCGCAAGAAGACCTCTGTGCCAGACCCGGTCGAAGGCCTTCGCTATATCGAGGCTGACCACTAGCGCCTCACCCTTACTCTCAATGGCTTGCGCCCATCGGTGTGTGAGATACACTAGAAGGTCACCGGTTGAGCGACTGTGGCGGAAGCCGTACTGCCGGTCGCTCAATAAATCGTTTCCTTCTAGGTATCTCAGGAGCTGTGTGTTTATAACACGCTCCATTACCTTTGAGAGAAGGGAGGTGATAGCGATAGGCCTGTAATTGGACGGGTCTGTTCTATCGCCTTTCTTAGGCACAGGATGCACGAAAGCGGTCTTCCACGAAGCTGGGACTTGTCTCGTGGAGTAGGAAAGCGCGAAAAGTCGTACAAGTACAGGGCACAACTCGGGGGCGCACTGCTTGAGCACCATCGCCGATATGCCATCCGGCCCACTCGACTTCCGAACATCTAGGGACTTCAACTCCCGCCGGACCACCCGTTGGGTGATTTTAACATCAGGCATAGATGCACCACACCAAGGGATGTTAGGTGGCACGGCACTCCCATCGTTCATAATCGAGTTTGACGCAAAGAGACTACCTAAGAGGTCAGCTTTCTCCTTAGCGCCATGGGCCAGGCTACCGTCGGGTTTTTGCAGCGGCGGCAAACAGGACTGGCAGAAATTTCCCTCGGCAGCTTTGGCGAGCGACCAGAATGCACGACTACCGGACGGGTACCGCGCCAGCCGCTCACCAATTCTGCCGATGAAATCAAATTTTGCCCTAGCCGTTGCTCTTTTACTGGACCTCGAAGCGGCGTTCAATTTCCGCTTCACTTCAGCTATATTCGGATCCTTGTGCGCAAGAGCCGTGGTCCAAGCCTTATAAGCAGATTGCTTATGAAGTCTTGCAACTCTACAAGGCCGATTAAACCACGGACGCTTACTTGCCCCCGAAGCGACCCAGCGGTTAGGAATGAAACATTCCATGCCCGCTAGAATCGCCTCAGTGACTGCTGTTGCACAGGGGCTAGGATCGTCTGAAGTGAAGCAGAGCCGCCTCCACGGGTACGAAGCGAAGAATTCTCGCAATCCGTCCCAGTCTGCTGACTTATAATGCCAAACCTGCCGCCATTTAACTGGCCGAGGAGGTTCTGGCCGTGAGAGAGGCACTTGCGCCCGGACGAGGCAGTGGTCTGAAGTACCAATAGGTGCTTCCACAGTGACGGAGTAATCATCCGGGCGCGTAGTCAGCAGAAGGTCCAGTAATGAGCTTTTATGGGTCTCGATATCTGGTATTCTAGTGATAGAATTAACCACTTGCGAGAGCCCATAGGTCAAAGCAAATTTATGAGCAGCCCTCCCCGCAAAATCAGTGACCGAGGACCCCAGCCACTCAATGTGATGAGCGTTGAAGTCCCCTAAGAACACTAACTCCGCGGTGGGGTACTGCTCAATTGCCATGTCCGCCGATCGCTGCAGGTGCTCAAATAGTTGAGTCGTGCCCAAGTCACCGCTATGAGACCTGTAGAGGCACGCATAGATACGGGTGTGGCCACCGTGATCTATACGTACCCATAGAGTAGACAGGTCTCTGTCTTCAAGGCCACTAAGACGGCGACAGCAGATATCACCCCGAACGTACAAGCATACCCCGGCACGACTCGAAAAGTTGTGCTCGAGTTTGTACCCGGGGTACATTAAGTAGGCTGTGTCGCCAGGAGGCGATATCTGTGTCTCCGTCAGGAAAAACAAGGTCGGCTGCGCGGTTTCAATGTGCTGATGGACCGCATTTAAGTTTGCATGAAGTCCCCTGATGTTACAATAGTCCACTTGTAGAGTGGACGAGGATGCCGCTGTACAAACTGTTTTCCTTTTATGCTTTTTCTTGGCCATTTTTTTTTTAAAGGGTGGGGGAGGAAGGTTAGGAGAGTCTCTGTGCCGACAGCGCTGGAGACAATGAAAGACTTCATGCCACCACTGACAAGTATGGGTTATGTGACAGGCTGGTGCGGCGGGCGGAAGGGCCCCCGGTCCCCCCCCTGGATACCGTAGCCGGGTCCACTCCGGTCTCCTCCTCCGGCACGACCACAGCACCAGGGACTTTACACAGGCCGCTGGTTCAGCCTCCTGGGGCGGAGATTAAGTGCTCCCCAGGTTCGGGAACCGTACGAGCCTGCGGGCGGCCAGCGGATAACCGTTTCACCGGGTCTCCCTGACCGCCACACCAACATTTCACGCCCACACAAGTCAGCGATGTTAACTTAAGTCTTTGGTCTCCCCGCTGACAGCATAGAGTCCCTCCAGTGAGCTCTGGCTACCCTACTTACCGCCGGGAACACAACACATGGTTATTATGGCCGCGGTCTTCTGTAGGGTGGAGGTACTACCCCAGTTGGACTGCTCAGTTTGGACGGAAAATACCGTCATGTCCTACCTCCTCAAGAATACTACATAGATGGAAATTATACCATATCCATAGACCACGGTGGCCGCTAGCCATCAGGTGGGCGGTGTACTTGTCTGCCACCCAAATGAAAAATACCTACCTATTTTTTTATTTTTTTTTATTAAGGCGTAGACTTAAAATATACCCAACACGTCACGGGTGTATACACGTCTCTGCCTACCCTTTTGAGAATGTACACACGTGATCTAATGTTAATAAAGCTAGCTAGGTAGATATGTACGACGTGAGACCCATAGAAGCGAAACCGTAACAGACAAAACGCAGCTAGCAAAACTCAAAGTCACAACTAAGACATAACCCAACATAACCGCATCTTGAAGTAGGTTTATTCGAGAAACTCCGCGGCCCACTTGTTAACAATAGGTCGATAATAGCAGTTACCATGGGAACAGGTTGTCTCTGGCGTGTCTCGTGTTAATCGGCGGCATATTATCTATTCTATACTTATAATAAAACTGTAGAGAGGTCAATTCTGTACATTGAATATATTTACAAAATAACTATTGGGGGATGATTGGTGATCGATACTAATGCAAAAAATGCAATCAGTAAATTTTTTGTCTTTCTGTCTGTCTGTCTGTCTGTATGTATGTGCACGCATGGATCAAAAACTACTGGAGGGATTTTGATGAAACTTGGTAGGATTATAGTTCATACTTCTGGGCAACATATAGGCTACTTTTTATACAAGCTGATACCCGCGGCTCCGCCTGCGCGTCGTTTTTAAGTAGGTTATCGTTTTTTGGTCATATCTCCGGTTCTACTCAACCAAATGCAACCAAACATATCTCAAATTTTAAGTCTAAGCAAGACCTTTCTAATAAAACAAACCGCATCAAAATCCGTCCAGTACTTTTACGTCCATCGCGATTAGCGATGGACGTAAAAAGTACTGAACGGATTTTGATGCGGTTTGTTTTATTAGAAAGGTTTTGGTTAGACGAGTGGAGACCAGTGGAGTGGCGAGTGGAGAGGAAAGTGGTATGGAGTGGAGTGGTAAGTCGAGTGACGAGTCGTTTTATTAAATAGACTTGGTGGCGATACCGATTTCCACGCGGGCGGAGCCGCGGGCGGAAGCTAGTAGTAAATATAAGTATATAGCAACCTAAAACGGTGCACATAAGTCTGTATTTCCGGAAAACTTACAACCTGGGAGTCTTCAAGTCTTGAGTGAATAGGTTACTTCTTGGCGAGCGTGCTCCACCGTTGACCACATCATCACTTACCAACAGGTGAGATTGTGGTCAAACGCGGGCCTATTACCAATAAAAAAATTAAAAATTAAAAAGTATGAAAGAAACTTCATTCTATGCACGCTAAGACTGATATGGAATGATCTACCTGCTGTGATTGCTCTTGCGTCTACAATATTGGTTTCTTCAGAAAGGCATTTAAAGGTTTTAACAGAGGAGGTAGCGCCAGTATAGCCTTATTATCGTACTGAAACTGAAAGGGGTTCAAATTTCAATTAGGTATTAGATTTGACGCAAACAAACAGGTCGAGTTAAATAAAACAGCGCCTAGACCCAAAGTATTGTGTTATGGGTTCTAGAATGCTGATAAACATACTTATATATCCTTTTTTTGTAAATACATACTTATTATAGTATAGAAATATGATGATCATGCGTTATTCCTGGTTACCCAAAACTGCCACAATGGCACTAAAAAACTGCTCCAAAATCATCCCAAGATTTAACGGCGCCTCCACGTAGTTTTACGTTCCGTATTGCCAGCACACAAAATGATAAAACAATCCAAACTTTAATTATATAAAATTAATAGTTACTCGGTGTTGCCAAAACAATGTGTAGGTCTGATGTAAGACTACATAATTGTTCTTAATTGTGTCTGTCTAACAATGGGCAGAAACGGGGTGGGCAGATGTGTACCAAATAAGTTATCTAACTACGAGACGAAAGTTCGCATCGTAAAGAAATTTTACAACGAATAGTGTGAAGTATTTCATTGTAAAATGTACACATATATACAGACACGCCTTTTTCCCATAGTGGTAGGTAGAAACTATGTTTCCATTTGCTACAATCATTTCCTTTCCGTTCTTTTATTTTAATAATACTTTAAACCCTTTAATCTCACTTCCTGGGGGTCCCCTCGGCACCCAGAAAGAATGTAGGGCGAGCACCCTTCCGTATGCACTCGGAGAACCAGCCCGCCCCCGCTTGCTCCCCACTGTGCCCACTGCTAGTCAGAGGGACACGTAAAGAGCCTCCAAACAGCCCTTTGGACGGCCACTTCCGTCTCGGCAACATCTTCTTCAACCTAGCGTTAATCCCAGTCGCATCCAAAGCTTTCACCTCGGAGTCTGGGATCTGCTTTACCAGTCTTAACTGCGGATTTGGCTGGACCTCGATATTTTCCGTGAAGCGACTGCCATCTGACCTTCACAACCCAATGGTGACATTAGGCGATATCGAAGCATTGCAGTTCGACCGTTGTTGTTGGACTTTTTAGGGCTCCACTACCCGTAACGACTGCCATAGATGTTTGTATGGCAACCGGGACCGATGGCGATATTCATGCATACAAATATTTGCACTGAGCGGGGATCGAACCCGCGCCTCCTGCGCAGCGGCCGCGTTCACTACCGCTACGCCACAGAGGCTGTCTCGTCTAGGCAACATCATTTATTAAAATTAATACAGTTTACTTTTGTGGGCGTCTGTACTCGTAGCAAGTTGATAGCGATGACATTTCTGCGTGTCTCGCCCTGAAACAGTAGATTAGCCCATTATAACTGCCACCCGATGTCTTCCGCGTTCTTGGTCAATGTTGCGCTTAACTGTACCTACCGCGGAAAATCAAACATACGTTTTATGAAAGCTATTAGGTGAAAAAATACACACGTTTTAATTTCAGTCTATAATTAGGTAAAAAATCGTTGATGAACTAGGTGTAGTTGAATTACCAACAGCTTGAACGCACATCCCACCAAACGCCTTGGTTGAGAGCAAGAGGATCGCTAGTTTCCAAAACTTTCACAACTCAAACCAACAAAAAACTTTTTTTTATTATATCAGTCACGTCAATATGACTCCACCTCGCCTGATGGTAAGCTAAAGGTGACGTCTCAGGAAGAGGGTTCTTGTTACATACACCGACAATGCTATAATGGTGGCCCTTAACTTGACGGCCTCATCAAATGCTTTTTCACATCCCGCTTAAAGAAAAATGTCCATGTCTTTATGGTGCGCTAAAATCCCCACGTATTTATTTTAGGAGAATTGTCCCTCTGGCCCTGCTCTGGCCTTTACATGGTAGTCTTCAGTGAGTTTGATGACCTTGAAATTTATAAGACCTCACATTATACAGGTTGGTAATAAACAAAAATAACACAGCCGAATTGAGAACCTACTCCTATTATTTAAAGTCGGTGAAAAGGGAAATAAATCTATCTAAAAACAGGTTCTCGAATTTTCGCTCAGTAAATACAAAATTAAGAAGCTCTTATTACGATTAACAGTAAGAAGTGAGGCGTCAACAATCCTTGAACCATTGTCTTGAAAAAAACACAACAAAAACAAATAGGTAGGTACTATAAAGATGTGTTTGAAGCGAAGCCTCACCCGGATATTCGTCAAAGTTTTTGCGACTTATTTATAACTATTTGTAATGTATAATTTCGCACTTAAGCATGTTTTTAAGCATTTAAATTAACGGATTTCAAAATGGCGGACTCGTGTTCTGACGTATTGTTAACTTGGTACAGTTGCCAAATTAAATTCCATAAACATGGACCGACAACATAAACAATCGATCAATATGACCGCTCGCCGATATAACGAGACACCGAACGGTTTTAGTCAGTTCGAACCATTGTGCTCCGTGTTCGAACCCGATGGGGCGGGGGGGGGGGGGGGGAACCGTGGGGATTTCGACTTGACGAAAAAAAGTCTGAAACTAGTATTATAACGCTAATGAGACTCGGATTTAGACTAAACGCGCTAATCTCAGAAACTACTGGTTCGAATTGAACAGTTCTTTGTGTGTTGAGTAGCCCATTTATCCAGGGAGGTTATTATGTTGTAGGTATATCATCACGCAACGACTTAAGAGAGCGGAACAGTACCTAATCATAATGTCAACAAATGTCAAAATTCCAATATACATTATTTTAAAACTAAAAATTACGGAAATGTACCTATGCTTGGGATAAATGGGTGCCACGGGGGCGAAGTACGGTAAATAAGTCACGGGTGTAGCCGTGGGGGACATTTGTAATACTATACAATAAAACAATATAAATTTGACCAAAGAAAAGACGATTACACCTAAGTACATCTTTAATGTATAGCTATTATTTTTATAGTCTTCACCAACTTTTTTTGTTAACTGTACATAGGTACACGACACGTGCGGTGCGGCGGCGTGAGGTAGAATATTTAAATGTATCTTTGCAAGAGGTATATTTTTTATTTTTCTCTCAAAGTTCAATGCTAAAGTAATAAATAGGTTTTATGAGCATTTCTTTTGAATAATTTACTTGTCTGTGAATGGATTCTGAGCAAATGGAATTTAGAACCGGCAACTGGAACCGCGGTCCCAGCTTTTGCGGTCCCAGTCGCTGGAATCCTCATTAACGGATAGGTACTTACTTTAATGAAACCATGCAAACTTCTCGATCGAAATAAGTAGGTAAGTACTTGAAACGCGCATCAGTTAGTAAAACGTGTTGGAGTATCAATCCAAAGCTATTTATTTAGATTAGGTGACAGACAAGCACACTACCCACCTGATGGGAAGCAATCACCGTGTCCTTTGAGTGTGTGCAACACCGTCACACTCGCGCTGCCGATCCTGGAGGGTGAGGATTTGGGGATTGGGACAGAAGTACAATAGTTCTTGATCAAAATAAACTCTATGTGACTGTGTGTGTGTTCTGTTGAAATACCTACCTATTTAAAATGTTTACGCAAAATCTACCCTATGAATGTCTCCTACGTAATTACATTATTAATAGCAACCAATTAATGTCCCACTGCTGGGCACGGGTCTCCTCTCCTCTAACGAGAGAGCTGAGAGGGTTTACACCTTAATCCACACACGTTGGCCTAATGCGGGTTGGTGGATCGGACATGTCCTTAGAATTTCTTCTAGCACATGTGGGTCTCCTCACGATGTTTTTCCTTCACCGTCAGCAGATAGTAAATCATGTGATTAGCACATATAAATTCCACAAAATCAAATTCACGTTGGTACTGTCGGGCCAGATTCGAACTCGATACCTCTAAGTAGAGGCCGCGTCCTAATCCATTCAGCTGCCATTGCTTGTTATTACATTATTACCGGACACTATTAAGGATAATCATCAGACATTATTAATAGAATGATTGCAGAATTAAAGTGCCATAACATCGCCACGGTTGGCTGGTTGGCCGCATGACTGACGGTGATGGCCGGCCTTGTGGCCATCAGCTTGTTCACGAAGCGCTTTTATGATGACTTGAAGTAGGCAATAGTTTTTATTGGAAAGAACGGTTAGTGGCGTGTTTGTGAATATGACTTCATCTCGCCTGATGGTAAACTAAAGGCATATTGGAAAGAACGGTTAGTGGCGTGTTTGGATCTATTATGAATATGACTTCACCTCGCCTGATGGTAAACTAAAGGCATATTGGAAAGAACGGTTAGTGGCGTGTTTGGATCTATTATGAATATGACTTCACCTCGCCTGATGGTAAACTAATGGCATATTGGAAAGAACGGTTAGTGGCGTGTTTGGATCTATTTTGAATATAACTTCACCTCGCCTGATGGTAAACTAAAGGCATAGGTATTGGAAAGAACGGTTAGTGGCGTGTTTGGATCTATTATGAATATGACTTCACCTCGCCTGATGGTAAACTAATGGCATATTGGAAAGAACGGTTAGTGGCGTGTTTGGATCTATTATGAATATGACTTCACCTCGCCTGATGGTAAACTAAAGGCATATTGGAAAGAACGGTTAGTGGCGTGTTTGGATCTATTATGAATATGACTTCACCTCGCCTGATGGTAAACTAAAGGCATATTGGAAAGAACGGTTAGTGGCGTGTTTGGCTCTATTATGAATATGACTACACCTCGCCTGATGGTAAACTAAAGGCAAAGTCTCAGGATCGGGGGTCACCGCTAGCATACACGGATAGTGCTACAGTGGTGGCCCACTACCTGTCATGCTAAGACACTTCAATTATATTTATTTGTATGTAATTAGTTTTTTAACCGAAAAAAAAAAACCGCGGTAGCCTAGTGGTTTGGGTAATGGACTGCTGAGATGAGGTCTCGGGTTCGATCCCAGGTTCACCATGGCACACACCAATGACTTATCGATTCTTTTCGAAGTTATGTGTGTATTTATCGCAGGTTTATTAGTGCCTCGGAGAGCACGTAAAGCCGTCGGTCCCGGTTGCCATACTAACATCTATGGCAGTCGTTACGGGTAGTTGGAACCCACAAAAGTCCAACCAGTCTAACTTGGAACTTCGATATCGCCATTGGTCATAATGACCATTGGTTGTGGAGGTCAGATGGCAGTCGCTCCACGGAAAATATCGAAGTTCAGCCGCATTACAATTAGACTGGAAAAGCCGACCCCAACTGAGTTGGGAAAAAGGTTCAGAGAATGATGATAGTTTTTTAACCGACTTCAAAAAAGGAGGAGGTTCTCCATTCGTACGCTATTTTTTTTTTGTATGTATGTTACGCGATGCGGCGCCAATTATGGATGGATTTAGAAATTTTTTTTTGTTTGTAAGAGGCTACTTCTGAGGTGGTCCCTTATCCAGGGTATTAGGATCTGATGCTGGGATCTTAAGAAAATCGTGGAGAAATCATCAAATTTACGGCAAAAATTCTGTTTTTGATGCCTCTGTACACATAATAAACCTCATAAATCATGATGAATGATGACACTAAACAGTAAAAAATATTAGTTTGTGAAGTCGATTTTTTAAACGTAGTTATAATTATTTTATAATCGGTCACGTCAATATGACTTCACCCTCTTCACCTCGCCTGTAGTCACCACTTTCCTTTCTTTCTTTTCCTTTCTTTTCTTTCTGTGTTTCTTTCTATGCTTGCCATGCCACTGACCTACAATCAATAAATCAATAGCCAATAATTGTTCTCTAACTGTCCTACAGAAAGTATTCCGTACACTCCAACGGTGGCAAGGTCAGTGTGAGGTCGCCAGCAGAGCGTGACACTGCGCGCTCGGGGACCGTCGCGTGGCGCTTGCGCCCGCGCACATCACACTGCTATTACGAATGGCAAGTTTATTAAGACTGCACGGTTGGTGGCTTGGGAAAGTGGTCTTAGTGGCTAGTGGCAATAAAAAGTATATGATAGCTTGTGGATAATTGGATGAGTTCGTCCCGTACGTAGTTCTACTTATGGATAGTTATTATTTAACTGTTTATTACAACAGGTGTAGGCAGAGTTATAGTGCCTAACAATTTTTTTTTGAGTCCGCGGATCCAGTTGACTAAAGAGTCCAATAAAAACATCTGCAAGTGACCGCTTCCCATTAGGTGGGCCGTGTGCTTGTCTGCCACCTACGTAGTATAAAAAAGGTAATGTGGCACAAGTCAAGCACACCTACAAGCAGGGATATATTGATTAACGGATGAGCCTGCGGTGCAAAATTTCCTTTTGGGGAGGGGCAGTGACATGACAGTCGCTCCCATAAAAGCCAGAATAAACGTTTTCTGGAAAGGTAGAATGGTGCGGTGATTGGCGCTCAAATAAAAACGGAGACTGTCAAGGACTGATAAGGAACCGCCCTATCAGTTAATCATCTTGTACTACACCCAGGGCAAAAGGTCAGATCATAGGGCATAGCATAGCATAGGGCAGCCCTTGAACCCTCGTACAATTTTATTGCAATTACGTAACACTTAATTGTATTCTTCGATTGAATGGACGTGTGCAGAATTTCAATTCTCGAACGAATCGGTAGATTCCGATCACGATTACATACTTAGATAAGTACTTAGTTACACGTCAAATTATATAAAGTACCATAAGACAATATATTACGTTAGTAAATTCTCATGTTTACATTGGCATGCAAGGCTAAACTTGACAAGTGCGAGTCGGTTCCGCACTGAGGGTTCCGTACAAATTTTTAAGTAATTTTTTAAATATCCAGAGATGGGCATAGAAAAATCCTATTAATATTAGGTACCTATTAGATGCGAAAAATACGTGAATATAGATGAATGTATAGATGTTTGTAAGTTTGTTATTCTTTGATTCAAAAACAATATAGTAATAGGTAATATCATACATAAACTCACGCCTATATCCCCGAAGGGGTAGGCAGAGGTGCTAGCACCCACATTTCGCCAGTTTATGTTTAGGTCCCAATGTAATAGGTTATAAAGTTCATGTTAATAATAATAAAGTTATGATATCAATTTATAGTTAAAAAAATAATATTCACTTAGATTAA
Source organism: Lithosia quadra (assembly GCA_963576445.1). Classification (NCBI taxonomy): domain Eukaryota; kingdom Metazoa; phylum Arthropoda; class Insecta; order Lepidoptera; family Erebidae; genus Lithosia; species Lithosia quadra. The sequence goes on from OY754896.1 coordinate 9,874,616, forward strand.
TTTTATTACCTACTAACAGTAGCTACAAGACAAGACAAGACTAACAAATTGGACCTAGTTGAAATTAATAAATGAATTTGAATTAAAAACGGCTGAACGTATCTGGATGAAATTTGGCACAGAGATAGATTATAGTCTGGAATACCGCATAGGCTGCTTTTTATCCCGGAAATAGGTTCCTGTGGGTCGCGGCAACGGGATCAGAATTATAGAAACATTTGAGTAATTTTTTTATCTAGCGTAACGAGAACGTACTTATAACGTTTTCCTCATGCAAATCTTGGCATAATTTATAATGAATATCGTTTTTCTGAAACATAACGTTATATCGCACATGCGCAGATAAGGTTACTGTATTTTTACCGGTATTTAAATCGCTGACCAGCTGACCACATCTGTAGGGCGACCACGAAATTTATTTTCGAATAGTATTCGTAACGAGAGACTGAAAACGTCCTGTTAAAATCGGCCTTTTTCATACACCTTAGGTGCCAGACAAGCACAGAGTCCACCTGATGGGAATTGGTCACCGTGGCCTACGACGTGTGCAACAGGGGCGTCACACTCGCACTTCAGACCCTGGAGGGCGGAGGGTTTGGATATGGAGATTTTTTTATTGGGGGATAAGGGGGGGATTGTGAGCTCTGGCTACCCTACTTACCGCTGGGAACACTATGGATATTATGGGGCGGTGTTCGGAGGTACTACCCCAGATGGACTGCTCAGTTCGGACGGGAGATACCGTCGTATCCTACCTCCGTACCTATGCATCGTGAATACATTCATATATGTATTTATTTAAAATCTGTTATTTTAAGACACTTCCCAGGGTAGGCAGCGCGTGTGTGACACCCTTAGTATTGTCCACGTTCATAGGCCACGGTGACCGCTTCCCATCAGGTGGGTCGTACGTAGTAAAAAAAAACTTTAATTCTATTTATTTGTATGTAAAATGTATAGATAAAGACATTTTGTTTTGTGATATTGAAGATAGTAGACCAACGATACCTAATAGTTGGATAGTACGGACGTTAGAATTCACGGGTTTTAGTTTCCTCATAAGGAACGGAACCCTAAAAATCAAACACATAACATTAAAAAGATTCTAATAATAAATTTACGCAACATCGCACTACACTTTATATCGCCGGTCAAGGCGAATTATACTCACGAGAATCCGCGCTATAATAATATAATATGCGATTATGTCCATGTTGCGGCTTGAAAACAGAAATCTTATTCCACCTGCCAATATTACAGTTACACATTACTTACATAGTGAACGTATAAATCATATGGATGGAACGCGTTGAAGAATACAACTTATGACAATTAAACCAGTAGGTTAAAGTACAAGTTTTCACATAATACACACACTATAGTCAGTAACTATTGTTGGTGGAAATTTGATGACATAAAATTTGTCACAAAATTCGGCCGGGTAGGTACCACCGTACACGATTGCGAAAACCCTCCATAGTAATCCAATCTCGGTTGGATTGCGTTCAGGGGTCAGCAAGTGCATAGCCGGGCGGGGGGACTGTGGTCGCAGCACTAGTGGGACCGGTGGGTGTCACGCGGTGCTACGACGACAATCCTCTTTTTATGGCCGTCAAACTGAGTGCCACCATTGTTAACATGGTACGTCTATGTAATGGTGACCCTCTTTCCTTCACCTTCAGCTTACCACCAGGCGAGATAAAGTCAAATTGACGTGTCCTACATAATATAAAAAATAACTCACTACTGCGTAAACGGTATTCGAATAGCGAAAAGAAATTAAAAACGCAGCATGTCTTGTAGTATGGTGGTGTGACAACCTAAAACCTTAAAAAATATCTATAAGTACAATATTCTGGGTTCTTCAGGCATTAGAAGGTTTTTACAGGGTCGGCAGCGCGAGTGCTACGCCCCTAATGTTGCATACGTCCATAGGCCACGGTGACTGCTTCATCCATCAGAGTGCCTATAATAATAATAACAACCCATTTATGTCCCACTGCTGGGCACGGGTCTCCTTTCCTCTAACGAGAGAGCTGAGAGGGTTTAGGCCTTAATGAGTTGCACAATTTTTTTTGACAGAAATTGTCACTGTAACTCAATCGGAGTGTCACGTTGAGCTAACTTGCTCACCGAAAAATTATTCCCACGTTTGCCATCAGGCGGCGCTAATCCAATCCCATACAAATTTGCGTTTACGCGCACACTAGCGAGTGTGAAATGGCAAACGCAAAAACTCAGTATAGGCACTCAGTTGGGCCTTGCGCTTGTCTGTAACCTAAGTGTTATAAAAAAAATCAGAAAATCATATTTCCATACAATTTGGGTGACACATTGCAACCCAAAATTACTCACACAGCCACAATTTTTATAACCCAGTCTCGTTTTCATCGCATTCTGTCCGCAAGTTTTATACGCTCATGACTCACACATGTCCGAGAGAAAGTCTTGAGTACTGCAAGTTAGTGAGTGAGCCGTTATCCGAGATAAAGGAAGTTTGTATACAACCTGTTGATAATTTAGTATGTCCTTCATAAATTGGCGCCGCCCGGAGCCATTGGTGGCTTAGTCCTTCTCACCTGCAAGTCGTAACACGTTTTTTTTATACTGCTGAGGTGGCAGACAATCACACGGTCCACCTGGTGGTTTGGCTTACATGCTTTTTATGGGAGCGCCTGTCGTGTGACCCTTCAATTCGATAGGAAAACCTGCGTCAGATCCTCGTCCCCCAATCAGCAGATGTATGGAGATAAGATACGACGCGACGGTAGTAGCTAGAGTTTACAACCCCCCGCCATCCCTCCCAATCCCCTCCTCCAACCCCCCCAATCCTCCCTTCAACCCACCTCCCAAACTTCCCAATATCGCCCCTCCAGGATCGGCAGCGTGAGTGTGACAGCCCTAGTGCTGCACACGTTTAGGACACGGTGACCGCTTCCCATCAGATGGGCTGTGTGCTAGTCTGCTACCTAAGTAATATAAAAAAAACAATCAAGAATGTTATTATTCTAAACAGTTGCCTTACCATCAAGCTATTTATTCGCCATACTCCACTGCGTATATATGGTGTACGGTGCACGGCACCTAACTTGGCAAGGTTTTGGAGTAGTGGGGCCAACACTACTCCAAAATCTTGCCAAGTTAGATGCCGTGCACTATAATATCGCACGCTCGTATAAGTACGTACGTAATGACATTACCGCAGGCGCAGGCGCACCGGTCATTGTTGTGGGAACCGATCGGCATTGTTTCTTTGGAAAGTGTGTTATTACCGGGTAGCTTTCGTTGCGAACTCATGTTGCTATGTCGCGGTGTCAATGTACAGACAACGGCAAAAGTTGCTGAACATGAGAAATTTACAAAATGATGTTAGCTTCTTCAAGGAGGTAGGACACGACGGTATCTCCTGTCCGAAAAGAGCTGTCCGACTGGGTTACAGAACACCGCGGCCATAATAACCACCGTGTTGTATCCCGCCGGTAAGTAGGGTAGCCACCCCTTCATAGCCCTCCCCACTTCCCTTCTGGGAAGGGGGGAGGGCTATGAAGGCAGCGCGTGTGTGACACCCTTAGTGTTGCACACTTCTATAGGCCACGGTGACCGCTTTCCATCAGGTGGACCGTGTGCTTGTATGCCACCTACGTAGTATAAAAAAAGCTTCATCCTTATAGCGACATCGCTGTAAGGATTATGGAGCTAACATCATTTTGTAAATTTCTTCAAATTAAGTTAACATCATTTTGTGTGTGCAACTTTTTTTCCTTTTTTGTCCGTGGTCCCTGGTGATGGTCCTTGGAAGGTACCATAACATAAACTCACGCCTATATCCCCGAAGGGGTAGGCAGAAGTGCTAGCACCCACATTTCGCCAGTTTATGTTTAGGTCCCAATGTAATAGGTGGCGAGCCTATTGCCATTAACCGGGCACTTATAAACCTGCGATAAATACACACATAACTTCGAAGTCATTGGTGTGTGCCATGGTGAACCCGGGATCGAACCCGAGACCTCGTCTCAGCAGTCCATTACCCAGACCACTAGGTTACCGCGGAAGGTACCACGGGAATTATTTTACCCGTGGTCCCTGAATGTTACGTAGTCGCGTTTTCATTTAGTTTGTAAAAATTCTTCTGTGGAATCCAACTGAATCGCCTTTTGTCGCTGACTGTACCTTTGCTTTGAGATTCGTGTAGCTAAATGGATACGTTGTTTATTCATTTTTGTTGTTATTGTACATTTTCCGGTGTTGTAGTACACAAGGTGTCGGTCGGGTACACAATGAACCATTAATGAACAGTGTCTAAGGAAATTGGTTCTGGAACGTAATATTCTTGCGACTACAAATATGGGTACGCAATAAGGTTTTTACAGGGTCGGCAGCGCGAGTGTGATGAGATGAGACGTAGGTGGCAGATAAGCACACGGCCCACCTGATAGGAAGCGGTCACCGTGGTCTATGGACGTGTGCAACACAAGGGGTGTCGCACTCGGGTGCGAGGGAAATGCTCTATGGGCCACCTTACACCATGGCGTCTGAATACCCTAGACGGCGTGCGGTTTTAGTTGAAAGAGTCCAACATAACCTGCCCCGCTGACTGCGGGGTGGGTATCCATAAGGATTTCCGCACGGAAAATAGGGGGTGTCATATTCGCGCTGCGACTCTGCTTCACGTAAAATGTTAAGTTTCGGTCGTTTTGTAGTTACGCTGTAAAAGTCGATGTATGTAGGGATGACCCCCGGTCCTGAGATTTTACCTTTAGCTTACCATCAGGCGAGGCAATCTCATGTTGACGTGTCAAGTATAAATAAAAAAGAACTTAGTTGGGAAAGGGCTTGAAGGGATAATGATGATTATTAAATCAATATCATTCACGAGATACAATAACCGTGAGATAATATCAACTGTTGATGTTATCACATTTGTAAACGGATCTTTTAATTGTATTGTATGTGTGAACATATTAAAACATAAACTCACGCCTATATCCCCGAAGGGGTAGGTAGAGGTGCTAGCACAACCTACATTACGCCAGTTTATGTTTAGGTACCAATGTAATATGTGGCGAACCTATTGCCATTAACCGGACACTTATAAACCTGCGATAAATACACACATAACTTCGAAAAGCATCGAAAAGTCATTGGTGTGTGCCATGGTGAACCTGGGATCGAACCCGAGACCTCGTCTCAGCAGTCCATTATCCAGACCACTAGGCTACCGCGGTTATTGTTATGTTGTGTGAAATGCTTTGATTTTATTATAAACTTACCTACGCCCGCGGCTCCGCCCACGTGGAAGTCGCCTTTCGTGTTTTTGATTATTTCTCCAGTTATACTCAATCGATTGTGATCAAACATGCGGAAGATTTTAAGTCTGATCAAGACCTTTGAAAATAAAAATGATAAAAATCGCATCAAAATCCGTTTAGTCAGTCGTTTCACGGAAAGGTCGAGGTCCAGCCAAATCCGCAGTTAAGACTGGTAAAGCGGACCCCAGACTCCGAGGTGAAAGCTTTGGATGCGACTGGGATTAACGCTAGGTTGCAGAAGAAGAAGATCAAAATCCGTTTACCTAGTGGTTTTTGCGTCCATCGTCGCGCACACAAGAATTCCAAAAAAATATTTTCGTGTTCAGAATTGTTCGTATATTTTTTTTAATATCTCCAATGTACAAACACAGCTACTTTACAATTTTTAACCGACTCCAAAAAAGGAGGAGGTTCTCAATTCGTACGCTATTTTTTTTTGTATGACCTACATACGCGAAAGCGGCGCCATTATGGATGGATTTTGAAAATTTTTATTGTTTGAAAGAGGCTACTTCTGAGGTGATCCCATATCTAGCGTATCAGGATCTGATGCTGGAATCTTGGGAAAATCGAAGGGAAATCATCAAATTTATGGCAAAAATTCTGTTTTTGATGCCTTTGTACAAAATAAACCTCATAAATAGGTACTTTTCTATTTCTGTACACTAAAAAGTAATAATATCAGTTTGTGAAGTCGGTTTTTTAAACGTAGTTATACCTAATATTATAGGTAGTATAGAATAGTAACCTCATTCCTTCCAATCAAATCGAATATCGAGAAAACCTTTAAGTACTCATAAAGAAGCCTCATGTCTTGTCCACCGCCAGACATAAAGAACTGCCTACGTACCGTAGACCATAAGGGGACACGAATGTACAGGAAGTTGCGCGCATGTGCGTGTGTGGCTCGCGTGTGTGAGTGCGATGCGTCATGCACGATCAAGTTAAACTTAGGGTTGGCACTTAATTTCAATTTCAATTTCTTTATTTCTCAAAATAGTGCAACGTAATTAAGTACATCTTTTTGACGTCAAAAACTACTTAATACTAAGTTTACCACCGCTTCCTAGGCGCTAGTGTAAAAGAAACGGCGCAACAAACTCCACTGCTGCATTTTGAGACGTCAGGTTATACATAATATATATAAATAATTAATTTTATTTGTATAATTAATATTAGCTTTTGACTTTGATGTTTATTTGTTATTTTATGACAGTAGAGGAAGCGCGTGGAGTATGTAAGGTCAGAAGCTGTGGGCGGACTGTTGTATCTGCCTACCCCGGGGAGTAAAAGGCGTGAGCATATAAACTTATGTATGTATGTTATATTTTTACTAGCCTATCCGCCCGCGTAGACGTCAGTTTTCGCGTGTTTTTTTGTGTACTCAACCGAAAGTGATCAAAAAACATGCTTGAGATTTGAGAACTTTTCAAACAAAAAAAAACAGCATCAAAATTTGTTCAGTAGTTTTAGCGTCCATTACGAACAGACAGACAAACAGACACGAATTCCAAAATAAAATAGTTTTGAGTTCAGTATCGTTCCTATAACAGAATTCAAGTTTTTTTCAACATCTCTAACGTATAGATAATAGATATAGTTACTTTACAATTTTATGATAGTATAAATAGCATAAAAAAGCTGAGAATTCTACGTGGGCCATGCCGCGGACTACAGCTAGCATAATATAAATATAAAATAAAGTTACCAGTGTAACTATTATTATCGAAATCACTTCAGACAATCGCATTTAATTATGATTAAATCACGTGTATAGAAGTCCAAAATCTCACACATGCCAACCCTACCGAAACTTCACACTCCACTTGCGCATGCACAAAATTGATCGCTCATCCTCTATCCCTTTCACTCTTAACACTTTCTTCTATCGCCGTCTCTCTCGCACCTAACTGTGGAGTGAACAGTTAGGCGCCGTGATCGAAGCTCGTGAGCCTCGGTTTTTAATGCCTTTTGGGGGGTGATTAAAAATAATAGTAGATACTAATACTGAGATTTGTATGGTTGAAGTGATCGTTAAGTATCAGGTTCGATTCACGGGTTGGACATATTGTTACCTGTAGGGCGAGTAAGAAATTTCTTTCGAATAGTAAGCGTATCGTATTTGTAGCGAGAGACTGGAGATATTGATGTACGGGATTCGTCAATCACCAAACCACGATTATAGGACCTCCACGAGAATGGTGACCTCTGCCGAGATGGTCTTGACAGATGCTTTTTCACGCCCCGCTTAAAGAACCCGGGACTATAAGAGGAAGGAAATACGTGCGAGGGTAAAGCATTCCACTTCAATATCGTACGACAAAGAAAGGAATCACCAAATCGTTTGTTTCACGATGGTATGGATATTATATTGTGATATAGAGTGTCTTCAGTCTCTCGTTACGAATACGATTCGCTTACAATTCGAAAGAAATTTCAGCTTGCGTTATGGGCTCTAGAATGCGGATACACATAATTTATTTACTTTTTTATAAACTAGCTGTTGCCCGCGGCTCCGCCCGCGTGGATTTCGAATTCCTTAATTTTTTGAAGACAAATTATAGCCTACGTTACTCACAGATATTGTAGCTTTCTATCGGTGAAAGAATTATTGAAATCGGTCCAGTAGTTTCGGAGCCTATTCGAGACAAACAAACAATCAAACCTTTCCTCTTTATAATATTAGTATAGATACAATACATATTATACATAGCACCTAGACCTAGACCAATGCAAGTATTCATATTCTAGTATACAAATATTTGCACTGATCGGGAATCGAACCGACGTCCGTTGACAGCTGTCGAACGCTTTCCCGTTACGCCACAGAGGTCGTCGTATGTAAAAATAAAGGTTTAAAAAAAGGTAAAAAACCTAAAACATAAACTGGCGAAATGTGGGGGCTAGCACCTCTGCCTACCCCTTCGGGGATATAGGCGTGAGTTTAAAACTTTCTAAGGTTTCTTCAGACTATCGTTTTAGATTGAAAAGCCGCTGTAATTGAATAAACTGTTCGTGCCAAGAAACCATTGAAGTACGACATTGAACTACATATTAATCGATAATTAGTCATTAACTACTTACAAGCGATAATACTCATTAGTCAATCGAATTATGTTAATACTAGCCTAATTTTATTATTTAATTTTTAGAATTTTTTGTCTGTTTGTATGTCCGAGATAAAATCCAAAAGTACCTACTGCATGGATTTAGATACTTGCGTCGCATAGAAACAAGTATAGTGTACGGCATCTAACTTGGCAAGGTTTTGGAGTAGTGGGTCCCACGCTAGGTACTCCAAAATCTTGCCAAGTTAGATGCCGTACATTATATCAACCCTGATGTTGTGAGTTTTCATAGGCTGTGGTGAGCGCTTACTATCGATAAAATCGTATTGATGTTTGTGTATACTTCCGTAAACACTTTGTATCTAAAAATGGTCTTGAAAATACGAATACATTTTTCAAATGTGCAGCAGACAATAAAATAACTTGACCATTTGTGTCCGAGCAAGGAAAATCTTAAGGAAAATAAATGCCTTAAGACCTAACCTTAAGACCTAACCTTCAGAACGTATTTTTCCATTTCAATTAGAATATTAAATTCTCGAAGTTTTTTTTTATATTGGACACGTCAGCATGTGATCATGATCATGCTCAAACGCGAGCCTATTTTATTACCAATAAAAAAAATGAAAAAAATTGATTGAAACGATTTTGAAGCGGTTTTCAGAAACTATTTTTTTGTTACATTCTGAAGAAGGTTTTAGTAAATTTATAACTTAAAAAAGGAGGTAAGTCGGGTCTATTTTTAAACAAAATTCTGTTCTAACAGTTACATAAAGGTCAGCGATGATCATGCGTAATTTAACACGCAGTAGGTACCTAACTTGCGAAAGTCATGCTCGCTCTTGTACTACACGATCTGTCCTTACCCAAACACGCTGGAAGGTCGCCAGTACCAAACATGAGCGACCTTGCAGAGCCTTATCGGTGACGTCACCGCCTTCTACAGCCATGGACGTGATAACAGGTGAATTTTAAACGCTCATTATATTCGGTACTAACTCTCGCATTGTTAGAATTTTGTATGGTACGTCTTTATCATGGAGTTTGGCGTCTTTTCTTTGCCGCACCATAAAGACTTGGAATTCTTTACCAGCGCATGTTTCCTTCCACCTACAGTCCCAGGCCTTTAAGCGGGGCGTGAAAAAGCATTTGATGAGGCCGTCAAGCTGAAGGCCGCCACTCCTCACACTCTAATCGTACACACTGTAAAAGTCTTCTAATACCCTTCTTGAAGAACCCCATATTGTAGACGCCATGGAAAACTACCGCAGGGAGATCATTCCACAGCCTAAGCGTGCTCGGAATGAAATTTCTTTCATACCTCACAGTGCACCGTTGTCGGATGCAACGTGTAAGGATGAATTCCCTGCCTGATGGCGAGCGCTACATTGATAAAAATATGGCCGTGGGCATCATGTCAAACAAATCACCTGGTCAGAGAATAAATCACCAAAAAATATGGAGTTTAGTGGATGGACTAGTTGTCACATTCTTCAAGGTTCAGCCACCTGCCCTTGCCCCAGTTTGGGGTCGGCGCAACATGTTATTCTCCTCCATACATTCCTATCAGCTGTCATCTCCTCAGTCACTCCCTTCCTTTCCATGTCGTCTTTCACGCATTCCATCCATCTTTTCTTAGGCCTACCTCTGCCTCTAAAACCCTCTAGATTCATACTTTGAACCTTTTCGACAACATTACTTTCATCTCTTCTCATAACATGTCCATACCACTATCCATGCACGGCATCTAACTTGGCAAGATTTTGGAGTTGTGTGGGCCCCACTACTCTAAAACCTTGACAAGTTAGATACCGTACACTGTACCTATGTATGAGGAAAATTTACCCCGTTCCTCTACAAAGCTGCCGAAGTTTTTTTTTATAGGAGACGTCAATTTGACTTCACCTCGCCTGATAGTAAGCTGAAGGTAAAGTCTCAGGAAAGAGGGTCACCATTACATACACGTACCATGTTAACAATGCTGGCACTCAGCTTGACGACCTCATCAAAAGAGGATTGAAAGACACCCACCGGTCCCACTAGTGCTGCGACTACAATCCCCCCTGCCCGGCTATGAACTTGTTGACTCCTGAACGCAATCCGACCGAGATTGGATTACTATGGAGGGTTTTTCGCAATCGTGCACGGTGGTACCTACCCGGCCGAATTTTGTGACAAAATTGTGCCATCAAATTTCTACCAACAGTATTACTATACCTTTGTGTGAGGAAAATTTACCCCGTTCCTCCACAAAGCTACCGAAGTATCACGATTTCTACATCAGTACCTTGTTTACTTGTATGGCTGAGTGGTAGTGCGTACAAATTGGCAGTGTTAGTAGTGATTATAGCCTTGAACTAGCCGCGCCAACCTCGCGTAGGAACACAGTGAAACAGAGCGGAATGTAGCTGTCGATGGAGAATATTGACCATTTGTATAATTTCTGGTTTTTACAAGTTCGGCGTATCTTTTCTTTGGCACACGATAAAGAACTGAAATGATCTACCCGCACACGTGTTTCCTTCTTCTTATAATCCCGGGTTCTTTAAGCGGAGTGTAGGTAGGGACCGCCATTTTGGAACGAATGGTGTCTAGTATGGCGGCCCGTAACCTCTGGACTTTACCCTAGCTTTGCCATCTAACGGGGTAAAGTCAATGATCTGATGATCTGATGACGGAGTCAGAAGGCGTCTGTAAGAACTTCTGAACTAAACAAGATGAAATAATAAAATTAAGTTTGGACTAATTTGTGGACTCGTTTGAACCTGAAGATGGATACGTTATGTGGTCATAGGAACTTCTGAACTATGCAAGATAAATGTTTCATGTTTGGGCTCATTTGATTTGTCTGCATTTACCAAAAAAAATTGTTTTTAAAAAAGTATTTTCAAGTTAGTTACTTATTTGGGTGTCCTGTTCGTGCACATGCGCGTACTTTTTGCTTAAGATTTTTGCCTCTACGTATTACTATGTTAATATATTTCAATTTCAATATCTAACGTGTCCGACTTCACAGCTCAAGGCGGCTTAATGAATGTCTTTCTCTTACAAGTGAGCGTAACTGATCACTCGCTGCCCACCTCCCGAACAATCAAACGCTAATGTATGGATCGAATAATTAATTGACCATAGCGGCCATATTACGGTTAAACGTATGTACCACTTGTAATGTAAGTACATGTATGTTATATTTCTTGGAAACCATGACACCTTATAACGCTTTTCTATGTATAGTAGCTACTAGCATATCGTATTTATCACATCTTTTGGTCATATCTCCGGTTCTACTACACCAATAAAATTGCATTCAAATTTATAGAAAATTGTAAGTTTGACAAAGACCTTCTAATAAAAAAAATCGCATTGAATCCGTTTGGTAGTTTTTGCGTCTATCGCGAACATATAGACAAGAATTCCAGAGAAAAAAAATTAGGGTTTAAGATTGACATGGTCCACTGAGTCGGGAGTCTCGGGACTATTCCCGACTCAGTGGCAGGACGACATTTTTATCACCATCAGTAGAAACCAAATGAGTTAAGTCTATCATTGTGAAGTGAACCTATGTTCAGAGTATGCTGTAGCCTCAGCATAAGTCAAATACTTCACGCCACTTAACGGTAAGTGGAGTGAAGTATTTAACTTCGCCTGATATGGAAAAAATACCTATCTCAAACGATGCTAGACTTAACTCATTTGGTTTTTACTGACAGTTGTAAAAATACTATATCTTTAGAAACCTTTGTAAGTGCTTTAATCATTGCCGAAATAAGTGCTGTATTTGTCCACTCTATATTTGTTAAGCAGTCTCCCTTTCATAGCAAAAAGCATCAGTCAAATCAACTAATGATATAACGCATAGAATCACTTATTTCTGGCGCATCTCTGCACGATTCGACACACCACTAACAATACAGAATTAACTAGACACCCACACGAAATCCGCCAATTAAAAACACCCATCATATCAATTTGGGTACCGGCGGTGCCATGGCCACAGCCACTGATGGCCAATTATAGTCAATCAACGGGTTCCATAACAATACAGTTGAATTTAATTGGAATTTCAAACGGTTATAAGACTAGTAGCATCTTATATAATTTCTATTTTTATCCCAAAATAAACTTGGTAAGGAGTTCCATTGTCGTGCAGTCCATTCCAGCATGTCTGCCACCAAAGTTAGGTTACCGGTGTATGTAGTGGTGAACCCAGTCTTGAGACTTTACCTTTAGCTTACCATCAGGCGAGTTGAAGTCATTTTGATGTGCCTATATAAAAAAGGTCAATGAATCAATAAAATTAGCCTATCGACGTCCACTGCTCGATATAAGCCTCCCCCAATGTGCGCCATACCACCCGATTCTCCGCCTTCCGCATCCAGTCCATCCCAGCTACCTTTTTCAGGTCGTCGCCGAAGCGTCCCACCTTCCTTTTGCCGACTCGCGGTCTCCATTCTAGTACTCGTTTGCTCCAACGGCCATCGGTCCTTCGACAAATGTGGCTAGCCCATTACTACTGCAACTAGTTAGGTATCTCTTACCAATAGGGTCGTCTTAATATCAGATTACCTGATATAATTCTCTCATCATTCTTCGAGCCTTTTTCCAACTCAGTTTGGGACCTTGGGACGGTTTTTCAGTCTACCTTCATAAGCCTACCTATAGGAAGAGAAAGAGTTACGGACGGACGTTCCCAGTGTCCCCAATGATGGCCTCGGATGCAACTGAAATGATAAAAGATGAAAAAACAAATGACTTACTTAAACAAACATACTGACCATTTACTTTATACTTAATTACACATATTACGAGTGAATTTCATAAAATACGTTAACAAATGTTATATAAATATTTGAAATTTAAATATATTACGTGTGTAACCTTCAAATATTTTATTTTTAATATCCTAGACAGACATATTTTGTCTTTCATTTACATAAGACACCTTTGTAATAATCTGTTAATTATGTTATCTTATTTAATTTTAATCGTTATAATATTTTTTATCTATTGTTTGCTTGTTATTATTAATCTGACTATGAATTATTTATTTTATTTGTTATTCGGTTTGGGATATTTTATTTTGCGAGGAAACCTTCGCCATGAAGGTCTTGTAGAAGTGTTTCCTACAATAAAATCGCAACGATGTTTTTGATATTTGAACATCGGTTGAAAACCGCTGAACAGATTTTTGATTTGTGACTGAAAGTTGTAAAAGAACAAGTAAAGTAGGTATTATGCTAGCCTTAAAGTAGGTATGTAAGATGTTGTCTCTGCCTACCCCAATGCGGAAAAGGCGTTATTTGTATGTTTGAGGTATTGTAATACGAATGGAACGTAATTCGTATTCTCTTCGGTATTCCTCAAGTTTGACATTTGTGAAATCTAGATGAGATCGAAACTAAATTTTGAACATATTACGAGAATCGCTCTGTTCTTTATCGTGACTGGGTACAATTGTTATCTTGTGAGGGCGCCGCCTTCTAAGGGTATTCCTACCTGCACTTAATGACATCAGTCAAAATTCACAACTGAACCTTTCGGCATATTTGCAACATGAGTTATAAATTGTTGTGCATTCGTCACACACCAGGTACTTTGCAGAAGTTCTAGACTGTGTGTTTTCTGTTTTCTTCTTACTTATATTTTTTTATATAGGACACGTCAACATGACTTCACCTCGCCTGATGGTGAGCTATAGGACAGGAAAGGTAAAGTCACCTTTATAAATAAATAAAATAAAATAAAATAGAATAAAAATAAAAATAGCCTTTTATTTCTTGCAGAATAACACAAAAGAAAAATCTAAAAAAATCTAAATCTATCTATATAATCTAAAAAAATCTTAAAATATAATTTACTTAATATTTTTTTATTAAGCAGGAACCCCTCTGTGGGTGAGGGCCTCGTGAAAAGTCGCCTACTGTTCTCTATCCTGTGCCGTTTTCATCCATTTCGGGCCAGCTGTTTTAATATGTCATTCGTCCATCTCGTAAGCGGTGTATAAAGTCACCTTTATACACCGATAATGTTACAGTGGTGGCCGTCAGCCTGACAACCTCAGGCACGGTATATAAAATTTTTAAACACAACTTTATATAGGAAACAATATCTGTTGATTGGCAAACGAAGTTCTGGCGCAGACTTTTCTCTAGGGTTTGGAATGCCAGAAGGCAGCCGCTTCAATAAAAGTTGAAGCTCCGAGACGAAAGCATCGCATACAACCGGGAACAACGTCAAAATGATGACGATTGACGATGCTTACAAAAAGCAACCAATTTAAACTACTGCTTCTAACTTGTACAGTGGCATACAGGATAAGTCAAACTGCATATAATTCAGCCAGTCACGCGGTCAAAGACTTTAATTTGTTTCGCCGAAAATTTTACATTTTTTTTTCTTTTTTTTGAAATAATATGATAAAAGAGTTAGTGTTACGGTCTATGTAAATAAAATAGAAATCATAGTTTTTTTTTCTCGAATTTCTTTTTCTTTTTTTAATTGCATCTATGCTAACAATAAAGCTAAAGAGTTTGTTTATTTAATCGCGCTAGTCTCTGGAAATACTTAATGACATTTGAAAAAATATTTTTGCATTTGATAGCCCCAGTTCTTATCGAAGGTAGGTTTTATAACATCACGCTATTAACCTTATGAGCCAAGTAAATGAAAAGAAAGATCTTTTTTTAATTGCATGTATGCTAACAATGCTGAAGTGTTTGTTTGTTTAAACGCGCTAATCTTTGGAAACTTCATTTCAACACAAATTTCATTCAAGAATATAGATCTCTGCTTACACCCAGGTAGCTCATCTTGCGTAATGACATCTCAAGGTTGCTTAGCAACGAAAAATTACCGACTTACGTCAATCAACTTGTTTTTGTCACCATTGTCTATGACGAGACGAATGTACGTGTCTTTGTGAACCGGCCCGCTGGTTTAGGAGATAATTACACACATATTATCACACAAAAAAATATGTGACTGGGGTATTAATTTTATTTCTTTGTGGAAACGGAAAATTTGAACAAAATGTGATTTGTTTCGTTTTAAAATTATGCTCAGATGTTATGTAAGCGTGAAGGTTGGAACGGGGGCCCCTTGGCGAATGACGACGGTGGTAAATAAGTAATCAGCATAAAAACTTAATAATATGTTATTACTTGTTTTCAAAAGCAAATCAAATTGGATGTATTTCGGTTATTCTTCATACAAAGGCTGTAGATGCAATCACCTTCAGGTACTAACAACGTGACGGTATTACCTATTTAAAAACGATTTTTACATTGAATAAGTTATTAAATAAGTGATTATATAATTATTTTATATAAAAAATATCGAGGTCCAGCCCAATCCGCAGTTAAGACTGGTAAAGCGGACCCCAGACTCCGAGGTGAAAGCTTTGGATGCGACTGGGATTAACGCTAGGTTGAAGAAGTATAATTATTTTTATGATATTCAGATGAGAAAACAAAATTTAACCCTTTATTGTTCGTAGTTCACCTGGGTGGACCACGGGATTTTTCTTTTTTCCGTGGTTCACCTGGGTAATTTACAGAAAGTAATTTCATTTCATTCCATTCTGTTTCCTTTCATAAAACTACGTAGTATAAAAAAAATATTATTTGTGCCCAAAATGCCAGAGCATAATAAACCCATCTATATAGATGGGCTTATGCCCGGCATTAATCGCGCGGATTGAATTAATGCTGGATTAATGCCCAAAGTGACAGTGCATAAACACATCACCGGTCACGTGTTTTCTCTTTTGTAAATTCGTATTATACTTTCATACACACCAATGACTTTTCGATGCTTTTCCAAGTTATGTGTGTATTTATCGCAGGTTTATTAGTGCCTCGGAGAGTACGTTAAGCCGTCGGTTCCCGTTGCCATACAAACATCTATGGCAGTCGTTACGAGTAGTTGGAGTCCACAAAAGTCCAACCAGTCTAACTTGGCACTTCGATATCGCCATTGGTCATAATGACCATTGGTCGTCGCCAGTGGTCAGATGGCAGTCGCTCCACGGAAAATATCGAAGTTCAGCCGCATCACAGTTAGACTGGAAAGCCGACCCTAACTGAGTTGGGAAAATGTTCTGAGAATGATGACTCACTCGTGGTCCGCATATCCATGGACATTTTTTTATGTACATTCAGGTGAACCATGGGAAGAAATAAATTCCCGTGGTCCACCCAGGTGAACCAAGGGTAATAAACGAATTTACCATTTTTCAATTTTTGTTTATTACTTTATGTATTCTGATGTTTTAGAACTAAGTAAGTAAGTCTTTAGTTCGGTTCCGTGTTGACGACAGTTAATCATTATGTATATAGATTCTTATTCATAACCACTTGGCCACGTTACATAGAATATAAACAATGTCGCAATTCTCATATCTTAGTCTTGGCACAAACTCAAGACTGAGTACTCACCTTAGTAATTACGCGCCCTGATAACGTTATCAGGACAAACAAACTGAAACTTGAGCAATGACATCAATATTTATCGTTACTCATTATGTACATACGGAATTAGTAATTAATCCAGTATTTTTCACTTTTTACAGGTGCGCAGAGATGTGAAATCGTGTAAAAATTACAAAGTCAAGTGATACTGTGTTCAAAAATTCCAAATTTAAATGAACAGTTCATAAAAAATCCATTTCCAAATTTAAAAATAAGTGTACATTTCGAAAATCGAGTGAAACAAATTCTAAATTCGAAAAAATCGACTTCGTGGATTCCAAATTCGTGATAAAAATTCCAAAACGAGTGTAATTTGGAAGTTTTAGTGGTTGTGTCACACTGGAGTTAAGCAAAGTGTGTTGTGTACATGTGAAACATTGTGTATAATGAGTGGCGAGTATGGGTGAGCCTCAGACCATACACAAGACCTGCGTGAGGGTCAACTCCGCGGATGACGACGAGTCGAGGGACGAGGTGGATCATGAGTTACCAAAGAAAAATCCTTTTGTGCGGGTGAGTTAATTTTTGATTAATATTTTACCAAAATACTTAGGTTTCTTTCCATCCAGAATTGTTTCGTCACAGCTTAGCGTTATTGGTCAGATTCAAGAAATATTTCTTAGTCACAGATCGCGGTAACTGCTCACCATCTGATAGAACCGTGTTCGTATTTCCACCTTATTAGTATTAAAAAGAAAACTTTCGTCACAAGTCGGCATTAATGGTCAGATGCTGTATTATCAATGAGTATAACCCAGCATTAATCATTCTGTCGTGAATATCTCGCGGCAAAAGCATACAATATTACTTACTACGTTTCTTAGTAGCCAAAGTGGGCCGTCAATTGTCTGTCTGCTTCGACAAAAAGTGCCAAAAGTGGGCCAACGACCGCAAATGTGCGAGTATCGGAGTCACTGTTACTGTAGAATATATTATCTGTTCTCTTACTTGCAAATTGCTGTTATTTATTTAAAAATATTCATCTGATCCGTACTTTTGTTATAATTATTTTTAGAAATAAAATTATTTTTACGTTTTCTTTTTGTTTTAAAAATAATAATATTATTTAGCGAAATTATTTGATAATGTTCCCGCTAACCATTTCTGTTTAGCTAATTGAATTGTTTGTGAAGGGAAGTGTGTTCACGTAGTGACTATTTGATACCAGGGTCTCGAGTCCTAAAGGTAAAACAACTGTCATGCTTCTAACACTCTAAAAAATACCATGAATGAGCTGAAAGTATCTTGAATTTAAGATGTTTTTGATTTTAGTGTGGCCACTAGCTGGGCACGTTGGTCTTATAAACCATATTCATATTTTTGTTATTTTTTTTGCAATAGGTACACTTTTGTGTTTTATGACCATTGAAGGGTTGGTTTTGGTTTCTCCCTTGGCCACAAGCTACATATTTCTAAGCAAAATTTTAACCAAATCGGTTCAGTGGACTAGACGTAAAAAGTTTATACTAACTTTCTCATGATTATAATAAGTAGGTACTTATAGATTTAATGTATTGTATGAATGCAACATTTTTAAACATTTTAATTTAAAAGAAATACGTATGTAAAACTTTCTGTTCTTAACATGCAAAGTTAAATATTAAAATGAATTAATTGTTATGTATTTTGCTTAAGTAATTTTTTTACATTGAAAAAAAAGAAAGCTTTTTTTTTTCTCCAAAACACTGTCTTAACAAGTGCTATAGCAGCAATAAAACACCTGTGTGGCTATTAAATTAAATTTTAATTTATTCAATACGGTATTTGGTCATGGTTTATGGCTGTCGAGAAATTACATGTAGTATGTAGTACTGTTTAAAAAAAAAGCCCTCGCTTTTCTTTACGGTACCCATAGAGTAAAGAGGTCGGCTTTGTAATATTAAAACCCAGTATTTGCATAAAGTTTTGCAGTAGAGCTTAAAACGTCTTGGTGTTGTTGACTGCGTGCAGTTTTAGAAATATTAATTGTAAATGTTTGGAAGTGATGTCTTACTAACCATCTAACCACTAGTAAACTATGACTTCATGCTATCAACATATCATTTAAAGTCATAGTTTTTGCTAACCTGGGATCGAAAAGTATAAAAGTATTCGTTTTCTAAAATGTCAGTTACCCAGATTTTTAAATCGGACGCCAAATAGGGTTCGATTCTTAAATTTAAGCCTTATGACCTAAGGCCCTATCTAATACGTGTGTAGTGTTGACACCGGTCCTAAGACTTTATTTTTAGCTTACCATCAGGCGAGGTGAAGGCATTTTGACGTATCCTATACTTATAAAAAAAAATGTGAGACGTTAATTATAAAAAAATCAATAATTAAGTTTTAGTTTTCATCGAAATTGAACCTGAGACTCTTTGGAGTACTTTCCGCAATTCAAACATCCACGCCCACTTGTAGAATGCACCCTGTCTAGTTTCCTGGTGTATACTTTCTTCAACGAAACCAGTCTTATTTTTTTTTGCGTAGAACGCACTAGGCCGCGGTGGCCAAGTGGTCTGAGTAATGGACTGCTGAGACGAGGTCTCGGGTTCGATCCCAGGTTCACCATGGCACACACCATAGACTTTTCGATGCTTTTCGAAGTTATGTGTGTATTTATCGCAGGTTCATAAGTGCCCGGTTAATGGTAATAGGCTCGCCACCTATTACATTGAGACCTAAACATAAACTGGCGAAATGTGGGTGCTAGCACCTCTGCCTACCCCTTCGGGGATATAGGCGTGAGTTTATGTTATGTTGTGTAGTTCGAACCTTTCAGTATTCTTTTTCCAAAATTAAAGTAGGCTGTTGCGTTACGACTTATCTGCTAGCTAAAGTCCCGTCAAATCGACCCAGCCGTTCCAGACAGACCGACCTATTCTAAAACAGACAGACGAACAGGCAGACAACAAAATTAAAAAATGTTTTTTCTTGTTATTGTGTATCTTATACACTGTAAACCTTCCCTTCCTGAGATTAGCGCGCGCAACCAACCTAACAAATAAACAAACAAACCGCGGCTCCGCGTGAAATGCTGTTCCCGCTACCGCGACCCACGGGAACCTGTTCCCGGGATAAGAGTAACCTATGTGTTATTCTAGACTATAATAATATAATCTATCTCTATACCGAATTTCGGCTAGATCCATTCAGCCATTTTTGAGTATAAGAGTAACAAACATAGGTACATCCAGACATTCTTACAAACTTTGGTAGGATTCGCATTTATAGTATTACTGGCGACCCGGGACCCGGCTTCGCCCGCGTGTAAATTCCAGTTTTCCAATAAAATATATAGCCTATGACACTCACGAATGACGTAGCTTTCTATTGGTGAAAGAATTTTTGAAATCGGTTCAGTAGATCCCGAGATTACCCCTTACAATTTAACAAACGCACAAACTTTACCTCTTTATAATATTAGTATAGATTAGGATTGGGTATCGCGATAAATATTAACTGTGTCCACCGGCCCTTAGAATATTACCATAATAAACAATGTAAAGTACCCTGTACAATGTCTTTTTCTTGAGTTAGTTTAGTTAAGTTTATTTGAGTGAAAGTGCGGAAACAAAAGGTCCGGTCATGTTTGGTGAAAATACGACATGTTCAGTGACCCATTGTGTTAGGGGACCATGGGAAATAACAGATGGTAATAATAACTTTCTAGTTGACACTCATTTATGGGTTTTTATGAAGGTATTTGAGTAGCTGTAGCGACTGATGAGATAATAACCTAAATTGTGTACTGTTTGATAATAAATAATGAAATAAAAAAAATAAGGAAATTAGTGAGAGGGTTAAGTAGGTATTTATCGGTCACGTCAATATGACTGATGGTAAGCTAAAGTTAAAGTCTCAGGAAGGTGGTCCCCATTACATACACCGACAGTGCCATAATGGTGGCCCCGCTTAAAGGACCCGGGACTGTAGAAGGAAGGAAACACGTGGCCTGTTAAAGAATTGTGGCACTATCGGTGTTTGCAATGGTGACTCCCATTCCAGAGACTTTGCCTTTAGCTTACCATCAGGCAAGGTGAAGTCATGTTGACGTGACCGACATAAAAAAATGCCCCCCTCGCTCCCCAAAATGGAGTTGGGACAAACATTGCGCCTACGGTGTGGTGCAGAGAGACAGGCGGCCGTCCTGTCACTCCCCTGGCTGCGTTCGGAGAACCGGAACGCGGCCCGCCTGCTCCCCACTGTGCCCTCTGCTAGTCAGAGGGACACTTGGAGAGCCGCCGTCCCATACCCAACGAGAGTCAAAGAATATTAAAAATGTTTAACTACTTATGACGGTGACCATAATATTTAGTCTTAATGAAAGGTCCCTTATTCTTCCGTGGTGTGCGCCTCGCCCAGGTTAGGCAATAAACATGTTTGGCCACTGGGTGCGTGACAACGACCACTTTCCTGCGCTTGAGCAACTTGACTAAAGATGCCTTATTGGCAAAGTGAGGTGTTCTCGGAACTGCCAGCTTGGAGTGTTGCGGCATGTTTGAGTTAAAGGGCTCGGTTTCACACACGTGCTTATTTAAAAGAAGGTTTTTCTCGAGAAAAAAAATTCCATTGGATAACGCAATGATCTGAGTTTCATAATATTGATTAACTCTGTGGCGTGGTGGTAGAGTTTTCGACTGCTTCAATCGCGCGAAGTCGGGATTTCGATTTCTATTTAGGGATATTTTTTTTCAAAAGAAAAAAAACGAAGTAGGTAATTTCATTTGATTTCAGTGGGTAGTTAATTTTATTTTATTTTATTTAAATTCATTTCATTTAAATTCCAATTTTACATACAATTATTGATGAATGTATTTCAATAAATTTCATTTAACATACATAACATAAACTCACGCCTATATCCGCGAAGGGGTAGGCAGAGGGTGCTAGCACCCACATTTCGCCAGTTTATGTTTAGGTCCCAATGTAATAGGTGGCGAGCCTATTGCCATTAACCGGGCACTTATAAACCTGCGATAAATACATGTACATAACTTCGAAAAGCATCGAAAAGTCATTGGTGTGTGCCATGGTGAACCTGGGATCGAACCCGAGACCTCGTCTCAGCAGTCCATTACCCATACTACTAGGCTACCGCGGTCTCATTTCATTTAGTTTTGTTGAACTCCATTTAATGGAAATTAATTTAATTTCCTTTATAATTGAAAGAAATTTTATTTAATTTCATTTACTTACAATTAATTTCATTTACTTCCATTTAATTTTAATTAATTTGTTGCGTGATATAAGAATAAATAGGTTAGTATCGAAATTCTCTTTTATTAGATCTATTTCATTTGTCCAGAAATAAAATTAAAATAATATAAAAGAACTAAGTACAAAACTATTTATTCTTATATCACGCAGCCTCTAGGTACTTATGACGTCAGTCAAGTCTATTCCATCCTATACCGAGCGACATTACAGCGATCATTATTGACAACTGAATGGGCCGATTAAATCCTCCATTGTCTTGTGACTCATAGAGCCTTAAGACACATTGCGTGGACTGACTCGTAATCTGATTACCATTAGCCTCTAGTTCCGGGTTCGATGACTGGGCCAGCTCGACCAGGATGAACCACCGTATTTGACTTAGAGCTATATTTCACTGGGACACTATGGCGACGCAACCAGTCGCTGCCACCAACAAAATGTATACAACTTTATGTATTGTTATTCACCCTTTTTTTATCGTGCGGAAATCCCCATGGATACCACCCCCGTCCGCCATCGGGGGTGGTTATGTCGGGATCGAACCGACTAAAACCGCACACTGTCTCAGGTCTTAAAATTACTGGGGTTATTAAGGTTATCCAATAGGCATATCCCTCGCACCCCAGCTGACCCCGGGCCATCTACGGTTTTAAGATGGCCCCCTCGACCCCCGAAGGGGGGGTGGGGCAAGCATCGCGCCACTTCGCCGACGGTGGGGTGTAGGGTGACAGGCGGCCGTCCTGTCACCCAACTGTCGGGGCGCAGCACAATCAGCTCGCCGCCCGCTTGCTCCCCACGGCCTCTGCTAGTCAGAGGGACACGTGGATAGCCTCGGAGCAGCCCTCTAGCGGGCCACTCCCACCCCGGCCGGATTGGCCGCCTCCGTTGCCCGGGTGCACTGCGTGGAGGTTCCGGCCCGCACCCAGGAAACAACACACCTTCTCACCACTATATTAAAAATACTACAATCAATGGAGTCCATATCAACAGCAACGCATAAAATACGAAAACTCTGATAAGACAGAATAAAGTGTGTAGGCAACTTATTCTAAGGGTGCTTAGCCACTGCATCATTGAACCATTAACAGCTAATATAAAAGTGCGTCCAATTAGCTGCGCCCGCGCTCCCACAGCGCGGTTACGTGCATGTAGATCAGTAATTCACCCACAGTGACGACACAATTGCAGTGGCCCGTTTCCCACGCAATTGGCAACACCAGCTGTGAAATATACGCATTATATGCCATTTTTATCGTGACTTTATCCTATTGCTGATCCTTTTCGTAGGTGCAGACACGGGCGAGGCGGGGAGGTACATACCTACCTCCTCCTCCCCGTCCCTTCCTAGCCTCCCCATCCTTTCCTACCCCCGACCTTTCCCTTCAGGGTCGGCAGCGCGTTGGTAACGCCCTTGGTGTTGCACACGTCCATATGCCACGGTGACCGCTTCCCATCAGGTGGGCCGTGTGCTTGTCTGCCACCTAAGTGGTATAAAAAAAAACATGGTTTTATTTCCCCCAGACTTCCAACCCAAGTACCTGCTATAATCGCCTCTCTCCTTTTTGTAGCGAGGGCGGTTATGTCAGATCTGAACCAACTCTTGGGTCTGCGAGCGCCGAGGTGTAAGTTGACCCTGTGCCTCCTTTTTTCCCCGGAAAAAGGGGGGTTATCTCGGAAACCTTTTATCCCTGGCATAGATTCCCATGGAAGCGGGAACGGGAATAGAATACCACGAGAATGAACCCCCAGTCAAAAGCTAAATGAGGCTATATTTCTGAAAAAATTATCCCCTCCCCTATATTTCCTCTTCATACAATCCTGTATATTGCTGACGGATTACCCTCACACAGTGCAAACATCTTCATCTTGGACCTAAAAAGAAAGGACTCACCTTTAGCTTACCATCAAGCTATTTGAAGTCATATTGAAGTGACCTATGTCATAAAAATGTACTCGAAGATTTAAATTTTTATATCACGCAATCTTAAGCTACACGCGTGCGCAAGCGCAAACACCTTTGCTGTTTATACGGTGACCCGAATTCTGGCCAAGCCTATCTCGACTGTAAAAACCTTCATAGGATGTAATTTAAACCTTATATCCCAAAACTAAGATAGCTTTTAAAATGCCAAGGTTTAGAAGGTGATCCATGCATATTATCCGATACCATAAGTGTTTCATCTAGGGCTCATATTATGTCTATGGATTTTAAAGTGCTTTTTTATTAGAAAGTTCTAGGTCTAGAAAGAAGGTTCTAGATGCGTACTGCTAAAGAGTGGAATGCCCTGCCTGAGTCTATATTTCCGGAAAGCTACACCCTGGGAGTCTTCAAGTCTAGAGTGAACAGGTTACTTCTAGGCAAGCGTGCTCCACCGTCGACCACATCACCACTTGCCAACAGGTGAGATTGTGGTCAAACGCGAGCCTATTACCAACAAAAAAAAGATCAGACTTAAAACTTACGCATGTTTGATCACTATCGGTTAAAAAACTGGAGATATAGTAAAAAAAAACGCAAAAACAGACGTCCACGCGGGCGGAACTGCGGGTATAGGCTAGTTCCTCATATATAATTGTCCGCCATAACGAGTAATTTGGACAAAAGAGTAAAAATTCTGGGTTAACGATGCCTCTCGCTGGCCAATGGCGAGAGCGACCAGTCTTCACAGTTATCATAACGACTGCACGCACGGAGCATGGCAGTAAACACGACACTCACTTTCCTTTGTAGCTGTGTACATCTTCTATGAATGAAGCAACAATAGCTTAGCGGTTGAGGTGTGACTTGCGAGGTATATTGCGGGTTCGACGCGTTTGACCGCATAGACTATCTTACTTACTTGAATGCAAGTCTTTCAAATGCTTGTTTTTTTATACCTCTTAGACAGACAAGCACACGGCCTACCTGATCGGAAGCGGTCACCGTGGTCTATGGACGTGTGCACACTAAGGGCGTCACACTCGCGCTGCCGACCCTGTAAAGGCCTTCTTAAAGAACCCCATATTGTAGTCGCTAGGGAAAACCACGGCAGGGAGATCATTCCACAGCCTAAGCGTGCGCGGAATGAAATTCCTATCATACCTTACAGTACGAACTGTAGGCGGATGCAATGTGTGAGGCTGAATGGCTGAATTCCCTGCCTGTGGCGAGCGGTGCGATGATAAAATATGGCCGTTGGCATCATGTCAAACATTTCATTTGCCCTTTTTTTAATTCATCTTTATTTTAATCTTGGGATGAAGCTAGATAGTTGATAGAATATTCTCCTCCGTCTTGAATTTTTGTCATTTTAAAACTTTTATTTAGTTTCACCTGTCCCGTTGTCGGTAATGTCCCGTTGTCTGTAATCAAATCATGCAAGCCATTTTTCGACCACTTCTGGTTATCCGATTGAGCTGAAATTTGGCATAGGTACTTATGTAAGTCCCATGACAATAGAATATTATAAATAATAAAAGCTGGTTTTTAAAAAGGCTTTTTTTAAACAGCAGCTTGTTTTACAAGAAAAAGTTAGAATGCTGCAAAAATTCATTCATATTTCTTCCTTCCGGGCAGTTTACTTTTCAATTTGTATACAAGGTTTTTCCCAGCACTAATGGGCTAATTAATAAAAAAAGTAATCCTCAAGGCTCTTCTGGTGAAATAAAGTCTCAATATTTTGTTTCATGTGCGATTTCCTTCCCTCCTAACAATCCCGGGTCCTTTAAGCGGGGTGCTAAAGAGCATTTTGATGAGACCGTCAAGCTGATCGAGTCACACTATTGAAATTTTCGATGTATGTAGTGATGACAATGGTGGGTTCTAGAATAGGGGATAAACATACTTAAATACTTACTTTTTTTTGTAAATACATTAAACACCCAGACCAATGCAAATAGACATATTCATGCATAAATATATTTACACGAAGCGGGAATCGAACCCCCTAATTATTTTTAATTACTGTCGAGCTACTACCGACAGCGAATGTACTTACATCCATCGATAAGAGGCTTTATATCAAATGATAATTTCACATAGCAAAACTAAAAACAATTATTGTAAGTACTTACACCTCAATTTGTCACGGTCAAACAAAACGTTACATCACAACAAAGCAAGTGAATCTCAACTCTATTCGCTTACCATAAGCTATAAATTCGCATGCTATCGATATTATACAACCTTATAAGCCGATAGAAACAATGGAATATGAAACTTATTTTTAATGTAGCAAGGTTGAATTTGGGTAGATGGTTGTGAGCTAAGTGGGTGGCATAGTTTGCATACAATAAGATATTAATAATTAATTTCTGTTTTAGGCCCATGGCTTATTATAAGTAAGTACCTATGTATGGGTGTTAGATAAAGGTGAAATGTGTTTTCAAAGGTAGGGTGTAGATATGGGGTCATGTTTTTTTGTATTGGACTAACCTCGCCTATGCAACGCCCAGACTCGACATTTATCGCTACGACTTTGCTAACGAAATCGCAAGCTAAGATAGCGACAAACATCGGTTGCAGTAAAGATTCTTGCGTCAAACGGTAGTCTGTACATTTGGGAGGGTCAGCAATATTGCGATACCGATAAATCGTTAAGTTTCCGATGATATTCGTTAAGATACCGAAAAAAATCGTTAGTTTGGAAAGTAGAGACTGTCAAATATCGTTCTGTTTGCGTCGCTACGAGTTAGCGACCGAATTCGGTAGCTAAGACGTTGCGATAAATGTCGGGACTGTCGTCCCGGAGGTGATGAGAATGGACAGAATTAGGAATGTGCTGTGCATGCTAGATGAAGTTTGAAAGTTACACCTGTGAATGTAAAATTTAGAAGCGAGTGACTGTCGTGATGGACATGTTATGAGAACTGATGAAAGCAAGGTTGTTGAAAAGGTTCAAAGTATGAATGTGGAGGGCCTTCAGGAACAGGGGTAGACACAAGAAATCCCCGTCCACGCAATTCCCCGAGCATACAGGCTATTGTGACGAACACGGTTTTAGTCGGTTCGACTTCAACATAGCCATCTCCGCTGCCCGGCAGGGGAGAACCCGTGGGGGTTCCCACACAATGAAAAAATCAGATGCAACGCGTGGAAGAATAAACAAAAAGGTAGTGACTGAGGAAATCACATCTAACAGGACAAAGGAGAATGACACGTTGCGCCGACAGTCGCTCCCGTAAAGTCAAAATAAATTAGTGGCACCTATAAAAAATAATTCCAAAAATAATTTTATATTCTATCGAACCCGCAACCTCTGACATAGCCATCGAGCTCTCTGCCACAGTTCTTAGCAAGATGTCACAATCGGAATTCCATAAAGTACCTGTACCTCGTCGGTTGGGTACAACCGTATCGCGTTAAACCTGCCCGGCCCATCCCACATTCTCGGGCTCAAATGCCGCGTGCCTACCGAGGTCGCCTCGAGGTTGCGCGTTCGATCTCTCGGTGAGTACTTCTACTGCTAATTGAACTCAGGTAGGTAGGTACTTAGCTATTGTTTATGGGTATTTTTTTTGTCATTGATAGCCTTTGATTTTTTTTATACTACGTAGGTGGCAGACAAGCACACGGCCCACCTGATGGTAAGCGGTCACCGTGACCTATGAACGTGTGCAACACTAAGGGTGTAACCTACCCTGAAGAGAAGGGGGGGGCGCTAGGAAGAGGTGGCGAGGCTAGGATGGGGTGGGGGGAGGAGGGGTACAGTGAGCTCTGGCTACCCTACTTACCGGCTACTATACTTAGTCGCCGTGGCACTCATTTTTTTTTTCGACATTCTACACAGCGCACTCTAGACCCAAAGTAAACATGGTTTTAACTAGCTTGTTGTATGGGTTCTAGAATGCGGATAAACATACTTATAAACTTTTTTTTTAAATAACTACATACATATATATACATAGAAACACCCAGACCAATACAAATATATATTTTCATGCATACAAATATTTGCGTCGAACCCGCGCCTCCGACATAGCAGTCGCATGCACTGCCGCTACGCCACAGAGTCCGTCTTGTCAGCATGTTTATCCCAAACATGCTCGTAATTTAGGTACCTATTAGTTCTATGTAAAGTACATAATAACACACGAAAGTTTGTAAGAATATAATATGGATGTCTGCATGTCTGGATGTATGTTTGTTGTTCTTCCACGCAAAAACGGCTGAATGGATCTGGCTGTAATTTGGTACAGGGATAAATTATAGTTTGGAATAACACATAGACTACTTTTTATCCCAGGACTAGGTTCCCATGGGTACGCGAGCGAAGCCGCGGGCAACAGCTAGTAGTTATATAATAAACCTCCGATTATCTAAAATGTCGTAATAATAAAGCAAATTATTTTTCTAAATATAAAACATGGCCGTATTTCCAGTTTAAATCCATATTTATGACCTCCGGTCGTTGTGACGCGAATACCTAGTTAGTCTCCGATTTATGGCCTACTATTTACTGGCAACCCGTGGCTTCATCGATACGGGTTTGATTTTTTACTACTTATGATAATATATGACCAAAACCCAAGTGTTCTGGTAGCCACACACGTTCAAGTACACTTTTCTAAGTTTAGACTTACACAAGTCTAGAATTATTTCATCATATCTTTGGTTGGTAAAATCTGACGCGATGCCAACAAGAAGGTAGGACACGACTGTATCTCCCGTCCGAACTGAGCAGTCCGACTGGGGAGTACCTCCGCTCTACAGAACACCGCGGCCATAATAACCATCGTGTTGTGTTCCCGCCGGTAAGTAGGGTAGCCAGAGCTCACTGAGCTCACTGTACCCCTACTCCTCCCACCCCTTCCTAGCCTCCCACCTTTTACTAGCCTCCCACCTTACCTTCAGGGTAGGCAGCGCGTGTGTAACACCCTTGGTGTTACACACATCCATAGGCCAAAGTGACCGCTTCCCATCAGGTGGGACGTGTGCTTGTCGGCCACCTACGTTTTATCTATTTACGTTGAACATTTCCAGTAAGTAGGTACCTACCTAATCGACGTGTTTTTTTTAAGTCGGTTAAGAATGCACAGACATACGTCTACGGCCTTATTAGGCAGGTCTTGAGTTATTATACCTAAAAGGAAAATACTTTACTTTTTTTTTATTTATCAATTTTATCGTATTCTATCCAAACACGGACACCTGAAGTGGGTCGCTGACACTTATTAGAGCTATTTACATTTAAATTAGATCATTTACATTTAATATCGATCAATTAATTTACCACTCGGTTTTCAATCCATTTTTAAATGCCCAAACTAACAGGCAAAATATTAATTTAAATCGGCCAATTTCAATATTCAGGACGATTATTATTATTACAGCTAAATAAGACAGGCTCCGGTAGCTCATTTATCAAGAAAGAGGCTATTGCAGGTTCAATTCTCGTCCTGAATACCTAATATTGTGACGTCTCTGATTTTTTAAAGGAAAGGTTAAGTAATATAATGATCATAAAAAGGACTTCTCACCGGACCCTCGTCGGTTGCAGAGTTTTAAAATTCGTCATTCGTTCAGAAGGTAGAAAAATCGTAAAAACCAAACCAAAAGTAGGAGAAGTGGAAAACGGAATCCAAGCTCCGTGATGAAATGAAACTTACACAATTCTTGAATAATGGAAATGTAATTAAACAATAAATTAATTCTTGACACGGCAAATACCTACCTACCTACCGTAAAATAATAGGAGGATTAGAATAATATGCATTGTATTAGAGACAGTTGTAAACGATGGTACTCTAATATAGACTGTATGCAATACCCTACTCGTGTTTTATCATGATACAAATATCCAACACTACTAAAAATAATAAACCGAGCTATTAACTGACACGTTCTGCAATAAAAGAAACAATTTTATTATAGCAAAAAAGTCACCGTGATCTCCAAGCGTTCTAATAACATAAAGAAATAACTAAAACTAAATTAATCTTTTACATTTCCTTCCTATATATTTATTAGAGCATGTCGCATTGCAAAAAGCGAAACATTTAAAACATTTTGAAAGTTGTCATAACGCCTGACACAAAAGTTATTGCAATTTCGCATATGGTGTAATATTGCTATTACATATTACGCAGGCGTTATTGACGCGTCACGCATAGTTTTTCTGTAGGCGTTTTTTTTTTTTTTTAATATTCTACGACATTCCCATTCTAGAGACTTTGCCTCAGCTTACCGTCAGGCGAGGTGAAGTCATGTTGACGTGACCGACATAAAAAAAAAAAAAAACATTCTACACAGCGCCCTCTAGACCCAAAGTAAGCATAGTTTAACTAGCTTGTGTTATGGGTTCTAGAATGCTGATAAACATACTTATATACTTTTTTTTTTTGTAAATACATACTTATTATACATAGAAACTTGTTTTGTTTTAATCTATAAAAGTAATTTACAGTACCGTAATTATGAGTTGATTGATTAGTTAATTGGCTAACTGCTTTCTTAAATTAGAATTCGGTCAGTGTTAATTTGTCTTTTTTGTTTTTATCAACATAAAAAAGTAAGGAGGTTTGCGTTTGCATGCATTATGTTTTGTTGTTGTATGGTAGAAGATGTAGTGACCAAGATAAAGAAGTGGATGCTTAAATTGTTTAGACGCGTATAGAGTATGGACGAGAGTAAAATGACGAAGCAGCGGATGTGAATAGGCAACCAGGGGGCCGAAATGCAGACGAAGTCGCGGACACAGCTAGTATAATATAAACCCGAATCATTAAAATTGCTCGCCGTTTTGCCAAAAAGGTTATCTTGATAATTATCTAAATGATACATGTTAATTGTTTTTTAATAAAAATGTATGCCCGATACCGGTTATGTAACTATACATAAGAGTATTGATTCCTATCTGTAATACGTAGGTACATTGCATGATCAATAATTAATTATTTAGTGTTGATTTTTTATTACACGACTGCCTAAAAAGGAGTGTAATAGTTTCAGAGGTCATGAACCTATTTGAGTTCCTTTATTGCACCATAACGTGTAAATATCTGAATGTTATGTGTATCGCTAGAATCCTTACATCATCCCCCTTCCATATTAGTATTATCCATCCCTCCTTCGATATTTTCCGTGAAGCGACTGCCATCTGACCTTCACAACCCATTGGCATTATCGAAGTTCTGTAATTAGACCAATTGTCGGACTTTTTAGTGCTTAGATGGAGCCCTCGTAACGACTGCCAAAGATGTTCATTTTTTTGTTTAGCGCGTGTGTGACGCCCTTGGTGTTGCACACGTCCATAGGCCACGGTGACCGCTCCCCATCGGGCCGTGTGCTTGTCTGCCACCTAAGTGGTATAAAAGCACAAAACTACCACCACTGGCCCTAGCCGGTATTCTCATTAGGCTCACAATGAGCGCGCTCATAATCCCGTTACGCTTGATAAACCGTCTGATTCTGTAGTGTTCGCCGACCAGTCTCCAATCGCTTCCGTATACAGACGCATCCTCTTAAGGCGAAGATTCACTCACGTAACCTTTGCAGAACCTTACACAAAGACTTTAGCTATTGGTATTGATTTAGTTGTTCAATTAATCTACGGATCACGATCCTAAAGATTGTTGAAAATGAAAATATGAAATGTAGGATATGTAGGATAATCCCATCTAGTTATACATAATATTATCTAAATAATAAATCCTAAAATCCGATCCACCAACCCGCATTAGGCCAGCGTGTGTGGATTAAGGTCTTAACCCTCTCAGCTCTGTCGTTAGAGGAGAGGAGACCCGTGCCCAGCAGTGGGACATAAATAGGTAGCTATTATCTAAATAATAAATCTTATTAATATAAAATCGTACAAATCTGTATAAATTAACCTATCCTCCTTACTAATTTTACAACAGTCTATAATTTTATCTCTGTACCAAATTTCAGTCACATCCAGACATCCATACATCCATACATTCATTACATCCATACATCCATACATTCATACCTCCATACATTCTTACAAACTTTTGCGTTTATAATATTTTAGTAGAATCTATCATTCCACCTATCTATCCACCTTTGGAACAATCTGTCACGCTAAAGAAAGTCATTGAACAAAATTGACTTAAGAAATGTACATAATTATTGTTGCACAAAAAATTTTAATACGCGTATTAATAAATTTCGCAAATAAAACCAAAATAGGTAAATACGTTTTCACATTTGCCAATATATATTACCAAATATTGCAATTGCACAATAAAATTGATCACAAACTGAGCCTTAACGATCGGCGCATTTCGCTGCGCGGGCGCATGCCATTGCTCTAACCGCGCGCATTCTCTCGTTGAACGCGCTACGGTGTACACGTGCCGGCGACTAATTCGAAAATCGAAATAAAAACAAGTGTTGTGCAGTGAGTGATGAGTGTAAAAATGTGGTTTTCCATTTTGTTTTTCTTTTAGTGATTTTTTAGGCATCACTGATATGAAGACTATCGATATTTTGGAGGTATTTAATGTTGCCATATTTATTAAAAATTTAATTTCACGCATACTTGGTTAAGTTAACCAGGCTGTTCCGCTGTTAAATTGCAGTGGGGGTTCGAATCCCGGTCGTTATAATACCAATGTGAACCTCTCCTAATAAGTATAATCAATTTAGGTTAGCTGGAGGATTTAATATTAAAATTACTAGTAATTTCTGTTATTAGTAATTTCTGTTACTAGTATTGTTTAACAGGCATGACGGTTGGGACCATGAAAGTCCCTGACCGATTAGGGTTTCCGGATGAAAAAAAATCAAAAGACCGAAAAAAGGCCTGATGTCCATTGAAAAATCCTGAAATTTTTACAAATATATTATGCTAAAGTTTTATGTAACAATACCTCCGTCCACCTTCACAAATACTTTGAATCCCATCGAACCTTTTTTTCACGAAAAAGGTACCCTGAGTTCTTTCCCAAGTTCTCATCCATCTCTATACCAAATTTCATCTAAATCGGTTCAGTGTGAAAGCGTAACAGACAGACAGATTTATAATATTAGTATGGCTTATTTGTTTTCGCTGTATACTTTTATTCGTATTATGATTTACCAACTAAGCCGTCAGCTATACCTGACTGCTTGATAGACATCTCAAGAAAAACTGTTTATCTTAAGATATATCTTGAAACCACGTTTCACTTCAACTTGAAATTTAAAAACGATTACGATCAGTTACGGATTTAATTAAATGCACACCGAGATATTTTTTGCCACATTGTAGGTAATGAGAATAAAGCTGGGTGCACATTATAGTCAGGCCAGTCTAAAGACAGTCTTCAGACAGTGTTTAGACAGTCTACCGACAATCTATAGATATATATATGAATGTCAGCTCTTGGCTGGATTTAATTAAATGCTCAACGAGATATATTTTTGTTGCCACATTGGTTATAGGTAATGAGAATATAGCTGGGCGCACATTATTGAACAGACTGTCTAAAGACAGTCTTCAGACAGTCTACAGACAGTGTTTAGACAGTCTATAGGCAGTCTACAGATATGAATAAGCACACACATAGAACAAAATTAATCTGTCTAAATAACATACCTAATTCAGAAAGACAGATAGACAGAAATAATGTAGGTATGTAATTTGACGGGACTTTCACTGGCAGATACAAAATGGTTTTTTTATTCGTCTGAAATTAAATGCTATTTTAATTTCAGACGAAATTAGTGATCCCCACAAAAAAAAAAAACCTAGATCTAAGTACACGCGAATGAAGCGTGAAGCCTCAGCTAGAGTGTTGCAAAATGAAAAACATTGTTGTTAGTATGTTTACGACGTGGAAAGTCTAAAACGTAAACACGTAATGCCTACAGCAATCGTCAGAAATTTTCTTTCATTTGCGACATTGTGAAAGTCCATGTTTACCTCGGCCGGTTGAGAGGATTAGAGATTGGGAGGTTATTTAACCTGAAGGTTACTTTTCGTATTGAAATACTAAGCCTATGCCCGCGGCTCCACCCGTCATACAGTCCCGGGTCTTTTAAGTGGGGCGTGAAAAAACATTTGATGTGGCCGTCAAGCTGAGCGCCACCATTGTGGCACCATCGGTGTTAGCAATGGTGACCCCCATTCCAGAGACTTTGCCTTTAGCTTACCATCAGGCGAGGTGAAGTCATGTTGACGTGACCGACATAAAAAAAAGTCGGTTTTTTACTATTATCTCCGGTTCTACTCAACCGATTGTGATCAAACATGCGTAAAATTTTAAGTCTGACCAAGACCTTACAAACAAAAGAAACCGCTTCAAAATACGTTTAGTAGTTTTTGCGTCCATCGTGAACAAACAGACACTGAACAGAAAAAAATATAACATTTCATTTTATAACGTTCAAATAACATACCTACTTACTTAACCCAAACTTATAAAACTTACGAAACGTTTTGGCAGTACGTTCATCATGCGTACTGCTAAAGAGTGGAATGCCCTGCCTGAGTCTGTATTTTCGGAAAGCTACAACCTGGGAGTCTTCAAGTTACTTCTAGGTAAGCGTGCTTCACCGTCGACCACATCATCACTTGCCAACAGGTGAGATTGTGGTCAAACGCGAGCCTATTACCAATAAAAAAAAACTTAAGTATTTTTTTTCTCTAATTTTCAGACAGATTTTATACTAGTATAGATAGATATTCAAAATTCAGTTCCGATCTCATCGCAATCACACAAATGTTGTTTTCTCTAGTGAAATCTATTCAGTTTTATTTCGATTCGCATTTCTCAACTGACCACCAAATAACACCTTCTCCGAGTCTACATTTATCACCGGTTCGCTTATAAGGCGTTCAAATTAACTCCGGTTCAATAAAACGGAAAAAGGAATAAGTTTGATGAACTTTCTTCATTTAATTTTTTACTTTAAAGTCATACGAATAAAGTCTAAAATTAAATGGCTTTTTGTTGCCTTTAACATAAAATAACAGAATCGAAGTCCGGTAATTTCGTAAACTTAAGATAATAAAGGACTCGTGAGCGGTGAGCCTGTCATGGCTTCTGTGTTATTATCGCATTAAAAACATACTCAATTCTTGTTGCGCCAAGTTAAATACAACAATTTCACTATTATCTTAATAGTCTATGCCCTAGGGATCATCCATTAATTACGTGAGGTGTTTACAGCGTGTAAGGTGGTTGACCCAAGTTCACACAACCTCACTTAGGTACCGAGTTACTCTCTGCCCGCGTGGACATCAATCTAAGACCTTTCAAATAAATAACCTGCATCCAAAATCTGTTCAGTAGTTTTTGCGTGCATTGCGCACAAACGGACAAACAGATAAGAATTCCAAAAAAATTTTAACATTAGTATGGATTATGTGTTTTGCTATTACCAATATTACCACACACGATTATCGACTATTGAAAACTAAAACCTTACAAGTAACATCAGTTGCAAGGAAAATTACGACTTGCTCAGATATTAATTACGTTCCTTTTCCCGTGTATCGCTGATGTCACTTGCAACCTTTCACACTTTCAGCTATAGATATTGAATGGGTGATTTCTGACAGTTGCGGTGAATTTCGCTGAACACTTGAATTGGCTATTATTTGATGGACATAACGGTATTTATAGGAATGTCGGGAATATTGTCATGTTTTAGAACTAAAGTTACAAACACCGATAGTCGACCACCAGGCGTCACCGCCCGCGTGGTGGTCGACTTTTTTATACTATGAAGGTGGCAGACAAGCACACGGCTCACCTGATGGGAAGCGATCACCGTGGCCTATGAACGTGTGCAACACTTTTGTCACACACGCGCTGCGTACACTGAAGGGAAGAAGGGAGGGCTGGGGAGGTGCAGGGAGGCTAGGAAGGGGTACAGTGAGCTCTGGCTACCCTACTTACCGGCGGGAACACAACACGATGGTTATAATGGCCGCGGTGTTCTGTAGGGCGGAGGTACTACCCCAGTCGGACAGCTCATTTCGTCTTCTATCGTTATTTGGTCATATTTCTGTTTCTAGCTTAAACATACAGTAGATTTTTAATTTGGATCAAGACCTTTTGAACAAAATAAGCCGCATTAAAATCCGTTCAATTTTAAGTTTTATATCCATACTCCATTCCGTGCAACCTCAGAATGGGGAATGATCTCCTGTGATCTGCTGTGGTTTTCCCAAGCGACTACAATATGGGGTTCTTCTGGGAAAAAAATGGTTATTAGAAGGTTTTTACAGGGTCGACAGCGCGAGTGTAACACCGTTAGTATTGCACACGTCCATAGATCACAGTGACCGCTTCCCATCAGGTGGGCCGTGTGCTTATCTGTCACCTAAGTGCTACAAAAAAACGTATACATTTTGTGTTGTATCCGCTGTAATTAAGCTTATACAGAGTGTTGTAATGTGTCATCACTATTTCTAAACATCGTCAACTAGTTTCGTATTTGTCAATATTATTCATATCCGTTCACAAATTAACAACATTCGAACGGAAATCGTGTAGAAGGCCGCAGATTCCGTACCTATTGGTAAACTATTGGTACATAGTTGGTAATTAATTTAATTATTAAACAATTAGTAGTTTCACTCATCCTGTAGACAAAAATCACTTGTAAAATAAACTTGTAAGTATATTTTTTTTCTTCAAGATAGGCTAACGTTTGACCACTGTCTCTCCTGTAAGTGACGATGTGGTCTACGATGAATCACGCTTGCCTTGAAGGAACCTGTCCACTCGTGACTTGAATATTCCCATTAAGACCTGAGACGGCGTGCGGTTTTAGTCGGTTCGATCCCGATATAACCACCCCCGATGGCCGACGGGGGTGGTAGGTATCCATGGGGATTACCGCAAGATTAAAAAAAAAGTTTATAGCTTTTCGGAAACACTGACTCAGGCACAAAACAGAAAATAGAAAATACAATGATGATACAAAATAGAAAATCAGACTAACCTCTGTTCCCTTCCTCTTACAATCCCGGGTTCTTTAAGCGGGACGTGAAAAACCATCTAGATCACCATTTTGAATGAATGGAAAATGGTGACCACTACTTTATGGACTCCACCTCAGTGTGCTTGTAGAGAAAGTGCTTGAAGAAGCAAAGCCCCATTCAGGAGAGCCACATACGGCGTACAGGTCAAACCATGTCAAACGAATACTTAACCCTCTTTTTTTTTTGGCTTTGTCGCAGTCGAGTAATAAGCATCATCATCACTCTCGGCCACCTGATCCATTTCTATATCCTTGTACATTCTAGCGACTGTGTAATATGTCGCACTATGCGCATGCGCATAGGATGACCATATCTTTTATTGGTGGTTTTTGCCCTTATGCCAAGTGCCCGAGGTTTGCAATCCGGGTTGGAGTCCTACATTGAATTGAGATGTGGAAGAAAAAGTGTTTTATTGGTTGAGAACTGACTACCGGGGACTAAGCGGGGCGTGGAAAGGCATTTTATGAGGCCGTTTGAGAGTCACCAATATGGCATTATCGGTGTATGTAATAGGGAACCCCCTTCCTGAGACTTTATCTTTGGCTTACCATCACGCGAGGTGAAGTCATATTGAAATGAACGACTTAAAAAATACCTTACACCGGTTTGTACGTTAGAAACGACTGTCATACTGAATTTTGAAGGGCTCGAACTTTAGGGCTACAGTTGATCGCTATTTCGAACTTCAAAATTCAGTATGACAGGCGTTAGAAAACTAGCTTTGGTAATAGATGAAACTTGAATTTAGGCGTACTTATTCAATAGGTTTCCTTGGCGAGCGTCCACTAGGTACTTTGAAGAATTTAACAAATAAGAGTAAAATGCTAAATTTAAGACATAAACACATAAATCTACACATAATTTTACATATATTATTATTCTTATTTGTTTTATTTCATTTTTAAAAGCGCTGGAAACCGGCGGATAGGTTTAATGACAGTAGAGGAAGCGCGTGAAGTATGTAAGGACAGAGGCAGATTGCGGGCTGTTGTCTCTGCCTACCCCGGAGCGAAAAAGGCGTGATTCGTATGTATGTGTGTATGTACTCTTTTACATAAGCAGCATACTGTTGATAAAAAAGCAGTTAAATTCTATTTCAAATGTAAACAGTGCAAGAAGTGTTACGAAACACACAATAAATAATATTAACTACTGCTATAAACTATTTACATATTAAATTAAAATGAATATCATTCAAACAAATTCAAAAGATTATGTCACACTTAGGCATCTTTTTCAGCATTTATAACTATTTATACTATAACTAGCTGTTGCCCGCGGCTCCGCCCGCGTGGATTTCGAATTCCTTAATTTTTTGAAAACAAATTATGGCCTATGTTACTCCCAGATATTGTAGCTTTCTATAGGTGAAAGAATTATTGAAATCGGTCCAGTAGTTTCGGAGCCTATTCGTTACAAACAAACAAAAAAACAAATCTTTCCTCTTTATAATATTAGTATAGATAGTATAGATAATAAAATTGACCGTTGGTCCCGGTTGCCATACAAACATCTATGGCAGTCGTTACGGGTAGTGGGAGCCCACAAAAGTCCAACTAGTCTAACTTGGAACTTCGATATCGCCATTGGTCATAATGACCATTGGTTGTGGAGGTCAGATGGCAGTCGCTCCACGGAAAATATCGAAGTTCAGCCGCATCACAGTTAGACTGGAAAGCCGACCCCAACTGAGTTGGGAAAAAGGTTCAGAGAATGATGACTATAATAATAAAATTGAAGAGTTTGTTTGCACGCGCTAATCGCCGAAACTAAGTGTTCAATTTGAAAAATTCTTTCAGAATTTGTAGGTCAATATGAGGAAGGTTTTTAATAATAAGATTGCTACTAAATATACAATAGGCTACTTATTATAATAAGCTACTAATAATAAAATAGGCTACAAACAATAAAAGGCTACTTTTAATGAAATTTTATTAGTTCTTTTAGTTGGTATGTAGGTAGGTATATTTGTTTTTTTATATAGGACACGTCAAAATGACTTTACCTCGCCTGATGGTAAGCTAAAGTGAAAGTCTCAGGACTGGGGTCACCATCACATACACCGGTAGTGCTACAGTGGCAGCCCTCAGCTTGACGGCCTCATCAAATGCTTTTGATGTAACAGAATTTGAAATTTTACATAAGTACTTACACCGATTAGAATTCAATAATTAAAAAGAAAATTAACAAAAGAATTAAATAAAAATAAAAATAAAAAAAAGCCTTTTATTCCATGCATTTACAAATGAAATTTACAATAATCTTTATTCTTAATCTTATTTAAAATATAATATAAATGTGTAAATAATTAAAAATATTATTGCCTATAATAATGATAATTCGAATGTAAAGATAAATTTGAATAGTATTATTAATGAATAAACGAAAGAATTAATGATAGTTAAATAATAGGTACGCTACAGGAAAAGATCAGCTAAAAGGTAAAAAAATACATGGGGATGCTTACAACAATCATCAAGTCCATTAATAGAATTATCTCCTATCTACAACGATAAAATCTAAGCTTTAAAAAACTCATTTTGACGTGTCCGATAATAAAAAAAAATCGTGTCTATATTCTGTGAGTGTCTGCAGAGCTATAAAACGTACAACATTTACTCTATAATGTCGTGGTTTGCTGTGAAGGTGGCGCTTCCTGTCCGATATAAATAGGTAATGACAGAGAACAAAAATGTATGGAGCCGTCTTCGTTGTGACAATTTTTTGAAAAATTGAGACCACATAGTTTCAAATTTAGCGTCGAATAACAGTCTGATTTTAGGCTTTCACCTCAAAGCCCGGGAGTTACTGACAATGACCGACATGCAAGATTTAATTACTTTAAATAAATAAATATTAATTCAAATGACTTAGACTCAGAGATAGACTCCAAGGACTTAGATATCCTATATATGTATCTTATATAATTATATCCAATGTGTAACATCCTAAAGTACGACTTAGAAAAGTTATCTGTCAGTTTAAATCCCGTCAAAATTGGCATAACCGTTCAAGAGACTGCTCAAGTTAAACAAACAGACAGAAATTCGTTTTTACTAAAAACTGTTATTTTAATATTACGAACAGACGTTTTAATATTTATACTGAAAGTTATCAAATATATTGTCCACCACCGTCGTCGTCGTCGTCGTCGTTGTCGTCTTCGTACCACCAGGTGAGATAGTGGTCAAACGACTATAAAAAGATGAAAAAGTACATTACTTAATCTTTTAAACTAAATGATCCATTAATAACTATTTAAAAACTTAAGTAATAACTTCATTCTACTTCATTTCTTTCTTAAAAAACATTTAAAGAACATAAATCATACAACTAATGAATAAATCGCTCAAAATTATCACCTGGCATCGCTTAAACACAATACCTTAGCCATTATAAGGCTTACATAATAACTAATATTAAAATTTAACAAGTGAAGGCAGTCTCTATGGATTTCCTTGTTCACAGGTCGTTGCTCGGTCATCGTCGGTTGCATAATAATGTCCCTAGGGTTGCCATGGAGTAGTTCAAGTAATACTTTACTTGAATTATATCATTTACTAGCTGCGCCAGTGACTCCGCCCGCGCGGAGGTCGGTTAATAGTTTTTTAGTCATATCTCCAGTTCTATTCCAATTGCAATTAAACGTATGGTAGATTTTAAGTTTGATTATGACCTTCTTAATAAAAAATAACCGCATCCGTTCATCTTTTTTTTTGGGCTTTTTGCGTTCATCGCGAGCAAAAAAAAAATTGTGTGTTTAGAATCCTTCATTCAGTGGTGACAACCGATCCTGAGATTTACCTTTAGCTTACCATCAGGCGAGGTGAAGTCATGATGACGTGTCCTATATAAATAAAAACATGTAAACTCAACTATTTTTTAAATATCTCTACATACACAACTACTTTACAATTTTATAATAGCTATACCTATCTAGATAGATTTGTAACATTATACTGACACATCGTAACATGTAAAGCAAGAATGGAACTGGTTAATTTAGTTCGTGAGAATACGGCTACTAAATCATTTTACTTCGGATTACATACATACATGCTCACGCCTTTTTACCCGACTGCCAAGAAGGGTTATGTTTTTCGCGCGTATCTTGTATACCTATGTATCAAAGACCATGATAATTATCATGGTCAAATAGTTATCGTGGTCTTTGGTATGTATGTATGTATGTATGTATGTATGTATGAAACAACTGGACGGATTTCTTTAATTAACATATCGTTTAAAAGTTCTTTATTGGTCTATTAAATTATCTTAGGTAATTACAAAATAAAATATTTACATTATGAGAAAACATTACCTAACTATGTACAAATTTAATAAAAATTTAGGTTTCGAAAAATTCCTCTCCACATATCGTTAGATTCGTCTCGGTTACAAACATACATACATAGGTACATACATACATACATACATACATATATACATATACACATACATACAAGATACGCGCGAAAAACATAACCCTTCTTCACAGTCGGGTAAAAAAAAATGAATGTTTTAAACGGGTGTCACGTGGGATCGAAGTGTGTCTCATGCGCAGCGGCGAAGCACAGCTAGTGTGTAATATTCAAGAATTCTGACTATCACCAGTGAACAAATAAATACATAACAACTCTCGGAGTGCTTGGAGTGCTTCGAATGAATACCCCATTCACCAAATAACTGGTGGCCTACATTTCGCTAACAGTAGTCGAGTGCTCGGCATTAGACAATATTATCGGTTACGTTTTGAGAGCCTGAGCAGTGTAGCGGTTTCATTATTAAAATCTTGTGTGCATGTGTTTCCTTCCTCCTACAGTCCCTGGGCCTTTAAGCGGGGCGTGAAAAAGCATTTGATGAGGCCGTCAAGCTGAGGGCCGCCACTGTAGCACTACCGGTGTATGTGGTGGTGACGCCAGTCCTAAGATTTTACCTTTAGCTTACCATCAGGCGAGGTGAAGTCATTTTGATGTCTAGACGGATTGAATTTCAGGGCTCTGGATGTGGAGAATAGGTTCCCAATGGGAGTGGTACCATCTCCCAAACCTCCCCTCCAGGGTTAGCAGCGCGAGTGTGACGCCTCTGATGTTGAACATATCAAGTGAGCCGTGTGCTTGTCTACCACCTAGTAATATAAAAAAAATGATCTCTCCTGGGCCCGCTCTGCCGCCTCTTTTTTGAGCATTACCTGCTTGCAGAAAAGTAGCGGTGGCGGCCCATACGCTTGTGCACCCCCCCCCCCCCTGCCCTCTTCCCCATAGCAACATTCTACAGCTCCGTTCAAGAAGCGGCTTCTTACAAAAGTCGTACAACTCATAAATATTTAAACACCAATCTGTACATTTCCGATTGGTATAATTAA
Source organism: Lithosia quadra (assembly GCA_963576445.1). Classification (NCBI taxonomy): domain Eukaryota; kingdom Metazoa; phylum Arthropoda; class Insecta; order Lepidoptera; family Erebidae; genus Lithosia; species Lithosia quadra. The sequence continues at coordinate 9,916,943 of OY754896.1, forward strand.
TAACTAAGTTATCAAGTATCGGACAGAATGCATTTATCATTAATTGCTTTCAAGTGAAGATTTATTATGTAATTATGCAATGGTCGGTCTCATAGCGTGGTGTGTCTGGTACACACCAAGGAAACGGAGTAGAGCGTTGGCTAACGAACACGAATTTATCCGTATGGGTGGGTGTTGGCGAGGCATACGATGTTTTGGATGGGGCTTGATAAAAACAAACTAAAAAACTAAAAAAAAGTAATCTTATTAAGCAACGCCATCCGTAATCTCATCAGGTGGGTAGAGTGCTTGTATGCCACTTAAGTAGTATAAAAAAAAGTAATCGGAAATGAAAAAATTAACACCAAATTCAAAAATCATCTTTTAAAGCTCTTCTCGATAAGTTTGAGTGAAAACTAAGTCTGTTTCCGGAAAGCTATAACCTGGGAGTCTTCAAGTCTAGACTGAACAGGTTACTTCTAGGCAAGCGTGCTCCACCGTCGACCACATCATCACTTAGCAACAGGTGAGATTGTGGTGAAACGCGAGCCTATTATGCAGTCAGGAACAACGCTAAGATGGCGATGAATTATCTCAACATTACTCATTAATTAATTGTTTTTCAATCTCATGGCAGCAAAGGAATTAAATTTTATGGCACCATAGAAAAACGAAAGTTCATTTGACATACCGGTCATAAAATGTAAAGGTATTTTAATTTCAAAACAGAGGGCCAATTCTTGTAAAAAAATATGTTATTAGGAGGTAGGACACGACGACGGTATCTCCCGTCCAAATCGAGTAATTCCACCTCGGAATGGGGTAGTAATTCCACCCTACAGAAGACTACTTTTTGATTTTTTTTTTATCATAACTTCGTACGTTGACTTAACTTGTACCGTTAAACTTATCTTAATGTTATTGTGATTATCACTTGTTATTATCAAAGATGATAGATATAGTTATCTATCGTCTTTGTTATTATGCATAATAAAAAAATAACTGTTTGCTAAAAAAATAAAAACAAAGGTGTGTAATTATGTGCCGTTAAAAAAAATAAAAAGTTTTTTTTGACACGACTACGTATCTATAGATATCATATCTATAATACCTACTTATATCTAAATAAAAATTAATCAACAATCACCAAATGTGTGTACAAACGATTTTTTTTTTAATATTTCGCTAGGCAAAAGGTAGGTTTTGTATAGGGAAATCGTAAAAATTGTATGGGAAAGAAAAAAAAATATCTTCAAGTCGATTAACTGTATGGAGGTAGGACACGAACGGTATCTTCCGTCCGAAATAAGCTGTCCGACTGGGGTAGTACCTACCTCCGCCCGCCCTACAGAACATCGCGGCCATAAATAACCATCGTGTTGTATTCCCGCCGGTAAGTAGGGTAGCCAGAGCTCACGGTTACTCTATGTAGTGTTGCTCTTGCCCTCCTTATATTTAACGCATAATATATTTTGATCGTAAAAATGCCTCACAACTGACTTACTAACTCAGATTCCTAGACGGAAGTTATGTTAAATAACTGCTAATCTTTTTATACAGTTTCCGCATTTATTATCTTTTGACTAGTATACTAAACATGTATATTTAATATCTTGTGGCTAAGTGTTAACTGAGTATGTTATCATTATCACTTATCACACTGCAAAGTTCAGTAACAATAACAAAGGCTGTTTTATTAGTTTAATGTCCATTTTTTTATACTATGTAGGTAGGTGACAGACAAGCATACGGTCCTTCTGATGGGAAGTGGTCACAGTGGTCTATGAACATGTGCAACATCAGGGGCGTCACACTCGCGCTCGATGCGCGACGATGAGGAGGGGGATTATGAGTTCTGGCTACCCTACTTACCGGCGGGAACACAACACGATGGTTATTATGGCCGAGTTGTTCTGTAGGGCGGAGGTACTACCCCAGTCGGACTGCTCAGTTTGGACGGGAGATACCGTCGTGTCCTACCTCCGTAAAAATTGTATAGATTGTCTCCCGGGTCTCTGCCTATAAAGGTAAATGTCGCAAGCGCAGCAACGATAGCAGTATAATACTGTAACATTAATAAGTTTTAGAACGATGAGCGATGATCGTCTACGGAAAGAGAAAGGCCCGGAGATCGCCGGTTACCAGAGCGTGGCAGCTTAACCGACATTCAAGGGTTAGACGCGGCTCGGTGCCCTACTGCCCAATCATGGCGTACTGTGTGTATACCACGGTAATTTGATAAAACTTGCTTGTATGTCTGATTGACTGTTATCAGAAGGGCGAGCAGGATTTTTACAAGCTTTTATTTTAGTTTCACCTGTCCCGTTGTCTGTAATCAAATCTTGCAAGCCATTTTTCGACCACTTCTGGTTATCCGATTGAGCTGAAATTTGGCATACTTATGTAAGTCCTATGACAATGCAATATTGTAAATAATAAAAGCTTGTTTTTAAATAGGTTTTTAAGCAGCTCGTTTTCATAGGAATCATTTTTATAATGAATGAAATATGATTTCACCTTGCTTAATGGTAAGCTAAAAGCATCTATTCGGTACTGTGGCGAGATTTTATACAAAAAAGTACCTACAATGTTTTATCATCATCCTCCAAGCCTTTGTCCAACTATGTCGGGACCGGTCTGCTTTTCAGTCTAACTACGAAGTGAAGCGACGTACTATGATGACGTCATAAGTTTAACCGCGGTAGCCTAGTGGTATGGGTAATGCACTTCTGAGACGAGGTCTCGGGTTCGATCCCAGGTTCACCATGGCACACACCAATGACTTTTCAATGCTTTTCGAAGTTATTATGTGTATTTATCGCAGGTTTATAAGTGCCCGGTTAATGGCAATAGGCTCGCCACCTAATTCGCCATTGGGACCTAAACATAAACTGGCGAAATGTGGGTGCTAGCACCTCTGCCTACCCCTTCGGGGATATAGGCGTGAGTTTATGTTATGTTATGTTATGCATAAGTTTATACAAAATTTGGATAATTGATAATGTTCAATTGTTGACAAAACATCAACCTTTCCGTTTGTTTCCAACAAAATTATTAAATATCCGTATTCACTTTCGTTGCCATTTTCAATATGATATGACATCCGATTGTTTTACTTGACAGTATTAATAGAGGGACTTCAGATGAACAGACGTACATTATAATCTTGTATAGGTAGGTAATCCATACTAATATTATAAATGCGAAAGTAACTCTGTCTGTCTGTTACGTTTTCACGCCCGAACCGCTGAACCGATTTTGATGAAATTTGGTATAGGAGTAGATTAGACCTCGAGAATGAACATAGGCTATGTTTGGTCGCGATAACCGACATCCACGCGGGCGGAGCCGCGGGCAACAGCTAGTTAGATATATGAAAAGGGATCATGACAATGGTCATCCGTCCAGCCGTTGGGCCTATAAAGGGGGCTGCGGGCCGGACCCTCCACGTGGTGTACCCAGGTAACGGAGGCGAGCAGCGCCTCCCACTCGCCACGGGAGACGCTGCTGCCTGCGGTAAATTCGGCCGGGATGGGAGTGGCCCTCTAGAAGGCTGCTCCGAGGCTCTCCACGTGTGCCTCTGACTAGGGCAGAGTGAGGAGCGGGTGGGGGGCGAGCTGATTCGCCGCACGCCAACAGTTGGGTGACAGGACGGCCGCCTGTCACCCTACACCCCACCCTAGCGCGATGCTTGCCCCACCCCTTTTCGGGGGATCGAAGGAGCCATCTTAAAACCGTAGATGGCACAGGGTCAGCTGGGGTGCGAGGGATATGCCTATTAAGTAACCTAACACCCCGGTAATTAAGATCCGAAACGGCGTGCGGTTTTAGTTGGATCGGTCCCGACATAACCACCGACGGAGGTGGTAATTAATCCAGGGGGATTTCCGCACGATAAAAAATACCTATAAAGGGGAACAAAGAAAACTAAATACAAACATACATATATTATGTACATATGCACGAAACACATTACCCCGACTGGCGCAGTCGGCTAAAAATACCTATTCGGGTACACCAATAACAAAACAAGGTTCACCATGGCACACACCAATGACTTTTCGATGCTTTTCGAAGTTATGTGTGTATTTATCGCAGGTTTGTAAGTGCCCGGTTAATGGCAGTAGGCTCGCCACCTATTGGGACCTAAACATAAACTGGCGAAATGTGGGTGCTAGCGCCTCTGCCTATCCCTTCGGGGATATAGGCGTGAGTTTATGTTATGTTATGTATCGATACATCGATACTATCGTACTCATACGCCATAACGGTGTCACATTACACTAACAAATACTTTCACGTAGAGAGCTATCGTAACCTTTACTATAATAGTTAGCTATTACTGCGTCACTCGTGATGCAACCCATTATCACATAGCGATAATTGACGCTAACATATTGTTACACGGTGCGGCGGTTAAATGCTCAAGTACTGCGTCAAAGGTCGTGGGTTCGGTTACCCCTTAGTGACAATTACCAACGCAATGTTATTTTTTCTTTTTGCGAACCTTGATGCTAGCCATTAAAGAAAATAAAAATTGCATTCTCTTTATCAAAGTTTTTACTAATTACCTACATTTTCAAAGAAATATGTGTGTAAAAACACTATTTATGAGTATAAAGGGTGTCCCATGGCGATACCACATGGAGATGTTTTTTTTTTAATATCGGTTACGTCAATATGACTTCACCTTACCTTATGGTAAGGTTAAATAAACTAAAGGTAAATAATGTAGATAGATAATTTCACTGAAAGGTGACTTCATATTGGTTTTGAAAACAATTTCAACTGCTTTAAAAGATTTTGGAAAATTTACTGGCGACACTTGGTAATCGAACCGGCTAAAATTTGAAAAATTAACATCCTATACTTTTAAGGGTTCAATCGATAGGGTCAATCATAAAGATCCAGCTGGTATAACTGCTGATTAACAGACGAGGCTCAGGCACAGACTTTCCTCTCGGAGTTGGGAGGTCAAACGACAGTCGCTGCCATAAAAGCCAAGATAAGTCAACTCAAGATGAATATTCGGGCTGATCCCGAGCTTCAAAGTACAAACATTTAATGCAATCGGAATTAACGTAGTGATGATAGAACTACAAATGACATAATATATAGACAGATACATTGATTATTCTATCTATATGTGACGATGACGTCACATTACAATAGTTTGCCATTCTCAAATGATACCTGCATGACGTCACAATTGACTAATACAATAAATTGTATTACAAACATTCCATACTATTTGAATCGATTACGGCATTATATCGAAGCTATATCGAAATTGCTCCAAACAAGGTTTCATAAGAACGTTTTCTAACCAATCACTTACAAAATGTACACTTGCAACCAATTATTGTCATGCAATAATCGACCTTATTTCTATAGAAATAGAAGTAATAGTGCATTTGGTTGAGTGATTCGGAACACAGGTAGTTGGAATCGGTCGATACACGCGAATGCAGTACGAAATTTGATTGCGGTATTCGTATTATGCCCCATATAAGACTGTCTGTTGACAATTTAAAAACCTATACTCAACACAAAATAAAAGGCCCGTTTTGACGTTTGTTCTCATGGCGTAACTAGTTATGTACCTATACGATTCGGTATTCGATACTCAGGATGAATCGAATCCAGGTTGCATGGGGATTTAATCGATTTGAATATGTATGTAAACTGCATTGGATTAAAGTTCTGATTAGAAAAAATTGCTTAATCTTTGATTTGTAGGTATTTTAAAACAATACAATTTTATTAAAGGTCAATTTACTTATATTTAATATTTTTTTTACAATAACATTCATTCAATCACAAAAAAACAAGAATAATTAAATCAGTCTTCAAAATCTAAACACAAGTATTAAAATAAATAAAAATAAAAGTGCGCGTCGGGCTTGAAAAAAAAATCTCACTCGATATTTGCTTTCCTTAACTGATTATTAATAGTCTGTGGACAACATGAAAAAATCGTTATGCACAGCACTTAGCCGAGTGGGCGGTACCTGTCAATGAAAATGTAATTATCTTTAGAACATTTCAACTGATAAAAAACTAAGAACTTCATGGGCACGAACTGTCAAAGTGGGCCTTTTATTTTGTGACAACTATAGTATTGGATATTTTAATAATATTCTAGTATTTATAATATAGTTTTTTTTTATACTACTTAGGTGGCAGACAAGCACACGGCCCACCTGATGGGAAGCGGTCCCCGTGGCCTATGAACGTGTGCAACACTAAGGGTGTCACACACGCGCTGCCTACCCTGAAGGGAAGGGGGAGGGCTGGGAAGGGGTGAGGAGGCTAGGAAGGGATGGGAGGAGGAGGGGTACAGTGAGCTCTGGCTACCCTACTTACCGGCGGGCACACAACTCGATGGTTATTATGGCCGCGGTGTTCTGTAGGGCGGAGATACTACCCCAGTCGGACAGCTCATTTCGGACGGGAGATACCGTCGTGTCCTACCTCCTTCAAATATAGTACTTAGTACTTACCTAGTATTTATAAATATCACTGAATATATTTTAGAAATTGCTTAAGTTCTTCAATAAATAATTAGTTTTCTTTTTATTTTCAGGTATGTACCAGCCTGCATCAATTTAACATAATGTAAGAGACAAGTTTTTGATATCATGATGATTATGGCAACGGTGGGTAAGTTCTGTATAAATTTGCATAAAAATAATAAGATATTGTTAACCTATTCTGTAGAAAATAAAGTATAGTTGTATCAACTTTGGTTGTATATAAGAGATAAACACAGTGATAATTATAATAAAATTAATCTCAATTTTTTTCCTTAAAATTTGTAATTTTATTTTTCAATTTTAAGAAAAAAACTTAGATTATAACACAAATTCTAATGTAGAACCAAACTCAATCTTACTTACCTGGTAGCTTTTTCATGCAGACCAAGTCTTTTAATGAAAATATGTTCAAAATTCAATCTCAGTATTGGCTTGATCTCCCAAAAGCCAAAAAAGGTATATTCGTTCCAAGAATACCTTTTTCTGACATTTGGGAGGTCCACATGAGATCGAAACTCGACAGAGAAATGTTTTCTACGAAAATTGGCCCTCTGATGCCTTTTTTCCGCCCGCCTCCCGCCTGCTCCCAACTGATCCCCCTGCTAGTCAGAGGGACACGTGGAGATCCTACAAGCAGCTATTCTAGATAGCTGCTTGTAGGGCCACTCTGATGCCTGGGGTGATTTTTCACACAGGCCTCTCAGTCCAGATTTTCAGAACCTTTGCTTTCTGTAGCAGACATGCAAATTTACAAATCACGTCTTTTTCCCATTGGGGTAGACAGAGACAACATCTTTTCACTTCCTTTCTGTAGCGAGTAAATTTTTTATTAAACGCTTTTATTTAAGTTGACCTGTTTGTTTGGGTCAAATCTAGTATCATAATCATAATTAATAGTAATCATAATTGAAAATTGACCCCCTTCCTGTGGACGGATTGTGCTGATATTTGGCACATATATTATCTTTAGTTCTGGTGACAATACAAGTTAATCTAATCTGTATCATTGTAAATCCAAGATGGCCGCCGGTATAAAATGGCGGCTTACGTATTTTTCCACAACTACCGCAATATGGATATCAAATGAAAGGGCTTGACTAGTAGAATATAGTTCACCATGGAAAAAAAGAAAATCCAATATGGCCGCTTTTAGTGCATAAAAGCGTTAAGCTTTAAAACATTTTTTACTTACTAATTTATTAACTCGCTAACTTAAAACACACATGTATGTATGTACATACTCATATAATGATATAATTACTTAGTCTTGTAACTTTCTTCTGAATTATCACGTTCATTCATCTTTCTGTTGGCTACATTTGTTGCTCAAATTGAATCCAAGACTGGGTCATGAGAGTGTATGGAATGAGTTTCATTTCTAACGTACTCATTGTCATAGTTTATGGCGCGGCATGTTTCAGGTTTGCTATTTTCATGAAACAAAATCAATGTTTTTGGTTTTATTAAGTAGAATATAAGTCGCACACATAATATAATGCGGATCGTCGACGATCCCGTACTTGTAGGCGGTGTGGAGCCGCTCAGCCTCAGGAGAGACTTCGCCTCGCTGTGCGTCTTCTACCGCCTATATAATGGTTTGTGTTCAAATGAATTATTCGATATGATGCCTACAGCCACTTTCTATCATCGCACCGCTCGCCACAGGCAGGGAATTCATCCCCACACGTTGCATCCGCCTGCAGTGCGTACTGTAAGGTATGAAAGAAATTTCATTCCGCGCACGCTTAGGCTGTGGAACGATCTCCCTGCAGTGGTTTTCCCTGGCAGCTACAATATGGGGTTCTTCAAGAAGGGCATTAGAAGGTTTTTTGCAGGGTCGGCAGCGCGAGTGTGACGCCCCTGGTGTTGCACGCGTCCATAGGCCACGGTAACCGCTTTCCATCAGTGTGGGCCGTGTGCTTGTCTGCCACCTAAGTGGTATAAAAAAAAAAAAATATAGGACACGACGGTATCTCCCGTCCGACTGGGGAAATACCACCGCCCTACAGAACACCGCGGCCATAAGAACCATCGAGTTGTGTTCCCGCCGCTAATTAGGGTAGCCAGAGCTCACTGTACCCCTTCTCTCCCCACCCCTTCCTAGACTCCCCACCCCATCCTAGAACTCCCCACCCCATCCTAGAACGCCCCCCTTCCCTTCAGGGTCGGCAGCGCGTGTGTGACACCTTTGGTGTTGCACACGTCCATAGGCCACGGTGACCGCTTCCCATCAGGTGGGCTGTGTGCTAGTCTGCCACCTACGTGGTATAAAAAAAAACATCACGCGTGTCACATTTCGACCCATTTTTGATTGATTCAAAAAGTTACATGTAGCAAAAATAACACAACAGCAGCAAAATATATCGCAATAGTAGCACTACTTTTTGTCTTAAAAGTGTCGTTACAATTTTTGATCCCAATTTTATCCGTCTAGCCCTCTTTCGCAACGCGCAATAACGAGCTTCGTTCCAATATTCTGTCATTGATGATTTTACATTGACAGAGTTGTCCTTTTATTTGTGGAAACTGCACGTGTTCGCGTAAAACGGCAACTTATTTTACACACATAACTATTTATGTATATTCATATAATTACTCACTTATACATAATACATATTAGAAAATGGTTAAAACGCGACGTATTACAAAACCTGCGCCATTTTCCCTCCTATCTTAGTCCCTACATCTGAACGTACTAAGGTGTTAGAAAGTTGCGGTCTCGTTGATAATTACTATAAAGACCACTTGCCCATACATACTTTCACTTTCATATGTAATTCTGTTAAGGTAATATGCTCATTAAGTGATACTGGCTGTTAGTGCAGCGCTCTAAGTCAGTTTTTGAACTTGTTAAGGAAAACTGGTCAGACTGTTGTAAATAGACCAAAAAAACCAGCCCGCTGAGTTTCTTGCCGGAGTCTTCTCAAGTCTGAGCCGCGTTTCGAACCGGTGGTCCATTTGCTTCTAGTTTTAAATAATTTTGATTTTGACGTTTTGTAACTGCCGCTTAAAATGGTCTATACAGAATAAGTGATTTTTGACTTTGACTTTGACTGTACAGGGTAGTTCGTAATGATAAGATGTGTTAGCAGTCAAAATAATAGTTCAATGAACTCGTGGATGATAATTTGATTCCTGCCTGTGTCCTTACATTACTTCACTCGCTTCCTCTACTGTCATTAAACCTTTCAAACAAGCCCGCCGGTTTCGAGTGCTTTTGACCTGCCCTTTTTGCAATAAATCATTAATTTGGTCAGTGTATACTCTGCGAGGCCGACCCCGGTTTGCTTGCACACTTATGTGCCTTAGATATTTACCTACATTGATTTTTCTACATTAGATAGAGGTACGACCTTCAATTCTGCGATTGTTAACAATAGTGAATGCGATTAAAACGCTAGTGTAGCCGCGGCAATCGAAACGACTACTAATGTACCATCAACAAAATTTTGTTTGTTGTTCTTCAAAATTGTTGGTTATAATGTTAGACTAAGTAGGTACACTACAACACGTGCAAGGCTGAGATATCACCCTCATACTGTGCTAACAATTCCACAGCGTCTGTGGCGTAGCGGTAGTGAACGCGGCCGCAGCGCAGGAGGCGCGGGTTCGATCCCCGCTCAGTGAAAATATGTACCTATGCATGTATGGTTATTTGCATTGGTCTAGTCGTGCCTCGGAGAGCACGTTAAGTTATCGATCCCGGTTGTCATACAAACATCTATGGCAGTCGTTACGGGTAGTTGGAGCCCTAAAAAGTCCAACAACAACGGTCTAGCTGCAATGCTTCGATATCGCCTAATGTCACCATTGGGTTGTGAAGGTCAGATGGCAGTCGCTTCACGGAAAATATCGAGGTCCAGCCAAATCCGTAGAAGACTGGTAAACCGTAACCCAGACTCCAAGGTGAAAGCTTTGGATGCGACTGGGATTAACGCTAGGTTGAAGAAGACCGTGCAAACAATTCCATCAAGAACTAAGCGGTTCGGTGACTCTTTTCTTTACCACGCCATAAAAACATGGAATTCTTTACCAGCTCACGTGTTTCCTTCCTCCTACAGTCCCGGGAACTTTAAGCGGGGTGTGAAAGCATTAATAAGGCCGTCAAGTTGAGGACCACCATTATGTCACTGTCGGTGTATGTAATGGAGACCACCTTCCTTTCGCCGAACGCATAAGCTAGTTATTGAATAAAATTGCCCATTTCTCAACCACGTTTCATTTGCAGACAGTACATAAGATGCGATGTCCGTTGTGCAAACGTGGTGAGCTATTGTTCTTGACAAATTGCTCGTTTCGGGAATACGTGGGCTTGTTCAGCGCAAAGTTGGGTAATTTGGACGGTATTTGTTAATCCTATTATAAAGGTATGTGCCCCATTGAATTGGGTGATTTCTGAAGCGTATACGCTTTTATTAGATGGAGTTAGAGGCCGTAACGGTGGTTGAAGAATCGGTCTTGTGATAGAGGGGTTCGAAGACCATCAACTACACAGACTTACGTAGACACATATCGCCCCTCCTCCCACCTCGATCACAGGCTAATAGTGACCATCGATCAAATCTAGGGACTAAATTCGCCCGATTTTGATTTAAAAACTGCAATGAGGCATCTGGAGAAAAATTCATTGAATTTTTTATTCATATTCTGTGGATAGGTAAGCCTGTCTTCGTTTTCGAGAGCGTTTTACAGAGAGGTGTTACACACGTCCATAGGTCACGATAACCACTTCCCATCAGGTGGACTATGTGCTTGTCTACCACCACATAAACAAAAGGTTTTCAGTCTAAAATCAGACTAAAAATCTCCGGTCCGCAAAGATTTTTCCACGGCGCGGTGGACGCTTGTCACTGCACAATGTCGTTCCCACGTTATATTTTTACAACAATTAACATTCTTAATAATATATCATTATTTCCGCATCAACCAACTTTAGTTTCACACCGGGTAGCTACCAAGAAACGTCTCAAGTTCGGAGCCTTACGTGGTAATAATTAACGCTTCAATTAAAATGCAGGAGGCTCGTCACGATTTGCAACGACTGCTAGGTTACGCGAGATAGAGGCAAAAATCTCGGCAATGTACTCTAGATGAACAGTTACTAGTTTGTAGTTCCATTTAGTGGTATTCGTTGGGTACGTCGGCAGCGGATCAACCATTCATAGGTATAAATATTATAGGAGGTAGGACACGACGGTATCTCCCGTCCAAAATGAGCTGTCCGACTGGGGTAGTACCTCCTCAGTGTGTTCCTACCGGTAAGTAGGGTAGCCAGAGCTCACTGTACCCCTCCTCGCCCTACCCCTACCTAGCCTACCCACCCCTTCCTAACCCTCCCCCCTTTCCTTCAGGGTAGGCAGCGCGTATGTGTCACCCTTAGTGTTGCACACATCCATAGGTCACGGTGACCGCTTCCCATCAGGTGGGCCGTGTGCTTGTCTGCCACTTAATGGTAAAAAAAAATCATGCACAGAAGACTACTGGAGATCCATGCACCCATATAGGATCACATATTTGGGTGCCTATCTGTCTGTCTTTCTGTCAAGACCTTTCAACTTTTTGGAGCAATGACTTACTGATTGAGTTGTACCTACTTATCTATGAGAATTTCATTAAATTTATTCTCATTGAAGTGTCTGAGGACTTGTATTTATTCCCTTACACCTCTTATTATGTTTCTGTACCATAATAACTGGTTCACAATTAAATATTTATAAAATATGCAAACAGGTCTCGTGAATTTTAAAAAGTGTGACATACTCGTATTCATAACTATTCAACTGAATGTGAATGCCACTAGACTGTCTCGAGACTGCAATAATTTAGATGTTTATGATAAAATTAACTATTTAAATTCAATAATATTATGCAGTGTGATGATTGGTTTGGCCCCGACCGTTACGAATACCAATCACTGACAGTTTATTTATCTTGTAATACCAGAGCGACCGAACTTCGCGCTGGGTTAGGTTTTTTTTATGGTCCTCAAAACTGAAAATCTGACATGCATGTTTTAAACAGTATGTTCTTAAAAAGCTATGTAGGTAGTCTTTTCGATGTAAGTAGTTCTGGGGTAGTACACAAGACCGCGGCCATAATAACCATCGTGTTGTTCCCACTGGTAAGTAGGGTAGCCAGAGCGCACTGTACCCCTCTGCCCGCCACGGCGCCACCCCTTCCTAGCCTTCCCACCCCTTCCTAGCCCTCTCCCCTTCCCTTCAGGGTAGGTGTGTGTGACACCCTTAGTGTTGCACACGTCCATAGGCCACGGTGACCGCTTTCCATCAGGTGAGCTGTGACTGCCACCTATGTAGTATGAAAAAACAGCCATCTAAGTGATAAAAAAATACAAAATATATTTAGCCTAAAGGAGATGTTTCATTTTGGCCTCCTAATTGTACACAATACAGAAAAAAGTGAAATAATACCGGTTATTGGCAAAAATAAATATAATTATATTTATTCGCCTCCAAAATTCAAGGGCATAAATTAATAAAATATGAGTACATTTTTATAGTTTTAGTCCGCCATGTTTGTTGTATTGCAAGAAAGTTTTTATTTAGTTAGATTCCGCTCATAATACGAGGCAATATTATAAGAATTGAATAATGAAAAATGAAAACTACATTGCCTAGCTATTTTTCTAAGTAGTGTGCAAATATCAGGCCCAAGGTCCATACATTTGTGAAACATCTCCTTTAATGTAATTTAACAACACTGGCAACTCTATTTGCCGTGTACATTCAAACCATCCCAAAGAAATTAATTCATTTATACCCTAAACGCTCACAATCGGATATAATCGATTCAAAGGTCACTCGATACTGAATCCAATCGGAAATCGTCACGGCCCACCGGCTCTGAATCGCTCCGCTCATTTACGTAATGTTCATTATAATTTATGTAACGTTGTAACGGATACCATTTTGTACTCGATTATCGATTCTTAGGATTTATGTAATTAGGTTTGTATTGAACATTGCTTGTAATCACTTGTAATGGTAGGTGGTCTGTATAGGTATCTTTGATTATATCAAAGGTAGGTATATTGACTCGCGTTCTGACTGGAATTATGGCACCCTCAAAATATTTAAAGGAGACACGACTGTATCTCCCGTCCGAAATGAGCTGTCCGACTGGGGTAGTACCTCCGCCCTACAGAAGACCGCGACTATAATAACCATCGTCTTGTGTTCCCGCCGGTAAGTAGACGAACAGCGACGCGACACCGCTTTATGGTCGATATTCCACTCATACGCACGAAACGCTTTGCGGATACATTCATCATGCGTACAGCTAAGGAGTGGAATTCCCTGCCCGAGTCTAATTCCGGAAAGCTATAACCTGGGAATATTCAAGTCACGAGTGAATAGTATCCTTCTAGGCAAGCGTGATTCATCGTAGACCACATCGTCACTTACCATCAGGTGAGATAGTGGTCAAACGTAAGCCTATCCTGAATAAAAAAAAAGTAGGGTAGCCAGAGCTCACTGTACCCCTCTTCTCCCCACCCCTTCCTTGCCTTCCCACCCTTTCCTAGCCCTCTCCCCTTCCCTTCAGGGTAGGCAGCACGTGACTGACGCCCTTGGTGTTGCACACGTCCATAGGCCACGGTGACCGCTTCCCATCAGGTCTGCCACCTACGTGGTATAAAAAAAATAACACCACCATTGAAGCTAAACGGTGTCTTTAATGATGACCCTCATCCCTGAGAATTTATCTTTAGCTTACTATCAGGCGAGGTGCAGTCATATCGAAGATGCCACATAAAAAATTCTTGCAATAGCTGTCAGTTTCGCATAATAATATTTGCAATAGCAATATTTAAAGGTTCAAATCTTCAGTAAAGATTGACAGGCGTGACTGAACTCCGTTAGCGCCGTTGTGTGTATTTCGCCATATCCCGGCAAAGTCTCGACCTTGCAGTTGTAAATACGTTACTGGTAAACCGTAGATACATTAGCTGCGGTTTACTGTAATAGGTGTACTACCGACACGAAAGGGCTTAGCGTGTGGAAAGCTATGCTTATGGGGCAATCGCTCGTAAGTCATGAAGTACTTACCATCATTATGTACGACCTTCGAAGGCTGTGGTTAGGTTAGAACCTTAAAGTTCCACGCGTGCCTTTCTGAACGAAGGGAGGACTAGGCCCCCTGCACTCCAAGGTTACCGAAATGTAAGAGCTTTGCGTGTGGAAAGCTATGCTTATGTGGCAAGATGGTGTACTTACCATCATTATATACGACCTTGGAAAGCTGTGGTTAGGTTAGAATCTTAAACTTCCATGATGTATGCCTTTCTCAACGAAGAGAGGTCTAGCTGCAATGCTTCAATATCGCCTAATGTCACCATTGGGTTGTGAAGGTCAGATGGCAGTCGCTTCACGGAGAATATCTAGTTCCAGCCATATCCGCAGTTAAGACTGGTAAAGCGGACCCCAGACTCCGAGGTGAAAGCTTTAGATACGACTAGTATTAACGCTAGGTTGAAGAAGAAGAAGAGGGCTAGGCCCCTGCATACCACGGTGAAACCTTCCTTTTTTTCCGTGCGGCAATCCTCATGGATACCCACCCCGTGACCAGCGGGGCAGGTTATGTCGGACTCTTACCGACTAAAACCGCACGCCGTCTAGGGTCTTCTTACGCCAGGGTGTAAGGTGGCCCAAAGAGCATTTCCCTCGCACCCCGGCTTGACCCGGGCCATCTCCGGATTCGAGATGGCCCCCTCGGGTTTGGGAACCGCGTGGTTCCCGTCATGCCCCCGGAATAGGGGGGGACGGTGGAACTGCCTGGGGTTATGTGTTACCACAGAACTTACGACTATGTGAACCGATTTTGGTAAAACTTTTTTTTTATTTTTTTATTGCTGGTGCTTACCTTGTGGTCCCATATTAATTTGGTACTAGCAGAAAAAATTGATGATTCAGATCTCGTCCCACACGTCAATCCAGTATCCACTGCTGTACATAGGCCTCTCCCAATGTGCCATACCTATGTTATTACAATTCTATAATTCGTTTTAGTACACAATGGGATGAAACGATGATACTGCCGAATCACTAGAGTACACGCAAAATTCAGCTCAATAGTATAAGAGGAAGTACTTTCCGGAAGTCGGTCACGTCAATTTGACTTCACCTCGCCTGATGGTAAGCTAAAGTTAAAGTCCCTAAGATGGGAGTCACCATTACAAACACCAATAGTCTAGTCTAGTCACTATAATGGTGGCCCTCAGCTTGACGGCCTCATCAAATGCTTTTTCACGCCCCGCTTAAAGGACCCGGAACTGTAGGAGGAAGGAAACACGTGCGCTGGTAAAGAATTCCAGGCTTTAATGGTGCGGCAATTCTAATTCAATTACATGACCTTTACAAACAAACATCACAAGTTAAATAATCGCTTGTAATAGAAGAGTGTTCAGCTCAAAGTGTTTTGCAACAGTATGTTAGTGCATTTACGAAATACCGCTATCTGCTAATAGATTCATAATAAATCATAGGCTAGAACAAGGAAGCCTGCAACTCGCGGCCGTAATATTTAATTGCTTTACTATCCGAGTGTGAACTAGTGATGGGAAAACAGATTGGATTACAGTTATCGACTGTGAGAAAAATACTGCACTGGATAGGTTGCTGTTTTCGGGGTTCACTTCATCGGAGCTAACGGTGAGGTGAGTATTTCGGACTTGAACAGACTAAACCACACGGTACTTTCTACTTCCGATTTTTTTATTATACCTACCTAAATTAAAGTCCTGTTCCTCCTATAAATTATAGGTACACTTCAGTCACTTCCCTCTGTTAATAATATTTTTCTTTTTATCTCAAAGGTTTGCTGTTAGAAAACTCATATTGAGTTAAGCTCGCTTTTGTACATAATCTTTGTATTATCTCTTAGCTACGTTGACGTATTGTTTTGTCCACAATAAAGAATTAAGAATGGTATCTACTGGGAACCAGATACCCTAGAGAAAAAACCCTCAGGACTCTGAAGTAATATTTGTCTCCGTTAATTCGTAATAATTTCGGTTGATAGCACCACCTTTTAAGACATGAGCCTAAAGGAAAATTTCTACTTTCAAGGACGCTTCTATATGGCACAGTTGATTAGAATATTCCTCCTAGAAAGGGACTGTTCGTGAGTTCAAGTCCCGTCCTGGATATTGATGTTTTCAGTCATTTTTGAATCTATGTAATAGTTATCATAATTTCTTTCGTTAGTACGATTTCTGTCAAGGTTTCTACGAAGATTGCTTCAATAGTTTCATTTTTATCGTAGTAAGATTTCTGCAAAGGATTCTATAAAGAATCGATAAAACCATCGAATCATGCGCATCACTAGTCAACACAAACGTATGCACAGGCGCGGGCAGTGCTAGGGCAACATAACGGTGCTTCGCTTCCCGATGCTGGCTATGTTATAGTAGGTAGGTAACTATTATACCCATTGGAGCCTGTAGTCAGGTTTGCTCGAGATAGTACCCATTAGTTTTAGGTCTATTGTTGTTTTGGTGGGAAATTACAATGAGTGCGTGTAATCTTCAAGTTCTTTTTTTGTACTACGTAGGAAAGACAAACACAGTAAACACACGGCCCACCTGATGGGAAGCGGTCATCGTGGCCTATGGACGTGTGTGTCTATAGGCCACATAAGGGTGTCACACACGCGCTGTCTACCCTGAAGTGAAGGGGGGAGGGCTAAGAAGGTGTGGGGAAGGAGGGGTACAGTGAGCTCTGGCTACCACCCTACTTACTGGCGGGAACACAACACGATGGTTATTATGTCCGCGGTCTTCTATAGGGCGGAGGTACTACCCCAGTCGGACAGCTCATTTCGGACGGGAGATTATAGTCGTGTCCTACCTCCTTCAAGTTAGGAAGCAAGGGTGTTTTATCGCCAAAATATTATCACTTACCAGTAGGTCATCATGCTTGAACAGATCTGGATGTATGGAGTGTTCCGAGCTTCAAATTTTTGGTTTATCTCATCTTTTTCGATTAAGAAGTGGAATGCTTTACCCTCACACGTGTTCCCTTTCTCTCATAATCCCGGGTTCTTTAAGCGGGGCGTGAAAAAGCATCTGTCAAGGCCGATAAGGTAAAGGTCACTATTCGAAGGAATCCCTTGGGAATGATAACCACTGGACTCCACGTCAGCTTACCATCAGGCGGGGTGCAGTCAATCCGGCGGACTAAATATATTTAAAAAAATCTTTTATATTCATTTTTAATAGAACAGTCATGTTTTCAATTCTTTTTTCACCATTCCCGTTCAACATACTCCTACAAAAGACGAGTTTTTAAAAATAAATCTAGCAAAACCTAGCCCTTAAAAGATGAACAGTAATTTTTATGTGTGCATGTTTTACAACACCGCATGTCCACTCGAAAGCAAGCAATTAAATGGCCTAAGTATACTTTCTGTCTGTACTGTACGTGTAAATACTTATTCGAGTCGTTTTAAGCGTACGAACATCCTATGAATTACCCATAGGGGTAACAACATTCATTAAACATCAATTTTAAACATGCCATGCACAACTTTCCACTTATGAAAGCAGGGAAATGGCCGCCAATGAATTCAAAATGGCGATAGATATTCAAGTATTGACAGGAATAGAATATTGATAGGTTTCCTTGGATTATGTAAGTTCAGGTAGGTAATTCACAGACATTAGGCGTAGTACACGGTTTTATGGAGGTAGGACACGATGGTATGTCCCATCCGAAATGAGCTGTCCGACTGGGGAAGTACCTCCACCCTACAGAAGACCGCGTGCCCGCCGGTAAGTTGGGTAGCCAGAGCTCACTGTAGTCAGTGTAGCCCTCCTCCTCCCCGCCCCTTCCTAGCCTCCCCACCCGTTCCTACCCCAGCCCTTTCCCTTCAGGGTTGGCAGCGCGTGGGTAACGCAACGCCCTTGGTTTTGCACACGTCCATAGGCCACGGTGACCGCTTCCCATCAGGTGAGCCGTGTGTTTGTCTGCCACCTAAGTGGGATACAAAAAAACGGCTGGTTTTTTTTAGTGTTGGTAAGTAAGATCCCCCAATTGGCTAATGTGGGTTTTTCGTCTCGCATCTTTACCTGCCAAGAAACTAGTCAAGTTCATGTCGTGCGACGGTAGTTCTCAGGGTTATTTGGAGTAGATAGACATAAGCAACGGTCAATGACATCTCCGATATTGACACTCTTTCATAGTCTGAGAACCAAAACACACCTACACTTGTAACTTGTAAAGCTGATCGCAAAACATTGTACCGTAACCATTTGTGGTTACATACATACTAAGAAAATATTATCTCAAAGAATGTATTCAAGTGTACCGGACTGTGCGAGAGTTAAACGATGACTAAGCAATATCGTTCTTTATTTGAACACATCAGTGGCGCGTGTCGGCCAATACCGTTAGAGTATTCTACGCATGCGCTTCGGCATCTTGTAGACCATTGAAAATATTGCTTGTATCATTTTGTTTTTGGTTTTCGCAATATTTGATTGAGTTGTTTTATTTATTTACCCGACTAACTTTCATCATATTCTCACAGCGATTTCCCAGTTGTTTCCAAAGTGAGCTCTGGATTCTGAAGTTCACTTATTGTTTCTAATTAATGTAGACTTTTCTAGGAGTGATTACCGTCATACCCTGAGAGGAAAACATGCAGCATAGTTTCGGCCATTGTTTAGAAGGTAGGTACACCGATTTCCAGTTTGGTTCAAGGATGTTGGTAGAGCCCTCTACACCCGGCTCTTTACCTGTATGTATGTCCGACGTCCGTCCCTATATAGAAAGAAAGAAAGAAAGAAAGAAAACTGTCTTTATTCATGAACACAACGCACATTAGGTTTTTATAATCAAATAAAAATGATCGCCAACAAAAATCGAACCGACTTCAACCGCACGCCGCCGTCTCGGGCATTCTAGCGCCGGGGTGTAAGATGGCCCAAAAGGCATTCCCTCGCACCCTGGCTGACCTGGACCATCTCCGGATTCGAGATGATCCTCTCAGCTTGGGAAACCACAGTGTCCCCATCTTGTGTCAGTAAGCACCTACCCTTAGCCGGGCCCTAAAGGCCGGTGCTGACTTGAAACAAGTCTATACCGCTAGTTTTTTCCTAATTACCGTAATCATATAAGAACTGACCTTATTTTTGACAGCTGCAACATGAATATAGTCTATGGCTTTAACCTACTGCCGTAATCATAGATTACTCGGTAATACTAGATCTATGGCCGTAATCATAGACCGTCGATTTTTTTACTTTAAACCGGTTTTATGGCTGGCCAGACATGTTACGTTACACTATTAAAATGAGATGCTTGTTCCTGTTTTGAACTTCACATATATTATTTTTTACTAGCTGTTGCTCGCGGCTTCGCCCACGTGGAATTCTGTTCCCGTTCCCACTTCCCACGGGAACCTATTCAATGAATAAAAGTGGCCTATGTGTATTTCAGACTATAACCTTTCCAATAAAATTGTAGCCAGATCCGTTCAGCCGTTTTCGCGTGAAAGAGTAACAAACATCCGTACTCATAAACTTTCGCGTTTGTATTCCTGAAATAGTTACCATGGGTAGCGGGAAGGGGATAAGCTTTCCACGCGGGAAAAGCAGCGGGCAACAAGTAGTACTATAACATATCGCCATCTCTTCCCTTCGTTGTTAGATAGACAAAGAAAGCGATACATCTTAGTTTACTTTTCGACACCAATACCGTACAAAATTTCGTCAATCTGGGTCCATCTGATCCCACGGCCATTGTGCCGATAGACAATTTCCTCGGTAAATAGAGTTATTTACAGCAATAAGTTCGTTAGCCTCTCCATTGAATGGTGTAATATAATATAGGTACTACCGATACAACACTATTGTTTTTGTAACATTTATTTATGAGCATTATATATTTCCTTAACTCTTTTGTTATTTTGTTTTATTTAAGTAGGTAATTATTTTCTCCTTAAGCTTAAGGGGAAACTATATTTAGTTTACTTTTGGCGGCCAGCGCCATAGTACCTAGGTTTAGTTAGTAGGTTTATCTATGGAACCTACCAAAAAGCACAATAAATATCTTCTAAATAAACTAAGTAAGTAACTTTTCCCGCGCTAAATGATGTGTGTTGCGTTTTTGAGGTTAACGTTTGACTAAGTTAGAAATTATTTACTGTAATTTTATTGTATTGTTGTATTTCTTGATATTACTCATTGCGGTATTTTCATTACGATCCAATACTGTAAAATAGCAATGTATACTAAACCTATAAAATGCATATAGCATTGCATTGCATTGCAAAATGTTTATTGCATTTCTCAATCATCGAAACTATTAACGTATTTGTAAAGAAATTCATATTCATACGCATGCACATAATCTATACTTATAATAAAACTGTAGAGAGGTCAATTCTGTACATTGAATATATTTACAAAATAACTATTGGGGGATGATTGGTGATCGATACTAATGCAAAAAATGCAATCAGTAAATTTTTTGTCTTTCTGTCTGTCTGTCTGTCTGTCTGTCTGTCTGTCTGTCTGTATGTGCACGCATGGATCAAAAACTACTGGAGGGATTTTGATGAAACTTGGTAGGATTATAGCTCATACTTCTGGGCAACATATAGGCTACTTTTTATACAAGCTGATACCCGCGGCTCCGCCTGCGCGTCGTTTTTAAGTAGGTTATCGTTTTTTGGTCATATCTCCGGTTCTACTCAACCAAATGCAACCAAACATATCTCAAATGTTAAGTCTAAGCAAGACCTTTCTAATAAAACAAACCCCATCAAAATCCGTCCAGTACTTTTACGTCCATCGCAATTAGCGATGGACGTAAAAGTACGACGTAAAAGTACGACGTAAAAGTACGACGTAAAAGTACGACGAGTGGAGACCAGTGGAGTGGCGAGTGGAGAGGAAAGTGGTATGGAGTGGAGTGGTAAGTCGAGTGACGAGTCGTTTTATTAAATAGACTTGGTGGCGATACCGATTTCCACGCGGGCGGAGCCGCGGGCGGAAGCTAGTTTTACTATAATGTTTAATTCTTCCTTCACACACTCTGTATAATAAACAGCACTCATAAACACAATTTTATTGTGCATAATTTAATAAAAATATACAATTTTGATAGCTATTTGCAAAATATCAAAATGTAGTAACCGAGTCGTGTGCAAAAATACCAAATGTTCGTTCAGTATTTCGATATTGACAGTCGTAAAATATTTTGAAAAGTATCAATAGTTTTCATTGCAAAATATTCCGGTAAGATTTAAGATAACATCCATTTTATTATAGCAATTAAGTAGGTTTGTTTTCACCAAAGAATTATCATCGCCGAATTCTAGAAAGCTAGAGCTTTTTTCTTAGAAAGATAGATGCTGGTGGCAGAAATTTGATGGCACCAATTTGTCACAAAATTCGGCTAACGCTTCGTAACCTACCCACGATTATGGTAGTGCACGATTGCGAAAAACCCTTTATAGTAAACCAATCTCGGTTAGATTGCGTTCAGAGGTCAGCAAGTGCATAGCCGGGCAGGGGGGATTGTGGTCGCAGCACTAGTGTGACCGGTGGGTGTCACGCGGTGCTGCGACGACAATCCTCTTTTGATGAGGCCGTCAAGCTGAGTGCCAACATTTTATGGTACGTGTATGTAATGGTGACCCTCTTTCCTGAGACTTTTCCTAAAGCTTACTATCAGGCGAGGGAAAGTCAAATTGACGTGTCCTATAAGTTCCTATATAGTATTAATCTACTTAAGTTAATTTTGAGTCTAGATATCGTTGTGGGTTGTAGAATAATATTGTAAAACTAAACATAAGTAGATATTCTTATTTTCTCCATCATAAAACCTTGCTATAATGGCGCAAATTACATTAAATAATTTATAGTTTAATGTCGCGCTGGTACCGGCCCTTGTGCAATCAAATATGGCGGTTGACGTTTTTTTTTTAAACCACCACTGTTACACAATTGCATACGGCCTAAGTAATAACTTTATTAATCGCCATTAAGGCTTGTATGCACTTACTTCAAACTGTGTACACGACATCGATTATCTGACTTTACCATCGCACCGTTCGCCACAGGCAGGGAATTCATCCTCACACATTGCATCCGCCTGCAGTACGCACTGTAAGGTATGAAAGAAATTTCATTCCGCGCACGCTTAGGCTGTGGAATGATCTCCCTGCCGTGGTTTTCCCTAGCGACTACAATATGGGGTTCTTCAAGAAGGACATTAGAAGGATTTTGTAGGGTCGGCAGCGCGAGTGTGACGCGCTTGGTGTTGCGCACGTCTATAGGCCACGGTGACCGCTTCCCATCAGGTGGGCCGTATGCTTGTCTGCCACCTAAGTGGTATAAAAAACGAGACGCTCCAATTTTATTCTCAGTCAGTACTTTTCTTTTTCTGTGGCCTAACCCTAGATACTAATACTAGACGTAGCTGTAACGTTGTTAACGCCAATTGCAGACGATTTAAAAACCTGCGCCTTGCGAGATTTTAATCAACTTTTCTTCAAAGTTGTTTAACTATAAAATAATATTTTATGTGTACATAACCGTCACTGAGTAAAGTAGTTATTTTATGGTTATTGCAATTTGTTTCATCAGAATTTCTACGATAAGTAGATATATTTAACTGTGTGTGGTATTTTAATAAGGTTTAAGTAAAGTTTTAAGTACCTAGTTATAAAAATATTCTACTATTAGGTAATTGAGTAATTGAGTAAAGTGTCGGAGTAAAGTTCTGTATTAAAATAAATAAATTAAAAAAAAAAAAGAGTCCATAGGCCACGGTGACCGCTTCCCATTAGGTGGGTCGTGTGCTAGTCTGCCTACCTACGTAGTATAAAAAAACTGTATTCTGAGTTTAAATGTTACAATAATTTTTCTATCATTATCATATATTAATCAAATCAAAAATATAATTTTACAAAAATAAGTAATTTATCTAAAGAAATACATAAATAAAATTGGAGTGTCTCTTTGTGATATTAAGATAATAGTATTTGGATGTACCTATACACGGTACATATATACCAAAACCTTATTTTTTACAATTTTTGTCGGTCTGTCGGTTTGTTCGGGCTAATATCTGGATCGATTTTGTGAGGACATCCACTGGCAGATAGCTGATGCAACAAGAGGTAACTTAGGCTATTTTAATTTTGGAGAAAAATTAGGGGAACCCTAATTTTTCTCCAAAATTAATCAGTACCTACCCTAAAAATCCAAAAAACGGACGAAATCGCGGGCGCAGCTAATTATAAATACCTACTGCCTAACATGACTTTGGAAGCTAGATTTTTGTAATATTAGTTTTAATGCCGTCTTGGCGGGAAATGTCAACTTTTTTTATGTCAATGACAAGGCTAGAGGAAATGCGAAATAAAAATGCAAACTAATTACCATTGATTATGCGGTGACTTTTATTGACCGGAGAGGTAGAATAAAATTGGAATTCTTTCGTGATTTATGGCCAAATTTACACATTATACTTTTATAGGCGATCGCCATAGAGTTACGTAGATTCTAGGCCTGTGATTCCGGCCACTTGGATGATGATTTTCGCGTTTTTGACTGTATATTTGGTTTTGATCAAACATACTTAAGATTCTAAGTTTAACCAAGACCTTTCAAACAAAACAAACCGCATCAAAATCCGTTCTGCAGTTTTTGCGTCCGTCGCACACAGATGCCTACACAAACGACGAAAATTCCAAAATAATATTTTCGTGTTCAGATTCGTTCATATATTATTAATGTCCAATTATTTTTAATAATATTAATATTTTCAATGCAGAAACAGCTACTTTACAATCTATGGTAGGTACTTTGATTATATTATAAGTGTCTAGATGGAGCGTCGCCGTACTACCATGGACGTATTATACTACGTCCATGCGTACTACCAACAGATAAAAAATATGTCAACTTTGACAGACCTGTGTGCGTGCGGCCTGTGTTTTACACGATGCATTCATTTATCTGTGTGCGTAAATAGTGATACCAGCTACTACAAAATTTCCCAAAAATAGCATAGCTATTATAATGTAATCATAGCTATGCGATTTTTTTTATTTATTAATTAAATGTCAAGTTTTATATATATATGTATTTTTATGACGGTATGTTTTTGGAAATATGTATTTTAAATGGTTAAAGTAGACTAGACTAGACATTTGGAAAAAAAAATATGCAACAGACTGTTAAATGAAGGGTACCTACGTTAAGCGTTCGGTTCCGTTCCGGTTGCCATACACCTCTATGGTAGTCGTTACGAGTACCATAGAGGTTGAAGTTTTAAAAAGTCCGAAAAATGGTGGTGCTTGTCTGTCACCTAAGTAGTATGAAATATATAAAAGCGGAAAATAAAAACGCTTCTAATGGTAGGTACCTCATTTATCCAATAACATTCTAATAAGTAGTAGTCACGAAGGAACTATCTATCTATAATCTAATGATTTTGCTTGTCAAAATCATAACCCTCCTTTAGCTTTGTCGTAGTTAGTAAATAAAGTTCTAATCTAAATCAAATCGATTTGAGGAGCCAATCTCCCAAATTTTCGGGAGATTGGCTCCCCAAATCAATAAACATAAATTTAAAAAAAACTGGCCACACTCACAAATATGGCGTGTGATAAATGACATTATTTTATGATGGAAAGAAAAAATAATTTAAGTTGTATTTTGGTTACTTACCGATGATAGGTAATGTTTGTGATAGTCTTTAGTCGTCCTTTATAATTCCGGCACACTTTAAACGTACAAGCCGTCATTATTTCAACAGTTTTTAGTGTTTGTTTTCCGCGGGAATTACGTAGTGACACCGGGCCGACACGATGCATGGTGACTGAGAAGCGCGTAAGTACTTATCGGCCAACAGTCGGCTTGTATTTTTTGGGAAGTTTCTGTGCATTTGACACTCCATCTAGACACTTATATAATCAAAGGGTAGGTACTATCATAGATTAATTTATTGCATTAAAAAATTCAAACGTCATTCCATTTTTGTTTTTGGTACCTATTACATTTTCTTAATAATGTTGCCAAATTCCAAAAAGCTGTTATATTTCTTGACTGTCCAATAATTTAAACATGAACAAGGCCATTTGTATGTCAATAATGTCGTGATAAAATATTTAACTTAATTAATTAATTTTCTTGCATAATATTTGATAAAAGTAATAAACACCTTTATTTAGTCGGATTGTCATAACAGGTTTCATATTTATGTATTTATTCTTGTGAGTCGGATGGAAGCTGTTAATCTAGATTACAAAACGGCCTACTTTTGTAAACGGCTGGTCAATAAAACCGAGTTCCTTATTTAGAAGTAGGTATTTTGATTGTGTTTTAGATATTAAAAGTAAATAAATATTATAATCTAGCACACATTATTATACAACGACATCTAGTTCATAAATAAGAAGGTTAGTTTGTGATATGGGTTCTAAACTTGGTTTACCCAGACGAAAGTTCTGAGATAACAAACAAAGTAAAAAAAAAAAACAAATTGAGAAACTTCTCCTTGTCTGAAGTCGGTTAAAATATAGTTGAATCTTATTTAATTCATAAATATAAATAATTGTTAATGGTCTATGGTTAAAAAAACGTGAATGTGAAAAATATATCCTATATTTTTTTATGTTACGCGGGTAACGCCGAAGTTTTCTTACCCAAATTCTTAAATTAATGAAGCAATAATATTATAAAATATTTGTGATTTAATTACCTTGTCGATATTTTTGCCTTTTTATTGTATTTCCGCCCACTCAATCTGTTTATCTATGTTTCAAAATCTGACCATAAAAATAGTAATTGCATAGAGTAAATTCATACAAAAATATTTTAATCGAATTAGAGTTTAATTTTGTGATGTTATATTGGCACATTCAACCGTTGCATGTGTTTTATTATACTCCTGTAGCTACCTGCAGCTTCAACCAGGTTGAAGACTGATCCTTTTTCTAACAGGAACTTATTCCCGGATAAATGTAATTTATTTCTAGCTAGCTGCGTACCCTGGCTTCGCCTCGCCTTCGACTTTAAAAAAAATGGCTTTCATATAAACCGAGTTTACAAAAGTAAGTGGTGGGAAGATGGCCCCTGAGCTTCAAAGAGACAGCTTCAGACCCTTTATTCCCCGTGGTTCACCTGCGCAGGTAGAAGTTCGCCTAGGTGGACCACGGGTAATTTACTTTTTCCGTGGTACAGTTGGGTTATTTTCAAGCCGCAATCAGAATTAGGTTACGGGCTATGGATGTGATGAAGATGATTACCTACCGTCTCTATTCCCAACCAGGCGCATGATTTAGTTACGCAATGTTTTAAAAACGCGTGATTTCAATACGATTAGTAGGAATAATGAAAAAAACCTTAGTTATTTAGATATCGTCGGCGACGAGTGAAAACCTTGTATGAGCATAAAATGAAATTTTACAGGAGAGAGAAAAAACCGTCTCACGTATTTTTTTTCTATGAAGCCTCTGGAGTTA
Source organism: Lithosia quadra (assembly GCA_963576445.1). NCBI lineage: Eukaryota > Metazoa > Arthropoda > Insecta > Lepidoptera > Erebidae > Lithosia > Lithosia quadra. Next base: position 9,943,954 of record OY754896.1, read on the forward strand.
TCAATTGAATTTTTACTAATAAATTATTTGTCATGCAGGCATCTAGTCGATTTTTAAATAAATATTCTGTAAGTATTTCAAAATCGACTTACGAGGATATCAGGGCAAAATAAAAAAAAATCTACATTGATTACGGGGTTATCGTATAAGATAATAAATAAAAAGACGTCTTAATCAACATCTTTATTATTATAAATGCTTCAATATTTTTTATATATGTTTTTGAATCAGTCTTTGATTAATAACATGCTTAAATCAACAGTTTTATTTAACCGAAATAAATTATCAAAAAAATTTGTGACAGTAAAAATATAGGATGAAAATAATACACTAATACGACCAGGTTACTGTTTTAGTGTAGTATTTTTTAGATAGAAATAATAATTGAAATAAATGTGACGAATTATTGTGAGATGAAAGTGATGGCTTCGAAAGAGAAGAAAGTATGACAAACTGCACAGTTCTGATTGAAGAAGAGAAAGTATGGCTTTGTAAGAGAAGAAAGTATGACAAACTGCACAGTTCTGATTGAAGGAGAGAAAGTAGATCATGTGAAAGAGTTTGAGTATTTGGATTCGAAGTTTACAAAAGATAGGACGTATGAGAGTGATATTGAACAAAGAGTTATGGCTGGAAATCAAGTGAATGGGGAATTGAATTGCCTAACTTCATGAGCAGCTAGCACGTATCGAAAAGGCACGTTTCGCTGTACATAGAAGAGGGCTCATGCATACCTACGCTTATGTAAGGTAGTGAATATTGGGATTTGAAGAAGTAGTCTGAAAGCAAACTGAATGCTGTAGAAATGGGAAGTCCGAGATGTATAGCTTTGGTGAAGTTGACGGACTGAGTGAGAAACAACGTGATAAGAGAACGTTGTGGTGTGTTTGAAGATGTAGTGACTGAGATAGAGAAAGGGGTTTAGATAGTTTGGACACGTGGAGAGGATGGACGAAACAAGACTGACGAAACAGATTTATGAAGCAAGAGTGAATGGCCAACCCGGTAGGGTTATATTACGATTATAGCAGGACATACGTATGCCAATCAGATCGAAAAGGCATCTTAAAGAAAGGACATGTCAAAAGCCCGAAACCGGCATGCATGTATGAAAACAATCATGATTTGTCGTCAGACTAAACGAAAATTAAAAAAAATGTTGATGAAAGACCATTATTAACAGTCTTCTTAAATTCTAGTATAGTATTCCAAATACCTATTAAGGAGAAAACAATTCACTTTAACACGAAATAACAAATAAAAAAATGTTGAACTTAATTACTAATACTGTCAAGTCTTTGAAAGAGGAAGATGTGACAGCTAATGTCATGTCAAGCAATAGCCTAAGATTAACATTAATGATTATGTACTACAAAATTATGTAAATATAATGAGATCCAAAAATTGTGTCTTTAACGTTTGTACTTTGTACCTATATTCGTATCTGCTTTGGACAATTTAACTTAGTTACTAAAACTAACTCTTAGCTGGTACAATAAAATAAAAAAATAAATGTTAAAACTCTTTTGGTTTGTCTCTAGCCAATATTCCCTTCATTTGCGCGAGTAACTTGTTTTCTGCAGGAACAAATATTTACATTCCTTCTAATATCAGGACATTGATGAGGTAAATCGTCATAAAATGCGTGAACGTCGTGTGGTAGTACCTCTTTTAGTTCCTGTAAATGAATGTATTTACTGCGCTGTATAGGCAATCTTGATTGGTGTAGTGACGGCATTGAGTCATCAAGACCTGGTTTTTTTATTCTACGCGGCAATGCTTCAAAACTTTCGTTGAATTCTTTTTTGACCAGAATCTTTCCATCACTTCCGTACTGAATACAGCGCAAATCAAATACAGTGGCTTCTCCAGGATTTTTTCCAGGCCGAATGGAGCTGAGATAGGGCATCGAACTATAACGCCGAAAAAAGTCATATTGCAGACACATAACATTATAAGGTTTCTGCAATCGTGCAGTCTTGCAAGCCTCAACATATTGAGCAGGGGAATAGATTTCCCGGTTTCGAAGTTTTCTTTCTATACTGGAGTGCATGGAGTCACACTCCATCTGAGTATGGCCTTTCTCAAGATATTTGTGTGTGATAGTCATATCTTTTTGCACCGCAACCTGCAGTAATGAATTGGCTAAAATTGCGTTCCTATTTTGGTTGGTACAACCATCACTCCACAGAATGACTTCTTTTATATTTGGCCCCACATAATTGGTTAAAAAAAAGTGCATGATACTTGCAAACTCATCAGCTGATACACCTCCTTCAGCTTCATTCCAGATGAAGCAATATGCATCACTGGTTTGTATGTCAAAAATCGTAAAGTTGTGGACCTTAAGCTTAGTTTTGTAATATAATGCTGACGCTTTTAGGGTTGGTGAGAGAAGGACAGCTTGCAAATCAAACGTGAAAACTTTAAGACTCTCTTGTCTGTTCTCCTTATCTTTTGTCTTTTCATCTCTTGCTGTTTGTTTTTTAGATCTATGCCGATTATAAATTTCTTCTGAAACATTACCGACTTTATAACTGCAGCACAAATCGCACTGGTCCTTTTTGGGACTAAAGATACTTAAATTCATCGCTTCAAACTCGTCACTGAATATATTCATGGAAACTTTAAATTTCAACTTTCCTGTTTCAGTCAGTTGTTGAATATATTCCCGATATAACTCACGTTTACTTCGCCATATTGGCTCCAAATAATATTTGCTTGTTGTTTTTCTACAATAATGAGATTCTAACTTTGGCATCTTAATTAGGAATTCTTTGCAATAGTCTCTCCCAAATTGTTCTAAAGCACGCATATTTTCATTTCTTAAGTTTTTTTTGCCAGTAGAAAGATCTTCCGTCATATCATTGTTTCTGGTCCAATTATGCACTGACCACTCTCCAATATTCAACGTATTTAAATACATTTTCTTGCACACCTGTATTTTTGTTCCTTGAATATTAAAACTATATTTGAATGTATTTTCTCTACGTTGATTTCCACTGCATTTCCGTGTGACGACGTTTCGTTTTTGGACTGTTTGCTGTACCCATATTTTTTTTCCTTCCCAAGATTGTTGCCAGTACTTATTGAAGATTCTAATTCTCATTTGATCCGTTAGTTTGTGACATTCAAATAACTTACAGGCTTGATTATGTTGGCATCGAGATTTTACGCAACGTTTTTGCTTTTCTACATCAAATACGACTTTCCCATCTGACTTCTTCCTTCTGCCACAGTAGCTGTCACCTCTCATTCTTTTAAGTTTGTTAGATTCTGAAATCCAATTTTCCTTTATCGCTTTACCTCGTTTAGCACGTTTTCGGTTCTGAACTGGTGTACTCTCCTTAACATTTAAAGATTCGCACGACGTATGTGATGTGTTTAGAATTGCATTATCTGGTCGGTAATCAGAATCGCTGTCATCTGGTGAAAAGTCACCGTCGTAAGGATCAAAATCACAAGAAACATCCAGCTCCCTAAGTTCACTAGTCGAAGGCAACGGTTCATTAATTCTCTGAAATTTATCGTTGGCACCATCACATGTTGAAGAAGGCAATGATATTATGTTAAGTGCCTCATTTTTATGTTTCTTAGAGTAGTTTTGTATCGACCATGCTGCTAGTGATAGATTTACCAATGAGGGTATAATTTGTTTTTGAGGAGGGTAGTTCTTTCTTGGGTCGGTTGCTGGTAAAATTTGATTATCTTCAGTTAGGATACAGGTAAGTGTTACAGTCTCTAAAGTTATGTAGGTATTTTTAGGTTTAGTGTCTTCGGTTGTAATACGATAAGGTATTAAGGTACTTATCAAGTGCGATGCTGTCATATTATTTTCTTGAGAGATGTTGGTGTTTCCTTTGGTAGTGCAGGTTTCAGATTTGGTGATTGGGATAACAGGAGCAGTTTCCTTGGTAGCAGAGACGGTACTAGAAGTCGAATTTCCAACCTGCTTATTTAGTAAACATTGGCGAACCTCAGGTCCTCTTTGGTTTTTGGGGTCGTTTTGTTTAACAATAGCTTCATTTATCAGTTTTCGTTTTCGTCTGCACCGCATAGGATTAGATACCATTTCTGGGGAGTATCTTGATTTATCGTCTTGTACATTTTCGTCTATGTGACAAGGATTTTCATTCAGTGGTGGATTTTTTGATGAAGGCATCATCATTTCGTCTACATTAAATTGCAATGTTATTGGTGATTCAGTCAAAGAATGATGTGTTTTAGGCTCAGTAGGAATGTTCAAACTAAGTTCACTCATTGGTGGTCCTCTTTCTAAATCTAGACGAATCATGGTATTTAGTGATGGTTCCCTTTTAGAATCTTTCAGATATACGACATCGTCTCCAAAATAACAATTGTCTTCTAGCTCGGATTCGTCCATTCTGCAAGTAAGTAATAATACAGTATTTATTCATAATATTCTAGTCAAATTCCATCATATTGCATCAGTCACTGAGCAAAGAAATTTCAACTTGAACTCTGACTATAATTTATTAAAAGAATATTAACACTGACATTTAAGATATATCTTTACCACAGCTATAGATCTTATTACCTATATAATAATAAATGAATTGAATTTAGTTTTTTTCTATTGAAAACCTCATAAACCGTTATAGGCATCAGATTTCATTAAAATAATAAGTAAGAACACCACGGTTACAAGAGTGTTCTATAGTTTTTATAAAAATGAAAACCACTTTTTCATTGATAAGAGCTTTACATGGAATAGTTTTAAATGAAAACCTTGTATCAACAAAGTCATGGTTTATTTAAATGAAATATTTACTATGAATACCACGTTTGTTAAATGATGAAGTTTTGTTAAGCAACTTTTTCTTAGAATAAAACCAGCTGTTCATAATTACGGGGTATTCGTGCACAATTTTGAAAATAAAATCTCGTATTTATTTAGACAAGGTATATTTTGTTAAAATTGCAAGTAAGAAAACTTAGTTTGTTAGATTACGAGGTTTTCATTTATTTATTTTTTCAAATGAAATCCTCGTATCTTTAAATACAATGTTTTCTTTGTTAAAATATCAGTTTGAAAACTACGTGCATAGGATTACGAGGTTTTCATTACTATATCATCGTGATTACGAGGTTAACCCGACAATCTAAGACAAAAATACTTGGTTTGAAACAATACAGGCATCTTAAAGACCATTAAATACTTTTTACATATAAATTAACCTTACCTCTTTTAGTGAATAATCCTTTCACGTCACAAAAACCACTTCTAACACTGTTTTTAAATTTTTGTAGTTGCAGCAAACACAATATCATCCGTCTTTCCGAGCTTATCGACTGAAAATGGCCGACACTCACAACTCGCAAGGTTTTCACAAATGGGAATAGATGGCACTAGGAGTCCTAATTTGGAATGCGGGCGAGTGAATATTGTGTATTAAGAGGTCTTCTTTCTAAATACATTAAAAAGTTATTTTGGGTAAAAATCAGATTTACGAGGTTTTCACTCGTCGCCGACGATATGTCATTTGTCAAAATATTTTTTTCCTATGCCTAAGGTTGTCATACGTTTAAAATCAGTCATAGTTTGATTTGTTTTCAATTAGATTTTGAAAAATTAATATCTATAAATTTTCATATGCTCTGAAATCACACGTTTTATTTATAAACGCAATTTTACTGAATTAGACCCCAGGATGAAACTTACTACGGGTTATTAATGTGAAAGTATAGACGAATGGATGAATGAGAGATAGGTATTAAGCGAATGTATCCTTTATATTTCTTTCTTTTTTTCTTTTTTATCCCAGGAGTTGGTTCCTGCGAGTCACGGATAATCAACTACACAATAAATAATGTTTGATAGCAATTTAAAAATACTAGCATGGCAATTTTTACTGTTTACTCTGTACATATTTATAGTGTGTAAAAGCAGCTATGCAGAAATACTGAGACATTGCTTCATAGTACGTCGTGATTGCGTAGCGGCGTGTTCCGACCCGCGGCACGAGGAAATGCAAATGTCTTTGTACAAACATTGCGTTTCTAATAATAAGTACGTGTAGGTATAGGGATGTACAGATATTTTCATATCGATATTTGTTACAACTGTCTTCATTATAGTAGGTACTTACTTATTTATTTTAATATACTCAATTTGCTAATATTCAACCAATATTACACCTCTTTTAGTAACCGAAATAACTTGTTTTTTTATTATGTTAGGGTTACGTTCATGTCGTAGTTCAATGTAGTGTAATGGCGAGGATTCGAACCCGAGATTTTTCAACCGTAAAGCAGATTCTTTAATCACTAAACTGCCGATCACACTTGGAACATTAGTAAATATATTGGATATCGATCATTTGTATGTAGATAATAGTCTCGAATGATTCTTCAACGCAGAGCCAGTACCACCGCTGAGATTATAAACATTGACAGTATTGAAGTTACCAAGCAGTTCAGTGCCTCTTTTATTTTCCGCACCATAAAGACTTGAAATTCTTTACTAGCGCATGTATTTCCTTCCTTCTATAGTCCCAGCGCCTTTAACCGGGCCGTGAAGAGGCATTTAATGAGGCCGTCAAGCTGAGGGCCGCCACTGTAGCACTATCGGTGTATATAGTGGTGACCCAGGTCCTGAGACTTTAACTTTAGATTACCATCAGGCGAGGTTGTCATTTTGAGTCGAAGACGTTTGGGACACAAATTCTACGGACACTGTGTCCCTAAGTGTACTTCCAAATTTATTTATTTTTTCGAAGACGTTACGGACACTAACATTTTATTAAATCGGCTCAGTACAGTCTCATACAAAAGTGTTATAATTACATTGGGATCTAAACATAAACTGGCGACATGTGGGTGCTAGCACCTCTGCCTACCTTTTCGGGGATATGGGCTTGAGTTTATGTTATGTTATGTTATGTGAAAATCGAATATGTACATTTCTTGTCGTTTTTGTATTCAACGACCTATGGGCCGGGGCCCCTGTGCATTGCCAGGAGCTCCCAGTAGCATGTATTACTTGGCATATGTGTATCATGCAAGGTATATTTTAAATATAGTGGGTTACCATGATCTATAATAAAATCAATTTTGAATATTTTAACATCAGTTTTATTGATTCATTTGGTACTTATTACTAAAATACACATGTAACGTACCTATGTAAAAATCACAGATAATAATGAGAACAAACAAAATAAAATATAATAAAATATTCTAGCCTAGACTAGAATAATTACAGTATTTAGAATAGTTGTCATGACACTCCAAAACTTATAAAAATAAAAATGAAACTCATACCTACAATGTAAAAGTACTTGAACCAGGCGTACTAAGGTGTAAATATTAATGAACATCTGATAGTAGATTTTGTAAATATTAATAATAAAAAAAAAGATAATTTTAACCATGATTTTGTCATGACAACGAATGAAAATACTACCGTTTTCTACCCCGAAGGGAGGAAAACGATTATTTCAGGTCTTGCCGAGGCTTGACCTTTCGGAGATTAGCTATCATACCTACAGCACACAAAATCCTCTTACCTACGTAGTTCGTCTATGAGTGAGTGGAGCGGCGCGGGGGAATGCCCCCGCGCGGTCGAGGCGGCAGCGAGCGGTGACGTCGCGCGCGCGTTCCGCGTTCTTCGTCAGTACCTGAATCCGAAAGAGTCGGCAAGGCCTTGCTCAGGTCAAGCCTCGGCAAGACCTGAAATAATCGTTTTCCTCCCTTCGGGGTAGAAAACGGTAGTATTTCAGTTCTGTGCCTTCGGCTTGACCTTTCGGAGAAGTGTTTACCATCTGCCGGCTCCAAGAGCGTACTGTGACCTAAATTAATTTAAATTATTATGAATAAGGGATGAGAAATACTGCCCTTCTTTGGTAGCTCCTCCAGTAGGAATACAATGAAACATTGTGATAGAGCAATAATCGAATATTTATTATCATTTCACATATTTTGTATCACTGGTCAATGACTACATAATTAAAATTTTGAACAATCAACGTGATACCGTAAATGCACTAAATAGCTTCGAAACTGGCGCGCAGTGCATTTGTACTAGACCTCTTAGGTCTTTCAACTTCTCTACAATAATGCTTGAAGAAGTTTGTCGATCCCCTCCAATTGCCCCGCCTCAGGATCTCATCCAGAGGCGTGTCATTAGTGTAATCGTGTGAAGCAACCGCTGATCTTATTGAAACCGGTGTGCAACTGATACCTATATCCTTAAAGGACGTCTTTAACCAGCCCGCAATAACTGCTCTAGATGCAGCCCTTACCTCTCCTCGAGTGGTTATAAAAAGATGGTGCAATTTCTCCCGTGACCTACGTCTCTCTGATGTGACATCAATCAGGCACCTAACCCAGCTTACCAAATCAAAAGCTGGGTTATCTGATTTACTTAATAACCAACCCGATTGGCGACCTCTTGTACCATCCGTCTTTGAGCCAAACATAGGCCAGAACGTAATTGACGTCGCTGTACTGACAAAATTATCCGTTCCAATGCTTAAAAGTGTCAGGTCGTGTATTCTTCGTCCTGATGCCAATAATAATAGTAATGACACATACCGTGATGTTTGGAAAATACTACTCCTATCAGGAGGGTTGGCTTCTAACCAAATTAAGACATCCTGAATATTCCATATCTTAGTTTTTGGAATCATGGAGGCCTGTTTCTGTAAATGAATTGCTTTTAACATTGAGGTTATAAGCGGATGAGAAGATAAATTTTTAACTTGCTCAGGGTCTGAAAAAGACACTATCACGGATTTGTGTACTAAAATGGTTGCGTATGCCAGCCTTTTGACCCTAAACAAAAAACTTAGGTATGACGCAACTTCCTGTGGACGAGGCCTATCAGGTTTTGCCCCACACTGTTTACACCACGAAGTCCACTGTTTCCATGGTGACTTGTAGGTCTTCCACGTCGAGTTTCGCCATGCGGATTGGAGAAGTGCAACATCCTCTGACGGAAGGCCTGCATTTAGTCGACTCCACCCCGTACCTTCCAGACCTCCAAAGTTTCAGAACTTTCATTCCCGGAGGGGGCCGATTGGTCGGTAGGTCTATTAAGTGACGACCCAGGTTCCAAATTAGAAAAGGGGGTCCTACTGATCTCTTTTTGAGGTCTCCTCTCCAGAACACGTTCTCCCATCGAGGTACCACAACTAGATACAATCCTGAAGCCTTGTTCAGGTGCTGCAAGACCTTGGGAATGAGAGGTGGAGGGGGAAAAATCCATCCCAACTGAAAGTGCCACTCTCTGCTGAACGCGTTCACAAACAACGCTTGGAGGTCTTTGGCATCTAACGTCACATATTGGGGGACTACTCTGGATAGATTTGTCGCGAAGAGATCTATTTGGGGTGCGCCCATTCTCTGGAATATTCTCGTGGTTATTTCCTTGCTGAGATGCCAATCTGGCAGAGCCTTGCCTCGAGACAGAGAGTCGGCTATGGTGTTGTACCGGCCTGGGATGAAAAACGGAAGTAGGTCTACCTTCAGACGATGAGCCAGTAGCAGCAATTCCTTTGTCGCATTCAGAAGGGTCATTGATCTCGTCCCACCTTGATTTCTCACATATGCGATCACAGTTCTGTTGTCTGACTGTACCATTACAGCATTTTCCTTTACTACCTCTGGGAATGTGGATAGTGCCATTGAAACTGCATACAGCTCTTTTCGATTTATGTGCCAATTTAGCTGTTCCTTGTTCCACTGTTGAGAGCAGTGTAAGTCCCCTACATGCACTCCCCAGCCTATGTTGGAGGCGTCTGTGGTGACGAATATCCTTGGTTCGGAGACAAACATTTTTCCCGGTCGCGATAGGTTCTGTATCCACCAATTTAAGTCGTCCATGGCTTCCTTCGGCAGCACACAAATCTTTTCGGGGAATCTTTCCGACAACGCGCGAGACGCTCTCTGCAGGTTTCTTGTAAACAGACGCCCCAGGGGCGTCACCAATGATGCGAATCCCAGTTTTCCTATCGATGATGTACCTTGACTCCAGCTCCAGCATCGGCCCTTTACTACTCTGTTCAAGTCTTTTAAAAGCTGGTCTCTTTTCTGAATTGGTAGACGCTTCCTGTTTGCAAACGTGTTCCAGATTATGCCTAAGAACTCTATCTCTTGCGTGGCTTTCACAATTGACTTTTCCAAGTTCAGGCTCCAGCCGAGACTTTGGAGAAGCGTAACCGCGTCCTCCATTTGAGATTCCAGTATTTGAGGGTTCTGATGGGCAAATAAAAAATCGTCCAAATAGACTAGAACTCGGATACCGCGCGCTCTTAGCGTGCTTGCCACCCATTTGCTTACTTGGGAAAATGCCAGAGGGGCACTTGAGAGCCCGAATGGCAGAGAAGTCATTTGATAAAGCTGATTTTCGTAAGCAAAAGCGAGGTACCGGCGATGACTCTCCCTTATAGGTATGTGAAAGTATGCCTGAGAGATATCTATCTTTCCCATGTAGTCGTTCTTCTGGAGGAACTTGGGGACGTAGTTCTGGTTTACAAGACGAAACTTTCTTGAACCCAAGTAAAGGTTTAGTCGCCGAAGGTCGAAAATTTGCCGCACTTTGCCGTTTTGTTTTGGTATCAAAAACATCCTTGATATGAAACCCGTTTCGGCCGTTGATTTTTCGATCACACCTATGTTCAAGAGAGTCGATATTTCCCTGACCATTAGATCTGAGGGTTTTGTGGCAAATTGCGCTATTAACTTTGGGGTTAAAGGGATAGACGGGGGCTTCCGTGCGAATGGCAACGCATAGCTGTTTATTATCTTTAAGACAGGAACTGGTGCTCCTAGCCTTTGCCACTGCTGCTTGTAATTTCTCAATTGCCCCCCTCTGAAGACCCCGTCATTGCTTACGATGTTGTTGGCGCTGCTCCCTCTTTTCAACTCTCTTTGGTTTGCTACTAGATGGCTTACGCTTTTGAGCCGCTGCTTGCGATGGCCGATTATACCAAACCGGGTTCTTGGGCTTTTGTGTACGGGACGCAACGGGCTGGCTACTTCTTCTAGACTGTTGAAAAGTCTGCTTTCCTTTATCTGGGACTCTTACGAAGCGAGACGGAAAAACACGAGACGCACCACCGTTGTCCCTTAAGAAGCTGGACAGTTTTTCTTCCTGGAACAAGTGTGTTTCTGACGGTGGTATGTTTTGCAGTACAGACCGTAGAGCGTCGCTTCTTGGCTTAAAGTTCTTTCGTCTCAACTCAATCGTCTCAGCCCGATGCGCACAAACATATTGCAACAAATCGTCTGACGTTGCTCTAAATTCTGAGCCCTCTGACAATAATTTTTTTAAGTCTGCAGCCGCTGCTGGAAACTCGGCTGCAAGTTTTTTGAGCTCTTCAGCCAATGCCTTCCTCTGACAGAGGAGGCCATGGACAATCGTGCCTAAAACTCCATCTTGCTTGCTGAGAAGTCCTGAGGTTTGTATGCCAAGGTCACTCAGTTCAGCGTTAACTTTTAAAGCGGTGAAGACTGGTGATGCGTGCAGTCTCTTTGCCACCTCTTTATATCTGATGCGGTTCCATGCCTCCGATCCAAACCTCTGACAGGCGATGCCTTCCGCTCTAACTTGATCTGAAGGTGCTGGGATCATGGGTTCCGCCTCCTTCACCGCTGGAAGAAATTCCAGCTCCGGCCAACTGGGTTGAACAGAGTCTAGCTCCGAGCCAGACCCCAAGGGCGGTGCGTGCCAGTCATTAGGTGACCCCCGCCCCGAAGGGATGGGGGGCTCGTCCTCCTCTTCCGAAGAGGGTCCTCCTCCTTCGAAGGAACTCTCCCGCGTACCGTGCTCTCTGGCTGGAGCCAACGAGTCGATCTTTTCCATAAGATTCGAGAACATGTCGTTCATCCGCTGTTCCAACATATCTAATCGGGAGCGCTTCGGCCTATTGGTCCATGCATCACTAGTGGATTCGGGGTCTGAAGAGATACGTCTTTTCCTATTTATGACCTCGCCGTCGGCCTCAAGGGATAAGGCTCTATCGGCTTCCTTCCTTGACATGGATCTTTCAGGTCTTACTGCCTCATTAAACAATTCGGTTGCGGCAGCTGACCCCCTTATCTTGTTACAGATTGCTGGTGGGCTAGTAATTAGGGCTCGAGTAAAGGCCCAGTCCAGCATTTTAAGCTTAATATCCCGGAAACCCTTTTCGGATAGACGTGTAGCTTCCGGGACGAACGCCTTAGCTAACTGGTCCGTTGGTAAGGCAAATCTAAGTTTGTTAAGTACTTGGGGGTCGACACTCTCACCAAAGATGTCCTCTCTTGGCAGCCGAGTCACCTTCCAGGCCGTCCACCCATCGGGTAGCAACTCCTGTGCTAGGAGTTTAAGACGCTCGAGGATCTCGTTGTCGCTCCCAGTCTCGCCAACCTCCTCCAAAAGCTCCCCCAGTGACACCAGGGACGCTTCTTGAACCATCTGAAGCAAAACGACACGTTGCCATAAGCCTCAGAAAGTAGATACCCTTTGCTAAGGGGCTATAATGCAGTCGTCATGAAACAGGGCCGTGACCGCGGCTAACAAAGAATTCGGGAAGAGTCCGGGAGAAGTAAGGCTCCCGAGCCGATCGGCTGTGTGTAACGGATCGAGCGGCCGCGCCCCACGAGCCGGACGGCTGCGGCTGGCGAGCCGACCGACTGCGGCTCGCGAGCCGACCGGCTGCGCCCCACGAGCCGGACGGCTGCGGCTGGCGAGCCGACCGACTGCGGCTCGCGAGCCGACCGGCTGCGCCCCACGAGCCGGACGGCTGCGGCTGGCGAGCCGACCGACTGCGGCTCGCGAGCCGACCGGCTGCGCCCCACGAGCCGGACGGCTGCGGCTGGCGAGCCGACCGACTGCGGCTCGTGAGCCGAACGGCTGCGGCTCGCGAGCCAAACGGCTGCGGCTCGCGGGCCGTACGGCTGAGGATTTCGAGCCGTACGGCCTCGACCCCGCATCACCAAACAACAGTTGGCGAGCTGAATAACTCGATTAGAGCTATCCGTGGGGGTTGCAACTAGTGAGCCGATAGACTGCGCCTAGTGCAAGTACCTATATTCAAATAAATGAACACATGGTAAAAGAAAAAAACTAAGTTGGATGCGATATATCAAAAGGAAACAAAAATCTGCCACTTAAGGTTGTTACCAACCAAAATCTTGCTAGAATAGGTAACATACGAATACCTATTCACGTATGTTAAACACGTACTTGCCACTCGTAATTCTCATAGACAAACTTAATTATAAAATCACTTACCTCTGCCAGCGATCTGTGCACTTAACACTTGAGGTAGGATCACAAACACTTTTTCTAAACGTTCCAACAACGTTAAGTAGGTTCTAGAAAATCGTGCGCACTGTAACGTAAATAACAGCGTACTGACGAAGAACGCGGAACGCGCGCGCGACGTCACCGCTCGCTGCCGCCTCGACCGCGCGGGGGCATTCCCCCGCGCCGCTCCACTCACTCATAGACGAACTACGTAGGTAAGAGGATTTTGTGTGCTGTAGGTATGATAGCTAATCTCCGAAAGGTCAAGCCGAAGGCACAGAACTGAAATAACAGTGTTTTGTTACAAATTTCTAAAATAAACATTTAAAAAAATAACTTTAAACCAGGGGTAACTAAGACATTATAAAATGGGTGTAACTAACAAAAACATTAATAATCAATGTCTTTTTTGTAAATAATTAATAACACCGGCAATAATTAATTACGGCGCCGCGCAACTGGTAGGCTTCAGATAAAGTATACCTAGATACAGTGCTGTTTATGAACCTTAATGCTTCCAATATAGAGTATAAATTAACTTTGCAACAGAAACACGCTTCTCACGAGAGGCTCGTTGCTACTTATTGCAAGAAGAAGTAGCAACGAGCCTCTCGCGAGAAGCGTGTTTCTGTTGCAAAATTAATTAATACTCTATATTGGAAGCAATATTCTTCATTTTTACACAAATAAAATATTTTTACACAAATGAAATATTTGATTTCAATTCTCGCCTCGAATATTCATAACTGTATGTTTTGCTAAGAGAATTTATTTTAGATTTTACAAAAAATTAAAACACATTAAAAACACCTGGCAACACGTTGAATTGATATTTGTTATTTAGATTTGATTTTCAATTAGAATTATTTAATGCAAAAAAGTGCAAGACGCCATTACAGACGCTTCACTCGCTCGACCCTAGTTCGAAAAATTATTAATTTTATTGTAAAATCTTTATGGAAAATACAATTTTATCGCTAAAATATTTTAAAAAATCATTGAGTAATATAGGAGTAATTACCTATACTCTGTCTGATGTAGGATGATAAAAATGACAGTTCATGTCTTTTTTTTTATATCGTATTTTTTTATACAAAATCATACCCCTAAAATTATTGTATTACATAGACAAGCCCCGCCCACTTGTCATAGTGAAGCGTCTTGCAAGAATATAGCACAATTGACTATACACAAATGAATCGAATGAATCGAATTTAAAATAATTTATTAAAATTATTAAGTACTTATACTACTAAAATTTTTGTGATATAATTTGCTTAATATGGTACGAAACATAAATACTATACCATAAAATTTCTCTTTTGTCATCCTGAAGTAAGTTACCTAAAATAATAAAAAATAAAAAGTTTTTGTGTTTTTCTAAATATCGATTCCATATTCTACGGGAACGATAATCGAAAATCGAAAGATTCATTTTCGATTATACTATATGGGCTACCCTATTTAGACCTGTCATTATTATCATCCTACATTAGACAAAGTATAGGAGCGTTTGTATGAAACTATGATTGACTTGTTTAACCTTAAAATCGTATTCTGAATTAAGTTTTTGAAGCAAACTTTACAACAAGAGAATATAATTATAAAATTATTTGACTTACCTCCACATGTCTATCGATAATGAGTACGAAACCCACATAAAATACAACAATAAGTGCCACATTATTCACTTTTTAAGTAATATACGTAATGAATACTGCCGTAGTTCCACTGACCTTGACTTAGGACGAATGTCATGCGGTTCGTCAATCATGTACTACAACAATACGAGCGAGACACCTATACAAGCAAAAGAGATGAACGACTGCATCGTTTTCCTTTTCACAACATGTTGTGCTCTTCCAAAAATCCTCGCGGCGACGCGCGACGCGCACGCGACTCAGCGCCTCTGTAGGTATTTCATTGAAGCGAAATGTATTTATAAACAACTAGAAGTTTTCCATCCGACTGTACAAAACTATCGTTTTATATTGGTGTCCGTAACGTCTTCGAAAAAATAAATAAATTTGGAAGTACACTTAGGGACACAGTGTCCGTAGAATTTGTGTCCCAAACGTCTTCGACTCGTCATTTTGAAGTGACCTATATAAAAAAACTTATCGTTTTATCGATATTATCGTTGCAACCCTACTCATATTATGTGCGTGCATATTGAAAGCAGTTGCCTGCTTTTTCCACTCTGTGTAAATACGAATGGTCATTAGGTTGTCGTATTGCGAGGTGCCAGGTTGCAGCAATCGGGTCTTCACATGATTACCATTTGTAATATCCTACCTTTCCTTTTTACAAGCTTTATATTAACTTGCTCTGTTGTTTGTTAAGTTTCAAAGTGGGTCAAATGTTGAAAGCCCAATTTCAACCATACCGAAATCAGATTCGGCTCAAATTTCGGTGGCAATACAACAATATGGTACTATGAAGCTGGTGAGATGATGAAGTCCGAAGGTGCCTATAGGAATGTCTGAACTAAACAAGATAAGCTAATCGAGTTTGGTTTCATTTGTTTTGTCTTGGCAAATCTCTGTTGCTACGATATATCCAGGGTCTAAAGATGGCAACGGTTGGTGGTCATAGGAAGATTTGAACTAAACAAGATATCTACCTACCCGTCATGTGCGGGCTCATTTTTATTTTATTATGCACTTAGGTATTGATTAAGTATTTTAAACTTAATAACTTATTTAGGGAATATGTAAGTATATCATGTTTTTGGCGGTGCCCTATTTAATTTTAAGACACGCTATATATATTATTAGTGGTTGTTTTTAATGTTTTTTTAATTTTATTTTTTTAACTGATTTCTAAAATGGAGCAAGTTTTGAATGAGGCATGACACCAAACTGATTGTTTAAATAAATAGTTTTGGCTTTCGTACGCGTCATCAAAATATTTGTTTACACAACAAAAATGTTAAAGATTCACACGTTACCACATCAATGATGGAATACCAAACGGCTTACGACAGCTGCATACGAATGTCTTCATATTTGTATGCACGAGCTCAGAATTAAAAAATAACATAACATATGCAAGATAACCGTCGGACGTGACGGGAAGTTCATATACATAACGCCACCGGTGATTTTTGACTTCAGATAAATAGATAACTCTTTGTCGAACCTAAAAAAACCTACGTATTTTGTTGTAACTTGGCTGTTGGTTTCGCAAATATAACTCTTGGGCCGTGGATGGTAAATAAATAAATACATACTCGCGTATTTCCAAAATATGAATAATATGACACACAAACTTCCGACAACACATCTAAAAACTTTTTATTCTGTCACCAAAACATCATCCGTTATTGAGCTATTCCCAATAGTACTACCGTATAATCTTACCAGTAGTACTACTAGGAATTGTCGTCCCATTAGACTTACCGATAGTATGACATATCTTGTTGGTTTTAGGCAACATTTAAATTGCCTAAACAACAACACATAAAATATCATCATTGTCCTACTAGTCTATTTACTACTGACTGTCTAGCGAGCCTATAAAGGACCGTGTGGTTACGTAATTGAGGTTATTATAACCACACGTAGGTACGGTTGATGTTCAGAATTAATAAACATATTATTTCGTAATGATCCTAATTAGTAAGGAATGTCGTCCACTGTGGTGTAATGACCCGTAGACTTATTTTGAATATTTTAGTAGGTCCTGTTATAAATGCGAAAGTTTGGATGGATGGATTTTTGTTATTCAATCACTCAACAGCTTAACAGATCAGAGGGCCAATTCTCATTAAAAAAATTATACTACGTAGGTGCCAGACAAGCACACGGCCCACCTGATGGGAAGCGGTCACCGTGGCCTATGGACGTGTGCAACACTAAGGGTGTCACCCACGCGCTGCCTACCCTGAAGGGAAGGGGGAGGGCTAGGAAGGGGTGGGGGAGGGATACAGTGAGCTCTGGCTACCCTACTTATTTGTTGTATTTTTTTTTGTTGATTGTTCAAAAATCAGTCTCAGTCTAGTCTCGATCTCCCAAATGTCAACAAATGTATTCTTTTGGATACAAGAATACCTATTTTTGATGAGATCGACTTGAGATGGAGCCTAGACTGGGCCTCTAAGGCACAGAGATAGATTGTCTGTCACCTGAAAAAAATTGCTTTCAGTTTTTTCATGAAAGAGTACGTAAAAACATTCATCCATTCATTAAAACATTTGCGTTTATAATATAAGTAAAATAAAAAGATAATCCATGTTCATTATTTAAAGTACACGAACACTGCCTTTTTTGTGTAGTTGTGTAAAAAAAATGTACATAAATATCAATCAGATTATTTTACCCACCTTACCACTATAAAAAAAGTTACATGACAATCACAATATTGTTAAAAAAAAATGAGATAAGTGAAAGCTCAGTACATCACGTTATCGCATGCACCTCGGCCTGCGCGTGCGCCGCATAACAATTGCTATCTTATGTATGAGACAGCTCGTGGGAATTTATACTGATAATCTACAAGACGTATCTATTTAGGGTCATCTCAGAAGTCAGTATGGCGGTCAGTGGGGTATGGCTTTGTCTGAAAGGTCAACAACCTTTCACAATTACTGTAAACCTATGAGAATAATTCTGAAGAATTTGTTATAGTTTATTAGGTTAGGTTAACACTCTTTTCTGTGTGGAGATTGCTGTATTAATGGTAGGTACGACGCAACAAACAGGTGACATCATGACTGCCGGGGCGGTGGGGAGCGCTCCCCTCCTCTTTCCGAGGGGGTCATTTTAAACGTAAATGGTTCAGGGTCAACCGGGGTGCGAAGGAAATATCTTATGGACCACCTTACACCACGGTGTACGTAGACCCAAGATAGGGCGAGTCCGATGGGGATGATCAGGATGCGAAAAATAAAAGGTCAAGGTACCATCGTGTCCACATTAGACTTGTTTTCTTGCGTTAGTGACGGCCTCTGTGGCGAAGCGGTAGTGCAAGCGACTGGTACGCGGGTTCGATTCCCGCTCAGTGCAAATATTTGTTTACATGAATATGTCTATTTGCATTGGTCTGGGTGTTTCTATGTATAATAAGTATTTATTCAAAAAAAATATATATAAGTTTTTCTAGAACCCATAACACAAGCTAGTTAAACTATGCTTACGTACTCTGGGTCTAGGGAGTGCTGTGTAGAATTTCGTAGAATATTTATTTATTTAGTTATGGTCGCATTCGATTCGAAGTCTTTCCGGCTTTTAATTCTTCATTTCCTCCACGACACCAAGTCAGTACTTTCAAAGGAAGTATAATAACTTTACGTTCAGACCCTGGACTTCATGTATTTTGATGCCTCGGCGTGCTAATGAGGAAGAAGACCTAAAACATTTCTTTGCACTTCCAGTACTCTTTCTCTAACCTTTCCATTCCTCTTGTTACAGGGATCAGACCCTCGAGTGGCGACGTGCCGCGGGCGGCTGCAGACGCGCCGATGTCAACTCAACCAGGAGATCAACAAAGAACTACGGTTGCGGGCGGGGGCTGAGAATCTGTTCAAGGTAAGCACACCACCATACACCACGGATTCCACTCGGGCCTGTATAAGCTAGGGCGATCGGTAGCTCGTCCCTTTGCCCTCAGCACAGAAATAATAATAGGCATAGAAGCGTAAGACCGCGAACCGCCCTTGCATCTGTACCGACGTTGGTTAGATTTTAAGTTTAATTTAAATATCCATTATCCCGTACAGGACCTCGATTCTGCTAAAGGCAAACCACACTGCTCCCAATTCCGTTGTTACATCTCTAAACTTAAATTTATCTAAAAAATCTAATTGCATACTGTTTCTTTCATGATCAGATATTTTTTTTTATACCACTCAGGTGGCAGACCAGCACACGGCCCACATGATGGGAAGCGGTCACCGTGGCCTAGGGACGCGTGCAACACCAGGGGCATCACACTCGCGCTGCCGACCCCGCAAAAACCTTCTAATGCCCTTCTTGAAGCATCTGTCCTTTTTTATCTAATAAAGAAAGCAACAGATGCAATTAGAAAATTTTAGAAAATTTTAAGTAGGTACAGAGATGTAACAACAGAATTAGCAGCACTATTGAGCACTATCCATACCACTGACACTCTAAAAATGCTGTTTAATTGTAGACTTTACCGTTATACAGTTAAAATCGAAAATCAAATAAAACAATTCATTAAACTTTTTCATTCGCTCTACAAAATATTATTTCATTTTAGACTTTAAACTGATAACAGTCTTCTTCTTCAAAATGAATTCGCCTCGCCTGATGGTAAGCTAAAATTCCCAGGACTGGGGTCACCACTACATACACCTTACTGCGCAAGAGTACAATATCAAGGTTTTTGCTGACTATACCTAAGTTAAATCGTAATGCTAGTGCTGTCCCATGTCCGGCGTCTTGTAAACAAAGACACTAAGTCCATCGACCCCCCATTGTGAGACCAAGGTGCGCGTGCGACCGGAACCACCTAAGGTCTGCGACCTCTGACCTTGAACCTTAAGTCACTAACGGGTTTAACCCATAGAAGCGATCATGGACCTTAATTAGTTCTTTTTTCTGTTCATAAAGAGTACTAGTATTCCTAGACCTAGACTAGTATTGCTGGTGGTCGCCCTCGCAGAGTATACACTGATCAAATTAATCAGTTATTGAAGAAAGGGCAGGTCAAAAGCACTCGAAACCGGCGGGCTTGTATGAATGGTTTAATGACAGTAGAGGAAGCGCGTGAAGTATGTAAGGAGAGAAGCAAGTGGCGGGCTGTTGTCTCTGCCTAACCCAGAGGAAAAAAGGCGTGAACATAAGTATATAGTATTCCTGTTAACCCCTCGATTTAAGCTAAATGGCTTGTACAGTTGATAGGTGTAGGTAATAATAACAAGAAAAATCTGAGTTCGAACCCGGGACCCATCGATCGTACGAGTCGTAAAAATGTAAGCAAGTAAAGCTTAAAAAGCTTGTAATATTGAGTTTTAAAATGCGGATAATCATCTTAGATATATTTTTAACCGACTTAAAAAAAGAGGAGGAATATTTTACAATTTTACATCTAATATATAAAATTTCCATATCACAATGTTAGTTACCGTACTTCTCCGAAACGGCTTTACCGATTTTTACCAAATTTTATAATGCGTATTCACTAAGTCTGAGAATCGGCTACTATTTATTTTCCATACCCCTAAGTGATAAGGGTTGTTCACCCTTAAAATGCAAAACAACGTTTGCCGGGTCAGCTAGTTTTACAATAAAATTATTTGTTTTCACTTGTCCGTTGTGTGTAATCAAATCTTGCAAGTTTTTGTCAAATTTCCTAGTTTACGATTGAGATAAAACTTTGCAGGCATACACAACACATAGGTACTTAAGGTATACATATATGTTACGGCTAATACCCGAAGTGCGGCTGCACCTAGTTAACCTAACCTAACCTAACCTAACCGGCTAAAACTAGGTGCAGCCGCACTTCGGGTATTAGCCGTAACATATACACAGGCGAAGCTGCGAATGATAGCTAGTAATTCCATAATTAATTTAATCCATTTTTTACTATCCACAGGCAACTACAAACAGGAAACTCCGGGAGACGGTGGCCCTAGAGCTGAGCTTCGTGAACTCCAACCTGCAGTTGCTGAAGGAACAGCTCGCGGAGCTCAACTCCTCAGTGGAACTGTACCAGAGCGACAAGTAAGTACCTGCCACTCAGCTCATTTATATTATGCTACTTTTATACCAACCATTGGTTACCATAGATCGCGGGCTAGTATTCTACACGGGTATAGTCACAGGCAACAACACTAGTCCTACTTTTAGAAAGTTTGTGAAAATAATTTGAATGACTTTCGATCGGAAAAAGTGGGTTTCCCTGGCGGCTACAATATGGAGTTTTTCAAGAAGGGCATTAGAAGGTTTTTGCAGGGTCGGCAGCGCCTGGTGTTGCACGCGTCCATAGGCCACGGTAACCGCTTTCCATCAGTGTGGGCCGTGTGCTTGTCTGGCACCTAAGTGGTATAAAAAAAAGTGAACTTCCAGGACGGGACTTGAACCCGCAACCAGTACCTTACAGGGGGAATGCTCTGACCAACTGAGCTACCTGGTCCTGTTCTGGATGTTCGAATCCAATCGAATTCGATTGTTAGCATGCACTAATAGCTTTAGAATTTCATTGAAATATTTGAATATTGGTTACTGAATCATGCTCAAACGACTAAACGGATCTGGCTGAAATTTGGTCCAGAGATAGATTATAGTCTGAAATAATACTAAACTACTTTTATACTTGGAAAAGGTTTCCATCGGTTGCGGGAACCGGATCATAATTCCACGTTGACAAACCCGTGGTAACAACTAATATAATAAAGAAGATACTGATCATAGAGAAAACCTTGAACGAAATTGATTCAACTATTTCCGTTTCTAAAATGTGAAGAGGAAGTAATTTCATTGTAACTTGTACAATCAAGTTGTATAATTGAACCAGTTATGCCGATCCAGTGATTTAAACTGCGATCAATTAAGAATTCGAACAAATTGCTTGAATCACCTTGACGAGTTTCTAATAGGTTTAGAAGCATCTGGTTTCTTTCTATTACACACACACACACACACACACACACACACACACACACACACACACACATACATACACGTCTGTATGTCTGTCTGTATTGTCGGTCGCGTAACGTCAGGGCCCGCGTAGGCGACGTGCTTGGATATAAAAATAAAATCATAAAAATGACTTCACCTCGCCTGATGGCAAGCTAAAGGTAAAGTCTCAGGACTGGGGTCACCACTACATAAACCGAAAGTGCTACAGTGGCGGCCCTCAGCTTGACGGCTTCATCTAATATTTTTTCACGGCCCGTTTAAACGCCCCAGGACTATAGGAGGAGGGAAACACATGCGCAGGGCCTCGATTCTGCTAAAGACAAACCACTGTAATACCACTGACACTCTAAAAATGCTATTTAGTTGTAGACTTTACCGTTATGCACTTAAAGTCTAAAATCAAATGAAAAGAATTCATTCAACTTTTTCATTCGCTCTACAAAATATCATTTGACTTTAGACTTTAAGGTGATAAAAATAAGGTCTACAATTAAATGCCATTTTTTAGAGTGTCAGTGGTGTTACAGTGGTTTGTCTTTAGCAGAATCGAGGCCCTGGTAAAGAATTCCAAGTCTTTATGGTGCGGCAAATAAAAGAGGTACCGAACCGCTTGGTTCTTGGTGAAATTGATTGCACTGTGTGAGGGTGTTACCTCAGTCTGGCCAATAAACACATTACTCTTCTTTAAGTCGCGCAGTTCGAACCCGTTTAGATTGCAATATCGTTACCTAAGACGCAACCGCTGATAAATTATGATGACTATGATGAGTTTAACGTGAAATTTCCTTGTTTGTCCATAAAACATCCGCTCTAAGTAGGCAATCTAGATGTTGATTCGAGCGGTATGTTGCAATCTTTATGAGATAGTCGAAGCAGATTAACGAAAATGTTGTCAGTAGGTCACTTTTGGTCAATATTATACTTAAGGATTACTTTACGACCTACCTACTCACTCAACTAATATGCATGCACAAATTCCTAATATACTTTTAGTTTTTTTTTTCATATTAGACATGACTTCACCTCGCCTGATGGTAGCTAAACGTAAAGTCTCAGGATCGGGACTCACCACTATATACACCGCTAGTGCTACAATGGTGGCTCTCAGCTTTAGCTCAGTAAAATAAAATTACTTAGTAGCCTTATAACACCAGCTGGTTATCAGCAGTAAAAATCCCGTCGCAATCGGCCCAGTCTCTTCGAAGATTACCCGGATGACCAAAACAAATAGAAAGAAATAAGAGTGGGACAGACAACAAAAAAATTTAATTGACCTTTTCGATATAAGTACCTAGGTGTCACAACACCTATCCCATTCTCCGTCTTACTCAAACTAATATTATAAATGTGGTTGAAGATGTTTGGATGTTTGTTCTCAATCATGCTCTACTGACTGAACGAATCTGGCTGAAATTTGGTACAAGGATAGATTATACTTTGTAATTACAAATTACACATGTTATTTTTAATGCACATTGGTTGCGGCCGTGGCGGGTAAAGATTAAAAAAACCATGCGGATAGAGCCGCCAGCAATAGTTATACTCATAAACTTTATTTATAAACATACACTTCAAATTTTATTCATTTGTAGATTAAAAACATTTAACTACTTACAAAAAAAATATAAAATCGAAGCGTGTGTATACGAGTAAGAATTAACGCCCTTATTAAATGGCAGAGTGATATTTCCCCTGTCGACTATGACCACTTGTATGATTACTACTTACTGTATTATCGAAGTATTATGTCCACTTAACGCAATTATTCTAGCTATGCGTCGACTTCACTTTCTTCTAGGCGCGCCGACCACGGCGGCACTTTCACGATAATTCTACACTCGGGCTGCAAAATTGTCAATACAGGGACGTGAACGAGGCTATACCACAGAATCTATACTATTTATAATAATAATCTATACTAATAACAGCGGGCGGGCTTGCATGAAAGGTTTAATGACAGTAGAGGAAGCGCGTGAAGTATGTAAGGACAGAGGCAGATGACGGACTGTTGCCTCTGTCTACCGCGGATGGAAAAAGGCGTGAGCATTATGTATGTGTACTATGTTTATTATCATCATCATCATCATTTCAGCCAAAAAACGTCCACTGCTGGACAAAGGCCTCCCCCAATGATCTCCACGACGACCGTATCTGCGCTTTTCGCATCCAGCGGTTTACCGGTCCACCTTGTCGGAGGATTTGTTATGTATATTATAAGTAAAGCTTTTTTGGTGTTTTTTTTTGTTTATTGTTTGTTTTTTTTTTTGTTTTTTTTTTATTTGCTTATTTATTGTTTGTTTGTTTATTGGACGAAAGAATGAGTTTATTCGTGCACACTGAAGATACAGAAAACACTTGAACGCTCCTATCTCAGGAACTGCTGATTCAAATTGAAAAATTATTTTTGTATTGGATAGCCTGTTTATCGAGGAAGGCTAAGCTATATTTATTATCACGCTACTACCCTGGGGGGCGGAGTATTAGTCATATATGTTAACATTGTCGTGTTATTGGCAGTTCTAGTTTTACTAATAATATAATCTTATCTTAATATATATAAATCTCGTGTCACAATGTTTGTCCTCAATGGACTCCTAAACCACTTAACCGATTATAATAAAATTCGCACACCATGTGCAGTTCGATCCAACTTGAGAGATAGGATAGTTTTTGAAACGGATTTCGACATCCACGCGGGCGGAGCCGCGGGCAACAGCTAGTCAGCATATAAATATTTTATACCGCGGACGCGTATGTAAATTCATTCTATATCGAAGTACACTCTGCTTATTCATTAAAATATTCGAACAGATGATCAATCAACTTTAAACCAATAGTATCTACAGATTAATGTATGTATGTATGTATGTATGTATTAATAACCTGACGCCGATTACTCGTTAATTAAACTCGTTAATGGGCCGTACAAGTAGTAGGTTACACGTAAAGGTTACACATCGGATTAACCGTTGAACTGTAATTATCGTAAAATTTGAATAGGCCGTAAATACACTTTACGATACGATTAACTTAGTTGGCACTTTTGTAATTGGTGAAAGAAGCTATCCATGATTTGGTTTTTTCTTTAGATTATTTTAAAATGTTTTAGCAGACTTCCAAGATTCCTGGGGAGTACCTATTTTGGTATCCCGAGGTCCCTGTTGAAAGACTCAAGTGGACGGAACACCGTGTGGTTTTAGTCGGTTTGATCCTAACATAACTACTTCACTAGCCGTGGTGAGGTGGTACCCGTTGGGGGTTTCCACGCGTTAAAAACAAAGAGTAAGTTACTACCGTATGTTGGTTAAGGCCAGTTAGGGTCTCTGGGACACCCTTCTTAGGGCTCATCACATACCCTGGCCACGTAGGTCAATATGATGAGACACGGTATTGTTTTAGTCAGTTCGACCCCGACATAACCTTCTCGCTGCCCAGGGGACGTGTATCCATGGATTTCCGCACTATATAAAACGCTCACCTGTTGTTCAGCATTTTTTTATACAACTTAGGTGGCAGACAAGCACATGGCCCACCTGATGGGAAGCAGTCATCGTGACCTATGGACGGGTGTAATACTAGGTGTGTCACCGGGTAGGAAGGGGTGCGGGGCATGGGATAGAGGTTGGGAGTTGGGAGGGGTTGAGACAGTTTCTATGCTCATAGCACAGAACCCCTCCAGTGAGCTCTAGATTCCCTACTTACTTACCGGCGGGAACACAACACGATGCTTATTGTGACCACGATCTTCTGTAGGGCGAAGGTACTATCCCAGTCGGACTGCTCAGTTCGGACGGGAGATACCGTCGTGTCCTACCTCCATTAATACAGCATGTATACCAGCTGATGTGTAAAGTTCTTGGTTGGCCCCATACACATATGGAAGTATTACAATGTGATTCTTGTCATGCCACGCATGCATGCCCTCCATTACTCACCGATATTCCGACACGCAACCTCAGTACGCAATTACGAAGATGGCTTCTTAATGGCGCCGCCAATCATTTAATGATTAATGATTACGTTTACGCACAGGAGTGACGTAAAAGATTCATATCATCATCATTATGTATACAGGCAGTAGGTATTGAGGAAGGCAGAGATAGGCGCAGGACGCAATTGCTCCCTGAACCCAAATAGTAAAGATTCGTTTTGAAAAAGTTAAAACATATTTTGACTTTTTTCAGATTCATATATTCATATTTATTTATTTGTGAAATATAGGTTACAAATGTGGTGTTACAATAGAAATAGAGAGAGAGAGACATCCTATGATCCCCCAAAGGCATACAAATATTAAATTTAAGTTGATATAGTGAAATTACGGTGATGAATGTAGGACACCAAACACAAAATTTACAGAACTTGTCTCTTCCCTGAATTAAATCTTAATATCTTAATTTTCAAACATTATTCAGTATAACAGCAGTTATAGCCATAGCCAGTTGAACAGCTACGCGACTTATCAACTTGAAATATACGATGTGCATTGCACAGACCGAAAGTAATGCTTCGAAATTTGAAAACGACGAAAGTGCCTTCGTGTGTCGACTGTTACCGTGGCATATAGCTTAACTCTTCCCAAGTTACCGATTACTCAGTCTTTAGAAACATTTCATAACCTAATCAAAAACATGAATTATATTAAATTGAATGTATTCCGTTTGTAATGTTTGTAAATTTGCTAGAGTTTAGCGACTTTTTTTATAGGATACGTCAAAATGACTTCACCTCGCCTGATGGTAAGCTAAAAGTAAAGTTTCAGGACTGGGGTCACCACTACATTACACTTTTGACTTTTGACGGCGAATGGTATTTTTACAACAAGCACAAAAACTGCGTAGGAGTTGATAACTGATATTTCTATTGAACAAAAAACATGATAGGTACAGATACCATCTTCACTCCTTATAGGAAAAAAAACAGTTACCCTACCAAGTCTACTTTCAACGCCGCAGGGTAAATATATTACTTTCATTATTATACATAATTATACACTGCGATAATTGTATCAATATTATCGCAGTGTATAATTATGTATAGGTACAAGTATTAAAATGTATAATTATATAGTGCTATCGATCGCATTACTGAAGTGTAGCACATAATGTTGTTAGAGTAATAAATCTGTTATGGTTATTATAATATCAACAAATATGATGAGAACCGGTTTCAATGTGAGCGGATAGCGGAGTGGATGGTTATCTACGGAAACGAAATATATCTTCATGACCGTTGCAATTTATGAAGACATCGTTATTCTTTCAAGTATATTAATCTTGTCAGAATAGATTTTTGTAATTTGACTATTTTTAAACGACTTCAAAAAAGGAGGAGGTTCTCAATTAAATTATTATTTTTCCTCGGAATTTTCGACTGGGTGAACCGATTTTGATGATTCTTTCTTCATTTAAAAGCTGGTGTATGTGGCGTGTGGTCCCATTTCTAAACTATCATCAATTAAATGCACTAAAAGTCAGGTAAATAAAGATAAAACGGGTCTCTTAACTTTTTTACTTATACAATATTAAAATACTCAACCAGGTATTCATTTATTTATTTGACTTGAAGAATATTGCACTATAGGTGTATGTAATGAGGACCCTTTAGAGTTTACCTTTAGTTTACCATCAGGCGAGGTGAAGTCATATTGCCGTGACGTAAAAAAAAAATACAACTAAATCAGTACTTAATCATTTATCACCTATAGAAAGATACTCACCCCATTTTAACGACAGGTAAACTTTTAAAATCTGTTAGCTCATCAATAATAAAATTACAAAATGATGGATCATCTTTATAGTCTACCAAGGTTTATTAGTCACATACAGCATTGAAACTGGGTCTTTTGGGCAAGAAATATTAATATGTTCGGTACATGGTCAACTGTGACACGAATTATGCGCACGTATTAAAACAAATAGAGATTGCATTATGGCCAGTTGTGTAGCAATCATGCAAATGTTTATGGTATCCACTTCATACTTAATTACTTACATACTTTATGTTATTAACGGTCGACAGCACGAATATGATGCCCCCTGGTGTTGCACACGTCCATTAGGCCACGGTGACCGCTTCCCATCAGGTGGGCCGTGTGCTTGTCTGCCACCTAATTGTTAAATTTTTTTCTATTTCTATTTCTATTTCTTTATTTCTCAAAATAGTTCAACGTAATTACATCTTTTTGACGTCAA
Organism: Lithosia quadra; assembly: GCA_963576445.1. Taxonomy (NCBI): domain Eukaryota; kingdom Metazoa; phylum Arthropoda; class Insecta; order Lepidoptera; family Erebidae; genus Lithosia; species Lithosia quadra. The sequence goes on from OY754896.1 coordinate 9,972,015, forward strand.
ATACATTATTATTTAAAAATTCACGGCTCCCGTTGTGACAAATGTGATAATAGTTACTACATCCGACGACAAAAGCTTATATTACAAGCTTTTATTTAGTTTCACCTGTCCCGTTGTCTGTAATCAAATCTTGCAAGCCATTTGTCGACCACTTCTGGTTATCCGATTGAGCTGAAATTTGGCATACTTATGTAAGTCCCATAATTATTAGTAATACAGTGGATCGTTTTATAATTCCCCTAATAATATTATTGCTTCAAGAGTTATCTTGAAGTGAAGTGGAGAGTGAAAGTGGAAAGTGGAGTGAAGAGTGGAGTGTAGAGTGGAATAGAGAGTCGAGTGGAGAGTCGTTTAATCGGTGGCGATACCAACTTCCACGCGGGCATAGCCGCGGGCGGAAGCTAGTAATATTATATAATTAAATGTCCACCGCATTCTCTATCCGCTCACAGTCACACCGGCACCGGTCTAGCGATGACGAACAGGAAATTTCGTAAAATGTCGTAACATCTCCAACTATTTTTTGTGATATCATTTGATTTATTATATTAATAAGATAATTATTGAACGTACCGGACATGGCAATACTGAAACGATACAAAATACGATAATGTTACCTGTATCTCAAACTCAAAAGACCGGATTCCAGTTTTTAGAATTTTTATGACGTATAAGAATGAATGTATTGAATTTTTATGACACAAGAAATTCTGTAGATTCCCATAACACACTTAGGTACATATATACTCACGCCTTTTCCCTCTGGGGTAGGTAGAGACAATTGCCCGCCATTACCGCCAAAATGGCTACATACATAATATGAATAAAATAGTACGGTCAATCTACTATATAAAAATAAGTCGGGTTTTCCTTCCTAACGCTATAACTCCAGAACGCAAGAACCGATTTCCACGGCTTTGCATTCGTTGGAAAGGTCTCGGGCTCCGTGAGGTTTATAGCAAAGAAAATTCAGGAAAATTTTTCAACGTCCACGCGTGCGGAGCCGCGGGCAACAGCTAGTTTATACATAAAAATAGTGGTCAAATAACAAAAATTCCCACAGAGTCAAATATTGGTGGAGAGCTGGGACAATCAAAGTTTTAAAAATCCTCATCGATCCTAATATACGTGCTACAAAAAATTGTCTATATTGACCGGATTAAAAGGGGTGCAACGTGGTTCGACATATGCCAGAGACGAAGCCGTGAAGGACCAGTTAGTATATTTATATTAAAAAATATGAATATGGCTGATACAACCAGTCCCGTAGAATCCTATAAATTAAATAAAACTAATAAATTACGGGCATACCTACGACTCCACTGATTAAAATGAGGCCACGGACGAAACCGGGGCGGAACAACGACTGATATATAATATTACCTATGTATCTTATATAAACGGGCTGTTGTCTCTGCTTACCCCGGAGGGCAAATGCGTATGTACGTATAAAAAATAGAATTTAAACTAATTACAGATTACCTCTCAACACACGCTGTAAAACAAGAATTTAAAGTGGAAAAATATATAATGAGGATAATTATGGTTATTATAGAACTGAGGGTTTAGCGTAAAGAATGACTTAAAAACTCAATGGACGGTAATTGGACTTGTTGCGGTTACTTGGGCCTTCCCGCGGTATGGTAAAAGAAAAAAGTTGTTATTATGGTCGGGGAGGAATGAACGATAGATATTTTTATAGGCACAGACCTATGTGTTTTTTTTTTTTTTTTTTTTTTTATACCACTTAGGTGGCAGACAAGCACACGGCCCACCTGATGGGAAGCGGTCACCGTGGCCTAGGGACGCGTGCAACACCAGGGGCATCACACTCGCGCTGCCGACCCCGCAAAAACCTTCTAATGCCCTTCTTGAAGAACCCCATATTGTAGTCGCTAGGGAAAACCACGGCAGGGAGATCATTCCACAGCCTAAGCGTGCGCGGAATAAAATTCCTCTCATACCTCACAGTGCGCACTGCAGGCGGATGCAATGTGTGAGGATGAATTCCCTGCCTGTGGCGAGAGCGGTGCGATGATAAAATGTGTATCTTGAGTGTCTAGGTTTGAGTATTTATTCCAACTATTCACACATAGGTATATGACGTAAGTAATAATATGTTTTATTTTCATTACTTGAACTGCTAATATTTAAAAATAGATAAGCAAATGGACCACACCGGTTCGAAACTCGACCCAGACCTGAGAAGACTCCGGCAAGAAACTCAGTGGGATGTTTTATTTGGTCTATTTACAAAGAAGCGTCACACTCGCGCTGCTGACCCTGGAGTGGGGGGGGGGGGGGCGGTTGAGCTCCGGGAACACAACACAATGGTTATTATGGAGTGGTGATCTGTAGGGCGCAGGTACTACCCAGTCGGACTGCTCAATACGGACGGGAGATACCGTCTTGTCCTACCTCCGTAATTTTTTTGTAACGGTCGGCGAACCTGCGACCTCTAAATTGCAAGTCTGACGACTCAACCACTAGACTACTGCCACTTCTCCTTAGGAGATATATATAACGCACATAATTTCATAACTTCACCGAAAAGTTCCCAAAGTATTACCAAAGCTCACTTCCCGCTGATTTTGATTCCCACACACTAAATGCAAATCGATTAAGGAAATTGAGAACAATTAATAAAGTAAAAATAAAAAAGTTAAGCTGTTAAGAACTTTTTAACTGACTGTTCGTATATTTCTGCTTTTTTTATACCATTAAGATGTCAGACAAGACATGGCCCACCTGATCGGAAGCGGGCACCGTGGCCTATGGGCGTGTGCAACACCATGCCTATTTGCGTTGGTCTGGGTGTTTCTATGTATAATATTTACAAAAAAATGTACATAAGTATGATTCTATTATCCGCATTCCTGAACCCATAATACAAGCTAGTTAAACTATGCTTACTTTGGGTCTAGTGAGCGATGTGTAGAATGTAGTAGAATATTTATTTATTTATAAAGATATTTTCAGTAAATTTGTAATTCAATTTACCTACTTTTCGTTCTATGACGGTTTAAAAAGTAAAAAATTTAGCCTTCAGGAACACAAAAGCGAAAACAATAATATAATTTTAATTATTTTATAATTGCAATTATCGCAAGAACAGCATGGGGTGCTTTCTACTTTTACAATGATTTATTGCGTTATTTGCGTTAATTAAAATTATATTTGAGAAAAAAAATGTTTTACTTGCTCACGAAAGCATGAGTTTTACTTTTTTTAATATTTCTGACTAGCTGTTGTTACCTCTGGTTCCACTCACGTAGATTTTTTTTTCTGAGTTCTAATTTTATTGGGGATGGTCGCAAAAACTATGGAACGGATTTTAATTCAGTTTTTTCTATTAGAAAAAGTCCTGGTCATAATTAAAATCTGGTTAAGTAGAACCGAAAACATGACCCAAAAATCATACCCGATCTACGAGCAAGTGGAGCCGCGGGCACCGACTAACGATTATGGTATAATTGTACTTACCATTTGTTTTTTGTCCATAGCAGCAAAGAATGCGTCATGCCGATGATCCCACTGGGCCTGAAGGAGACGAAGGAGGTGGACTTCAGGGAGCCGTTCAAAGACTTCATCTTGGAGCACTACAGCGAGGACGCGGCGGCCTACGAAGACGCGATATCAGATTTCATGGATATGAGACAGGTACATTTTTTGTATAGCACTTAGGTGGCAGAAAAGTATACAGCCCACTTCTTGGGAAGCGGTTACCGTGGCCTATACACGTGTGCAACACCAGGGGCGTAAACACTCGCGCTTCGGACCCTGGTGAGGTTGAGGGGGGGTTAAGGAGCTTGGCGAGGGTTTGAGGTGGGATTGGGGAGTTGAGGGGGGGGGGGGGGGGTTGGTCTACGGAAACCCAACACAATGATTATTATAGGACGGTGTTCTGTAGGGCGGAGGCACTAGCCCAGTCGGACTGCTCAATAGGAGGGTTGGGGAGGAAATAGGAGAGAGGTGGATCGGAGGATGTTAGAGCGTTTCTGTGCTGCCAACGCAGGAGACTTTGGTCTTCCAGCTAACAGCACAGACTCTCCAGTTAGCTCTGGCTACCCTACTTACTAGGGCGGCGGGAACATAACACGACAGAACTCGCGGGAAGAGAATGTAGGGACACAGCGTTTATAAGTGCATACCTATTCAGCGTATTCTAATCGCGGTTCCGCGGCATCAAACGGTCGCAAGTCAGTTACCTCTCCACGTTCACACAAGTCACTTGTGCCCAACCTCAACCCTTCCGCGATTATAAATTAACAGTGTAACATGTACTTAATCGCAGAAATACAGTTACAGTTCTAACGTAGCAACTTTTATTTAATTCTCCCTTCTGATCGCCGTGAACTACGAAAAGAAGCCTCGGGCTTCGTGGGGTCGTAGTTGCACGTGCACAACCGTATCTCACACCAACATAACTTATATAATTATAACCCCACAATCATAACCCCACAGTGGTGACCTCCCGACGACGTTAGTAACTGTATTTTTTTTCCGTTTTATCACCGTAACGTACCTACATATATTACGGTCAAAAGAGGTAACTCACGAGGCAGCCAAGTGATTCCGCGGATAGACTTTGACGCGAGCGCCTTCAAGTTTGAACTTTAATAATACAGTGTAACTCAGTGGAAATGTCGCAATCGGAAGCCGTGCCCGAGCAAAAAATAGTGATGGAAGATGTCGGACTTACAGCCATCTCAATAGCATCGCGTATATCGCAATTTTGGACAGACCAGCCACGCGTTTGGTTTCTTCACGCGGAAGCCGTACTACTGCCGCAGAAGATGGGTGATGAGACGAAGTTTAACATCGTCGTGTCCAAACTCGGCAAGGAAGTAATACAACAGGTAACAGACGTTTTAATATCACCGCCATCCGAAAGAAAATACGAATTTTTAAAACATAGATTATTGAAAATTTACGAAGAGTCCGAAAGCCGAAAAATACAAAAGCTAATAGGTGAAATGGAATTAGGTGACCAAAAGCCTTCACAGCTATTAAGAAAGATGCAGGATTTAGCACGAGATAGAATAGGCGACGATACTCTCAACGTGCTATGGCAAAACCATTTGCCGACGGCAGCACATAGCGTTTTGGCAGCGACAGATACGAAAGACTTAGAGCGTTTAGCAGCCATTGCCGATAAAATTGTTAAAAATATTCAACCAGCACAACTGGCAGCCGTATCTGAGAGCCCAAGGTTAGCCGATACTTCGTTGCTTCTAGCTGAAATAGCAAAAATAAATGCAAAAATAATGGAATTAGAGAAAGAAAGGACCGGGAATCGCAGACAGAGAAATTTACCTTCCCGTTCTCATTCTCGTGACCGTTCAAAGCGTAGCAGTGCTAGTAGGAATAATATGAAAAATCCCAATTGGCTATGTTGGTATCATTATAAATATGGGGATAACGCGAACAAGTGCGTCAGCCCATGCAACTTTAAAAAGTCGGAATACTAGGAGCGATACAGGCGTCATCGGTGGGTTCCTGTATCCCAGTCGCAAACCATCGACTTTGCGTTACGGAACGTGACAGTGGTATGCGTTTCCTTATTGACTCTGGTGCAAACATTTCAGTGGTTCCACGAACTTACCGGTTAGTGCGTAATGTAGTGAAAGAGTGCGATTATAAACTGTATGCAGCAAACGGCACAGAAATTAAAACTTACGGTACCAAGACTTTAGCTTTAAATCTAGGCTTAAGAAGAGTTTTTAATTGGAGTTTTGTTATTGCCGACGTCAGTCAACCCATAATTGGAGCCGATTTTTTACAACACTTCAATCTTTTAGTTGACTTGAGAGGCAAACGATTGATTGATAATGCAACTAGCTTGCAAGTAACTGCACCTACGGTGAATTGTAAGCAGCAATCAATTAGTACTGTAACTGAGTCGCATCCTTACTATCACCTGCTTAGTAAATACACTAACTTAACAAAACCCTTATCTTTCAAAGAACCACCAGCACACCCAGTAGTTCATCATATAGAGACGACAGGTCCACCAGTGTATGCTAAGGCGAGACCACTGCCTCCTGAACGCTATAAAAAGGTACGTGAAGAATTTAGATTAATGCAAGAATTAGGAATTTGTACGCCATCTAATAGTACTTGGGCCAGCCCACTTCATGTGGTGTCCAAGAAGGACGGTCAGATAAGACCGTGTGGCGATTATCGAGCTTTGAATGCAATTACCAAGCCCGACCGTTATCCTATTCCAAATATTAAAGATTTTACATACATTTTAGCTAATAAAAAAGTTTTTTCTCGCATAGATATAAATAGAGCTTATCATTTTATACCTGTAGCACCCGCAGATGTAGATAAAACTGCAATAATTACAACCTTTGGTTTGTTTACCTTTCCTCGAATGAGCTTTGGATTAAAGGGAGCAGCAGCTACATTTCAGCGTTGATTTCATGAATAACTGTGTGTTACAAAACTTAGAAGCAGATTTTCAGCAAAATAATCCTGAATTTTCAGAGTTCCAACGCGAATTTGTCTCATGTTATTTAGATGACATCATAGTAGCCTCAGAAAACTCTATTCTGCATGATAAGCATTTAGAAGCATTGTTTCAACGTTTAGAGAAGTTTGGCATAACTATCAATGTATCAAAATGTAGTTTCAGTCAGAAGACAATCGAATTTTTAGGACATGAGGTGTCAGCAGAAGGTCTTAAACCATTGCCAAATAAGCATAAGCAATTATTGAGTACCCATTACCTAAAACAGTCGACGAATTGCGTAGATTTCTAGGTATGATTAATTTTTATAGGAATCATTTACCCAAAGCAGCACAGTATCAAAATATATTAAATAGTTATCTGTGCGGGGCGAAAAAGAAAGATAAATCAGTTATTGTGTGGTCCGATCCGGCTATCAAAGCATTCGAACAATGTAAGTCAAGCTTGCAACAAGCTGCAACACTAGCTTATCCAGTAGTAGGCATACCTTTATCATTAATGACCGATGCCTCAGACAATTGCGTAGGCGCTGTCTTACAACAACAAGTTGAGAATAACTGGATACCGTTAGCTTATTTTTCTAAGCGCATGACCGATACGCAACAAAAGTACAGTACCTACGATAGGGAATTACTTGCGATTTATTTATCTATGCAGTATTTTAGGACAATGTTCGAAGGCCGAGAATTGATTATTTTTACCGATCACAAACCATTAACTTTTGCATTTAAGAAATTAAATTCCAATAATGAAATTCCTAGACGTACTCGACAATTGTTATTTATTAGTGAATTCACAACAGACATTCGTCACTTAAGTGGCCCGGATAACGTAGTCGCTGACTCGTTATCAAGAGTAGAAACAATACTCTGCCCAAGTTCGTTAGACTTCGGAGAGTTAGCTATAGAACAAAACAATGACTTACAAGCACAGGAATTGTTATCAGACGTCAATAGTAATATTAAGTTACAGAAAGTAACAATGCCTCTTTGTAACGAACAAATACTTTGTGAGTTTTCAAATAGTAAATTACGACCTTATTTACCACATAAGTTTAGACGAATAGCATTCGATTCAATACACAACCTTAGTCATCCTGGAATACGTACTTCCAGAAAATTAGTTAGTAGTAAGTATTTTTGGCCAGGCATGAATAAAGACGTAGGCCTGTGGGCCAAGACATGCACCAAGTGCCAACGTGCAAAGATACAGCGTCATACCGTGTCAGAATTAGGCAAATTCTCAAATGTTAATCGTCTCGATCACGTACATTTAGATATTATTGGACCGTTACCGACCACGGAGGATGGTTATCGTTATTGCCTTACCATGATAGATAGGCAAACTGGATGGCCAGAAGCTTTTCCTTTAAAAGACATTTGTGCGAAAACAGTAGCCAAGTTGTTATACGAAGGATGGATTACGCGTTATGGATGCCCTATTAAGCTTACGAGTGATCAGGGTAGACAATTTGAAAGCAATCTTTTCCGTCAATTATTACAGTTTTTAGGCATTAATAAGATTCGAACCACTCCTTATCATCCACAGGCGAATGGAGCTATTGAACGCTGGCATCGCAATTTTAAAGCTTCTTTAATGGCTAGGTTAGGTAATTCTAATTCATGGATAGATGAGATGTATAGTGTCATGCTAGGTCTGCGTTCAGCCCCTAGAAGCGACACAGGAGTGAGTGCAGCTGAGTTGACGTTTGGCAGAACACTGAGACTCCCTGGTGAATACTTTGAGGTGAGTAATCAATCTTACAGCAATGGCGAAGAGTTTGTTAAACAACTTAGACACACCATCGATTCTTTAAGACCCAGACCATCTAGTCATAATAGTTCTAGATCCGTGTTTGTGCATCCAGATTTAAAAACGTGTCAAAAAGTTTTTATTCGTAACGATTCAGTTAAAAAATCTCTTCAACCTCCTTTTGATGGACCCTTTTCTGTCATTAAAAGGTATGATAAAGGTTATCTCATACAATATCCCGATAGAAAGTCATTAGTATCTATCGATCGTTTAAAACCCGCATACTTACTTACTTGTGAACAGGAAAATAGGCAATCACATGAAAATTTCACTAGTAAGCGAGATGTTGAGAGTAAGATTGCAACTCAGAATAAAACTAGTCAGAATATAAAGAAACTTTGTAATGTTAAAATAAGTGATGACTCATCTAAGTTTCGTTGCATCACGCGGTCAGGTCGCGTGGTTCGGAAACCAGTTCGATTTAATGTAAATTAAATGTCACACACTATGCATTTTTGTATTTTATTAAATGTTTAAATATCGCATACGATCTACCAAGAAAACCGTAACAAGTTATTTTTGCCACGTAGACATAGTATTTCACGTGGAAGTTAATTTTTTAATATATTTTTATATTTTATCATTGTGTTTTCAGAATAATGTAACGTAGCATAACGTAATATTTTACGTTCATACAAGAATTTTGTGTTTAATTGTGTATTAATGTAATATTTTATTTTTAACCTATACATTATTAATTGTAGACTGTGTTGAAAGCATAAAGTAGCTTTTTAATCAACTTTGTAAACAAAGGAGTTCTGTATTTGTTTGTGTTATATTTTTTGTGACTATACCAATTGTACTGTTGATTTATGTGATTTCAAATTACAAAGGTATATTTATGTTGTTTATTCTAACTAAGAGTGCGTAATTTATTAACTATTGTTTAACTTATTCGAAACAGTGAACTTAGTATTGAACTTTGTTATGATTAAGTATGAACAAAGCGGACGTTATTACCACTCTTAAGAAATGTAACCACTTATCAACCGATAGTGTAGCAAAGTACCTACGCCGTAGTAAAAGTACACAGTGTATGAATTTTTGTACTAAGTATTATTTTTTGTAATCTTTTCATTTTTTTTTGTATTTCCCTTTTATTTTTTTTTAAGGGGAGGGTTGATGTAGGGACACAGCGTTTATAAGTGCATACCTATTCAGCGTATTCTAATCGCGGTTCCGCGGCATCAAACGGTCGCAAGTCAGTTACCTCTCCACGTTCACACAAGTCACTTGTGCCCAACCTCAACCCTTCCGCGATTATAAATTAACAGTGTAACATGTACTTAATCGCAGAAATACAGTTACAGTTCTAACGTAGCAACTTTTATTTAATTCTCCCTTCTGATCGCCGTGAACTACGAAAAGAAGCCTCGGGCTTCGTGGGGTCGTAGTTGCACGTGCACAACCGTATCTCACACCAACATAACTTATATAATTATAACCCCACAATCATAACCCCACAAGAACATAACATAACATAAACTCACGCCTATATCCCCGAAGGGGTAGGCAGCAGAGGTGCTAGCACCCACATTTCGCCAGTTTATGTTTAGGTCCCAATGTAATAGGTGGCGAGCCCATTGCCATTAACCGGGTACTTATAAACCTGCGATAAATACACACATAACTTCGAAAAGCATCGAAAGTCATTGGTGTGTGCCATGGTGAACCTGGGATCGAACACGAGACCTCGTCTCAGCAGTCCATTACCCATACCACTAGGCTACCGCGGTTTTTTTTTTTTGGGGAAGAGAACACCGCCCTATAATATAACTATGGGACGGTCTTCTGTATGGCGAAGGTACTACCCCAGTTGAACTGCTCAGGTTCGGACGGGAGATACCGTCGTGTCCATACCTCGGTTGAGCGAATCTAAGTAGCCCTATGTCTTTCGTTGCAGGCAATGCGTACCCCAGTCCGGTCGAGCGCCGGCGTGGCCCTCCTGTTCAAGTACTACAACCAGCTATACTTTATCGAGCGACGGTTCTTCCCCCCCGACAGGAGCCTTGGTGTCTACTTCGAGTGGTTCGATTCTTTGACTGGTAAGCATTTTATTACAAGCTTTTATTTAACTTGCTCTATTGTTTGTTAGTATGGGTAGTATGGGTATGGGAAGTTTGAAGCTGATAGACTGAACTTAGTATACTAAACTTGGGTATCTACGTGACAATGCGATAATATTATGGTACTATAAAGCTGGTCTAATTATGAAGTCGATAAAAACTCCAGAACTAAACAAGATAAACCAATCGAGTTTGGGTTCATTTGTATTGTCTTTGCAGTTATTAGTGCCTCGGAGAGCACGTTAAGCAGTCGGTCCCGGTTGCCATACAAACATCTATGGCAGTCGTTTCGGGTAGTTGGAGCCCCCAAAAGTCCAACCAATCTAACTTGGAACTTCGATATCGCCATTGGTCATAATGAAATGACCGTTGGTTGTGGAGATCAGATGGCAGTCGCTCCACGAAAAATATCGAAGTTCAGCCGCATCACAGTTAGACTGGAAAGCCGACCCCAACTGAGTTGGGAAAAAGGTTCAGAGAATGATGATGATGAATGTTAGGGTTCATTTAATTTCTTGTTTAAAAAATACATTAATTATTATGAATTAATATGAATTGATTTGCTCTTCGGATCGCGAACTGACCTAGGCATAAATGATTATTGATTTATAATTTGCTAAATTTTTTAACAAATCATTATTTTCTGCAGGAGTGCCATCGTGCCAGAGAACAGTGGCTTTTGAGAAAGCTTGTGTCTTGTTCAACATAGCTGGCATCTACACACAAATCGGTGCTAGACAGGTAACAACCCTCATCATTTCAGTTTTACTTTTTCTTGTACTAAAATTATCTACCTCCATCAAGTCTACTGTGTTGTCTAGATATATAGTCGCAACACTAGCAGTCTAGTCTCGAATCTCCTTTATTAATGAAATCGCCGAAAACTCGTGTGACCATAATAAAAATTCCGATCAGAAAATCATTATGAAATAAGTCATTTCATAATGATTTTCTGATCGGAAAAAATGATCATCCAGGACGGGACTTGAACCCGTGACTGGATGGATTTTTTCCGATCAGGAAATCATTGGGAATAGTTAGCATGCAATCGCTTAAAAATTTCATTTCATTAGTTGAAGAGCTTCCAGAGTCTACAGGGGCTATCAGCAGGTATCCGCTCACAAGTGAGGTCATTTAAGGCCATAAAGATCTTGACGGGGCCTTAACTGGATACTAATACTATACGTATTTACGTATAGTGCACTGTATCTAACTTGGCAAGGTTTTGGAGTAATGGGGCCCACACTACTCCAAAATCTTGCCAAGTTAGATGCCGTGCACTGTAATTGTATGTGGAAAAATGCGTCACATAAAAACAAGTATAGTTTACGGCATCTGACTTGGCAAGGTTTTGGAGTAGTAAGGTTCACACTACTCCAAAACCGATGCCGTACACTATACAGACAATGATAATAGACTCCCACTATAGCCTCCTGTGTCTCGAATCTCTTCAAGACCTTGAGGATGTGAGCAACTTCTCCAGTTGGATGGGCCCCAAGGTCCCTCGATGTTCATACAGCAATGTGTTCACCCCAGGATCGCGCGACGTGCTCGGGTCTGGACCACGGCGTGGAGGCGTGGCTTCGAGCTGCTGGAGCCCTGCGCTACGTCCTCGACAACTTTACCAACGCACCTTCCGTGGACCTCGCCGCTGATACGCTGCTGGTCCTCGCGGCTTTGATGACTGTGAGTATCACCTACTTGGGGTACGAGGGCTGATAGAGACGGGCTGGTTCTTTGAGCGCAAGGGGGATTGTCAGGACAGCCGCTTGTCACGCAAGCGGCTAACCGGGCACGGCAGCCCGGCTTTACTTACTTAGGTGTACATAGTTTTTTTTATATGCCACTGTGTCTTATATATGGACGTGTGCAACACCAGGGTCGTCACTCTCGCGCTACCGACCCTGTAAAAACCTTCTAATGCCCTTCTTAAAGACCCCCATATTGCAGACACTCTGAACCATTCTTCTACGGTATATATTTAATGGTGGACTTATGGTACCAAAACCGCCAATGAACTCTTTGCTTTTTTACGTCTTTACAACCTCACCGGTTAGGCTGATAAACCTGCCAATTTACAGATGAAGATTAAATGGCAATCAGACCTAAGAAATGTTGTGCCAATGGTTTCACTTTAATAGATGGCCAAAACGGTACGAATTGAAGGAGTAAATGTCTGAAAACGAACCCTGGATTTCGAGGTGATAGCCTCAAATACTACTGAAACTAATGCGAAGATGAGTGGGTTCGAATCTGACATAGCTTTTTTACCGTTATCCTCAGTGAGGTGATAACTCTTGCTCTCCATTATACCCCTTCAGGAATAAGGAAGACATTACAGAATTCCCTTGCCAACTAATAAAGCTGTTCCACATATTGCAGGCGCAAGCGCGGGAGTGCCTGTTCGAGAAGCTGCAGCTCCAGGCGGGTGAGGCGCGGGGGGAGCTCCGCCGGGCGCCGGAACTGTGCCTCGACCTGGCGCACGAGAGTGCCCACCTCGCCCACACATACCGCCAGCTGTATGATAAGGTATATACACACCTGGACAACTCTGGCGATACCACATATACCCAGCGCCATCTAGCGACAACACAAGGAACTATTTCGATACTACTACTACGTCGCGAATAGCGAAAGTGAAGTTCGCGCGCAGGTGTAATGGTGGAACCACACTTCGCTATTCACCTTTATTTACGTATATATAAATTGAAGTGGGGAAAGCTTATTCGTGTATATTTACTTTATTCGCACGAATATTCGCCTTAGTCACTCTTCAATGACGAATTGTAGAGGATTTAGTCATCTAGAGGAATTTCCTCGTATAAAATATAGACGAATAGCGAATAGCGAAGTGTGGTTTCACCATATATACATGTACAACTTTGGCAACACCAAAATGTAGGTACTTAGCGCCATCTAGCTACGCATCAATAGTACTACTACGTCACTACGATCCTGAATCTCGATAGTGAAGTTCGCGCGCTGGTGTATCGCATACATTGTATGTTTAAATGATTTTTTTTACTAAAAAAGTTCAAATTTTTACCTGACCTTATGAGTTTCGAGTAGATTGGTCCTATAGAGTATTTTGATCCCCACATGAAATAGAATCGATTGGCACAAAAAAATCTAATGTGATTGTAAAACATGTGTATAGTGTACGGCATCTAACTTGGCAAGGTTTTGGAGCAGTGTGGGCTCCGCGCCACTACTCCATAACCTTGCCGAGTTAGATACCGTACACTATACTTGTTTCTATGCGACGCATTTTGCCACGAACGAGTATAGTGTACGGGATCTAACTTGGCAAGGTTTTGAAGGGACTCACACTACTCCAAAACCTGGCCAAGTTACGTGCATCTGTAATGTGATCGTAAAACGTGTGTATTGTTTCAGATGCAAACTGAAGGAGTATTCAACTACGTGCCATACTCGTGGGTGTCATTAGTCCACGTTAAGACTGAGTTTTATAAAGGTACGGTTAACTTTACTTATTGACATTGCCTTTATATAAATTTGTAACTGTTCATTATGACATCACATTATTCATGACTAGTTTTTTTTTGACATTACCCAATAATCTAATATATAAAACAAAGACGGGTTTGTTACAACATTTATAACTCAAGAACGGCTGAACCGATTTGGCTGAAAATTGGTGGGGAGGTAGCTTAGAACTAGGAAACGGACATAGGATACTTTTTATCCTGCCACGGGGACGAAGTACGCCACGGGCGAAGCCGCGGGGTACAGCTAGTAATTTAATAAATGATAATTGAAATGATTATAATGTATGTCTGGTCGATAAATTAAATAGAATTATGTAAAGTATAGATCTACCTATATTTGCATGCCTTAGGGCGGAATGTGGCTGTTCTTAATTTATTTTATGTCAACATCTTCTATATCTACCCATTTTCGCAAATAAATGATTTGATTTGATTAACGTTTATGACGGCTACCGTGGCGTAGCTACAAAAAAGTATTTATGTATATGTATCCTCATTCTAGAACCCATAACACAAGCTAGCTTATTCTTATACGGACACTTGACCAGAGAATTTAGATTCTAAAATCAAGCTATGATATTAAATCTTATTTAGGTATTCTTATTTATTTTCCTCAAAAATGGCAGCCCTAGCGCACCAGTACTGCGCTACGGGGTTGCTGAACCTTGCGCCGGCGCAGCGTTCGCGGGAGCGACTTGCCGCGCTGTACGCACCAGATACTGACCGCTCCTTGGACAACGGTGAGTATTCGTCATCATCCTATTTTTTTATATACTACTTAGGTCGCAGATAAGCACCCGGCCCACCTGATGGGAAGTGGTCACCGTGGCCTATGGACGTGTGCAACATCAGGGGCGTCACACTCGCGCTGCTGACCCTGGGAGGTTTGGGGGTGGGGGGAGAGAGAGGTTGGAGACGGGGATTATGGGATGAGGGGGGATTGTGAGCTCTGGCCACCCTACCTACCGCCCGGGAACTCAACACGATGGTTATGATGGCCGCGGTAGAGCGGAGGTACTACCCTTGAAAGTGGCCGAAACCCCCAGACGGACTGCTCAGTTCGGACGGGAGGTACCGTTGTGTCCTACGTCCTAGCGTGGGTGTCCCTTACCCCAGGCTTACCAGATCTACTCCATGGGGTTGCTACTCAGAGCTATTTTTCCACTTATTTTATGCTAAACTTAAAACACAAATAAAAAAAACAGTGTGGCACTCGGGGACTGCCGCGGTAAAGTTATTACATAGCATTTTATTAAATATGCATAGATTAACTCCATTAGTTCCACTCAACACCATACTTCATTCAACAACATAATTGAGTAACTTTCTGAACGATTGAACGGAATGTAGCACGTCCTGTACTTGAAATAAGGTTGAAACTTGTGTGACACAATGGGAGTATTAGGTTTTTATTTCCGTTACGAAGTTTCTTGATTCGGTCGTTGCGCTCAAAACCCGCGATAAAAGCTATGCAGCTTAAAAAATCGGCAAAATAAACATACGGTAATGGTCGTTCTAGGTTCATCTCTCGCGGCGACTCTGAAGGAGCAAGAGCCCGACTACGCGGCGCTCGGGCGGGCTCACCTGGCGGAGGCGCTGATGCAGTACGAGGAAGCGCTGAGGCTGCAGAGGATGTGCAGGTCAGTACTTACTCAGCTATAACTTCAGAACAATAAAAATGTATAGATAGAGGATTTAATAAAATAAATACTCTACGACATTCTACACATCGCTCCCTAGACCCAAAGTAAGCTTAGTTTCACTAGTTTGTGTTATGGGTTCTAGAATGCTGATAAACATACTTATATACTTTTTTTTTTTGTAAATACATACTTATTATACATATTACACAATTGCGTAGGTATTTTTTTGAAGCCCACCAATATAAGACATTTTGGTAATCTTATGACGGACACTTGGTTCGGTAGTCTTTGGGTAGTCGGCCGAAGAGCTATTGTCAACGTGTGACGTGTTTTGACTAAAGCTGATCGCACATTTGTCAGCACCGTACGCGCCGCACGCGCCGTAAGCAAATCTTTGGTATTGCAAACAATTTTTGCAAGACTGCGGCTACACCTAGTACCGGCACGCGCCGCATATACATAATAATGACGTCATCAGAATGATTTCTTTAAAATCGGATGCCTACCGCATTTTACGAAATGCGGCGCGTACGGTGCGGGTGACGCGTGCTAGGTTTCATATTATTCAAAATTCAAAATTCTAAAAAATTCAAAATTCATTTATTTGCAGAAATGTGGTCATACATGATGTTAAGTAAGATTAGATACTACAGTTCAGCACATCTGCCATTCAATGGCATGCAAATATTAGCTTAGGCTCTATTTAAATTAAATTTGCATGCTTAGGTATTCAAAACAAAATTTGAATACAATCAGTACTAAGCTTATAATAATTAGATTAACATATAATAACATAACAATAATAATTGTCAGAATAATAATTATATAGTCATAATTGCATACAACGAATTCTAAAATGCGGCGCGTTTGGCGCGTGTGGTGCTGATAAATGTGCGATCCGTTTTATGCACACGAAACTTCACTTATTTCGTCACATACAGAGATACTATAACTTAGGCGCTGCGTAAACGTGTTGCCGACACGGCACACCGCCACAGGAAACCATAGTTGCTGTGTCCCGTATCGACAACCGGACACAGTTGCCGGTTCCCTGGCACCGACACGGCACTGTAGCTGTAGTTGCTGTATCTGCTTGTTTTCCGTAGTCTCATGATGGACGTTTGTGAATGTTGCTTGTGTCTTCAACTGACGACTTTTAGTTTCCAGTTACCGACACCGAACACTTTTTGATCGTCCTGAATATAGTGTTAAGTGGAAGCAACTGGACTCACGTATGCGCAGGGAGTTGAATGATTTCATACTTGTTCTATAGAATTCAAATATTCATCGGTAGCTTGTGTCGGACACAAGAAACAAAAGTGTCTACGTTTGCGCAGCGCCTAAATATATAGTTTCGTGTGCAGGGAGCTCCGCGGCAAGGAGGCGATCTCGCTAGTAGTCCGTGCGCAGTTAGCGCGCGCCGCTACGGAGCGCGCGCCCGACGCCGACGCGCAGGACTTCGCCGAGCTGCTCGACGTGCCGCACATACAGCGTGAGTACCAACCCCCACCCGGGGGTTCTTCAAGAAGGGCATTACAAGGTTTTTGCAGGGTCGGCAGCGCGAATGTGACGCCCCTGGTATTGCACGCGTCCATATGCCACGGTAACCGCTTTCCATCAGTGTAGGCCGTGTGCTTGTCTGCCACCTAAGTGGTATAAAAAAAATGCCCCTACACCTACTATGATGGCCGTACCCCACTTTACTATTCGCTATTCGCCTAGATACTGTATTCGATGAAATTCTTATAGACGTCTAAACCCTCCATAATTCGCCATAATAAGAGCGACTAAGAGGAATATTCGTGCAAATATAGCAAATATACACAAATAGGCTATCCCCACTTCATTATAAACACGTGAATAAAGGCGAATAGCGAATAACGAAGTAGGGCGCCACCATGAAACTTACATTTGACAATGCGAAAAAAAAATTAAATTGAACGATTTGTTTTTATTGGTTAAATATTAATCTACCTATAACTTCAGATTCTCAACTTAAAAAAAACAGTTAAAGTTTTGGCACTTTTACACATTCCTAACAACATAATAACTGCCTGATAATGTCCACCCAACCCAACCGTATTCCAAGAATTCATTATTTTGTACAAAATTTCCGAAATCTACTGTAATGTCACGAATCGCCATCGCATTTCTGTCATTAGCTTAAAATTGTCGTCATCAACACGGCGACACACTTGCCATAATCACAAATTGAATTGAATTGAACATAACTGCCAAAAATATTATCTAACTACCCTCAAAATTACCAAAACTAACCTAAAACATTTTTCCTAACAGCATCATCAAAATTCCAACTAGCTCTAACCCAACCAGACTTCGCCCAACACAGAGTAGACGATCTCTTCAAATCCTTAGGCCCCATCGCCATATTCTCAGCCAAACGCCACTGGAGCGCGCCCAGACTAGTCCAACTACAGAAATACAGAGACGGCTCCCGCCGAGAACGACCGAGAAAAGAAGAATACGACGAATTGAGAAGTAGCAAGAAGAGAGACAGATCAGAAGACAACACTACTTACTACAACCAAATTATTAGAAGCGATGAGAAGTACACTAGCGAATATGAAAAGAAGAAACTTCACAGAGTAACAAAACAAAATGGCGTCTATATTAACAGTTATAATAACAATAATTATGATTACCATCCAAAAGTTTTAGAATATGATTCTCCTAATGAGTATAAGATTAAAGAAGGTAAAGTTGAGAATGGAGTTAAGGAGAATGGAGTGAAAAGGAATGGGAGGAAAAAGGACCCTCTGAGGAGGGTCGCGAGTGAATACAATGTGTCGAACCCGAAGGCTGATGATGAGGGATTTGGTTTCTCTGTGAGAGGCGACGCCCCTGTGGTCATCGCGGGAGTCGAACCCAACTCTTTAGCTGAAGTAAGTTTTTATGATCAAAATTCTGAGTTTCATTTCAGTTTTTAACCATGACCTGTCACGTGATGCTAGAGCAATTGAATGCTACGTCGAAGTTGTGGGTTCGAATCCCGCTCAGTGCAAATATTTGTTTGCTTGCTTGTCTATTTGCATTGGACTAAGTAATAAGTGTGTTTCCTCGTTCTAGAACCCATCATATTACCTACAAGCTTTACAAAGCTTGGGTCTAGAATCTAAATTTAAAGGAGGTAGGACACGACGGTATCTCCCGTCCAACCTGAGCAGTCCGACTGGGGTAGTACCTCCACTCTACAGAACACCGCGGCCATAATAACCATCGTGTTGTGTTCCCAGGCGGTAAGTAGGGTAGCCAGAGCTCACCCCACCCCTTCTTAGCCCCCTTCCCCCTTTCCTGATACCCGTGGTATTGCACACGTCCATAGGCCACGGTGACTGCTTCCCATCAGGTGGGCCGTGTGCTAGTCTGGCATCTAAGTAGTATAAAAAAAAGAGTTCTACTAAAATGGTATTTATTTTCGATCCTGTAAAAACTGACTTAAATACAGTATAAGACCGATAGAGCGCGTATATTTACGTATGTGGACAGATCGGGGGCATGCGGGAAGGTGACTTCATCATCTGTATCGGGGACACGGATGTCAAGTGGAGCTCCCACGAGGAGGTGGTGCGCCTCATACAGCAGACCGGGGACACGCTCACCATGAAGCTGGCAACCCCCATGGATAAGAGCTCCCTTAAGGTTGGTACTTTGTGTTGAGAGAATAATATAGGCTTGTATCCATTTATAGATGCGATATTTCAGATGATTGCGAAAAAGAGTAAAGAATCAAAATTTAAAGCACAATAGATATGCTTAACATGGCTTAACACAATAGTTATTAGTTTAACAAGTGAGCAAAGTTGTTCTTTGCTGCGAGTGCAGACTATAATAAAATAGCTTAGAATTAATTTTAACTTGTATTAATGAGCACATTAAGTGATTTTAAATTACGCATGAGAGGTATCTAAAAAAATTGTCATTTGAAAACCACGTAAGTAATAACTTTTCACCTCGACCTGGTGCCCGATTCAGTAACGGCACGTTTTCAAAACGCATGATTTCAAAAGATAAATGAAGAAATAACTTTAGTATTCTGCAAGATCTGTCAAAACAAACCTTCAGAATCACTTATACTTTGATTGGTTAGCAACAAAAACTAGAAATTGTAATTTTATAAGCTTTCGCAAATTTTGAAAAAACACGTTTTCAAAACGTAATTTCAGTGAATCGGGCCCTAGGTAAAAAAGAAAACCCTAAATAACATGATACGGTATACCCGCAGGCATCCCCCGAGACCCCGCGGCAGTCGAGCTCCAACCAGGGCTCGGTGTCGGCGGCGTCGTCAGCGTCCAGCGGCTCCACGGCCGTGACGGCGCGCTCGTCGGCCCGGCGCGCGCCCTCCTGGAACCCCTTCCGCCGCCACACGCCCGCCCCCGCCCCCGCGCCTCCCCCCCTCCGCGCCTCCGGCTCACACCGCAGCTCCGGCACCAGTAACATCATCTTCAGATAATAACACACACGCTTGCGGTTACAATGATTTCTATGTATACCTACTGCACGGTGTTTTTTATTCGTGCAGAAATTCCCTCAGATAGGTACCCCTGCCGACCAGCGTAGGCGGTTGCCATGGATTCGAATCGTCAAAAACCACACGAGATTGGGGACTCAATTTTCGTTTTTGTCTAGTAGTATTATTATAAAAGTCATTACGCAATTGAACAAAGGAGAAACCATGCAAAAATGGACTCGATGATCATACAGAACTCAAAATCAGATAAAAAGTGTAGGTACTTAGAAAAAATTCTTATGCACCATTTTCACTAATAACCATTTAAATCAAATCGTTTGTTACCCTAAATAGATTTAATTTTAGGAGAAAAAATAATTGAAATTGAAATAAGAAACTGTGTTTTCATTCGTAAGAAACATGTAAAATAATATTTATTTGTTCAACAAATAAGCAAAGTTATTTTTGCAACAAAAAAGTAACTTTGCTCAATTGTTGAACAAATACATATTTTTGATGTACCTATACTTTTAAGTCTAGATTTAAAAAAATGTCCAGTCTGAGATTGAGTTTCCCCTTGGTTAACAGCGTGCCTGTTAAATTAATTTAAATGTTACGATACTCGTCTGAACCTTATCGGATTTGTATGTGATTGTGAAAAGTCCACAGATACCTCTAGAATCTACCTGTATGCAGCCACCCGTATTCGCCTACCTTACGCGACCAATGTTTAAACCTGATAGAACTTGTGAAGCCTAATAGATTAGTGATAACAAACTGTATCTTTCATCTCTAAAACAGACCTCTTACTAAAAATCGTGTAATTTTTTTTTATTTCTTTATGGATTTTTATAAATCTCTCAAAATTTTTAAAAATTCGACTTTATTTCACGAAATTTTACCAGTATTTCAAAAATCTCTAAATTTTTTTTTTTTTTTTGAGTCCAGAAACCCGATTCCATTGACTAGACTACATACTTGGCTCTACAATTTATGAGACTTATTGAACAGAACCATCACGATATATCTAGTTATCTCTTATTAACTTTTTTAAGTACCTTCTTACCAAAATGTCGAAAGTAAGAAATCAAAAAGTATAGGTATTTAAGGGTTAATGCAATTTTTTTTTAAATACTATATTTAACATTTCTTATCTGGTGACTTTAAAAAGGTAAAAATAACCTTACTTTTTAATTTTTTTCTAAACCTTTTTTTTTCAAGGCGTGGGTCTAGGATGCAAGTCTTTTTAATATCTTACAAGGCAAATTCACTATAATATTTAGGTTCTAAATATATAGTTAGACGGGACCTATATATCGGCTATGAATTTCCAAAGTTATATTTACTATAAGTTTCAACCATATCCATACGAATTTAAATATTTATATCGCTTTTTTAAATTATTATTAAGCCCGTTCTTTATTATATTGCATCCTCTTAACACTATACTTAACTCTAGCGGTTATCTGGTACGGTGTATTGGATATAATATAAGAATATACTGTAAATACTAATTTAGACTTTAATAACGATATTTATCGAAAAATTTTGAATGTTGAAAAATCCATTATGGCGTACCTATCATTTAAAAGTTTTGAAATTCATACAAAGTTTGGGAATCACCTTTTTTCTAATCTTAACTGTGTAAAGTGATACAAAACGCGCAAAATCGAAACCAAAATCAGTCAGATCTTTACGTCGCAAAAAAAACACCACAAATCGCTACAAATTGACAATATTTTTTGACAAAATACGAAATATAATGGCGGCTACCTTATAAACGAGTTTTACAGCACCAAAATATATGCCCATCTATTCCTTACCTTCGGGAGAAAAGGAGATGACGATATTTTGGCCAGTTAAACCAGATCACTTCAATTTTTATAACAACAAAATCATCACAAAAATTTTTTTTTCAAAAAAAAGGTTTTATTTAAACCCAATACCGTTTATTGTTCTTTATTTTAAAACCAAACAATATTAAGTAAATTATTAATTAATAACCGAAAACCAGACTGAATGAAGTACCTACCTGAATACACAATTAAAAGTAGATACGTATTTTAAATTAGAATTTAACTTCTCTTTGGTTATTATATACTCGTATATATCGAAACTAAACTTTTTGATATTGTATTCCACGTTGTTCATATGGTTGAACAAAGTGGAATTCAAATATTATTAAAGTATTTCACCTAGGAACCTACGTAATCATCATCATCTAAGTAATTTCAACCAGGTGAAATTATTTGGTTTAACGTCGTATACAAGTATATAACCAAACTTTTCTGTATAATTATGTATTATGTATGTACCTATGTATAATTAGCAAATAGAGATTATATAAATGTCACAATTATTGTAATTAATTAAACATGTAAGTAACAGTATTTTAGAAATGGTATTTTAATATATTTCTAGAGAGTTTTGGATGTGATCGATTTTAAAGTTTCCAACTTTTTCAAATATTGATCGCGTCCAAAAAATACGTAAATTTTAGATTGATTGTAACAATTTAAAATTTGTCATTCGAATGTCATAGTTTCTGTATAATAATATAAAGAGAAAATGTATATCGTTGTATAAAACTTGTTTAAGTAAATGTATAAAATTGTTGTGGTTACTTTTGAACAATAAAGATTATTTAAAGGCATTATTTTTTTAAATAATTCTAACATTATTATTACCACTAAGTCAGTAAACGCATTGCGTCTCGATACAATCGCTGCTTTTTGGTTAAACTTAGGTTAAAGGTGGTTAAACTTAAATTTTTGGTTAAACTTCAGTTAATTGGCCGTTCACTAAACGGCAAGAACTCGTGGTCAACATATGCCCCGATACTGATAGGTTAGGTTAGGTTAGAAGGGTATGTCGGATGAAGCAGATGGTTAGTAATAATAGCTCGTATGTTTTCGTTCTATACAAATAAAATAGAATTTCAATAATTACGACATTGATTTATTAGTTTAACATCACATAAGGTAAGATTATAGAATTCAGCAATTATACTTCTTATTACGGCTATAGGGTCTTTTGGTTACAATGGCGCCCAACGTGGGACCCAATAATTACTGAAGCCGACAATTTTATAATGCCCATGTAGGCTAAGTACTCTGTTGGTTAACTGCACTCAAGCAGTATAGGAAAGAAATCTTCCTCCTCATCAGGCGGCACTTCTTTACTCTCAACTTTACCATATAAATCAAGGAACTTCTTCAATTCCTCATAGATACCGAAGAACAGAAACCTCCCGACCATTATCAGAGCCATTCGCAACATAAGCCCTGCGAACAGCCCTCTGACTCCTTTCTCTACATATATTTTGGTCAGTACAGTCTTAACGCGTAACCTCTCCACCTCTGCTGGATTCTTCACCTCCGCTAGTACTATGCGAGTCTTCGCTAGATCTAGGGGAGTTGTGATACTGCCTGCGATACCACCAGCGATTAAACCACAGACGCCACTCTGAAAATAAAGCGGTAAGTAGAGCCAGAGCTCACAATATCCCAATTCCTTGCTACAAAAAAACTGACCAACCCTCCCCCCTCCAGGGTCGGCAGCGCGGGTGTGACGCTTCTGATGTTGTACACGACCATAGGCTACGGTGACCACTTCCCATCAGGTGAGCCGTGAGCTTAGCTGCCACCTAAGTAGTATACCTATACAAAAAAAAAAAACAGAAAAATCGGCTTGCAGGTTTACAACAACAGAAAAATCGGTTTCCAGGTTGTAGGTATGGAGAGGAAAATTTCACCCTTGAGGGGGTAAAATACGAAATTTGCCATCCAAAGCTAGGACGAGCCACTTGAGATAATAGCATAAATTACAGACCTGAAAACTGGTGATTTCTTTTCCAGTGCTGTCGGTAACAGTTCTCTTGAGCAGTTCCCACGAAGGTATTTCTATCAGGGTGTACGGCAGATCCCGTAGCACTGTGGATCCGAACCCTCGGTACACTCCACGGCGAAGACCCTCTTTTTTGTATGCCTAGAACAACAAACCATTTATTAAAGGCTAAATGGAATAACGTTGTAACTTGACTATTACATTTACTTCAAACTTTTAACTTTCCAACTTGGGGTCGAATCTACAGTCAGGAAGCGTTCGAACTTCGATATTTTCCATGAAGTAGGTTAACTGCTATCTGACCTCTAGAAGCCACTGACTTAAGTCTTGTTGTCGGTCTTTTTAGGGCTCGAATTATCCGTAATGTAGCCGTCAATTGCGTGTAACCTAGCCACGAGCCACTCAAACTTGTTTCTTTACAATAGGTCAAATATTGCACACATGAGGTGTATTGGGCTCCACCAAGATTTCCTGGTGAACGCTGAATGGATAAGGACGCGGCCTCTTCTCAGAGGTATCGAGTTCGAATCCGGCCGGACAGTACCAATGAGAATATTACTTTGTGGAATTTATATGTGCTAATCACATGATTTATCTACCATCTGCTGACGGTGAAGGAAAGCATCTTGAGGAAACCGACATGTCCTAAAAGAAATTCTAAGGACATGTCCGATCCACCAACCTGCATTAGGCCAACGCTTGTGGATTAAGGTCTGAACTCTCCCAGCTCTCTTGTTAGAGGAGAGGAGACCCGTGCCCAGCAGTGGGACATAAATGGGTTGCTATCAAGATTTTCTGAGCCTTGGTCAACTTCACCTGAAAGCCTCCTAATAGGTACTCACACGGGCCAGTATGTGGTATGCACTTTCAGTTTTTGTTCCGAGGGCAATCTGTTTCCTCTGCTTAGCGACTTCAGAGGGTACCCGAATAAAACATGCCATCTGCGAAAATAAGGCTTCCATTTAGTATAGATAAAGAACAGATTGGAATAACACACAGGTCGGACGGACGGTGGCAGACGGGGCCCAAGCTGGTGGTCGGAGCTCGGGGCTCCGGACTGCATTGGGGCATCGAGACCCGGCGCGAGTTTGAAAACTTTGGTTTTTCTTTAAAGTTGCCTGCCGCAGGCCATGCCCATGGGGGCCAGGCCAGCAAATGCCACCCTGACAATATGGCCAGTTAGTAGTCCAACGCTGATAATGGATAAACAGGGTCAGAATTCCACGCGGTCGGAACTGCGGGGACCAGCCAATAATAAATAGGTAGGTACCTAACTACAAAATTTATGGATGATGAAGAAACTGCACTCACTGTTCTGGAGAAGCTGGCTGCCAGTAAATGCATCGCAGGTACATGCTGTGGGGGGACATAGGGCTCGAGGACAGACTTCAGCGTCTCATACGTCCCGAAAAAAAGACAATTTACGGGAACGGACGCAGCAATTAATGTCAGCAAGCCTGTCAATAGGAAACTTAATATAGTTTGGTACGTAGGGTAGCCATCGCTCAAAATCCCCTCCCCCCATCTTCCCAATCCTCCTTTCCAACACCGCCCAAACTCCTCAACCCACCTCCCCTTCGAATACTCCTCACAATACCCCCTTTATCCCCCAAACACCCCCCTCCATTAAAACTTCCCAACCCTCCCCCCTCCATGGTCAGCAGCGCGATTGTATCATCTCCGATGTTGCAGACGTCACGTCGCTTTCCAACAGGTGAACCGTCCACTTGTCTGCCACCTAAGTAGGTATTATAAAAAAGGTAGGTACTATTGATTCCGCCTGCTAACCGTACAAGTGAAACGAGAAAAAGTACCTACTGAAACTTACCGTGATACATTCCACGAAAACCGCCAGCCTTCTCAAATCCCTGTGCCGATTGGATCCGAGTTTTCAATGTGTCCAACGGGTACACAATGGTGACCACCACCATTGCAGCTATGCCCCCTGCCTCAAATTCACAGAAGAGGAAAACTTAGAAAAAGCACCCAAACGTTTGGGACCCACTGGACCCCACCAATATCTTTGGACCAAGACAACTTCGCCTTTAAACCGGTACACCGTAAACCCACTTATTGGTGGGTATACTGGCTCGAGGGCTGCGGGCCTGAGGACCTTCCTCCCTTTCCTGGGAGGTCAGACGGCAGTCGCTCTTATAGCCCACTAAAGGCCACCAAAAAGTTGATAGCGCCGTGCTTTTCATGACGCTCATGCGTTTCATTTAACAAGTAACTGAGTCCGCAAAAGTCGCACTTTATTTGAACACTACAGTTTTCTTTAACTGATGTTTTGAAAAGATGGCAGGTAAAAAGGACTCGCAATCGGTGGCCTTAGGTACATGAAAGGTTTAACGACAGTAGGTGAAACTCGTAGTGGGTAAAGACAGAAGCAAATGGCGAACTCTTTCTCTTCCTACATTAGAGGGAAAATTACTATGAGTATTTTTTTTATATAGGACTCGTCCAAATGACTCCACCTCGCCTGATGGTAAGCTAAAGTCAACGTCTCAGGACTGGGGCCACCACTACATTAAACCGGTAGAGCTACAGAGGCGGCCATCAGCTTGACGGCCTCATAAAATGCTTTTTCACGCCCCGGTTAAAGGACCCGAGACTGTAGGAGGAAGGAAACACTATGCGCTGGTAAAGAATTCGGAGTCTTCATGGTGCGGCAGGTAGATTCTACAGTTTTTGTGGTGTCTTCTCTTTAGGATGATGTCAGCAAAGTTTACTTACGACAACTGGTGACCAGCGCACCGATTTAGGCTTTTCATTCTCATCGGATTGATCAGTCATTTATTACTCATTTATTTAATTTTTATTGAATTATTTTAAAAGCTTGACTTATATCCACAACATGATGTTACCTATTTTTATATTCCAGGCGCTGACTGAAGCACCTGGCTTTTGACATCCGATAAGTACGACATTAATGACATGCGCTATTATATTTTTCTTGAGCTGACGTTCTTGTGGTCTACCAAAAATCTCATAGAACGAAAATGTTTGATAACTAAAAGGTTGGTTCTTATTTAAGAATTAACTGGAGATTTACCATTTTTATTGGTTACATCGCGTTACCTATATTTCAACACTGCAACAAGTGTGTACAAGTATATTGTAGGCACTTTATATAATAGATAGATTGTTCATAGTAGGGCTCTTTCGCAAAATGTGCTTTTCTCAGAATGTCTCTTTCGCAAAATGTACTTTTCTCAGAATGTCTCTTTCGCAAAATATCCTTTTCTCAGAATGTCTCTTTCGCAAAATATCCTTTTCTCAGAATGTCTCTTTCGCAGAATGTCCACTTGCTAGCATAGATGTCATTCCAAACAGAAACACATAATTTGTATGAGTGGATTACTGGTGGGGCGATACCACATATGCCCAGCGCAACGCCATCTAGTGAAAGCACGATGTGCTCCTTCGATACTAATACGTCACTATGATCCTGAATCGCGAAAGTGAAGTTCGCTGGATGGTATAACATTATATTACATAACATCCCAACAAATAGGCGTGATCACCTTGCCTTTTTTTATACCACTTCCTGCCTGCCTGTGCCGGTCTAAGGATCCTCCCTTTGTGTTAGAGATACACCACACCCCGTTCCTCCAGACAAACCATCAAACTCAATTGCTTGTAGATATAGACTCGACTTTGGAATCAAGGGATTTAAAATAAAACCAAAAAGTAATTACAAATACTAATTTTATATCACAGTTGTCATAAATTCTTTATTGCATATCATATTATCCTTAACTACCTCTCACCCACATACTCTTCAAAACGCATCCTCGTTTCCTCATAAATGCCGAAAAACGCGAACGCCCCAATCATGGTTATTGCCAACCTGGGCGTGACCCCTGCAAACAGTCCCCTGACCCCTGACTCCACGTATATCCTGCTGAGCATCCTTCCGATAGTCATTTGGTTGACTGGTTCACACGCCTCTGCTAGAACTATGCGCGTTTTGACCACATCAAGTGGATTGGTGATTAGGGCTCCAAAGCCAGCTGCAAGTGAACCGCATACACCACTCTGGAAAACAAAATACGTAAAAACGGGATTGGAATTGGACAAGCGGCTTGATGCGGATGCTTTTGATTTTTGATCTAAACAAGTATAGTAGTCATTGTATTCATCATTCATTCTCTGAACCTTTTTCCCAACTCAGTTGGGGTCGGCTTTCCAGTCTAACTGTGATGCGGCTGAACTTCGATATTTTCCGTGGAGCGACTGCCATCTGACCTCTACAACCAATGGTCATTATGACCAATGGCGATATCGTAGTTCCAAGTTAGACTGGTTGGACTTTTGTGGGCTCCAACTACCCGTAACGACTGCCATAGATTGTCATTGTATTGTTATGACAAAAACTGACCTGAAAACCAGTGATCTCTCCATTATTGCGGCTTTTGACCGTAGTTTTCAGAAGTTCCCAGACTGGCAGCTCTATGAAGCTGAAAGGCAGGTCTCTCAGTACTGTGGATGTAAAGCCGCGGTATACTCCGCGGCGAATTCCCTCTTTTCTGTACGCCTATGGCAAAGAATTGAAATGATTTGAATAAGTTTAGGTATAATTTATTGAAGAGTACCCGCAACCGGCGTGCGTGTATAAAACAATTTTATTATGAAAGTTGAAGAAGCGAAAGGAGTATACCAAGATCGTAGCAAGTGGAAAGATGTTGTCTCTGCCTATACCAATGGGAAAAGGTGTGATTTGTATGTATGTATGTATAATCAAAGGGCAGGTAAAAAGCATTCGAAACCGACGGGCTTGTGAAGGCTTAATGACAGTAGAGGAAGCGCGTGAAGTATGTCAGAACAGAGGCAGGTGGCGGTCTGTTGTCTCTGCCTACCCCGGAGGGAAATACAGGAGGAATGAAAAAGTACTTACATCTGTAAGGATGGTCAGCGCACTCTTACTTTTTTTGCCGATGTATGTCTGTTTCCTCTGCTTCGCTATATCTATAGGAACGCCAACTGAGCACGCAATCTGAAAATTCAACACTCTTTAACTAGGCAAAGACTGGCTTTTACTCGATGCGATGGTAGCTGAATGAAAAAGGACGCGGCCTTCACTCAGAGGTATCGAGTTCGAATCCGGCCAGACAGTATCAAAGTGAATTTCACCTCGTGGAATTTACATGAGCTAATCACATGATTCACCATCTGCTGACGGTGAAGGGAAAAACATTGTGAGGAAACAGTGAGACATAAATGGGTTGCTATCAGACATATATAGGCCCAACTTAGCCTCAGTACCTGGATACGGTAATAGGCGTACCCACTAGTATGTGGAACGAAATACAAAGATTTGTGAAATGTGGGTGTTAATTTGCTTCCACCTAACCCTTCGGGGATTAAGACGTGATTGTATGTATGTTCTATGCGTAGTATTGTTTTTATAAAAAAGCCTATCCATACTAATATTATAAATGCGAAAGTAGCTCTGTCTGTCTGTTTCGCTTTCACACCTGAACCGCTGAACCGATTTTGATGAAATTTGGTATAGGAGTAGATTAGACCTCGAGAATGAACATCTTGCTATGTTTGGTCGCGATAACCGACATCCACGCGGGCAGAGCTGCAGGCAACAGCTAGTATAGAAATAAAACTGAAAACTTTTCACTAAGATCAGTAGGGTAAGCTCACCACTTCACAGAAGCTGGCTGCGAACATGTGCACAATGGGTGTAAATTCTGGCGCAACAAGAGGCTCACAGAACTGCTTGATTGTTTCATAGGATAAGAAGAACAGGGCATTCGGTGCTACAGATCCTGTTGCTGCTGTCAGCAGCCCTGTAGAAAGAGACAAAAATCAGGTTCTTTGCTCTACTACAGGCTTAAGACTAGAGGCTCTCCTGCTTCTAGATTCCCGTCAAGCTGAGGGCCACCATTGTGGTATTATCGGTGTCAGTAATGGTGACTCTCATGCAACTTTACCATAGCACAGTTAAGGTGCAGTCATATTGACAATTGACAAGACCTGTATAAAACCCTAGCTTCCCCGCCCTTTCCTTGCCCTCCCCCCTTCCCTTCAGGGTAGGCAGCGCGTGTGTGACACCCTTAGTGTTGCATATGTTCATAGGACACAGTGACCGCTTCCCATCAAGTGGGCCGTGTGCTTGTCTGCCACCTACATAGTATAAAAAAATTTAGAAAATATGGAGATTTATTTGAGATATTATGGTTGCTCAGAACATATTCTGACAGTTAAATTAAAATTATGACAATTTGCTAACATACAATAATTTATGTAAGCTGATGCAATAATAACTCCCATTGCTAAAAAGTAATTTGAATCAATTTTTCCCTAGGCCTTACCTTTGTAGACTCCTCGAAAGCCACCAGCCTTTTTAAAGCCTTGAGCAGCCTGTAATCGGGTCTTCAAGGTATCCAATGGATAAATAGCGGTGACCACCGAGACCCCAGCGAAGCCCCCTGCCTTAAATGAAGTACTTTATTTATTTCAAACTTAAAAGTGACTTGATAACTTCACAACAAGCCACCTAATTTGATTCCTTGTCCTGAATGTACCTAATCTTAAAAAAATGTTATTTTATAACAGATTATTTTCTCTTACTTACAACTATGGGTGACAAGTATAAAGATTTATAAGTCTTTTGCTTTTCCTCTGTGTCCATTTTCACAAAATTACAACAATTTTATATAATAACAGTTATTTTATTAATATTATGTAAACATAACCTCAAAGTAATCATCTGATAACAACAACAACAGTAGCACATTCTAGTAACCTTGATAACTATAATGAAGTCTGTTGCAACAATATTATATTATATCAAATTTAAAAAAATAAATAAATTTTGTGAAGCTTTCAATTTAAATATTTCAACAAAAATACAATATTATTTGCCTCCACAAGATAGCGTTTGTTTGAAGAAGCTGCCTAGATTTTTGCCCTTTATTAGCGTAAAACTGGTTAAAACATACCTTTTAAACTCCAATTCGCTGTGATAGTTACATATTCACCTGCTAGGGGGCGCTGATACCTTGGTAATCTGTGGCTCGCCTCCATGATATTTCATAGCGTCTATGATTTTTGCCGCGTAACGTGAAAAATTTTCTCAACTAAGAGAAAAGTTATTTTAAAAAGTGAAATTCATAGTAAATACCGATAAATATGTGGTTTTGTGCCGTATATAGTCATATAGCGTTGAAAAGTAAGTGCAGGGCATCTTTTCGTGACCTTTTCCGAGAATTTCGGTAAGTAGGTATTTTACCATATCACGAATATCGCTAAACACGAGGGTGCTCTGCCGACTGCTCGGAAGAGAGGGCAAAACGCATATAATATATCAAACAGCTACTCAACATCGGAAGATGAGAGGCGTTTATATTATGACGCCGCTAAACAAGCTGTCCAAAAAGTCGATTCACGTCGAAACGTGTTCACTCTGTACTATAATGGAGATAAAATGATTAAAAGTAGGTACTTAAGTTGGTTACCTTACTGACCGTATGCCTCAAGTTTTGCTATATTATGTTATTGCTCGAACTAACAATTAACCTGTTAGAATAAATACCTACTTAATAATAACATAGACTTAAGTCTTCACATCATTGAACTTGAGAGTGAAGACTAGGTACCTACTCAGATTAACATTAGCGAAATAAAATCGTGCCCAGTGCTGATTCTCAAGGTTGGGGGTTTGTAACCCACCAGCCTGGAAGGGCATTTGATTTAAGTAAGTAAAATTACAATCATCACTGGTTTACTGACCAGAAATTAAATACAGAATTATGTCACCTTAATAAAGGGACTTTTATTAGGTACAGTACTAGGTGTACTAACAGTAACTAACAGGTGTGTTTACCTTGTTTTAAGGCCTCGAAAACTTCTAAAAGTTGTAGGTCGGGCTGGTATGAAATAATTAAACATAATAGTAATCACTCATTAATATAGCTCCACAATATGTCAAGCACACCTAGATAAGTGATAATCACAGTCTAAGGGGGTTGTCTAAGATTCATGTACTAACAAGCATGACTAATTTACTGATTACATTCAAATTAACTGACAACTGAATCAGAAAAATCTGGATATGGGTGTTATCAGTCTAATGACTGCCCTTAATAATGTAATAATTATTATTATTTAGATGCCATTATATTTGAATATCATAGCCAATGGGGGCATGTTTTCAAACCCAAACCACTCTTACATTATCCTTACCAAGCATGCAGTAAGGAAATTATTTTAATTAAGTTTCTTTTCAGTTTTAATTTATTTTATCCGTGTTGGAGATTTTGGGAAATAAATAAATATAATATGTATATCATATGGAAAATAGGAAACATTCAGATGACCTTCCTATTTATTACAGTTAATTCAATTCCTACAAAGGGTTTTGAATAAAAAATTGTATGTGCACTAAGCATAACTATCTATGCACAGGGTAATCTCACATGAGGTCCCTGTAAATCTTAGAAGGAAAAGATATTTTCCAACTAGCAGCCTTTTTCATCCTCTCATCAGCACCTCATAACTATCTTGCAACTGGGACCAAATTGGGTTGCGAAAATCCTTCAGAGATAAGCCAAGACAGTCATGTTATATAGACTTAATAGAGACAATTTCTCATTAGCAAATCTAATTTTTATTTCAAATCATTCAGACCAGGGACATTTTGTTGAATGGAAGGGAACATAGATAGCTAAGATTCAGTTTGCCTCTTAGCTAAACTATTGTCTTCTTCGGCGTAGCATTAGTGCTTCGGCTGCTACGACCAGTGTGGCTTCAATGACCGCTTCCTGAGATTCAAGAATGATGTAGTTATTCTAGCAAATGAAGTAATCATTGTAAGATATAATCTACTAAACTATTACAAGTATGACTTATCTCTGGAAGTGTCATCAATTGCAGAGCATTTTAAAATTTGCAATCATTCAGGGTAGACTGAGAGAGAAAAAGGGCTCTGCAACCCCTAGTGAAGTGCAAGTAACAGTGGTGACTCAGGATTGGGGACCACGGCACACAAGTGGTACACAGATATAAAGTGACTCACTTTTCACTACATACATGATGAATGCAGTTTGGGGAGTGCAGCTGAACAACCCTAGGTTGTCAGGCTTAAACGGAGTTAGCCAACAGAATGGCACTCCAAGGTAGAGGAATTGTTGACAGTGTATGCAGCGTTACTTCGAATACTTACATTCAGGACGCAGACATACTATTTCAGTTTTTCAGTGAACCTTCCAACCAACCGAGTTGTTCAATGTGAAACTGTCAGCATACTACCTCCGGGAAACGTTCAATGAGATCCTAGAACGCCTCTCACGGCAGGTCTCTTCCCGTGTGGCACCTTACCAGAAGCCACTAATGTGCTGACCCAGGGCTCGTCGATCGCAGATCGAGAATAGGATCTACGGAAGATCCAACAGACCTTGCCTAAAAGGAAGGTGCCCTCTTCATGAGGATAGGTTATCCTATAGCCCATAGTGGGGTCAGTGCTTTTTGGGCTCGTCGATCCCAGATCGAGAATAGGATCTGCGGAGGATCCAATAGACCTTCCTAAGAGGGACGTACCCTCTTCAGAAGGATAGGTCTTTCTATAGCCCATATTAACATTCGTCGAACTCAATGCCAATCGAGAATGCCAATGAAGGATCTGCGGAAGATTCAATAGACCTACCTAAGAGGAATATGTCCTCCTCAAGGTATGAGTCATCCTATAGCCCATGGTGGGATCAGTGCTTTTGGGCTCCTCGGCCTCAGATTGAGAAGGCCAATTAAGGATCTGCGGAAGATCCAATAAACCTCTCTAAGACAAAGATCTTTTGAGGCATGTGTCATCCTCCTAACCTGGAAAAAAGGGGGGGGGGGGGGGGGGGCAAATAACAGAGTTATTAAGCAGTACACGGAAATCTTAAAGCAATCAATATGCTAGCCTTCCTATACTACCATACGCTTGAAACATTCACTGGTCCCATAGTTCACAAGTATCACTGTACAGGGCTCTAACGTCTACCCAAGACGTATAATTATATCAGAGAATTTGAACGTCTAGGACATGTCCAAGTGGCTGGGGTGGTCAAAAAGTCCCCCTTGAGAGAAGTCTCGGGTTCAGTTTCCATCCCAGATGCTCTCCCTTTCGGATTTAAATTACTGAGAATAGTTGACGGACAACCACTCTCAATACACAGGGGTGTACACCCATAAGACGTTGAGTTCTCATTATATGATAAGCAATAGAAATCCAGAAGCAAGATGCTGCTTGTTTTTCTAAAAAACTATTTTGATTCAACAAATCTTAAAATCTATTGCTGTAACTACTACTGTTGTTGTTTTACTGCTGTGGCTTCTGAGACTTAATCTGCTATAAGGGTTACCCAAATAACAGTCTACTGACTAGTACCAGCACCATGTAATGACTTTCCTCTGGATATTCTAGATGATCTGCAATTATATACATTCAGCATCTAACAGGTAAAGTGAGGTCATAGTTCATGACCCTCACCCTATGAGATATATCTCACAGATTCTTCCTCGAAGAAGTAGAAAGAATTATATTATAGCCAAAATTCAATTCTAAGACTGATGAAACAAGCATTGTAGGCAATTGGCTAGTAATTGTCAAGAATCAATGGCCAAAATTCAAATTACTTATTGTCACTAAGTGTACAAGTTGTTCATACAATGGTTTCAGTGCTTTTGCTTAACACACTTTCAGGTATTGCAACATGAGTCACAGAGTCACAGGTTCCTTTACTTATTTACCTTGCTTATAAAATACTATATTTTTTCTTGTATTCATTTGTGTCCTTTAGAACACATCATTCAACATAATTATACAAGTCCTTAATCCTATCTTTCTGATATTAATGTGACTATTTCTTTCATGTTAATTAGGGGGCTGTTCGATCAGCACCCAGGTCTCTCAATAATGGATGGATTAGATTCATTCTTAGAGAAGTACAGTCAACAACAAAAATAGCTGAACAATTCTATTTTATTAATCGCTGTAGCTTCTAGAGCTCTGATAAGTAATGAGCAAAACATAAAATACCTTAACTTTGTTAAGGGTTGACTCCTGGAATTATGGACTTATTTAATTGTAGATTAATGATACATGGTTCCAGTGGAAACCTTTCTTCAAAAATTAATATTTTAATAAATATTTTATTTTAACAAACCAACGTCGTCATTGACCTGAAACGGAAGCAGCATACACTATTTAAATTGTATCATAAATAAGATCTAAGTAGTTACCATGTTCTAGTGTCCAGCTAGTTATGGTTACATTAATGTCTTAGGTTTTGAGATCTCATTGATCTGTCATGTTATACTGATTGTATGAAACCTGAGTTTTTCAACTATGCGCTAGATTGCTTATGATTATCTCTTGGTTATTAATTGTTTAAACCTTCTATCATGGTTATTATGTATAATTGAATGGATCCTGTCATTCTTAGAGCTAATTATACCGTTTTAATGATTCACATAGCGTTTATAGTTACCATCACCAGCAGAAACCAAACAGGTCTTCAAACAAACGCTATCTTGTGGAGGCAAATAATAGGACTGTTTTACACAAAATAAAACAGTTATTATGTGCCGAAACAAGATAGCGTTAGAGCAAGGTCCTTGCTGGCGAATGAAGACAGCTATGAAATATCATGGAGGCGAGCCACAGATTACCAAGGTATCAGCGCCCCCTAGCAGGTGAATATGTAACTATCACAGCGAATTGGAGTTTAAAAGGTATGTTTTAACCAGTTTTACGCTAATAAAGGGCAAAAATCTAGGCAGCTTCTTCAAACAAACGCTATCTTGTTTCGGCACATAATAACTGTTTTATTTTGTGTAAAACAGTCCTATTAGAAAGTAAACAGCGGTTTTTGAAAAATTTGTTTGACATTGACAGCTTTGACAGTGTATTTAAAAAATCAGACATCGTTTTTTTCGTGCAAAAATCATATAGGTAATCAGGTAATCTTCGCATTTAAACAACTTTAGGGGTCCATAAGGTAGTTATACGTTCTCCCGTCACGTTACGTACGTCGTTGCAATCAATATCAAAATAATAAAGATGAATACAATAAAAATATTAAGCCGCAGATGTTTTATAACTCCATATACATAATATAGATTACTCTCTTAGTTTTCTTTTCCCTATCTCCTCCTACTTTTCCCTTAACAAATAAGTGTAGAGGATATGTGAGGTTTCAAAATAAAATTCAAAAATAATAACAAATAATGTATTGACCTTACACTTTACATCAGTATTTTTTTAACCAATAAACAATTAGAATATAATCACAATGTAATGAAAAAAAAATCCTCTTTATTAAAAAAAAATTGTAGCGTTTTAGCGGCTCTATTTCATGTAATTAATTTAATGAGGTGTACGTGTAACCCGTAGGAACAAGACTATTTAGGTACTCTATAAAACTTAGGTAAGTACTAATTATCTACACATAAGCTTGCTATAATATTCTGGTAGGTAGGTAAAAAAAGACTCCAACACTACTCACTACTTACCAACTAGATACCAAGAACTAAGTACCTACATACTACCAAAAATTAAAAAATAAGGCCGTTTTGATAAACCCGAAATACTACTCCACTATCAACCCAAAAATTCAAAATAAATTCGTAAAGTAAATATACACAATTAACATTTACATTAAGGACATTTTGGGTTTTAATAGGGGGTTTATGCGATTCATCCAAAATGCCAGGACATAAACCCATCTATCTGGCATTTTGGGTGAAAATTAAACGCCCATTTTATGTCCAAAATGCCCATCACAGTTTGTGACACGAATGTTCGATTCTACTCAACTAGAAAAAATCAAAATAAATTAGACAAGCAAAACATAAAAAAAAATTTGGACCCTAACGCTTTCTCCTCAATATGACGAAGACTGGAGTCCTTAGGTGGAGAAGACACGAGACTCAGTCTTCTGAGTCTCGCCAATCAAACAGCAGAAAAACCGCAAAAGGACATTTAATTGGTGGCCAGTGATGGGGCATTAATTGGGCATTTATCTCCCATCTATATATGAGTTTATACCCTGGCATTTTGGGCATTCAAATGCCAGGGCATAAACCCATCACTGGTTACGACTAATCTATATAACTGACACTAAATAAGTCAATAATAACAATAGCAGTACAACATTTAAATAAATTAACAATTAATAAAAATTATCTTGTCAACTTTTGTACATTTTGGTCAATATTAAATCATATTTTGCTAAGCACTATGTATTTCAATGTTATGTCTCAATTTTTGCCATTGATTTTACTATTTTTTATCGTGCCGAAATCCCCACGGATAGTAGGTACCCCGGGTCGGTTAAGTATGACTCGAACCGACTAATACCGCACGCCATCTCAGGTATACAGACGCCGGGGTGTACGATGGCCCCATACCGCATTTCCCGTGACATTTCCCTCATACCACGGCTGGTCAAAAGCCATCTCTGGTTACGAGATGGCTCCCTAGCTTTTGGGAACACAGTGTCTCCGTCGTGCCCCGGCAAAAGGGGGTAATGATTGTACGATCAACGTCAGAAGCTAATCATGATTGCACAAATCTGAATGAAAAATATTAATTATTTTTGGGGCAACACCATAAAAGATACTATTAGAGCCCAATAAGTAGTCAAACAGCATTTGCATTATAAAATATAAATTACTTACCCCAAAACCGAACTATTAGGCGATAAGCAGATGGAGGCGCGGGGCGGTCAAAATGACCGCGACGCACTCTCGTTTGTACGATTTTAGGGTTGCATTTATCCGCGCAATAGCTCATGTCGCTTGTCAAACATACGCGGGCTAAATGCGATCTAATGACAGTAATAATAAGAGTGCGTCGCGGACATTTTGACCGCCCCGCCCCGCCGTCTGCTTATCGCCTTAAGATCTGAAAATGATCATCAACTTTTGACGCTGACTATTCAAAAGTATTTCTAGTTAACAATGAAAAATTTACAATCTAAACGAAATATAAGCTTAAACTAAGCAATAAATAGAAGAGCAAACTATCGCAAATACGAACACCATAATATATTTAACTACATCACTTTGTATAATGTATGCTAAGTCAATAAGGGTCAATGCAGACTAGGCGAAAAATTTGTCGATAGTATCATCCTTAACCACACTGCACATTGGTATGACAGGGTATGACATGCTACATAATGTTCAGTATACAAGGCAAAGAATTTTTGTCAATGGTATCATTCTCACACTAGGCATGATTTAATATGTTCATCATCTTAGCAATGATCCCAGTTGCATCCGAGGCGTTCACGACAGGATCTGGAGTACGCTTATCCATTACTATTTCCAAATTTAGACTATTAGGGAGCGACAGCCATTGAACCTCCCTATCCCGAAAGGAAAGCCTGCGCCAGAACCTCCTCTATTGACCGGCAGATGTACCAGCTAGGTAAGATTGATTTAAGTCTAGAAGATGTGAGTAGGACCTAATACGTACATGAGTCACTCTATTATTATTAAGAGAGTTGAGTTACAGTCCATTTCACTAGCCTAATATTTATTAGTTAGATTTTTAGAAAACTAGCGGTCATCAAGATTATTACCTTTGTCTTTGAAGGAGGTTCTAGTCATGACTGACAAATAGATAGTGGCGTCTCTACGTGTACAGTTCTTTGCCTAGTGTGCACTGGCCCAAATTTATCTACTAACAAGAATAAGTTAATTATCCTACTGAGGTATGAATCACAGCTACGATCGGTAGTGATATATAACTACTAAGTACCAATCACAAAAATGTTTTATAAATGCAATATTATCACAAGTAGGTAGGTACTTACACTCATACATACACTCATACGTACATTCGTATATTTATCAAACAGATTTGCTTGCTTATACATGTACCATACATATATTCCATATAAATACTTAAACCTTTCATACATCGAAGTTCTTCGAAAGACAACTACTTTATCTCTCATAAGTCACTTCATCCTGCAAATGTCTTTCCATCAATTAATCTTACTCCATACTTACTTCGCTTTCATACTATTTCAAAACTAAAAGTCTTTCTTTCATTCGATTTTATACTTTCACTTTCGAAGAATTTAAATCTTTCCAACTAATCTTACTCCATACTTACTTCGCTTTCTTTCATACTGTTTCAAAATTACAAAGTCTTTCTTTAGTTCCGTGTCAAAATTACAAAGTCTTTCTTTTGTTCTGTTTCAAAATTACAAAGTCTTTTATTCGTTCTGTTTCGAAAATAAAAAAGTCTTTCCCATTCATACCGTTCACTTTTGAAAAGTTCTTCATACTGTTCACCATTTTTTGCAACAATTATTCTTTACACTATTAATTATTATTATTGTGCGCTTTATTGTGGTCCTTTGATGTAATCATAACAAAAACACATCTGATTTCTCTTAACTCTAATATATAACCACAAGGCTTTCTAGTTCTAGTAGGCTTTCCTAGACTCTTGCAATATTTCCCCTCCATTCCTCCCAAACCGCCTCAAGCCTTGGGGGGGGGGGTTATGGGGGGGGGGATATGGTGATATAAGCTGAACCCCGCAACTCTTATCCCCATACCATTAAACATCAATCATACCTTTCACCAACAAACTCATCAAAACACCTCTTCGTCTCATCATAAATCCCAAAGAACACGAACGCTCCAAACATCATCATTGTCATTCTTGGCGTGATGCCAGCGAACAGCCCCCTGACCCCTGACTCCATATATATCCCGGTCAGGACCCTACCGACTTTCATCTGACTCTTGACTTGCACTGCCGTATACGAGTCTGCTAGCATTATGCGGGTCTTCGCCACATCGAGTGGATTGGTGACTATGGCTGCAACACCCCCAGCAACAGCACCGCATATGCCGCCCTGAAAACCGAAAATAGGTTAAAAATACTACATAGGAGTAAGCACCTAAAGAAAAAAAGAAATACATAATTGACGGCTTCTGTGGCGTAGCGGTTAGTGCATGCGACAGGGGGCGCGGGTCCGATTCCCGCTTGGTGCAAATTTTTGTATGCATGAATAAGTCTATTTGCATTGGTCTGGGTGTTTCTATGTA
Organism: Lithosia quadra; assembly: GCA_963576445.1. Taxonomy (NCBI): domain Eukaryota; kingdom Metazoa; phylum Arthropoda; class Insecta; order Lepidoptera; family Erebidae; genus Lithosia; species Lithosia quadra. The sequence goes on from OY754896.1 coordinate 10,011,902, forward strand.
TAATAAGTATGTATTTTGAAAAAAAGAAGTAGGTATATAAGTATGTTTACCCGCATTCTAGAACCTATAACACAAGCTAGTTAAACTATGCTTACTTTAGGTCTAAAGAGCGCTGTGTAAAATGTCGTAAAAGATTTATTTATTTATTTAGTTATCTTGGTACGTCCCCGATTCAAATTCATCGGCTCGAAAGACCATTTTATTTTCTAAAAATAATACTAGTAACTAAAATCACTAGTATTCCCGTTAACCTCTCGAGCAAAGCGAAGCGAGTGGCTTCACGTGGGTAATGTAATGGCCAGGATTCGAACCTGGGCCCTCTCGACTGAGCAATGGTGGAAATAACAGCACCACATTGTTATACATATAGGTATATAGATTTATCAGGTAACTTCCATTTTTTCTATATGATCGAAACCTTGTTATTTCATTATTATTTATATAGGCACACCCATATGTATATCCCTGAGGAGTAGGCAGAGATGTAGTCAAATGGACATTTCGTCATTATTCTCTGTGTGACCAGATAACCCTATACCTATGTCCTATTAACTTAATAGTTTTGTATGACTCCCACGGGAAGCAGTCCAAGAGCCACTCCTGGTTGCAACCAGCTTGCAGTATAGAATCGAATCTGGAGTCCGCTCTCCTATATTTGCTCTCTGCGCCCTTTAGTATCCATAAGGTACTAAAGGGCACAGAGAGGAAACATAGGAGAGCAGACAGTACCCATGGGGTACATAAAATGATAGGTACCATGAAAAATCCTCGTCAGGGCTTTCATCACCCCGCGTGCGTTTTACTCTAGGAATGAGGGGTATTTAAAGTAAATAAAAAAAATCATAAATAATGACTTTAATATCACAGTATTGTTAATACTAACATGAATTCTATATTATTCTTTGGTATTTTTTCATTTTTATTGAGGTAAGCAGGTACTACCTAGGTACCTACAGTTTGACATTTCACAAAAATACTTTTAATTACATAATTACAATAATTAAAAAAAAACATTTTGCGTAGTAAAAAATGTTAAAATAAAACAGTCATTTTCTTAAAAAAAAAAATAGAACTAAACTAAAACTTTTAAGCCACACCCAGCTGGCTACTTCCAGGTACCACTTATTTCTCCAGCCGAATATATACCTTAGGCCTACGAAACGCTGTTGTCATAAATCCATATTTGTCAAATGAGGGTCGCCAAAACTGAACAAGACCAATAGTCGCAGTGATAATTCTACCGTGTTCGTGCATTTTGAAGTGCCTTCTGACACGTCTTTTCCGCTTCTCCCTTGACCAAGATAGTAGTTTTGGCGAGAAGCTAGTGCCAGTAATTTACCCCTTATCTTCTATACTTTTTACAACGTGGTGTCCTAGTTTTGTTAAAAGTCTACATAGCAAGCATTCTTATGAATTATTATTTTACAGCTATATCACAAATAACACGTTTTCATCTTCCTTCTTTGGAACCTAACCTAACATTTGCTATAAATAACAACTCGTCCAAAAATCTACCTCTCACCTACATATTCATCAAAATATTTCCTCGTCGCCTCATAGTTACAATAAAAGAAAAAATCCCCGAACATAATTATTGCCATTCTTGCCGAAGCTCCAACGAAAAGTCCCCTAAACCCTGACTCCATATATATCCCCCTGAGCACCCTACTGACACTTCTGTTCAATTTGTCATTCGGGCACGCAAGCATTATCCGTGTTTTGGCCACGTCAATTGGGTTGGTGACCAAGGCCGCGAGACCCCCTGCAACGGAACCGCACCCACCACTCTGGAAACCGAAATTTTGTGAGAGAACGAATACGTAGACAAACTAATTTAGGAGGAAAAATACTGTAGACTACCTACAGTATTTTCGACAGACATTTTTGTGAAGTCCATTCCTATAACGGCAAATTATCGAAAATATTACACCCCGGTATACTATCGACGATGTGGGAATTTGAAAATGTGGCTAATCAATGGAATAATCCTGTCCTGGCTCCATGGTCTCGTACAGTGCAGTTGTTTAAATAAGAAAATTGTTAGATATTTAGGTCTTTGCCTCCTGTACTTTGGGCGATCTTCCTTCACTTATAACATGTCAGAATTTTTTCTATTCCACTTACATACTACTCACACAATCACACCTGTATATTTGTCCGGATAATTTTTTATATTTTTTCTTTTTGTACCGTAAGTAATGGTTCGTCGTGTACCTACTGTTTTTGAGAATTCTGTAGCCAAATTTGTTGAGGTGTTTTGAGGGATCGTTTATAATCTCAAGAACTCTAGAAGCTGTTACGCCATACATTTTCAGAAGCTGTTACCTCTTACTAGCTTCAGTATCTTCCTCCAATATGGATCTCTACAACGAGTTCCAATCCGTATTTGATTTTTTTAACCACTGAATTTTACAGTAAAAGCATCGAGCATACCAGAGCGCTATGAACTGGTAAGCGATCACGTTGCTTACAAACGCTACAGCGATCGAGGTGTTTTTAAAATCTATAGTCCAAAAAAACCGTCCCAACGACACAAAACTCAAAACGCGAAAATTTTAAAACTGAACACCGAATAGTTCGCACAAATTGATAGATAGGTATAATTTCGCTTATATGCTTCTGGAAAACGCCCTATTAACACAGAACCTTACAGTCTACGTTAAATTACTTAATAATATAAAAACTCAACTGACCTGAAAGCTGGAGATCTCTCCATTATTGTGGCTTTTGACAATCGTCTTCAACAGTTCCCATGTCGGTAGCTCGATAAAACTGAAAGGCATGTCCCTCAGCACTGTGGACATGTAGCCGCGGTATACTCCACGACGGAATCCTTCTTTTCTGTACGCCTATAGCAAGGAAATATATACCCCATGAGCACTAAAAGTAGTTACCGTGACGTATTATTTAAGGAACGGTATGTGAGGAAAGGAGATCCAAAATCAGGGGATGAACAGAGGATCTTTTTGTTATACCAGCGCGCGAACTTCACTTTCGCGATTCAGGATCGTAGTGACGTAGTAGTAGTAGTATCGAAGGAGTACATCGTGCTGTCGCTAGATGGCACTGAGTATATCGTCACACTGGAAGGACTAGTATCGAAGGAGTACATCGTGCTGTCGCTAGATGGCGCTGGGTATATTCGTGGTATTGTCACACTGGAAGGTTGCAACGCCAACACAGTGTATGGAAAGTGCGATAGTAAATAATTATGTAACACATGTGTTTGGAAGGACCTTGTAATGGTGACTTCCATTCCTTACTTTACTTTTTTTATTCATGACAGGCTTACTTTTGACCTCAATCCCACCTGATGGTAAGTGATGATGTGGTCTACGATGAATCACGCTTGCCTAGAAGGAGCCTATTCACTCGTGACTTGAATACTCCCAGGTTGGTATGGTATGGTTTCTCGGGCTGTTATCCGCAACTCCACGTCCTGGCGCGGTTTTTGCGTGTGGGTGGGCACGTTATTCGATCCACCCGACCTCTTGGAAGAACGCCAGCAGCTTTTTTATACTGCTGGTGATCTCCCCGGAGCGTACCTGTATTACTACCTGTAATACTCCCAGGTTATAGCTTTCCGGAACACAGACTCCGGCAAGGAATTCCACTCCTTAGCTGTACGCATGATGAACGTGTCGGCAAAGCGCTTCTTTATTACTACTTTACTAGAGACTTTACTTTTAGCTTACCATCAGGCGAGGTGAAGTCATATACGTGACTGACATAAAAAAAAATTACTTACATCTACTAGTATGGTTAGCGCACTTTTACTCTTTGTGCCCATGTATGTCTGCTTCCTTTGCTTCGCTATCTCCGTAGGCACACGCACCAAGGCCGCAATCTATAAATAAATCCTACACTTTAGTTGTACTAAGATGTTGCACCTGTTTGGCACTATCGTGGAATTTATGACGCGACCTTGCACCTTGGAAACAACGTTGCATCTCAAATTCTCAATACGAGATTCGCACGAACAGTTTTTGTAAAGATGTCTAATGGAACGTCGTATCTCAAGAACGACTACGCACAGAATGGTAATATTCCTAATAACAGCTTCTTGAAAAAAAAAAAATTAATTTTTTTAATTACAAAAAAACCTTTAAATATTTGTTTTTTTTTTTTCAAAAAATTAAAGAAAAAAGAATACAAAAAATCAAAATTAGTTCACTCACTCAAAAGTTCTGAGGCAACAAACATAAAAAAATACACTCGAATTGACAACCTCATCCTTTTTTAAAGTTGGTTAAAAAGAGTGCTTACCACTTCACAAAAGCTTGCTGCACCCATGTGCATAACAGGTACATATTCTGGTGCGATGTGGGGCTGACAGAGTCGCTTGATCGTCTCATAGGATATAAAGAACAGACCGTTCAACGCTGCTGATCCCGTTGCTGCTGTCAACACACCTATAGAGAGAGATTTTGATATCAGTTCGTCATGACAAGAGTCAGAGTTGAACAAAAACTTGTACTTTGGGGCTCAGTGCCTACTACCGCCCACTTTTCCGGAGGCAAGATGGGGACACTGTGGTTGCCAAACCCGAGGGGGTCATCTCGAAGATGACAGGTCAGCCGGGGTGGGAGAGAAATGGTTTATGGACTAATATAATGTAGCGGTTACCTTTATAAACTCCTCGGAAGCCACCTGCCTTTTTGAAGCCTTGAGCAGCCTGTAACCGAGTCTTCAAAGTATCCAGCGGATATGTAGCGGTGACCACCGACACTCCCGCCACGCCCCCTGCCTCAAATTAAATAATTGAATTTAAAAGTTATTAAAATAAAAAATAAATAATATTATTTTGTATTTATACCAAATTATTGAATCTTACTTACAATTACTGGCGATAGGTATAAAGATTTATAAGTCTTCTGTTTTTCTTCGGTATTCATTTTTAAGGAATAATTATATTAATAAATAATTGTAATAATTGTTATGTAAACATAACCTCAAAGCGATCAGCTGATGATGGTCACTGACAATAATCGTATAACGTTGGTTAACCCACTGTCATGTTGATTAACATATATTTTATTTAAGATAATATGCAATAAATTCATTTTATGCGGTTACTATTCCGCTTCATAAAAAAACAAACTATGCTATTCTCTTCCATCTTGACATTTTAGTGAAGTTGAAGTAAATTCGTGAATCATCATGACATTCATGACATGCACATGACAAGTAGTAGTACGTTCAGTAATCTAAGAATAGATTAAAACTACAATAAATATATTCAAACGAGAAGTTATTGGACTTTCTTACCTATTCACGTACTTTACGATACTCACACGGTACAACTGTTATAACCATTGTCATTTTTGTAATATATTGCATTAACTTCATACTATACTATGTTAGATCCGAGCCTATTTTACAAATTATGTCGATTCTTAAACGTTTTTATATGTGTCAGAGTTGTCAGACCCTGGCCAGACTGTCATATTATGAGTATTATGACTATGAGGATTTCTTTTTGCATTTTCGGCAGTACAAATTCTTATAAAACTTTGAATTCATGCTGCTATGACCATTTAATTCGAACTGCAGTTTATTTGCATTGTTTTTCACATAAAAACAATACAAACAATTTTTGTATTCTCCCGCATTTTTGAGGTTATCTTATAATAGCAGGTTTTATTTATTTAGCGCGATATAAATTATACAAACTTGATATAAGTACTTATTACTTAAAATGGATAGGAGGCCTACACAGAAGACGTTTCAATCAATGTACTTGCCTCCATTATTTGTGAGTTTTGTTTATCCTACATACTTTTGAATTTAAATTAATATATAAATATTGTAAAACAGCATTATCTTCATGATAAACACGTGCCTATATAGGTCATTCGATGCTAGCATTATCATGTTCAAGAACTTGACACAAAGCAACCACCCAAGAAACTATGAGTACTATTTTATCCATATTATTATACAACCTTTTTTAACCACTTAGAGCACACGGCCCACCTGATGGAAAGCGGCTACCGTGGCCTATGGACGTGTGCAACAACTAGCTGCCACCCGCATGGAAATCTACTCCCATGCCACCCATGGGAGCAGATTTCCATTATGTGGTATTAAATTATTATTATATTAAGCAGTTATTTTGTAGTATTAGAAAGGTCTTTACAGTTGTATACACCCAAAGGCTGCAGTAACCACTTTCCATCAGGTGGGCCGTGGGTCTGCCACCCAAGTGGTACAAAAAAATGACAAAATTAGAATTTCATTTTAACTGTTCCAGTTTAGTTTTAGCCAGGCACATAAATAAAACATTATAATTTATGCTTCAGTCTGGTGGCCTGGCAGGACTGTCAGTGGATGTAGCGCTGTACCCTTTGGACACTCTGAAGACAAGACTACAAAGTGCTCAGGGTTTCCAAAGCTCTGGAGGGTTCAAAGGAGTCTATAGAGGTATAATATTATGGTATATCTTGATAATGAAGGTCTTGGGGGGGCCCACCAGGACCTAAGTCAACCCAACCTTCTGATTAACGGATGATGCTCTGAGGCAGGTATATTTCTAACAGGGTTGGGTCGGCAGTCACTTCGTAAAAACTAAGACAAACCTAATTAGGGCAAGTAAGAGAGGACGGCAGGCTTCAAAATACGATGCTCATTGCTGTTCTGTGTGGAAACCACCAGAAATCAACTTGATGAGGAACTTGCTTGGAAACCTAGTATGCACACACCTGATTAACCCTCTGAATATCCAACTAGGGCTCCAACTAACCCTCTGACTAACTCACCAACTGACCGGTTAATCTGGGACTGGATAGCCTGCTATAAGGGTAATAAAGGTAATTTTTTTCGCAGCCTCAAAGATATATGTCAGTTATTATTGTGGATAAATTGGATGATATATATTTGAATGAATGAGCCTCTCCCTAAAGTCTCTAATAAATAGCCTTAGCACAAATAATAACATGCTATTAGCACTCAACCAAATCTGTATTATTTAACAGGACTTTTAACAGTAGCAGCTACATCAGTACCTACAGCTAGTCTTTTCTTCGTGTCATATGAAGCCACCAAGACACTATGCCAACCTTTAGTGGCGCCCAAATATTTACCGTTTGTGCATATGTTTGCAGCCAGTGTCGGTGAAGTGGTGAGTGTGTATCCTAGTTAGCAGTTTCAAATAATAGCATATTAATGTAAACTCGGTTGGAGGTGGTTAAAATTTTATAAATACAATGCACAGATAGAGCGGCTATTTAAATAATTACCTTGCGAATTTTCGCCGCGTCGAATTGGTAATTCAATTCAATTCATTTATTTCATTATTATTTACATTATATATTATTTACAGATCATAGTTTTATCCATGATAAAGGGGCTGTGATACACAGACACATAGTGGAGATATTGCTTATTTTATTTTAGAGTTCTGACGTGGAATTCGGTGTGTTTAAAAATCGTTACCATATGTTTATAGTTGGCATGCCTGATCCGTGTACCTACTGAAGTAGCCAAACAGAGGAAACAAACGTACGTCGGTACTGTACATAAGAGCAGTATATCTATACTCTTAGATGTGAGTATTTATATCTACACAATAATTAATTATTAAGTAATTGATAGAAGAATAATCACGCAACAACATCTTTTTCCTACAATTTTTTAATTGCTTAGCAGTTTCATTAGCATGCTATTGATGATTATTTAACATGCTATTTAGAATGTTAACCACGGCTTGAACGGTACCCAGTTCACAAACATTTTTTTTCTTTTTTCAATGTTTTTTTTATACTACAGGCATATAAGACAGAGGGGTTATTCCGAGGGGTCTACCGTGGGTTCTTCTCCACCGTACTGCGGGACCTGCCGTTCAGTTTTATTGAACTGCCTGTGTGGGAACTACTAAAGAGGATGGTTATGAACTACAATGGCGGGGAAATCAGCAGCTTGGAGGTTTGTCTATATTTTTTATAGCTGCTATAAGTTTGATTTTTTTGTAGTTGTTGTGTATGGGGACCCTCTTTTAAATCCCCACCCCCTTTTTTAAATTCCCACCGTCGGACATAAATCACTCAATTATTTTGCTAAACATGGGTACATAATAATTATGATCGGGGATAGTTATGTTGAAATCGAACCGACTAAAACCGCACGCCGCACGCCGTCTCGGATTTTAATTACCGGGGTGTAAGATTACCCAATAGGCATATCCCTCGTACTCCAGTCATCTACGGTTTTATGATGGCCCACTTGACCCCTCGAAAGGAGATCTCTTTTTCTTTTCCTTTTTTTCTCTTGAAAAAAAAAAAGAAAACCAGCGCTGTCCGCTTTCTGACACTAAAACGCGGACAGCATTTTTAAGCTGAGAGACGGCCGTTATTCTGTATGGATATGGGAGGGGAGGGGGGAGGGGGGGTTGGGACGAGCATCGCGCCGCCTCGATGACGGTCTAACATGTAAGTTCACAGCCAGCCGTCGTGCCATTGCATGCCTTAGTGGACCCCATACACCAGGGCCTCGATTCTGCTAAAGACAAACCACTGACACTCTAAAGAATGTCATTTAATTGTAGACTTTATTGTTACCAGGTTAAAGTCTAAAGTCAAATGATATTTTGTAGAGCGAATGAAAAAGTTAAATGAATTCTTTTCATTTCATTTTACACTTTAACTGTTAAACGGTAAAGTCTATAATTAAATAGCATTTTTAGAGTGTCAGGGGTATTTCAGTGGTTTGCCTTTAGCAGAATCGAGGCCCTGAACTCGAGCTAAGATAGATATAATAATTAAACATGTTTGTTACAGAGTGCGACATGTGGTTCGCTAGCGGGAATGTTCGCGGGGGCCGTCACGACCCCATTAGACCTGGCCAAGACACGCATCATGCTCGCAGACGCAAGTTCTGGCCTGCACGTTAATAAGGTGAGCTACATCTTATCATCCTCCAAACCTTTCCTCAACTCAGTTGGGGTTGACTTTTAATCCATTGGTTTTGACGTGACAACGTCTTATAAATTGGTTTGCCGGGTGACACTTCAAGAAACTGCGTTACGCTCCGCTCACGTTATGCGCTCACAATGAGAGCGAGTGAGAGGCACGCGTCCCTTCCACTCGGGCATGGTTAGCCCGCCTAAGAGCGAGAGAGACAGACATAAAAATTATTTTACCACTCAAAGTCGTTGTCACGTAAAACTTTCGCCCGTATACCGACTTTATTTTTATACTACTTAGGTGGCAAGTGCACGGCCCACCTGATGGGAAGTGGTCATCGTGACCTATGGACGTGTGCAACAAAATAAAAAAGGGGTGTCACATACGCGCTGCCTATACTGAAGAAAAGGAGGCTAAGAAGGAGTTGGAGGGAGGAGGGGTACAGTGAGCTCTGGCTACTCTACTTACCGGCGCGGCGGCGGGAACACAACACAGTGGTTATTATGGCCGCGGTGTTCTGTAGGGCGGAGGTACTACCCCAGTCGGACTGCTCAATACGGACAGGAGATACCGTCATGTCCTACCTCCATCAATCTGATGTACTTGGGAGGTTAGCTTAGGCTTCATTTGAATAGGACCCCAAAAACACTCTTCTTCAACCTAGCGTTAATCCCAGTCGCATCCAAAGCTTTCACCTCGGAGTCTGGGGTCCGCTTTACCAGTCTTAACTGCGGATTTGGCTGGACCTCGATATTTTCCGTGAAGCGACTGCCATCTGACCTTCACAACCCAATGGTGACATTAGGTGATATAGAAGCATTGCAGCTAGACCGTTGTTGTTGGACTTTTTAGGGCTCCCCGTAACAACTGCCATAGATGTTTGTATGGCATCCGGGACCGACGGCTTAACGTGCTCTCCGAGGCACGAACAGACCAATGCAAATACCCATATTCATGCGCTGCACGGGAATCGAACCCCAAAAACACTGTTTCTATACTAATATAACTTATTTTTCAGTTGCGAGTCACTACAATACTGTCTGAAATCTACTGTACGGCAGGCATCAAGGGTCTTTTCGCTGGGGTCACGCCGAGAATGACTGCATTCATGATGGGGGGCTTCGTATTCTTTGGGGTCTATGACCACACCAAGCATGAGCTGGAGAAATTCATGAGTTAACATCAGAAGAGACGTCAAACTGAATTGGAAACAGACAGACAGATTTGTATTTAGTCTGACGTAATACGCCTTTTGTCGTCAACTGGGCACTGTTATTGAAAGGTCGTATAATTGAGAGTATATTGAAAGACTGAGAAGAGCAGAGAAGAAGAAAAAAGTATATAAGTATGTTTATCCGCATTCTAGAAACCATAACACAAGCTATTTTAACCATGCTTACTTTTGGGTCTAGAGAGCGCTATGTAGAATGTCGTTGAATATTTAAAAAAAAACCGCTCAGAACGTCCAAAGATGATATTTTAGTAAAAGTAGCTGAAATTTTAGAAATAAAAGATGAAAATGAAATTATTTGTGACTTTAATTTTAATAAAATGCAATTGTGTAATTGTGTATAATGGAGTCCTACCTTTCCTAAGTCAACCTCCCCTGCAAGCCGGTACCTATTTTGCCCAGATCAGGTGAGCCGTTAAGGCGTGATTGAGTAACAAACATATTCACAAACTTTCACATTTATAATACTAGTACCTATACGATTATACATATAAATAAAATAGTAAAAAAATATTTGGTTTTTTTTTAGAGAAAGCGACCTCTATATACGGTACTTTCGCTATAACAGCGCCATCTTGATTTTATTCAAATATTCATAGTTTATGACGCCATGTACCTAAATATTTATTTTGTTTAGTTAGGTATAAATTTAATTTACTTTAATAATCGAATATAGATATTGAATGTTAAGAAAATTATTTTAAACAATATACATATAAAAATCAATGCCACTTTCCGTTGTAATTTTATAACTCAAGAACGGGCTCACCTATCCAAACCAAATATTTAGTTTTTGTTCTGACTATTTAGTAGCTAAAACTTCACTTCGAAGTTTGCACAAAATCGGTCGAGCGAATCGTCATTTATCACATTTTTTGTAATACCGACGTCCAAGCGAGCGGAGCCGCGGGCACAAGCTAGTACACAAGTTATATACGTAGCGTTGAATGTAGTCAGTACATACTCCTTATACACGTTCTCCTTTGACTCAGTTATTAACAAAACGGTTGCTAGGCAACAGTAAACAAGTTTCACTACACGTCGCTTTTATGTTTAATTTTCTATTTTCTATTAGTTTACAATGCCTAAGGTGTACCCTAGTCCCCATGACGGGGTGCCTTACCATTCTGTCACCACCGGCGATGACCCTGGATGCTACCAATTACATAGGTAAGAATATTTAACTACTGATCCAGTTCCCATGACCCACAGGAACCTATTTCTCGGATCAAACAAAGCCTCTGTGTATTCAAGACTATAATCTATCTCTGTACTAACTTTCAAAAGCACTCGAAACCGGCGGGCTTGCATGAAAAGCATGACAGTAGAGGAAACGCGTGAAGTATGTCAGGACAGAGGCAGATGGCGGTCTGTTGTCTCTGCCTACTCCGGAGGGAAAAAGGCGTGAGCATTTATGTACATGTATGTATCATGTGCTAACTTTCGTCCAAATCTGTTCAGCTGTTCTGGTGCTATTCAGGAACAAACTAGCCAAATTTTGAGTAGCAGATAGAGACAGAATGCAGAAGGTGGAGTATTGGGTGCTATAAGCTGTCGTTGGGAGGTGCCTTCCAATGATTTGGATTTCACGGCACTGCAATATACCTACAAATTTTTTTATACCACTTAGGTGGCAGACAAGCGCACGGCCCACCTGATGGGAAGCGGTCACCGTGACCTATGGACGTGTGCTGCACCAGGGGCGTCACACTTGCGCTGACGACTCTGTAAAAACCTAATTCCCTTCTTGTCTGACCAGGCTAGGGAAAACCACGGCAGGGAGATCATTCCACAGCCTAAGCGTGCGTGAAATCAATTCCTCTCATGCCTCACAGTGCGCACTGCAATTGCTGTACATCCTAGAGAACAGAAAAAGATTCCACCCAGGAATGAAGCTGCTATATCTTATGGATACCGCTGCTTCAGCAAGAAAATCATTCTCACTCCACAAGCCCTGGTCAGTTCTGATTTCTACGCTGTTTATTCAAAGATTGCATTGTGTAATTTTTCAATTATTTATATTTCCAGACCTTCACAATGTCGCCTGAAGTTCCCGGTCTCAAATAAACCGATCCACAAATGCGGGGTGCCGAAGAAGGGGTTTGTCGCGGTGCCCCAAATCGATGGCTGGAGGCAGCTGTTGGTTCCAAGCACCTCCCCTAATTTCTATCCGGCTGTGATGCACAAATCTGAGTTTGACCGGCTCAAGAAACAAGCCAGAGTAAGTTGAGATTATTACTTATCTATACAGAGGTTGTTTGTTTGAACGCGATAATCTCAGGAACTAGGTATAACTGGTCCGTGTTTGTTTGAACGCGATAATCTCAGGAACTATAACTGGTCGGATTTGAAAAAATATTTTTGAATTGAATAGCTCATTTATAGAGTAAGGCTGTATATATCATCATGCTTCTGCCCAGGGGAGCAGAGTAGTAATCATATACCTATGTCAATGAATCGGACAAATTTCCATACATTCCTCTCAGCTCTTTCGTTAGAGGAGAGGAGACCCGTGCCCAGCCAATGGGACATAAATGGGTTGCTATCATTGAAAGACTAAGCAATTACTCAAATTACGGGCAGGTATGGGTTATAATAAGTGCTACAGGGACGAAATATATCACGTGTGAATATATCACTGTCGGTCGGTGTATGTAATGGGGACCCCCTTCCTGAGACTTACTGTCTTACCATCAGGCGGGTGAAGTCATATTGATTTGACCGATATATATATATAAAAAGCCACGGGGACAGTTTTTTGTTGGGAAGATACCCTTTTTTATTTGAACCCAGGACCTATAAGTCGTACGACCGACTCCTCAACCACTGAGCAGCCTAAACTTCATCGTTACAGATAGTTTCCCAAGAAGAACAACTCGCAGCCATGCATGCTCAAGAGGCCGCTATCCAGCTGGCGGCCAAGGAGTCTGAGCAGAGGAAGAATGACCTGAAGGCAAAACTCCAGGTCCAGCCCGGTGCAGACGCAGCTACAGGAGAAGCTGACCCAGAACTGGAAGGGCCTGACCAGACTGCGCACACCATATCCAGAGCTGAGAGTAAGTGTATATGAGGGCACTGAAATAGTTTGTGGTAAATTATGTCAATAGCCTAGCAAACCACTGTCATGCCTAAAAATACTAACGTTTTGGCAGTACGTTCATCATGCGTACTGCTAAAGAGTGGGATGCCCTGCCTGAGTCTGTATTTCCGGAAAGCTACAACCCGGGAGTCTTCAAGTCTAGAGTGAACAGGTTACTTCTAGGCAAGCTAAAATATTAATTGTAGACTTTACCGTTATACAGTTTAAGTCTAAAATCAAATGAAAAGAATTCATTAAACTTTTTCATTCGCTCCACAAAATATCATTCAATTTTAGACTTTAAACTGATGACAGTAAAATCCAAAATTAAATGGTATTTTTTTATACCACGTAGGTGGCAGACAAGCACATGGCCAACCTGATGGGAAGCGGTCACCGTGGCCTATGGACGTGTGCAACACCAAGGGCGTCGCCCACGCGCTGCCGACCCTGAAGGGAAAGGGCTAGGGTAGGAAAGGGTGGGGAGGCTAGGAAGGGTTTGGGGGAAGGAGGGGTACAGTGAGCTCTGGCTACCCTACTTACCGGGGGGAACACAACACGATGGTTATTATGGCCGCGGTCTTCTGTAGGGCGCAGATACTACTCCAGTCATGCAGGCTTACCCTCTGCTTGCCTCTAGCCAGGCTTTCCTCTAAAGGTTGGGGGTCAGTTGGTCCCGCGAACCACCCACTAGGGCCCCAAAGTATAAGCTTTGGATGCAACTCAACTACACTTTTAAATCAAAAATTCTATCTATACTTTTAAAACAAAATAATTAAATAAAAAATGCCATAATATATAATTCTTGTTTCTAGTGCTAATGGCTGACAACATGCAGGGTCCTCGTCTCTGCAACCGCATAATCCTCGCTTCCAAATGCCATGCCATACGAGACGCGCAGATCACCGAGAAGGAGCTCATTCAGAAGGAGCTGGATGAAGAGGAACGCCGGTAAGTATAAGAGTAGGTTTTTATCAGACAAAAAAGACAAAGACGGAAGAAAGAAAGAAAGAAACGTTTAGTTATGTGCTAACTAAACGTTTCTTTCTTTTAAGACATGTGTGATGTTATTGAAGAAAGAAAAGAAAACGTTTAGTTATGTGCTAACTGAACGTTTTTAAAAACAAGTGATGTGATCATGAAGCTATAGATAAACATGGAGGCCAAACCGGGAAGAACAGCTTGATCCAAATACCTACATGTCTCTATCTTACTCTCTGTGGAACAACTTCTCTTTCGTGTATTTGTACAATGTTGCTATCTTCTTTATTAGTATCTCCTAGTAAATTATAGAAATAGACCATACTAACCAAAAATGCAAGTAAAATGATTTATAAATAACTCTATAGTTCGGCTACGATTATTAATGTGGAAATTGAAAAATTATATGCCATTTATTATGCATGATTGGGTTGTTGAATCAGGAAGTCAGTGAATTAAATTCCCATTGTCTATGGATTCAGTACGTAATGTGGCAACATTGGTACTACATGTCAACTATCAATAAACAATATGGCGGTTGTTTATTATTGTTTTGGTTTTTAACATATTTAAAGTTAATTATAAGTATAAACTCAAAAAATGGTGCAAAACTGTATAGTGCGTGGTTGCGGTAGTACGTGGCGTCAAGGATGTGATATAAAATTCCACGCCTAAGTGTTTAAACTTGTTTAAATGGTGATTTCTTGCTTAGAAGGTTATCATACTTAGAAAGAGAAGTCGGCCCACAGAGAGCAAGATAGTAAATACAGACTGAGCTTCAAGTAGGTATTGGAAGTGAGGCCTCCATGTTTATCTATAGCTTCATGGATGTGATTGAAGAAAGAAAAGAAAACGTTTAGAAACGTTTATGTGCTAACTAAACGTTTTATTAACTATACTTTTTTTTTTCTTCGTTCTTTTTTTTGTGGGTAGACCATAGGAATAACTTCGTTCCATATACCATACCATCTGACCTTCCAACCCTGAAAGAAAAACTTACACCAGGGCTTAAGAATAATAAGCTCTTATCCATACAAGTAGGTACCTACTATTTCATTCATACATTATCACACTTCCATATCGCAGCCTGGACGCCGTTATGGAAGAGAACCGCAAAGCGGCCGTCCACCGCGAGGAGACGGAAGAGGACAGACGCCATAACCTGCGGCTGCTGAACCTGGCGGCCTTGAAGGAGCAGATCAAAGGTCATGCGACTGCCAAGGTAATGCTTATTCATTTTACGGAGATAGGACACGACGGTATCTCCCGTTCGAACTGAGCTGTCCAACTGGGGTAGTACCTCCGCCCTACAGAAGACCGCGGCCATAATAACCATAGTGTTGTGTTCCCGCAGCGGTAAGTAGGGTAGCCAGAGCTCACATTCCCCCCTCATCTCCCCCAATCCCAACTCCCCCTTCCGTCAGGTGGGCCATGGTCTGCGGGATAACTCCACAATCACACCGCAGAACTGCATCATCCAAGAAACCCTACCTATACCGATTTTCTTTGCTTCAGACGACTTGTGTCCGAAGTCTGTTAAGAGACCAGGGCCTTCTCTGAGCCAGGTGGCAGGCTCTTTACAGACTTCGGACTTCGAATTCGTGTCTAGGGGGAAGAGTCTCTCCCCGTGGAACGAAAGGGGTCGGTAGCGGGCTCTGAGCTCTTCAGTGGGTCACTCTGGCTGTAGAGACATTCCACTGGGATACCGCTTAGGTAGCAGACAAGCACACGGCCTACCTGATGGGTAGCGGTCATCGTCGGCGTCACACTCGCGCTGCCGACCTTGAGGAAGGGTAGGAAGGGGGGGAAGGGGGTCCAGGGAGCTTTATAAGTACAACACACCTTTTTTTTTCGGTATTTCCTTTAGATAATGGAAGCGGAACGCATCGAGGAGGAGAGCATCCGCGTGAACCAAGCCAACATCGCCATGCAGATCGACGAGGCGCAGAAACTCAAGGAGAAACATCACCGCCAAGCCAAGCTTAAGGAGATGCTGGACCAAGGTACGCGGGCGATGACGTCATTAGGGCTTGGTGTACCCAGACCTGGTTTTAGCTAATTAACTACTGCTATACATCTTTGTTTATACAACTTCTATACATCGATATCTATATACAAATATATAAAATTGGGTTGTCTGTTTAATATTAAATAAACGCTTTTTACCAGACTGCCAAGAAGGGTTATGTTTTTCCTACTAAGTGCATTTGGATAGATACACGGTATGTGAGTACCACAACGATATTATTTTTCAATTTCTGCCTGTCTGTCTGCTTGTTCCGTTGTCTGAAATGGATGTACCTATTTTGACGGGACTTTCACTGGCAGATAGCTGATGTAACAAGGAGTAACTTAGACTATTTAATTATGGAAAAAGAATTGATCCAAGTAAAAAATTAAAACTAAAAAATCTAAAACCACGCAGACGTGTTCGTCACCACATTTTCATCCAAAATTGTTCCATTTCAAAATCCAGGCAATGCGGAACTTCTCTACTACAAGCAATTGCAAAACGAGGAGGACCGCATCATGGACCTTCGCATCTCGAACTTCTTGAAGCAGAAGCTGGCGCGGGAGTCCAAGAACAGAGCAGAGGCTGAAGCTGTCAAAGCTGCTAAACAAAAAGGGATTGATCACATAGCGAAGGCACAAAAGGTAAGAGAAATAAATACAACATTAAAAAAAAACCTTTCAAAGTAACCGACTCGTGGCGAATGACGCACATATGCGTCAAAAATATCTAGCCATGCCGTGGACGCATATATGCGTCATTTATACACTATGGTCAGCGGTACTACTCTGTAAAATGAAGGTGGCAATAAATCGGTGAACCAAACTTTCCAATTATTTACCAGAAATTTTGATATTCCAGGCTGAACAAGAGCTCAAGGAGGAATTGGAACGAATCCGCAATCTGAAGATCCAGGAAGATGTGGAACGCGACTACCGACGAAAGGAGAGAGATGCCGCTATCAGGAGAAACAAGGAGATGAAACACCTGCACGAGGCCAGAGAACAACAGGTAAACACTAAACATCTTTTCATAACTACCGAAGTACTGGTAAGCCACCATGAAATAAATTTGGTAACCACCGAAGGGGTATCTTAAAACCTTAGACGGCCGAGGGTCAGAGGAAGAGGAGTGCAAAGAAAATGCATAATCCGCTGAAATTTCCGCCTGAAATGGTATTTTTTTTATATCACTTAGGTGGCAGACAAGCGCACGGCCCACCTGATGGGAAGCGGTCACCGTGGCCTATGTACGTCTACAATACCAGGGACGTCACACTCGCGCTGCCGACCCTGTAAAAACCTTCTAATGCCCTCCTTGAAGAACCCTTACCTTGACTTAAAGAGCTTAATAAGTGATACTAGATGTTTTCATCGAAATTTTATCTGTCTTCGTTTTCAGATCAAAGATATTCACCGGCTGATAGCGCGCGAGATAGCCAAGGACGAGCAGAGCTTCAACAACGCGGCGCGACAGAACGAGGAGTTCATCCAGAAAGAGAAAGAGGTTTGATGCTCAAATGAACTATAATGGTAAAAGTTTGTGAAAAGGTGAAAAGTTTGTTAGACGATGATTTATAAGTATCCGAATGCAATATAGGAATGATTATAAGTATAATGTTGATACTGCATTATGTTTCATTACAGTTGGATGACAAACGCAAGGCACGCATTGAGAAACATCGCCAAGAAATTATGAAGCAGATCAATGACAAAGAACGAGCCAGGTAAGAGACTTAATGGGGTGCGGGCCGGAACCTCCACGTGGTGCACCTGGGCAACGGAGGCGAGCAGCGCCTCCCACTCGCCACGGGAGACGCTGCTGCCTGCGGCCAATCCGGCCGGGGTGGGAGTGGCCCTCTAGCTAGAGGGCTGCTCTAAGGCTCTCCACGTGTCCCTCTGACTAGCAGATGGCACAGTGGGGAGCGAGCGGGGGGCGAGCTGATTGTCTGCGCGCCGACGGTTGGGTGACAGGACGGCCTCCTGTCACCCTACACCCCACCGTCGGCGAAGTGGCGCGATGCTCGCCCCACCCCCCCTTTTCGGGGGGTCGAGGGGGCCATCTTAAAACCGTAGATGGCCCGGGGTCAGCTGGGGTGCGAGGGATATGCCCATTGGGTAACCTTACTCCCCGGTTACTAAGGCCCGAGACGGCGTGCGGTTTTAGTCGGTTCGATCCCGACATAACCACCCCCGATGGCCGACGGGGGTGGTATCCATGGGGATTTCCGCACGATAAAAAAAAAAAAAAAAAAAAAGGTAAGAGACTTAATGCTACGTACACAACAACAGGCGAAGGCGAATTAAGGCGAGTTTTGTAAACACCATGTACCCATAAATTGATTTAGGCTCGGCGCAAACAGGCCACCGACAGGACACGTGTGCGCTGCATTCTAACAAAATGTATGATAACTGCTTTTCGCTGGCCACCAGTGGCTGTGGTCGGTGGCCTGTTTGCGCCGAGCCTCATTCCTAAGAATAATGATGTCAGAATGAAAATTCATTTAACCAACTTGTGGTCAATGACGCATATATGCGTCAAATATTTGCCAACAGTATTCGTTCATGCCTTTCTTATATGTATGTAACCTGTAGGGCTGAGCTTCGGGAGAAGATCCACAACGAGGGCGTAGCCCTGCGAATGGAGCAAGAGCAACAGGAGAAATATGAGAGGAGAGTCATCAAACAAAAGGTAACATACCTAAGTGAATATACTGCAAAATGACACTAACCACCTCGTCGCTAATGACGCAAATATGCGTCAAGAATCCCAGCCGTGCCAATGGTGCATATTTGCGTCATTTGAACAATTCATGTGACTAGGAAAATATATTTATACAAAAAAAAGGTGGGCAAATTGGTTAAAGAAACTGGGGTCAGTAATGACCCCAGATGGTGGTCACAGCACTCTGTGGTTCCCTTTGATCCATCATACAACAGTGGATTAAGAGGAACCGCAGAGTGCTATTTGATCCTGGGAACACACAGAACAGTGGATGGATCCTAGTGGACTCAGGGTTTATTTATGACGTCAAGAGCCATCACTTCCTGACCTATCTTTCATACGTTCCAGTCAATATCCCTGAGACTTAACTGAATTTTCACATAAATTTCGTAATTTCCAGGTGGCAGCAATGCGAACTCAGAAGGTTGCCGAGAAGTATGTCAAGGAGGTTGAACAGACCCTCACTAAGCATGGGTATAAGCAGTGAGCAAGTCGGGCAGATCGTGAGGAGTTTAAAGAATAAAGAGAATTTTTAAAGATATCAAATTCCCTTATTTATTTATTTATCGCAGGTTTATTAGTGCCTCGGAGAGCACGTTAAGCCGTCGGTCCCGGTTGCCTTACAAACACCTATGGCAGTCGTTACGGGTAGTTGGAGCCCACAAAAGTCCAACCAGTCTAACTTGGAACTTCGATATCGCCATTGGTCATAATGACCATTGGTTGTGGAGGTCAGATGGCAGTCACTCCACGGAAAATATCGAAGTTCAGCCACATCACAGTTAGACTGGAAAGCCGAGCCCAACTGAGATGGGAAAAAGGTTCAGAGAATGAATGATTAAATTCCCTTAATCATATCTCATAGAAAACTTTTATGACTGCGTTTCCAGCTGATGTGTGAGGACGTGTAGCGCGAGATGTTTGTCAAAAACCACTTCGTTTAACCTTACCTAGCCTTGCTGCTCGCGCAACATATCGTAGGTAAACGAAGCTATTCTATTGGTTCTTTACAAACACATCTCACTACGCGTTTCGTCGCATTCGGTCCACTTCACATTTGGTCCACTAGACGAAAACCTGTCTATTTCGCATTTGGTCCACTTTGGTGGTTTGAGTTACTATAATTTTATTGAGATGGCGTTTGCGTTAAACGTAGCTACGAAAACAAATTTTACTTAAGAGCTTGTCCACTTTTTGATACGTGGACCAAATGGACCAAATGCGACGAAACGCTCACTACGCAATCATCCCAAATCTCAAGTGGAAATGCAGCCTTATTGTCCATAAAAATTTACGTGACAAATATTTCACACCCTCTGCTTCATCAGCCCCCATAGACAAGTGTCACAACGTAACTCGCTAAGGAATTGAATAGATTAGGTCGACCAATCAAGGCGACGAACTTGGATGTGATTGGTCGACCTAATCTATTTGATTCCTTAGCGATATACGCTGTGACACTTGTCTACCGGGGCTGGTTTGCAGGAATGAATCTAGAAGAAAATAAAAAAATGTAATTTACTGACACAAGAGTATTCTGTTGACAGAAATAAGCTTGAATGGTCAGAAATCAAGATTTTAATACTATATAAGATAAACACAATTATACACAGGTCAGCCATAACATTAAGAATTAATTCATAAAATAATAAAACATTCACACTTTAAACTAATACTTCTTGACACATTCCTTGGAATGGGAATATTTCCACTTACTGGAATATAGCACAAATAACACACCATCCAGAAACGGTGTGTCCCATTCACTGGAAACTGTCATCAAAACAATATCCCTAACGTTGGGAATTTTCCCAACAACTGGACTACAGCTAATAGTTACTTGATGGCTTTTTCCCCTAGTTTAACGACTTTATCGAGGTTGTCTTTAAGTGTTTTGAGCTGGTTGAGGACATTGGAGTCCATTAGTGAGAATGGAATGTACGCTTGGGACTGTCGGAGCTGCTTGGGTTGAAGAGACAGCATGGTGCCATCTTGGAGGAGGATGTTGCAGTTTGCCATCTCATCTCGTTGCATCCTGGAACAGGTCATATGATTTTGATTAAATGCTATTTGCATTATACCCTGCTGGCATCTAAACCCCAGACCTGACTATAACGGCAACTACTTAACAGTCCAGCCCCCGTAGACAAGTGTCAAAAGTCTAAATCGCTAACGATCGCTAAGGAACCGAATAGATTAGGTCGACCAATCACATCCAAGCTCGTCGCCGGCGTACGATGCGCGCGCCGCGGTGGAATCACGAGCTGGAGTGTGATTGGTCGAGCTAATTGTTTCTATTCCTTTGCGATTTAGACTTTTGAGACTTGTCTACGGGCCCAGGAGGTTTTAGAAAAGCTACCAATAACTTGGCCCATACATTAAACTATTTTACAAAAGGCTTTACATCATTAATATCATTGGAATCTAAATACACAACCCGTTTGGATTCCGTTTCGTTGTTTTGGTCCACTTCGCATTTAGTCCACTTCGTCCATAACGCGAAACGTCACATGAATAGTCCACTACGCGACTCGCGAAGAAGGCATGTTTCTAGTAGGCCATTGGCCATGTATCAATCACCTACTTTCATGCCCCTTATATATACTCCCTGCAGTCAAGACGACCTAACAAGGCCACTGATAGTGCGGTTAAGATGGCAGAATTTTATGCCCGAATAATTTGAAGAATGAATCAATGACACGAAAGAAGAAGTAGGCCGAATGAGAAATGGGCAAGAATCGACGAAACTGTATAAACTACTCTTT
This sequence comes from Lithosia quadra, assembly GCA_963576445.1. NCBI lineage: Eukaryota > Metazoa > Arthropoda > Insecta > Lepidoptera > Erebidae > Lithosia > Lithosia quadra. The sequence continues at coordinate 10,033,593 of OY754896.1, forward strand.
GAAGTCGATTTCGTATTATGACAAGGTAATATAACCTGGGACTGGACTCGGACCTGGACCGGCGCCAGAACCTGGACCAAAATTCTTTACTGTAGTCTAACCTCTAACCGGATGTTCCAAATAGTACTTAATATTTTGAAGGGGTATTCTATCTACATGTGGTAGGACCGTAGGGCTTTGGCGCATTGTCACAAACACAAAATATCTTGTTCCTCAACCATGGTCATCGCTTTCTTCAGATGGACAATATTTGTTTGCTACATTAGTGTTAAATGGTACTTACGTGTAGCAAGAGGGCACCATCACAGGCGAGCCAGACATGGATACCACCATTTCACCCTGGCGCGGCTGGCGTAATACAGTCAACGGTGTGTGTGGAGTCACCTGGAAATATTAAGAGCTTCAATAAGTTTTAGATGTTTATTTTTTTCAAAATATGCCTAATATTGGCCAGGTTTGTCCGGTGTCTGGAACCTTTTTTTAAATTTTCATTCTATTCTCGTTCTTTCCATGGGATGGAATGGTATTCCCGGGATAAAAATTTCTATTCGTGTACGAAATTCAGCCAGATCCATAGCCCCGTTAGTGTGATTGAGTAACAAACATACAAACATTTTCTAATTAGTAGAATAGTAAGAAATAGGATAATAGTAGGAAAGTAGGATAACTTTAACAACCTTAACTTTACAAGATGCTTCCATTAAAATCTCTCACCTTGGGAGTAATAGCTGGATAGTTGGAAGACGCATTCTTGTTATACGCGGGCGTACGGTACACCGAGCGAGACCGTCGCCTCTGCACGGTCTTGCTGGCTGTGGAGGGCGGAGGCCTACGGGAGGACGCGTCGGCGGAGCGCGAGCGACGCGTCGTTGCTGTGGAGCGCACGCTGGATGGAGGCACTGGACGACAATACACAACATGAAGCTATAGAGTTTATCGTCGTTGGCGTCTGTCTGCCCTACTTCCAAAAGACCAAAGGTCCGCGTTTTAGCTGTGAGTTTTACGTACATTGCTTGCTGAAAAATTGATAGCTCTGGCATGCAATGGTTAGCATAAAATGATAATGTACGGTTAAAAGTAAATGATCATTTCAAAAATATTTATAAACATTTTTGTGTTGAATTATAAATTACTGTGCTTGAAAACCTAATTTAAAATTTACAAAATGATCATTTACTGTCGACCCTGACTAAATACTTACTGCATCATAATTACATAAAAAAATCTTTTATCTAATAATATCTAGCTAAAGCTATTAAGATCTCTGTCCACTACACCCAACTACACCATTATTATCTACCATATTCCTGTAACTGTCACACAAAAGTGTTAGCAAAATTTTAATGATTACAAAATGAATAAGAGGGATGCAGAAGAGCAGAATTAGGAGCATCCGGGCTTACGATCGAGTGGTCCCTGTTTCAAAACTTGAACCTTCCAGGTTTTTATCATGTCTTCTTAGGTTCCAGGTTCAAATCCTGTCCATTACACTACCAACGTGAACGCACTTCCAACACCAATTGAAGTATTGTATCATCTCCTTTTCTCTTTATGCGTCCATGGCATATAGTTTCTGTATAATTCACACTATAAATTACTTTCAGAGCCATGGATCCGAAACACCTTTTCACATCCAGACTGATCTGTGCCCACTTTCAAACAATGATCCCCTCCGAACTTAATCTCTAGTTAGATGCTAGAGCGTCTACGAAACTCTCTGATGTGGACAGAAACCTCAAATGTTCTACACTAATGATGATACTAACTTTACTTAATACAAAATGATATTGCAAGGAATTATACAGAATGGCATAAGGCGACACGGCAAGCGATTTCACATAGAATATACCGTATTTATACCGTTTTGTAAAATTCACGCCTAAAATGAAATTAATTAGATAGAAAACGAAAGTAGGTCTACAGTAGCATAGAGAAGAGACAGCATGGTACTTACCGAGACGGCTTTTCTTCATGGTGCCACCGGAGCTCTGAGACGAGTTCTCCGTCAGATAGCCTGCCCAGGAAGCACCCCGTTAGTGGAAATCATAATGAATTGTTAGTTGATGGCCTGAGACCGATGATTATGGATAAGATATTACTAAGAATGTTCTAGATTATTGGTTATGCCCCATTACCATACCTACCCCAGACACTTCAATGAATCGAGTTATAGATGTTCTACTTCACGAAGGCGGTTTAGCTGTCATTGTTGTAAAACATTATATACACATTGCTTTTTAAAATGAATTACTTGCAATGCAATTATTGTTCTACTAACTGCTACATGAATTTCTTTTGATGTGACATGAACTTTCGCACACACATGTACCTATGCATACGCATAGGTACATGTGTACAAGATACAGGTACTACTATTTAATTGTTCACCCGCCTTTGTGAGATACAATATCTATACTATGTAATAATATGTATGCAGCTAGGCGTAATGAGTGATCCATCACAGTATGCAATTTTTTACAGTTTACTAAGTATCTATTGTTTCAATAAATTACTAAGAAATCTAAATCTACTGAATACTACATTACATTACACTACATTAATAAAATAATGAGCTAATCTCGGTTGAACTTTGGAGCCTGGGGTAAGGGCAACGTGGGAATGTACACAAGTTACTTGATAATTTAAAGTCAAGTAAATAATGGGACACAAGCAGAAAAAGATGAAATGTGAATTGAAGTGAAATTATGACAATATTGTGAATCTCCCAAGTTTTAGATGTGAGTACAAAGATACAATGACTAACTAAATATATATTGACCGTTGAAAGCCTAAATAATATAAGCGACAATGGCAATTTCACTTTAACGCCACATGTTTATGATAGATTTTTTTTTCTCTGAAAATTCCGTGTCGCTTGCACCCTTTGGCCTTTCAACTGTAGATTTTATTAATATAATATTACCGTCATCATGAGAGGCTGAACGACTAGAATGTCTTGTCCTTCTTGTATTCGGAACTTCTTTCAGGTGTAGTTCTGTTTTCTAAAAAATAAGGATAAGGATATTTACAAAAATTGTTGATTATTCTTTATTTATTTTATTTTTCATCACAGACAATTTTTACATTGTGTAGGATTCTACTGATATCAATGGCCTACAAATGTCATGGGTGGATTATCTATCCCGCTTCCGACACTTATGGACATCAATATACAAACTGTGTAGCAGGCTTTACCAAGAATACATGACAGCAACTATAAACCATTCACTATTATAGGCAGGAATAAAAATAGATAAACCTTGTCCAAAAAAACTAGTTAAAATTGTGGACCTTAGTTTTCAGTTTGAGTCTAACAACAACGGTCTAGCTGCAATGGTTCGATATCGCCTAATTTCACCATTGGGTTGTGAAGGTCAGATGGCAGTCGCTTCACGAAAAATATCAAGGTCCAGCCAAATCCGCATTTAAGACTTGTAAAGCGGACCCCAGACTCCGAGGTTTAGATGCGACTGGAATTAACGCTAGTTTGAAGAAGAATAAATCTTACCAGTTGTCCTACAGTCTTGGTGAGATAACTGTTACTGATGGAGCCTAAAAGTATCTTGAATGCGACCTCTATGTTCCGGAGTTCCATGTGTGCCCTGGAGTCTATTTTGTTCTTTTGATCTAAAACTGTGGACGCAAATATGTAAAATAGTTGTTATTCTAGTTCCATTGTACTTAGAAGGTATTTATATCAAACAAGAGGCGGATTGATGAAAATAATGGGTTTTGAATGTTGATATACACTAAATTAACTGAAAACACACCAAGTTTATTGAATTTCTTCAATGCATCGTCGTCCTCCGTGGTTTTTTCCTGTTTCCTTGCAGGTCGTTTCGTGCGTGGCATTTTGATTGATTGCAACTATCCTATCCTCCCAGTTTCATACAACTAAATTATATAAACTAATTCAAGTTTATTACACGATCGACATGCAACAAAATTCATTAAAATAAATTAAAATTAAAATAAAGAAAACAGAAAACTCAAACGTCGTGAAACAAAACACAAACGGCCTTTTTTAAAATTACTCGTCTAGAGTTCGGATACATCGATTCGATACATTTTTCTATCAGACAAACAAAAGCTTAATGAAAAAAATTTGATGACCAAGGAAAATGAAGAATGCATGGATGGTTTGTTTTATTTTTTATTATGATTCGTGGACTCGTGGTAATTTTTTTATAATGCATTTTTCAGTGTGAAAAGTTTTTGCGGCATTATAAAATTAAAGTCAAAATGTTTTTCTTTAAAATGTATCCGAATAAAACTATGCGTTCCAAAACGAATTTTAGGAAGTAGAATTTGTTTCGTTCCTTTTTGTAAAAAAATAATATTCTATCAATATTTTTAATTCTACGCGGTCTATTAATATCTTATATTAAAATTTTATTAATTTAAAATAGATTTAGGTACGATAGTCACTGTTATTCAAATTACATTACGAATATATTGACGTACTTCTATTTCATTTTATTCTGAACGTATTTTGATCACCACTCTAGTGCATTGTTATGATGAACGAAGAATGGCGGACGTTGTCATTTTGCGATATTTGTTCACATTTTTATTGATAAATGCTTGCTGTGGTAAGTTTTTTCAAGAATAGTGCATCCAAAATATTCTTTACAGTGTTGTGCATAGTTAGTGAAAAAATGGAATGTGTGATAACCCGCGAAAGTGTTGATTTCCTACTGGCTACCTTGGACTGTTGTTCTGTTATTGTTTTTCAATGGAATCCACGATATTATTAATAAATAGGGTGTTTTTGATGATTAACTCACTTATTAATCTATAATACTGTGTAAGAAATATCTCTAACCTGTATTTCGGTCAGTTGGTTTTGAGTTATAGTTTGTGAAACTTGAGAAGAAAATCTCATTTCTATTGACAACACAATGTGCTATGACGGAAAACCTTTAAATAATTAACATTTTAAATGACATAGAAGTGTGAGCTGAATTAATTACTGACTGATGTTAATTACAAGACTGTTTGGACACATCAGTGTGTTCTATTGCCCAACATAGATCATAGTGTGCCCAAAATATTTCCTCAAAGCCCTACTTATTGTATGTGTATTTGAATTTGTTCCTTTAGTGTAGCATAGAATACTTGGTTACTTCTGAAAAGCAGATCAGAATCAAGTAAATATGTTTATACACACTACAATCTCAAAGATACCACCTACTCATGCAAATATCGGTTATCAAGTCTCTCTCACTGCAGAATAAGGTTCTCATCTGTTTCAGGAACAGAAATTACAGTAGCTGTGTAATGTACGCCTTTCAATTATGCTACATATGCTTTCATGAGGTTTGCAAACCTTGCAAATCATAGTTTAATTCATTTTCAATTAGTTTTTTAAATATCAATATCTACAAGTTTTGCTAAGCTTTGAAATCACACATAGTTTTACTGAATTAGGCCCCTGAACAACTAAACTCGTAAGATCTGAATGTCTACTGCTTCCATCTTATTTATAGGTGGATCCTCCGTTCTATGTGAACTGACTCTAACAGTATCGTTTTTTACGTCAAGTTTAGCAAGCTAGTGTTACCGAAATATCGATAGTTCTGCTATCAATATTTTTCATCTGAAAAAGCAAAAATATTGATAGGCCTTGCAATTATGAACGATTTTATTTGCAGCAGATTATATCCATCCACCAACATAATGCTTATACCTGTTTCAGCTGGCCTCCCAGGCATTGACTCATATGATGAAGACGGCATGTCGGGCAGCACACAAGGGCCAGATGCACAGCAGCTACAGGACCCAACTATTGAAAAGATGATGGTTCAACAACCCAGGTATGATGGAAATGCATACATAAACATTTTATTTATCATATTAACCATCTTACCTCCTTTTTAATTTAATGTTGGTTAAGAAAACTAAAACTTTTCTTAGAATGTAAACAATAACTGTCTGAAAACTGCTTCGAAATTGGTTTAGCCAGACATGAGATAATCGAGGACAAACATATAGGTGCACATATACTGCCCTTCTTTTGCAGTTGTTTAAAAACCTTTGCAGTTTATAAGTAGTCCTTAAAATGTGCTATTCACAAATTACTGTTATTTTAACTTCTTGTTACTGTATTTATTAATTAATAGGTATAATCAAACCAGACCCTTCAATTGAATTTTTTCTGTAGATTATAATTATTCATCTTATTTATATTTTTCTTGCGCTCAAAGGAGGAAGAAATTTCAAAGAAGGTGAGTTAGTAAACGGCCTAGATTCACAATTGAGGAAAGAACATGTTGTGTTTTGATATTGTTACCTTGAACACCTTAGTCATAGACACATTATTGGAAATGTACATGAGTCTATTTCTAAAGATAAGTAATATTATGACTAGTTTCGGTTGTAATAAATTTTCTACTCAGACTGGACTATTTTGTGTTGTTAACACACAAGGTGTTGCAGCTGGATGCCGAAGACCTCTGAAGTTGAAGGTTGAGTAGCATCTATAATGATGACCCTCTCTCTAGAGTCTAGAGACTTCGCCTTTAGCTTACCATCAGAAGGTGAAGTCATATTGAAAAGTTAAAAAAAGGGCAGGTCATTAATCATGTGAAGTGGGCATGTAACGAAAGCTGCTATTTAGTCGGTTCAACTACGACATGACTGTCTACTGCCCGGTGGGTATCCGTGGAGATTACCGCACGTAAAAAAAAGTTTATTAATGATATCCCTTTAAACAATATCAAAAACTTGATAATGAATTTGACACCCCTGGTATTGCACATGTTCATAGGCCACGGGAACTGCTTTCCATCAGGTGGGCCGTGTGCTTATCTGCCACATAATTGGAATAAAAAATAATAACAATAATCGTTTTACAACATTATAGGTATAAATGCCATCAATGTGAGCCGCCTGAATGTGAAGACTCGATGGACACATGTCACAATGCTATATACTGCTTCAAGTCGTCGGTGCGGGCCATCGATGGAGCCCTGCAGCACTCACGCGGGTGCTCCACGAGGCAGGACCATTATCAGTTCACTTGTAGAACCACACCACAACAGAGGTATGTTCCTAAATGTTTTATTATTATTGTAGGATGATGACAACCTCTGTGGCTTAGCGGTAGAGCATTCGACTGCTACGATAGAGGGCGCGGCATGCATGTCTGTTTTCATTGCTCTGGGTGTATGTATGTATTTACAAAAAAAAAGTATTGTAATTTTATCTGCATTCTGCCATGGTAGCTTAATGAATAAGGGCGCGGCTTTTTCTTAGACAGAAGTATCGAGTTTGAATCCGGCCAGATAGTACCAATGTGAATTTCACTTTGTGGAATTTATATTCGCTAATCACATGATTTAGCATCTGCTGACGGTGAAGGAAAAACATCGTGAGGAAACCCACATGTCCTAGAAGAAATTCTAAGTACATGTCCGATCCACCAACCCGCATTAGGCCAGCGTGTGTGGATTAAGGTCTAAACCCTCTCAGGCTCTCGTCAGAGGAGAGGAGACCTGAGCAGTGGGACATTAATGGGTTACCGGAAAAAATTTCGCCGCATTCTAGAGCCCATAACACAAGCTAGTTAAACTTTGCTTACTAGTTCTAGAGAGTGAGAAAAACGTCGAGGTTATATGATTATTTACATGAAACTATTTTTGTTCTAGCAAGCGTCACGCAGGGTTCCTGAACGTGACATGTTGCCAGGGCGACCTGTGCAACAACGGCAGCTTCCCCTGGCTGCCGGCGGCGGGGGACCCGTCCCTGGGCCCGCAGCCCGAGGACACGGCGGTGGAGCGCGTGCCGTCGCACACGTGGAAGCTGTGCGCCAGCGCAGCCGCCGCCATACTCACGCTCACCACCCTCGCCGCCTGCGCTGTGTTCGTGATGCGCAGGAGTCACAGGTTAGCTTTACTACTTAATTCTCTCATTCCGTAGCTAAATCATGATAAAATCAAAAAGGGTCTTGGTGGCAAGGATATCTTTTTTGACATTCGGCAGATCTACATGAAATTTTGAACATGTATGGCAATTGGGTAGCTGAATAACCCCCAACGAAAACATCAATTAATCTTTACTACATCTGAAAGATTTATTGATTAACTAGCTGACCCGGCAAACGTTGTTTTGCATTTTAAGGGTGAACAACCCTTATCACTTAGGGGTGCGGAAAATAGATAGTAGCCGATTCTTACACATACTGAATACGCATATAAAATTTGGTAAAAATCGGTAAAGCCGTTTCGGAGGAGTACGGTAACTAACATTGTGACATGGAAATTTTATATATTAGATAAAAAAATATTGTATTACTAATTGACCAATAAATTAATTTCTGTTTAAAGGTTGCGCGTATCGAGGGCGGCTCTCCACAAACTTGGCGCTGACTCCAACTACTTCTCCTCTAATCTCTTCAGTCCGAATATGACAAGCGCGTATTATGAAGGTATTCTTATCAATACAATTATACATAACTAGCTCTACCAAGACCCTTAGAACAAACACCCCTCATCTAAGCCTTTACACTTGCTGATTGACTGATGAGGCTTAAACACAACCATATTCACACACACGCTTAGACTGTGGAATGATCTCCCTGCTATTTTCCCTAGCGTCTACAATATGGAATTCTTCAAGAAGGGCATTAGAAGGTTTTTACAGGGTCGGCAGCGCGAGTGTGACGCCCCTGGTGTTTCACACGTCCATAGGCCACGGTGACCGCTTCTCATCGGGTGGGTCGTGTGCTTGTCTGCCACCTAAGTGGTATAAAATAAATTTCTCGAGTGATACACAGTTAAACATTCCAAACAATTGTTGTTTTGTAGTTTAAAAATTAGTAATAAATTATAATAATAATAAATTAATAATTAATAATTATTAATAATAATTAAATAAAATAAAACATAAATAATAATAATAATAATAAATTAATTAATAATTAATTATTATTTAATTAATTATTATTAATAATTATTTAATAATTATTATATTTACTAGTATCTACGTCGCTCCAAAGATATATGCAGACGAGAACTTTAACAACTCTGGGCAAGTCTGGGTAGCCCAGTTTTTGGAGTGTTGTCAAATAAAAAAGCGATTGCAGCGGGTTCAATTCCCGTCTTGGATATTGACTTTCGTAATTTAAAATTATAAAAAAAGATAAAAAAAAAATAAAAAAGCCTTTTATTTCTGGATATTTACAAAATGAATAAAGTTAATATCTAACGTTAACACACCAGAACCCTCATGAGGAGGTATAGGCCTCTTCCAGATTTTGCCAATTTTGTCGGTCTTGGGCCTTCCTTTCTTTAAAATTAGATTGTGCGAATTCATTTTAAAGTTATTTCACATCTGACGTCAGAATACTTATAACTTTCTTTTTTCCTAGGAGTAGAAGGTTCCCAAAACGGCAATTGTCTCCGGGCTGTAGCAGCCGGGGACTCCACCCTGCGGGAATACCTCGAGTGTTCAGTGACCAGTGGTTCCGGCTCTGGACTACCCCTCATGGTGCAGAGAACCCTGGCTAAGCAGGTCACACTTATAGACTGTGTCGGAAAGGTAGGTCTTTAAACCACAGTATTTTGCTCAAGGGTTTCACCAAGATCTTCAGGGTCCAAACTAATCTCATCTCCAAGATGGACTGGCCATCTTCTTGAAGGTCAGGCGGAAGACTCCCATACAAGGACCCCATTCGAGGGTTTCACGTCAGAACTTGGGGTCTACTAACTCCTTTTGACTTTGCTTATCGGGTAGAGAAAAGGGTAAAGGAGTGTCTGGAAGTGGCTATCCTCTCCCCTCCCCGACTTTAGGATGAAGTCCTGAACCAGAGCCTCATCTCTTAGTCTATGGAGGTAGGACTCGACGGTATCTCCAGTCTGAACTGATCAGTTTGACTGGGGTAGCACCTCCGCCCTACAGAACACCGCCCCATAATAACCATCGTGTTGTGTTCCCGGCGGTAAGCAGGGTAGCGAAGCTCACTGGAGGGACTCTGCGTTGTCAGAACAGAATTTATCACAATATTCCCTCTCCCATTTCCCTCCTCAATCCTCCCCAACTCCCACCTCTATGGTCGGAAGCGCGAGTGTGACACCCTTGGTGTTGCACCTGTCCATAGGCCAAGGCAACGCTTCCCATCAGGTGGGGTGTTTATATGACTTCACTTCACCTGATGGTACCTGGTGGTGAGGTTGGTTTAGCTCTGAAGCTATGGGACCCTCAACGCTTCAGTGATTTTTGGGTAAACATATTGGTGATGTTTCCCTAGGGTCGGTACGGTGAGGTGTGGCGCGGTTCCTGGTACGCAGACAGCGTGGCCGTGAAGATCTTCTTCAGCCGGGACGAGGCGAGCTGGCGCCGCGAGACCGAGATCTACTCCACGGTGCTACTGCGGCACGACAACATACTCGCCTATATCGGCAGCGATATGACCAGCCGGGCCAGCTGTACACAGGTATTGTTGCTCTTCTTTCAACTACTAGACAACTACTAAATAATTACTAGGAAACTACTGAACATCTACTAGACAACTACTAAACAATTACTAGACAACTACTAAACAATTTACTAGACAAATACTAGACAACTACTAGACTACTATTAAACAATTACTAGACAACTACTAAATAATTACCTACTAGAAAACTACTAAATAATTACTACACAACTACTAAAAAATTATTAGACAACTACTTGATAATTACTAGACAACTACTAGACAACTACTAAACATTTACTAGAAAATTACTAGACAACTACTACACAGCAGTAAAAAAAAACTGCAAAAGATATTGGTCAATACAGTGAAATTTTTAAAGATACATTCACTATAATTTTTTTTTTCAATTCTTCCAGTCCTTTCCAAGATTAATCATACGAGTCCGAATTATATCTATGCGAACCTTATCAAAAGTTATTTCTAAAGCAACCTTATACTGCAGTCCCTTCATAAAACCATGGCAAGGAATATTTTCTACATATACTATTTTATTTCACAGCTCTGGCTAATAACTCACTTCCATCCGCTGGGCTCGCTATACGAACACCTCAATAGGTCTACGTTGACTCGACACCAGATGATGGCCATCTGTCTGTCCGCCATCAATGGGCTACTGCATCTGCATACAGAGATATATGGGACACAGGTATGTCAATATTTTGTATACAGGGTGAATTTTTGAAAAGGGCTTGGATGGCCAAATCTGAAACTATAAGGAATAACTAAAAGTGCTCAAAGGAGTTACGAGCCCGATTTTAATGAAAATTAAAACCTCATCATTAGATTTTTGAAATACCAATAATCGTAGCTTGGATTCGAACCCATTTATTTTGAAAAAAAAAAAACCAGCCGAAATTATTACACCATACGATAGTATTGCTATTAAAGATCTTATTCTGGGAAGTAAGAAGGTATACCGGGTGTTTCGGAAACGTTCTCGAAAACGTTGACAGCCGATAAATTTAATATTGAACTGTAGATAAAAAAAAAATTCGTTCGAATTTTTTTATATTTATTATTACCATTATTCACGCACCATCGTGTTACTACAGCTAAATGAAACGTTAATTTAATACAAATATACATTACTTTACTTGCAAAAATTTAAGGCCGCAACGAATCGGTATTACCTCGTCGGTCATTGACCCCGATGGGCAACGACCAGGCCACTGTTGCTCCAAGAATTTACCCTCTTTTATGCGTGCGTCGGTCTTTATAGACAAGATTCTCCTTGGGAATGGTGACCACTACTTTTTGGAATCCACCCCAGCTTACCATCAGGCGGGGTGCAGTCAATCCGGTGGATTAAACATAAAAAAAAAGATTGGTGGTAGTGACGTCATCGTGCGATACCAAAATACCTATTTATGTGTATGTATATTTGTCTGTAGGGTAAGCCCGCCATCGCGCACCGGGACATCAAGACGAAGAACATCCTCGTGAAGGTGAACGGTGAATGCTGTATAGCAGACCTAGGGCTGGCGGTGACCAGGGCTCACGTGGCGGCCGGGGCGCAGCACCATCCGCGCCAGGGGACCAAGCGATACATGAGTCCCGAGATGCTAGACCAGACGTAAGTACACCCTTTTTTTTGTCGTGTGGAAATCCCCATGGATACCACACCCGTCGGCCATCGGGGGTGGTTATGTCGAGATCGATCCGACTAAAACCGCACCACGTCTATAGTCTTCTGACGTCAGGGTGTAAGGTGGCCTACAGAGCATTTCCTTCGTACCCCGGCTTGACCCGGGCCATCTCCGGATTCGAGATGGCCCCCTCAGGTTTGGGAACCACGGTGTTCCTGTCATGCCCCTACATTGCCTTCGGGCCTGGTGGTCACTCTTCACTGTGCTTCCGGAATCCGTTTTTTTATACAACTTAGGTGGCAGATAAGCGCACGGCCCACCTGATGGGAAGCAGTCACCGTGGCCTATTAACGTGTGCAACATCAGAAATGTGCTTAATTTAAATAAGCCAGCTAACCCCCACCCCCAACCCCCACGCTTTATGTCGCTTTGAGCATACATGTGTGGGTTTATTTATATTCGAAATCTCAAAAATTGAGAAGGGGAGAATTCACTAGATATTTAGTTGAAACATAAGTTAGGGGGAGAGAGGGTAACTTGAATTTAGTTAAAATATAAAATTAGGGGGACATAACTTGATTTTTAGTTTACATATAAGCTGGGGGGAGGGGATTGCGGGCGATGGGGGGGGGGGGGGGGAGTGTGCGAGCTCTGACTACTTTGAGGTCGCCAAGGGCCCCAACTGTAAAAATGGCTGTAAAAATTCCTAAACGGCTGGACCGATTCGAATGTATTTTTTTTGTGTGTTCAAGTGGATTCGAGGATGGTTTAGATTCACAAATAAGCCCGGCAGATGGCGCTGCAGTCGGTATCCAGGCCAACGTCTGTCGGGTCCGCCAGTTTCATATAAACTTCTTCAACCGCGGATTCGGCTGGACCTCGATATTTTCCGTGAAGCGACTGCCTTCTGACCTTCACAACCCAATGGTAACATTAGGCGATATCGAAGCATTGCAGCTAGACCGTTGTTGTTGAACATTTGAGGGCTCCAACTACCCGTAACGATGTTTGTATGGCAACCGGGACTGCTAGTTTCATATAAAAAATTAAATGTCTCATGTTTTATTGAACAGGATAAACACGCAAGTGTTCGAGTCGTTCCTGAAGTGTGACGTGTACGCCTTCGGCCTGGTCCTATGGGAGGTGTGCAGAAGGGTGAGCCCTGCGAGGGAGTACCGCGCGCCCTTCGCGGAGCTGGCCGCCTCAGACCCCAGCTTCGACGATATGCGCAAGATCGTGTGTATCGACCAGTACCGTCCGGAACCACCTGATGACCCCCATCCCGTAAGTATACACACATACAGATGTTGACAGCCGGCACGTAGCTTGGCCAGGTTTTGGAGTAGTGGGGGTAAGTTCGCGCATCGTGCACTTTGAGCCAATCAAATGATTCAAAGTACGAACGAACGGAACGTTGATTCGCTACAAGACGTCTCTCGGAGACATATGATTGGTCCGTCGAGTGACGGACCAATCATATGTCCGCGACGGCGCAACCGCGTCTCCCGCGACCCGCTCATACCTCAAAGGGGACCTAAAAATCGACCTTTGCGCATATGACGCGTCTGGCCAATTTAAGTACTGCATCTGTACTACTCGCTCGCGCTAACTTTGCTGCTGTTAAATGACGTCAGTATAGCGTTTTCTCATTGGAACTAGAACTGAGTGAGTGAGACAACGCTAAACGCGTCACAGTTGACAGCGGCAAACTTAGCGCGAACGAGTAGCACCTACAATTACTTGTGTCTGATCATATGTGTCTGATGGTGGAACCACACTTCACTATTCTCTTTTATCCACGTGTATAAATCGAAGTGGGGAGGGCTTATTCGTGTATATTTGCTTTATTCGCACGAATATTCGCCTTGTTCACTCTTCTATGGCGAATTGTGGAGATTTACATGTAAGTAAATTTAAAAATGTGATTAAAAGAAAACTCACTCAAAAAGTATACTATAGAATTCAAGATTATTTAGACAATAAACAAGCTTGGAAATGAGCTGTTCACTCAACTATGTTACTCAAACTAATATTTGTATTAAGACTAAGGAAATTATTGTAAATAGACCAAAATAAAATAATATTAATTGTTTATTCTACCAAACAATATAATATCAATATAATATATTATGTAATAATTCTTTTTTTTAATTGTCCATAAAATTAAGAAGGAAACAAACATTTAAGTTAAAAAAATATAAATGTTTGTATGTATCTCATAAAGTGTAAAATATTTTCAATACTGTCAGTTTATTACCACTATAGCCTTATTAACAAAATCTTCTCCCCCCAGACGATGGTGGGCCTCGCTTCCCTAATGCGTGAGTGCTGGCACCAGAACGCCTCAGTCCGTCTCCCGGCGCTCCGCATCAAGAAGACCCTGGTCAAGTTGGCAGCTAACGACAACACCATACGACTGAACGATGACAACGAGGTGTCGGTATAACCTTACACAACACCCCCCCTCACCCCCCCAGTCGGTATAACCTTACACAACACCCTCCCTCACCCCCCCAGTCGGTATAACCTTACACAACACCACTCCCCCTCACCCCCCCCAGGTTATATGTGAACTAAAATTAAATTATATCGCCCCTTAGTTTATATTTTAACTAAATTTAAACTACCCCTCAGATTATATTTGAACTAAAAATCAAGTTATATCCCCCTAAGTTTATATTTTAACTAAATTCAAGTTACCCTCTCTCCCCCTAACTTATGTTTCAACTAAACATCTAGTGAATCCCCCCCCCTTACCCCCTCCTTAATTTTTGAGATATCGAATATAAATAAATTCACACATGTATGCTAAAAGTGACTTAAAGTGTGGGTTGAGGGGGGTTAGCTGTCTATATTAAAATGAAAAGCCATAATGGTGGATAAGTTTAGTGGTATATCGCCACCTAAACCATCCGCCTTCATATTGCCATACTCTGATCAAACGGATAGCGCAACTGAGTAATTTAAAAACTCGGTATCGAGACTCACTCACGAGATAGCGAATATGTTATGGAAACATGTGGATATGTAGTGGAATTCCCTACCCGAGTCTGTGTTTCCGGAAAGCTATAACCTGAAAATATTCAAGTCAGGAGTGTATAGGATCCTTCTAGGCAAGCGTGATTCATTATAGACCACATCGTCACTTACCATCAGGTGAGATAGTGGTCAAACGTAAGCCTATCTTGAATAAAAAACAAATTGAACGGCTTTCGAGAATAAATAGGACCTGCCATAAAACTGACAATTACGTCACAATTAAATCATTATTTTTTAAATTAAATACATATATTGTATTGTCATCAAAATTAAAGATTACTGCCAAATATCAGACCGATCCAAAAACTGAAAGGGTGTTAAATTTCAATTACAAAATTGAACCCAAACAAACAGGTCGAGTTAAATAAAACTGTTTAATAAAGAAATTTTGTGGAAAGTAGATTTATTAATGAAAGACTTTATATTATTTGACTAATAAAAAAAGTTGATTCAAATATAATACATAATTTTGATTCACATCTTCAACTATATAATACACTACTTCAACTATATATACACTAACTATTCATATCATTCGTAGTTATTCATTAGCACCCTGTTAGCGCTAATAGTGAATATATTCTTAAACACATCCGAAGTGAGTTTCGATATCGAATTACAGAATAGGAACTACAGCGTCGAGTGATAACACTAAATAGAACTGTTGGTCTGTACGGTTTTTATACAGGGATAAATCCCTTATAAGGAAAGAATTATACAGAAAAGGCAAGGCGTAAGGCAATTATCAAACCGTACGTATCAACGCGATTTTTTTTATGAGCTTGTCTGCCACCTAAATGGTATAAAAAAACGGTTTTTTATTGTGCCTTTTTACGCCTTATGCCTCCTGCCTTTTCTATATAATGCTCGCCTTAGAAAAAAGAATAACTAAGCTTTATTTATTAATTTGTAATTGAATTTATGAGTTGATTTATATTAATAAGTTTTATACAATAAACTTTTATTAAAATTAGGTACAGTACGCGGCTTTTAATTTGGCATGAAGACTTCGGCTAAGTTCGGTTTACTTCGGTTTTGTATAGCGCTCTCTCTATCGCACATTGGACTGCCAGTTTGGTAACTTTATAGAGTAGTTGAAACCGGTTTTGTTTATAAAATTTAAGCTTTTGCCTGCGGCTCTAACTGCGTGTTATTTTTTGAAGTTTGTCAGTTCCACGTTAATGGTCTTTAAAGAATAAATTAATTTTGACATTGCCCATTGCCGCAGCCTGTAGGAATCTATGGGGATTCCAGTAATATAAAGTAGCCTTTGTGTTATTCCATCTATTCCTGTGCTAGTTTTTAGCCAGATGCGTTCAGCCGTTAGAGTGTGATTGAGAAACAAACATCTAAAAATCTTCACAAACTCATATTTTTTATAATAGTACTTTCCCTAGCGACTACAATATGGTGTTCTTCAAGAAGGGCATTAGAAGGTTTTTACAGGCTCGGCAGCGCGAGTGTGACGCCCCTGGTGTTGCGCACATCCGTAGGCCACGGTGACCGCTGCCTATCAGGTGGGCCGTGTGCTTGTCTGCCACTAAAATGGTATAAAAATAAATTGTATAATAAAAAATATAACTTCGGTTTCAACTACTCTAAAAAATATATCAAGTTGTAGACATATGCTGTGTGATAGAGAAAACGCTATACCGAAGATACCCGATCTTAGCCGATCTTCCCTATATCCAGATCAAAAACTGTGTTCATACCTCATTTTAATATAAGGCCATTGGATCTATATAGAGAGGTAGACTTGATATTGTGAATGTACTGTGTTAAGTTTGTGGAATATCAGCCATTGCTGAAGGGATACACCTTAAGGCGTCGGGCAGACGGAGGCGCGGGCAGGGCCGGTCAATTTCACATCGAACGATAGGAAAAGGAATCCTACACTACCAACGCACGCGAAGGGCAAAAAGACCGCGCTGCGGATGCCCGGCGCCCTTAATCCATATTCGTAACTGAAATCTCGTAACCAGTTACAAGAAAAGAATTATTTTTCACGGTTTGGTAACTAGTTATGAGAGAATAATTTATTCTACTTTGGTAACTAAACTCACCTAAGCAGTGTTCCAAGAGCAGATTTTTTAATAATTATTATTCTACGTTCGTAACTAACAAAAAGTTATAAAAAAGTGGAATAATAATTATTTTTTTGGAACTAGTTACTAAACAGCGATAGAAAAATCTGCTCTTGTAATACTGCTTAGGTGAGTTTAGTTACCAAAGCAGAATAATAATTCTTCTCTCATAACTAGTTACCAAACCACGAAAAATAATTCTTTAATTGTAACTGGTTACGAAATTTCAGTTACGAATATGAATGAAGGAGCCCGGCGGGCATTAGCGGCGTTTTTTTTTCGCGGTGAATGCAGTCGCGGGCATCGACGGGCAGACGCGGTCATTATTACTTCGCGGTCAAAGAGACTTGCCCGCCCCGCCGTCTGCTTAACGCCTATATGGTCAGTGACCACATGGTACACTGGGTCTCTAGATGATACAGTAAACCTACCATGATGTTCTATTAACGTTAGTTTTTTGGTTAAAAAGAGAGATAGAGTTATATAGGATATCTCTTTCTCGCACAGAATTAGATTTTCCAAACTATAGTTAACCTTATCCTTATAAACGTCCATAGGCCACAGTGACCGCTTCCCAACAGGTGGGCCGTGTGCTTGTGTCCCACCTAAGTAGTATAAAGAAAAAACCTTGAAAGAATTATTTTCACTGGTGAAATTAACCCAAGTCATACTGTGTGGTCACTGCGTGAGGTGTAGTACGAAGGCAGCAAACAATGATAGCTTTATTAAATACGTATATTCGCTTATTATTTATATCGCGTATCACACGGCAGGTAATGTCGGCTTCTACATATGTTTATACTAATATAGGAATTAGTTACAGACTTGGGACGATACGGAAATTTTTATTGAGAGAATAATATCCCCCCCCCCCCCTAATCCCCCCACCAGGGATGGCAGCGCGAGTGTGATACCCCTTTTTTCCGTGCGGAAATTCTCATGGATACCCACTCCGCGGCTAGCGAGGCAGGTTATGTCGGACTCTTACCGACTAAAACCGCACGCCGTCTAGGGTCTTTTGACGCCAGGGTGTAAGGTTATAGAGCATTTCCCTCGAACCCCGACTTAGTGTGATACCCCAGGTGTTGCACACGTGCATAGGCCACAGTGACTGCTTCCCATCAGATGGGCTCTGTGCTTGTCTACCACTTAAGTTGTATTAAAAAAAAAAACAAAAAACACAATCTAATTAAATGTTTGTTACCTCAAAACTTTCGACTGGGTGAACCGATTTTGATGATTCTTTGTTATTTTGATAGCTGGCGCTTCCCATTTCAATTTGATCCGTTGATGGCGGTTTTTTTGTAACAATTCATCGAAACAAAAAGTGCAGTACTCCGTATCGTTCCAAGTCCTTTAGCGACTTAAGCATAAAGTGCCGAATAGTATTTGTAATTAATTGTAAGTGTGTAGACTATAATTGTGTAATGTAAGTAATGTACATACGGACACATGTTGTTATATTACGAGTATAAGTATATACATTGTGGGTTTTGATGTTGTTGTTATATGAATCTCAACAAAAAAATACAGAAAAATAATTAAAATTGAGCCAAGTTTTAGACTTTACCCCCCCCCCCCCCCCCATCCCATTTACCCCCCCCTCCCCAATAGGGGCTTGACTCCCCATTAGCCTCCAGGGGCTTCTCCCCCCCCCCTAACGACTAGAACGGAACGGAAGTTGAACCCACGACAGTTTATTTCAAAGAGGAGTACTTTACCACGCTTAGCTTACCATCAGGCGAGGTGAAGTCATAGCTTACCATCAGGCGAGGTGAAATTATATTGCCGTAACAAATAAAAAAATGCATTTATTTAAATAGTTTGAAATTATTGACAATAATCAAAACCCACAGTTATAGTTTTCACTGTGAATACGTTTTTTTAACCGTTATTTTTGAACTAACCCCAGCGTACTGGGGGTAGTTGGAACTAAACTTGAGTTGCCATATATTTGTTATGTAAAGTACATTTTTGGCAGTTTTATTAATTGTTTTTTCGAGTGTAGTATAGTGACGAAATTGTGCCTCCAGTAAGTGTTGTTCGAATAAATTTTACTAAGTAAAATATAATGTCTTATACCGTTGGGTAGGATAGTCATTTATGCTACAATCACACGAGATATTTTGCTAATTCTTTTGGTTTTTTTACCCGACGGCGCGATGTAAAGGAATGGTAATGTGTTTATCAACCTATGTATGGGTAAAAGTACGGTACATGTTGAATGCTTCTTAGATATTTGACTAAAATATTTGGAGTTATTAAATTGAAAAAATAGTTTTATACTAAAGCTGTACCGTAATCGATACAACAGTTATAAACTACATGACCATCACTACGGTACATTGTAGCCGTATTCTTGCAGTTTATTAAGAAAAGTGCCTTGGTGTATAAGGTTCACTCGGAATTTTTGTTTTAACGCCATCTCGTAGAGCTGTTATGTACTAGTATGTTACTATCAAAATCAACAATGCAAGTACCTCACAGATTTACGAGATGGCGTTACATGATATATAATTTGCATATACGCTTTTTTCAGGTAAAATAAAAACATCTAAATACAAATTTTCATCCAAATTGTTAAAGCGATGGCTGAAATAGCAATGACTTTATGCTTTCTCGTGTGACTGTGGCCTTAAATCTAAACATTTGAACAACATTTACAAGAAAAATAGCTTTATAAAGATATTGTATCAATCTCTATTCTGTTATAATATTGAAAATTAAGTCTCACTCGTTGACACTACACGATTTATGTACATTTAATGACAAATTTAGTTAATAAGTTGTAATCTAAGTGTTACGGAAAACTAATATGCATTTAACTCGGTTCCTCGGACAGTAAGGGCTAGCACACATTAGAGATAAGACAGTCTTTAGACAGTTGTCTCGACGTGACTTGTAGGTCATTAGACAGCTTTATTTTGTTCAAAATGCGCGCAGTTTCGTGTTTCTGTAGAGCAATAGGTAGGAAATCCGACCCAAGAATAACCTACACTTATTGCGTTGCGTGTGAAATTTCACTCCTAAGGTGGCAAAATAATGTTGATGAACTTTTATATGATAGTCCGTCATTTTCAATGTTGAAATTTCATACACCTACTTCTGATTAGAAATAAATGAATAGAGTATCAGCTTTTTGTAAAATTTCGCCCCTAAGAGGGTGTAATAAGGGTCTAGCTTCGTAAACTACATGCTTTTAAGTATTATGCAAATCTATATAATATAAAAGAAAATCGTGTTAGTTACACTATTTATAACTCAAGAACGGCTGAAAATTGGTAGGGAGGTATCTTAGAACCAGGAGACGGACATAGGATACTTATAATCCTTTTTTTGGAGTGGAGAGTGGATTGAAGTGGAGAGCGGAGTAGAGTCGTTTAAAGCTAGTCGTGGGTGAAAGCTAGTTTTATATAAAAATACTTTTCAACCCGTAACGCGATAGGTGAAGGCCTTTCTATGGTTGGATCTTAGACCAAATAGTCTGTGTTGAGACAGTTTTGTCTCTAATGTGCGCTAAGCCTAATACTCTTAAAAGACAATAAGATGCTGTGAGAACTCTTGGCTGTAGTGATCTTGGTAACGGCTCACAGTTCATGACATTTCAAGTTTTTTATTTTAGTAGTGCAGTAATGTTCACACTTTAGAATTTACCGATATCTTTAAATTCGAAATCTGTAAAATCGTCATTGTACTTTTGATGCTGACTGTAGTTTGAAATCTGCCCAAGCATCATATGATGCTGACGGTACTAACTCAAACGGCTTCAAATTCTACGATAGTCCACCTAAATCATTACTGCATTACTAGATATCCTTCAATTGATAACAGTGTGTACACAGATGTACACTGAATAAATTCTGTACGACTATAATATTGTGTTCAACTTAAAAATTAGTGTACATATTATGATCTAGCTGTAGTTACTGTAAGTCTTATGATGGCGCGATGCGTCACTTATGAAAAGGAAATAAATATTTGTCTAATATTGGAATAGTTTTATTTGATATCTCTGGAGAAACGGTCGTGACGTTATGCCGACGTTAAGAAGGATACCCCATCAGGCAAATTTTAAGATTTGTATATACATTAAACAGTGTGGGAACAGTCTTAGCGTGATGCAGGATCATTAGTTCCATTGAAAAAGGGGTTTAAAGTATCTCTGCCTACCTCAATTGAAAAAAAAGCTTGAAAATGTATATTGTTTTTTAGAAGTTCAACTTCACTTCGTTAGATGGCGTTAGGTGCATTTGACCACATTCTGATTCAATAATAATACTGTTTGGAAATTAGGTATTTGAGCCCCACCAAAATCTTCAAGACTCAAGCCAACCTCACCTGCAAGTAACGGACGAGGTCTCGCGCATGCTTTCCACACGGGCTTGGGGATTCTGCGTTCATTTCAATTAGTTCTTGTCTCTGAGATAGATGGCGTTAAGTGTACGGTAGTGTAACCATCAAGAATTAACCAAAATTGTTCATAATGCTTGCAATTTTATTGTAACGCAAACGAAGGATTAAAAGTACCACGTACGGCGCGTACAAAAAGTTCAATTGTAAGCGATCTATTTTAGAGGCCAAAAAAGTCCGCGGACAATAATCCCTCGTCTGCTTAGTTTATTAATTAGGTTTACTAATTTGTGTCAATTGGAGTCAAAGGTAGTGGAGGTAAATATGAGTAGACTTTTATATTCTTCTCAACCTTTTAAAACATGGTGAGGTATTCTTCTTCAATTCACAATGAAACAAGATATTTGTTTAAAACATTTATTATAAATTAATATAATAAAAAGCATACAAGACGTAACTAAAGCTAAGAAATGCACGAGTTGGTACGTTTCTTATATAGTTCCCACTTAAATTAATTAGTATTCAATTATAGGACTTTATTATAATACTATTCATTCAATAAAATCATAATTCATGTGCACCGGAATCGTCAAGGCGACTGGGTTGACGGCTCTGTGCTAGAACGGTGAAGATTCGAAGACAATAATGTTCGTCGGTCACTCGGACGCTTTGGTAATAAATGCACGCGACTTAGCCTCTAACATTCACGTCGAAATATATAAAATTGTATAAAACTGGTCCAGCGAGGAGAAAGTTTAGGGGCCTTACATAATTGCACTTAAAAACTACCCATCGTGACACAAAATGCATACATTTTCAAAGACTTTTATGATCAACACAATAAATAGCAAAAATGTAACAGGTTCTATGTCACGGCGGGGCGCACAATACATTTGTTATACTAGAGAGACTTAGTAGGAGGACTCTAGTCGTGGTGCTCGTCCGCCTGCAGCTCCTCCATGTCCTCCTGGTCGAACTCCGTGTCGTCCTCGGCCGTGGCCTCCTGGTACTGCTGGTACTCTGATACCAAGTCATTCACGTTGCTCTCAGCCTCGTTGAACTCCATCTCGTCCATACCCTCGCCCGTGTACCAATGCAAGAAAGCCTTGCGCCTGAACATAGCGGTGAACTGCTCCGATATTCTCTTGAACAACTCCTGGATAGCCGTCGTGTTACCAATGAATGTTGAGGACATCTTGAGCCCTTTAGGCGGGATGTCGCACACAGCAGTCTTAACATTATTAGGAATCCATTCTACGAAGAAGCTACTGTTCTTATTTTGAATCGACAGCATCTGCTCGTCCACCTCCTTCATGGACATGCGTCCTCGGAAGATGGCAGCCACCGTTAGGTAACGGCCGTGACGTGGGTCGCATGCCGCCATCATGTTCTTGGCGTCGAACATCTGTTGTGTTAGTTCGGGTACGGTGAGGGCGCGGTACTGCTGACTGCCGCGGGATGTGAGGGGGGCGAAGCCGGGCATGAAGAAGTGCAGACGTGGGAAGGGAACCATGTTGACGGC
The DNA here is from genome assembly GCA_963576445.1 of Lithosia quadra. Classification (NCBI taxonomy): domain Eukaryota; kingdom Metazoa; phylum Arthropoda; class Insecta; order Lepidoptera; family Erebidae; genus Lithosia; species Lithosia quadra. The sequence goes on from OY754896.1 coordinate 10,056,654, forward strand.
CAGCTTGCGGAGATCCGCATTCAGCTGGCCTGGGAACCGCAGACACGTCGTCACGCCGGACATGGTGAGCGACACCAGGTGGTTGAGGTCGCCGTACGTGGGGTTAGGGACTTTGAGGGTTCTATAGCAAATGTCGTATAGAGCTTCGTTATCTATGCAGTAGGTTTCGTCTGTGTTTTCGACTAGTTGGTGAATAGAGAGTACTGCGTTGTAGGGTTCCACGACTGTGTCTGATACTTTGGGCGAAGGCACTACTGAGTATGTGTTCATAATTCTGTCGGGATATTCTTCTCTAATTTTTGAGATGAGGAGTGTGCCCATCCCGGAACCGGTTCCACCTCCCAGCGAGTGGGTGAGTTGGAAGCCCTGCAGGCAGTCGCAGTTCTCACACTCTTTGCGGACTACATCCAGTACAGCGTCGACGAGTTCGGCGCCTTCGGTGTAGTGTCCTTTGGCCCAGTTGTTGCCGGCGCCGGATTGTCCAAAGACGAAGTTGTCCGGACGGAAAAGTTGCCCGTAGGCACCTGACCGGACGGCGTCCATGGTGCCTGGCTCGAGGTCGAGGAGGATTGCTCGGGGTACGTACTTCCCCCCGCTCTCCGCCGTCGCAACTGTAAACAAAAGAAAATATTGTTTTAATAATGATAATATAGTTTTAAAATACCTAATTAACTGGTTGTAAAGAACTGCAGAATCAAATTTAGACGACGTAACTAGTTTGGCATTTGTGTAGGCATATACTGTAATCCTGCTTGAAAATGGGACCGAAACGTGTGGTCATTACTTATGAATAGGTACCTAAGTACAGCGACATTCTACATACACGTGATAGAATACCTACTCTATGTTAGTAGCTACATCGCATGTCTATCTATATCAATATGGTAAGTATATTAAATGTATAACATCCAAAGAACTATTTAACGAAGGATTAAGTCACAGGTCGTGGATAGCAGTCATAGACATTGATAGAAATCAATGTCTATGATATTTTCTTCTAATTTTTTCTTTAATATTTTATCTATTTTGCTATTACCAACTGTAAAATATTCATCCGTAAAATCTCCATTACCATAAAGATCTACAATGTGAAAAGAAAATATTCGTTGCATTTTAATTCAAAAATTTCACTCTACTTCTTAAAACACGCCTCTATCTAAAATCGCCTAAAGTGCAGATCTAGTGCCGCTAAATGTATCATAGACAATGAAATTACATTCGGTCACAGTCGACGGCTCCGGCGGCCATCGACCTCGGTTATCGCGCCAACTTGAACTAACTTTTATTTCACGGACTCTTTGGTAGGTACCGTTTTTCTAAGAGAGTCATTCATTTTGATTTTTACTTCCTGATGAAGTTGAAAACGAGGATTGGGTATATCTTATCCTGTGGGTATTGTATGATACATCGTATATAGCCCTAAAAGCTATTATTTATTTTATGTCCTAGTTTATGACACTCAATTTAAGTAGGACAAGGTACCTACAAGGTCAGTTTTTTTTTACTTAAAATAAAATTGGTATAGAATTTTGAAACTAGCATTACGATGCGCTGGCCGTAAATCCGTAACAAATAAGATTAAAAAACTGTTTTTTTTTTAATTATACCTACTGCCTACTGTCTAATAATTTTGATAAGTACCTATCGCAAATTTTTTCGTTAAACCGCAATTTCTTTTCGGTTGAGTAACTTTTATTTCGTTTTTGCATAGTTGCGCTTTCTCATTTTTCTCGTAACAACAGGAAAAACATGGCTAGAAACCACGTTATTCAAATATAAAAGTTATAGGTATTCATGCTTAATTTTTTACTCAGCCTCATTTTTTTTAGTTGCGAACCATATAGGTATTATGCTCGCAACAATCATAAACTCTGACTAAAGAGTAGACTAAAGACTTATACCTACTTTTTTATATGGAAACGTTTAAAAAGCTACAAACTTATATAACTTTTACTTATAATGCTTTTAAACAATACGGGAGAGGAGGGGTACTGGATGGATGGGAAGTGCAGGACCGTTACAATCTTAAAATCCATAATCTATGCTTTAATTTGATCCCTTGTTGGCAGCCTAATTGTGGTTCCATATACGCACTATTATTGATTCTAATTCTATGAAAACTACCTATAATATACCTACACATTTTATATATTTATACACAAATAATTTTATCCTCAATTAATATGTGGAACCAACCGAACTATGACTAATAAGCACATTATAAATAAATAAAATAAACTTTGCATCTAAACTGGGTAATGTCTGTAGGTTCTCGTACAGACGGACAGTCGTTATGCATTTATGTATGTATGAATAAGTAACTTTAACAGTACAGACACTGTTAGCCGCGGTGGCGTGAGCGGCCAACCGCAGACTCAATGGCGCGAGTATCAATATACAGAGACCCCTATCGGCTTTGGACAGGAAAATTTAATGTTATATAGTCCCCATCGGTAGTTACCGACCACATTAGCTAATGATGATGATGATAATAATAACGTGACAGACAAAATAAAAATGTTAAAATTGTACGCTAAAGATTACGAAAATAATCAACTTCAATGATTATTTCATTGATTAATTTCAATGAAAAAATCGTAAATTTAATAGCAACTTCTGGGGGCAACGGTACCCGTTAGGGGTGAAAAGAATTGAGAAGGGTTTGCTAAGGTGGTTTTGGCACTTAGAACGAATGAATAGCTACTGAGTGAATGATAGAAAAAGTATGTAGGTAAAGCACATAGGTAAGGGTCGACCTCGTGTTTTGCAAAAGTAAATAAATATTAAATTATCTTTTTTTTAATTTGTGCCAGTGACGCACAAGCAACAAGTTTGAACTATTTAATTTAAATCCGACAATTCGACATTAAATTCTGCGCTCGGATTATCATTGCATAAAAAGGTCATTGAACTCGCCTTATTTAAGTCAATCATATGTAAGGCATGTTTAATTGTACTAAATCACTTGTAATTGCTGGGAATGTCGTTGTGATGACAATTGCATGCGAGTCTGTTGTTATGGGAACTCTTCTGGCTCTGCGTAAGATTATTAAAATTCTCATCATCATCTAGATTCTAGCGTTGTCGCATCCGAGCGTTTTACATTGGAGCCTGAGGTTCATTTACTTCTCCTCATTTTTATTTGGCATAAACAGCCTTTTATGGGAACTATAGCCATCTGACTCCCGAGTTGGGAGGTCAGATGTCAAAGTCCCGACACTCCCGACTCCGAGAGGAAATCCTGCACCAGTGCCTCGCGATTTATAAGTAGCGATAGGCGTAAATACGGATGGATTGCGTGAAAGAGGACCTGGCAAGGAAAGGAGTGACGGAGGAGACACCGTTTGGTACCTATGGAAGTATGAAAGTGAGTGATAATGAATGATAAAATCAGGGGGTGTCATAGAAATGCGTACCTACGCACTTTTTATATGTTCACAAGAACATAGGTGGGTACCTAGTTTAATTATAATAATAAAGTGAAATAACTAAGTACAACCCAGTCAGACATTTTTTGATTGAAGATGGAACAACAATAATTTCAATCAGAGCAGAACAAACATGTCTACATTTTTTTAAATTTTTATTTTAACTGCCTATTTTAAAATAAAATAATTTCTCCCGAGAGACAAGTGAGACAACGCCACTTAATAATTATACGCTTATTAAAATTAAACTGCCATTTTATAATTTTCACTTGACGTTAGACTTTCTATTCCATTATTTTTAATTGAGTGAATGGATTAATCAGACATTTTTAATCTGTAGACAGCTAGTGATGTAGATAACGATTTACTTATTATGATTGCAGATAGTCGATTTTTATTCTGCTTAGATTGATGCACTGTTAATTTCAGAATCGAAATAGGTATTATCATTGTGGTTTGGACTAGAATATACAGTGGATTATGTCTGCCACCTAAGTTGTATAAAAATGGTACTAACCAGAGGCCTCATTGTAATATACGGAGATACGTTCTAGTTGTAGGTCGCTGGTGCCGCGGTACACGCCTGTGGGGTCGATGCCGTGCTCTTCGGATATGATCTCCCAGAACTGTGGACAACACAACACAACTGTTAGAAAATAATAGTACGTACATGACAAAAAATTCATCCTGTATAATGTAGCATGCAGGGTGAACTTTCCACTGGGTGTGGATGTAATATTACAGACTGAGTTTCTTTTTTCAAAATCATTGTAAGTAAGTATTCGATTCTTGAAATATTTTTTCTTTTTTTACATCCAATGATACAATTTTAGTTTTCGTCAAATTAGGACCCGAGAATTTGAGGATTTTTTGCTGTTTGCAAAAATTCACCAGTATCTTATTACTATTCACTCATCATAACATAATTAAAGTTATAAAATAAATTTATTAGAATAATTTTCTTCTATTGAATTTGAAAAAAAAACTTAAGTACTTAATAAAATTTAATTTCTGATGGATTCTACAAAATACTAATCTTAGCAACACAATGTGATATTTTTTTAAATCAAACGAATCGCCAGATAGAGGTACATTAGCACTTTACTGAGTAGTAAGGGGAATCTATTAAAATAGGTAATCGAAGTAGACCAAATAATAATTTTGATTGGGTGCATTTTTTCTTATTCTAACATCTTCACTTAGATTACAATGCATCTACATGATACAAAGTTGGAACCGGATGTTCAGTATCTCAAATACAATAAGGTCACTTCCCCTAAAAAGATGTGAACATGAATTGAACATGTCTCAACAAGATTCTTCCTAGCTGGGTCAGAATCAGGTCAAAACATGTTTAATTACTTTATTTTATTAACAAAATGACGGTTACATAGATAAAATCGACAAATTTAGTCATTTCTTTTAAGCAGATTAGATGTCAAAGGTTAATGTCATTGATAAAATTATTTATAATAATAATAATATTATTATTATCTATGTCGTAATCGCAGTGGCGGATTTACAAATTTGCCGCCAGTAGGCTATATAATTTTCCACATGACTACCCCCCCCCCCCCGTCAGCCATCGGGGGTGGATATATTACTATCACAAGGACACCGCTCTCCCGCTCTCCACACTCTTGTGGCTCCATATGAGTGTGGAGCGCGGTATTCTTGTGACAGCTCCATGATTCTTCCATGACGGGTCTTGCCGCCTTAGTATTAATATAATTGTTGTAACGTGCCCTTTTTTCCGTGCAGAAATCCTTATAGATACCCAACCCGCGGCTAACGGGGCAGGTTATGTTGTACTTTTACCGACTAAAACCGCACGCCGTCTAAAGTCTTCTGACGCCAAGGTGTGAGGTGGCCCATAGAGCATTTCCCTCGCACCCCAGCTTGACCCGGGCCATTTCCGGATTCGAGATGGCCCCCTCGGGTTTGGGAACCACGGTATTCGCATTCGGGGGGGGGGGGGGGGCGTGCTTGGGCACGCTGCCGCCTTGGTCTGCTTTTACTAGGGTGAAAGCAGACCAAGCTCACCCTCCGGGTTCGGGTGAGCTCTGTGCAGCCTCTCCCGAACCCATTCCGCCGCCTCCTTCTCGAACATCACTTGCTCGCAGAATGAGGCGGCGGCCGACCACGCATCGCAGTAGGAGGCGGCGACTGACCACGCGTAATTGTGACGTGCCCTAGTGAAGAGTATACCTGCTATTGAAGAGCTAAAAACAGCGGCGAGTACTAATTAGAAGGTGGATTAAGATATGCCTCTCCAAGAAAACGCTCCCCAAAACTCGTTGGTGTACCTATATAATAAAGTTATTTTTTTTATTTATGAAAGAAAAAAAAAATTGGCTCAAAATTGCCGCCCCCTAAAATCTGCCGCCCTAGGCTCCAGCCTACTCAGCCTACTGGTAAATCCGCCACTGCGTAATCGACAGTCGACGGTTATTAACCGTTAAAACGTCACTACACATTGGTTTTATAATCTTTTTCACCGATTTACTTAGGTAGGTAGGTATAATGAGTTGAGGTAACGAATTCTAGAAATATAGGTAGGTACCTATAATGCTATTCGTCAAGTAGGTACCTATATTTAAGTCGATCAGTGTCATACTACGCTCGATTTTCAAAACGAAAGTTTCAAATTGTAAGCTAAGTTTTTGTTCTCTGGACCAAAAAAACAACACAATATTTTCCTTAGGGCTATAAATCTATTGAACACCAAACACTGTGCACCCGTATGCACCAATTGTATTCAATCTAAGACTATTGACACATCATTGAATTGTCCCACATTCGATTCTAGAGTAAATAATCAGATTGAATATAAGTAGGTATTCCTGTATATTCGTTATGTCACGGCACGGGTATTTTGGTTAACACTTTTTATCAACGTGAAAAATTTGGACTGGGACTTCGCCTCTATCTTATGGGAGGTTTATCAATATTATCTTTATAATTTTATGCTCTCATAAGCAACATACATTACTCTGAACATAAATACACTTTTTTTGGGTCACCTATGTCATTTAACAAACCGTAAATATCCGTAATGCGAGTTCATAAGCTTCCATCTACCTTCATAAAGCGCTAATGTACCAACACAATCACAAAATTGGGTTACCAAATCGATCGATTCAGAAAATTGTAGTGACGATCGCGTGTAACGTCCCTATAGGCATCTAACAAACGTTGACCTGTGCTTGAATAATAGATAAAGTTCGGTCAGCGGTCCTAGGGTGTTTGTACCTTTGTCTGTCTTGTAGTTACACAAAATGGTGTGTGTATTATGAAGTAGGTAAGACAGTGTCCTTGTGGAAACAATCCACCAACCATTATAGCGACGAATTAACTACCTACTTTATTTTTCATTTTATATAGCTATCTCTATGACAAAGCTTAATAAATAGGTTTAGTTTAGCGACCTAAACTTGAAAAGGTAGGTAACAAAAACAATACAAATCTATTTTATGTATTAATTTAGAGTAATATTTGGCGCCAAAATGTTAACGGAATCACAGTGTATAAAAAAGTCAGAGAGTTATCTATCTAACTTTTTTATAATACCAAGGAAGCCACTCTCTTTCAAGATTAAAGCTACTTTGTATCGCGTAAAGAATGCAACCTTTTTGTTACGAAAGGTTTGAAATTCCAATTCTATCGATAATGGAAGACAACATTCCTTCCTTACTTGCTATCTGAATATTAACTTTGTAGGGTGGCAACACTGGCATCATTCTGTCTAGCATCGATCTGTCTGTGGGCTGAGCTGGATTAACCAGACTTACATACATCGTCGTGTTGTCCGAACATATACCTACACAAGCTTTCATTTTCGCTAGTGATGTGGGTGGGTATAATGAGGCATCGGCATTTCATATCAAAAAGAAAAACGATAATTCTCTAATAGCTACGATAAATTACTTCATCTTCATACATTTTTAACAATTTTTAATTATACTGTTGTCAAAATTATAGTTAGATAATTAATACAATACGTCATCCCGACGTTATACATTGTTGTTTTCCTTACAAGTTTCCATAAAACTTACCGGTTTGATGTCAAATAAAAGGAAACTGATTTGACTTGATCATCATAGATGTAATCTTTTATAGTTAATATTCTCTATTAATTTTTTTTATACCACTTAGGTGGGAGACTAGCACACGGCTCACCTGATGGGAAGCGGTCACCGTGGTCTATGGACGGGCGCAAGTGCAACACCAGGAGCGTCACACTCGCGCTGCCGACCCTGTAAAAACCTTCTAATGCCCTTCTTGAAGAACCCCAGTAGACACCAGGAACAACCATAGCTTATGTGACTGAGCACACATTACGTGAATATATTTGTTTGTTTATTGATTTATCATACATTGCGAATTACATTAAAAAAAAACGACCCTAGTTCCTGTAGAAATCAAGTTCCTAATTCCATGCACACGGTAAAAGTTTCAAAAATAAAAAAACGTATTGCATCGCGTTTTCACTTTAAAGTATTGATTTTTAAATCGCCCACCCTACCATATCTAACTACCGGTGTCCGATGACAATTCCTGGTATCGATACCGCATCGGTACAACACTAGCAGTTCGTGGGCTTCCCTAATTACCGGTTTCCCTAAGTACAGGTCGCGTGTGGCGCCAGGCGGCTATTTTCTTATTACCTACCTATCTATTATTTACGTTTATTTATTACTTAGTATTAGCGCGCGACTTTTTCTACTTACATAGATTGGCTATTATTATTTTATTAGCATAGGTAGGCACTGTAATTAACAGTTTTAGAGCTATTTACCGCGTCCTTTTCATTACCGATTTTTCCTTTTGCTTTCACGATTTTTTATACCACTTAGGTGGCAGACAAGACCATAGGCCACGGGGACCGCTTTCGATCAGGTGGGCCGTGTGCTAGTTTGCCACCTACGTATAATAAAAAGTTCAGTAGAATATTTTATTTGTGTTGCCCTCAATTTCTTTGGCTATAGTAGTTTTTAATTGAATAATATTTTTTGCGGGTAACACTAAATCTAAGTTATCTACGTATGGTAATTAATTTAATGGCAGCACTTAAGCTATTAGTCGACCATCGATCACTGTCCGTTGATTTATTAATTTACTAATGGGAGCAAAACCGACAAATTTAATAATTTATGGACTTTTCTAGTTCATCAGTTTCTGAAATACCTATACCTTAACGAGTCTTCTACTTTTAAATTGCGTGTTTTTTTAATGTATTAACTACTTGTTTGTTATCTCTATGGTGATCGTGGTTTGTTTTTTTTTTTGCTGTGCGTTATTTATGTTACTTTAAAAAACTATTAAACAATAAATTATTAAAAAATATTTTTTTAGTTAAACAGCTTTAAATTGTATTTTCATCAGAACTAAAGACTTCTGCCAAATATCAGACAAATCAGACAACTGAAAGGGGTTCAAATTTCAATTACTAGATTTGATCCAAACAAACAGGTTGAGCTAAATAAAACTGTTTAAAAACGTCAGACGCCCCGTAAAAGCCAAAGGTTAAGAAGGAGACGATCTCTGGGCATAGATTACCTAATTGTTCCTCTGAGGTACAAACTTTGGATACCTACAGATAATCAGGTTTGACGCTCGGGTAAGATACGACTTCAAATTAATCACCCACTAGGAAACTGCAAAAAATTAAGACTAACTGGAGGGGTTAGGAAGAAAACCTACTAGTAATTTTAGTTAGGTACAGGGGCCTTACTCCGAAAAACGAAAATATTCGTATCCGTTGACGTTTCGATCATTTAGCTACCCATAAATGATTGAAACGTCAACGGATACGAATATTTTCGTTTTTCGGAGTAAGGCCCCAGGTACCAAGTATCTAAATAAAGCCTTAAGCCACTTAAATATTAAATTCACACTTCGATTTCACGAACTTAATACCTACCTATTTACTTTTCATCTGTCCGTGGCGCTACGGACTGGTTTTAAGGTCACCAGTTCAACACTGTTTAAAAATGTATAGCAAATAACGGGTACGAAGAAGTCGTGATTGCAGAAAGATTGAAAATCAATAAATTCACCAGCGAAAGTCTCGGTCACGAATTATTTTAAAGTAAAACTCATAAAACGTGAGAGTGAAGCTGGCAACATTGACAGCACTGATCGAAAAAAGCGCGGTTCCGAGTCCTAACTGTAAATCGGCAGCAAAAAGTTTAGATGCAACATGACTTGTGATTGTTTGATGAGTGGATGATGAAAATACATTAAGATAGCAATAGGTTACGATTGAAAGATCGAACGGCTGACAGTCTAGGATTTCTAATATAATGGACACAGAAATCAATCAATATTATTGTATTAACATCAAGGAAAACTTATAAGAAAAAAGCAATAATTTTTTATGCCCCTATACTGGCTGAAAGCAACAAAAAAAATTAACGCGTTAACACGTTCGCTGCGTTAGGAGGTCTAAAGACCCCTTACGTGTACGATCGCTCGGTGCGGGGAAAAATACAGTGATCTCCGTCTAGTGCGAAGGTCACAGCTAGTAGGTTTCTGAATATAAAAAAGAGATAAATATATGATTATATCGACCCCTTCCCGCCGTTTTAGCGTAAGCGACAAAAAGCAAATTTTACAGGAGGAGGTTTTTTTTAAATATTTCAGGCAATAGTTGTGCTATTAAAATGAAATTTACCACAGAGTCATAATTTTTGACGATTAATAATTATACCAGTAAAAAAAATTAAAATTTTCGAGATTTGTGATATTTTTGGCGCCTACGATGATTTCGCTGTCACTGAAAAAACCATTAAGGCGTTTGAGATAAACTATGTAGTAATAAAATAAGCGAATTTTATCCAATTTTCAATGAATTTTCCTATGTTTCATAGTGTTTTAACAGACGAACTTAAATTTTTTATACAAATTCAGTTAGTCAGCGAACAACGGTCTAACATGAACTACCAATCGGCCCAACCTAAGCCTATTTGGTTACCAACTGGAACGGAGGCCCTTGAGGCTGAGGATGACAGCCTCTATAAAAAATACCAAAGCAGGGTGGGTGGGTACACAGTTTCCCAACCCATTCGGAGACCATGAACATCGGTCTTAGGTATGTAGACCACCAGCCGGCCAAACCGTAACCCTGAATTGACAGGGCTGGTGACACCCCGGAGACGCGAGGAAGAAAACCTCTATGAGAAATCCCCTCAATCCCACGCCCGACAATGGGAACAATGGTCCAAGGAGAGTGGGGGCAAACTCAGTCCCAAGGGCGTCAAGTCGAAGGCCTATTAACTAAAAGGCAATGGATAAAGAAATAGATAAATCTCACCTATTCTGGGGGGACCACCAATACCTTAAGAGCACAGCGCTGAGCTCTAAATCCAGCCCCAACACGAGGGTGGAGGTCGCGCAGATGCGTAGTGCTATGTCGGGTTCCGACGAGTACGAACAGGGCGAGTAACCTTCTTGTCCCACTTGTGGAGCTCTTTCAACGGGGACAAAAACGGAAAAGGAGCTCCACACGGGGCACCTACAAATCGACGACGGAGATGGCCTCCAGCGATGAGGCATCCTCGATGACCAAAGCGGCTACTGGCCACCGCGCCGGAGCAGAGGTCGACGCCCAAGGCAGCGAAGTCTGCGAAGGTCAGCGATAAAAAGCTGTCGGCCCAGGAAGCGAAAAGCGAGAGGCTGATCGTTGAAGGTCTCGGCGGAGAAACTGCTAAAGTTGCTGTCCGTGCCAAAGAAGGCAGTGGTGGAACCGTCGGCAAGCAATACTAACACTTTGCCAGCGCCAAAGTTCGCCAATCAGTAAGTAAGTAAGTCATCAGTCGCTAGAAAATCCCCGGCGACTGTCCCAGTCATCCCCGAGCCCCCAAAATGAAGAGATAATTGAAATAACCGTCAGTATCGCACGAACGAGAATGAGTTCCTCAAGGCTGAGCTGGGTAAATCGCGCCAAGAGATGGCTCACCTTGCCGCAGCATTGGAGGAGCTCAAGATAGGGGTGATGATTTCTGCTGTCACGAGTGCTACTGGCGGAGCAAGCAGTGACTGCACCGCGAGGCCAGCGCGGTTGGTGCAGTCAGCACAATCGCAGTCGATTGCGCTACTGGCGCAACCAAATAAAATGGTGGCTCCAGCGGAACCTTACGTAGTCCGGCTTCTGGCCGCGCCGGAGGAGTGGTTGATGGTTTGCATTGCCGCACTGGAGGGCGTTTATCGACGTCCCCCTCTGGCAGCAATCAGATCTGGCCTGACTGCCCACTCAGCTCTAAGTGTGACCCAGCCAGCCCTCTCGGGGCTTGCCTCCACTCAGGTCACTCAGAGGAAAGACAAGGGTAAAGAAAAGTGGAAGCTGACCCCAGCCCCAGCCCCGGCCCCAGCTTCGACAGCTCCCACACAACCCACATTGGAAGGGGGATGGAAGGTAGCAGGAGCGGCCAAACAGAGGAGGTTATACACTGTTTATCATGACTATCATTTTAATAACCAAGTAAAACTGTTTCTTATCAATTTAAAGAATACAATGGCGCAGGGAGACAATGGTTCTTTGATAACTTTCAGGTAATTTGTGTATAGTGAACCATACCATAGTCATACACCATGTCGGTTACGATATAAATTTCAGATTTTAAATGAACTTGCGATAAATATATCCTGTCGCCTACGTTAATATTTTAAAAAATGTTACGGTTAAGATAAAATTAGCTTTTGCTATATCTCAAAAATTAACGAATTTAGCCGCGAAATTTCAATACAGAAAGATCCGTTATGGTTCAAACTTACGATTTCGATAAAAAAAGCATTTTCGAAAAAATGTCGCTTACGATAAATCGGCGGTTAGGGCTCGATATTGTTCTATTCATTTGTAACTAGAATTACTCAAAAAATACGTGAGAGGTCTAAAGACCCCTTACCGCACTACAAGGCAAATATCATCTCAGGGTGCGGGTAAGAGGCCTATAGACCTTTTAAAACGTAGTAGGTCATTCCGCCCCTTACCGCACCTGTTATTATCTATAATTTGATGACCTATGAACTAGTGATGCACTTTTTTCCGTATCAAGTGACGTTGCAGAGTGTATGAGTTATGAGTGGAGTGTGATAGATAACCCACGTGTTGCAAAGCTACAGAAAAATCACAAGTTTCAGAAAAATGTAGTAAAAGAAAAAAATGTGTCGGTTATGTTACGAAATTCTACGTACCACTATGAACAGTCGCGAAACAAACAAAAAGTTAAAAAATTAAGTATTTTTGAGTTGATTGCAAACAACCGATGTATTTACAATATTTTTATTAACAGACATGTTTGATACTTATTGAATTTCTTAAAAGTAATGAAAGTTTTATTTTTCCCGCATGGACGTCGGCAGTCGGACGGACGATCTAATGTGCACATCACTAGTTATAACATGTTTTGAACATATAATTCAGTGCGATGGGAGGCTGATGTGCCTCCTAAACATTTTCTCATTTTCTGGGCATCCCCGACCACATACCTTCAGGCGAACGTAAATATAAGCAGAGTAGCTCTTTACCTATAAGACAGTCATTTATTTTTAGACTTTTTATGATTTATCACAAGGAAAATGACATTTAATTGATCAAATTCGGTAAGAGGCTTAAAGACCTTAATCGCACCAGTAAAAGGTTACATTTAAGGCACATAGGCCTCCTATCGCACTGCTGAAAAATTCGTTTGATTTGGCTTCGCAGCGAACGTGTTAAAATTCAACTTATTTTCTAGTTTCTGCGTCCCGTTCCAAATTTGAAATTCAAAATCATTCCCGCCTCACGCAAACACCTCGTCTGGTATGGATACAAGGTCATTGAATTTCCCAGGTAACATTATGGGATGCATCACGTTTTCTACTTGGAATATTTTAATTAATTTTCTTAGTAACCATTTCTAATGCCATAAATATTTTAGCATACAAAACGTTCACTTTGGAAGCTCCAAGAGCAAGTTTTCAATGTTCTGAATACCGATATAACAGAACTGTTACTCTTTTTGTTATCCGCCATGTTGGAGACGCTCTCCACTGCAATTTGAAAATAGAACGTATTATTTTTCTCTTATTGCATCGCGCTTTGGCCGTTGACATCAGACTGCACTTTATTTTCGGCCAGTCTCCGGGAGTGTTGCCATAAATGGAATACTAAATTTACCGTGTAAAATGAGATGACACAGGGTTGGCTTGAAGTTGCATGTTGTCTGAGCCCTTAAATGGTTTGTACGTGAAAGTACACCGCACAAGAAGCTACGATTTATCGAGCAAAGATACGGCAGACATTTTTGGGAAATTTCTGATTAATAAATGGCAAATAAAGTACCTAAGTAACCCACCAATTATTTGAGCACAACTACCTTCAGTGAAGGCTAGGTACAAATTTCTATTGGATGGTCAAGGAATCCCGCAATGACTCTCCTTGCATTTAGGACAAAAGTGGCACAAGAGCGATAGCGGTGATAGTCATTAGCATTGCAATCGAGGGGTTGTAGAGAGAATTATAAACCTCACTCCTGACAAAAGTTTTAGTATAACTGAAGAGGTCATTGACAATACAGTGGCTAAGTAATTACGGTTACAGTTTAGAGTACCTAGTCTATTTAAAAAATGGAAAAAATGATGTGCAAAAAGTTCTTACTGAGGTAGCACTAGTCTAACCTAGATCAATAAATATATAATCGGTGCATGGTCTAACGTAGGATCTTAAATTTCGTTCTCAATCGGGCAGTGTTTCAACTAAGTTTATGGACTATAAAATGTAAGGAACACTTGCAAGTGTTTACGCATAAAAATCAATGACAAGATTAAAAGCAGATGTTGTCGGCTGAGCTGTTTACACGTACTTTCAATAAAGTAACAGCTTTTATTCAAGTGAAAGCTTCTGAAGGAAATATAAACCAATATGGCGACGATGATCGGACACTAAATATAAGTGTCAGGATGTTGAAAATTGTGAAGAGATTTTATATCAACTTGAAGGGATGTTGTTAAAGACTATTCCTGCGTGTGTACAAAATGAATAAAACTTTAGATATTGGTGGTAATTTCGGTTGATATAATATAACTATATTTGTTTTCTGCCTTTTAGAGGAGTGACCATCCGTCTCTCCATTCCTAATTGGGAACTCTGTGCTATAGTCTCCTCCCTCAATCTGTAGGTGTACCAGCTTGGGTATTAACCTTTTTATTTAGCAACGTTGCTAAACACCGTTACTTTTGTATAAAGTTTGCCATTAATGTAAGTACTTACTTAATCACTAAAATTTTATTTTTTACTGCATATATTGCAAACAGACCATCATTACTACCTCTACTTTAATTTTTTTATACCACACAGGTGGCAGACAAGTAATTTTACTGCAAATAACTGTTTATTTGCAACATAATAAACGATGAAGGTTTATACAATGAAAAAAAATTACCTAGGTACTCACTTATCCTAATTTTAGTCTAATCTTGCTGATCACCTATTCACCATTTATGAACGTAGGTATTCTGCCATATGTTAGTCGTCTTATTTTAAAAATATCAAATATAAACAACTTGTACAGACGCTGTTGAAATAAGCTGAATGTAAACATTCATTAGCCTCTTGCTGTGAGTGGTAAAAAAAATAACGGAAGCACCGCTCGGCGCCATCTTGTAATTTTAGACAGACGAAACTTGAGTGCGTTGTGTATTGTTTTATGTACATAAAAGTGGTATTTTCTAATAGTTTTCGGGGTTTATTTTTATTTCTAGATGTTATGATAGGTGTTAATTTAGACTAATTAAATATTTGGGTACCTATTTATCTTCTATTTTATTTATAACTTTTGTTACGAATCCAGTCTCTAGTTACGAATATTAGGTACGCGCTCGCCAAACAAAATATGAATACCGATTTATGTAGAGGTATTTTCGTATAGGTTGTTTTATTATTAATATTCATATTTTACCAATTAAATTCAATAAATTCGTTGCAACATTTACGCACCAATAATAATAATAATATTGTACAAAACAGGATAATTAGGAATTGTAACAATAACAATTTAGATTTCATGAACTGACGTATATGGGTTATAATTTTATTGAATTCTCCTCTAATTAGCATTTGCCTCAACCTAGCTTTTAGCTTCATTAGTAGATATTATTATACTTAATTTTAAAAAAAAGTTAACTAAAATTACATTATCTCACACATCCACTGGTAAACTCACGGTAAGCTAGAAAAACAACATTAACTCCATCTCAGAATCTGTATTCTGAGCTCCAGATAAAGAAGACAAATGCAAAGTGGACAAGCGCAAAGTGGACAGACGTAAAGTGGACAAATTCAGAGTGTCACAAGATTTGGCTGAAAAAGTTTTTAATGAGAACATTTCACTATTTTTTATATTTAATAATCATCCTACCTTCTGGATTAATAACCTAGGTATATTTTTCGTCTCTTTTTCCAGTGAAAAGAATGACAATTCAAAAAAAAATGTCAAACATCAGAACTGTCTTTTAAAAAAATTGACTATGAAAGTACTATTAAACAGCCTATATTCAATGAGTTAATGAACCTAACCTAACCAAATTTAAAAATAGACTCAACACTCTTTTCTAACTCACACAATGCCCATTTTGAACTTAATTATCTGCAGTCTTTTATTTAACCGTAAAGCTGTAATATCACGGCCGGTTGTTACTGAACAAAACAGTGTCTGCAGACAGACTCAGATTAGCGATCACTCAGCGACGACGGGGTCAATGACCGAGCCGCGGTAAAAAATGTACCTACCTAACGCGCATTACTCATTTCAGTTAGACAATTTTGAGTTCTGAAATGCAATTTTGAAATTGTTTAGTTGGTAGTAGAATTTTTAGGTAGATATTAAGAAAAAAATACGATTATAGTTGACTGTCAATTTTTTTTTCCCTAATCCTAAACGTCAAAATCGTAAACTCTATGAAAACTGTATGAAATAGCAGAGTTACTCCACTTTTTTATGGATAACAGACGTTATTTTACCTCTGTTTTACTTAATTTAACCATTATGATCAGACATTTAAAAATCGATATTATTTTGACGTGACAGGCATAAAAATATTATTGGCAGGTACTTAATTGTTTAAAAAAAGAAAATCATAATTTGTGGTGTGATCTTTTTGATAAAGCATGCAATTTGTTGCTCGTCTCTACTTGATATTAATCATAATACAAAAGTATAAATTTGTCTTTGTGATCGTCCATTGTTGACATATTTATAATGCGATTGAATTCGCTCCGAATTATTCAATTATTGGACGCATCTTTGATCATCAACTTGACTTTGGCCGTTGTACAAACGCTTTCAAGGATGAAGCCTAGTATTTTTTGTCATAGATGGAAGGAAATACATTTTTGAAATGTTAAAATACATTTATGTTTTCTGTCCAATTGATTTTCTAATTAGGATAGGAAGAGACAAGATGTTTGTATTTTTTTATTTGCTACGATCCTGGCATACGCCTTTCGCTTCTTCTAATTTTATAGTTATTTTCACTTAGACTATAATTTCTTTATATTTTCATTAGTCTCTGGTTGCTCACTCGATATGATTACACCTAGATCAACCTTAACAGGTTGCCTATTTACATAAGTAGGTAGGTACATCAATCTTAATCTAAATGTACCTACTCACCTATGTTTACATACAACAAAAACATACGCGCAATCTTATCTACCGGATCGATGAGGCAGTTCTTATTGTCTAACTACAAAAAAGTATTAATTTACTTCTCAGTAGTCTATGAGTTGAAATAGTGACTAATGTATGATGAAAAAGTTGAATACCGTATTCTTCATGGAAATGTAAGCAGGAAGGTAATCATTATCTGAATGAATCAGGGTGGTGTGGTGCCTCAGCTATGGAGTGAGTAACTACGGGTTTATAATTTTGTTTGTTTCAGACTTTAGATAAGTATACTTCGGCAATTAATACACACCTCTTTAATCTCACGTTATTCATCAACATCATCTTAGCATTGTTCCTGGTGCCATCTGAAGCCTTCGCCGGAAACTCTAAGATTACTTACTTCTACCTACTTTTGGTTTGACTTAAATATTACTTTTACTAGCTGTTGCCCGCGGCTCCGCCCGCGTGGACGTCGATTTTCTCGTTTTTTTACTATATCGCATGTTCTAATGAGCCGATTGTGATTAAATATGCGTAAGATTTTGAGTCTAACAAAGACCTTTCTAATAAAAAAAACCGCATCAAAATCCGTTCGGTATTTTTTACGTCCATCGCGACAGCAAGGTCTTGCTTAGACTAAAAATTTACCGTATGTTTGGTTGTAATTGGTTATATAGAACCGGAGATATGACCAAAAACGACCTAAAAACGAAGCGCGGGCGAAGCCGCAGGTATCAGCTTGTATAAAAAGTAGCCTATATGTTGCCCAGCACTATGAACTATAATCATACCAAGTTTGATCAAAATCCCTCCAGTAGTTTTTGATTTTAGCGCGCACAAAGATTTGCGGACAAACAGACAAACCGACAAACAGACAAAAATTCTAAAAATCATTGTTTTGACATCTATTCTATTACATATCACATTCATAAAGTCTCCTAATAATTTTTTTTCTCATAAATCTTCTATGTACAGACACCGATCAGTTACAGATTTATTATATGTATAGATAGATGAGAGCGCGCTCTGATTTTCAAAATCTCGAGTAGATAGCCTACGCCGGCCGGAGCCTCCGGGTCGAGAGGGCCATCTTAAAACCGTAGATGGCCCAGGGTCAGCTGGGGTGCGAGGGATATGCCTATTGGGTAACCTTACACCCCGGTAATTAAGACCCGAGACGGCGTGCGGTTTTAGTCGGTTCGATCCCGACATAACCACCCCTGATGGCCGACGATCCATCCAACTTTGTTCTGATTATGACCAATCCTACGTTCGTATATAATCTCAATATGGTATACCATTGTAACTGTCAAAGATATGCAAGCCCGATAATATTGTTAGCATTCGATGATGAAAAAATATTCCACACGCCACAGCAATCTTTGTTTTAAAACAATACCATATAAATACCCTTCATCGATACGTGGGCATGGCTGTTTATACAATAAGATAAAATAACAGTCTGTCTTGCGATCACGAGGTGTGATACATACCTATCGAATGCAACAATGCAGTGATAAAGGATAAGATTGAGAATAATCATGTCTGTGGTACAGAAAACTGATTACTTGGCTGATATTACAAATAATAATGAGGGGGAGGAAGCTAGGTTATCGTCATGTGCTTCGATGGACTATAAAACCGGACTTTTGAAGGTTTTCGTATGCAAAACATAATCGCGTTTCAGAACGTAACAGCGCCATCTAGCGAGCAACGTAGTCAGCGGCAAAAGTCTATGATAATTTTTAGATTTTGAACAGTAGTTTTGAGCAAAGTAACTTATGGTTCTTAATGAATAAATTAATTACTTAGTTGTCTCTATTGAACTACCATTAAACTTTGATTACAATATAATGAACCATTTTTGTTCTAATTTTTAAATTTGAAATCTGTGCAATCCACAATTTTTTTTGATAGATTTTTTTTATTATGTCTTAAGATATTTTTGGTTATACAGCATAAAGTAACTCTGGTCTGTACCCAGCTTTAGATTTCGTAATACAGGAAGGGTATTTCCGCTGTTAACTAGCCTAATTTCTCTACAAACGAGCAACACCATCTTTGTCTTAAGAAGGGTATGAGATGAGAGATCTCCGGTAGTCATTACCTCCTATAGTCAACAAAATATTTAGACAAGCTATTCGAATGAAAATTGGGTCAAGGTTCAAGGTTCCAATCCAATCTTGGCAAAATATCGCGTGCTTCAGGAACTGAGGGACGGCGGTGACCACTTTTTTATGCAAAAAGTAAGAGTCTGGCTAACTTTTTTATTTTCCCGTCATTACTGTGTTCACCGATCACCGTCTTCGCTCGTTTCCTAAACATTAGTGCAGTAAATAGATTACTTATTGCGGTCATGACTAGTAGACGTTATTTCTATAATATTAAGAATACTATACAAAAGCAGATTTATTGTTATTAATAGTAGGAGTCTTCTTCTTTCGTGTCAAAGTTTCACTTAAAATTAAATAGTTCCTTCGTAAAATTCAGCCATCGCCATCGCACTATCATGGCGAAAGAAGAGGAAGAATAGTGGGAGTGAATGTTTTTACAAACTTGAAGTGTCACATATAATATTCTGTATATCCTGTAAAAGTTTCAAGTCGATCCCATAATATATTGTGATGGAGATACAAACAAAAAAATACTTTTTCTCGAAGTCAACTTTGTTAACCGAGTTACTGCACTTTTCATAAGGATGGCAGAGATAATGTCTCTAGCCATAAACAAAATTGTTAGTTTTTATTCCCCTATGTGTCATACGTTAGGCTCGGAGCCACATTCCTAGTATGACATCACACTTAACTCGCCTTAATTGTAAGGATAACACACTTAGCTTCTAAGGCGTCGTAGTAAATAACCGTCCAACACAATAATAAAAGACATGCTATTAAACTTGCATTAGTAGCCGCTCTAATTCTCTACGTAAGCTATTCAAAAAATAAAGTAAAGCAACATTTTTAATATATTACGTGACGCAGACGGCGACGATGCATTATTGTGGCACGTCAGTACCGTTAAAATTACCCAGCTTATGATAAAAAAAAATGTCGCAAGTTGTCTTGTCTGTGGGATAAAAAAGTATTTGTTTATGTAAAAGTGTATAGGCCGTATGTTCGATATCTTTGCATTCTTTTGTCACTTTTATGTTCGTTCAAAAATGGCACAGTGAAACAGTTTTGCGCGGGCACGTGAGTCATCGTGTTATTGTAACGAGTTTGTGCGAAATATGCACAAATATCTCGCTACAGTTGATAAAACATAACAATGTATCTCTAGACCATTCACTTGACAATTATATACAAGAAATTTGGATATCCGACAGTAAATCGTAGCAGAAAATGTATTCTAAATATCAATACGCAATACGCACTAATTTGAAACTAGATAAACCAACTCACAGTTTTCCAAGAGGATATTTGCTACACACAACACGTCTGACTCAATAGCAGGTAAAATTATAACTAAACGTGTGTAAACATATCAATATAGATACATACAGGCAGACATACATTGGCTTTAGAATTTATTCGCGCGTCTCAAGGATAAAGTATCGATATGGTGATTTTCGCTACACCTTGCATAGGAAGTTAAATGTGAAAAAAGGCCTTCACGTTGTTGTGTGGTTTACTTTTTCTACACACAAATTGTTTGTATGAGTCTACTGCCACCTAGGTCGCTGGTCCCTACACTCTTAGCACTGTCCTCAGTTGCTCTCAAGCTTGCACTTCGAAGCCAAGGGTGCGCTTACTCCTTCGCCCTCATTGAAGGTTTGTATGCGGCTTTAATGATAGGATCTATTGTCTGACCTTCCACTCCGATAGCCATCAGAGTCTCGTTCATTATTCAGCACTTGCAGGTGAGATTGTGATAGACCTCAAGGTCGTGGGGCCCCATATACCCAATTCTGAGATTGCATGACTTATAAAGCAAAGAAAAATAAAAACAAAACATGAAAGGTTAAAGTAGCACCAATATTTTCCATCAAGACCAGTTTTCAAATGAAGATCTAAGATCTCGCTAAAATGTTTACACACAAGGTGAATATCTAACGCCGTCATTTGACGTTAGTGGAACAGACTGAATGACATGTTTTCTCTTTTATTAAGGCTAAGAAAGACAGTTGAACAATGCGTTTAGAATCCAAATTATTAGGTTGAAAAATATTAGAAGCAAAATTTTGTTGAATGCTTTCTCATTCCATCTGATTGAGTCAACGAAACGATTGAAATAAGGATTAAAGATAATGTAGTTTTAGCTGTATGTAATATGTACACGTTACTGTGCAGTACTTGTAGTAATATTTTTTAATATAACGTCAGGAGACGTCCTATAGAACATTTGTGTGTGCACACGTCTGTATTATTGTAGAACATAATAGTGTGGACTGGCACTAGTGGAAGGAAGAGTTAACGGTAGCACTCTTTCTCCCTTTATTCTAATCGCACAACGTCTAATCACGTCTGCGATACGCGGGTGAAGTCAGGAGCAAAAACTTAAACATAATTACATAATTTTAAACAATTAGATATCACTTACAGTTGGTAGTAGAAACTATTTTGTAATCAACCAATACACTTTAGTTATATTTAAATGCGCACTGACCACAATATTAGATGCAGTTCCAACAAGTTCTGAATTGATACTGTGACTTGGTAAATACATATATATGAGGTTATCAGAAAGCATGATACACTACGTAAAACCAGTCGATCACAGACGTAATATGAAAACATTACATGACGTGGAAAGCTGAACCTGTTTGTGACAGTTAATTTGCGGTGACGTAAGTCATTACAGTCATAGGTTTTTTTTAAATTTATCATCCACAGAGTGAGAGCAGTCGATTGCCCGTGCTGCGTACTGCGGGCCTAGATAAAGTTACGTTCTAATGGCTATAACGCCAGTGGAGTAGCCCGAAATGTAGGTATGAGAGTGATATTATTTAGTGCAATGGACACCCGGCAATTCCATACCGCTGGTTTGGAATTGCCGGGTGAATTGCCGGTATGTTTGAAATAATCTATATTTCTGAAGTACACATTGTAAGTATGCACTTTTAACGTTGATTGTACAGATTGTAGATATGTAGGTACCTATATATTACGTGCCTAATTAGGAGACAGTAAAACTAATTAACAATTTAAGTGTCCTGCCTGCGTTTGAACCTTCAAGGGGTGGTTTAATAAATACCTCCCTGCCTTGGTTTTCCCAAATAAACAGTACGGGGTTTTTAAAAAACGGTCACGCAAGTTCTAGACCACATAAAAAATCATGGCGGCAACCCTGGTGAATCAGATCAAATGGACGCTTTCCATTAGGCGAACAGTATTTTAGTTAAATAAAACCTAACTTTATTGTTTCAAGGGTTCATAGGCTTACTAGTTCTTATTTGCTACCTTAGCAATATAACAAAAAGAAAAGAAAGAAAGTATGATGCTTCTTCGTTTCGATATTGTCAGCTATTACAAAATTAGGGCGCTGCCAGAAACTAGTTTTGGTACTAAAACACTAATGACGTAGGTATCTCAAACGTCTATTGACGTCAAGCGTTGACAGTAGTTCTTCCATTCGTTATCCTCAATTGCCGACTTGCCTACGTATCTATAACAATACTAGGGCGATACCAGAGACTAGTTTTGACTATTAAATAACAAATTACGTAGGTAGCCAAACGTCAAATGACGTCAAACATTGACCAATGTAGTTAAGATAGTTAGGTATATTAGGTAACTAAATTAATTCTCACTTCGCACAACAGATCATTATTATTACTTAATAGTTTTTTTCATGGCTCATAATATAATACAAATGGCGCACTTGATGTAGGCGATGTCCCTCTTAATTTCATAAATATTTCTCAGTGATTAATGCAAATTGATCTGGGTTACTATACTTAGGTACTATTGACATTTTATTCTATTAACAACCCATTTGAAGTTAGTTTAGTGGTTAACCACTAAACTAATTGGAAAACTGTTCTCTCAAGAGAACAGTTTTCCAATCGAGGGGTCTCAGATTCGAATCATGACAATACCGACGGACTCTTAACACGCAAGCTGGAGTGGTTAACGGGAATCTAGATCTTAGAAGTGGCCTTGTCCTTGTTTCCCTATAAACGATAATTTAGCTTTTTAATGTTGCGTGTGATAAGGAATCTTTTCAGGCTAAAGTTATTATGTACACGATAGCATCGTCTAATTCGTCAACCATCTAAAGGCATAGTCTATTACCGCAAGGTAAGTTAACACTAACAGTTAAGCAAGAAACACCAAAAAGGAATTTTAGCAATTTGTTAGAGGTTTACGTACGTAAGATAGCTTATATAGTACCATTGTAAGTACCCAAAATGGCCAACTTACTCCCTTATTTCACAAATTAAGTCTTGAAACGTCCAAATATGATAAGCAAACCATAAAAGTAAAACAAAAACGGGCCGGATATTCGTCAGCTGTGCCGCAATAGGACAATGCAATGCACGCCAATATGGCGGGCGCCATTTAGCAAACTAATGACATATTCAGCGCATGCGCACAACTTCCCAGCCCTATCGTGATTCACGGCCGGCCAGTTCGATTTTTGAATTTCGAATGATCTTGTATGATTTATTGTTTTTATTGTCCTTATTGTCCGGAGAGGTTTTATTATATCCGCGGTTTCTAGTGTGCATAGAAATGAAGATTGTGCTGCAATAACTATTACAAAACCCTGATTACAGAACTTATAATCAGTATGTATAATCTTCTGTAATCTTGGTGCAGCCTGTGGTGGCGCCCCATTCACCTACCTAGCAAAGATGTGCTGTAAGTTTTAGGTGATCCAACTGCCTAGCTAGATGCATCAGACTTCTATGTAATATATCGTGCGTGACTAATCAAATTATGTTTATCATAATAAACGTTTGATCATCTTATAACGATGACTTATACGTTTGTAATTGGAGAAAGGCGGCAACTACGATATATTATTGCCATTAGACACTAACGCGTTGTATTAGAATTAATATTTATTTTATTAACAAAATTATTGTGGCAGGACTCAGTGCAGCTTTCTTTCTCTATTTATTAAAAAGTAATTTTATCTTTATGCTTCATAAGGGGTCATCCGTTAATTATGTGAGTCCATTTTTGATGATTTTTTGTATTATTTTACTGAGATCTTAAATAAATCTTATTTAAAATTCATTATCCATGTAAAATGTGCTGACATAGTTCGAATTGAATCGGATTTTAAACTCATGGGAGCAATTCAGCCTAGGTTACTGCTAATTACTGAAAAGTGGTATTGCAAAATACAATAAATACACAATTGACGACGTAAAACATCAAACCTGTAGCAAACCGGAATTCAAGTAGGTATAATTAAATTACCATTTGAGACGAGACAAAAATGTATTCAGACTTCGTGGTTAAACAAAAAAGCATTTCGTGAAAAAATCTAAGCTGAAAAGTAAATTGCGACATGTTTGCATTAAATCAAGTTTTGAAAATTATGATTTGTATAGAGCTAAGTCACGCTCAAAATTAGGGTCATTTGGCACAAAAACCCATACGAGGTTGGCAGAGGAACCGTCGGACTAACTATTAGGGTGTCGTCGAGCAAGGATTCTTGACCTTGGGCGCTACCGACATCCCATTCTGAGCTTCCTAAGAAGGAAAATGATATTGTACAACTGTAACTATTTCTGTAGACCCTACCCTTCAAATGTCGGTAAACTCGTGCGCCAGATCTAGATATTTTTTGACGTTTAGCTATTTTCAGACAATGGCTAAATGCGACCTAGTTAAAACGGAACAAGGTCTAAAATGGATCAAGACACAGTATAGTCTTTTTTAATTGTTCAAAATACACATTTACTAAATAAAAACACTTCTAGAACAGTCCACCAGTCCAAAATGTTACTCAAAAAAGTTAATTACTTCACAAGATGATAGGTATTCGTGAACGGAGATGTAGCAATTAACTTTGTTTTTTTTAAGAAGCACTTGGCTACATCATGTTCATTATGAATATCTTATAACAGAAGAATATCTCCGTGAACAATAATGTGGGCTATTGATTATTTTTAGAGGTGTATGGGCCCCAGCAAGATCTACGGAACTCCAGTCAACCTCACCTGTGAGCCGGTACACCAGCTGGTTAACGAAAGGAGTATGACGTAGGTAGGTAGGTATGTAGTAGGCTCAGACCAATAAAAAAGTATAGACGGAGTATTGCGCATTTTTTTTGAAGCCAACCAACATATGACGATTCGATAATCTTATGACGGAATTTGACAGATGCTCGGTTTGGTAGTCTTTCGGTAGTCGGCCGAAGAGCTATTGTCAGCGTGTGACGTGTTTTGACTTATGCATAAGAAGCTTCACTTATTTCGTCGCTATTGTTCACAATGGCTCCGTCTATACTTTTTTATTGGTCTGAGGTAGTAGGTAGGTATTTTATGCACGAAATGCTTACTGAACGAAATTGTGAACGCATGAGATTGCGAACGGCCAAAGATGCTGTTGTAAGTGTAAGCCAAAACTGATAAACCAGGCGATACCCAGGAGTGCTACTTAGCCATGATATGGCTATCAGTAGTCATGTGCGATACGCTGATTGGCTGGTCATGTTAACTAAACCTATTGTAATTTCCACATTCCTGAATAACCCCATATACTGACAATTCAATAGCAAGTAAAAACCATCATAATGAGGAAAATGGGATAGTAACCTAAAAATAAAATTCAATTATTACAATAATGGAAAATCAACAAACAGACAACATACAAAAGGAAAATGATTTATACAAACACATAAACAAACTTATGTGACTATAATACTGTTCAGTTAATTGAAATAATTAGTGGTTTCGTTATAGCCTTTGTAAAGGGGCGATTAAGTTTTAATTTACCTCATCTCGCTTATAATTAGACTCATACTGTTGTAAATTATCAGAGACTCCATCAAAATATGATCATACTGTTATATCTATACTAATTGTAAAGTAGCTGTGTCTATACACTTTGCGATATTTAAAAAAAATGGGTTATGTTTATGAATGATTCTGAACACGAAAATATTTTTTTGGAATTCGTGTCTGTTTGTGCGCGATGGAGTCAAAAACTACTGAACTGATTTTAATGCGGTTTTTTTTCTTTGAAAGGTCTTGGTCAGACTTAAAATCTTACGTATGTTTGATTACAATCAGTTGAGTATAGTCAAAAAACGCGAAAACCGACATTCACACGGGCGAAGTCGCGAGCATAGGTTAGTTCATTCATAAGTATCTATCTAAAGAAGTTTCAAAGAATTGTACATCTAAACTACATAAGTAGGTATTAGCAGAATCCGATCACTGTTACCGAGATGAATAAACGATTCTGTTTTTGACAGCAGAGCAGACTCATGTCATGTGGCTTCAAGATGTCTGCGCTATCAAGTTTCAAGATCTTGATTTCATTACACTTGTTCTGTTTTTATTTATAGTAAGAATGGCTTTGAATTTCTAGCATAGTTTTTTTTGTGTATACTTAGTTGTTTAATAAGGTTACTTAATGAACTTCTTTCAGTAAAAAATAAAAACTTTCCACAGCGAAAGCCATCCTAAGGAACATCCACTAATTACGTTAAGCAATTTTTGCTGATATTTTAACCTCTCTTGTGAAATGTCACTAACCATTTTTACATTGTTTATATAATTTAGATTTGCGTTAATAAAAAAAATACGTTTCTTATTTAATTATAATTAAATGCAAAAAAGAATTATTGAAAAAATAGTCATTATGTTGGTGTTCATTAATTTAGGACTATTAATGGACTCAGTTATTTCCACTAATACCGACTGTTAAAGAAACAGTTGTTACCATAATTTTATAGTAACACCTGCCTCCAACACGAAATTCTTCAATTTATTCTCGTTCTAAAAGGAACGAAACGTGACTGACGCATTAAACATTTTTAATTGCGTTTAGAAGTTACACAGTCAATGTACTTGGTTGTTCCATTTGCTGTAGTCATAAAAAAATTGGTGTTTATGAACGTTTATGGGAAGTATGATTAACCTCTTTCCGTATGTTTGTTCCCGTTTATGTAACATTAGTAACGGTCCAAGTAAAAAGCACGAAGCAATATTGAAGCAACTGTCTGATAAACAAAAATTTAAATTTTTAATTTGTTGTACGAAGAACCAGGCTCAGGTGGCAGAGAGTTTACCTTAGAATAGGACTGTTGCGGATTCAATTCCATTTACCATGACGTTATAGCACGTCATGGTAGATGGAATTGAATCCGCAACACAATGGCTTATAACTATTTTGGTAGCGATCCAGAGGGTAAGGGATGGAGTTTCATTCCAATCGCTTATAGCGTGTCACGGTAGGCCTTGTAGTTGTTGATGCAATATTCTATGCCACAAGTAAATAAAAAAAAACTAACTTAACTCAAAACGAGTTCGCCAACAGCAAATCTTCAAGAAGTAGATGATTTTTTCGATTTAAATTTAAATATAATATTATTAGCTCACGAATTACTTCAAAAACTTCATTCATTTGATTTTAAATATACATTGACGTATCGTCAAACTGAATTAATTGTATTGGAATTTTAAACAAATTACACGAAACGGTGTTACAATTAAAAAACTTTTTACGGTTATTATTATACTTTATATTTTTTAAAACACTAACTGAAACCGAAAAATATTTCACAGCAACCATTTTACGTTAGAAAGCATATCGTTATGCTTTGCTCCAATAAAAGTTGTAAGAGCGTAGCACAGGCACCGTTACACTCGGAATGAAAGGCATAGATAATAATAGATCTGCGCATTTTGATAGAAAAAAAAAAAGCTAACTTTTTGCTTTTGTATGCATTTACCGATGAAAGTAAAGTCCGAGTGATATTAAATGCGTCTTTTGGCCTGTTGCAAAAAAAAGCGGACGGAATGGCGCAGGTTTTAAGAACGTATATTGAGCGCACCAATTTGAATGGGTCATGCCATCGAGAACAATAATTCAAATCGTACCTATCAATGCCTATCAATATTATACCAAAGCTGCACGGAATGGTCTTGCATGCCCTATTTAAACAGCACCAATTCGAATGGCACCAAAATAGTTTGGTGGGATTCAAAATCGGTGCTTTTATTGGAAAGCCCGATTTTTTTTTTTTTTTTATACCACTTAGGTGGCAGACAAGCACACGGCCCACCTGATGGGAAGCGGTCACCGTGGCCTAGGGAAAATAGCACCAATTTGAATTGCACCAAAATTATCTCATAGCTGATTTAAAACTTAGTATGCACGTACAGAAATAATTCGTGAAAGCATAAAATACTAGATACCTATACCTACTGTGTTTGTGGCGAAACTTTCTAGCTAAAACAATGAGAAGAAAATATAGAGACATTGCAACGCACAGAATTTAGAAAGATTTAATAAAAAAGATAGGTAGTCATGACTTCTATTAAATTTATAACTAGCCGATGCCCGCAGCTCCACCCGCGCAGACGTCGATTTTCCGGTCTACTCAACATATTGTGATCAAACATGCCTAAGATTCTAAGTCTGACCAAGACTTATAAAACAAAAAAACTGCATCAAAATCCTTTCTGTAGTTTTTGCGTCCAAACAAAGATACCAAAAAAAAATTTTCGTGTTTAGAATCGTTTTCGAATCACATTTTTTTTAAAATATCTTCAGTGTACAGACACGGCTACTTTACAATTTTATATCACTTGTATTAATAATTAATTTATGGTAACTGTGACGGTGTGCACGCAGCTGAATAGTCTGGCACGCAGTTGTATCACTTTGTGGGCCTTTCTTTTTTTTTTTGTTATAACCATTGCCTTAGACTCAGACAAGCTATACAGAAAAAAAATTGTGTCAGACGGCTGAGGCGGGAAAGAATTTTGAATTTCGAATTTGGAATGGGACCCGCACGCTTAGACTGTGGAATGATCTCCCTGCTGTGGTTTTCCCTAGCGTCTACGTTATGGGATTCTTCAAGAAGGACATAGAAGGTTTGACCGCTTTCCATCAGGTGGACCGTGCGCTTGTCTGCCGCCTATGTGGTAAAAAAAAACGCACGAACTAGATTTTTGTGAATGAAGTTCACACCTTTATGTATTTTTCGCTTTTTTTCAGATGGCACTGAAATCACCCGGGTTATTTTTGTCTGCCTTTCTGTTTTTAAATGAGGTAATCCTAGGCCTATTATGGCAGGACTTTCTTTGAAAAATAGGTAGGTAATGTTATAGCTAATTGTAAGGCACAGCTGGTTTTGAATAAATATGCAATGTTAGTACATACTTAGCTAATGGACAGCACTATTAATATAACAGCAATACGTGCTTAAGTAAACAAACTATCGTAATAATAGCCAAACCTTTGTCAACTTTCCGATTACGGAGTATGTGATAAAGTCGATTTTCCGAACTGATAAACTGATAACTATATAAAACGGTTTTTCCTGTACTAAGTACATTATTTATTATCTGTCTAGGTACTCATATCCCGGGGGCCATCTTGAAACCATAGATGACTCGGGGTCAGGTGGTTTGCGAGGGATAATAATATGCCTATTGGGTAACCTTACACCCCGGTAATGGAGAACCGAGACGTCATGCGGTTTTAATCGGTTTGATTCCGATATACAACCACCCGCGTTGGCGACGGGGGTGGTGTCCGTGGGTGAAAATAAGGAGACTCTTTACTATTTCTCTTCCGAATGTGGCTTAGTTTGGCTTTTACAGATGCAACCGTCATCTGACCCTCTGTGGCGCAGCGGTAGTGCATCGACTGCTACGACTAGTGGACGTGGGTTCGATGCCCGCTTAGGGCAAACATTTGTATGCATTGGTCTATTTGCATTGGTCTGGGTGTTTCTATGTATGTATAATAGGTATGTTTATCCGCATTCTAAAAGCTATAACACAAGCTTGGCTTTGCTTACTTTGTGCCTAGAGATTTTATATATATATTTATACTTAGTATACCTGCTATAAGTATGAAATTAATAACTACATTTTTCCCTAGTAGGTACTTAAGTATGTACCTATGTGCATGAAAATGGCAGCTGAATTTAAATTACTTAGCTGCTTAGGTACATTAGCGCGCAAATGAATACAGATTAATTATAAAAACGCATTTAAATTGAATTTTGAATTAAATGTGACTGTACAGTACACCTCTTTATTCGTCTTTATTAATCCAATTAAGAATTGAGATTCGCGCTCATATTCTATTCTATATTTGAACTAATACTTATTATCTTTTTTACAGGCTTAAAAAGGAAGAGATTCTATGCTCATCTGTATCTATTTTTTTTAATTATAAAAGAGATATAACTGAAAAAAACAAGCAAGCCACAAACAATCTGAATACATTTTTAACCGATTTCAAAAAAGGAGGAGGTTCTCAATTCGGCTGTTTTTTTATGTTTGTTACCTCAGAACTTCCAACTTTTAACCGATTTTGATGATTCCTTTTTTATTTGAAAACTGTGGTCCCGTATCAATTCGGTCTTGTTGAAGCCGGTTTTTTTTTTGTTTTCTTTTAAAATTCGATTACTTAACATATTAACGTTACTCCCGATTGTATTCGACAATTTCACCGTGGAACTTGATCAGCTTAATACGTTTCCTCCTTTTAATGTGGTGTAAATGGCTTTTATGGGAGCGACTGCTATCTCCCAACGGAAGAAAAGTCTGAGCCATTAAGCCAAGTCCGTCGGTCAGCAGATAAACGAACACATTATTTTTATCTATTTACTTTTTAAATCTTAAATTATTATGTAGGTCAATAATGAGGCCAGTAGCATTTTCTAAGAATTAAAAGTTATGAATAATATCTATGGTCAGCGATGTTTTTTGTTTCCGCACAACTCGGCGTATTGTTGTTACACGTTGTCCTATCGCATTATAGTTTTTATCGTGATCCGCATTGTAATTATAGTCATACTACTCAATTTATTTTTTAGTTATGTATTCATGGCATGTAAACGTACAGAGATATATACTTTGATGTACTTACCTAGTGCCAAACCTATTTAACAGAAGCTAAATAATGTCGATACGAAAAAAAAAATTAAAAACTTATTTTTTTAACTTGATAAGTACCCACGTCAACATTTGAAGACTAATTTTATACCCACTTTTGAAATGTATGGTTCTTGTCACCGAACTCCAAACTTTTAAGGTAAAATTCTATTATTAGTTTAACAGGAAACATACAATAATGAAATAAATGACACTGTCATGAAAATTTCAGGCTTAATAATCAAATGTCTTGTACATTCATACAAAAAAAAAACAAATCTAAGTTTCAATTCAACTGTCAAAGAGAACGTTGCGAATTTAAAAAATTAAACAAAAACTGTACTCACTTTAGCTCCGATCTGGTTACCGCACTGTCCGGCCTGCAGATGCACTATTTCCCTCATATTTAATGTGTGAAATTACAATTAATAAATAATACTAAATAATTATTTTGCTCTGCACAATCCCGTCACCGCACGGACGGGCTGCACGAATGAAATGAAATGAAAAAGGAACGGTGAACGGCGAACGAATTGGTTCTGCTTGGGGTGTGTGTGTGGCGGCGTTATAGAATTTTCCCTGAATTCGGGGTACTTGCTGCTTGTATGAGGCAAAATAAGTAATCACAGTAAGAAAGCATCGAGTGGTTTTATAGAAACGGTTATCAATGACACAGCACTTGATTAAACGATAAATATATTGTATGCGTTTTTATGATTCAGATGGTTTAAATAATTTATGTTTTATATTCACTAGTTTCGTATCATTTGTGTTTTGGATCATTAGGCGTTTTTGTGAGCATACAAAAATGGTGTAAAGAGTTGGAAGATATTGTTCGTAAAATCTTAAAAAAATAAATTAAACACTTTTCAGGCTTTACAAGAAATGATTTGTTTTTGTACATACTGAGCTGGCTTGCGCTGCGGTTTTCCGCAATTGAGACACGTAGGTGTACAAGGGATGATATAGGTACATTTTGGTATTTCACTGACACAATTAACATAGAAGCAATCTAGATGAAATAACCATTACTTATTTAAACAAACATATCCTTTCATTATTTTCACAAGCCATATAGGTTTGTAAATATGGATCTTATTGCAGAATGATTAATTAAATTACAATATTTTATACTAACACATTAAACTAATTAAATTTGATTTTATGATGTTTTCGAAAGTTATAAAGCAAACTAGAAGAATTTAAACCTTAATGCTAACAACACTGGCGCATGATTCACGCAGAGTAGCGACGCAAGTTCGCGCCGACAATGAAACCATAAATTAATTCAAGCACTAATTACATTCTCTATGCCGACGACCGATGACGACCGCAGCCACTGCACGCCGCGACGCCCGTGTTTCCGCTACAAATAGTTCTAAAAAAACTTTAAAATCTTTCGGTTTAGTTTTCTAGAAGTTTCAAAGAAAACTTCTTTGTGTTTGAATGGCTATTTGCTAAGTGAATTTGCAACACTTGGCCGTTTCCAGTGTGACATATTAAAGTCTTTAAGATACGACTCTTATTCTTATTGCAAAAATAAAATAAGTCTGCAGCTGTCGACATGCAGTGCTTTGTGCGATTGTATTCTAATTTTAAATTAACTTACAATACACAAGTAAAATCGTAGGTATATAAGTAGGATGTAAGCTGGATTTTAAAATCAGTTTTTCCTTGTAGTTACTAATTTTGCTAAATGTTAGTGCTGTAGTGGGAAAATTAGACTTAAACTTGCATGCACATATAAATTGACAGCATTCTCAGAAATAAACATATTCAATCAATTAATCATTTTAATTAACGTCAACTACGAAATCAAAGATTTGTTGACCATTATCACAACTAGGTATTATCATGGATTTAGGTAATCAATAAAAATCCTTTTACATCACCGATAAGCTGATGTCTACACCATAATATCATACAGTACTGAGTTCATTATAAAAAATCAAACAAAACTATCATTAATGAATCACATAGGTAATCAGTTACGATCAACATGACGAACGAATCACTTTTCCTCATTTTCTTCACTGAAGGATAAAAATAAGACTAAAAATAACATGCACATAAATATTTTAATAGGTTTTATGAAAACCAAATCGTGCGAGTAGGAATAGCAATCTACTTAAATACTTAAAATGTTATGAGTCCTAAGTACACCATTTATGGCAAGCTTAAAGTCACGGGAACGGCATTTGGAGATAATAATGCTAATAAGTTTGCCTTGAAAAAGGGATACGGTTTGCTAACATAACAAAACGAGAGCTCGACTCGTAACATTAAACGTATTCTTATGCAAATAACCGAGGGATATTTCCCTTATGAATCAACCATCAGTTTCACATATTATATTTTTAAATTTCCTCTACTTGTAAAAATATTTTTTTTTATCACTTTTACTTAGTTGGACAATACAGGTGATTTATTATAAGCTTCCAGTAGTTATACTTAATACTGTATAAGTTTGCGTCACTGTCGGTCGATGTTCGCTAGATGTTTTTAACCCGGTTTAGGACTCATGATTTATATGCGGTTACTTTTAAAGATCCGTCGGTGATATTTTTCAATGTGAATTTTAATAGTTACTTTACTTTTTGCTAGCTTAATCCACCAGTTCTTGTAGATTTGGACAATATACTCAAGATGCGTAGTAATGAGTTTTCTTTGGAGAAATTCGTGGGGTGTGACTTCATCGCATTGATCCATCGACTCTCAAATTTAGTTTTTCCAGTGCGATGCTATCTGGATTGCATTCCCGTGATAGTGGAGAAGTACCAATCAATCAATCCTAAATTAAAAGGACTCCCCGCCGGACCACCTGTACCATTAGTCAGTACCATTGATGGTACAATTGGCACTGATTTATCCCACTAGTACCAGGGAAATAAATACACTCGCGTTATCGGTTGATCAATCGACTTAATATGTGTTTATTAATAAGCCAGTTTATACACATGTGTGAGCTATTGGTCAAGATATTTGTCTCATCAAGAGTTTTGACGTATGCATTTTTCTATCTAGGTCTTATTTTAGATAGGTACATTTTGAATACCTCATCATTATGATCTCAGCAGTTATCGCGATCATCTGCACCGGCAGCCTATGAAACCCATATTAGCATAGGCAACAGGTGAATTAACTTGCAGGTGAGATTAGCAGAATTAATCTGAGCATTTGTGTTACAAAACTTATAGAAAGAAAATAGTTCCCAAGATTATGACATTAAAATCTAAAATCGCGTGCACTTCATTCATATTATATTATTAAGTTATTCCAATTTGTTCTACGATCTATCATTTAATGATAACTAATGTACGTTATTAGTTCTTTATCGGGGTTACTGAGGTTGGCCTACATAACCTACCATATATTTTTAAGTTATTTCGTGTTGGTTTACCTTAATTCACACGTCAGTGTTGCCTAGATTTAGACCCAGTCTCCCTATTCATTTTTTATCATAGATTATAATAAAAAATACAGGTTGTACGAGTACGACTGTCTTAAAAAAAAGAAATGTTATCTGCGTGATTTTTTAATGCCTTGAACAGTTTTCATTTCACAGGACACTTGCTATAAATATTATCGAATAAAGCGTATAAACGGTTAATAAATTAATTTTGCACAATAAAATGAAGTTATTAGTTTTTTTTTCAGAATTAAGTTGATAAGTTTGAAAGAAACTTCTAAAATACTTTATATAAATAAAAGAAAAAAGAAAAAATCTTTTCAATACCGAAAATGGGTCATGCATGAGCTTATAGACTCGTTAACGTCTGAACTTTTATGGAGCAATTAAAAGTTTTATAGTTCGTAGCTATACACATAGGTATAACATAACCAATGTTGTGCTATTTCTATTTTGGTCATTACTTCCTCGTAGGCAAGACATTTATTTTTAAATCCTACGAAACGAAACACCAGGATATTGAGATGGGATACATACAGTGCTCATACTAAGACGAACACGGACGGGACTATCTGGGATCTCAGTCTGCAGGTTTTACAGGAATTTAGATGCATTACATTATTATGATGAATTACGAGTATCATAATCATTTTGAACTCGAAAACGGCGGGCTTGCATCAAAGGTTTAATGACAGTAAGAAGAGCGTGAAGTATGTAAGGAATGAAGCAGATGGTGGGTTGTTATCTCTGCCTATCCCGGAGGGGAAAAAGCGCGAGCATAATGTATGTATGTATTAATCTAAAAGGCTTGTGCATTTATTTCAAGTAACCTACTTTGAAAATTCGCAATAATTTTTCGCTCTCCTATTCTGTCTTTAGGAGCAATGGTTTATTTTGGCTTTAGACGTGCAACTACCTTCTAAGCAACCCGTCTCCATAATGCAAAAGAATACTTTTATGAGAACCGCATCTAAATCGGTTCAACCAAACGCGAGATAATCGCGGATAAACATATTGGTTGAACGGTAAACCTTTTGAAGTCGGTTAAAAAAGACTTGAGAAGTATGTAGTACCCAAAAAGCGATATATAGGTACCTATATATTTAACAAAGAGCTTATGAACAGTAATTGAGCTATTACAACGGTAGAATAAATAATAACTTAGATACCGTTTTCATTTGCCTATGTAATGGCCGCCCATTGGCCGCCAAACAATAGGCTGTGTGCAAAGTCCCTCCAGTTTTACTGTCAACGTGACAGCTATCACAATTAGGGTGG
Source organism: Lithosia quadra (assembly GCA_963576445.1). NCBI lineage: Eukaryota > Metazoa > Arthropoda > Insecta > Lepidoptera > Erebidae > Lithosia > Lithosia quadra. Next base: position 10,092,435 of record OY754896.1, read on the forward strand.
CCAACTTTAGTAGCCAATACTCCCAAGTAGTAGGTACATTTTTTATACTTCTATGATAGCAAGCTTAAAAGTTTCTAGCACTATCTATAAGATTAATAAGTATTATAAAGAGAAAGGAAAACTTTGTTTATAAGTTTGTGATATTCTTCAGAACCACTGCACTTATTAGGCAAAATTCTTTGCCCATTTATTAGTCAATGTAAATTATGATGACTTGAGTTAGAAAACTAATATAAATCGAAGCTAAACGAGGGCGGGTTGTTAGTTTATTCATATTTTTTTAAGCTTGCGATGATGAATCGTGTCTTATGAGGCCTTTCACCGAATTTTGACGTTATCTGTGAATCTTTTTACTTATAAATCAATGTTTCATAACTCATACTGCAAAATAACGATCAACTTTCTTATAAATATCAGTACCTATCTAAATAAATCTAGCCTTTCTAAACATGTTTTTATCAACAGACAGATACTTACGCCTTTCTCTCTCACAGGGTAGGCAGAGATAACAGTCGACCATCTGCTTCAGTCAATCCTGTTTAAATATTTACACAGATTTCATATCCAATAGACTAAATTGGTAGTTTATTGGTTAATCGGGAGGTCCCGTGTTCAAACCCAGCTACATCATTACCGACGTGAACCCACTTCTGACATAGTAGGTATCTAGTTAGGTATCTAATAAAATAACATCTAATGGCAGAACCACACTTCGCTATTCGCTATTCGCCTTTATTCCTGTGTATAAATCGAAGTGGGGAGGGCTTATTCGTGTATATTTGCTCTATTCGCACGAATATTCGCCTCGGTCACTCTTGACGAATAATTATTGTAAAGGGTTTAGTCATATATAAGAATTTCCTCGAATACAATATAGGCGAATAGCAAATAGCAAAGTATGGTTCCGCCATAATAAATATAGCTGTAGAGCCTGTTTATAATTTCCTTCTTTCTTACGACTTCACCTGGCCAAATTTTACGTTCACCCGGTTCAAAGTTTTGAGGTAACAAACATAAAAACAGTAGAATTCAGAACTTCTGCCTTTTTGAAGTCGGTTAAAAGTGGGATTTTATTTCAGTAAAACAATATACCTACTTAAAAGGAGATTATTAAAATTTAGCTAATTTTAAACGCCACATGCGTATAAAATTAGCCAATTAGGTACCTATAGTTGTCACAAAATAAAAGGCCCACTTTGACAGTTCGTGCCCATGAAGTTCTTAATTTTTTATCAATTGAAATGTTCTAAAGGTAATTACATTTTTCATTGACAGGTACCGCCCACTCGGCTAAGTGCTGACCATAACGATTTTTTCATGTAGTCCACAGACAATAACGACAATAAAGAAAATATCGAGTGAGATATTTTATTAAATCCCCATGCAAACTGGATTCGATTCATCGTGAGTATCGAATACCGAATCGTATAGGTACATAACTAGTTACGCCACGAGGATAAACGTCAAAACGGGCCTTTTATTTTGTGTTGAGTATACGTTAATTTTGAGAAATACCTAATAGGTAGGTACCTAGGTAGGTAGGTAGTAAGTACAATAACAAAAGTATTGAAAATAAATACTTACACCGTAGTCGAGTGAGTCACCCATCTTCAGTCTAGACTTCAGACATTATTAGTTCAGAGAAATGAGTCACGGTGGGTTTATAGGCAGGACGCCTGTGTCGCAAACTATCTAGAGTACTACCACGAAACGTGCAGGCGAAACTTCGGATCGCACGAAATACGTACAAAAGTCGCAGCATAAACGTCCCTGATGTTACACACGTCCAGATAGGCCATGGTGACCGCTTGCCATCAGGTGGCCCATGTTTTTTAAAACTAGTTAGGTGGTAGACAAGCACATGGCCCACCTGATGGGAAACGGTTACCGTGGGGGGAACTGGGGAGCTTGGGGGAGGGGAGAATTGGAGAACTTTTTTAAGATTTGGGAGATCGACAAGAGCTCGAGACTGAGTTTTGTGAGCATCTTTTTAATACATAATAAAATTATGAGGATTGACCCCCTCTGGCCCGGTTGCGAAATATGCAATTTCATGGTACATAGGAAGAAAGAAAAACGCTTTATTCCGATGGACACGCACAAGGAAAAAACAGCTTACATAATTATATAACTTAACTCTATAACTCATCTTGCAAACAAAAGAAACAGAATCAAAATCGGTTCATCCGTTTGGGAGCTACGATGCCACAGACAGACTTACAAACACACACACACACACACACACACACACGTCAAACTTATAACACCCCGTTCGGGTTTCCGTCGGGGGTTAAAAACTCATTTATTTCCTTGTGCGTCTCTGCATGTGGACGCCACCCGGTCTTACCAGTTAGTCGAAACTTCGGACTCACGTTTCATGATAGATACTGTTCTGCGAATTACAACGTACATAGCTTATCTATAACACATTTATTTATTAGCGTAATAAAATTATAATAACAGAATGATGCTTAGACGTTCAAATATTGAGAGGATAGACGACACATATTTACGAGGCTGGAGTGAATGGACAACCATAAAAGGGTCTGAGCCTTGATTCTGATAAAGTCAAACTTTAATTAAAAAACTTACAAAAATTACATTTTTTTTACTACGTAGGTATGTGGCAGACTAGCACACGGCCCACCTGATGGGAAGCGATCACTTTGGCCTATGGACGTGTGCAACACTAAGGGTGACAAACACGCGCTGCCTACCCTGAAGAGAAGGGGGATGGGCTTGGAATGGGTGGGGAGGCTATGAAGGGGTAAGGGGAGGAGTACAGTGAGCTCTGGCTACCCTACTAACCGGCGGGAACACAACACAATGGTTTTTATGGCCGCGGTCTTCTGTAGGGCTTACCAAATTTATTGTAATATCAGGTGGGCCGTGTGCTTGTCTGCCACCTACGTAGTATAAAAAAAAACCAATCACCTCCCCCTACTCTAGAAGGCTAGACAGCACCCACACCTGCCTCTTGCTTGTCGGAAATCTAGATCATACGAATCACCTGGAAACCAGACTGGAACACAATAAATTTGCATCATAATGTGCCTGTTTAAAAAGAAAGCTGAAATTAACATTAGAATTAATATTATATTCATTTCTCGCACTTAATAACTCAGTTAACTGAATATCTTAAGTGTAACAAGAACTAGAATTTTATCTGGTCCAGGCGTCGTCTCGTTATCTAAAACTCCATCCATTCAGCCGTTTGAGCGTGATTAAGTAACAAAATGACCTCTATGCTTATAATATATCCATAAATCAATACACATCCCTTCACATTTATATATTTTTATAGCCGATAGGCTCGCGTTTGACCACTATCTCACCTGATGGTAAGGGATGATGTGGTCGATGATGGAGCACGCTTGCCTAGAAGCAACCTATTCACTCTAGACTTAAAGACTCCCAGGTTATAGCTTTCCGGAAACACAGACTCTGGCAGGGCATTCCACTCCCTAGTTGTACGCATATGAACGTATTGCTGAAGGGATTCGTGCGTGTGAGCGGAATGTCCACCATAACGATGGCGCATCGCCGTACGTCTGGTCGTTCGGTGATGAAAAGGGCTTGGAGGAATCAGGTTAATGCAACCCCAGAGCACATTCCCCGAAGTACAACCGATTAAAAATCGAGAGGCTGGCAATTCTGCGCCGATGCTCCAGACTTTGGAGTCTAGCCTCGACCAGCGTATTATTGTTGATGAGCCTCTTGGCTCGTCTCTCAATCGACTCAAGCGCTTCCAGGTGGTGTTTACCACCACGACCGAACTTGCGCTTGATATAAATTGAGGAGCTGTTCCGGTGTGAAGTATTGTGTGAATATAAATATTGCCTGTGTTAAGAATAATGGGTTCACGACCATTATATGTGTTGCTGGGTGCGAACTCGTTACCTCTTGATCGTTAGCCCTACACCTTAACCACTAAGTCATGAAGTTTGTCCACAAACAATGCCACAACGCTTTCTTTAGTTCATTGCAGTCTCTGTTTGTAGTGTCCTTTGAGAATTGGTGAATGGAAATCATTCCCTTGTGAATACTTTCATTTATAACTACTTATAGAAATTGTCATAACTAAGATCCTATTCAGTAAAATTAGCTTTCAAAAAGATTTTGACGAGATTTTCAGTAATAGATAGCTGATGTTATAAAGGCGTGAATAGGCTAGATTGACCAGTTTTCTGGCAGATTGCGACCCCTCCGTGCCTGGAAGAGCACGTTAAGTCGTCGGTCCCGGTTGCCATGCAAACATCTATGAGTTCTATGACAGTCGTAACAGGTAGTTGGAGCCCTAAAAAGTCTGACAACTGGTCTAACTACAGAACTTCGATATCGCCAATGGGTGGAGGTCAGATGGCATGTCGCTTCATGGAACATTTTGAAGTTCAGCCGTTTCGTAGTTTAACTGAAAAGCCGACCCGAAACCCGAACTGAATTGAGAAGTGGCTCGAATGATGAATAGGCTACCTACGTTTATTTCTAAGAAGAATTAGGGTTCCTCGACTCCTCGAGAAATATCATGCGGACGGAGTCGCGGGCACACACAATACAGCTAGTAAGTAGGTATTTTTTTTTTTTTCAATGAACATTTTTATAGCTATTAGTTTGCTAACTATTTCTAATGATTATTGACCGGAAAACGTGAAGCTCAGTCGGTCAGAGCCTTCCCCCTGTAAAGGATTGTTCACTGGTTCAAGTCCCGTCCGGGATTTTCACTTTTTCCGATCAAAAATATTTTTTTTTGTAAGAACCGTATAGATGAGTGTAGGTAGTAGGTACATAGAAAACAGGTCGTTCCGCAGCTAGCAAAGCTTCTTAAGGTTGTTGTCATGAGTAATTATGTGGTGTTAAAACAGTAATTAATTTTTATTTGACTTTATAATCGCTTTTTTAGGAATGTTCGAGAGTTAGCGTCACAGACATAATTAATTCTGTGGTTAGCGTCTATTTCGTACGTGTAACGCCATCTATCATACATATTACGAACTATGGGAGACTGATTTCATCATTAATGAGTAGGTGGGGTTCTTCCAGGTGGACAAACTATTTTGTCAAATTGATTTCACCACGAGGAAAAAAATTCCTGTTGGTCAAACTTTTTGGATAGAGGCCTGGTGATGAAATTATTTTGTGAAACTGATTTGATCACGAGGAGAAAAAACTTAGTAGAAGTTTGAGTGTGTCTGGGGTCCACCAAGATCTTCAGGGTCATCTCACCAGCAAGCAGTACACGTACTGATTGACGGACAAGGCTCTGGGTGCAGCTCGAATCTCCTGTCGGGACCAGGGAAAAACTGAATTGTGAAACGAGAAATGGGAAAGTGGAGGGATTCATGCTGTCAGCGAAGAGACCAAAGTCTCATGCGTTGTCAGTACAGATACTCTCAACGCCCTTTTTTTATGTCGGTCACTTCAACATGACTTCACCTCGCCAGATGGTAAGCTAAAGGCAAAGTCTCTGGAATGGGAGTCACCATTGCAAACACCGATAGTGCCGCAATGGTGGCTCTCAGCTTGACGGCCTCATCAAATGCTTTTTCACGTCCCGCTTAAAGGACCCGGGACTGTAGGAGGAAAGAAACACGTGAGCTGGGAAAGAATTCCAAGTTTTGATGGTGCGGCAAAGAAAAGAGGCACCGAACCGCTTGGTTCTTGATGGTATTGTTTGCACCATATGAGGGTGATATCTCAGCCTTGCACGTGTTGTTCTGTATAGGAAAGGAGAGGGTAGGACTAGTTGGTAGAGCCCTGTCCTAATTGCCCCCTCTACGCTCCAGAGTCGGCACCGCGAGTGTGACACCCCTGGTGTTGCACACGTCCATAGGCCACGGTGACCGCTTCTCATCATGTGGGCCGTTCCTTGTGCTGGTCTGCCCCTAAAAGTGGTACCTATACAAAAAGTGGGTAACGGTCTCCAAAGCGCTCCAACGAAGATACATGAGTGAAACCATGAGTCAAAGTAAGTTATTTATCTATCAAGCTTTGCATTACACAAATGTAAGAGTGAAAAGCTTTAAGCTGCCATTGTAAGTTTAGGCGTTATCTATGAAGGTTATTTACGAGGTGGGCTTTAAGTTAAGTAATGATAAGAATTTAAGCCGCCATGTAAACAGTCTGGGCCGAATTTTATGGCGTCCCTGATAAGATCGAAATACTGCCAAGTGCAGTGTTTGCAGTCTTCTCGACATTTATCGCAACCGAATTCGGTCGCTAACTCGTATCAACGCAAACATAACGACATTTGGTAGACTCTACTTACCAAACTAACGATTTTTGTCGCTATCATAACGAATCATCGCAAACTTAACAATTTATCGGTCTCTCAATATTGGTGACCATCCCAAATGTATAGACGCATGAATCGTTACTGCAACCGATGTTTGTCGCTATCTTAGCTTGCGATTTTGGTAGCAAAGTCGTAGCGATAAATGTCGAGACTGTGGCCCCTTTTACGTCAGTGTTCGTAGTCCAGCCAGATGTACCTCGGGTCCACATTAGAGGCCTTAGTCCAACCAGGTAAACTTATTAGGGTGCATGAACCGGAACCTCGAAGCCGGAGATTGATCCTGGGTTAGCCAGGATGCGAGGGAAATGCCTCTTAGGTAGGTACACCCCGACGCCTGTAGACCCGAGACGGGTTTTTGTCGGTCCCAGTCCGACATAGGTACCTATAGCCAACGGCAGTGGTAGTGGGGATTTCCGCAAGAAAAAAAAATAACTTATCAGGTGGATATGTGTAGGGTAACAGAAATTTTACTTATTTACGAGAAAGCTGATCAACTTTTAAACTAGAGGAAGCTTATTTGGCACTCTGCCAGCTTGTGTCTATGACTAGGCGTCGCTGGCGCCACCAAGCGGCGAGTGCAGGAAACTATTAACATTTTTAACTGCACCTTTGTAGCGGAAGAAGTTTCGAATTTGGACTTTCACCTATTTTTAATTTTAGCTTTGTGTATGAAAATGAGACCAACTAAATATAATTTTGAGTTTCCAGTTAACCGACTTTAAAAAAAGAGTAAGTTCTAAAGTAAGTCATCGCACTTCTTAGCCGCCTTCAAAAAAGGAAAGACTGACCGGCTGTGAAAGATTGCAACGGAGCTTGGGAGTTTACATTACAAGATGGCCATCTGTCACCCTACTGGTCAACCAAGACAAGTGGCTCTTCCTGCCCTTCTCCCGGTGTTAAAATGAAGACACCGTAGTTCCCAAACCCAAGGGGGCTATCTCGAAGCCGGAGATTGGCCCTGGGTCAGCTATGGCGTGAGGAAAACGCCTCTATACTTAATATAATATAAATGATAGCAACCCATTAATTGCCCACTGCTGGGTACGGGTCTCCTCTCCTCTAACGAGAGAGCTGAGAGGGTTTAGAGGTTAGGTGTTTAATCCACACACGCTGGCCTAATGCGGGTTGTTGGATCGGACATGTCCTTAGAATTTCTTCTAGGATATGTGGGTTTCCTCACGATGTTTTTCCTTCACCGTCAGCAGATGATAAACCATGTGATTAGCTCAAATAAATTCCACAAAGAAATAATAGACCAAAATTAATCCCACCCACCACCTCTCCTTTCCTATACAGAACTACGAGTGCCAGGCTGAGGCATCACCCTCACACAGTGCAATCAATTTCACCAAAAACCAAGCGGTTCGGTGCGTCTTTTATTTGCCGCACCATAAAGACTTGGAATTCTTTACCAGCGCATGTGTTTCGCTCCTCCTATAGTCCCGGGGTCTTTAAGCGGGGCGTGAAAAAGCATTTTGATGAGGTCATCAAGCTGAGGGCCGCCACTGTAGCACTACCGGTGTATGTAGTGGTGATTCCGATCCTGAGACTTTACTATTAGCTTACCATCAGGCGAGGTGAAGTCGTTTTGACGTGTCCTATATAAAAGAAAGACATAGTTTGCACCCCGTAAGCCGTAATCAGTTTATGCGTACCTAGGATATTTTTACGAATTTTTTCCATGCGGTACTGGAATGGGTAAGCCAGCAAATCAATAAAACTCGTGTACGAAGTTCAATAGTGTTCATTGACTTAGTTACTACCTTGAGTCACTTGTAAACTACCAAAAATACTCCATAGAACACACAGCTAGGCGGATCTCGAAGCAGGGTAACGGCCTTTTTGACGTAAACACCGGCGGATCGCGAAGATAGCCCGGGATATAAACAAATAACATAGCACGTAGCTGTAAAATGTCCGTCGACAAATATGACGTACTTTTACCTACAAGTCCTTAAAAGTGTTTAGAAATAGATTCATTCGAGGCAATTCATTAACTTCTTTACTGCACCATCAAGACTTGTAATGATCGCATTGATCGCCATTGGGACGCGCAAAAAGCCGCGGTAGCCTAGTAGTCTGGGTAATGGACTGCTGAGACGAGGTCTCGCGGGTTCGATCCCAGGTTCACCACGGCACACATCAATGACTTTTCGATGCTTTTCGAAGTCATGTGTGTATTTATCGCAGGTTAATGTGCCCGGTTAATGGCAATAGGCCATACCATACCATACATATGTTATGGGACGCGACTGCCATCCTAATCCTAAACCCGAAAGGAAAACATACGACCGCCATGCGCCAGAGCGCGTCCATCAATCGGCATGGTGTAGGTTGCATGCAATTGGGTAGCCTACCCTACCGTACCTACCGTAGGCCCCTCAGTTAAGGTGCTAGGGAAATGCTTTTGGGTCGGTTTTGGCCAGTTCAAGCCCAACATAACCGGCCCTGAGTCAGCGGGGCTGTATCCGTAGAAATTTCCGTACCTACGAATAAAAAAGGTTGGAAGATCTTGGTGGTGTCTCGTGCATCCCATTGCTGCAAAGACACCTAAATTCACTCTATTTATTCCTCTTTTTTTATACAAGATAAGCTTACATTTAACCACTATCTCACCTGATGGTAAGTGATGATGTGGTCTACGATGAATCACGCTTGCCTAGAAGGATCCTATTCACTCGTGACTTGAATACTCCCAGGTTTAGCTTTCCGGAAACACAGACTCGGGCAGGGAATTCCACTCCTTAGCTGTTAGAATTCCTCTGGCCATATCAAAGAATATCATTATTTTAACTGTGTCCATTTACAGTGAATACCTTCTCCTCACAACTCTCTGGAATAAGCCGTAAATAGCAACAAATCCCTGGCTCTTAGCGCAGACGAAATAAATAAACCAAAAAGTATACAACTTTTACTAATTTAAACTTAACTTTTATGTTATGGCTTTCCAAATAAGGTTCAAATTCATTTAGCAGGTCCTTTTTAGGTGGTAATATGAAGTTTGTGTGTTATTTCTTTAGAATGCGCTTATTTTCGGAGCGGATGACAAAATGAGAGTTGGTATTCGAAATTGATGTCTATTTCTATGAGTGACCACACGCGAGGCCGGAGCCTAGACATGTCCTTTTATATCTAACTAGCCATTACCCGAAAAAAAAGACGTTCACAAAATTGTCTTTAGTTTTGCCTTCCGAGTCAATATATAAAATGTTCTTTCTGGAACCCATACTACAAGCTTTGCCTAGTAACTAGATTGAACTGTTTAGAATTTCCTAGAATATTTTTATTCAAAGCGCAAGATATCAGGAATGTTTTCATAATTAGGATGTAAAGCTGGTTTTTGATAAGAAACACCACCGATTTTATCTAAGTATAGATATGATTTGATTTCGTAAAAATCATTAAAATCAACATTAAAATTCTATATTTATTTTCTTTTTATAGCAACTAATAATAAGATAGCAAATAAAAATACTTACATAAATAGATCAATAAATAAAAAAAGCTATAGATAAAATCTTATGAAAAGATCGTTATCTCATAGACTAGAAAAATTAATAACCAACTTTTAATATTGTGCCTACTACCTACCTACTTCACCGAAATTGAAGTTCAAGCTGTCACTTGTGAGCTGTGATGCTACTCTGAATAGTACATTTATACAATTTCGATGTCGGATCTCAGTCGCAAGATTCACTTTGGGATTGTTAGGGGAGAAAGCTATTGACGACAATCGGGACGGGCGAGCATTTCAGTAACCCTACGTCTCAGACTACTAGTCTGAGCCCTACGTATTATAAACGCGTGATTTCAATTCGATTAGAAGGCCAAAATGGAAAAAAAAACTTTGTTATTTGGTAAGATATTCTGTCAAAATATTTACCTACGCTTTCGTGTGGACTATCAAACCTTTAAAATCACTTATATTTCATTACTTTTCAATTAGATTTTTAGTTTTAGTTTCGTAAGCTTTGAAATCACACGTTTTTAAAACTTAATTTTAGTGAATTAGGCCCCAAGCTCGGGTTCGATTCCGTCACAGGGTCCTTCAAGTTTATTTCCAACTCATAATTATCTACTCTGTGAATCATTCGCTTATCGCTAACCACCAACATGTTTTATAGCTCTGTCTGTCTGGTCGCATTGCGTATGAACAAAACAATGGAACTGTCTTTTTGTTGCATTAAATAATATCTATTTATGGAGGTATCAATTATTATTAGTTAGGTAGACAAGCTGTTAGAAAAAAAATCATGGTATGGTTCCTGGGTGAGTAGAGAATGAATTTGAATTATGTATGTATGGCCTGTGTATGTATGGCCTGTATTTATGGTATATAATGTACGTTACAGTATTAGCGTAGGTACTTATAGGTCATAGGTAGGTACCTACTCACACATAGGAGTATTTTTTTACGTTAAGTAATGTTACATTTGAATTTTAGGGTGAAGATAAAAAACTCGTTTATAAACAGTCAAAAAGTGAGACGTACAAACTGTTTAGATTAGATTTTTTTTACATTTAATTCAAATAACTTTAAACCACTCAATCAAAACAAAAACCTGCTCGCAGCAGACAGAAACATCAAAATATGTACACAAAAAAATTACAAGTGACACCGGATGCTCAAACTATCTTAAATACCTTACCTATCTACTCATAATTTATTCCTTGTGCGTTTATTATGTAGGTATAGATTCCATAGCTGATCAAAGTTGTTGACGATTCTATAAGAACTTCTCGTATCGAATACATGTGAACCTGCAATTTTAATAAATTAAAAATAAAACTCGCGGCAATATCGCCATTTTTATAAGCTCGGATATGGCTCGGATTTACTTTTTTTAAATTTGGCAAAGGAATTTGAAGTGATTCGGCCAGCGAATAACTAATCGATTGGATTTACTGTGAAATGTGATTGTTGTTAATTTGAATAAGTGGATGATTCTTAAAAAGTAAGTTGTATTTTTATTTTTGTTTTAATTTTAAAAAAGTAGTGACATCGTTACTTCTTGATGCGGAATAACTTCTTAGCTATTTAAATTCTAAGTATGATTTATCTTAGTATAAGTTATAGCCGTGGTTCCTCCCTACGGAATATCGCTGAAAAGTTCTGAAAGAACTTTACCGGCACACAGCGTAGCCTATATCTCATTATTCCTAACTAACCCTGCATGTGTGCAAAAAATCAGTCTAGTTATCCAAGTGTTTTGGAATTGAATAAAATAAAAGATTTGCTGCCTACGCGGTTCTGCCAGCGTGGAAGGTTTTTCGGGAGTAAAATTGCTAATTAGGTAGAAATCAATACCATGTTTTTCTTTAGGCTAATAATCTATCTCTTTACCAAAATCAGTTAGGTATGAAAAGGTAACAAACAAACAGAGTTACTTCCGCATTTTTAATGTAGGTATGTCAGTGGATTATTCCACAACCATGTTCCTTGGCCAATGAAGCAACCGGTCACTGGCCACAATAGCACAATTGAGATGGCTATAGGTACCTACCGATCACATACTGCTTATAAGAAATACTGATTGGTTTGAAATCGGACGTATCTCTAGCTGTCAGAAAATAAATAGTAAATTATTCAATAAATGTGAGTATTAATATCTGTAATAATCTTTATTTGTTAAAATAAATGGTGGCCTAATAATTAAAATGCCAGTTGCCGCATATTCTACCATTACCGAATTTACTGATGTACAGAGCATGGATACGAGTATTTTTAGCCGATTTAAAAAGAAGGTTCATTATTTGTCCGGTATGTTGTATGTACGTTTGTCCGCGATTATCTCGCGTTCGGTTGAATCGAATTTGATGCGATTTTCAGAAAAACATTTTTGACGTTCTTGGAGGCTCTTACACTTAAGTATACTTATTAAACAGTTTTATTTAACTCAACCTGTTTGTTTGGGTCAAATCTAGTAATTGAAATTTGAACCCCTTTCACTTGTCTGATTTGTCTGATATTTAGCAGAAGTCTTTAGTTCTGATGACAATACAATTTAAAACTGTTTAACTTAAAAATGATTTTTTCATAATTTATTCTACTTACAGACTAGGATTAGGAGTTGATTCGATTATATTATTATATTAACATTATTTATCATTATATAATAAGTAAGATAAATCAAAATGAATAATTTAAAGGATCTTTTCGAAGGTTATTAAGTGCAATTAGTAAACCTAAATTGCGATTATTTTCCGATACAATTAGGGTTTCTTAAAAAAACAACTAAAATGCTCATTCAGCCGGTTTGTATGATTGTTAAAAAACAAACAAACTCAATTTAGTTAAATAGAAGACTTTTAATTCTTTACCAACGCATGTTTCCTCCTATAGTACCGGGGCCTTAAAAGTGGGGCGTGAAAAACCATTTTAATGAGGCCGTCAAGCTGAGGGCCGCCACTGTAGCACTATCGGTGTATGTAGAGGTAACCCCAGTTCTGATACTTTACCTTAGGCTTATCATCAGGCGAGGTGAAGTCATTTAGACGTGTGAAAAATTAATACATAAATCACAAAAGTTGTTCGTTGACATGTCGAGCAAATTTTATGGGTAAATACAAGCACGTGAATTGCGTACAATGTCACAAAACTGATAAATACTGATAAATGTACCTATCTGAGTATACGGAGTAGAGTACGAACAATGTCCTCTGTGCCCTCTCGTATTATTTATTAAGTACATATTTCTCAATGCCAAGCAAGAATAACGATCCTTTATGTGTTGAAATAAAACTATTTTTTAGTTAAGCGTTTTTAGTTTAGCGTTGTTCCTAGTTGAACCCTGGAACCCCTAATATTAACCAAAGCTACCTAATACGGGTGAAAAAAATTTTGGGGTTGGAGAGGGGTATAGGGGGATGGGGGTGGAATTTTGAGCTTTAGCTACCCTACTTACCGGCGCGGGAACACAATACGATGGTTATTATGGGGCGGTGTTCTGTAGAGCGGAGGTACTACCCCAGTCGGACAGCTTAGTTCGGACGGGAGATACCGTCGGTCGTTTCCTACCTCCTACTCTACAAAATATATTTATGGTTGTTGGAGTTTGGAGCACAGTATAGACAAGACCTTTATTGTAAAACTACGTTTCCTGTTCGGAAAATAGCACTTAATAGTACTTATAGCACAGCTTATAGTTTGGGAAGCGATAACGAAAATGATTGGGATGTTGCGCAATTTATAGACTTCTTACTTTAAGTTAATAATATTGTGCAATACAAGGATATTAATCTTTTAAACCAGTTTCAAAATAGATACAAACAAACAGGGGCTATTCAAACCAAGTTATTACGCTGATTGAATGAAGCGTCTGTTTATCTCTTAACGTCCCTATACTAGCTGTTTTTTTATACTACGTAGGTGGCAGACAAGCACACGGCCCAGTTGATGGGAAACGGTCACCGTGGCCTATGGACGTGTGCAACACACGCGCTGCCTACCCTGAATGGGAGGGGAGAGGGAGGGGGAGGGGTACAGTGAGCTCTGGCTACCCTACTTACCGGCGGGAACACAACACGATGGTTTATTATGGGGCGGTGTTCTGTAGGGCGGAGGTACTACCCCAGTCGTACCTACAGCTCATTGCGGACAGGAGAGACCGTCGCTAAATGAGATTTTTTCCAGGCAACACTATTTCTTTTCAAAAATAAAGGAATATTCTTTGAGTACAATTTGCTATCTCCATTATTTAGAATACTTCCATACCAGTTAAGGTCCAAAAATTCCTCTTTAAATATAGATAGGTACTTAATAATTGTGACATTCCACAGAATATGCTGTCCCTAGAGGAGCTGGCAGTGCGTCTCTTCGACGCAGGCGCTGTACGTCTAGGCGACATTGAGGCGAAGATCGGTCGACGCACACCAATCTATTTTGACTTAAGAGTCGTTGTGTCTCTTCCACAGATTATGGTAAGACTTCTGGCAATCGCTTCCTCAATAGCTTGCAGGTAAAGTGGCTTCCATCTTGGTGGTCCCGTATCATACCCGCACCAAAATTAGCCCTCGATCGTACACAAATTATAATGGCTATAATGTAACCTACCCACATAAATACTCACATAAACATAAATCAAAGCAAGATGAATCCCTTTGTATATTTAAGTCAATTAGATTTATACTTTTAAAAAAGTTAACACGTGTCGTTGGTTAGCATTATTAAAAAAATATTATTAAAACAACAGTCTCATGTCTCATTATAAAATTCATTTCGTAACAACTCATGGCTTCACAAAATATTTTTATGGTGTTATCGTATCATAATTTAATAAAAAAATAATTTATGTTTTAATTTCACAGATGGCAGTGGCACAGCAGTTACAAACATTAGCGCGGGAAATACGTCACGATTTACTCTGTGGCGTGCCGTACGCAGCCCTCCCTATAGCTACCGTCATGTCCGTCAACACCAACACTCCCATGATCATGAGAAGGAAAGAAACCAAGTTATACGCAACAAAAAAAATACTAGAAGGTATATACGAGAAAGATCAGAATTGTGTTGTAGTTGAAGATGTAGTGACATCTGGTGGTAGTTTATTAGAAACTGTTGCTACTTTGCGCGCTGAAGGTTTGATTGTAACACACGCCGTAGTAGTTCTAGATCGTGAACAAGGTGGCGCTAGGGTGTTGAAAGAAAATGGTATTTTGTTGAAATCATTGTTTACTATGTCCGGTTTGTTAAAAATGTTAGAAGATGCCGGCAAGATTGATAGCGAAACTGTTGATATTATTTCAGAACATATAATTGAAAGTCAATTTAATTCTGTTATGAAGGATAATTTGGAAGTTTTGCAATAAAGTTATTAGAATTTTATTATTAACCCAAAAGTCTGCACAACCTACCAACCTAGCTATTATTAAAAATAACTTTTAAAGCAAAATTGAACTTTTTTTCTAAGTTATAGGGTAGGCAGAGTCGTAACACAAAAATATTACTCAGTTAAAATAGAAAAAAATAAAGTATTAGGTAAGTATACCTATATTTTATGATAAAGTAAGTACCTATTTACTATTTAATTAAAATGCAAATGACATACACTAAGCGCTGATGAGGAAACGCGCATCCGTCGTCGCAATTACGGGCCTTGCTCATCTACCTATAACTTCACACTCGACCAATATTAAAGGGACTATGGGGGGACAATGGGGAAACACTGCCATACCTAATGGGCCACTGGGCAATCGCTAAGATGATGATCCAAGGCTTTCCTCTCGGAGTCCGGTGTAGGTAGCTGTCCTGCATTTTAGGAGTGACTGCAGTCTGACCTCCCAAACCCTAGAGGAAAGTCTGTGTCAGAATCTCGTCCTACAAACATCAGGATTACCGATTAAAAATAATTAGATTTTCAGACTTTTCAACTCAATAAAAAATCTGCATGAAAATTATTGATTAATGCTTTAATTCTATCAATCAATCAATTAGCCTATTGCAGTCCACTGCTGGACATAGGCCTCTCCCAATGTACGCGATAGCACCCGATCCTCCACCTTGCGCATCCAGTCTATCCCAGCTACCTTCTTTAGGCCGTCCGTCCATCGTGCTGGGGGGCGTCCTATTTTCCGTTTGCCAATTCGCCGTTTCCACTCTAGGACTTTGCTTTGATTAATCTTTTATAGACCCCACTAACTAGATAACAGCATTTTAATAACGAAATGGCAAATTAGATATTTAGCTCAAAAATTGATATTCTAAATCTGCAAAATTATCATTTACTTTTAACGCTGACCATACTTAAATCTAAATACAGGAACATTTTGGTTGATCACGGCCTTTAATAAACAACTAAAAAAAAAAACAATTCTTTATTAAATTAATTCTTCCATTTTCGTCTTAACATGGCTTTGTTTATTTATTCTAATTTATTTACAACGACGGTGCTATGTTCTGACGAAACATCATTATTTTTCTTCAGTACTTATTTGATTTCCACAGAGTGAACACGATCAAGGACACATAGAACGGCCGGGTCAAGAGCAATCGGCGATCATGTATGAAAACAATTATGAAAGTAGAACCGAAACGCGTATGATAGGTTCGTAGCAAAAATGGAGATAACATGGGCTAAGAACCTTTGAAAATCGACATTTATAGCGCACGACATCTAACTTGGCAAGATTTTGGAGTAGTGTGGGCCCCACTACTCCAAAACCTTGCCAAGTTACAAAAGACCGCGGCCATAACAACAATGGCCGCGGTCTCCTGTAGGGTGGAGGTACCTCCTACTACTCCAGTCGGACTGTTCAATTCGGACGGGAGATACCGTGGTGTCCTACCTCCATAGCTTCCATACCTTTATCACTTATTCACTTTTCGATAATCGATATTTTTATTCCAACTGGTGAAAGTTTTTAACATAGAAAATATGCCTCAGTATGCAAAATATGTACAATCTGGTTATCTAATGGATGAACATCGACCTTCAACGGCTCCTCTGCTAATAATATATGGTCTTTTCCCATTGTGAAAGACCTGTGACTATATAAATGTTTGTACGTATTTCCACCTACATTGAAAGGCTACTTATAGCTACTTTACGTTTTTGTATCTATAAGTAGTTTTAATATAGATTTTATTATCGCCACAACTCGGCCTATTTTAGCTTAGGTACTATGACTACAGTCCAAGCATGCCTCGAAAACTTTTAACGATGCCGTTCCTGTCTACATATTTGAGACCGTAGCCACCGAGTGCGAAAGGGGGCTTAGCCGTGGTCTGCAGGTAGAAAATACCTCGAGAGCTTGGTTGGCTGCCATATCCCATGAAACTGCAAATAAAAGAACTTATCAGAATTGTATCTTTTGAAAAATCGCAAAGGAGTCCATGGTCGGCAGCGCGAGTGTGACGCCCCTGATGTTGCACACGTCCATAGGCCACGGTGACCATGGAAATTGCCTTAGGGCCACCTTAAGCCTCGGTGGTAAAAGAGTTTTAATCGGTTCGATTCCAACTTAACTATCCCGTTTGGCGACGGGGGTGTTATTCTTGAGGACTTCTGCAGGAAAAAAAGGGGAAAAATGCACATACCGCTATGATGAGCGACTATCGTATCACCCCCAGCCCCAAGAGGAAAGTTTTCGCCAAAGAAGTCATATCGACTTGCAGATGAAGTATAGGTACTTGGACAACAAAGATCTTGATGGAGTGCTAAGTATACCTAATACCTACCACCGATTACCTCAGAATGGAATGAATGAATATTCATGGCGAGACAATTAGAGAAGGGCTCCCAAAAGCCCTCAGAGAATTGATGAAGACATGGAAATTAAAATCATACAAACCTAATGTTCCTATAATCACAGTGTCCCCTCTGAAAACCTTGCCAGTTCGGACATCTGACTGAGGGGAAACCTCGAGGGTTCACCACCGACTCAGTGAAGTAGACCCACGCGCGATCGTGTGAGCACACCTGGAACGTGCAGGCGGGCTGTTCAGATCCATTGTTCGGGTAGTAGTCTGCGTGACCTGGAAATGAGATAGTAAGCTGCTTGAGGATTCTCTCGAGACCACCTTAATTTTCCAAAGTTTTGCTGTAGGGTATTTTAATTTTGGCACACCTTGAAGGGTGCTTTTACACCAGAGATGTGCTATGAAGCTATGCTGCGAAGATGTGAAATCTACGCTATGAAAATATATGTGACCGTTTCCACTAATACTACGTTGGGTAGCAGTGCGAGAAAGATGCGCATCTCGAGCTATGCTATGTATCGATAGTAGCAAACTCGCGATGGCCAATAGTAGGCATCTATAGCACGCATCCTTCCATGTAAAAAAACTCTTTAGTTGAATCCGCTTCCACCATTGCTAGCTATGTGCACTAATGAATATGATTGGTGCATATCAAACGCATATAGCATAGCACATCTCTGGTGGAAAAATGCTTTAAAATCTCTATACGTTTATAATATTATGCCGAATTCATAGTATGCCCAATTAACTTTAGGTATTAAAAGTATGCCAAGATAAATTATGACAGAAAATTTTAATGCCATCCTGGAAAAAGTGAGGGTAATATACTAATACCCTCACTTTTGTCAAAACTTTGGCATAGACGTATTAACTTACCAAGCGGTTCTTTGATGCCCAATACTCCAGCATCAGTGTGAATAACATCGACGTAGTTAGCGTCATCCTTGTTCAGCCTGAAGCTCTTGTCCACATCGCTGAAGCAAGGCCCCGCGGGGTCCAACCCCGAGATGCGACCCACGCGGGTCCCTGTTAAAGCTAGCACTTTTTTACCAGCGAAACCAGCGATATGGGACCCCAGACTGTGTCCTAACAGGTGGATCGAAGATGGATTCAAGCCGGCTGTGGAAAAGACAGTAAATTTCATAAGCACTTGCGGGACCAGTGGGTATTGGCGTAGTCTAAACCAATATCTGCGCTTTGTCACGCAGTGCTGCGGCGACAATCACCTTCTTTTTTCATGAGGCCGCCAAGTTGAGGGCCACCATTATGTCACTGTCGGTGTATGTAATGGGGACCCCCTTTCTGAGACTTTTACCTCACCGCTAGGCGAGGTGAATTCATATTGACGTGACCGATTTTTTTTTGTGTGTAACTTTCTTGGACTATCAGTAATAATAATACCTATTGTAGTAGTGTTATTAATTTAATAATAATATACAACCAATACAAAGAGGTCAAAAATAAGTATAGGTACAATTGGTCCCGTGATTATGTATGTTTTGACTACCATTGAAGATTGCAGTGGGATGGTGACTATACCTATTTTCAAGTGTAGATATATTGTATTTAGACTTACCATGTATCATGGCTGTGAGTGATTTGCCCAGTTCCTCCCCTATATGCCGTACCAGGGTACTGGACCGGAGATACAAGAAGCCGATGAGGGGACTCGCGTCTAAAACGAACACGTTCCCAATACCTGGAAAAAGACATTATGTTATACCAGACTATAATTAATTTACTGTACCTACTATAATAAGCCATATTGGCATGAAAAAGTAACAAATATTCATACATCCATACTTACAAACATTTCGTGTTTATAATATTAGTAAGATAGTAGAAAGTAGAATCGTAGGATAGGAAGTTGGATCGTAGGAAATAGGATAGTAGTTTAGTGAGAAGTAGGATAGTAGGAAGTGAGAAGTGGGATAGTTGGACTTCCAACTATCCTACTTCTTCGGCATTAGTGGCTAGTAAATCCTACAAATCCTACTTAGGATTAGTAGGATTTACTAGCCACTATGCCAATTACGTATTCCTAATATTTTAATTACTACTTATATCAGCTTACCTCTGTTAAGAAAAGCGCTGACTGGTAACTGGCTGCTCTCCTTGTCGGGGTGGTCCGTGAACCCGTGGAAGTAGATGATGACGTCTTCCTTGGGCTTGAACCACTTCGATGACGTCACCGACGCCAGCTCACTCAGGTTGTATTTTACTCTTGTTTCGCTGCAAGTAAACACAAATACTTAGTTACAAAAGGATTATGAAAAATTGATACAATACATAGTCTTTTTAAGGTGACAGACAAGCACACGGCCCACCTGATGGGAAGCGGTCACTGTGGTCTATGGACGTGTGCAAAGGTTAGATTAGGTTAGGTTAGGTTAGGTTAGGTTAGGTTAGGTTAGGTTAAGTTAGGTTACGTTAGGTTAGAATACCAGGGACATCACACTCCCGCTGCCGACATTATAAAACCATTCTAATGCCCTTCTTAAAGAACCCCATATTGTAGTCGCTAGGGAAAACCATGACAGGGAGATCATTCCATTTTTATAAAGATTTTTATTTTTTCAAATTATACCGTTTAATGGAAAAATAAATTAGAGACAGAGGGATACGCCACGGAGACCGCTTCCCATCAGGTGGGCCGTGTGCTTGTCTGCCACTATGTAGTATAAAAAAAAACGAACATCCACGTGGGCGGAACCGCGTACATAGGCTAGTAGCAACATAAAAAACATTACCCTCCTTTCTTCGGCAGTCGGGTAAAAATGATATGAGTACTTACGAAGAGAAGAAGTAGACAGTTAAGAGTGAGAGGTTGCGCTGGTCACGAATGTTGTCATAGTCTACACGCATGAGTTCCTTTATGTCTTTGCCTGAAACAAGAGAATCATCATCATTCTCTGAACCTTTTTCCCAACTCAGTTGGGGTCGGCTTTCCAGTCTAACTGTGATGCGGCTGAAATTCGATATTTTCCGTGGAGCGACTGCCATCTGACCTCCACAACCAATGGTCATTATGATCAATATCGAAGTTCCAAGTTAGACTGGTTGGACTTTTGTGGGCTCCAACTACCCGTAACGACTGTCATAGATGTTTGTATGGCAACCGTAAATATTATCCCGTCAACTATTAAGTATAGTAGTAATTTAAATGACCATGTCAATCTAAAATATGCATGATGTTTGTGAAATAGACCCACACGGGAAGCACCAGCTTTCAAATAAAAAAAGAATCGTCGAACTCCTCCTTTTTTTAAGTTGGTTGAAAATAAAGAGCTACTTACACTGACTAAACACAGCTGAGGTGGCAACTTTTGTTATCGGATCCACAATGGCAGCCGCCTCGTTGGCCAGCCCGTCCATGACGTCTCCGAAGACTTTCAAAAGATTAGCCGAAACCAGTGACAAAATCAATGCTGACACCAGTATTGTCCCACTGGCCATCTTGCCTAGAGACACTGAAAAAAAAACAAATATGTCAAAAAAAACATTAAAAAAGGTGGAAGATACCGTTAACATAAAAAATTGATGATTACAAACACAGTCTCATAAAATGAATTAAAAAATTGCATCTACTTACCTAACTTTATAAGTCGGTTAAATATAGTAAACCTTCTCTAGAATGTACAAAATACTTTTCTAAAAACCGCACTAGAATTGGTTTATTAACGCGCGAGATAATCACAGACAAACATACGTACAAACATAAAGGTTAAACAAGGAATCTTTTGAATTCGTTTAAAAAATTGTGATTCTACAGAATTACCTACTTATTGCGACAAAGTATCAATGGTAAATGATGAGTAGGTACAAAACCACCAAATGAAAAAAAAAGAACAAAAAAGGCGCAAAGTCACCTTGACGTCGTTGTCATATTTTGGCGCAATTTTTTTGCAACCGAACACCCATTTGATGCAACAGTGGATCTCACAATAATATAACAAAAAGATTAGTTATTTACTAGTATATAAGTAATTAATGGCCTACTTGCACTAAATAAAGGTTTTTTTATATAGGACACGTCAACATGACTTCACCTCGCCTGATGGTAAGCTAAAGTCTCAGGAATGGGGTTTACCACTACATACTCCGATAGCTACAGTGGCGGGCGGCCATCAGCTCGACCCCCTCATCAAATGCTTTCCCACGCCTCGCTTAAGGACCCGGGACTGTAGGAGTAAGGAATGCACTGGTAAAGAATTCCAAGTCTTCAACGTTTCCAGTTCTTTCATTTTTACGATATGATTTTGTATTTATCACTTTCTTTTGTAACTTAGACACTTATAATCACATGTTGCCGGAAAGCTATAACCTGGGAGTAGGTATCCAAGTCACGAGTGAATAAGATCCTTCTAGGCAAGCGTGATTCATCGTAGACCACATCGTCACTTACCATCAGGTGGGATTGGTGTCAAACGTAAGCCTATCATGAATAAAAAAAATATTCCTACTTTTGACAGACTCGGTAATGCGGACTCGGAATTTAATACACACGGACTTAATTCAAAGGATATGATTATCAACTTTTGATGCTAACTGTACGCTGCACGTAGAAAAATCATTTCTTTTTATTCTAGGTAGGTATTAATCTTTAACTGTTCTGTGGTATTAATAGTTACAGTGCAGTGTTAACTAACTACCCCTTTTTTCCGTGCGGAAATCCTCATGGATACCCACCCCGCGGTCAGCGGGGCAGATTATGTCTGCCTCTTACCGACTAAAACCGCACGCCGTCTAGGGTCTTCGGCCGTCAGGGTGTAAGGTGGCCCAAAGAGCATTTCCCTCGCACCAGGCATGTGGCACGTCGCGTCGTGCCGCGGCACGGTCATGCCGCGACTGTCTCTCTTCATCATCAAGGCGACGAAATAAAGTAAAATGAATTCTATAGTCATTGAAATAAGATTCAAAATAACTTGATTGGTAATAAAATCCTTTGCCATGCCATGCCGTACCATGCCGGCACTGGGTTGGGCGTCGGCCCTAACTGGATTAAATTTCCAACAAACATGAATTAAATAAAAAAAATAATTAAAAAAATCAAAAAACCCGACTGCCTAAAAACTAAAAAGAAAAAAAAACAAGCCCTTAGATTAGTGTCTGGTGGTCTAGAAACATAACAACTGTACAGTCGGGATCCATTGAAATTAGATTGACTGTTGAAAAATGGATCCCGACTGTACAGTTATGTTTCTAGACCACCGGGCACTAATCTAAGGGCTTGTTTTTTTTCTTTTTAGTTTTTAGGCAGTCGGGTTTTTTGATTTTATTAATTAATTTTTTTATTTTATATTTTTTAGTTATTTACATAGCTGCCCGGATAAAAATAAAGTGTAAATTATATCTTTTATGGAGTTAATAATGTTCAAGTAGTGAAGGGACATCACCGAAATTCAACCTTGATTATTATATTTTTGCTCATAACTCCGGTTCTACTCAACCGATTGCAATCAAACAAACGTAAGATTAAGTCCTACCAAGACCGCATACAAATAAAACCGCATCGAAATCCGTTCAGCAGTTTTTGCATCCATCGCGATCAAATATTTGTGGCGCCAAAAATCCGCCATTTTGATTTTCTAGAAATTTCAATGTACCTGGTATCGGTCACACAATCACGAAGAATCAAATAACACCTTGTTTGTCAAAATCCGTCAAGCCGTTCAGGCTGTAGAGCGTGTACAACAAATTTTCAAGATTTTCATTTTGGCGCCATAAGTCCGCCATTTTGATTTTCTAGGAATTTTAATATACCTGGTGTCACTCACACAATTACGACGAATCAAATGATACCTCGCATGTCAAAATCCGTCAAGCCGTTTAGGCTGTAGGCCGTGACAAAGAAATGGACATACATACATACATACATACATACATACATACATACATACATACATACATACATAGTCTCGTAAAACATTACCCTCCTTTCTTCGGCAGTCGGGTCGGGTAATAAAACATTACCCTCCTTTCTTCGGCAGTCGGGTCGGGTAAAAAGAGGTCAGATGGCAGTCGCTCCACGGAAAATATCGAAGTTCAGCCGCATCACAGTTAGACTGGAAAGCCGACCCCAACTGAGTTGGGAAAAAGGTTCAGAGAATGATGATACCTACATGAATTAAAAAAAAAAACAAATCTTTGAATGCAGATTTTTTATTCAGAAAGTATCATTATCCTATCATCATAATCATACATTGAAAGGCTACTTATAACTGCTTTTTAATTTAAAAAGTAGTTTAAATAGATTTTTTCATCGCCACAACTCGGCCTATTTTAGGTTAAGTGCTATGACTACTATTATTTGAGACCGTTGCCACCGAGCGCGAAGGGAGGTTTAGCCGCGGTCTGCAGGTAGAAAATACCTCGAGAACTTGGTTGGCTGCCATATCCCATGAAGCTGCAAATAAAAGAAATTATTAGGATTGTAAGTAAGTATATTTTAAAGAAAGTTATGTGTGTATTTATCGCAGGTTTATTAGTGCCTCGGAGAGCACGTTAAGCCTTCGGTCCCGGTTGCCATACAAACATCTATGGCAGTCGTTACGGCTAGTTGGAGCCCACAAAAGTCCAATCAGTCTAACTTGGAACTTCGATATCGCCATTGGTCATAATGACCATTGGTTGTGGAGGTCAGATGGCAGTCGCTCCACGGAAAATATCGAAGTTCAGCCGCATCTAAGTTAGACTGGAAAGCCGACCTCAACTGAGTTGGGAAAAAGGTTCAGAGAATGATGAATGATGATGTATCTTTTAAAGAATTGCAATGGTAATGAGTTTAGGTAGCTCGATAGTTGAGAGATCTTAGTTCCCAAACCCGAGGGGGTCTCGACGCCGCAGATGGCCCAGGTCAGCCTGAGAGTAAGGAAAATGGCCTTTGAGCCACCTTAAACCCCAGCGCTAGAATATTAGAGACGACGTGTGGTTTTAGTCGGTTCGCTACCAACATAACCGCTTCCGCTGGTGACCGCTGGTTCTCACGAAAAAATCAGACAAAGACTGCACATACCGGATGCTATCTCACCCAAGTACATGCTAGGTTCGAATCCATATTTGATTTATCTGAGCGACTATCGTATCACACCCAGCCCCAAGACGAAAGTTTTCGCCAAAGCAAAGTGCTTGTCTGCCTACCTACGTAGTATAAAAAATCTATAAGGTTTCCGTTTTTGCCATTTGGCTACGGAACCCTAAAAAAGCAGTCATATCGAGTTGCAGAGAAAGTTTACTTGAGGAACAAAGATCTTGCTGAATTGCCATAATACCCTCAGAATGGAATGAATGCATATCCATGGCGAGACAATAAGAGAAGGGCCCTCAGAAAGTTGATGGAGACATGGAAATTAAAATCATACACACCTAATATTCTTATAATCGCAGTTGCCCCTCTGAAAACCTTCCCAGTTCGGACATCTGACTGAGGGGAAACCTCGAGGGCTCACCACCGTCTCAGTGAAGTAGGCCACCGCGCGGTCGTGTGAGCACTCCAGGGTCGTGCACTCAGGCTGATCAGATCCATTGTTCGGGTAATAGTCTGCGTGACCTGGAAATCTATACTATATAATTCAAGTCAGTCAGGACTTTGATACAACGCACAGCCTAAACCGCTAGTCGTAATGACTTGAAATTTGTAAGGAGACTAAGAAGTTCCCTTTCTAGTCGTGTATGTCATAATATATCATGTAAGTCATACCGGCATAAGACCGGCATATACGACATACTTGTATCGATAGATCTAAACATAACTTCTAACAAGATTTGTTTAGAAGAGTCTTTTCAATTGTTAAACAGTTTTGTGCCGACAGACATTATGCTTTAAATTCTTAAAATAAAGATTTTACTTAAATACACTCGAGAGCAATGAATCCGGGTCACTTAAAGAATCCTAAAAATCTCGGAAACTAAAAATGCTAGGTTAATGCAATAAATTGTATTTAATAGACAATGTAATACTCCTTAAATGAAGGTATTAAAACTTCTTAGTTATTGTAAAGTTATATCATAAAAAAATCAAATTTGAAAAAGGGCCACTTTCGAAGATGGAACTACGAAATTACAGCATTTGGTTTTGCTTTTGTTTGTAATCTGTCATTTATGTGGGTACATAAACCATGTTGATAGTGCTCTATATTCATTATTCAAGCTGAAATTATGTCGCTTACGCCTGAAGAATGCACCAGAATACTTACAATGCTGGAAACCGGCCGGAGTCAGCGCGATACAGCCAGGACTGTCGGTGTGTCGCTGTCAACAGTACAAAGAGTTCTCCGACGTTACGAAGAAACTGGTTCTAACCTACGCAGACCAGGAACGGGCAGAACCAGGTGTACCACAGCACGAGAAGACCGATACTTGGTGAACACCATGCTTCGAAATCGCTTTCTCACAGGAACTGAACTCACCAATCAGTTTCGACGCCTCGGAGGAAGTAACCCAAGTGCATGGACAGTAAGACGTCGGCTTGCTGAATCTAACTTAAAACCCCTTAGTCCTGCAAACGGCCCTAAACTGGAGCGTGGGCATCGTATTTCGAGACTAAGATATGCCCAGAGCCACGTAAATTGGAGTATTGAAGATTGGTCAAAAGTTATGTTCTCCGACGAATCAAAATTTATGCTCTACAAGCACGATGGAAGACACAGAGTGTATCGAAGACCAGGGGAAAGATTCAAGCAAGCATGCATCGAAGAAAAAGTAGCCTACGGTGATGGGTCTGTACTTGTGTGGGCCGGAATTTCTTCTGAAAGTCGCACAGAGCTGGTGATCATAGAAAACGGCTCTTTAACTAGCGTAAGATATGTGGAAGAAATCCTCAATGATCACGTTGGTCCATTTATGGTCAATTTAGGTGAGGATGCTATATTTATGCATGACAATGCCCGACCTCATACAGGTAGGATTGTGAATGACTACCTTCAAGAGATGAACATTACTCGTATGGAGTGGCCAGCGCGCAGCCCGGATATCAACCCGATCGAGCATGCTTGGGACGAGCTAGGCAGATGCGTAAAACAACGAAACCCTCCCCCAATCACGCTTCGTGAGCTCAAAATTGCTCTCACAGAGGAATGGGAGAATATTCCCCAAAATCGTATAAGGAACTTGGTGTACAGCATGCCAAACCGCGTAAACGCAGTAATGGAAGCACGAGGAGGCAATACGAAGTATTAAAATTCAAGAAAATCGTAATAAAGTTCAAAAATTTCATGTTTCCTATTTTTGTTTTAAGGAGAGATCAGCAGTTTTTTTCTTTATGTAATTTTGTGTTAATAAAATGTATGGTGACTCATATTTTTTTTACTTTCATTTAAGGAGTATTACATTGTCTATTAAATACAATTTATTGCATTAACCTATCATTTTTAGTTTCCGAGATTTTTAACATTCTTTAAGTGACCCGGATTCATTGCTCTCGAGTGTATAAGTACCGAATCAATATCAGCGTATTAACTTTAGATAGGTATTAAAAGAATGCCAAGATAAATATTATGGCAGAAAAATTTAAAGCCATCCATTTAGGCCTGGTAAGAGTGATGGTACCTAATATACGACTATAGTGCACGGCATCTAACTTGTCAAGATTTTGGAGTAGTGTGGGCCCCACTACTCCAAAACCTTGCCAAGTTAGATGCCGTGCACTGTACTTGTTGGTGGCAAAATGCGTCGTAGAAACAAGTATAGTGCACGGCATCTAACTTGGCAAGGTTTTGGAGTAGTGGGGCCCACACTACAAAATCTTGCCAAGTTAGATGCCATGCACTATACCCTCACTTTGGACAAAACTTTAGCATAGACGTTAGTAACTTACCAAGTGGATCTTTCATGTCCAATACTCCAGCATCAGTGTGAATAACATCGACGTAATTAGCGTCATCCTTGTTCAGCCAAAAGCTCTTGTCCACATCGCTGAAGCACGGCCCCGCGGGGTCCAACCCCGAGATGCGACCCACGCGTTTCCCTGTTAAAGCTAGCACTTTTTTACCAGCGCAACCTGCGATATGGGACCCCAGACCGTGGCCTAACAGATGGATAGAAGATGGACTCAGGCCGTCTGTGGAAAAGACAGTAAATTTCATCAGTATGCTAACTTTTTCTTCTCGAGTATTTTCCTAATTCAGTTGGGGTCTGCTATCAATCTAACTACGAAATTATACTTTGTAAGTCATAGATATTGTAATGCGAATATAACGTAAATCCGTACTCTCTTTCCTCTTTAGTTATGCCATATGTTTGACATTTGTGAGATCACCGAACGATCAGACGTACGGCCATGCGCCATCGTTAGGTATATGGCGGACATTCCGCTCATATTTACGAATCGCTTCAGCAATAACGTTCATTATGCGTTCTGCTAAGGAGTGGAATGCCCTGCCTGAGTCTGTGTTTCCGGAAAGTTATAACCTTTTTTCTCCGTGCGGAAATCCTCATGGATACCCACCCCGCGCCCAGCCGGGAAGGTTATGTCGGACTCTTGCCGATTAAAACCGCACGCCGTGTCTTCTGACGCCAGAGTGTAAGGTGGCCTATAGAGCATTTCCCTCACACCCCGATTTGACCCGGGCCAACTCCGGATTCGGGATAGGCCCCTTGGGTTTGTGAACCACGGTGTCCCTGTCATGCCCCAGGATTATGGGCTTTCGCAGAAAGCTATAACCTTCTAGTAAAGAGTGAATAGGTTGCTTCTAGGCAAGCGTGCTCCATCGTCGACCACATCATCACTTTCCATCAGGTGAGATTGTGGTCAAACGCGAGTTTATCGACTATAAAAAAAAAAGATTGAGATTCAGTTGGAACTGAATTTTGAACATAATTTTAAGACGAGAATTATTAACCCTCCGATGTTTGTATGTGCATTTTCAAGAGAATATTGGGCCGTTTCCTCGTGGTCATACTTGTTTGTCACACCAGTATGACCACGAGGATTATAAATGTCCTCATAGTCATACTATCATTTAAACTTACCATGTATCATAGCGGCGAGTGATTTACCCAGTTCCTCCCCTATGTGGTGCACCAGAGTACTGGACCGGAGATCCAAGCCGATGAGGTCACTCGCGTCTAAAACGAACACATTCCCGATACCTGGAAAAAAATGATGTTATTCCAGACTATAATAAATCAATCGTTGTACCACATTCCAACCGTTCACCCGTTTTAGAAAAAATAGGAATCCGCTGCATCAATTAGGTAGAAGATATAATATGAAGTAGAATGGTAGGAAGCATCGATGGGGGGGGGGGGGGATATGAGGTCTGGCTACCCTACTTACCTTGGGGAACACAATACGCTGGTTATTATGGGGCTGTGTTCTGTAGCGCGGAGGTACTACCCCAGTCGGACTGCTCAGTTCGGACGGGAGATACCGTCGTGTCCTACACGGGGAGCGCCCTTTTAGACTTTTCACGCTATTTTACAGATCTAAAGCCAAAAATCCAAGCAGAGAAGCGCTCTCTCCAGCTTCCCAAAGACTAAGAGAACAGAGAAGATGGATGGATAGTAGGAAATAAGAATGAGGATAGGAGGATTAGTAGGATTTACTGGCTACTATGCCGCGGTAGCCTAGTGGTTTGGGTAATGGACTGTTGAGACATTAAAAAAAAAAAGTCGGATACTTGTTGGGACTAGAGTATTATTACGATGACAAACATAAAGAAATTACAAACAATAAATATAGTAAAAGAAGTAATAGAAAAAATAAATTCGTACAACCTCGCGTGACAAACTATTATGGCGAAAGACTGCCAAAATATTTAGTACCAAATACATTCAATAAGTATGATTTGTTAAGGCAGAGCCCTAAGATGAGTAAAGGTGTGTTGAAATCTAAATTAAAAGACTTGCTTCTCAACGGACAGAGACAGACCAATAGATAGACAGACGGACAGACAGACAGATGTACAGACGCACAGAATGACGGACGGACAGACGGACAGACAGACAGACAGACAAACAGTCAGAAAATAATGTAAAAAAATAAAAAAAGATCTTTTGTGTTGGGGGTTGTGGGTATCGGTGCAGCGCCGAAACAACATGCCTCACATGTTGTTTTGGTACTGCAGTTGAACGCCTCAACTACAGTAATTATTATTTGTAATTAATAGCCTTTTGTACTATAAGTGTTTTTGTAGTATTAGTACTTAAGTAAAAATGTATGAAATACGAGCGCGTCTCGCCATCAAACTTAACCGTTTGGCGAGAAAAAATTATAAGACGAATGTATATTGTTCAGTAAATACCTAAATAAATAAAAAAAAAAAAAAGACGAGGTCTCGGGTTCGATCCCAGGTTCACTATGGCACACACCAATGACTTTTCGATGCTTTTCGAAGTTATGTGTGTATTTATCGCAGGTTTATTAGTGCCTCGGAGAGCATGTTAAGCCGTCGGTCCCGGTTGCCATACAAACATCTATGGCAGTCGTTACGGATAGTTGGAGCCCTCAAAAGTCCAACCAGTCTAACTTGGAACTTCGATATCGCCATTGGTTGTGGAGGTCAGATGGCAGTCGCTCCACGTAAAATATCGAAGTTCAGCCGCATCACAGTTAGACTGGAAAGCCGACCCCAACTGAGTTGGGAAAAGGTTCAGAGAATGATGACTGGCTACTATGCCGATTACATAATCCTTATTCTTTTAGATACAACTTTTATCAGTTTACCTCTGTTAAGAAAAGCGCTGACTGGTAACTGGCTGCTCTCCTTGTCGGGGTGGTCCGTGAACCCGTGGAAGTAGATGATGACGTCTTCCTTGGGCTTGAACCACTTCGATGACGACACCGACGCCAGCTCACTCAGGTTGTATTTTACTCTTTTTGTTTCGCTGCAGATAAACACATAGGTACAAAATAAGTATGAAAAACTGGTACTTGGCAGACAAGTGCACGGTCCACCTGATGGTAAGCTGGACACCGTGGCCTATTGACGTGTTACATCACCAACATCAGAAGAGTCACACTCGCGCTGCTGATCCTGAGCCATCTCGAATCCGGAGATGGCCCGGGTCAAGCCGGGGTGCGAGGGAAATGCTCTTTGGGCCACCTTACACCCTGGCGTTAGAAGACCCTAGACGGCGTGCGGTTTTAGTCGGTAAGAGTCCGACATAAACTGCCCCGCTGGCCGCGGGGTGGGTATCCATGAGGATTTCCGCACGGAAAAAAAAAGGGGTTGAGGAGGTTGGAAGTGGTCCACGACGTTTCCGAAGACTTTCAAAATATTAGCCGAAGCCAGTGATAAAAACAATACTAACACCAGTATTGTCCCACTGGCCATCTTGCCTAGAATTACTGAAAAAAAAAATATGCTCAGATTAACGGCCTCATCAAATGCTTTTTTACGCCCGTCAGCCATTGGGGCTGCTTATTATTATTATTATTATTTTAACAGGCAGGCAGTCGAAACAACTGATAATGCCCGTATTCTGCTTATGCCCACTAGTGTATATTTTTTTTTGGTTAATGTGTTGGTTTAATCTATTTTTAAATTGGTTTATGTTCTGGGCTGTCACAAGATCATGTGGTAGCTTATTCCACTTTCTCACTACCCTATTACTTAAAAAGGTTATGTCGGGATCGAACCGACTAAAACCGCACGCCGTTTCGGATCTTAATTACTGGGGTGTAAGGTTACCTAATAGGCATCGCACCCCAGCTAGCCCTGGGCCATCTACAGTTTTAAGATTACCCCCCTAACCCCCCGAAAGGAGGGGTGAGGCGAGCATCGCGCCACTTCGCCGACGGAGGGGTGTAGGGTGACAGGCGGCCGTCCTGTCACCCAACCGTCGGCGCGCAGACAATCAGCTCGCCCCCCGTCCGCTCTCCACTGTACCCTCTGCTAGTTAGAGGGACACGTGGACAGCCTCG
This sequence comes from Lithosia quadra, assembly GCA_963576445.1. Classification (NCBI taxonomy): domain Eukaryota; kingdom Metazoa; phylum Arthropoda; class Insecta; order Lepidoptera; family Erebidae; genus Lithosia; species Lithosia quadra. Next base: position 10,123,788 of record OY754896.1, read on the forward strand.
TAGCAGCTCTCTAGAGGGCCACTCCCACCCCGGCCGGATTGGCCGCAGGCAGCAGCGTCTCCCGTGGCGAGTGGGAGGCGCTGCTCGCCTCCGTTGCCCGGGTGCACCACGTGGAGGTTCCGGCCCGCACCTAATCATACTCTCCCCTTTAGTAACACAGGCACTAACTTATATCTTATAACTGGGATATGTGGATAGAGTATCACACTAAACACGAAATATCTCAACTACATCATAAAACATTAATAATGTAACAAAAGTATAACATACCCTCGTCTTTCATAAAAGAGAATGCAACCTTGGAGTTAGATCGTACCTCACTTCGAAGACTCGGGAATAACTGAGTCGGATGTCGCACACGGCACTATCGTACGATTTTTTGTCTACCCGCATTAACAATTTGTTCGGATAAAATAATATTAATCTTATAAATACTATAAAATCAATAGTAAGCATATACTAGATCTAGATATACATATACACTATGTATATATCTCTTCATATTAGTTATGTAGGTACATTTATCATTATTTGTTCAAAAAAATATATATCTAGCACACGCAGCGATCCAGGGGCCTTTCCACAAATTAAAACAGTAGGTACTTATAACATTATTTCAATTTTACTTAACTTTCATTCATAGTCTTCATAGTGTGAATCGGACCATCAACGTAGAATATAAAAATTAAAGGGTTATTGTAGTAGAAGTAGTTCGGTTGATCCAACAACTACAACTTGTTCGGTTGTAAATCCGCCGTACTATCACTACCTCTCTAGTAGCACTAAAGCCTAGTTCGTAGTAATTATGCTAGTAATTTAGAAAAGTAGCGAGTAATTTAGTAGCTATGTGCGAACTACAAAAAATTATTTGAGTAATTTAGTAAATGATTTAGTCGAGTCGATCCATTTTACTCTAGTTTTTCGGGCGAGTAGCGCCTCCGACCATGCATCCGTGCTCAATGGTTCACCGGCTAAACAATTCCGAAGTCCGAACCTATTGATTAGTCGAGTTCATTAGTGGCCGCCTGGCCGCAAAAATGTCACTTGTGTTTGTGTACTGTACTAAACAGTAATGCGAACGATTTCTGTGTAGTAGCGAGTAGTTTACTTTACTTTACTAAATTACTGAAGCATTGCGAACTAGGCTTTTTTGACTAGGTTGATTAAACTGTATTTTATTGCTTTATTAATTGGCTACTTAATGGACTGAATGGTCAAGTTTGGTGGCCCTACACGTTACAAATAGGCAAGTACTCACTTGTATCTTGAAATGAAAATTCAGCAGTATGACGGCACCAGTCTTAACGAGTAGCACCACCATATAAGACTGAGCAGAAGACAGCTTATAATATTCCAGCTATTTATCTTAATATTAATAAAAGTTAGACAAATGCATAAGAAGATTAAGCACAGGTCTACCTCAATTATTATTAATGCAATTTTTATGTATATTTTATTAGTTTCTGTTCAATAATAATTGATCTTTTATGGACCATTAGCACCTGTATATACCTAGGTAAGATACTTCCCCTTCATGTGGCATCGCCTTGGGTCAGCAGTCAAAGTATAATAAAACATAGGTACTTACATAATTATTATACTGTGCCCGGTATATGCCTACATATATTTATTTGAATGGATTCGACCACAAACTTACTTTTAATGTTTTCTGCATTGGACAAAACTTACTTGCCTGATGGTGCCCTTACCGAGACCCTGATAGGTACCTATTGTCCGGAGTGTATCACATCCACTCTCGTATTAATTGTTTTTCCGCATTCTGCAATCCATAACACAAGCTTGTTAAGCTACGTTAACATTGGGTCTAGATAACGTTATGTAGAATGTTTTCTGAATTTTTATTAATTTATTTAATTTTATATTCGTTTTAATTTCTCGCCTCGCCCCTGGCACGCTAATATACCTTTAACATACTTGTGTGTGATACAATTAATAATAATATTATAACTCTTCTACCGCCTATATAATGGTTTGTGTTCAAATGAATTATTCGATATGATGCCTACAGCCACTTTCTATCATCGCACCGCTCGCCACAGGCAGGGAATTCATCCCCACACGTTGCATCCGCCTGCAGTGCGTACTGTAAGGTATGAAAGAAATTTCATTCCGCGCACGCTTAGGCTGTGGAACGATCTCCCTGCAGTGGTTTTCCCTGGCGGCTACAATATGGGGTTCTTCAAGAAGGGCATTAGAAGGTTTTTGCAGGGTCGGCAGCGCGAGTGTGACGCCCCTGGTGTTGCACGCGTCCATAGGCCACGGTAACCGCTTTCCGTTTCAGTGTGGGCCGTGTGCTTGTCTGCCACCTAAGTGGTATAAAAAAAAAAAACTCTTTATCGTACACCAAGGATATAACAGTAGTAACAATATACCTACATACACTGGTCCCCTAATTCTTTTAACCAATCAAACAAGATACATGAAGTATCAATCAAAAAATATACTATGCGATTCACGTAAGTTGATAACTGTCATAATGACATTTTGATTCCCGTTGCTTACTTCATTGCATAAAGTAAGGTCAGCAAATACATTTTTTTACATCACGATTCCATCTGAGGTAAGTACATACAATGATCTATCGGTTCTTTTTTATATTTATTTATTTTTAATCGGGCGGTAACACTTCTATGCTGCTTATTTTATCGTTTGCACTGTTATTGGAGCCGCATGAACAATTTCACGTGCTCGTGAATGTACCACTGTGCCTTCCCTACTCATTTTAAGCAAATTTAACTGTACCTAACAAAATAAACTTATCAAAACAATAACAAAAGTCTATAACAAACACAATGTAACAACAAAAGTCAACAAGGACGCAACAAAATGGAGAAAAATCGGAAATATATATCAATGGCTTTGGAAGCGTAGCTAGCGGCACACTATGACACCAATCAATTATGAACTATTATTATAAACTATTACTAAGAAAATATGTTACGTATTTAAGAAAAGAAAATAAAAATTAAGTCGTTGTTACCATTACAGGTATGAACCTATCCGACGCGCCGTGAAAATTTTGTTGCTAGCTGTACAATTTTGATGAGTGCGGAATGAAGTTGCCGCGAACGCGATTATCTTCTTACTTGAATCGCATAGTACATGAAGGTATAATTTGCTAGCAATGTTTTGGCAGGCGCTTAGACCTATATTGATATCCGTGGTATTTTTACCCGACAGCCAAGAAGGGTTATTTATGCCCATTTATTACCTATCCTATTGGTAAAAAAGTGTGTGTGCAGGCGTTTTAAGGCGTTTAACTGGTAAGTCTATCCGTCTCCCACGCTCTCGACTTTATCATTGAAACTACTGCATTCATTTTGACTTTAAAAACAATGTAAACATCATTCCATGATTTTCAAAAATAGGAACCTCCGCTCACAACACTAACTCCGGCTAAAATCTAAGAAATAACACTTTGTACTTTTATGGCATTATTCTTTGAATGCAGGTTAAATTGTTTTAGGCTAAGCCTAAAATCAAATCAATTATTATTTCAGTAAAATTATCTAACTAAACTACATTATTTAAGATAGGTAGGTACCTATTTTCCCTGCATGTCATCGCCATAATAGGGCCACCTGTAAAGAAATACCTGAAGGTTCCTTGCTGCTGCCGCAATGTAGCCGGCAGGACATAGGGCGAAGCCACAACACTGCGTTGCGGCAACGCATCGCAAAAATGACGTCGCATAGCCGTACAATACAATGATTCGATGTATGGCTGTGCGACGTCGTTTTTGCGATGCGTTGTCGCAACGCAGTGTTGTGGCTTCACCCTTAATTATTACCTACTGCAACCGATCTGTCGAAGTTGGAAGGTGTAAATGGTGCCCATACTTTCAGATTCAAATTAGGTCATAGAATCAATGATGGGAAGGTACCACCTACCTATAATTCTTGTGACTACAACTAGCATTTTCATTGAGAAAGTATCAACTGGTGAAGTGGAACACGCACAAGACCACTGATTGCAAATGTAAATTAATTGCAATGTATTCCCTTAGCATACCTAATGTTAATTACTCTTTTTGCTGTTGAATGATACATACCTACTTACTAACAGATTCGTCGCCATAGGTACCTACGCATAAATGCATTTATGTGTACAGTAGGTACCTTTTGTTGAAGTGTGTGGACAAAACCCTCGCTAATTAGTAAAATGTGAGAAATACAAAATTATTTCCACGGGTGAAATCTGAATTTAATAATTGGTGCAATTATACCTACTCATAATATTGCTACAGAAACTGAAAGTGGAAGTTAGCATATTAAAATATATTCCACCCATCTTCAACATTGAAAGTGCCTGATATAAAAACAGCTAATTGATGTACAAACGTAGGTAGGTAGGTAGGTACCTACACAATAATAATTATGTTATGTAAAAGTAGAATTTTATCCCAATATCATCTGTTGGTCTGTGGTGCAAGGTATGTACTGGTGTTAATAAAATAAAACGATGGCAAATAAAATCATTGTAGTTTTATTACTCACTGGAATATAATAATTAAAAACCTTTGATCGATTTTGAATTGTTGTACTAGCTTTTTAGTAAAAAAGCCAATGAATAAAACATTATCTGAACAGTTATATCAAACGAAGTATTAAAATTAAAACTTAGGCATTAAAAAATAGTTCAGCCTTATCAAAAAAAAGATCTTTTCCTTTGTGTCATCAGTGTTGACAGCACTGCTCAGGTGGTCGGGCGAAGGGCAGACATCGTTGGGGGACCTTTACTTCTGTAAACATCCGAGAGCCGCCCTTCGGTCAAGGAAAACACACGGGAATGTAGACGCAACGTCACCAACGCATAGGTATACCCTACGAACATAAACAAGTCAACGACGGTACAGTTACACGGCAATACTAACGCAAATAAAAAGACATCCCGTGCGACGCAACGAGCGCTCTGAAGGAGCAGGGAGGGGGCAGTGGAAGGAGCGGGACGGGGATGTGGTGTGAGTACTTAGTTGTCCTCGATCTCTTGCTCCTGCTCCTCGTCGAACTCTGCGTCCTCGTCGGCGGTGGCCTCCTGGTACTGCTGGTATTCGGACACCAGATCGTTCATGTTGCTCTCGGCTTCCGTGAACTCCATCTCGTCCATACCCTCGCCCGTGTACCAATGCAAGAAAGCCTTGCGCCTGAACATAGCGGTGAACTGCTCCGAGATGCGCTTGAACAGCTCCTGGATAGCGGTCGAGTTACCGATGAAGGTGGCCGCCATCTTGAGGCCGCGGGGCGGGATGTCGCACACGGCGGTCTTCACGTTGTTGGGGATCCATTCAACGAAGTACGATGAGTTCTTGTTCTGGATGTTGAGCATCTGCTCGTCCACCTCCTTCATGGACATGCGTCCTCGGAAGATGGCGGCCACCGTTAGGTAACGGCCGTGACGTGGGTCGCATGCCGCCATCATGTTCTTGGCGTCGAACATCTGTTGTGTTAGTTCGGGTACGGTGAGGGCGCGGTACTGCTGACTGCCGCGGGACGTGAGGGGAGCGAAGCCGGGCATGAAGAAGTGCAGACGTGGGAAGGGAACCATGTTGACGGCCAGCTTGCGGAGATCCGCATTCAGCTGGCCTGGGAACCGCAGACACGTCGTCACGCCGGACATGGTGAGCGACACCAGGTGGTTGAGGTCGCCGTACGTGGGTGTGGATAGTTTGAGCGTGCGGAAGCAGATGTCATAGAGAGCCTCGTTGTCGATACAGTAGGTTTCGTCTGTGTTTTCTACTAACTGGTGGACTGATAGTGTGGCGTTGTAAGGTTCTACTACTGTGTCTGACACTTTTGGCGAAGGTACAACTGAGTATGTGTTCATAATTCTGTCGGGATATTCTTCTCTGATTTTGGAGATAAGTAGTGTGCCCATACCGGAACCGGTGCCGCCGCCTAGCGAGTGTGTGAGTTGGAAACCTTGTAAACAATCGCATGACTCTGCTTCTTTGCGAACGACATCTAATACTGAATCTACGAGCTCTGCTCCCTCGGTGTAGTGACCCTTCGCCCAGTTGTTGCCAGCTCCAGACTGTCCAAACACGAAGTTGTCGGGTCTGAAGATCTGTCCGAAAGGTCCCGAGCGCACAGAGTCCATGGTGCCGGGCTCGAGATCGACTAGGATGGCGCGCGGCACGTACTTGCCGCCGGAGGCCTCATTGTAGTATACGTTGATGCGCTCCAGCTGAAGGTCTGAGTCGCCATGGTAGGCGCCGGTGGGGTCGATACCATGCTCGTCGGAGATGATCTCCCAGAACTGAAACAAACAAACCAATATTCATTACTAACAGTAAAAAAAACCGCAATCAAATGTTTTAACTAGGTATGAATTAGTTATCGCATTATTAGCACAAGGCAAGTTAGCCAACCCGTGACTATACCCCGATTTTTAATTCTAGGCAAGAAAATGACATTTCCAGTGTTGCAGGTTTTTTGTATCAAATAAATAGTGATGTGGTTGAATCAAGTTTTACATTTATAAGTTAGTCGTGAGTCGAGATTATAATTCTTATTATTAAATATCAAACCGCGTTTATATAAATAAAAATATGCAATTTACGGTAATTAAACAGAAAACATACATGGTAAGTAATTAAATCTGCATATATTATATAAAAATCAATTGCTGTTCGTTAGTCCGCTAAAACTACAAAACAGCTGACCCGATTTGGCTAATTTTAGTCTTGAAATATTCGTGGAAGTCCAGAGAAGGTTTATACGGTGAGAAAATATGGAAAAATTGCAAGATAAATAAAACTGCGTTGAGGTTCTTAACTGATAAAATTCTATGAAAAATATTTCCGTCGTGTAACGTACTAGGCGAAAATAAATAGCAAAGAGGTTCATGCACTGATAAAAATAAAGAATGACTAAAGTGTCTAGTCTATTGATTGCCGAACATCACTATTGTAGCGGGTCACCCTTTTTTGTATCGGTGACAGTTGCACTTGTCATTTTCTTGCCTAGAATTAAAAATCGGAGTATAGTAAGGCAATGTGTGCGTAGGATGAGTCACGGTCGCCACGACGACGGGGTTCGCAACAAACGTCGGCTCCCAGGGCGTCGCCGTCGCCGCGGCATTAACATATTTACGAGGCAGCCATTTATCGATCCAACCCACTGCCATAAAGGTACAACGACTATTTAAACCACGTCTTGAATCGATGCATAAGTATAATTGCTGCAAAAAACGGCCGCCCACTTTCGTGTTTATGTCAAGTTGCCTTAAAAGCGGAGAGCGCTGTACGGATTTCTCGATTCGCTTGTGTCAATCAATCGAGTCTTAGTTCAATCAGTTTTAAGACGTCTGCATGACATTTTTAGGACGGTATCAACATAATTCTTTGTTATAGTTGTTCTATCTCAGGAAGGCGGGTTTGCAATAGTAGTATGAGTGTCTTGTCAATACGCATGCATTTGTGTGCGAAAGTTCATGTCACGCAATGTCACGTCAAAAGAAATTCATGTAGCGGTAGTGGTAGCAGAACAATAATTGCAAGTAATTAATTTTTGATAAGTATAGGTACTGATCGTAAGTATTTTTATAGATTTTGTTACCCAACAATCAATGAACTAATAATTTATTAGTCCAATGCGATTTATTTTTTGGCATAACATGTTATGGGATTAGGTTATCTACCTAATCCCATAACGGAGGAAAGTAAAGGCCAATTTTAATAATTCTTCCAAAAAAAAACAACTTCAACTGCATTAAATTGAAATGGAACCTCACGGGAAGCGCCAGCTATCAAATTAAAAAAGAATCATCCAAGTCGGATCACCCAGTCGAAAGTTTTGGGGTAACAAACATAAAAATAAATACAGTCGAATGGAGAACCTCCTCCTTTTTTGAAGCCGGGTAAAAATCCGTAAATTTAAAATTATATGAATGTATTTTTAAGTTTATGCAATTATTAGGAATCTGACGAATCTGTGTCTCTATCGATATCGCCATCATTATCATCTTATAAATTTATGATGAAACCGCACCAAAATCCGTTCTGTAGTTTTTACGTCGTCGCTAGAGCGATAGACGTAAAATCGACTTAACGAATTTTGCATGCTGACGGTAGTTCTTTTTAGATTTTGGCGCGAACGCATTATACACTAGTGATCCGGACCGCGGCACGGGCCCGACTGACCGCTCCAGCCTTTACGCACACGAAAGCAGTGTGTAAATATACGTTTATCTACAACCAAAGCAAAACCGCCTTCCTAAAATAGAACATCTATAACAGATCATGCAATTAATATTTAAACAGTGTATAGATTATCTCTCGAATCAATGGACGGGTTTTCTAATTAAATGAAACTGCGGCGAACGGTCCTGATACAATCTAGAGTGTTGTGACTCATTTGTGGAGAGATTATAAAAGTAAAGATTTAAACTAGTCACGTCAGTCGTTTTAATTGCGCGGCTACCTTTCACAGGCTAGCAACTAGAACAATAGGCAGTATTTTGCCTCTAAATAGGACCAACAGTACACCCTATTAAAATCACACGCGAACTAGTCATCATTGACACGTTTGGCCACAATGATCAATTCATTCTCAGAAATAATGCAATAAACAAGTATTTTTATCAATGTTGTTCAAGATTCAATAAACAGATATATTTTATCAGTGATTTATTTATCTTTATTACTTGTATAGATAATTTATAATAAACATGTTTCGCGATATTGGTGGCCAAGGTGCGATATTTCACACAGCGACTTCATCTTAACGAAATTCTATAGCGCCTTGTTGGTAGGGATATCTGCAGAGAGCATAATATACCTTCAAATGAAGCGCATAAGTCATAAATCTCGTACCTACATCTCATAACCGTAAATCAGCCATCCCATTTCGACTTTATGAGCAATTTGTCCGATTTTATCACGAGGAAAGTCGATCGATATGCGGATCACGCTACCATAAGGGGGTCAACGCGGAAGAAGCCGCGGGATTAGCGTAGCTCGTAAAATAGTAGACTGGCACGGAGACAATCGCGTGTGGCCGACAAATTGTGGTCGTTGACATGCAAATAAGTATGAAAGTTTCGTGAAAACAGCTATTTTCTTATGGATGATACTTTAGTGTCACAGTTTGAACTGTAACTACCTAGTAACTCAAACAAGGTGTATTCTACATTCTTTGTAACGAAATATAGAATGGTAATCGAGTTCAAATCTTAGCAACAACATTAAGACTACCTAATTAATGTGCAGTCATATTTTTTATTTAATTTTCCTTTCAGTCATGAGTATGTTGGTATAATAATGATACTATCCTTAGTATTTTCCTACATTGATAATATCTCAGTTCTTTAAAAACCACCATTTTGATCCACCAACCCGCATTAGGCCAGCGCCAGCGTGTGGATAAGGTCTAAACCCTTTCAGCTCTCTCGTTAGAGGAGAGGACACCCATGCCCAGTCAGGGGGACATTATGGCTTGCTATCAGTACTTAAAAAAAGCTATTTGATTTTAAGTATGTTTCTCACTGCTCATCAATTTTATACATACTAGGGTCCTAATATCAGGTGATATTCGTCATATAGGATACGCTGCCGGATACAGCTGCGCCAGGAAACAACAGTATGGCATAGGCCGGGAATAAAAGCCCTAGAAGCGGCGGAAGAGGAACTGGGGCTGACTCCCTTTGAGCTGAATCACCGGGCGCATGAGTGAAACCAAACTTCCTTTTTTTTTTCGTAATGACAGTTCTGTTTTAAGTTCAACGACAGTTTATGAGCAAAAGGACTGACTAAACGCATTCCTTTACAAGAGATCATCGAAAATACGCACATAAGAATTTTTTACATTAAAATGTATCACCACTGCATTTCTCGAGAAAGCTTTAAATCGTTCTCTTAAAATGAATGAAATAATGTCTTTTGGCGGTAAATATTTGGAGAGTGGGCACGGTGCCAAACACATGGACATTTCGCTTCCGACATTCTCGAAACGATAAATAACGAGATGTTTCACGTTTCAGTTTTAATGTTTTTATAAATATTTGTTGTTTTATTGAATGAATTTTGAACTGGCAACATTCTGCATTTAATTGTAACGATGAACGAATTTTTATAGCAATATTGAATGGCGAATATAGTAGATTCTTTATTATCATAAATCATTACATTATCTGTGTAATAACTTTTTTAAGAACTGGGATCAGTTAATAAAAAACGAATTAACAAAATTACATAAACATCTGCTAAATTGGTTAAATGCAGATAATTGCCAAGTAGCTGAAAACTGTTTAGTCAATTAGAAAATTGCTATAGGTAATTGTCAGTTAAGGTTACCAGTGTCCCAAAGAACATTCGAGATAAAAAAAAATACAGATAGAATTGAGAACCTCTTTGAAGTCGGTTAAAAACAATTCGGGACGAGTTCAAGATGTTCGAACACACTATTATTAAAACTTATTATTAAAACCTTAACACAATGAAGATAGGTACCTAGGTACCTAACAGAAATTTCAAAAAGTTTTAGACGGGCTTCCCTTTGTCCCTCAAGGGTCGATTGTCTAAATTTTCATTCATACAAAGTCTGTAGTTATGTCTTTTGAGCCTTGCAAGCTTATGTTGCAATTGGGATTTTTTTCACAGAAAAATTGAATGACTAAGGGTCTCGAACCCACGAACGATTACATGCAAATTAACGGCAGTTTATGCAGCACCTTTGTCAACAATGAATAGATAATAATCTATTGATGTAAGAAAAGTAAACTAGGTAATTGCTTTGATTTAATCCACTTATCCATGAAAAAATAAGTAGTGTAATCTATGCCTACTTGTCAAAACTAAATTGTAAAGACAGCGTTTGGTGTGTTTACGTGATTTTTTTGTAAGTAAAAAAGGTAGTAACTAGGGCAGGATTTAAAAAAAAAAACAGATCAACTCGCGACTTTTTACTGAATGAAATTCATAAGTAAAATCACAAATCAAGTTAACTAGCATTGATCTCGGTCTCGGGTCATATCATTGATGAAATTCAACTTGAGCAGGTAGCTATGTTTATCCATGTTCTGGGCGAACCCTTTTAGGGCTATTTACCTACTAAACCTAACCGGTTTCGCCTGACGTCATTTTAGAGGTATGCCCGTTTTTTTAAGACTTCTTAGGTCAGTGTTTAATGCCATATTCTTTGATTTTCTGATTGGATTGGAACATTGGAAATAGGTAGTTAGCATGCAATTGCTTAAAAATTTCATTCAATGCCATATTCTTTTCTCACAAGCTCAACCTTGCAAAGGGACCTGATTCAGTCAAATGACGTTTTTAAAACACGCGATTTTAAAGCTTATGAATACCTATTTGAAATTAGAATTCCAAAATCTAATTGAAAACGAATGATTCTCAGGTTAATAACCTCACGGACCTACCAAGTTTTATTTTGACAGATCATACTGCATAATAGGTATAAGTTTCTTTTAAGGTTTTTTTTAACTAATCGAGTTGAAATTACACGTTTTGAAATTATGGCGTTACTGAATCAGCCTCCTGGCTATAGTAGTTAACTTCTGTGACCTATATTTTATACTCCTCTTACAAAAAATATCAGATGACAATTATTTCATAATCTCCACTTGCATTTTATAAAAAGCAACGTCACAGGATAGTTTCCATCGTAAACAAGAGGTTTCTTACTCGAGCATGTGCTAACAGCGATGCTATTTCGGCTACCGCGGAAGACTAACGGTCATCGAACCTACAACTACGCGTACCTAACTGCTTTTTACTAGGTATTTAAATTTCATAATTAACTTTTTGCAGGTTAAAACGCGCATAAATTAATTTACCACTAATACGCGCGTCTTTTCTCATCGGTGCTAGTCTTTTCCCAAAAACGATTAAGCGCTGTTATCAATAAATAATAAAAAGTAATGATTTTTATTTATATTAAGCTACGTTTTATTATTATTTATTAAATTCAAACCAGAAACATTTTGAAACGCACACAAAAAAAAATGGCGGGTCGGAACTCGGACCATAGGTAGGTAGGTAGGTACCTACTACAGCTATAATTATTTTTTTTACACCCAGCGGCAGCAGCTGTCGTTATTTGACGGATCAAACATATTGCTTTGAATTTCGAACGTTACGAATGGAGGCCTACGATTGGTCGTCCCTTATCATAGGACGCGTTAACGACAACCTTGAAGCAGTATTCAAAACATATGTCCCTTTTATAACGGTTTTTTACGCGGCGGGAACATTGCGCTATTGGAATACAAAGCGGTTTTTTTTTCAATAAGTACCTATTGCTCTTGAAAGACAGATCCATTTAGAATGAAAAAGGCAAAAACTTTTGTACAAACCGGATTGGAAACAAGAGCCCTTTCGCACGCACACAATGAATAAGAATACTAGTTCCAAGACCGGCTCATCTGATTGGAAAACCAATTAGATATTCGTCCTCCAAATCCAAGAATTTGATAATAATAATGGTAATTCGCCCTCCAAATCGCGACATAACACGTGGAAGTCGACAAAGTCGAGACGTTTCTCACATAAGTCACATATCGATCGATTATTGTCCCAATATTACGTTGGGTGCGGCTTTCGCAAGTCTGCGAATTTACATATTAATCATACCTACTGACTAATCTGAGACACGTCTTTGGTAGAGGGGCGAGATAAAAATGAAATGACACGAAATACGGTAGGAAAGTCGAAAGTATTTCGACCACACCCACAGCTCTGAACAATGACAAATACTTAGTAGACTCTAATTGGACACAATTTAGACATTATTTGAGTGAATTAATAAAGGAAATAGTCGTCAATTGTTTTATATTTCGAGTCGTGGCGTGAGGCCGGCGTTACAAAATGCCGGCCGCTATGCCCACGTTCGAATTAAAAAGATCGAAAACAATAGAATATCTATCTTACCTTGGCTCCAATCTGGTTACCGCACTGTCCGGCTTGGATATGCACGATTTCCCTCATTTTGTTTTATGTGAACTTATATTACTTAGTTAAACTATAAAAATGTATTTTCTTTTCTGCTCCGCACGCACCACGTACTCTCGTGGTCGCTTGAAGAATAATTTTGTTCCGTTTCGTTCTATCGACCTAAGCTACGGATGCGATAAGGATGTGGCAACAACAGTAGTAACTGCTATCGATAAAATTTGACGCAATGCGACAGTTTTAAAATATATATGAAAAGTTTTATGATATAGGATAGTCAATGCATTTTTATATTATTAATTACAACCTAAAGAGGTAGGTACTTCCATTTAAAATTGTTTTATGAAAACCAATGTCTCAATAATGTAAATAATCTCAAACAGCGATTTTTATTTTCAATACACGCATATTCTGTTGTTGATGTATACCTACTGTAAGGGTACATTACATAACAGGGTCTTTACATTATACATTAACAATAGAACGTGCGCACTACAATGGTCCATTGTGTCCATCACAACCAGATGTTTGATTATATTATTTTGAGTTCCATCTTCTGCGTTCCATCCGAATAAAATAGTGCACGGTAAACGGGGTATAGCTAGTATGAAATAATACAAAATTAGGTGATACACCTACTAATGTTATAAATTAATATGAAAGTTTATGATTATTGAATAGATATTTGTTACTCTTTCACGCAAAAGGACTGAACTGATATGGTTGGAATTTAGTACAGAGATAGATTATGATCTGGCATAAGTTAAACGCTTCTTTTTATCCCGGGAATAAATTCCCGAGGGTCAAAGATCCACGGGATCAGAACGACACGCGGGTGGAGCCGAGGGTAACACCTAGTTTTACACTTAACAAACTGTAGCCTGCGGCTCCGCCCACGTGGAGTTCTGTTTGCGAATTCGCAACCTATGTATTACTGCGATAAAATTTGACCGATGTGTTATTTCAGACTATATTACAACCTATTCCTATACAAAATTTCAGTCATAATATGAGATTGGATTTATATTAGTGGGATTATGAAACTCACTAAACAAATTGACTCATAATATTATCAAATTCATTTATTAATGGCGTCTAGGCCCAATTTGTTAGTAACAATTTATCTTATATTATCTACTGTTGGTAATAAAAAATAATTTGAGTGAATTTATTAATCATAAATTGATATTAAGAATAAATTGAATGAAAAATATTACTAAAACAAATAATAGCAAATTGTCAATTCACATTTAATTATATTTCCTCTTCAATATCCGATTTATTTATTTTAAAGTCAGTGGGGTGTCGATAGCTGATACCGATATGTATGCAGCACTATAACTGTAGCCGTCGTCCTATTGGTCGAACAACGCCATATTGCAATCATGGCAGGCAACCTAACGACAATATTTGGCGTCCTATTTTCGAGTTAATTAACTTTTACTTTATTTTTTTCTATTGCATCAAGTCTCTAAATATTGTGTTATGTACATTTTAAGCTGATGCACACGCTCGTGTTTTCTCCTTCCACCATTATAAGCAAAAAGATACCATATTTTTAACTGTGAGTCACATATGTATCGGTATCGATTTATGATGTTGGTAGTGGTGTCGCATGCCGGGCACTCGGGCACGTTAACGGGGCGCCTTACCGGCCGGCGAAAAAAGAAAAACAAGACTTAAAAAAATGAAAATTTTACATTAGTACAGAACAGACTTAACAAAATAATTTAATTATGTCTTTTAAAATATTTGTATACGTAAATTAACGTAGTCCCACTTACAAATTGTTAATTTTTTTATCGAATAGATGCATTAATTCCAATAAGTGACTGTTTAATAATCCGCTAATAAATTCAGTTGCCTACAATACCGGTCTTCCAACCTACGTACCATTGTTTATTATTCTTATAATAATATCAACTTCCTTCCTGTTAATTAACTTTTGTGATACTAATACCTAACTAGATAGTAGGTACCTACTAAGCAACCTATATCATAATTATGATAATGCTATTATTTTCATTTTATATAAATAGGTAGGTAAGGTACCGTAGGTACCTATTAAGATCATTACGTAGGTATTGCAAAAAAATACAGTCGAACTGAAATCCTTCTCCTTTTCCTGAAGTCGGTTAAAAAGAACGCAGCTTGGCTAGCTCTGTGAATTTTGGCTTGAGTTAGAGTTTCTTAATTCTTTATTGAACAAACTGTAAATAATAAAGGTACCTATATTTATGTAATTATGTACAAAGGCGAGTTTTAACTCCAATATACCTATTACCTATAGGTAATTATTGAGATTTCTCATAGCAACTAGCAACCCTTTTTTGTAGTCTTAATTTAATTATCGATTTTGAAATCGAAACTTAATACCTACCTAAATCGAAACTATTTACCTTTCTGATGTTTTTTTTTGCTTGTTAAGAAAACCTTTTTTTAAATTCTTAATTACCTACCTATCTAAGTAGGTAGGTACCTACGTCAAATTATAAAAAAAATAAAAATTATATTATGCATTCGTGAATAAAAACAAGGGACAGAGAAAAGCACTGAATTAAAACTTTTTGAATACGCATATAGTACCGTCAGCGACAAAACTCGCTGAACACGAATCAACAAAAACGAGTACGATCTTCAAATCGAAATTAGTCTATTCTATATATACAGTATGTAGCAAAATTAGTGTCCGTACAAAAAGTGTTATACCTATAGATAAGTAGGTATTGTGAATAGGTACATAACCATATACAGTAACAAAACTAATACCATCAATATAATCACTTTTATTATCTTTACTGAATACACAAAAGTTTATGCTAATAAATCGGTACGAAAATGTCGGCAACTTGGCACGTGTTTACCCGGTTGTTGGCGCAATGACGCAACTCCCGGCAACCGGGTGCGCCGGTCGTTGCACCGGGACACAAAAAAAATACATACAGAAGTCAATTTTTTGTAAGTACCGATGAATGTCGCTCTAGGGCCGATTTTACAGCTTGGTGTAAAATCCTCCCAACCCAACAGGGTCGGCAGCGCGAGTGTGACGCCTCTGGTGTTGCACACGTCCATAGGCCACGGTGACCGCTTACCATCAGGTGGGCCGTGTGTTTATCTGCCACCTAAGTTGTATAAAAATCCACCTAAAAAGTATAGTATCTAGTATGTAGTATCTATAACACTCCAGCTGGGCAGAAAGGCAAAAGGGCCGGGCCGCACGCAGTAGGTAATCAGTCAATGGCTAAAAGGGCTCGCGTTATTGGTAAGCCAGTAACCTTATTTTTTTACTTTTACTTTTAATTTTCTTACTTTTGTCTGCATTTGACCTTTTTTTTCATACGGAAAACCCCACGGATACCAGTCCCGTCATCAGTGGGGGTAAAAAATGATAAAATCGAACCGACTAAAGCCGCACCCCGTCTTTGGTCTTCTAGCGCTGGGGCTAGTCTGTTTTATGTCACGTTCTATCGAATTACAAGAATGTATTTTTATATATGTATAAGTACTGAAACAACGTGTAATTGAGAAAACGAATTTTCTATTTAAAAAATCCATTATGGAATTGGCACTCGACTCCGTAGTCCTTATTGTTCATGCACGTTCCGAGATTCGCGTCTGTGTGCGATGTCTATGTGTGCGTTGTTCGTACGTGCATTGTATGAAATTTGAGTTCTGTATGATTCTGTAACCGGGACGGACGTCAAAAACTATGTTTTTATAGGTGCTGCGTGTTTTCGGAAATAACAAGAAAAGATAAAATACTATAAAAATGGTGTTGAGAGCGCGGCAGTGTTTTGTTTTGGGCACACTTAAATTCAGAATGTTCGAAAAATTAGTTAGAATGACGGACGGCCTCTGTGGCGTAGCGACTTTGACTGCTATGACAGTGGGCGCGGGTTCAATTCTTGCTCAGCGCAAATTATGCATCTATTTGCATTGTTCTAGATATAAAAAAAAATAGTATGTGTGATCCGCATTCTAGAACCCATAACTCAAGCTAGTTAAACTATTCTTACTTTGGGTCTAGAGAGCTGTAGGTAGAATGTCGTAGAGATTACATAGGTACAGTCACTGTATGTATGTTTTATTTACTGTGCATTAGATAGATCCATTTCATCAAGAACCAAGCGGTTCGGTGGGTCTTTTCTTTGCCGCACCATAAAGACTTGGAATTCTTTACCAGCGCATGTGTTTCCTTCCTCATATAGTCCCGGGGCCTTTAAGCGGAAGGCTAGACCTAGTTAAAGGTGTGAATTTCACTTTGTAGAATTTATACCTATGTGCCAATCACATGATTTACCATCTGCTTACAGTGAAGGAAAAACATCGTGAGGAAACCCACCTAGAAGAAATTCTAAGGACATGTCCGATCCACCAACCCGCATTAGGCCAGCGTGTGTGGAATAAGGTCTAAACCCAAATCTCTCGTTAGAGGAGAGAAGACCCGTGCCCAGCAGTGGGACATAAATGGGTTGCTATCAAATGTTCATGCAATTTTTTACATGTTAGTCCATACAAGATAGCTTCTTGTCAATAAACTCAATATACAAGTAGGTAATGAATCGCCAAAGAGCACTCGATAGGTATAAAGCTGACGGGCTGACCATCTGTTCGTCTGACGAGACGTACGAATTTCTCTGCATTGCGGCGTCGTCGGCGCCGAGTGGAGCTCCACGCCTGTCTAGCGGACATCTGGCAGTAGACGGCGTACATTGAGCGTTCGTACTGAACGTACGTACGTGAGGTTTTGTTTCCTTCCTCCTACAGCCCCGGGTCCTTTAAGCGGGGCGTGAAAAAGCATTTAATGAGGCCGTTAAGCTGAGGGTCAACATTTAGCAATATCGGTGTTTCTAATGGTTACCAAAACTCCTGAGACTTTACCCTTAGCTTACCATCAGGCGAGGTGAATATGAAAAAAAATGCTACATTCATCCTCACAGTCTTAATTCAACTCGGTTGGGTCAGCTTTTTAATCTAACTATGACAAATACTACAAGCATAAGTACCTCTTTTCTTTGCTGCACCATAAAGACCTGGAATTCTTTACCAGCTCACGTGTTTCCTTCGTCCTACAGTCCCGGGTTCTTTAAGCGGCGCGTGAAAAAGCATTTGATGAGGTCGTCAAGCTGAGGGCCGCCACTGTCGCACTACCGGTGTGTGTAGTGGTGACCCCGGTAGCTTACCATCAGGTAACGTGAAGTCATTTTGACTTATAAGTATAAAAGAAAAAGCACAAGAATACACACATGGCGACTTAGCGTCTTATCGCTTTTTTTTTGTAAAAGTTCTTGCAGGCACTGTATTTTAGAAGATTTATAATATGAGGTCGTACGGGCACCGTTTTTAGAAATAGGGTCGTACGGGCACTATTTTCAGATGGGGTTGAAACTTGGAGGTCCTACGGGTACGTCGCCAAACTTTTGATGAACATGAATTTTACTAGCATAAAAATAATAAGTAAACCAGCAATGTATGCAGCCATTACCAACCACACCGTCATCTCATCTCCGTACCAACATTACAATACGAATTATTTCGTAACTAAATCCATCAAGTGGTGCCTGAGTCACACACTTTCACGACGCCATTGATCGCCTCAATATGGGGCTTACTTGTTTTGTAATCAAGCGTAAAAGGCTACAAGATACCTACATTACTTACAGAAAGAAGTTATAAAATTTTAATTTATACTTCACATTATTTAAAAATGAGATAAAATTTCTATTGTATGGGAATAAAAAGAGAATAAATAATTTTAATGTTTTTTCCGTGAACCCGAAAAAGCTTTGGACGGAGCGTGTTGAAAACGAGGCTGTGTCACAAAAGCTAGCTAGCATGCTCTCAAGTCTCTGAAAACCACATTGCCATAGATAAATATGCACAATGTTGTAATTTTTTGATTTGATAAGCTGTGTATATTTTTGTATAGGTAAGCTGGACTGAATAAAAATATTTTCTTTCTTTCTTTCTTTTTTCTTTCAAGCAACAACAACAAGCAAGCTAATCGTCTGTGAGTGAATTTTGGGTTGCAATGTGTCACAAAGTGCAAAAAAGGCAGGTCAAAAGCACTTGTAACCTGGCTGGCATAATGAAATTAGAGGAAGCGCGTGAAGTATGTCAGGACAGAGGCAGAATGGCGGTCTGTTGTTTGTCTCTGCCTTCCCCGGAGAGAAAAAGGCGTGAGTCCACGTGAGCATAAATGTATGATGTATGTATGTGTCACCCAAATTTTATCGAAATGTAATATTGTTTTAGCTTTTTACACCATTTAAATGGGAAAAACATGCTATATATTGGTACATGGTAGGTACTTAAACTAACTAAACCGAAACTGCAAATTATATTTTTGTACTAAAAACTATATTTCTGCAAATAAAAAAAAAAAAAACGTTTGCCGCTTAGTAAGTAGCTGAGTGAGTGTATGCTGACTTAAGGAAGTATCGTCTGTATTTCAAATGCGTTGCGTCGTCAGGTTTTATAGGTTCATTCTCTTTTCCTACTGCAATCATGATGTTAATGTTAAAAGAAGCGTATACTATACGGCCATTTATGATCGCTCTTAAAACCACTTTTTGTTTCTTTATATTACTAAAACTCCTCTTTATATTAGAACAATTAAATCTGCGACAGTACCTAGTGACACACGAACACATCGAGTAATGAAACTCGTGAAGTCCCATGGATTGGAACCTGCATCGAAATTAATCAGTTGGTAGTAAATTGGAGGCAGTTAGAAAAATAATAAATATTCACTTCGCTCCTTAGCAAAACGGGAGACAACAGACACGAATAGGCAAACTACAGTCCTATGAGTCAGAAAAGCCGTGCATTTACAGCAATTTACCAAAAAGCATTTGATGAGGCCGCCACTGTAGCACTACCGGTGTATGTAGTGGTGACCCCAGTCCTGAGCTGAGACTTTACCTTTAGCTTACCATCAGGCGAGGTGAAGTCATATTGACGTGTCCAATATAAAAAAAAGTTAACACGAGATCCGCATCTTGTAGATTATGTAGGTTTTGTTTCCCCATTATAACGTTACAAGCTTTTGATTATTAGGTTTAGTTTCTAAGGTCAATTGTATTCTATTCTATCCAATAATGTGTTGTTTATTTCAAATGATGTCGTGTCTATTTTGGTCCATAACATCACGACTATGTGGCGCTGTGTTGCGGTTTAGGTGACAAAATGTAACAGTCTATAAGACTCAGATTGACATAGCTAGGTAAACAATTAAGTTTCCTTTGAGCCTTTTTTTCCTTGCGGAAATCCTCATGGATAACTCCCCTGTAGCCAGCGGGGCAGGTTATGTTGGACTCATACCGACTAAAACCGCACGACGTCTAGAGGCTTCTGGCACCGAGGCGTAAGGTGTCCTAGAGGGCATTTCCTCGCACCCCGGCTTGACCCAGGCCATTTCCGGGTTCGAGATGGCCCCCTTGGATTTGGGAACCATAGTGTCGCCGTCATGCCCTCGGAAAAGGGGGGTTCATATAACATAACGCAAATATTTTTCTAATTTTGTAATATCTATAGGTAGGTAATAATAATAAAATACGAAGGCACGAATATTATTAAGAAGTCGGGTCAATACATAGGCTACATATTATCACGCTATCTCCTACGGGGAACGAGCAGTGAACCTTTATTTTTTTAAACGCATTCTGTAACAACGTGTAATCTAACGACGCATATTTGAATGTTGTTATTATGTTAAAACCATGCTATAAGCTAGCTTCACACTATAAGTAAACTTGGTGGCGATATCGAACTCCACGCGGGCGAAGCTGAGGGCGGAAACTAGTTATAGATATTATTAAATAAGTATATTTATTATATATTGTCTGTCGTACACAATGCAACCTGTACCTACATAAATCATACCTATACAACATCTATGCGAGTGAGATCATTCGTGAATCCATTAGCTGGGAAGTGATGTGATTGTAAATTATAACACATTGTTTTTTGCGGCCTCGTCTGGAGGTCCTGTGGCTTCGACTACCGAGTTAGACAAATTGTAATGTATTTTTCTGTTAATGAATAGCAAAAAATCATCATCAACAGTCTACCGCCCATTATGGTTTTGGGTGAATCTTGTAATTTGACGTACCTACCTACCTATTCGGTTGAATCCCCTGGCGCCCACTACTTGCAAACTTTTTAGCAAATATGAACAATGTGTTATATTATGTATGGTGTTAATGTGTTAAATTTAATGCATTTATTCTTATTTGTTAAAAAGCTTAAAAGTTGGCGAAATGTGGGTGCTAGCACCTCTGCCTACCCCTTCGGGGATATAGGCGTGAGCTTATATTATGTTATGTTATGTTAAAAGTTGTGTTACTTGGTTCAAGTCGCTATATTGAGTTTGGGGATTCACCCACTTTTTATCCTCATTTTGTTATGGCTTATACAACTTTTATGAGAGTGACTGTCGTCGGCACCAGAACTTCGTCTGCCAATCAGCAGGTAGGTATACACCGGGTCGCAGGTAGGTTGGTTTGTTCCCATAAGTTGAAGCGAAAGACGTAATGTATGCCAAGATTATGGCAAGTAGAAAGATGTTGTCTCTGCCTACCCCCATGAAAAAGAGGCGTGATTATAGACATGTAATACTGGCAAATATCTTGGAGCAAAATTGGCGGAGTGATTGGTTCAATATATCGTTGGAAATAAATGAGTGGTCGTTGCACGTCGCCCTTTACATAACAAGCGACCTCAAAAATACAATCAAATTGAGAACCTCCTTCTAAAAGAAGTCGGTTAAATAACGCTTTCTGTACAGTTAAAGAACATTTACAAGATATTTGCCAGTCATTATTATATAGATAAACATACATGAACAACATTATTGGATAATACTTTGTAAAAAAATGTCTCCAATGTAGGTCTAGAAAGTGTTGACAAAATAACACTAAATAGCTAAGCATTCTTTGTGAACAGACACTTGAGCGACAGTGCCTAAGTTTGAAAAAAAAAGAATTTGTATACGCATAGACAACTTTCTATTTTGTAACTTTTTCGATGACGTTATTCGGTAGTACAGTGTTGTTTCATAACTTTTTCAATTTGTCTCTGTACCTACTACATTTTTTTGTTTACCACCAGACATAGTTGCACAGATTAGCTAATAACTAGAGCAATACTTCGTAATATTATTTACAATGTATTTAACGACCTTAATACGACAGGTACTTACTTAACAGTTTTGATAACAGCGGTATCTTAGTTTAAATGTTAGGGTCAATTCAAATTGATACCGTGTAGGAAACAATTTTTTGTTTTGTTTTATCCAATGTGCCTATTGTACAGCATGCATAGTCCCTATCTTGATTGCCTCGTTTTCATGGTCTGCTAAAAGAACCAGGGATTGTACAGTCAACGTCAAAGGTCTATGAACATTTTCAGATTTTGAACAATAGTTCTACGCAAAGTAAATTATGGTTCTTAATGAAAATGATATTTAATTACTTAGTTGGGTCTATTGAACTACCTTTAAATTTTTATTACAATTATAATGACGGCCTCTGTGGTGTAGTGGTAGTGCATGCGACTGCTACGCAGGAGGCGTGGGTTCGATTCCCGCTCAGTGCAAATATTCGTATGCATGAATATGTCTACTTGCATTGGTCTGGGTGTTTCTATGTATAAGAAGTATGCATTTACAAAAAAAAGTATATAAGTATGTTTCTCAGCATTCTAGAACCCATAACACAAGCTAGTTAAACTAAGCTTACTTTAGGTCTAGGGAGCGATGTGTAGAATGTCGTAGAATATTTATTATAATGAACCATTTTCATTCGAATTTTAATTTTGAAATGAAATCTGGACAAGCATAATAGACTTTTGCAGGTTATACTGCTATTGGTTGAGTAAAACCGAAGGTATGATCAAAATACGACATTCTGATAATAACTTACTGATTCACGCAGACGGAGCCGCAGGCATCAGCTAGTAAATACTATTTTACTTTCGTGCTAATTGGAACCAACCTTTACACAATATCGGTGAGCTCAGGAACTGTTGCGTGGTGGACCGTAGGCGTCTGCTGATGGCAACAACCTTGTACGACGCCTCCGATTGTCACTTTCATGACGAATACTACGGCCGCCTGGCCACCCACGCTATGTTCTAGGAACCACAGATTTAGAGCACCTTAGATTAGATACTGCAAGCTATCCATCGCAGCTTGTCGCAAAACTTACAGTGTACGAGACCTTTCAGCGTTGTTCCCCGCTCCTAGTCTAGTCCAGATATAACGGCTTTTTCACTTCCAATCCAACCCTAGCAGTGTTGTCATTAGCGACTGCTTCAGGAAAATATATATCGACTATTTCATAGTTTAGTTGAAGCGCCGACCCTTTTTTTATCGTGTGGAAACCCCACCGATACTCCCTCGCCGAGGGAGGTGGTTATGTCTGAATCGAACCAACTCAAACCAACCAGACGGTGTTCTGTCACGGATACCTATTACGGGGTAATCCGGGTATACCCTACAGAAGGAAATTTCCCAGGAACTCCACCTTCAACTGCTTTAAAAACTGAGTTGGATGCCTCTTCCCTTCAGGGTAGGCAGCGCATGTGTGACACCCTTAGTGTTGCACACGTCCATAGGCCATGGTGACTGCTTCTCATCAGGTGGGCTGTGTGCTTGTCTGTCATCTATGTAGTAAAAGACTTGAGAGGTGTCAAGGGACACCCGGATGGAATGAAGTTCCTTTCAATGTAGCAAAAACAACACAACAGCACCAAAAAGTGTCGCAACAGTAGCACAACTTTTTGCCTTAAAATTGTTGTTACAATTTTTGGTCCCAATTTTTTCCGTCTAACCCCCTTTCGCAACGCGCGATAAGGAACTTCGTTCCAAAAAAAAATTAAAGGCGGAGAATGATGATGTATCGGTTTTTAATGCACTATCGGTTTTTTTTCTAGCTCACTCTAAATCTATGGTTCTAATAATCATGTGCGCCAGCGACAGTGGAAGTAAGAAGGATGTTTGTTCGTTTTTATAAAGATTACTGTTTGTATAATTATGTGGGATGTAGTTATTATTATGACGAATGCTTCAGTAGCGCAGTAGTAGCAGCTGTGATTGAGGACCTTGAGATCGATGCCTGGTTCGTCAGCAATTCATTAATTAGCTGGAGGTTCAAACTCCGTGCTACTACTATTGTAAAAAACTCCTTCCCTGAACCAGAGCTAAATACAAAAAAAAAGCAAAATAGCTACGCACCGCCTGTTGCGTCGTTGTTAAAAATAAATTTCTTAAGTTCAAAAGTAGCCACGCACAATAGAAACAATCCATCCAAATCGATTTAATTTTGATCACTAATAAAAAAAAGTAACACGCCAATAACGGTTAACATCTGATTGGCTGTACATTATGTTATCAAAGCGTATCCGTTATAAAAGAAAACAAGCATTTTTTTATTACCTGTGTACCAGTGGCGGATTTACCAGTAGGCTGAGTAGGCTGGAGCCTAGGGCGGCAGATTTTAGGGGGCGGCAATTTTGAGCCAAATTTTTTTTTCTTTCATAAATAAAAAAAATAACTTTATTATATACACAAACGAGTTTTGGGGAGCGTTTTCTTGGAGAGACATATAATCTTAATCCACCTTCTAATTAGTACGCGCCGCTGTTTTTAGCTCTTCAATAGCAGGTATACTCTTCACTAGGGCACGTCACAATTACGCGTGGTCAGTCGCCGCCTCCTACTGCGACGCGTGGTCGGCCGCCACCTCATTCTGCGAGCAAGTAATGCTCGAGAAGGAGGCGGCGGAATGGGTTCGGGAGAGGCTGCACAGAGCTCACCCGGCCGGTGACGTGTGCAGACGCCGCAGGCGTCGGAGGTCTGATGACTTCCGTCCTCTATGAGCGCAGGCCTGGGGGTGACGGGTGGAGCCGTCTGTCACCCTAGCAGAAGCAGACCAAGGCGGCAGCGTGCACAAGCACGCCCTCCCCCCCCCCCCCCCCCCCCGAATGTGAATACCGTGGTTCCCAAACCCGAGGGGGCCATCTCGAATCCGGAAATGGCCCGGGTCAAGCTGGGGTGCGAGGGAAATGCTCTATGGGCCACCTCACACCTTGGCGTCAGAAGACTCCTTCTTCCAATCCTTCCAAGCCTTCGGCCAATCCGGCCGGGGTGGGAGTGGCTCTCTAGAGGGCAGCTCCGAGGCTCTCCACGTGTCGGGGCGAGCTGATTGTCAACGAGTCAACGGTTGGTTGACAGGACGGCCGCCTCTCACCATACACCCCACCGTCGACGAAGTGGCACGATGCTTGCCCAAACCCTCGGGGGGTCGAGGGGGCCACCTTAAAACCGTAGATGGCCCAGGTTCAGCTGGGGTGCGAGGGATATGCCTATTAGTTCGATCCCGACATAACCACCCCCGATGGCCGACGGGGGGGGGGGGTAGTCATGGAGAATTGTATAGCCTACTGGCGGCAAATTTGTAAATCCGCCACTGCTGTGTACTTATATTCCAAATTTAAAAACTTGGAAGTTCCGCTGTCACTATTGGATACTTTCATTATACATTTAAAGTTAGTTAAAATAAACAATTTAACCGTGCTCTTTCAAAAAATAATTGTTAAATAGTGGTAATTACGTTCTACCTGACTAAAATTAATAGTAAACTAGGTAAGTATGACATGACAATAGCGTGACATCTCGTGACATCTTCATTAAATAATTTTTTTTTAAGTTTTTTTTTGTTTTTCCTTGTCTGGCGATTCCGAATTCCGATGTTCCCGCCGATTTTAGAACGGATTTCAAAGTTTTGGCTTGAGTGATGTCCATATTAGTTTCCATAGAGCTTACCGATTTCACATCTGTCTATTTTCTATACTACTATAAAATTTAAAAGTAGGTAGCTGTGTCTGTATATTGGAGGATTATGCGAAAACCAACGTTCACGAGGGCGGAGTCGCGGGCCGGGGTGCAAGAGAAATGCTCTATGGGCCACCTTACACCCTGGTGTCAGAAGACCCTAGACGACGTGCGGTTTTAGTCGGTAAGAGTCCGACATCCCGGGCTAGGTAAGAAACTCGGATTCAACCGGAATCAACGCTAAGATGATGACCTAAGCAGTTATGTCATCCGCCATATTGGACTCTACATACAATACAAATTACTTTCCTAATGTACCGTGGAAGTAAAAAAACTACAACTTATAGTTGTCACAAAATAAAAGGCCCACTTTGACAGTTCGTGCCCATGAAGTTCTTAATTTTTTATCAATTGAAATATTCTAAAGATAATTACATTTTTCATTGACAGGTACCGCCCACTCGGCTAAGTGCTGTGCATAACGATTTTTTCATGTAGTCCACAGACTATTAATAATCAGTTAAGGAAAGAAAATATCGAGTGAGATATTTTTTTTCAAGCCCGACGCGCACTTTTATTTTTATTTAATTTAAAACTTGTGTTTAGATTCTGAAGACTGATTTAATTATTCTTGTTGTTTTTGTGATTGAGTGTATGTTATTGTAAAAAAATATTAAATATAAGTAAATTGACCTTTAATAACATTGTATTGTTTTAAAATACCTACAAAATCAAAGGTTAAGCTAATTTTTCTAATCAGAACTTTAATCCAATGCAGTTTACATACATATTCAAATCGATTAAATCCCCATGCAAACTGGATTCGATTCATCGTGAGTATCGAATACCGAATCGTATAGGTACATAACTAGTTATGCCACGAGGACAAACGTCAAAACGGGCCTTTTATTTTGTGTTGAGTATAGGTAGGTACGACTTTATTAAATAAACTGCAAGCTTTAGAGAAAGTCACATTTTATGGCGGAACCACACTTCGCTATTCGCTATTCACCTATATTGTATTCAAGTAAATTTCTATAGATGACTAAACCCTCCATAATTCGTCAAAGAAAAGTAACTAAGGTGAATATTCGTGCGAATAAAGGAAATATACACGAATAATACTTTTTTATTCAAGATAGGCTTACGTTTGACCACTATCTCACCTGATGGTATGTGATTATACACGTGAATAAAGGCGAATAACGAATAGCGAAGTGTGGTTCCGCTATTATAAGAACATTGTAATCATTTTATTGAACACGATCTGGCAATCATTCGCGAAATAAGTAAGTTAAGTAGTTACTTTTTTATAATGGACACGTCAATACGAATTCACTTCGCCTGATGGTAAGCTAAAGGTAAAGTCTCTACTTATATGTTCATGGATACATTCACACAGCGTTGTCTAGACTCAGAGTTTGTGTTATGGGTTCTAGAATGCGGATAAATATACATAAACACTTTTTTATTGTAAATACATAGGTACATAAATTATTATACATAGAAATACCCAGACCAATGCAAATATATATATTCATGCATACAAATATTTGCGCTGAGCGGGAATCGAACCCGCGCCCCTGCATGCCGTAGCAGTCGCATGCACCAATGCAAAATTTAATAAAACCAATAATATGGCGTCATATTTTATAAATAATACTGGTTCATTACAAGACTGTGCTCCAGTTAGATCAGTTCTCGGAACGTGGCGTGAAAAATGCAGTTCTGCAATTAATATTATTGTTTTCGTCGCATTTGTTCATGTTTCGTAGAAATTTAGGTAGGTATACCTTTTTTATACCACTTAGGTGGCAGACAAGCACACGGCCCACCTGATGGGAAGCGGCCACCGTGGGCAATGGACGTGTGCAACACCAGGGGCGTCACACTCGCGCTGCCGACCTTTTTTTTTATCGTGCCGAAATCCCCATGGATAACACCCCCGTCGGCCATCGGGGGTGGTTATATCGGTATCGAACCGACTAAAACCGCACGCCGTCTCGGGTCTTAATTACCGAGGCGTAAGGTTAACTTGGGCCTCGCAGATTTTGGTGGGGCTCTTCATAGTTTAATCCCATATAACATGTGGAAGGAGGTAGGACACGACGTTATCTCCCATCCAAACTGAGCTGTCCGACTGGGGTAGTACCTCCGCCCTACAGAACACCGCGGCCATAATAATCATCGTGTTGTGTTCCCGCCGGTAAGTAGGTTAGCCAGAGATCACTGTACCCCTCCTTCCCCCACCCCTTCCTAGCCTCCTTCCCTTTAGGGTAGGCAGCGCGTGTGTGACTCCCTTTAGTGTTGCACACGTCCATAGGCCACGGTGACCGCTTCCTATCAGGTGGGCCATGTGCTTGTCTGCCACCTATATAGTATAAAAAACAGAATAGGTATAAAAAAAACATGTCAGTTGTAATAACCTCGTAATCTAAATCATTCGAATGTCACATAAACCTACATGACATAAGTTGTTTGTTTGATAATTTACGTGCATGACATCATGTCTCGCACTGGGCCAATTTAAATTGAATCGTCACGACCACCTCCAATTTATTCATTACTTCAAATACAGTCTATAACGGGAATTGACAGAGGTCTCGCTAAAATGGCTGAATGATAAGTGCATTTCTATATTTAGATCAAGGCGATGATGTCAGGTGCGTACTGCCTTATTTCAGTTGCCAAGTTGTTTAAAGTAATCGTATCTTTATTAAGTAGGTATGCGTGATAATTTATTAAAATAAGTGTATAACTGACTTTATTACTTAATTATTTTTATTAGGTTGGTACATTGTTGACAAAATTGAGTCATAGATAGTAGAGTCTTATCTACAGATTAACTATAAAATGGCGTCCATTTCTGTTATAATAATTTGTTGATATCATCGCTAGGTCAAACTGTAACCTTCTTAGAACTTGTTCATCACCAGTGGTGACGTGTTTATTTGTTTTATTCGTGACGTAATCGCTGCTACCTTGGCGGTTTTCAAGGAAACAATTTTATAAATAAAAATCTTTATTATATACATTAAATTATTGTTGACAACAAAATAATTATAATCGTAATAATATAACTTCGGTTATTGAAGCACTCAAAAATTGTATGCCCTTTTTAGAGACATCTTAACTTTATTATAAATACATAAAGAGTGTCTATCAGCCTTAGAATATGTTCAGATCTTGTATTTAACGAGGCTAGGCATGGGATCACAGGAATGTATAATATTATATGCCTTGTAGTCACGTTATAATGTCTTATCCGGGATTTTAGTCGTGCATTCTGTTAAAAGTTAGAAAGCATATCTTTTCATTCAATACTCATCGTAGGAATCATTAATGTTACTCAAATAAAAAGTAACGTGTATATAATGGCAATGTACTAAATGTCGCTCCGTCGTCGTCCGCGCATCGTCTAGTGGTCGTCGACCTCCTGCTCGTGTTCCTCGTCGAACTCTGCGTCCTCGTCGGCGGTGGCCTCCTGGTACTGCTGGTATTCGGACACCAGATCGTTCATGTTGCTCTCGGCTTCCGTGAACTCCATCTCGTCCATACCCTCGCCCGTGTACCAATGCAAGAAAGCCTTGCGCCTGAACATAGCGGTGAACTGCTCCGAGATGCGCTTGAACAGCTCCTGGATAGCGGTGGAGTTACCGATGAAGGTGGCCGCCATCTTGAGACCGCGGGGTGGGATGTCGCACACGGCGGTCTTCACGTTGTTGGGGATCCATTCAACGAAGTACGACGAGTTCTTGTTCTGGATGTTGAGCATCTGCTCGTCCACCTCCTTCATGGACATGCGTCCTCGGAAGATGGCAGCCACCGTTAGGTAACGGCCGTGACGTGGGTCGCATGCCGCCATCATGTTCTTGGCGTCGAACATCTGTTGCGTCAACTCGGGTACGGTGAGGGCACGGTATTGTCTGCTACCACGGGATGTGAGGGGAGCGAAACCAGGCATGAAGAAGTGGAGACGTGGGAAGGGAACCATGTTGACAGCCAATTTACGGAGATCAGCATTCAATTGACCAGGGAATCGCAGGCAGGTAGTGACACCGGACATGGTAAGGGAGACTAAGTGGTTGAGATCGCCATAGGTGGGTGTGGATAGTTTGAGCGTGCGGAAGCAGATGTCATAAAGGGCCTCGTTGTCGATACAGTAGGTTTCGTCTGTGTTTTCTACGAGCTGATGAACTGAGAGAGTCGCATTGTAGGGTTCAACTACGGTGTCTGATACTTTGGGCGAGGGGACGACTGAGTATGTGTTCATAATTCTGTCAGGGTACTCTTCACGGATCTTTGAGATAAGGAGTGTACCCATACCGGAACCGGTACCACCACCAAGTGAGTGTGTGAGCTGGAAGCCCTGTAGGCAGTCACAGGATTCTGATTCTTTGCGGACTACGTCGAGAACGGAATCAACCAATTCAGCGCCTTCTGTGTAGTGACCCTTGGCCCAGTTGTTGCCAGCTCCAGACTGTCCAAACACGAAGTTGTCGGGTCTGAAGATCTGTCCGAAGGGTCCCGAGCGCACAGAGTCCATGGTGCCGGGCTCGAGATCGACGAGGATGGCGCGCGGCACGTACTTGCCGCCGGAGGCTTCATTGTAGTAAACGTTGATGCGCTCCAGCTGCAGGTCTGAGTCGCCATGGTAGGCGCCGGTGGGGTCGATACCATGCTCGTCGGAGATGATTTCCCAGAACTGGAACAAAAGCATTACCGTTAGTGGAACGAAAGTAGTTGTGTATACCGTGGAATGGAATGTACTCAATTAAGTTGCCTACATGAAAGCTCTTGGCGAACTATTTGTAAGTGCGCCGCAGCACGGTGCTTTCAAACCGGTTTTGCTACTCCGATCTTACAGGAGAGTCCGTCCCTTGCAAGTTTTATTGTAATTTGATATACATTTTCGTGATTCTATTCAAATGAGATTTTCTATAGATTATAAAGCTCAATGAACCATCGTAAAAGGTAGACAGGATACATAATACATCATTAATGAACGCTCAGCTTCGGAAGGGTTACGCAAGACAATGGCATGAGTTATGAGGACGCGCGGACGTGCACAATGGTTCGCCTTGACGGCAGCCAACGCCCACGTCCTCCCGTATTTGGTTTATCTCACCATATAAGCGTAGAATGTCTCGAAGTATCATTACTATTCGAGATTTCGATCCTGCTTCAAAAGTTTCGATATCACAATTTGTATACTTGTTGGAAATTACGCAACGGCGCAACTAGTTTCGAGAATTATTACGTTTGTATTACTTTCTTTTAATATGGATACGTATCAATAATTGAAGTAATATCGCTATTCCAACGGAATTGATGTACAGAAGTCGAAATCAGCTTTTGTTTGAATAGCGTGTATGAATCTATTGATATTAATAAGGCTTCGCTAAAAGCTTATGGCATGATAAATCAATTTTCCACGTCTGCGCAATTAGTGAAAACATCGTACTTAGCAACACAAGGTTGTATATAGACTGGTGTGCTGTTTGTACATTAATATTCAGTTCTGCGCGCACGCCGACGAAGTGATGTCATCCAAGTGTGTGGGTACACTCCAACATGTACATATATGGTAATATGACTAAGATCGCTGCTTTTTGGTTCAGGGTTTAGCTTCAAGTTTTATTTATTTAGTGTCAATGTTTAAATTAACTTGCGTCCTTATGTGGTGGGTTAACATTTTTTTTTAATGAATCGATTTACGTTTTGGGCTACAGAGCAATAAAATACCTTTCACAGTGTTGCTATCGCCAAATATGTAACATTTTTATCGATCCGTATGACTTTTATTATACTTTTAACCCGGAAAACAACATTTTATTATGTTGCCAGGCTGTAGAAACTGTAATATATTTTTTGACATTACTTTTGCCAGTTAAATATAACATAAGCGATAAAATCGTGATTTTCTCGCCACAATATTATCACAATAATACGGATGATTGCAAAAGAACGTTGTCTTAAAAAACCAATCCACAATACGCATCAAATCATCAAGACTTTCAAAGATGGCATTGTAATGATTTTTAATAACAGCGAAAAGTGAAAGGCAGACAGTTGGAAAGGCAGAAAGGCTGCTTTCTTAGTAACTAGATAGAGCAGGCGGGTTGAAAGTATCGTGTGAACAGTCGAAGGGAAACTATGGTGGCTGAGTAATGGTTGCATGCTCGTAATACTATTACTATTGTATACGATTTCACCTACACCGTTGGGTTTTATGTATCTCTGTTGGTGTTCGAAATTCAAAAGATTTGGAACGTAAAATCCGTGTCTTTCATGCGTATTCATAGACTACATTGACGGGTTGGCCAACATTCCAAACTTACGCAGTTAAACTATTCCATTTTTAAATATTTGCATATTAGAGAAGTACCTATAGCGTTTGTTTTAAAAATAACTGTCTTGTAAGTTAAAGCCGTAAAAAATGGAGAAAGTTGAAAATTTTATGATAATTTTCAACTCACGAACAATGAAAAATATTTTGTAATATAAGTACAAGTTCTGTAAAAATTTCGCGAAGACTTTTACAGCTATTAACTTCAAGTATTCGGTGCTTGTTTCCTGAAACTAATCCATCTGAGATATGCATGCTTTATATTTATATATTAACGGTACTTCGCATGCAGCTATGGCGGGCCATGGCGCTATTTATAACTGGGCATCGACCGGCAGGCATCGGGCCGTTGAACTCTATAATCTATGGCCTCTGTTGCCAAACGTTGATAAGATAACTGACTCTTATAACTTCAATTAGAGCTGAGAAGGAACAGAACATCAGAATTGATTAAGCAGCCCTTCGTTTAATAGATAAAGCAATCTGTTTAATATCAGCCCTACTAGGGACGTAGGGATACGTCTTTTGAACTTCTAATGTTAGCAACCCATTTATGTCCCACTGCTGGGCACGGGTCTCCTCTCCTTCAACGAGAGAGCTGAGAGGGTTTAGACCTTAATCCACACACGCTGGCCTAATGCGGGTTGGTGGATCGGATATGTCCTTAGAATTTCTTCTAGGACATGTGGGTTTCCTCGCGATGTTTTTCCAGTCTAAATCATTAGGATTACTTGGCATACTGATTGCTTAAAATTTTTATTGAATTCTCTACATTTGTTTCTCATTTTATTTGCCAAATAAGCAGCTCTATAATAAATAAGTATGATTAATTGATATTGCATAATAACGTCCTATGAATACTATATAATCAAATTTAGACGGATTTCTGAGAACAGCTCAGTTTAATTATTCATGTGAAATATGTAGACTCAAGATGT
The DNA here is from genome assembly GCA_963576445.1 of Lithosia quadra. Lineage (NCBI taxonomy): Eukaryota > Metazoa > Arthropoda > Insecta > Lepidoptera > Erebidae > Lithosia > Lithosia quadra. The sequence goes on from OY754896.1 coordinate 10,156,835, forward strand.
GAAAGCAATTATATGCTCAGCTATTTATGGGCAACAACTTCTTCAACAATAAATGATGTAACCTACGCAATTTAGATTAGTTGGAAGAGGATGGGGGGAAGGGAGGCGGTTTGAGAAATAGTAGTAGCTTCAACTACCTACTAACATTTTTTTTTAAAAGGAAACTTTTGACTCTATGCGTAGGCAAAGGAATTTCATTATGTCTAAATGTGGAACACTCCTGAAACAAAGCATCTACTTGGATAAACTTAGTAAAAAATATACCTACGAAAAAAATACAAGTTGAACCAATGAATCATATTTAAATGAATCACAGACTGTGATGGATGGAGTAGACAAAAAGGTCAGTTTCGTATTTTTTTTATTATGCTGTAATTTTCCTGGCCAGTGAGCAGGCCGAGTTACTGGTCTATGGCTTTAGACAAAGCCAGCAGTGACGCATAGAACCTAGTATCAGTATGGGTAACATTGTACTCGATGGAATACTAAATAGCTGTATAATTATGGTAATAGGTACTATTTTTGCTTTTATGTATAGTTTACGACCAGTGAAAATCCGTTTGTCTAAATCGGATTCGATTGCGAAAAAGGTGATAGTGATTTGGTTTTATTTGATCTCGGTTCCGATCACGTGTTATCTATCTACCTCTATCTATTCTATCTATGTTTACGTCTATATCTGTGTCTATAGGTAGGTATTCAATTGTTTATTATTCATTGTAAAAAAGCTAGACTCATCCATAACAAACTTTTAAAACTTTCCATCTTTCGGAGTCAACACAACTGTCGTAAACACATTTTGTCATGTACCTATGTGTGTGTGTGTGTGTGTGTGTTTGTTCGAATTGAAATACCATTGCATGATTCATTTTCTGAGTAACAACTGAGTTACAGACATAAATAGGCATGAGAGCTTCGATCAATAACAATCTCAACATTGTAAGTATAAAAGTATTCTACATTCATTGAATCTGAAGTTCTTATGTACATTAAGATTATTACTTTCGTTCTGAAAGCTTTATATCCATAAACACTACCCAATTCATGTTTTTCATCTGTAAGGAATGTTTGATAAGTTATTTTGAGGCAGTTTTCAAAGCGGCGCTCACAAGGAAGCAATTATATTTCTGGTTTTATTTCAGTCCGTTTTCCTTTATACTAACTCACTGTAATTCAGTGTATGATTCAGAAAGTGAGCTGTAAGACTCTTTATATTAGACACAGCACAAACTCATCGCTTAAGCTGAAATGAATAAGATATTTCTTAGAAGCCTGACTACACAAATTAAATCATATTTGCCGCTAAATCCAGAATTGTTTGAATTTTTTTTAGGCGGTCACGTCAACATGACTTCACCTTGCCTGATGGTAAGCTAAAAGGCAGTCTCTGGAATGGGAGTCACCATTGCTAACACCGATAGTGCCAAAATGGTGGCACTCAGCTTTGAATGAAGCATAAAGAAAATATATTATTTTTAATGACCTCGAAAGAACAATTGAACCGTTCGGCGAATCGCATTGATGACACAGACTAATATCAATCAAATGGTCCAATCTAGAACAAAACGAATTGAAAAAAATAATGTGTGGATGTCTATGGAAGGCGGTAGACCGTCGGATGGCATGTTGATTTCATGCATCAACGGTGAGCGGCAACTATGTCTATGTTAGTTTCACTCATTTATTTAATAAGAAAGTATCTAATTGCAGTTAATTTGCAATGCAAGTCTCGACAAGGAATGTAGGTCAATGCATATGAGGTTATTCGATATTTGAATAAAACCTTTTGACCTCAATGCCGCGTATCTATACAGCAATCTTACATGCTAGCTTGTTTTTTTTTAAGTTATCGTAATTTACGATCAACTTATTTGTAAAAGTCGCAAAAACGAGACATAACACTGTTAATGTAACAATTATGTAAGCTGAGATAATTATTGAAATTAAAACCGGAAAAATTGTGATGTTAAAAGTAAAAATCCATCTATTTTCCATATTAATTCAACCATAAATAAAACGCTAAAAATAAATGAAGATGATCATTATTTTCCAGTCGATAAAGAACATTTTGTCAATTAACATGTAAATGTTTTCTGACGAGATTCATTTTTGCAATTCAAAACAGACTATAAAGATTTACGACATCAAAACAAGATAGTTACTAAGCGTATTATTTGGATTAATCTAAGGATTTATAATCGAAACGAGTTGATTCTATAGACACTGGTTAAACTTGTCATGATCCAATCAAATCACTCCACGCATGTTTACCTATATCTGTTAAGTATGTGACTATATTTTGTACCTATATGGTATTTAATTATCATGATATATAAATAACCTTCATGAGAATGACTGCTATCATCAATACCGTTGTAATGCTTTCAATGAGGCTTAATTATGTTCAGTTGTAGCAATTTGTAATCTGTATTTTTTGTTTGCAATTTATTGTTCGAATACGGCGCTCGAAACAGATCTTAAATTTGCTTCAAATCAATAAAATTGATCACTTAGAAGGAGGCTGATATGATAGAATCTCAACTTGTAGGTAATGAGAGCTTGGGTGTGAAGAGGAAGGGAGCGACTGGGGAGGTAACACGGACAATTTATGGAGGAGAATGACTTGTTGGTTATAAAGAGTTTGAATTTGAAAGAGGATCTGGCAAGGAGTACAGCGATTGAGGAGATGTCCAGGACTGTATGGAGGAGAATGACTTCTTGCGTTGAGCCCATGTGTGGGACATGGGCAGGTAAATGATGATTATAGAGAAGTTGGGTGTGTAGGAGGAGATAAGAAGGAAGGGAGTGATTGAGGAGATGTCCAGGAATGTATGGAGGAGAATAATGGAAAAAGGCAGGTAGACGTGGATAACGGAGAGCTTGAATGTGGAAACCTATTATTCGCTTCAGGTACCAATTTCTTAAAATCCTCATTTAGTTATGTCATCGTCTCCATATTAAGATGATGATGACGGTCATAAATTATATAATTTACAAAACCAGCTGTGTGAATAACCGGTTTATTCACACAGGTGGTTTTTTAGTGTAGTCTGTATTACAGTAGGTACCTACCTACTTATAGCAAACGTGAAAAAATATCTACTTACATCTAAAAAGTTTTTATTTCATATCTGCTGAACCCATTAAAAATAGCCGTTAGAATATATTATAATAACAATGAACTAATTATTTGTACTGTAGCATATAATTTAGAAATTAGCTTTATTCAGTTATGTACCTACCTAGGTGTGTGTATCTGTCTACGGCATCGGTAGGTTCCGACCTTGTTCCGACTATAATAGTCTCACTTGTATGTAACCCTCCAATAATTCTCACAAGCATATTATTACTAAATTACTATGATGATATAAAGTTACATCAAGTCAAACTAATAAAACTAATGTAGGTATTCCTAAACTTGTTTCTACGCCAAATCTCATGTTACAACATAATTTTTTGTGACTCTGTGATAAAAAAAACTACAGCGTATAAATACATTAAAAATCAATGCAGATTAATAAAAATAATAGATCGAATAGGGTGATATTAATGCCCACTTTTCCGTTCATGCGTAAAAATAACTTATTATTGTCTATGTCACATAACTGAATGGAATTATGCAAGAACACGACATTTTTTAGCTGAAATCGTTCTTTTAATACAAAATTACTCAACAATAGGTAGGTACAGTTTCTCTTATTGTATTATAAGTACCTACTGTAACTCGGCTAGGTATAAATCTAATTGGAATTTATAGCGGTAGAGTTAACAAAAACCGTTAGAGACCGTTACTCTTGGTGAATCTAAAACAATACGTGTTATTCCTTACCTTAGCTCCAATCTGGTTACCGCATTGGCCGGCTTGGAGATGCACGATTTCCCTCATTTTGATTTAATTTAATATTTAATATTCGTAATAAATAACATAAACACTATACGCGACTCTCGCACAACACAACTCGCAGATTTGATCAGCCGGCCGGCTCGGTGGGGATTTTTGAGGCACGCTTCGCCTCCGCTCTGCGGTATGGTCCTGCGTTGTGATTGGTTGACAATGCTGCCAACTTCACAGCACACTAGACGCTTATCAATTCCAAATTGGAATCATTACACATTTCTATACATGGACGTTGTCGCGATCGTATGCATACACTATATGTACATACATTTTGTTACTTTACAGATACAAATATTATGATAGGTCGTTTATATTATTCCTCATAAGACATGATAGGTTGGTACGCAAAAGGGATGGTTTTTTTATTTAATTTTTCTTTTGGTTCCGTTTCGCATGTGTACGTGGCGTCGTTTGATACTGATCATGCGTGTATTTTTAACTTTGGTTTTGCTCGCATGCATAGCACATTAGTTGTCAGCTGCCGTGTCGACACCCCATTTCACAGCCCCTTTACACGTAAACCAATTCAATTTTTTATTAACTAGCTTCATCGAGTAATAATTTAAATAAAATATGTCGTATATTTTATCAAAGACTTAGGTGCTGTGCTTGTAGCTTGTACTAACTACTAGATGACTAAAGATAACCAAAAGGATAAACGTAAGGACGAACCCAAAGAATCTCTAGTATAGCTACAAACTTACATAAAAAGCTTCACCTGCGTAATGCGTTAATTTCTGTCCTCATTCTCGCTTCCCATGGGATTCATGGGAACCTATTCCGGGGATAAAAGTAGCCTCTATGTTATGCCGGACTATAATCTATCAACTTACAAGCTTCCAAAAGTGTTATAATTTCATTAAGTATTCTAAGTACTTTTATTAGGAAAATCGCAAAAAAATCGGATAGATTCTTGGTAAATACCTTAAAAATACGTTCATTAAGCGTATTTTTCATTGGGTAATCGGTGGTAGTGAGCTAAGGAGTGAAATGCTCTACCTGAGTCTGTGTTTCGGGAAAGCTATAACCTGGGAGTCTTTAACTCAAGAGTGAACTACCACACCATCACTTACAAAAGGTGAGATTGTGGTGAAACGCGAGCCTATTGACTACATTGACTATAAAAAAAAACCATAAAATAGTACTGTACGTCTTTAATCATTTTCGCGCCTTTGCAGATGACAGCTGACAGCTGAACCAACTTTACTTTTTTTTGTTCCATAGACCCGGTATAGTTGCTTTGTATTATAGTTTTTATTTAGGTAAGTATCTTTACTGTTTTTTTTCTGAATAATGGAGACTACATCATTATATATAAAATTTTGATTATTTATCGTAATTTGTCAAGAACTACTTTCGAATTAACGTGTGCCATTGATCGCAATTAACTGTGAAATCATTAACCTGTCTGTATCGATGATTGATATGATATATAGCTATCGAAGAGTCTTATTATGAGAAAACATCGGCAGCTAATTAATTTTTGATTAGTTTTCGAGTTCTCTAAATACTTTTGTGATCGGTTTAACGGGTCGTCATCGTTTTGAATTGCTTTTATGCTTTTTAAGGATTGAACGTGTATTTTTTACATATTATTCTTAAATTCTATATCTATGCTATCATAAAATTGTAAAAGAGCTGTGTCTGTCGATTTGTTCGTGATGGGCGCAATAACTACTGAACGAATTTTGATGTGGTCTGTTTTATTAGAAAGGTCTTGGTCAGACCTAAAATATGCCGTATGTTTGATTGCAATTGGTTGAATAGTACCAGAGATATGATGACCAAAAGATTTAAAAGTCAACATGCACGGGCACGCGGGCGGAGACGCGGTCATTGGCTATCAATCAATTAGCCTATAGAAGTTCATTGCTGGACATAGGCCTCTCCCAATTCTCAGCCTTCCGTATCCAGTCCATCCCAGCTACCTTTTTCAGGCCCTCGGTCCACCTGGCTGGGCCAAAAATTTTAAAACGTTTTTCACACACTTTTCGGAAAAATGAGTTGTTTCAGGGTTCATGTTTGTATCTTGTGAGTTTTACATGCCTGAACACATTTTGATATAATCGTAGATAGGATAGGTAATGTATGTGATATCGTTATCATCATCATCCACCTGCCCTTGTCCCAATTATTCGTGGTCGGCGCAACATGTTATTCTCCTCCATACATTCCTGTCCGATGTCATCTCCTCAGTCACTCCCTTACTTTCCATTATCGTCTTTCACGCATTCCATCCATCTTTTCTTAGGCCTACCTACTGCTCTTGAAGCCCTCCACATTCAATACTTTGAACCTTTTTAACAACATTACTTTCATCTCGCGGCCATAATAACCATCGTATTGTGTTCCCGCCGGTAAGTAGGGTAGCCTGAGCTCACTGTACCCCTCCTCCGCCACCCCTTCCTAGCCCCTCCACCCCTTCCAAGCTCTCCCCCCTTCCCTTCAGGGTAGGCAGCGCGTGTGTGATACCCTTAATGTTGCACACGTCCATAGGCCACGGTGACCGCTTCCCATCAGGTGGGCCGTGTGCTTGTCTGGCACCTACGTAGTATAAAAAAAAATATGTCAGGTGATATCGTTATAAGCTGGCTAGCTTTACCTACATTACTCTGACGAATGGCATCGATTTAAATGCTCCAACAAGTCTAAATTATGTGTTGCAGTAATAATATGTCTGCTCACACCTTCCCAAAAAGCACTGACACATATAATTCCATATCGCAGCAACGGTTTAATTAAATGTCAGGTCACTTGTTTTATTGCTTGTTATTTTTGGAAGGAGGATGACTGCAGCATTTTATTGAATTACCTACTTACTTATAGAAAACAATGGACATCTATCTATACTCATTGAGATATCTTCTATATCTACTTTACAATTTAATAATAATTAAATTGTAAAGTAGCTGTGTTTGTACATGAATGATATTTAAAAACTATTCATGAGTCATGACCGCTGTAGCCTAGTGGTCTGGGTAATGGACTGCTGAGACGAGGTCTCGGGTTCGATCCCAGGGTCACCATGGCACACACCAATGACTTTTCAATGCTTTTCGAAGTTATGTGTGTATTTATCGCAGGTTTATAAGTGCCCGGTTAATGGCAATAGGCTCGCCACCTATTACATTGGGACCTAAAACATAAACTGGCGAAATTTGGATGCTAGCACCTCTGCCTACCCCTTCGGGGATATAGGCGTGAGTTTATGTTATGTTATGAGTCATGTTATAAATGAACGAGACTGAACAAAATATTTTTTTTTTTTAAATGCTTGTCCGTTTCTTCGCGATTGACGCAAAGTTTACTGAACGGATTTTAAAAGCATTTTTTTCATCTAAAAAGATTTTTTTAACTACAATAACCGTTCACAATTCACAAAACATACGCTACTACACAAAGGTTAAACTAAAAGGCCAATGCTGTAATCTTGATTCGTAATTAATTTTATCTGGCCTCCATCTTCATATAGGGGTGACATAATAATACCTGCGGGGTACACACAAGTGTTACGTTAATCTGTGGTTTCCGCTGTAAATAAAAAAATATCAACACTAGATTTTGGCTCCGTCATGCATATCCGTCCGTTTTTGTGGTCATATCTCCGGTTCTACTTACCGATTGCAATCAAACATACGGCAGATTTTGAATCTGACCGAGACTGTTCCAAGCCGCATCCAAATTTGTTCAGTAGTTCTTGCGTTCATCGCGAAACATCAGACAAGAATTTCAATTTTTTTCCACTTTATGTGGCAGACAAGCACACGGCTCACCTGATGGGAAGCGGTCACCGTGGCCTATGGATGTGTGCAACACCAGGGGTGTCACACTGGGTGCAGGCCGGAACCTCCACGTGGTGCACCTGGGCAACTGTGACCCGAGACGGCGTGCGGTTTTAGTCGGTTGGATCCCGACATAACCACCCCCGATGGCCGACGGGGATGGTATCCACGGGGATTTCCACACGATAAAAAAGGGGATGTCACACTCGCGCTGCCAACCTAAGTAGTTTATAAAAAGTTTTTCCTATAGAGGTAGGTTTTTATATTAAGTTTTCTAACTTATTTAAATCAGCCACAAATACAGTCACGCCATTAAATTTCCCCATCGGTTTTAGCATTTAGACCATACCGTGCCTATACCTTGAATAAATAATGCGCTTTTGTTCAGCCAAACTTTTCAATAATGACTATGGTTGAATTTCGACCAACGTGGACGTACACTAATATACTCGTAATTAGGGTTACCATTTAGGAATTTGATAAGTCCTGACAAAAAGCCGGACATTTCGATAAAAATCCGGACACTTCCATGCAGTGGAAGGGGGGGGGGGGGGGGGGGTAGGGATGTGTGCGAGGTGCAACATAAGTTTTATAAAAAAAACCTCAGACCAAAATTAAGGTATAGGTAAGTACAAAAATAGTCTCCATGGTTTTTTCCTAAGAGTTACTATACCTGAAATATCGCGATTCTAACAGTTGTTTTTACTAACTAGTTGTTAAAACTACCGAACGGATTTTGATGCGGTTTTTAGGGTTCCGTAGCCAAATGGCAAAAAACGGAACCACTATAGATTCGTCATGTCTGTCTGTCTGTCTGCCTTTCCGTCTGTATGTCACAGCCACTTTTCTCCGAAACTATAAGGCCCATGCTGTTGAAACTTGGTAAGTTGTAACGTATGTTTGATTGTAATTGGTTAAATAAAATCAGAGATACCAAAAACTACCTAAAAACGAAGCGCGGGTGAAGTCACGGGTATAAGCTTGTATAAAAAGTAGCCTATATGTTGCCCAGAAGCATGAACTATAATAGTACCAAGTTTGATCAAAATATCTGCAGTAGTTTCTGATTAATGCGTGCACATACCGATAGATAGAAAGACAAACAATTTACCTACTGATTTTATTTTTGCATTAGTATCGATCACCAATCATCCCCCAATATTTTGTAAATATGTATATTCAATGTACAGAATTGACCTTTTTACAGGTTTATTATACCTAAGTATAGGAGAAGATATAATATACCATCTAATTAAAAAATCCGGACAAATTAGAAAGCCGGACAAAGTCCGGACAAGTGCCTAAAAGTCCGGACATGTCCGGATTAATCCGGACGGATGGTAACCCTACTCGTAATAGGCTTGTTTCCATTTCCCTAGCCTAAATTTCAGAATAGGTTCGAGTCGTTCGTGCATTAGATTAGATAGGGTTATCGGCCTACAAAGATCTTCCATACCTGACTGACGCTTTTTTGTGCCATGGGGGTGTTCCACATCGTAATATAGTTCCATGTTTCGAAAACGAATGATCATACGATAACCACAAATGTATAAAAGTGAGGCGTTGGTCTCAGTGACTGCGATTAGCGTGTGGGAAAGAAATCGCGAAGGAGTTTTTTTTTGACCAATCACACTCTAGCTTTAGACTTTTGTCCCGTCCTGGATGATCATTTTTTCCGATCAGAAAATCATTGGAAGTGGTTAGCATGCAATTGCTTAAAATTTCATTCAATCACGAAGGAGTTTTTTTACTTTATTACGATGCTTCAGTAACGCCACGTTTTTTTATGTAGGACATGTCAAAATGACTTCACCTCGCCTGATGGTAAGCTAAAGGTTAATTCTCAGGATCGGGGGTCACCACTACATACACCGATAGTGCTACAGTGGCGACCCTCAGCTTGACGGCCTCGTAATGTCAATACACGTTTTGAAAAAATAATTTTACTGAATCCGATCACAGTTGTGATACTTACGGTACATTGATATTATAGATACTTTCCGTTACGTATTAACTTCAAAGACATTACTCTGAGTACGAACATAATAATATATTATAACGTACTGTAAAGATTGGGTAAAAACCTCATTTCCATTCGGGGAAAAGTCCTACTCAACGCTGCAGATCAGATTGTGAGCTATTTAAACTGTACACTTACTCCTTACTCATACTATGCCGTCTCGTGAACAATTCGCGATAACTCAAGGATTCAAAAAATAAGTAATTTTTGACAGCCCTGACATCTTGGACTATAAGGCCAAAAGCAGATGGCGGGGTGGGGCGCTCAAAATGACCGCGACGCACTCTTATTATTACTGTCATTAGATCGCATTTAACCCCGCGGATGTCTGACAAGTGACATGAGCTATTGCGCCGACAAATGCAACCTTATAATCGTACAAATAAGAGAGCGCGCGTCGCGGTCAAAAAGACCTGCCCACCCCGCCGCGCCGTCTGCGTAACGCCTAATCGCTCCGCTCTTGCAGTGAGACCAAAGCCTAAAGCTATTAGAATCTTCCGCCTCGCTGAACCGCAGGTCTTTAAAATAAGTGTTGTATCAATCAACATCATAAGGATTTCCTAACGGGAACCGCGCCAATGGAATACTATAAAAGGCAAGATTATGATTTATATAATCATTTGAGGCGATGCGTTTGTGTGTAGGTGTGTGATTGTGTGATTCAATCTCATTCGACAATGAACGACTGGTTTATTGAATTAAGTATTGATCTTAATATCAAACGGCCTACGATTTTAGTTTGGAGGGATAAATGTTACTGTAATGGTACGTAGGCTTTTGGATCGGCCATTCATAAAATAAATGTATAATGATATGATTTTTAAAATTAAGTACATTGTAGATACTTCTTCTTCTTCAACTTAGCGTTAAGCCCAGTCGCATCCAAAGCTTTCACCTCGGAGTCTGGGGTCCGCTTTACCAGTCTTAACTGCGGATTTGGCTGGACCTTGATATTTTCCGTGAAGCGACTGCCATCTGACCTTCACAACCCCGGTGACAATGTATATTGTAGATACACAGAATTAAAATACTTGTTACTATTTTCGTCTATAACTCAAAGGTAGACAGTATCTCCCGTCCCAACTGAGCAGTCCGACTGGGCTAGTACCTCCGCCCTACAGAACACTGCCCCATAATAACCATCGTGTTGTGTTCTTGCCGGGGAGTAGGGTAGTCAGCGCTGACTGGAGGGATTCTGTGCTGCTAGGGAGGGGACTCCTGTTTTCAGAACAGAACCTCTTTCAACTACCTAGACCACCCTCTAAACCACCCCTCGCCCGTAAGTGTTAGAGTGGATACTTGGTGCTTGAATGACAATAATGAAATCACCTCTTCCAATTCCTTACTCCTTCAAACCACACACAGACTCCGCAGTGACCTCATCTCTGCGGTGATTCTTTTTCACAGCTGTAAATAGTCATAATCATTTTCTTAGTCATTATTTCATATTGCATTTTCAAATTGTTGTCGCATTAGTGTTTCAATATTCTACATTTATAAACAGTGCTAGTACCTAAAGTAAGCATAATTTGATTAGCTTGTCTCTACTCCATTCTCCACTTCACTCTCAACTTCACTCCCCACTCCACTTCACTCTCTACTCCTTTCCAATCTACTCTCCACTAAAAAAAGGATAAAATATCCTATGTCGATTTCCTGGTTTTAAGCTATCTCCCTGCCAATTTTCAGCCAAATCGGTTCAGTCGTTCTTGAGTTATAAATAGTGTAACTAACACGACTTTCTTTTATTATATAGATTTGTAATTTGTAAATACATACTTACATATTAAGTATTTAATACATAAACAACATCCAGACCAATGCAAATAGCATACATGCATGTATACGCATATTTGCAAGAGCGGTAATCGAACCAATGCACTACCGCTACACCACAGAGGCTGTGGATTCCATTCCATCCAGGACTACATGGTTCGGCACCTCTTTTCTTTGCCGTACAATAAAACTTGGAATTCTTTACCAGCGCGACAGCGCACGTGTGTTTTCTTCTTCCTACAGTTCTAACTATTTTTTTGCCAAAGGTTTCCTGTACAATCCTGCGACGGGTCTCAACTTGGATCAACATAAAAACAAACACTTCTAGGTATGTACTTGTTACTGTGCCAAGGACATTAAGTCATCTTCAGCTATGTCTCATCGTTCGCGGAACATCATGGCGGTCCATTTGCGGTTAGGTCGCATCAATATAACTTGAAACATCGAATCGAAGTTACTAATTTGGGTCATAACCTCAACAAATAGTAATTTTGTTAAAGGAGTCTTTATTTAAAATAGAATATTGTTTCTTAATAATATATTTTAAGAAATTCTTATATTTTTATGTTGCCTACTAGCTTCGTCAATGTTGATTGAGATTTTTAAGGTCATAAGATTTTTTACACGGTACCCTAACTTTTTTCAGAAATTAAAATAGCCTCAGTTACCTACGTTTTGTACCTAATAAGACCTATCTGACAGTGCAAATCAGCCGAGCCGTTTTAGAGTTTACCTCTTCCAGACAGACAGAAACAGATGGACAAAGTTTTTAAAAAAATCTCTTTTTTTGTTATAATAATGTATTATATAATACACTCATATGCATTGTAAATCTGTTATTTAATATTTAAAACAAATACTTCATTTTTTTTTATTTCTACTAGGTAGGCACTATACAGATAGGCTCGCGTTTGACCACAATCTCACCTGTTGGTAAGTGATGATGCGTTCTACTGATACTGTCTACGCTTAGAAAGTAAACCGTTCACTTTAGACTACCTACCTACTTTATCTACTTATAGATTATTAGGCATTGCTATGTCTAGATATACCCAATATTACTACGAGTATAAACTTCCATAAATTATAAATACTGTTTTAATTACTAAACTATTTTAGAACGCAGTATGTACCTAAGAAATTACATTTAACGAATACTACCGCTGGTAAGCTGATTGTAATCTTAACTAGAAAATCATGGCATTGAAATTGAATGTCTAGACCGCCTAGCTAGATTTTGTCCCAGCTAAATTAACTCATTGTCATCCATTAATGAACTTAACTAATGCTTTTTTTTGAAATTTTTAGTGCACAATGCTAGCAGCGCTAAAATTAAATTAACTGTTTATAATGCTAAAATAACAGGTTTTAAATAAATGCATAATTAACAGTATAAAATTTTTAAAAAAAAATTGTCTGTCCGTCTTCATGTTTGAGTGATGTAAGCTCTGGAACAGCTGGGCCGATTTTGACGGGAGTTTCACTGGCAGATAGGTAATTTAGAAAAAAATTAGGTTTGCACGCAAAAAGATAAAAACATTAAAAAATTTAATCAACGCGGACATATTGTTTTTTTAATAAAATTTTGAAGCAGTGAGTCTAGTAAGTATGCTAATTGTAGGTACCATTAGATTTAACACAGTTGGTTAAAGTATTCCCTCTGTGCGGGACTGGTCGCCGCTTCAAGTCCGTCCTGGATCACTTTTATTTATACTACGTAGGTGGCAGACAAGCACACGGCCACCTGATGGGAAGCGGTCACCGTGGCCTATGAACGTGTGCAACACTAAGGGTGTCACACACGCGCTGCCTACCCTAAAGGGAAGGGGGGAGGGCTTGGAAGGGGTGGGGAAGCTAAAAAGGGGTGGGGCACAGTGAGCTCTTGGCTACCCTACTTACCGGCGCGCGGCGGGAACACAACACGACGGTTATTATGGCCGCGGTGTTCTGTAGGGCGCGGGCGGAGGTACTACCCCAGTCGGACTGCTCATTTCAGACGGCAGATACCGTCGTATCCTACCTCCTAAAAGCTACTCAAATCTAGATTATTTTCCCATCAAGTTTGCAGTACTGTACCTACTTACCTTGAGCCTCAAGTATAAGTTATTCAGCGGAGCTCGTCACGTTGGCATTTCTAATAACAAATGATGTCATTGCCCACTGCTGGTTATACAAAATGGCCGACTGTTTACAACTGCTGGCGCGAATAACTTACCTCGACAACACAACTACAGACATGATGATTCTGGGAATCTTTGAACTTAGGTGTATATATGGTGTATCGTGGGACCTAGCACGCATGGGTATTTTATACTAGCTTACTCGTGTGGACATCTCTATTTTCTTTAATATCGGTCACGTCAATATGACTTCCCCCCACCTGATGGTAAGCTAAAGTCTCAAGAATGGTGGTCACTAGTACAAACACCGATAGTGCCATAATGGTGGTCCTCAGCTTGACGGCCTCATTAAACGCTTGTGGATTATATCTCCGGTTCTACTCGACCGATTGTGATCAAACATGCGTAAGATGTTAAGTCTGATTAAGACCTTTCAAACAAAAAAACCGGTATCGAAATTAGTTCAGTAGTTTTTGCATCCATCGCGAACAAACAAACATGTAGAGAAGAATTACAAAAATATAAAATAATTATATTTTTTTTCTATAACGTTATAGGTTATAATAGGCCACTTTGATTTTTAAAAAGTTTTCTAAATTCGCGTAAAAAAAACTGAATTTAAATCCACGCGGGCACAATTAGATACAAATCAGATGATGTTGAGGTAATTGAGGATTTAAATAAAACATTTAATGATATTTTTATGCCATATTTAATCATTATATTTCTTAATCGTAAAATATCTAGTAGTACCAGGGTGACCAAGCTTCGCTCAGGGTCTTTTCCAGGCAAGATTCACTTTGAAATTAAAACTATACCTACTTACTTACTTTTACAAATTATTGCACAAATTCAATTGGGTTCGTGCGGAAATCCCTACGGATACCACCCGCCCGCGTTGCCAGCGGCATTATGTCGAAATCGAACCGACTAAAATCGCGCACACGTCTTGGGTCTTCTGACGCCGAGGTATAAGGTTGCCCAAAAGGCAATTTCCTGGCCCTTGATTGGAATGTCGGCTTTTCCAGGAGCGACCGTCGTCGTCAGACCTCTCAACCCTCAGAGGCAAGCCAGATCCTCTTCCGTTATTTAGCAGATTTACCGACTTGCAAGTGAAGTATGGGTAGTAATTATGCTGAGACGGCGACTATATTCAATCCGTCGACCCAGGATTCGAATATGAGACTTCTCAATCGTAAGACCGCCTTTAAGCACTTAAGTTTATCGGGCATACAGCCATATTCTTCTTTTCTGATAACAAAGCCATGTTACCTTTGACCGTCACCGCACACCATCTCATGAGCAGGTTCCAACACTTCCGTCTTGATATGACCAATTTTTTCAACCCTAACCATTTTATTTTTACGTTGTGTCTTCGCCTCAACATATTTCCTATGCTTATTCAGAATAGCCTTCTCTTTAACAACATGTGAAAAGTTGTCTGTCAAATATTTGTCACACAACTTAAAGAATATACCGAATTCTGACTGAGGAGTTTTCATTTTGAGAAGTTTTTTGCAGTTTTGTAGCTCCTGCTTCAAGGATTGAACCTCTGGGTTATTTTTTGTCATCCATTTTGGCGTTTGTGTGTGCACACAACATGTGAATAAGCTGGTCTGCGTAATTTTCGGTGTCATGTATACTGTAGCTTGTGTCGCAGTAGACTCGTATTTTTTATGTGGCAACATAAGTTTTGGGATAGTTTTTTGTTTTAACACTTTGCGATTGGATGATGCTAGGATGTCGTCGGAGTCGAAATGGTCTTCGCATACACGACAGTGTTTTGCTACTTGGTCGGTTAAGTCTTCGCGGTGGATTAGTTTTAGCCATTCCATTCGTCTGGAACAAAAATAACACAATTTAGGAACGGCAGTCATCATCTTAGCATGATTCCCAGGGCACGCTTGCAGCTTCAATGCATCCCCTCCTTCAGATCAGGCTTATTTTTTATTTTATTTTTTTATGTCGGACACGTCAACATGACTTCACCTCGCCTGATGGTAAGCTAAAGGCAGTCTCTGGAATGGCAGTCACCATTGCAAACACCGATGCGATAGTGTTTGCAATGGTGACTGCCATGCCATGTTTCACGAGAAATATTTAAACCAAAAATATTGTCAATTAATTGCGGTTTATGACGTATTAAAAAAAAACTACTAAGTAGATCTGGTTCAAACCAATTTTTGGTGGTAGTTTTCATGGCAATGTACATAATATATTTTTTTAGATTTATCATTTTAGAAGTTAGAGGGGGGGGGGGGACACACATTTTTCCACTTTGGAAGTGTCTCTCGCACAAACTGTTCTGTTTAGAAAAAAATTATGTTAAAAACCTCAATAGCATTTTTGAAGAGCTATCTATAGATACCCCACACGTATGGGTTAGATGAAAAAATAAAAAAAAGTTTCAGTTCTTAGTATGGGGACCCCTAATATTTTATGCTTTTTTTCTATTTTTGTGTCAAATTCTTAATGCGGTTCACAGAATGCATCTACTTACCAAGTTTCAACAGTATAGACCTTATAGTTTCGGAGAAAAGTGGCTGTGACATACGGACGGACAGACGGACGGACAGACAGACAGACAGACAGACAGACAGACGGACGGACGGACGGACGGACGGACGGACGGACGGACGGACGGACGGACGGACGGACGGACGGACGGACGGACGGACGGACGGACGGACGGACGGACGGACGGACGGACGGACGGACGGACGGACGGACGGACGGACGGACGGACGGACGGACGGACGGACGGACGGACGGACGGACGGACGGACGGACGGACGGACGGACGGACGGACGGACGGACGGACGGACGGACGGACGGACGGACGGACGGACGGACGGACGGACGGACGGACGGACGGACGGACGGACGGACGGACGGACGGACGGACGGACGGACGGACGGACGGACGGACGGACAGACAGACAGACAGACAGACAGACAGACAGACAGACAGACAGACAGACAGACAGACAGACAGACAGACAGACAGACAGACAGACAGACAGACAGACAGACAGACAGACAGACAGACAGACAGACAGACAGACAGACAGACAGACAGACAGACAGACAGACAGACAGTCAGACAGACAGTCAGACAGTCAGACAGACATACAGACATGACGAATCTATAAGAGTTCCGTTTTTTGCCATTTGGCTACGGAACCCTAAAAAGTGGAACAGATGATTGTTATTTATGTTTTTAGCTTTAGGTTCTAGCGCAATAAACAGCCGTAACTTTATAACCAATCCAATAACGCAAAACAACAATAAAATTGAAATTGTAAATATTTTGATTTCATGACATTGACACTATTGACAGACGCGTTTCAGTTCAAGATTATGCGCACTTCGTAGTGTGTGAAAGAGATAGACAACCGAAGAAAGAGGAGCTATACCTACGGCACGATATAATGGCCGGTTTGACGTTTGTCCGCTCATGAAGTTTCGTATTAATTATTGTGACATTTTGAAAGAGCAAATTGCTGTTCTTTATTGTCAATAGTGACGTACAGTAAGTCATAAAATTTTATCGAATGTAGGTATAATTTTAGGACACAATATTTATTTATTACATTGATTTCTGAATTATATAATGTATATTAGTGTCCCACGATCATTTATTTTTTATTTTTATAAGATTATAATTACCTATTGGTGTACTTATTTCACACAACTCGGTATTTGTTTTTCGAAATTCAATTTCTTTAAATAAAATCTATATAATCGACACTAGGACCACTGGCAAGCCCAATAATAGGTACCTCCGGCAAACTTACGTCAAAACAAAGCATTTTCGACTTGACGTTGCTTCGAAAAGTACAAACTAGGAGTGCAGTGCGATTGCGATATAGTTTAGACCTCCTCGCCTGATGGTAAGCTAAATGGTAAATCTCGCCTGATGGTAAAGTCTCAGGAAGGGGTCCCCATTACATACACTAACAGTGATAATTATAATGGTAGCCCTCAACTTACTCTGTTTACGCCTTTTGTTGTGGATTTCGTCGATATGGCCGAACATACGCAGAGCTGAGTTCTAAACAGTCAGGCACGTGTGTTCGTTATAGGTACGCCTTCGTAACATTTCGATCGTGAATCTCAAAATGGAAGGTCAATTTTACCTATAACTGTTAGACGAATAGATAACTAAAGAAAAATCTGGCGAGACTGGCACAGAAGAAAATAAACTTCACACACACAGAAAAAAACGAGCAAAACCAGTCGAAGACATGTGTGTAGCTACTATTTACGGAAGGAGTATCCAACAAGAAAAAAGCTAGTGCAATCACTGAAGGAAGCTGGATTAATATAGGTATACTCATTTTCATTCCTAATTCCAATATTCAGTTCGTTCAAATGTAGGGTCATTTCGCCTGTTCGCGTCCACTTAGCGCAGTTGGCAAGTTTGACGGAGAAAATAAAAATGTACCAGTACTAATTTCAATTAAAAGTTTATTTAATCTGTTCATAATATTAGTCTAGTTTAAGGTAACCTTTAGTTTTATTCGAAATATCTTGTAGTTTTTTTTCTAAAAATAAAAACTTCAGAAATAGGCGATTTACCCAGTTCGCGTCCATAAAATCCAATTTGCGTCCACCTGCTGGACCAGTTTGCGTCCACTGGAAATTTGAATTTTTCACAGGAAATTTGAATTTTTCACTGGAAATTCACATTTGAAAATGTTAAGAAGCCATTAAACAACCTTGTTTTTTACCATCTACTCCTATTTTTCACGCGGAAATCTCTACGGTTACCACCCACCAGTGGGGGCGTTATGTTGGAATCGAACTGATTAAAACCGTACGCCATCTCGGGTTTTCTAACGCCAGGGTGTCGCCACCGCCACCTCAGCCTGCTTCTGCTAGGTTGAGAGGTGGCTCCACGCGTCATCCCCAACCCTGCACTCATGGAGGACAAAGTTCGTTGAATGAATGAATGACCTCTGACGCCTGAGTCGCCTGCGCCTGTTGTGGTCGCCTCTCCTGGACCTTTTTCGTCGCCTCCTTCTCGAGCATGACTTACTCGCAAAGTGAGGCAGCGGCATCGTCCGCCCGCTCTGCAGCATCGCTATGAGTCAGACTCTCAGTGAGAGGACTCCCACTTCGAGGGCCACCACGAGGGCTCGCGCCTCGACACCTCCTACGCCCTGCATTCTGCCAGTGTGTGCATCCCTAAGTTCTAAATTGCATCACAGTGATGACATTCAGCCGTTGGAGCCAACGGCTTCCTGATCAGACACAAGTGATCCCCGAAGTATGTGTTCATGGAGATCACCTGCGTCAGGTGTAACGAGAGGCTCCCGTATGGGCTCTCTAGCCAGTCCTTATGATGGTCACCTACTAAACCTAGCGCAGGTTCTGTGCCCGGTTTCTTTACTCCATCTGGTCTGCGCCCACTGATTTTGTCTTGTCCATATTGTCGTTTTGGGAATAGCATATTTGTCTTACCGATTTCTGCTTCTCTCGAATTTCACTCAATGCTTTCCTTAAATCGTCTTCTGTGTATGTTCTTTATCCTGCTTGCTTATATTAGCAGTAGGAAATTAATTTTAATAATGGACGCGATTTGTTCTTGTCATTATTCCCTGCAGGTATAGTTTGCGTCCATTGCGGACGCAATCTGGAAGTTCTATAAATTCGGTGTAGTAATTCGCGTCCACCTTATTTTAATTGGTAATTATCAAAAAAAATTGCAAATTCATAATGAATATAATTCCTTTTATCATTATCGACGTCTAGAAACAGCTATGTAGCCAAAATACACATAAAACAATAAAAGACTTGCCTTCAAACGCACCGCTGTCCACTACCTTTTTTCTTAAAATTTCGCGGATTCGCGCTCTCTCGTTGAACAGCCGTCACTAACTATTTTTTTACACAGGATTGGTTGGGCGCACAGAACTTTTACCTATGCGTACGTGGCTCTTATACAAAGAGGTTTTGGTGGTAATGACTTTTCGACTAATTGATGTGTTAGTATACTTAATTTCGAGAGTTTTCAAAGAGAGGTCCGTGAAATGGACGCGAATAGGGCGATGGACGCGAACAGGCGAACTAACCCTATTAAGTAGGTAAAAATTTATATTTTTTTACTAAAGTTTTTGAATCAGGTACCTACCTAGGATCAGGTAAGTACTGCTTGCAATAAAAACTTATTTGATTTGATTATTTTTTATCGAGAGTAAATTGACATTTCCATCACTATTGTAATATGTCAAACCGGCCATCATATCGTGCTGCTACTGTAAGGTGTAGAAGTTTCAAAGTTTCCTCATTAAATAATGCAATTTTCCACTCATACGTCACTGAAACACGCTTAAATTGAGAATTTACTACAATTATTTTTATACATACCATAATGTTTTCATTTATTTTAATAACGATTTTAATTTAATTCAATGTGTCTTATAGGTACTAGGTAGTTCGTTTTATAGGGAGTGCGGTCGTCAGTTCGCTTCTTACAAAAGGTAAATAATTAGCATTCTTACCGTTCTAATTTCTCAGGTAATTTGAAAAATGACAATTCACTCCGGTTTCGTGTATTACTTAAACAGCCGAATACACAACAATTGAAATAAGATCGTTTACTCATTTCGGAATCACAATCACAGAAAATAACTGCGTATTGTAAAAACACGGACACTCGCAACTAGAGTTGCGTCCGAATTGTTCCGAGATTCTACGACTTGTGTGTTAGTAGTGATGCGCTCGACAGATCATCGGTGGACTATCGTATAACTATCGATAACCCGCCAGTGAAAAAATAATCGTAAAGTTTACAGAAGTCTTTGGTAGCTGCAAAATATTTTTATCATTTGAACGCCAATCCCGGTTGCCCCTAAACCTTTGGCTTTGGCTCCTAAGCCTGTGGCTCATTTCCTACTCCTTTTTACATGCATGCGATTTATCTTGACTTTAATGAGAGCGACTGCACCTCGATAAAGAAGTGATCTCTCTCTCTTTCTCTCTCTTGAAAAAATCTTTATTGCTAAATGCATAACCAACTGAACGAAAACGTATGAACGTGAATGAATGCAATCTTTCGTACATTCGCTCGTTCATTATCATTATCGCGGGGACCGAAATGATCGCGAATAATCGGAATAATCTTAATTGACTTCATTATTACCTTTCTACATCTACGGGTAAATTGAAAAACGTCAATTCATGGCGATTCCTTGTGTTATTTAAACAGCCATGTACGTAACAATTACAATAAGCCCGTTTGCTCATGTTTAATTTCACACAAAGCACAAAATAATTACGATAGTGTAGGTACGTATATCGTCAAAGCGCGGGAACACGCAACTGGCGACGATCGAAGCGAGTCGAGATACTCGTAAGTAGCGTATATGTGTGCGTAGCATACAGCTAATGTGTGTAGCATTTATACAATGGACTCTACTTTTCAGCTGATAGGTAGGTACCTACTTGATTGAAACGAACTCATTTGATGTAGGTACATATTTCACTTATAATTCACATAGAAATATGTGGGATAAAGACAGTAACAATAGTTTTGAAATTAAATCGAAAAAAAAATCTTTTCTCCGTCATCCGATCGGTTTCGAGTGAATGAATGATTTCGAGTGAATGATACGAACATAGATTGGTTGTTGTCGGATTTTATTGAGCTCGATAGCCGAGCTTAAGTGGAACGAGAAGAATTTAATACCGGTTTGTGTAAGTGTAAAAGAGACAGAGCTAGCTAGCGATCGCTTGTAGAGCAATTACCGTGCACTCTGATGCAAAACTAGGCATACATTGTACATACTCAATGTACCTAGGTATAGTACACCTCGCAGATTAAGATTTTTTCACAACTATACGAAAGTTCGATTTTGTGTTGTGGCAATAATTGAGTCATTGTTTCCAACTTTGGCTGTTGATTGGCAAAATAAAATGATCTCTTATGTTGGAGTTTTTGCTTAACAGTGCATATATTATATACTAGCTTTTGCGTACCGCTTCCCCCGCGTGAAATAATGATCCCATTTCCGCATTCTATAGGATTCTTTACCAGCTCACGTGGTGCCTTCCTTCTACAGTCCCGGGTTCTTTAACCCTTAATAGGGCCCGAGCCTGTGAGTGCTTTTTCTTCAAACTAACACTGGTTCCTGGCTAAGAATAGCTCATAGATTTCATTTTTCTAAATATTTTTTATAGGGGTTGCATTTTAAGGGTAGTTTTTCCGGTGGTAAATAATATACCATTGCCCGTTTACAACTTCAAAATTTTGCGGAGTGGTGGTAAAATTGTTACCATTGCCCCTTCTGGCGCATTTTTATTTTAAGACTAGTGGTTTCATCCGTGCTTGTCATACATTTTTTGTTAAAAAAATTTATGTAGCTACCTTATTATTTTATTTATTAATTTTTATTGTTATCTATACTAATATTGAAAACAAGTAAGATTTCTATTCATAGACTTTACACGAGTCCCGGCTTACCGTAACAAACAAACTGATTTTTATATATTATATAGTTACCTACGGTTTTCAGTAAGTATAATCGGGCAATGGTAACTATTTTACCACTTAAAAACGATATCGAAAAATGTATTAAAATCGTTCCTGAAAGCTGCTAATACGTAAAACGAAAGTAAATATACCCTATTTTATAAATTTGTATCGTAAAATCTCTTATAAGAATTATTGTAGAACAAATTTGCACAAAATCCGCACTCGACCACTAAAACATTCAATTTTTGCCACCAAAATTCGTTGGGTCAACTTTGACAGTACCGTAGATTGCTAAAATGACTTTGCCAACTTATGGAGTGTTAAAAATATGACAGTAAACTTACTAAAAAAATATAATGAAATCAAGGAATAACATTGGATGTTTCCATTTTAAATATATCTCAAATTTTGTAGAAAAGCAGAAAGTGGTAATATATATACCCTTACCCTATTAAGGGTTAAGCGGGGCATAAAAAAGCATTTGATGAGGCCGTCAAACTGAGTGTTTGTAATGGTGACTCCCATTCCAGAGACTTTACCTTTAGCTTACCATCAGGCGAGGTGGAGTCATATTGACGTGAACGATATAAAAAAATCCTATTCCTGTGATAAAAGTACCTAGCCTATAGTGATAAAATGTGTTATTCCAGATTCTATCTCTTTACCAAATTTCATTAAAGATCCATTCAGCAGTTTTTGTGTCTAAGAGTAACACTAAGATCCATAAGTGCATGTTACTATTAAGTATTTTTGGCGTGAAAATGTAACAAACGTCCAACTTGCAAAATTTCGCGTTTATACCAAATATTAGTAGGAGCTGCGGCAGGAAATTATAAACGTGCTAGCTTGAAAGTTTTATTCAGCTGTATGAGGCTATGGTAAATGGGCTAACAAACAAGTAGTTAACAGTTTATGTCCGTACCATTTAGTTAGTTGGGAGCTAAAACAAACTTTTAATGGGCTTGTTGGATGGGATCCAAACTGTCTGCCACTTCCTGGGCTAAGTTACCTAGGCAACGAATATATAGGTCACAGTTCGCAGTAGCTATTGATTTCGTGATCCTAGCCACGAATAAAATTATAGGCACCTTTAAGGTTGAAATGTAAATGTCACAGAGTGAAAACATTCAGTATCATCTTAGCATTTTCAACTGATTTGCATTATCTTATTTGTTGTAAGTCTTACGTTTATTGTGATTTGTATGAATTCTTACCTAGGTAATGTATGGTATATGTTACTATGTATGGAAAAAATCAAAGTTTTGAAGTTATTTTGTGTACGGTAAAAGTTGTTATTCGTACCTAATTAGTCGTTGGTAATTTTTATTTTAGATAATTAATAAGTTACACTTGCCTGCCAGTTATACAAAAATGTGTTAATGAAACATTAAATACTTAATAAAAAAAATCATTATTATCATTGTATAAAATCGATTGAAATTAATTCATATACCTACTATATCGACTGTTGTCTGAAATGTAATTAGACATCACTATTTTATGAAAAACTTCACTGTCAAATCAAAAATTACATAAATGATTGCCGTTAACGGTTACCTTTTTTATCCAACTTACCAGAATCTATATAGATACCTACCTACCTACAAGCAAGGTCCAAATAGCGCATAGTATCCTAGTATCCTAGTACAATAATTATTAAGTTTATAGTCATTATGATGAAGTAGGTAGGTGCTTCCATTCAACCCGATACGTGAAACAGTAGCCAATGATGGGGTAGGGGAGGGGATATATGTGGGGATTTCCACACGAAAAAAAGGTATTAGTTGCATTTTTTCTTATTCAAGATAGGCTTACGTTTGACCACTATCTCACCTGGTGGTGAGTGGTGAGTGACGATGTGGTCTACGATGAATCACGCTTGCCAAGAAGAATCTTAAACACTAGTTAAGTTACTAACTTTTATTGTATGAGGAGAATTTATTGTAGTACGTATGTCTGAAATGTTACAAAGTAATTAATGGAATATGGAATTTCGAGTTTAACAGCACAAATGGAGCGGTGAACGTGCTATTGTTTTGTACAGATCGTTGCCCTCCGACCATAAATATAGAAGTACGTAGTTTACTGTGTTTATGTCTACTAGAAACTGTAGGTACGATAGCTTTTATGATCATATTCTAGACTTAAATTACCTTAAATGACTTAAATTTGTTTAAGAATCGAAATATAACAGCGAGAGGACTTGAAACATGAAATTACAAAAAAAAGTTAAAAGTTAGTGATTATTTTCGGGTTTGATTGTACATATAAGCATGGCTGCCGTAGACATACCTTCAGCCCTTCAGCTCTTGACTGTTGAAATCGCAGAAAAAAGTTGTCACGAGACCAAAAGCGTCTCTCTACTTTTTTCTGCGATTTCATTGGTCAAGATAAAAAGAAGACAAGATGTCTACCAATGATATTATATAAGTATGTAAAAAGAGGCAGATATGTCATTAGAGCGCGCCTGGTGAAGACGCGAAAAAGTCCCAATTGGGACATTTTGTCTTTAGTACATGTCTTGCAAACGCCAAGTTGACACGCGTGTAATTTTGTAAAGCGCTTATTAAAATTGCAATAAAAATGCCATCGTGTGTTTTTAAAAAGTGTACAAATTACGACACTAAAATTAATAAAATACAAGGGATTTCCTATCACATGTAAGTACATACAATATTACCGATTTATTAGTGTATTTTAATAAAATTTGTTTAATAATATTTTTAAAATAATGGCGGCGGTGAAACGCGATAAAAACGGGACAGAGATACTTTTTGATGTGAGAATTATAGCTATCCTTTTTACTCACGTGCCTATCCCATCTTTCGTACTACTTATCGCTAATTGACAACTATTGTGCACTTCATAGTTATGTCATAGACAGTTGGATCAGATTTGAGAAGTCAGTTACTATGAACCAAGAATATTTACAAGGAAATTTCTAATGTTCTTGCTATGAACATAACGTATCTTGTGTAAAAAATCATTGATGTCTACGAATGCCATGCTAAGGCTTCAAACAACTAAGTACTTATCATGAAAAATTAATTTGGCCTTGGTTCAATAATATTGACTAATAATGATTACCTAAGCAAGTACCTACTTACTTTACAAATACATCTAAATTAATAAAATAATTATAACATAATGTCACCATTTGCCCGCCAAAACATGAGTCAGACAACGTCAACACATACAATTCCGACTTATTGACTATTTATACAGCCAGTATTATTATCTGTGTCAAAAGAATATATTAAGCCGTGAAATCGTATGTTAATACGACCTTGGGGCTTGTTTTGACTGTGACGTCATGAGTTGGTAATTTTAATAATGATGGCTGAAATACAATGGAAGGCCTATTGTGCGTATGTCTTGATTGAATCGACTGCTGCTTGCAAAATTGCTAAAAGACAAGACCTTTAGACAGTTACACACTGCGGGCGCATGCTAGGGGTCGCCATAGAAGCATTCCTGTATAGTTTCAGGCGAAACCTACACAAGAATAATGACTAAAACCGCACGCCAGCCGTCTCGGTACCGGGGTGTAAGGTTACCCAATAGGCATATCTCTCGCACCCCAGTTGAACCCGGGACATCTACGAGTGAGAGGCGCAGCTCGCCTCCGTTGCCTGGGTGCACTGCGTGGAGGTTCCGGCCCGCTCCTGAGCCCAAGCCAACCTCAGCTGCAGTTGGGAGCTACAGCTTTATTTTGTTTTACTACGTAGGTGGCAGACAAGCACACGGCCCACCTAATGGAAAGCGGTCATAGCCTATGGACGTGTGCAACACTAAGGGTGTCACACACGCGCTGCCTACCCTGAGGTAGGAAGTGGTGGGGAGGCTAGGAAGTGGTGGGGGGAGGAGGGATACAGTGAGTTCTGGCTACCCTACTTACCGGCGGGAATACAACACGATGGTTATTATTTATTATGGCCGCGGTATCTGTAGGGCGAAGGTACTACCCCAGTTGGACAGCTCATTTCGGACGGGAGATACCGTGCGTCGTGTCCTACCTCCTAACTTCTAACCTGTAATAATGATGACGCATCAGTCTTACCTTTCCTTACCAGCGGGTAAACTAAAGAAAGACAAATCCTCGCGGTTTCTCGTGTTATTTAAACATTTATCAACACAACAATTGCTGTATGCCCGCTTATTCATTTTAGTTTCGCACAGAGAAGTGAACATGGTACACAAAACGAAACAAAAACGGTTACGTACGTTAGCAATCAATGCACGGGTACACGCTACTAGCTAGGAGATTGAAACGAATTGAAATCCTTATAAGAAGCGTCTATGTGTGCGTGTGTTTTTGTTCTTAGGAACTTACATCATAGTTTTTTAAGTCCCCATTACATACACCGATAGTGTACCATAATGGTGTCCCTTAACTTGATGCGTGGCCTCATCAAATGCTTTTTTACGCCCCGCTTAAAGGACACCGAACTGTGTGATTCTACCTAGCACGACCCCGGATGATTATCATAATTTTCATGTAGTACAAATTCATGAAAAAAAATGTACTTTTTTGTACCATAGAATAAAATAAATGTACTCTGATATTTTCGCTGATAAAACGTAGGTGCCCTGTAGTACCTTTCTGGCACGACCCCTACACATTTTAGGTTTTATATCAACTTTATGGTGGAAAATACTATAAATATAATTGTACTTAATTGTACTCTATTTTACAGATATTTTTGAACGGTTCAAAGCCACAAAATCATTTTATTTACTTTTGCCTAAATACTTAGAATTAACAGTAATGGCGTAACGTTGTGACATTGATGTTACTTAAAAAGTAAAACGCTTTGAAACAGGTAAACCACCTACGTTTTATCAGCGAAAATATCAGAGTACATTTATTTTATTCTATGGTACAAAAAAGTACATTTTTTTTCATGAATTTGTACTACATGAAAATTATGATAATCATCCGGGGTCGTGCTAGGTAGAATCACACCACCGAACTGTAGGAGGAAGGAAAAACGTGAGCTGGAGATAATAAGTAGATAGAAAATTATTTTCTAAGTGGTCACATAACGACCTCTGTCCTGACGCAGGGCTTTGGGGTAAGTGAGGCTGCCTGTTATACCTCATCGGAAGCAAGTTGCGAAGCCCCAAATCTCCCCAGGCAAGTTTTCATTCAAGGTTCCAACACCAAGGGGACCATCTCAAAGCTATAGATGGCCCAGGGTCAGCTGGGGTGCAGGGCAATGTCTTGGAATTGCCTTATTGGATCACGTTACTGCGGTTTTAGTCAGTTCGAGTCTAACGTAACCACCTGGTGGGCCAGCGGTATCCGTGTGGATATCCGCCAAAGAAAGTACGGACACCGACTTGACGGACGGACCACTTCGCAAGTTGGAGCCCTAAAATGTCCAACAACAACGGTCTAGCTGCAATGCTTCGATATCGCCTAATGTCACCATTGGGTTATGAAGGTCAGATGGCAGTCGCTTCACGGAAAATATCGAGGTCCAGCCAAATCCGCAGTTAAGACTGGTAAAGCTGACCCCAGACTCCGAGGTGAAAGCTTTGGATGCGACTGGGATTAACGCTGGGTTGAAGAAGAAAATAGTACTTTACTTATAATTTTTTTTCTGAACCTCGAGCAATTTTTGCCACAGTATCCGGACCCTACTAAAAACTAATTGCTGATGTCCGGCTCAGATACTTCGTTTCATTTTGAAATTGTGTTAGTTTAGTGTTGTGTTAGTCTCGTGTTTTCTCCCCCACCCCCTGCACATCGGACCCAGTAAATCGCGTTGGAGACACGGTTTGCAGGTTATTGATCGGGCGAGCGACGCGTCGCGCAGTCTACATTCAGTACAATCGCGGATAGCGCAGAGAGCCGACTTACTGCCGCGCAGTGCACCCTTCATACACGATAAAGAGTGGAAAACGTAAATATTTACATGCTATATCTGTTATAATAGCACTAAACTTGTTGAATGTCTATAACTTAGGTTTTAAGATGGCCGCTGTCTGCCGATAAATCTATAAAAATCTGATCAATCTTGAAGTATTTTTTGGGTTTTAATGGATGCCATTCTTTTAGCCGTGTGATTAAACGTACACATATGTTTATTTTTTAATTATTTTTCATGAATAATTTATCAGAATAAAGCGCCGAATGTATAGCGATACATAATTGTGTAGGTACATCACTATTCAATCTACAGAAGTACTCTACCACGAATACTGGTACAGTAATACAAGTATTCGAGTACTTATGTGCTAAAATTACGCCTTAATAAGAGACTTCTTACATTTTAGTATTTGCCTATTTCTCTGGGTAATTAATAACCAGTAAACCTACATCTTAAAGCGATGGTAGCTGAATGGATAAGGACACGGCCTCTACTCAGAGGTATTGAGTTCGAATCCGGCTGGATAGCACCAATGTGAATTTCACTTTGTGCAATTTAATATGTGCTAATCACACGATTTAGCATCTGCTGACGTTGAAGGAAAACATCGTGAGGAAACCCACATGTCCTAGAAGAAATTCTAAGGACATATCCGATCCACCAACCCGCATTAGGCCAGCGTGTGTGGATTAAGACCCAAACACTCTCAGCTCTCTCGTTAGAGGAGAGGAGACCCGTGTCCAGCAGTGGGACATAAATGGGTTGCTATTATTATTATTATACCTACATCTGCCGATTATCGAACGATACTCTAGCGCAGGCTTTTCTTTCAACGTTGAGGGATTCCAAGCTTTAATTGCAACCGGTATTTGTGCTCCGATGATGTTGACTATGAATAATTTTCCATATCAACTTGCTATTCCACCTTTTTTAATCGAGGGCATTCCTAAATAAGTAGAGGAGAAATACTAAACATGTATGTACATCTTTAAGTGTACACACAAGTGTTCCTACTAGGCCTCGAATCTGCAATTCTTTTTAGCCACTGTCATGCCATTGGCACTCTTCTGAAGATTGAATGAAAAAGTATAATTAACTCTTTTCATTTGATTTTTGATTTTAATGTTATAGCTTTAAAGTCTAAAATTAAATGGCATTTTTAAAGTGTTAGTGGTTTGACAATGGTTTGCTTCAACAGAATAGACCCTGGTATCATCATACCTCTACGTAGTGCTCCCTTCACAACTACTTCTGCTTTCTAGGTTTATGAAGATGACGAGTAGCAAAGAAAAGGAGGTATTACTCGCAGTACTGAACAGGTACAAGGAAATGCCACATCTTTGGCAGAAGAGTAACAAGGAATATATGAACAGAGATAAAAGAGAAGTTGGATTCAGGATCCTCCTCAAAATTTACAGACAATTTGATGAGAAGGCGACGGTGAAGTACTTGAAGAAGAAAGTTGAAAATATGCGCACTAGTTATATTAGAGAATTGAGAAAGGTACGTATAAAGTTACTTTTAATATCACTTCTAGGTGGCAGACAAGCACACGGCCCACCTAATGGGAAGCGGTCACCGTGGCCTATGGACGTGTGGAATACCAGGGGGCGGGGACGCTAGGAAATTATATAACAAACTATAATAGGTCTGAATACGTATTTTTATGTTATAATTTAAGATAACAGTATTATGAACACGTGCGTACTGCATACCTGTTCCTGATTTAACGTCAAAAATACCTCATCAAAATTCGATACATTTTCATAATTATATAAGTAGGTCATCCTTAAAAAAAGGCTTAGTTATCGTCAGTCGTATCAATATTTATTATCGTTCCATAATATAGGCACCTGGCACAGCTGCGAAACTGCGCAGGTTTAGCCGCGTGCATATTATTATTATAATGAGCTGCTGTTTATTTATACTTATAATATTTAATGTAAAAATATAAGCATTTTGTCCACAACTAAGCTGAACATAAAATTATGTGTGCTAATCACATGATTTACTATCTGCTGACGGTGAAGGAAAAACATCGTGAGGAAACCCACATGTCCTAGAAGAAATTCTAAGGACATGACCGATCCACCAACCCGCATTAGGCCAGCGTGTGTGGATTAAGGTCTAAAACTTCTCAGCTCTCTCGTTAGAGGAGAGGAGACCCGTGCCCAGCAGTGGGACATAAATAGGTGGCTATTATCTGAGCTGAATACATTTTTTTTTTATATTGGACACGTCAACATGACTTCACCTCGCCTGGCAGTAAGCTAAAGTTAAAGTTTCAGAACTGGGGGTCACCACTACATACACCGATAGTGCTGCAGTGACTACTGATCAAATGACTACTAATTAGGTACGTTTTCTCTCGTGTAGATGAAGGAGGCTTGTCACGCAGGTAAAGAGTACACGCCGAACCTGTACTACTTCGATACCCTGAAGTTTATTGGAGACTACGACGGGTTTCATGCTCCCGTGCCGACGGACAGACAAGAGACAATCGAACATGAGGTAGGTACTAGGTACACTCCACCTTCCTCCGGATCTCAAAACCGAAGATGGCCCTGGGCCCTGGGTCAGGCAGGGTGCGAGGGAAATGTCTTATGGGCTATCTTACACACGTGTGAAGGTCCGAGACGGTGTGAGGTTTTGGTCGGTTCGATACCGATATAACCACCCCCGATGGCCGACAGGTGTGGTATGCAAAGGAAAGGGCCACCTTACTCCCGGTGCTAGAAGATGCTAGACGGCGGCGTGCGGTTTAAGTCGATTCCAGTTTGATATACTTACCCCCGATGACGGCCAGCGGAGATGTATCCATGGGAATTTCCGCAGGAAAAAAAAGTAGACTTGTTCAATATTACCCGGCTACTAATTTCTTCCAAAAAATAAAACAGCTTTTAATTCCAGGGTCTTTCATCACAACTATCATCAGATACCGACAGTGACTATCTAGTCAAACCTACCCACACATCCAAGAAGAGAAAACCTCAACCAGCTACCACAACACAAGCCACGGACTCCGAACCCAGTAGCATACTTCTCCAATTGCAGGAGGAGAAGTGGGAAGCTATCGGAAGGTCTCTTGGACTCCAACTCCGAGGCCTGGATAGGGACCAACAAACTGTAGCACATAAGCTCATAAACGATGTGATGTATTACGCTGAAAGTGGGATGCTGTCTCCACATTGCTCGATATCTCTGGATACCCCCATAGGACACACCTTGAATGTATACGATTCTCCGTCTAGGGAATATAGGGATGAATTATTCTGACACTCGTCGTTTGGATTAGTTGATTAGTAAAATTTTAGGTTGTTACCCGTGGTCCGATCGGTCTATTCCAACTAGTTACATTGAAGTTCAATCAATCAATCAATTTAGCCTGTCGGCGTCCACTGCTGGACATCTAGGCCTCTCTCAATGTGCGCCATACCACCCGATTGTCTGCCTTTCGCATCCAGTCCATTCCACCTACCTTTTTCAGGTCATTGAAGTTACATTGATGGACAATTCGCGTAGTTTTACTGATCGGTCTAAGGGTATTTTTGCCTGTGGTTCTATCAATCGAATCATTGTTATAATTGTATTGGTACTGGATCTACCGGTTGAATAGGACCATGGTAAATAATGTTTACACCCTATTACACACACTTTGAGGGTGTGTGTGTGTGTTTGTGTGTGCAAGAAAGTGTGCGCGCGTGTGTGTGTGTGTGTGTGTGTTTGAGTGTATTTGTGTGTCTCGTCTAGCTCGTTGTATGAAATCGGTGTTCTGTATATTACGTACTTTTTTGTGATATTATCTTTAAGTCTTTATACGTAGTGGTCTGAGTAGTCCTGTATTTTAAAGGGAAATGTAATATTTATTTAATCGTTTTCTAAGTAAATGTTAGTACTTAACGTCTTTTATAATAATGAATGTTAAAATATAAGATTTGTATTTAAAGAAATTGTTTTAATTGACTTCGCACACATACATACAAATCACGCCTTTTAAGGCAGAGACAATAATCTTTGCACTTGCTACGAGCTTGGCATACGCCTTTTGCTTCTTCAACTTTCATAATTGTTTTCATACATGCACGCCGGTTACGGGTACTCTTAACCTGCCCTTTCTCTAAAGCTCCAACACACACTCATTCACATTTATAATACTAGTAGAATAACAGAATATCCAACTAATTATATCAAATAACTAGCTTTTTTTCCAGTTGGTACTACCGATCTGACAACTTTCTTGCCTGTTGTTCCGACTGAGCGGACTAAGCGGACTGTTTTTTCCTGTTGTCCCGACTGATCGGACGATGCGGCTTTCTATTGGTTCAAGTGATCGGATCGGATCGGTATTTGTATTGAAAATCGTTCATACAAACATAATCCAAGTTTTTTTTTAATATCTCCAATATACAGACAAAGCTACTTTACAATGTTATAATAGCGTAGAATCACTCTTAGCTAATTCAATTAAAACTAATTAAACGATAATAATCCACGTGTCAAGTTGACCGATGACCGAGCCTTTAAATATCGTGACGTGACCGGCCGGGTGCTTGACCTAGCCGCCACTGGTCAAATGTTAACACTCCGATAAGGGCCACTGATAACATTCTAGTACAGGTTATTGTACTGAAAGTCCGAATAGAAAGGTTTTACATAGGTGTAGAGTAGACCTAGATACCGCAAGGTGTATGACTACAAGATATTTCTTCTAGTCTGAGATTTGAGACTATTTTTTGTCGGTCACATCAATAATACTTCACCTCGCCTGATGGTAACCTACTCTATAAGAATATTCGAGATTTTTTGTCGGTCACATCAATAAGACTTCACCTCGCCTGATGGTAAAATTGGTAACCTAAAGTTAAAGTCTCAGGACCGGGGTCACCACTACACACACCGATAGTAGGCTGTGCTGGCCTAACAGTGGCGGCCCTCAGCTTGACGGCCTGCATACCAACTACCCGCATAAGTATTGCGGGTTTGGGGATCGGACATGTCCTTAGAATTTATTCTAGGACATGTACGTTTCCTCACGATAATTTTCCTTCACCGTCAGCAGATAACGTGCTTAACACATATTTTCACAAAGTGAAATTCATATTAGTACTGTCCAGCCGGATTCGAACTCGATACCTCTGTGAAGAGGCCGCGTCCTTATCCATTCAGCTACTATCGCTTTACTCAGCTAGTACTTACATAGCGACTTACACAAAGAAAAGTACTTATACAGCAACTCGTCAAACTTTCTCTTGACAGTTTTTATTGACGTGTAGTCTACAATGGCTACTGCACCCAGTATAGTGGCTAGAGACCAGCAAAAGCGTTGGACAATTAGGGCTCCCGCACACGGGCCACCGGCCACAACCACAAAACGCCGCCACTGGCATATTTCCTGTAATTTTCATACATTTTATATGGACTCGCCGCACACGGTTGGCGCCGGTGGCGGCCACACGCTACAAATCGTCGCAGCTAGCTTCTTGTGGCTCGCACCGGCCACTAAACGCCGACACAAAAAGCCGCCACACGCCACTCGCGCGATTATCGAAATGTTCGTTGCATTTGTGTACATTCGTTAAAATTGGGTGTATCCAATAACTACGGTTTCCTCTTCTACGACGACGTCTTTTATCAAAAGTAGCGCAATTAAACCGATTCCATTATGATAGGTACTGCATGCTTGGGTTAAAAAAAGTAGCAACCACCGACCGCAAGTGTCGACCATCGGCCACAAGTGGCTGTCGCGCGCTTCAGCTACTTTTGTGGCCGTTTCTTGCCTCTTGTGGCGGCGTTTGTGGCTGTCGCGTTTGGCCCGTGTGCAGCTACACTTAGGTATTGTTGGTATTTCATTATTAGTCTTGCAGAAAAATATACTTACGACCTACCCGAAATATGGTACAATCCTATAAGAGCCTATAAGTATTTCGGTACGGTTGACAACCTTAATCACAACCATTTACAACATTTAGGTACCAATCATTAAAAAATTAACAACAAAACTCATTTATTGGTCTACCCTACCAATAAAAAATTAATATTTATAGAATAATTTTGAAAAGTTGACATTTTTTATCTCATTTTACAAATTACCATTTAAGTATGTCTGTCTTGTAACACAAGAGATTTATTTTTCTTTACTTGTTTTTGTATAACAGATGCTCCTTGCACGTGGATACCGTCCCACACTGGCCACAACCATCTGTGGATTAAAAAATAAAATATTTACTTAGGTAGTATCCTCAATTTCTTATGAGAACTTATGAGTAGGTGTAAGCGACTATTTACTTTTAATCGACTACTGACTACAAACTACTAAAC
The DNA here is from genome assembly GCA_963576445.1 of Lithosia quadra. Taxonomy (NCBI): domain Eukaryota; kingdom Metazoa; phylum Arthropoda; class Insecta; order Lepidoptera; family Erebidae; genus Lithosia; species Lithosia quadra. The sequence continues at coordinate 10,191,105 of OY754896.1, forward strand.
TACGTACATTTAATTTCTGAGCTTTTATTTTGTCTTATTTAAAATCTAGCCTCTGCCCGCGTCTCTACCCGCGTGGATGTCGGTTTTGGTATAAAATGGTTTTCCCTAGCCTAGCCAGAGCTCACAATCCCCCTTCCCCCCCAACATCCCAATCCTCCCCCCTCCTGGGGGGTCGGCAGCGAGAGTGTGACGTGACCATTTCCCTTTAGGTGGGCCGTGTGCTTGTCTGCCACCTAAGTAGTATAAAAAAATAGGCAAAGGTGACCGCTTCCCATCAGGGGGACCGGTACTTGAGTGCTACCTAAGTGGTACAAAAATGGCTAGTGAGACAAAACGACTGATTTAGGTAGGTACTTTTCGTGATTGTACTAAAAGATGTTGTGTCTGCCTACCCCGCGGCGTGATTGCATATAGATACGATTGCAGATAGCCTTTGGCTCCTTGCTAACCAGTTGGTGAATAATCAAAGTGGTTTGTGGAGAATATTTTCCTCTTGCGAGAGGCCGTGTGCTCATTCATGCCGCCCAATATGGCGACTTGTATCACCGAAACTGTTTTATGTAGGACGGTGGAGATGGCGCGCGGTGTGTCCGCAAGCTTTATTTACAAGCTGATTTATTTTAATATAATGTATATTACACCTGGAGTATAGCTGATGGAGAGACGAGGTAGGACATGACGGTATCTCCCGTCCAAACTGAGCTGTCCGACTGGGATAGTACCTCCGCCCTACAGAACACTGCTCCATAATAACCATCGTGTTGTATTCCCGCCGGTAAGTAGCCAGAGCCCACAACCCCTCCCCTCCTCATCACCCCAATCAAACTGCCCAACCCTCCCCCTCTAAGATCGGCAGCGCCAGTGACACCCTTTTTTATCGTGCAGAAATCCCCATGGATACCAGCCATCAGATATCAGCCATCGGGGGTGGTTGTGTCGGGATCGAACCGACTAAAACCGCACGCCGTTTCGGCTATTAGTTACCGGGTGTAAGGATACCTAAATAGGCATATCCCTCGCACTGTAAATCTCACACTCTTGTCCGACCACAAACTATTACTGTAAATCTCAATGAGATACAACTTTTTGTCAAGTACTCCTTGTTGTTGCATCGTGACAATATCCATACTGTATTTTAAACAGTAAGGTGGAGAGACCGGTTCTTATCCATACAGTTTTAGCGATGAACATGTTTTTATTCGTTACACGTAATCTGTGGGATTGGATTTGTCTCGACAGCTGATAATTAAAAAAAATATGACACCGATAGTGAGACGGATATATTATTATTTAGTTGCTTACCTAATAGGAATTAAATAATCTTAAGTTGAAATATTAATAATTATTATCGTATTTATAAATAAGTACATAATATTGTAAGTATTTACCTCTAGAATAGGCAATAAATCAATACTACCTATCTTAGCTTACATTATATTATGCGAAAGGAAGTCTGCCAGTTTATAACAATGTGACATGACTGTCTAATTGATCGATATGAATTTTTATACATCATTGTCAGAGGTTTTGAATTAGTCATCGACTTAGAGCAGTCCCTTTCTAGATACCTTGCACGCCATTGCATACTCTAACAAACATAAGCTACCTGGATCAGGAAAACTTAGTGACTAGACTACTACTAACTGGCATCTTGGCGGTTCCGAAGCTTTCACCTGGTCCACTTACTTACTCGGCTTATTCCTTTCACAGCTTTCACGCCTACTGTCTGAACTCCTAACCCCAAGAGGAAAGCCTAGTCAAAGAGCTTCATCCGTCAATCATTTGGTGAGGTTCTGAGGTTGGCTTGGCTCCAAATCTTAGTGGGCCCCATAACCGGTACACCCTAGTCCTAGTTGATCCAATTTTATTAATATTTCTATACTCATAAGCCTACAGTTTCGCTACGATAACGCAGATTAATGAAACAAATTAATTCCTAGGCCAACAGCTTGCGTCAACACGTAGTTAATTAGATACAAAGGATCGACAACTTTCCGATCATAAATCACAATACAAAATTAATCTAGAAATGATATATTTGAATATGTGCTCTAGTTGAATCTCAATCAATCAATCAATTAGCCTGTCGACGTCCACTGCTGGACATAGGCCTCTCCCAATGTGCGCCATAGCACCCGATTCTCCACCTTCCGCATCCTGTCCATCCCAGCTACCTTTTTCAGGTCGTCGGTCCATCTGGCTGGGGGCGTCCCACCTTCCGTTTGCCGACTCGTGGTCTCCACTCTAGGACTCGTTTGCTCCAACGGCCATCGGTCCTTCGACAGTTGAATCTATTCTGTGTGTATTTTGATTGTGAGTGTTGGTTCAGGGCCCTACCAAGATCTTTGGAGCCCAAGTCAACCACACCTACAGCTAGTTGGCGCACCTGCAAAACGGCGGTTGAAACCGGCAGTCACTTGTATAGTACCTACGACAGCAATTGCCGTTTGACCTTATCTGCCAATCAGCTGGTGAGGTTGGCTTGAGTTTCGAATATCTTCTCCCTACATTTTTTTTTTGGTTTCAATCTGTCTTCAGATGTTGGTTGTAGGTAAGTTGGCCGATAAGGCATTTCTTCGCACCCCGGCTGACCCAGGAATATCTCCGATTTGGAGATAGCCTCCTCGGATTTTTGACCTACGATGTTCCCGTCTCAACTCCCAAAAAGGTAGATAGATGCGCCGCCGCCGCGGGAGCTCCTACACCCTAATAATAATTTAAGTAGGGAATGTAATTACCTACTCAAATTAAACGTGAAAAAAGTAGTGAACATAAAATTAGTAGACTGACAACTGTACGTACACCTCGCTCTATGAATATTTTGAAGCAAATTGCAGCACCGTATTCGGAGTTCATGGGTAGGTACCTGGTTTTGCTCGTGGCGTAATACTTAACTTGCGGTATTATGTCTCTCTCAGCTGCTCAATGTTTAGGTATATAGACGACTAGCTGTTACTCGCGGCACCGCCCGGGTTCGATCCTGGTCCCATTTCCAAATCACAGGAACATAAGTATTTCTGGTATGATAAGTAGTCTATGCTTTTTAACCGATTAGGTACATTTTCTTTTATAATCGACTAGCTTGTACCTGCGGCTCCGCCCGCGTGGAAGTTGGTATTACAAAAAATGTGTTAATGAAGAACCGCTCGACCGATTCTACATTCTTCTATGAGATGTATGAGATCTGAACATTATGTAGGTACCTAAACACCATTTTGTACTATATTCAACGAATAAGGACTTTGACTTTGACTTTGACTTTGATTCTTCATTAACACATTTTTCGTAATACCGACGTCACATAAATCTCTACTAAATAGTCCGAACAAAGCCTTTTAACATTTGATTGGGATAGGTGAACCCGTTCTTGAGTTATAAAAATACATCGAAAAGTGGCATTGATTTTTATATAAATATTGATAGGCTCGCGTACAAACACTATCTCACCTGTTGGTAAAGTGATGATGTATTTGACGATGGAGCATGCTTGCCTAGCCATCATCATCTTAGCGTTGTTCTAGCCATCATCGTAGGTTGCATTCGAGACTTTCACTTTGGGCCTCGAAGTCCGTTTTCTCCTCCTTTTGATTTGATTTGATTACGTGGCTTTTATGGGACCGACTGCCGTCTGCCATCAAACCTGCGCCATAACTTCGTCCATCAATCAGCATATAGAGCGCGGCATCTAACGTGGCCACATTTTGGAGTAGTGTGGGCCCAACTACTCCAAAACCTTGCCAATTTAGATGCTGTTTGTGGCAAAATGCGTCGCCTAGAAACAAGTATAGTGTACAGCATCTAACTTGGCAAGGTTTTGAAGTAATGGGGTCCACACTACTCCAAAATGTGGTCACGTTAGATGCCGCTCACTATACCAGCTTGCTGGTACGCCGACATACATTGATTTTTTCGCTTGAATAAGACCGTTTTTGTTGTCTGAAAGAAGCACATATTCGCAAGCAGCGTTAGAAACAGGAGCTAGTCAATAAAACAGACACTTTATGTTATTAAACTCCATTAAATAAATAATAATACACCTTCCCTCGCAACATTTCCCACACCTTTCCAACTTTATTCCCCAAAAACTAAACATTTCACCCCCTATCGTGTGCATTACCGGAATTACCAAGTTCGTTCCTCCCCCGTGGCTGGGGTGCGGAGATGACGTCACCATGACTCATAGACAGCACACCCCTTGCGAATGGGATCGATTGAAAAACCGGTCAAGCGAACTCGTACGTAAAGGGTTCCGTATCAGCAGGTATGGAAACAATTCGGACTTACGATCGAGACGTTTCGAACTATGGCCCACTCCTAACGCATCTTCAGACATTGCTGCTAATTCTGTTGTTACATCTCTAAACTTAAAATTCTCTAAAATTTTCTAACTGCATCTGTTTCTTTCATTATCAGATAGAAAAGGACAGATGATTTATGTTAGTGAACACCTGTCAAATTAAGTCGGCGCCTTGACGGTACCCTTCAATTTTAGTCGACATCTTACGAACATGCGACTAAACTTACTACGCACCAACAAGACGCCGACTTAATTTAAGTTTAGAGATGTAACAACAGAATTAGCAGCATTTAAGCCCCTTTTAGATGTTATTGCTGACTTTTACCGAACTAATTTCATGAAATACCTACCTAAAACGTTAACACTCAGCTCTATTAAACTGATTTTCAGCAGCGAAAGCCATCAGCATTATCTACCTACTTAGTACCTAGTTACTATGTAATAGCACATTCGGTGGAATGAACTCTTTCTATTTATGCTACTACTAAGTTTCAGTGAGTTGATAGTTAGTGCGTTATTTTTCATAATATAACGTTTTTTTTTCTTTTTTAATAGTGCCACAGAATAGGTTATAACATCCGTTGGTTCACCTTCATACAGAACCCTAGACAAAGCGAATTTACATTTTCAAGTAATTTAGTTCGTGACTCAATTCGGAAGTTTGACAATTAGGTAATGGGGTCCGAATGCGTACTTATGTCTACCTATTTTCTTTATGAAGATATTACCTACTTTATGTACCTACCTACTATAGGTTATGGGAAAGTTTTGAAATGAAATTCTACTAAATAGTATGAGAGGAGATATGTAAAATTATAACTACTTTTTTATTATATATGTAGGTACCTATCTATTGTAGTGACTGGCATGTATTTTCTCTTCTTTTTGTCTTTGTACACTTCTAACCCTCTCGAACTATTCTTCCTCTGTTAGGTACTCAAAGGTTTGCTGGGAGAGAACTCATTTTGAGTTAAGCTCGCCTTTGTACATCATTTGTGTTTATTTACTGTTTGTTGATACAAGTTTGTGTACAATAAAGAATTAAAATAAAAAAAATACTTTTAGGTGTAGGTATAGTGACCCAATAAGACTTGGGGCCCAACTATACCTGCAAGCCAGTACACCTGTCGACGTTTGAGGTGAGGAGGTGAGGTACAGGTGTTACCTGTGCCAAAGCTTCGTCCGTCAATCAAGAGATGTACCGATTTCAGGTGAAATTAGCTTCGACTCCAAAGATCTTGAAGGGGCTTAATACACTTTGGAGAAGTCTAAACAAAACGTTTCATAAACAAAATTCTATTAGATATTTATTATGCCGTCCATAGAGGCTACCAATCTCCTTAAAAATGAAATAAATCGTCGAACCAAATAAGTAACAGGTCGTTGACTTAACAATGTCTATATTAATAAATGGTTATGGTATAGAAAAACATAGATTTGTATAATTTATGTGATGTTTGATAAAGGTTGCCAGGAGACAAAAAGGTTTTTTTTTGTAGGATACCTACGTCAAAATGACTTCACCTCGCCTGATGGTAAGCTAAAGGTAAAGTCTCAGGACTGGCACAAGTCTCAAGTCTCAGGTAATAATTATTGCTAAATAAAAGGTCGTAAACTCGATTCCTGTAATTGTTTGTACCTATATTAGGTCCTTACCACAATCTAAACACTTAAGACCTTAGATTTGCCGCAAACCTATTAATATTATACTCAATCCAGACCAATGCAAATTATACATGTTTTTGCATACAAATCTTTGCTTTGTATATGTAGCAGTCGCAATTCACCCCAAAACCTAATTAAGTATTTAAATTCGGATGGAAGGATTTTTTACTCAAATACTTACCTACATCAAAACGGCTGAACAGACCTGAGTGAAATTTGACACAGAGCTCTTGTGCCAGAAATAAGTTCCTTTATAGTGCGCGGCATCTAACTTGGCAAGATTCTGGAGTAGCGGGGCCCACACTACTCCAAGCCTTGCCAAGTTAGATGCCGAGCACTATACTAAAATTGCAGGTACAACGCGGATCAGTTTTTCACGCGTTCGGAGAACACATTACAAAATTACAAAATTCAATTATTTCATACATTTTAGCAAATGGGGTAACAACACGTAGGTAATAATACAGTATGTTACGTGTACATACCTACCTACATGACCGCCTGTTTTAGTCTCCCACGCCACGCCGATGGATCGATGCCGTCCGACCCAATATGGCGACGCACCACGACAGCCTAGTTCGCTAAAAAGCTAAAATATTGAGTAGTAACGCCCCTGTTTTACGATCAATAGACTTATTTCAGAAGTTTATAGGAGTTTTAGATACTTTAGGATGAATTGAGGGTTTTGTATTGCTAACTTCAATTATTTAAAACCCACATAAATTAATTGGTTGTAAAATTTAGACTGAATTTTCCTAATCAAAATTTAGTTTCAGGTCAGCTTATCCCGGTGCATCCAAAGTTGGCCTTGGATCAAACCTTAGGACGGTCCATTCTCTAACTCTTTCTTTTACTATAGCTTTTACGGGAGCTAATGCCTTCCGACTACCCGAGTACCCCGAAGGTCCATTAACCAGCAGATGAACAGGCCTGCACATGAGATGCCTGGATGAGGCCTGGTTTGGGTCCTGATGATCTTGTTAAGGCCCTTTACATTTAAGTTTCACGTGATTGGTCATTCATTTTCATATTATTGATGATTTTGAGTCGCTGTAACTCCCACCGCGTAAGCGTAACCCTTGCACGTGTTTCCTTCCTCTTATTAATTACTAGCTGTTGCCCGCGGCTCCGCCCGCGTGGATTTCGAATTGGGTTACATTATTGAAGTTTTAGTAAGGATCCCTAAATTTTTTGGAGATAAATTATAGCCTATGTTACTCACAGATAATGTAGCTTTCTATTGGTGAAAGAATTATTGAAATCGGTCCGGTAGTTTCGGAGCCTATTCGTTACAAACAAACAAAAAAACGAAAAAACAAATCTTTCCTCTTTATAATATTAGTATAGATAGTCCCGGGTTCTTTAAGGGTGGCGTGAAAAAGCATCTGTCAAAGCCTACTCTACTTCTACTCAGACAGAAGTCACCATTTTAGGGCACCACTACTTTTTGGACTCCACCTCAGCTTACCATCAGGCGGGGTGCAGTCAATCCAGCTTACTAAGTTATAATTTAAAAAAATGAAATTCTGCACATTCTCGATGTTCATTCTCGAATGTACGTTATACCTGATCCTTTGTCGAAAGTCTTTGTATACAACCCTATTATCTACTCATCCATGATCGTGAAAATGGGCAGCCACCTGCGCGTCCAAGGTCGAGGGGTGAAGGTTGGGGCCGGGAGGGTTGAATGAAGCGGGTGGGGGGAGGAAACGATCAATCAAAGAAGCCTTACTTGCCAAAATCAATAGTACCTAGGTACTTCCTTACTTTTTAACCGATTTCAAAAAGGAGGAGGCTCACAATTCAACTATATTTTTTATGTTTGTTAGTTTTGTTACCTCAGAAATATAGACTGGGGGAACAGATTTTGATGATTCATTTTTTATTTGATAGTTGGTGCTTCTCGTGTGATGCCTTTTCTATTTGGTCCAATTGGAATAAGTTTTTTATATAATATCTTTTACATAATTGTTATGGAAGTTAAAGAAGTGAAAGGAGTAAGTATTCCAAGATCGTAGCAAGTGGAAAGATGTTGTCTCTACCTACCCCAATGGGAAAAAGGCGTGATTTGTATGTATGTATGTATGTATTATGAACTATAGCATAATCAGCTAATAAGTGAATTATCACCAGTGGAACATTATTGGCTTATAAAAAGAGTCAATTATAAAACCGCATGTCGATATGCGGATTTTGAAAAGCTCTGATTTCATAAGGGAAAATTCGATCAACCAAACTCATATAAGAAGTTATTTATTGATTGAGAAATTAATTCCGGTTTAGTATGATCGCAGTTTATTTTAATTCGTGACTAAGCTAAGAAATAAAAAAGTTAGTTAAGCAAAACATGTATTTTAATAATCCTTTCTTTTTAAAATTTATACCAAATTATACCATAAAGTGTTGCCAATAATCTTATAACTAATTATACTAATAATAGTGATAGAAAATGGTAGATATTAATGGAACAGCGTCCATATGTTCCATTCTCCTGTAGGCGGACGAGATTGGCGGCATGAGTCAGTGAGTTCGAAGCTGGTTCGGTCACAGGCGCCTACTCAAGGCAAAGTGAACGACAACTATTCATTTAAGCTTATTTGCATTATGTAACGTGGGTAGCCATGTTTAAAATAAATAAAAAGGGACAATACCTCTACGTAATGCAAACATGTATTTTTTTTAACTTTCTCGTGAATGTTTGACAGGTTTTATAAATGAGATTGGTATAAACGAGGTTTATTTTGATGGCGGATACGGAAGCGGTAATAGGAGTCATAAAGCTGACCCTAAATTTTGCGGAATAGTACGTAAATAAATACTGGCACGTTTTTCCTTCCGGGATAAGTCGAGACAACAGTCCTCAATTTCTATAATAACCTGGTTACTGTCATTCACCTGCCTCTTATAATTTCAAAGACCTATATCCTCTATTATATACCCAGGGATGCTGAAATCCGTGGGAAGATGACTAAAAGCTGGAAAATGGTTAATATAGCTTATATAACTTTTATAGGAGCGACTGCCGTCTGAAAATCGAGAGGAAAATCTGCACTGCTTTGGATTCTGAATATATTAATGGAGCTCCATACAACACCTTGGTAATCTTCATCATCAAGCTGGACCTACACTGCCATGCCACTGACACTTCAAAAAATATACCATTTAATTTTGGACTTTACTGTTGTCAGTTTAAAGTCTAAAATTAAATGATATTTTGAAGAGCGAATGAAAAAGTTTAAAGAATGCTTTTCATTTGATTCTAGACTTTAACTGTATAACGTAAAGTCTACAATTAAAGAGCATTTTTTAAAGTGTCAGCATGACAGTGGTTTGCCTTTAGCGGAATCGAGTTCCTGGTAGAGTGCTTATTTACTTCCTTAGCATTAAAAATCCGTCCCTTGACCCCAATTACCAGCAGTAGGTACACCTAAATCCTGTTATGCTAACCGAACTATACTTCAAACTCCACATCGCACCAAAACTAGTTTATATGAACACAAGGCTGACATCGTAGGCGTTCGTAGGCGATCCTTTCCTATTTCCCTTACCAACTTCAAAGTACACTTATCAAGAACCTTATTCATGTATAATAAAAGCTATTTTTGAAGAGCATAACGGTATTGTGTAATTACCAACCCATAAAAGTCAGTTGTGTAGACAATCTGTCTCAATTTACGTGGTTCTGGAGTAGCCCGGTGAGTGACAGGGGACAAGTTGGATTTATTATCTGTAGGTCTCTTCAAAGACTTCTATTTATGCTAGATAAGTTTAAAAAAAATTGTCTTGGTTTTTGGGTGAGGCGGGAATGGATTTTGAATTTCGAATTTGGAACACTGAGACTTGACAAAACAAATGATTTTTGAATTTTAGCACAGAAGGAAAGAAAGGAATGTGCATTTTTTTTCGTGGAACCAGTCTAATAATTATTACTTTTAAATCATTGCTACTAATGTTATTATTATCCTTTATGTTACTGTAAGAAAAGAGGTAAAGCCCATAATACACAAATAAAAGAAATATGATTTTACTCTTATTCATTCGAATATTTTTTATTCGTCTCTATGGAATTCTATTCTTTCTTATTCATAATCATGGACCTAAGAATACCAAATTCATAATCCTATTTTTTACCTCTATTCTAATGTAGGTAGGTATACAAGTTGTGTAAATATTTTAATGTTAATCAATTTTTGTCGTTGTCTGTACTTAAGCAATCGTAATTTAAAAAATATTCGTAAGTTCAGACAACCTTTGTAGGGCCACGCCACGTGAACGCGTGATTCCAAAGTATGGCTTCTAATTTGATTGCTCAACTTGCCCTGGTAGACCAGTGCAGATAGACTTTGAGACAAAATAAATTTATAGTAGAATGAAACCTGTTGTAAAAGGAAGAGAATATAATAAAAATGATAGGAAAAATAAATTACGGGCGATCTGAGGTCGGGAAGTGGGGAGGGGGGTGAGTTTTAAGGGTAAAAACGGTTTATCTCGATTTCCGGCAAAACTACAAGTCCTATGGAAAAAAGTTAAATGACAAAGTTGTAGGTAATAAATAGACCTACAACTTTTAATTTACACTTTTTTCACATAACCTCAAAATGTATGTGAAAAATTCAAATAATCAAGTTTTTGGTTTTTTATTTTTATCTTAAGCAAAACAAATTTGTTTTCCACGAAATTTAGTGAAAACTTAGCTTTTTATGTCCCACATACACTGTAATTTTTTTGATTTGAAATACTCTTTTTTTCAGCTTATTTTGACTAAATATCGAAAAACCACCCTAATTTTCAATCGAAAATTCTCACGTCAAAATATCAGCTTTTTAAAAAAAATCAAAGAGTTTTTTGTTCTTTGAAATCTCTTCTTTCTGATGATGTAAAAATATATATACATTGCTATGGTAAATGTTCTCAGAAAATGTAAAGAATAAAAACTCGAATTCGAAATTAATATTTTTGTATTTAGTCATTTTCTCGCTGAGGTGGGATGAGAAGTTACAAGTTGCACTATAACTTCATGGTTGCACTCGAGTGCAAAGATTTTTCACCTTGTGCACTTTTGATACCCTCGCTAAAGCTCAGGGTTCTATTTTGTGATTATTGTATTTAGTCATTTCCTCGCTGAGGTGGGATGAAAAGTTACGTGTTGCACTATAGCTTCATAGTTACACTCGAGTGCAAAAATTTTTCACCTTGCGCACTTTTGATTCCCTCGCTAAAGATCTGGGTTCAATTTTTAGAACCCTTCGCGTGCTCAGTTTTGATGACCGAGCAAGCGAAGGGTTCATAATTTGAATCACGAGCGCAGCGAGCGATTCACAAAATAGAACCCTGAGCTTTAGCGAGGCAATCAAAAGTACACAAGGTGAAAAATCTTTGCACTCGAGTGCAACCATGAAGTTATAGTGCAACTTGTAACTTTTCATCCCACCTCAGCGAGGAAATGACTAAATACAAAAATATTAATTTCGAAATTGAGTTTTTCTTCTTTGCATTTTCTGAGAACATTTACCATAGCAATGTATATATATTTTTACATTATCAGAAAGAAGAGATTTCAAAGAACAAAAAACTCTTTGCCTTTTTTTAAAAAGCTGATATTTTGACGTGAGAATTTCCGATTGAAAATTAGGGTGGTTTTTCGATATTTAGTCAAAATAAGTTGAAAAAAAGAGTATTTCAAATCAAAAAAATTACAGTGTATGTGGGACATAAAAAGCGAAGTTTTCACCAAATTTCGTGAAAAACAAATTTGTTTTGCTTAAGATAAAAATAAAAAACCAAAAACTTGATTATTTGAATTTTTCACATACATTTTGAGGTTATGTGAAAAAAGTGTAAATGAAAAGGTGTAGGTCTATTTATTACCTACAACTTTGTCATTTAACTTTTTTCCATAGGACTTGTAGTTTTGCCGGAAATCGAGATAAACCGTTTTTACCCTTAAAACTCACCCCCCTCCCCACTTCCCGACCTCAGATCGCCCGTAATTTATTTTTCCTATCATTTTTATTATATTCTCTTCCTTCTACAACAGGTTTCATCCTACTATAAATTTCTTTTACTTTTTACCATTTTCATAGCTATCGGCACTGGTCTATGGCGTTATTATTTGTGAATATAAAATGGTGTCAACTGTTAAGGTTAATTTGCTAATATTATCTGTCATACTTCTTAATATAAGAAGCCAATTGGCAGGATTTTACTGATCAACAATGACTTGGTATTTTTGTAGATAACATGCGTGCTAATGGTCTAGGTGTCACTGCCAGGAATGAGCAGTCAAAGAAAATGGTGGTGATTTTTTTACAGAATTGGTTTATTTCATATCATGTTTTTTTCTTGCATTTTGGCGCCTCTCTCCTATTCCCACATTATTATTTTACCTTGGCTTTTATGATAGCGACTACCGTCTAACGCTCTGACTCCAGTCTATGTCAATATAATTATAATTATGTAATATACTCTTACTCCATCTAATCTATGCCAGAACCTCGTTCGTAATTCAGTCTACTCGTTTCGGCTTTGGCTAAAGTCTCAAGTCGTTTGGACTCCAAATATCTTGGTAGAGTCCCAGTCCCCCCCTCCCTTCCTCCCCATATGTACAAATAAATTCAACTCAATTTATTTCTTAACAAATATAATTTGTGTAGAAATTATAATAATTGAAATAGGTAGTTATATAAATACATGGCAATCATACAATAAAATATCTTAAATTTCGAGATTAAATCACTAGATATAATGATAATTTTTTTACCAATGATGAAAAATCTGTAGGTATATTTAGCCCAAATAACATTTAGCCCTTCACTGAACGTAATCTTATATTATCCACGTCTGATTATACTTCGCACATCAGCGGGAGAAACTGCTCATCAATAATTCTTACAAAAAAACGGACTTGAAATGGAACCACACGGGAAGCGCCAGCTATCGAATAAAAAAAGAATCATCAAAATCGACTTACACCGTAGAATGTTCTGAGGTAACAAACCTCATCCTCCTTCTTTGAAGTCGGTTAAAAATCAATGTGAAGAATCTTCTGGAATATGAATCATAGATCGATGAGCAAAATTACGCAACGAAAGGTAGGTATGTCGCATTGGATCCAGGCTATAATAGTCCTCTCCGGTTACCATAGCAACCGAACTTATTCGAGAACTCTCGACAAATACTCCCTAAGTACGAACGAGAGGATGATATGCTCTGTCTCGTTTTAACTTAGGGTTCAGTATTGCAGACGCCACACCCAGCTAAGCTAGGTCGTGGAATTGTACCTAAGTTATGTGGGATGGGTTGGTTGGATTGCACTATACGGTTAACTGGAACTTGATAAAAGGTTAGGATTTATTGTGAATCTTAAATTATCATCCCCTGAGCCTTTTCCCAGCTCAGAAATGATTCAGTCTAATTACATGTCAAACTTCGACATTTTCCGTGAAGTGATTGCTAAGTTCCGTTAGGCCAGGTTGTCGTATTGTTTAAAAGTGGGACTGTCCTTCACCAGGGCACACATGAAAATGCTTGAGGATATATTTGATAATATTTTTCTGCTCTCTTCCTTATCCTACTCCTACAAATACCTCCAATTAACTAAATACTTGATTAGAGTAATAAATTCAGTTACAATAATCGTTAAATGCCTATCTAAACGTAACTAAGCAATTATTCGATTTAAAAACCGGAACAATCTTAACCGTCGCGTAGGCGTCTTCGTAACGTGATCGTTGACAAGTTGAAATATCGGAGGTCGTACTTTTTAATTACGTAAAGTGCCTTGATAAATGCATTTATGAAATGTTAAATAATGAAGACTAATCTCTAGAATTGATCAAGTGTGATGTGGGTGGATGTGAGACCAACAAGGATATGTATATAATTAGGAACTGTAATAACTTTTGTTTAATGAGCAATTCTAGCGTCTGGCTGAGTTATTGTTGCTAAATATTAAGTTAACCTTTTTGAGACTCAACCATAGATAATTATATTCTATCTATTATCATCCTTTGAGCTTTAATGGCTAAACTTTGATATTATTTTGTGAAGCGACTGTCATCACCTCCAAAACTCACTGGCGATATGGGATTTCTGTACTAACTACACTGCCGTCGTCGGTCCTAGTTGCCATATTAATATCTGTGGCATTCGTTACAGGTAGTAGGAACCTTAAGATAAAGTATGTATCCCCCTATCCCCAAAATGAGTTTTAATGACCCATTTAAAATGTAAGCGTTGTTAAGCCACCAGTGGAGACACTTTCGATTATTTATTGCAGCAGATATTGCAACTGGTATTTCTGCTCAATTCGGTTGCATTCGTGCTAGAAAAAGTTGTAATGGTTCTACAATCTTTTAAACCTGACAAAATATATCTACTTATCGTCAAAATATCACACAAACCTCGTCGTTAACTCGCAATTCATAACTGTAGTTAGTGGTGGTTTTACTCACCCTGACAGTAAACCCAGACTGTATTGATTTCGCTGTACGACGACCAACAAACACATTCATAATTCACGCACACAGACAGAGAACAGACGTGCGTGTAGCGCTGAGCCCGGGGGAACTTTTACATTAAAATAAATGGGAATATAGAGAAATTTTCCATCACGAATTTTTTTGTTGATACGCCTACAAATAGGTACAGAGTGAATTTTTCAAAAGGGATTGGATGGCCAAATCCGAAACTATAAGGAATAGCGAAAAATGCTCAAAGGAGTCACGAGCCCGATTTTGATGAAACTTAAAACCTAATCATTAGATTTTTGAAAATCCAATAATCCTAGCTAGGAATCTAACTTGTTGATTTTGAAAAAAAAAACACACCCTATATTATTACGCCATGTACCATGTCATTACTTCCCAGAATAAGATCCTTAATAGCAACACTATCGTATGGTGGCTTACGTGCGCCTTTGTACATTATATTTTACCGTTGTGCATAAAGTTTAAATAAATACTTAAAATCCACCAACCTGCATTAGGCCAGCGTGTGTGGATTAAGGCCTAAACCCTCTCAGCTCTCTCGTTACAGGAGAGGAGACCCGTGCCCAGCAGTGGGACATAATTTATGGGTTTCTATTAGGTCGACCTTTACCGGGTTGCCCATTCACCCTCACCTTATAAATCTATTTCGTCAATCTTCCTTCATCCGTCCTCTCTACATGTCCGAACCTTTTGAACATCCCTTTCCCTATCTTGGTCACTACATCTTTAACCTTACGACAAAGTTACTTTTTAACCCCCGACGGAAACCCGAACGGGATGTTATAAGTTTGACGTGTGTGTGTGTGTGTGTGTGTGTGTGTTTGTAAGTCTGTCTGTAGCATCGTAGCTCCCAAACGGATGAACCGATTTTGATTCTGTTTCTTTCACCATTTTATCACGCTCCTGTGAACCCAGTTTAGTTGCAAGTTGAATTCAGTGCACCACATTAGGTGATACCGCACTGATACCAAATATATCTAATTCAATAATAAAACCAGCTTACCGAAGATTATACCCCACGCTAGAACGCCGCAAACCGCATCGTATCGTAATCCCGCCTAATAACAGCCACTTACGTAAGTTATGGCGGTTATCCAGAAAGTCGGCCATCTTTGCCCCGTCTTAAGAAGGCGCAATGCGGCCTTTGCCGTCCATGTATTTTGCATTTAAAATAAGTTTTTCTATTACTATAAGTACAGGTAATTTAATACTGTTACGTATTCAGGGATTTGAATAATAAATAGCAAAATGTTAAGCTGTAATAGCGTAGAAATATGTTGGAATTAGTTTAATAACTGGTGCATGTCATGTTTTCTTAGGAACCATGAATTTTTACACGAGAAATATATAACCAAAGATGTTAGGTAGGATTGTTAGGATGGCTTGGTTGGATGACTTGTTTTATGGCGTAAGCGGTCCCACTAAATTAAAGGACCCTACTGATTGACAGATGAGGTTTTGGTGCAGGTTTTCAACTCGGGATTGGCATCCGAAGGTAGTCTCTCGCGTCAAAGCCAAGATAAACCTCAACAACAGGTAAAAACGTAATCTATAGGTACCGAGCTGCTTAGAACAAAAATTTTGTGTCACGTGTCACGGTTCAGGGGATGAGGCGCAAATGAATTTTCAATTTTTTTTATTCCACGTAGGTGGCAGACAAGCACACAGCCCACCTGATGGGAAGCGGTCACCGTGGCCTATGTTTTTTTTTTTTATTTTTTTTTTTTCGTATCTTTAGACAGTGGCTTGAGAATGTAACTGTTATATTATTCGTAATAACAAACTTGGTAATGCGTGATTTAGAAACTTGGAAATAAATAGTTGAACATTCAATCTGACAGTAGTTCTCAGTTCTCAGTAGTTATATATAGAAGCCATCGCGTCTATCTTAATTTACTTATCTGAGATCGAGACTGCAGGTCGGAGTCCATCATTGCCACATGGTAACCGACGAATCCTGTGTAATCTACGTCCTATCTTGATTACAAGATTACAATACGGGAGCTTGTCCGGTGATAGGCGTCCATAACAACCGGTGACATCACACGACCGCCCACACGAACACAAAATGCATTGTTACGTACTGCACTTTCTGATAGATATTATAACGTGCTTTTTATACCACTTAGGCGGTAGAAAAGCACATGGCCCACCTGATGGGAAGCGGACACCGTGGCCTATGGACGTGTGCAACACTAGGGGCATCACACTCGCGCTGCCGACCCCGTACAAACCTTCTAATGCCTTTCTTGAAGAACCCCATATTGTAGGTAGTCGCTAGGGCAAACCACAGCAGGGAGATCATTCAACAGCCATCGCCAAACAGAAAATTGCAGTCTTCAGTATGAGTGACAGTTGTCGGTCCCGGAGACTGTGGCATTCGTTACGGGTAGGTACTTTATTGGAGACTTTTAAAGTCCTTATACCAGACTAATTACTTACAGAACTTCGCTATCACCAAATGGTTGTGTAGGGCAGATAGTGGGGGAGGGGTGAACTCTGGCTACCCTACTTACCGGTAGAAACACAACACGATGGTTATTATGGGTGCAATGTAGGGTGGAGGTACTACCCCATTGTCCTATCTCCATTAATTTCTGCTGTTATTCTAAATTTTCTGCTGGTATTTGCATCAGAAGAGATATTATAAAACTCAGTATGAGACATTGTGAATCACCTCCTTCGGCGATCACCTCAAAAAATCCAACAAGGTCATATCAAACTGCCGAAATATAATCGAAGCCATATTTCATTTGATTGTCTATGGCCAATCGAGTGTGGTGCCGGGTAGAGACAAGGCATTTTTTATTTTTATATCGTTGCATCACAAGCACTGTCGTTAAGGAGTGCGCGGCCTATTGTTCATACGAATGAGCCAGGAGCGGTGTTAAATTGGCGCGGTTTCCGAATAAAACTAAAGATTTTTACGATATCATAAACTTATTCTTCAAGTCTGAGATCATAAATTAGTACCTATTGTTGTTTTATGGGATTGATTTATTAAGTAGGTATCTATTTTTTATTTTTCGCTAAATTAAAGACATCTGCGTCAATCTTCGTTGCTGTGATAATCACAGACAAACTGCAGGACTGTCACCGATCTGCGTTGATGCGGCCACATTTTACGGCTTCCACCGACAACCTGGGTAATAAACGTCTGATCATGCCGCTTCCATCGGGACCCGGCATGAAAGGAGACTCAAAAAGTGCTACATTGCACCATATTTACGCGAATAGTCTTCATAACAATCGTATTTTATTGTCAAGATTATAATTTTGTTCTCAATTAAATAATTGTTTTATAGAACATACTACGATTGAACTAAATAGGCAATAAGCGTGACCTTCGCAATATTAGCTTAGTCATCAATATTGTCAATTGTCATCCAACCTACGACCATAGAGTATTCCACGACTAGGCCGTGTAGGTGTCTACATGACTAACATTCTACATTTTTAAATCGGCCATATTAGTCAAAGCTAAGTGCCTCGGAGAGCACGTTAAGCCGTCGGTCCCGGTTGCCATAAAAACATCTATGGCAGTTGTTACGGGTAGTTGGAGCCCACAAAAGTCCAACCAGTCTAACTTGGAACTTCGATATCGCCATTGGTCATAATGACCATTGGTTGTGGAGGTCAGATGGCAGTCGCTCCACGGAAAATATCGAAGTTCAGCCGCATCACAGTTAGACTGGAAAGCCGACCCCAACGGAGTTGGGAAAAAGGTTCAGAGAATGATGATCATATTAGTCAAAGCTGAGTTTGCTATTTTGCATAATTTGTGGTTTTGCGTTGAGATTATGTGCACTTAATCACGTAGTGGCTTATAGTTAGGTTAGGTGCGGGCCAGAACGGCCACGCGGTGCAACCAGGCAACAGACTGAGGCACATCGCATCGCAGCGCATCTTACTCGCAGTCGCAGGTCGTAGTCCACCTGGAAGAACCAGCCTAGGCGAGAGTGGTCCTCTAGAGAACTCTAGAACTCTAGTTCGGAGGCTGTCCACGGGTCCCTCAGACTAGCAGGGGGCAAAGTGGGGAGCAGACGGAGGGCGAGCTGGCTGCTAAGCGTAAATGGGGGTGACAGGACTCACAGGACGACGGCGGCCTGTCATCCCACCGCCCGGCGAGGCGGCGCGATACTTGCCCCACCTTTCTGGGGGTCGAGGGGACCATCTAAAACTTTCATGGCCCGGGGTCAGAAGAGGTCAAACAGCGAATCAAAACTTAAAAAAATTCGGGTGAAGTCGCAAGCGCAGGTAGTCATCATAAAATTATAAGAAGCACAACAGTTTTATATTATTATCATACAAACTCAAAGTGCAATATTATCATGCACACTGCAAGTCTTTTACCTCGGTCGAACCACGTGGCCACAGGCGATAAAATGGCTGACCTTTTCGATAAGCTGACGTCATTATGATATCATATATAAGTAATCTTATCTGTATACAAAAATATATTGACACAACAGTGGGAGCTTTAGTTTTTAATACAATAACAACGTTGATTGAATCTGTAGCGAGGTCGCCTCGTTGACTCCTGCTTAGACCAGTGATGTAGGTTCGATTTAGTCTAGGTTCAGTCTCTTTTCAGTCATCACAGCTATCTAACCTTGTCCCAATTATTTGGGGTGAGCGCAGCATGTCATTCTTCTCCTCCATTTATAGTATTAGTAGGAAGTAAGACAATAATATTATAGTATAGAGACCTACCTACTAGATAGAAAGTCAAAATTATAGCACGTTTCATGCATAGGTAGGTATACACTGGTGGTAAAAATTTTATGGCACTTTGTCACAAAATTCGGCCGGGTAGGTACCTACCACCGTGCACGATTGCGAAAAACCCTCCATAGTAATCCAATCTCGGTTGAATTGCATTCAGGGGTCAGCAAGTGCATAGCCGGGCCGGGGGGATTGTGGTCGCAGCACTAGTGGGACCGGTGGGTGTCACGCGGTGCTGCGACGACAATCCTCTTTTGATGAGGCCGTCAAGCTGAGTGCCACATGGTACGTGTATGTAATGGTGACCATCTGTCCTGAGAATTTACCTTCAGTTTACCATCAGGCGAGGTGAAGTCAAATTGACGTGACCTACCTATATATAAAAAAATTAACAGAAATTGAAAACCTACTTAATACAGCTTATGACGCTACATACCTAGAATGACATGAATCCCATGATTTCCGTCATAAGTTAACCCACATATTCCCAAACACGCACAGTACCGCTGCCTCGTACCTATTTATTCTAAATGCCAAAAGTCAAGTCACAAAAAGGTTATTTTAATCTCACCATTTACAAAGGGATCGTCGAAAAAATGGCTAACGACGTCCTTTCACGCGATGGTAACGCGAAAAATAATGGGAAATTTGAACTTTAATCGGGTGGCAATAGGGTGTATGGAAAATTAAGGTTGTTGCGTGATTCCCTACTTTGTTTATTGTAATTTGTATGTTTGTTTGTACCTAATTCAATAGATTTATAGATACTGTCTTTAAACTCCAGATACCTACCTACCTAACTGAACTTATATAATCACTTTACCTGTATTACCTATGTAATGGTGAACCCCTTTCCTGAGAATTTACGCTAGCTTACCATCAGACGAGGTGAAGTCAAATTGACATGTCCCTTAATATAAAAAAAACCTATCGGGACCTTCACAATCTCACCTACCAGTAGGTATACCTGCTGACTAACGTACAAGGCTCTGTCAGAAGCTTCCTCTCGCGTCAGACCGCAGTCGCACCCGTAAAGACCAAAAGCCAAGGCTACTTGACTGCGACATAAAGTGGCCCAACCCTCACTGACTCTGAAACATCTCCAGTTTCTTAATGGCGTCCTCGGGTTTGGGAACAACTTTGTTCCCGTCTTGCCCCCGGAAATAGGGGGAGAAATGATGCTAGGGTGACAGGTGGCTTCACCTGTCATTCCCAGGCCTGCGCTCATGGAAGACGGAGGCCGTGGTTTCTGCCTACCCTAATTGAAAGAGGCGTGGCGTTACGCATGTAAATGGCACACAAGAGAACACTCTTAGTTAGATAAAATATCCCGGGCAATATTGCTTTAAAAGCATATTATTACGTTGTCATAGCGAAACAAGGGCCGTTTTCATGTGTGGAGACAGTTCACATTTAAACTGCTATCGTTATTATCTACGGGACGCAAACAGAATGATATTATAATGGCGGTTGTCGTGTCTCTGGGGCATCAGGCGGAGGTCGCGTTGTCTTCAAGCGTTTATTGTGACGAGGACACACAAGGACATTATTCGCATTATACGTTATAAATACCTACCTATAATGACATGTACTTATATTATATTATACTAGCTGTTGCCCGCGGCTCCGCCCGCGTGGATGTCGAAATCCGTTTCAAAAACTATCCTATCTCTCAAGTTGGATCGAACTGCACATGGTGTGCGAATTTTATTATAATCGGTCAAGTGGTTTAGGAGTCCATTGAGGACAAACATTGTGACACGAGATTTATATATATTAAAGAAGAAAGAAGATAAGATAAGACTAGGCGCATTTTTGTTTTAAGGCACGTCAATATTACTTCCGAAAATATGAGCAGTCCGACTGGGGTAGTACCTCCGCTCCGCCCCATAATAACCATCGTGTTGTGTTCCTGCCGGTAAGCAAGGTAGCCAGAGCTCACTGTACCCTTCCCTTCAGGGTAGGCAGCGCGTATGTGATACTGGTGATACCCTTGTGTTGCATACGTCCATAGGCTACGGTGACCGCTTCCCATCAAGTGGGCCGTGTGCTTGTCTGCCACCTACATGGTATAAAAAAAGATTTTGTTCATGGATACAACTATTTGCCATGTGTGGGAATCAAACCCGCGCCCCTTCGTAGCAGTCAAATACACTACTGAAAGCCTACCTCGTCGCGCCATCTGGCTCCCTAGGACGAGACTAGCAAGCCCTAGACTGGAAAAGTAGACAGACTGTCCCAAACAGGCCTTAGAGACACTTTCATTGCAGAAGCAGAGACTAGGCATGCACACGACAACTTGAAGTTGTCTATTATCGAAGTTGTCATTTTTTTTATATCAGTCGCGGCTATATGACTTCACCTCGCCTGATGGTAAGCTAAAGGTAAAGTCTCAGGAAGGGGGTCCTCGTTACAATACCGTCAGTGCCATAGTGGTGGCCCTCTACTTGACGGCCTTATCAAATGCTTTTTCACGCCCCGCTTAAAGGACCCGGGACTGTAGGAGGAAGGAAACACGTAAGCTGGTAAAGAATTCCAGGTAAATTAAAATGAAACCAAAGAAATTACTTATTAAAATATAATTTGGGCAGTTGTGCCTACGCGTCGGCGATGGTGACTTCCACCTCTACTCCAGGCTCGATGTTGATGGAGGTGATCTGCTTCACGATCTCGGAGGGGGAGTGCAGGTCGATCACACGCTTGTGGATGCGCATCTGGAACCTGTCCCAGGTCTTGGAACCTTCACCGCAAGGTGTCTTACGGGTGGTGATGCGGAGGATCTTGGTTGGCATGCGCACTGGCCCCTGGAAATTTAGAGGATAGAAATTAGATATATTGCTATCAAAATAATATTTTAAGGCATTCAGCAATATTATCTAGGCCACAGAACACTTATATCCATAGAACGGTTATAATGTCTTAATCGCATACATTTCACTAGTCTCACATTTTGACAAGCCACACTCACAATGTGACGTCATTTTCGTGCTGTGGAGGCAAAATAGTGAGGAGACACACAAGAGATTATAGATATTCATATCTGCAATGGATATTGAATTACTATTTTATAAGAGCGCGATTAGGAAAGCATGCAATATATTGCGCCCTCTTTGCACGGGTGCTACACCCGCTTGCCCATTCTATCTAGATAACATTTCTGTGATCTAGGCCCAAGCTAGGAATATGGGTTCTAAAATACAGATAAATTCATACAGTTATATGCAGTCTATCCCTGCATCAAATATCAGCCAGATCTATTCAGCCATTTGAATGTGATTTGAAATGAACGCCATTTGAGTGTGTTTGGACGTTTGTTTTTTCTTATGACTTAGGTGGTAGACAAGCACATGGCCCACCTGATGGGAAGCAGTCACTGTGGCCTATAGATGTGTGCAACACCAGGGACGTGACATGTTTGTTACTCAATCATGCTCAAATGGCTGGTAGGATCTGGTCTCAATTCAGTACAGAGAAAGATTACAGTCTGGAATACCACATAGGTTACTTTTATCCATGGAATAAGTTTCTATCGATTGTAGGAATAGGCTCAAGAATTCCATGTGGGCACAGATTAACAGCTAACTTAAAATATCGGTAGGATTGTAATGTTACTCTTTAATGAACAATATGTAGTGTGTGTGCATACATAAAGCACTTTTAAGAGTGGTCACTGTCGCACTATCTTGGTGGACACAGCAGCAAGGGACACTTGCTGTGTCTTCATCGTAGTGCAGCATCTAACACTATAACTGGTTGATTTCCAACATCATAGCTCCAATCATATCAAAAGTCTATTCTCGCGAGCCTATTTCTTTTTACACAACTTAGGTGGCAGACAAACACATGGCTGATGGGATGCGAGATGGCCTATGGATGTGTGCAACACCTGACGTGTCATACTTGCATTGCTGACACTGAAGAAACCTTGAAGAACCTCATATTGTTTTTTAGTAGTTGACATTTGCGGAGAAACTGCCACAGCATGAAGACAGCCTGCACCAGACCGCCTGCATTATTCAGCAGATATATGGACTTGCAGGTGACGTTGATGTGAGCCTCAAGGATCAACATCCATGGGTCCCTGTACATACACTCATGGGAGAATCCATACTAACATTATAAATACAAAAGTAACTCTGCCTATCTGTTACGCTTTCACGCCTGAACCGCTGAACCGATTTTGATGAAATTTGGTATAGGGGTATATTAGTTTAGACCTCGAGTCATAGGCTATGTTTGGTCGCGATAACCGACATCCACGCGGGTGAAGCCGCGGCCAAAAGCTAGTATATAAGATATAGTTAAAAACGGAGACAGTTAACATACCTTTACACGCAATTTCTGTTTCTTGGCGCCGTTGATGAGGTCAGCGCAGACCTTCTCGAGCGAGCGTACATTGCGTGACGTCAGCGTGATGCGGATGCGATGGATGGGCGAGATCTCAGCCTGGGGCTTCTCAATATCCTTGCCTGACACGACAGCGGCTGCCTGGAAAGCAATAAGTACAATTTACTTCAAGAAAATCTTTAATAAGCTCTCAGTTATAAAGTACCTAGCACAAAACTATGGCTAGTTTTGAAAGGAAGATGAACAAACTCTCTAACTATAGTTTTGACGTGAAAGACCAACAAGTTACGCGCGAAAACATGTCTTCATTGTACAACTTGGGAATCGCCATGTAACAAGGTTTTAGCTGATAAATATGCAGAAAGATGTATAGAGTAAATGCATTAAATACTTGAAAAAGTGCAACACTTAATTTTTTACCAGCCAGTAAGGAATTACGATGGTAGTTGACACGTGCAAATTCTAACACTTAACCTATAAAGTGTTTATGAAATATTTCGGTGAAAACTATTAAATATCGATTAAACAATTACTGAGTTATTGAAATGTTTGTTACTTACCATTTTGATGCGATATTCCGGCCGAGATAAACAATTTTTAAATTAAAATTGCACAGCGCTGAACCGGAGCACAGCTTCACTTCACTTGTGAAAGAAAGAGAAAGAAAATAAGGGTTACCAACTCTTAAAAATATTTGTCCCTAGAACTAATGTCGAAAGTCCCTAAAATTGCCACAATTCTATATTTATAAACTTTTGAATATTCAGTACAATAAAGTTATATTTTCTTGTTCTGCATTAATGAAATCATACATTTGGAAGTTGAATAATTAAACGTATCTTTTTCATTGTTGGCGTTACTCTGAATTGCTTATAAGAATGAATTGTATTAATTAGATTATAGTTAAATCAATGGATCAAAAGTCAATTGTTTTTGTTATATTGGATTCGTCCAGGGCCTACCTAAACTTATAAATTGTACTTGTAAAAGTCTCCCAAAAATTGCAACCTATTTATTAACCCCCTAAATTTAGGAGGATAACTCCTAAGTTGGTCACACTGAAAAAGTATATGTCAAATTACGTTTCGT
This sequence comes from Lithosia quadra, assembly GCA_963576445.1. Lineage (NCBI taxonomy): Eukaryota > Metazoa > Arthropoda > Insecta > Lepidoptera > Erebidae > Lithosia > Lithosia quadra. Next base: position 10,215,717 of record OY754896.1, read on the forward strand.
TTCTGCAAATGAGCATGATAGAACTTGGGAACTTACTGTATGAAAATATAATAATCTCTCAAAGTGATAAAGTAGACTCTACCTATCCTAGGGTTTCTGTGGTCTCTGCCTATTCCAGCCCCAGAAAATGAGTGGCTTAGCGTTTGTTAGATAATTTTATCATAATAAAATTCTATAAAATGTAATAACCAGTGATAAGTTTACGCCCTGTCCCTGTTACTTTGGGCGTTATCAGGCATTTTTAATAAAAAGTTTTTCACATCCCATGTATTTAGTTTCCATGTTGTTAACGCCGATAGTAAAGAAATAGTAGCATCAGATAAATAAGTTTATTTATAAAGCATACTAACAGTCGAACATCATAAGATGTTTTATAACTTAAAATTAAATAGGTACAATAAATTGATTAAAATTAATCGGTATGTTAGCTACATATTTATTCAGCGCTTGCTTCACAGGCTCCATAGACCTTACACATTGTTGAGCATTATATTCTTGACCTGCTTATCGAATTTCCTGTAAAAGAAAAAAAAAACATAATTTATGTCGTGAAATACTGACGATATCTAGATTTATTAACTCAAATGAGGGACGGGAGCCATGATAAACACAGTAAGAAGGATTTAGTTGTAGATTATTGATTACTTTCACACTGCTTGATGATCAGATGATCACAACTATAAAAAAAGCTTTCGCGCAAGTTGAAATACCTACCGTTTTTACGAACTAAATGTATGCCGGAAATCAAATATTTATGAGGTTGTAATAAAAAACAATTTTGTTATTACTCGTCTGCACTATTTAAGCCTTCTCACTTTGGCAATTACTCGGGCATTTATTCAAACCAGCTGATTATTGTCGGGCATAAACCTCCCTATATAGATTATAGATGGGTTTATGCCCTGGCATTTTGGGCATAAATCATAAATGCCCGGGCATAAACATATCACTAAGCGTCATCAAGTCAGTAAATTAATACCAAACTCGTATGGCAGCAACCATTCTATATCTTTACATTCCGGCATCAACCATCTCACAACCATGGAAGACCACGCGAAATGGAGAAGTATAAGTCAGAAAGCGGATCCCGGACTCCAAGATGAGAGTCTCGGCAGCGACGGGCATTATTGGAAAGATGATGTTATTGATGATCTTTGTATCCCGATCTTTATAATCTACTTACGGCGATGTTATCTGGTCTCCTGGTAAATGGAATGGATTGCAAATAGCGTCAGCATACAAAGCATGCAGTCTCCTCAGCGCGGTCCTCACTTCGGCGTCTCTGATGTTACTGCCGCTTGGCGACGTGGAACTTGTCACCAGTACCAGTTTGATGCGCGTATTTGTCACGTAGCCGTAACTGAACAGAAAAATATTTTAATATGTATTCTAACAACTTAAAAACATTTTTTTTTTATATAGGACACCTCAAAATGGACTGGGGTCACTATCACATACACCGGTAGTGCTACAGTGGCGGCCCTCAGCTTGACGGCCTCATCAAATGCTTTTTCACGCCCCGGGACTATAGACTATAGAAATGCATCAATTTATATTATCTTCAGGGTTTTTAGAACAGGCAGAGGCCCATTTCTCATAACGCCGTCAAGGTCCGAACATACTCTTTGGTCCGAACCTAAGGTCACCTAGACTGCTAATACCACAGTGTACTACTACACCACAGCATTAAACTACTTTTGGTTTCGGTACTGTTTAAGGTACCGGTTCATGATGGAAGCCAGTTGCTTAAAATATTATAAGTATAGTAACTTTCCTTGCACTTACATTTTATGGGTGTCTGTAGAATATAACAGACCAAGATATAGATCCCTCAGATCAGTGCGTGCTGCGTTGGAGTTGGCAGTGCCATTATTGGCGTTAGTGGAGGCCAGACGTTCTTCCAGTGCGTCCAAAGCCGTGTGGACCAGCCATTGTCGAGACAGCTCATTATCTGAGTTGGTATCGTTACCAACACCGCCTATATACAATGGCGAGTTCTGAAATATAATATTAAATCTTGACTTCTATTATATTATACGGTTGTTCGGTCCTAGTAGCACACAGTGTCGCCCCATCAAGTTAACCTTATCTGCAATTCAGTACACCTAGCGTAGGCTTTCCTCTTGGGAATGGGGGTCAGACGACAGTCCAGACAGTTCGGACACTTATTATATTTATGCCCAAAATGCCAGGGCATTATATACTATGCGATTCAAGTAAGAAGATAATCGCGTTCGCGGCAACTTCATTCCGTACTCATCAAAATTGTACAGCTAGCAACAAAATTTTCACGGCGCGTCGGATAGGTTCATACCTGAAATGGTAACAACGACTTAATTTTTATTTTCCTTTCTTAAATACATAACATATTTTCTTAGTAATAGTTTATAATAATAGTTCATAATTGATTGGTGTCATAGCGTGCCGCTAGCTACGCTTCCAAAGCCATTGATATTTATTTCCGATTTTTCTCCATTTTGTTGCATCCTTGTTGACTTTTGTTGATACATTGTGTTTGTTATAGACTTTTGTTATTGTTTTGATAAGTTTATTTTGTTAGGTACAGTTAAATTTGCTTAAAATGAGTAGGGAAGGCACAGTGGTACATTCACGAGCACGTCAAATTGTTCGTGCGGCTCCGATAACAGTGCAAACGATAAAATAAGCGGCATCGAAGTGTTACCGCCCGATTAAAAATAAATAAATATAAAAAAGAACCGATAGTTTATTTCGTAATTATCATTGTATGTACTTATCTCAGATGGAATAGTGATGAAAAAAAATGTATTTGCTGACCTTACTTTATGCAATGAAGTAAGCAACGGGAATCAAAATGTCAATATGACAGTTATCAACTTACGTCTACGTGAATCGCATAGTACATATGGGTTTATGCCCGGCCTTAATCGGGCGGATTGAAAAATGTCCTAATTAATGTCAAAGGCAGCAGGGCATAAATCCATCACTGGTCACGCCCATAAAAGATAAAACAAACCAACCAAATAATTATAGGTAGAAAGTGAGAGAAGTGTTCCAAAGTTTCTGACTCATAAAAAATTACGATTATGGGCATTTGTTTAGTAGATCATTTTGTTTATGGTTTTGTTTTGATCAATGATTTCAGAATGAAAATGACACAGTTTGAGTTTGATGTAAAATAAAATCAAAATGTAGGTAAAGTAAAATAAAATAGTTGTATTTGTATCCGAACGCGATGGCTCGCTTCGCTCGGTGAAACGGGGTGAAACAAAAACAATGACGTCGTAAATTGTTACGAATAACGTGGACGAAAACAGTGGAATACATTGAATTGGTTCAGTACAATCGCGTGTTATGTTAATGTGAATAATTAAGTTTACAACACAAAATAATTATACGATGAAAGTGATAAAATGGTAATCAAGAATTAGTGAATATACACTTACATCTTTGCCAATAACTGCTACACAGACAGCCATTGTTGACAACAAAATCAACGGAAGTGTACCTACTCAATTCTGGAAACGCCAGAATTGACGTTTATGTCTAGTGGGCGGGAACATTCGAAATGGTACGCTCGTTTTTGTTGTGGAAGTTTTTGGAGGTAATTACTGATAACGATCTAAAATGGCTATAATACTAGGCCTTGGCCTTTCGCCATAAATCATTGTATAAAAAAATATGTTCTACTTAACTTAGGCTAAACTGCGGTAATTCTACTGCAGAGGTCTGAAAAGAGAAGTGAGTACTGGACGGCGACGGTTTTTATTTTTCTGTGTTAAAATGGCTATTAACGAGGATTTGGTGTACGAGTTAAATGAAAAAGGTGAGCGCATCCTAGTAAAATCAATGGACTCTATCAGAACGGCTTATCTTCGCTTCACGAATCGAACAACTCGGCCTGTTGACGTCTGGTGGCGTGATTTCATCGGTCTTAGACGCCATTATGTTCGCTTAGCACCAGGCGCTTACTATGATGTCAATTCATTCCTAACTCACCCATGGGAATTCACCGATGCATCCACTAATGAGAGTTTTGCGATCAATAATAAAATTATATTCAGAGCTCCGACTCATGTGGGAGGCATGTTGTATAGAACCAACTGGAATATATCTATTAGAGTACGTACTTTGCGAAGAAGTGCTCTGTTAGCTTTAGCTACTCGGCTGCCGCAGCCAGAATCTGCCGCAGCCTTAGATATACCTGTGATGCTCAGTAGCGAGCTGGCAGAGTTAGTGTCTAAGCTCCAGAATACTCCAGAAGTTGTTGGGAGGAACAACGAACAAGAATAATGTTGTATCCATTTTCCTTTAAGGATTTTTGTTTACATTGTGATATATACCTTTCATTGTAAATTTTTAATCTAATTTTAAGATTTGAGAATAATTAAAATAATATTTTTTGTGCCTTATATTTCATAACTAATTTAGTTATCTGAATGAAATTTTTAAGCAATTGCATGCTAACTATTTCCAATGATTTTCTGATCGTAAAAATCATCATCCTGGATGATCATTTTTTCCAATCAGAAAATAATTTAATTATCATTTATATTTTTTATCGAACAAGTTATCCAAATTAGAAAATAGTGTCTATTTCTGTAAGTTTTAAGATCATGAATGTGACTATTAGTAGTGCATTTTTTTTATACTACTTAGGTGGCAGACAAGCACACGGCTCACCTGATGGTCACCGTGGCCTATGGATGCGTGCATGTGTATTGACATAGAAATGCCATAATAATTTATATTCAATCAAGTTGTGAATATGTGTTAAATACTCTTTGCTTTAGGAAACTACTTTTCTATGTGTAATTTAATTTAATATTATGCCTAATTGCCTACTTATGTTTATATTCTGTTGTTCTGGATAAAACTCCGCTTACTTTTTGAAGCTGTTACAGTGAGAAGAACAAACATTTATACACACAATTCATTGCATTTATATAAATAGGAAAATAATAGATCTTTTATAGACTTTATATAGATATAGGTACATTAAGTTTTGTTATAAATTTACGAATGTTATTTAAAATATCTTACATTATACAAGTAATATAGTTATACCTAAAGCTTTCTAGCAGGGCATTGATTCTGCTAAAGCAAGCCACTGTCATGCAATTGACACTTCAAATAAAGTAATAATAATAATAGCCTTTATTTCAGACAGTATTTCATTTACAGTACCTATTTAACTTATTGATTCTTATACCTAACACTTTTATATTTTCTCTTACAACAATACAATATTTTTTGTTACACTACAACAAAGTGTAACAAAATAAAATAAAGTTATGAAAAAGGTTAATGAATTCTTTTCATTTGATTTTAGACTTTAACTGTATAACGGTAAAGTTTACAATTGAATAGCATTTTTAGAGTGTCAGTGGCATAGTAGTGGTTTGCTTTTAGCTGAATCAAGGCCCAGGTTTGAAGTAAAGACCTGAATAATGAAAGCTATGTGGGTCAATTTGATCATAAGAGCATTGCAATATAATAGTCATTTAGATGTAAGTACTATATATATAATGTTAATAAATGTTGTTTTTTTAATTATTTTTCATCTGTACTTTTCCACAATATTGTGAGTGACCAAAGACGTTGCTTTTAGTTTTTCTTTATAATAAAAATTAATCATTTCCCTTGGTCACGGCATCACGCGTGAACGGCTGGACCGATTTGGCTGAAAATTAATGGGCAGGTAGCTTAGAATCCTGCCACGCTTTGTATCCTGCCACGCTACGGGCGAAGCCGCAGGGCACAGCTAGTGTAGGTTAAATTCCCAGTATGTTTCATCACACTGCCTGTAATGTCGTTCTATATTATTTTATGCTCATAAGAATGAGGTCATGTTTTAACTATCAGTTTTAATATCTGTACAGCAGAACAATGATGCAATGTTTTGAGACATCTGGTTTTAACAATTGTTACATTAATGCATAATATACTCATGCCTTTCTCTCTTGGGTAGGTAGAGATAACAGATTTTACATAAAAATGATTACTCTTATAGTCCCGGGTTCTTAAGCGGGGCGTGAAAAAGCATCTGTCAAGGCCGTCTTGGTAGAGGTAGCCATTCTAGGGACATCTCTTGGGAATGGTGACCACTACTTTTAGGACTGTACCTCAGCTTACCATGAGGCGGGGTGGAGTCAATCCGGCGGACTAAATATATGAAAAAAATGTCATGTCATCGTCATTTTAAAATCTAAATAATAATTTATTTCAATCTTTTCATTGCCGTCTGTCAATACTTTATAAGTTCCTTCTACGGTGATTTAACCTAATTTCAGAAAAACTCTTGTTACGTAGCCCTACCCAGGAATCAAACCTAGGATCTCGTGTACAGTAGTAGCACTCAATACAACTGCACCAACGAGAAAACCACAGTTACAAATTATTACATTTTAAACATTAAAACTGACCATATCAGTCTCCACAAGAGATAACAAATTATGACTAGTTTGGAGGCGACCTCGGTAATTACTTAATAATGTACCTACTACCTAATCATTTTATACTTACACTAACTGTTGACCGCGACTCGGCTCGCGTGAACTACTGATCCCATTTTCGCCATCCGGGAACCAATTCTTTCTGCCAGACGGCAGTCGCGCCCATGAAGGCCACCAAATCGAATTATAGGACCCCAAGCTCTAAGGTGAAGGCTTAGCTGTTTTTAAATAATACTAGCATTATGTAGGTACTACTCGTAGTCAAGTCAGTCATTTGGTCACTGTTCATGTCGGTAGAGTAATGGGATTTGAACCCGGGACCACCAATGACTCCATTACTTCTAATCTAAATCTAAAAAAAGGTGAAAAAGCATTTTCAAGAGGCCGTCAGGCTCACCGTTGTGGCACTATCGGTGTTAGCAATGGTAACTCCCATTCCAGAGACTTTGCCTTTAGCTTACCATCAGGCGAGGTGAAGGCATGTTGACGTGACCGACATTTAAAAAAAAATCAAGTAGATATTTTTTTTTATGTCGGTCGGTCGGTTGAAAAAAAGAATAAAAAAAGCAGAAACACCGGGTATAAAAAATAATTTATTGTAAAAAAAAAAACAGGCGTATTGCAATCACTGTGGTCACCAATGGTATGGTAAGTCACTATTTATTCCTGTGCATATCGGAGACTATTGCCAGGGCTCCCCCGGGTATGAACCTCACAAAGTTGTCTGCCGTGAGCGGTCCAAGCGCATACAGTCCTCTAGGAGCGTTGAGAATTTCATGCGTAGTCTTATCTATAGCCACTGGGTTGTTCCTACCGTCAACCGGTTTCTTCGGGTCAATACCAAAACCAAGACCAGCTGAATACGGATTCAACGACTCACACTGACACTTGATTTTATCCTCCTCTATATATGGAATGATTTCTAATTTATTATTTCCGCCATCTTTGTCTGAATTTTCCAATTTCTCAATGTCATTTCGTCTATTACAGTCAGGTATTTCGCACTTGCTATCGTTCCCATTAATTTCTGAGTAGTTTAAGTATCTAGACTTGCAGCTTTGAATGCTTTGTCCTAACATAGATTTTATATAAAGCCAATGGTTTTTAAGGAAACATTGTTTTTCTTCTATCTTTCTTTTATCTATTTTATTTTCGTCCGCACATCTTTCACAGTCTATTTTAATGTCAATACAGTCTAAATAGTTTGTCTGAAGGAAAAATAAGTCTGGTTTTGCGCCAATGAAAATGCCGATGACATACACTTGTATTTCTGTGATCTCTTGTGTGCGAAGGTTGAGGAGTTTGACCGTTTTGAGGGTGAGGGCGTAGTCTTCGATGTCGTCTGAGGATAGTTTGTGTGCGGGGACCTCCGGAGTGATTTCTACGATGGTGTGTTCGGGGTAAGGCATGTAGTTGTGATGGTTTCCTGTTGGTCCGTCGCACATCATTTTGTAGACCTGTAATATAAAAATGTTTATATTTAGAGATCGCAGGTTTATTAGTGCCTCGGAGAGCACGTTAAGCCGTCGGTCATCAAACATCTATGGCAGTCGTTACGGGTAGTTGGAGCCCACAAAAGTCCAACCAGTCTAACTTGGAACTTCGATATCGCCATTGGTCATAATGACCATTGGATGTGAAGGTCAGATGGCAGTCGCTCCACGGAAAATATCGAAGTTCAGCCGCATCACAGTTGGACTGGAAAGCCGACCCCAACTGAGTTGGGAAAAAGGTTCAGAGAATGATGATTAATTTGATCTGTGAAGTCGACTGACCGGTATTCTCGTTGGAAATAAATAAATCAGCTAGTGTTTACCTGGCAGTAGTCCGGGTAGGCGATGGGGGACAGTTTAGCGAGGGCATCCGCAGGGCTCCTGTGGAGGTGGATCGCGAGCAAACCCTTGGCGCGCGCCATTCGCACGGCGTCAGCTGCCGACACACCTGATCCCACTATCAATGCTGCAGCCGGCACTGGACTCACTGGGGGAGGGGGGAGGAAAATTAGATTAAAGTCAAAGTCAAAATTATAAATATTTAAAACTAGAAGCAAATGGACCACCGCCGGTTCGAAACGCGGCCCAGACCTGAGAAGACTCCGGCAAGAAACTCAGCGGGCTGTTATTTTTTGGTCTATTTACAATAATTTCCTTAGTCTAGATACAGTTTGAGTAACATAGTTGAGTGAACAGCTCATTAGAAACATGTATGGAGCTCGTCAAAATCTTTGGTGACCAAAACCAGTTGTATTTACTTGTGGTATTTAGATCAGTTGATTGATTGCGGGGAGGATTTCTTATTGGGCGATCAGGTGGTAGTTGTACCCATAAAAGTTAAGATTTTTATTTATCTTATAGGAAAGAGCGAGAGCGGGATTTAATGCTCTATTGATATATGAATAACTAAGTTTTTAGTTTTTTTTTTTTTAGTATTTAGGTGGCAGTCAAGCGCACGGCCCACTTAAAGTGAAGCGGTCACCGTGGTCTATGAACGTGTGGTGACCTATGCAGGTCGGCAGCGTGAGTGTGACGCCCCTGGTGTTGCACATGTCCATAGACCACAGTGACTGCTTGCCATCAGGTGGGCTGTGTGCTTGTTTGCCACCTAAGTGGTATAAAAGAAAAATGAGACTCGCTTGCGGATTCACCGCGTTCCTACTAGTCTGTACACTAAACACAGTGCGTGTGTGCGCTTACCGTGGCTGGCCGTGGCCCGCAGCGCCCTCTCGAGCGGCGCCAGCGCGTGCAGCGCGTGGCGCGAGATGGTCGGCGCCAGCGCGTTGGGGCGCTCGCTGCCTCCGCTCGCCACCACCACGCGCACGCACGCGTAGCGGAACGGGTGGCCTGTCGCGTTGTCGTACCTACAACAATATACCATGACATTACACTCATTGAATTAACCATAAGTATAATAAGTCATCATCAGCCGTTCATGACGTTTTGTAAGTGCCGTTTAATAGTCTATACAAAATAGATGATTTATGGCTTTGACTTTGACTTCTGAGCTTTTTCCCAATTCGCTTGGGTTCAGCGAAGTCTTTTTTTTTAATTCAAGATAGGCGTACGTTTGACCACTATCTCACCTGATGGTAAGTGACGATGTGGTCTTCAAGTCTAACTACGAAGTGATTAAACTTCGACTGCCATCTAACCTTCACAACCCATTAGCGATATTGAAGTTCTAAGATAGACCAGTTATCGGACTTGTACCTATGATGACATATACCTATCCAAGGGATTGAATTTGCAACTATGAAATCAAAGCTTCGATCTAACGCGGTACGATACGGGGCGACAGACGGGCGGCCTATCACTTTCCGTCTGCTCCCCAATTGTGGCCTCTGCTAGTCAGAGGGACGCGTGGAGAGCCTCTAACCAGCCCTCTAAGGCCACTCCCACCCCGGCAGGATTTGCCTGTGACAGCAGCGTCTCCCCTGGCGCGTGGGACACGCTGTCGCATCCATTGCCTGGATACACCGCATGGAGGTTCTAGCCCGCACCAAAGACGATAGATAACTAGTTATCTATCGTCTTTGCCCGCACCCAACGGACCCCAGACTCTATAAGCTTCGGCTGCAAATAAGCCTAAGCATTTATGATAATAGGCCACATAAAGGAAAAATAATCTACTCACCCTGCGACACAGAACCGTGCGTTGAGAGGACACTGCGTGTTCTCGCACCGAGGGTCGTCCTCCTCCGGCAGCCGCGTCACGCTCACCACTGTTACTCCTGAACGGAAGTACTCCTGGAACAAACAACACAACATTGTAAATTATATAAGAATTTAAAGCTTTCAAACAATGACTTTTATTTGAATGAAATTGAATGAAAATTTTGAGGCAATTGCATGCTAACTATTTCCAATGATTTTCTGATCGGAAAAAATGATCATCCAAGACGGAACTTGAACCCGTGACCAGTCCAGGTAGCTCAGTTGGTCAGAGCATTCCCCCTGTAAGGGACTGGTCGCGGGTTCAAGTCCCCATGAAGCTATAGATAAACATGGAGGCCAAACCGGGAAGAACAGCTTGATCCAAATACCTACATGTCTGTATCTCACTCTCTGTGGGCCGACTTCTCTTTCGTGTATTTGTACAATGTTGCTATCTTCTTATTAGTATCTCCTAGTAAATTATAGAAATAGACCATAGTAACCAAAAATGCAAGTAAAATGATTTATAAATAACTCTATAGTTCGACTACGATTATTAATGTGGAAATTGAAAAATTATATGCCATTTATTATGCATGATTGGGTTGTTGAATCAGGAAATCAGTGAATTAAATTCCCATTGTCTATGGATTCAGTACGTAATAAACAATATGGCGGTTGTTTATTATTGTTTTGGTTTTTAACATATTTAAAGTTAATTATAAGTATAAACTCAAAAAATGGTGCAAAGTTGTATAGTGCGTGGTTGCGGTATTACGTGGCGTCAAGGATGTGATATAAAATTCCACGCGTAAGTGTTTAAACTTGTTTAAATGGTGATTTCTTGCTTTGAAGGTTATCATACTTAGAAAGAGAAGTCGGCCCACAGAGAGCAAGATAGTAAATACAGACTGAGCATCAAGTAGGTATTGGAAGTGTGACCTCCATGTTTATCTATAGCTTCATGCAAGTCCCGTCCTGGATGATCATTTTTCCGATCAGAAAATCATTGGAAATAATTAGCATGCAATTGCTTAAAAATTTCATATGACTTTTATCACAGAAAAGAGAAGTAAGTAGAAATGGTAAGGGGGCGTGGCAGGCGTGCCACTGGTACGCGTAGCTATGCGTATAATAGTAAAAAATTAAAATTTTGACGCTTAGTCATGTCTAACATGACGTTTTAGATGGTAGTCTTGCGGCAGCTTCTTTTAATAATAAATTATAGCAAATATTGTGTATTGTGCAATATTACAATGTAAAAATGATAGTAGGAAAAGAAATATCAAGAACGGAGGTGTTTCATACCACCGGTGAGTACAGATATAGTAGATTTTCTAACAAATTTTATTGAATTCCGTTTTATTAAAATTCAATAATAATTTAAACCAATATCAACCTTTGCTGCTTAACAATAAAGCTTGTTTTGAATTGCACATATAATTTTCAGAATTATGTAAAATTCTTCGCTATTCAATTAGTGAGGTAGTCAAATTGGATGACAGTTTTATCGATATAGATCTACATTTTATGTTAAAGTTCTTAGACAAATTTACAAACATTTTTGAAATGGTTTTTTATAATAATAATAATAATATAATAATAACTACACCGCTATCAAAAAAAAAAATGGATAGATGCGACTGGTACGGTTCATCGGATGCCAACAATATCCAGATCATATTATTTACTAGCTGTTGCCCGCGGCTCCGCCCGCGTGGACGTCGATTTTCGCGGTTTTTTACTATATCGCATGTTCTAATGAGCCGATTGTGATCAGTTGACTGTCAGCAGTTTGGTTGTAATTGGTTAAGTAGAACCGGAGATATGACCAAAAACGAACTAAAAACGAAGCGCGGGCGAAGCCGCGGGTATCAGCTTGTATAAAAAGTAGCCTATATGTTGCCCAGCACTATGAACTATAATCGTACCAAGTTTGATCAAAATCCCTTCAGTAGTTTTTGATTTTAGCGCGCACAAAGATTTGCGGACAAATAGACAAACAGACAAACGGACAAACTGACAAACAGACAAAAAGACAAACAGACAAAAATTTTAAAAATCATTGTTTTGGCATCTGTTACATTCATAAAGTCCCCTAATAATTTTTTTTCTCATATATCTTCCATGTACAGACACCGATCAGTTACAGATTTATTATATTTACCTATAGATAGATATAGATGTTCTGTATATTTCTCAGAAGTCGATTTCTTTATATCAAAAAATCTACTAACTGAATTAAGATAAACCTATCGAGGCTGGGCTCATTTGTTTTGTTTATATAATACAAACTCTCCGATGATAACATCGGTTGAATGAGGTTGAATAGTACTCAGGATCTGATCATGGGGTGGAAAGGTACCCATAGGAACTCCTTTGTTATATTTATGTTTAGTCCACCTGATTGACTGCACACCGCCTGATAGTAAGCTGGGGTGGGTCCCAAAAGAAGCCCTCCACCAAGCGTTTCCAGTTTTCAGTGAAGCGTGAACCAAGCTACGACAAAGGAAGAAATCACCGAACCGCCTGGTTCGCGGTGGTATGGACTGCACCGTATGTGGATGGTACCTAAGTCCTGCGTGTGTTGTTCACGACAGGGAGTGAGAGGGTGGAATCAGTTTAAATAGCTCATTGGAACACTTACCATGGTACAGATGATAAAACGCTACCGATCCTTAAAGATACAATACTATATTGTTTCAGCTACCAAATTCAGAGGATTATTTAGATAGTTGTCACTCAACGCTATCAAAAAAGAAGAGGTACCTAATCCAGTGAAGATTTCGAAAATGAACCTACTGCAGATAAACAAGAAGATGACATTCTGTAATAATGTTTATTCGAAGAAATAAAAGAATAGTATATATTATGCTATAGCTTATTTTTTATTTATCCTTAGTATGGGTTCTCATGGGAAGCGGGAACAGAAACCGAATTCCACGCGAGCAAAGCCGCGGGCAATAGCTAGTAGATCATAAATTACACACGCCGATTTGTAATCCTTAGACTCAAAATCTATCGATATTGACCAATTATGTCATTATTTTTTGTCACGCACTGGCTTAGTTGCGGTCAATATTTATAATGCTTCAAGGCAATGCCAACCTTATGTTATGGGTTTCAAATTTCAAATAACTTTCTTAAAATATACTGACATTTAGTATAGAGAGAGAGAGAGATTATCTGAAGTTTTTCTTAAGTCAAAGTTTGTTTGATTCAAAATACGAAACGCCCTAAATATTTTTTTTTTCTATAGCAAAGAAATCTCTAACACGAACTAGGAAGGGGTATTTTCGTTTTGCAGTATGCATAATTTAGGCTAATTTGGTATGGAAGATATGCGACAAATCAAAACAATTGTTTACTAGTAGTGCAATGTATTATTAACTGGTTGTATGTGTGAGTTTGGCGACAGCGGTTTCCCTTATGAATAGGTAGTATCACACTTCCATTGTAGTAGGTATTCTTTATTCCGTGACTTTTATGTTACAACAATACAATAAAAATTGTGTCATAGCTCCTGGGTGAATGTGAAACGGGATGTAGAAACTAGATAATCATAAATCCTATCCATTATAACATTATAAACGCGACAGTTGGTAAGTAAAGATGTTTGTCACACTTTCACGCAAAAACGGCTAACTTAAATTTAGTACAGGGACAAATCATTATAGTCTGGAATATGTTACGTATATTAATAATAATTATAGTTATTTTATCCCAGGAATAGGTTACAGTGGGACGCGGAAACGGGATCAATATTTAAAAAAAAATTGGATTCTTGACTTATTGTTCGCGTTGGACACAAAAATTATTGAACGGATTTTGATACAGATTTATTTTGTTTGAAAGGTTATGATCAGACTCAAAATCTTAGGCATGTTTGATCACTATCGGCTTAGTAAAAGGAGTCGCGGGCTTAGACTAGTTATTTACAAAGTCATTGCTCTAAAATAGGAAAGATATAGCGATGTCAAGCATCGATAACGCTTACAATTTGCCAGTATCAGATTTCAGCATGCAGATATTGGATGCTGCCATCCAGTGAGGGTTAAGGCATCGGAGTTTCGGATAGTCGTATTCAAATCGAAAACTGAAAATGTTATAAAGGTTTAAGATGCTTAACGGACTTGAAGGGCCACGTTACGTAGCCCTGGTTGCCTTCAAGTCAATCTATCTTATGGCTGAAGATCTACACGTATAGTTTATACATAGTTGAAATGAAATAAAAGAGGATTATTTTGAAATTGTGGACCAAACTATACATTGCAATAAACATTTTAACCGACTTCGAAAAAGAGGAGGAGGAGTTCGGCAAATAAACGGGATTGAAAAATCCCAAGTTATGAAATATAAACAACGCCATCTATCGAGCGTCGTATAGATTTAAGCTAGCAAGTTGAGGTTAACTAATTATAGATGTCGCTGAGGTAAGTTACGAACGGAAGAATTATGTTAATTTTATGGTTTTAATTTTCAAGATATAGGTATTATATGTCTGAAAACCTTCAGTATTTATTTATATATTTTAAACACATATTATAAGCTAACAGTTAGATATAACCAAAACGCCGCCGGTTAAAAGGGCTTATAACTTCATATTTAAGATTGTGCCATCCCAGGTTCAATGCTCGGGATTTTATCTATTACAGAACCCCAGATCCAGTATAAACCTGCAAAAAATCTGAAGACCTTCGGCTTCAGCCCAAGCCTTGCTGTTTACTGACCTGTAATTGACAAGCTTGAACATATCTCCTGCAGTAATTGGCCACCGCCCTGGCGGAGAGCCTGGCCGAGCCCTGGCCGGAGTGCGGCGGTAGCGTGAGCCAGGCCTCGGGGGAGAGGGTGCGGACCGTGGGGGGGAACGTGTTCCACGAGCCGCCAGGCGGACCCCGGCCCAGCACTATGTGTGATATCTATAAGAAGAACGAGAGATTGGATAAGTTTTTAATTCTAGAAATGGAAACTTGAAATTGGTTCACTTCACGGAAAATATAGAAGCACGGCTTTTTCGTAGTTAGATTGTAAGCCGACCCCAACTGAGTTGGGCAAAGGTTCGGAGAATATTGACGATAAATAGATATGGGTTTTTCAAGAAGGGTATTAGGGTCGGCAGCACATAGGCTGTGCGCTTGTCAGCCACCTAAGTGGTATAAAAAACCTCTCATTGGAAGCTCAAATGCCACAAACCTGTTTATCTATGTCGAACTTCCACTCGATGAGCGAATCAGCTGGAATGCCCATGTCGGCGCAGGGCCTCAGTAGATTATCAACCTGGAACAACGAAGGACTACTCTTAAAATGGCAAGAAAATTGCTGGAAGTAAGTGTATCACAAAAATTGTTTAGCATTACACTTTAATACTCCTAACTCCTAAGTGCCACTTTCTTTCAACCTAACCAAAGCTTCCACCTCGGATTCTGGGGTCCGCTTTACCGGTCTTAGCTGCGGATTTGGCTGGACCTCGATATTTTCCGTGAAGCGACTGCCATCTGACCTTCACAACCCAATGGTGACATTAGGCGATATCGAAGCATTGCAGTTAGACCTACGTTGTTGTTGAACTTTTTCAGGGCTTCAACTACCCTTAACGACTGCCATAGATGTTTGTATGGCAACCGGGACCGACGGCTTAACGTGCTCTCCGAGCACGACCAGACCAATGCAAATACCCATATCCCATATCGAACCCGCGCCTCCTGCGCATATTTACGACTATGATTTATGATTTAGTTGACGACAAATGGATGCTGTTAACTAATTGTCAATTTTCGTTTCACGTTCTGTAATTTGCTTGGGTAGTTACAAAGCGGGCAATTTTTTCTGGCATTGTGAAGTGTTGCCATATAAATACCAAGAAACGAAATCTCAGTACAATAGAAGCTTTGTTCGAGTTACAAAATATATCATTGAATCAACAAATTGATTATTTCCATGTTTTTATCGTTCAATTGGAGTTTGCTCCAATTTAAGGAAGTATTTTTTTATAAAGGAAACATTGACTGCCGACACGTTTTTAAACGGAAATGATATTCTTGTAATCACAAGAAAAAATTGAACGAAACAAGAGTTGTGAAAGAAATTTGACGTTTTTAATGTTTTTTTTATCCAGTTCATCATTGACTTTACCCCGCTGGATGGTAAGAAACTAGGCTAAAGTCCAGAGGGTACGGGCCGCCATTCTAGCTAGACACCATTCGTCCCAAAACGGCGGTCCCTACCTTGACGACCTAGACAGATGCCTTTTCACGCCCTTCTTAAAGGACCCGGGACTATAGGAGGAAGGAAAGACATGCGCTGGTAAAGCATTCCAAGTCTTTATGGTGCGGCAAAGATAAAAGGTACCGAACCGCTTGGTTCTTGATGGAATTATTTGCACTGCGTGAGGGTGATATCTCCAAGAGTTATAAACAATTATATTACAGTATATTGCATAAATGTATTGCAGTGTATTTGACGCGTGATGGAACTGCAAACGGATGTGGGCCTGTAAACACGGCCAAGTGGGAAACGTAAGTAGCTGTCGGTGCTAGTTATTTATTTGCGCTAACTGCCGGCGGAAATTGCTGTTCACGTCGCAATGATAAAATATATTATTCGTATTGTTGGTACATTCATATAATGACCACTCTTCTGACATTGGACCCAACAGTGTCTTGGAGAGCACGTTAAGCCGTCGGTCCTGATTGCCATACGAACGTCTGGGTATAGCAGTCGTTAAGGGTAGTTGGAGTCCTAAAATGTCCGACAGCTGGGCCTCGATTCTGCTAAAGGCAAACCACTGTCATGCCACTGACACTCTAAAACATGCTATTTAATAAGTAGACTTTACCGTTGTACAGTTAGTCTAAAATCGAACGAAATGAATTCATTAAACTTTGTCATTCGGTTTACAAAATATCATTTAATTTTAGACTTTAAATAAATTGAAAAGAATAAAGTCCAAAATTAAATGGCAATTTTTTGAAGTGGCATGACAGTGGCTTGTTTTATCTGGTCTAACTACAGAATTTCGATATCACCGATGGAGTTCCATAGGGCAGTCGCTTCAAGGGAAAATATCGAAATTCAGTCCAGTTAGTCAGACTGAAAAAAGCCGACTTCAACTGAGTTAGGAAAAGGCCCGCAGGCTGATAGAAAATTGCCCTATGTCCCGCCTCCTATATCACTGAGTAGAATACCTATTACGTGGTCGTAAACCGTGGTCGGTAAAGTGTACGTGTCAATACATGTATGTATGTACATAAATTAATGGCCAAGCAATATAATACAATGACCTTTCGATTACCAAGTTCAGTTACGGCGGCAACAAAAAAATTCATAAAAAATAACTGGTTATGTCTGACGCAATCTTATCTAAGGGCGGCGGCACAAGTTACGACTTTTGGCAATAAATAATAATAATTCTATGATGGTACCGAAATTATGCGCGGCGTTATCTAGACCAAAAGGTAAGTATAACTTAACTAACTTGTGGTATGGGTTCAACATACTCTTTTTTGTAAATAAGATTTTTTCAAGGTTCGAATAGGGAAATACCTATTTTTGTAGAACAATGGTTTCGTCGTCGAAGTGCCGGCTTCACCGGGGAAAACCAATGCGTAAAGAGCCATGGTGTTATTAGAAAGTGCCGGCTCGATTGGATTAACACCAATATTATGTAGAGCCATAGTTTTCTTAGAAAGAAAGTTCTGGCTCTACTGGGGACAACCATTTTTGTACCTCTAGATACGTGTTTTTCCCAGGAAGGAAATGCCGTGACGGCTTGATAAAAGGTATTGCACATTGTTGCTAACCGTACGAATAAAGCATACTTCTACTTAATATTGACATTAAGTAAGACAATGGTGCTTCTCTGCTCGACTCAGCTTCAGCCAGTCCGAAAAGGCTAATAGAAACGTTGAGTTATACAGCAGTAATTTGTTAACATTGTAGGTACAATTAGCGACTGTTTGTAGGTGGTTTCCCGTTCCTTTTTCTTTTTCCTTCTCACGTGTATGACAAAATTAAATACAAGCGTTTATATCAGGTTAGCTCACAGAAATATTTCATACGTGTTAGAGAGCGATACGTTGTTTTATTAGTTCTGTGGTTTAGCTGTTTGGTATCTCAAGAAAAAGAAAAAAAATATATGCTAAAATTTTATCGCACGCGATTGTCGCAAGCGTGTAACCAGCCTAATTTCACTATAAGTATAATCTGCATTCTATTCTATCTTTTTGTGATGATAAGATATACAAAAAATTCGCTACCATTGTACTGGATTGATAAATGATAGGGTTCTGTGTAGAAGAATGATTGATTAATATCGGCTTGACGTCATCGACGATGACTTGCCAAGTTGTCACTGGATAGGAAAAACAGCGATAAAATTGTCGTGCTGGTGGCAATTGGGTTATGTACGTGTTATAGGTATATTAATTATCGCTCGCTTTATCGGTGAATACCTGCACACCTGAGAGTTTTTCAGAATGAATATCAGTTTTATGAGCTTTCGCCCGCGGCTTCGCCCGTGTGGAAGTCGGTATCGCCACCAATGAAATGTCTCTCCACTCCACTCTCCGCTTCCACTCTCCACTCCACCCTTCACTCAACTTCATTCCACTCCACTCCACTCCTCTTCATTCCACTCTCTACTCCCTTACCTTTAGCTTACCATCGGCGAGGTAAAGTAATGTTATGTCAACATTACTTTAAAACTCTAACGTCTAACTTAAAAAAAAAGTATCCTATGTCCGTCTCCTGGTTCGAAGCTACCTCCCTACCAATTTACAGCCAAATCGGTTCAGCCGTTCTTGAGTTAATAAATAGTGTAACTAACACGACTTTCTTTTATATTATAATAGATTATACCAAGTTATTAAGCTATTATACCGGCTAGTTAATACATTCATCATGCGTACAGCTAAGGAGTGGAATTCCCTGCCCGAGTCTGTGTTGCCGGAAAGCTATAACCTGGGGATATTCAACTCACGAGTGAATAGGTTCCTTCTAGGCAAGCGTGATTCATCGCAGATCACATCGTCACTTACCATCAGGTGAGATAGTGGTTAAATGTAAGCCTATATGAATAAAAAAAGTCTAATAACATTCACGTAGGAGTTGATATCTACTTATCCTCATTTGTACTTACATTTTATTATCAATACAATGGATATTAATAATCATTGTATGAAAATAATTGAACGAGCAATACAATGTAAATTATTATAAGTAATTACAACAGCGGCCCGTGCTATCATTAATAACTTAATAATATAAGCTTTTGTACCTAAGTTCACCTCTTCAGCTTTTTGTTCAGTCACGACTTTATATCCACGAAGTGGTAGGTATTGTAACGAGAATCAAAAAGGATATGCTAAAAGAGGTTTAGGTACATCGAACGAATTTGTACCTCCTGAGCGAATGTCACAACAAAATATAAAAGGTACATGTAAGTGGGCAAGCTAGAGGTCAATCTCGCAGAGTATACACTGACCAAATGAATGAGTTATTGAAGAAATGGCCCGCAGGTCAAAGGCACTCGAAACCACGGCTTGCATGAAAGGTTTAAGGACAGTAGAGGAAGCGCGTGAAGTGTAGAAGTAGCTACAGAAGTAGATGGCGGATTGTTCTCTCTGCCTACCATGGAGGGAAATGTAGTAGGTAAGTCTTTTTGAAGAGCGATACCTATGCTCGGGCCCTCTCCGTAAGTAGCAGTATTGCCGTGAAACCAATTACCACACCACGATGCACGATGGCAACATCGACACGAGAGAAGAAGGAGGGAAAAAGGCATCACTATTTGTTAGGAGAAAAGTTCGCATCAAAAATGTCATTATTATTTTAGTTAGTATCCAAAATTGCAGTCTTAGGATGGTGACCATTTTTGACAAATTGAGACCCGGTTGCCATACGAACATCTATGTCAGTCGCTACGGGCAGTTGGAGACCTAAAAAGTCCGACAACAGGTTGAAGTACAGAACTTCGATATCGCCAATCGGTTGTGGAGGTCAGATGGCAGTCGCTTCACGGAAAGAATTACCAAGTTCGGACCCTTCGTAGTTAGATTAGACTGAAAAGCTGTCCGCAAGTGAGTTGGGAAAAGGTTTGGAGGACGATCTTTATGGTGCTTTCAAACTTTCTTAATAACGTTAAGAGCACTCCTGTTGATTGTACATGTCGTGTACCTACACAAAGGACAGCGTCCAATAATTAAGTACCGCGGTAGCCTAGTGGTTTGGGTAATGGACTGCTGAGACGAGGTCTCGGGTTCGATCCCAGGTTCACCATGGCACACACCAATGACTTTTCGATGCTTTTCGAAGTTATGTGTCGCAGATTTATTAGTGCCTCGGTGAGCACGTTAAGCCGTCGGTCCCGGTTGCCATACAAACATCTATGGCAGTCGTTACGGGTAGTTGGTGCCCACAAAAGTCCAACCAGTCTAACTTGGAACTTCGATATCGACCATTGGTTGTGGAGGTCAGATGGCAGTCGCTCCACGGAAAATATCGAAGTTCAGCCGCATCACAGTTAGACTGGAGAGCCGACCCCAACTGAGTTGGGAAAAAGGTTCAGAGAATGATGTGTACACAAAGGACAACGTCCAATACACAGTTATGTAACTCGCGTATTTGTAACCATGGCAATCGATTCGTGCCAACAGGACACGCGGTGAGCGCCGCACATAACATTCAACCGTTTAATCTTTACGCCTTTTTCACTCCATGTAAATAGATGTACAAACGTATTATAATTTACCTACTGGTGCATGAAGGTATGCTAAATCATCATCAACATACGAACGCCTATCCCCGTTGCAAGTGTTGCAACCAAAGCCATCAAGGTGCAATAAATAATAAATACACGATGAGCCAGAGCTCATTTTAGGGATTCTGTGAGATGTCAGCGGGGAGATCAAAGTCTCCTGCGTTGTCAACACAGAAAATATAAACTTTTACGGGAGCGGCAGTCGTCTGATCCTTTAAGAATCCAATCAATTTTAATGGATGTACGACACGACGGCATCTCCCGTCTGAAATGAACTGTCCGACTGGGGAAGTACCTCCACCCTACAGAAAACCATAATAACCATCGTGTTGTGTTCCTAGCAGTAAGTAGGGTAGGTGTCACCTCGGAGTCTGGAGTCCGCTTTACCAGTCTTAACTGCGGATTTGGCTGGACTTCGATATTTTCCGTGAAGCGACTGCCATCTGTCCTTCACAACCCAATAGTGACATTAGGTGATATCGAAGCATTGCAGTTAGACCGTTGTTTTGGACTTTTTAGGGCTCCAACTACCCGTGACGACTGCTATAGATGTTCATATGGCAACCGGGACCGACGGCTTAACGTGCTCTCCGAGGCACGCAGCTACAAAGTATGAGGCTTAATTAAATTTGTGTCTAGGAAAACAATATTGATGGTACGCTAATAGCGTTACGTCTGTCTCGTTAATAAGTGTAGCTACCTCTCAACAGTTCACGGTGACATATCGCCACATTCGTCACACGCCGACCTTCGCTTCCACGTACGACGTACAGACATAAATATAGACGCGGCACACGAATGAACATGTACATGTTCACGCTAAACAATATTATATTCACACATGCTGTTATATTAGCGAAGTCTGCAAGGGTAGACAGAGGTGTTTACACAATCGTCTACACTAATAATATAAAGTTGAAGAGTGATAGATGTTGGATAGTTGTTGGTTGAGCGCGCTAATCGCAGGAATTAAAACTGGCTCTAAATAAAAAAAGTTTCAGTTCTTAGTATGGGGACCCCCAAAATTTTATGCTTTTTTTTCTTTTTTTGTGTGAAATTCTTAGTGCGGTTCACAGAATACATCTACTTACCAAGTTTCAACAGCATAGGCCTTATAGTTTCGGAGAAAAGTGGCTGTGACATACGGACGGACAGACGGACAGACACAGACATGACGAATCTATAAGGGTTCCGTTTTTTGCCATTTGGCCACGGAACCCTAAAAATGGCTATATATATATCATCCATCTCGCTGATTTTTATGATCGGAAATCGTAAATCACCTGTGCGTTCATAAAATCTTCACGCAACTAGTTCTACAATATTATACTACAAGCTGTTTGCAATTTCAAGTCAGTAGGTATTCATGGCTGTATTTACCTAGAATATGGACCTTAGTTATCTTTCGAGTCTTTTCCCAACTCGGTTGGAGCCAGCTTTTTTTATATTCATGATAGTCTAGTTTTCTAGGTAGATAGCGATTTTCAGTCTAACATAATATCCAGTATCGTTTTAATTTTAATGTTTTTCGGCGGGCTGTCAAAATTCCGTATTTTTATTAAACACCTTTTAAACTTTTCTTATTAAATGCTTTTTTAAAACATTTTTGAACGCTTTTATTTAACTTGACTTAAAAATTAACTGATATTGTCACCAGAAGTGTCTTAACTAACAATATCTTTTACTTAATTTATTGGTTTTCGGGTCGTTTCATGGGTTTACGCCGAATGAACTGTCACATGCGATAAATGTGTTTCATGGTACCGTTGTGGTACCTACCGATTGGCCGAATTTCAGTCTGCAATTGCGGATATATTGGTAGGTCCACTGGTCACTTCCGACACAAAATAATCAATAAATACAATTTTGGTTACGAAATGTGGTAAACCTAAAACAGCAGTAGAAACCACAGCGGAGCTTATCAGCAGCTATCAGCCATGACCTTACCGCAATAGAGGCTGTTATCACTACGTAACGTAGGTACAATAAATTATATTGACATCTCAAATACATTGTAAGTACTGGTGTAGTGAACTAGCAGGCGCACCCCTCCCCCCTTTCCTGGCGCTTGACGGGGTATACCGTAGTTCCCAAACTCGAAGGGATCGTTTCAAAGCCGGAGGTGACTCGGGTCAGCCAGGGTTGCGAGGGGGAATGCTTTTTGGGCCAGCTTAAGCTTGGTGCTAGAAGACACGAGACGGCATGCGGTTTTAGTCGGTTCGATTCCGATATAACCACCCCCGTTGGCTGACAGGGGTGGTACACGTCGCGATAGTCTTACGTTCCACTTTTAAAAATTGTTTATCTCTTTGAGTTGACTCATGTCTGAAACGGCTGGACTGATTTTGACGGGAGTTTTTCTGGAAGCACTGGTAGATTTTTTAGAAATTTACCCGCTTTTAAAATGGGCCTCGATTCTGTTAAAACAAGCCACTGACACTTCAAAAAATACCATTTAGTTTTAGGCTTTACTATTATCAGTTTAAAGTCTAAAATTAAATAATGATATTCTGTAGAGCGAATGAAAAAGTTTAATGAATTCTTTTCATTTGATTTTAGACTTTAACTGTATAACGGTAAAGTCTACAATTAAATAGCATTTTTAGAGTGTCAGTGGCATGACAGTGGTTTGCCTTTAGCAGAATCGAGACCCTGGACGTGTGTCTATGGTTTTGTATGAATAATGTTATGAATGTGAAACTCACCAGTAGCGGTATGGGGTTCTGGCTCCTGCCTTCCAACCCCTCAGCCAGCTCTGTGAGGTCTGTGTCGTACAGGCTTTGTCCTTGTGGTAAGTTTGATAGTCTGTGGACAATTACGTAGGTAGTTATATAATAACTCAGTGTGTTGACATTTAGGCCGATCGCTGCCTCATGCGGATGCATGCACGCGGGTGATATAGGTATTCGAGGTGATTCTAGGACATTCTATACTATACCTTTAGCTTACCATCAGGCGAGGTAAAGTCATGTTGACGTGTCTAACTAAAAAAAAATCTAGACACAATAATGCGCGAGAGACTCCCATTATTTAACTAGCTTGTGTTTAGGGTTCTAGAATGCGGATAGACATAGTTTTTATAAATACAAAGATAATCACTACATAGTATAAAACAAAGTCGCCTTTTCTGTCCCTATATCCCTATGTGCGCTTAAATCTTTAAAACTACGCAACGGATTTTGATGCGGTTTTTTCCAATAGATAGAGTGATTCAAGAGGAAGGTTTATATGTATAATACATGCATCATATACTAAGGCTAATTTAGTATCAGCATTGCACCCGTGCGAAGCCGGGGCGGGTCGCTAGTAATTATACATAGAAACACCCAGACCATTTTCAATGCATACAAATATTTGCACTGAGCGGGAATCAAACCCGCGCCCCCTGTCGTAGCAGTCGAATGTACTACCGCTACACCACAGAGGCCGTCAAAAACATACTTAGATTTTATTTGTTTCTACATAGGTATTTAGATAATTATACTTATACATGGAAACATAATAGATCAATGCAAATAAGCATATTCATGTATACTTATTTTTGCACTGATTAGGAATCGACCCCGCGACCCTCTGACTTAACAGTCGAACGCTACTCTGCACTACCGAGGTCGTTACACAGCGTATATTTTTTTCTTTCCGCCTTTCCTTAGCGCCCACTTTGGTGTCGGGTTTTTTGGTTCGATTTCCTTAAGGTAAATGGTTTCTAATAATGGTAACACAGTTCTGACTCGTAGCCGATACCTAACTCTACTGAGAAATAAAACGTCGATAGCTTAGCGGTTAAGGAGTCGGCAATACGATCGATAGGTTCAGGGTTCGAATCCTGGGGCCGCAGTCTCGACTTTATCACTACGACTTTGCTACCGAAATCGCAAGCTAAGATAGCGACAAACATCGGTTGCAGTAACGATACTTGCGTCAAATAATAGTCTGTACATTTGAGATGGTCAGCAATATAGAGATACCGATAAATCGTTAAGTTTTTTTTTATAGTCGATAGGCTCGCGTTTGACCACTATCTCACCTGATGGTAAGTGACGATGGAGTACCTAAGTTTGCGATGATTATTCGATATCGACAAAAATCGTTCGTTTGGAAAGTAGAGAAGAGACTACCGGAACTCGGTAGCTAAGGCGTTACGATAAATTTCGAGACTGCCGCCCCTGACCATTACACCATATAAACGTGAACACACTCCAAACACAAACAATTTAACTGGAGGATTTTTTTAAATAATTTCGCTTATCAATAAATATTTTTTTAATGACGCCCTATTTGGGTAGTGGAGACCGAAGCGGTAGAGCGCATTGCTACGTCAAGGGTTCGATTCCTGTTCAGTGCAAATGTTTTTATGTATGAATATGTCTACTTGTATGGTATTTCTAGTAATCTTTTTTTTTTATATAACTTAGGTGGCAGACAAGCACACGGCCCACCTGATGGGAAGCAGTCACCGCGGCCTACGGATGATCTACTCACCAAGCGGGTTTGTAAGCCTCCTAAAAAAAAAGTATAGTTTTCTCACCTGGCTCTGAGCATTTCATCAATGGGCAGGTCATCTGGGATTTCTTTCAGGTATGGAACATTGCCGGCGAGCATGAACGATGTCACCATTCCACTGGGGCCGTTGCCTGCACAAGAGGAAAAAATACGGTTAAAATGTATACATACAAATAAATAAAATTAAAGTGTCGAGTGACGTGTAGTATGTATGTATCGATGTTTGTCTGAACCAATCTCAATGAATTCTCCCAACCTAACGATTTCATAGCAAAGTCGTGTCCCCAGCGGGGCAGGTTACGAGTATATCGGACTCTTACTGACTAAAACCGCATGCCGTCCAGGGTCTTCTGACGCCAGTTTATAAGGGGGCCTATAGTGATAGAGCATTTCACTCGCACCCCGGTTTGACCCCGGCCATCTCCGGATTCGAGATGGCTCCCTCGGGTCGGTTTAGCTCTTCTCCTGTTCACTTATTACGATATAAAAATACTGTTATACCAAATTAGGTTTTGAAAACATAGCGTTACTAGGTACAGGTAGATAACACAAGAGAGAAGGAAGGTTGAATAATTAAGCCAAGACTCATAGACCAAGACAGCAAGTATGTTATGTCAACTTTCTCTGGGACTTCCCGAGTATTTCATTATTCCATAACTGAACCTTATCAAATTCCCTTTTTGAAATCCTTTCACTATTAGTTAGTAGAGGTGAACTATATTCAACGTAAACGGTTTTTGAAACTGCGTTGACAGTTAAAACTAGCTCCTTAAAATACATAGTTTCACGGTAGAATAACCAGTTATTTTCTGAAAACGGTTACAGCTACAGCGACACAATTGCACATACACATTGAAAGGAAGCCTAGCTCATAACTCGTTACAAGGTTATAATTATAATTATATACGATTATGTACGAATAAATACGACTGTGAACGAAACAATACGATCCATTGATCGGTCGAGGTCGCGCGCCGATAGTCAAGATGCATTTGATTTAATGTGGAACCATCTGTATTTCATTCATAGCAAATATTAGTTTTGTATTTATATTTGTTTATGTTTATAGCTCTACTATTGACGCAAATTGTTTTTGTTTAAGTTGTGATTGTTGTATACTCTAAAAGAGCCGTTATTCAGGACATATTGAATACATGATAAACCTAATAAAAGTAGGAGATATTGAAATTAAGCATTATAAAATTATAAGCAAAATGATTATTAAATTGTTTTGAGACTATAAAGAATACTGTATTTTGAATTACTTAAACAATAAAGGATATTAAATAGTTTCTAATTTTAACCATTCACGATTGTATTGCATTTGGTATTATGTGGTATCTGTCAAAAGACCAACAACGGCTATAGGAGCTAGAGAGGAGACCGCGATTGGGTATTAGGGACTGGGTATATTAGGATAGGCCTGGTCTTTGTGCAGCAGTGAACTGTAAAGGGTTTAATTGATTAAATATGTTGCAATAACTAACGATAACTGTTGCAGTAACTAGTGCTCGTAGGACACTGTTATAGAAAAGTAACTAGTTAAAAAATAAACGGTTTCAAAACGAAGATTTCAAAAGTTTTGATTAATATCCCATTTCACTTTCGGACGGACGCACCTAAACTCAAACAGGTTGAATTTTAATTATAACGTGTCTTTATTGGTTATAAATCAAATTAATAATTTATTATCCATGGCCATAATTCACGGTCTAAAAAAGCTTGTTCTTAATTGGCAGTTAAAGAGAAACTTATTACAACGCTTTATAATTTAAAAAAAGTATGGATATAGTAAATTATTTTGACGATGCACTCCGCACCATATGCGTTGCGCCTCGGCCTGTTCACAAGACCGCATTTCTACGAAACGATTTCTTAGAGGTCCGCTCAGGGCCTCGATTCTGCTAAAGGCAAACCACTGTAATACCACTGACACTCTATAAATGCTATTTAATTATAGACTTTACCGTTATACAGTTAAAGTCTAAAATCAAATGAAAAGAATTCATTTAACTTTTTCATTCGCTCTACAAAATATCATTTGACTTTAGACTTTAATACGAAAACAATAAAGTCTACAATTAAATGGCATTCTTAGAGTGTCAGTGGTAAATCAGTGGTTTGTCTTTAGCAGAATTGAGGCCCTGTTCACACCGGTATTGAGGAAATGGCTCCTCACTACTTCATAATCATCCTCTTTTTAGTGAATTGTCCGATGACCGGTGGAGGTATCTCAACCGGTTACGCCCTCTGGTTGGCCGGTCGAGAGGAAATTTATGCAAGTGTGGAATGCGAGATCCGGGCTTAACCGTATGTGACTGCGGAGTTAGCAGTCCCCCAAGTATTCTTTAAAATATCCCCAACGTACATACATAGCCACATTCCAGTTTTATAATAGAACTAGCTGCGCCCCGCGGCTTCGCCCGTGGCTTACTTCATCCCCGTCGCAGGATAAAAAGTATCCTATGTCCGTCTCCTAGTTCTAAGCTACCTCCCCATCAATTTTCAGCCAAATCGGTCCAGCTGTTCACGCGTGATGCCGTGACCAAGGCAAATAGGGATTAATTTTTTTTATAGGTAGGTATATAAAAAGATATTATTTTCTCATAGATTTTTATTATTATCGTCTCGTGAATGTAGAAGTCTGACGTTCATAAGTGTTACTTTGCGAACTACACGAATAAAGATATTTGATTATAACTGATTTATTTTTTCGTTTAAATTTTTTGACGGTATCAACTGAAATCTATTTAATGACTTACGTAACGACTGTGATAATACACGTTTATAAATAATATTAACGTGCTTGATATCAGGATTTGAATGGTGACGTCAGAAGTGCTTCACATTAGGTATATTCGCGAAATAGTTCGATGACTTTTATAATTCCAATCAAAGCCATTACATCTATGAATAACAATTGCAATCGTGAGCTTAAGATTTCCGATAAAGACTTTTTTATCAACTGCTGATAGACTATCTATCTCTAATTTGATCAATGATAAAATAGTTTACTTATTTACGCTTGTACATCCGCCAAGGGTAAGGCAGAGTTCGGCTGTGTAATATCAAAACCCAGTACCCGCATAAAACTAAGTTTTAGAAGGAGAAAACGTTCATTTTAGACTTACTTTTCACCTCTGCCTAACCTGATGGTAAGTGACGATGTTGTCTACGATGAATCACGCTTGCCTAGAAGGAACCTATTCACTCGTGACTTGAATATTCCCAGGTTATAGCTTTCCGAAAACAGTCTCAGGCAGGGAATTCCACTTTTCAGCTGTACGCATAATGTGTCGGCAAAACGTTTAGGGCGTATGAGTGGAATTTCCATCATGAAGCGGTGATGTGTCACTGATCGCCTGGTCGTTAGTTGATGGAAAGGACTTAGGTATATCAAGTTGGGCAATTCCTCTCCGAAATGCATTTTCTTTATATTGGACACGTCTACATGACCTCGGAAAGACTCGAACTAAAATCGACTAAAGAAGGTGGCTAATAGACTGGATGCGCAAGGCGGAGGATCGGGTGCTATGGCGTACATTGGGGGAGGCCTATGTCCAGCAGTGGACTGCAATAGGCTAATTGATTGATTGATTGACATGACTTCACCTCGCTTCAAAGTCTCAGGATCCGGTGTCACCACTAAATACACCGATAGTGCTACAGTAGTGGCCCTCAGCTTGATGGCCTCATCAAATGCTTTTTCACGCCCCGCTTAAAGGACTCGGGAGTATAGGAGGAGGGAAACACATGCGCTGGTAAAGAATTCCAAGTGTCCAAGTTCCAGTCCATGGAAACGCTTACTATCGGGCCTAGTAACCCTAGCCGTGAGATAATAGACACCAGACAGAGACTAACTCCGCAGAGGAATGAGTCAACAATAAAATTTAAGAGCAGTTAATGGGATTGACCCTGTGATTAATTTTAATTGTCTTTGTAGACTGTCAGTCTCATCTGTCACTTTAGATATAATAGCTGTTGCCCGCGGCTCCGCCCGCGTGGAATTCGGATTTTGTTCCAACATTTTTTCGTGCTATTAGTAAAGATGTATGGAAATCTGCCCGATTTATTGACATTAATGCTCACTGCTCCGCTCCCTTTGGTAGTAGCGTGATGATATATAGCCTATATTACTCCCAGATAGTGTAGCTTTCTATAAGTGAAAGAATTATTGAAATCGGTCCAGTAGTTTCGGAGCCTATTCATTACAAACATACAAAAATAGGTACAAATCTTTCCTCTTTATAATATTAGTATAGATATAGATATAGATATAGTACGAAGTCCATTAATCTTATGGCTAATAGGAGCAACTGCCATCTCACCCCTGAAAGCGCACTCATCCTTTTTCTCTGAACCTTTTCCCGAAACGGCCGAATTCGATATTTGCCGTAAAGCGACTGCCATCTGAACCCATTGGCGATAAGTTCTGTAGTCAGATTAGTTGGCGAACTTTTTGGGCTCCAACTACTCGTAACGACTGTCATAGATGTTTGTGTGGCAACCAGAACTGACTGCTTAACGTGCTCTCCGAGGCGCGGAGTCAGTCTTGATGTGCTAAGAATGGTCACCCATCCCAAGTAGGATTGGTTAGTATTACCACTTAGCCACGAGTCCTTCCTAAAGCGAGTGAACCTGTATCTATACGATTAAAAAGTGAAAGATCTCTGACATATCGACATATTTGACAAATTTTGCACTGGTTTGCTCCATCAAGCGTTAAAGCACTAAATCGTGTTACAATTACGACATGTTTCGTTAGAGAATAAGGCAGCAGACAGTTAGATTTATTGCACGATAACATGTGGCATCAATGTGACATGGGGTCAATTGTATTGCCTCTACGGAATAGAGACACTGTGTGACATCGTGATGGAAATTTACCGACTTTTGATAACGCTTTCATGAGCTCGCGCTGCATGAAATTGTTCTCGAAGGGTCTAGCAGAGATGTATTAATTCAAAATTTACTCCAATTACGTTTTTCGGGCTTATGTAATTGCTCCTGAAAAGATAAGATAACTGTTGATCTAGCATCAGTCAACTTATATGTTTATCAGATCATATAAGTTAAAACATAACGTTATACGCCATAAAAGGCCGTTTCCCGGAAAAGTTTAGGGCCCGATTCAGTTAAATTACGTTTTAAAAACGCGCTATTTTACACGCTATGAAACTTCAGACTTTTTTTTAAATCTAACTGAAAACGAATCAAACTAAGATTGATTTTGCGGGTTTAATAACCTCACGAAAACGTAGCTAGGTTTTGTTTTGAGTTTTAGTTGTTTTGAGGAAATTAAGTATAGGACTTTTCTGTAGAAGACATCCCGTGCCTGTGGGATTCGGGGACGGGTATATTATACCCACACACTTAGTAGGTCATAAATAATAGTATATTATATAATAAACTTACCAATGACAACAACTTCTTTATACACGACGTCATCTGATAACGTGTGTTGGCAAGAATTCATGGTGTCTTTCATCTTATAGTCTTTATTTATATCATCCAACCTTCTTGGTTCCAGCTTCTAGCTGTCTAGCTTCTTCTTAGCTTATCACTGGTCTGTGATTCCTAATCTATACCTAGTACTATAGACTATAGGGTGGGTTTTTAAATAGCTAATTCTAAATGCAGTCAGAATAAATACTTTTTTTTTTAAATATAAATTAATATCACACGCAGTTTTGAGTCTTACGGACTTTTTAGTCTATGTGCGTTAGTTATTTTTAATCTATGGTTCTTGTGGTCTGTGCTGTTTGTCTTCGGGTGCTGTGCTATCTGTAACAAAATAAAAAATAAGTTAGAACTGTTATGTTATGTTTAGGATAATTAAAACTAGTAGGATTAATTACGGTTGTTTCAAAGATATTGATCACATATTTAAATCTCCTGAAGTAGGAGTGCGTATCCTGGGCTCCGGTTTGCCTTTTGCGGGTGCGAAACCAAAGTCAACATTCATTTATGGGCATTCCGCATAGACCATTACATCGGCACTTACAAAACGTCAAAAAAACTTATGTTTGGTAAACGGACTACCGGTTCATAACAGTCTTGTCTAGAGAAGACGATTTATTATACTGTTTTTTTTTGTATTTCTAACTCCAATTTACTTCTGACTAGCGTTCCAAGACAATTTAACATACCCTGGGACTTCCTGAGTCATTACTCTATGTGTTCGTGGGTCACCAGTCACCATTGTTGACCCTGGTGTACAATAGTCACAGTCTTGGGAATGAGGGTGGGATTAGCACAATACAGGACCTTGCGATTCCCAATGATTAGTCATCGTACACAATGGATTTGAATGAATCAAATCGGTTTAGCGGTTTAGGAAGTTGTAGGTAGGTAACAGATAGACATGTAGTCACCTTAGCCTGCAGTCATCCAATTATAACTGCTAAAATGACTATTCTAAGGTCTATAATGATTTAACAGCAATGGTTATTCACGAATGACATGTTGAAAAAATTTTGTTTTCCTTTAAGATATAGGCATTACAGTTTTCCTTAAAGCACTGCAGTCACGTCAATATGACTTCACCTCGCCTGATGATAAGCTATAGATAAAGTCTCAGGAAGGGTTCCTCAATACATACACCGATAGTGACATAAAGGTGGCCCTCAGCTTGACGGACAATTGAAAGAAGAGTTTTAGGAGAAAGGACTATTCTTTAAAATGTATAATCGGTAAGTACGCAATCGGAAAATGTTCAGGCTAGGTAATAAATAATAAACGTCCACACAAAGTCGTCTTGTACCGAACAAGAGCAATATCAGTGCTTTGATTACTAATTATAATTTATACTCGTAACATAAATAGTTCCATATCGAATTGTAGGGGGCAGCCGCCGACCCACGACTCGTAGATATTAATAGGAATATTTATTACTTGGTTTGAACCTGCACCCTGTAGGCGGGCTTTATCTATCTATCTATTAGGTATCTATACTATTTATTGAAGTAGCTGTGTCTGTTACAAGGGAGATAGGTATTAAAAAAAACTTGGTTTACCTATGTTGTATGAACAATTTTACATTTTTTTTTAAATCTTGGCTGTACCTACGCGATGGACGCAAAAACTGCTAAACGGATTTTGATGCAATTTTTTTATTAGAAAGCTCTTGATCAGACTTAAAATCTGCCGTATGTTTGATTGCAATTGGTTGAGTGGAACCGGATATAATATGGCCTGCGATAAGACCGTCCATGTACGTTATATACAGTACATTAAATGTGTACAATAGTGTACAAAAATACCTCCGTAGTTGGAGCCATAAGAGTCCGACAACTGATCTAACTGCTGATGAAAAAAAATACTATAATATGGTCAATGGTTTGTGGAGGATGGCAGTCGCTTTATGGAAAATATCAAAGTTTAGCTCAGCCGTTTCGTAGTTAGACTGAAAAGCTGAACTGAGTTCGGAAACTATTGCCTATCCTGCGATGTGACTAAAGCGACCAGGTGGACATAGTGAGGTTTAGTGGGTATGCCCTTTAGGGAGAGTCCCATATAGGTATACGGGTTTTCCCCAAACTCGGAGGCATCATGCATAAGCACGCATTCCTCACTTTTTTTTATGTCGGTCACGTCAACATGACTTCACCTCGCCTGATGGTAAGCTGAGGCAAAGTCTCTGGAATGGGAGTCACCATTGCAAACACTTAAAAAACACGGATCCTCAAACATAATTCTGTTTAAAATCCGGGTATTTTAAGATGATATCGTATCTGACTTCTACGCAGAAAACAGTAAATAAAATAATATGAATGATAAAATATGACGAAATGGGAGGTAAAAATGATACGTCATGCAGACATACCGCTTGCTATGTTGACTTAATTCTTTATCAAGTATACCTAGTTATCAGTTACCACTTAAGTCAAGTCCTCTTATCAAAACGATAAGATAAACATGATGCATTCACTTTACGATTCTGTATCTACAGCAAAAATATCAATTACCTGTATGTGGATTATATCATGTCATGCTCCCCCCTTTGAGGTGAAAGCAGGGGGTATTACATGACAAACAAGATATGAAATGGTGATATGACGCGATTGTAGATACATGATAGGTAAGACGAAAGTATTACTAAGTATTGCTAATGAGCTGTCCGACTGGGGTAGTACCTCCGCCCTACAGAAGACCGCGGCCATAATAACCATCGTGTTGTGTTCCCAACGTGCAGTAGTAAGTAGGGTAGCCAGAGCTCAAAATTCCTCCTTCACCCCTCCCCCCCCCCAACTTCCCAACCTTCTCCCCCTCCAGAGTTGGTAGCGCTAAAATGTAGAAAGTGATGATCTTGACTTTTATAAGTGTTGGTTCGTTTTATACAGGCTGTGCAACACTGAGCCAAATTTTGACGCCTCTGGTGTTGCACACGTCCATAGGCCACGGGGACCGCTTCCCATCAGGTGGGCCGTGTGCCGTGTCTAAGTGGTATAAAAAAAATCTACAAGAACTTTCAAGTACCAACATTTTAGTTTGTAAAGAATTTCAGTATTTAGGTCGTCAGGGACGGTGCCAAAATTGTAGACGTTACGCCTTCCGCATATTCGCCCTGGATGTATAGACAGCCTGACGTATCTGATGCCAACTGACTAAAAACAACAACTATTATTATTACCTACCCCTATTTTACAAGCTGTTGTTTAACTTGCTCTGAAATTTTAGAAGCCCAATTAGGAACACTTCCTGACGTTAGATTGGACTCAAATTTGGTAGACTTGCGTATCTTCGGTAATAATACGATACTATTTATGATTAAGTACACATGTAAGTGGACGGATAAGCCGGGGTCGACCTTGCAGAATAATACCTACACTGATTAAATTAACATAACATATAACATAAACTCACGCCTATATCCCCGAAGGGGTAAGCAGAGGTGCTAGCACCCACATTTCGCCAGTTTATGTTTAGGTCCCAATGTAATAGGTGGCGAGCCTATTGCCATTAACCGGGCACTTATAAACCTGCGATAGATACACATATAACTTCGAAAAGCATCGAAAAGTCATTGGTGTGTGCCATGGTGAACCTGGGATCGAACCCAAGACCTCGTCTTAGCAGTCCATCACCCAGACCACTTGGCTACCGCGGTTTGTTTATGTTGGTGATTTAATTAATGAGTTATTAAAAAGGGCAGGTCAAAAGCACTCGAAATCCGGTGGGCTTGCATGAAAGTTTTAATGACAGTAGAGGAAGCGCGTGAAGTATGTAAGGACAGAAGCAGATGGCGGACTGTTGTCTCTGCCTACCCCGGATGAAAAAAGACGTTAGCATAATGTATTTTATGTATTTTGATTACACTTTTTATACATTTTCTTTATGACTCACATAGATAACAGAATGATAATAACGACGTGCATTGTCGCTGAGGGGTGAGCAGGAGGCCTGTAAACCCACTGTATACTTATTTATAAACACTGTGATAATGGAATATACACGTGAGATTTATCTACAGATAATATACAGCAATTGGGTAGCACGTAGAAGCTGTTATCGTGATAAAAAGAGCGATAATCTTGGACCTATGGGGGATCTTTAATAGACGGTATTAAAGCGACATATTCTATTAGGGTTTAAAAGGTGGTCCAAACCCCCCACAAGATATTTGGGGCTCAAACTAATTTTATTTTTATCCTATAGTCCCGGGGCCTTTATAATAATAATAATAATAATAAATCTCTTTATTGTACACCAAGGACATAAGAAAAAAAGAAACACAAGTTAGAGGTACAGTTAGTGGTACGTACAATTGGCGGCCTTATCACTCCATGGCGATCTCTGCCAGGCAACCATAGGATGGAGAGAGGTAAAGAGAAAATGATCTTGGGGTAGCTAGGTGTACATTTAGTTATATATAGGAACTAATATAATTATAATAAAAACCTTCATATAAATAGTTTAAGCGGGGGTGAAAAAGCATTATGAGGCCGTCAAGCTGAGGGCCGCCATTGTAGCAATACCAGTGTATGGGGTGGTGACCCCAGTCCTGAGACTTTGCCTTTAGCACTATCAGGCGAGGTGTTGGTCATTTCAGTGTTGGGAAGTTAGACGGCATTTGCTCCCGAAAAAGCCAAAATTAGCCTCGCCATGAGAAGAAATTTAGGAGAGCGGATCCGACGGGAGGAGATGCCATCGGAATAGTCATGTATGTGTATGTGATGATAAATCATTATTGCAAAGTGCACTAGTTTTACATTAGGTTTTTCAGAGTTGAGAAGTCAGACAACAGTCGCTTCCATAAAAGCTGTATGACCTAAAGGAGGAGGAATAATCAGACCCTGAGCTCCGAAGAGTAAGCTTCAGATCAACGAACATGATGATCGAAAATAGAATCGAACTCTGATGTAATAAGGATGTCACATTAAAGTTTATAAAGTAGCT
This sequence comes from Lithosia quadra, assembly GCA_963576445.1. NCBI lineage: Eukaryota > Metazoa > Arthropoda > Insecta > Lepidoptera > Erebidae > Lithosia > Lithosia quadra. Next base: position 10,251,458 of record OY754896.1, read on the forward strand.
ATAATAATTATATAAAGAATGTATTAATTGCACAATAAATTACGATCATTACGGTTATAAAATAGTTAGTAGCGCAAGGTCAAGGACGCCATATTGGCACTACGCCAGATGAATCTTAACAATTTTTGTCTGCGATGGGAAGTGCACTATTAATCGGATTCTGGGACGCGGCTTTACTTCTAACAAACTAGATTTAGCCCGCGGCTTCACGTATTTGAACTTTCTTTGACATACTTTTTATAAACTTGTTCAGAATATACGTAGTCAATGTTGAAAAGTTGCTGAACACTTACAAAAAATGATCTTTACATTTTAGTTTCAAAATTAGTATAACCTATCTCTTGTGTTATGGGTTCTAGAATGCGGATAAATTTTAATTTATACTTTTTTTAATGAAATTAAAGGTTTAATGACAGTAGAGGAAGCGCGTGAAGTATGTAAAGACAGAAGCAGATGGAAGTCTGTTTTCTCTGCCTACCCCGGTGGAAATAAGGCGTGAGATGTATGTATACTTTATACATAATACCTACCTAACTTTAGCTTGGCTTACTTGTAATTTGAAAACTGTTAAGTCACTTTGTATGTATGTACGAGTACTCCATTAATGTAGCAATTTAATTAAATAACAGCCGCGGTAGCCTAGTGGTCTGGGTAATGGACTGCTGAGACGAGGTCTCGGTTTCGATCCCAGGTTCACCATGGCACACACCAATGACTTTTCGATGCTTTTCGAAGTTATGTGTGTATTTATCGCAGGTTTATAAGTGCCCGGTTAATGGCAATAGGCTCGCCACCTATTACATTGGGACCTAAACATATACTGGCTAAATGTGGGTGCTAGCACCTCTGCCTACCCCTTCGGGGATATAGGCGTGAGTTTATGTTATGTTATGTTTAATTTCTACCGATTAATGAATTTCTGATTTAATTTTGTACAGGTTTTGAGGATTTTTATTGATTTGATAAAATCACGTTTTCAACAGTGATAATCTCCTGCAGCTTGCAGGTTACAGGTGAGGCATGGGCTAGCTAGAGTAAGGTTGGCAACCCTACTGTTAACATTATGTTTTTAAAGGGAGCCAGCAGAAACCTGACACGTAGGTGACGGACAGGTAAAGGTCAGAATAGCGAGTATTTAGAATTTACCGTATGTATTTATTAAAATAAATTAATGCATTTTGACGTCATTATTGTATATACTCTACATTATTATAAAATTGTAAAGTAACTGTGTCTGAAAATTAGAGATATTAAAAAAAATACTAGGGTTATGGTCGATCGATTTTGAACACAATTTTTTTTTTTGGAATGCCTGTTTGCTTGCGATGGACGTAATAACTACTGAACGGATTTTGATACGATTTTTTTATTTGATTGTGTTGGTCTTAAAACTTACGCATGTTTGATTACTATCGGTTGAATACAGGTTGAATAGATGCAGATATTATCATTAAAAAACGCGAAAACCGGCGTCCTCGCGGGTGGAGCCGCAGGAAAAGACTAATGTTGAATATTGATACTAACATGTTTACTATTGTTAATGAACTGTATTTGTTCAAATAAATTTTTATTTTATTTTACTTATTACGCAATAATGTGGCAAAGAGCACTGTGGTGAAAATAGACATAACGTCCGACAAAAAATTATTATTAATAATAATGTGCGTACTCAGTTTATTATTATTATTTATTACCTTCCTACCTGGGTCTTTTAAATAGGGTGTGAACAGCTGAGGGCTTTAAAACTGAGGGCCACCCTTATTTTTCTATGAATAAGTAAAGTAACGGGACGACATTTACTTTTTGTTTTGAAAGGAGAGAGAGACGTGGAGGGATTTGAGGGAGTCCTTTGCCAAGCAGGGGGACAAGATAAGCTAGAAAAAAAGTACTATGGGAAGTACCAAGTTTCAATTAAAAGAAGAATCATCAAAATCGGTTCACCCAGTCGAAACTTCGGTAAAAAACATAAAAATTGAGTTGAATTGAGAACCTCCTTCGTTTTTTAAATCGGTTAAGGGTCGGTTGCGTTGTCAGTCTAACCTAAACTAATACTACTACAATAAATCTAATGAACGAATTTTAGTAACATAGTTTTGTTGAATAAACTAAAACCGAATGATATAGGAAGCATATTAAAATCTAGATTTTAATCTGACATTGAAATAAAAATGTTTCAAGGCTGAGGTTATAAAATTATCTAACACAAATCCAAAATTATGTGCATATAGTTGACAGGCTAGACTTCATCACCAAAAATCCGATTATCTAAACGAGTTTCATCACAATGAAATTCAGGGTCAAGTAAACGTCCCACTGGTACATCTGCTGATTAACCAACGAAGATCTGGTACAGGTTTTCGTTCCTGAATTGGGAGGATCAGACATAACCTAGGTAAACCTCATCAGGAGAAAGAAAAGGAGTGCGGACCCCGGCCTTCAAAGTGCAAGCTTTGGATTCAAACCGGCACTAATCCTGTAATGCTGATGATGATGATGAGGTTCTCAATTCGACTACATTTTTTATGATGCGACCTCAAAACTTTAGACTGGATAAACCATTTTGATTATTTTTTAATTTGAAAGTTGGTGCTTCCCATGTGTTCCCATTTCAATTTGGTCCGATTGAAGTCGGTTTTTAAAAGAAAATTAATAACCAAAATTAGTAATATTGGCTCTAAATTGCTTTTTTTTGTTACGAAATACGAGATAGTTTACTGCTACGTACATTTTAATTTACAAGTTCAGGTAATTTCTATTAAATGTTACAATAGTAAACTATTACTCAATTTAAATTTTCAGCTGTGTGGCGTGTCAGTAGAGCATTCGACTGAATTTATGTTTAAAATATGTCTGTATTTAGGTCCAAAAAAACGTGTCTAAGTATGAAGGCATGTTTCTAGCTTAGCCTTTGGGTAGCGTGTACCTATGTGTAATATTTCTCAGAATATTAAATATTATATTGTAAACCTGAATTTATCTACATAATATCATTCTGTACTATTATATTCAACAAAATTTATTAATAAACAAAATAAATAAATATATCACCTTAATAATAAACAAAATATTGTAAACTAATTTATACACATGCAATATTTTATAACTATTCGATAAGATGTATAGACTGATATTTTCATTTATTACAGTAAAAAATAATTTTAGCAAAAAATAAAAAAAAACAACATACCTCTTAACACAAGAAAAAAATACACTTAAATGCACACACTACACTGAACAGAAACTTCAAAAAATCTCCAATATATTTACAAAAAGAAAATGCTTGGGATTATAATATATCGCGAGTGTCTTACGAGAGCTTTTAATACGTGCGCTCAGTACCGCTACGAGACGCAGACTGAGTTAAATACCCGTACTAACATACATTGATATGGTATTCTTATTTTAAACTTATCGTATCGTGTTAGTTCGTGTTGCCGGTCGCCGGTGAATCGGTCAGGCGTGCATTCCAAGTAGTCTGCCCCACGCAGCTGCACAGTGTCTCATGCGGATATATTTTTGGAAATAGTTTTTATTTTTTATAAAAACTTTTTTTAATAGAATAATGTAATCTTGGTTTTACTCATAAATATGTTTTATGAGCCATTGTAATTTAGTTACTAGTGTAGATGGTTAACTAGTCATAAGACCTGTTTTAGCAGAAATTCTTAGAATTGGCGTAATTTAGAAAAAACGGAAGGTAAAGTTTTGTTTTATTTAAGGATTGGTTCATTTAGGTTTTCACGGAAGCGTCTGTTATCTGTAACACCCAACCTTGGCTATGGAATTACCGGAGGCGGCTGTACTTTCCTAGTTGAATTATATAAGAAATATAGATACGCACGTATTATTTTTATTTATAGGTACTAATCTATATAAATATGTGACGATACCAGGCACAAAAACAATCTTGTAGCCTGTGATAGTAGGCTCCATACGGGTCCCATTTTTTGAAATAGGGTCGTACGGGTCCTATTTTTGGATGGGGTCCTAACTTGGAGGTCCTACGGGTACGTCGCCGACAAAACCGTTCTTTAAATCAACTTGTTGTGTTGAAAATATTTTAATTACTCATCTGCGACATAGCACATATCAATCTACCATTCATAGAACCGACTTATCTCATTTCCACCTACCAAAACGTCAAGAACGTAAAGAATTATTACTTTTCTGGAAATCACATCAAAATCGGTTCAACCAAACGCGAGATAATCGTGGACACATACACACATACAACTACAGGTGAAACAGCAATGCTGAACACAGAAAAAAAATCATGAATGCCCGTGTAGTTCTACAACGATTCAATTTTAACCACTGGGCGATTAATACACATGATTAATGACATAGACAGCGGATCAAAATAATAAATCGCGGTATAACAGCAGTTAGAAGCCTAACCTTAAGCCTTGTATTGGCCAAAGTCCACTAACCGCGGTCGCAGGTAAAGCAGAGACCAAAAAAACGTTTTATTCACAGATTCACAGACAACGCAAGTTCACTTTTTTTTTGTTGCAATACCCCTTATGAACGTATTGTAAAGGAGGGTATCTCCCGTCCGAAATGAGCAGTCCGACTGGGGAAGTACCTCCGCCCTACAGAACACCGCCCCATAATAACCATCGTGTTGTGTTCTCGCCGGTAAGTAGGGTAGTCAGAGCTCACTGTAAGCCACCACTTCCTAGCCCTCTTACCTTCCCTTCAGGGTAGGCAGCGCGTGTATCGCCGTAACACCCTTAGTGTTGCACACGTCCATAGGCCACGGTGACCGCTTCTCATCAGGTGGGCCGTGACGCTTGTCTTTTACAAGCCCTATGGAAAGAGATGGAGTGGGCGGACAGCACCGCAACGCTGTCACTACGCCAACGCCACGCCTCCGTCGATATATTGTTATTATAGACAAGCACGGCACCCCTGATGGGAAGCGATCACTCGCGCTGCCGAACCTGAAACCTTCTAATGCCTTTCTTGAAGAACCCCATATTGTAGACGCTGAGAAATACACCATATGTCAAAATTAAGGATGGGCAAACAATACAAAAGTACGGAACAATTACTGGCGGAGCGGCAGCGGGGCGGTGGCGGTGAGTCGGCGGGCTGGCAACGTCCACCGTCACCCTGAGACTTTGTTCTTGAAATTACATATTTCGTATTCTTATGCAATACCTATAAAACAAGTCTATTGACTCATATTTGTACCTAAATAAAAAAATTACTTTGATTTTTCAACTAATTTATAGTTAAACAAAATAGTTTTTCCTGCGCTCTTAATTATCCAAACAATTGAAGATAATAGCAGAAACTTTGCGGGTTAACTGCGTGACGTCACTACAAGTCAGGGGTGTCAAACATTTTGGAATTAATAATTATAAAAAATTGTAGGACATTCTACAGAGCGCTATCTAAGCCCAAAGTACTTGTAAGCATAGCTTAACTAGCTTGTGTTATGGGTTCTAGAATGCGGATATATTTATACTTAGGTTTTTTGTAGACACATATATATATTATTATTATACTCAATCAAAGAATCAAAGAATCAATTTCATTTATTCAATTTAGGCACACAAGGAGCACATATGAACGTCAAAAATTTACAGTAAGAAAAAAATATGTCAAGAAATATAAATACAATAAATAATAATCATTAGAAAATGATTCTTTCGCTGGTTCAGTATGTTGGTTCTACTAGAAGATACCAGCAAGAAACTCAGTGAACACGATTATCCATTATTTATTTTTATATTTTTTTTATGTTTTTATTTAATACAATTTTTAAAGTGCGAGCGAGCAAGAGATTAGGATGACCATGCATTTTTATCATCAAAATATTCATTTAATTTATAATAACCTTTTTTCATTAAACAATTTTTTACTTCAATTTTAAACTTATTAAGTGGCATGTCAACCAGATCCTGAGGAATTTTATTGAACATTTTTATCCAGTTACCTACAAACGAATTACCAACCTTATGAAGCCTTAGCATTGGCACTACAAGTTTATTCTTATTTCTCGTATTATAATTGTGAACGTCCGATTTTTTTTGGAAGAGATCTAGATTTTTGCGTACATATAAGATATTATCGTAAATGTATTGAGAAGCAACTGTTAAAATATTAATTTCTTTAAATAGTTCTCTCAGCGAGTCAAGGGGTCTGAGGCCATAGATAGCTCGTATCGCTCGTTTTTGTAATATGAAAATGGTCTCAATATCTGCAGCTGAGCCCCACAGCATCAGACCATACGACATTACGCTATGAAAGTAGCTAAAATAAACTAATCGTGCCGTTTCCTCATCAGTTAGTGATCTTATTTTTCTAACCGCATAGGCTGCTGAGCTGAGTCTTCCTGCTAAGGCTGTGATATGAGAACCCCATTGCAGTTTACTATCTAGAGTGATTCCAAGAAAAACTGTGGTATCGACTATTTGAACAGTTTCATCGTTCATTACAATATGAGTATCTACCTGTTTTACATTAGGCATCGTAAACTTTACACATTTTGTTTTCTTAGCATTGAGTAGCAGGTTATTACTTGTGAACCAATACAATATTTCAGAGAGAATATTATTTACATCGTCAAATACTAGCTTTTGCCTGTTAGTTTTAAAAATTAATGATGTGTCATCAGCAAATAATACTATTTCACAAAGATTATCAGTGAAGTAAGGAAGATCATTTACATATATCAAGAATAAAAGGGGTCCTAGTATCGAGCCCTGGGGTACTCCCATGACTAATGGGGCACCAGATGAATTGGTGCCATTAATGTTGACTTTTTGTACTCTGCCAGTGAGGTAAGACTCAAGCAAGCTAAGTGAACCGTTCGAAACACCATAGTGACCTAATTTTAATAACAAAGTCTCGTGATCAACACAATCAAAAGCTTTCGAAAGATCACAGAAGATACCGATGGCATCCTGCTTCTCCTCCCAAGCATCAAATATATGTTTAATGAGTGCAACGCCTGCATCCGTTGTGTTTCTACCTTTAGTGAAACCAAATTGTTTATCATGAAGTAACTTATTGCACGTAAAATGTGAAAGCAGTTGGTTAAATATTATTTTTTCAAAAATTTTACTGAGGACTGGGAGTATGGAGATAGGCCGAAAATTTGATGGATCACTTTTTTCCCCTGCTTTGAATAACGGAATGATTTTACTGTACTTCATGAGAGTAGGAAACTGTTTATCATCTATACATTGATTAAATATAAATGCAAGATAAGGCGCAATAGTGGGCATTACTGGTTTTATTATATTGGTTGAAATGCCCCAAAGATCTTATACAATAGCCTATGCCTATGCTCCGCCCGCGTGGATGTCGGTATTTGCTTTATATGACTATAATTATCGCCGATTCTATTCAATTCAACCGTTTGTGATCAAACATGCGTAAGATTTTATGTCTGACATAGATCTTTCAAACGAAATAAACCTCATCAAAATCCGTTCAATGGTTTTTGCGTCCACCGCGAACAAACAGACCTCCAACTCCAAAATTTAAAAGTGAAATTGTGTTAAGAAAAGTTTATATGACAGAACATAACCCACCTAATGCACCCAGACTAATGCAAATATCAATTTTCCACAATATTATTTTTTAATAGGTTTAATGTAGATGGCGGAAACCCTGAAGGCTGCGACCTCCACAATAGCGCCAGCGAGGCTGGGGCTCCACAAACAAAACAACACCTACGCATTCATTTTTAACGGAGCCAGCCCCGCCCGCCCTAGCCACCACCCACGCTGACGTCAGGGATCAGCCGAGCAAGTTAATTAAGCGGCGGTAACCTAGTGGGCTTGCGATCCAAAGGTCGCAGGTTCAAACCCTGACTCTTACATTGGTGTCGATTCTGACGTCACTACTCAGTACGATTTTGTATGGAGCGTTTTTGAGTGAGTCGAGAAATTGAATTTTCAAAATCAAGTATTTTTGAAACTATTTGTCAGAACAAAATATCACTTTTGTAGTTCATTATTATAAAATGATCATTTTTCAACAATAAAAAAAATATTCGTCATCCCTATTTCACTAAATTTAACTAAAATCTCTAAATTTAAATTTCGATTTTACCTCGATTTAGGTATACTTATTTCAGAACTTTTTAAGTCATTAAATATTGGCTGTTTTTGCCAATTTTGAAAACAAAACAACGTTTGAATTGGCTATTATTAGTCAGACTATATCCCTGTACCAAATTTCAGCCAGATTATTTCAGCCGTTTTTGCGTGAATGAGTAACAAACATCACCCATCCATGCTCACAAACTTTCGCGTTTAGGGTCCGTTCACACAGATTGGCTCGTAGAGGAGAGCAGATTCTTATCACGTTGAAAACAGAGTTTTTAGTATTTGTAGTAAGGTTTATTTTTGCATCTGCACTGCTTTTGTCATTATGAAAATCATTTGTCAGTGAATGAAAAATGCGCGCCGATGCTCTCCGAGCCGGTCTGTGTGAACGGACCCTTATAGTATTAGTAAGATAGGATTTGTTTCTACATTTCCACGGCAATAACAAGTATTAGCCTTATTCACTTATAATTCAGTTATTCGGAATATTTCCGTTAGTTTACGTACAGTATGAAATCATTGGAATACGAAAATTAACTCATGGCCTTTTAACTATAAATGATTATTTCCGTATTAAAGTACAAGGTAAATAATAGAATATTTTAATAGGATATTAATTTTGCTGGAGTAATGACCGTCACTCTTTTGAGCGTAAAACGCAGCGTTTATTAGAACGTAGCGATTATGCTGCTTATTTATAACTTTTTAAAAAAAGTGTAAAATTATCGTTGAAAGCAGCTAAGGAATTAATCTACATAGTTTAACTGCAATATTTTGTAAAGTTAATTCCCCCAGTCAAATTCAAAATTCTAACGGCAAATCTTGTTTACCTTATAAACAAGAAATAAGTAATATTATAAAGAAATTGCATACAATACCATAAAAGGAACATTAAGTTGAGTATCTTCGAAAAAAGTAGGTATATGTTATAAATTTTATTGCTATCATAAAACTTCATTTATTTATAATCTAATTTTGAACGCCTCAAAGAGAGGATTACAAGTAGGTATTACAATTAGCATTAGCATTACATAAATAAATGTGTTACGCTATACAACTAGTCCAGAGTCCAACAAAAACATTTTACAAGACAAGATAGTTGAGAATAAAAGTTATTTATAGCATTGAAGTAAACTACAGTCGCAAGCGCAGCCTTGCACCTTGTATAACAAAAGTATACGCTGCGTTCCGATAACCGCAGCGCTGCTGTACGCAAAAAAGAAAACCGCGCTTAGTGTCTGCGCTGCGTTGCGCATGCGCAAGCATTCGGGCGCCTATTGGGTGCAATTAATAGTGAGCTAATTTCGTGCACATAAGTTGAGTGTAGAGTGCCTAACCAAAATTATTTAAGACCCAAATCTCATCTGTTAGTCGGTGCACCTGTTAAAAAAACGGATAAGGCTCCAGCGTAGGCTTCTCAGGGTTAGGAGGTAGACCGGCACCTGCTTTGGGACTAGCCGACATAGCAATTAAAGACAATCTATATTGTGTGTGTACAATCCCCCAATCCCCACCAAACTCCCTTTCAGGGTGGACAGCGCGAGTGTGACGCCCCTGATGTTGCAAACGTCCATAGGCCATGGTGACCGCTTCCCATCAGGTGAGCCGTGTGCTTGTCTACCACATAAGTTGTATAAAAAATATATTTATAAATTAATTAATAAACAATAAGCGGACTTCGTGCTCCAAAGTCAAAACTTTGGACGCAACTGGGAAAATGCTATGATAATGATGGTGCCACTATGCGATTTGCACAACGAGCGGGCGCCCGCACGCGTGACACGCACGACACAGCGCAGGCGCATAGTTTACGTCGAAAGTAAGTGACCCCACGGCGTTCAAGGTAACACAGTGATTGTTTTTCGAAACTGCGGTCGATATCTTTATGTACACATTCTGAGAAATGATTGTCTGTGTTTACACGTTGTTGGTAACGGGTGATAGGGCCTCCACCAGGCCGCTCGCCAGCCAGTCATTTTAGGCTGCGTTTGCGTCCGTCAATCAGAAGGTGTAACGACTCGCAGGTTAGGTTAGGTATCCGACAGAAACAGCCCCTATTTGCTAGCTAGTCCCTTGGAAAGGGTTCCCTCTTTGCTATCTAGTCTAAACAAAAATATAGCTAACAAAACATTTTCGCATGTCTGTGAAGAGCTTTCAAGGTCTTGCAAACGGTATTTAATATCAAAGAGTTTCACACAGCACTTTCTCTTAAATAACACACCTGATAGTTCAGTTTTATAGAATTCTGGATCCCCTATTCATCATAGAAACAACTCCAGCAAACAAAAACCAAGCGGGTCTTTAGAACCGCGTTCATAAAAGATCAACAGCCGCTACAGCTGGTCAAAAGCCAAGAGCCTCTCGGAAAATCATTTGGCGCCATATCAAACGCGGCTCATGGTAGCCACACACGTTCCATAATTGCACAAGTCCTGCGCAAGTATACATTTGCACAAGTGTACTGAAACGTGTTGTTTGGTTGACTGGAAGATACTTGCGCAAAATGATCGCCACACATGTTCCAGTCTTCTTTTTTTTTGGATAGATGGTAATTTTTCTTTTGATCATTAGAAGGACGGAAGACCTGAAAAAGGTCCTTTATTGCCCGTGGTTCACCCGCATTGTCCACCTAGGTGGACTACAGGCAATATTTTTTCCCGTGGTTCACCCAGGTGAACCACGGGTAATTATTATTTCCTGTGGTACACCCAGGTGAACCACGGGTAATTATTATTTCCCGTGGTACACTCATTATATTCATGTATATTTTATTATGGCCTCTTGGTTCAGCGGTTAGAGACCCTACCTGCTGCGCCTTAGGTCGTGGATTCGATTCACACTAAGGACAATTCTTTGTGTGACTCATAATGAATTGTCCCGAGTCTGGGTGTGTTTTCTATGTATAATAAGTATGTATACAAAAAAAGTATGTTTATCAGTTATTCTAATACCCATAATACAAGCCTAGTTGCTTAGTTTGGGACTAGATGGCGCTGTGTGAATGTGGTGGAATATTATTATATTATTATTATGGAAACACTAGAAGTTATAATAAATATACAAAATGATAATATAAAATTATAAGGAAGTCGATCATTCTACGTAATAGTTAGAACAAAATAGACAATTTTATATTTCAATGTGTTTTAGTTACGTAAACTTTCAACAATTACTTGTATGCTTAATATAATAATAATAATAAACGTTTATTTCTCACCATGTCTCACTATCAATGTTATCCTTTCGTTATACAATGATGGAATAATATGGATATTCCAGTGGACCACGGGAAATATTTTTACCCATGGACCACCTAGGTGGGCAATGCGGGTGAACCACGGGCAATAAGGTAGCTGGGATAGACTGAATGCGCAAAGCTCGGGTGCTATGGCGTAAATTAGCAGAAGGAGAGGCCTACGTCCAGCAGTGGACTGCAATAGGCTAATTGATTGATTGATTGATTGAGATGTGCCCAGCCTAAAACTCGGCGACATTAGTTGCTTCCTCAGTTGCTCCGTTCAGGTCTCTGTATTGGGGCACAGTGGTTCATCGATTGTAGAGGTGTCATAGCCACCATCCTGCGCATCCAGATAGCCCCACTTTACTAGATTTGCTCTGCAACAGCCGATCTGGGACCGTAGAATACGTTCCACTATACTTGTGCAAGTTTAAACTTGCGGAAGACTTGTGCAAATAAACGTGTGTGGCTACCATAACATAGTTCTTAGAACGTTTAGTCATCATTAGAATAAGCAGAACAATGGCGTAATGAGAAGAAAATATTCCCGACGTCTTTTTATCCGACTGCCAAGAAGGGTTATGTTTTTCTGTTTTAATTACAGCTTTAAATTTTAATGCCTCAGCTCACTGGAGTGGAATAAGAACAGTACTTAATGTTTATTTGCGAAAACGTCATCGTTATATCCAAAAAATCCACCCGTTGCATCCAAAGTTTGGACTTTGGAGCCCGAGGTCCACTTTTTGTTTTTGATTTATATGTCGGCTTTTCCGGGAGTAACTAACGGCGGACCTCTCAAACTTCAGAGGCAAGCCTGCACCAGAGTCTCGTCTGTTGTTTACCAGGTGCATCTACTTGCAGGTGACCTTGACTTGGGCCCAAGGGTGTTTACGCTGTATACCCACGTCATGGCAAGAACACTGTTCTATGATGAATATTCATTCTGCTTTATTGTTTATTATTTGAGTGAATATGTAAATTCGACGACCGGTCAATGAATGTATGTTAAAATGTACCTATTAAGAAACAGTTCGTTGGCACGATTTTAAAAAGCGTTTAGTTAATTTACCTGTTTAAGATATTCCTGTTCTATAGCAGCGTTTCTCAAAGTCGTACCTTAACGACCCCATTACACTTTCAAGGCAATGGTGAATCACTTTAAGAAGTGAATAAAGATATAATAAATAATACATTTTAGAAAGAAATGAATACAAAAGAGCATAGATGTGGTGGATGGAAAGTATGGAGCCGGAGTCCGAACCAAACCTGCAAACAGGTACTGCTACTGATGGACGGACAAAACTCTGGCGCAGGATTTCCTCTTGGAGTTGGGGGGTCAAATTGTTCTAGTGTCCGTACAGCAAACTGAATCATAGAGGAGTAGGAGAGTGGACCCTTGGCTGCAAATTACCCACTGCACGCTCGCGTCCAGAGTTTGCAACAAATGATTGGCGCTGGGATGTAGACGTGTAAGTTTTGGATACTCTTCTTGTCTTGAAGCCTAAAAATCAATTATTTAGGTATAGGCCACTGCCATTATGTTTTAATCATGTATACTTTACAATCAATTGGTGTACCCCAAGTGGTATAACGCGTGCCCAACTTTGAGAAACTCTGTCCTGCAGTAAAGTTTGCGATATCATTATGACTACGTATTGATTCAAATGTTGACTAGTGACGTCATCGTACACGGACTGACGTCACGAGTTCATTATGCGGTGGAAATGGAGCACACTGTTCACAATGGCGCTTTGCCAAGTACAGATGAGAGATTGGGAAATCTCTCATTAATGTTCGGCTTAGTTTTACTTTCCTAGACTATGACGCATAATATTTTCATATTAGAAATGTGAGTAATTCGCATGAGAAAAAAAATGTCCAGACTGCTGTTGTTTATCGTCAAGAAAACTGAGTCATCTGGGGCAAGTAAAAATATGTATGGAAGGGTGGTTTATTAAATTCATAGGGGGAAAATAAATAATTTTGGCTGTGTATTGAATGTTATCCCGATTCTTTCAGCTACATACAGTTTTAGGAACGCTAGAATACGGAGAGGTCGCCATTTTGGGATGGATGGGGTCTGAAATGACGGACCATATCTTATAGACTTCACCCTAGTTTCTTACCATCCACCGCAGTAAAATCGATTCGCAGATTAAATATAAAAAAAAACAAATCCGCATTTTATTCCATGGATGGACAAACACAAGAATGTTGATATTACCTAGTTTAAATGAAAAAAAAAAACGATATGAGTCTACTTTTCAGGTCTCCCATAACAAAAATCCCTTCAACTTTTTAACACGTTCATAACATATCTATACGTCCCTCCATCCGAACTACCATTTATAATAGTATTACCTATCAACATGATCTTAAGGCAAATATTTGCGTACAAGAAAGTAATGTGTGCAACACCAACCTCCAACATTGTTTGGTCAATCTAGCGGTCCAGTCTGCCGATCTGTAACAGGGGATGGACTATCTTTTATTATATGAAAATACATCTCGCAATCTCGTTGAAAACATCATCATCGCCATTAGCACCCGGCCCACCTGATGGGAAGCGGTCACCGTGGCCTATGAACGTGTGCAACACCAAGGGTGTCACACACGCGCTGCCTACCCTGAAGACTTACCGGCGAGAACACAACACGATGGTTATTATGGCCGCGGTGTTCTGTAGGGTCTGACTCTCAACCCTGAGAGGTAAGTTTGTGACTAAGCCTCGTTCGGAGTGTACCGGCTTGTACGTAAGGTTGGCTTAGGGCCAAGGTTCATCGTTGGACTTCAATCACTCATTTGACGTTTTGACTGCCAATGCTGCTACTGTTGTTACATCTCTAAACTTAAAATTCTCTGTCGCGCGCTGTCTTAATTTGACAGGTCTTAACTTAAAATAAAATCATCTGTCCTTTTCTATCTGATAATGAAAGAAACAGATGCAGTTCTGGTACCCAGAATGGTTTTGTGGTGGGCCCTGAAAGAGAAAGGTGTGCCTGGGAAGTATATAGAGTTGATCTGTGCGATGTACTGTCGATCAAGAACCTATGTACGATCCGCTGCCGGCAACACCGACGAGTTCAGTGTAGCGGTAGGCCTGCATCAGGGCTCGGCGCTAAGCCCCTATCTCTTCCTGTTGATAATGGATGCTTTGACATCGGATTTACAGGAGGAGACCCCCTGGTGTATGCTGTTTGCCGATGATATTGTGCTCGTCGGTGAAGACGGGCTTGACGTCCAGAGTAGATTGGAGAAATGGCGATGTAGACTGGAGAGTGTAGGCTTGAAAATCAGCAGAACCAAAACCGAGTACATGTTCTCTGATTTCGGCGGTCTCTCCAGTCTTACACCCATGGTGCTTGATGGTGCACCACTACCAGTCTGCTCCAATTTTCGATACCTCGGCTCTCTTATTCAGGCCGATGGGGAAATTGATCGTGCAGTGAAGCACAGGATTGACACAGGTTGGATGAAATGGCGGCAGGTCAAGGCTACGATATGTGACCCGCAGTTTCCCCTTAAGCTTAAGGGGAAAATTTATAAAACCATTATCAGACCTGCCGCCCTGTATGGGTCGTCATGCTTAGCTTTGAAAGCGAAGGAAGAAAGACAACTACATGTAGCGGAGATGCGAATGTTAAGATGGATGGGTGGTGTGACAAGAATGGACAGAATAAGGAATGAGTACATTAGAGGAAGTTTGAAAGTTGCACCAATAAATGAAAAATTGAGAAGCGAGCGATTGTCGTGGTATGGACATGTTATGAGAAGAGATGAAAGCAATGTTGTTAAAAAGGTTCTAAGTATGAATGTGGAGGGCTTTAAGGGTAGAGGTAGGCCTAAGAAAAGATGGATGGAGTGCGTGAAAGAGGATATGGCAAGGAAGGGAGTAACCGAAGAGATGACATCTGACAGGAATGAATGGAGGAAAAATACATGTTGCGCCGACCCCAAATAATTGGGACAAGGGCAGGTAGATGATGATGAATGAAAGAAACAGATGCAATTATACAATTTTAGAGAATTTTAAATTTAGAGATGTAACAACAGAATTAGCAGCATTGCGTTTCGCTGAATGTGAGACGGTAGGTCGTATTAGTCTCATTGTGCTAAAGAGCCCAAGACCTTTAAAGGCAATAACTCATTATATTCCTTCGTCGATTTATGATTTGCAAATGGGTATCGCCTGCTATCTAACTTATCTATCATTCAACTTTTATTTATTTTATACTTTTTAGTTAACAAATACTCCATACATACTCGTACCTACTAAAAATGTGTTTACTCAAAGTTATCCCATAAGTTTTAGTAAAAACATTTTTGACAACATTATAGCGCCAAAAATCCAACGTATGGTTTTTATTCACATTTTATATAGCTACCCTATGACACTCAAGAAATGGGTTTCAATGAGTGTGGTCTCGAATGAAAGGTTTGCACCTTTCATTCGAGACCACACTCATTGAAACCCATCCAGCCATTAGGCCTATAGAGGGGGAAAAATAAAACTACATAGATACGCGCGAAAAACATTACCCTCGCTCGGGTAACAACAGTGCCTATTTTCTAAGTTCTGTTTGCCTTTGAAAGGTGGTGACAGCTAAAAGGCATTATAAAATGTCCAATCGAAAGTAATGTATTATTCTTTGACCTTCATGTCACCAGTCGGCTGTCCCCAGAGTCCATTATAATGACGATGAATAACCAAATCGATCCAAGGTCACTGGTAATTGTCATATAGTTACTGTAATTTTCTGTCTAGCCGTAATGTTCCACAGGAATCATTAAAGTTTTATTTATTCATACTTAGGTTTTTGATTCAAAGGCACACCAAGCAGAGACCAACTGTACAGATTGACCTTGGTCCAACATGCGCCAATATTGTCCACGAAATTACAATGATTAATCCATTGAAAGGAAAGTCCGAAAAAGTCAAAAAGGAAAGTCCGAAAAAGTCAAAATTAATTTTTTTGTATGTCTTTATTGTACCTAAAGTTTATGGAATCGCATCGCAACCCTAATCCCGTGGCCGCCATTTTGGAAAAGTTTTTAGAATCTGGCATTCAAAAATTAAAATTAACCCAATTGTAATTTCTAACCGTAATAATGTAACATTTCAACGGACCAAACGATAATTTACGCAGTCAAGTTATACTGGGCATTTTGGCCCAACCTCTGCAGCAGGTAAGACCAATAACACAAACGGCGATATAATACCAAAGGGCTTCACATTTGAGACAAGAGAGACAACATAATCTTTAGATAGTTGTCTGAATTGTTTTGTGCTAAGTATTTCTGCAGAGTAATAGGTACTCTGTCTGTCGATTATCTAGTCTATGTGTGCTCAGCCCAACACGCCCACACTTTGACTCATACACAATTATACTCGTCATTTTCTGTTGAAAAACGAATACAAAGTTCAAAGCTACAAAAGACTTGTTCAATTATTCATTCCTAGTACCTTCAAGTAACCTTCAAAGGTCAGGGGTAATCTACTTCAGCGTTTTTACCCACCAGTTTATCTATACTATACCTAGAAGCGGCTATAGAAAAACGTCCATTGTACTCCGGCCACGAGTTTGCTAAATGATATCCACCGTTTTAAGAGCTGACACAGATAAAAGACGCGACAACGCAGCGATAATAATAGCAATGCGTAATACGCGAATGTTGCGATATTGCAACGCTGTAGTTTTAGCAGTCTGTTGCTACGTGACACCGCTCTACGCCAATGTAGACTGCGTTGCGATGTGACTCTGCTACGATAATTGTAGCGGTGCCGGTGTCGGTAGCGCGAACTTGCGTTGCAACATTGTTATGTAAATTTTACCAGTGTATTGCTACGCGAGATTGCAACGATAGTTTTAGCAGTGCGTTGCTACAAGAAACCGCTACGCTAATATAACCGGTACGTTGCAATATGACTTCGGGTGTCGCGATGTCGGTAGTGCAAACTTGCAAAGTGGCATTGTTAGGTAGTGTATTGCTACGCGACATTGCAAAATTAGTTTTGCCGGTGACATAACTTTTTCCTGTTGTTATCTTTTCCTTTTTAATCGTAATTTCTGATCATACGTGTCCTCTACGTTCCTTTGTCATTTGAGAACTTGATACAATTAGCCTAAATAATTAATTATACCCCGATTTTTAATTCTAGGCAAGAAAATGACAACTGCAACTGTCACTGATACAAAAAAGGGTGACCCGCTACAATAGTGATGTTCGGCAATCAATAGACTAGATACTTTAGTCATTCTTTATTTTTATCAGTGAACGAACCTCTTTGCAGTTTATGCTCGCCTAGTACATTACACGACGGAAATATTTTTTATAGAATACTAGCTGTGTCCCGCGGCTTCGCCCGTGGCATACTTTGTCCCCGTGGCAGGATAAAAAGTATCCTATGTCCTTCTTCTAGTTCTAAGCTACCTCCCCATCAATTTTCAGCAAAATCGGTCCAGCCGTTCTCTAGTTTTAGCGAGACTAACGAACAGCAATTGATTTTATATAATATATAGATTTAATTACTTACTGTGTATGTTTTCTGTTTAATTACCGTAAATTACATATGTTTATTTATATAAAATTTTTATTTATTTATTTAATAAAATAATTATAATCTCGACTCACGACTAACTTATAATTGGAAAACTTGATTCAACCACATCACTATTTATTTGATACAAAAAACCTGCAACACTCTAAATGTCATTTTCTTGCCTAGAATTAAAAATCGGAGTATAGGTAAGCTTAATTATGTTATCTGAGATTGGAAAACTCCACAAAGCTAATTTTGTCTCGCATACTGATAAATTGAATAAATAAGTCGTAGTAATTGCGATTGATATAGTTATATGCGTAGTTATAGAAATAAGCAGTTTATGGCCTTAAACGTGCCATTGAAGCGGACACATCCGGCAATGGATCAATCACATAGATAAAATTGAAATATAGACTAGTTTCCGTAGAAAGGAACTACCGTGGTTGGAAGTTCCGTGCAGAGGGGTATTATTCTGTTTGGAAACTAAATTGAATCAAAGTCGTACCCTGAGTTGTTGATGGCACTATTTGACATGTATGTTTGTTTGCGATTATCTCGCATTTGGATGAAACGATTTTCGTTTGGTTTTCAGAAAAGTATTTTTTACATTCTGGCGAAGGTTTTAGTATATTTAACCGACTTAAACCAAGATAAGTCGGTTCTATTTTCACACGGCCCACCTGATGGGAAGCGGTCACCGTGGCCTATGGACGTGTGCAACACTAAGGGTGTTACTGCACACGCGCTGCCTAGCCTGAAGGGAAGGAGGGAGGGCTAGGAAGGTGACGGGAGGCTAGGATGGGGTGGGGGGAGGAGAGGTACAGTGAGCTCTGGCTACCCTGCTTACCGGCGGGAACACAACACGATAGTTATTATGGCCGCGGTGTTCTGTAGGGCGGAGGTACTACCCCAGTCGGACAGCTCATTTCGGACGGGAGATACCATCGTGTCCTACCTCCTAATTCTATTTTTACCTTACTAAAATTTTATCAAATTTGTTATTCAAGCACCAAAGTCAAAGTCAAAAATCATTTATTCTGTATAGACCATTTTAAGCGGCACTTACAAAACGTCAAAATTATAAATATTTAAAACTAGAAGCAAATGGACCACCCGGTTCGAAACGCGGCCCAGACCTGAGAAGACTCCGGCAAGAAACTCAGCGGGCTGTTTTTTTTTGGTCTATTTACAACAATTGCCTTAGTACGTGGCCTTAAAATATGGCCGCACACGCAAAGGCGAATCCCCTGTATTTTATCAGCGATGTCATGGACACTAGTTCATTCATATTGATTACCATCATTTTTCTAAGTCAATAACATTGCGTGTCGTTGATATCGTGAACTAGACCGTGGCGTTATCCCTGACCCAATTTCGTCTCGAATTGGCATTGACCATCAACATAGCAATTATCTATATAGAGATATACCAATACACCTTCTTGAAGGTCGTTTTATATGCTTCACTAGCTTGTGCCCTACGGTTTCACCTACCATACCTACTCATGTTCGGATGTCCGTTCGCCTACGTTTGAGTTTTTTTTTAATTATCTATAGTTATCACTGCTGCGGTGAGCGTGCGCTAGTCATCTCTTTTGGGCAAATACATCGCCCGTTAAACGTAGGACAACTCCGGGTGGAATACTTGTAGGTTTTTTCATAGGTATTACTGTTGGGAAAAATCAGTGCCAGTTGTACTAACTGGTACTAGCGGATGGTTCAACGGGTATTTGTTTGCACCCAGTGATATACTCAAGTGGGCAGATTGTTAATGAATTTTGACACCTATGCATATGGTAATAGCGTGCATTTTTGAAGTGTCTTTTATGACCGTTAAAAAAATTTACAGGTCGGTTTGTTGTCTTTCGCGATACCAATTTTTTTTGCTTCATTCAGTCTAGTAGTAAGCTAGTACGTACATAGTAAGTATTCATAGTATTTTTATCAACGTTAGTAAATATTTTGCAGACGGCGGCGTCTTGTCCGGCAAACCTACTTATTCCGTGTGTAAGGTATTATTCAATCGCTGCTTATCGAAACGTGTGCATCTGGTAGACAGCTGGTAGGTGTGTCTGTCTGTCACAGACACACCTACAAGTTACAGATAGTAACATTTTATAAACTAGCTTATGCCCACGGCTCCAAACGCGCGGAGGTCAGTTTTTTTACACCACTTTGATGGCAGACAAGTAGGTACACGGCCCGCCTGATGGGAAGTGTTCACCGTGGCCTATGGACATGTGCAACACCAGGGGCGTCACACTTGCGCTACTGCTTGGTCGGTTCTTGAAGAACCTCATATTCAATAACCGTTTATCCGAATCAAACATATTATGGCCAATTTTATGCCTAACCAAGATCTACAGAGACAATAGCGTTTCCCATTCGCCGGGGGAGATACGTATTAGGTAACCTTACACCCCGGTAATTGAGAATTGACGGCGTGCGGTTTTAGTCGGTTCGATTCCGACATAACCATCCCCGACGGCCAACGGGGATAACAAATTAAAAAAGGTGTAGGGATTCGTAGTTTCCAACCAGCCAAATTTCATTCCGTGCAGCTTTTTTTCTTTATACCAGTTCAACAAGAGTCATAGCACAAGATGTACAGGTAAAAATTGTCCAAAAAGTTCCACACTGTGAAACCAAGTCAATTTTGTCATCAAAAGCAGCGTGCGCGCACGCATGACGCACAGACCAGCTGTTATCCGCAACAAACGTTTGGATTACACATTAATTCGGTTTGTTATATTATTTTAATGAAACAAATGTAATATTATCCTTGTGAACACGAGGAATCGCCACACAATAGGCAGTGATATTTTAAAAATATTTTCCTTCATAATAAAGGCTGTATAAAAATACTAACCTAATATTTTCTAAACTGTTACTAATACTCTGATGAGAATTTTAATATTAAACAGTCAAAATATAATAACAGGTGTCATCGCGATTATAAAATAAATGTTAAGCACTATCTTCTATATTATTATAAGGGACACGAGTATTTTTCTATCGTTATTTTCATACTCGATATCTAAACTAGTATTATCTAGTATTTCTTGAGAGGATACGTCATCATCATCATTCTCTGAACCTTTTTCCCAACTCAGTTGGGGTCGGTTTTCCAGTCTAACTGTGATGCGGCTTAACTTCGATACTTTCCGTGGAGCGACTGCCATCTGACCTCCACAACCAATGGTCATTATGACCAATGGCGATATCGAAGTTCCAAGTTAGACTGATTGGACTTTTGAGGGCTCCAACTACACGTAACGACTGCCATAGATGTTTGTATGGCAACCGGGACCGACGGCTTAACGTGCTCTCCGAGGCACTAATAAACCTGCGATAAATACACACATAACTTCGAAAAGTCATTGGTGTGTGCCATGGTGAACCTGGGATCGAACCCGAGACCTCGTCTCAGCAGTCCATTACCCAGACCACTAGGCTACCGCTTGAGAGGATACGTATCGTACCATTATTACCTACTTGGTATATACTATAAGGACTAAGGAAAAAGTTCAACTCATCAATCTTTATCCACCGCATTGACGTAAATGCGTTGGATAAATACTACCTACTCTTAATATTACCTACTCGTAATATGTAAGTATTAATTACGTCATGTGATTTTAATGTTTTTCAAAAATATACCTTAACCAATATTGTGTGAAAATGGGGAGCAAACACACACACAAATAATAGCTATGTGGGATACTCTTTTCGGGCTGAAATAATCCAAGTGTTGTGTTGGGCCATGAGTAGGTACTGCATTGATATTGATAGCAACCCATTTATGTTCCACTACTGGACAGTAGACACGGGTCTCCTCTCCTCTAACTAGAGAGCTGAGAGGGTTTAGACCTTAATCCACACACGCTGGCCTAATGCGGGTTGGTGGATCGGACATGTTGTCCTTAGAAATTCTTCTAGGGCTTGTGGGTTTCCTCACGATGTTTTTTCTTCACCGTCAGCAGATGGTAGATCATGTGATAGATTAGATTAGATGTGATTATATCGAAGGTGTATTATACGAATACATAACTTTACTTGACATCCGATACTAGGTACTCATAAAGTGAGGAATATAGTATTGATACTAGATTATATAGCGTTCCTCTCCCTAGGTAAAATATTCATTAGGCAATAGAACACTGCTATTATATTAAAAAATATCAAGTCTGTAGGATGCCTAGACGCTGCACCCGCCGGTGATCGCCAGATAAAATTTGGCATCTGACCCGGGGTGAACGTACTATATTGGTTGGAAATAGAAGTATAATGTTGCCATGCGCTGTGGTGATAGCGATAATTAATTACCTACCTATTTGTGTATTTCATTGCGAGCAATTTATTGCAAGCACTTTTTTTATACCACTTAGGTGGCAGGCAAAATTATAAGAGGTAGGACACGACGGTATCTCCCGTCCAATATTTCGGTTTCGGACTTTTCACCCCACACAAGTCACTGAAGATTTGCCTTTGGTCTCCCCTTTTTACCCGGGTACCACCTCACCAGTGCTAGCGAAGCGGTTATGTCGGGATCAAACCGACTAAAACCACACGGTGTTCCGTCTACTTAAGTCTTTCATCTGGTACCCCGGATATACCGTAAGAAGGAATTCCTCAGGGATCCTGGAAGACTGGCCACCAGCTATAACGTAGGTGACCCTGCCGTGGTCATTGGTCTTCCTGCTTACAGCACAGAAAGCTCTCTATTGGTTAGCACCAATGAGTGCTTGCTTAATTGGTCCATCGACAAAGTCAAAGTCAAAGTCAAAGTCAAAGTCAAAAATCATTTATTCTGTATAGACCATTTTAAGCGGCACTTACAAAACGTCAAATTATAAATATTTAAAACTAGAAGTAAATGGACCACCGGTTCGAAACGCGGCCCAGACCTGAGAAGACTCCGGCAAGAAACTCAGCGGGCTGTTTTTTTTTTTTTGGTCTATTTACAACAATTGCCTTAGTCTAGATACAATGTTATTTCGAGTAACATAGTTGAGTGAACAGTTCATTTCCAAGCTTCTTTATCATCTAAATAATCTTGAATTTTATAATAAGCTTTTTGGGAGAGTTTTCTTTTAACAACATTTTTAAATTTACTTACATGTAAATCTCTAATTTCGCTTGGGAGTTTGTTGAAAAAGCGTATACAGTTACCCCGAAAAGAATTACTGATTTTTTGGAGCCTACTATCACAGGCTACAAGATTGTTTTTGTGCCTGGTATTTATATTGTGCCTATCACAAAGTCTTGGAAATTGTGAAATATTTTTCCGCACATACATGAGATTTTCAAATACATATTGTGAGACTACAGTAAGAATGTCTATTTCTTTGAATTTTTCTCGGAGGGAGACTCTGGGGCCCAAGTTATAAATAGCACGCACAGCCCGCTTTTGCAAAACAAAGATCGTGTTTAAGTCTGCGGAATTACCCCAAAGGAGAATTCCGTAGCTCATGATGCTATGGAAATAGCTGAAATAGACGGTTCTTGCCGTGTCCACGTCTGTTAAAGTCCTAATCTTTTTTACGGCGAAGGAAGCCGAACTTAGCCTACTGGCTATTTTTTCTATGTGTGAACCCCACTGTAGCTTCCTATCAATGCTTAGACCTAAGAACACTGTCGATTCCACAAGGTTTAACACCTGTCCATTGAGTTGTACATTGGTTTCCACCTGTGTAACATTAGGCAGAGTAAATTTTATGCATTTCGTTTTGTCTCCATTGAGACAAAGATTATTTATACTGAACCAATGAACCACCCTTGCGATTGCACCATTCACTTCGTCGTAATTATTTAATTGTCTTTTAATTTTAAATATTAACGAAGTATCGTCAGCAAACAAAACAATACTATTTTTATCTTTTATATAGTACGGCAGATCATTTATATAAATTAAAAATAAAAATGGTCCGAGTATCGAACCCTGTGGAACGCCCACTGAGACCACAGATCCTACTGATCGTGTACCATTAACATCGACCCTCTGAATTCTATTATTCAAATATGAAGTCAGAAGCTCGAGTGCCTTTTTCCTTATTCCGTAGTGTTCCAATTTCCTGACTAATGTGTCATGGTGAACGCAATCGAATGCCTTGGACAGATCGCAAAAGACACCTAATGCATCATGCTTATCTTCCCAGGCCTCGTAAATACAATTCAATAATTCAATACCAGCATCAGCAGTCGAACGTCCCTTGGTAAATCCGAACTGTTTATCGTGAAATAATTTGTTTTTACTAAAATGGGTCAGTAGCTGCCCAAGGATCAGTTTCTCAAATACTTTGCTCAAGGTCGGCAACACAGAAATGGGCCGGAAATTAGAGGGGTCCGTGGAGCAGCCGGCCTTGAACAAAGGTATGATTTTACTATGTTTCATTAAATCAGGAAATACACCACTAATGACACAGTCATTAAACACAGCTGCCAAATGGGGAGCAATGACATCAATAATACTAGATACAGTTTTAACTGATAATCCCCATAGGTCCGTGGTCTTTTTAATATCAATAGATTTAAAGGCTTTTGTGATGTCAGTGCTATTAACAGCTGAGAATAAGAATGCGTCTTCACACTTCATTACTGATTCTATAAGCAATGACTCAGCGGAAGTGGAGGATGACTGGAGAGTCCTAGTTGTGACTACAGGTATATTAGCGAAGAAATGTTCAAACTCTGTCGCAACCTCCAGATCCGCCGTGACATGGCGATCTTCTATTTTTAAATGGAAATCTCTTACAGCTGATGAAGATTTACCACATTCAGAATTTATTATGTTCCAAGTAGTCTTAATTTTGTTGGTAGAATTCGATATTTTCTTTTTAATATAGTTTGACTTTGCCAAGGAACAGGCTCGCTTGAATATTTTAGAATAATTTTTAACATAATCCTGGAAGGCAGGGTTGAAATTGTATGATTTTTCTGAATACAGATCATACAATCTCCTCCTGCTTTTGTAAATCCCTGATGTTGCCCAGTCACTGAAAACAGGTCGACCGCTAATCGATAATGTTTTCGAGGTAAAAATTCTCCCAAACTCATTATTGATCAGGTTGATTAGATCTGTATAAGACTTTTCTACACTAGTGTACGAGGGCAAGTCAGGTAGTTTATTTACAACACTTTCTTTAAAAGCGTCTAAACGATACTGGTTAATTGGTACAAATTTAATTTCTTTTTTACTAATTTTACAAATAGCTCTTTCAAAGGTTATAAGTTGGCCACGGTGGTCCGAGTGCACAGCATCTACTATACATTTGTTGGTCGGTTTGATATCTGTGAAAATATTATCGATACACGTAGCACTAGTTTTAGTTTTACGAGTAGGTTCTGAAAACATATTAATAAGATTAAAGGACTTGAACAGATTTAACATTCTTTTTCTCTCTACTGGTACTAAGGTGTTTTCTAAAATATTTACATTGAAGTCTCCACAAACTATTAACGCCTTTTTGGAGTAGCGGCATTTAAAAAGCGCTTCTTCCATCCTTTCTTCAAATCTTGCATAGGGCGCGTCCGGGGGACTGTACACGCTTAACACAATGAACTGCTCAAACTCAATACTAGCTATCTCAATAACTCGCTCAATAGAGAGGCATACTAAGTCTTTACGCTCTTTAAATTTTATATTATTATTTATAATGATTAGACTGCCTCCACGAAAGAAATTTTTTCTACTGAACGAGCTTGCAACCTGGTGATTTTTGAAGTTGAACATGACCTCATAGTCTTTCAACCAATGTTCAGTTACACAGAAAATATCAATATTATTCAGGGTCATGTGCAGCTCCAATTCCAGTTCCGTACCATTTGTCAGACCTGCGACATTTTGGTGCACCAGTTTCAATGTTTTATTTTTATGATTTGAGTTACATTTGGGCCTCAGTGAGTTTACATGTACATAAGGTTTGCTAGGAGGCCCAATTGTCTCAAAAGCCGCTTGATCAAATCCGCTACAATCGGATCTGACAAAAATTGCGTTGCTAGATTTTTTATCTGTTGTGAAGTACTGTAGTTTTTTTGGATATTACTATCCAACAAGACTATGTCATTGTCAACAATATTATTTTGCTCAATAAAAGCATTATTAGCCAGATTGGCTAAAGTCAGCAAAAAGTTACTTAATAATTGAGCAACCTTTCGCTGCAAATATTTTGATAGTGCAAAACTATCCAGTGTCAATTTAAAAAAGTGGTTTTGTAATAGCGAATTACAATCTATTAAATGTGTGTTACTACAATAAGTGGTAACAGTGTGTAACTTTCGGTTTATATTATATCTTATGTTGTTTTCTCTAGTTGAGAAGGATCTACTGTAGGGCAATGCACAGAATATTATTTGTTTGACTTTTAATTTTAACAACTGATCATAAAAATTTAAGAAATTGTTAACATTTGCATTACCCCTTCTGCCAATAAATATCACAAGTGTTGTTTGTGGACAGTGTGTACTAGAGAGTACTCTATTTATTATTTGTGAGTAGGAGGCCCCCGGAAATGAATGGGTTGTGATTGAATTACCCCATTGATTGACTAAATTATAACCTAAACTCTTACCAATTTCATCACAGTATATAACTGTACGCTGTGTGGTTAAGGTTTGTGATGCTGTTTTCACCGGGCAAGCACTGATAGACATGTTTGATTGTTTAGATTTGTCACATGTACTGCCCACAAAGTTAACTGTTAGTGGGGTTAACTCCTCCTGGGATGCTACTGACAAAGTGGAGCACAAGGATTTTTCACTGTCAGATGTTTGTGTACATAATTTCTCCAGTGAGTAAAACCTTTCCTCATTACTACGGCAAGACTCCACCAAGCTACTTAATGCTTTGATATATTCTCCAATTTCCTGCTGTGATAGCTGATATTTATGTGTTAAGATATCCAAGGAGTCATTCAACTGTTTAACTTCCAGCTGCAATTGATATATATCAGACTCATATTGGACGGTTTGGTGTCTCAATTGTATATTTGATTTGGAGGCCCTACGATATTTGTTTAGGCCCATTTTGAGGTACCTGATTTGTTTTTCTGATTTGGAAATAAATTTATTGAGTTTTATGTATTTTTTAAACTTATTTCTGCTAACACTAACTAACCTTGTTGAGGAGTCTAATAATAAATTATTATTATTATTACAGGCCAGATCTATTGGTGTAGTTGGTATATCAGGTGTTGAGATATCTACCAGGTTTGCGGTGATGCATGGGTCAAGACAAATCAGATCAGGCTCCTCAGCCACCAGCTCATTATAGAGACTGTTGGATAAAGCAGCCTCATCCGTCAATCTGATCGATTCCATGTGAGTGATTGAGTTATGTACATCACTCAGTTCACACTCCAGAATGCGAATGCGTTTTAAAGCTTGTTCATGTGTTTTGCTGCATTCTTCTAGGCCAATCAGTGTCGCCTGGAGGTGATCCCGCTGGAGTGTAAGCTCCATGACCTGAGTATGTAGGCCCGCCAACTCTTTTTTAAGTTGGGTATTCTTTTCAACTACCACCAATACTTCCCTCTCACTATCTTCCCGCTCCTCCATCAACTGCTTGTTTAGCTTATTGCAACTTTCAAGCTCCTTAATTGTTAGGTTAAACTTGTGTTGCAAGACAGCGCTGCGGGTCTTCATGGTACTTTTTTCCATATTATTTATTTACTTATGTAAATAAACAAGTTTTAATGTCTTCAGTAGTTTGGTGGCACTGAAATGAAAATTTAAGTGGTAAGTACTGTAAGCAGAAAGTTAAGGGTTCAACAAAGTAAAAATAGTAGTAAAAGTAAAAATTTAGTTTATTAGAATTATTTTTGAGAAGGGAGGGTAAAAATTAAAAAAAGATATTATATACAAAGAGAATAGTTTTTCTGTTATAAGTAATTGAAATAGAATTGATAGGTGGTAGGTAACAAGGAAAAGGATATAATATGCAAGAATCAATTTAGCTAATATATAATATAGCAGTAGGTGTATTGTGTAAGTGAGTTGATTTGTCTGAGGCTTTAATGTTTGTCGTCGAGCTGGCTTCCACAATTCGTCAAGGCAACTGAGACTAACAGAGCCAATTGTGTGGATGGACGTGGCTCACAGCAAGTGTGAGCGTTTGTATAGTATTGTAAGATGTTTAAGGAATAAAGTAACACCAAAATACTTCCCGTGATTTCAAACGTTCGCCGCCGGTTCAGTTTTTCTAAGCCTGTGATTTCACTTAGGTACTATGGGTTTTTTTTACAATTAACACAATTATTAGACACTATACTACATTTACTATAATTTAATGCAATGTTATAACTTTTTAATAATTATAAAACAATTTAAATTATAAAAATCTTATTGAGCTACAAAATTCACAGCTGATCGGTTCTGTGTTGCCAGAGCAAAAAACAATACAAAATACAAATAAAATCAAGTGGATTGTGTATTTGTTCAAGATAGACCTAGGTGGATTATAGGGGGCGATAAGAATGTCTTATTATACTCGTACGTTTTCTGCAACACAATTTATCTGCAATAAAACATTGTTTTATTGTAACTTTATCGGTACAATCGACCGTAGGGGTTAATTGCTGCGTATGCGCGACACTTTTGTTGACAGCCACTATATCGTGTTATGGAAATGACAAGTCACAAGTGTAATAATCACTGATCCGTTATAATAAAGTAACTAGCTTATGCCCGCAGCTCCGCCCGCGTCTAACCTCGACAAATGTGTCGAAGCCGTCAAGGTAGGGACCACCATTTTAGGATCGTCAGCATCTTTTAGACTCCACCCTTTCGGTAGTTCTACTATTACTAGTACCTAGGTAGAACTAGTGGGAATAGAGACTCCCACTTGTTCTACTATTTCTGTACACCTAATATCGTAATCTCATATTAATTCTACCTAATGGAACTGGTAAAACACGTGGGAATAGAGGCGCTCACTAGTTCTACTCTTTGTTACATATAATGTCGAAGAATTAATGAGAAAAAAAGTCCCGTTTGTTCTAACCGTAGAAATGTTTAGCGGGGACAGTTGGCTTAGAGTTCCACGCTCGGAATGGATGTTCTGATGAGTTTTTTAAATTAATCTTACTGTCTCCCTGCCTATTCAGAACAACACATGCCAGACTGCTGTGTCACCTAAATACGGTAGAAACAATACCGTCGGTACTTTCCTTCTTTGTCACACGATAAAGACCTGGAATGTTCTACCGGCACACGTGTTACCTTCTTACAACCTCGGATTGTTTCAGCGGGGCATGAAATAGCATCATTAGTCGAGACCGTCAAGGTAGGGACCACCGTTTTAGGATCGTCAACATCTAGAATGGTGATTTATATCTTCTGGACTTCACCCTAGCTTCTTCTGGGCTGCAGTATATTGATAGACTGAATATATAAAAGTGTATAGGGACCTAGAAAAGGGATCATCAACCATACTTTGATATATTTTTTTCTCTCCACGATGTTTTGCGAGACTATAAATTTAAAAGGTTTTATCACAATCAGCAGCCTGCCAGCAAAATTATCATGCGACCAAAATGCCACCTAAACCTCACCTCACTATTTTCTGCGATTTCATTGGTCAAGAGAAAATAAGACCTGCCTATGAACGCCATGCTGAGAGCACAGATGACTTATATAGTGTGTGCTGAACGACCTCTCATCAGCCAAGTAGTCAATAGATATTTATAAAAAAAAGTGCCTCTGTTGCATAGCTTGCTATATCTAAAGTGGCAAAAACTTTGTAGAAAAAGATTCTTCATTAAAAAGTACTGCGTCTTAGAAAATCTAGCCAGTTATTTCCAGTTTCCAATCAACACTGAATCACTTCAAAAGTACTTATCAGTACTGATTACTATTGATTTTTTTGTACAAATAATACACAAGTGCGCAATCATACAGTGACTGGGCAGTATTTGATGTTCTAATGACTTGTCATTAAACATGTCAGAATGTGCTATAGCTATCAATATGGATAGAAAGATTTAAAAAAAGGAAGGTGTAGATTCTGTTGGCTTTTTCACCATCCGAGCACCAATTCCAGTCTCAAAAAGCTTGCATTTTTGAGCGTTGGATCCATATTTTTACTTTGATTTTCAATAATTTGGTTTGTTTCAAATTTAAGTGGAGCGATTGCCGTCTGAATTAACATACAGGGCCCTTTTTTGCCTTTTTTATACTACTTAGGTGGCAGACAAGCGCACGGCCCACCTGATGGGAAGTGGTCATCGTGACCTATGGACGTGTGCAACATCAAGGGCGTCACATTCGCGCTGTCGAGCCTAGAGGGGAGGATTGGGAAATGAGGGGTAACAGTGAGCTCTGGCTACCCTACTTACCGGCAGGAACACAACACGATGGTTATTATGGGGCAGTGTTCTGTAGAGCGGAGGTACTACCCCAGTCGGACTGCTCAGCTACCCCAGTCGGACGGGAGATACCGGCGTGTCCTACTCCACTATAGTCCGCCCGCTACCGCTGTACCGCTCCCATGGTACGTGCGGTGTGGTGGGGGCGGGGTAAAGTTGATCGCACATACGAGTATGTCAGCACCGCACGCGTCGAACGCGCCGCATTTTAGTATTGGTTGTATGCAATTGTATGAAACCTCGCACACTTACCCGCACCGCACGCGCCACATTTCGTAAAATGCGGTAGGCATCCGATTTTGACAAAAGGATTCTGATGACGTCATTTTTGCTGATACTCGGTGTAGCCGCGTGCATGCTCAGTGTTGCCATATATACGGATTTGTCCGTATCCATACGGCAATTTAATGTTCAAACCGGACAATACATGCACACGAATTTTATTCCTAAGAAAATGATTTGAAATAAAATTCAACTAAAATTTATTTGACCTTTCATAAACTAGCGATTTGTATTTTTTTCAAATCTCGGTGAGAAATTTTAATTTGGTTAAATTTTTTATTCGGCTCAGCTTTAAATTAGCCGCCCACGACTTTGGAGTCCACATGCGTTTTTACACAATTTTAATATTGTTAGAAGTTTCCACGTGAAGTTTTAAGGTGCGGAATTCAATTTTTGGAAGCCTCCACGTAAACTTTTAATTTGCTTAGTTTAATGGTTAATGAGTAAAAAATTTTCAAAGTCACACATTTTTATCAATATTTTGACACTTTTGACAACAGAACACACACTCTTAACGTCCTATGGTTAACGCACGAAATGTTTTACTCATTTAATAATTGAATAAATACGTATATTTAGTGACTAAGTTAAATTTTATGCATATTTTATGCATATTCTATTATATTACGTGTATATTTTGCTGATTTAAATGAATGCTATTAAATTAATACTTACAATAATTTACCGACCTACCGATATGTGAAACTAAACGTAAAATGGCGCTCAGACTATAGTGTGTTGTGTGTGTGTTACTGTGTTGTCCCTAGAAGTTGAGATCATTTACGTACTCCTGTCTGTGAACCCCGACTCGGATAGATTAGGTTAGAAGGCCTAGCCTTCGTGGTTATTTTTTTTTTCAAACCACCCAGAAAGATTTTCATTTTGTACTGTAAGTAACTCAAATTGAATGTTTGTAAGTTGCTGTTCTGTTGCTTTCTCGGCACTAGCAGTCAGACGTATCTCAAAAAAGGGGGGCGTCCGCACTTTTTCCTTCAAAGGGGGGCTTCTATACCCACTTCTTGTTAGAATTAATAGGTATCAAAATGTATCTAACTCCTTTAAAAAAAAAATAAAGTTAGTCTATGAAAAGCCACTGCGTGTGTTTCAATTGGTTATGGACCCAGCCATTTTTTATTACTAATTTATCGGTAAAATTGTAAATTATTTATTTGTTTACGTGAAAAAGAGTAAAAATGTCGTCGGCGGGTTATTTAGTAAACGTTCCGAGGTTAAAAGGACGAGAAAACTATGATGATTGGTCGTTCGCGACAGTCAATTTCATGCTTCTCGAAGGAATTGACATCGAGAATGTTGGTGAGTCTATCACGGAAGCTGAAAACAAAAAAGCCAAAGCCAAGCTCGTGATGACTATTGATTCCTCATTATACGCGCATATCAAGAGTGAGACTACAGTGACTGGTGTGTGGAATAAATTGAAAAAGTTGTTCGATGACACGGGATATCAACGAAAGATAAGTTTGCTTCGAACATTGATTTCAATACGTCTTGAGAACTGCGATTCCATGACAGCCTACGTATCTCAGATGGTTGAAACTGCGCAGAAATTAAAGGGGACAGGTTTTGAAATCACAGATGAGTGGATTGGATCGTTACTTTTGGCTGGGCTGCCGGAAAAATTTTCGCCTATGATAATGGCGATAGAGCATTCGGGCATCGCCATTAACGCTGACGTCATAAAAACAAAATTGCTTGACATGAGTGTAGAAATCGACACTGAGACGAATACAGCTTTTTGGTCAAAGAGAAAAAGTGGCCACGCTAGCAATAACCGTGGTGTCAAACATTCAATGTCAATGTCAGATAATACTTCAACCAACCGTAAGCAAATAAAATGTTATAATTGTAAAAAAATTGGCCATTTTAGAAATAAATGCCCAGATTTAAAAGCGAACACAGCGAACGCTTTTAGTGCTGCATTTTTAAATGTTGGCTACAATGCCGATGATTGGTACATTGACTCGGGAGCAAGCATGCACATGACACCAAACCGTGCAGAATTGTTGAACACCCGACAAGTGCTCGAGAAACGTGAGATAAAGTAGCAACGTAGCAAATAAGATGACTGTTCCTATTGTGTGCGCCGGAGATACACAGATAAAAACCAAAGTAAATTCTCAGAGCTATGACGTGATTATCAAAAATATTTTGTGTGTACCAGACCTTGCAACAAATCTACTGTCAGTCAGCAGGCTGATAGAAGCAGGAAACAAAGTTACATTCAAACAAAATGAGTGCCTAATACACAATAAACAAAATAAGTTGATTGGAATAGCTGAGAAAGTGAACGGCGTATATAAACTGAAAATAGTGAAGACTGAAGTGTTGGAGGCAAGTGCAGCACAGTTATCAGTCAGTAGCACGCAATGGCATAGACGACTAGGTCACATAAACAGTAAGGCCTTGAAGAAAATGAATGAAGGTGCTGTAGAAGGAGTTACTTTTAACAAGAAAGCTGACATACAGTTACAGAACTGTGAAGTATGTTGTGAAGGTAAACAAACACGTTTTCCTTTTCCATCAGCCAACCATAGAAGTGAAAAACTATTGGATATAGTTCACTCAGATTTATGCGGGCCGATGGAGACCAAGTCGCTAGGTCAGTCAAAATACTTTCTACTATTCGTAGATGATGCCAGCAGAATGACTTTTGTCTACTTCTTGAAAGAAAAGAACCAGGTATTTCAGCACTTCAAAGAATTTCGAGCGATGGTTGAGAATCAAACTGGAAATAGAATAAAGATTTTGAGAACCGACAATGGAGGGGAGTATTGTTCACGAGAGATGGAGAAGTTCATGAAAGAAGCTGGTATCGTCCATCAGAAGACCAATCCGCACACTCCGGAGCAGAATGGTATCTCAGAACGTTTCAACAGAACTATAGTTGAAAGGTCTAGATGTTTACTGTTTGAAGCAGATCTTGACAAATGTTTTTGGGCTGAAGCAGTACATACTGCAGTATATTTAAAGAATAGAACGCCAGCCGCTAATTTAAGCATGATGACACCATTCGAGAAATGGACAGGTAAGAAACCAGACCTGAGCCATGTCAGAATATTTGGCAGTAAGGTAATGGTACATATTCCCAAAGTACAAAGAAAAAAGTGGGATAAGAAGGCTGACAGATTGATTCTAGTTGGGTATCCTGATGAAGTAAAAGGATACAGATTATACAACCCAAAAACAAGAAAAATTACTACGGGCAGAGATGTCATCATTATGGAAAAGCAAGAGAAGGACACGGCTCAGGTGTTAGTAAATGAAAATGAAGAGAAAGAAAGAAACTCAGAAAGAGAAGAAAACTCAGATAGAGAAGAAATCTCAAAAAGAGAAGATAGCTCATTAGATAAAACAGTGGAAGATGTAGATGATCCTACATATATCTGTGATTCATCGAGCAGTCAAGAGGATTCATACCACTCTGTGTCCGAAAAAGAAAATGAGTCTATCATAGAGAAGATAGTTCCAGTGGAGACTGTTAGAAAGCGTCAGAGAAAAACTGTTGAAAGGTATGGCATATCCAATCTATGTGTTTCAGATGAGTTGGAATCTGGTGGTGGTGAACTCAGCTATGAAGCAGTAATGAACGGACCAGAGAAGGCACAATGGAGACAAGCAATAATGGATGAACTGAAGGCTTTTGTCGACAATCAAGCATGGGAATTCGTAGACAGAAGTGAAGCTGATAGGGTAGTGCAGTGTAAATGGGTATTAAAAAAAAATTTGAAAGCGATAATAAAGTTAGATACAGGGCAAGACTGGTTGCAAAAGGGTATACTCAGAAACATGGACAGGACTATAACGAGACATACTCACCAGTAATTCGATACTCAACTTTAAGACTTCTATTTGCATTGAGTGTAAGACTTAACTTTCAAATTACCCATTTAGATGTTACTACAGCATTCCTGAATGGCTATCTAAACGAAAATGTATACATGCAAGTACCACCTAATTTAAAGTGTAAAGATAATTGCGTTTTAAAATTAAAACGTGCTATCTATGGCTTGAAACAATCCGCTAGGGCTTGGAATTTAAGAGTAAATGATTGTTTATTGGAAGCCAACTTTGTAAAGTCAAAGTTAGAACCATGCCTGTTTATTAAAAAATGTAAAAAGGAGCAGATTCTTATAGCAATTTTTGTTGATGATTTTTTCATTTTTACAAACAGTAATAATATGCTAAATGAGCTGAAAATGTTGTTAGTGTCAAAATTTAAAATAAAGGATCTGGGACAAGTTAAACAATGTTTGGGTATGAGAGTGAAAATGTATGAAAATGGCTGTATTTCCTTAGATCAAGAGAGTTATGTAGATCAGATTTTAAGTAAGTTTAATATGACGAATTGCAATGTTGTTGATACTCCAATTGAAAGCAATTTAAAATTAGAGAAAAGTACAGATATTTGTGAATCATACCCATATCAACAACTGATAGGAAGCTTAATGTATTTAAGTGTCTTAACACGTCCAGATATCTCTTACAGTGTACAATTATTTGAGCCAATTCAATAATAGTCATTCGTTAGTCCATTGGAAACATGCAAAAAGAATTTTAAGATATTTATGTAAAACTAAATCTTATGGACTAATGTTTACTAGGGATGATTGCAATTTGGAAGGTTTTGTTGATGCAGACTGGGCCTCAGATACTTTGGATAGAAAATCTTATACAGGTTTTTACTTTAAGTTGTCAGGAACCGTAATTTCATATGAATGTAAGAAGCAGCCGACTGTGGCTTTATCAAGTACGGAAGCTGAATATATGGCGATAGCGGAAGCATGTAAAGAGGCTATTTATTTAAAAAATCTGTTGTCTGAGATTGGAAACTTTTGTGATTATGTTATCATTTTGTATAATGACAACCAAGGTGTTCAGAAGTTGACAGAAAATCCCCTGTTCCATAAAAGAACCAAGCACATTGATGTGCGTCACCATTTTGTCAGGGAAACTGTTGCTAACAATCTTGTAAAGATAATTCATCTGCCAACATCTGAAATGCCTGCAGATATATTGACAAAAGGTTTAAGTAATGTAAAGCATAATTATTTTGTGGGGAAACTCGGTATTCAAAATATTGTTTAATGACTGTATGCGCGTAATGTAATTAAAATATAATGCTTAGATTATTTTGATAAGTGGAGATGTTAGAATTAATAGGTATCAAAATGTATCTAACTCCTTTAAAAAATAAAATAAAGTTAGTCTATGAAAAGCCACTGCGTGTGTTTCAATTCTTCTCCCTTCCTCCACCCACTCCCAACCATTAAATCGTAGGCGGCTAATCTAAAGTTAAACCTTTTAATCACCTAGAATGTTCCTAAATATTAAATTTCTTACATTATAATAATTTCCTTGTGTAGGTATACACAAGGAATTGTATAATGACTGTACATGCGCAAGTCTAAACTGGCGGCTATGTTCAGAGCGTATTACAACAATTTCTTCTATAGCTCAATGTCACAATACCACTCACTGTCACACCAGAGGTAAAACTGCAAAACGTGTTGGCAATATCAAAGATTGCTTACGGCGTTTTCGGCGCGTTCGGCGCGTTCGGCGCGGATGTGCGGCGCGTTCGGCGGGGGCGGTGCTGACATTATATGTGCGATCAACTTTACCCCCCCTTTCGCCGCGCACATACCCAAGGCGCGGTACAGCGGTCCCGGTCGGACTATACCACTGCCTTTCTTTCTCTTTTTCAACTCTTTATCATTCTCTTTCTTCCTGTCTTACTTTCTATCCAAACAATAATGTTCAACTTCTTCTTCTTCAACCTAGCGTTAAACCCAGTCGCATTCAAAGCTTTCATCTCGTAGTCTGAGGTCCACTTTACCAGTCTTAGCTGCGGATTTGGCTGGACCTCGATGTTTTCCGTGAACTGACTAATAATGTTCATATTCTATTTTTTTTTCACTTTTTATTCGTTTACTAGCGTACCCGCGCGCGGCTCCGCCCGCGTGAATGTTGGCTATCGCCACCAAGTTTTTTTTAAGCTGAGGGACTGCCCGTACTAACTTTCAATATCTATTCCTTCGCAATCAGTGGTTGCAGCTAAAAGTATTCATTTCATCTCAAGTTCTATCAAACCCTTCAAAGTACAGTGCCATGCATCGCGGCCAAAGCCCGTTTATTTACCATCATTATCCTTTTTCATTGTCTTCTAGATTTTATGGGGCTGCTCTGGCCAAAGTATGTGTGACTCGGAAGAGGCCCTTTGAAAAATCCTTTCATCATAGTTGCATTGCACTTTCACATTCGATGCACTATTTCAAATTAGTGAACATTGTTTATTTCAAAAAATCTGATTTTTTTATTATTAAATTCTTGCTACAGACATTGACATTTGACAACCTGATTTAACATTCAAGAAGTTCATGAAAGTAAAGAAAGAGGATATACTAATAAATACCGGTCAGCAGGGTTCCGTACAAAATTGGGTTGAGGGGGATTTCCGCACGACAAAAAAAGGGGGCAAACTTCTTGTCTTGAATGACAGACATACATTTTATTTTTTTGGTGAAAGAGGGAATGTTTATGCTTTCCGGACTTTTCCCTGTACTTATGCTATAAGATTTTACTTTCTGCAAAATATCTGGATTCTAGCCCAAAGGGAAATACCCCTTTTTTCGTGCGCATAAGCCCCGTCGGGCTTCACCTCAACGGAACCAACGGAGAGGTTGGTATGTCGGAGTCCTACCAATGCCTGTGTAATCGAGGAATCTGGTGTGTCCTAGAAAGGCTATCCCAAAAACCCCAACCGGTTCCGGCCACCAGCACTGGCGACCTCGACGTGTTATTAGGAATCTAAATCCCCCATCTCTATAAAAAAGCGCGCTTGGAAATATAACACCCTGCCACCCTGGGTCTGCTTCTGCTAGGGTGACGGTTAGCTTCGACCGTCACCCTAGGCCCGCACTCATGGAGGACGGAGATGGTTCTGCGGACTACGCTGCCCGGTGCGCCTTCATCGGCACGGGGGAGTGCTAGATCTCTCCCGTAGCTTTTCTTCTACCACTTCTGCGCGCATTACTGTCTCATAAAAAAAGCGGTGGCGTTCCACATACTCTGCCAAGCTTTATCCGCAACATTCCTTTTATCTAATTCAACTTGATGCCTCTACGGGTTCTTAAGAAAGAGGTCTTGACAGACAGGCAGACGGATAACGAACAGATAAGTTTTTTTTCCTAATCAGGCACAGAACCCTAAAAATTAATACATTCTATTTACTTTTGAGGAAAAAGAAGTAAAGGATATTACTCTATGAAAATTTAGACAAAGTCAATTTTAGTTCCTGTTGCTATGACAACTGTTATAGATGGCGATAAAAACGTTTGCAACATCTAATTTTCTTTTTATTACTAAATTTCCTGAATGAATCATATATTTTTAATTATGTTGTATGCTATTCGAGGCGGAGACAAATCCAAAAAATCATAGATCATGAAAATCTGTTCAGCCGTTGTTGAGTTCTGGCAAAAGCACGTTTTTAGCCCTTTTTAGGGCTTTGGGGTTCGAATTTTAAAAAATCCTTTCTTAGTACACCTCTACGCA
The DNA here is from genome assembly GCA_963576445.1 of Lithosia quadra. Lineage (NCBI taxonomy): Eukaryota > Metazoa > Arthropoda > Insecta > Lepidoptera > Erebidae > Lithosia > Lithosia quadra. The sequence continues at coordinate 10,289,521 of OY754896.1, forward strand.
TCAAAACACACATATTCTGCAAATTTCAAGTCTCTACGACCAGCGGTTTAGGCTGTGCGTTGTCTCTAGGTCAGTCAGGACTTTGAATTATATAGTATAAGATTGCGGAACATTATCTTTTTCAATGGTTTTAATTATTATATTTACACTATCCCCAACGATCCGATTACCTTTCAGTAGCCATGATCACGTAGTGAGTGTTAACAAAGACACATAAAACTTAATTTTGATTAAAAATAGCTTTATTTCTATCAGTTACAACAGAATCAACAGTTATCTACAATTCTGCAGTGATTTGTGTAATCTCATAACTCATTATGTTTGTGGTGTGGATAAAAACTCTGCTCGATTGAGCATCACGTTTATCGTAGTGTGACCCATGTGGCATATTAATTTACCGTGTGGTTCTCGGGTAAGTAGGATAGTTTACAAGAGCCATCACATCCCTTCTCGTGGGTGTTGTGAATGACGATTGAGAGCCAGGGTTGTATAAGGTTGTTTATGGACTGTATTGGACTCTTTTGTCTTTGCCTATTTATTAGTTTTTTTTATATAGGACACGTCAAAATGATGAAGTAATTTTCCTCGCCTGATGGTAAGCTAAAGGTAAAGTCTCAGGACCGGGGTCACAACTACATACACCGGTAGTGCTACAGTGGCGGCCCTCAGCTTGACGGCCTCATCAAATGCTTTATCACGCCCCGCTTAAAAGACCCGGGACTGTAGGAGGAAGGAAACCCGTGCGCAAATATAAACATGAAAACAATATTTATGATATATTTGTAATTATTTACCATACAAACAGGAAACACCAATTTACAATGATTAGTGCAATTTAACGGTATAGGCAATAGTGGGTACTTGTCTACGAAAACACCTGCCAAAATTTTCGATAGTAGTTCGTGGACTAGACCTATTCAGATAGGTGCTCTAAGTGGACTTATCATAAATAATTAACAAAAAACCTTCATAATCAAGAAACTTCATACTTTAAGACACTAAGTAAAGACTAGGTCTGACGCAATCTAGGTTAATATGTCATGGAGCATCACATTCGTGAAGATCTGCCGACATAATATCATCCTTGCCTCTAGTAGAATAAACACAAGACTATATAAATATATCTATGATGATAAGATAACGTACAGTATCAATGGCCGTGAATAACTGCCAAAATAATTCCATAATATATTATAACACCACGATATATTGATATCTAATCTGAAGGACATGCCTGCAATTTGATGTCATAACATAATATGAAGTGGCAATGAGCTGGTCACATCTGCTGAAGGACTGTTGGCCGATGGAGCAAACGAGTCTTATAGTGGAGACCGCGAATTGGCAAACGGAAAGTAGGACGCCCCCAGCACGATGGACGGACGAGCTAAAGAAGGTAGCTGGGATAGACTGGATGCGCAAGGCGGAGGATCGGGTGCTATGGCGTACATTAGGAGAGGCCTATGTCCACCAGTGCAGTCCACTGCTAATAGGCTAATTGATTGATCGATTGATATTCAGGCCTTTTTTATAGTGTGGAAATCCTCACGGACAGTAGAGATAAAGCCCGCATTTGTATAGTATAATAAACTTTTTCGGTCTGATATCACAATAGCCAGGGTAAAATTACTAACAATACAAGCTATCAAAGATAATTACATTAAGTAATGGCGATCAATTACAATTACTACGGCTATTAAAATGATTGGTTACAATAAAACAATGACATAAATATCGATTAGTCATAGTGTTACATTTGTTGACTTATCAGAGGCATACGACACGTTCAATATCAAAGGAATTTAGCTTTATGCGCATAAGATTACCAACGAAACATATTACAACCAAATCCTGACAAATTTCTCTCAATCCGAAGATTTTCGGTCCATACACAGCAGACAAAAATCAAACTGGCACGGTCAAAATGATGGGAGTACCACAAGGAAGTGTTCTAGGCCCTTGATATTTTTAACATAAATGACACTGTGTCTAGGTAGTCTGTCGTTATATTGGTGAATTTTTCATTTGAACGTGGATGGCCAAATCCGAAATTATTGGGATTACTTAGTAGAAAACTAAAACTGCAGCATCAGATTTAAAAAAGGGGGTTCACAGTTAAAACTGAGATCTTTTTTTTAAGTTTGCGGTAGGTATGTTATTATTACTTCCTAGAATTCGTTCGATATTGGCTGCACTACCCAATGGTTTAATAAATTGGGGTGCGTTTCTTTTACAAAATCAATGGGTTCGGTTCCTGGCTAGGACGGGTGAATTTTTATAAATCTAATGATGCAGATTTAGTTTTCATCAAAATCGAACCCGAGACTCCTTTGACCATTTTTCGCTATGCCTCAGAATTGGGAGATTTGGCCATTCAAGTCCAGTTGAAAACTTCACTCTATGTAGTATGCTATACAGGTTGAATTTTTCCAACAGATTTGACCAACAGTCGCGTATCTGGGGGTCACCTTGAGCAAGAACAAACAGTTTTAAATCATGATGCTATGACGATTATTGCGCGATACAAATCAGTTATTATCTGATCATTTTTCAATGATGATTATTGTAATTAGTTGTTAATCACGTGCCAATTATATCTTGTGACACAAAGTAGTCATCTATACTATTATAAATTGTAAAGTAGAGCAGTGTCTGTAGATTGAAAAAATAAAAAAAAAACATGTTAAATGAATGATTCTCAACTCAATTTCTTTTTTGAAATTCTTGTCAAACAGACTTTAAAACAACAATCCGCGATGGATCCAAAAACTACGGAACGGATTTTAATAAGGTTTTTTACTAGAAAAATTTTGGTCAGACTTAAAAATAATCTGCCGTATTGCAATTTGGTTAAGATAAAACCAGAGATATGACAAAAAGTTGCGATAACCGATATTTACGCAGGCGGAGCTGCGGGCATCGGCTAGTTATTCATATTCAGTGTTTCTTTATTACACAAACTACTTATAAATTTTATTAAACTGTAGTGAGAGTTATTGCAATACAAATTACCCATTCATCAATAAATAATAAATATGAAGTTTCAATAGCCCCATTTGTAATAAAAATTGATCATTGTTTAAGTAGAAATGGTGGTTTCTTCTATCTAGATCTAGACTAGACTATTATAAAATTGTAAAGTAGTTGTGTCTTGGTAAACATTGGAGATATTAAAAAAAAATGTATGAACAATTATTATGAATATAAAAATATTCTTATTTTTTGGAATTCTTGTCTGTTTGTTCGCAATGAACACAAAAACTAAACGGATTTTGATGCAGTTTTTTTCGATTGAAAGGTCTTGGTCGGACATAAAACAAAAAAAAATAGCACTCCGGGAGTGCCGGCAGAAGTGAAAACTTCAATATTAACGTTGTGTTTAATTATAAGTATAAAAGTACTATCATTTATGAGGTAGAATACAATGTTTATTTATTGCGCTATCGTACACAAATATGACAATTTATATGTTGTTATTTATTCACATTTACGAATACACAACAGTGTATTTACTACACAACAGTCAAGCAATCAGCTGTCACCATCCTTGGATACGCGTGGGACGCTGTACATAAACACACACGGTCATTCGCGCAAGCGCCCTGTGCCGCCTAAACAGAGCAGCACACTCAGGCAGGTAGAAAGAGTGGGAGATACTAGTTCCTCTCCCTTCCCCTCGATCTTACGCTTTTTCGATCAGCATCACGTGACCCTGACGCGAGTTTGAAAGTTTTTACCCATACAAAAAAAGTGCTCAGCGCCGCTAAAGAAGTTTTCACTTCAAAAAGTAGATAATTTATGTTTGATTGCAATTGGTTTAGTAGAACCGGAGATATGGTCAAAAACCTCACGGGCTGAGCCGCGGGCATAGGCTAGTATTTTTTATACTACGTAGGTACAGACAAGCACACGGCCCACCTGATGGGAAGCGGTCATCGTGGCCTATGAACGTGTGCAACACTAAGAGTGTCACACACGCGCTGCCTACCCTGAAGGGAAGGGGAGAAGGGGTTATATAATCATTACTTTGATGACCGATAATAATCAACACGATTAAGATCCGATAGCGAAACGCATTTCCTGAGAGCAAGACAGACAAACAGACAAACGAATTGGCAGTCTATAGACAACACAGTAGTATTAGTGTGTTGTAATGTAAATAATAATCATTCACTGTGTATGAGTGTGTGTGCAAGTGCGTCATACTCACCACACCTCCAACATGATGTGTGAAAATATGAGATGTGTATGTAAGGTTGGCGACAGACACGCGCAAGGATATAAGCATTCATTGATTTTGCGAATGTTCTCAATAAATTCGAACAGCGCCAATGAGGCTACAGCTTGCACCTTTAGTCTAGAGACCCTTCTACTATTTTTCATATCTATAAGGATTGGTTAATTATAATTTTTAGGAAAGAAACTGCCTGGGTCAGAGACTCGTCTGTCAATTAGCAGGTGTAACGACTAGCATGCGAGATTTGATGGGTGGGGCACATCCAACATTATAAGGTTTAAGACATATTTTTACAATATTTACTTTCACTAGTCCGTTGTCTATAATCAAATCATGCAAGTTCAATTTGACAAACTGTCCGGTTTCCGATTGGGATAAAATTTTGTACGCATATGCATTGAGTTGATATTTAATATAAGTTTACTTTTTTAATTCCTTTTACAAATCTGAAGTTGTATATAATACGATTAAGATAGAGGTTCTAGGTGACAGTTATCACTTTGAGAATGCCGTGAAACGAAATTTGTCAGGTTTATTGTAATAAGTATTGCAGAAAATCATAAATAAATTAAGTAATTTACTTCCATCTGCACAGCAAATAAAAACAGTATAAACAGTGGCGTAAGTCTGACGCCGTCTTTAGACAAGACGTTCAATGTATAGTTGTGTGTTTGTACTTGAAAAGTACTTCGTCATTGGCATTATTGGTTTTACGTAAAGAATGATTACATAAAATTGACGACAACTGAAACATTAATTTTGGTAAGTGCTGTGAGGTTAGTCTCGTTAATTTGTTTGTTGAAGGTGTGGCCGTTTACTTTGTATAGACTGACTGTGTATAAGTTTGCTGAAATTGTATTAACCAATCAATCAATTAGTATATTACAAAGAGTTCTATGTGTAACAGACAAATGTCTGTAACGAAAATTGTGTCACAGTTCCTGGATGAGGCGGGCATTTTGAATTTGGAACAGGGAAGAAGAAACTTTATATAACAGCGGCCTTACCATGAGCTCTTATAGCATTTCAAATGCGATGCGCTCAACTCAGGGAGAGAGATGGCGCTATACACGGTGCATAGCTCCACCTTTCTCCCTGAGTTGAGCTGCATCGCATTGGAATTGCTATTAAGAGTTCATAGTAAAGGACCAGTAAGGCACTCTGGAGCATCTGGAGCTCCAGATGTGATCGAAAACGGCGATGATTCTCAAACCGACACGCACCCGACCCGCGTTGTATGGCAATGCTTTTTCTCTACGTTAAAAAACGTTTATCGAAGCCAAAGAGTTCATGCTGAAGAGGTTGCTAAGAGGCTCTTATATCCCACTTTATCCGACACATAAAAAAAAATCGTCTGTCATTGTCTAATGTATAGGAGGTATCTTCAAAAAAAGTTACGAACTGACACATGTTACATCATATACCAATAGTTTTTTATTGCAATCCAGTTTCCAGTTCAATATAACAACTCACGGTCATTACTCAGGTAAAAACTTGAACAAAAAATAGTAGGTACCAACATGCCACAGATTTAGAACAGGCTAGATAGGTACAGCTTAATTTTAGCCTCAAACCTTCTGCAATGATTAGTACGTACGAGTTACTGACTGTTATTAGAACAAAAATTGCGACGGTATAGCGCGAGTGAATAAGGCGGGATTGGATTTAGAATTTCAAATTTGGAACTGGAAGCAGAACAGAAACTACTACTCGTTCGCGCTAAGTTTGCCGCTGCCAACTATCACGCGTTTAGCTTTGTCTCACTCAGTTCTAGTTCCAGTGAGAAAACGCTATACTGACTACATTTGACAGCGGCAAAGTTAGCGCGAACGGGTAGTAGATAACCGAGTTAAAGAATTTGACACCTATGCTCATAGTGACCATTATGGCTAAGTTCTTATGACCTTTGTCATAGTAATCAGACCTCATCATCAGGTCTGGTTTCACTTGTGACTGTCTTCTGACCTTTGTACCCCGCGAGGAATCCCTGATACAGGCTGTATCAGGGATTAGTCCGTCAACCAGCAGGTGTTCCGAGTGTTCCGACTGGCAGGTGTATCTATACTAGTAGAGTAATATTGAGAGTTCTAACTCACTTCGTTCGTTGAACTCTCAATATTACTGATCTAGAACTCTCAATAGCACATGTACGATTGAGAGTTCTAACTCACTAATATTGTAATATTTACGAACGAAGTGAGTTAGAACTCTCAATCGTACATGTGCGATTGAGAGTTATAAATCAGTATTCGTAAAATCATTTACCTAAGCCAACGTTCGACATTTTAATGCTGTTCAATACACTTTCAATACACTACCGTTCCATCGGTTATAAATACATAATGTCATAATTACATCTGTTCATAATCAGTCCGTCAGCATTGCATCAAACATGAAATTCATTAAACAAGCACAATCGTTACAGATTAGTATAATCTGTAATGATTTACCCAAAATCAAGTTACGCCATGGAGAATTATTGCCGAATACAGTACGTTGCATCATTTGCGGACCATCAAATTGTGGAAAAACCAATTTGTTAATTGGTCTCCTTTTGCACGAAAATGGATTGACATTTCAAAATGTTTATGTATATTCTAAAACTCTATATCAACCAAAGTACATTTTTTTAGAAAAGGTTTTACGAGGAGTACCAGGAGTCAGTTTTCAGAAATATCAGGCAAATGATGACGTTATGAATGTTTCAGATGCAAAACCTAATTCAGTAATTATTTTTGACGATGTAGCATGTGAAAATCAAAGTAATATGCGTGATTATTTTGCCATGGGAAGACATAAATTGATTGACAGTTTTTATTTAAATCAAACTTATAGCAAAATACCTAAACAACTAATAAGAGATAACGCTAACTTAATTGTGCTTTTTAAGCAAGACGAAATTAATTTGAAACATGTTTATGAAGAACATGTTAACACTGACATGACGTGGTTGGAATTTCGTAACATGTGTTCTCAAATATGGAAAGAGCCTTATGACTATGTTGTGATTAATAAAGACTGTCCTAAAAACAACGGGTGTTATAGAAAAAAGTTTGACACTTTTGTAGAATTAGATAAAATTTGAATATTTAAATAGACTGCTTTTAGTTTCTCGTCATTCTTTAATCGACTCTTATTGGATTACCATCTATTTTACATAATGGAAAAATCATTGAAAAAACAAATTGTAGATGCAACACAAGCTGTAAGAAAAAAAATACGTAACATGAAGGATTTTGAAGAAAATAACAGACAAGTGCTTGATACAGTTTTTAAGCCTGTTACAGAATCTCTTAATTTAATAGCCAACACCAATAATCAACCAGTTCTAACAAAAAATGAAGAAAAAGGAGAATTTCATGATCAAATTTCCAACCACGACTTACAGAATGATGCCAATGATGAATCAGAAGCCGATATTGACTCTTCATTTGAGTCAATAGTCGATACTAATCCAGATCATGATGTTTCATCTTGGTCATTATCTTCAGAAATATTAGCGGATGTACCATTTGGTGTAAGAAATGAACGTGGAAAGTTAATGTTAGGTTTCTCTAGTATAACGATTGGTGATGACGTTATTACTGTAGCCGGACACAAATACAAATGCACACCTGGCTTGCGACAGTTGCTCTTAAAAAAAGACGTTGATCTGAGCTTTGTTACAGATTATGACATGCAAAATTATAAGTCGATGTTACTTGTAACAAATGCACATCGTAGAGATTTTGATTCAAGAAAACCAATTAAAAGTAATAAAGGACAAAAATATATGCAAGTTATTAAACCTCTTTTCGATCAACAAAGTAAAAGTCCAAACTGTGAACCAAAAGTAGGAAAAGGATTACCTTTAACAAAAATGTGGAAAAAAAACACAGATTTTGTATATTGGGATGATCCAAATGAATTGGTTGATAGATTAAAGTTATTAATTGCTTCTCGAGATGCTGGCAACACAGGACTAGATAATGAAATAATATCTATCGTTGAAGAACTACGTGAAAGCAAAATCATTAAATAGACTTACTAATAAGAAATGTCTATCATTTTATTGTACACCGTTCAACACAATACATCTTAAATATGAATTTAGACAAATTTGGTCATTATATTCATAAGCGATTACGTATATCAGAATTGCTGGAATTTTATGATAATGCATTGCTCAAATCTGAAAATGGTGATTACGATTTGAAGACATCGAAGCTAACAGGGGTCAAACCTCCTGAAGATGCAGATGATGCAGTAAACAAAGCATATGTAGATGAATTGAGAACTAAACTAATAACCGACTTACAAAAACTGCAAAATACTATGTTAAACGATGTTCAGATCCATTTGGAGAAAGCTTTAAAAACAATAGTATCTGAGGCAGTGGTTCACTTGGAAAACAAATTTTATAGTCGGAAAGCAGTTGATGAGATAGTTGAAAACGCAGTTAAATTTGTATTAGATCAAAAGCATAAGCTTGAAAGTTCCTCAAAATGACAAAACAACAAATTGTTAACGAAATACATAAAGCTGCACGAAAAAATTATCCTCGTCGATCTGTAATTTTAAAAGGTATTGATGATTTGTGGCAAGCTGATTTAATCGACATGCAAAACTTGAAAAGATTTAATAAAGGTTATAACTATATTTTAATAGTTATTGATTGCTTCTCAAAGTACGTTTGGATAGAACCACTAAAAACTAAAAATAAGCATGATGTTTCTAACGCATTCGAGAAATTGATATCGACTAACCATCGGATACCAGCTCATCTCCAAACTGATTTGGGTACCGAGTTCTATAATTCAGCATTTCAAAAGCTTATAAAGAACTATAATATTAATCACTACTCAACTTTTTCAACGAAAAAGGCTTCAATTGTAGAACGTGTTATCAGAACTATTAAAAATAAATTGTATAAGTACTTTAGTCTCAGCGGGCACTATAAATGGATAGATTTTGGTTTGGAGAGTGTTGTAAAGACATATAACAACACAAAACATAGCACTATTAAATTAGCACCCGTTGATGTCAATAAACTGAATGAAGCAGATGTTAAAAATAATATTAAGAACTCAATAAAAACGGTATCCTATAAACATAAGCCCAAGTTTATGATTGGTGATAGAGTTAGAATTAGTAAATACAAACAACTATTTGAGAAAGGTTATACACCTAATTGGTCAACGGAACTATTTAATATAAAAAGTATCAATAACACTGTACCAGAAACATATCACATCGAAGATCAACACAAACAAGTTATATCAGGAACCTTTTACAAACACGAACTTCAAAAATCATCTTGTCCAGGTGTCTATTTGATAGAAAAAGTTTTACGAAGGAAAGGAAATAAACTGTTCGTAAAATGGTTGGGCTTGAGTAATAAAGAGAATAGTTGGATTGATAAGACTGCAATAGTGGAATAAATTATATACATAACAGTTATTAATTATAATATTTTGTTCATTATACTATGAGCTATGCAAGGTGGTGGACTACTCAATAGTGTTATTAATCATTTGCCATTTGAACTCCACTTACCCGGCTATAATTATTGCGGACCTGGAACAAAACTTTCAAAACGTTTACTGCGTGGTGATAGAGGTGTAAATAAGCTAGACGAAGCATGTATGTATCACGACATTGCATACGAAAACTATACAGACTTGTCTAATCGTCACAAAGCCGATTTACAACTTTTAAATATGGCCAAACAAAGAATGAAAGCAAAAGATGCTAGTAAAGGAGAAAAGCTTAGTTCGTGGGTAGTGAGTAAAGTTATGAAAGCGAAACTCAAATCTGGTGCTGGTGTTAAGACATTTCATAATTTGGTTACAAAAATTAAAAAAAAAATCAAGAAACGCGTACCCAAAGATGGTAAATCTTTAATACATGCAGCTTATATGGCTGCTAAAAAAATTGTTCCGTGCGTTCCAAAACTTCGAGTACCACGAGTCATACCTTTACCAAAAACAGGAGGCATTCTGCCTTTAATCCCGATTTTTGCCGGTTTATCAGCTTTAGGAGCTTTGGCTGGTGGCGCAGCGGGTATTGCAAAAACAGTGAATGATTATAAAGAAGGTCAAAAAAAATTACAAGAATCTGAACGTCATAATAAGACTATGGAAGCTATAGCATTAGGTAACGGATTATACATTAAACCACACAAAAAAGGCAAAGGATTGTTTATAAAATCGTCAAAAAACTAAGTAATAAGCTACCTAATCGTGCCTTAACTAATATCGATATTCAAAATTATGCATATGGTATTCCTTATTTTCGAGGAGTTTACATGAAGGATCAGTTACCAAAAATCCCTAAACGAATTGAATGTGGTATAGTTAACTTAGATAATTCAGAAAACGATGGAACGCATTGGGTAGCTTATGTCAAGGTAAATAATTATTGTGAATATTTTGATAGTTTTGGTGATTTAAGACCACCAATCGAATTGATACGATATTTTAGAAACTGCAATATTAATTATAACTATACAAGATATCAAAAATTTGACACAATAATTTGTGGACATTTGTGTTTAGAATATCTACAATCTTTTTGGAATAAATACTATAAATTTTATACTGTTCTTTAATTTTTATCATTTGCAAGATGACACTCACCTTGTCTATAACTGGAAACTCATCGGTATTAACTACCTTCTATCCAAATACGATACAATTAATCGGAGAGTATGAATGTGCATTATTACATTTATCCACATATAATTCTATTCCAAATATTGATAAAACAAATAATAAGTTATACTATGGTTCAAATAATGTTATTGAAATTCCTGAAGGTACTTATGAGTTGCAAGATATCAGTGATTATTTAAAATCTGAAGTAAAGGATGCATCCATAAAGCTCCATTGCAATAACAACACCTTAAAAACCACGTTATTTTGTACATCAACTATAGATTTTACTAAAGATTGTACGTTCGGAGGTTTGTTGGGGTTTAAAAGACAAGTCTTGGAAGCCAATAAATATCATGTATCAGAGTTTCCAGTCAACATTTTGCCTACAACCGTGATAAGAGTTGAATGTGATATAATTAGCGGTTCCTATATAAACGGACAATCCAGTCACATTCTACATGAATTCGCACTTAATGTCCCACCTGGATACAGAATTATAGAAATACCAAAAAACGCAATTTACTTTCCAATCAACCAAACCAACATCAGCTGCATACAGATCAGACTTTTGGATATAAATAATAACTTAATAAATTTGCGAGGTGAAGAAGTACAGTTGTATCTACACCTCAAAAGAAAAAATGATTGACTATACTAAATATAATATGTTTCTTCCAATTCAAAATAGCAGTTCTACTCGAACTCTCAATCAAGTAAGAACTCGACCTAAAAGGAGAATAAAGTTGAATAAAAACAATAAAGCATTTCTTAAGGCGATTGGTTTGTTAAAATGAATATCCTAGATGTTTTATCCTCTCCAGCCTACGACAACTCTGTGGAAGGAATTGAAATTCACTCTTACAAGCCTTACGTAACAAGTTTTAATAGAAGCGATGAAATCAGGATACCCATTAATCAGCAAGACTTGTATATATTACCATCAGAAAGCACTTTGTTTTTGGAAGGAACTGTTATTGTAAAGAAGGCTGAAAATTCGAAAGAGAGAGTCAGTAACGTTCATTTCACAAACAATAGTTTACTTTACTTGTTTCAAGATATAAGGTACGAAATAAATGGAGTGGAGATAGATAAAATAAAAAATGCTGGTATAACTAGCACGATGAAATCATTTATATCAATGAATGAGAGCGAAGCTAAAACATCTAATGCTTGGGGTTGGAATATCCAGGGAATAAGAAGTTCTAATGGAGGTAGCTTTTCTGCTTCTATACCACTTCGCAACATTCTTGGTTTCGCAGAAGATTTTAAGAAAGTAGTAATAAACAGTAAACATGAACTAATCTTATTACGAAGTAATACCAATCTGAACGCACTAAAACTCAACCCTGGTGAAATTGTAGAAGATATTATCATAAACAAAATAATATGGCGTGTACCGCATGTTAAAGTATCTGATAGAGAAAAAATAAACATTCTAAAATTGTTAGAAAAAGATCGACCACTTCAGATGATATTCAGGAATTGGGATTTGTATGAATATCCAATGTTGCCTAAAACCACCAAACATACTTGGTCAATAAAAACATCTTCGCAAATAGAGAAACCAAGATTTGTCATTATTGGTTTACAGACAAATAGAAAAAATAATGCTACATTTGATATGTCTCGATTTGATCATTGTGAGATTCGTGACGTTAAGGTATACCTTAACTCCACCTACTTCCCATATGAAAATATAAATACAAGTTTCTCGAATAATCGAATTGCTTTAATATATGAAAAATATGCTAAATTTCAACAGTCTTATTATGCGCGTCGCGCTGAGCCTTTATTAAGTGAGGAACAATTTAAAAACGTTGCTCCGTTATTCGTCATAGACTGTTCTAGACAGCCAGATAATCTTAAGTCAGGTCCTGTTGTGGACGTAAGAGTGGAAATTGAAAGTGATATTGATATCCCAGATCAAACTTCGGCATATTGTCTTATATTGAACGACTGTATAATTGAGTATAAACCATTAAGCAGCACTGTGAGAAAATTATCATGAACCCGAATACAATTATAGTGGATATCCAGGGGTTTAAAGACACTTATAATAACTTTATAATCAAGGAATTAGCTCTAGCCACTCGTGTTTATACCCAAACGTTCTTAATAAAGCCCCCATATTTATTTAAATACTTAACTACGAATGAAAAAAAACAAGTTAAGTGGTTAGAGAGAAACAGAGGGATTTACTGGAATGAAGGTTATATCGACTATAGAGAATTTCGACGCATAATTGTTCCTTATCTAGAAAATAAAGAAATTATTGTGAAGGGCTTAGAAAAAGTTAAGTGGATTCAAGATCTTTGTATGAATTGTATTTGCGTAGATCTTGGTGAAGATAAGTGCCTAAATTTATCACTGTTGCATCACAAATATTCAAATAATGAGACAAGTTTTAATTGTATTAATCATACTAAACAATGTGCACTTAAAAATGTTTTATGTTTAAAGAACTATTTAATAGAGCAAGAAAGGTAATTTGTCTTCCTATACACAGATTTAATAAATAAAACAATTTTTTAAAGTAAATGGTTTTTATTTTTTAACCCACATTTTAAATATCTATCTATAATTTTTAACACATTATTTTCACAGTACACACAATAAAAATTTAATTAAATATAAATATGACATCAGCAAATATTATTTGTATAAAAAATGGAATAAATATACATCAGTAAAATGTAGGTAAGTACATTTTACTGATAAATATTTCAATAAAACAAACTTTAAATCTTCATTGATTTTTATTTCTTAATATCACTTTTAATGCATAATACCTATATATTATCATTTTTACACCAAATAATATTAAAATATAAATTATTTATGAAATATTAATTTCAATACAAATGACGATCACATTTATTTACAAACTTACACTACACCACTATTTACATAAAATTAATCTAGTTAGGAATATTTTAAAACAAGAACTATTATTAATAAATGTTAAGGAAAGAATAGCCGCATATTTTTTTTGATATATTATGTATTAAATTTTCGGTTTGATCAGAAATTTCGTCAACTGGATCTTTGACAATATATTGTACCTTTATTATCTTCTCTTCATTCTCACTTGATCCGCTCAGGTCCTTAATCTCAATTTTGATCAAACGCCGTCCTTTTGTTGGTTCACAGTTTATAATGTATGAAGGTTGTCTATGTTTCTTTAATATTTTACTCACTATTTTTGATTCTGACTTGCGCGTGGATTTTTTTCTCTCGGCGTTTTTTTTAGGTGTTTCACGGTGTGTACTTTGAGCTGCGATCCATAATCGTTCAGTTTCTTCGTCAAATGCATATGGATCTTGCGCATTTGGAAGCGATTCTGGTGAATACAATCCATTTGGCAAACCGTTTCTTTCTTCAGTGTCTTCTATCGCGAATATATTCTCATTTGTGTTCTGAAAATAAAAAAAACGTTAGTATGTTATTTACGTTACGTGACGTGTTACCTTTTCTATAAACACAATATTATAATAGTTTTTCAAATCAAATATCTTACCATGTTGTTTGTCGATTTGTAAACTAATAGATAAATTTAAAGTTGCACGTATAATTTACGTCCACGTCGTTAGTGATAAATTCAGAATGAAACAATGAACTTATAAAATTAACAACGGGATTATATAGCCACAGTTTCTGAAAATTGATACTATTTCTAATAAGGTACATATTTCTTTAAACAACAAAATACTTACGACGTACAAGTTGAAACATGAAAATCTTATCATGTAAAAACATGTATTGTGCATAGCAAAGCAAAAAGATTTCTATGATGTGTTACCTCGCTACTGCAATGATTATTATATAGATAAGGGTACTAAGAACAGGTTGAGACATGAAAATTTGAACAAACCTGATTCAGGTACAGTTTACCCTTTACTTACCTATGTGTGTCGCAAAAGTTTTCTATTATGTCATTAGTTGAGAATGAAGTAAGTATAATAAAAACGAAAATATGATTACATCATGTAGGTATTTATTTATAAATAAGAGTAAGAGACATAAGTAGGTAGGTACATTCTTATAAGATAAAAACTTAAAGTACTTAAATACATTTTTAAACATCACAATGTCATACTTATTTATTTATTTATTTATTTATTTATTGGAAACTTAACAGCTATTTTACATAGATCATGAGTAAGATTAAAGATTACTTTAGGACTCTTAGCCAATAACAAAGTTTCCGACAAGTAAGAAGAGAATTGCATGCACATCTTAACAACTAGGTATTAAATCAAGTTTTTGCAAACACCAACGTTCGTAGCAATTAATTAAGTAACTCATGTAATACACTTTCATGAGGGCAAATATGATTGTTATGAAAAAATAAAACCCATCATAAATTTCAATTAAACGTCCTAAAATTCAGCCTAAAATTGAGCAATTACCCCAAGAAACAGTGTGAATGTTGTCCTTTAATATATACCGCTTATCATCATTGGATGATAATACAACTTTGTTGACACTACGGGTTACTAACTCGTGTTTCAAGGATTTAAATAATAAATTTTGTTTACGAGTTATTTCATTATTGGTTAACGATTTTTTATAATCTGCTTTTACTAAGTCTCTCACTACGCATTTCTTAACACCTTTAGCTTTTTTTAAAGTACATTGCTCAGATTGAATACAATATAATTTGGGACGTAGACCAATGAATTCCCTGATTATTTTACCACCCATTTCATCTTTGAATAGACCTGGCACCTTTTTATTCAAAATTGGTAAACTAAACGGATTACTTGTACTATAATTACTAGTATCAAAATAACTAATAAAGTAGTTTTTCATATCATTGTAAAAGTCGTTAGTTTCAATTTTATAAATAAAACTGTCTGTGTCCGTATAGCATAACTTGATAAGTTCTCTGTAATGTGGGCGCATAATAGAATAGTGAAAATCGTACATATGTTTTTTTGATAGTTCTAATACAGAGAAACCTATATATAGGGGTTTATCCATAACAATTTTTTCAGGTTTCATTTGAATCGCAACCAAATTCTCAGAAAATATAGAAACACTATGGAAGTTAGGTCTGGCAACCAAGGTATCTGCACTTAATCTCTTTTTTGTTTTATTTTCGCTATCACTCCACTGATTTACTAAATGAACTTTTACACGATTTTCATTATTTTCTAGCGTTTTACCGAATATACTGTTATTAAGCAATTTAAAAAAGTCTTGTTCAAATTCGGTCACTGCTTTTTGTCTAAGCTCGGTATTGAGGTCTATATATTGTTTTAAAAAAGCCTTTTGCCTAAAAGTTATAACGCGATGCACTTTGTTTAATATTAATCCATGCTTAATACAATTTTTCAAATGTACGTAATGTATTACGTATTTATATTTATCATATAAAGTTGTGACAAGTTTAGAAATTTTTCCTCCAGGAGGCACACATTTCTCAGGACAAAATGGTAAGTCATTATGCAAACGGTGTAAATATTTAGGATAAAGTAAATCTACCTCTAATATGAACCCATAATCTGCATCATCTTTTATATTCATGATATTTAGATTTTCTATCTCATTTTTATCAAGAAACCTGAAGTTTGATAAAGGTAAAGGTTGGCACATAGCATACCCATATAAATTATTGCAATCTAAGTATACAATAAATATATCATCTTGTTGAGGGTCATAATTTTCCATATATTTATTATTACTTTTTACATAACGGTGGGAACTCATACAAAGACCTCCTCTTATACCCTCTTGTATTAACCTTATTATTGCTAAATCATCAATAAGTTCTAACTTAATTCCCGTTTTGAGAAGCATCGCGTCCCATGATAAGCTAGGAGCTGTTACATAAAAAGCTGGATCTAATTGATAAAATCGCTTAGAAGTATTTCTAAAGTTTTCAAAAACGTCAGTCAACAAAAGTACGTCAGTTTTGAGGTAAAGATCAGTATAATCACCTAGATTTTTTATTTTAAATTCAGACCATACTAATTTAGCATGCTGGTAATCTGCTAATGAAATATGTTGATTATTTAAGGAATTATAAAAATAACATTTTTCAGGCAGAACTGTCTCCTTATAGCGATTTATGTTGCTCATATAATCATAAGGATATACACCTTTTCGCGTAAGTAATTTAAATTGTTTTGGACAAGAGAAATTGTTTTTTAAGTGTATAAACTCTTCTGGTTTCAAACTTTTTACTAATTTGTCTAAACTAGTAGATAAAAATTTAAAGGAGTCCACAAACCGAAGCTGTACAAATTCATTTCTAGAAACTTGTATAAATTTTGTAAAAGAAATGTATGACTCTTTATTTTTAGCTATGATTTTAAGTGAACCGCTAGCTTCTCCTAATTTTTTAATAAAAAGATGGCAATCGTAACCTGAAAGGTTATGAAAGAAAATTGGTATAAATTTCGGAAGTTTATACATCAAATTACAGTAGTTATGTGCGGCTCCTCGATATTGACCTGTCAAATGACAGTGATCTCTTACTCGGTCTGTGATTAGTAAGTTTTGACAAATATGACAACGAGTGCTTTCATTGAATTTAACAGAATCTTCGTTGTTAAATATAATTGGTACACTATTCGACAGATTGTTGTTAATCCATTGAACATCCCTGTAAATATTCTCAACAAATTTATCTACACAATCTTCCCCACGGTAAGATACAAAACGATTTCTACTTTCATCAAACGAACAAACTATATAATAAGCGAATGCTATAGGTATATGTACCTGACATACTGAGGTACTCGCAACAGAGGGATCCTGGTTGCACCCTTGCACTGGAACCAACATGGCTTCAAAATCTGCGTAAATTACATATGGCACATTTTGTTTCCTTTCGTAGTTTTTAAACTCAATCACTGAACCTTTTTGCGGTAGCTGAGTCATTACACCGGCACATACATGAGAATCAATTTCCATGCTTGATCTAAAAAATAGCAAACACTCATCACAAAAAAATAATTTCCCATTATGGTTAGTTATTTGTTTTCTCACCAAACGCGATAAATCTTTGATCAGACAGTAATGTGAATATCTGCTCTTTTCTAATAATAGTAAATTAACTGTTTTTTTGTTATCGTTATTAAACTGTGATTTGTATAAAGGTCCTATGATCTGTCTATTATTTTCTAAACCATATACATTTATTCGTAATCTTGGATTATTTTTTTCAAACATTTGTATATCGGTAAAAGTTACTGGAAATGACATTCCTTCTATGTTAAACAGATTGAAAAAATTTGGATATGAAGAAACTCTCTGAATGTTCCTATTTGCAGGGTAAAGAGCTGCCGTGACCGACCACAGGAAACAATATATATCATTGTTACGAATATTTACACATGCCTTTTTATTTTTAATGATCAGAGGTAAATCAATAAATCTTGAACCACGGAGCGGTTGATATCTATTTATATTTACCTCCATGTAACAGTTATTAAGGAAAGTCCAACCAGAATCCCGCTCTTCAAATTCGTCTATCTTTTTCAGTAATTGATTAGCAACATCTGTAAAGAGCTTTGTAAAATCATAGTTCATACATATAATAATATTTTTGGTTTCAAATGATTTAACTTCTGGTATGTCGTGTTTAAGTAGTACAAACTTTGAGTATATATGAAAGTTAACCTTAAGGGAAGTGTGAGCTGCAAGAGATTGATCAATTAAAGATTTGACCCTACTGTGAAGGTGTCTGAAGAAAACAGGTAAAGATGTCTGTTCGTTCGTGTCAAGAGTATGTAATCTATATGTTGCTAATCGATTTTTAAAAGCAGAGTTCACTTTCTCCACGCCATGATCTAAAGTAATTACGTTATCTGACTTTCGGTGTATTTTACTCCTTAAATGTCCTATCCATTTCTTACCATTTACGTCAACACCACAGCTATCACAGAACGGCATATTAATTTGTGAAACACACAGACAGATTAGGATGGAATTTTTAATTGAAATTTATGATGGTCAATGGATTAATCAAATTTATTTAATATTTTTATGTATTACATACAAATAGATAATTATATTAATTTTAGTAGGTACGGACTTGTTTAAAATTAATTTTATTAGAAAAGAAAGTGGCTTCAGAATCTGCGAACAACTCGCTGGCTTGTCTAACAAATTTTTGTAGTTGAGCCCAGTGAGGAGATTCCTCGTCAGTCCGAAGCTTCAACCACAGCAGGTATTTTTTCCAAAGGTCGTCGCCACCTTCTTGGACGTCAACCGAGTTGTACACCTTCAAGTCAATGTGGAAGGGACCCTCGGTAGACAGTGTACGCCTCGTTTGACCGTTAGCCACCCGATTGTACAGCACCGATGTGGATGGAGCTCTGCCGGTGTTGACGGTGGGAGTTTCACTGTCGAGGTGGAAGATGTCGTATCCCTTTTGCGCAGCCTTTTTCTTTGAAGCTCTAAAACAGGGAAATTTTCTATATTATAATATTGTACCTTAGTACTTATAATGTTTATTAAATAAATAATAAATGATCATTATGTATATTGTTATGAACTGGACAACAACAGTTTTGCTTTAGTTAGGAATATTACGTGAACAGATTAATAGATGACTGTCATGAACGACACACAAAGTTTGATACTAATGGAACTCGAACCCAAGACTTCTGGATTTGCAACTACGGTCACTCATTACTAAACTACTTAGCCAGAAAAATAAATAAATCTCTCATAATAATATTATATTAACAAAAATAACAAAACTAGCATTATTTAACACGTAACCTCGCTCACTCATATTTTGGTACATACCTATTGCGTAATGTAATTGATTATACGTATTTTAATTGGTAGTATTAGTACCTTATCATCACTTTACATCAGCTGGGTATAAGAATACTAATGAGTAATAATTACCTTGGACATTCGCTTGAGGTACTTCTAGCAGATGACTTGCGTTTGGCGGAGACCTTTTTGAACGTCCCAGCCTCGCTCCTTATCACTTTGTCACAATCGAACTCTTGGTCCGCTCTGAAAACATAATACCTATTATAAGTTACAAATAGTAAATAAATACACAGAAACCTACTCAGAAAACTATCACATTATCTTCACAAAAACTTTCTCATCGTAAAAACTATTTTTAACAGCACTAGATTTTTCAGTCGTAAATTATAATATAACCAGCTTTTGCCCGCGGCTTCGCCCGTGTAGATGTCAACATAGCTTTAGTGTTTTCTCATGGTCTGGTCTACCCCACATCCAATTTCATCAATAGGTAAAGCGGTTTAGACGTCAAACCGTTGTTACGCTTTACCTTGTTACAGACAGACAGAAAGAGTTACTTTCGTATATTTTATGATATTAGTATAGATAAGTAATGAACATGTACGTACTGGTACATATGGACGTACCTTATACGATCGCTTGCAACGCTTTTGACAGTTGGTGACGATTTGCGCTTTCCAGCCCCCTTTGCTGCCTTCGAATTTGACTTGACGGCTTCGATCGACGTCGCCCTCGCACTGTTACCACTATCGTACTCTGAATCCGACCTGTAAACATTATGAACAGAATAGTTATTAAATTGCGACTAGTAACTCAGAAAACGAAGTGTTTAGTCTGCCAATTGCAACAATTCGGTAGTCACTCAAACTAATAAAATTTGACAAGACTAATACGCTAAATACGCTATCACTAGTTAGTATCACTCACCGTCACCGTGCACAAAATAACGATAGGTTTAGTTCTGCCAAATTTGTTTAAAGGTTAAAAAGATTTCTCACTTAAAAACAATAGAACATGGGATAGAATATTTTATAATTTAGGAACTTACATTTTTTAGGTAGGTACAGTGACGATTAAACTCACAAAAAATCTGGAGCCAGGTGTTTAGTCTTCAAGGTGAAAGGTCTTGGTCTTCAAGGTGGAAGGTCTTCAAGATGGTGGCTGCTCCAATGGATTCGTTCAACGGTATAATAACGAAGTCAAAATGAAGCACTGACTGAATGATTTCGGATTTTATAAGAAAATTAATGATAATTTAGCAAAATACGTTAGGGTTGTCACCACACATAGGAAAAAATATCTCGTCACGTTACGTAATGGAAATAATCAAATTATGATATACCTAAGTAAGTTATGTAAATTCTACATGAAAATATTAATAAGTTATACATATCTAATAATAATGTAAATATTATGTATGATGTAAAGTTTACTTAATATTTACATTCCCCTATTATGTTTGTATACAGTAAATACAGGAAATGGAAATAAAAATTAAACTTAACATTATACATATTATAAAAAATTGTCTTTCTTATAATTTCATTCTTTAATAATAACTCAAATTGTAATCGCTCAATAGCTCAGTCGGCTGAGCATTCCCCTGTAAGGGAAAGGTCATGGTTTCGAGTTCTACTTGAGCATTTCATTTTTCCCGATGTATTTGAAATAATAAATTGCATTAATATATGCTGTCAATATTAATTAAAATGTACTTAAACATTTAATTTATTTTATTTTTAGATATAAAATGTGATCAGAAATGAGGTAAGTATTTGATTAAAAAACTAAATTATCTGGATTATAATATTCATTATGTTCAAAGAGTAGGTAATCTCAATAAATTATTTGAAACCAAAGTAGATACCTATTAAATCCTTCACACAATATTTTATTGTATCGAAAAATAAGATGTTGTATTAATTTTAATTTATAGATAGTACATTATTAACTAATAGTGGCAGCCCTAATGTAATTCGTGTAAGCATTTTCGACCCACATAACTTCAAAGAATCACATGGAGTAAAATTACATACTCCACGTGTAAAAATCCTACAACCTGTACAATCCTGTATCAATATTGTATTATTATTATTATAATTTTAACGAATAACTTAATTTTTGATCGCACTAATAGTTATATTTAAACTTGAAAGTTTTTTAAAGATATTCTTCTTAATATGTAGGTGTATCAATTTGTAATGCATTTGCTGTGGATAAACCTATAAACAAAATAAAAATAAATTATGTTATATTCAATCACACTATAACGGCTAAACGGATCTGGTTAAAATTTGTTCAAGGAAAATGTCAGCCTCCGTGGCGTGATGGATTCGATTCCCGCACGGTGCAATAATTTGTTTGCATGAATATGACTATTTGCATTGGTCTGGGTGTTTATATGTATAATAATTATACAGTAAATTATATACAATTTAGGTACAAGATATGCATAAATGGCGACCTTATTGCTAAAAACAATATCTTACACGCGACCTACATCGACACCTTTGGACCCCAAGCCATCCGATCCTGCTAGGCAGTGCATCCGCTAAATAACAAGCTAGTGTTTAGCACAGGTTTTCATTTCAAGGTAGAGAGTTGGGCAACAGTCGATCTCGATAAAGTCAAAGTGCAAATATATAATACGGTCTTACAATATAGTTTTTATCTAACTATTTACTTTAAATAAGTAGGTATCTATTATACAAATATTATTTTATGTAAAGATTGATCGTAGATGAAATATTAAAAAGTGAAGTCGTAGGTAAAACTAGTCAAGTAATTTCATTTATGGAATATTATTAGCGGTCAGTAGCAGGTGCATTTAGGTATGAGAAATGCTATTGTTTATATCATTATCATATTGCATTCGGCGAAGCTCGACAGCCGCGCGCGTAACGAGACCTCACTGGGAGTGATGTGCCGACAAAGGCTTAGCGACTAGCAACAGACCAAATCGTGGCATCGTTTCATACGTGCTATGTAGGTTGCTATACAAAGTTTTTTAAAGATATTCTTCTTAATATGTAGGTGTATCAATTTGTAATGCATTTGCTGTGGATAAACCTATAAACAAAATAAAAATAAATTATGTTAGGTATATTCAATCACACTATAACGGCTAAACGGATCTGGCTAAAATTTGTTCAAGGAAAATGTCAGCCTCCGTGGCGTGATGGATTCGATTCCCGCACGGTGCAATAATTTGTTTGCATGAATATGACTATTTGCATTGGTCTGGGTGTTTATATGTATAATAATTATACAGTAAATTATATACAATTTAGGTACAAGATATGCATAAATGGCGACCTTATTGCTAAAAACAATATCTTACACGCGACCTACATCGACACCTTTGGACCCCAAGCCATCCGATCCTGCTAGGCAGTGCATCCGCTAAATAACAAGCTAGTGTTTAGTACAGGTTTTCATTTCAAGGTAGAGAGTTGGGCAACAGTCGATCTCGATAAAGTCAAAGTGCAAATATATAATACGGTCTTACAATATAGTTTTTATCTAACTATTTACTTTAAATAAGTAGGTATCTATTATACAAATATTATTTTATGTAAAGATTGATCGTAGATGAAATATTAAAAAGTGAAGTCGTAGGTAAAACTAGTCAAGTAATTTCATTTATGGAATATTATTAGCGGTCAGTAGCAGGTGCATTTAGGTATGAGAAATGCTATTGTTTATATCATTATCATATTGCACTCGGCGAAGCTCGACAGCCGCGCGCGTAACGAGACCTCACTGGGAGTGATGTGCCGACAAAGGCTTAGCGACTAGCAACAGACCAAATCGTGGCATCGTTTCATACGTGCTATGTAGGTTGCTATACTTAGGTTATGTAATATTGACTATATTGCACCACCACCTGTAATATTGTAATATTTACGAACGAAGTGAGTACTGATGATTACGAATACTGATTTATAACTCTCAATCGCACATGTACGATTGAGAGTTCTAACTCACTTCGTTCGTAAATATTACAATATTAGTGAGTTAGAACTCTCAATCGTACATGTGCTATTGAGAGTTCTAGATCAGTAATATTGAGAGTTCAACGAACGAAGTGAGTTAGAACTCTCAATATTACTCTACTTATACTACTCGGTGTCTATGGTATTTATACATCTTTCATAGTATTCATAAGTCGTGAGTAAATTTTGCAAGTCATTGCTCTTTTGAACAAGTTCTTTGTGAAATACAGCGGGCTGCGGCCCCACCTTACTAAATAGATACAGAACAATTGAAAGTAGCTAATGCCCGCGGCTCTGCCCACGCGGAGGTCGGTTATCGTTTTTTTTTATTATTCATGATAGACTTACGTTTGACCTCTATCCCACCTGATGGTAAATGATGATATAGTTTACGATGAATCACGCTTGCCTAGAAGGAACCTATTCGCTCGTGACTTGAATACTCAGAGGTTATAGCTTTCCAGAAACATAGTTATTAGTTTTTTGGTCAAGGCTCCAGTTCTACTTGACCTATTACAATCAAACGTACCTACTGAAGATTTAAAGCCTGACCAAGACTTTTCTAATAGAAAAAAAAAACCTCTGAATGAATAGAAACGACAATCTCTGTGGTGTAGCGGTAAAACGATGCACGTCCAGTAGTGGGGCCCACATTACTACAAAATCTTGCCAAGTTAGATGCCGTGCACTATAACAGAAGCTAGTTAATTTATGCTTACTTAGGGTCTAGGTAGCGCTGTATAGAATTTCGTAGAATATTCATTTAATTGCTTCAAAAATTGTCTCATTCCAAATTCGAACGCAATTCAATCTATTCACACAATTGTAGCAGTTTCAGTTATTTGACGATATTATATGCATCCGTGTTGATCCGTGTGAATGACTGTGCGTTTTCGTTTTGTTTTGTTTAATGTCTGGAGCCGGCTTTATGTAAATAGGTATTTATTTTGTGCCCACACGCTACTAATTTAACGAGATAGGTAGGTATTAAGTAATATTGTGCAACATATAAACATTCTAAACGTCATCATCATCATTGCTATAGTCCCGGTTGCATCTAGATAGGTCTAGGTCTAGGATCTAGGTACTTAGGCACCCTCCTACTCTTTTTTCGATTTGACTCATGCTGACTTTTGCAGGAGCAACTGACGTCTGAACTGGCAGGAAAGCCTGCGCCACAGCATTTTCCGTTGATTAACAGGTGAACCATCTAACAGATGAGGTGGGGAAGACAGTAGTCGCTCCCAAAAAAGAAAGAGTCAGGGAACGGACAGGTGGCTCAAAAATACAAGCATTAGATGCACAAACGGGACTAACGCTGTGATGATAATGACATTTATGTTTTATTTATTTGTTACATGCTATTCTGAGTTATTGCAAAATGGCAGGTCAAAAGCACTAGAAACCGGCGGGCTTGCATGAAAGGGTTAATGACAGTAGAGTAAGCGCGTGAAGTATGTAAGGACAGAAGCAGATGGCGGGCTGTTGTCTCTGCCTGCCCCTGCGAAAAAGGCGAGAGCGTATGTATGTATGTATGTAATTCTATTTATCTTCCTTAATTTCCCGGGACAGGTTGGCGACCTATAAACCCATGGCTACGACTGACGCTCCCTCCTCGCAAGCCCAGAGCGCAAGGGCGGCGACGTACAGAGTACGCCCGCCGCATGGCCATGGATGGAGGACGTGGGGGTCCGCCAACCAACTAAATGGCCTCGCGACGTGCCATCCCGCTGGTGTTCGCCAGGAAGGCACAGAGACGGTACGGGGAGGGCCGGCCCTACCCTCGGAAGTCGGGCCCGCCGCCGGGCAAAAAACGCCGGTCAGATTGCAGTGACATACTATTGCCTATCCTGCGATGTGACTAAAGCGACCAGGTGGACATAGTGAGGTTTAGTGGGTATGCCCTGTAGGGAGAGTCCCACATAGGTCTACGGGTTTTCCCCAAACTCGGAGATATCATGCATAAGCACGCATTCCTCACTTAAAAAAAAAAATACTTGAAAAGATTTGACAGTCAAAAATAATAACCACAGTTGCAGTATAAAAAGCAGTAGCAACAGCAAATGTTCACAGGAAAAAGATCTCAAACGACATCACAACCACTTGACTGAAAAGCGATTTTCCTGTGAACTGTTATTGTTACTTACATCCTTTTAATTGTCAAATACAGTTGTTGTTATTTACTGTTTCATTTCATGGGACGTTTGTCTAGTAATCTCGAGGTTACTTATAATTGGGACGAGGTTAACAGTGACACGAAAGAAAATTTTCCGTCAAAAATAAGTTTATGGAGAACAAAAATAATCTAGAGATTATTTAATTATAGTAAGTCTATGATGTGCAGCCAGCATCCAATGTAGACATATTATACGCCAAACTATACTTATACCTGTGTGGCAAATTTCATCCAGACCTGTTAAGCAGTTTTGCATGAAAAAGTACCAAACATCCATACTTTACATAACATAACATAACATAACATAAACTCACGCCTATATCCCCGAAGGGGTAGGCAGAGGTGCTAGCACCCATATTTCGCCAGTTTATGTTTAGGTCCCAATGTAATAGGTGGCGAGCCTATTGCCATTAACCGGTCACTTATAAACCTGCGATATATACACACATAACTTCGAAAAGCATCGTAAAGTCATTGGTGTGTGCCATGGTGAACCTGGGATCGAACCCGAGACCTCGTCTCAGCAGTCCATTACCCATACCACTAGGCTACCCCGGCCTTTCAAACTACTTTACCTCTACATTTTACAAACCTTCAAGTACCTAATACTTTTTAGTAATTGTAAAAAACTGTGTCTGTATATTGGAGATACAAATACTTGGGTTGTGTTATATGAACGATTCCGAACACAAAAATATTTTTTTTGGAAATGTCGTCTGTTTTTTCGCGACGGACGCAAAAACTACTGAACGTATTTTGATGAGATTTTTCTTTCGTTTGAAAGGTCTGGTCAGACCTAAAATCTTACGCATGTTTGATCACAATCGGTTGAGTAGAACTGTAGATAATAGTCAAAAGACGCCAAAACCGATGTCCACGCGGTTGTGTTGCGTGATTCAAGTATCTGTTTTCAATAATAATTATAATAGCAACCCATTTATGTCCCACTGCTGGGCACGGGTCTCCTCTCCTCTAACGAGAGAGCTGAGAGAAATTCTAAGGACATGCCCGATCCACCAACCCGCATTAGACCAGCGTGTGTGGATTAAGGCCTATACCCTCTCAGCACTGTTTTTTTTTTTTTTTTTTTTTTTTATATTAAGTCCGTCTATTGACTTAACCCCGCTGGATGGTAAGAAGCAAGGGCAAAGTCCAGAGGGTACGGGCCGCCATTCCAGACACCATTCGTCTCAAAATGGCGGCCCCTACCTTGACGGCCTAGACAGATGCCTTTTCACGCCCCGCTTAACCCTTAATAGGGTAAGGGTATATATATTACCACTTTCTGCTTTTCTACAAAATTTGAGATATATTTAAAATGGAAACATTGAATGTTGTTCCTTGATTTCATTATATTTTTTTAGTAAGTTTACTGTCATATTTTTAACACTTCATGAGTAGTCAAAGTCATTTTAGCAATCTAAGGTACTGTCAAAGTTGTCCCAACGAATTTTGGTGGCAAAAATTGAATGTTTTAGTGGTCGAGTGCGGATTTTGTGCAAATTTGTTCTACAATAATTCTCATAAGAGATTTTACGATACAAATTTATAAAATAGGGTATATTTACTTTCGTTTTACGTATTAGCAGCTTTCAGGAACGATTTTTAATACATTTTTCGATATCGTTTTTAAGTGGTAAAATAGTTACCATTGCCCGATTATACTTACTAAAAACCGTAGGTAACTATATATAAAAATCAGTTTGTTTGTTACGGTAAGCCGGGACTCGTGTAAAGTTCACTACTAAAAAGCTTTCATAGATAGTTTACGTAATTTCTTTAGAAGCTGATGGATATACCTAGTCATAAAGTACGATTTTTTTTAAATCTATGAATAGAAATCTTACTTGTTTTCAATATTAGTATAGATAACAATAAAAATTAATAAATCAAATAATAAGGTAGCTACATAAATTTATTTAACAAAAAATGTATGACAAACACAGATGGAACCACTAGTATTAAAATAAAAATGCGCCAGAAGGGGCAATGGTAACAATTTTACCACCACTTCGCAAAATTTTGAAGTTGTAAACGGGCAATGGTATATTGTTTACCACCGGAAAAACTACCCCTAAAATGCAACCCCTATAAAAAATATTTAGAAAAATGAAATCTGTGACCTATTATTAGCCAGGAACCATTGTTAGTTTGAAGAAAAAGCACTCACAGGCTCGGGCCCTATTAAGGGTTAAAGAACCCGGGATTGAAGGAAGAAGGAAACAATTAATATTAACATCGAACCCATAACACTTGAATGCAAGTGGCACATAGCCAACCACTTAATTCATTACGCTATTCGTGTACTTGACATCACATGTAACGCCACGCCTCTGATGCTACTTCTCAGTACATGATGACGCGCTCAAGATATTGGGAAAACTTCACGAAATTCAAAGGTATGTCATTATCCAAACTCAATTGAAGTTGGCATTTTCAGTCTTTTTTTATACCACTTAGGAGGCAGACAAGCACACGGCCCACCTGATGAGAAGCGGTCACTGGACGTGTGCAATACCAGGGGTATCACACTCGCGTTGCCATCTCTGAATGGGGGAAGGGGCCTAGGAAGGGGTGGGGTAAGGAACTAGGAAGGGGCAGGGGGGAGTGAGGGGAGGAAGGATGAGCTCTGGCCATGAAGCTATAGATAAACATGGAGGCCAAACCGGGAAGAACAGCTTGATCCAAATACCTACATGTCTGTATCTCACTCTCTGTGGGCCGACTTCTCTTTCGTGTATTTGTACAATGTTGCTATCTTCTTATTAGTATCTCCTAGTAAATTATAGAAATAGACCATACTAACCAAAAATGCAAGTAAAATGATTTATAAATAACTCTATAGTTCGACTACGATTATTAATGTGGAAATTGAAAAATTTTATGCCATTTATTATGCATAATTGGGTTGTTGAATCAGGAAATCAGTGAATTAAATTCCCATTGTCTATGGATTCAGTACATAATGTGGCAACATTAGTACTACATGTCAACTATCAATAAACAATATGGCGGTTGTTTATTATTGTTTTGGTTTTTAACATATTTAAAGTTTATTATAAGTATAAACTCAAAAAATGGAGCAAAATTGTATAGTGCGTGGTTGCGGTAGTACGTGGCATCAAGGATGTGATATAAAATTCCACGCGTAAGTGTTTAAACTTGTTTAAATGGTGATTTCTTGCTTAGAAGGTTATCATACTTAGAAAGAGAAGTCGGCCCACAGAGAGCAAGATAGTAAATACAGACTGAGCATCAAGTAGGTATTGGAAGTGAGGCCTCCATGTTTATCTATAGCTTCATGGCTCTGGCTACCCTACTTACCACCGGGAACACAAAACGATGGTTATTATGGCCGCGGTGTTCTATTTTTGTTATACCACTTAGATGGCAGAGTAGCACGGCCCACCTAATGGAAAGTGGTCATCGTGGCCTATGCATCTATGAGTGTGTGTGCAGTCTAACTATAGAGCGGCTGAACCTTGATCATTTCTGAACCTCCTCAACCAACTGGCGACATCGAAGTGCTATAATTTAGACCAGCTGTCGGACTTTTAGGGCTCCAATTACCCGTAACGACTGCCTTAGATGTTCTTATGGCAACCGCCATATGACTGCCATAGATGTTCTTATGTGCTTGTCTGCCAACTAAGTAACTGGTATAAAAAGAAGGTCGAAAGTAGG
Source organism: Lithosia quadra (assembly GCA_963576445.1). NCBI lineage: Eukaryota > Metazoa > Arthropoda > Insecta > Lepidoptera > Erebidae > Lithosia > Lithosia quadra. Next base: position 10,318,987 of record OY754896.1, read on the forward strand.
TATCATTGAGTCACTGCTGACACTCCCACATTTCTTCAACTTCTTAATTAGAGCGTCAATTCCAGTTGTATTTTCGGTACTGTGGAGCCTGTGGTTGTAGCCTTTCCCTAAATACAGACTCAGGCAGGGCACACCACTCTTTAGCAGTACGCAAGATCATTCAACAGCTAGTTTGGTTTGTTATAATAAATACTAGCTTACCCGCGCGCGGCTCCGCTCGCGTGAATGTTGGCTTTCGCCACCAAGTCTCTTTTAAGCAGAGGGATTGTCTGTACTAACTTTCAATGTCTATTCCTTGGCAAACAGTGGTTGCAGCTAAACGTATTCATTTCATCTCGAGTTCTATCTAACCCTCAAGGTACAGTACCGTGCATCGCGGCCAAAGCCAGTCTATTTACCATCCTTGTCCTTTTTCATTGTCTTCTAGATTTTATGGGGATTAGATAGCTGGCTTCCCCAAAGTATGTGTGACTCGGAAAAAGGCCCTTTGATAAACCTTTACATTACATCATAAATATTTGCATTGCACTTTCACATTTGGTCCACTATTTCAAATAAATTAGTTAAACATTATTTTTCCGAAAATTTTGCGAAAATTTATTACTAAAATCTTGCTACAGACATTGACGTTTGACAAACTGATTTAACATTCAAAAAGTTCATGAAACTAAAGAAAGAGTATTTAATTATAAAAACCGGTCAAGTGCAAATTGGGCTCGTGCTCGCAGAGTTCTGGATAACACTGGGTTGAGGGACGAACTTAACTTTGCTGCAACGTTTCTTGTCTTGACTGACAGCCATACAGATTCTTTTTGGTGATGTGGGTAATATTTACGATTTCAGGACTTTTACCTTTATTCATGCTGTAAGATTTTACTTTCTGCAAAATATCTGGATTCTAGCCCAAAGGGAAGTATCCTTTCTTTTTTCTCGTGCGAAACCCCCGTCGGGCTTCACCTCAACGGAGCCAACAGAAAGGTAGGTATGTCGGACTCCTACTGACACATCGGCCTGTGTGACCGAGGAATCTGGTGTGTCCTAGAAAGGATATCCCAGAAACCTTGGCCGACTCCGGCCACCAGCACTGGCGACCTCAACGTGTTATTAGGAATCTAAACCCCTTTTCTTTATAAAAAACACGCGTGGAAACATAACGTGGGTAACGGTTAGCCCCGACCGTCACCCTAGGCGCGCACTCATGGAGGACGGAGATGGTTTTGCGAACTATGCCGCCCGGTGCGCCTTCATCGCCACAGGGGAGTGCTGGATCTCTCTAAGTAAGACAATTGTTGTAAATAGACCAAAAAAAAAACAGCTCGCTGAGTTTCTTGCCGGAGTCTTCTCAGGTCTGGGCCGCGTTTCGAACCGGTGGTCCATTTGCTTCTAGTTTTAAATATTTATAATTAAGACGTTTTGTAATAGCCGCTTAAAATGGTCTATACAGAATAAATGAATTTTGACTTTGACTTGACTTTGATTTGACTCTCCCGTTGCTTTTCCACCGCCACTTCTAAGCGCATTAATGCCTCGCAAAAAAGCGGTGGCATTCCAAAAAGAAAAAAAAGAGAAAATTACTTAAATATTAAAATATTCGAGGACATGGCGCCACGCTATATCCACGGAGCAGCCCCGGCAACAGTGGCATTCGGGCGTCTCCCGGCCTACACAATGCAGGAACTCACCAAAATAGTCACCCATCAGTGAGCCTTGGATAGCTCAGGGTCATGGGCCACCTTAATCCCTGTAGACCCAAGACGGAATGCGATTTTGGTCAAGTCCGAATTTACGTCCCTACTGGCCAGGGAATGGGAGAGATCCGTAGGGATTTCCGCACGAAAAATAAGGTACAGATTCCTAAAACTCTCCGGTTGCGCTGCAGGTGGCTCAATAACGTCGCCGAAGGTCACCTAACGACCACCGTCCTCCATGAGTGCAGGCCTGGATATGGTAGGTCAAGCCACCTATTAGTCGGTGAGACCACAGTTTGGATATTACGCTTCGTTTAATGCCAAGCATTATCCGCAACATTCCTTTGATCTAATTCAACTTGATGCCTCTACGTGTTCTTAAGAAGAGGTCTTGACAGACAGACAGAATTTCCTAATCAGGCACAGAACCCTAAAAATTAATATATTCTATTTACTTTTGAGGAAAAAGAAGTAAAGGATATTACTCTATGAAAATTTAGATGAAGTCAATTTTAGTTCCTGTTGCTATGACAACTATTATAGATGGCGATAAAAACGTTTGCAACATCTAATTTTCTTTTTATTACTAAATTTCCTGAATGAATCATATATTTTTAATTAAGTTATATGCTATTCGAGGCGGAGACAAATCCAAAAAATCATAGATCATGAAAATCTGCTCAGCCGTTCTTGAGTTCTGGGAAAAGCACGTTTTTAGCCCTTTTTAGGGCTTTAGGGTTCGAATTTTAAAAAATCCTTTCTTAGTACACCTCTACGCATCAAAACAAACACTCCCTACAAATTTCAAGTCTCTACGACCAGCGGTTTAGGCTGTGCGTTGTAATCAGTCAATCAGTCAGTCAATCAATCAGTCAATCAGCCTGTCAGGACTTTGAATTATATAGTATTAGATTAGCAATGTTGTGAACACTGTCGAATAATGTTTTGAGAAGTATTAGCGACAACACTCATTGTGAGTACTCGTCTACAATGATGCTGTGCCTACTGTCTCTAGCTAACAATAGACTTATTTAATTTGTTGCCATTAATTATAATAGAGCTTGCGACATCACCGTATTTACATATTGGATCTCTGACAAGTCAAATCAGTCATCACTATCAGTCGATTTAAAAAAACAAATTCTACGACATTCTACATAGGTTAACTAGCTTGTGTTATGGGTTCTAGAATGCGGATAAACATACTTTATACTATTTTTTTATAAATATATACTTATTTACATAGAAACACCCAGACCAATGCAAATAGATATATTCATGCATACAAATATTTACGCTGAGCGGGAATCGAATCCACGCCCCCGTCTTAGCAGTCGAAGGCGCTACTACAGTTACGCCACATAGGCTATCTCATCCCGTGAAAAAGGAGGAGGTTCGCACGTAGCCGTCGTCACGGGTCTGCAGAGCCGGGGTATAAGTGAGACTATCGGGGACGGTGTATGTAATGGTGACCCTCATTCCTGAGATTTTACCCTTTGCTTTAAAAGGCGAGGTGAAGTTATAATGACGAGATTGGTTTGGACCCCGAAGATTTTGGTAGTTTTTTTTATACAACGTAGGTGGCAGAAAGCACACGGCCCACCTGATGGGAAGCGGTCACCGTGGCCTATGGACGTGTGTAACACCAAGGGTGTCACCCACGCGCTGCCGACCCTGAAGGGAAAGGGTGGGGAGACTAGGAAGAGGTGAGCTCTAGCTACTCTACTTACCGCCCGGGAACACAACACGATGGTTATTATGGCCGCGGTGTTCTGCAGGGCGGAGGTACTTCCCCAGTCGGACTGCTCATTTCGGACGGTAGATACCGTCGTGTCCTACCTCCATAATCTTTTTTGGTTGGTTTGGTCCTCGAAGATTTTGGTGGGTGTTCTGTTTACTACGCGTCGTGAGCTGTTTTCTCTCTCAATGAACGGCACAGTTGCTTGTGTATAATAGGTATATGCATTGAAACAGTATGCATGTAATTCAACATAATACAAGTATTTTAAACAACAATTATGTACGTGATGTGTGTCGTCACATTTGACTTTGACCCATTGAAATATGAATGATATGCACAATGCATTAACATTTATTACGAATCCAACAATACTGTTTAAATATGACTGAGCTAACTGTTATCTGTGGCTTCTTATTCCGAAGATAAAAGATACCTATGGGATACCAAAATGTAATCTATTCCTGTACCAAAGATTTTGCAAGGAGAAAGGTAGATTCGACGACGGAACGCCATGATTCCCGGATATCCCATAACCTCCTCGAATTGGAGGATCAAGGAAGGTGCATCTTCATCTTTCGTGTCGATGTTAACATCGTGGTGTAGTAATTGGTTTTACAGCAATGCCGATACTTACGGAGAGGGCCCGAGCATAGGTATCGCTCTTCGAGAATACTACTACTATAGTGCGCGGCATCTAACGTGGCAAGATTTTGGAGTAGTGTGGCAAAATGCGTCGCCTAGAAACAAGTATAGTGTACAGCATCTAACTTGGCAAGGTTTTGGAGTAGTGGGGCCCACACTACTGCAAAATCTGGCCAAGTTAGATGCCGCGCGCTATACCACACACCCCAGAAGCAGGTGCATCGACTAGCAGGTGAGGATGCCTTAGGTTCCAAAGTGTCAGGGGCGATGATGGGCACAAAAAAAAATTGTTTTATTTTTTCATCTGTGAGCAGTTAATTCCGGCTCTCCGTTCTTTTGTTATGTTCTGACAATGAATTTGGTGAACGGTAATAATAAAATTATTTTAGCAATATCGAACTGTGTTGATATTTTAATTTAAAACACGGAAGTTAAGATTGAAAACAAAAGCCATGAATGGATGCTATTCACCATGGTTCGGGTTCATTCAAGTTTATCATACCAGCTATAATATCTTGGGTCCGAGTCCGAAAAAACCACTGCTAATGGCCGACGGGCGGTTACCGTGGGGAAAGAAACCTGAAGGGTCTCCATGATGTTCTTCGAGGCCCAATCCAACCTCTTCCTCAGCTATTACTCCTGCTGATTAACGGACGAGGGCTCTGATGCAGGGTGTTTCTCTTAGGGTCAGGCGGCAGTTGCCCCATAAAAACCCAATCAAAGGGAGGAGCGGACTTCGGTCTCCAAGGTGAAAACTTCGCAACTAGGAATAAGGCTAAGATAATGATTACCAGTAGATTACGATTAGAAGTAGGCGATGGGAATGCGATTAAGATGAAATAACTGCATTAACAAATTTTTAGTAGGTAGGTAGGTAGGACCTATAATGAATTCCATCCCAGTCTGAGTAAAACGTGTAGGTATTTCCGATCCATAAGAATAAATCGACTTTAATGAAGTTTTTTTTCTGTTTGAAAGCTAATTTGATCTAGAAAGTTCTCAACTATAGGGAAAGGCTATAGGTATTTCTCAAAGATCTGTTTAAAGGTGTATAAAGATCATCAAGCTAATGTCGGGGTTTAGGTAGGTACCTACTTTATTTTTTAATTTTCTGGAATCAACTACAGAAGTACCTACTTACCTACAGAACATTAATTAGTGGCAGTCATAGGCCATATTAAAAGCCTTTCAATTAAAAAAAGGATCAATATTGACGGGGTCATTAGCAAAAGAAATGGCCTTGATAATCATTGTGCCAGTAACACACGTCGATTTCCAAGAAGCTACTATACCTACGACAGCAGCTGCAAGAATTGCAATACCGCCGGGCGATCGCCGTGCTGACGGAATCAAAACAAACTGGGCCATTTACTTACGTTTCGCATACCTCACGTACTATCATGTTACATCATCACCGCTAACCTTTCTAGCACTTAACATAGAGCTTAACTATTACTCGTAGATCGATAAAACAGCTCACCATAAACCTAAATAAAACATTAAACGACACCACGTAGTCGTACCTATTGATTAAATTCATATAAACATGCTTTTTAATTGATTTTCTATGAAAATATTCTTTATTCAGCTGTAATTATGCGTTTAGTTTCATTTAACATCTGTAAAATAGGACCAATAATACAGAAAAAGCGATTTACTTACCAAATTGTACGGAGCTGCAATGGTGTCTATAAGTTAAGCACTGAATAATTTATATTTGTCCACTATTTATTGATTTACACACGATTAATCTAATGAAGGATGATAGTGGAAGTACTACTAAAGTCAGCGATCTCAATTATGTATAGAAACGAGAGTTCAAATTACACGAAAAATCACTGAAACGTGTATTAAATTTCAGAAAAGTACATCCGACGTTTTTTGACCTTTCTGGAAATAGTTTAACTTTTTGCCGCTATGCGCGCTAGGGTGCAGTCGTGTTTGACATTTCAGCTACAGCTGTGTTCATAAAATTCGGTCATTCATTATTTATTTATTTGTTGTTTTTTATAATATATGTTTTATATGATATGTATGTGTATGAATAAAAATATAGTAATATTTAATCATTTTTCAAAATTACATACCTTAAATGAGAAATTTTTTGACGAACGGAACGCATAGCTAATTGACATTAATGACTTGTTAATGACATGACATAATTATGATGGCGGCATTCATTTCATAAAATTCTGTCAAAAGTTAAGACGTTTCGTGGTGATTCTTTTCTTTTCAAAACAAACCGAGTATATTGAATTAATATTTATCGCTATCATTTGTTAGTGCAACTTAGCAGCAGCATGATACCAGCGGCACGAACAGCTCGTCTCGCCAGAGAAGTGAAAAACTTCAAGACCAAGTCACCATGGGGAGTAGTCTGTCATCTAAATGAAGAAAATATGTGCGACCAGCTACAGTTCACGTTGCAAGGGCCTAAGGGCTCTCCGTACGAGAATGGATCTTTCAAGCTGACAGTAACTATACCTCAGAAGTATCCCTTTGAGCCGCCCCTTGTGAAGTTTAATACACCGGTTTATCATCCCAATATTGATAAAGGTATATTGATAAACTATTATATTATTTAAATTATATTGTTTTGATGAAAACATGTTTACAAAACTCAAATGCTCATAAAACAGATTGCTATGTCATAAGAATAAGATACATATAAAAAAACTAATATAATTTGTAATCACTAAAGTTTTGTATGCATGTTATATCAGAATAGTGTACCATCTCCGAAGATGGGAGTTAATAACTGTGACACGGTTATAAACTTCTACGGAGTCTCCATACAGACCCGGTCACACCTGATTTTATGCCATTTGTGCCCCATCGCCTACACTAATCATGACTGATAGCCGTGCGGTCGCTGATTTTTATGCCAGAACTGTTTGATATCGATATTTGAAGTGAATTATTGACATGAAAGAAAAAGAAGCCGTGAACTACTATATTTATTCTCGTGCACACATGCTATTAATTGTTTTTATCTGTAACATAAATATTATTATATTAACTGCACGATTTCTCTTTCAGGTGGCAGAATATGCATGGATATGCTCAAAATGCCTCCGAGGGGTGCCTGGCTACCTACCATTACACTGGAAACGTTGTTGGTTTCGTTGCAAACTCTACTAGCCAACCCGAACCCAGACGACCCCCTCATGATGGATATCGCAAATGAATACAAGTATGACAAAGAATGTTATTTAGAAAATGCGAAGAGACATACAGAGAAATATGCTCGGTCGTAATTCGTACAAAAAAGTTATTGGTTAGCTATATGTTTTACTCAAATAAGCTCTTAATTTTAAGGTAATTAAGGTATAGAACCTTGCAAGTGCACGTATTTGCAGGTGAGGTTCACACAGGCCTCAATGGTGTTGGTAATAACGGCCTGTTCATCCTACAAACTAATAGATGGTAATAAACCGAAGTTGGTTATTTTATTATATGTATGCTGCCCAAAATACGGCGACAACAACAGCTGCCCGATCGCTCCGTTCAAGTCCTCAACCGTGCAGGCATTGGGGCACAGTGGGCACAACAGAAGGTATTCCATTGTTTGCAGAAATCCCTACTACTCCCTATGGGGACGCCAATTGAACGAACGGGTAAACAACCTTAACTGAGCTGTCCTCCCTTGTGAGGGGTTTGTGGAATTTTCTGGCAATCACGGAGTTCCATCGAACACCCTACTGAGGTAAACCCAACGTTAACTCTCAACAGTGTTGACATATAAAATATACTTGCCCGGTTGTAGCCACTGGCTTGGTCACCACTGGATGTACAATACAAGTAGACATAGTCGCAAATTTAATGTTGATATACACAGGATAAAATTGTTATTATTGCCATTTATTCTTACTGCGGAGAAATAAAATAAAACTATGATATATGGAACAAATGATTCCGTATACCCCTATCGGTAGGGATAGTTAGAAAAATATTCCAAGCAGCACTACTAGTGCGGATATATGGCTGTAGCATCAATTCATATACAAGTATTGCATATCTCAACGTTGCATTGTACTATAAATATTGCAGTAGCATTGATCTAAAACTGAAGTATGATTATTTTAAGTATAAGATTATTTTGATATTGATATGAGTAAGTTATTAAGTTATGTCATATCCATACATAAACATATGAAAATCCATTTAAATATTTTAAATGTGTTAATCTTTATAATTCTGTAACCCTGTCAAGAAAACATCCATATTATGTAAAATATTATAAAATATTTCCCTTGTAGCCACCTTAATTTTTAGAAATTACTACTAATGTTCATGTAATTTGTTCGTTGACGCACATATGCGTCATCGGCCCTGCCAAGTTATGTAACTTCTATTGTCATTTATTATGAAAACATCAACATGTGTATTTGAGTATGTCAATCCCATATCCTGATAGTCTAGTCTAGAACATTCATATTGATAAGGCTTACAAGTACGTAATACAGTTATTTGGAAGTTATTATTTGGTGCTTGATGTAGTTATAAGTCGCGCAGTGTACAATGTATATTGTATAAGTAAAATAAATGTATGTAAGTCAATGGTCCTATATTGAAACTTGCTGATAGTCGACTCTACCTTCATGTATTCGGTTATCATTTTTGTTAATATCTCCGTTTTTACTCAACCAATACAATTAAATATAGCAGTTTGTAAGTGTGATGAATACCTTTCTAATAAATGAAACCGCATCAAAATCATCATGAAGGCAGAAAAAACACTGAAAATATGTTTTTAGGTCCAGAATCATCATTTCAACATAAACGAAGTGTTTTTTTGAATACCTCCAGTGTACAGATACCACTAATTGTTGCAGATGAGCTCTGTGCAAGTCAACACTATCAGACTTTTCTTATTTACTCTCAATGATTAGTGCATGTCCTATTGCACTAGTGCTTGCATTGAAGTCAGCCTACCTTCACAAACACAATATAGCCTAGTATTGTTAATATTAGCCTTGTTTTACATGCCCATAGTGCCATATTTACATCTTTTGGATCTGACCTTGAGAAAATTGTTCAGATGAGCTACAAAAAAGCGCGGTTTACCTATACCGATAGGTATCAAAATTCATTCACTACCTAGTTTCTGCGTCCCATTTCAAATTTCAGGATCTCGCCTCGCCCAGGAGGCTGGATCCATGACTCAATTTTTGGATTTTTGTTCCGACCAGCTTGTCTAAAACCTATTCATAGAGGTCACTGCTTCTACTACTTGAGATTAAGATTTCTGTATTCATATTTTTAGATACTACCAAAGACCATGATAACTTGGTCTTTGATACTACTAAATATTCCAGGAAGTTCTAAAGGGTATTTTGTAAAATAATGTGAGACTGGTAACATTTTAATAAATATGTTTATTTACAAAAGCTTTTCATTCACAACCTTATATTTAATAGGTTACAGAATTCTCAATTGTTGTGTAAATATACGCCGCTTAAGAGTGAATTTCACCAGTGATTAGAACTGCAATCATAGTCATTAAATGCTAACTGTCACTGTGGCACAGCAGCAATACTGGATTTTATGGGGTGGGACTCTGGTTACCAGGTGGGATAGTTTTGGGTGTGCAGGGCCCTACCATCACCTTTGGGGCCCAAGCCAACCTCATCTGCTAAAATACAATAACTACTACTGTGAATAAATCATTGCCACATTCATTTTTAAAAGTTTACAACAACTGGTCATAAAGTTTGTTCGTTGACGCACATATGCGTCATTGACCCTAATGAAGGATAATGCATTGGTCATTGGCTACCCTTAACGACCTATTTGCATTTCATCATCAAATTGACAAGGAAATAAGCAGAACATTTGTTGGAAATATGGCGATTCAAGGTAGGTAGTAATTAATATTTTTCACAATTGTATTACATTCATTGCTAACTATTACAAGATTAATTTCTGCAGTATATAAGCTTGATGCGACATGATGAGTATACTAAAGAATACAAAATTTATATACATACCTACAATAAAGTAATACTTCAGTTCTTACACCTAATCTTATTCTAAAGCAATTCCTAATTAACTTTCTACTTCGAGTTAACTTCTTTTCATTAGGCTAGTATACTTATTTGCTATCTCAATATTTGAGTCATTAGTCAATTGACTTTCAATTGGAATGTAGAATAATCAAGTTTTGTTTAAATGTTTTTTACTGTCTTTCTAATTGAGTTAGGAAAATGAAATTAATTTGAAAGTTGAAATTAATTTATTAGTCCATAGGCCACGGTGACCGCTTCCCATCAGGTGGGACGTGTGCTTGTCTGCCACCTAAGTGGTATAAAAAAAATTAAAAAAAGTTAAACTCTTAGATGGCCCACTTAAATGGCAGGTTGCCAATGGAAAATGGACGTGTACAACACCAGGGGAGCGTCACATTAAGCCGGGGTGCGAGGGAAATACTCTATGGGCCACCTTACAACCTGGCGGCAGAAGACCCTAGATGGCGTGCGGTTTTAGTCGGTAAGAGTCCGACATAACCTGCGCCGCTGGCCGCAGGGTGGGTATCCGCACGAAAAAAAGGGGGGCCGTCACAACGTGGTGCTGACCCTGTAAAAACCTAATGCCCTTCTTTATGATCATTTATGCAGCAAACTTCTCTTCTTACAATCCCGGGTTCTTTATGCAGGGCGTGAAAAGGAGTCTAGGCTGTCAAGCTAGGGACCGCCATTTTGAGTCAAATGGTTGGTTTAGCATGGCGGCCCTTGCTTCTTACCATCCAGTGGGGTAGTGATTTGATGGACTGAATAATAAGGTAAGTACTTTTTTCTTGCTTGAAGGAAAAGGTTTTTTTTTTCATTTTACTTTTTTTCAGATTTGTATTGCCTGTTTTGCTAATGTGGTTTTATGTTGCAGTAAAAGGGTAGGCAGGGGTGAAAGTTAATGAAATGTGGGACAAAAAACAACTGTCTACATATTCATGATTTTATAGGTACGAATATGACTAGACAAGGTTTTTTTTTGCACTTAGGTGGCAGACAAGCACAGCTGAGGCCAAAGTCATTCCCGTAAAAACCACAACAGACAATGGAAGTGGTATAGAGGACAGTCAGTCAGCCAGAATAACCATTGGAATAATGATAAAGATAATTATTGGTGTTACTTTTTCTATTAAAAAACATTACTTACGAATATATGACATTAAAACTAAATCAATATTTTTTAATACATTATGTGCACACTCCCTTAAGCCGAAATTCATGATTATTGCCAATAAAAATTACTATGTTTTCAACCAGTATCTGTGCTACTATCATCACCAGAGCTCACACTTTCAGTATCAGAAGAACTACTATTTCTTTTCACTTTTCTACCAACTTCATTCGAATTATTTGCATTGGCAACACTAGCTCCTTTATTGTTATTACTCTCATCACTATTAACCTCTTTTTTCTTGGACTTCTTGCTGTTGGCACTTGTGGTAGGTTTGAGGGTTTCTGTGGAGACAGTGGCCACCATTTTAGATTCCATTCTTGTTTCTGTTGGCTTGAAGTCCTCATCATCTTCATCGTCGACAGGTCTTCTGTTAGCTATTGATGCTGCTACGGCTGTTTTGTAAGCTTCTGGGTACTGGGTACTGGAATTGAAAGTTGAACATTGAATGATAAGTAACTGATAAACATGTCTTTCAAAGGCTGGCTACCATACAAATATCTGTGGGGTAGTTGAAGCCCTAAAAGTCCAATAGCATGGTCTAACTACAGATTTTTGATATCCCCAGTGTAGGTTGTGAAGTTCAGATGATAGACCATTCACAGAAAACATTGTAGTTTGGCCTGACTGAGTTGGGTTTGGCCAAGGCTTAGGTTAGAGGAGGACTTCATTTGGCTTATAAATATCCAAACACATCACATATTGCTGCCTGCAGGCTTCCCGACTATCTGTCTCTATTTAAAATAAATACATAAGAGATTTTCACTGCATTTTTAATTTTTGATGTGCAAGATTTGTTCTTATAATATTAAGCCATCATAGTCATGCGCTCAATTCATAAAGAGATACTAGGGCCCATATTAAGAGATGACACTTACCCCTGAGTCCATGCCAAAATGGTGCAATTCGCAGGGCATCTCAAGTGCATGCTTGACACCATATCTCAGAGGTAAGTGTCATTTATTGACACATTATTTTTTATTTTTCGTATTTATTATTTTATGTTTTTGTAATATAACTGTATATTAAAGATCATGCTTTGCCTGCTTATGCTATATCTGTAAAATAGGGCTAAAACATTGTAAATTGTAAAGACGGGGATAGGCGCTGTTAGCTGAGATACAGGCTTGTCCTAGTTCAGCTGCAGATGCTATAACTTTGTGCAAATGTTAATTTTAGCTTTATGTATTAACCTATGTTTAATTTAAGTTTTCTTGGTGAAATAAATAAATAAAATAAATAAAAAATAAACACGGGTCTAGGTGTCAGCTTACAATATACCTACAGTTGTACTTGCAGATCAATATGCATTTTTACCAATGTATATACCTTAGTTTTGTTTTAATAGCTCTGATTTTTTTAAAGATAAATTCCAAGTCCTTCCTCATCTCTAGTAACAGCTGCGTATGTTTCTTGAACTCAGCTGATGCTGCACGCAGTCGGCTTGCAGATAATTGGTTGCAGTTTGTTAGCATCTCGGTCGTTTTCTCAAATCGTTGCAACCTGAAACATATCCCGTTATAGTTTCATTAAATCATTCTTTATAATATACCAGTTACTAAAAATTTTAGAATTTTAGAAAAAAAAAAGAATGTTATTAGAGTTTATGGTTAAGATTATACCTACTAGGAAAGAATAGCTAATATTTATATTCCATTAGCTTATATGCTAAATTTATTAGTTTTGCAGTATTGTACAGTTAGTTTAATAGCAGGAAAATCATTATTTGACTTCTAGCGTATGACTAAGTAGTCAGGTAAGTAACTTTTAATGGAAGACGTTAATTAATAATAAATGCTTTTATAGTGTGCAATTCGAATTTGGAAAGGTCAATACTTCCAATTTATATTCTTGTTTATGCTCATTTTTATAGTTCATTTAAAAAGTACAAGAATCATTCACTGTAGGTACCTACAACAAAATTTACTAATATTCCAAGCATGTTTTTTTTATACCACGTAGATGGCAGACAAGCACACGGCCCACCTGATGGGAAGCGGTCACCGTGGTCTATAGACGTGTCTTTCTTAGCTATAAGATAAAACAGAATAAATCTTACATGTTCTTCTGTGCTCTGATCACGGATTCTACATCATTTTGGTTCACCATACCCGCTAAACCTTGCACAAATACTTCTGGCGCCGAATAGTTTTGGAAGCATTCTATGGAAAAATCACTCTCGGGCGTGTCGTTTGCCATTTTATGTTTATTTACTTTCAACAAAAGTATGTAAATCGATTTACAATTTTACGTAAACCGGAAATGTCAACAACTGAACATTGACAATTTTGACAATAGCAGGCAAATGTCAAATTGTCAAAATATTGCACTCCATTTTACGCAACACTGTTCACATTGTTCTTAATAAAGTTACAGTCTTTTGTACAAGATTTACAAAATATTGTTCAAATTCAACTAAAATCTTCTTCTATCTATACTATTATTATTGTAAAGCAGCTGTGTCTTTACATTGGAGATGTTTAAAAAACTTGGGCTATGATAAAAAGTTATAATGAACGATATACATAAAAAATATTTTCGTATTCAAGGAAAATATTTTTTTGGAATCCTTGTTTATGCAGGATGGATGCAAAAACTACTGTACGGATTTTGATACAGCTTTTTTGTTTGAAAGGTCATGGTCAGACTTAATATTTCACGCATGTTTGAATACCTACAATCGGTTGAGTAGAACCGGGGATATGGTCAAAAAACGTGAAAATCGACGTCCACGCGAGCAAAGCCGCGGGAATAGGCTAGCTATAAAATATAAGTATAGATTTTAGGAAATCGTTTTAAACTTATTCTGTAATATTTTTGTTAGGTAGGTACTAAGTTCGTCTTGTTTTGTGCATAAAAATTCAATTAAAGGAATAAAGTATAATCATTATAATTTAAATTGTATTATTTTAAAAACCACTAAGGATTCACTTGGCTTAGACCCTCGATTTGAAGATGGAATGGAACACCAATATCATCTTCTACGCTGCGACGGAAAACTTTCTTTGACGAGCTATTTTTTTTAACGGCGATAGCCTTCACCAGTTTTTCTTTCTGTTTGGCTGTCATGGGCATTAAATTTTTAAGAAAGTTCACATTTTCCCTTAAATTGGATTTCGCAACTACTTGATCAAGTAGCCATTTAGGTACGTAAACATTATTATTGTCCTCGTTGTGGGACAAAATCTTTGATTCTTCCTCTGACGGCGAATTTTCATCATTACTAACGCGGTCTTTGTTAGATTCTACTTGTATTTCGAATTTATCTAATTGACTTGCGGGATCACCTTGCGATTTACTTAGATCTACAACAATAGCTTTGATTGGCATAGAGTCTAAATCGAGAACATTCTGATTCCTAACAGGCTCCTCAGAATCATCGTTTCTATTTTCAAGATTTGCAGAACCACCGTTTTCGATTAACCTCACGTTACTGAGTGGTTCATTTTCATCATGCTCGTTAATCTTTGCATTTCCATTGGTATTTTTCAAAGCATCCATATCGATAACTAACGCGTCTAAGTCATCACTGATTTTATATATGCGAGAATTGGATTTTAGTTGTTGTTCGAAATCTGAATCAGAATCTCTTAAACGTTGGTCGCGAAGGACTGACTGTCTATAATCTCCACCATCATCATCATCGTTATCAGCTCTGTCTCCGTCACATTTGTCACCTATGCACGTTGCTTTATCATCGTTGTCATCAGCCCTTTCACATGTTTCTCCAGAGCAGCGTAAATTATTATTATCATCAGCATCAATTCGGTCATCATGGCCGCATCTTTCGCCGATGCAAAATCTGTCATTGCTGTTGCTTCTAACCATATTAGAGTAATCGTTTCTATCACATCCACCTCTACAGTCATCATCGTCATCTCGGTTATCATCTGTTCGACCTAATTTGGTGACGGTTCCCAATTTTTTGTTCAGGCCTTTCAATAAGTCCATAACTTGAGCCATATAATTCGATGTCTTTTCAGAATTTTTTTTTGCTGTCCCCGATAAGGTTTTGACATCTTCGTCATAATTATTACCACTTGGATGGTTAGGTTTCTTTTTGTAGACTAGATTAAGATTCTGAATATTGGTAAGACTCGGGTGTTTATTGATAGCAGTGTGATGATGCGATCCAAGTTGTGCATCATGGTGTAGATGTGACGCTCCATCATAAGAATGCCTTACTTTATCATGGTGGTGATGAGACTCATATGAATGGTCGACGTGAGGAGTAATACGTGCTCGATCTTCGTGGTGAGTTTCTGGACCTTCTTCATGGTGACTAAATGATATATCAAATTTGCCATCACTGTAAAGTCTCTTCAGTAATTGTTGGAGCTCATTTTCGTTGGCAATGAAGACGGAGGGCTCATCTTTAACTGGTCTTCCTGTTGTAAGTGTTATTAATCCGATGAATATAAGACAGATCTTGCAGTCCATGTTTCTTTACCATGCCAGATGTTATACTCAGAATAATAACCACAATGTCTTCATTTTAAGTTTATTTCAGTGTAATGTTATAATTGATTGGAAGCTAGTTTCACGGATTGCTATCGTTTTCTAATTAGCGTGACATTGGAAAACTATAGAAGGTACCGTTGCGAACTGTGTTATATGAGTTTGCAGTGATTACTCTCTAGTAAATATTAGGCATGGTACTATTTGATACGGTATACTATAATATATCTACCTATATTTATGGTATACTTAAAAATATTTAGTTATTGTGTGCGTTTTAATCAGAAAACTACCTTTTGCTTACCATCGGGCGAGGTAAAGTCATGTTGACGAGTCTAACATAAAAAAGGGATGGGTTTTAGACCACGGGTGGGTGCCATTCATACCTATTAGGCGGGAACCATACGATGATCCCAAGATGGTAGATGCTCGCCATTCTCTTAACGTCCAGTAACAGGCGGCTTTTAGGCCGGGAACATACTCTGTTTAGTCTTCAGAGGCACGACCACGACCTTCGGGGTTCAGGAGAACCTCACCTCCTAGCCCGTACATCTGCTAATTAACGGGAGTGACTGGCGCAGGCCTTCCTGTCAGAGTTGGGGTGTCAGACGACACAGTCTCACCCACAAAACCCAAAATAATCTAAATCAAAATAAAGGGTTCAAACTTTGGATGCAAATACTGCTACGAAAGTTATAGGTAGTCGACCGTATTGAAAATTAAAAAACAAAAATGCATATTCAGTCAAAGTCGTGGGGCATTTCATAATATCTACGCATGATCTTATCGTATCAAAACATTGATTAATCGTGGATGTAGTTTTTAATTGCTGTAAAGTATAGGTACGTACCTAAATATCTTCTCAATAATAAATTGCTTTTGATAAAGCATGTAATGCGATAACGTTATGCATTTGACTTGAAAGGGGTATAAAAAAGGATAAAACTCATGACAACATTACATTATTATACAGGGGCTCGTAGCGAAGTGCTAATTGAGCAGATTAATACATTGCAAAGTTAAGCAACACTAGCCAGGTCAATCTTGGGATGGTTATCTAACCATTCTTAACACGCTGAGATACCTCCGTACCTTTGAGAGCACGTTAAGTCGTCGTCGATTCGGATTGCCATATGAACATCTATGGCAGTAGTTGCGGCTATGCTCCCCTAAAAGTCCAACAATTAGTCTAACTATAGTATTTCGATATCGCCAATGGGTTAGTTGTAGAGGACAAATAGCAGTCGATTCTCTGAAAATATCGTATATGGTTTGGGCGATTCGTATTTAGACCGACCCCAACTGAGTTGTATATTTCGATTTGCATTGACAAGGTTTTTCTGTATTTGATTTTAAAAAAGTAAAAATTAATTTGAATGGCATTTTATAATTATCATTGTTATAATGTATCACCTATCTAGAGAATTTCATCTTTGTATTAAACATTAATAGGGTAAAAGATCTTTAAAAGATACGCCGGATAGTAACGTAGGTACTTACATAGATAGTAGGTAATCTTTTTTTAGCGTGTACGCCTTTGCAAACTTAGGTAGAGAATTAAAATCTTTAATACTTTCTTTATTTCTTATTCTTTATTTATATATACCTATTAATCTTTTTTTTAACCGTTTACGCCTTTGCAAACTTAGGTACAGAATTATAATCTTTCATACTTTCTTTACGTCTTATTCTCCTGCTACATCATTCACTAAATTTTTTACCGATAAAATAATGTTTTCACTTTTAAAAAGATATAAGTATTATATTCTACGTTAATTTTAAGATAAGGTAGATTGTGCACAATTGAAATAAAACCAAAAACATTAATGCAAAGGTACTTTCATAAAACCGTCGATTTCCATCACAAATGGCGCTGCATAATGCAATAAGACATCCTTTTCATTGTTCAAACTGCCTGCTCTTCTACCCTGCTTTTGAACCCCATGCAAGTGCTTCACAAACTTCATCATTCTCCTCCCACTACGATCGGCAGCCCTTAAATTAGCAGAACTCATAAAATGCTTTAGATTTTGCTCATAATCTCCTACTGTACCACCTTCATTGCTATCCATTTTATCATGGTATGCAAAATCTGTATCCAGTCTTCTGCCTGATTTTCTTGCTTTATCACTAGTTAGATGTTCTAGAGCACCATATTGGTCTTCATCGCTTTTCATATTCCGTCTAGCATCTTCTTCATCATCAACGCTTTCTTCATCTCTTGCCCGAGGCAAGTGTCCGCTAAATAATTTATTGGTGTCTTGAATCATTGATGTTATGTCGAATCTGTCGTTGCCTGCGTCGAATTTGACGTCTGGTTGGATGCCCATAGAGGCATACTGTGTGCTTACTTCTCTTGTTGCGAGTATGAGGCAGAGAATTGCTAGATTCGTTATCTGAAATTGAAATGTCTTTGTAAATGACTGCTTCTAAACTACCACGTTATTTGCTAAGTTATAGAAAACGGTTGCTTGATCTTTCAACAGTTGTAGTCAATGTTACATTCAAGAAATAAATAGTATTTCAAAACTAGTTGCCACTGGTTCTACCCGCGTGGAATTTTTATCGAATTTCCGCAACCCATTGGAATCTGTTCTAGGGACCTGTAGTAGCCTATGTGTTCGCAACCGTTTGAGGTTGATTAAGTGATTTCACATTAGGGTTTCCGTGCTCGTGCTATAGCAATTTGATGGGTAAATATAGGCTATTTTCAGTTAGACAGTACATTTTGTTGCTATTTTAATGGAATAACAATCATTTATTATTGAAAAACTCTCAAGTCGTACCTACTACGTACGTTTTTCATGAAGCCTTAGAAAATCTCAGGAATAGGGTTAACTTTGCAGTTACGAATAATGCTACAATGGTGTCCTCAATTTGAAGACCTTATTAGATGTTTTTTTCACCCTGTTAAAGAACAGGGTGAAAAGAAGGGGCATCTTTAATGAGGTCTTCTACATTCCCGGGCCCTCGCAACAAAGCAGGAAACTTACCATTTTCTGTCCTATTCTCAGTACATTTTAATAAAAACTATGATGACGTCGAGCAAATGTAGTTTCAACTATTAACAATACGATTTCAATTTTATGGTTATCGTTTCAATTAACTTTTTAACAAAGCAGTGATTTAAAAAGTATAATACTGAACAGCAAAGACGTAACACTGACTGTTCAGTAGAAATATAAAGTGGTAGTGACGTGGACTTAGCACCGAACTTCTTACATGTATTTTAATCGCTCGAATTAAATGTGTATTTTGTTTATTGTTCACTATTTTTTTTATACTACTGAGGTAGCAGACAGGCACACGGCCCACCTGATGGAAAGCGGTCACCGTGGCCTATGATGAACGTGTGCAACATTCGCGCTGCCACTAGTCTAGTCTCACTAGTTCTGCCACGGAACTATTGGGAAAAAAAGTCTCACTAGTTCTCCACGGAACTACTGGGAATAAACGAAGTTGATCCAGTGTATTCTTCTGTTGAACTTCCGAATTTCCTGATCCTACATTTAGGTACTTACCTATTTATCTTAATCTTAATATATATAAATCTCGTGTCACAATGTTTGTCCTCAATGGACTCCTAAACCACTTAACCGATTGTAATAAAATTCGCACACCATGTGCAGTTCGATCCAACTTGAGAGATAGGATAGTTTTTGAAACGGATTTCGACATCCACGCGGGCGGAGCCGCGGGTAACAGCTAGTACCTATATAGAAATCATTAGATTAAAAACAACTAATTCATATATCCACACGAACACACACTAGATTCATTCAGCCATTACATTTTTCTGTGCCGAATCAGCATGGGAATCAGCGAGGCTGGGCAATAAAACACGAATGCTGTGTAATTATAACGCCATCAAGCGGGCACGCGCGCGCCACCCGCCACGGACGTGACGTCACGGAGCGCCGCCATTTGCATTTTTTTCCCGCCAACCGCGAGTTTGTGGCACGAAGCTTTGACATTATGACTTTTTATATTATTATTAGTAATATTAGTAAAATAAAATAAAACTTCAAAGAAACCAATCCATATAATCAAACTTTATAAGAGTAATAATGTCGACCACTTGTGTAATCGTAAGAGGTACCCACAAGACAGGCTTGCCTAGTGTGGGGCCAACGGACACTTTGTTAAAAAACTGTACTCTTATTGACAATAAATATTTTTTCATTTTCATTTTCATTACATATTCCTATTTGCAATGCATTTAATTAAAGTATTAATTTAATACTATTATTAGCCGACTTCAAATAATTAAAAAATTTAAAAAACCCGACTGCGTAAAAAACTAATACGAAAAAAACAAGCACTCAGATGTCCGGTGGTCTACATACAAAAATATACGCAGCTTATCAAATCAAAAAATTACAACATGTACAATGTACAACAACCAGTCGGGATCCATTGAAAAATTTGATTGGCTGTCGAATAATGGATCCCGACTGGTTGTTGTACATTGTACATGTTGTAATTTTTTGATTTGATAAGCTGCGTATATTTTTGTATAGGTAAGCTAGGCAGAATAAAAATATTTTTTTTTATGTTTAGTCTATTTATTAACCGACTTAAAAAAAAAGAAGGTTCTCAATTCTACTGTGTAGTGTTTTTATGTTCGCTACCTCAAAACTTTCGGCTGGGTGAGTCGATTCTGATGTTTTTTTTTATGTGAAAGCGGATATTCCCCGTTTCTGTTGAAGTCGGGTTTTTTAAGTAAAAAATTATCAAAATCCATCATTTTGTAATAAGTATGAAAATCCTATTATCTAACAATTTCCCTCCTGATTATGTTCCCGCCACCCATAGGAACCTATTCCAGAAGCTAATAATTCAGACTACTATCTATTGCTATACCAAATTTCAACCAGATCCGTTCAGCCGTTTGAGCGTGATTAGCGTAACAAACATCTAAACATCTTCAAAAACCTTCACATTTAGGATATTAGTAGGATTTGTTCTGTGGGTTTTTCCCTAATAGGAAATTCTCGGTACCAGCTCCCTGTCACGTAGGTTCGTGGGACCGGAAACAGCTGGCCATTTGTGGGTAGTCACCTTTGGCAACCCCTGCCTCATAATAAATTCAGTAGGAGGCATATTTCTGTGAAATTTTGTGTTTAGTTGCCAATTATCTGTTGTACTTATATAATTATCTACTTGTCCTGACTCATCACTGGTACTTAGCACTGGACATAAGAATTATAAAAAAAATTGAAAGATATGACTTCCCCCAGAATGTAAAAATTATTTTCTAAAGAGCAAGCGCATCAAAATCGGCTGAACTAAACGCGAGCTAATCATGGGTACGTTAGTATTATTACAGATACAGGCACGTAACTTGGCCAGGTTTGGGGTAAGTTCGCGCATCGTGCACTTTGAGCCAATCAAATGATTCAAAGTACAAACGAACGGAACGTTGATTCGCTACAAGACGTCTCTCGGAGACATCTGATTGGTCCGTCAAGTAACGGACCAATCATATGTCCGCGACGGCGCAACCGCATCCCCCGCGACCCGCTCATTCCTCAAAGGGGATCTAAAAATCGACCTTTGCGCATATGACGCGTCTGGCCAATTTACGTGCCGGTATCTGTATATAATATTATATTCTGTGTCATAGGTATACAAACATACAGGGTCTCGATTCCGCTAAAGTAAGGTACTGTCATGCCACTGACACATTACATTACATAAACTCACGCCTATATCCCCGAAGGGGTAGGCAGAGGTACTAGCACTCTAAAATGCCACTTTTTTGACATTTGCGACATTTGCAAATTCGCAAGGTACTTACCTAATTAAACTTTACTTACTGAAGGGCGGATAATCCTATATCGTTATTCGGTGTATGACCAATCGCTTTTGTTTGCAAATCAAAATAGTTAATCAATATTATTGAACGAATCGCGATATAGTTTGACTGTCTCCAGTCTCTCGTTACGAATACTACGCTTACTTACTATTTGAAAGAAATTTCGTGCTCGCCCTACAGCTCCCTTTTAATATACAATTAGTGAGACGCCATGAATTATTCTTGTAGGAGATAGGTAGGACACGACGGTATCTCCCGTCCGACTGGGGAAGTACCTCCGCCCTACAGCACACCGCGGCCATAATAACCATCGTGTTGTGTTCCCGCCGGTAAGTAGGGTAGCCAGAGCTCACTGTACCCCTCCTCCTCCCACCTCCCTTCCTAGCCTCCCCACCCCTTCCCAGCCCTCCCCGCTTCCCTTCTGGGTAGGCAGCGCGTGTGTGACACCCTTAGTGTTGCACACGTTCATAGGCCACGGTGACCGCTTCCCATCAGGTGGGCCGTGTGCTTGTCTGCCACCTAAGTAGTACTTATAAAAAAAAAATATTTTCCCAATCGTTGCAACGAAATTGGTATTATATTCAGTTTGATATTTTAGTGTTGAAATGGTTGGTATAAAATACTTACGTCACAAAACGTTAAACGAAGGGCGTAGCTGCTACGGCGTAGACGTGCTACGATATCAACCAAGTGAATATTTTAAATTTAGTTATTATTTGCCTCCACAAGATAGCGTTTGTTTGAAGAAGCTGCCTAGATTTTTGCCCTTTATTAGCGTAAAACTGGTTAAAACATACCTTTTAAACTCCAATTCGCTGTGATAGTTACATATTCACCTGCTAGGGGGCGACGATACTTGAAGTTTGTGACGTGCCTCTATAATATTTCATAGCGTCTATGATTTTTGCCGCGTAACGTGAAAAATTTTCTCAACTAAGAGAAAAGTTATTTTAAAAAGTGAAATTCATAGTAAATACCGATAAATATGTTGTTTTGTGCCGTATATAGTCATATAGCGTTGAAAAGTAAGTGCAGGGCATCCTTTCGTGACCTTTTCCGAGAATTTCGGTAAGTAGGTATTTTACCATATCACGAATATCGCTAAACACGAGGGTGCTCTGCTGACTGCTCGGAAGAGAGGGCAAAACGCATATAATATATCAAACAGCTACTCATCATCGGAAGATGAGAGGCGTTTATGTTATGACGCCGCTAAACAAAATTAAAAATTAAAATTAAAATTTAATTAAAATTTGTTTATTTCGGTTTCTTTAGTACATCTTACTAATGTTTGAGTACTCCTTTTAAGCAAACATATGCTTGTGTCAGGAGTACCCGCTCTTCTTACAGACATTTATAAACTATGTACAGTTTGTGGGTTTCTTATGAATGGCTTTAAAATAAGCACCTTAATATAAAGCGTATGATAGAGTGTGTGTGTGTGTGTGTGTGTATGTGTGTGTGTGTGTGTGTGTGTGTGTGTGTGTGTGTGTGTGAGTGTGTGTGTGTGTGTGCGTGTGTGTGTGTGTGTGTGTTAACCAAGTTGAAACTAGCTCTACGACACGAATGTCTTGAGATCAGGCCTGCTTACCGAATTAGTAAACAGGGCTACTAGCCTACTGTAGTAAGTTTTCAACTTGGTCATATGTTAGTGTCTTCAGCCATTCAGTTAATGCTCTCTTACATTTAGCGGGTCTGTGGGCATATATCTTTAGCTCTTTGTTAATGACATTGTACAGAAATGAAGATCGGCGCTGGTACTGTCGCGATGCAAATTTTGATCTAACAAACACCGTTTGAGCTACATTGTGTTTTCTCCTTCCCTTTTCCTTTTTGGGGTCGTATGGCAGAGATTTATGCTTTTTAAGTACAAGGTGAAGGATATATAGTTTTCGCACTGTTAGTACTTCTGCACTTAAATATAGTTCCTCCGTAGGAAATCTGTAAGGTTTAAATAACATTACTTTTAGTAATGATCTCTGAGCTCTTTCCAGGTCGAGAAATTTAGTTTTAGATGCTCCACCCCAGACTGGCAAGCAGTAAGACATGACCGATTGAGCTAAAGAGATATAAATTTGCAACTGAAGTTCACGAGTAGCTACATGTCGAAGTTTTTTAAATAGCCAAATAATTTTCCTGGTTCTATTCATAATTAGTTCTATGTGCATATGCCACGACAACCTTTGGTCAAGCATTACTCCAAGATATTTAGTATTTTGAAGTTTACTTATTTCATTACATGCGCAAGTAGTGTTATGAATGTCGCCACATCGATGAATTTGAATTTTTAAATCTATTGATGGTTGACTAATATTGTATTTTGTAAAACAGATATAGTTCGTTTTTGTTGTGTTCAGTGTGAGAAGATTCTGTTGAAGCCATGACGAAACTTCCCTTAGACCATTTTCTGCTAGATGTTTAACTTCTCCCCATGATCTATCAGCAAAAACAATGGCGGTATCGTCTGCATAAGAAAAAATTTTTCCTCCCAATAGTTTCAGATTGCAGAGACTATTAATGTAGACAAGAAATAGCGTTGGGCCTAGCACGCTGCCTTGGCCCACTCCATAAGAAAGTGTTTGCTCTGTGCTTGTGTAAATACCTATTTTGACTTGCTGACACCGGTCGGTGAGGTATTCCTTAAGCAAATCATGCGGGGAGCCTCTTATTCCTATGTCTTCTAGCCTTGATAGAAGAATAGGAACTGAGACCGTGTCGAATGCCTTTTTAAGGTCAAGGAAAACTGCCAAACACATTTTCCCGGCGTCAACATTTTCAGTCACAGAAGTGGTAAGCGCTAGAACTGCGTCCTCAGTAGACAGACCATGCCTAAAGCCGAACTGTGAAGGTGAGATGATTCCTTGTTTTGTTAGATATTGTGTTAATCGTATGTTGATAAGTTTCTCTAGCACTTTAGAAATGGTTGTTAGCACAGAGATAGGTCGGTAATTAGATGGGTCAGTTCTGTCACCACTTTTGTATACGGGTGTAATGAGTGCTTGTTTTAAGGCAGTTGGGAAGATTCCCTGCTCAAAGCATAGATTTGTTAAGTGAGAGAGTATAGGGGAAATTATAAAGTGGGCAGTCTTTAAGAAACCTACTGGTAATTGGTCCCATCCCGGTGCACTGCCATTTTTTAAAGAGTGTATAACAGAGCTAACCTCTTGTGCGTCCGTTTTAAAAAGCACAAAGGAAGATAGAGGGGAATTTTTCGCTGAGGTAGTATTGTCATGCTGAGCGGAATTAGGGTTTGAGATGATGTGATTTGCTAGGAGAGTACCTATGTTAGCAAAGTAACTATTTACTGAATTTACTGATACTTGAGGGGATTCTTCAATTAATAATAAATCAGAATTCTTGGAGATTGGAGGATTTCGTTGAGTTATATTATTTATTGTGCTCCAAAGCATTTTTGAGTTTTTCTGGGACTTAGATAACAGGTCTCTATCATATTTACGCTTTTGCTTTTTGATAATGTTGGTACAAAAATTGCGATATCTTTTGTACGTGATTTTTAAAATCTCATTGTTAGAATCTTGTCTTAGTTTATTTTGCATGTTGTTACGATTAAGGATGCAGCGCAACAAACCAGTCGTCATCCAAGGTTTAACTAGTCTAGCTTTGTGTGAAATATTGGAAATGGTAGTAGCTCCTTTTAGACAGGATTGAAGAGTGTCAATTAGACTATTTGTTACTGTGTTAGGATCTGTGATAGTGTACAGCTTAGTTAAATTTATTTCTTTAAGATTATTAAGGGCTAGCTCAAAATCTATGTTTAATTTAGTTTTTAAGATACAGTTTGTGACAGGAGTTTGTTTTGTAATTTTTAAATAAATCATGTTATGGTCTGTAATTGTTGTGTTTATAACGACTATTGTCGCTGACTTAAACTTATGGTTTAGTTTTAAGTTAAAATGATCTAAGCAATTTTTGTCTCTGGTAGGAAGACAGTGTCCGGGTAGAAGTCCATGCATTGCTAACATATTCAAATAATTCAGTCTATTTTTCCGTTCGTGGGATTGTTCATTATGTCTGTAAATAGTGTTTATATTTATGTCACCTGTAATTATTATGCTTCTGTTCGAGTTAATCTGGTTAAGGTGCTGACTTAGGGAGTTAGTGAACTCTTCAGAATCAGTGTGAGATGGAGATCTATAAATACCCAGAACAGTGAGGTCACTTGATACATCAATTTGTAGACAAGACGCATGAGTTAGTAATATTTCCTTTACGGTGGCTTTGTGTGAATTTTTAATGTAAGCAACAACACCATCAGCACTATTAATGTGGGTTGAAGTTTGAAATGTCATGTAGTTTTTAAGTTGAGGTATAGGTTTGCCTGATTTTAAGCGACATTCGCTTAGTATGATCAAATCAATATTAGTCATTAGGCTCGACAAGTTTATATTTAAGTCGTCGAAGTTAGAGTATACACTTCTAATGTTTTGTGCTATGATAGAGAAATCGTTTTTTGTATTTTTTATTCGTTGGCCAAATTCCGTAATTGTGTATTCAAAAACTTGAGCCACCTCAGTGGTATCTATGACGCTTAGAGTATTTAGTGTATTATCCATAATATTGGTGGTATAAAGAATGTGTAATTTTATCTACATATTTTATAGCTTGCATTTGAATGCTTCGTGTATATTGATTGTAAGTGTATGTGTTGTAATAGTCGGATATGAAGTATTTATTTGTGAGTTGTTGTTTGTGTGCGTTATGTTTGATAATATTGAATGTTTGTGTGCTAGATTTATACAATAATGTAGCCAATTCAAAATGTGCTACTTTTAAGTAGAAAATAAATAATATTACAGTACAAAAGAAAATTGCAATACAAGTTTGTCTTAATTCACACAATTGGTGCCGCAGTACAAAACAAGTTAAGTTTATCATATAGTTTGAACTAGTATTCTTTTTAGACGGAAGAAAAACAGTACTACAGTTAGAATTAGAGTCTACCTTAGTAAATTGCGCTGTAAAACAATTCTGAATATACATTTGCCATATGTGTGAAACATTACTAAAATTTATGTGTAGTGGGCAAGTAGTAAAACAACATAGTCATTTAAGTTGCATTAAATTATTCACTTGAGATTCACTGTGTATGAGTATAGTAGTTGACGTTTCGTCCTTCTTGAGATAAATTTTGCCAAACGAAGTCCAGCAATACTTATAATTTTTCGACTTCGCTACATCTCGAGCAAGAAAGTATAAGCGTGCGCCTTTCATTGTAAGATGCTCAGTGACATATATCGGTATGTACTCATCTTTGTAATTTCCAATATGTTTCGCACATAGCTTATCTTTTTGATGAGTCCTGTTGTACTGTTTCACGGAGTTCATAAAGTCTGTTTTCAACATGGCAGTAGTAAACTCACGAATTATTGGACCATTTTTATTATTATTGCGTTTGTTTTGCACTCTGTAGATGTCGTTTATTTGACTTTTTTCAAAATTGCACCCAACTGCACTAGATAAACATAATGCCATTTTTGCCAAATCCTCTTTTGATTCCTTGTTAGTTTTCGGAACATTTTTAATCTCAATGCTGCATTTACGACTACCTCGTTGAAGGTCCTCGATTTTTTCTTCTAGTATCATAATATACTCACTATCTTTCTTTGTTTGGTTTTCTAATCGCTCTAACTTCTTCTTCAACTCTTCGTTTTGTGTAGATAAAAAGGCAATAGAACTCTCAATATTACTATTGGTGTTCTTGATTTCCATTAACATAGGGTATATTTTTTGCAGTTCGGTTTTTTGATTTTCCATTAAATTTGATATCATTATTTTCATCTCTTCTTTAAAGGCACTTAGATCAGTCTCAATTTCGTGCTCTCTCGGTCTTTTATATCGGCTAGCCACGAAGTTAGGTGGTGTATTACAATCAGATTTTTCATAAATGTTTGATTCTGAGACCGATTTATTTCCAATGTCCTCCATATTGGTGAAGGAAAAATAGGATAGTACAGATTTGCTACTAGGGTTTAATAGCGAATGGTGTAGTACTCACAGGCGTAGTCAGCGACCGTAACTTGCGACCGTAGCTTGCGGCTGCGCTGCGTAGCGGGGCGGCCAACCAGTAGATGTCTCGCGTTGCTACGAAGTGGTTGTGTGGTAGTGGGGTGATGTCACTGATGACTAACAGCCGTGAGAGCGAGAGAGAAATTATGTGGTGAGTCTCGTTCTCGCGGGTCGAGGTGCGGGAAGGTGAAGCGAATCGGCAGCGGCCGCTCGAGAAATGTTTTTAAATCGCACTGTATTTACGCGATATTATACTTTTACTCTTCAATATTATGCACTATTGTCGATTGAGTTAGATTTTTATTTTAAATAAATAAAGTGTACACGTCTGTCTAGTAACGACACTCAGAAGAAAGAGGAAACAACAAACAAGCTGACCAAAAAGTCGATTCACGTCGAAACGTGTTCACTCTGTACTATAATGGAGATAAAAATGATTAAAAGTACCTAAGTTGGTTTCCTTACTGACCGCATGCCTCAAGTTTTGCTATATTATGTTATTGCTCGAACTAACAATTAACCTGTTAGAATAAATACCTACTTAATAATAACATAGAATTAAGTCTTTACATCATTGAACTTGAGAGTGAAGACAGACGTCCACGGACCATGGTTAGGTAATAGGTACTCAGATTAACATTAGCGAAATAAAATCGTGCCCAGTGCTGATTCTCAAGGTTGGGGGTTTGTAACCTACCAGCCTGGAAGGGCATTGATTTAAGTAAGTAAAATTACAATCATCACTGGTTTACTGACCAGAAATTAAATACAGAATTATGTCACCTTAATAAAGGGACATTTATTAGGTACAGTACAGTACTAGGTGTACTAACAGTAACTAACAGGTGTGTTTACCTTGTTTTAAGGCCTCGAAAACTTTTAAAAGTTGTAGGTCGGGCTTGTATAAAATAATTAAACTTAATAGTAATCACTCATGAATATAGCTCTGTCAAGCACACCTAGATAAGTGATAATCACAGTCTAAGGAGGTTGTCTAAGATTCATGTACTTACAAGCATGACTAATTTACTGATTACATTCAAATTAACTGGCAACTGAATCAGAAAAATCTGGATATGGGCGTTATCAGTCTAATGACTGCCTTTAACAATGTAATAATAATTATTACTTAGATGCCATTATATTTTGAATATTATAGCCAATGGGGGCATGTTTTCAAACCCAAACCACTTACATTATCCTTAGCAAAGCATGCAGTAAGGAAATTATTTTAATTAAGTTTCTTTTCAGTTTTAATTTATTTTATCCGTGTTGGATATTGTGGGAAATAAATAAATATAATATATCATATGAAAAATAGGAAACATTCAGATGACCTTCCTATTTATTACAGTTAATTCAATTCCTACGAAGGGTTTTGAATAAAAAATTGTATGTGCACTAAGCATAACTATCTATGCACAGGGTAATTTCACATGAAGTCCCTGTAGATCTTACAAGGAAAAGATATTTTCCTGCTAGCAGCCTTTTTTCATCCTCTCATCAGCACCTCATAATTATCTTGCAACTGAGACCAAATTGGGTTGCGAAAATCCTTCAGAGATAAGCCAAGACAGTCATGTTATATAGATATAATAGAGACTATTTCTCATTAGCAAATCTAATTTTTAATTCAAATCATTCAGACCAGGAACATTTTGTTGAATGGAAGGAGAACATAGATAGCTAGGATTCAGTTTGCCTCTTAGCTAAACTATTGTCTTTTTCGGCGTAGCATTAGTGCTTCGGCTGCTACGACAAGTGCGGGTTCGATGCCCGCTTCCTGTGATTCAAGAATGATGTAGTTTTTCTAGCAAATGAAGTAATCATTATAAGATATAATCTACTAAACTATTACAAGTATGACTTATCTCTGGAAGTGTCATCAATTGCAGAGCATTTTAAAATTTGCAATCATTCAGGGTAGACTGAGAGAGAAAAAGGGCTCTGCAACCCCTAGTGAAGCGCAAGTAACAGTGGTGACTCAGGATTGGGGACCACGGCACACAAGTGGTACACAGATATAAAGTGACTCACTTTTCACTACAGACATGATGAATGCAGTTTGGGGAGTGCAGCTGAACAACCCTAGGTTGTCAGGCTTAAATGGAGTTAGCCAACAGAATGGCACTCCAAGGTAGAGGAATTGTTGGCAGTGTATGCAGCGTTACTTAGAATACTTACATTCAGGACGCAGACATACTATTTCAGTTTTCAGTGAACCTTCCAACCAACCGAGTAGTTCAATGTGAAACTGTCAGCATACTACCTCCGGGAAACGTTCAATGAGATCCTAGAACGCCTCTCACGGCAGGTCTCTTCCCGTGTGGCACCTTACCAGAAGCCACTAATGTGCTGACCCAGGGCTCGTCGATCGCAGATCGAGAATAGGATCTACGGAAGATCCAACAGACCTTACCTAAAAGGAAGGTGCCCTCTTCATGAGGATAGGTTATCCTATAGCCCATAGTGGGGTCAGTGCTTTTGGGCTCGTCGATCCCAGATCGAGAATAGGATCTGCGGAGGATCCAATAGACCTTCCTAAGAGGAACGTACCCTCTTCAGAAGGATAGGTCTTTCTATAGCCCATATTAACATTCATCGAACTCAATGCCAATCGAGAATGCCAATGAAGGATCTGCGGAAGATTCAATAGACCTTCCTAAGAGGAATATGTCCTCCTCAAGGAATGAGTCATCCTATAGCCCATGGTGGGATCAGTGCTTTTGGGCTCCTCGACCTCAGATCGAGAAGGCCAATTAAGGATCTGCGGAAGATCCAATAAACCTCCCTAAGACGAAGATCTTTGGAGGAATGTGTCATCCTCCTAACCTGGAAAAAGGGGGGGGGGGTAAATAACAGAGTTATTAAGCAGTACACGGAAATCTTAAAGCAATCAATATGCTATCCTTCCTATACTACCATACACTTGTAACATTCACTGGTCCCATAGTTCACAAGTATCACTGTACAGGGCTCTAACGTCTACCCAAGACGTATAATTATATCAGAGGATTTGAACGTGTAGGACATGTCCGAGTGGCTGGGGCGGTCGAAAGTCCCCCTTGAGAGAAGTCTCGGGTTCAGTTTCTATCCCAGATGCTCTCCTTTTCGGATTTAGAATTACTGAGAATAGTTGACGGACAACCACTCTCAATATACAGGGGTGTACACCCATAAGACGTTGAGTTCTCATTATATGATAACCAATAGAAACCCAGAAGCAAGATGCTGCTTGTTTTTTCTAAAAACATTTTAATTCAACAAATCTTAAAAACTATTGCTGTAACTTCTACGGTTGTTGTTTGCTGCTGTAGCTACTGAGACTGAATCTGTATAGGGGTTACCCAAATAACAGTCTACTGACTAGTATCAGCACCATGTAATGACTTTCCTCTGGATATTCTAGATGATCTGCAATTATATACATTCAGCATCTAACAGGTAAAGTGAGGTCAGAGTTCATGACCCTCACCCTATGAGATATATCTCACAGATTCTTCCTCGAAGAAGTAGAAAGAATTATATTATAGCCAAAATTCAATTCTAAGACTGATGAAACAAGCATTGTAGGCAATTGGCTAGTAATTGTCAAGAATCAATGGCCCAAATTCAAATTACTTATTGCCACTAAGTGTACAAGTTGTTCATACAATGGTTTCAGTGCTTTTGCTTAACACACTTTTCAGGAATTGCAACATGAGTCACAGAGTCACAGGTTCCTTTACTTATTTACCTTGCTTATAAAATACTATATTTTTTCTTGTATTCATTTGTGTCCTTTAGAACACATCATTCAACATAATTATAGAAGTCCTTAATCCTATCTTTCTGATATTAATGTGACTATTTCTTTCATGTTAATTAGGGGGCTGTTCGATCAGCACCCAGGCCTCTCAATAATGAATAGATTAGATTCATTCTTAGAGAAGTACAGTCAACAAAAAATAGCTGAACAATTCTATTTTATTAATCGCTGTAGCTTCTAAAGCTCTGATAAAATAATGAGCAAAACATAAAATACCTTAACTTTGTTAAGGGTTAACTCCTGGAATTATGAACTTATTTAATTATAGATTAATGATACATGGTTCCAATGGAAACCTTTCTTTAAATATGAATATTTTAATAAGTATTTTATTTTAACAAACCAACGTCTTCATTGACTTCAAAACGGAAGCATGCATTATTTAAATTGTATCATAAATAAGATCTAAGTAGTTACCATGTTCTAGTGTCTAGCTATGGTTACATTAATCTCTTAGGTTTTGAGATCTCATTGATCTGTCATGTTATACTGATTGTATGAAACATGATTGGATGAACATCTTAGTTATTAATTGTTTAAACCTTCTATCATGGTTATTATGTATAATTGAATGGATCCTGTTATTCTTACAGCTAATTATACCGTCTTAATGATTCACATAGCGTTTATAGTTACCATCACCAGCAGAAACCAAACAGGTCTTCAAACAAACGCTATCTTGTGGAGGCAAATAATAGAACTGTTTTACACAAAATAAAACAGTTATTATGTGCCGAAACAAGATAGCGTTAGAGCAAGGTCCTTGCTGGCGAATGAAGACAGCTATGAAATATTATAGAGGCACGTCACAAACTTCAAGTATCGTCGCCCCCTAGCAGGTGAATATGTAACTATCACAGCGAATTGGAGTTTAAAAGGTATGTTTTAACCAGTTTTACGCTAATAAAGGGCAAAAATCTAGGCAGCTTCTTCAAACAAACGCTATCTTGTTTCGGCACATAATAACTGTTTTATTTTGTGTAAAACAGTTCTATTATATTTATTATAATTAAGTAAATGAATAAATATAGTCTTTAATCAGGTTAAGCTTCTATTAGGTTACCCGGTTTAAATTATTGTACGTTTTTCACATTATTCGCTGATTTAAAATTAATCTTCTATTTTAAGTGGCGCTGAAATCGGTATATATAGGCTGTTCCGATGTCGCTAAACAAGTATATGTCGTATCAACAAATTATTCATTTTCCGAAGTCATTTTTAGGAAAAGGTGGCTGAACTACATACTGAAATGTTAAACCAATTATTAAAAAAACATTACAAAGGCGTACTATGTTCAGCGATAAGAATCAGTCATCGCCATTTATAAAGTATTCATTTTATAAGTACTATTTACGGTTATCTATGGTTCGATGTTAATGTTGCTTTGAAAATTTAATGATGGGCTTTTTGAACGACCCCGTATTTTTTTATAGGTTGGTATAGAGATTCAATTTTTAAATTAGGTATTTCGTTTTTTTTTTCGATATAATGACATTAAATTTTTTGTTGTTGCTTGGTTTTAGCCTAGCAACAACAAAAATTGTCATAACTTTACAAAAATGTAAAATAGTCGTTTATAAATTAACTAACTAACTATTTTACTTATGAAAATATAGACTGAGAGGTCTATGTATGATGATTTGTCCAATTAATTACACATAGATTGAGGGTCAATCAATCGGATCGGATCATTCAGAAGAGCAAGAGCCCACTTTTGTTGTACACATTTTTTTTAAACCAACATTTAAGATCGAACTTAACCCAAGATAGCCCGGTAGTTCGGTCCATAGAATTCATTAGTCTGCGTTACCCTAGTCATGAATGCGTAAGTTAAGCAGTTACCAGCACTCAGCACCCTGTATGCGGGTCCCGGCGTTGAACGCAAACTGGTCCCCGATGCGGGCCCGGTTTGCATACGTACACTCTTTCGGACCTGTATGTGGGCTCAGTACGGGTATTTGTTTATTTTTTTATACCACTTAGGTGGCAGACAAGCACTCAGCCTAACAGTTGGGAAGTGGTCACCGTGGTCTATGGACGTGTGCAACACCAGGGCGTCACACTCGCTCTACTGACCCTGTAAAAAACTTTGTAAACTACTTAGCTTTATATTATGTGTTATTGTTAGAAACTCCTTCATCTTAATTCATTTGTACACGCGTTCTTGTGGAATGCAACCTGGACTCTAATCCTGTTGTTTCGTAGTATCTACTTATATTTCTTATTGGTTGTAATCTGTTACGTGTGATAAATAAATAAATAAATAAATGCCCTTCTTGAAGAACCCTATATTATAGACGATAAGGAAAAAGTAGGGCGATCATTCCACAGACTAAAGGTGTGCGGAATAAAATGCCTCTCATAGCTTACAGTGCGCACCGTTGACGGATGCAACGGATGCAGGATCAATTCCCTGCCTGTGGCGAGTGGTATACTGGTAAAACACCTTCGCATACAGTTTATCCATGCAATCAAGATTTTTTTCTGTAATATCTGTCTCTTATGGAACTAATAAGTCCATCTATTCTCTTTATTACAAAAATCTAAATAAAAACCAACCAACAAGTTATAGAAAGAAACAGTATTATATAATAGATATATAAGTATTGTTACCATCTGTGCCAATAGTCGCCAAGCTGCGGGCACGTGCGTCGCACACAGCGGTCGGAGAGCAACTGAGCAAATAAGTAAATAATATTTTGAATTTGGAATAATATTCGATTTGCGACAGCTGGACAGTAACCAAGACGGTGTTGCCTGTGCCTATTGTCATTTTAATGAGGTAGAAAAACAGTCTATGATTTACCACTCTTTTGAAAATGAAATTATAGTTCTTGAAATATGAAAAGCTTTTGAAAGAAAATAAAGATATAGAGAACAATAGGAAAAGTTCCTATAAAAGAGATAAAGAACCACGGATACAAATATATTTCCGATCCTTAGTGAGCCATATTTGATTCTATTAATATTCCAGTAATTTATTTTAGAGGATGTATCTCCTCAAGATCTGAGAGGCCCAAGCTAAACTCACCGGCTGATAACGGGAAGGGTTGGAAGGCCAGGGTTCCTTCCACAAAAGTCATTATAAGCCAAATCGAAAGGAGAAAGAAAAGTGGGCCTCGAGGTGCAAGCCTTGACTGTTACCGGGATCAACATTAAGATAAGTTAGATATTTATAATTTGAAGAGTATTCCATCTTAACAATTAATAAATTATATTATGACACTTTATATAATATCTAAAACTACAGCCCACCAAATTATCCTTAACCGGCGCTAACGTGAAAAACTCAAGCAGAACGTTTGCCGCCCAACAGCTCAACAGTTTTCGTTGAAAAAAAAAAGCGTTTTCACACCAAATGGCGCTTAGACGCAGGCGTTCCCGCCCTCAGTGCCCGAGCAACCGCGAAACGGAACGCACGTAACACTCGCGCGCGTTCCAAAACACGCTGACAGATCGCGACATAAAATAATAGAAAAAAAACTGACCGAAGTTTATATTATCAGTTATTTAATTCATAAATAATTTTTCGCTGACTAAAATTTATTTATTTCGTGAACATTTTGTTTTAATATAAATGTGATTTATTACAATAGTGCGTGTTACTGTGAAAGACTGCAATAAAAAGTCGAGGAAAGCTGCTGTTGGCTGTCAGCTGTCAAAAACGTTGAGGTGAGCGATGAAACATAATATATTGCACAGATTATAAATTATAGTAATGTTATAATGATATTTTGTTTTTGTATCCTTCGTTTGTGTGATATATTATAAAAAATTAACAGATAAACAATGTTTATTGTTCACCAATATATTGTTAAAATGATTGGTTTAACATCGTGCGGCTTTTAAAACCTTGTTATCTGTTTAAACCTAGCCTACAATCTACAATAATTATATTATACTGTAGGTCAATCAATAGGATTCATTTTTATTTTCAACCGAATTCCTCTGCCTTCCGCATCCATTCTATCCCAGCTACCCTTTCTAGGTCGACATTCCATCTGGATGAGACTTTTGAATCTAACATGTGAATTCTGGTCTGTTTGTTCGCGATGAACGCAAAAATTACTGAACGGATTTTGATGCGGTTTTTTAAGAAGGTCTTGGTTAGATTTAATTAATGTTTGATTGTAATTGATTGAGTAGAAACGAAGATACGACCAGAAGTTGCGATAACCGAAATTCGCGCAGGCGGAGCTACGGGTATCGGCTAGTAATCTATATTATAATGATTTGAGTTTTTTGATAGCAACCCATTTATGTCCCACTGCTGGGCACGGGTCTCCTCTCCTCTAACGAGAGAGCTGAGAGGGTTTAGACCTTAATCCACGCACGCTGGCCTAATGCGGGTTGGTGTATCGGACATGTACTTAGAATTTCTTCTAGGACATGTAGATTTCCTCCTGAAGTTTTTCCTTCACCGTCAGCAGATGGTCAATCATGTGATTAGCACATATGAATTCCACAAAGTGAAATTCACATTGGTACTGTCCGGCCGGATTCGAACTCGATACCACCTCTGAGTAGAGGCCGCGTCCTTATTCATTCGGCTACCATCGCAAATGATTTATGGACAACATAATAAATGATACAAAACATATTGTAACACAACGGATGTTATTAAAACACAAACAACCGGAAAATGTAATATAAAATGAGTTTAAATCATAGCATAACAAGAATATAGTTGAAAACGTGAATATAAATTAACTTTAACTAGGCTGGTGGCCACGTCTCCGTCCAACAGGAATACACAGATCAATAGAATATTCTTGCAGCATATAAATGTTTGCAGCCAGGCATCGAAACCGCTACCTCCGATGTAAGTAGCTATCGAAATGTACTCAACCAAGTCAGACTCCCCCTTTTTTTCGTGCGGAAATCCTCATGGATACCCAAATAAGCCAGCGGGCAGGTTATGTCGGACTCTTACCGACTAAAACCGCACGTCGTCTAGGGTCTTCTGATGCCAAGGTATGAGGTGGCCGATAGAGCATTTCCTGCATTTCCCTCAAGTCAGATTCCAACTTAATATCTACTAGACTAAATTGAACAACTTAGTAAAAAAAAATTCGTTTCGCAAAAAAAATATAATATGAATTGAATTTTGGTACAAATGCACTATCAGGATGGGACTGATCCTGTGACTAGTCCCTTACAGGGAGAAGACTCTTACTAACTGAGCTATGTGGATACATTCTAGATATATTCTAAATTCGTCGATATATTATATACATATTGGGGTGACGCTATATAGAAAAAGAAATTAGCATAAGTAATAATTGCTTTAAAATTTATTTAAAAATCTCATTTCCGGTCGTTTTTCTCTCATAGCGCGTGCGTGGGTACCAGCTGCGAGTGCCGATATGGAGGTGATTAGTTACCCACTAGCTCGCCCCCCTGCTTGCACCGCGGTAGGTCTACGGGTCCCTATATATCATGTTATTTTGATTGCTAGAGAAATACTTCGTATTGAAACTGAGACCATTATAAGACTATGGCTCTTAAAAACCACCCTGTAGTAAAATCTGTTCAGCCGTTTTTGTGTGAAAGAATAGCATAAATCCATAGATCTACTACTCTACGTATTTATACACTTTCACATTTATAATATTACCCTAGGCGCACACTTGGCGACAGGTGACAGCGACAGCTCGGCGTCTAGACGCGACGACAGGCTGCGGCCGACAATTTCATAGCGCCACTAGACGCGGTGACTCCCCTAGCTTGTCGTCGCGACTCCGCGTCTCTGACGCCAAGTGTGCGAAGCTTAGAACAAAATACTATCCGTTCGCGCTAAGTTTGCCGCTGTCAAATGACGTCAGTATAGTGTTTTCTCACTGGAACTAGGACTGAGTGAACGCTAAACGCGTGACAGTTGACAGCGGCAAACTTAGCGCGAACGAGTAGTTCCTATATGGAATTCTCGGTCGCAGCCTGTTGTCGCGTCTAGTCGCCGAGGTTTCACTGACGCGTATCGCCCAGTGTGCGCCTAGTGTTAGTAGCACTACCGTGTGAATGTCGTTTAACGCAACTTTTGGTCATAATATTATATCTCCGGTTTTATTCAAATTTAAAGTCTGCCCCAGACCTTCATTTAAGATCGCATCAAAATCCGTTCATCAGTTTTTGCGTCCATCGCAAACAAACAGAAAAATAGACAAGAATTACAAAAAAAAAATTGTGTTCAGAATCGTTCATGTAACACAACCCAAGTATTTATTAAAATATCCTTCAAACACAGCTATTTTACAATTTTATATCAGTTTAGTTAGATAGATGAAATTCTAGTTCCACAGTAACACAAGTGAACTAATACATTAATAATCGTAATAACGTGTTTACCAATCACCCAGTTGAAGCAAAACGACCACTATGCGGGTTTAACGTGACGCAGATGTGGGTGCAGCATTTCAGCGTGTTTGATACGGGCGCTTGCAGCGTGATTAGAGAACCGTCTACTGATATTGTGACTGAATAATGCTAATATATTGCTCAAGAAAAATATCTTTTGTACTATAATATTGTAGATGTGTTAAGCCCACGATTAGCCTGTGGAATGATCTCCCTGCCGTGGTTTTCTCTAGCGACTACAATATGGGGTTCTTCAAGAAGGGCATTAGAAGGTTTTTGCGGGGTCGGCAGCGCGAGTGTGATGCCCCTGGTGTTGCACGCGTCCGTAGACCACGGTGACTGCTTCCCATCAGGTGGGCCGTGTGCTTGTCTGCCACCTAAGTGGTATAAAAAAAAGCTCAACGAGAACTATATTTTTCGGTCAATCACTTTATTAATACGAACGCGCTTACGCTAATCTGTGGAACTACGTGTTCGATTTAAAAAAATCAATGTAAAGAAACAGTTTCCTTGCAATTTTTTATTAGTATGGATAGATGTCCTTCTATAGTCCCGGGTCCTTTAAGCGGGGCGTGAAAAAGCATTTGATGATGCCGTTAAGTTGAGGGCCGCCACTGTAGCTCTATCGGTGTATGTAGTGGTGACCTCCGATCCTGAGACTTTGCCTAATTAGCTTTCCATCAGGCGACGTTAAGTTATGTTGAAGTGTCCAATGAAAACTGTAATGTGAAAATTTGTAAGCTGGAATTTTTAATACTTTATCACACTTAAACGGCTGAACGATTAATGAAATAATTGTACAGGGATAAATTTATAATCTGTAATAACGCTTCGGCATATTATCCCTGGAAAAGGTGCCCATATGTTGCAGGAAGGGGGTCAAGATTCCACACAGGCAAAGCCACGGGTAACAGCTATAGTTTATAATTATACAGTAGTAGTAAGAAGTAATCTTATGAACAAAATATGATGTATTTAATTCTGTTACCTCAGAGCAAGACCTTTAAAGAGTATTAATTAATTGCGAACGGTTTTAAAGAACCTGTGTAAAGTTTATTTTCTTTCATCTTTAGGCAGACGAATGGAAATTAGTCTTGTGTTAATTAGAGACTGTCTATATCCAGGGCCTCGATTCTGCTAAAGGCAAACCACTGGCATGCTACTGACACTCTAAAATGCTATTTAATTGTAGACTTTACCATTATACAGTTAAAATATAAAATTAAATGAAAAGAATTCATTCAATTTTTTTCATTCGCCCTACAAAATATCATTTAATTTTAGACCTTGAACTGATAACAATAAAGTCCAAAATTAAATGGCATTTTTTGTAGTGACAGAATCGAGGCTCTTAGTGTTTGAACCTGCCTTGAACCCTATTCTAGAGACTTGATATTTTCATCCATTACTTCTTATTCTTAGAACAGGGGTCGACCTCGCAGAACATATATACTGACTAAATGAGCTCTTGAAAAAAGGCAGGTCTGAAACACTTCTTAGCGTAGGGGGCAGGCAAGTCGGGATCAACCTCGCAAAAAATAAACTAACCAAATATTGAGTTATTGACAAAGGGCAGGTCTGAAGCTCTCGAAACTGGCTCTCGAGCTTGCATGAAAGGTTTAATGAAAGTAGAGAAAGCGCGTGAAACTATGTAAGGATAGAAGTAGATGGCGGCCTGTTATCTCAGCTTATCCAAGAGGGAATGGATCCGAGCTTGTTTGTACGTACTTCTTAGAGCTGATTTAAATAAGGTCACATCGTCACTTACCATTAGGTGAGATAGTAGTCAAACGTGGGCTTATCGACTATAAAAAAATAATTTATAGAAAACTGCATCAAATAATTTCATTTAGTAAAACGTTAGGATTCAATTTATTTAACTGAACTTGCCTCTACTCAGAGTGAAAAGTATGTACACCAGACTCTTGTTCGTCCATCGATAGCTGTATCGAAAATGATGTTTGATAGACTCCGAATAACATACAAACTAACAAACAACAGAGCAAGCTAAATAAAATCTTGTACAGAAAACGAGCCGTCATTCGAGTTACGAATACCAATTTCCATCCGCCCAAAACTCAATTAAATGCCCTCCTCGTAAAGGCTGTGGTACATCCAGCGCTCTGCATCTGTGTCAACAATAACTGCGCGCCAGCTGCGGCGCAGGTGTGCCACGGGCTTTACGTATAAATTGTAACAGGGAAATTCCAATAACGGTGCCGTGAGATTTAGTGCTCACGACACCCCGTGATGGATCGGGTCGCGAGTTGTACCGCCTTGTTCTCAGTACTAGGTTCAGTACAAGGGTGTGGTAAGATTTTATTAGTAGTTATGACTTAACTACTAATAATTGTAACAAAAAAATCGACATTAACTGGCCCAAATTGAAATAGGACCATCAGAAGAATCGTCAAAATCGGTTCACCCATAAGCCACGGTGACAGCTTCCTATCAGGTGGACCGTGTCTGCCATCTATGAAAAAACCCATTCGAAAGTTCTAACTAAAAAATAATATTTTCTTTGACGCAAAATCTGATAGGTATCTCACAAATTTTGTGAAGATACTTGGATGATGGTTTGCTACTCAATAATACTAAATGGCTGAAATTTGGTACCGGGATAGATCCATACTAATATTATAAATGCGAAAGA
Source organism: Lithosia quadra (assembly GCA_963576445.1). NCBI lineage: Eukaryota > Metazoa > Arthropoda > Insecta > Lepidoptera > Erebidae > Lithosia > Lithosia quadra. Next base: position 10,359,355 of record OY754896.1, read on the forward strand.
AACTCTGTCTGTCTGTATATCTGTCTGTCTGTCTGTTACGCTTTTACGCCTGAACCGCTGAACCGATTTTGATGAAATTTGGTATAGGGGTTGATTAGACCTTGAGAATTCGCGATAACCGACATCCACGCGGGTGGAACCGCGGGCCATAGCTAGTTACCTATAACACAGAATAAATAAAGTAATACATATTGTGTGGAATAACACATAGACTGCTTTTGATATCTAAATAGACTTCGATAGTTTGCGGGCAAAGAACTAAAAGTTTAGAACATTTAGTTGCCCTAGTCAGCCGCCCAATAAATTCCATTCTACCCTTACTCCTATAGAATATATTAATCTTATTTCTAAAGGTACGTAATAATAACCTCTGACCCCACCTCGTCACGTCGTCGTCCCGTGCAGTCTGAAGCTGCACTGTCACATAAAGGGTTTGATTTCGTGAAAAGACTGTCACAGATATTAAACTTTTTCTTTGCAGTTATGGCGGTCGTATTTTTTTTTCAGTTCAATTATTTTAATACAAGCTGCTCCCTGAGGCTTCGTTCAATTCACTAGCGCAATAGATTATGTTTAGAATCGAAGTTGGAGTCTATTACTCCAATTTTTTTTGTTTATATAATTTGGTTTGGGTACGTAGAACACATGACTACTAAGTGAATGATAGTATAAGGTAGGCACCAACTCGCATTAGGCCAGCGTGTGTGGATTAAGGTCTAAACACTCTCAGCTCTCTCGTTAGAGGAGAGGAGACCCGTGCCCAGCAATGGGACATAAATGGGTTGCTATTATAAGGCAGGCACGTAATTATAAGCACAAAACGGTTTAATAAATAGTAAAATAAATATTGTACTACTATCTTCTGACCTCAAAATGATATTTCACTTTTTAGTGAGGTCTTTTGTTCAAGTGTGTTCCTTTTTTTTCTATTGTGCCAAAAAACAAATAAGTATGGAAGAATATTTTCACAGCACTAATATCTGGCATTCAGGACTATATTTATTTTTTAACACTAATTTTCATCATTATTCCATTAGATAAGGCTAAGCTGCTAGTTGTGAAAGAAGTTTTCAATAAGTGCAGTTTTTACGAAGATTAGGAACATAATATAAACAAACTCACAAAATTCAGGCTCTCTGGATATAAGGTATTGGTACAAAATGTCAAGGTAGATATATCACGCGTCTGAGTACTGACTCAGGTACATACATACATACACGTGTATATATTATAACCATATGTATTATTATAACACTTCTGTTCTGTCGAAAAATGAACACCTGAACAAAACGTCTATTTCCGTCTGCAAAAGGAGCCAGCAACAGGGCGCAATAGCATTATGTACTATGACGTCACTCGGCGTTGAGTTACATTGTTTGGGCCCGCACTTGTGTCAACTAGCGACGCGTGCGCAGAGACACACATTTTACAAGCTGCGGTCTGGATAGCAGCGGTAGCGGTAGCGGGCGACAGTTTATATAGATACTGAGTCAATACAAAATTCGTTTATATTGTTTATTCAGTTAATATGCGTATTGTCTCGTAGCCCTCACTAAGACCCTTGTGGATATCCACATGTCTCATACGGATAAAATGTTATGGCAGTACATTAATTATGCCCACTGCTGAAGAGTGGATGCGCTGCCTGAGTCTGTCTTTCCAGTAGGCTATAACTGCGAGTATTTAAGTCTAGAGTGAACAGGTTACTTCTAGGCAAGCGTGCTTCACCGTCGACCACGTCATCATCACTTACCAACAGGTGAGATTGTGGTCAAACGTGAGCCTGCTACCAATAAAAAAAACTGTTAGTAGTCACTCTCGTACGATTTCAGTCTCTCGTTACGAATCCGATTCGAAAGAAATTTCGTGCTCACCCTTGTATTTTTATGCTAGTTAGGTGGCAGACAAGCACACGGCCCACCTGATGGAAAGCGGTCACCGTTGCCTATTGGCGTGTGAAACATCAATCACACTCTACTGTATGGGAGTTACAAAAAGTTGCGCATTGTTGCTGGTTAAGGAGTAGTCTTTTGCGATACCAAATTTTTTATTTCCCTCAATCAATACAGTCCAGTATACGTAGAAATCATTGATATTAAGTAAGAGGGAGGTACCCCAGTCGGGCTAGCTCATTTCTTTTTCTAATACGTGGGCCCCCGTTGTTTTCCAGTCCGCCCATACCGCTATCAGTCAGACCCCAGCCTAAAAACAAAAAAAAACAGTTGGCCTAAAGCTGCGGACTACAATACAACTATTGAATTGAAGTACTAATGGCTAATATAATTTACATATAATAAATAAATCATCTTGAGGGTATACAGGTGAATTCTAGTACATACTTGTTATGGTTATGCTGACGGCCTGTGAGGCGTGATGGTTAGGAGTTCGATTCAATTGGTGGGTTGGTTCATTTCTGCACAACACGGTCCAAATGTAATAATAATAGCAACCCATTTATGTCCCACTGCTGGGCACGCGTCTCCTCTCTAACGAGAGAGCTGAGACGGTTTAGACCTTAATCCACACACGCTGGCCTAATGCGAGTTGGTGGATCGGACATGTCCTTAGAATTTTTTCTAGGACATGTTGCTTTCCTCAAGATGTTTTGAAGATTCCTCAAGATGTGATTAGCACATAAATAAATTCCACATAGTGAAAGTCAGCACAGAAACTCCCGCAACCCTCCCAATACATAGTACCCCATCCCATTATAACAATAGAGGTTTTTTTTCACCAAGGGCGCTGCCTACGCTGAAGGAAAGGGGAGGGGGAGGCTAGGAAGGGGTGGGGGGAGGAGGGGTACAGTGAGCTCTGGCTACCCTACTTTACCGGCGGGAACACAACACGATGGTTATTATGGCCGCGGTCAGTTATTGACTTACCTAAGTCGAGAACACTATTAAGTTAGGATGGTAATTTGCCACTTTTTGCACGGAAAAATGCGTGGCTCTACCACACACACATTATTTTATGTAATTAACAAAAAGAGCGAAGTTTGCCGAAACGCAATTAAATTTTGTACAAAACGTTTGTGACTGACGTCACAGCGAGATTCGGTTACATTGTTTTGACACCTGTGTCAACGGGCGGCGCGTGCCGGCGCCTGCGCAGCCAACAACAACTTTTGTTGTTTTAGTGTTTTTCACTCGAGTTCAAAAGCTATGGTCGTTCTTAAAATACAATGATGAGTGAAATATTTTTGAAGTGTAGCTAGCTTAAAATCCTTGCATGTTTAGCTACCGCAGTCCAAGGAAAAAAGAAAAAAAAAGTTACAAAAATTTTGTAATATTTACTACGTTTCCTAATTTATAGTACCTACACAATTTTCTATAATATATAATTATAACTTACAATGGTTCTTAAGGAGACATTTTATTTATAAAAATTTACAGAGTGAAATTCACATTGGTACTGTCCGGCTGGTTTCGAACTCGATACCTCTGAGTAGAGGCCGCGTCCTTATCCATTCAGCTACAATCTTTTTTAAATTCGCTAATTGCTTCAATATTCCATTGAACTGTATCTAGTTTTGCCTACTCAGAAAGAACTTACCCAGTCGGGCAGTTCCAAATTGGATCACAAAATTCCATTACTCCCCACCTCTTATAAATCTCACCGAGGGTAGTTGTACGAGTAGTACCCCAGTTAAATCATGTTCCAATTAGTGGCGACCAGGTGCGGACGCATCTGCGAGCCACCCTAACTACGTCATTATCCTCTCGTGCTGTTAACGACGCTGCATCAGCTGACACTCTTTTGTTTGGTCGCAATGATGGCTGCCATACCATGGAGAAGTATCCTTGTATAAAAACTATTATAGATTCGCTGAAAGAATGCGTTCCTGACAGGTTGTGAGCGAAAGGGCGATGTAACTTTGAACTGGTTTATAATTTACGGCAAAATTTTAAATATCGTTTATTGACCTTATTAACGAGTCATAACATTAAAAATTTAATTACTGTGCCAATTTACAATACACAGATTAATTTTGGGCTAAAATGATTAACAATTAATTAATTAAAAATATAAAATCAATAGTTTTTTAAAAGTCATACCACGTCCAACCACGTCAAACTGCGCTGTTTCAAGGTTATGTCAAATGTTCGCTTTCATAGTGATGTGACAAAATAACAAGGCAATTGTAACCGCATATTTTAGTAATCTAAATAATAATAATCTGTTGGTTGAAAAATATAAAATAGAACGTTATAATTTTATAATAATGTAATTTTGTAATAAGCCCCTACCCAAGCTAATAGAAAGAATGAATCATATTTTTATAATGAATGAAATGAATATGATTTTTTTTATTATTTCAGGTAATAACCCATCATTACAATTAATAATCACATAAAATTAAATAAGAATGAAACAAAATTAAAAATTAAAATTGGAAAAACAAATAGGGCAGATAGATAGCCAAATTAGAATAAAATTAAAAAAACATTACCCTCCTTTCTTCGGCAGTCGGGTAATTAAAATGAAATCACGTTGTCACAATATTGCTGACTGTGATTATTATTATGTTATTGTAAGTCGGGAACAGGTTTAGAGAACGGTTCTAGGTACAAGTTATTTATTGTACATAACTAGTCATGAAGAATTGACATGTGTCAGGAACGCATAGTCTCAGCGGCCAAACTGTAGTGTCACTAAATTCTAGCCAATCACGTGAGATAAAATACCTATTGGCCAAAAATAGACGTCTTTTTGGTGAATTTCGCACTAAATTTTATTTCAATTTTTTTTTGCGTTTGACCACAATCTCACCTGTTGGTAAGTGATGATGTGGTCGAAGGTGGAGCACGCTTGCCTATAAGTGATCATGGCTGAGTGGAGTTATATGGTAAGCGGTAAGATTTCAAAAAAATATATTTATAAGAAACGAAATATGAAAATTTTCATTAATGCAATTCTACAATAATGGCCTCTGTGACTTTTGTCCTAAATTGCATAGTTTCCGAGGTTTTGGGCAAAAAAAATATTTCAAGATGGCGCCAGAAGCTCTACCGGACTCTGTCAAAAAAGTTTCACGCAAAAATATTAAAACTCAGATATAAGGCGTAATAAAATAATTTACATATTTTACTGATAGATAAGTATTTTGGCGGAATTTATGTATCCATCAAACTAGAAGCTTTTCCATCAATCTGAAGAAAAGCTGTCAGTTGAAAACGTTTGTGTAATAATGTGATGTATGTGCGAGAGAGATGCATTACTCGGCCGTCAGCGGGAGCGGGTGTGCCCAGCTGGCGACTCCGCTTTATTTATACTGCGGACCACGGACAGACAACTGGGGATATGACGTGGTTCCAGTGCTAAACTTTGCTGCAGATGGGAATAGATGAAAAACTCACGACTGTGTCCTTGAAAGGATAGGCAGATATAAATTTTTATACCACTTAGATACAGCGTACAGATAAGGAGTGGAATGCCCTGCCTGAGTCTGTGTTTCCGGAAAGCTATAACCTGGGAGTCTTTAAGTCTAGAGTGAACAGTTTGCTTCTAGGCAAGCGTGCTCCATCGTCGACCACATCGTCACTTACCATCAGGTTAGATAGTGGTCAAACGCAAGCCTATCGACTATATAAAAAAAGATGGCAGACAAGCACACGGCCCACCTGACTAGAAGTGGTCACCGTGGCCTATGGGATGTGTGCAACATCAAGGGCGTCGTACACGCGCGGATTAGAACCAACACTAAGTGGTATAGGATTGATATAATTGCGCGTGTATGGGGTCCCAACATAATGGATGGGACCCATACCAATCCCACCTGCTAGCTAGTTTAACTGCTGGATAACAGACTGGCACAGAGTAATGTCATGATAAGGCAAATCAAGAGAAATAGTGGACGAACGGACTCAAAGCTTCAAAGTGCAAGTTTTGGACGCAATCGGGTAACACTGTGTTGATGACAATAATAAAATTATCATACCAATATTTAGCAAGAATAAAAGTTTGTTCTAATGTCCAATTTAGGTTTTTTCTTAACAAGCTTAAATATAGTTATGCCTAAGCACCCAAATAACGATTTATGTGGCGTAGCGGTAGAGTGTTCGACTGCTAAATAAAAGGTTGCGGATTAAACGCCAAATAAAAATTTCGTCAGTATTTCAGAGGCAGCCTCATGACCGAGAAGTCACGAGTTCGATTCCTGAAATCCTACTTTACCGACAAATCCACTCTTAAAACAATTTTGCTTAGTTAGCGGGGTTAACGGAAAAAATTGAAATACTGGTCATATTATGACTCTGATTTTGTGCTTGACACAAACAACGAAACTGGACCAAGGTATCTCAACAAGTCTTTAAGCCCATAGCAACCGTTCGTCCTATCGGCAGCCTCAATGTCGGAGTAATTTATGATGGGTGCGGGCAAGGAGTGCCGACGGTGGCCCTCGAGCATGCCCCGCATGCGGGACCGCAGTAGCGACTGCAAATAAACTAATAAGACAGAAAATATTATGGAAATTAGAAAGAATTATAGGAAGCGGTGGTAAACTTAGTATTAAGTAGTTTTTGACGTCAAAAAGATGTATTTACGTTACACTATTTTGAGAAATAAAGAAATTGAAAATTGAAATATGTTTTTGCTTAATTCCTACAAAGATATGTTATTAATGTTACCTAATTTTTTTGCATTCAATTTTTTATTTTTTTTTTCAAATACAATTTTGACGGATTCCATTGCAATTTATTTGATACTATTTTATTATTTGCTGATTTCAATTTTGGTTTTTATACAGCAAAGATTGTAAATGATAAAATAACACTATATAAACCGCGGAGAAGATCGTAGCAAGTGGAAAGAGGTTGTCTCTGCCTACCCCAATGGGAAAAAGGCTTGATTTGTATTTATGTATCATGTAGAATCCGTTAAAATAGTTTTTTATTTCAAACATACGTGTAACTTCCGACATATCAAATCTTAATATATATAAATCTCGTGTCACAATGTTTGTCCTCAATGGACTCCTAAACCACTTAACCGATTATAATAAAATTCGCACACCATGTGCAGTTCGATCCAACTTGAGAGATAGGATAGTTTTTGAAACGGATTTCGACATCCACGCGGGCGGAGCCGCGGGACACAGCTAGTATAATATAGATTTATAGGTACTTATGATACATACCTAAAAAATATTTGAAAAACAAAAACCGGCTTCGAAAAGACACAAAAGCGAATAATAACTGAATTAGTATTTTCATTCAAAATACAAAATGCGCGTTACACTATCATGCTGCTATGGTATGGTGCTGGGAAAACAGCGACTACAATATGGGGTTCGTCAAATTTTGAAGTCGTTGCCTAGCCAAACCCACTAAATTGTGAATTGTAAGCGTTCTAAACCTGCCCGCTTGCTGGTACAAAAAGTTTCCCAAAAATATTCCTTCCTCCGTCCACAATCAGTGTCCTGCATGGACTATAGGGTGTCCACTTTATTCATTAGTGCCCTGAGCCGCTGGTAATGGCGGCACGGGACAATTTATCAGTATCGGTGGGTACTTGGAAGTAGATGCAGGCGCGCGCAAATATACTCAAACGCGCCCGCATCGCACACTGTACCGACAGCAGATTCGTTTGATGTGAGAATTGAATTTTTATTTTTGTGAATGGAATGTTGTTTAATAATTCAACTTGTTTAGATGAATTAATGGAAAACTGAAAATAAAATAACGAAGTAACTAAATAAATGGAATGTAGAATTATGAAGATCGGTAATTCCTATCAGACATTAATAGACAGGGTGGAATTTTTTAATGCCACCCTGTCTATCATAAATACTGGATATTTTACTCAAAAATTATTCCTTGATTTTTAATAGAAACAAATCTGCATTTGAGGATTTTCGGAAATCTGCTCAACAATTAAAACGGCCGAAATCAGAAAAATTAATATCCACTAGCACTAATTATTATGGTATCAATTGACGGGTCAATCAAATGATCAAAATTCTCTAAAAAACATGGTAACTTTCAATAAAAGATATATCTAGGTGCATCAGATACCTACTAATTAACAATAATCTTTGACGTCATTAATAGCCGCGGTAGCCTAGTGGTCTGGGTAATGGACTGCTGAGACGAGATCTCGGGTCCGATCCCAGGTTCACCATGGCACACACCAATGACTTTTCGATGCTTTTCGAAGTTATGTGTGTATTTATTGCAGGTTTATAAGGTTAATGGCAATAGGCTCGCCTCCTATTACATTGGGAACTAAACATAAACTCGCGAAATGTGGGTGTTAGCACCTCTGCCTACCCCTTCGGGGATATAGGCGTGAGTTTATGTTATGTTATGTCATTAATTTATTAAAATGAATACTCGACCGTGCGGGCGAGTTTTTCGTGGCCGAGTTGACGAATGACTGAATGACTCTACTTCGTTCGTGATTGTGTCACTTTATTAGGTAACTTTAGTAGGCACGAGAAATCTAATGTAAAAATGCGTTATCTTATCCCATTGAATTTATAAGTTGAGATTTCTTCGAATTCCTTTGAATCACAAGACGAAACAGGTCTTTATACACTATATCGGGACACAGCTCTACAATATGAAAATTTGATTTGATTTTGCTATCGGTACCGCAGACCCGCATCACAATGATAGCGCTAGCATGGCTCTCGATCATGGGGGCAGTTTTATCTCGCGCCGCCGTGTTTACAAATTATCTACATTTAATTGTGACTCCAGTGTCGCGGGGACGCTTGTTTGCCACGAGGGTGCCCGCTTAACCTTGTCATGATTCTTTTGTATTGTTATAGGTCTCGTTAAAAATATTAAGCCGGTGCAATTTTAGGTTCGTAGGTGAACTCATACGGTGCAAACAATTCCATCAAGAACTAAGCCGTTCGGTGCCTTTTTTCTTTGCCGCACCATGAAGACTTGGAATTCTTTACCAGCTCACGTGTTTCCTTCCTCCTACAGTCCCGATTTTCCCATGATCCCAGCATCAGATCCTGATACCCTGGATTTGGAACCACCTCAGAAGTAGCCTCTATCAAACAAAAAAAAATCAAAATCCATCCATAAATGGCGCTACTATCGCGTAACATATATACAATAAAAAAAATAGCGTACCTACGAATTGAGAACCTCTTCCTTTTTTGAAGTCGGTTAAAAATTAAACTACAAACGCAATACGAACTCATTTCGTATCAGTTTTTCGCCAGCAGGTACGTAGTATATAAGCTATAATCCTTCGCTTAGGCCGGCACAAGTGTTGAGCCGATGGTCTGTCGGTGACAGCTCGATTACGCCCCCCCCTCAGCCCAACCCTCGGCCGACCCCTCACCCCACCACCCCTGGACCACACGCCACGTCGCCCGTCGCGATTTCGGACGATGTTTGCCACTTGGGGCTTGTTTTTAAATCTAGTTTTGAGTTATTGATCTCGGTTTAACTATTAATGTATTGACTAGTCATTTGTCTAATGGCGGAACCACACTCCGCTATTCGTGTATTTGGGAAAAATCTTATAGATGACTAAACCATATACAACTCGTCATAGAAGAGTGACTAAGACGAATAGTAATAAAGCAAATATACACGAATAAGCCTTCCTCACTTCGATTTATACACATGTCTAAAGGCGAATAGTGAAGTATGGTTAAGGTTCACACGAATAAAATTTTTATTCCCGTTACTTTAAAAGTGTATTTTGGACTAGTTAGTGGCGTAGACAGTTAATGGCAGTGACTTTATCCGCGAAGACTTAAATATGGGTATTCATATTTTACGGGGTTAAAAGTCGGCAGTTGCTTACATAAAAGCCGTATCAGTCAAATCCCTTCTTCTTATTGATGCATGACAGTGGTTTCGGTCGGCCCAGGTGGGCCGTGTGCTTGTCTGCCACCTAAGAGGTAGAAAAAACTGCGTTCACACGTCCGAAACCCCAGAGCCCCGTCCATCAATCAGCAGATGTACCTCCCGACTTGCAGGTGAGGTGACATGGCTCCAAAAGCCTTGGGGGTCCGATAAACCCATAGAAAAAATATTCACGATTATCTCCTTATTTTATTTTATACTAGCGACCCGCCCCGGCTTCGCACGGGTGCAATGCTGATACTATTTCTGCATGTATTATACATATAAACCTTCCTCTTGAATCACTCTATCTATTGGAAAAAATCGCATCAAAATCCGTTGCGTAGTTTTAAAGATTTAAGCGCACATAGGGATATAGGGACAGAAAAGGCGACTTTGTTTTATACTATGTAGTGATGATCTGTTCAAGGCACAAACATTATTAATCTGAAGATTTTTATGTATTGTTCTTTATTGCGTGCAATCTGTCTTGTATTCATCTATCATATTCGTGCACTTGTCAGACCAGGAATTACCATTTTTCTCTGTCCATTGCCAACTCCTTCAGTTCTTTGCATGTGTAGTTTTTATTACGTACATTTATTATAAATATCGAAAAAGCACATAAATGATTAGTATTTGGTGCTAATTGAGTGCTCGGTATAGGGGAAAGCCATTAATCTAATATTAAAAGAGACTTTTTTATACAACTTAGGTGGTAGGCAAGCACACGGCCCACCTGATGGGAAGCGATTACCGCGGCTTATGGATCCGATGTGTTCTACACCAAGGACATTTCATGCTGACCTTGTAAAAACCTTCTAATACCTTTCTTGAAGAATCCACAGTTTATTTACTTGGGAAAAATAAAAGCATGGAGAGATGATTCCATAGTCTGAAAATACACGGAATGAAGTGCCTTCGTAAAAATACTTATGTACGAGTACCTATATTGTTATGGAAAGAAGCTAAAGGCATACTATTATCATAGCTTCCCTTCCAGAGCAAAAAAAAACAAAAATCATGACTACAAAAGCGTATTAAAAAAACGTACATAAAAGAAATTGTTACCTACCATTTTAATTAATACCAATTAGAATTAATAAGCCGCGGTAGCCTAGTGGTTTGGGTAATGGACTGCTGAGACGAGGTCTCGGGTTCGATCCCAGGTTCACCATGGCACACACCAATGACTTTTCGATGCTTTTCGAAGTTATGTGTGTATTTATCGCAGGTTTATTAGTGCCTCGGAGAGCACGTTAAGCTGTCGGTCCCGGTTGCCATACATACATCTATGGCAGTCGTTACGGGTAGTTGGAGCCCACAAAAGTCCAACCAGTCTAACTTGGAACTTCGATATCGCCATTGGTCAAAATAACCATTGGTTGTGGAGGTCAGATGCCAGTCGCTCCACGGAAAATATCGAAGTTCAGCCGCATCACAGTTAGACTGGAAAGCCGACCCCAACTGAGTTGGGAAAAAGGTTCAGAGAACCAATTAGAATTAATAATAACAACACAATATAAAACCTATTCCAAAAAAACACAAACCTATTTCGCAACAAAGCTATGTGTGGTGTTGTCAGTGCCACGCCGGCAGTTTTTACTCATAATCGAGTATGTTAAGTGCGATCGCGGCATAATCGAGCTGTCGGCCGCACGCGACCAAACTTTGATTAAAAGCGAACCAATCAACTGTTCGGAACCACGGAGTAGATAATATTGCTGGGAAATACAGGTGTTTTTGGTACGGGAATTTCGTGTTATGAGACTATTCAAAGGAATAAATATTTTCTACAGTTGTTGTGTTTGCAAATGGCGGGTAATGACGACAAGATGGCGGCTTACTGAATTTGTTGAATAGTTTTTTAAATTCAATTATTTTAAAGGTCAACTGTAACATTAAAAAGTGAGCGACTGTCATTATGGGCATTTATGAGAAGATATGAAAGTAATGTTGTTATAAAGGTTCAAAGTATGAATGTGGAGGGCGTTTAGGTGCAGAGGTAGGCCTAAGAAAAGATGAATGGAAGTGGGAAGTACCTACACACACATAAAGTGCAGTCAATATATATGTCATAGAGCGGTGCTATTCCATCTGCTAGGATCAAGCGGTTCGGCATTTCTTTTATTTGCCACACCATAATAAAACTGGCATTCTGTACCAACACGTATTTTTTCTTTCTAAAATACTCAATCCTTAAAATAAAACATTTATCACCGCCATCAAGATGAGGACCACTAATGTAAAGTTTTTGGTGGTTTCACTTCACTTCAGTTTACCATCAGGCGAGGTGAAGTCATATTAAACAGATTTATATACAGTCAACAACGCATTAGTAACTATAGCATTCGTTTTTCAACTCGAATTTCAATTTAAATTTTGAAAAGACATGTAAAAAACACATGCTACGTTCAAATTGTGGTATTTACATAAAATTACCATTTTTATTCGTTGATAATTATGACATCGTATCTATATTAGCGTGATGTTGGATGGATGAAAGAATAACATTGTCAGGTGGGGTGTTTCCCACGGCCCGCACATAGAGCCCGCACTCACGAGCATTACATCGCGAAATCGAGGCTTGTAAGAACAGTGTGACATTAAAATGAGTATTAGGAGCATGAATTTACGAAACCTTAGGACGAAAGGCGTTGAATACGAAACTGTATCACAATAATTATAACTACATTTAAGAAACCCACCTCACAAACTAATATTATTTTACTTTTTAGTGTACAGTAATAGAAAAGTACCTATTTATGAGGTTTATTACGTACAAAGGCATCAAAAACAGAATTTTGGCCGTAAATTTGATGATTTCCCCTCGATTTTCCCAAGATCCCTGGTACCCTGGATATGGGACAACATCAGAAGTAGCCTCTTTCAAACAAAAAAAAAATTTTCAAAATCGATCCATAATTGACGCCGCTATCGCGTAACATAAGTACATAAAAAATAGCGTACGAATTGAGAACCTCCTCCTTTTTGAAGTCGGTTAAACTTGGGAACTAACCATGTGTGAGTAAATATTGGGTTGCAACGTGTTACCCAAATTTGATTGAAATGTGATTCCTGAATATTTTTTCTTACTGTCACTACGGATTTTACACAATTTCCCTACATAAGGCATAATATTATTATATGTAGCTTATGTGTTATTCCTGACTATAATCTATCTCTGTAACAAATTTCACTCAGATCCGTTCACCAGTTAGAATGTGATTGAGTGATAAACATCCAAACATCTTCACAAACTTTCATATTTATAATACCTATTAGTTATGATAAATGTTAAAAAAGTAACAAAGTATCCGTGTATTCGGGGCCTTACAAGTAGTAACTCCGGTAATCTTACATGTTGCTAAAGAATTAATGATGGGATCTCTTGCTCTCTGGAATAATTAATGTAGAATTTATTATAATATAACATAAACTCATAACATAAACTCACGCCTCTATCCCCGAAGGGGCAGGCCGAGGTGCTAGCACCCACATTTCGCCAGTTTATGTTGAGGTCCCAATGTAATAGGTGGCGAGCCTATTGCCATTAATCGGGCACTTATAAACCTGCGATAAATACACACATAATTTGGAAAAGCATCGAATAGTCATTGGTGTGTGCCATGGTGAACCTAGGATCGAACCCGAGACCTCGTCTCAGCAGTCCATTACCCAGACCACTAGGCTACCGCAGTGAATTTATTCTAGAATTTATTATAAGCACGTTATTTTACTTATCTTGGCTTTCACGGGAGCTACCGTCTAACCTTCTGCCCCCTAACTCCTAGATGATATCCTGTGTCTCACCTGTCAATTAGTAAGTGTAAACAATAGCAACCCATTTATGTCCCACTGCTGGGCACGGGTCTCCTCTCCTCTAACGAGAGGGCTGAGAGGGTTTACAACTTAATCCACACACACTGGCCTAATGCGGGTTGGTGGATCGGACATGTCCTTAGAATTTCTTTTAGCACATGTGGGTTTCCTCACGATGTTTTTCCTTCACCGTCAGCAGATGCTAAATCATGTGATTAGCACATAAAAATTCCACAAAGTGAAACCCCCTACTGTCTCTCCTTACGAATACGATATGCTTACTATTCGATCTGCGGGTAACAGTTAGTCATTGTCGTATAAATAAGAGAATACAAAAAATGTATACCAGCCATATAAGATAATCATATCTTAATCAAACAACCGTTCGCAGAAGCTATCAGAAGTTTCCGGTGCTACAACAACAAGGGTGAAGTATCAGCTGATGATGACATTAGTGACAGTTCTTATCATCACGACTTAAAGATGGAGAGTTTTACTCCTACAACTTGAGTGAAAAAGCATAATTTGATGGGGCCACTAATTTAGAATGTAATGGTTAAGCTGAGTGCCACCAATGTAACATTATTTGGTGTAGGTATGTAGTGGTACTTATACGCACAAAACGTTTTGGCAGTATGTATGTTCATTGTGCGCACTGCTAAAGAGTGGAATGCCCTGCCTGAGTCTGTATTTCCAGAAAGCTATAACCTGGGCCTCGATTCTGCTAAAGACAAACCACTGACACTCTAAAAAATGCCATTTAATTGTAGACTTTATTGTTATCAATTTAAAGTCTAAAGTCAAATGCTATTTTGTAGGGCGAATGAAAAGTTAAATGAATTCTTTTCATTTGATTTTAGACTTTAACTGTATAACGGTAAAGTCTACAATTAAATAGCATTTTTAGAGTGTCAGTGGTATTACAGTGGTTTGCCTTTAGCAGAATCGAGGCAAGTCTAGAGTGAATAGGTTACTTCTAGGCAGGTGTGCTCCACCGTCGACCACATAATCATTTACCAACAGGTGAGATAGTACTCAATCGCGAACCTATTATCAATAAAAAAAATTAACATAGCTTTGGTGCGGGCTTTCCTCTAGGACATGGAGTCGCTCCCATAAAAAATAAAACTAGCCTAAAGAAAAAGAAAAACATAACCACAAACATTAACCAATAAACAGTTATTCAAGTCATAAAAACAATAGCCAAATTTAAAAAAATCCCTTTTTTTTCTGTACCATCGATAATTGTAATCCTTTCTCCCGGGCACGGCGCGTCGGGTGAGGGGGGGGGGGAGGCAACATCTGCGCTAGCCATCCTTTACAGAAGCCTGTCAACCACAGCCGCCCCAACCGTTTATTTATTTGAAGAGTCCAAATTGATTTGTTTGATATGTGGAACATAGTTATTATAATGGCGGTCAATTGTGATTGATTTTTGAACGTATTAAGGAGGTTTTGAGCGGGAAACAGATTTTATGAAAGCTTATTTATACCTGTTATTGTTTGTTTCTAAAAATCGAATATCTATGTCGATTGAGAGTATCTATCTTATCTTAATATATATAAATCTAGTGTCACAATGTTTGTCCTCAATGGACTCCTAAACCACTTAACCGATTATAATAAAATTCCCACACCATGTGCAGTTCGATCCAACTTGAGAGAAAGGATAGTTTTTGAAACGGATTTCGACATCCACGCGGGCGGAGCCGCGGGCAACAGCTAGTCTTAATATATATAAATCTCGTGTCACAATGTTTATCCTCAATGGACTCCTAAACCACTTAACCGATTATAATAAAATTCCCACACCATGTGCAGTTCGATCCAACTTGAGAGATAGGATAGTTTTTGAAACGGATTTCGACATCCACGCGGGCGGAGGCGCGGGCAACAGCTAGTCTTAATATAATTATATAAATCTCGTGTCACAATGTTTGTCCTCAATGGACTCCTAAACCACTTAACCGATTATAATAAAATTCGCACACCATGTGCAGTTCGATCCAACTTGAGAGATAGGATAGTTTTTGAAACGGATTTCGACATCCACGCGGGCGGAGCCGCGGGCAACAGCTAGTACTATTATAAAATTGTAAAGTAGCTATGTCTGTACATTGGAGGTAAGTAAGTATTTAAACAAGCTGCTGTTTAAAAAAAAACCTTGTTAATAACAAGCTTTTATTATTTACAATATTGCATTGTCATGGGACTTACATAAGTATGCTAAATTTCACCTCAATCGGATAACCAGAAGTGGTCGAAAAATGGCTTGGAAGATTTGATTACAGACAACGGGACAGGTAAAACTAAATAAAAGTTTGTAAATAAAAATACTTGGGTTATGTTATATGACCGATTCTGAACACAAAAATGTATGTTTTTTAGAATGCTTGTCTGTTTGTCGGTTTGTCTGTTTGTGCGTGATGGACGCAAAACTAATGAACGGATTTTAATGCAGTTGTTTTTGTTTGAAAGGTCTTGGTCAGATTTAAAATCTGCCATGTGATTTATCGGAGATATGATCTCAGCCGTCAGCCTGTAGTACGTGTCGTATAATGCAAGATATAGCTAATTTCTTATTTATAATATTACTAGGTATATAATTATATGACAAATTTTTCAAAGTCAATATAAAACAAATTAACCTAACCATTTGTACAGGAAATATTTATGTAAGTACATTTCACCGAAAACACAACATGTCTAAAATGTTCATGAACGAACCGGCGGCAGCTTTCATCTTCCACATCAGTGAACAGAATAGGCTTGAGGGCATTAAATACCAACATTTAATACCGATACCTTCCAATTTATATGAAATCATCACTTTTTACAAACCTTTATATATTTAACTTGAAAAGTTTGAACGTAATATTACTTCGTTAATGATATATTGAGATATTTTGAGATCCCTCCGTGCCACGAAAAGTATGATAAGCCGGTCCCGATTACCATATATGAACATCTATGGCAGTTGTTACGGGTAGTTGGAGCCCTAAAAAGTCTAACAACAACGGTCTAGCTGCAATGCTTCGATATCGCCTAATGTCACCATTGGGTTGTGAAGGTCAGATGGCAATCGCTTCTCGGAAAATATCGAGGTCCAGCCAAATCCACAGTTAAGACTGGTAAAGCGGACCCCAGACTCCGAAGTGAAAACTTTGGATGCGACTGGGATTAACGCTAGGTTGAAGAAGAAAATAGTTTTTTATATCACTATGGTGGTAAACAAATACACAGTCAAGCATGGGGAGAGGTTATAGATGTTTGTATGGCAACCGGGACTGACGGCTTAACGTGCTCTTCGAGGCACGACCAGTCCAATGCAAATACCAATATTCATGCATAGAAATATTTGTACAGAGCGGGGATCGAACCCGCGCCTCCTGCGCAGCGGTCGCGTTCACTACCGCTACGCCCCAGAGGCTGTAATAATATAGAGTGATGAAAAAACTATAGCGGTATTTAATAAAAAAGCGCCCTACTTTATGACCGTAGCAAGGTTTGTCGCACAACGGGCAAAGAGCGAGACGTGTATTTTTAAGTCTCGTATAAAAAGTCGCATTAGCCGGCTAAGCCTGACGATGTTATACGTTTTCCTAAATGAAAATCCATATAACACGCCGCTCGGTGGCACATGGCGACCTCAAAGGATATAGGGCGATGCTGGATGCGGTTAGGGGCGAGTTGAGAAAGTGGGGCGAGCGTAGTTGAACTCTAAAAAATATTTATGCTACTATCTACATCTAGAGATACACTAAGAGCTTGCCCAGATGAGGGATTTTAGTCCGCGGACTTTTTTGTTCTCTTAGGGCCTGCGCAGACGAGGGATTTTTGACCGCGGACTTAAATCCCTCGAAAATAGATCGCTTACAATTTACCTTTTTGTACGCGGTACTTTTAATCCTTCGTTTGCGTTACTCGATACAATTCTAAACAATCTATTTTAGAGGACAAAAAAGATCAAGTGCAAGCTCTTAATCAGTTTTTTCCAAGCTTTCATTTAACTTGCTCTGTTGTTTGTTCGCATGAGTCATCTTGGCAGCCCGAATCGCAATTTTTGTTATGGTTTAAAAATAAATATAAGATAGAAACAAATATTTATTTATAGATAAAGTAGAAGAAATTGAGGAGGTGAATGAGAAAAGGCTGGATTCTCTCTTGGGGTTGGAGAACCAGACTACAGTTGTTCCTATAAAAGCCAAAATAAACAAAATAATAGAATTTTAGGATCAAGTTTATTATCTTTGATATACACTTTCTCAGTAACTGAGAATTTTCTAACAGACAATCTTAATTACATTCTGCCAGATCTGGGAATTGAACCTGAGATATATCACACTTGCTACCATTCCACAATCGAAGCATATTAAAGGCGAGTTTTTTGTTATTTTTTTCCTGTGCTTAAAGAGTACTATGATTCTAACCACATCCAGTGAGCCGATATCATCGAAAACATTCATTAAAATTTGCCAAACCCGCGCGCCGTCGGCTGCACCTGACGCCGGCCCCATATCTCGCTATTGTTTGCCCCCTCATACATCGACGCCTTAGTTCCCACGCCGGTTAACATTGTGCTATACCGATCCGCAATGTAGAACAAACATAGTAATGCTTTAGTTTATAGATGTAGTGGTATAGAATGCAAGAAGGGGAGAGAATTTTCGATATATTTCTATTGGTATTTTTAGTCGTAAAGCTATTAATTAAATTATTAGTTATTATTATTGTGATACTATGAATCCAGCTATAGTTATATGTAACTAGCAGGGTCTCGCGGTTTTACCTGCCATACTAGGTGTTGTGTTGGTTATATTTTTCATTACTCATTTCTTAAGGGAGCATCTTGCAATTTGCCGTATTCAGTTGATTCCCATAACTTTAGGGTAAAGTCAAGCTGATGATAAGCGGTCACCGTATAGGCCACGGTGACCGCTTCCCATGAGGTGGGCCGTGTGCTTGTCTACCACCTACCTACGTAGTATAAAAAAAACTTTAAAGATAAAAATTGTTCATGGTTATGGCTATGTCATGAGCCGGTTGTCAAAAATAGTAAATGAGTGAAAAAAATACTTTTAAAATTATTATAATCAAGAATAGTTTTCTTTTTCATAGGCAAGTTGACACTAAGGCATGTTTTGATGAAAAATATTTGATTAAAATCTATACTATCTGGTTTTTGGACGATAAACAAGCTTGGAAATGAACTATTCACTCAACTATGTTACTCAAACCAATAACTGTATTTAGATTAAGGAAATTATTGTAAATAGACCAAAAAACAGCCCGCTGAGTTTCTTGCCGGAGTCTTCTCAGGTCTGGGCCGCGTTTTGGATCGGTGGTTGACGTTTTGTAAGTGCCGTTTAATGGTCTGTATAGAATAAATGATTTTTGAGTTTGACTTTGACTATGAGATGGGTGTAGGTCTTCAAGAGTTCTCAGCCCATATTGCCAAGTCCTAGTCAATCAGAGTAGGTACCTACTAGGACAACTCTCCCTATATATAGCGGTGTCGTGTAGCCGCAAGAGGGGGTAGGTAGAGAGGGGTTGAAAAACGCCGCTCAGCTGTCTTTGTCACACGCTTCTGCGTACGTCACCCACTTGTTTTATTTATAGGACGTATACGGGCTCATGTGGAAGGGTTTATCTTAAACAAAACATTATATAATATGATTATTTAATTATATTAAAATACATAAAGCTTATAAATATCTTGAATCATTCATATTCCAGAAGATTTCTGTAGGTAAAGGAAAGAGTATAATGTGGTCCTTCTTTATATCACAAGGTGACAAACTAGCACACTGCCCACCTGATGGGAAGCGGTCACCGTGACCTATAGACGTGTGCAACACCAGGGGCGTCATACACGCACTGCCAACCCTGTAAAAACCTTCTTAGCCCTCTTGAACAACCCTATGAAATATTATAGATACTAGGGAACACCATAACAGGGGATTATTCCAATTATAAAATTTATTTTATTACTCATAGTGTGTTATGCACCGTTGACGGATGCAACGTGTGGAGATGAATTCCCTGCCCCAGGCAAGCGGTGCGGTGGTAGAATCTGGCCGTGGGCATCATGTCAAACAAATCATCTGAAAACATACATACATTCCAGTTCATTTATTATTTTATCACACTAAAACTCAATATATTTTCTGTGAGCTAATTTTCATTCACATTTAAATAAAACTATGTTCAAAATTTATTCTCAGTCTAGTTTCGATGTTTTCAAGTCTTTTTTTGTCGATCGACAATATATAAAATAAATAAATAAATATTCTAGGACATTCTACATAGCGCTCTCTGGACCCAAACTAAGCATAGTTTAACTAGCTTGTGTTATGGCTTCTATAATGCGGATATATAACATACTTATACACTTTTTTTGCAAATACATACTTATTATACATAGAAACACCCAGACTAATACAAATAGACATATTCTTGTATATAAATATTTGCACTGAGCGGGAATCGAACCCGCGCCCCTGTCTTAACAGTCGGAATGTATGTACTACCGCTACGCCACAGAGGCGACCGCATATTAAGACTAGACTGAATTGTGATCTATTTTTTTACGAGAATTACCCCTCTGATTTTCACAAGCAATGGTCGGTATTGCTATAACTATGTTAAATGAAACAGCACTTACAAACGGACCCTCAATTCTGGGGAGATGTAATCAAACTATCAAAACAAGGGTCGTCCGGCAGGTGGCGGCTCCCACGTGCTATGCTAATGGTGCCTTTGGCTAAGTGAGTGCGACCAACCACGGGCGTAAACCATAATGGAATGGCTATTTTCTGTTATTGTGAAGAACGGGGTGAGATTTACCTCCAACTAACAAAAAGGCTCTTCTGTGGGGTAGCGGTAGAGCGTTTAATCAGAGGTAGGATACGACGGTATCTCCCGTCCGAACTGAGCTCCGACTGGGGTAGTACCTCCACCCTACAGAACACCGCGGATATAATAACCATCGTGTTGTGTTCCCGCCGGTAAGTAGGGTAGTCAGAGCTCACAACCATCCCTCTCCCATCTTCACAATCCGGGGTGGATTGGGAAGATGGGATCCAACCCCATCCAAATTTCTCAACCCCTCCCCCTCCAGGCTCAGCAGCGTGAGTGAAATTTACATTGGTGCTGTCTGGCCGGATTCGAACTCGATACCTCTGAGTAGAGGCCGCGTCCTTATCTATTCAGCTACCATCGCATCCTCCTCCGTATCGAGTACCACTATAGAGTGCAAATCCCGCCTCGGCTAACATTTGCAACTACTCTCCTTTGCCCGGGTGAACCAAGTAGAGGTTCTGTATACCACTGTACCTACTATTCCAGTTTTACTTTATATCCGTGTAGTCCGCTGGAGGGTATTGTCTTAGGGAAGGATGAATGTCTATGCATTAGCGATAATACGGACCGTTGAGTGCCGGTAACGTGGTATTTGCATAAGTGGATGTGTTTTTATTTAAAAAAAATACAAAGTACCAAGTGCTATACATTAGAAGTATTTTTAAATGCATTTTATGGTGGATATGACCAGTATTATTTGGTGCATTTCATATTCGAATAAATTTACCAAATTGGAGCTTTATATAGCTGTTACGTGGCAGACAAGCACACGACCCACCTGATGAGAAGCGGTCACCGTGGCCTATGGACGGGTGCAACACCAGGGGTATCACAGTTGCGCTGCCAACAATGTAAAAACTTTCTAATGCCCTTCTTGAAGGACTCCATAATTCTAGACGCTAAGGAAAACCTAAGTTGTTTATGGGAAAAAATAGAAAAAAAAACTTGACGTCATACAGTTTCGTCTCCTTTGTTTGGTTCTACGCAAGTAATAACGTATATTTTGCCTTATTTTTTAAAAAGTACTAGGGTACTTTTCACGTAGATGTTTTATAAAGAAAACAATAATACGCAATAAATTAAAGAAAATGTTTCAAGTCGTAGCACACTCGTAGCATGATAGGCTGTAGAACTTTGCTACGAGGCTCTACGAAGTGTTATTTAAAAATAATTATAATACCATTTTTTGTACAGTTCACTTGAATATCGGTTAAACAATACTAGTCAGTACCATTATTAGTGACCATTCTAAACACATTAAAACATTCCGTGCTTTTGAGGGCACGATATTCCGTTGGATGATTTGGGTCAGCTGGGATGCGAGGGAAATGGCTTTTAGGCCACCATCTTATACCCGGCGCGAGAAGACCCGAAACAGCGTGATCCGACATAACCGAGAGGATTTTCACACGATAAAAAAGGTTATAACTTCGCTTAGTGAATTCGATCGCTAAATGCTGCGTGCAATAATTTATATTATACACTGTATTCTATTCAAATAGTTTATTAATTATTGTCGGAAATAATTCTGTAACACAATTTAGTTATAATAACATCAAACTCTACCTAATTTTCCGTATATTAATTAAATGTCTATCATGTATCGGTTATTTGATATCCGTTCGTCATCTCGAGTTTATACGAATTTGAACTCTATTGCATTGAACACATAACTTACAAATGCATAACAATATAATCACTATGATTTATTTTAGACTGACTGCGTGAAACCGTAATTTTTGGGGGTTTACCTTCAGGACTTGAACCGCCTAAAACCGCACGTTCAATCAAGTTCAATCGTCAGGGTATAAAGGGGCATCCTCCTAAAATTTTGACCACTCTACTTTATGGACTTCGCCTCAGCTTACCATCAGGTGGGGTGGAGTAAATCGAGCGGACTAAATTGTAAAAAAGGTGACCCAAACGACCGCGACAAAGTACAACCGCGCTTGCACCTTCATTTATTAAAATTGACAATAATTTTTTTCGAAGCACTAATAATGTTTTTACTCACAGAAAAAAGTTAATGTTCTGTGTTTTTACTCGAATGAGTGAAGAATACTATAGACATTTAACTGTTTTATTATTACTAGTACAGCAGTTTAGACGTGTCAAAATGGTATCATAATATCATTCCGAGTAACTCCCTTCCTGCTCCAAAACGACTATAAAATCAGCTTATATAATAGTACTACGAACAGTTTAAACGCCATCAGTTTGTACTAAGAACAGTCTAAACGCCAACAACACATAGATCAGATAAACCCGTTTGTTATAATGAAAATCCGAATGATACTGATATATAGTAAGTCTGTTTGTGTGTCCTATTCCCGTGTCCAATGTTTGCTCGAGAGCGCAGATGGCGCGACAAATTTATATGTTTGCCATTTTATAAATCCTGCGCTATGGTGGCGCTTAATTAGAGATTGTTTGGCGATTTCAGGGATCTTGGCAATGTTGCCGCTGTTAAAAAATGGAAAATGAAAAGCTTTTAATTCGATAAGTACAGTTTACTCTCAGCTTTGGAATAAATAAGTCTGTACTTTGGCAATATTAAAAAAAATCTTTGTTTGAATATTTGTCTATCAGCGTCTGTGGCGTAGTGGTAGTGCATTAGACTGCTACGATAGGGAGTGCGGGTTCGATGCCCGCTCAGTGCAAATATTTGTATGCATGAATTATATTCGCATTAGTCTGAGTGTTTCTATAAGTATATAGGTAAGTAGTTTATCCATATTCTAGAACCCATAATACAAGCTTGATAAACTATGCTTACTATAATCCCCTCATCCCCCAATCCCCTTCCAACTCCCCCCCTTCCAAATTTGCGAACCCTGGGTCGGCAGCAATGTGCAATTGTTCATAGGCCACGGTGACCGCTTCCCATCAGGTGTGCCGTGTGCTTGTCTGCCACCTAAGTAGTAAACAAAATACACCCAATCCTTCCTCCTACCATATGATAATCTTCCATGCACGTATGGCATACCCTTCCATACATTTTTCGAATGCCTAACTGCCAATAAACAAACGGAAACACAATTTCCATCTCGCCCAGCCGTTTTCACTCCAGCATGCGGTATTACCGTACAAATTGGAGGCTGTGTGTGCGCGCCATCTGGCGGCGGACTGCGAATCTTTTCTATATTAATGCGTCGACAGCTGCTACGGAACCACCCCACCCCACCGACAATGTTGTATTATAGAGAACTTGGATGGACTATGGACTAACTACCGAAATATATATTATCATTCCGTTTTAAAATATTCAATTTCAACACATAGACTTTTAAGTATACTAGACTGGACAGAGACTAAAAATATCGACTTTTTATGTTTGACACGTTAACATGACTTTACCTCGCCTGATGGTAAGTTAAAGGTCTTTACCTTCTTCTCAAGACCGGAAGAAGGGAAAGAAAGAAAACTCTGTTATTATTTCAACGCAGCACGCTTTAGTGAAATGAAGTTTTAAGTTTTATCATACTGAAAAATATTTTTATTAAACGGTTTTATTTAACTTGACCTGTTTGTTTGGGTCAAATCTAGTAATTAAAATTTGACCCCCTTTCAATTGTCTGATTAGTCTGATATTTGGCAGAAGTCTTTAGTTCTGATGACAATACAATTTAAAACCGTTTAAAAGATTTTTTCACAATTTATTTTATCTGACTAAAACTACTAAAATGTTGTATTTAGTTATAGTTTATAGTTTCACACCCTTCTGGCCTTGTCCAGAATGGAATATGTTTTACTGACATTTAATTTCAGGTTTGTGACACTAGTTTCCATACCTCCTAACATAATAAATTAAGTTTTAAGGCCACTTCCACTTGATTTTAAAATACGTGGTTATATTAACGCCGCTTCTATACTATCATCTTCTCTATGTTTTTCGGAAAGAATTACATAATTTCTTTCAGATTATTAAATAAAAAAAGGATCGAAATGTCCCTTGTAAATTCGATTTTGTTTCTATTTGCTAGGGTCCATAGACGTTACCTTCTGGGTTAAACCAATTTCTAGAGCTAGACCAATTGAATAAGAATATTGTAATATAGGTATTAAGTGATACGGGTTTAGTAACTGGAACATTGGAAATTTATTAAATTAATCTCAAAAACAATGCGTTTCTGTAGTTCCCAAGAATTACGGTAGATCGCTCCAACAGCGCCCCAAACCGTATAATGTACCATTGTATAATGTACTTTAGGGTCGGCAGCGCGAGTGTGACGCCCCTCTGGTGTTGCACACGTCCATAGGCCACGGTGACCGCTTCCCATCAGGAGGGCCGTGCGCTTGTCTGCCACCTAAGTGGTATAAAAAAACCAGCGAATTTCGAATATCTGGAACGTGTCCAAGTAACTCAGTAGGTCCGAGTGTTGCCCCTGTAATGGACTGGTCATGGGTTCAAGTCTCGTCCTGGATCTTCTTTTCTTCCGATCTAAATGATTAGGTACGAGAAGTTAGCAGACTGGTTGCTTCAAAATTTACCAGACTTTACCTTTCAGGCATCAGGCGAGGTGAAGTCATATTAACGTTACCGACATAAAAACAAAATTAGTTCAAATATCAATATCAATTTTATTAAAATAAATTGACATGTGATTTTAATTATGAACAACCATGAACAACCCTTCTAGTAATATATAGTCAACCAAGATTGCGGCATTATAGTATTTACCTAACGTAGAGCAATAAAAACTAAGAATAATGATGTTTGTTAATACCCTTCACCTTTCAGTCTGAGTAGTTACATGAGTCAGTTTTACTGCGAAGATGCGCGAATGGCAGTAACCATCATATAGCCCGTAACGCATACCTATCGCCACGATTAACGGTATAAAAGATGCGTATTCTCTCATCAGGGTATCGCTATAGCCCCGTATATTACGGCGGCATACATTATTAGCTACACATCGCTTTTATCCAGTATAAACAATAAACAGTTTTGTGGTTCGACCGCACCGCGCTTCCGCACCATCTGTGAGCTCAACTGGCACGTTGAGCACACGTACACTGCAGTTTTGATTTCTAGAAACTTATATGAGATAGGCAGATATCAGCTGCGTTTGGGAACTTTGGTACTTTGGTCCATGCAGTCAAGTTTTGTCGAATGATATACCTGTTCACCCATTTGCAGGAGACTCTTGACGTCTGAAAATGCAGCAGTGGAGTTTGTTGCGCCGTTTCTTCTCCACTAGCGCCTAGGAAGCAGTGGTAAAATTAGTATTAAGTAGTTTTTGACGTCAAAAAGATGTAATTATGTTACACTATTTTGAGAATAAAGAAAATTAAAATAATATCTCGACTGCAACTGGGCGAATTCGAAATGAACATGGGTACGTTGCAGTTAGATCTCTTTAAACTCATATGAGATAGGCAATGTCAGCTGCATTTGGGAAATGGATTATCTTTCTTTTTGTTCTCCACTATCAATCAAGTAGTGTCGAAAGATATTCATAAATTCCTCATTTGCAGGAGACTCAACTGCAACAATTCGAAGTCCTTTACTGCAGGGCAAACTGCGTGAAATAGGATCTTACTTGGATGCGGGTAGTAGGAACTGCAATTTTGTAACATCTTTGCAAAAGATAGACCACCTTCTGTCGTGCCTGCTGTGCCCCAACACCTGTACAATTGAGGAATTAAATCAAGTGACTTTTGGGCGCTGGTAATGAGGCCGAATTTTGGACAGGGCAGATCTAATACAGGACAACATTATCATTGAATCGACGAAGAAGAGATCTGGGTGAAGTCCAATTGTATGTAGTATAATTTTGAACTTTACCCAGTTGCATGTACTATTGATGGAACTTGCACCAACTGCGGGTTCAACTGGCATGTATGAGTACACATGTAGATACACTGCAGTTTTGATTTCTTGAAACCCGTATGAGGTTAAGGTAACTGTACCCTGCTTTTGAAGGAATTAGATGAGAATGTTGGACTAGGAATTACACAAGTAGCTAATATATCTGCATTTTGCTTGCAGGTGAGGTTGGCTTCAGGTACCCAAAGATTTTGATAGGACCACCAAGATACACCCTTTGACAATTTGCCTTCAATGTTAGTAATAAAAAATTTTACTCATAACTTCCTAAAATTTTCAATCGAATGCCGACTTTAATCTAATCGAATTCAGTCGAATTTCAACCAATAAACGCACAGCTAGTTGCAAAACTTCATCAGTTTTTTGTACGTGTTTGTTGTTATTTAATTCAAAGTGTAGTTTAATTTTAATTTACGAAAGTACCGAGTTGCAAACGAGTGTTGTTTAGTAGCTCCGTGACGGCGTGCGGCGGTATTCACAGATGTGTGTGACGCAACACCACTTACCCGTATACTCAATTGCTACAGAATTCATGGAGGAATCTAACCAATTCCGGTTTTGTTAATAACATTGATAATATATTTGTACACTGCGAGTGTAGACTGTGTGATGACTAGACAAATCGATGTTTAGACTGACTACAGCGTTTATAGTGAGAAGAAATTTACAGTAGTTTGTGCTGAAGTTTAATATTCTATTTTTTTTTATACCACTTAGGTGGCAGACAAGCACACGGCCCACACTGATGGAAAGCGGTTACCGTGGCCTATGGACGCGTGCAACACCAGGGGCGTCACACTCGCGCTGCCGACCCTGCAAAAACCTTCTAACGCCCTTCTTGAAGAACCCCATATTGTAGCCGCCAGGGAAAACCACTGCAGGGAGACCGTTCCACAGCCTAAGCGTGCGCGGAATGAAATTTCTTTCATACCTTACAGTACGCACTGCAGGCGGATGCAACGTTATTTATTATTAAGGTATTAGATATTCGCTCAAATTGAAGGACTACAGTAGCAGCACGATATGATGGCCGGTTTGACATATTACAATAGTGATGGAAATGTCAATTTACTCTCGATAAAAATATAATCAAATCAAATAAGTTTTTATTGCAAGCAGTACTTACCTAGGTACCTGATTCAAAAACTTTAGTAAAATATATAAATTTTTACCTACTTAATACATACATTTGAACGAACTGAATATTGGAATTAGGAATGAAAATGAGTATATATTAATCCAGCTTCCTTCAGTGATTGCACTAGCTTTTTTCTTGTTGGATACTCCTTCCGTAAATAGTAACTACACAGATGTCTTCGACTGGTTTTGCTCGTTTTTTTCTGTGTGTGTGAAGTTTATTTTCTTCTGTGCCAGTCTCGCCAGATTTTTCTTTAGTTATCTATTCGTCTAACAGTTATAGGTAAAATTGACCTTCCATTTTGAGATTCACGATCGAAATGTTACGAAGGCGTACCTATAACGAACACACGTGCCTGACTGTTTAGAACTCAGCTCTGCGTATGTTCGGCCATATCGACGAAATCCACAACAAAAGGCGTAAACAGAGTAAGTTGAGGGCTACCATTATAATTATCACTGTTAGTGTATGTAATGGGGACCCCTTCCTGAGACTTTACCATCAGGCGAGATTTACCATTTAGCTTACCATCAGGCGAGGAGGTCTAAACTATATCGCAATCGCACTGCACTCCTAGTTTGTACTTTTCGAAGCAACGTCAAGTCGAAAATGCTTTGTTTTGACGTAAGTTTGCCGGAGGTATTATTGGGCTTGCCAGTGGTCCTAGTGTCGATTATATAGATTTTATTTAAAGAAATTGAATTTCGAAAAACAAATACCGAGTTGTGTGAAATAAGTTACTTATTTCACACAACTCGGTATTTGTTTTTTTTATAGGTAATTATAATCTTATAAAAATAAAAAATAAATGATCGTGGGACACTAATATACATTATATAATTCAGAAATCAATGTAATAAATAAATATTGTGTCCTAAAATTATACCTACATTCGATAAAATTTTATGACTTACTGTACGTCACTATTGACAATAAAGAACAGCAATTTGCTCTTTCAAAATGTCACAATAATTAATACGAAACTTCATGAGCGGACAAACGTCAAACCGGCCATTATATCGTGCCGTAGGTATAAGTGAGATGGTTTCTTACGCCAGAGTAGTGAAATGTTTTGTATGAAATACAGGCAGGTTTATGCTTGCCTGTTATACTGATCTTATCTATGGGATAGTATTGCACTTATTAGTGTGTTACCAATCGATCTTTCAGTACGGGTACCACGGAAACTGTTAGCTATAAAGACTGGGGTACCCTCGATCGGCCTATACCACACAATAGCTTGCCTGGATTCGTAGTAAAGTATAGCCAGATACAGAGATGGCCTAGCCTCCAGATATCTTTCTTACTATCTCTTTAAGTTCTATCGAAATCGGTTCAGTGGTTATGTTAAAAAAAACTAACTTAAAATAAGCTTCAATTTTATTTTATTTTTTACCCGACTGCCAAGAAGGGTTATTTATATTGGACACGTAAATATAACTTCACCTCGCCTGATGGTAAGCTAAAGGTAAAGTCTCAGGACCACTACATACACCGATTGTATGTAGTGATTTGTATAAATGTCATTCGTTCAATAGGTCATTTCATATCAGTACCAACCTTAGAATCTCCTAAAAATCTTTTATACCGCTATTTCCAAGCCACGGAAGTACTAAATCAGCTATCAATAGTTTAATTTAAATACCGCATCTATCTGTTCGCACGTCGGAGCCCGTGGCCAGATGTACGTGACGTTCCACGCAGTAAACAGGAGCCACGTGCGGCACATCTGGTCTTAGCGCGTGCCTCTGAGTGTGTGTGCGATGTGCGATACGAACGCCCTCTGCCAGAACTCGGCCGTCTTGAATGAATACGGGTTGTAATTCAAGATACTGTTAGGTAACTGAATGAAATGTTATGCTATGTTTCTTTGGGGAATTTTGATTTCTAGACAAACATTTAACTATTATGACTCCGGTAAGTGGGAATAGACCGAAGAGTTAACTCGAGATTTTTGTATTTTTTTATTCATGATAGGCTTACGTTTGACCTCAATCTCACCTGATGGCAAGTGACGATGTGGTCTAACATGAATCACGCTTGCCTAGAAGGCACCTGTTCACTCGTGACTTAAAAACTCCCAGGTTATAGCTTTCCGGAAACACAGACTCAGGCAAGGAATTCCACTCCTTAGCTGTACGCACGATGAACGTGTCAGCAAAGCGCTTCGTGCGTATGAGTGGAATATCGACCATATAGCGGTGGCGGCTTGATGACTGACTGGCTTTGCGATAAGAAGTCTCAGTTTGCCATATGAAAATCTATGGCAGTCGTTAAGGGTAGTTGGAGTCCAAAAAGTCCAATAACAACGGTCTAGCTGCAATGCTTCGGTATCGCCTAATGTCAACATTGGGCTGTGAAGGTCAGATGGCTGTCGCTTCACGGAAAATATCGAGGTCCAGCCAAATCCGCAGTTAAGACTGGTAAAACGGACCCCAGAGTCCGAGGTGAAAGCTTTGGATGCGATTGGGAATTAACTCTGGGATGAAGAAGAATACTACTTTTATACCATGGAATAGGTCACCATAGGTTGCGTGAACGGGGTCAATTTCCACACAGGTAGAGCCGCGGGCAACAGCTAGTGTCTAAATAAATTAAAGAAAACTGTGCTAAGTTTATTGAATGTTGTGTCTGGCAACCTCGCTCAGTACATTTAGGAATGCCTAGACTAGAATGGTGAAAGAAATTTACCAAATCTAACAAGTGTATTTGGACGATCACCCACGCGGATAAGAAAATCTAGAAGTTTCTACATAGCTCATGGCAACACAAATTATAAAATCTTTAGTAAATTTAAGTTTAATAGAGGTAGGACGAAATGAGCAGTCCGAATGGAGTAGTACCTCCGCCCTACAGAAGACCGCGGCCATAAAAACCATCGTGTTGTGTTCCTGGCGGTAAGTAGGGTAGCCAGAGCTCACTGGAGGGATTCTGTGCTGTCAACGGGGAGACCAGAGTCTCCTGCGTTATCAGCGCAGAAACTCCCTCAACCCCCTTCTCCAATTCCCCCCAATCCCCCCTTAACCTCCCCTAACCACCAAGGTCGACAGCGTGAGTATATTACCCCTGGTGTGGCATACATCCATTCTGCATTAGGCCAGCGTGTGTGGATTAAGATCTAAACCCTCTCAGCTCTCTCGTTAGAGGAGAGGAGACCCGTGCCCAGCATTGGGACATAAATAGGTTGCTATGTCTTCAACCTTGCGTTAATCCCAGTCGTATCCAAAGCTTTCACCTCGGAATCTGGTTTCCGCTTTACCAATCTTAACTGCGGATTTGGCTGGACCTCGATATTTTCCGTGAAGCGACTGCCATCTGACCTTCACAACCAATCAAGTAAGTTACTATTAATGAAAAAAAATCTCATAAATGTATGCATTTGTATGTTCGTATATATGTGAGGATGTACCTACCCCTATATAGATAAATATGCACATTATGTGTAATGTAAATGATTTGTATAAATTGGCGCCATAGAAAAGGTAGGTGGAGTATAAAATATTATATTTTTCAACATCGGCAGAGCACACCTGACGACTTGCCCTTACCAGGTAACTCAACTCACTAATATCATTTCGTGAGTGATAAATATGTGAGACACGTATACATAAGCTGGCGTCCGTGAAAGGATAAGAAGAGACGTACTTAACAAATTTCAAGTAAATAAACTGCACTGACCAAGACCTATGAAATGGATAAAACCACATCAAATTTCGTCCAGTAGTTTTTGTGTCCATCGCGAACAAATACACGTACATACAAACATACAAATCGCGCCTTTTTCCCATTGGGGTAGGCAGAGACAACATCTTTCCACTTGCTACGATCTTGGCATACTCCTTTCGCTTCTTCAACTTTCATAAATGTTTTCCTACATGCACACCAAAAAAACAAACTGACAATGATTACCTACATTTTTTTTTTGTTTTCAGAATCGTTGACATAACATAACCCAAGTATTTTTAAATATCTTCAATGTACAGACACAGCTTATTTACAATATTATAATAGTACTTACTTGTAGATTTCAGTTAATAGTCTTCAAAAAAGTAGTTTTTGAGTTATTCTCAAACATTCGTATATAAGGAGTGGAATTCCCTGTGTTTTCGGAAAGCTATAACCTGGGAATATTCAAGTCACGAGTTTTTTTTTTTTTTTTTTTTTTTTTTTATATAGGACACGTCAAAATGACTCCACCTCGCCTGATGATAAGCGAAAGGCAAAGTCTCAGGACTGGGGCCACCATCACATGCACCGGTAGTGCTACGGTGGCGGCCCTCAGCTTGACGGCCTCATCAAATGCTTTTTCACGCCCCGCTTAAAGGCCCCGGGACTATAGGAGGAAGGAAACACATGCGCTGGTAAAGAATTCCAAGCCTTTATGGTGCGGCAAATAAAAGAGGCACCGAACCGCTTGGTTCTTGATGGAATTGATGCCACCGTGTGCGGGTGAATAGGATCCTTCTAGGCAAGCGTGATTCATCGTAGACCGCATCTTCACTTACCATCAGGTGAGATAGTGGTCAAACGTAAGCCTATCCTGAATAAAAAAAAAAATTCAAACAGCTATTTCCAATTTTAAAATAGTTACAATACCAGCCGGCTCTTTGCAATGAACGATTCCAAAATCTGAGCTACAAAATTTAATAAAACAACCCCTTGTTTCATCGGTAGGGGTAGCCCACCCCTTGCCACGCCACCCCCGGCACAGGTGCGCGCACAGGTGCCGGAATCCAATACAATTTTTACTTTCGCACGTAATTGAACTACTAGTTAATATATGTACTGTATTTGTATGAAACCATAGAGTTATTGTATGTTAGATTACATTTTTTTTACATTACAAAAAAAAGTATATAAGTATGTTTATCAGCATTCTAGAACCCATAACACAAGCTAGTTTAACTAAGCTTAGTTTGGGTCTAGGGAGCGTTGTGTAGAATGTTGTAGAATATTTATTTATTTATTTATTTATTTATTTTAAAATTAAATCATCTTTCAGGTATTAAGTTTTAGCGATGGCGTGGCGGTAGCTAGTGCTTCCCCCGGGATCTTATTTCAATTTAGTCGGTTGAAGTCCTTGTTTTTTTTAAACCATAACATCAAATATCTATGGCAGTCGTTACGGGTAGTTGGAGCCCTACAAAGTCCAACAACAACGGTCTAGCTGCAATGCTTCGATATCGCCTAATGTCACCATTGGTTTGTGAAGGTCAGATGGCAGTCGCTTCACGAAAAATATCGAGGTCCAACGAAATCCGCAGTTAAGACTGGTAAAAGCGGACCCCAGACTCCAAAGTGAAAGCTTTGGATACGACTGAGATTAACGCTAGGTTGAAGAAGAAGGTGGTAGACAAGCACACCGCCCATCCGATTGAAAGCGGTCACCTTGGTCTATGGATGTGAACAGATTTTTTTAAGAATTACTATAACATGTGATTTCAAAACTTATGTTAATAATGTCTCCCTAAATTCACCCCCCTCCCCCATTTTCCTCCCCTGCCTCCAGGGTCGGTAGTGCGAGCGTGACACCTCCAATGTTGCACATAGGCCATAAACTACGGTGACCGCTTCCTATCAGATGGGCCCTGTGATTATCTGCCAAACACATAAAAAAGAAATACTCATAAAATAACCACTCAATCCAACTCCAATTTTCCAAAAGTAACGTCTGTACGGAACCCGCAATACATGAATCAGATTCACACTTGACCTGTTTTTTTATTATTTAGCACTAAATACAATTACACTTAAAATATAAGATGAAATAAACATCAAATTGGTTTATTTGCAATATTTCTATTTATCAAGTAAATCAATACGCCCGCTAGATGGCGCTGTACAAGATCAAGAAAAGGATGTGAGACTGAACAGGAGTGGCGCGTGCGATACTGAACAGATCTCCAGATGCTGTGTTGTGCTGCGTTCAGACTAACCCACTTGACCAGACAATCACTATACTTTACGGTCAATAGAGTCAAGTCAAAAAAATTCTTGTTAAAACGTCAAATAGGCAAGTTTTTTTTAATTAAACACGTCAACAGGACTTCACCTCGCCTGATGGAAAGCTAGAGGCAAAGTCTCAGGATCGGGGGTCACCATTACATACACCGATAGTGTTAAAGTGGTGGTACCTGACAGCCTCAACAAATGCTTTTTCAAAAGAATCATCAAAATCCGTTCACCCAGTCAAAAGTTCCAAAATACAGTCGAATTGAGACCTGTTTTAAAGTCGGTTAAAAATAGAGTTGTGGTCAAACGCGAGTCTTCTTCTTCAACCTAGCGTTAATCCCAGTCGTATACAATGCTTTCACCTTGGAGTTTGGAGTCCGCTTTACCAGTCTTAAATGCGGATTTGGCTGGACCTCGATATGTTCCGTGAAGCGACTGCCATCTGGCCTTCACAGCCCAATCGTGACAATAGGCGATATCGAAGCATTGCAGCTAGACCGTTGTTGTTGGAGTTTTTAGGGCTCCAACTACCCGTAACGACTGCCATAGATGTTTGTATGGCAACCGGGACCGACAGCTTAACGTGCTCTCCGAGGCACGACCAGACCAATATATTCATGCATTAAAAATATTTGCACTGAGCGGGGATCTATTACTATAAAAAAAAAACTTCTGCGCATTTACCTTCGTGCAAGTGGAGCATACAAGTAGAACCATGTTTAAACGCACCTCCACCTCAGGCAGGTGTGAGATGGAAGCCAGTTGCTCTGCGTCACGAGAGCGGAACTCTTCACCAGCGCAAACAGACGAAACCCAGACACTAAAAATGCCATATCACTTGCTTCTCTATTTGAAGATGTGTGTTTGGCAGTTACGTCAGAGAGCGCGGGTTCGATTCCCGCTCAGTGCAAATATTTGTATGCAAATATATGTCTATTTGCATTGGTCTGGGTGTTCCTATGTATGTATATTTGTATGTATTTACAATAGGAAGTATACTGTATGTTTATCCGCATTCTAGAACCCATAATACAAGTTAGTTAAACTATGCTTACTTTGGGTCTAGAAAGCGCTGTGTAGAAAAAGAATGTTGCAGAATATATTTATTCGCGAAATATTTAAATAAAACCAAACTTCTTTCACCTCTTGTTTCATGAGGCCGTCAAGTTGAGGGCCACCATTATGTCACTGTCGGTGTATGTAATGGGGACCCCCTTCCTGAAACTTTACCTTTAGCTTACCAACAGGCGAGGTGAAGTCATACTGACGTGACCGATATAAAAAAAACTTTTAAGGGCGCTGTGCTATGTGGCCAAATTTTGGGCTAGACAGATATTTAATACAGATGTAAAAAAGAGTTGATATTGACTCTACGAAGAAGTATTTATAATGTAATACTGTATGTAATATTGTTTCAGATGGAGGCAAAAGTGAAGGAAGAGATACCGGACAAAGATTACAACCAACCAACCACAACTGAGAGGCGAAAATGTAAGTAACAAAGTCTTTGTACCCACGCTTTATAAACACACCTAGTCCGCCACCTAAGTGGTATAAAAACAGAAGAAATCTCCATTTTAAACGAGGATACCACATGTAACTAGCGCCCTCTAGTGCCATCTAGTGTAAAGAAGGCTAAACTATTATAGAACTGCCAATTCTACATCGCACCAAAGACGATAATATATAGATAACTATAGGTATTGAAGTAAACAATGGTCACCTATCCATTCTAAGATTCATCATCATTCTCTGAACCTTTTTCCCAACTCAGTTGGGGTCGGCTTTCCAGTCTAACTGTGATGCGGCTGAACTTCGATATTTTCCGTGGAGCGACTGCCATCTGACCTCCATAACTAATGGTCATTATGACCAATGGCGATATCCAAGTTCCAAGTTAGACTGGTTGGATTTTGTGGGTTCCAACTACCCGTAACGACTGCTATAGATGTTTGTATGGCAACCGGGACCGACGGCTTAACCTGCTCTCCGAGGCACTAACAAACCTACGATAAATACACACATAACTTCGAAAAGCATCGAAAAGTCATTGGTGTGTGCCATGGTAAACCTGGGATCGAACCCGAGACCTTGTCTCAGCAGTCCATTATCCATTCTAAGATTGATAAGCTAGTATTAACCATACACCCTTTTTTTAATCGTGCGGAAATCACCATGTATACCACCCCCGTCGGCCATCGGGGGTGGTTATGTCGGGATCGAACCGACTAAAACCGCACGCCGTCTCGGGTCCGATGGCCGACAGGGGTGGTATCCGTGGGCATTAGCACACGATAAAAAAAGGCTAGCATTAAACTTCCAATGTGTTTGTGATTGTATGTTATGTACTAAGTGTATGTATATAGAGCTGAGTACACAACAAAAACGCATTACGACTCGTGTTGTGTGAGAACCGACAACTGTCCACGATCATAATCTGACGACGGGCGTACGAAGCACGGACGGTAGGCCACAGAGCTAAGAGAGAATAGAATAGACATATAAGCAAGCGACGATAATATTAGGCGTAGTTATATAATTCCTGAATAAATAATTAAACGGGGTAAAAATAGGGTCGACAACGCGAATGTGACGCTTCTGTGCCTTGATTCTGTTAATGGCAAACCACTGTCATGCCACTGACACTCTAAAAATGCTATTTTAATTGTAGATTTTACCGTTATAAGTACAGTTAGTCTAAAATCAAATGAAAAGAATTCATGAATTTAACTTTTTCATTCGCTCTACAAAATATAATTTAATTTTAGACTTTAAACTGAGTAAAGTTTAAAATAAAATGGTATTTTTTGAAGTATCAGTGGTATTCCTATATCCTTATGGAAGTTCCTATAACCTTACTCCATCTTCAGGCGCTGGATATTATAAATGTAGCATTAGAGTATTTGCTAGGACAAAACCAATGAGCCCAAACTCGATTGTTTTATCTCGTTTAGTTCAGAAGTTAAAGAAGAGGTAATTGTCGTCACAGCACTGCGTGACAAAGCGCAGATATTGGTTTAGACTACACCAATCCCCACTGGTCTCACAAGTGCTGCGACAACCATCACCTCAAGCCCCGGCTATGCACCTGCTGAACCCTGAACGCAATCCAACCGGGGTTGGATTATTATGGAGGGTTTTTCGCAAAAGTGCATGGTGGTACCTACCCGACTTAATTTGAGGCAAATTTTGCGTCATCAAATTGTACCACCTAGTATGTGTGTTTTTTAGGAAAATTTACGCATCCTTTCGTAGTCGGTTAAAAAGTACAAGTATAAACACAATTAGCAAGGTAGGCGGCGCTGGCGGTGTGGGAGCGAGTGCAACTGTTGATCATAATCTAACGGCGCGGGGCCGAGGCACGGATGGACAACGAATTAGTTTCCTAGAAAGTGCACACTTATAGAATACCATTCAGCTTAATTCATCTAAGCACTCAGCTCACCAGTTTGAATAGCACCAATTTAAATAGCACCAGAATTTTTCCATAGCGGTAGGTATGGTATAATTTGTTGCGATTCAATATATTGGTGCAATCATTTTATTAGTTACCGAAATTACTATCTATGTCAGTGCTCAGTACGTTCATCGTGTGTACTGCTAAAGAGTGGAATGCCCTGCCTGAGTCTGTACCTATTTCCGGAGAGCTACAAACTGGGAGTCTTCAAGTCTAGAGTGAACAGGTTACTTCTTGGCAAGCATACTCCTCCGTCGACCACTTCATCACTTACCAATAGGTGAGATTGTGGTCAAACGCGAGCCAATAAAAAAAAACAGTCTTTTTTTCTCAGATATTATCAAAAGCTTTTTATGAAAACAATCTATTTGCCATTGTTAAATTCAAGTATTTGTACCTACATAACAATTGCGGAGTAATTTTCATTCGACAATTTTCCCTTGTTATAATATTTCAACTGCTAAAGCTTGTGTTCAAACGTGGGGGCACGCGTTTTGAAAGTAAATATAGCATATCGGACTTTGTTTTGTTCTATAAGCCTTTGTCTGACGATTAAAACTCGGAACGAGAATACCGGACTTTGTTTTGTTGTTGTTATTGCCCGATTCCTCATAGTGTTTCATGTTGCCGTCAAAGTTTGCACTAAAAACCCCTTGAGCCGAGGAAGTCCACCTAGGACTTCCATCTGAATAGCACCACGCTTCAGCGATACGTTCATTATGCGTACAGCTGAGGAGTGGAATGCCCTGCCTGAGTCTGTGTTTCCGGAAAGCTATAACCTGGGAGTCTTTAAGTCTAGAGTGAACAGGTTGCTTCTAGGCAAACGTGCTCCATCTTTGACCACATCGTCACTTACCATCAGGTGAGATAGTGGTCATACGCGGGCCTATCAACTATAAAAAAGCAACTAGCCTAGTCAAGCCTAGTTGCTTTTTTATTACCTCTCAATATTTTTGGTAGGTGCTCTTCGTGGACTTAAATATTTTTTTAAATCTTGTCCACGAAGAGCACCTATGAGGCACTCGTTATGGGTGGTTGGAGCCTTAGAAAGTAAGACAGCTGGTCTATCTACAGAACTTTGATATTGCCCATTGGCAATATCAAAGTTCTGTCACTACGAGCGTCTGCCATCTGACCCCCACAATCCATTGGTTGTGGAGGTCAGGTGGCAGACGCCTCACGAAAAATATCGAAATTTGACCGGTTCGTAGTTAGACTGATAGTGATAATATAAATCCATCCATAATTGGCGCCGCTATCGCTTAACATACATACAAAAAAAAATAGCGTACGAATTGAGAACCTCCTTTTTGTTAAAATAATTCCTTAGTTAAAATAAGTTCAAAATTCGTCGATACGTTGATACCACCATGCCCCCTTGCGGCACCTCCATAGATAGTCCACAAGTCGTGTGGTTCCCACGCCATGGCTGTATACAATATTCATGGTGTTTACTGAAGCCGCCCACTGCGCATTCATTGACGACCTTCCACTGATCGGTTTGACACGCGAACAGGGCTGGATTTAACAAAAATCATTTTTTATACCACATAAGTGGCAGACAAGCACACGGCCCACCTGATGGGAAGCTGTCACTGTGGCCTTTGGACGTGAGCAACACCAGGGGCGTTACCCACGTGCTGCCAACCCTGAAGGGAATGGGCGGGGGTAGGAAAGGGTGGGGAGGCTAGGATTCTACTTATATATAACATTAGGACGCCGTTACAGGGTGGTCGCTTCTGCGAGCAACTGATGCTCGAGAAGGTAGCGGCGGAAAGAGCCCGGGAGATGCTGCACTGAGCTTTCCTAGACGACGACGGGCGCAGGCGCCGCAAACTTCGAAGGTCGAACGACCTCCGTCCTCCATGAGCGCAGGCCTGAGGGGTGACGGGTGGAGCCACCTGTCACCCTAGCACCAGGCCAAGGCGGCGGCGCGTGAAAGCACGCCACCCCCTATTCCGGGGGCATGGCGGGAACACCGTGGTTCCCTAACTCGAAAGGGCTGTCTCGAATCCGGAGATGGCTGCGCGATGCTCGCCCTACTCACCCTTTTGGGGGGTTCAGGAGGCCATCTTAAAACCGTAGATAGCCTGGGGACAGCTGGGATGTAACCTTACATCCCGATAATTGAGACCCGAGACGGCGCGTGGTTTTAGTCGGATCGTTTTCGACGTAAATTTTGTGAATATGGCTGAACGGATTTGGCACAGAGATAGATTATGATCTGGAATAACACATAGGTTACTTGCCACATAGCCATAACGCATAGGTTCCTCTGGATCATAATATCTTGCGGGCGAAGCAGCGGGCAACAGCTGGTAATTAATAATCAGGAATCAATTTGGAAACATTTGCTGGACATTTTGTTTCAACTTTAAATTGGGACAAGTCGACGCTAAGGATGGATGATGATGGATTTTTAATTTAAAAGTTATAAGAAAGCTTTTCTTGTGTGCCATTTTTTATAAATATTGAACACTTCAACATGACTTCACCTTGCCTGATGATAAGCTAAAGATAAAGTCACAGGAGTGACAGTCACTAATATTACATGTACACCGATAGTGCTACTACAATGGTGGCCCTCAATTTGATGTCCTCATAAAATTCTTATTCTAGACTTCAACTGTAAGTCTACAATTAAATGGCATTTTTAGTGTCAGTAGTATGACAGTGGCTTGCTTTGACAACAGGATCAAGATGGGTCGTATGCTTGTCTGCCACCTCAATCAATCAATCAATTAGCCAGTCGACGTCCACTGCTGGACATAGGCCTCTCCCAATGTGTGCCATACCACCCGATTCTCCGCCTTCCGCATCCAGTCCATCCCAGCTACCTTTTTCAGGTCGTCGGTCCATCTGGCTGAGGGGCGTTCCACCTTCCGTTTACCGAATCGCGGTCTCCACTCTAGGATTCGTCGTCGACACCTAAGTGGCTTGCAATGCTTACAGCAGGCTCTTGGTAGATCTCTTCATTCCACAATAATGCTTAATTAATTTTCTTTTCAACCCCAAGTCCGTCCACTACGACAATTGTTAGAACTATCAATAATTCACCCGGCTGCGGCTCCTCAATGATTATCGCGTTCAATACGGCCCTGGTCTGTCATTTGCTACATTTACCATACAAATATAATTTTCTGTTTGTTTTTAATGTAAATCGATGTTAACTGGGCACTTATGCTAATGGGCAGCGGTTGAATTATATATATTATCTTCGTGGAAATAATTATAGTGCTTACTTAGAAAGAATAAAGCTTAGAAATAAAATCAACCTTACCATCAGGCGTGGTGAAGTCATGTTGACGTGTCCATAATAAAAAAAATAAGTAGAGCTGGATTTATACTTTTGGATCACATATCTGGCTCTACTCTACATCGCGAACAAACAGACAAACCGACAAACAGACAAGAATTCGAAAATTTTTTTTTTGTTCAAAATTGTTCATAACATAATTAAACCCAAGATTTTCTTTTCAATATCCTCAATGTACAGTCACAACACTCACAACTCTTTACCAATTTTACATAGTAATAGATAGATTACTTATGTTTTTTTTTATACCTACCTACACCTTAGGTGACAGACAAGCACATGTCCCATCTGATGGGAAGCAGTCACCGTGGCCTATGGACGTGTGCAATACTAGATGTTCGAATAGTAGATCGATAAAATTGACGAAGATTTTTCCAAAGCTATCCCTCTCAAGCCAGAAAGCAACACGTCCGTATTACAATATTTATGAGTCGGAGTGACCGCGCGGTCCTACAGCGTGCAGCGTGGAGTGAGGTCCTCCACGTTGAGTGCTGTCCTCAGCTGCACGGGAGTGACAACCGTAGAGAGTGATTTGTGGCGAGAACATTGGTACAGCGAGATTTTCTTGTGATATTGCTAAATATGTATGACAATGTGTAGTTAAGTGGAAACTGAGTTTTGTAGAGTAGCAATACTAGCCAGTGTTAGGATGGGTAACCATGCATACAGTCTCCGAGGGAGGGTACGTTGACTAAGAATTAAGAAAATCTTTATGGGTAGGAGCTCTAAAAAGTCTGACAACTGATCTAACTAAAATGGCAAATAAATTGTGAAAAAATCTTTTTTAAGTTAAACGGTTTTAAATCGTATTGTCATCAGAACTAAAGACTTCTGCCAAATATCAGACCAATCCAACAACTGGAAGGGGTTCAAATTTCAGTTACTAGATTTGATCCAAACAAACAGGTCGAGTTAAATAAAACTGTTTAATTAATAAAAAACGATAGACACCAAGCTATTCGCTTAGACTTTGCAATCAAACATATGACAGATATTAAAGTCTAACCATTAACTTTTTAAT
The DNA here is from genome assembly GCA_963576445.1 of Lithosia quadra. NCBI lineage: Eukaryota > Metazoa > Arthropoda > Insecta > Lepidoptera > Erebidae > Lithosia > Lithosia quadra. The sequence continues at coordinate 10,400,567 of OY754896.1, forward strand.
AAAAAAAACCGCATAATAATCCATTCAGTAGTTTTTGCGTCCACCGCGCACTAATAGACAAGGATTCCAAAAAAATATATATTATTTTTGTGTTGAGAATCGTTTATATAACATAACCCAAGTTTTAGTTGAATATCTCCAACAGATACAACTAATTTACAATTTTAAAATTGTATAGAAGATACTTTGATTATAATTATAAGAAGATAGATGCAATAAAAATACCCTTTTTTGTGTGGAAATCCGCACGTAGGTATACCATTACCGTCACCAGATGGCTTCAGGCCATTCCATTCATTTTGCGAATGTGTCATTTTGCTACAGCATTTCATTTTGAAAATGTGGCATTGTGCGCCTAATCCTTCCCAAGGAATGCCCTTCCACCTCAGCTTACCATCAGGCTGGGTGCAATCAATCCAGCGGACTAAATATCTTCTTCTTCTTCAACCTAGCGTTCAGTCGTATCCAAAGCTTTCACCTCGGAGTCTGGGGTCCGCTAAATATCTTAATATATATAAATCTCGTGTCACAATGTTTGTCCTCAATGGACTCCTAAACCACTTAACCGATTATAATAAAATTCGCACACCATGTGCAGTTCGATCCAACTTGAGAGATAGGATAGTTTTTGTAACGGATTTCGACATCCACGCGGGCGGAGCCGCGGGCAACAGCTAGTATTATTATAAAAAAGATGCAAGAATAAGAAGATGCAAGAAAAATAGGTACCCCATGTTTTCATTGAAACCACCTCATGGTAAGCAAGTTAAAAGCTATTTACTAATAGATTAATGTATAGTTATTACAATACGTACAATCGTAGGCAAGTATTGCCGTTAGACATTAGAACGAGTCAACGATATTCCGCCGTAATTGTGTAGTGGCGGCGAGATGAAAGCGGCGCCCGGGGCGAGGTGTCGGCTGCCACGCGCAACCTACCCTGTAACGAGCAGGGAGGAGACATGGTCGACATGCGTACACTGTCGATACCTAGCTATTTTTGGAGTTACATATAACATAAACTCACGTCTATATCCCCGAAGGGGTAGGCAGAGGTATTAGCACCCACATTTCGCCAGTTTATGTTTTAGGTCCTAATGTAATAGGTGGCGAGCCTATTGCCATTAACCGGGCACTTATAAACCTGCGATTTTTGGAGTTATGCTTCTTTTGATGTGTTTACAAGTCGATAGGCTCACGTTTGACCACAATATCACCTGATGCTTAGTGATGTTGTGGTTGACGATGGAGCACGCTTGCCTAGAAGCAACCTATTCACTCTTGACTTAAAGACTCCCATGTTATAGCTTTCCGGAAACACAGACTCAGGCAGGGCATTCCACTCTTTAGCAGTACGCATAATTTAACGTTTTGACGAAGCGATTCGTACGTATGAGCGGAATATAATAATGTCAACGGGTAAAGCTTAATGCACAGCTAGTACAATAATAATAACAACTTGTAGCACTGCAAATAAAAGTAAAATTTAATTTATTAAACACGTACGGTAACGCATTTTACCATTAAGAAAAGCAGGTAAAATTTTAAATACACTACTTTTTTTATTATAATATTTAATTGAATTTTACCCCAAAAATACAGTCCTCATTAAATAAGTGTATCTACAAAGCGTCTAATATCTGATTTTAATCACTAGACAAGATTTGATTAGCATTCCAATATATTAGACTATTAGTGGTATTTCAACAAAAAGTTATCGATAGATGTCAACAGCCCCACGTCCCACCCCTAGTCCGTGCAATGGAGGGCGCGTGTCGGTGGCACGCGGGCCGCACTTGGCACACCACTAGCTTTTCACTAAACTTTTATTTATTCTGTCACTCGCACACCTAGCCGCCTTTATTATATTTATTTATGTTTATATTTATTCGTGTTTTTGTTTACATAATTGTTTTCATATCATAACGTTAGTAATTTGCAGAAAATATTTGTGTCAGAAAATGCCAGAAAATGCTAATGGCAAAATGTATTATAAAACTGTAAAATTTAAAGAAAGTACTGCATACGTAATATCATGTTAGTTCAACCTATCTATCTATCTATCTATACTTTTGTAAAATTTTAAAGTAGCTGTGTCTGTACATTAGAGATATTTAAAAAATCTTGGGTTACCTCTTATCATGTCATGTGAACGATCCTGAACACAAAATTTTCATTTTTGTTTTCTTGTCTGTTTATCAGTTTGTCTGTTTTTTCATACCACTTAGGTGGCAGACAAGCCCACGGCCCACCTGATGGAAAGCGGTAATGGACGTGCGCAACACCAGGGTGGTCACACTCGCGCTGCCGACCCTCTAAAAATTTCTAATGCCTTCTTGAAGAGCCGCATATTGTAGTCTGTTTGTTCGTGATGGACTACTAAATGGATTTTGATACCGGGTTTTTTATCAGAATGTTCTTGCAAGTCAGACTACAAAAACATTAACAAGATATACGCGTCAAACACATAACGCGACTTTTCTGTCTTCCCTGCAGTCGGATAACGGCATGCACCTGCATCATCAACAAGGTTTACCCGCTCCAAGTTGTGCACGTATGTCTATCTCTACCTAGAGAACTCATATTTAACGCACCGCTACTGTTTAAGTGGATAATGGCCTGCCCTGTTTGGAGATATTTTATAGATCAATACTTTGGGGCCACGAGAACCGAGTTTAATCGACGCAAACCAAAAAAATTCTAGATATTTCGACAATAACTTCTCTCTATAGGTAGACTACTTAGTTGTATGGAGGTACTGAATGTAAGAAGGTACGAGGGTCGAAACATCCACATGATGCACCTTGGGCAACGAAAAAAGCAGCGTTGCCACCTGCGGTAAATTCTGACCGAAGTGGAAGTGGCTCTATATAGAGCTGTAACTAGCAGAGAGTACAGTGGCTAGCAGGCAAGGGGCATGCTGCAGGCCTAGACACACAGCCGTAGAATAGAATAGAACCCTTGTCTAGGCCTGCTGGTTCTCCTAGCATAGGAGGAGGAGTGACAGGGACTCGTTCTGTCACCCCTACCGGCCAACGCGACGCGACGGCGTAATGCTCGCCTTTCTCCCCTTTCCAGGGTGCAATGGGCCGTCTTAAAACATAGCTGACTCATGGTTAGCCAGGGTGAAAGGGCTTTAGGCCCAAAATTGAAGGAATTTTAGATGGTCCGACACAACCACTCAAAATAGCCGATAGGGATTGTATCCGTGGGGAATTCCGCACAAAAAAAAAAGTTACTTTATGTAGCAAGTGGAAAATATATTGCGATGTTACAACATCTTTCCGCTTACTTAAAACCATGATATGGGTACACTTTTTGCTTCTTCTACTTTCATACATAAAATGCTCACCAATTGTGGGTATTCCTTATATTCAGACGGACCTACCGCTTATATTAATTTAAAAAACTTTGATAATTTAAAACGTTTTTAACATAATCTTGTGTGAAATTTAAAAAAAAGCATCTGTCACAATTTCCCGCCATAATATAGTGTACGTCACCGCCGCCGCCATGATGGCCGCGCACGTACCAAAGAGTATCGGAGCCTGTGTAAACTCCGTGATGAGTTACGTGCGAGCGCATAGACCGCCCTGTTTATTCTGATATCGAGTGTAACATTGAATTAAGGTTACTGGATGTAGTTACATTGACTCCAGGTTTTTAATTACATTTTTTTTTTAATTTTAAGAAGGTAGTTATAATCTGTTTCGATAAAAAATAATACTTCGACGGTCTCTATGGTGTAGTGGTAGTGCATTTGACTGCTGGGCGTAGGTTCATTTCCCACTCAGCGCAAATATTTTGTATCCATGAATATGTCTATAGTGTGGGTGTTTTTTATGTACTTATCATAAGTAGGTATATAAGTATGTTTATCCGCATTCTAGAACACATAACCCATAATTTGGTTCTAGAGAGCGCTGCGTAGGATGTCGTAGAATATTTATTTATTTAATTTATATTTCGTGTCAAAAATACTATTCAACTATTTTAGTAAAATCTAATAAAACAATTCAAAATATTCATTAAAACATAATGATTAATTTTTAATCCAATTTTAACTTCGTAATCTATGTAATCATAATCTACTTTTGATGTCGATGGTATCTATTTAATTATTAAAAAGCGATTTGAATTTTTTTAAATGTGAGCATAATATTCAAGGAAATATTTCTATTGTTGCAGCAACGACAGCAACAAAAGAGCACAGATCTCCGGAGCAAGAGGAGCAGAGATCTTCCCCTACTCCCGGACCCCCCAGCCCACAGAACAACGGAACTGCTGGTAAGCATATACCTACTATCATTACTTAGGTATTAATTTTCGCATTGTGCCTCTTATTTAACAGCCTACGAAAAAAGTGGATGAAACAATACAAAAAGAAAACTGACTTCAACGGACCAAAATGAATTGGACTATAATACAGTCGAATTGAGAACATCCTCCTTTTTTGAAGTCGGTTAAAAATAAGTTTTCTTATTTATAAATTTAGTAGAAGTGACGTGCAGTCAGCGTCAAAAGTTGATCTTCCTAGCCCTCCCCTTTCCATTCAGGGTAGGCAGCGTGTGTATGACACCCTTAGTGTTGCACACGTTCATAGGTCACGGTAACCGCTTCCCATCAGGTGGACCGTACGCTTGTCTGCCACCTAAGTAGTCTAGTATAATTAAAAAAACCTGTGGTACATATCATCAACTTCAAATAATAGGGGTACCTATATAGAGTCAACAACCAGCACTTAGCTTATGCAATACACCTACTATAAAATAAGTTTTCTGTCCCCATAGCAACGCTATCATCCACGGAGTCGCTCTCCCCTCCGCTAGCTGAAGGGTCAAGGTCTGCACCAGCTCTGCAGAGGCTCCGACGTTTCCTATCAGCTCTGCAGCAGTTCGCGACAGATGTTGGAACAGACACGGGGGAGAGAGTGCGGCAACTGATTTACAACCTTGTGGTAAGTTTTAAAGTTCTAGATATTCATTTATCGAGGAATTTGGTAATACATGGGGGATATCCCACTCATACGCACAAAACGTTTTGACATTACGTTCATCGTGCGTACTGCTAAAGAGTGGTGCTCGATCACTTCATCACTTACCAACAGGTGAGATTGTGGTCAAACGCGAGTCTATAACCAATAAAAAAAATGTTGGGTCAGAGAGTGGTGGCCGTTCTGTCACCTCTCCACGCTCGGTGAACCAACCCGCTCCTTGCCTGCCCCCTACTAGTCAGAGGGACACCCGGAGACCTTCGAAACAGCCCTTTGCAGGGCCACTTCACTCGTAATTAGCCGCAGGCAGCATCTTCCGTACGTACGTTGCCCGTAGTGTACCATATAGAAGTATGACGCCCTAGTACTGCCTACAACCATAGGCCACGGTGACCGCGTCCCATCAGGTGAGCCGTGTGCTTGTCTACCACCCAAGTGGTATAAAAAAACATACCCACAATTTGATAAGTCTCGTAAAATTGTACACTTTCCCAATCTACATAATCTTTATTATTTTCTCCATCAGTCCGGCATCGTAAACATTGAGGAGTTTCAAACGGGCGTCCAGGAATGCACCAACTATCCCCTCAGAGCGTCTGTGCCAGGGTTCCTAAGAGCACTCCTCCCGCTAGCTCAGAGGGACCTTCACGCTAGAGCCAGGAGAGCTAAGCAGGTGAGTAGCAAGCAGTTCTGCGATTAGAAAATTCCCCTATAATTTTTTTATCTTATGGATTACACAACAACAGTGAACAAGTTTAAGTTTTTAACCGACTTCGAAACAGGAGGAGGTGTTTATATTATTATTATATTATTTTATACATGTTCCGGCATTACTTTGTCATGTATATATATTTAGATTTGTAAAATTCTAGATTTATTAGATAGACATTCATTTTAAAGTCCTATTTAAATTTTGTAAAGATCTGATGATAAGTTTCGGACACAGACAAGGAACTCTTCAATAAATGCCGCATATTTATACCTACATTGTTTATGTACAATTTCATAACATAACATAACGCCTGAAAGCGCTAAATGGGCTCGTAGACGTATAATTTTATCCAATTCGATGTCCGTCGTTTATGCACCGATATGCGTTTGAAGTTGGTTTCATACTTTTATTTAAAAAAAAACGACTTCAGTGGGACCACGCGGGTAGCCAAGCAGAGAAACCGGCTATCAAATAAAAAAGAATCATCAAAGTCGGTTCACCCAGTCGAAAGTTCTGAGGTAACACACATTTAAGAAAAAAAAACAGTCGAATTGAGAACCTCCTCCTTTTTGAAGCTGGTTAAAAAGTACTTGTTATAATAGCATATTCAATTTATAATTCTCCTTCTAATCTGACATGGCGTCTACTTTAATGTACATATTCTTTCACCAGACGCCTCTTCAGTACATCAGGTGCCACGAGCATCTGATTCTGGAGTCAGGGGGCGACAGTAGCGACATCTTCGTTCACCCACCAGGAACTACCGAGACCGGTGTCAAGAGACGCACGAGTGATCCGTAAGTATACAGAATATTGCTTCAAGCTTCAATCTATATAAATGAATTAAATTTGAGTACCTATCTGTTTGTGATATTAAAATAACAGGTTTTAAATCAACGCATAATATATATGAGTGTATGCACGATACATAGGTACAGCACGCTTAGGCTTCCCTAGCGTCTACAATATGGGGTCCTCCAAGAAGGACATTAGAAGGTTAGTACAGAGTCGGCAGCGCAGGTGTGACACCTCTAACGAGAGAGCTGAGAGGGTTTAGACCTTAATCCACACACGCTAGCCTAATGCGGGTTGGTGGCTCGGACATGTCCTTAGAATTTCTTCTAAGACATGTGGGTTTTACTCACGATGTTTTCCTTCACCGTCAGCAGATGCAGATTGTAAATCATGTGATTAGCACATATAAATTCTGCTACAAATGATAAGGACGCGGCCTTTGAGAAGAAACCGCGTCCTTATCCATTCAGCCACCATCGCTAAACATAGATACATACCGGTTTTTACTAAGCCAAAAATGGGTGTTGAAAACAATATCTACACGTCATCAACGTAGCACCTACTTTTATCAAAGCGCATCAAACCACAGTCCCGTCATCGTCAGTCGCATTCTTGTTCAACCGTCAATCTGAACCACGTATGATGTATCAATAAGGGCGATTGCGCGCAGGTGACTGGCGCCGACAGGTAATTTGTACGTTCACCCTATACGTATAGGTTTGTAGGGTAGGCATACTTGTTATCGGCAGTGTCATATTATATTATGTTACCAATATGTGGTAAAAACTTATTTATGCACAAAATAACTGTTACTCTTGATTTCGGCCGCGTGGAATAATGTACCCGTTCTTGCTTCCCATGGGAACTTATTCCAGGGATAAAAGTAACCTACCTATGTGTTGTTTCAGACTATGTTCTATCCTTGTACCAAATTTCAGAAAAATCGGTTGAGCTGTTAGAGCGTGATCGAGTTACAAACATAGAAACATCTTCAGTATTTTTTAAATTTATAACAGCTGATGATTGACGGACAAGGTACAAGCGTATGCTTTCCTCTGGTGGTTAAACAGTCAGACTGCCATCGCTCTCAATAAAACAATCCCCCTTCATCCCCCAATCTCCTCCTACAACCCCCCCACCCAAACTTCCCAACCAGAGTCAGCAGTACGAGTGTGACGCCTTTAATGTTGTACACGTCTATAGGCGGTAACCACTTCCCATCAGATGGGCCTTGTGCTTGTCTGCTACCTAAGTAGTATAAAAAAAACAAAATGTAGACCCCATGTGATATTTTTCATTCAATTTCTCAAATCTGTAAAACGTAGACGCAACTTAAAATAAATTATGAAGGTAACAACTTCAAGCGCCTGCCAGATTAGTGTTAGCAATTAGTGTGATTAGGAGTTTGCTATAACGTTACAAGCAGGCGCTTTGGTTAATAGCGGGCGCAGATGGCGCTGATTGGTTGTTTCATTATCATAGGTTGTGTGTGTTATGAGACGGTTTTAACGATAGATTTGTAATCAATAAAGATTAATAATATAACACAAGGATTGGAAATGCTCTATTTTATATTATGACAGAAAAAAAACAAGGAAAAAAACTGCTTCCCATCGGGTAGGTCGTGTGCTTGTCTGCCACCTTAGATGTAAAAAGTAAGGTTGAATTTCTCCGGTGAAAATATTTTCTACATCAAGTGCCGATCCCAGTAGCATCCAAAGCTTGCACTTTCCCACTTCACTCGATAAATTCTCGCTTTTACGGGAGCAACTGCTGTCTCTCATCTCTAGCTTGCAGGTGAAGTTCACTTAAGCCTTGAAATAGTCAGTGGGCTAAATATACGATCCGAACAAACAAACGATTCAGTTTTATTATGAGTATAGATTTAAGATCAATAGACACAATCTGTTGCCGGATATATTTGAAAAATATATCCCAAAGGTCCAAACCGCCCTAACCAGTGCGCTAAATTATTATTATAGCTCAATTTGGCAGGGTGCGCTGCGGCCGCGCCAGCTTAAATACTGCTCTCACCAATTCGTTAGCTGGCGTGAGGTTATTTATTACAACAAGAACTGAAAGCTTTGCCAAGTGTTTTGTGTTCGTTAGTTTTCGTTTTTAACCGAGTTTGAAAAGGAAAGTTATGTATTTGACACATATGTAGCTATTATTGAGATGGTAATCAACTTGGTCCAGCTGGTGTACCCATAAAACATTTTTTATCAATACGCGCCCAATGTAAGCAAGTTTGAAACTTAACTTATTAAATACTAGGTACCAATTTGTCTGCCAACTTCCAACTGCAACATAAATTTCTGAACATTAAAATAATAAGAAAAGAGTACTTATTAATTTATCCCGTATATATTAATAGCTCGTATATATACAGAAACTTTTCAAGTTCAAGCCGGCGCCTGACGTTAACAGCAGCTGCGCTAAGTTCTGATCGGCGACTAATTGCTAACAGTAAACAGTCAGGCGCTAGTTGGTAGCCGCGCGAACATATGTTGCGTACAAAATTACTGTTCTGTGCTTTTGATATATTATATATACCTATCTGGATGTTAATTGTAATGCTGAATTAGTGTTTTGTAAAGCTTTATTGCACCCTAGGGGGCCCTACCAAGAGTCAGGATCCAAGTCAACTTGCATGATGGTACTTGCTAATTGAAGAACAAGACTCTGGTGCAGGTCTTTTTCTCGGGTTTGGGGGGTCAGTAGACAGTCGCTCCGATGAAAACCAAGAGAAATGGACCCCAGGCTCTGAAGTATAAGTACTTAGATCTCGAATAAAACCGGGAACAACGCTAAGATGATGAATAATAGATTCGTAAAAGGGGGCATCCCGTTAAAAACAATCTATATTTTTTTCGGTAAAGCAGCTCACAAAAATGTATACATACAATCACGCCTCTTTCCTTTGGGGTAGGTAGAGAAAATCGTTTGTTTTCTGGCGTTTGTGAACACACGCCCTACACTACAAAGTAATGCAATATCTCATCATTCTTTTGCATTATGGAACTGATAACACAAGCTAGCTAAGCTTACCTTGGGTCTGGATAGCGGTGGGTGTAGGTAGGTACTTCTATCCTTGTCAAGAAGTAGGTAATAGGGTTTGAATATTGATGAAATAAACTGAAATAGCCAATACTTAAACTTTACTCGTACCCAAACCACCGGAGTCGTTCCCTTGTAAATTGTAGCCATACGAAAATCACCCTTAACACACATTCTAAATTTAGTCTCGTAAGTCTCGTTATACCACAAAATATAATATGCAGATGTACAATGTACACGTACCTTCGCATTTCTATAAGGGCTTAAAAACCATTTGAGCAGAAATCGTATGCGTATGTGAGAATAGATCACAGGGGTATGCACCCGACAGGGTACAGAGTCGTGCGCCCGAATCAAACATCGACAAACGTGAGCTTATTGGAAGCGGTGCCAGTCATAAGCGTTAGCGGAAATATTTTGAAAACCGCATTGGTGTGGTGAAACATGGTTAAATCTTAAATTGTTAATTTTAAAAACATTTTTTTTTTATATCGGTCACGTCAATATGACTTCACCTTGCCTGATGGTGAGCTAAAGGTACATTCTCGGGATGGGGGTCCCTATTACATACACCGACAGTGGCCCATAGTGGTAATCTTGTTTAGTTCAGGAGTTTCTATGGAAATTCAGCATTTACACAGTACTTTTCCTGTCAAACCGAGTCGAATGATTCTGTATAATATTATAAAACATACCAATTAAAATCGACTGTGTTCAATTTAGCCCTTTTATTAATCACAATTCGTCAATATATAATCACCGCCAGAAATAAATAATGCTGGCCCTAATACATTACCCTGTGGAACTCCTCTAGTTATATATAGAATTGAAATCATATTTAGTTCTTTTGTTATGTGTTTCTATAAATTTCGGTAAGATTACTCAAGCAGAAGGTAAAACTGCTTACCGGTTAGCTATCAAACTCGTCGTATAATAACTTGGACAGTAACAATGTAACAGTTTATGAGTCGAAAGCTGTATAAAAATCAAATAATATCAGTACTTGATAGGTACTTTATGTCCTAAGTCTTGAGTTGTGAAACTGTTATCTATAATTTAGACTTAATTTTAAGTCTAGGTAATTTCAGCACATCTGTTGAATTTATTAGTTAAGTGTAAAATTATCACTGTTGAAAAGATTTTAATTACGGATTCTATCACGGATGAAATTCAGCCTCTTACAAGTCAAATATATCAGTAGGTACAGAGTATACTAGATGCTCTATGCTAATTCGACATCGTCACCTTATGTAACTTTCCAGCTGATTTTCTAGCTAATATTTTTTTCTTCTTGAATGCTTTGAAAGATATTAAATTGAATCGGACCCATTCGCTAAATAAATAGTTATAACTACGTTTAAAAAACCAACTTCACAAACTAATATTTTTTAACTTTTTAGTGTAGGTACAGAAATAGAAAAGTACCTATTTATGAGGTTTATTATGTACAAAGGCATCAAACACAGAATTTTTGCTGCAAATTTGATGATTTCCCCTCGATTTTCCCAAGATCCTGATACCACCCTGGATATGGGACCACCTCAGAAGTAGCCTCTTTCAAACAAAAAATAACTCAAAATTCATCCATAACTGGCGCCGCTATCGCGTAACATACATACAAAAAAAATAACGTACGAATTGAGAACCTCTTCCTTTTTTGAAGTCGGTTAAAAAGTAAGCTAATATAAAGCATAAAAGTGGCGAATATCTGAATGTGTCTACTGATTTGAAGTTATAGTGTCAACTTGAAGTTTAGGATTTATACGAGTATAAGCTGTAATCTGACTGTTAGTAAAGTTTACGCCATTTCCGCCTCCGCCTTTCATGACTACAGTTAGTTCAACTTGCGGGCGTGGCGCGGGCCTTGTTCACATTATTATTTATCGCATCGATTGCATTGAGTTTAGTTTATCTATGTTTGCTGTCCTCTACTGATATGGTCCAAGTTATAAGATGAGAGATGAATATAGTTTTCATTACGTAATAGCCATAATATACACACTTCATGTTGTTTTCGATAAAACTAAGGATTATCGGCTGATAACTCAGTACATCTGCTAATTGATGGACGAGACTCTGGCGGAGGCTTCCAGAAAAACGAAATATACCAAAATAATAATGCATCTGTAGAGGAGCAGACCCCGGGTCCCAAAGGGTTAACTTTGGACGCAACCGATCTGGTGTTCGAATTAAGGAAAAGGCAAAATGGAGTAAGTATCGTCCCACGGCCTAAACTTTGGCTACAGCTTTAACGTAGAGCCATTTTCATTTTGACAGTTTTTTTTATAAATATCGCTCACCTCGCCTGATGTTAACCTGAAGGTAAAGCCTCAGGAAGGGTCCCCATTACATACACCGATAGTGTCATAATGGTGGCCCTCAGCTTGACGGTCTCATCAAATGCTTAAAGGACCCCTGGCTATAGGAGGAAGGGAACACGTGAGCTGGTAAAGAATTCCAGGTCTTTGTGGTGTGGGAAAGAAAAGAGGCACTGAACCGCTTAGTTCTTGATGGAATTTTTTACACGGTATGAGGGTGGTATCTCAGTCTTGCACGTGTTGTTCTGTATAGAAAAAGAGTGGATACGTTGAAGTACGCTTTCGACGATGTGCACTTTTGAACACTTGCATACCATCGCTCGGTGTCTTTCATTAGTGGAATCCACTCTTGCGAAAATATTCTGCGGTGCGCTTGTAACTTATACCAAAACCGATTAATTTATGTGCCATTCCGCGGCTCGTTGGCACAAACTTTACTATTGTCTTTAAATTCTACATCATTGAGCACACTTCTAGCCGGCGGAGCCTTTGTGCGGACCCCACTACTCTGATTGGTTTTACAATTAATTTGAAGACAAACAATCTGTTCGTGAGAGTCGAGTTTTGTTTTATTTGCTAAAAGTTTTGTAAAGAAAACGGGGTAATTATAAATGGGGCATTATAAGTCATAGACCTTTTTTCAAACTCTGATTTTAGGTATATTTTAGGCATCGGGAAAATGGGAAAGTTACCCCACATACCTACCTAGCGTCATCTAGCGAAAGCAAGTCGAACTTCTTCGAAACTACTACGTCACTACAGATCCTGCATCGCGAAAGTGAAGTTAAGAAAGTGAAGCGAAGGTGCAGGAAGAGGGGGGGGGATGCTGGAAATGGGGAAATAATGTGCAATTCCTTCACCGTGAATTTTAAATGCTATGTCACACTCGCGCTGCCGACCCTGGGGAGGGGGATTGGGAGTTGAGTGGGGGAGGGGAGTTGGATGGGGGGTTGGGGAGATGAGGGGGGGTTGCGAGCTCTGGCTACTTACCGCTGGGAACACAACACGATGGTTATTATGGCCGCGGTCTTCTGTAGTTACATATATTTCTCCCGTCCTATTAATCATGAGGTCTCCCAACCACATAGAAGAATTCCATAATTTTCATATTTTGTCTGCAGGTTCTACGAGGCCCCTCAAACGAACGGCTCGCACGAGGAGTACCCCCCTCAGGCCAAGCGCGCGGCCTCCAGCCTGTTCCTCAACCCCTCGCCGTTCCTATACCCTCTGCCCAGCAACGCCACACTCTTCGACTACTCACATCCTTATCACGGTTACCATGGCAACCAGGAAGGAGGCTTTGAAAGAAGAGATGGTAAGTTGAAGGCAAAGTTGTTAAGATTCACAATTGAAACTTTTAAATAGCGTACATCCTATTTGCATTGGTATAGGTATCTCTATAATAACAATTTATGTATGTATTGTAATGATATTACTATGTTACCTACATAGTATTTTTTTTATTGGCTCGCGTTTGATCACAATCTCACCTGTTGGTAAGTGATGATGTGGTCGACGGTAGAGCACGCTTGCCAAGAAGTAACTTGTTCACTCTAGACTTAAAGACTCCCAGGTTGTAGCTAACTAGGCAAACGTACTTCACTCGCCACTTACCATCAGGTGAGATAGTGGTCAAACGCGGACCTATTGACTATAAAAAAAATTGTCTATTTTCATTGGAGAATCAAACACGATGTCACGAAACACGAAGTCAGCCTTAAGACGTGTTGGGTTCGAATCTTGGCTATTGCACTACCAATGTAAACTCACTTCTAACACAAAATATTTAGTTTAACTGTAGAGGTTAGGAAAACAACGATGGTAATGTTAGCTATTAATATTTTTAAAAACATTACTCTCCTTTTTTCGGCAGTCGGGTAATAAAAAATACATTGATTCGTACAAATATTTGCAGTGAGCGGGAATCGAACTTGCTAACGTAGCAGTCGACGTCGCTACACTCTCTGCCGCCACACCACACAGACCATGCTTCTAGTATTTACACCTGGATATATTTTTATAACGTCGATTGGCCTGCATTTAACCACTATCTCACCTGATAGTTAATGATGAGAGAGGATGAAGGGAAGAGTGGTATGGTAATACTATAAACCTAAATTCTATCGCTCACAGGAGGCATAACAGTCAGAGACGTGTCTTCAATGAACGCATCCTTCTCGGAGCCCCGCCTGGGCGCCAGCACCTCCGGCCTCCTCAAGAGTGACGACGAATGGAAGAACATCAACACGATGCTCAACTGCATCCTCAGTATGGTGGAGAAGACCAAGAGGGCGTTGGCCATACTGCAGCAGAGAGGTAGGTAATGGCAATTCTGCATGTTTACAGTGGATGAGACAAAACCTACGGATGGAATATTGAAGAATACAACTGACGACTTTCGAGGCAGCCCACTTGCTAAAAACAGCACGCACACACACACACACTAGTCAGTCACTACGTGGCAAACATCATTCGATTCAGTTGATTTAAGTAGCGATAAGAAAATACAGCTTATTATGTGTAGACACCAATAACTAGGTTATGTCGGACCGACTAAAACCGCACACCATCTCGGGTCTTAATTACCGGGGTGTAAGGTTACCTAATAGGCATATCCCTCGCATCCCAGCTCGCCATCGACGGTTTTAAGATGGCCCCCTCGACCTACCAAAATGGGGCGAGCATAACTCCACCACGCTGACGGTGGGGTGTAGGGTGACAGGCGGCCATCATGTCACCCATCTGCTAGTCAGAGGGACGCGTGGAGAGCCTCGGAGCAGCCCTCTAAAGGGTCACTCCCACCCCAGCCGGATTGGCTGCAGGTAGCAGCGTCCCCCGTGGCAAGTGGGAGGCGCTGCTCGCCTCCGTTGCCCGGCTGCTTGCACCACGTGGAGGTCCCGGTCCGCACCTTGTGCATATCGTGTAGTTAAATACCTAGTGTAAAAACTGTAATAATAGCAAGAAAAAATATCCAGGAATCGTATTTCAATCAAATTTAAGTACCAAATTAGGTGAAAAAATAAGCCCCGAAGTAGTTCGATTGGATTTTGCTAGATGGTGTTAGGACTTTAAATAACAAGGATCCTATTCCTCCAGGTGTGGAACCTACAGAGAGTAACGACATAAAGCGAGCCGCCAGCGAGATCATGGCGACAGCTGTCCGGCAGACGGAGGAGAGGGTCGCCGAGGTGCGGAGACGGGCCGAAGATGCTGTTAATCAGGTATTGTGCTCATGTTTGGTTGGGACGTATTTTAGTCTTGTGGTGCGCAGGGAAATAGATTTTTTGTGAGTGTGTGAGTGAGTGTTCCAATGAATCCCACCCTCTCCTTTTTATCCAAAACTACATGTGACGTGTTGAAGTACTTACCACCTTCATACGGTGTATGGATAATATTGTAAGTACTTTGTAATAATTTACTTATGACATAAATAATGTTTCTATCTATGTCCGTTATGGATGAAATCAACCAGCCGATGTGTTCTAAACCGGTTTCATTAGAAAGGCGAAGAAGGTTTTAGCCCACTAAAATAAGTCTTGTAGGTCGCAGGAACATCAGTATTTCATGTAGGTGGAGCCGCGGGCAACAGCTGGTCTGCATGCCTCATTTACAGAGGGCAAAATTTCATGATTATTCTCACTTACGCAGGTCAAACGCCAAGCTCTTCTTGAGCTCCAGCGTGCGGTAGGAGCAGCAGAATCTAAAGCCTTGGAGCTGGTGGCAGCCGAGAGGGGGAAGGTGGAAAGAATGATAGAGAGGCGGCACTCCCCTCCGCCCGGGAGGGAACTCAGCCCTAATGCCAACAGCCAGCAAAACGTAAGTTGACCTCATTTCTGTCAACTAGCTTTAGTTATATTATTTAAGATTTATTACGTATACCTCACATTTCTTGACATCTGCAGCTCATGTCCCCTTCACGCTCTTCAGAGCTAATGGCGAGATGGTTATGGTCAATATCTAACTAAAACTGCAAAGTTTACCGACATGGACGAGTATCGTCGAGGTTTTGGGTGGATAGGATATATCCAGAAAGCCGGCAGATATTGTCCTCATTTGCCATAGCTCCTGCTAGGAAGCTGGCAGTAAGCTGCATTTTGTAGGTATACAGGCAGGCAGTATACCACCGCTTGTGGCAAATTGTGTCAACAAAGAACCCTCGATTTGTCCACCTCCCAGCTAACTCCAGTCTCTACCACTGAGGTTTAACCTCTGTGGCAGAAATTGGGATAATTTATACTGATTGTTCTGTCCAGTGCTGTTGGAACTGCGGCCGCAAGGCTCAGGAGACGTGCTCGGGCTGTAACGCGGCGCGGTACTGCGGGGCCTTCTGCCAGCACAAGGACTGGGAGAACCATCACCAGGTATCACTCTAGTTATAGCTTTGATAAAGAAGTTATAAGTACTTCTTTCGGAGGAACTGATCAGGGACGGATATTGTACAGGCCAGTTAACTGCATGTTCCAAATTATCCCTCTTTATTGCAGAGGCCACTTATCATTGACAGTGGGAACCTCAAGCTACTGAGGGGGCAAGTGGGCGTTAGGTGTGAGTTTCAGGGGAGCAGTAGGTTCTGAGCCATTGCACTGACAGGTGGGGATTAAGTCAGATCGACCAGGACATACTCTTTTGCCTTTACCGATGATTACTACTTAAATTTATAATGAGTAAGAGCGTGATACCTTTTCACCGAGCAGGGCCTTTAGTTCTGGGAAAACCATGGCTCTATCTCTTATTAAAGTCCTTGAAAACCATAGTATTAAAATAATTCTATAGGGCGTTGTAAAAATGGTATATTTAACAAAAGTTTTTTTATATCGGTCACGTCAATATGACTTCACCTCGCCTGATGATAAGCTAAAGGTAAAGTCTCAGGAAGGGGGTCCCCATTACATACACCGACAGTGACATAATGGTGACCCTCAACTTGACGGCCTCATGAAAAAAGAGGTGATTGTCGTCGCATCATTGCGTGACAAAGCGCAGATATTGGTTTAGACTACGCCAATACCCACTGGTCCACAAGTGCTGTGAAAACCATCACCTCAAGCCCGGTTTTTCAAGTACTTCAAGTTTCAAGTAAATAAGAGTTTACCAAAAACCTGTTTCTCTTCCAGGTTTGCAGTGGCCGAGATCTGAAGCCAACCACCCTCCGCACATCGCCACCAACCACGCAACCATCATTACCAAAACCGTTAACCCGTTCCACAACCCCCATCACGGCAACCTCCAGCAACCCAACACCAGCCCCACTGCCAGACTCCCGGCTGTCACTAACGACCCTCAACTCTGCAGAGAGGTTGTTGAACACCCAGGAGAGGGAGAGGAGTGACAGACTGACGCTAGCGACCCTCTCGACAGCGCAGGGACTTATCGGAATAGGGAAGAAATGACGGCTCAGTAAAGAGACCTTTGTCAATGCTGCTAGGTTCCCCAGAAAGGTTAGGAGGTAGGCAGTTGGAATTGGCGATTATTGTATATTATTTATTTAAAAATACCTTTCAGATATTTGAGTTTTTATCAGCATCTTCTTCAACCTAGCGTTTATCCCAATCGCATCCAAAGCTTGCACCTCGGAGTCTGGTGTCCGCTTTACCAGTCTTAATTAGATTTGGCTGAACCTCGATATTTTCCGTGAAGCGACTGCCATATGACCTTCACAACCTAATGGTGACATTAGGGGATATCGAAGCATTGCAGCTAGATCGTTTTTATTGGACTTTTTAGGGCTCCAACTACCCGTAACGACTGCCATAGGTGTTTGTATGGCAACCGGGACCGACGGCTTAACGTGCTCTCCGAGGCACGACCAGACCAATGCAAATACCCAATATTCCTGCATACAAATATTTGCACTGGGGATCGAACCCGCGCCTCTTGCGCAGCGGCTGCGTTCATTACCGCTACGCCACAGAGGCCAGAGAGTTTTTATCAGCATATCCAATCTAATTGTTATAGCAGACTTGCTACGTTTAATATCGATAATTAGCTTACGGCACCGATACTAAATCAACGTGCAAACGCGCTAGATTCGATTAGCATTCCAATAATTGCGTACGCAGCATTTTATTTTGGACTTTACTGTTATCAGATTAAAATCTAAAATTAAATAATATAATAATATTTTAAAGCAAAGAAAAAGTTTATTAAATTATTTTCATTTGATTTTAGACTTTAACTGTACAACGGTAAAGTCTCAATCAAATAGCATTTTTAGAGTGTCAATGGCTTGACAGTGGTTTGCCTTTAGCAGAATCGAGGCTCAGTTTAAAATGATGATTACCTACTGCTTTGTACCTCCTATCAACCAAGTATCAAATTACCCATTATTGGTTTATCTTGGCCTTAAAAGAACGACTTCCATCTGACCCCTCCCCCCCCCCCCTTCCCGTTCAATCCCGAGGGTTAAGCTTGCGCCAGAGAACCGGCTGGCAGATGAGTACTCTGATGGGGTCAAGACAAAGATGCTTTTCCATGCAATCTATCACTGAAAGAACAGTGTGTGTGTTATACCAAAGAATAAATTTGTAAGTAATGTAAATACATGTAAGTACCTATAGATAATAATTGTTTCGCACTTCTTGAATTATCTGAACAATTTTATGAAATAGTCACGTTTTTAATATTCACAGCAAATTTAATGTGTAATTGGGGTGAAACAGTGTTTCGTCCCAATGGGGTGAATCACAAAATTATGGGTATAATATTTATCTTTTCATTATGTATTATTAAGTAAATAAGGTAGTATCATCAAAAAACTAGAGATGTATTTTGTGTCATTTTAATTCAATTATCTGACAATTAATTCAATTCCATCCAATTCCAGAGCTCACTGTATCCCTCCTCTCCCCACCCCTTCCTAGCCCTCCCCCTTCCCTTCAGGGTAGGCAGCGCGTGTGTCAACCTTAGTGTTGCACACGTCCATAGGCCACGGTGACCGCTTCCCATCAGGTGGGCCGTGTGCTTGTCTGCCACCTACGTGGTATAAAATTTTCCGTGGTATAAAAGTATGTCCCTATCTTTTTGCTGACAGTACAGATCAATGGGAAGCGAATATTTAAAGAAAATAGGTATAAATGTTTCTCAAAATTCTGTGATTCACCCCACTTTGGGATGAAAAACTGATGCACCCTGTAATTGTAATAATCGCAATCCTTTGAGTGTAATTTTCACGATAATGTATAACGATTTAATTGTACCTAATGTAAATATATTAAGTGCCATAATAATAATATAATTTGCGTGTTGTTGTAAAATTAATTAAAGCAAAATACATGTATTAAATTATTAACTTTATGATTTAAATAATTAAAATCGTAATTATTAATGAAAAATTTGATTTTAAATGCCTGGGCGTGTAATGCAATTGTTGTAAATATATTTAAAATAACTTTATATATTTTTAAATTATTTATTTTATATTATTATTTAAATTAATTCAGTGATATACGTTTAATGATACATTGTAATACAATAATTATAGGGTGACCATCATAACTTCAGGACAAATCAATTAAGTTTATTTAATAGTAGGTATTATAATAATTATTTTTTGTGTATACGATGCAGTGATTCATTTTCCTGATTTTATGATAATCACAATAAAAAATAAGTACGTAGATACCTAAATAATGTTATAAGCTGTTAATATGTAATAAAAGATTATTAAAGTTCATATTAGATTTTTAATTTTCTACAGCTTTTTGAATAAAAATCTCGACTTTACTCCACTCAATTGACTTCACTCTACCTGTTCGCGTTTTTAATAGTTATTAGTTTAATAACACGTTTCCCTTTGTAAAAAAGTGCAATATTAATAATAACCTGTATTATTAATTATTATCGATGTATAAAATTTCGAATTTAATAATGTATAAGACTTAGCATAACAATGTTTAAGTTCTTGATAAAATAATAATTAATAATTGCGTATTTGCGTCGTAATGAAATAAAAGAAATGTTAGAAATAATTTTGGTTGTTTTAATTTTTTGTGTACCCCAAAGCCCTGGTTCGAATCCCGGGTTGCCAGTTGAGAAATAATATTATACAGAGATAAGAAAAGTCCTCAGTAATAGGCGAGAATTCCCACTCCACTCTCTACTTCACCTCACCCTTGGCAACCATCTTCAAAAAGATAGGAACGTGTTAAGAAGGAGAATCCATAATCACTGTAGATTATCATCAACGGATAGATCTGCTGAGTGACGACATTCGCGCTGGGGGCGCTCCCAAAAAAGTCAATAATTACCCCAGGCTCCAATGTACTAAACGTTAGACATAACCGGAACTAACACGTGATGGTTATATTAATAAAAATAAAAACTTCCACCGTAAGATCACTATGATTCAAGTCTGTCTCTCTCTGATATTACAAACCAAAATAAGGAAATAACGTAATTTCAATAATGACTAATAAAATTATGATTGGGTCATTACTTGTTAAAAATTTGTCCGCGAAACTGTGTGACACATGGTCGGCTCTTTGTTGCTACAAGGATATTGACCTCAATGTATTTGTCAGAACGCTGGTTTGATGCGGTCATTCTGAGTATTATTCATTTCATCATCATCATCTGAGCGTTACTCCCTTTAACATCGGAAGCTTGCACTTCGGGCCCAGGGGTCAGCTCTCCTAGACTTCTTTTTATATAGGACACGTCAAAATGACTTTACCTCGCCTGATGGTAAGCTAAAGGCAAAGTCTCAGGATTGGGGTCACCACCACATACACCGGTAGTGCTACAGTGGCGGCCCTCAGCTTGACGGCCTCATCAAATGCTTTTTCACGCCCCGCTTAAAGGCCCCTTACTTTCAGTTCATAATAATAGCAACCCAATTATCGAGAGAGCTGATAGGGTTTAGGCCTTAATCCACACATGCTGGCCTAATGCGGGTTGGTGGATCAGACATGTCCTTAGAAATTCTTCTAGGACATGTGGGTTTCCTCACGATTTTTTTCTTCACCGTCAGCTGATGGTAAATCATGTGATTAGCACATATAATTCCATAAAGTGAAATTCACATTGGTACGGCCGGATTCGAACTCGATACCTTTGAGTAAAGGCTGTGTCCTTAACCATTCAGTTACCATCGCTTTTTTTTACTTTCAGTCCAAAATTTTGTTTATTTTGAATTTACGGCAGTGAATAGTCTTAGAACTCCAGCCCAGTCCATTGAGCAAAGCCTGTACCATAGACTGGTCCGTCGATCAATAAGATGTATCTACTGATAATGAGAGATGAGATTGGCTTGTTCCACGAATATCTTGGTGGGGCCCCATACACAGTAATAATTAAGAATCTGACTGATCTGACATGATACCATTCTTAGAAGTTAGATAGTTCTATGAATTAGCCATTAGTTAACTGCTATTCAAAGAAATAAAACGTAATATTACGATCAGGTCACGAATTTGTTGTAAGTAACTAGTCTTTAAAATAAGTGCCCAGTACACTTGGATGTGATTAGGTTCAATGTTATCAATACGATTTAAACATTCACTAATCATAGGTTTGTGATCGCCATATCGTCCAAGCTTTTTATCAAAAGCCTATTTAGCTATTGGGGTATTACCACTTTTATGGGGTAGGCAGACATGTGGTAATGTGGGGCATTACCGAGCGGAAAGCTTACGCCAGAGCTTCGAGTAATCAACAGGTGTACTAAACGGTTAGAAGGTAAGGTTGGCTTCGGCTCCATACAAGATGTACAAGCCCCTTACACCTTCATGGGTATAGTGGCCAATCTTGAACCGGCGGTGTAGGAACCAATCACTTTTATTTGCACATCAATAGCTTCAATCTATAGTGGTAGTCGTTACGGCTAATTAAAACCTTTTTTTTGTATTTTTAATAAATACACAATACAGAAAAAAAGAGAAATAATACCGGTTATTGGCAAGAATACAATTTTATTTATTTGTCTCCGGAATTCAAGGGCATAAATGAATAAAATATGAGTAGGTACATTTTTTTATAGTTTTAATATAAGAATTGAATAGTGAAAAATGAAAACTACATTACCTAGCCATTTTTCTAAGTAGTGTACATAGGTTCTAGGTAGTTACTTAGAGGTTAGTCATCTCAAACATTCTGTTGTTCTTTGAAGTGCATACTTCAATCCTTTACAAGAGCAGGTCTTATTCCCAAAAACTTCTACCTACAGATCAAAAGGGCTTTGGCAAGTAACCACAACCGAACTTCATAACGTCTAGTCCCTCAGTTGATACAGCAAAGAAACGTCACATCTTAAAATATTCCCTAAAAGCCAACTCTTTGATATAACATTACAAAGTACTTCACTATTATGACATTTGATGCGTCTTTGTAACAAAGCGATGGCCAGGAGCCATTCATGTTGAAAGAGCAGACACGTGCGCCCCTGTCGGCAGCTGACAGCGTTGTGGCGGTTTTGTTCTCAATTTGAAATACGTCGGCGCCCGCGGCCAATTAACTTTTGCTTAGAATTACTGGTTTTGATAGGTTTTATAATAATTTATTAAAAATATTTTGTAATTATTTATATTATTCTGATACCCGATAGATGTGTGTTTAGTCTGTATAAGTTTTGTTGTGACAAATCTGTAATATTTTCATTTGGGTTCGATTTTGATGAAAACTTTAACTTTATCATTGGATTTCAAGAATCAAACACTGTATTCTGACATTTGTGACACTATTTGATAGTGTCGCTAATGTGTAACACATTCTAGAAATCACTGACCTTCAGCTACCTTAGGGAAAATGCAGTAGGTACAATCCTTGAGATGTCAAATCTAGCAGTCTATTGAGTAGAGAACCACCGTCTTCACCGAAAGGAAAGCCTTCGAGAGATCTTCGAGATATTTTGCGGACTCTACAAATATCGATCGAAATAACAAAAAAATCAAAAATAATTAGGTACCTACCTATCTCAAAGTTTAAAAAATACCTTGAGAAAGTATCTCACGCTTTCAACTTTATACTTTTTCAACTTTTATTATGATCAAACCATTTTATTTTCTCAATTTAGGTCCATATCACACACTGCGCTATTGGGCCGGTCACCAACACGCTCTCATCGTGATAGCTCCGTAATTAAGCGCTAGTGTGACAGAGCCGCCATCTGTCACGCTCCACGGGAACCAACACTCACCAGCACTCGATGCGACTTCGTTTATATTGTGGTGTCCCTGATTTTGCGTGTATTTTGGGATTTTCTCATAGTTAAAACGGATATCGGTTATACCTATAGGCTTCGCCTGCGAAGAAATCGTTCCCTATATCCGTTTCCCATGGAAACCTATTCCAGGCATAAAAACTAGCCTATTTTTTATTCCCTGCACTAAATAGTCAGATCCGTTAAGCCGTATTTGCGTAAAAGAGTAACAAACTTCCATACTCACAAACTTTCACGTTTATTACATGAATAAAATATTATTAAATCTGTTTAAGGAGTTTATCCAAAAATATGAAAATAATCCGGAGCAGAGAAATAGTTCTTTTTTATTTTTATTTTTTACTGGTTACGCACCGGTAACCGGTAAATAGATATTGAGTGCATGGGGACTCAAACAAGACCTTCAATGTCAAGCTAACCTACCTTCAAACCGGTACAAGTGCGATCAAGGAGGCTTCAGCATAGCCTTTCCTTCTGGGAGGTCAAACGGCAGTAGCTTCCATAAAAACCGAAAACTCGCATACACCAAAGCAAAAGTAGAAGAAAAGGTATCCAACCAAAATCAACCAGGAATATCCCGAAATAAATTGTCTTCGTGGTCACCCTACACGTACACATCCGTTCGTACTCCGTCCGACAAAAGTGCTCGACGCAAAGCGGTCCTCTCACGGACGGATTTAATCATCGGCCGTCACTCCGACAGACATGTCTACCAGACCTGTCGTATGGAAAAATCGTGCGCTTGTCAATTCATGTCAGATTCAGTCGAAGGACCAAAAACATTATTAGGACGAGAACTCTTAAGCCGGCTACTCACACACCTGTCGCAGGGGCAATCTAAGGTGTAAGAGTGGGGATGACCCTTAATTGCCACCTTAATTATGATGTGCGTATGCAAGCCGGAACAATCTAGATCTAGAAAATTAAAAAGTTACATCTAGCATGTGAGGTTGACTTAGGTCCGAAAATCTTAATAAACACGAATAACATAACATAACATAAACTTTTAACTTTTAAACTTTCGCGTTCCATGACTATTATACGTAAACGGGAATTAACGCGATCACGTTAAAGGTATATACATACCTTTGGATGCCTGACGTTTCGACCAGGCAGGCGGCTGAATCAGTCAGCCTGTGACCACGGCCGGTGTAACCTGGTCGAAACGTCAGGCATCCAAAGGTATGTATATACCTTTAACGTGATCGCGTTAATTCCCTTTTACGTATCTATAATAACATAAACTCACGCCTATATCCCCGAAGGGGTAGGCAGAGGTTGGTGCTAGCACCCACATTTCGCCAGTTTACGAGTAATAATTAGTTAAGATCTAATTTAGACTTTCCAATAATGCCACAATGGGGTAAAACTAACGGCCTCTGTGGCGTAGCAGTAGTGCATACGACTGCTACGAAAGGGGGCGTGGGTTCAATTCCCGCTGTGTAAATGATATTTGTAAATATGAATATAATATATGTCTATTTGCATTGGTCTAGACTCTAGGTATTTCTATGTATGTATGCATTTACAAAAAAAGTGAATAAGTAAATTATTATTAGGTATGTTTATCCGCATTCTATAACCCATAACAAAAGCTAGTTAAACTTAGCTTACATTGGGTCTAGAGAGCGCTGTGTTTATTTATTAATCTGAATCAAAAAAGAAGTCATGTTTGTTAAATTTCGGGCTATCATGTGTCATGATCATTTATGTGTAAATAAACCGCGTGTCTGTACATGTGTTGTTTGAGTCTCGGACATGACTCATGACTCACGGGTCAAGCGTGACTCATGCACCGCGCGATATTAATTGAACAAGAATGAAGCATTATTAGTGCTGATATTCTAATTGAACAAGATTTATGCAGTAGGTATTATTACTTACGCAATGATCTCGCTTCGGAATTGTCCTGAGACTTTACCTTTAGCTTACCATCAGGCAAGGTGAAGTTATGTTAAAGTGTCCAATATTAAATTAAATTAAAAAAATTGTCTTAAACTAAAGTTTATGTAGGTATATAGGTAGGTCGGGTACTCCTATTATGCATGTTCGAGAATTCCTCCATCGTCTGCACCAGTCCCTAGAAGGAGGGGTAGACTCATGAAGTGCTGGCTTAACATCGTAGAAAATGAATGCCAAGGATGCCCAAAGACCGTGAGAAGTGGAGATGTAAAAGTTAATGGGCCCCTGTTGAGAGCTACTGATGCGAACGGGACTCAATACGAAGAGTTATTCGTGTTAGAATGAGTTTATAAGTATTTATATAATCTGTAGTATGTAGCACAGATTAAATTTATTATTATTCTATCTATAGGTGAATCAATTATCAAAGATTAAGTTTCGTGCAGACGGAAATATAGGCAGAAACATTGACGGCTTACGACTGGTGTACATGATATTAATGCCATAAATGACTGGACTCGATTATGGTTGTAATCGGTTTCAGTTCAACATAGCTACCTACCTCTGATGGCCAATGGAGGTGGGATACGTGGGAATTACAGCACGAAAAAAAGAAAAACTATTTCACCTTTTATTATCCTTCGACAGTTTGTCTTTCTAACACATGACTTTGGTGAAATTGTGCTACATTCCCCAATAAAAACTATCAAAAAATTGAAGTTGAACGAATATCGTTCCACTCAATAACTTAAGGAAAACAAAATATAGTCTCTGTCAATTTATTGGTCATTAATAATGTCACCATATAACACGGTTACTCTCACTTATTCTACGAATTTTATCAGTTGGTCAAACTGTCGTTATTCTAAAATAGACTTTTAATTAAATTAATACACTTAAAAACCACAATGCGTCAACTCATAAGAACTCGTATACCTAACTGTTCTGTCTACGGTTTATTCTATGGGTGCAATTTTATTTTGTAAACAAGGCACAGACCAGTTTGTTATTCAGCCTTGTGAAGTATACACGTTCGGATCTTATACAAATATGAAACTCTTGGTAAGAATGTTTTACGTTAATTTAATAATTATCAATGTTTTATGACAATATTTTACATTAATATGACAATAATATATATTTTTAATAAATTGCGATGAATATTATCGTGAACTTTTCTGGAGTAGGTACCTACCTACCTAATGTGAATATATTTTTTAAGGAATGCGTTTAACATCGACGCGTATAAAATTAATTGCTATTGTGTTATTGTATATATTTTTAATAAATACGAGAGGATTTAATTAAAACTAGTTTAGGTATATTCTATCTATTGCTGTTATGCCGTTATTAATTCATATTAGGTATAAAAATATGCACCAAAAAATGACACAAAAACAAAAACATATTTTATTCATAAGGAGCCTCCTTGAACAATTGTAATTTTTTAGATTAGTTAATAAGTTAATAAGTATTTATTCATTGTTTTACGCGTGGTTTTAGATTTTTAAGGCTTTAATTTTTTTACGAGGAACCCCACCTAATTCTTTTTCCAAAATTAGGTCAAAGTAGCCTAAGTTAGGTAATCCTTGTCACGTCAGCTATCTGCCAGTGAAAGTCCCGTGAAAATCGGTCCAACCGTTTCAAAGATTAGCCAAATCAAACAGACATTTTTTATACAAAATGTGGTTTTGGGTTCCACCAAATTGGTATACCTATAGGTACTAAGCTGTCATTTTAATTGTATTAGGTACCTACCTACAAAAAAACAGTCCAAATTTATTTATTTGTATAGATTAGCATTAATTCGTGTTTAACAAAGGTAGGTATACCTATAAGTAGAATACAAATTACGAATGTGAGTCTGCGCTTACGCAAGGTTAAAAAAAATGTCACCTTGCTAATAACAGCACTTTTGGACTTTCATTAGACATATTCCGTTATTTTTGTGCCTTGCTCTCAAAATCTAGTGAATTTCCATTAAAGCTAATACAAATTAATTTTCAATATGCTTGCTTATTACTAAGGTAGCAAACAAGGTCACTGTCCACTCGATTTGCATTGAATTCAAGGAAATTGGCTTTGCCTCAGTGTGAACGACATCGTTAGTATAAACGAGTATGTTATTGTCTAAACTAGCTTAGTAAATGCGAATTTTCAAGATTACTATACCTATTTATATAGGCATACATAGATACTCAACCTTCTTATTACGAGCTTTTATTTAGTTTCACCTGTCCCGTTGTCTGTAATCAAATCTTGCAAGCCATTTTTGGACCACTTCTGGTTATCCGATTGAGCTAAAATTTGGCATAGGTAAGTCCCATGACAATGCAATATTGTAAATAATAAAAGGTTGTTTTAAAAATTTTTTTTTTAAAACAGCAACTTGTTTCTAGTTAAAATTTTGTATAAAATGTATAGTTAACGAGTAAACTGAGGGTATTTTGACCCAAAATTTTGTCATTTTTGACGTTTCTTCCCATTTATAGTGTACGGCATCTAATTTGGCAAAATTTTGAAGTAGTGTTGGCCACACTACTCCAAAACCTTGCCAAGTTAGATGCCGTACATTTTACTTGTTTATATGCGACTCGTTTTGCCAAAAACAAGTATAGTTTACGGTATCTAACTTGGCAAGGTTTTGGAGTAGTGGGGCCACACTACTCCAAAACCCTGCCAAGTTAGATGCCGTACACTGTATCGATATTTGATCGATAAATAATATTCCTTTTCAGTTTTTATTGCTGGCTCTGTGCCTGGTGCTGTGTCTGGCGTCTGGTATCGGGACAGGCAACAGTGGACTGAACCGACCTAAGATTGACATCTATGGGCCTCGGCCGAAGAGAACAGCTAATGAAGGAGTCAAGGGTGGTGGTACAAGAGGTGACCTAAACTTTTAATTTAATAAGTTTTTTTTATACCACTTAGGTGGCAGACAAGCGCACGGCTCACCTGATGGGAAGCAGTCACTGTGGCCTATGGACGCGTGCAACACCAGGGGCGTTACACTCGCGCTGCCGACCCTATTTAAAACTTGTTCTTTTTTTAATATAAGACACGCCAAAATGACTTCACATCGCCTGATGGCAGCTAAAGGTAAAGTCTTAGGACCGTCTCCTTTCCCATACCTATAGATTCTATAAGGTGAGCCTTGCACGTGTTGTTCTATAGTACTTATAGAACAACACGTGCAAGGCTGAGATATCACCCTCATACCGTGCAAACAATTCCATCATGCAAGATCAAGCTTAAAACCGTACAATGAAAATTCATAATATAGGTACGACGGTATAGATAAGAACTTGTCCTTATCTATGCCTCTTCTTAAAGGTATCGAGTTCGAATCCAGCCAGACAGTACCAATGTGAATTTCACTTTGTAGAAATTTATATGTGCTAATCACATGATTTACCATCTGCTGACGGTGAAGGAAAAACATCGTGAGGAAATCCACATATCCTAGAAGAAATTCTAAGGACATGTCCGATCCACCAACCCGCATTAGGCCAGCGTGTGTTGATTAAGGTCTAAACCCTCTCAGCTCTCTCGTTAGAGGAGAGGAGACCCGTGCCCAGCAATGAGACATAAATGGGTTGCTATCATAAAAATTGACGGCCTCTGTGGCGTAGCGGTAATGCATGCGACTGCTACGCAGGGGGTGCGGGTTCGATTCCCGCTCAGTGCAAATATTTGTATGCATGAATATGTCTATTTGCATTGGTCTGGGTGTTACTATGTATAATAAGTATATATTTACAAAAAAAAAGTATATGAGTATGTTTATCAGCATTCTAGAACCCATAACACAAGCTAGTTAAACTATGCTTACTTTGGGTCTAGGGAGCGCTGTGTAGAATGTCGTAGAATATTAGAATATTAAAGGTTGTGTGACACGCATCAAGCAGCGTAGGACCTTATTCTTACATAAAATTGTCTTTTCCTCAACAGTTCACCCGCTGTTTGATTTCCGTCGGCAGAAACCGACGCCTGAGCCGAGTGTACGCAAAGGAGAGTACCTGTGCGGCAATAAAGTGTGCAAGCTGAAGCCCGGCGTGGTGCCGGAGAACTGTGGAGGTGTCTGCCAGTACCCTTTATAATAGTTAAGCGTAATAAAAGTTAGCAATATCAAGTGGTTTTTTATAAGTAGGTACCTGTGGAAGGGTACCATCTATACATATAATAAATCTGTAACTGATCGGTGTCTGTACATGGAAGATATATGAGTAAAAACATTATTAGGGGACTTTATGAATGTAATAGATGCCAAAACAATGATTTTTAGAATTTTTGTCGGTTTGTCTGTGCCTCTGTGCCTCTGTTTGTCCGCACAAAATTTTTGTTCACGCTAAAATCAGAAACTACTGGAGGGATTTTGATCAAACTTGGTACGATTATGGTTCATAGTTCTGGGTAACATATAGGCTACTTTTTATACAAGCTGATACCCGTGGCTTCACCCGCGCTTCGTTTTTAGGTCGTTTTTGACCATATCTCCGGTTCTACTTAATCAATTACAACCAAACATACGGTAAATGTTTAGTCTAAGCAAGACCAGGCAAGACCTTTCTTTACGTCCATCGCGAGAGTGATGGACGTCAAAAGTACTGAACGGGTTTTGATGCGGCTTTTTTTATTAGAAAGGTCTTGGTTAGACTCAAAATCTTATGCATATTTGATCGCAAGCGGCTATTAGAACCGGCGATATAGTAAAAAAAACGCGAAAATCGACGTCCACGCGGGCGGAGCCGCGGGCAACAGCTAGTTATTAATAAGATTATACACACACGCACGCAGGGGTTTACTTCCAATTTGTCACGAATATTATTAAGAAGTCGGGTCAACACATAGGCTACATATTATCACGCTATCACCTACGAGGAGCGAGCAGTGAACCTTTATTTCTTCAACGCATTCTGTAACAACGTGTGATCTAACGACTCATATTTGAATGTTATTACTTTATTAGGTAAAAGTGACGGCCTCTATGGCGTAGCGGTAGTGCATGTGACTGCTACGCAGGAGGCGTGGGTTCGATTCCCGTTCAGTGTAAATATTTGTATGTATGAATATATAAGTATGTATTTACAAAAAAAAAAGTATATAAGTATGTTTATCAGCATTCTAGAACTCATAACACAAGCTAGTTATACTAAGCTTACTTTGGGTCTAGATAGCGATGTGTAGAATGTCGTTGAATATTTATTTATTTATTTATTATTATGTTAAAACCATGCTATAAGCTAGCTTCACACTATAAGTAAACATAGTGACGGTACCTCCACGCGGGCGAAGCCGCGGGGGGAAGCTAGTCATTATAATATAACATAACCCAAGTATTTTATTTTACATCATCATTCATCATTCTCTGAACCTTTTTCCCAACTCAGTTGGGGTCGGCTTTCCAGTCTAACTGTGATGCGGCTGAACTTCGCTATTTTCCGTGGAGCGACTGCCATCTGACCTCCACAACCAATGGTCATTATGACCAATGGCGATATCGAAGTTCCAAGTTAGACTGGTTGGACTTTTGTGGGCTCCAACTACCCGTAACGACTGCCATAGATGTTTGTATGGCAACCGGGACCGACGGCTTAACGTGCTCTCCGAGGCACTAAAAAACCTGCGATAAATACACACATAACTTCGAACAGCATCGAAAAGTCATTGGTGTGTGCCATGGTGAACCTGGGATCGAACCCGAGACCTCGTCTCACCAGTCCATTACCCAAACCACTAAGCTACCGCGGTTCTATTTCACAGCTAGTACAAAATAAAAGCCAGTATGACTATCAAATCATTTATTCTCTTTCTTCTTCCACGTCTCCTCCCACTTCTTCTGCGAGAGCTTGTAGGTGGTGACATCTAGTTTGGCGGCGACGAGTCTTCCGTACGCAGTGCTGTTGAGGAGGTTGCTCTTGTCAGCCAGCTCCGCCATCATCTTCAACTTCTGCTCCAGGGAGGCCACGCTGAACACCGCCTCGAAGGCCCGCGAGCCGTACTGGGAGAGGGCCAGCTTTTGATAGTAGCCCTGGAAAGAAAAGGGCTTATTAGTAACTATGACTGCGATTTTGGAGTTTTTTCGACTATTTCTCCGGTTCTACTCAACTGATCGTGATCAAATAATGTGTTATGGTGTCAATTTAACGTGTCGAAGTGTGGTTCCACTATAAGATTTTAAATCTAAAAATACCTTTCAATTAAAAACCGTATCAAAATCCGTTTAGTAGTTTATGCGTCCATCACAAACAAACAGCCTGACAAGAAATAAAAAAAAATTGTGGTCAGTATCGTTCATATAACATAACCCAAGTATTTATAATAAAAAACCGATTTCAACAGACCAAATTGAAATGAGATTCTATCAAATAAAAAAAGAATCATCAAAATCGGTTCACCCAGTCGTAAGTTCTGAGGTACCTAACAAACATAAAAAAATACAGTCGAATTGTGTACCTCTTTTTTTGAAGTCGGTTAAAAAGGTTTGAATTGATGAAGGCAAGTGAGCATACCTTGAGCCTCCATACAAGCTTGTCCCTCGCCTTGACCCCCACAAACTGTCCCTTGCAGAGCGCGTCGGCCACGTGGCAGCCCTTCGCGTCACACAGCACCACCAGGAGCTGTTCCGTGGTCAGCTCCAGGAGACCGTTCACTGCTTTGGCTGGACGCTAGAAGAACAAAAAATTATTAAAAAATCTTTCACTATCAGAGATAGATAGGGACACTATGGTTCCCAAACATGGGGGGGGGGGGGCACTATGAAGGCGGAGATGGTCAAGGTCAGCCAGGGTGCGAAGAAAATTACTTTTGAATCACCTTATACCCCGGCGTTTTTAGACCCGATGCGGTGTGCGGTTTAAGCTAGTTCAAGTCTGACATAATCGCCATATGCCACGACAACGGCTTTTTTTTATATCACGTCAATATGGCTTCACCTCGCCTAATGGTAAGTTAAAGGTAAAGTCTCAAGACCAGGGTGACCACTACATACACCGATAGTGCAGCAGTGGTGACCCTCAACTTGACGGCCTCATCAAATGCTTTTTCACGTCCAGCTTTAAGGACCCAGGACTGTAGGAGGAAGGAAACACATGCGCTGGGTGAACTTTGATAATTTCCGTGAAGCGACTGCCATCTGACCTCCACAACCCATTGGCGATATTGAAGTTCTGTAGTTTACCATCCGGCGAGGTAAACTCAAGTTGACATGTCCTATATTTTAAAAAATTGTTGGACCGACCCTGGCTAAAATGAACAATATAGTGGTTAAAATACCTGGAAGTCTAATATACACTGCAGTATGACAGATCCATGGACGTTGATGAAGTACTCCTTGTGTAGACTGGTGAGGTCGATCCGGTCTACGGGCAGCAGTCGCAGGCATGCTACGGAGAAGTACTTCTGCTTCTCTTGCTCCGAGCACTTCAGGGCCGACTCTAAACTCTAGAAGAGAAGATTACTTGTAAAACAACTGTTATACAATAAAGGAGCTGTTTCTTTTTGGGCCCCCCTAATTGTACACAATATAGAAAAAAAGAGAAATAATACCGGTTATTGGCAAAAATACAATTATATTTATTCGCCTCCGAAATTCAAGGGCATTAATTAATAAAATATGAGCACATTTTTATAGTTTTAGTCCGCCATGTTTGTTGATTTAGAATAAAAGTATAGATTCCGCCCATAATACGAGACAATATTATAAGAATTGAATAGTGAAAAATGAAAACTACATTGCCTAGCTATTTTTCTAAGTAGTGTACAATTATCGGGCCCAAAGTTTTTTGGAGCCAAAGGACATTTGTGAAACATCTCCTTTGCCATACTTATGTAAGTCCCATGACAATGCAATATTGTAAATAATAAAAGCTTGTTTTTAAAAAGCTTTTTTTAAACAGCAGATTGTTTTAAATATATAAAAAATCATCTGCTTATTCATGCATTCCACAACAACCTATTATAGCATCACTGAAAGAATGCATTCCAAAATTACATAAAATTAAATAAGAATAAAAAATAATTAAAAATTGGAAAAACAAATAGGGCAGATGATAAATGGCCAAATTAGAATAAAATTAAAATTAAAATCAAATCAAATTGTCACAATTGCTGACTGTGATTATTATTATCTTAATAATATATAAAACTCGTGTCACAATGTTTGTCCTCAATGGACTCCTAAACCACTTAACCGATTATAATAAAATTCGCACACCATGTGCAGTTCGATCCAACTTGACAGATAGGATAGTTTTTGAAACGGATTTCGACATCCACGCGGGCGGAGCCGCGGGCAACAGCTAGTGTTATTGTAAGTTGGGAACAGGTTTAGAGAACGGTTCTAGATACAAGTTATTCATTGTTCATAACTAGTCATGACGAATTGACATGTGTCAGGAACGCATACTCTCAGCGGCCGAACAATAGTCAGTAAGTTTGCACAATACTCACAGCGATGTACTGCGTCTGCTTAGCCTTGAGTCGCAGGCACGCCTTGGCGAGCGCCACCAGCACGCCGGAGTTGCCGCACGCCAGCAGCGCGGGGAGCTTGTCAGTCAACTCCTCGAACATCGGCTCGAACTGGAAGAGAGGGGGGGCGAATGTAATAGTCATCATCAATATAGCATTATTAGTTCCGGTTGTTTTCGAAGCTAGTACTTTAAAATTTCCTACACCTCATTTCTATGATTTGCCTTATTTTTTTATTATAGACCACGTCAAAATGACTTTACCTCGCCTGATGGTAAACTAAAGGCAAAGTCTCAGGACTGAGGTTACCACCACATACACCGGTAGTGCTACAGTGGCGGCCCTCAGCTTGAGGGCCTCATCAAATGCTTTTTCACACCCTGTTTAAAGGCCCCGAGACTATAGGAGGAAGGAAACACATGCGCTGGTAAAGAATTCCAAGTCTTTATGGTGCGGCAAATAAAAGAGGCACCGAACCTTATGTAGGTTTAATATATTTTTTCTTTTTTTTATCAGTATTATTCATTGCCAGTACTTTCATCATCATTCTAAGGTTAGTATATCCTATCTCCGAAAGAGCGAGGACTGGGGGGACGTGTATGGGCACTGCCAACTCGAATTGCTTGTGCTAAGGTGACAGGCAGGTCCATCCGTTACCACCAGGCCTGTTGTGAGCTTGATCCAGGGGAGTTCTGGGACATCTCCCCCGGACCTGTTTCGCTACCTCCTTTTCTAGCATCACTAGCTTGCAGAAGGAGGCGGTGGCCGTCTACATCGCTGAGAGAAACCTCAATGCCTGCCAGAGATTTTTAAGTTCTCAAAATATTCTTTTTTTTTTGTACCACCTGATGGGAAGCGGCCACCCTACTTACCGGCAGGAACGCAACACGATGGTTATTATGGTATCTGTGTTTTATCTGAATGGATGGTCCCTAGTACAGATAATAAAATAAATTCTCACCTCTTCTTTGACTTCACAGTTGTCTATAAGTCTTTGCACAGTGTAGTTCAACATGGGCATAGTGGATAGCTGACCGAGTCGGTTGATGAAACACCGGGCATATATCTGTGTGTAGGTCTTCTTTTTGGACACAAATAAAGCGGCTTCTAGTAGTCTGAAAACGTCAATATTGATATTAAAGAATCGGCATGTCTTTGGTGGTCAAGCCGTTAATCTGCAAGCATGGCATTCAAATACAATGTAAATTGCTAATCCTAATAATATAAACGCGAAAGTTTGTTAGAATGTATGTTTGTTACTCTTTAACGCAAAAACATTAGAATGGATCTGGCTGCAATTTATTACAGAGATAGATTATAGTCTAGAATTACTCTATAGGCTACTTTTTATCCCGGGAACAGGTTCCCGTGGGTCACAGGTAGCGGGAACAAAATTTCAAGCGGAGCCGCGGGCAACAGCTGGTGAAAAATAAACAAATCATCTTATCTTATCTAGTAGTGAAATACCCATTAACCCCTTCAGTTAAGTTAAATTGCTTATGTTGGCGTAATGACTAGAATATCCAACCCCCAAGCAAATTCAAAATTATTTCAAATAACTTGAAAGCAAAATTTGAAAAGAAAAATGATGTTTGAATGTAATATTGCAACTTCAGTTTGACTATAAATATTTGCGAAAAATAAGTTTTTCACACAACTTACCTAACTGCAGCTTCAGACTCAAAAACAGGTGGTAGTCTTGCAGCATTGACGTTATTCTCACCATCAGCGTCCTTCACATCTTTCTTATCATCATCTCCGTTAGATACCCAGTCTTCAGGGGCAAAGCTCTCATCCAATAGCTTACGGACCACATCCTTCGTAGTATTTTTATCAACATTTTTAATAGCATACAGCATCACTTGTAGGAGGCCTGACGTAACGTTCTTATACGGCATATCTTTGAATTGAGGCCATGCCGATAAACGGTTGGCACATTCTTTGACAATATCTTTATACTCATCCGGAACAATTTTGTAAGTCATTATCGTTAAATGAGGTGGAATGCCTTTACCATCATCAACGGTAGCTTTAAATATATTAACTTTTGGTTTCTCGCCCGGTAATAGAGTTATACCACTTAAGCATTTCAATACGCTACGTAGTATATGGTTTGCGTATTGAT
Source organism: Lithosia quadra (assembly GCA_963576445.1). Taxonomy (NCBI): domain Eukaryota; kingdom Metazoa; phylum Arthropoda; class Insecta; order Lepidoptera; family Erebidae; genus Lithosia; species Lithosia quadra. Next base: position 10,436,093 of record OY754896.1, read on the forward strand.
CCCATACGAAGTCTTCCATATTATTTAACACATACTTTGCTATTTTTAATGTGAATTCATGGCAATTTTGTATGTGTTCTTCTTCATATTTCGGTTCTGCGTTTTTCAATTTAGATTTTTTCTTAGGGACTTCGTCTTCTGTTTGTAATTGTAATGTCGCTCTGTCACATGCTACTCTGAGTAACGTTTCCACTACATGACTTGTAAAATTGTCTACGCACAGTCTACGTAGCTCTGGTGATAATACATCCATGAACCGTTCCAAGTCCTCTGCTGAAGCGAATGGTAGGAGTAGTTCGATGACACGACATCCAAGCTGATTACCAATTACGTTTAGCTCTTCGCCTTTGGTCCGTTCTAAGACATTGTTGACAAGGACATCTGAAATAGTATTCAAAATGACATATTAATTACGCTTTTGTAATAAAAAGATGTTAGAAATTAATGAAAACTGAAGAATCATGTTTATTTTATGTTACATTTTCATAGTTTTTAATATTTATGGTTAGCATGAATGGCTTGCTTTACAACATATAATACGGCAAATTGTTTCACTACTTTCAGTATGCTGGCTCCTCCTAAATACAAGCACTTATAACATAATTATACCTAATATTTTTTTTAAACTGTATTCCCTAATTAAAAAATGTATCCTTAGGTTATATTAGACCATAATTTAACGCCCTTTGTGGGAATTTACGGGCCTGAAGCAACAGAATGGTCGCTTATAAACCGATTCACCCTAACCGCTACAGGATGTAGGGATTTCATGGTCATTACCAAGCGATTTAAAAAAAAATTCTATACTGTTTTTGTATTGGTTGTATTCTATTTTCAAATGAGAGAGTAACTCTAATGAAATTAAAAAAGTAACTTACGTCTTTCTTCTTCATTCTCAATGCCTTGTTTCATTACATCTAATATTCCAACAAAATATTGATACAATTCTTCTGGGATCTTAGTCCCGCGTCCCATCTGGCCCTTTTTCGCATACTTCTTGGCATTTGCCAGGAAGTTCTTGCGTTTCTTCCGTGATCTCTTCTTGTCCAGAGTATTACTTCCATGAGCTTCACTCATTTTGGTGCTCGTGCATCCAAAATAAATAATAAACACAAGGTGGCTTTTTAGGTTAGAATTATGTCAATGTCAAACTCAAAATCATCATGCCTGTTTTGACATTTCGACCGTTTCATATCGATATTTTGAATTGCATTTTGCATTACAAATCATTACAAAAAAATCTTCCATATGAAAATTTAATTAAACATAATAATTAACAGACAAATTGAAAGACATTTATGTATTATTTCGTTTAAATTTCAAACTAAACGTTTTGTTTGGTATGCTCTACAATGCTTCAAATGCTACAAATATTGTCCTGGAACGTTTTGGGTCAACCAAAACTGGATTTGAACCCGCGACCTTTTTGTTTTTATGCAAATACATTGTAATGTATATAATTATGTAAAAATAAGACGTAAGACAAGCAAGGTGGTGTTCTAGTGTGTGACCTAGGCATGTAATGTGTTTTCGCGTACTAGGCTAGGAGTAGTTAAATGAGAGCTGTGTGTTAATATTTTAGGTGAGCGCTGAATTTGTGGAAATTAATTAAGTAGGTAGGTACCTAGTTAGGATAAGACTATTCGGTAATATTATAATCATTATTAAAACGCATTGGAATATATTTAGTAGGTAGGTGCCTAGGTATATTTTAATGGCCTGTAGCAATGTTATAGTGCTGTAGGTAATACAACGTAGATACATACTAAAACGTAAAATTAACGCATGTATTCTCGTAAATAACAAAAGTATGTTTAACTAACTAACAATTAGTTAGTAGTAAGTTGACAAACTTACTACTAACTAATAAACAGTAACGCCTATTGTTCTTCGCACGCTCATAGAATACGAAATATAAGACATCAGCAAAACGAATCAGTTTCATTATCGAATTGATAAGCTGAATCACTTGATCGGGCTATAAAATCGTGACGTAAAAGCCTCCTGAGAGGGACAGAAAACATGTTTCTTTCTGGCACCAGAGAAATTCAAGTGCAGCGGTGGGAATCCAAGCAAACGAACAAAACTAGTTAGATGCCGCGCGCCGGCCACGATAGCGCTCAATAGCGCCTGCGCGACAGTCCAATAGAAATTTGTTCTTTATTATTTTTCGTACATAGGTACCTAAATAAAAAACTGTAAGTTTTTATAATATTAAAAAAAATATGACATCAATTACATAATATTTTAGAATCTGTGGAACGTGTCATAAACATTTATATTTTTCTTAAAAAAATTAATACTTTTTTTTATAAAAATCAAACTTTATAAATAAAGTTTTGATACTTTGAGGTTGTCAGCTGTTATTATTATTTTAAGGTATGCATTATTACTATATTGAGTTAAAAGTTGTGTGACTACTTACTTGAGAAGGCGTTGACCGCAACACTCAATGCACCAGCGTGACGCGAACCAAGTTCACATTATAATTTCTGGCAGCTACGATAAAATGCATTCACACGGAGATGCAGCTATTATTCTTCTTATATTCTAATAAGATATCGTGCAGCACTTGCATGTATAGTTTTATTTATTGCCTTTCATCCATACTATTATGAGAAACCACATAATTAATTAGGTGCCAAGATCGGAAAAAGAGAACATTCCGTACGTAGGTAGGAACACTTAAGTATTTATTTAGTAAGAGAACATTCAAAACAAAATACAACAACATGAGTACCTATTAAAAGTAGGTTCCTATGTACGAGTAGGTACTAACGGTTGTTATACAGGCAGTCAACGTCATTTAACAAAAAACTAGTTTTTATCTTAGGTAGGCTGAATAAGCACCGCTTTAGACCTTAAAACAAAAAAATAGTTTCCTTTGAAATCCATTCCCCGCCAATTCTTGGAATGTCGTTTCTTTATGCTTTTCGTTCATGTGGAATTCGATTTTGATCTCAAAGCTACGTCCATACGGTTTATTTTACAATCACAGTGTTTCTTCAAGTTTTCTGAATAGTATTGAACCTGATACGAATTATGAAGTCTACCAATGTCCACTGGAATAATTCGCAACACTCAACACAATCAATTTGCATGAGAATACGGAATGTTTGTAGCACGAATTCTATTTTTTTTTGTTTGAGACCATAGTGAGACTGTATAACTCTAATATTGTAAAGTTAAGATATATAATGAAAGGCTATTAGCGATAGATTGTAGTCTTTTTTATTGATTATATGCTTACGTTTGACTTCTATCTCACCTGATGGTAAGTGACGATTATGGTCTACGATGAATCACGCTTGCCTAGAAGGAACCTATTCGCTCGAAACTTGAATATTCCTAGGTTTTCCGGAAACAGACTTTACCTATTTTGTTGATTATTATAATGCGACAGATTAACATTAGGAACTCGGTAAAAAGTAACAAATACGGCTTCAGTTTAATCACCCAAACCCGTGGCTTCGCTAGTAATTCAATACTTGGAACTAATTCGAACGCTGAACGATGATAGGGGAATAATTAACAACGGGGGATATAGGTACCTATCTATAACTTTTATTCATTGACGGTAGTCAAAATTTATGAAAACAATTATGAAATTTGAAGATATGTCAAGATCGTAGCAAGTGGAAAGATGTTGTCTCTGCCTACCCCAATGGGAAAAAGGCGCTTGTATGTATTATGTTGTTATTTGTTGTATGTGTGTAGTCAAAACTAGTGAAGAACATAAAATGATTCAAATTAAAAGCAAATATCGCTTCCTGACTTTCAAGTAGTCAATTTAATCTTAGTTTGTAAGCTAACCTATACCTACCCTGCTTACCTACCTAAAAAAATAGAGACACCCTACTCTATAGGTTGTACCTATTATTCATTAAGTATTAACTTGGAGAGTCTAAATGTCCCTACACAAAATATTGATGATAATCATTCGAATATACGATATTCGATATCGTTACGAATATAAATCGATTTGTCGGTTAATTTCATTAAAATACTGAACACCGTGAAGAATTTCACCATTTCGATCACGAATATCGCAAAAAATAAGTCTTGGAAACTACCATTTTGTAATCAACTTGTTAAACTATACTTTTAGTACACTCTCACTCAGTATCGTAAAGTTTTTGAAGCTAAATTCTGGCGGTTATTTAAAAATAAAGCGTTTATTTTACCCGTAGAGCTCCCTCTACGATTTTACCTAATTCCTCCTCTGTATTGTCGTCCTCAGTCCTCATCAATAATGGTGACGTTTGACGTTAAATGATTTCAAAAATCACAATAAACTGTTCTTCAGAAGCGATGGTAGCTGAATGGATAAGAACGCGACTTCTACTCAGAGGTATCGAATTCGAATCTGGCCGGACAGTACCAATCTGAATTTCACTTTGTGGGATTTATAATAAATTATGTGCTAATCACATACCATACCTACCACATTACCATAGTGCTAACATCGGTGAAGGAAACCCACATATCCTACAAGAAATTCTAAGGACAAGTCCGATTCACCAACCCGCATTAGGCCAGCGTGTGTGAATTAAGATCTAAACCCTCTCAGTTCTCTCGTTAGAGGAGAGGAGACCCGTCCCCATCAGTGGGTATAAATGGGTATCTATTATAATTGTTGTATAAATCGGAATTGAAATTTAGACTCAAGAGTAGATAAGTCCCCACTTTTTTATCGTGCGACGAAAAAGGAAATAGTAATCTCCTTATCATGAGAATTATCCATAAATTCCCTCGGAAAACTGTGACCGAATTAGATAAGGTTCAGTAAAGTAAGATGGCGGCTGGAGTTGGCGTGACGTCACTGTCTTAGCTTGTAACCGCAGGATCATATTGTGTGGGTGACCTAATTACGCCGGATTGCTTTCTTAATTACAGATTAAGGACAGGGTATTACATTCGTTCAAGTGTACTATAATGCCTACTGTATGATATGGAGTAGTTTGAGCCTACCATGACGAGCTATTTCCGCCGCAATTTTCCGCCTCGACCTGTACAAATACTCCGATTTCTCAACTTTTTTCAAATTAAAAATGATTTGTAGCTAATCATTTTTAATTTGAAAAAAGTATAAAGTATCTCTATATTTTCGTTGTTAACTCCTTAAATGCTGTAGATAGCTTCTTACGTCATCCGAAATGTATAAAGGAAAACGGATAGGTACCTATAATATAATATTATAATGAGATTATTATATGCTAGCAATAACGATGGAATTGTCGCCGGGCTAACTGTCAATGTACCGAATATTATAAGTTCGATCCTTTTATGGGACAATAATTTGGTCTAAGTAGGTACCTGCCGTACCTAGTTAGTGAGGTTGTGAATACGCTTCAACTGATTTCCAAAAAGGAGGCGGTTGTTTCTATTGTATTTTTCACGTAAGGGGTTTATAGGTGCGCGCGAAAGCGCGCCCCCCTATTCCGGGAGCATGACGGGAACCACGTAGTTCCCAAACCCGAGGGGGCCATCTCGAATCCGGAGATGGCCCGGGTCAAGCCGGGGTGCGAGGGAAATGCTCTTTGGGCCACCTTACACCCTGGCGTCAGAAGACCCTAGACGCCGTGCGATTTTAGTCGGTAAGAGTCCGACATAACCTGCCCCGCTGGCCGCGGGTAGGGTATCCATGAGGATTTCGCCACGGAAAAAAAAGGGGTTTATAGGTACCTATAACCATAAATTGTAAACTAACTACCTGTAAATTTCCCTAAAACGTGTTTAATAAATAGATTAAAAATAATATACTTGTTCACTATTGGAATTTTAATGGCGCGCTTTAACTTTTTCGTTAATTTTTGTAAATTAACACTTAAATATTTTTGCAATGGGCATCATTATGTTAGTCTTTAAAATCAATGTCCAGTTTGTAAACGAATGTAAATTACGTGTTTAACTAAAACATTATGTGTACAATAAAGAATACCTACGTAATGTATTAAGTATACTAACATTAAAGCAATACTTTGTATAATATTAGCCATTCATATTTCAATCTTCTTTTCTTCTATATAATTTTGGCGGTATACAGAATCTTTTGTTTCTATTGTTTTTTTATACTACGTAGGTGGCAGACAGGCACACGTCCCACCTGATGGGAAGCGGTCACCGTGGCCTATGAACGTGTGCAAAACTAAGGGTGTCACACACACCCGCTGCCTACCCTAAAGGGAAGGGCGGAGGGCTAGGAAGGGGTGGAGGAGGAGGGATACAGTGAGCTCTGGTTACCCTACTTACCAGTGGAAGCACAACACAATGGTTATTATGGGGCGGTGTTCTGTAGGGCGGAGGTACTACCCCAGTCGGACAGCTCATTTCAGACGGGAGATACCATCGTGTTCTACCTCCTTATTTTTTACATATAATACGTAGATGATCGCCAAAGATCTTCATGAGAGCCTGTAGGTATATCCTAATGGCTGGTTTATTAGATTCTTTATGTAGGAAGTAAAACACAAATATTGTGACGTAACACCTTTACATCAAAATATTTGTGTTAGCTCTAAATCCATACTCTCCTTTGCTCTCCGCCATAAAGCTCATAGCTCAGAGAGGCGCCATTGAGCCATCAAATTGTTTAGCAATAATAAAAGCTATAAAAACGATTTTATAATGCTCTCCATCTTCTATAACGATAACTTTAGAAGATTGTCTATAAAACAGCATAGTTTGTTATTTCTACGTTTTTAACCGACTTCACTAAAGAAGGTTATTGGTTGGTGATAGTAAATCATTCTAAACTTACCCAGTTTTCATTGTAAGCAATACAATTCCAGTATATTGGCTCACTGCCAACAGATATTGTAGAGAGCCGTGAAATATTATTATATGCATCAGCTTATTGGGCACAGGTCTTACTGCTAGCGGAGAATTTATTGCGATAACAACAGGAAAGCCAAAGCGTGCGTGGAATGAAGTTCCTTTCATGCTTTACCGGTGAATTTTTTGTATGGCAGCTGCTAAGAGCTGTATAATAAATAAATAAATAAAAAGTAGGTAATTCGCCATAAGCCCTGGTGACCGCTTCACATCAGGTGGGCCGTGTGCTTGTCTGCCACCTAAGTTGTAAAAAAAATCTACGTGTAGGTAAAGTAGGAGCAACAGTAACCCAAGAGAGGAAAGCTCTCTCGCATATTCTCCAATGTGTCAAAACATCAAACCACATTAAGGAAAGAAGAGGAATACGGTCCACCGGCTCCAAAATGCAAGCTTTGGATGCAACCGGCATGACTCGCTACTCGCTTATAGTGAGACAAAAGCCTTACCATCGACCCTGCACCTGGGTGTACACTGGGTAGTGTCAACATTACACAATGCTTTATATAATATTGTACTAACTAATGTTATCGAAAACTAAAACATTCCTTGGTTTCCAACGAGCCAATGTTAATCAAGTTATGATGTACTGGATCCCGGGCTACAAAGTTTAAGTTTTGAGTGCAACCGGGACTGATGGCGTTCGGAATGCAATCGAAATTAGCCTATCGGGCTAGACAACGGACGCAAGAGTTGAATGTGGCCTAACAAAGGCACAGGCAGAAGATTGTAGTGTGTCTTTATTGTGTCTATATTTGCTGACTGAACATTGGAGATTGCCACTACTGTAATAGCACTATCGATGTATGTAGTGGTGACCCAGATCCTGAGTCTTTACCTTTAGCTTACCATCAGGCGAGGAGAAGTTATGTTGAGGTGCCTTATATAAGAAAAAGTATTTAAAGAAATTATACAACATGGGTTACGTTTTAAAAACGATTCGGAACACAAAAAAAAAATATCTTAGAACACTCTACTTACTTACAATACGTATGTGAGAGCCATCATTATCGCACTATCGGTGTATGGTGACCCACTTCCTGAGACTTTACCTTTAGCTTACCATCAGGCAAGGTGGAGTCATATAACGTGACTGATATGCAAAAAGGTCAGACGCCACGTCCGCGACGTTTCCGCGTCTGTCATCCTCCGTTGGCTTGCGTCAAGTTCACCAAAGTACTCATTCTTCAAACATTCTATGATCGCCCCCTCAGTTCCACCTCATCAAACACGATCGTTCGGTCTCGATCACTTCCTATTAGATCACTTTTATCGCAAATGATTTTGGACAATCAGGTCATGTTCATAGTTATTCAGTACTTACCTACAGTTTTAACAACTTTGATTGTCTATTTTTAATCTTGAGATTGTACCTATATGTCCACCTGATGGTAAGCTATAATCTATACTTATTCAGTAGGTACTTACAGTTTTAACAGCTTTGATTGTCTATTTTTAATCTTGAAATTGTAAAATGTCCACCTGATGGTAAGCTATAAGTTCAAGTAAGGGTCCTTTCGGCACGTTTGCAAGGCTTATGCGTCATAGTAATGTAGATTCTTTATTTTCTTTTCTTTATATACTACTTAGGTGGCAGACAATCGCACGGCCCACCTGATGGGAAGCGGTTACCGTGGACTTTTAACGTGTGCAATATCAGAAGTGTCATACTCGCGCTGCCGGGTTTAGAGGGGGAGGGGTTTGGTTAGGGGATTGGGTAGATGGGGGGGGGGGGGGGGGTTGTGAGCTCTAGAAGAGATATTTCTTCTAGGACATGTGGGTTTCCTCACGATGTTTTTCCTTCACCGTCAGCAGATGGTAAACTTTGTGAACTTTTGTTACATTGATACTGTTCAGCCGGATTCGAACTCGATACCTCTGAATAGAGGCCGCGTCCTTATCCATTAAGCTATCATGTACTAAGTACTCTATATTTGAAAGTGTTTCCTAGTCTATTCAAGCAGCCGACATATTCATATCGCAAGGTAAACTGCCGCACATTCACACTAACATTACTTCACACGGTAACAAACTTCCTAGAAAGTATAAATTGCGATACTTAGAAGTACTGACAACACTTCCCTGCGTGCGTGGGCCCAATTAAAATGTAGTATTCTAGTATTACACATATCTCTATATTACAGCATTGGTTTCTAAGAATGTTGGAAGCAATGGAGGGCAATCAGCACCATGTGATGTGTCCAACCCAAGTACGAAGCACCAAACTCGTATCACTCTACAAAATCTCCTCAGACTACTATTCAATGGCGTGCAAAATTAAAATTAAAACTGTATTTAAAAAAAATGGCGTGTAAAATTATAATTGTTTAATACTCATCCTATCCCGAACTAAGTTCTAAATAACTATTTACCTATTTAATTTTATTTTTAAACAGTTTTATTTAACTCGAGCTGTTTGTTTGGGTGAAATTTGAACCCGTTTCAGTTGTCTGATTGGTCTGATATTTGGCAGAAGTCTTTAGTTCTGATGACAATACAGTTTAAAACTATCTAACTTAAAAAATATTTTTTCATAATTTATTAGTAGGTATTAATTGTTATAGCGGCAACAGAAATACATCATTTGTAATATTTCAACTGTCTAGCTATCACGGTTCACGGTGGTGGTGATAAGCAGACAGACGGAAAGCTGAGTTTTAGTAATACACTTCCCGTTTCTAGTTACCCTTTGGGTACGGAACCCTAAAAAGATGTGTTCAGCGTCCAAACCGTGTGGGCCAGTGATAATTGCGAATTATGCGATAGCTCAGAAATCCCTTTTCTTTAAGCGGGGCGTGAAAAGGCATCTGTCTAGGCCGTCAAGGTAGGAACCGCCGTTTTGGGACGAATGGTGTCTAGAATGGCGGCCCGTACCTACCCTCTGGACAAACTTCACCCTAGCTTCTTACCATCCAGTGGGGTTAAGTCAATTGACGGACTGAATATAAAAAAAAACCCCACTGACAACTAATTTACAACTGGAGTTGACGAACTAATTGGTAATGATTGTGTTTCAGTGTCGTACGATGCGCGAGAGTCTCCGCCGGCTCGCTCACTCGTCAGACGATGGGATGGAGCGGCGCGGGCGCTGGTCGGGCACGCGCCGGGTGCGCGTCGAACTGTTGGATTCGGAACATATCACTTTAGACATTGATGTAAGTACCTTTATATATTAACTAGCTGATACCTGCGGCTCTGTGTGAATGTTGGTTGTTGCGATATTTGGTCATAATCTCCGGTTCTATCCAACCGATTGGGGTCAAATACGTAATAAGTCTGATTAAGAACGTGTTACAGAAAAACCTTCATCAAAATCGGTTCAGTAGCAATTCTAATAGTTCTACATGACTGTGTTTTTACTTTACTTTTTGTTTTTTATATTTTTTTTATTCATTTTTAGTTCTTTAATTGTTATGGTTATTAAATTGGTACCAATGCAATGGTTCCCAAACTGTTTTCTGCGTAGGTACTCAGTTGAGTCTCATTCGTATTCGTAAAATCTACGAGTATAATTGTCCTAGCATTGCTCCACTCTTGTCTAATTCTATTCCCCCTATCGCGACCCACGGAAATCAGTTCCTGGGATAAAATTAGCCTATGTGTTATTCCAGACTATAATCTATCTCTGTACCAAATTTCAGCCAGATCCATTCAACCGTTTTTGCATGAAAGAGCAACAAACATACATCAGATACATTTTTAAAAACTTTCGCGTTTATTATTATTAGTAGGACAGAAGACTTTAATCCGTTAGTCTGGCAGGAGGATCCTTCCACTCAAAGACTGTGTGTCTTTACAGCAACACTACAAAATGATTTACATCTTCATAAAGCGATGGTGAGCTAACTAAACACAGCTGGCACTTAGCGAACGGTTCAGGAAAGCGTGGGTAGATGGACAAATTAAATGGTTTCTCTGGTAGAGTCAGCAGCTACGGCGAACATGAAATTTCTTTCGAATAGTAAGGGAATCGAATTTTTAACGAGAGACTAAAGACATTATTACAATCCTATATCGTGATTCGGTGTTTGGCCAATCGTGTTTGTTTGCACATCAATATCATCAATATTACGATAGGATCGCGATATTATACTGCTGTTGTATCAAGGTTAATGGCAATAGGCTCGCCACCTATTACATTGGGACCTAAACATAAACTGGCGAAATGTGGGTGCTTGCTAGCACCTCTGCCTACTCCTTCGGGGATATAGGCGTGAGTTTATGTTATGTTATAGGTATGTATCAAGCAATAAATTTAATTTGAATTCAATTGACGGGCGAGGCTTTCCTCTGGAGGTCAGGCGGCAGTAGCAAAATGAGAACAAGATTATTTTTATGAAGCTATTTGGTGGACGAAGGTTCGAAACTGGGTTTCTCCTTTTAATTTTTAGAACAACTTTGCTGCTAGCTGTACATGGGGCAGACGTATGAAGCGTTCACATAGCAATTATTGTTCTACGAGATTGAAAACAAATAAACAATGAAACTGTTGATCATTACACGCTTTTATTTAACTTGCACCATTTTGTAAGTCAGTTTCCATCGTGGAAACCATTTTTTTAATAATTTCATTGGCATTCGATTAAGCTGAATTTTTTTTTCAGTTTTATTGACAGTTAAATAAGAGCTAGTTTATAAAATAGTTTATTTATTATTTTAGAATATGATTTCATTCGTAGGTATTTAGGAGCATTTGGCTTAGATAGCCATGCCAGCTCCACCGTACTCTGAGCGCGAGCTTTTCTCTTGTGGTTAAGAGGTTAAAAAGTTTTGATGGAAGCCGGATTGACGTTGAGATGATGAATATAAGTATACTTTTTTTCTGTATTCTGAAGTGCCACTGTTTTTTCCAGCGTAAGGCCCGGGGCGGTGACCTCCTCGACAAGATCTGTGATGCCTTGGATTTGCTGGAGAAGGATTTCTTCGGGATGATGTACGCGCAGCGCGGGGACCCCAGGGTGTGGGTAGACCTCAACCGAAGGCTGTCTAAGACCTTTAAAAGTAAGTGACGATCACAAATACCGCCTCCGCGATAATATCTTTCTTTCAGTGGCCCGTATACTTGTCTACAACCTAAGTGATATACACGGAGGTAAGACACGACGTATTCCCGTCCGAACTGAGCAGTCCGACTGGGTTAGTACCTCCGCCCTACAGAACACTGCGGCCCTAATAACCATCGTGTTGTATTCTCGCCGGTAAGTAGGGTAGCCAGAGCTCACTGTACCCTTCCTCTCCCACTCCTTCCTAGCCTCCTCACCCCTTCCTATACCTCCCCCCTTCTCTCTCCAAACTCCTCAAACCACCAGGGTCGGCAGCGCGTGTGTGACACCCCTGGTGTTGCACACGTCCATAGGCCACGGTGACCGCTTCCCATCAGATAGGTCATGTGCTTGTCTGCCACCTACGCGGTATTAAAAAAAACAATACCACGTATTTTCAGATGAACCCTGGGACGTCCGTTTCGCAGTCAAGTTCTACCCCCCAGAACCCTCAGAATTGAGGGATGACGCCACACGATACCAAGTAGCCCTGGCAGTGAGGAGAGATCTCATTGAAGGTAAGTCATTGTCACTCTCATCTTCTTGCAAATACGTTGGATCTGACAATGGGACGCGCAGTGAGCTATGAGAGGAATTTCATTCTGCGCACGCTTAGGCTGTGGAATGATCTCCCTGCGGAGGTTCTCCTTTGCGTCTATAAATATAGAGTTCTTCAAAAAAACAGTCAATCATTCAGTTGTTAAGAGTATTCTCCTTAGATAAGGACTGGTGGTTCAAGTCCTGTCCTGGACTTACTAGGTGGTACAATTTGATGGCACTGCCTCAAATTGGGCCGGGTAGGTACCACCGTGCAACTTGCGAAAAACCCTCCATAGTAATCAAACCCCGGTTGGATTGCTTTCAAGGTTCAGCAGATGCATAGCCGGGCTTGAGGGGATGGTTGTCGCAGCACTTGTGGGACCAGTGGTTATTGGTGTAGTTGAAACCAATATCTGCGCTTTGTCACGCAGTGCTGCGACGACAATCACCTCTTTTTTCATGAGGCCGTCAAGTTGCGGGTCACCATTATGTCACTGTCGGTGCATGTAATGGGGGTCCCCTTCCTGAGACTTTACCTTTACCTTTAGGAAAAGTTTGCATACTAACTGCTTCTAAGTGCATATCCTGTTCCAGCTCGCCTCTCCTGCTCCCAGATCACGTACGCTCTGCTATCGTCGTACGTACTTCAGGCGGAGCTGGGTGACTATGAGGAGCAGAACCTGACTCCCTCCATGCTATCGCAGTACCGGGCAGTTCCTCTGAACGCCATCACGCCGGAGTTGGAGAATAAAATTGAAGACTTGTATAAGAAACACAAGTAAGTTGCCAGCAGCTTAAAATCCTGGAGTGAAAGCATACCAATAAGTTAGTATTACTTCTAGAACAAGAGTCCTATTAGAGGGGAAGAGACCACTTCAATAACCCTGATTTTTTTATAATCGCCCGCGTTTGACCACAATCTCACCTGACGGTAAGTGATGATGTGGTCGACGATGGAGCACGTTTGCCTAGAAGCAACCTGTTCACTCTAGACTTAAAAACTCCCAGGTTATAGCTTTCCGGAAACACAGACTCAGGCATTCCACTCCTTAGCTGTACGCATAATAACCGTATGGCTGAAGTGATTCGTGTGTACTTGTAAGCAATTATGAATCCGATTAGAACTATCTTATAATTTTGTGTTATCTATTAGGATATTGGCAAATGTCTTATGGACCTTATATGTTCACCAGTATAATCTAATACCACCACAGCATAATAATAACGTAGGATTGTGTCCCCCCAGGGGCCAGACTCCTGCGGAGGCGGAGCTGAACTACCTGGAGAGCGCCAAGCGCCTGGCGCTGTACGGCGCGGAGCTCCACAACGTGTCGGACAGCGAGGGCGTCGCCATTACCCTCGCCGTCTCGCACTCCGGCGTCGTGGTCTACAGAGATATGTGAGCGTGCTAATATCATCATCATCGTCATTGTGATCATCATAGTTGTAATTTTTTATACTACTTAGGTGGCAAAAAAGCACGCGACTCATCTGATGGAAATCATTCGCCGTGGTCTATAGGCATGTGCAACAACAGGGGTATCACACTGTCTAACGATCTCCGTTCTCCATGAGCGCTGGCCTGGGGGTGACGGGTAGAGCCGCCTGTCACCCTAGCAGAAGCAGGTCGAGGCAGCGACGCACGGAAGGGTCCCTCCCTTCCCTATTCCGGGGGCATGATGGGAACACCGTGGTTCCCAAACCCGAGGGGGCCATCTCGAATCCGGAGATGGCCCGGGTCAAGCCGGGGTGCGAGGGAAATGCTCTTTGGGCCACCTTACACCCTGGCTTCAGGAAACTCTAGACGGCGTGCGATTTTAGTCGGTAAGAGTCCGACATAACCTGCCCCGCTGGCCGCGGGGTGGGTATCCATGAGGATTTCCGCACGGGAAAAAAAAGGGATATCACACTCGCACTGCCAATCCTGAAAATGGAAAGGGGGCTAGGAAGAGGTAGGCACGGTAGGAGAGCTAGGAAGGCGGGGAGGAGGGATGAGCTCTCTCCGTTCTGGTGGGCGGGCGACCTCTGCCTCTCTTGCTCTTCTCTCTCACGTTCGGATAACGAATGAGATTCAAAATGGGAAGTAATGACGATTGTATTTCCAGGATGTTGATGAACCGCTTCCCGTGGGCGAAGATCATAAAGATCTGCTACAACAAGCGGCTGTTCACGCTGCGCCTGCGAGCGAGTGAGTTCGACGAGTGCGAGACGTCGCTCAGCTTCCGCAGCCACGCCACCACCGCCTGCAAGAAGCTGTGGAGGTGCTGCGTCGAACACCACATGTTCTTCAGGTAACGGACCTGGCACTACTTCGATATATGCTGTTTTTCAACTCCAGGAGTACTTCGGACCACAAGACCAAACGGTTCAGCATTTATTTTCTTTACCACGTTATAAACACCTTTTTTACGTATGACCAATGAGTACCATCTCACCAAGGCTAGTCAAGCTGTTATGTCGGGATCGAACCGACTAAAACCACACAGTTTTCCGTCTACCTAAGTCTTTCACCAAGTACCCCGGGTATACCCAAAGAAGGAACTCCCCAGGGGCGTTATAATCACCTGGAATTAATAAATCAATCAATGATTCATTTATTTGCGAACATGTGTACAGAGTAGTAATGGTGTTAAAAACATACCTACTATAATATGATTAGAGTCTTAACCCTCTCAGCTCTCTCGTTAGAGGAGAGGAGACCCGTGCTCAGCAGTGGGACAATAGGTCGCTACCATCATCATCATCCGTTGAGCCTGGGGCTACCATCAGAGTTTATAGTAAGATCCTTCGTTCCAGGCGTGAAGCCCCGGTGCCGGTGAGTCGCGTGGCGGGGCTTCCCCGGCTGGGCTCCCGGCGCCTGTCGTGCCGCCGCACGCTGCGTCAGCTGAGACAAGAACCCGCGCTACCCACGCCCCCTACCGCCTGACGCGCCGCCTGCGCACACTGGAGGCACAACTATACAATAGGATATTATGTAGGACAGATATAGGATATAGAAGAGAGAAATATAGATTACAGACTATATAATAATACTTTACAAGTGCTAACGTTTAAAGGTGTATCTAGGTTTCGCAGGTTTTAAATCAAGTGGAAGAGGGGGGGGGGGGGATGTTGTTATCAAAATGAAAACTGACTTAATTATGAATTGACTGAAAATGAATTTTCTGCTCGTAAAACACTATACGTTTCAGGTTTCAGTCTAATCTAAATTCATTCACATGACGATCGTATAAAAACTTCAAACAGGAAATAGAATTATGATACAGACTAACAGAATACCGATTCACACATTTTTCGACTTTCGGTCACAATTTCAACTTAATCATACTATGTACTCGTACCTATATAGGTACAATGGGTATTGAAAACTTTGTTGAGAATACCTTTTATGACATTAGTAAGATCGAAATCAGATTGAAATTGTATTTTGCCCACATTTATAGTAAAGAAGAATTATGACTAGTACTCAACCCAAAAATTATTATACTTGGACTGAAGAAATATCACCATCTCTGGGATGGCTCTGCACAGTACTTATTAGATGCTCTCGACAGATTGCAGCGACGTGCAGTCCGCATTATTGGGAGTCCAGAAATCACGAACACCCTCGAGCCTCTACAGCTACGTAGAGATATAGCGTGTCTGGCAGTTTTTTACCGTCTCTACCATGGCGAGTGTTCCGATGAGCTCTTCCAATTAATCCCACCCTCTCCTTTCCTACACAGAACTACACGTGCCAGACTGAGGTATCACCCGCACACGGTGGCATCAATTCCATCAAGAACCAAGCGGTTCGGTGCCTCTTTTATTTGCCGCACCATAAAGGCTTGGAATTCTTTACCAGCGCATGTGTTTCCTTCCTCCTATAGTCCCGGGGCCTTTAAGCGGGGCGTGAAAAAGCATTTGATGAGGCCGTCAAGCTGAGGGCCGCCACTGTGGCACTACCGGTGTATGTGGTGGTGGCCCCAGTCCTGAGACTTTGCCTTTCGCTTGCCATCAGGCGAGGTGGAGTCATTTTGACGTGTCCTATATAAAAAAAAAAAAAAAAAAAAAAAATCACCATTACCCTCAATATCAATGTTAATAAGATAGAATATATTATTATAATGTCGACTGTTGTCAATTAAACTACAATGTATAATATGTATCATTATTGGATATAAAATATAATATTGTAGTGAATAAGTATGGAAGTGCCATTGTTATGTCATTACAATAAAAATTATAGTATAATTCAATATAATGCCAAGTACACACTGTGCGAACCGACCGAAACGTACACTCAGTGTGGCATGCATGCAAGCGAGTACAAAATTCGTTATAATCTTTGGCAGGGGGTTATAGAAAGTTAATGAATTTTGCGCTATTCACGATCCTGTCAATCATCATCATCAACCACCTGCCCATGTACCGATCATTTGTGGTCGACGCATCATGTCATTCTCTTCCATACATTCCTGTCAGCTGTCGTCTCCTTAGTCACGATCCTGTCAATATTTATGTAACTATGTTGATATTATTGGTTTGCAAATGCACAAATAAATATAAAACCGTACGCCTTCTCGAGTCTTGATATGGGGTTTTCAGTGGTTCATTAGACATTTTCCTATTGGAAATTTCTTTCCTTAGGTACAACCCGATTGACGAATACACTCGCTTGCCATCGTTCAGTTGCTGTTGGTGTGTACCCATCTTTAAATCCATTTGAGAAATTCTATGTTTAGAAAAATAAAAAAACTAAGGCATCTATTTGCAAAAGAAGAAATAAACCTTATTTAAACAGAAAAGTTGTTTTTCTTTCGCTTTTCTACGAGATCACCATTTAGTTGAGGAGCCAGTGAAGATCGACCTTCATCCATCTGATTTTTTTATGTACAACTTAGGTGGCAGACAAGCACACGGCCCATCTGATGGGAAGCGGTCACCGTGGCCTATTTGACGTGTGCAACATCAGGCGCTTCTCACTCGCGCTGCCGACCCTGGAGAAGGGGTTAGGGGATGGGGGGGGGGGAAGGGGAGGGGTTGAGAGAGTTTCTGTGCTCTGATCCCTCGAGGGAAAGAAAAACACTATAACAGTAAGTACTTCATTTTTATATTACAGACAATAAAATTGCAATAAATAAAATATAAAAAATAAACAGTTAATAAGTTAAAATTATCGGCAGATTTTGCATTCCTTCCTATTATTCTATTAACTGCAATAGTGGGTGTATGGGGAAACAAAAATTCCCTTTACACCCACTAGTAGGTTAAGCCAGCAGGTGAACGGGTCGCATTTCCGTTGCCGAAAAAATTAAAAATAAATCTGACAGTTCATTTAAGAGCTGTCATTCGATGACATTCGAAATTTTAAGTTTGACTTAGGTAATAAATGGCCATAGACGTATAAATGATGGGACAGAAACCATCAAATACGAGATTATCACAATAATGGCGGTGGCTAACTATGTGTGCGAGTCAATTTTGGATCTATTGACGTTTGCCGCGTAGTGGCTGACTATAGACCGACCGCTACCGCTGTACCGCTGTAGCGGTCGGTCTATAGTATGAGAGTGTGTGAGTGTCGACTTGTACATGTAAACAAGCTGGCTGACTCTAGTCTCGTCAGTTGTATTTTTTGTATACCACTTAGTTATTATACAAGTACAAATATTATTTGACGCGTTCTGTCCGTTGGTTTTATGCGCCAATTCTCATAATATCTTTAGGTAAACTAATTCTATCTACTAAAATTCAATATCGGGTACTAAGTATTTAAATTACTCAAAAGATAATTATTTAAGAATACATCTTATTATATAACTAATTTCAATTCGCCATATTACTATGCCACATAATCTGTCCACAATGTCCACAATGAGTCTACTTCCACAGTCCGATCTTGTCCCGGAAAGTTCGGACTAGTCCGTCCTTGTTGACATGCGCAATGCCGGCGGTCCCCAGCGCGTAGGGGGGCGAGTCCGCCGTCTGGAGGTAGAACTGCCCCACAGTGCCGGGGGTGCTGGCCCAACCCATCAGACTGCAAATAAAAAAATAACCTTGTAGTCAAGACACCACCAAACCCTCCATAGTAATTCAATCCTACTTGGATTGCGTTCAGGGTTCAGCAGGCCTATTGACGTGTGCAACATCAGTGGTGTTACACCGCGCTGCCGACCCTGGTGGAATAAAGGGGTTGAGGAGTTTGCAGAGGGTTAGAGGTGGGATTGGGGAGACCGGGGTTTTGGGGGGGAGATGAACTCTGGCTACCTTACTTACCGGCGGGAACACAACACGATGGTTATTATGACTGCAGTCCTCTATAGGGCTGACGGGACATACCGTCCTGCCCTACCTCCTTCACTTCTTTACTTCAGATAAAACAACAACATACCTATAATTGGTGTAATCGCAGTTTCCATCCTGGAAATCTTTCCAGCTGGCGCAGCTGACGGCAGGGAAACCTTTAGGATTGGACAAAGACTCCGCGTACAGTTGCCACGCGCGGCTGTGCGAGCAGGTTTGGAATAGACAGTTGGGCTGCTCTGAGCCGCGGTTCGGGTAGTAGTCCGCATGACCTGGAAACAACTTGAATTTATCATCATCCTTGCGGCAGTCCAGGTCGCATAGAAGTCCAGGGTCCGCTTTCCAATTTTTACTTCAGCAGTCTATTAGTTGTGGAGGTCAGATGGCAGTTGCTCCACGAAAAATATCGAAGTTCAGCCGCATCACAGTTAGACTGGAAAGCCGACCCCAACTTAGTTGGGAAAAAGGTTCAGAGAATAATGACTTCAGCAGTTCACACGGTCTTGGATATCCATGATAGTGAGACCATTGGCACGCATGTCATCTTCAACGATGTTAAGCCAGTTCTTATTGAGTTTAATCCTACCGGTGCCTGATGGAGGCAGCATGGCTAGACACATGTTGTCTACGTAGCCTTGCGGCAGAGTTTGACCACGTCAACGTAGGCAGCTATGCGCATCTACACTAACATTGTAAGCATAGTCACTAGACGTGACCCAGGTTTGACTCCCAGGTAGCTATAGCTTTCTAGGAATACAGACTCAGGCAGGGCATTCTACTCCATAGGAGTACGCATAACATCGTGGGGAAGCCCACATGTCCTAGAAGAAATTAGGCCATCGTGTGTGGATTAATGTCTAAACTAAACCCTCTCAGCTCTCTCGTTAGAGGAGAGGAGACCCGTGCCCAGCAGTGGGACACTAATGGGTTGCTATTATTGTTTACCAAGATAACTACAGGTGTGAACGAAATAAAATAATGTCACTTACCAACTCTTTCATTGATACCATACACGCCAGCGTCGCTATGAATGACATCGACGTATGAAGCGTCGTTGGAGTTCAATCGGAGCGCTACTTCGACATCGGCGAAGCATGGCCCGGCGGGGTCCAGCCCCGAGATGCGCCCCACGCGGTACCCCGTCATCGCCAGCACGGTCTTGCCGGTGAATCCTGCGATGTGAGCCCCCAGGCTGTGGCCCACGAGGTGAATGGCCGCTGGGTCTACTCCGGCTGTGGGCAATGCGATTATGTTGGTTAGAAGCTAATAAGCGTGCTTCACTTTCGACCACATCATTACTTACCAACAGGTGAGATTGTGGTCAAACGCGAGCCTATTACCAATAAAAAAGAGGTGGTTGTCCTCGCTCTCCTGCCCAGTACTTTAATTCCATTTCTAAAAATAAATTAGCCAATATTACGGCTTATAATATTACCTACCTACCAGCGAAAGTCCTGCCAAAATCGGCCCAACCGTAACAGAGATCACCTTACGCATATCAAAGACAGACAGACAAAAAAAATTAAGATTGCTTGCTTGTTATATAGGTAATAGGTATATCGGGTCGTTCCTCTTCCACACCAAGAAATATTCGGACCATGGTGTGAATCGCGGAATGGCCTCCTTACATACATACTCGATACTAATGCATAATATGCATCTATATAAAGAAGTCAAGTTTGTGTGTTTATATATTTGTTAAATTGTAAGGGGTAATCTCGGGATCTACTGATCCGATTTTAAAAATTCTGTCACCGTGTCATCCGTGAATGTCATAGGCTGAATATCATCGCGCTACTGCCCAAGGGAGCGAAGCAATAATCATAAATGTGAACAATTCCGGTAGATTCCCATACATTTTAGGAAAACTGATAAATTATGAGCATATTATGTGAGTTAAAAAGGGTGCATCGGGGTTCGAAATACGCCACGGGCGAAGCCGGGGTGGGTCAGCTAGTTTATTATAAATTAACACTTCAGTTTTAATTTTTTGTGGATATATTTAGATCTGCGTTTCACAAATGGTGTTCCCATTTGAGAAACGCAGAGATCTAGACATAATGAATGCTGTTCCATTAAAATACTTGGTCGTGTGATTATAATATAACCCTTTCTGTCGCCATTTGCTATAAAAAAGATCGGCATGATGATAATGCTTGTTTGTTTATACGGTGTCAACTACAAAACTTCCTCCTTCCTTAGATTTAACGAGATCTTTTACGTATAAGGTATTATCGTAATAATCTACATATTAATATGTTCGTTTGTATGTAAGTACCTATGTACCTATACGGCATTTTTTTTATAACAAGCTGATGCCTGCAGCTCCGCCCGCGTGGAGTTTGATTATTGTTCTTTGCTTATATCTGCGGCTCTACTTAATCAATTGCAATTATACATACGGCAGATTTTAAGTCTAACCAAGACCTTTCCAATCGCATCAAAGTAAATTTTGTAGTTTTTGCATTCATTGCAGATAAACAAAAATACGAATTTAAAACAAAATATTTTCTTGTTCAGAATTCTTCTATAGGTAACATAAACCAAGTTTTTTTTTTCAAATTATCTCCAATATACAGACACAGATTACTTTACAATTTTATAATAGTACTAGCTGTCGCCCGCGGCTCCGCCCGCGTGGATGTCGAAATCCGTTTCAAAAACTATCCTATCTCTCAAGTTGGATCGAACTGCACATGTTGTGCGAATTTTATTATAATCGGTTAAGTGGTTTAGGAGTCCATTGAGGACAAACATTGTGACACGAGATTTATATATATATTAAGATAGATGATGTAAAAAGAGTTTTGTAAGTAGGAAATAATTATGTAGGTATATTTATTTGAAGAATTAAGGTTTTAATTTAACCAACATAATTATAATAATGTCCTTGTATTACGCTATAAGGAATTATACCATTTAATATTTTTAATTTTGAACAATGATAACCGTTTTGGAATTAGCTGAGAATGTAGTATTGTTTCAAGATGCGTTTAGTGATAACAATTATTATAACAATTAAGTAATCTGCGATTTAATTATCAAATATTTACCATCAGCGTAGTCGGTACAAATCGGAGTAGGTACCTACACTCATAATTTTGGACTATTACTAATTAAAATAAATAGATTTTTATTTTTAAGTAACTCGTTACCTAACAGAAACAAGCTCGCTAAGTAACGAATATTTAGTATTTATTTTACACTTCATCACAAAAATATAGAAATCAAAATTAAAGCAAATAATGCGTCACAATAACTTACAGGTTCACATGACGCACATATGCGTCATGGAGTACTTTAATGACGCATATGTGCGTCATGTGAACTATCTTTGTGGCCAGTGGTAGCATCTTCTAAAGGTGATGATGTGATGAATCGTTTAAGGTCCCAACTTACCCCTGATCAGTTTGACGAGCGCTATCCCCAGTTGCTCTCCAATGAAGCGCACCATCGTGCTGGAGCGCAGGTACAGCCAGCGGATCATGGAGCTCGCGTCTAGAGCCAGGATGTTGCCGACACCTGGAATAACAAAAGCGTCATGGTTATGACGTCATCATCATACACCGCGGCCATAATAACCATCGTGTTGTGTTCTCGGCGGTAAGTAGGGTAGCCAGAGCTCACTGTACCCCTCCTTCCCCTCTTCCTAGCCCCTCCCTCTTCCCTTCATGGTAGGCAGCGCGTGTGTGACACCCTTGGTGTTGCACACATCCATAGGCCATGTGCCTTCCCATCAAGTGGGCCGTGTACTTGTCTGCCACCTAAAAAATTACTTACCGACTTCTAAGAAAGCGTTGTTGATATTGGTGTAGCTGCTCTTTGAGGGGTCATCCGTGAACCCGTGGATGTAGACGGTGAGCTTCTCGTTGGGTTTGAAGAACCTCGAGAAGGATATTGAGTTCAGGGAAGTCAGGTTCAACAGGATCTTCACTTGGCTGGAAACAAATGCAATTATTTTATATCGGTCACGTCAATATATATGACGACTGGAATATTCAAGTCACGAGTGAATAGGTTCCTTAAAATAACCGCGGTAACCTAGTAGTATGGGTAATGGACTGCTAAGACGAGGTCACGGGTTCGATCCCAGGTTACCATGGCACACACAAATGACTTTTCGATCCTTTTCGAAGTTATGTGTGTATTTATCGCAGGTTTATAAGTGCCCGGTTAATGGCAATAGGCTCGCCACCTATTACATTGGGACCTAAACATAAACTGGCGAAATGTGGGTGCTAGCAACTCTGCCTACCCCTTCGGGGACATAGGCGTGAGTTTATGTTATGTTATGTTATGTTACGTGAGTCATAAGCTCACTCAAACCACCGTGAGACAATATTCAGGGACGGTTAGGTTTTCCATTCAACATAATTTTTGTAAACAAAATAATTAAGTAGTTTTTATTATCATCGGAAACGCGTAGATTCTGCTTAGATAGTAGTTTTTTTTTCGTGTGGAAATCCCCACGGATGCTACCGCCGCGGCCAGCGGGGGGTGATTATGTCGGACTTGAACTGACTAAAACCGCACGCCATCTCGGATCATGACTAAAACCACTGATACATATTATATAGGTATCAAATTATCCAATTTAATACCAGGAAGTTGTTGTTCTAATTGAACTTCTAAGACTTAATCCATACTGTACATACAAACATACATACATACATACATAGGTACAAATAGAATACAAATCACGAGTTTTTCCCATTGGTGTAGGCAGAGACAACATCTTTCCACTTGCTACCATCTTGGCATACTCCTTTCGCTTCTTTAACTTTCATAATTCTTTTTATACACGCACGCCGGTTGCGGGTACTCTTGAACCTTTTTTTTACGTTGGTCACGTCAAAATGACTTCACCTCGCCTGATGGTAAACTAAAGGTAAAATCTCTGGAATGGGAGTCACCATTGCAAACACCGATAGTGCCACAATGGTGGCACTCAGCTTGACGGTCTCATCAAATGCTTTTTCACGCCCCGCTTAAAGGACCCGGGACTGTGAAGGAAACACGTGAGCTGGTAAAGAATTCCAGGTTTTGATGGTGCGGCAAAGAAAAGAGGCACCGAACCGCTTGGTTCTTGATGGAATGGTTTGCACCATATTTGATGGTGATATGATGATCTTGCCTGGCCTTTAACCTGGCCTTTCTCCAAAATGTCCTGCCCCTGTAGACAAGTGTCAAAAGTCTAAATCGCTAACGATCGCTAAGGAAACGAATAGATTAGGTCGACCAATCACATCCAAGCTCGTCGCCGGCGTACGACGCGCGCGCCGCGGCGGGATCAGGAGCTGGAGTGTGATTGGTCGACCTAATCTATTCGTTCCCTTAGCGATTTAGACTTTTGACACTTGTCTACGGGCCCTGAATCTTATTAGAATATGTACGCCTAGGTCGACCTTTACCGGGTTGCCCGCTCACCATCGCCTTTCGTCAAACTGTCCATTCCATACCAAACAACATAAATATTTGTAAAAAGACTTACTCAGTAACGAAATGCAGAGACAATTGGCTAAAGTCCGGGTCCGTTTGGTACTGCTCATAGTCCACACCAAGTATCCTCTTGACATTTTGACCTGAAGTCAGATTAAGTAATAATATGAATATCTTTTTGTATGCCACTTAGGTTGGGTGGTACACTACTTAGGTCTACAGAAGACCACGGCCATAATAACCATCATGTTGTGTTCCCGCCGGTAATTAGGGTAGCCAGAGCTCACTGTATCCCTCCTCCTCCCACCCCAGACCTGAGACTTTGCCTTTCGCTTATCATCAGGCGAGGTGGAGTCATTTTGACGTGTCCTATATAAAAAAAAAAAAAAAAAAAAAAAACCCCATCCTAGCCTCCCCCACCCCTTCAGGGTAGGCAGCGCGTGTGTGACACCTTTGGTGTGGCACATGTCCATAGGTCACGGTGACCGCTTCCCATCAGGTGGGCCGTGTGCTTGTCTGCCACCTGCGTGGTATTAAAAAAAACACAAGGACACGAACAACGTGATGGGAATCACATCACACTCGCGCTGCCGACCCAGTAAAAACCGTCTAATGAGGTCTAATGCCCTTCATGAAGAAACCCATATTGTAGTCGCTCTTTATACATAGCTCTCTATAGCCTTATAGGGTATACAGAGCTCTGGACTCGTTTTAGATGCTCAAATTTTTCCGATAAATAATTTTTTGCTTTAAAATTTCATTGAATGTTGATGACTGTTCCCGGTTGCCATACAAAGACAAACATCTATGGCAATCGTTACGGGTAGTTGGAGCGGAGCCCTAAAAAGTTCAACAACAACGGTCTAGCTGCAATGCTTCGATATCGCCTAATGTCACCATTGGGTTGTGGAGGTCAGATGGAAGTCGCTTCACGGAAAATATCGAGGTCCAGCCAAATCCACAGTTAAGACTGGTAAAGCGGCCCCAGACTCCGAGGTGAAAGCTTTGGATACGACTGGGATTAACGCTAGGTTGAAGAAGAAGTTGATGACTGTTTAAAAACTACTTACACTGACTGAAGCCGACGTATACGACAGTTTTGTCTACAGGGTCTTTGATGGAGACGACTTCCCTGGCGATCGAATCCACGACCCCTCCGATCAGGCCGAACTGCGCCGACGCACACGAGAGGCAAAATGCCGACGTCACAGCCAGCCAGAGAATCATTTTGGCGGGATGCTGTAAAAACAAACGTGATATGATATTTTTTTTTATATAAGACACGTCATATGACTTCACCTCGCCTGATGGTAAGCTAAAGGTAAAGTCTCAGGTATGACGGTCACTATTACAAACACCAATAATGCTATAGTGGTGGCCCTCAGCTTGATGGCGGCGAAATACTTTTTCACGCCCCACTTAAAGGACCCGGGACTGTAGGAGGAAGGAAACACGTGGGCTGGCAAAGAATTCCAAGTCTTTATGGTGCGGCAAAGAAAAGAGACACCGGACGCTTAGTTCTTGATGGAATTGTTTGTACCGTGTGAGGGTGATATCTCAGCCTTGCACGTGTTAACTTCTATGCGGCAGTTTGACGGCCTCTGTGAGGTAGCGGTATGCATTCGACTGCTATAGAGATAGCGCATGGCTACGATAAGGGGGCGGGTTCGATTCCCGCTCTGTGCAAATATTTATATGCATGAGATGAATATTTGCAATGTTCTGGCTGTCCCTGTGTATACATACATACATACATACAGATCACGCCTTTTTCCCATTGGGGTAGGCAGAGACAACATCTTTCCACTTGCTACGATCTTGGCATACTCCTTTCGCTTCTTCAACTTTCATAATTGTTTTCATACACGCACGCCGGTTGCCCTGTGTATAATATGTATGTGTACAAAAAAAGTGTATAAGTGATGGTTATCCGCATTCTAGATCCCATAACATTTAAAGCTAGTTAGATAATCTATGCTTATTTTGGGTCTAGAGGAGCGCTGTATAGAATGTTATAGAAGTAGAGTATTTATTTATGTACAAATAAATAAAATTGAAGTTTCTGTTTGTTAATTAAAATAACCGGTTTTGAATGGCGCTGGAATGCATATGACTGTAATTAGATGCTTTTTTTTTGTTCTGTGGTATGTACGATACATATACAAAGAAGGCAATTTTTAAAATTCTTCATCAATCTGTCTTTCTGTTTGTTTGTTCCTTGTAATCTCTGAAATAGCTGACTCAATTATGACAGAATTTTCTTTGGCAGATTGCTAATATTAAAAGGCGTATCATTGGCTACTTTTATTTTAGCAAAGTACTTTTTTATACTACTTAGGTGGCAGACTAGCACACGGCCCTAGATAGTTAGGGTTACATTAAATTATAATCCATATAAAAACCGACTTCAAAGAACCAGCTATCAAGTAAAAAGATTCATCCAAATCGGTGCACCCAGTTAAGAGTTCTGAGGTAACAAATCAAAAAACAGTCGAATTGAGACCCACCTCCTTTTTTAAAGTCGATTAAAAAACAGATCTAATCAATTAGGACGGAGTCGCGGGCGCAGCTGTATCTGCTGATTAAAATGTAATAAATATTGACAAAACATTGTTTTTATCTGCAATAGACATGCTGAAAGAATTCGGGTATAAATTTACTTGAGATACCAACAATGTTAGGTATTCTTACTGTATTGTTTGCCAATTATTTTGATAGCGTTAAAAGTTATGTAACCTATATTGCAAACAGAAAGACATGTTTTGATAATGTCTCGGAGTCGTAAACAAACTGATAGATGATAAACTCAAAGCACCATAAAGACTTGGTATTCTTTACCAGCGCATGTTTCCTTCCTCCTATAGTCCCGGGGTCTTTAAGCAGGGCGTGGCAAAGCATTTGATGAGGCCATCAAGAAACCGCACGTCATTTCTGGTCTTTAGGATAATGTACCTAAATAATAAAGGTATTTCCCTCGCACCCTTTTTTTATCGTGCGGTAATCCCCATGGATACTATCCCCGTCGGCCATCGTGGGTGGTTACGTTGGGATCGAACCGATAAAACCGCCGCGCCGTCTCGGGTCTTAATTACCGGGGTGTAAGGTTATCTAATATGCATTTCCCTCGCACCCCAGCTGACCCTGGGCCATCTACGGTTTTAAGAGGCCCCCTTGACCTCCCGAGCATCGCGTCACTTCGCCGGCGGTGGGGTGTAGGGTGACAGGCGGCCGTCCTGCCACTCAACCGTCGGCGCGCGGACAATCTCGTCCCCCGCTCGCTCCCCACTGTGCCCTCTGCTAGTCAGAGGGACACGTGGAGAGCCTCGGAGCAGCCCTCTAGAGGGCCACTCCCACCACGGCCGGATTGGCCGTAGGCAGCAGCGTCTCCCGTGGCGAGTGGGAGGCGCTGCTCACCTCCGTTGCCCGGGTACACCACGTGGAGGTTCCGGCCCGCACCCGGGTCCTCGTACCCTGGCTGACCCCGATACCGAAACACGCACATTATATGAAGGTTAAAAGACTACCGTAAAAGATGTATTACAGTATGTTATGTATTACATAAAATTATACAATATTTAAACTAACCTTATTCATGTAATTGGAGGTCACAGATTAAAATAGAATATTTAATAATATAATTTATACGGCAAGTTTGGACATTTTTTATCATTTGAATTTGACTGGACATTAGGTTCGCATGTACTTATTTATAAATACATCATGTCATAGGTATTTTGTTTTGTTTGTAATAAATATTAGACCAGGACCTGTTTAAGTTTAACTGTTGACTGAACTAGCTTACCTTGGGTCTAGAGAGCGCTTTGTAGAATGTCAAAACAGGTAGGTAGGTAAACAAGTAATCTATCACTCTTGCCCTTAACCTAAGATTAAGGACTCACAGGGTGCGGGCGGGGGTGCGGTTTTAGTCGGTTCGATCCCGACATAACCACCCTCGATGGCCGAAGGGGGGGGTAGGTATTCATCGGGATTTCCGCAATAAAAAAAAAAGGTTAAGGACTCACAGTTGATTCTGTTTACGCAATCCTTTACAATTAACAGATCACTTAGATGGCATGGCATGGGAAATAACAGCATTGTAAGAAAAATCGTCGGCATTGGTTGAAACTAGTTTACGTACTCTACATTGTGTGTTACAACTTACAAGGTATCATTGACTACTAACTTCCACAGTAATTACTTAAGACTAGCTATTTCACGATCGATGTAGTTTTTTTGGTCGAAAGTACTTGTTCAGACTTAAAATCTGACGCATGTTTGATCATAATTCATAATCGGTTGAGTAAAACCGGGAGATATAGTCAAAAAACGAGAAAAACGACGTCCACGCGGGCGGAGCCGCTGGCATAAGCTAGTAAAATTATGAAGTAACTGTGTCTAGTACATTGGAGATAAAAAAATACTTGGGTTACGTTATGTGACGGATTTTTTTGTTTTAAAGCTATTGCATAGCTTTTATCGCGGGCTTTGAGTGCATTTTTATGCATATTGAACAACTTGTTTGGTATTATAATTATATGAGAAAAAAATACTTAGGTACTGCATAAATAAAAAATAAATAAATAATTATAATTTAGTAGAATAGCTTACCGCGGCACGGCAGTCCCCGATGCCATTGGTTTGAACCAGATCTACCAAGTAGTTTTTTTTTTAATACGTCATAAACTGCAATTACTTGACAATATTTTTAATTTAAATATTTCTTGTGAAACTGGTATTATATATTAGCTTGTTTAGCTATCACAAGCCTGTAATGGGCTCGTATATAGTTACTTACTGCTACGGAACCCTTCATGGGCGAGTCCGACTCGCACTTGGCCGGTTTTTTATTTGATAGTCAATCGGTACAGTTAGTTGATAATCACAAAAGGTTAAAATTGCACCGGTTGCATGATGATGATAACAAGTGCCGAGTCAGGGCAAGGGTTGAGTTTATCTGCTGGGGAACTCTGCCGGGCAGTTTTCGTGTGTATGAAAGGATCCGATAACGTTTTCCGTTGCATAAGTTACGGAAAATGTACGAATCTTGATAGCTATGTAGGCTTGTAGGTATAAGGTACTTATGTTTAATATCCCGGTAGATAATAGCATTGGGCTGGGAAACACCCACAAGGGAGAAGATGGGATGTTTCATAAATACATAGCAGTAATCTAGGTATCTATCTAAACTCTTATAAAATTGTAAAGTAGACTGTGTCTTGTACATTGGAGATATTTAAAAAAAAACTTCGATTCTGAACTCAAAAATATTTTTTGAAAATTCTTGTCGCATAGACGTAAAAACTACTGAATACATTTTAATGCGGGTTTTTGTTTGAAAGATCTTGGTTAGACTTGATCTTACACATATTATTTTGATCACAATGCGAGCTAGTAACACTGTCTCAAAATATCTTTAATAACAGTTGATAATGACATAAAATTACTCTACTGTTACAAACTATGGCAAAAACTATCAATAAGCACCTATAATATATGGCGGTTTATAAAATGTAGGTAAGATAATAAGCTTAAATCATAGTTTAAAAAAACTTGAC
Source organism: Lithosia quadra (assembly GCA_963576445.1). Lineage (NCBI taxonomy): Eukaryota > Metazoa > Arthropoda > Insecta > Lepidoptera > Erebidae > Lithosia > Lithosia quadra. Next base: position 10,465,785 of record OY754896.1, read on the forward strand.
AGGTATAATATCAATCGCAATCACACACGATAAAAAATATTGGTGTAGGTACATAACATAACAAAACTAAGTACCTACCTCGATGGTCTCTATGTACAGTCAGCGCCAAAGTTGATGTTGATAGCACAGATTTCAATATTACAAAAATAATATAAATAAAATCTTAACACATTTAGATAGAGCTTATTGAGTAATTTAACAGCATTTTCACTAAGAAATTTATATTACTTTGCTCACAAATAACTTTGAAATCTGAAAATAATTATCTAGTTTGGTTTTAATCAATTAAAAAGGTATGAAACTGCAGCCATGCGCCGTACAAATGTTACTGGTACAGAAACGTAAAGCGACACTAATTTCATAATGCGTTGAAAATACGTGAGTTATTCGCAATTTTACACTTTTACGCAAGTCACAGGTGGATACACTGTCTTTTTCCGTGCGGAAAAAGGTACGCAGGTCACACTTTTTCCGTGCGGAACTCTTCACGGAAACAACCCCCTTGGCCGGCAGAGGTGGTTAGTTATGTCGGACTCGAACCGACTAAACACCGCACGCCTGTCTCGAGTCTTCAAACGACGGGGTATGAAATAACCTAGAAGACACCCTCGCAATATAATAATTTTGATTGTGAGGAATCTTTTTTTTTTATATACCACTTAGGTGGTAGGCATAATAAAGGCATATTTTTGATGAATGTACTGTGTTAGTACTCATACCAAATTTTTCAGTAAAAATTAAGTACATACATACATATGCTCACGCCTTTTTCGCTCCCGGGTAGGCAGAGACAACAGACCGCCATCTGCCTGACATACTTCACGCGCTTCCTCCACTGTCATTCATTACCTCAGCCTTTCATGCAAAAATACACACATAGCGGTAGTGCATTCGACTGAATGAATATGTAAACTTATTTGCATTCGGCTGGGTGTTACTACGTATATTATCTAAAAAAAATGTACCTATCTATGTATCCGCATTCTAGAACCCATGACACAAGCTAGTTATGCTAAGCTTACTTTGGGTCTAGTGGTAGCCTAGTGGTCTGGGTAATGGACTGCTGAGACGAAGTCTCGGGTTCGATCCCAGGTTCACCATGGCACACACCAATGACTTTTCGATGCTTTTCGAAGTTATGTGTGTATTTATCGCGGTTTATAAGTGCCCGGTTAATGGCAATAGGCTCGCCACCTATTACATTGGGACCTAAACATAAACTGGCGAAATGTGGGTGCTAGCACCTCTGCCTACCCCTTCGGTGATATAGGCGTCAGTTTATGTTACTTTGGGTCTAGTTTGCGCTGTGTTAAAAAACTTACCTACACATAAAACTTTTTGCGTAACATAAAGTTACATAAAAATATCTAAGTAATCAAAAGCTGCTAAAATGCTATTTTCTTAGGTCAATATAGAATTTAAAGGAAAATATTTTTGAAATAATATTTGAAAGCTTAATAATAATGGATTTGTTACACACTTACCTACTCCAAATAATATTTATCACACACAACACACACACTGATAATTTTTAATTTATGGTTGTAATTAAAAAAAAAAACAAAAAACTTTTTGACTATAAAAAAAACTTCCTTTAGAAGAGTCCTTTTCATAGACAAGATGTTTATTGATACTTCGATCGGTAAAGCAAGTATTTATTGTTATTTGCTCGAGTTAATTTTCTTTTATGTTAGAAACAAATAGCGCTGGTACTCACTAGTTTCCTAAGTGAGGAGGGCGGAGGTCGGAGGAACAGTGGCCGCGATCAGTGCCGAGATCTCACTGGCCGGAAGAGAATCCAGCGCCAGTTAATATATCTCAAGATTGACTACATAATTAGCTACAATCACAGTGAATAATAAAATATTGTTGTTTAACATTTGGATAATGTTTATCTTACAATTAATTTCCTACTAGATATAAGTACAGAAATTATATATTGGATAATAATAACTAATAACGAATTTGACATAATATCATTTTCGTTTTTAATGTAAAACAAAACATAAGTAAGTACTTACAGTCAAAGTCAAAACTAAATGACGATTGCTCAGTTTTCAAAGTTACAAATCGAAATATTTTTATGAAATTGCATTTTAATCAAAATTGTAAAATATAATGACATACCTACATAATAATTATGCTCAGGTTTACCTCCGGGGTAGGCAGAGACAACACCCCGCCATCTGATTCTGTCCTTACATACCACTACTTCACGCGCTTCCTCAAGCAAGCTCGCCGGTATGAAGTGCTTTACCTGCCCTCTTTTCAGTAGGTACCAATTAATTTAATTTGATCAGTGTAACTATGTTCTGCGGGGTCGATCCCGGTTCGCCTGCCCACGTACATAGGGCCTACCACTTAAGAAAAAGCGAATAAAAATTCTTGTTTCATAGATAGTTAAGAAACATAGTTAAGAATTTGGACTAAAGGATCCATTCGGGTCGTTCGGGAGCTTTTGTACAACTTCACAGACAGACACACACACACAAGTACATCGTTTTTGCGTCAGGAGTTAAAAATAGAATGATTCAATTAATAAATATTGAGTCAAGCGTGTACCTATATTAAAAACATCAATCATGTCATTTATTTGTTCATTATAACGTAGGCAACTATATCGAGCAAAAAAGAGCTCGGTGGTGCATGAAACCACAACCGCAAGACTACCTGCAGCTGTGAGTTCGACGCCTGTGCTATGACGTCATCGATGATACAGTGTGTGAGTGAATTGAAAATGCATGATATGGAGTGCAGTCATCATCCGTCTCACTGGAGGGTTCTGTGCTGTCAGCGGGGAGACCAATGTCTCCTGCGTTATCAGCACAGAAACTATCTCACCCTCTTTCATCCCCCCCCCCCCTCCAGGGTCGGCAGCGTGAGTGTGACGCCTCTGGTATTACACGAAACTAAACGCCACGGTGACCGCTTCCCATGTGTGCTTGTCTGCCACCTAAGTGCTATAAAAAATAAAAAATAAATATATCTACTTAGACCTACAACGGAGTCATGACACAGACGATCTACGAGGCGTAGCGGTAGAGTGTTCGATTCCCGCTCAGTGCAAATATTTGTATGCATGAATACCTCTATTTGCATTGGTCCGGATGGACTTATCGGGTGTCCAGCCCGGTTGCCATATGAATATCTATGGAAGTTGTTACAGGTAGTTGGAGCCATAAAAAGTCCAACAACTGGTCTAACCACAGAACTTCGATATCAGCAATGGGTTATGGAGGTCAGATGGCAGTCGATTTCCAGCTATTTCTGAGATTACCCGAAACAAACTAACAGAAAGGCAGACAGAATTTTTTGTTTTCTTTTTTATTTAATGTCATGCATAGATATGCATAGGTACCTAATACAATGTTATTTTAACTTTACAAACAAACATTTTGATTTAATTTATTCGTACAGATATATTGGTCATAAAAAATTCACACAAAGGTACCTGAAACACAACCGTAGCGCGCAGTTAGTCAATGACCAAGTAAATTAAGTACCTACTTACAAAAACTACGAAAAAAATTAAAAACACCATCAATGTAATATAAGGAAGATATTTAAATAACTAAAAACCTTTTGTTTCATGTTCTCACACGGTTATATTGGGCTAATTTGATTCAAATCAAACGTCTGTCAAGGAAACTAAATAAGAAAAGATACCTACTACGACACAACGTCCTCTAGACCCAAAGTAAGCATAGTTTAACTAGTTTGTGTTATGGGTTCTAGAGTGCGGATAAACGTACGTTTATATTGTACATAAAAACATCCAGACCAATGGAAATATACATATTCATGCATACAAATATTAGCACAGAGTGGCAATCGAACCCGCGCCCGCTGTCGTAGCAGTCGAATGCACTACCGCTACGCCACAGAGGCCATCGAGACTAAACTAAAGCTTGTAAAGATGAACGGCTGAACAAATCTGGCTGAAATTTAACACACGTATAGAATATAGTCTGGAATAACACTTAAGTTAATTTTTTTCTTTAATAGGTTGCCATAAGTTGTAGACACAGGACTCGGAATCAGAGTCGGCAGCGCGAGTGTGTTGCACACGTCCATCGGCCAAGGTGACCGCAACCCATCAGGTGGGCCGTGTGCTTGTCTATAGGTATAAAAATAAAGAATTGCATGTGGAGGAAACTGCGGGCAACAGCCATGTTATATATATTATTATTATCAGAAATAACTTGCCCGGCTCGGCCTAGAACCCGCTATTTATGAGCAGGCCGACCATGAATGTGGTTCTCGCTCTCGGCAGCTTATAAACTATTTAACGATATCAAGTGCCAACAATTAATTATCTGCAATAATTCTATATGATAAAGGACTTTTAATAAATTAACAAAATAATTCTTGTATAGTAATATTACCTACAAGTAGCCATTATATAACAGAATATTATATAATAATAGTATCTACATACTACGGCCATATGAAATCATATGGGTGCTAGCACCTCTGCCTACCCCTTCGGGGATATAGGCGTGAGTTTATGTTATGTTATGTTATGAAATCATAGTTATTACCTACCCGGCTGTGCTGTGAACTCTAATTATTTTTATAAAGTACGCCTTATAATTTAGGTATTACCTATTTGTCGTCGTCTAATACGGCCCAGCCGAGCCAGAAATTACCTCATTCAAAACACAAAAAGACAGACAGAAAAACAATTCTAAAAATTCCTTTTTTGTTATTTGTATCGTACATAATATACCTACTCACATGCATATTTATTTAATACCTGTTATTTTTAAATAGACCTTTTTATTATATAGGTAGGTACCTACCTACCTACGCAATAAGAAGTGACACAACGTTTTATTAACTGGAACTCAAATATTTTCTACGTTTTTAAGTGAATTTGAACAAATCGTGCTTACCCACTTGAACGTGAACTTAATAAAGCCTTGACCTCGTAGAACAAAACATATTATCACTAACTCAGATAAAAATATAAAGTAAGACGCTCTAGATAGACGATTGAATACTCTGTGTAGTCTGTTACTATTGAGCATTTCGTGGCAGAAACCTGACCCAGGAATCGAACCGTGCACCAAACTATCCACAAGCATTATAATAACTACAAAATTTATCACTCTTATAATATAAAGAACTAGTTGTTCTTGCGACTTTGCCCTGTGGATTTGGATTTTTACCAAAAAAAGTAGCCTATATTGCCATTGAAAACCCGTCCAAATCGGCGAGCCAATCTAGAATGATATTTTTGTAAAAATTTGTGAAGTTCTTTGTATGTTTGGACGTTTGCAGGACCTATTGATATTGATAGTAATGGTACAATAACTGTGCTTACCTACTTTAGGTCTAAATAGCGCTGTGTTAAATGACGTAGAATAATCATACCTACTCCTATTTTAATGTTTATTATAAAGTCTGCAATATTACCATATATTTATCGCAGGTTTATAAGTGCCCGGTTAATAGCAATAGGCTCACCACCTTACATTGGGACCTAAACATAAACTGGCGAAATGTGGGTGCTAGCACCTCTGCCTACCCCTTCGGGGATATAGGCGTGAGTTTATGTTATGTTATGTTACAATATTACTTTATGTTGTTATACAATATGATAAATTAACTGATACATCATACTTAAATTATTATTCTTGGCATGATATCAAGTGCGGTGCCCAGCGTGTGATAACCGCTTATGAATGAAAATGTCATACGAATGACGTGATGATGGAATCACTGATACGGTGTGTAGATTGAACTTAATGATGAACACAGTCATTGTTCAACAACGTGGACGAATTGATAAAAAAAACTTTCTAGTACATGTACTAGAAAGTTAAACATAACGAAAGTTAAACATAAGCTAACGAAAGTTAAACATAAGTTAAACATAAGCTAGTAAGTGCACTTACTAGCTTATGTTATGTTTTGGCTCTTTTGATTTTGTCTGGTTATGCATTCATCACCAGACAAAATCAAAAGAGCCCAAACTTAACGGGTTAATCTTATTTAGTTCAGAAGTTCCTATGACCACTTACAATTTTTTTTTAATAGGTCACGTCAAAATGACTTCACCTCGCTAAAGGTAAAGTATTAGGTACACGGACAGTGACATAATGGTGGCCCTCAACTTGACGGCCTCATGAAAGAAGAGAAGAAAGAAGAGACGTGTAGTTTTCTTTTCAGGAATGGAGCGTCAGGGGTGCGGAGTTCCACGTGGTGTACCCTCAGCAACGGAGATTCACTCGCAAGGGAGACGCTGCCGCCTGCTGCCAATTCCGGCCGAAGTGGGAGTGACCCTGTAAAGGGCTGTTCGAAGACTCTCCACCTGTTTCTCTGACTAGCAGAGGGGCCGTGTAGATGTTTATTCAGAGTTAACCGTTTACAAACAAACAAATCTTTATAATATTATAGTTTAGATTGTGCTTTGACAACATTGAAAGGTGTCTTGACATTCAAATAACAAGTTCTCTTAATTATTGACTATTTAATAGAATTCCGTACGACTGTTTCAATGGTCAAGGGTCTTTAAGGTTGAATCTAATTATTGCATCAAATAAACAAGTTGATATTACGAGAACATTTCTTGGAAGTAACACTAAAGCGTTGCTTTGATGGCCACTGGGAAGTTTTTATACATTGCGACAGAATAACCAATAGTGCTAACATTGTACTGTTCATATTATTATGACAGGGGGTATAGAACTACTCCAAGAGTTTCAGGTCCCAAGCCAACATCACCTGCAACCATGGTGAGTGTTCCGATGAGCTCTACCAACTAGTCTCACCCTCTCCTTTCCTGAGCAACACGTGCAAGGATATTACCCTCATACGGTGCAAATAATTCCATTAAGAACTAAGCTGTTCAGTGCCTCTTTTCTTTGCCGCACCATAAAGACCTGGAATTCTTTACTAGCTCACGTGTTTCCTTCCTCCTACAGTCCCGGGTCCTTTAAGCGGGGCGTGAAAAAGCATTGTTGAGGCCGTCACATTGAGGGCCACTATTATGGCACTGTCGGTGTATGTAATGTGGACCCCTTCCTGAGACTTTTAGGTTACCATCAGGCGAGTTGAAGTCATATTGACGTGACCGATATAAAAAAAATCGGTGACTAGGTAGGTACCTACTATTATTTTCTCAATTTTTTTTATCAAATCATTTAATACATAATGTAGGCATGACATTTGCGTAAGCTTCAGGCAGTAGGTAGGTAGGTACCTACCTTTTATAATTTGCATTCAAGTTATGTCCCTGGTAAAGTCTCTTACGCAGATTTTGAGCTTTATTTTATTCTACGAAACCATTTCAATGACGTGATATAACTATTAAACAATAACTTACGTCAGGCAAATCTCAAGTACATACATGATACCCCAAGGCCATGATGAAGTGACTCATGAAATTTATAAGTGGTCGAACCCGAGCGTTAGTACGACCACATGTTTCATTCGACTGTGGTACGACAAAAATGTCTATCTGAAATTCTAAAAGACAATATTCGTACACTACTTTTTCCTTCATTTTTTTTTATTCATGATAGGCCTAGGTTTGACCTCAATCTCACCTGATGGTAAGTGACGATGTGGTCTGCGATACGACTTCATACCTACAAAGAATACCTACTACCTAGTAGGTACTTAACCGAAACCGTCGGACTGGCCATATAGTCAGGGTGGCCATTTGCCGGCCGGGCTCCAGCCTGCCCGAACTTCTCAAGGGCCTGGCTTGGCTTGCGGCAACCATAAAGAAAAACAGAACCAAAATACCGAAAAGCTCAAAAAACTCGGTTGCCCGGGTTTTAATTAAGTTTTGCACCGGGTTCCGATGCCCTAACGCAGCCTGGGGCCCGAGCTAGCTTGTCAGGCTGTGAGGCTGTGCATTCTCATCACGACACTGTCTATGCAAATACCTATATTGAACTAATTAATTGATTACCTATGTGTTTTAATTAACGGTAGTGGTTTACATTTCAAATATATTTATGTAAATAGGTACGTGCCTATTTAAACTCCATAATTATGTATGTACTTAATCGTGTAAAAGCAATTCATTTGCATATAAATGAATATAATATAATGAGAGAGGATGATAAAACATAGGGAAGGTACTTAAATGATAAAAATACAGCAATTACAAAAGTTCATTATCCTCTGAGCCCTTTCCCATGTCAGTTGGAGTCAGCTTTACTTCGATATTTACCCGAAATTGAATCGAACCCGCCACCTCCGAGTAGCAGTCGAACGCTGCACGCGAAATCAGACAAAAAGTAAGTAGCTAAACTAGCTTGTATTATGAGTTCTAGAATGTAAATAAATATTTTATTTTTGTAAACACATAACTACCTAGAAATACCCAGACCAATGCAATATTCAGGGGGTTTTGCTCCGCTGTACCCCTGGTTTATACCACCGGTGGTAGAACGGGTAAAATTGGTTTGCTCCATGGTTCCCCTCAGGGGTAGAGTGGAGAAAATATATATGATCCAATATTCCCCTCGTGAGTACTTCTATTAAGGTGTATATACACATATTTGGATCAACCAGTCCATCAATGGGTGGAGAGGTAATTCGCGGAAAGAGAAAAGAAAATGAAAAATATGAGAGGGAAAAGAAAAGGAATTCATTTAAAATCTAATTTAATAATAAAATAATGTTTAATTAATTGAATTCCTTATACACTACTATACACATTAGCGCAGTTTTTCCAATGCATGACCAACAGTAATTAAACCATTAATTAGTTGGCATTGTACGTGTTGTATGAAATCATCATTGGAAATTAAATTTTTATTACGTTTTTTATTTTCTATCGGTAACGAGTCATTTTTTTTAAGGACATTCAATAGGCGTAATATATTGTTTCTATGCTTAACTATTTGACTATTGATTTTGGCATTCCAGGATTCAACAGCATTATTCGTTCTATGGCGATGTCCAAACACAGAAATTATAGAACGGTATTTACTCTTAAACAGTATTTTTTCCATATACTTTATAAATTTTGGCATTTGCTTAATATTTGAACACTCCTCTTTTATATATTTCCAGCCAGTTGCAACTTTATCCCCTGGCAATAATGGCAATCTTGAACACAGGGATATTATTCTTCTTTCAACTTTACTACCAGTGTGACCTAACGACTTTGCTTGTCGCCACAGTTTCTGTGACCAATGAAAGTAGCAACCGTTAATTTGAACATTGGGAAAAACTTTATATAAAGCGTTTATGGTAGCAGCTTCGTAGTCGCAGTGTATCGTTTTGGGATTCCAATCCTTGAGTTGCGACTTAATTAAATTAAATGTAACTTCATAAGTTTTCATTTTTTTATCACACAATAAAGCAAAAATAAGGGGCTTAACATTAGTATTATTCTGGGAGCTATTGATCTCGCCATGAATCGTAAATAGCTGCAAAAATGGTTTTGGGCAACTATCAAAAGTTCCATCTAAAAAAAATTCTCCAATGTGACTAATCTCACTAGTAACACTTGGTGAACAAAATATAATTATACGTGAATCTTCGTGGGAGTAATCTGCTAAAACAAAGTCTGTATGAATATTTGGAATTTCCACAGAACATGCGTCAGTGTAAAATAGCTTTTGGATACCTAAACTTTTGTTTCGTGCGTTGTACAAACCGTGCTTTATATTACTAAATTGTGGCAATTTGTTAGCTATGTCATTTTTGGCTTCCAGTAGTTCTAAAACTTTTCCTTTATATATTTGTTGTATTGCCCGATCGGAGTTTTCAGCCTCACTTTTTACAAGTCCATGTACTATAAAATCTGCTTCATTTTGTATAGGGTTCGGTTCACATAAATGACCTTTTTGTTGCAATATTGTATCTCCCTGCAATTTGCCGATAAATTAGAAAAAAACTTAAGTAACTGACAAAATTCATATACATATTAAGTTACGTTCAAAATTCATTCACCGAGCGACGGAACCAATAGCATATCCTACCTAGCAGACAAGGTAACCACTAGATAAACAGGCTAGTCAATTCAATGATTAAAAATAATAAAAACCATTACTGAACAAACGGTAAACATAACATTTAAATCCATTGCATGGTTTAGGAGAATTAAGTGACCTTGTTTCATTCTAATACCATACATCATTATCCTAGCGTTGTTCCCAGTTGCATCCAAAGCTTTTCAAATTTAGAGCCTGGGGTACGCTTTTTACCAGTCTAACTGTGGTTGTGACTATACTTCGATGTTTTCTATGAAGCGACTGCCATCTGATCTTCACAACCCGAAGGCAATATCGAAGCATTACAGCTAGACCAGTTGTTGAATTTTTGAGGGCTTCAACTACCCGAACGACTGCCGTAGATGTTCGCATAGCAACCGGGACCAACGGCTTAACGTTCTTTCCGAGGCACGGGGCTGTATATATACTGTCAGTTATTAAACAGCCTTGTCCCTTAGTCGCCTTGTACGACACCACATGGGAAAAGATGGAGTGGCACTATTCTACTCCGCCGGCTACCACGCGGCAAAATATCATGCTAATACATACTTAGGTATAAAACATTAATAAGTCAGACTTACAAATATTGTCAACGATCCAGAGCATTTTGTGATTGGATTATTATAGTACTTACAACGCCACAAAACATTGTTATTTTTATATGTTTTGTGGTAATAATACTGATGACCACCATTCAGTAATATTTTTCCACCTTTTCTTCTTATATATTTTATACCGTCGCCCATAATAATAACAAATAACTTTTTATTATAAGAAAAAATACTTCTAATTTTTATTTTGACATGTATAGTTTTGACATTGTTCAGTAAAAACTAAAATACAAGTAAAAGAGGTTTTATCATGTATAATGTAGGTACACCTTTTTCGAAGTGGTGCTCGCGATAGTGGAAAGTGGTACTCGTGTGTATGCATCATAATATCTGCAGAAGCACACTCGAATACATTATTAACATTTGTGAACATATGCTCCACTCTACCCCTGAGGGGAACCATGGAGCAAACCAATTTTACCCGTTCTACCACCGGTGGTATAAACCAGGGGTACAGCGGAGCAAAACCCTATTCAGGCATAAAAATATTTACACTGAGTCAGAATCAAACCTGCGACCTCTGACTTAGCAATCGAACCTACCGCTACGCCACAGAGGTCATAAATATTATAATATTGGACATTTCCCGTATTGTCGGTAATGTAGAACAATTTTTTACGAACTTTGGATTTCCTCAAACAGTTACCAGAATATGTAGAGGAAGTATTTTGAAGTTGACCTACGCTGTACCTTGACTGACGTTTCTTGAGGTGAATGGGGTCTAGTCTTTATAATAACACTAGCTTCCGCCCGCGGCTTCGCCCGCGTGGATATCGGTTATCGCGACCAAACATAGCCTATGTTCATTCTCGAGGTCTAATCTACTCCTATACCAAATTTCATCGAAATCAGTTGAGCAGTTCAGGCGTGAAAGCGTAACAGACAGACAGACAGAGTTACTTTCGCATTTATAATATTAGGTAGTATGGATTTTAGGTAATTACCTAAGTATTGGTTTGATTTAACGGGTTGCACACGTCCATAGGCCACGGTGACCGCTTCCCAGCAAGTGGCCCGTCAGCTTGTTTGTCACTTAAGTGATGTAAAATAAAAAAACTACAATTAAGTAAGTAGTAGCTAAACGATATTTAAACGCAACATCCGATTACCTACCATTTGCATAGCAATGATAGGTAAATACCGAACCATCGACAATCTCCATCAATTAACATGCAACTCATTGTGAAACATTGCGGTTTGAGATGAGCCGTGCATAGATAACTAAAAGCTGGCGTTGATCTGTTTACACGAAGTATGCATGCTAAAGAGTTCGTCATTAGCTCGGGACATTGTAACATTTTTTATTAATACAACAAATTGAGCAGTCCGTCTGGCGTAGTACCTCCGCCCTACAGAAGACCGCGGCCATATAACCATAGTGTTGTGTTCCCGCCGGTAATTAGGGTAGCCAGAGCTCACAATACCCCCTCATCCCCATCTCCAATCCGTCCCCCCAAACTTCCCACCTCCAGCTTCCCATTAGGTGGGCCGTGTGCTTGTCTGCCACCTAAGTAATTCATTTTATACTACTTAGGTGGCAGAGAAGCACAGGGCCGACCTGATGGGAAGTGGTCAACATCAGAGGCGTCAAACTCGCGCTGCCGACCCTGTAAAAACCTTCTAATGCCCTTCTTGAAGAATTTTTTAAACCCAAGGAAAAACCACAGCAGGGAGATTATTCCCCAATTTGAGTGTACGGGGTTGAAATGCCTTTCATACCTCACTGCACTGTGATGAATTCCCTGTCTTTGGTTCCTGAAGTTAAATATGGTAGAAAAGAATGAAATAAAACTAAGTACCTACATGACATAATTTAATTATTTAAAGATACAAATACCAATCTCATTGTATTGTTCATTCAAGTTTAATATGAAAAGCATATTTGCCATACACCTTATATACTTACCTAATGTTTCAAATTATATTGCACACACATGAAGCATTTAAAACCTAGTAGGTATAATGGTAAAATTAATTCCACAAGCTGACCAGTTTCTGGTCTTTAGAACACTATTTTCTGTTTGTAACCAATTCACATTAATCCTCTTAACTCAATACTCCATAGCTTAAAATAATCATAGTTATCTCAATAAATAAAGCAGTTATTTTTCTGATACACTCAACATCAAATATGATCATTTTTAGATTTAAATTTTTGTTTTTCAGCGAAGTTGTTTATAATTTCTTATTGAAACTCTAAACTCTGTAGCGGGCTCTATTAAAACATTTTCACATCATATTTAACAATAACACCTTTCATAGTTATCACTTATCATTTTTAACTTTGGAATTTGGCAAATCATCATTGGACATGTACCAGGGCACACAAATTAATCCTGAGCAGTGAACGCTACAATCGTATAACGAACTTCATTAGGATTACGTGCCATAAACTGCTTGCAAATTTTAGCAGAATCTTGCAACAAAGTATCGGGTGTAGTAGGCCCGTGGTTAATAGGAAATGATTTAGAACCATCTAATTCATACAGTGCACCATCTTTGTGAACAAAAGCAATGAAGTGATGATCGACATGATCTTCAGCCCGTGGAGTGTTCGTTTGCCCTTCCAAAGATACTTCCTTGTGAGCGTGTAAAATGCCCTCAGCCTCTTTAAATAGATTTCCCTTTTCTTCGGGATGTATACCCTTGGCTATGGATAGGAACGTCTTTAGGTGGCCATGGGACAACTCAATTTTATCCATATTATTTGCAATGCTATGTATAAGAGCAATGGTTCCACATACATTTCTAACTTCTTGCGTCATGAAGAAGACTTCTTCAGAAACTACTTGTCCTTTCGACTTAATGGCGGCTTCTTCCTTCTCCTTGTGATCTTTATACGTATCAGATTCAGGGAACAGTAGTATGACAGCTAGGACAGGTTGCGGCACCCACATAAGCATCTCTTCATCTACGCCCATTACATCAACTATACCCCATTTGCTGGGTACGCCCAACTTCTGGAGTAACTTATTCATCACGTCTGGGTTTGACTCCAATGGAATTAAGACTTCTGTAGTCATTTTTAATGGTTTCTGAAATAGGAAAAATTTACGGGTTACCGGCGGATATAAAATTAGAAAGATACCTACTCAAATAAAAATGATGTTACAGCAAATAAATCATACTTACAAGTTATAGATTTATGAAGAAATATGGGCTACACAAGCTTAATAGACTTTAAATTATAAAGTACCTACATCAAAATGTAAACAATGATCATCAAATTCTCTGGAGCAAGATCAATAAACATAAATCACAGACTGTGAAATAATCCCAAATTGGTATGTCAAAAATGTCAAAATACTACCAAAGCTCCCATTATTAATGGTCTGTGGTAGTTACTGATTTATTATAATTATTTTCTATGAAATGAACTACATTACTACTTTCAAGGATACTTCATTAAGAACAGCGACTATATAACCTAAATTAAGAAGGACAACGCACTTGCTACCTACCATCATGCCAGTCGCATCCGGCTAGGCGCATGTGTTTGTATGAAACTAAAACCGTGCCTAACGAGGCTGGCGCTGGTCGCCTTATAGAAAGGACCTATGATGTGATAAACTGCAACAGATGGTAAAAAGTAGGCGGGTAGGTATCTATCAACCTAAACCTAATCTATCAAGTCCGAGCCGGGTTTGCAAGGGGTTCCGTTCGATATTATGAACCAATCAAAGTAGGTATTATTAAAACATTATTGTCCGGTAAAAAGTTAAGGGGTCAAAAGTTGGTCGGAACGATTCGTGTAAATAGTGTACGGCCTGTTGCTGGAACTTGTCCTTCGTACAGCTATGCGCTTAGATGAGAATTCGGTTTTTCCAATAAGTAGAATATAAAAACAAAATAATACATAGGTACCTAGGTTAAGTACAAAAGGGTGTGTAGGTACCTATCGGGCACCACCAAGATCTCCTCCATCATCAAAATTGTCTGCTGATTGACGAATGAAGCTCAGGCGATTTCTTCCGGGGTTGAGGGGTCAGGCCGTCAGGCGGCAGCCCCTTAACCAAACCAAAAGGAGTGAGAGAGCTCTGAATTACCAACCTACCTTCCCTTTTTTTTTCCGTGCGGAAATCCTAATGGATACCCACCCCGCGGCCAGCGGGGCAGGTTATGTCGGACTCTTACCGACTAAAACCGCACGCCATCTAGGGTCTTCTGACGCCAGGGTGTAAGGTGGCCCAAAGAGCATTTCCCTGGCACCCCGGCTTGACCCGGGCCATCTTCGGATTCGAGATGGCCCCCTCGGGTTTGGGAACCGAGTGGTTCCCGTCATACCCCCTGAATTTAGGGGGAAGGGGGGGGCGCGCTCTCGCGCGCCGCCGCCTCGACCTGCTTCTGCTAGGGTGACAGGCGGCTCCACCCGTCACCCCCAGGCCAGCGCTCATGGAGGACGCCGCGCCCGCCAAACCTACCTACCTGGGAGTCTTTAAGTCTAGAGTGAACAGGCTGCTCCTAGGCAAGCGTGCTCCATCGTCGACCACATCGTCACTTACCATCAGGTGAGATAGTGGTCAAACGCGAGCCTATCGACTAAGTATAGAAAAAAAAAACCTACAAGTTTTGGATAAAACTGGAATTGGCGCTCGAATCTGAAAGAAAATACACAAAGGTTTTTTGATGTCTGCACGGATCTCGAAAAATATCTAATTCCGAAATAATTAGATAGGTAGGTACATTATTATTATCATTCCAAAACTAGTACCTAATATGGCTTGTAGTCGCTTAACCGTAATACTTAGTAGTAGTGATAGTAGAGTAACATAATGGTGATTACCTAGTCTAACCTAGTGCCTTTCGTAACGTAGCGTAGTGCCTACGTTGTTACGGTGGGTGCGATTACCTACTAGACTATAGGCAAATAAAGTGGTATCGATCGGTAGCTTGGCAATTAAGGAATTGACCCGGGTTCGAATCCTTTTGAAACACCATCGATGTGAATCCCTTCCTTTATCCCGTTTGTCTAACTGACAAAACGCCAGCGTTTTTCACAAAAATCTCAGTGGTATCCAAAATTGAACCCGTGGTGTGCTGTCCTTCTTCTCCTTTACATAATTTATTTTATTTTAACTTTTACGGTAGCAACTACCGGTTGACTTTTAACCTCGAGAGGAAAGTGAGCGCCAGAAAAAGGTAATGTACAATTATGTTTTTTCTTTGCCAAAGAAGTTATCAAAATAATCATTAATTTATTTTTAGCGTCAGATAATATTAATAATAATTGTTGTTTCATTTCATTACCTACCTCGACTGAATGTGTGAACGCATAGGGCGTTAACCCTTTGATAAACACACTCTTATTTCATTATCAACTTTTATTTAAATATGTAGGTATGTAGGTACCTATATCTTTTGCAAATAAGTATGCCAAAACTGTATGTTGTAGGTATTAATTAGGTTTTTTCTCGCACCCGTTCTAATGTTGTACTGTATCTACTGCTTTGACAGTAGGTACCTATATCCATATCGCCTATTTAGGTACTTACGCTTAAACATAAATATAGACATTACCTACCTTTTATCGCACTACCTACCCGATCACTCGTACCGGAGACGATTTTTCGTTTTGAGACGTAGGTAGATTTTAGTTTTGTGGAAGGGATTTAAGAAAGTAAAAGAATAAATAGGTACATGAAAAATAAGGATGTTCGAGTTCTTGCATTCAATATACCTATCATATATTCAACAATCGAATTGTTGGAATTCGAAAAGCGGGTAATACTAACCACCTTTAATTTTAACAGACCAACTACATAATGGTTCGCTGGCTAGCTCCACTATCGGCACTGTGGCTGACATGTGCGTCGGCGCAATTTAGCAACTCAATAAAAGGGACAGCATACGCCATCAACAAGGAATTCGTTGCGATCAATGACCCTATAGACAAATCTGCGGTGTATATCGGCTTCAGCCAGTGTAAGTTAATTTCATCCTAGATAACTAAACAATAAGTATCCGATTTTATTTGAGAATTTGTATTTTATGAAGCACTTATTTTAGAAATAGCGTCATGTCTTGCATGAATAGGCCTCTGTGACTGCTCTTTCGAAACATTCTCTTAAGTAGGTACTTCCCCCAATTTGGCATACCGAGGACCCCGCTAAGATCTTCATGTCGCAAACCAACTTCACTTCACCTGAAAGCAGGTCATCATGATCATCATTTTTGCGTTGTTTGCATAGTACCTACCTACCAACAAGTTTGGAAACCCGGTAAAGGTCGATCTAGGCGTACCTACATATTCTAATCGGATCCAGGACGTTTTTGAGAAAGGACCAAGTCAAAAGTATCCGCAACCGGCGGCGTGCGTGTATGAAAACAATTATTAAGGTTGAAGAAGCGAAGGGAGTACCTAGGTAGCAAGTGGAATGATGTCTCTGCCTACCCGTATGGGAAAGAGGCGTGATTTGTATGTAAGTATGTATATTTTTACATAGTTTAAAGTTTTACTTTAACAACGTTAACAGTTGCATCCTAGTCCTACGCTTTTCATTTAAAGACAATTGTTAATAATAATTTTTTGTTCTCTAGGCAAGCATGTCAAGAAAATAGTTGGAGTGGATTACGACCAGTACCGTGACGAGCCTGACATGACTAAACTAACTCTGGATTTCATCACTAGGTAAGTTTTTGTATTCACTTGAAATTTGAATTGTTTAATTACATTTAACCCAATTTTCTCTAAACCTTCCTCTCCTCTTCACCAGACCGTTATAGCCCGAAAGTCAACACATGCAGGACTTAGGTGCAACCCTCATACGGTGTTCGATACTTCTTTTTTGTCGTGTGATAAAGAACTGAGTCGCAATGCTTTGCAAACGTGTCTATCTTCAATCCAGCAATGCTATTCTATAAAAATAGCGACGACTGCTTAGGTGTTAAATGTAGCAGTGGTTCCAGGCCTTAATAATCGGGCAACGTGTTGTGATAAAGCAGCCATATCACGACGCGTTGCCCGATTATTAAGGCCTGAAGCCACTGCTCCGTTTGATTTTACCACTTGTCTCTATCACATAAGTTCGACGCTGTCGTAGCACTACAGGTTCTTTGAGCGGGGCGTAAAAAAGTATAATATGTAAAAGGTCGTCAAAGTCGCGACCACTACTCTAAGGAGAGCTTCTGAAACTAGACTTCACCTTAGCATTAGGTGGATTGATGTCAATCAAATAAAAAAAACATTGCCCTTTGTTCACAATTTCCCCAAAGTTACCTACATTTTTTGCTTGCAGGGAAATCAGGCTGCAGTTCAACCTGACTGCGTTATGGACGGTGGCCTGGTCGAGCTGGTTCAATCCGAAGGGACCCCTCGTCATCTACCTCCACGGGTTCATGGACGACCCGACCAAGGATAGCTACAAGAACATCAGCAATGCTTTCCTTCTTCAAGGTACCTAAAGGATATTTAATAATTTCTAATTTAAATAGTTGGGTTGGGATAACTGCTTGAAAATTGTAAACAAAGCAAGTAACTAAGTCA
The DNA here is from genome assembly GCA_963576445.1 of Lithosia quadra. Taxonomy (NCBI): domain Eukaryota; kingdom Metazoa; phylum Arthropoda; class Insecta; order Lepidoptera; family Erebidae; genus Lithosia; species Lithosia quadra. Next base: position 10,483,841 of record OY754896.1, read on the forward strand.
AGAGTGAATAGGTTGCTTCTAGGCAAGCGTGCTCCATCGTCGGCCACATCATCACTTACCATTAGGGGCGCAGTCTCGACATTTATCGCTACGACTTTGCTACCGAAATCGGAAGCTAAGATAGCGACAAACATCGGTTGCAGTAGCGATTCTTGCGTCAAACGGTACCTACTCTGTACCTATGTACATTTTGGGATGGTCAGCAATATGGAGATACCGATAAATCGTTAGGTTTGCGATGATATTCATTAAGATACCGACAAAAATCGTTAGTTTGGAAAGTAGAGACTACTAAATATCGTTACATTTGCGTCGCTACGAATTAGCGACCGAATTCGGTAGCTAAGGCGTTGCGATAAATGTTGAGACTGCCGCCCCAGGTGAGATTATAGTCAAACGCGAGCCTATCGACTATAAAAAAAGTAAAAAGAATCTTGTAAAAATACATAGATACTATTAGTCTATAGTTGTCTGTCTGTTGTAGGGACCACCTCGGTTCTGGCTTTAGACGCGAGCTCCCTCATCCGCTGGCTGTACTTACGTTCATCTACAATGGTGCGTTTTATAGGGGAATACTTAGGTAAAGCACTCGTTGAGATGATGAAAGGTGAGAATGACTGAATACCTACTTTTTTAATTTTTTGAAGGAGTTTGATGATAAGCTAAAAATAAAGTCTCAAGAAGGGGGTCCCCATTACATAAACCGACAGTGACATAATGGTGGCCCTCATGTGGCCCTCAACTTGACGGCCTCATGAAAGATTAGATTGCACTGCGTGACAAAGAGAAAATTTGACTTTACCTTCGTCCTGCTAAATTGGTGAAAAACTACAAGAGAGTCTATTGGAAACTATAGATCGAAGGCAACCAGTGAACAAAAAGATCTGATGAGGTAAACGCATATATTTTATGCGGTTACAAAAGAAATGTTGGTCCTCAGCTTGACGGCCTCGTCAACGGAACTCTTCACGAAAACGGAAACACGTGTTTTTGATGTCATGTTGGCTAAGAAAATTAAAAAATATGGTGCGGCAGGAAAATCCATGCACATTAAATATAGGTTTATTTAATCGCTCTGTAAAAATCTGAAATAATGATAAAATCAACTTAAAATTCTATCATTCTCCACAGCTGGTCTTGATTCAGACTCCATCCATCTCATAGGGCACAGCCTGGGCGCCCATATCGCTGGCTTTGCTGGTAAAACTGTGCTCGCAATGACTGGGTCCCGAGTGGGCCACATCACTGGCCTGGACCCCGCAGGGCCCTGCTTCGCAGACGTCAACGTTACCCTAAGGCTGAACAAGAACTGGGCTGTGTATGTAGATGTCATTCACACCGATGCTGGGGTGTATGGATTGAATGAAATAGTTGGTGAGTTGACAAATAATATGGGAAAAACCTCATATTGCACCTCAGTCTTACTAAAGTAACCCAAATCATAGAAAAAAAGTTGTTCAGATACTTTTATAAGGGCCCAAGAATCTTATACCTACTCTTTTCAATAGGGCCCCATGAACAAGCTGTGAAATTGAGAGAGCACTTCACAAAGCTGAAGCAAACCGAGATTATGCTTAATCGAAAATCGATTACTGTAACTACATACATACATACAAATCACGCCATTTTTCCAAAATAAAAAAATCGTAGATATTGGTAGGTTTTGGAGTAGTGAGGCCCACACTACTCCAAAATCTTGCCAAGTTAGATGCCGTGCACTATACTGACTATACGAGTAGCAAACAGCTCGTACATTTGGTCCTTCGAGCCGGACCGGATACGATTCATTTTAACGAGATTGCATTTCTTGTCGAGGTCACACGGATTACTACCCAAACCGCGGTTCAGAGCAGCCTAACTGCACGTTCCAGACTTGCTCACACAGTCGCGCCTGGCTCCTGTATGCCGAGTCTGTGATGAATCCCAAAGGGTTTCCTGCCGTCAGCTGTCTCAATTGGAAGGCTTTCCAGGATGGAACCTGTAATTATACCGATTACAGGTACATAGCTTGCAGATTTGTTTTGAAGATTGCTCCAACCTCCAAGCCCCTTTCATCACCGAACGACCAGACGTACGGGCTACGGCGACGCGCCATGAGTAGATATCCGACTCATACACACAAAACGTTTGGGCAGTACGTTCATCATGCTTACTGCTAAAGAGTGGAATGCCCTGCCTGAGTCTGTATTTCCGGAAAGCTACAACCTGGGAGTCTTCGTCTAGAGTGAACAGGTTGCTTCTAGGCAAGCGTGCTCCACCGTCGACCGCATCATCACTTACCAACAGGTGAGATTGTGGTCAAATGCGAGCTTATTGCCAATATAAAAAAAGATGGTGGTCAGGAAATAAGTCAAGAAACACTTCCTTTAAGTTTTTTTGATGCTCGTGTCGTGTAGCCTGTTTTTAAATGATTCATATTTTATTTCTAGTTTTATGGGGTACGGTAGCGTACCAGGGACTGGACAATACTACCTACAGACCGCGGACTCACCTCCCTACGCGCTCGGTATCGCTGGCACCTACCACGCGGACAACGATGGGTTCGTCCGCAGCTTGAGGGATAAATTAGGGTGGATTTGATTTCCATGACTGGATTTTCCATGATGTGCGCCCAGCCTTAAACTAAAATGGTGACAAAGGAGATGTTTCACAAATGTATGGACCCTGGGCCCGATAATTGTACACTACTTAGAAAAATAGCTAGACAATGTATTTTCATTTTTCACTATTCAATTCTTATAATATAGGCTCGTATTATGGGCGGAATCTGACTAAATAAACATTTTCTTGCAACACAACAAACATGGCGGACTAATACTATGAAAATGTACTCATATTTTATTAATTTATGCCCTTGAATTTCGAAGGCGAATGCGAAAAACAGGTTTGCAACCCAATTGTTCTTCCAAACAGGCACCGCTATAACGAAAGCAGACATAATTGAAATAAAACTCGTGTAAAAACAAAGCATTGTTTATTTATAATATCTAACTTCTCCACGTTACCGCGTACAGCAGGGCCACCCGATACAAAAATAAACATCTACAATAAATATAATCAAAACTGCACTTGTGTACGTTGTTCGTAATTATATTGTTGGTATGACTGATATGCTGTCTGTACACTGACGTCTATTGACGTTTCTTTAAAAATAAATTTGAAACTAATATCTATAAGACAGTAGAGTGTTAGGACTGAACCAAAAGGCGCCTGTTTTCTCTGCCTACCCCCGAGGAAGAAATTTGTGAAGATATGTACTGTAGCAATAATAGCTAATGCCCGACATGTTTTGCTATGTAGATATAGCTTGTCTATTTAGTCGTGAAAAGAATGTTTGAGGAACTAACATTAAACATGTGAGTGGCAACACCAAACATAAGTACGTCAGTTGTCAATACTTATCGTCGAATATAGTTTTCTTCTCTTATTTTTAATTGTTTTCATTAAACTGCAATACATTGAGACCAAACTACGCATAAAAGGTTGAGAAATGAGTAAAGGAAATCAGAGTGGTGCGTGGGAAGTGATTTTTAAAGTTTTCCAGCAATGAATCACGGATTACTAAGCTGGACAATTTTATGGGATTTGGAGGACGTTATTGATCGAACAGCATCTTTGATGGGTATGTAATCATGTTATTATTTGTTTTGAATCTGTCTGAACTTAAAAATCTACTGAATTTACGATTTGAAGGCAAAAAAGGCCAATGTTTACATTGCAAATTTTAGGTTAGATTAAAAACTGTCAGTAGGTCATTTTTATAGTGCGATCAAAATTTTTGATATGATGGTACAACTTGTTCAATCTGTACCAATTTTTTATTTGAATTAATTGCTTCAAGTCAATAACTTGTTGCCATTCAGTAATTAATTATTAAATTATTATTTTTACTCTTTACAGGAAAATCAGAGGATAGTTGGCGGATAGTTAACGAAGGTTTTAAGAATGATGGAAAGTTTGAAACTCCTGGGAAACACATGAAAGGTCGGCCGAAGAAAGAAATGGATAACTTTAATATTTGTGGTGACAGTGGTGACTGTACTGCTGAAAGTGGCGATGAAACGCATTTCAATATTTAATATTTAAAATCCGGAGTGATTATTCTTTGTAACTGATTGAATTTATTAAATGATAAAGTTTGAGTTTCAACTAACTTTATTCTGGATCTGGTTCAATCTGGTTCAAAACTTTATACTGCACCTGGTATAATAAATAAAACAGAAACAATATATTATGACTGCACAATGTGTTTTATTTTATTAACTCATTTTACTAGGAACGAACTTCTAGGATCAAGATCATTTTAGTCGCACTATATAGGGTTGCTACATGAAGTTCAGCAGCGCCCTCATTTAATTTCACGACTTTCTAGACAAGCTGTACACGTTCCCACAAGTGCCAGTAATAATTAAGTTTCATAGCAATCATTTTGAATTGAAATTGAGAAAAATAAAAACATGCATTAACAACAAAGTTGTACCATCAGCATAATAGTCAAAACAACCCTGCGTATCCTATCATTAAAAAAATTATAGATACAAAAACATAATTGTTAAACGAAGAATGGACAGTCGAACTTATCCCAAAACACACGACAGACAATCAGTCACGATTAAATCAAATAATAATTGTACAGATTACAGAATCATTAGATTCTTTTGCACGAGTCAGTTGAAATTTGTTAAACTAATGAATGTACTATCGCACTAACAACTATCCCCCACATTGTATATTGGTAGTTCGTCAGCAGTATTTGTTGATTTTGTAAAAAATAAAAAATTTTTGTGGGATATTTTTGAACAATTTGTTACTTACAGAACAATGTACACAAGTAAAGTTACAAATTAACACAAGACAGAATATTCGGTACAGACAACAGAAAAATTGACAATAATTTCTGAAATTTCACTCTTACAACAATTTGTTATCAACATTTAATTTGCTGTCTGTACCTCATAATATCAATTCGTGACGACATTGAAAATTGATATAAACTGTAATAATTTCATTTAATCCATACATTTCACGGCATATCCAAGAATGAAGAATACAATAATAAAATGTCAAATTTATAAAAAAAAATGTTTTGTAGTAACACTTTTAACAATCATGCGACGTCTATACACGTGATGACACAATGCTGTGACATGAACAACGTCTATAGCCGTCGTGAAGGATCGGCCGTACGTATATAGACGTCCGACACATCTTGTACAAGTAAGCACGACAAACCATGACCGCTGATACATAAAATCTTATTTTAAACCAGCGTTAAACTTATCACTAAAAATAAACTTTATGTCTAGCGTGTATGAAATATATTAATTATATAATATAATAATAATAATAAATTGTACAGTATCAGTATCATTTCAACTTATTTAAACGATTTTGTTGACTTTGCGAGCGGTAGACATGTTTTATTTGTGTTTTGACTTCTTATATTATTTTTGTGCGACATATCCGAGCTATACAAAATATATTTAGATGCTTGCAGTTTTAGGGTTGGCTCGCAAAATTCACCCAATCGCGACAGAATTAATCTTAATAATAATAAAATAATAAAAAAAAACAAACACTCAGTGTCATGATCTAGCGAGTAGCGTACTCCTATATTAAGTTTGTGAACTATGGAATGTCCGGTTAACGTGTCGATCGCAAACGGCTTAAACAAATGCTCTCTGGCCCTAGTTCTAAACATTGACCAACTAAGCTTAACATTCGGTGATCGACCAAACTGTTATGAAAAGAGAGTATTGGAAATCACTGATACGGAATATCAGATAATATCGAGTTGAAATATAGATAAAAATATCTTACCTAGTATTTAAGTTGTCGAAGAAAGCTGGTATTTGAAGGAGAAATAGATTTATATTTTTAGATTTTTTGTTTAGCCGATCACCTATCCATCTAGCCGAAGCTGCCAACTAATATTACATATAAAACGGAGCGCCCGCATGCGCCAAAACGCGTACAAACGTACTGTAAACTGTACGCACTCGTACCTACACCCTAAGTAGTAGCACCTAATGGTGAAATAACACCCACATACTAGCTACAGAACACCCGTTACAAAGTATTTTGTTACTCACGAAAGTAACAGGTATAATAACTGTTATAGAAATTCGGGACTATTCACTAAATACAATATTAGTATTAACTGAATAGTTGATCTGTACCTAATATTGGAGTGTGCAGATATAATATAGTCCATAGCAACACGTCAATAATACATCTTTTTAACATATTATATTTTTGAAGGTCTCGATAATACTTGTGATGCCATGTACGAATACCCGTTCCAGGTATTGTAACAGGTAGTCACAAGTATATCGATAAATAACCGATTAGTCCCGCGCTACATTGTATTACGAACTTTTAAATAGAAGGGAGGAGATATTATTAATTTGTAATTTTTATACCTAAAACGGTGGTCTTATTCGTGTGACAATGTTTTAAAGCTATTCCATTATAGACAAAATGATTTGTTACGTCTCAAATGTGGCCGGATGCGCATACGACCTAATTAACCAAGATATTGCAGTTTATTATATTTGTTATTCATTACTTAATCTAAGCATAAGAGCATCGTGTAACCACTTTTTTTTAAGATATTAATAAAAATATGATTTTCTAATTTGGAATTCTTAAATGGCAGTGATACTTTTATTACCCGACAAGGAGGTTAAAATTGATTTGAGCAATCTGAGTAAAAATAACATCCAGCCAGATTTAAAAGGTAAGCATAAAAACACTTTTAAATATTTTTACTATGGCAACATTTATATCTCTACGAAGCCTGATGCCAATCCGGATTGTATGAAACGCCTTAGCCTAAGCTTAATTCAAAAAAAGAAAATGCTGTAATACTTAATAATAATATTTTACATTCCAAAATTGCATTTTTATGTGTGGGTAGGTCACCGATATAGAGTCGCATAATATATAATATTTAGAATACCTTAACGAAAGTGCAGTAGTTACAATTTTTGTACACCATTTTTTCACCCAAAAGGCAAACTGAGATATTCGAAAATTCAAAATATTTTTTTAGAATATAACAGCCTAATAAATATCGATACGATATCGTATCACCTTTATTTAGTATTGCATTGTCAAGCTAATATTATTGGTGTTAAAGTTAAACCGTTCGAATGGTTGTCAAAAATTGCCAACTACCCACAACCTCCCCGCGCTATCATAGAGTGCTACACGTGACAACATCGAATATTAAATATAATTAACATTTTAATATAATTAAATAACTTACTGATTACTATTCGCATCGTATCGCTTACAACTAGCCAACACCACGTCACAACTGCCGGTAAAAACCGCATTCCTCCGTCTCTTTTCAACTCAGTGAAAATTGTCGGAGCTCTCGTTCTCTCCCCACAGTCGTGACGTAGCTCGCACGTGAACAAACGTCGGCCATGTTGAGACGTTAAGGTTGCGTGCTCTGTTGTTGGATTTCGATCTTTTCCACCGTCATATCTGGGTTCATGGCTGTCGCCTCCTAAACATACAAATGTAGAATTTAAGGGAAATGTTAGATTTCAAGGGAAATTGAGTTCTTGAATTTGTTGCGGGAACGCAACACGATGGGTATTACGACCGCGGTGTTCCCCAGTCGGACTGCTCATTTCGGACGGGAGATACCGTCGTATCCTACCTCCTTTCTATAGGTATGCTTACGGCCGTACTATAGAGTCAAGTGGTTCGAAATGTTACCTGTATGGCCTCTGCGAGTGCCCGGTCGTGGTCGATGGGGTCTCCATCGGACTGGATGGTGATTTTCTGTTCCACGCGCGTCTCTATCACGCCGTTACGTTCCGTTTTGTACTAGAATATAAAAAAATTGCTGAGATTAAACTTGTTTATTTATTTATTAATATTGTGGTATTTTATATTGTTTCATAGAAAGAGAATATTTAAAATTAAAAAATGGAAGTTTTTTGGTGAACTTAATGTTTTCTTAATTATAAGGTAAACAACACACATTATCTATAAGTACTAATAAAATCAAAGTATCTGTTTGCAATTTTTAAATTCTAATAATTGTGTATAAATGTTACGCATGGTACTTATAACGAAAGCTCAATTTTTTAAATTTTTTGTTCAGGCTTTTATCTCTAAAGGACTCAGACTGACATTTAAGTCGAAGACAAATTTTATTATACTAGTTTGAAATAGTACGACCCAACAATAATAGGTAGGTCACGCCAACGCCAAAATCTAGTCAGGAATATTCTGGGCGGTTCGGCTGTGAGATGCTTACCGTAATGGTCTCGACCGTGCGGGTCTTAGAGCTGATGGTCTGCGAGGAGACCACCTCCCCATCGGGGCCGGTCTCCAGCGTCTCCTGTGTCTCCTCCGTCACGCTGGTGGGTGCTTCCGCGGGCCCGGTGCTAGTCTGAAATTGAAAGAAAATGTCAATTTTGTGTGTAAAACATATTAGATGCGTGTGTAGGCGTGTGTCTGTATGATAAAAAATGTGCGTGCGTGCGTGCATGTGTGTGTGTGTGTGTGTGTGTGTGTGTGTGTGTGTGTGTGTGTGTGTGTGTGTGTGTGTGTGTGTGTGTGTGTGTGTGTGTGTGTGTGTGTGTGTGTGTGTGTGTGTGATGATGAGCAGTGATTTGTTTATACTCTGGCATCATCAAATCACTATCACCGGTTATGACGTCATTAGTCCGCCCAAAATGCCAGGGTATAAACTCAGGGTGCGGGCCGGAACCTTCACGTGGTGCACCGGGGTAACGGAGGCCTCCCACTCGCCACGGGAGACGCTGCTGCCTGCGGCCAATCCGGCCGGAGTGGGAGTGGCCCTCTAGAGGGCTGCTCCGAGGTTCTCCACGTGTCCCTCTGACTAGTAGAGGGCAGTGGGGAGCGAGCGGGGGGCGAGCTGATTCTCTGCACGCCGACGGTTGGGTAACCTTACACCCCGGTAGAGACCGGACCGAAGGACGGGGGTGGTATGTGGTATCCATGGGGATTTCATTTCCATTATGTGTGTATGTGAGAAGATGAGTGATGTGGTGTGTGGATGTGGAATGATGACGTAATTTATGTAGTATGATATAATTATGTTACGTAACTTGATGTGTAGCGATTGTGTAGTATGTTCACAAAGTGCGACTCACCCTGGTGGTGGTCCCGTGGACCATGGAGCCGAAGGGCGCGTTGCCCATGACCGTGGACGTGGTGGTGGTGCGGTACGAGCCCGGCTCCTACACAAATATAGCGTTATAGTTCCGTCATAATTTTGTTCAGATGTGTGTAATGTTTGTATAGGCGACCAAAGAAATACTTGTGATTATAGTACATGCACAGCTATCTCTTTAGCTGTGTATACTATGTTGTATTTAAGCACCTGTATATACAATAATATTAAATATCTCTCAATTCAGTGTGCCTTTTGGCATAGATCAACCCCAGCTCTATCCAATAATTTTTATCGTTGGCAACACTGGTCAGGTTGACCTTTATTTATATACAATTAATAATAAATAGTACCTACCAAGTAATATTCACATATTTTTTCTAAAGTAGTGTGTATATTGGTAAAATTTCGATCGTTAATTTGTTTTTATTATGTTGTTAAATAAACCTACGGTACCTGTACTTACGTTAAACATATATTATAAATTAAATAAACATAACTTTATGTACATCTATAATGCTCATATCACAGACTTAACTAACAAATGACACACACTTTTAATGCAACATGCAACATTGATGCAACGCGTCACACACACATGCTAAGAGTAATCAATTTAATTTCAAAATTCTCAGGAAAGAAAAGAGACGACTCTAGACGATTTGTCTCTTTTTAAGTCGATTAGAAAAGGACTCAACTTTGCTAAGAGTAGACTTATATTAATACTGTGACGTTTCAAAAACCCATACAAACATGCCACCCAATATATTGATTAAAATAAATAATTATTTTGTAGCCAAAGATGTAGATTGCAATTGATGTGTTTTGAAAACGTCATAATGTTGCCAGGCTACACTATTGTGTACTGAGATACAAACTCACACAAACATACTACCGTCTTACTAATAATTACCCTGGAAAGTTTATAAATAATTATCATCATTGTGACATAGTGCACACAGTGCTAGGTTAGGGGCCCACCAAGATCATGGCCCAAGTCCACCGTAAACCAGTTCCAACTTCGGATTAACAGACGAACCTTTAACGCTGGTTTCTTCTCGAAGGTTGGGGTAAGATTGTCTCGACCACAAAAGCCAAGATAAGTAGAAAAAACGAAAGAGAGTATTGTACCAGGACAGCAGAAAGAATTGTCGGGTTACATCGGAATCGAACCGACTAAATCGGGTGCGGTGTTTACGTTACAGTTATAAGATACTACAGTATCGAAAATTTCAATTATATGTTAAATTAAAAAAAAATCAAAGAAAAAAACCGACTTCAACGGACCAAATTAAAATGGGGACAAACGGGAAGCGCCAGATATCAAATAAAAAATAGAGAATCATCAAATTCGATTCACCCCGTCGAAAGTTCTGAGGTAGGAAACATAAAAAAATACATTCGAATTGAGAACCTCCTTTTTTTGAAGTCGGTTAAAAAAGTAGCTGTAGTGATGTTCAAATCAAAGCTATCTACCGGTACTATTACACTACTTAAGTGACAATCAAAGTATTTTAACATGGTTTTTGTCATGTTTAAGCAAAAAATCTTATTAAGAATTTTAAATGTCAAAAAATTAACCTCAATACGGTTTTCTAACCTCGATACTCGATAATGATGTGAAGCTCTGCTGGTTCAAACACTTTCTCTCAATCTCTCTCTCTCTCTCACTAACCATATAGTTCTGAAGCGCCCCACCGACGACATAAGCGCCCCAAGCCTCCTTCCTCCCACTACTCACCGTCACATAATAATGTCCCTCTCCTGCGCCCTCCTCGAAGTCGATCGGAGTACCAGAGTCGCCGCTACTGAGGGAACTCTCCGAGCCGCGTCTGGTTAGCTGCTGGTCGACCCACACACATGGATGGCGGATGTTGGACCAAATGGACAATGTTTGATGGGAAATGTTATACAGATGATGTTTGCCCAATGTTGGCGAAGGTATTGGTGATTAAAGATTGGTTGGATTATCACAAATGTGTTGAGATGGAGGTGGGATTATCACAAATGTGTTTGAGGTGGTAGTGGGATTATCATGGCCGAGGTCAGGGTCGGTGTAACGAAAATGTATGTTAAGGAGGTTAATGACATGCCAGGCATCGTATTACCGTTCACGTCCGTCGATGGGATGGGGGGGAAAGAAAAAAAAATGTAATTAGAACAAAGTTGTACATGCAATCAAAATAGAATGACAGCTTTTTTATTACATCGTTAGAAAAGATAAGAGTAATCTAGTTGCCATATCATGAGAAACGCATGCGGCTAAGGGTTGTCACTCGCACAGCAGAACATATCGGTAAAGGTATATAATTATTCTTAATCTAAAAGTAAATATTGCCTTGAAAGAGTGCTCGATTGATGGCACTAGGCTTGCTCCCAATTATATGGGAGCTGAAAACCACAGCCAGCAAAATGTGGATGTTATGGCGTTAGTGTATATAGAATAAAAGGTTCTTTCATAGGTATATCTTTGATAAAAATTTCATTCTCAACTTATTTATAATATTTATTGTCCCAGAATACAAACATACATCAATAACTCCTTAGATCTCATGCTAAGGTTCACTTAGCGTGAGATCTAGGCAGTCATATTCTGCAATGCGAGTATCTATCAAGCCAAGCAGGCCTTGGCAGAACGCGTTCGTCAATTCTTTAACCTAACGCGTATTGCTAAATGAAGGTACCCTTAAAATCACACGATCTTTGAATTTGAAGTGCATGTTCTCAAAGATCGCGTATAGTTCATATTTTAGGTAAAACTATGCTTTCATGCATGGCTTTGAAATTCAAAACAGTTCCAAGCATATGCGATAGCGCAGTGTTGCTCAAAACAGTTGTCGTACTTCAAAATGCTTATTGAAAGTGAACCGTAAAAAAGCTGCCATTGTAAAGCATCAAATAAAAAAAAACATCGAAAGAAAAAACTAAATAATGTCAAAAAAAATGAACCAAAATTCCAGTTACATGCTAATGGTATGGATGTTCAAAAACATGAATGCTTATGTATTATCGGAAGTGTTCGTTCACCTGATCGCCGGTGGTGACCATAGTCTTAACCTCCTGCGTGACGACCCGCTGCTCCTGCCTCGTGGCGGAGGACGTGAGGGTGTGCGCTACGGTCTTCTCCTCCATCTGCTGCGTCTTGGCCTTCGTGTCAAGGTCGTGATGGGTGGTCGCCGTCCTCGTCGTCACAGCCCTCGCCGTCACGTAAGGGCTCTTGCCCGCCTCCATCGGCTCAAGGCTTTCCGCCTAGTTAGGTTAACACTAGCATGCAGTTACTATATACACGAAAATCTAACATTGATAACTAAAAAGCTCGTGAGGATGAATTTAAAAAAAATTAGGCCACGCGATGTACAGAAAAAAATTAAGTAAAAAAAAAACAGACAAAAAATCGGGGTGGCGTCTCATTTGCCGGTTATCGGAAGTTTGCTATATAGATTTGAACGCACCTTGTTCGTATGTGTGGAGAAGGTGACTTCGCCAGTGCCGAGGTTCTCGACTTCTTGTTCAACATTGTGTGTGACTCCTTCGTCATTCTTCGTCAGCAGCTGTTTCGTAGTCGTTTTGACTACGACAGGGGGCGTTGGTGTCTTCTTAGAGCGCTGTGAAATCGGGATCTTAGAGGATAGAGGAGTGGATGATGACACATAGCCTTGATGCCGGATGTGTTCGCTCGTCGTGTATTCTGTGAAACTTTTAGGTTCGTCTCCTCTCGAAGGACTCTCGTCTTTGCCGAATGTGGAGAACTTGTGCGTGTTTACTGTTTGGATGTCGATGTTCGCTGGTAAGTCCTGTGTCTCCTTTTCTATCGTGTAGTTGCCACTCTTGTCTTCGAAGTGGGACGGATCGATTTGTGAATAGTGGAGAATAAGTTGGCCAGTTACTGGGTCCCTAACGGCCGTGCTTGGATCGATATCTCCCGTATCTGGGTCTATGTCTCCGTACTCCGTTTTTATCCTGCCTGTGATAGGATCAATCTTGCCTGATAGTGTCATGGTTTGCGTTACAGTTGTTCTCGCGCCCTTTAGCCTTGGATCATCAGGATCGACGTCAATAGTTTCCCCAGTGATAGGATCGATGATTTGATACAAGTACACTGTTTTTGTTGTGATGATTCTACCCGTTGTTTCGTCAATAGTACATTCTTTAGGATCAACTTCCTTAACCCTGCCTTTATCATCTTTTTGAGTGATGATGTATATTTTGATGATGATTAGCCTACCCGTCTTAGGGTCAATTTTACCGAGTTTTGTATAGATTTCCCCAGTGCCGGGATCAACTTGAGAAGCAGAGTATAGAGGTTGGTTGTCTTCGTCCACATCGCCAGTCGCTGTGTAAATTTGTCCATTGACTGGGTCCACCTTAATAAGAGACTTATCGACATCAGTAGTCCTAACGATTGCACCTGTTTTAGGATCCATGCGACCGTATATTGAGATGATGTAACCAGTAACTGGGTCGATTTGACCAGCTGTGTAAATGAAGTCTCCAGTCTGAGGGTCTTTGGGACCTGCGATCCATATTTGATTGGTTTTAGGATCAACTTTGACATTTTTGGGATCGTTTGAAACGATTTGTTTACCAGAAACCGGATCGATCTTATTCTTGATGATTCTCAAACAAATCATTCTAGCGACATCCTTGTCAGGTTTGCCAGATTTAGGATTGACCTGTCCAGTCTTTAATAAGAACTGACCAGTGACAGGGTCAACTTTGAGGTCCCTGCTTTCATATTTACCGGTCTTAGGGTCATTATAGGTGACAGTGCCTTTCACGAGGTCAATCTGTCCATATTTAGTGTCAATCTTGTTATTGTCGGGGTTAAGTTGACCCGTGGTGCTTTCTACAACAGAGTGTTTAGCTTCAATAAGACCTTTCTTGGAGTCTAATTTACCAACAAATGTAGTCACTTCTACGACTGGATCAATATGTGTGCCGACGACAATTACTTGTCCAAGATTGGGATCTGGTTTACCTGTTTTAGGGTCTACAACACCCTTGATGGTTATAAGACCATTGTTCTCGTCAATATGAACAGGTTTGGTATCGGATGTATCTGTGACGAATATAACACCGTTTGATGGGTCAATAACACCGTATTTTGTTGAAATATGTCCAGTTTCAGCATCAACTTTGCCTTTAGTATGTTCTACGGTACCCTTATCAATGTCAACTTTGCCCGTTTTAGGATCAATAGGGCCTGTAATAGTTGTTATTTCAACTACTGGATCTTCTTGCTTAGCTACACTTAGAACCATTCCCAAATTAGGATCAATTTTACCCGTCTTGGGATCGACCGCACCTGAATGGATGAAAATTTGTCCTGTTTCAGGCAGAACAATACCATCTCGGTTTTGCTTTTGACCAGCAGAATCAGTAATAACTATATGACCAGTTTTAGAATCAATAACACCGTATTTAGTTTCAATCAAACCGTTAGGATCAAGAATACCAGTGAGATGTTCTACTTCAGCAGTATTTAGATCAGGTTTCTTCGTCTTAGGGTCGAGTTTGGTAAAGATAACCATAATTTTAACAATCTTTCTCTTAGGAGGCTCGGGTGGCGCAGACGTGGGTTTCACAGGTGTCTTTTGAGTTGGTGTTAGAGGTGCTGACTTTTGGGCGTACGCTGCAATAGGTGAAGATGTACGCACCGGTGATTGTAATGGAGTTTGAATTGGTGTTGTTGGAGTCTTGACTGGTGATGGAATTTGTTTGGCGGGTGATACACTAGACCTAGTCGTTATTGGTCCCAGTTTAGACAGTACATTCTGCTTATCAATTATAGCTATCTGTTGAGCGTAAGTCGGGTCCACTCTACCTGTTTTAGGGTCAACGACTGCAGTGGTCACGATTAGGTTTCCAGTCTTAGGATCAATCTCAGCTTGCTTCAATTCCTGTTTACCAGTAATAGGATCCTTGTATAGAACTTGGCCAGATCTTGTATCGATGATACCAAAATCGGTATGGATCTTACCGTCTTCAGCACTGACGTAACCCTTAGCGGCTTCAATATTAGCCTCACCAGCATCGACAGATTTGGTGTACGGGTCATATTTACTGGTGACAATGACCAGACGTACTTCACCCTTAGATACAGGCTTACTATATTGCACTACCGGTTTGTTAACAATGCTGTACATTTGTACAAGATTTGAGTCTGGTTTTCCTGTCTTTTGATCAACCACGTTTTCTGTGATCAACATGTGCCCAGTTTCAGGGTCGACTTGGGCACGCTTGACTTCTTGCTTACCGGTTTTAGGGTCAGTTACAACAATTTCACCAGTAGCTGGGTCAACAATGCCGGCTGCTGTACGAATCTTACCATCATTGGTAAGAACGCCACTAATGGTATCGACATGACCTTGACTAGGGTCAATCTTTCTCGTTCTAGGGTCATATTTAGTTGTGATAATAACCAAGTGAATTTCTCTTTCGATTGGTTTAGTTTCTTTTTCTACGACAGTAAATTGTTGAGCTAGAGTAGAGTCTGGCTTACCTGTCTTCGGATCTATGACTCCTGACGTCAGTATCAGATTACTAGATTTTTTGCCTACACTTGGTTCAGGAACGGCTTGTTTAGTCTCATGTTTACCTGTTTTAGGATCCACGTATTCAATTCTTCCCGTCTTTGGATCAATAATACCGTAGTTAGTATGTACTCTGCCATCTACAGCCAATATACCTCTTGAAGTTTCTACGTGACCGTTAGGATTATCAAGTTTCTTATTCTTAAGATCATATTTGGAAGTAATAATAACGAGTTGTACTTCTTTACCGGGAACTGAGGCGAACGTATCTTTGGGTTTATCTACAATACTGATCTGTTGACCTAAGTTGGGATCAACGTAACCAGTCTGTGGATCAACTACTCCTGATGTAAGAAGGAGATTTCCTGTCTTGCTGTCTAGTGTAGCACGTTTAGTTTCTCGTTTGCCAGTTACTGGGTCCTTGACGATTATATCGCCAGTAGTTGGATCTACTTCTCCAAACTCAGTATAGACCTTACCATCAGCACCAAGACATCCAGGTACCGAATCTACATGGGCATTCGTAAGGTCTAACTTCTTATTTTTAGGATCATATTTAGTAGTTACTATGACTAAGTTGACATATTTCGCTTTAGGCGCGTCTTTGTCAACAATAGTAAATTGTTGAGCCAGACTAGAATCAGTTTTTCCAGTGCTTGGGTCTACCACTCCTGACGTCAAGAATAGATTACCTGTTTGTGGATCAGCAATTGCTTGTTTTATCTCCTGTTTTTTTGTTTTTGGATCAACATAGTCGATCTTGCCAGATTTCGGATCTATAACTCCAAAGTTAGTGTGAACTCTTCCATCCCCAGCGATAATCGCCCTGGAAGTCTCAATATGGCCATCGGCATTGTCTAATCTTTTGTTTTTGGGATCATATTTGCTGGTAATGACAACAAGTTCTACTTCCTTGCCGGGCACCGCTGCAAAGTTATCCTTGGGTTTTGATACTACAGAAATCTGTTGTCCCAATGTAGGATCAATTTGACCAGATGCGGGATCAATCACTGAAGAAGTAAGAAGTAAATTACCAGTTTTCGGGTTGACTGATGCTTTCTTAGAATCCTTCTTACCTGATGCTGCATCTGTGACGATAATTTCACCAGTCTTAGGATCAACTGTTCCAAATGATGTGTGTACTTTACCACTGGAGTCAACTTTTCCGGGGAAAGTTTCGACTTGAGCATTGGCAAGATCAATTTTCTTCTTATTGACATCGTATTTAGATGTAACAATGACCAAATTGACCAATGCTTCTGATGGTTTAATATCTTTGTCAATGATAGCTATTTGTTGAGCCAATGACGAATCTGTTTTACCTGTTTTCGGGTCTACAACTCCAGATGCAAGGATTAAGTGACCACTTTTAGGGTCAGCGACTGCTTGTTTAAGTTCTTGTTTGCCAGAATTATGGTCAACCCATTCAATCTTTCCAGTTTTAGGTTCAATGATTCCGAAGTTTGTGTGAACTTTTCCATCAGCTGCAACTATACCGCGAGATGTTTCTACATGTCCATTAGGACTATCTAACCTTTTATACTTCGTATCATATTTGCTAGTGATTACCACTATCTGAACTTCTTTACCGGCTACAGGACCAAACCGATCTTTAGTTTTATCTACAACTGTAATCTGCTGAGCAAGAGAGGGATCCGCTTTACCGGTTAGAGGGTCGACAATACCAGAGGTTAATAGTAAATTACCAGTCTTGCCATCGATCGCGGCCTTTTTAGTTTCTTGTTTGCCGGTACTGCGATCTGTGACAATAATATCGCCAGTTGCGGGATCTACAATACCGAAATCTGTATGAACCTTATCGTCATTACTATATTTGCCAGGGTAGCTGTCAACATGAGCACCCGTGATATCTAACTTCTTAGACTTGGGGTCGTATTTAGATGTGATAACGACTAAATTGACGAGCCTCTCCGGAATACCTTTAGGTGCATCTTTGTCAACAACAGTCAATTGTTGAGCGAGAGAAGAGTCAGATTTGCCAGTCTTGGGGTCAATAACACCAGAAGTAATCAGGAAGCTACCAGTTCTTGGATCAACATTAGCTTGTTTGGAATCACGTTTGCCCGTTTTAGGGTCTGTAAAGTATACTTTTCCAGTATTAGGATCAAGTACACCAAAGTTCGAATGTACTTTGCCGTCTTTCTCACTGATAATAGCATGGGAAGTCTCAACGAATCCATTAGGATTATCCAATTTTTTATTCTTTGAGTCGTACTTCGCTGTGATTGCTACGACTTCGACTTCTTTACCGGGCAGAGATGCGAAGGTATCAGTAGGCTTATCAACAATACTGTACTGCTGCCCTAGGGAAGTATCCAAATCTCCTGTTTTTGGATTTAAGACTCCTGATAGCAGAAGAATATTACCTGTCTTGGGATCAACAGTAGCTTGTTTGGTTTCATTTTTCCCTGTCCTAGCGTCAGTTACTTGAATTTCTCCTGTTCGTGGGTCAATAATGCCGTATTCTGAATAAATCTTACCATCAGTGCCACTAAGAACCCCCTTGACAGAATCAACATGAGCAAATGTAGGCTCCAATTTCTTTGACTTCAAATCGTATTTACTTGTTACTACTACTAGTCTTACTAGTCTGTTGGCTTTAGTAGCATCTTTTTCGACGATACTGAACTGCTGTCCAAGTGAAGTATCTATTTTGCCAGATTTGGGATCCAAAACACCAGTAGTAACGAGAAGATTTCCTGTTTTCTGGTCAACGTATGCTTGTTTTGGTTCCTGCTTACCCGTCTTGGGATCAATATAGTCTATCTTACCTGAATTTGGATTTATGACGCCATAATTGGAAGAAACATTGTGATCGGGTCCAACGACAGCTCTAGATACATCTACATGACCATGTGACGCATCTAATTTCTTATTCTTGCCGTCATATTTACCAGTAATAACCACTAAATCTACCTCGCGGCCAGGTTTAGCTCCAACCTTATCTGCTGACCTTTCAACGAAACAATATTGTTGGGCCAATGTTGGGTCTATTTTACCCGTCTTTGGGTCGATAACGCCGGACGTAAACAAAATATGTCCTGATTTATCGACATGGCCATTCTTGACTTCCTGCTTGCCAGTAGCTGGATCTGTGTAGCTAATTTGTCCAGATTTAGTATTAATTAGTTCCTTATCAGTTTGTATCTTTCCATTGGCCTTATTCAAAGTGCCTTTAGTGACAAGGACAGTGCCATTAGCATCATCTAACTTTTTGCTCTTTGAATTGTAACGACCGGTGATTATGACTACTTGAATTTCATTTTCAGGCTTTGCTGCTACAGGTACCGCAACGGCTGCTGCGACAGGCGCCTCATGGTGTGCCCTTTCAGAATCGAGCAAAGCTAAAGTAGGATCGATAACATTCTTAGCTTGCTCTTTTAAAGCCGCCGACTGCACATAGTCAATTCCTGGTGTTTTAAGTTTGCTAGGATCTTCAGGAGTTTTACGCTTTTCAGCGCTTTCGGCAACTTTTTTATCTTCACCCGGTGCATAGTTAAATGCAAGACCAGCTTTTCTGGTGCTTGGACTTTGGCTATCATCAAGTCCTCTTTGTTTCTCTTCTGAAATGGGTTCCTTTTCGTAGCTGAAAGCTCCTTGGATAAATGGTTTAGTTCGTGTAGGGCTTTTCTCTGTGTCAGTGTACTCGTAGGGTTTCGTGAAGGACGGTTTGCCTTCGCCTTTTGCAGGGCTCTTTTCAAGGGAACTATCGAGGTTTGAACTATCGTTTGAGGTGTCAAGCACGGCCACAGGTTTGGCCTTAAGTTCTTTTGCTTTCTTGTCCTTCGTTTTAGGAGATTTATCTTTGGGCGATTTGTCTTCTTTAGGAGATTTCTCCTTTCTGCTACCGAACAATCCGAATCCTCCGCTCTTTTGGGATAAGGAGTAGGACAAACAAAATATTAAAATTAACCCAAATTACAAAAGTGCTTGCAGTATAGTATTGTTTGTTTATAGCATATCGTAAACACGTCGACTGTTACAAAAATATCGTATGTAGATAAAGATGGGCGTGTTGACAAAACACTATATACTAACAGTTTTATATACTGCCACAGCAAACAGAATATTTAAAATATTTGCATATGCATTGCATGCTTCTCTAGTTGCCGTCTAACATTCATATTTACAATAAAATATTTTGTATAATACACTAAGTTCTACTGTTGAACATCACAAATTGATATAAATGCCATCGTCTCTACCATTCTCGCACGAATAAAAAATATTGGAATCGTAACTTATGTAGGTACGTGAAATATGATAAATTCACTCACTTTGGACCTCTTGGGGGTCGTGTCAACGTTATTTGTGATGCCTGGATCGCTGGTGGTATCAGTTCCTGTATGAAAAAGAACATTAAAAACCAAAAAATATAATTCGGTACATTAACTGGGCGAGACCACTGCAAGCGACCGAACTCATAATTTAGAGAAGCTTGTTATGAGGCCCACGTGTTGGTCTGCAGCATGCTGTCACTATCACACATCCTAATTACATCTTAGCAAGTAGAAGTAATCCAATCATCCATATATTTTAGAAAGTCATGTGTCATAATTGACGGAGGTCTCCAAAGTGATCTGTAAATTGTAATGTGTTAAGCCCTTTTTATGACAACTGTTCGCGTTTTGTTTTTAATAGTTGATCTGCCAATACTCCACCATTTTGTGGAATTTATATGTGTGTGAAGAAGAAGGCCGACCCCAACGGGGTTGGGGAAAAGGTTCAGAGAATGATGATGAAGAAGGGAAAACATCGTGGGGAAACCCACCAACCCACATTAGGCCAGTGTGTGTGGATTAAGGTCTAAACCCTCTCAGCTTTCTCGTTAGAGGAGAGAAGACTTGTGCCCCGCAGTTGGATGCTACCTGCCAATACAGCTACTCTGTGACAAATCAACAGCGACTTTAACCTCGTTCATATACATACCATTTTCCGCTGGTTTCGTCTGTTCAACCACTTTCTTGACTTCCTCCTTCTTGTCGGGAGGTGCCGTGGGCATCACCTTCACTGCACCCGGAGGCGGCTTCTGTCAACATCAGAAGAATATATTACAATAACATTCTTTTTATCAATAATTTGGAAAGGTTTATTTTGTGGCTATTATTATATAATATGTTAGTAGATATTAGTAATATTATCTAAATGAAATCAATCTACAAAGGTACAGTGCATTAACACATCAAGAAATCTACATTGAAGATTACTTTTTTTCATCTAAGATATACAGGGTGAGTATGAGTTGTGTAATTCCTTTGTGACATGTGATCTATGTTACTGATTTATAATGTCTGTTTTAAGATCAGTATGAGGAGGCAAAGTTACTTGAGTCTAGTGTAAAATGATTTTATCTCAACGCCACTCAACTAGATAACCGCTTAACCTCACTTTCCTCTTCAATTTCTTGATAGCAGTTGGGTAAAGTTTTACTGAGTTTTTCTGTTAGATAATTTTAGTAAATAGTATAAATTCAAGAATTATATTTCAATAATATTGCTAAGACTAGAAGTGAAATATGTATAATTGTATAGCTACCTACTTATATCCATAAAACACGCTAGCAATTTTGTCACACGAAAACATAATGGTCTCTGCCAACACAAAGATAAGTATCTATAAAAAGACCAATCAGTAACGCTGTCAATTTACTTTTAAGATAAAATATTTCTTTTTAATACATCGCAACATGTCTCAAAGGAATTAGACTACTTAAAATCAGTACGTATCATCATTCTATATTGATAATGACTGTGAGACGTCATGTTACGAATATATGGTATTGAACACAATCATGCATCGCTTTCATTTGATTGAATCACTAGATGATACCAGGGGGCGCCATTGTCGGCACAGCCTGGCTGTAAGTGACTACAGCTAGAAGGCTTTCAAACAGCCAATAGGATAGAGTTTACTTAAAAGGTTAGAATAGCAGTTTAGAAATCAACCTATATACTGTGTGATATACAATAAAAAAATTAAGATACCTAAAATATAAGTACTGTTTTTATTTTTAAATTTTAAATGCATTTTGGTCAATCGATAAATTAAGATTTACATTCCATAATTATTTTTTAAATGTTATGGTGGAAATTCGCTATTCGCAATTCGCATATACAGGGTTATTTGTAATTAACTAGCATCCTCGCAGGGGTAGATAGCTGACATCATAACTGACCATTTTTGTTCTACGACTTTTTATAATTCGTTAAATTTTATTTTCATACATACATAAATATTAGTTTAGTTTTGCGTCTAAAAGTTATTAACTCTACCGACGAGTTTGTTTACCTAATTTTTACGATGCGCGTAAACTACGGCGGTGGCGCACGTAGAGTTAATAACTTTTAGACGCAAAACTAAACTAATATTTATGTATGTATGAAAATAAAATTTAACGAATTATAAAAAGTCGTAGAACAAAAATGGTCAGTTATGATGTCAGCTATCTACCCCTGCGAGGATGCTAGTTAATTACAAATAACCCTGTATTGTATTCGAGGAAATTCTTATAGATGACTAAACCCTCCACAATATTCGCCTAAGAGTGACTTAGGCGAATACTCGTGCGAATAAAGCAAATATACACGAATAAGCCCTCCCCATTTCGTTTTATACACGTGAATAAAAGCGAATAGCGAATTGATGTTCCACCATTTTATCATTTCTCAATTTTTATCAGGTATCTTTATTTTTTATTTAATGTTGTTTAGGCTGAGACTACACTTCCTGGGGAGTTCCTTCTTAGGGTATACCCGGGGTCCCTGATGATAAACTCAAGTGGAAGTTAAAAAAAAGGCTGAGACTACACTGCCTAGACTATACTGATATTAGATTGACAGGAAAGAACCGGTAAGGAACTGGTCGCGAGTTGAAATTCCGTCCTTGCGTGTACAGCCAGCGTTAAGCTTTATTTTGAACAGTAGTTTTGAGCAAAGTAACTTATGGTTCTTAATGAAAATTATGTTTAATAACACAGTTGGCTCTATTGAACTACCTTTAAACTTTGATTACAATTATTTTTTAATAAATTTTAGGTTTGAAATTGTGTGCAATCATCATAGATTTTTGCCGCTGACTGTAATTTTCCGACGATTTACGTCGGAAAATTAGCATTAACAAAAATTAGCATAAGTACTAATTGAGTACTAAAAATTTCATCGAGTTAATGGCATATATCGCGTGTTTTTTTTTAAATCCAGGTGTAGTCTCAGCCAGGTAGGGAGCCCTAGAGGGTCTGGGGCGGGCGCACCTTGTCCCGGCGCTCGGCGGCCGAGTACTCGCCCTCGAGCGACGAGGCGGAGCTGGCGGACGTGCCGCCCGACACGCGCCGCAGCTGTCCGGCAGCGTGCAATGCTCACCCAGTTATACACGAATACAATCATGGTGCCAGACTTTCTATACGTACGAGCAAAAATCTTGACATTGGCGCACACCATCTCAAGTGCACGCTTGAGAGTTGAGACATATCTCAGAGTTCAAGTTCAAGTTCAAATTCTTTATTTGTTGAATATGGCACAATAGATGATGTTTATTGTACCATATTGGTAAGGATGTACCGTAGAGGTAAGTGTCATCTAATAATACGGGCCTAAGTAGTTTTTTTTCTCGCGTCAATCATCCAATCACCGATTGACTGCACCCCGCCTGATGGTAAGCTGAGGTGGAGTCCATAAAGTAACGGTTACCATTTCAGGGGATGCCCCTAGAATGGACCCGATTGACTGCACCCCGCCTGATGGTAAACAGAAGTGGGGTCCATAAAGCAGTAGTCATTTTCAAGGGATGTCCCTAGAATGGTGATCTCTAGTCAAACGGCCCCGACAGATGCTATTGTGCTCACTGTGCCAATACACCTGCACTATTGAGGACTTAAAAGGGACGACTATGGCGGTTGTTATGGTCGCAGAATTTTGGGCTGCATTGTAACTAGCTTAATATTGCCATTGATTCGAATAACACATCTTAAAGGCTCAAAAGGCTCGTATCATTAGTTGATCAGACTTTATATTGGCTAAATAGTACACACGTGCAAACTAAATAGTCAAGATTTTTGCCTCTCTACGTTCCTTTTTCTTCTACCATTATAAAAATTCGGAATTTATTCGCATAAAAATCATAAATAGATGAAAATCTGGCATCATACGTAATGAAACATGATAATGTTAGTTTGATAATAATAAAATAATATTATTATGTTAATACAGAGTATATAACTGTACCATATTTTATAGGTGTACTACATAACATGCCATCTAGTGGGAAGTGTGGGAACTAACAGTTACAATTTTAACAGATTTGCGCAGACGAGAAATAGTCCTCCATATTTTTTTTCGCCTCCAATTAAACAGGTTTTTGTTTTGATACAATTTAGGTAGGACAGACAAACACAAAGTCAGGACTCGATTCTGTATTAGGGAAACCACTATCATGCCACTGACACTCTAAAAATTATATTTAATTGTGGACTTTACCATTATACAGTTAAAGTCTAAAATCAAATGTAAAGAATTCATTAAACTTTTTCATTCGCTATACAAAACATAATTTAATTTTAGACTTTAACTTGATAACAATAAAGTCTACAATTAAATGGCGTTTTTCTCAGACAGTGGCTTTTAGCAGAATCGAGGACCTGATTTTTTTTTTTTTTACTTTATTAACAACAATTTGTGAAACTGAATTACTACACAGTATTTTTTTTTTAAAGTAGATTTTGGCGGACTTCTTAATTCTCGTCTGTACAGATCTTAAATGATAGTAGACATCAAAATTTATTCCAATGTTCTAGCTTTGCCAACAAGGATCTAAATTATACTCCAACAAAAAAAAAAAATGGGTAATTAATCTTAGAATTATCAAAATTCTTTACTCAAATAACAGACCATGTGGCAATGAATCTTGAAACCATGAATGTATAAAATGTATGGACGAAATGTGTTGTACTTGCTTATATGTGTACGTCGGCACGCACACACTCATATACTAGTCAGCCATTATGTGGCAAACGTTATTCGATTCTGTCAGTTGAGTCAGTTTAAGTAGCGAAGAAACAATAAAAAAAAAAACAGTTGTTTTGTATACGTAATAAAGTAAAAAGTGTGGTGACAGCAAGAAAGGAGTGGAATGCCCTGCCTGAGTCTGTATTTCCGGAAAGCTACAACCTGGGAGTCTTCAAGTCTAGAGTGAACAGGTTACTTCTAGGCAAGCGTGCTCCACCGTCGACCACATCATCACTTACCAACAGGTGAGATTGTGTTCAAACGCGAGCCTATTACCAATAAAAAAATCCAGGAATCACATTTTCAATTGAATTTAGGTAATACTTTGCAACCCAAAATTCAATCACACATGGTTAGCCACCGCCATTTTTGTGACACAGTCTCGTTTTT
Organism: Lithosia quadra; assembly: GCA_963576445.1. Lineage (NCBI taxonomy): Eukaryota > Metazoa > Arthropoda > Insecta > Lepidoptera > Erebidae > Lithosia > Lithosia quadra. The sequence continues at coordinate 10,508,944 of OY754896.1, forward strand.
AGCTAGTTCTGTCCGTAAGTTTTATGGGTTTATGCTTATAAGAGTAATTATTCAAATGTTCCAGCTTGTTGGCAAGGTTATAATAATCGAACCACCAAAACTAACAAACAGTGGCTAATTGATTTACTTTGTGGGCATTTATTTAAATTCATTACCCCAATGTTTGAGTGATGGATCCACATTTTTCTAAGAAACCTGTCCAGAGAGCAAATCATTACATTTAGTAGCTCTGAGAATCGGCTACTATCTATTTTCCATACCCCTAAGAGATAAGGGTTGTTCACCCTTAAAATGCAAAACAACGTTGCCGGGTCAGCTAGTTATACTATAATACGGTCGTAGGTAATGAGTCCTCCAGCCATCGTGTATTTATATGACATTTTAATAACAATGGGAGCGAGCGAGACAGAGGACCAATGATTACACCAGACGACTCATATTAATGACGGCGGTACTATAGAGTTGCAAAATTAAAATATAAAAATTGCACATTAAAAAGGGTCATTAATGTCTCAGTTAAATAAAATATGCAAAACAAATTATTGTATTCCGTGGAATACAATTATTTACAGAGAAGAAAAATAAAAATATTTATAAATTAACATTTCGCTCATCCAATGGAACGATGACGTAACTGCAAAAAGTTATATTAGACTTTATGATTTTATGTTGTTTTTGCGGACACTGATCACACCTGCCGTAGTTTTCTAATGTAGAAAGTGAAATTTGTTAGATAATCCATTCATATATATTTCACCCTTCTGAATATAACAAAAAAAAATGTATATCCCACAGAAATAAGTCATACCAGGGAAAATGGAATGGTTCTTCTGTGCTATCCTAAACAGGATAAGTGGAATCACGTATAGAAACTTTGCCCAAAAATAAGTCCAATTTAAAACCGGCCTATCTCAAAAACCATAGGTATATGAAATATAAAATTCTGTTATAGACAATTAGCTAATGCCCGCGGCTACCGAGTGTAGCGTTAGATAGTCATCAAGTCCCTGTGACCAACAGGACTAGTTGGAATTATCACAAATTCATTCAATTTCTCTCGACCGTTTTACACGAAAGAGTTATTGCGGGGCAGTGGTCCAACTGCTTTGTCCAACTAGTTGGACCATGTGGCTTTACTAGGAGCAGAAGTCCAACTTTAAAAATAGTTGGACCACAACCTTTTGAGAGTTCCGTTGTCCAATTATTTAAAAAACATCAGTAGGACTAGTGCCTCTCACTTGTTGTAGTAATGTTATACTTGTGAAAATTTAAGGATATTTCTTCTTCAACCTAGCGTTAATCCCAGTCGCATCCAAAGCTTTCACCTCAGAGTCTGGGGTCCGCTTTACCAGTCTTAACTGCGGATTTGGCTGGACCTCGATATTTTCCGTGAAGCGACTGCCAAGGATATTTAAGGTGGAACAAATGAGAGAAGAAATATTAAGGAGACTTGATCGGTCAAACCATTCATGGAGGAGGAAGTTTACAATAGAAATTGATAAGTGTTCTAAACTTGTAGAATTCAACAACAAACAGTAACCAGTACAAGAAATCGTACGTTCAATGTAATGTTTATAGTTTTTCATACACTTTTCAACACAAGAAAGTAAATCGAATCAATATTGTAACGCTAGCTATCAACAGCCATGTTTTGTAGAATGTTTTTATGTTCTAGTTTTCGCGATGACAACACTTAGCATTCAACATCACAAATAAATCGTGTGAATCAAAGATTTTTCTATGAATACTTGACATTGAATCTAGAGTCTAGACTATTATAAAATTGTAATTAGCTGTGTCTACATTGAAGATTTTTTAAATTGGTAATAGGCTCGCGGTTGACCACAATAACCTGTTGGTAAGTGATGATGTGGTCGACGGTGGAGCACGCATGCCTAGTAACCTGTGCCTCGATTCTGCTAAAGGCAAACCACTGTAATACCACTGACACTAAAAATGCTATTTAATTGTAGACTTTACCATTATACAGTTAAAGTATAAAATAAAATTAAAAGAATTCATTTAACTTTTTCATTCACTCTACAAAATATCACTTGACTTTAGACTTTAACCTGATAACAATAAAGTCTACAATTAAATGGCAATTTTTAGAGTGTCAGTGGTATTACAGTGGTTTATCTTTAGCAGAATCGAGACCCTGTTCACTCTAGACTTGAAGACTCCCAGGTTGTAGCTTTCCGGAAATACAGACTCAGGTAGGACATTTAATTTAAAAAAATACTTGGGTTATGTTGCAGGAACGATGCTGAACACAATTTTTTTTTTTAATTCTTGTCTGTTTGTACGTGCAATAAATGGTGTTTCAACGCCTTTTTTTTTAATGGTCTTGGTCAGACTTAGAAACTTACACATGTTTGATCAAAATCGGTTGAGTAGAACCGAAGATATATGTAGTAAAGGCTAAAAGTTAAGGCTAGTTTAAAACTAAAATTGTGACATAAATTCAAGAGTGTATCGAGAAAGTTAGAGGGGTGCGGGGTGCAGTGAATAGTTGATGTTAATAAATAAATGTCCTATATCTATAGCAAACTAAGTAATGTTTGTGATAATATGGGTTTTAGACTGTGTAAAAACATACTTAGATACATTTCTTAATTACACAGAAAAACGCTTACTAATAGAAACAAACAAAATGTACTGAGTGGGAATCAAACTCCAACAAAAATGGCAAAGGCTGACCCTAATTTGCTTGTCATTACAGTTTTTACACTACACAAGATGACAAGACATACTGTATTTTTTTTCGCCATTTAAACCGACTGAATCGAATGACGCTTGCCGCGCAGTGGCTGACTGCTGAGTGTATGCGGGGCAACTTGTTCATATTAGCAAGTGGGCCGACTCTAGCTTCGCCAGTTGTATTTTTTAACGCGTTCCATCTAACACACTATGCCGAAGTTACGCGACCGAAGTTCGCCGGCTGATTTTGAGTTCCGAAGTATTCGGCTGATATGACACACCATAAGTGCTGAACTTACGCGGCAGAAATTCACCCAATTCAGAAGCTCCTCGCCTCGGGATCTTCGTCGGCAATCAAACCGAATTTCGGTCGCGTAGGTATAATGTGTGCTCACAGAATAAGATGTCGCTGAACTTAGGCCAAACCAAAGTTAGGCTATACGCTATGACGCGACGTAATTTCGGCATACCATTGCAGGCGAACAGTGCTGAACTTCGGTCGCGTAACTTCGGCATAGTGTGTTTAGACACTTAGAGGTTCATCCATGTTAGAATTGCTGTCTTCAGTGCGACAGCTATTTTGTTACAAGTAGCCATTATTTGTGGAGGTTACCTTATCCTTGATGGTGGGTCTCGCCGCCGGCTGCGGTGGCATGGTGTGACGCTTGGCCGCATCTGGTGGCATGCCCTCTTCCTTCTCGCCTGCGGCTAACGCTGTAATTGACAGAAACAACTTTGAGTATATTAAGGGATGGATATTAACGTAACGTAACGGCTGTGGCCATTTCGATGGGACATTACTGGCAAAAATTGTTGATGTTATAGGCGTAACTTAGGCTACTGTTATTTCAAAATGTAAAATCAGGTTCTAGGATATTTTACGGAAATGATTCGTGTGAATCATGGAAAACCGTTAGTTGATAATAGAATAACTTACAGTAGGTATATTATAAAATTTTAAAGGCTCTGTGTCTGTTTGAAGATAGTTAAAAAAACGATTCTAAACACAAAATTAATTAAATCCTTGTATGGAGGATGCAATGCATGTATTCGTGACGCAAAAACTACTAAGCAGATTTTGATATTATTTTTTAGTTCAAGGTCAGTCTTGGTCTTGTTCATACTTAAAATCTGCCGAATGTTGTATGGCAAAGATTGAGTAGAACCGGAGATAATCGTCATTTACGAGGTCGGGTATCGGCTAGTTCAAAATATAATTTCAAACAATCTCTCTCATCGGTCGAGCGATCCTTTCATCCTTTATTTACATTTCCCGAACACACTTAGTCTTAGCGTATGTTTATGAAAGTCAGCAGTACTGTAGATAACTCATAATTAAATGTTTCCTCAGGATGTTGTGTTTCACAGTTCGCGCATAAACAAGAAGTTATTAATTAATGAAGACATGTTAACCTAACCAGTAGATAAATTCATCAAAGTTTGGAGGATTCTACCGGCATTACCCTAACAATGAAGTAAGCAAATATTTTCGTCCTGTAAAATACTGTGCAAACAATTCCATCAAGAACCAAGCGGTTCGGCGCCTTTTTCTTTGTCGCGAGAATTCTTTAAAGCGAGACGTGAAAAAGCATTTGATGAGGCCGTCAAGTTGAGGGCCACCATTATGGCACTATCGGTTTATGTAATGGTAACCCCAAGACTACCTTTAGCATACCATCAGGCGAGGTGAAGTCATATTGACGTGACCGATAATTTTTTTTTTTTGAGTAGAATGAGATGATAACAGGACATTGTCAACTGAATAGGCCTCTGCCAGTGGTAAGAGGTGAACGCTGAGCAGGGTCCCAAACCAACCTCACCTGCTAGACAGTGCACCTGAGGGTCCGTTCCTATTATTCCGTAATTAATTTCGATCTCATTTTATTCATGTATGTATGTAGGTATGAAGTAGACCAATGCTCGAAACCAGCGAGTTTGGATGAAAGGTTTAACGACAGTAGAGGAAGCTCGTGAAGTATGTAAAGACAGAAGTAAGTAGATGGCGGACAGTTGTCTCTGCTTACCACAGAGAGAGAAAGGTGTGAGTTTATGTAGGAAACCAAGGCCAAAAAAAATTCGTCTTAAAAATCTAAATGGTTTTACCAAGAGAAGAATGCACCACTTCTCGTACATATAAACATTACGATTTAATTATCAGCATCTATTTGCATTTGCAGACGCCGCGAAAAAACTCATACCTATGTTGGGAGTCTTACGTCATTCCCCACCTGAGTGTAATTTATGATGTATTTCATGAATAAATGTAGCTATGATACAATACATTTACGTACAGTACCTGCAATGTAGAATGAGGATTTTGCTATAATTTAGAAGGAGGTAGGAGGTAGGACACGACGGTATCTCCCGTCCGAACTGAGCAGTCCGACTGGGGTAGTCGCGGCCATAATAACCATCGTGTTGTGTTCCCGCCGCGCCGGTAAGTAGGTTAGCCAGAGCTCACTGTACTCCTCCCCCCCCTCCCCTTCAGAGTAGGCAGCGCGTGTGTGACACCCTTGGTGTTGCGTACGTTCATAGGCCACTGTGACCGCTTCCCATCAGGTGGGCCGTGTTCTGTCACCTGCGAGTTTCGTAACTAGAATAAGATTCTCAGCATTCCATGGATTCACCGTGTGGTCTCCAGGTCCACGGCGTGGTACAGAGAGCAACCCCATGACAGTGCCTGGGACTTGCGACCCAGAAGTAGGTTTAGGGTGGCCACCTTGCGACGCGTCAGCGCTCACCTCCAGTCAGTAGTGTTCCTCTACCTATCCAGATTCGGTACGATCCTATCAATGCCGTTTTGGATGTTCGATTTTTTTTATATAGGACATGTCAAAATGACTTCAACTCGCCTGATGGTAAGCTAAAGGTAAAGTCTCAGGACTGGGGTCACCACTACATACACCGATAGTGCTGCAGTGGCGGTCCTCAGCTTGACGGCCTCATCAAATGCTTTTTCACGGCTCGCTTAAAGGCCTCAGAACTATAAGGAGGAAGGAAACATGCGCTGGCAAAGAATTATTCCAAGTCTTTATTGTGCGGCAAATAAACTTTATTAAATCGAATAATAAATATATTCGTTGCCAAAATACGTAAATAACAAATCTATTGCCTGTAGCATACTAGGCTAGACGAAACTATGCCAGTCTATATAGCAAACCGACAGCTCTCTAAAAAGCAAGTACATTCAAACAATAATTTAGTTGGTATGTTGTGAAAAAACAAGAAATACCGGGAAACCCACATGGGAGTAATAAATTGCGAACGTTTACACCTGGGATCAACAAACGGCGTCCATTTTGTGTGTGTTTCGATACTGTAGCTATGGGAACTTGTGGCTATTTTTCTGGAATGCCTTTTTTATACCACGTAGGTGGCAGACAAGCACACAGCCCACCTGATGGGAAGCGGTCACCGTGGCCTATGGACGTATGCAACACTAAGGGCATCACCAACAAGCCGATCCTGAAGGGAAAGGGCGGGGGTAGAAAAGGGTGAGGAGGCTAGGGAGGGCTAGGAGGAGGGGTACAGTGAGCACAGGCTACCTACTGCCCGGGAACGCAACACGATGGTTATTATGGCCGCGGTCTTCTGTAATGCCTACTGTCTATTCGTGTTAATGTTAATACACTGTTATTGAACTTATCTCTAACTGATTAATTGTGTAATCAAATCTTGGGGGTCGAATTAACCACCTTCTAATAGTCTTATCAACTTGTTAACCCTCCAACCACAATGCTTTATGTGATGTTTTTAAGCTTTTTTTCAAAAATAAACAATAGGTTCACTGATGGTTTGTCCCTCCTACAGCCCCGTCTCAAAGTTGAAATTAATTACGTGCATTATTTTAATGTTACGCTTGTTTGCCATCTTAGCAGTAAACGTAAACAAGTAGGTTTACACTGTTAAGGTGACAAACAAGTAAACAGACAAGCGTAAAGTCAGTTCATCTATGGCAGTCGATCGTTACGGGTAGTTGCAGACCTAAAAATTACAAAACTCTGGCGCAGGCTTTCCTCTCAAGAGGTCAGACGGCAGTCGCTCCCATAAAAGCCATATAAACCAAATCAAAAGGAGCCAGGCTCCAAAATAAAAACCTCGGATACAACCGGGACCAACGCTAAGATGATGAAGATTTCCCTTTAGAGCCGGTCTATTCGGCTGTGTAGGACATAACTCCATCAAACTATAACTTAGAAATCACTCGCCACTTGACATCAACAAGCACTTCACACTTATATTCACAAAATACCCACGCGAGGCGCAATGCCCACTCCAGCAGTCCCCGAACACCATATCGTTCCGTCGATAGATTAGCACCAGCCGGGAATAGAACCGCGGACGTATATACGTGCGCGCGCTACACTGTATTAATAACGACTACTTCATACTGTGCGAAAACGCATTTGGACAACATCGGATGGTTTATGTATGAGTGAAGAATGAAATTTATTAAATTTTAAATTTATTTTAATAAATATATTTTGTGCAATATGAGTGCTAGGTAACTCTGTCTAAGCCGGGGTGCGAGGGAAATGCTCTTTGGGCCAACTTACACCCTGGCGTCAGAAGACCCTAGACGGCGTGCGGTTTTAGTCGGTAAGAGTCCGACTTAACCTGCCCCGCTGGCCGCGGGTGGGTATCCATGAGGATTTCCGCACGGAAAAAAAAGGTAACTCTGTCTACGCTTTCAGTAATAAAATATGCGTGAATATTATGATGTGTATTTAAAAAAATGCCTAATTGGTCTTATGTTTGCGCACAAAAAAAGGTCTAAATTAGATTTATTTAGGGTTATATTTGTTTTAGGGTTTTTTAATGGCAGTACGGATTTTCCGTGTGTTACACACTTTAAAAAACGTGTTTACTAGCTTGCAAGGGTCATCTTTAGCCCTGAAGATCCTGGTGAGGTTCCCATACATAGGTAATAAATAAGCCACATTTGGTACCAATAATATGTATGGAGACACGTTTGCTGTTTCTCTCTTAAGCGTCCCACAAGATAGCAGCGAGCAGTGTATCAAGTAGCAACCTACACATTATAAACCACTACACCCATAGTCATGTTTCTATAATTCCCTTGGCACATCTCCAAAAACCATCACTCAAGCTATTATCGCCAGTTACCGAAACAATTTAGCCGTCATTTTATATTATATATCCGTCAGAAACTACGAGCGGAATAAATACCTGTGTTTTATGACAGTTTAACAGACCCTACTGGCGTCAAAATTCCATTACTGAAATAGTTTTTAGTGGCTATTTGGGTAATAGGAATTGAGAGATTTGAGGGTACACTGAAATTCTCTGCACGAACTGCCAAACGAGCTGTAAATTTACTTTAGTTGTTAATTTATAGTAGTTTAATGACTTTTCGGAGGCCACAAAAGTTCAACCAGTCAAACTCGGAACTTGGATATCGCCATTGGTCATAATGACCATTGGTTGTGGAGATCAGATGGCAGTCGCTCCACGGAAAATATCGAAGTTCAGCCGCATCACAGTTAGACTGGAAAGCCGACCCCAACTGAGTTGGGAAAAATGTTCATGATGAACGACTTTTCGCTTTGGTCTTTTGCCTTCCGGCCGCCTATAATACACTCACACCTTTTTGTCTTTAGGATAGGCAGAGACAACAGCTATAGTCAATAAACCTTTCATATTAACAGGCTTCACTAAACAAGCTTTTTACCAAATATGGGTCTCATCTAAACGTTCATGAGTTAACCCTTTAAATTGAGGCTTATCCTCAATTTGATAGCACGGGACAATAGAAAAATATATTAGGTACATATCAATGGAGGATTACGCACTAGATAAACGCTTCGATGGGTTACGACACTGCGTCAGCATAAATTGACCCTTTTTCAGGATCCATATCGAGCTTCTGTTTAAAAGTCAATAGGTAAGTGTTAAGATTCGTCGCGAACTTTTAAAATACCTATCCAACATAACAACGTTTATATAACAAGGATGATGCATCTGTTTGTAGATAAAAACCACTTGAGAATTTGTACTAAATCAAGATTCCGCATACCAGCGGTAGTACATGCATATGTCTATCTACAAGTAGAATAGAAATAGAATAGTTGTATCGTATCGCTATTTTATTTTTACTTTTTTTTATTCAGGATAGGCTTGCGTTTGACCACTATCTTACCTGGTGGTAAGTGATGATGTGGTCTACGATGAATCACGCTTGCCATGTACCTACAACATTCCTTAGAGTTAATATCATTTCATTTCCCATAAACGTACCTACATACAGTCAAGTGACTTTCCCATTGATGTAAGTAAAGACCACATATTTCAAATTGCTACTTAAACCTTTTTAACCCTCGACGCAAAAACAACAGGGTGTTACAAGTTTGACGTGACTGAGTGTGTCTGTCTATGACATCGTAGCTCCCGAACCGATGAACCGATTTAGATTTTTTTTATTGTTTGAAAGGTAAATTAGTCAGTATTTTTAGTCATATCAGTAGATTTTAAAATGTTAATTTATTTTATAGTAGTGTACCGTAAATGATAACCTAATAGGATCTGGTACAGTATCAGTTATACAGATACCTACACCCTAATTTGTCACCATTTTACTTAAAATCGATACCTACCTATTAAAAGAGTGACATTGTGCGGTCCAGCCAGCCTCTTCACGACCTGACAAACATACTATAATTTAAATGAAGTGCCAACCCTTATTTATAGATCTCCCTCGTTATGATTAACTTTATAAACATACTGAATTGACTGAGTAACCCATATTATTGGTATATTTATAGGAGTTACCCAAAATAAAACCAACCCAGTTTTACGGGTGACCGGCAGCTGAATCATTGCGCGTTTCTTGAGTACCTACATTAACTGAATCAACACAAACCCTTTTTGGAAAAGGGAATGTGTATTTTAAATCAACATTTAGCAATTGTGCCTTTCGACTACTTAATGTTATTCTTATAAATGTTAATATACTTTCTTCCGAGTTTACTTTCGTAACAGCAGCTGATTAAATCACCCACCCACCAATGTTTGTGTGACAAGTTACAAGGAGTTGGTACTTTTGCACACTTCCTTAGTTGCCGTTTAAGACACCCACGAGAAGATATGAGGTAACTAATGCTATACTACTCCACCAGCATCACACGGCGTGAGTAGCAAACCAAAAGTAGCAACGATTATGTAGTGTATATCCCGGTAGTTGCATTCGGTAGCGAATACACCGGAATTCGATTCACTGGATCAGTGTGTCTCTGTTAGGAAAAGATCTCTATTACGTGAAACAAAATCTGGCGAAGTGTAAGCGTAGGTATACTAAAAAAAACATACAAACGTTAGTTTATTGATAATTTTATATCAATCCTGAAAGGGTTAGGTACTAATACAAAATAAGTATGGACTTTTCCTATGGATTTAAAAAGGAAAATTTCAACATCGCGCACAGTTTCTAACTAGGAGGAATACTATGGATAACTGAGCTACTTGGACAAGTCGTAGAAATTCCATATTTTCCTACACATACAAAACGTATTGGGTATAGGAAAAAAAATACTGTTTACCGATGAACAGAATCCCAGTCGTTCTAGAGATTAGCCGAAACAGACAGAAAGACAGACAAAAATTGTAAAAAATGTTGTTTTGATATAAGTTGCAAGTACATAGCCCACAATGTTTTCTATTAAGTTATTATTAGGGATGACGACGCGGACGCCTGCTCGATTCCTCTCAGTGCCACAACATGCACGACCTATACTGATCTTGAATAGTTTTGCATCATCCGACTGTGAGTCTGGCATATTGATTTGTACGCTTAATAAATATTTGATAAGCGTAATGCGTTCTTTTTTATTCACGTCTATATATCTCTAAAGGGTTAGGCAGAGATGTAATAACTCCTATAATATCATCAACTTGTATTCGGAACTCTTTTTCCCATGTGGGAAACTCCCCGCGTATCAACTCGAGTTACCCGCGGAGCGAAATGCCCATCAAACCCCGACAGCTCCAGACTAATTACAGGGAAACCCAACTATTGGGAAGGAAGTAAAACTTCCTCAACTCTTTAGAAAGGTGTTACAGCCGATAGAATGAGACTTTGTCTAGACGCCCGCCCTGGTAACTACTAATTCTTAGTAGTGATATTGATACCTTGTTTTTAATGACTTTAAAAAAGGAGGAAGTTCTCAAATCGACTGTATTTTTTATGATTGTTATCAAAGCTTTCGACTGAGTGAACCAATTTTAATTATTTTTTTTTATTTGAAAGCTCGCTTCCCGTCTCAATACAAAACAATGGGAATGGTGACAACAACTTTTTGGACTCCACCTCAGCTTACCATCAGGCGGGGTGCAGTCAATCCAGCGGACTGAATATAAAAAATATCGGTACAGTTGAAGTCGGTTTTTTTTTAATTTTTACACGACTAAAGGTGAGTTTTAAAACTTTGGCATAACACCATCCAATGCATCTGGCAGGTTGACAATAATATATAAATGTGAGTCAACCATTTAGCGTCACCAGTCACAGTCAAGGCCGAAACTGTTTGTATGTCTGTTCGCAACCCGGGTATGGTGTAACCTCTCCATTGGGATAGCGAGTAATTGGGAGCAATTTCTTTTTCCGCGAAATAGTTTGATGACCATGTCTTAATTAGTAGAGTGACCTGTGTGTATTTTTATGGTATATTACTAAGCTAGTAAACAAGCGCACGGACCAGAGAAGGAGAGCGAAAAAGGTAACGAACGAATAGAAAAGAGAAAAGATCATGGGAAAAGCATGGCTCCTATTTTTTATACTACTTAGGTGGCAGACAAGCACACGACCCACCTGATGAGAAGCGGTCACCGTGGCCTATGGACGTGTGCAACACCAAGGGCGTCACACTCGCGCTACCGACCCAGGAAGGTTAGGAAGTTGAGGGGAAGTTGGAGGTGGGGATTGGGAGTTCGGAAGGGAGATACCGTCGTGTCCTACCTCAACTAACATACAGTTCACGCTGTTACATCCCCAAAAGGAGAAACCTCAATTTTTCGATTTCACGTACACAGGACGAGCCCATTGCCATCAGTTGGATACTTTTTTGTTGACTATAAGCGAGAGGTACTTATGTGGATAGTAGCAAGTGGAAATTTGTTAGTTCTGCCCAAGTTCTATAAGAAAAGAACTTCCTAACACGATTGATTATTATGAATCATTATGTCCACCTTGGTCATTAGTTTATCTTCTAACATAATAGTATATTAACGATGACTTGATGACAGAGTTATGAGTCATTTTATAGATTGAATCATCATCTTGTATGTACTAAGTGACCCCAAGGTTATTACTTATTTTCTGGACCAAGATTAATGAAAATTATTGAAAAGAAAGGAATGTAGCCAGAGCTCACTATGCGCCTCCTCCCCCCACCCTTTCCTGGCCTCCCCACCCCTTCCTAGCCCTAATCCCTTCCCTTCAGGGTAGGCAGCGCGCTAGCAGAAGCAGGCCGAGGCGGCGGCGCGCGAAAGCGTGGTTCCCAATCCCGAGAGGGCTATCTCGAATCCGGAGATGGCCCGGGTCAAGATGGGGTGCGAGGCAAATGCTCTTTGGGCCAACTTACACCTTGGCGTCAGAAGACCATAGACGGCGTGCGGTTTTAGTCGGTAAGAGTCCGACATAACCTGCCCGCTGGCCGCGGGGTGGGTACCATGAGGATTTCCACACGGAAAAAAAAGGCAGCGCGTGTGTGATACCCTTAGTGTTGCACACGTCCATAGGCCACGGTGAACACTTCCCATCAGGTGGGCCGTGTGCTTGTCTGCCACCTATGTTGTATAAAAAAAATAAGTCATTCTACAAAACTGCTATCATCACAAAGCTATCACTTATATTTACACAAAACTGCACGAATATATTAGTCATCAGCCGCATTAACCACCTGTACAATGTTCGCAGAAAAACACAACATCACGCTGTTTATATTTACTTAGCAAGCGAGCGAGACAGACGCCAAGTCTGCCGCATTGACCGATAAAGTATTAATAGAGCCTACTTCAGAGCGCGCCATACGGACGTTTGAGATGTGAACGTATAACTTTTATTTTAGATGGTGATTAAATTTTGTTGTAGGTATAGTGCTCGGCATCTAACTTGGCAAGATTATGGAGTAGTGTGGGTCCCACTAACACACGGGCCACCTGTTGGGAAGCGGTGGGCGGGTCTGGCTACCCTACTTACCGCCGGGAACACAACACAACAACTGATGATAATGATGATTTATGTGTATCACAAGTTATAGTGTACAGCATCTAACTTAGCAAGATTTTGGAGTAGTGGGGGCCCCACTACTCCAAAACCTTGCCACGTTAGATGCCGTGCACTATATTCTTGTTTGTGGCAAAATGCGTCGCATATAAAAAAATAAGTGAATGTATAACTTTTATTTTAGATGGTGATTAAATTTTGTTGTAGGTATAGTGCTCGGCATCTACCTTGGCAAGATTATGGAGTAGTGTGGGTGTGCTTGACTGCCACCTAAGTGGTATTAAAAAAACCACTAAACCGCTAAATAAAGACACTCGAAAAACAACCGTAACTTTTTTATACCATGTAGGTGGTAGACAAGCACACGAACCATGTGATGGGAAGTGGTCACCGTGGCCTATGGACGTGTTCCACATACTCACGCTTCCGACTTTGGAGGGGTGTGTTGAGGGAAGTGAGGGGGGGTTGGAATCATTATTTTTAACCAAAAGTTTTTATTTTACTTTCTTAGTGATGAAATATTGTTTCTACAATTCCTGAATGTATGCTTGCTTTGTTTTATACCATTTAGTTAGCAGACAAGCACACGGATCCTCTGTCAGAAAGCTGTTACCTGTAGCCTTTGGACGTGTATAAGGCGTCGTCCTAATTGGGCACGATCGTACGACAACACGATGCGTTTTTTGTTTATTTTTTAATATTTATTACACACAATGTTAATTAATACAGAAAATGGAAGATGGAAAGGTGCGTTCTCGTCGTGCGATGAGTTCAAACATACAGACCTATTTGAACAAGAGACGTCTCTCACGTTGCCGACCCTGTACAAATCTACAAACTCCTGCTGAAGTCCAGAGCTATACTGACCGTCCATGGAGCGCGAGGACAGCTTCCTGTTGGAGAGCGTGCGCGCGAAGTGCGGCGGCGCGCGCTGCGGGGGCGCGGCGCGCGACTCGTAGTGCGTGCGCCCCGAGTAGCGGAAGCGCGAGCCCAGCCGCGGGAACAGCGTGCTCTTCGCCACCGGCTCCGGGGACATCAGCCTGCACACCGAACAAATACTTATTACGCTATCTGGAGTCTATACCTAACAACCTATAAATTCATTTGTTATTTGTACTATTATTATTTGATTATTAATTTTTTATATTTTTTTTGGTTGATATAATGATAATTATAATAAAATGACTTAAGTTATAATTTCATCCAAATAATTATATATTTTACTATTTAATTTGTACCTAGTGTGATGTAGTTCATAATCCTATTGTACGTCTTATCAGACATGCTACGGTGATACTTTTATGTAATTGACAACATCTTCTATCTACCTGTGACAACCAATGATTATCTGAATTTTGAATTATTATTTTTTGGATTTTCTTCTCAATCTTGACACTAATTTCTATTCCGGTTTAAAAACAATCCCAATTTAATGTGCGCAATAAACTGCTGTCAAATGAGTAAGTAACGTTGCTGTTATAATTTCAATCAATCAATTAGTCTATTGTAGCCCAATACTGGACATAGGCCTCTCCCAATGTATGCCACACCACCCGTCATAATTTCAATTCCTATTAATTTCCATAATAAATAGTTGCATAATAATTTTCAAACAATATGACGCTGACTTCGAATTCAAGACTGTTCAAAATTCATATACAATATTATGAAACTTCAAAATTATAATTGAAAAAAAAAAAAGATGGAAATCTTCATGTTCGCACACCAACACTGTGCTCCAAGGATCTATAAATGCTCCGATGATGCACTGAGATTAACACTAATAACTCAATGGAAAGTAATTCTGTAGGGTTCCATCCATTATGAACTTATGTAAGCCTTTCGACTGTGTTGGTTACTAACTTAGTACTTCATATATCTTTTATATCCTAGTTTTAATCTACCAAATTCATACACAATTACATTACCAGATTTAAATAAAATTATAATATTAAATTTCGAAGCACAGTTATTGATTGTCAAGTAAAATGTATAATTTATGATGGAATACCACAGGGATCAATCCTTGGTCCAATACTAGAAATAACACAAACGAACTTACAAATGCTAAATCCTCAATACCTTTCGATACTTTTAGTAAATATAAACTCAAAAGGAATTTATTTTACATAAACCATTAAAATAGTACTTGCAAAAATTCAGAGAAAAAAAATAGAATAATATCCACTAACCTGAAGAAAGTGTGATGTTCAACGCAAGTCTTCCACAGTTTCTTGGCGGCGCGATGATTGGCCAACTTGAACCCAACAGTAGACTCAAACTGTTCGAATTCACCGGGCCTTAGTTTCACGTAGAAGTTGTGTCTCTTGTAACTGATCTTCAAGATTTTTGGCCACGCGAACCGATTGATACGGAGTCTGGAGACAAACAAAAAGAATATAACCAAATATAATCATCTCAGAATGATAGATTACATTCATACATGGCCACGCCTTTTGCCCATTAGGATAAGCAGAGACCTATGTTCTTCTAAAGGTTTAATTACCTCACGAAAACGTACGTAGATTTTGTTTTGATAGATAATAAATACTCCATACCAAACTACGGATACAAAACTAATCGAATTAAAGATTGAGAATGTGTTGTTACTGAACAAGCACCTGATCTTTAATTAAAACGTCGTTGATTAGCATATTGCCCATTAATACACCTGTTTCATCAATCTCTTCACATCAATCGATAGAGAAATTTGGAAATCTAATAGGACACAAGCAACAAGTGATAACAATCAAAGCTTTTAATGGATAAATTAAAACTAAGCAATAATTGTACTCACTTCTCTCTATGCACGAGGAGGCCTGACGAACACACGCCAAGTGTGATGTCAACATTTTCCGAATCCTTCGCCGGGTGTAAATCTACTCCGTACATGGCGAGCTTCTTTGCGTTCTCTAGATAGTTCAGTTCTGCTTCGGCTGGCGTCTGCCCTCTGTAAAATAAACGCAGATTAATTTTCTGACAATCGTATGTAACTTTTTCAAATGCATAATAATTCGAAATTTACAGTAAAAAAAGCTCTTAAAAACAGAATACACAAAGATTTAACTAGGTTTAACAATTCATAATATACCATCGATATACAGGGTGAATTTTTCAAAAGGGATTGGATGGCCAAATCCGAAACTATAAGGAATAGCGAAAAATGCTCAAAGGAGTCACGAGCCCGATTTTGATGAAACTTAAAACCTCATTATTAGATTTTTGAAAAACCAATAATCCTAGCTAGGAATCGAACCTGTTGATTTTGAAAAAAAAAACACACCCTATATTATTACACCATACGATAGTGTTGCTATTAAGGATCATATTCTGGGAAGTAATGACATACCGCAAACTAAAGGAAAGAGCTCATCTTTAACAAAATACATTTTATTTTTCTTACATTAACTGATTAATTCTTCAAAATGTAGACCATTGTTTTCAATACATATCTGGATTTGAGACTTCAAGGATTGTACTGCATTCAATATTACAATGTTATTGATTCCGTTAAGAATATTCTCCAAAGAACGTTTCAAGTCATCAAAATAAATGTGTCTTTATAAATTTAGTTGTTGACATACCCCCAGAGAAAGTGATCTAAGGGAGTAAGATCAAGGCACAGAACCATGCCTTGCAATAAAATTGTCGTCAAACTGCTGAATCCAAATCCCTTTTATTAGCTATTATGGGCTGGAGCTCCATCTTATTTAAAAAAACATCAATCATCATAATCATTCTGAGTATAATTTAAAACACGGAATAGTTACGATCTTTTCTGGGATTTCGAACGAAACAAATAGGTAGATGAAATATGAATTTTATAAAATTCCATAATTTCCTTAAATTTGCCGTATATCATTACTTCGCAAAATTTGATCCTTAACAGCAACACTATCGTATGGTGTAATAATAAAGGGTGTGTTTTTTTTTTTCAAAATCAACGGGTTCGATTCTCAGCTAGGTTTATTGATTTTTCAAAAATCTAATGATGAGGTTTTAAGTTTCATCAAAATCGGGCTCGTGACTCCTTTGACCATTTTTCGCTATTCCTTATAGTTTCGGATTTGGCCATCCAATCCCTTTTGAAAAATTCACCCTGTATATCCTGACGATTTTACTGAAGCTTTTGATTAAGATTTAGATACCCATTATGGAGATGCTATGAGAGTGCCACAAGGATCTAATCATTCACCCTTATCTTAATTTCTTAATTTACGATACAGTCTTATTTATCTGTATGTACAAATAAAATACAACAATTTATTACTGGAACTAGGTCCCTTGGATTCCAGTTTGCTATGGGAATGCCACAAGGATCTACTATTGGGCCTTTCTTAAATTTACGTTGATAATTTATCTATCTGTATACGTACACGTAAAATATCAACACAATATTTATTGGTAGAACTAGATCCATTGCATGACATCTTTTTGAGGAGTATCATAGTCACATATTATTGATTTTTTAAATTTACGTAGATAATATATCTTGTATCACACGTAACATGAATATAATAACAAAATCTCACTTGTGTGTCTTGTGCAGTTCCACCACCTTCTCTTCAAGGTCAGGAGTACAAGAAGCTGCTGGCACCAACTTCAACTGTTTGCACAGTCCAGCTCCGACTTCCTTGTCTTCGTAATCCCCCAGCTCTGACTGTAGCAGGTAACTGGCGAGGAGTGCGTGCGTCACTGCCGAACAAGGTAGACGACCTGGAAGAGAAGTTGAAGTTGATGAGAGATGAAGGATTTATTGTAGTGTCGTTGGATTAATACTTAAACTCGTCGTTACGATTTTACGAATTTTCTAACTGAACAATTCAATTTAAGCATTTACCCGACCGGGGAATCGAACCGCGGTATATATTGCGACCATTTGATACCGTTGCGCCACCGAAATACAGACCTATTTATGTAAGCTTCGAAATAACGTTGCCAAAACGTTTGTGTCAATTTCTAACCATGGCTTTCTTGTTTCCAGCACACATCCCTTCTGATGGTAACCGTTTCAGAAAAATGGATCTCACCTTCGAGTAGGTCCTTCCTGACGGCCAGTACTAGCTGGTATCTGGTGAGCTCCTCTTGTAGTGTGGCCGGTTCAGGTGGGTAGAACTTCACGGAGAATCGCACTCTCCAGGGTTCGTCTGTTGAAGAGAAATAAACATTATCTATAAGTAAATAAATAAATATTCTACGACATTCTATGCAGCGCTATCTAGACCCCAAAGTAAGCTTAACTAGCTTGTGTTAAGGGTTCCAGAATGCTGATATACATACTTAGACACTTTTTTGTAAATACATACATACCATTCTACCCGAATATTACTACGTTTCAATATCTAACTGGTACACGAAGTTCTATATAATTAATTTAAGTACTGTCGTGGGAATAACAACAGTTACATACCAGCGCTTAATGTTACGTATTAATATAAGGCTTATTCCAAACTTACATTTGAGCATCTTGGACACCCTCTTCTCGAGGTCTATCCAGATGCGTGGGTCGCCTCTGTCCTCGTACAGGAGACCGAAGTAATCCTTCTCCACCAGGTTTAGGTTGTCGCACACTTTACCCAGCAGCTCCTGCCCTCTGATTTTTCTCTGAAACACAGAATTACGAATTTATTGTTTTCACTTCATTACTGTCACCATGTTTTTTTTTTTTTATTCATGATAGGCTTACGTTTGACCTCAATCTCACCTGATGGTAAGTGACAATGTGGTCTACGATGAATCACGCTTGCCTAGAAGGAACCTATTCACTTGTGACTTGAAATATGTGTATGGCCAAGCCAACTTCTGCTAGCTAACGATCAACGAAGTAGACTCCAGCGCAGGCTTTCCTCTTGGGGTTCGGTTATATGACTGTCGCTTCCATAATACCCAAAATAAGTCAAATATAAAACGGAAAACGGACCGCGGGTTCCGTGGTCAAAATAAAGATTTGAATGCTCATATAAGTGGAACCAAAGTCAACACTCCTCGTGATAACGATAGGGTGGACTCTGTACAGGAAAGTTATAGTTCCTTGCTTACAGGAAATTTGAGGGTTTCGTTTCAAATTTTAAAGAAAGCCCTCCAAAAGTTTCTATTTCGGCAGATCGAAAGCCAAAGTCACTAATAAATTGGTATACTCCTTTCAATTGCCACAGTTTCAGCAGAAAACTAACCCCGATAGTTGTTGGGACATACGGTCCTGGGTCGTATAGGAAACAAATATGCAAAAACTTAAATTTTATTTCATCGCCAATTTGGTACTTACGTCGACATCCAGGTCCATGGTGGACCCATCTAGCAGCTCCACCTTGACGTGGGCGACATTCCCGGCAGGTCGGCGTCTGGGAGACGCCTCCTTCTTCTTGCCATCGCCCTTGGCTTCTTTGGTCACGCTCTCCGGCATTCTGCCGCGCGACCTTCACGCACTGGAAACAAAAAAAAAACAGATTTCGTCAGTTTTGGATAACAAGGTGCATTAGGAGATTTAGGGCCAATAGGCTGGTACTTTATGTAAGTGTTCTTCTCGAGGATAGTACCATGAAAGCCGAAACTACCAGTAACAGGAGGGCCAGAGACCCCGAGCAACAACTATCGAACTTTTTAGAAAGTGATGCTTACGAAGCAGTAATTGTGTTGGTTAGCCTGGTAGGCAAAAACATTTGTTTTTTAAAATATGTCAGATACTAAATTTTTAAATTAGACAGCCGAGCGTCTTGGGTAACCAAGGTTTTGCAGTTTCAAGTTTTGACATTACTATCAAGACTTAAATTCCCCGGAGTGATTACGAACTGGCACTCCTCCTCCATACCAGGATTTATTATAATAATATATGAAGGTCGTCCATCAACTACACTAAATTTATTACTCAAGTTCAGTATATTCCCTAGGCTAAGCCTACAAGGCTAATTTTATTTTATAGTCTTGTTTTGTTCCAAGTTATAACAAGTGTAATAAAGCTGTTATGAACGAATAACATCGATTATACGATCTTTTATAGATTTAGATTTAGTTTCAAAACTGAAATAAAATCGAAAGAGTTACATGCTATTTTGTTTCACTTGTACTAATTTTTAGTCTTTTAATAAGCCTTTGACCATTTTGATCACAAAATATATTAAACATAGCATTGAGTTTTGTTGTTTTGTTCAGTGATAAAATGACGTCATTTATAATGTTAAATACATCACAATCCAAATCGTAAGGCAGTATCATTTTCAAAGTGAATCGTAAAGCTAATTGTGTGGGCTTCTTCAGTGTCAATAAAGTGACCTCAAGAGTTAATAGCCACTTGAATCATGGGCGCCTTTTATTATATTATGATAGTACTACGACAGAGGACAGCATCTGATTTGTTTTTGTTGAACCTTTGCCGGATAAAAACAGAACGAATATTATTATTTAATTCATAATAAACTTACACCAGTAAAAACTATGTGATTTTATGTTTTCCTTTTAGTATACTCGTACTCCAGAATCAAAGGTCTCCCCTATTACGTAGGAAAATAAGTTAGCGACATGTGGGTGTATATCTGCCTACATCGTGGACTCTCATACGTATTTATTGCATGCTATTGAAGTGTCTATTGTCATATACTATTTATTAATAGTATTATAGAGCTCTTGAGTTAACTTCCCATAGATTGATAACCGGTACAGTTAATTGGAGGTCTTGGAAATCAAACAGTTACTCAGTTTATTGCAATAACGGTATCTCTATTTCTATTCATTATCGTCGATACGATAATGAATAGAAATAGAGTAATGGTTTTATAAGAAAACGCCCTAAGCTTACTACTTTTACGAATCCAAATATTTAGATGGAAGAATGGATGAATGTTTTAACTAAATCGCGCCAAAACTGCTGAACGAAATTTAGCATACAGATGATGATGAATATGTATGTAATTGGAAAAACTAAAAACAACCATTAAAAAATCGAAATAGGTTCAAACATCTTCGAGTAATTGGTAAAAATACATAAAGAAAATGATAAAGCCTCTCTTCTTTCTAATCATAGAACGAAGTAGGAGAGTCTTAAAACATTTTTTTAAATAGATAAGGCTGCAATGATAGATACTTCCTCCAAAATGGTGAAAGAAAACCCTTGGAGCCTTGAGGTATCGATATGTCAAGAAACTACAACTTACAGCTGTTATACTGTTTACTTTTTAAAAATATTCAGTCCATACCACTGTTCAGTTACGGTATTCAACAGTTGCAGTAAAGCCTGCATAGATCACACAAGAGCGATCTTTTGACACAGTTTACCTTGAACAAACAGCTGTGACGTTCGCTGTTGCATAAGTTTGTGTCTGTTCGTCACACACAATGGGAGTGTACGGAGTACGAGCCGTGGGAATCGCTATTGTCAAGGGTAATACTGTACTGTATGGATGGGTTTTATATTATACAAGTACTTTAAAAGCGCTACATTGGTAATTTTAGTTTAGATACTTGAGTTTCCTTTCGCTGCAAATATTTTCATCTTAGCGCTGTTCTCGATTTCATCTGAGGTATACACACTTCGTAGCCTGGTCCCTTATTACTACTTCATCTCTAGATTATACGGCTATCATGCCGTCTAAACTACCAATATCCCGAGAAAAGCTCATACTATTGGTAGAACAGATAGGTATTCATTATCCTCTGAAACTTTTCTCTACTCAGTTGGGGTCGGCTTTTCAGTCTAATTACGAAACGGCTGAACTTCGATATTTTATGTAAAGCGACTTCCACAATCCATTGGCGATATCGAAATTCTGTAGTTAGACCAGCTAAAATATCATCACCAATAGGCATCATGCACACGATGCCTATGGGTTTAACAAACTTCAATTGCGCGATACAGGATGGGTAGTTTCTACGTAGTTCAGTTTGCTGTCGCAAGATGGCGCTAGGTAATTTTAATATCGCCATAGTGGCTTGAAATGCATTTCTAACTGCTGTATCTTGTTAAGGAACTAAAAATAGCACTTATATCATTTAAATGCAGGAAATTAAAACCACAGCTAATTCAATAAACATTCCACACAATAAATAACCTATTTATACATAAGTTGTTAATTTTCCTTGTCCATCCAGTTTGTGATCCAGTACCTACAGTTACGGACAAATCGATGTAATTATACAATTAAAGCTGTCAGTCCATCTGTTTGGTAGTTACAAGTAAACAAGTCTAAGATTGGATGGGTTTTTATTGTAGTAATGGCGACCGACTTGGTATATTTTTTTACGTCGGTCACGTCAACATGACTTCACCTCGTCTGATGGTAAGCTAAAGGGAAAGTCTTTGGAATAGGAGTCACCATTGCAAACACCGATAGCCTCATCAAATGCTTCACGCCCCGCTTAAAGGACCCGGAACTGTTTGAGGAAGAAAACACGTGAGCTGGTAAAGAGGCACCGAACCTGGTTTTATTGAACTTGAATAAAAAAGATAATATTACCTACTTTTTTGTTAATTAAATCTAAGAAAGCTAAGGCGGTGTTTGTAGGAAACTGCAGTGCTATGCAGAGCAGTCGAGTTTTATACGTTTAAAAATGACGTTTAACTTAGCAGAAGGAAATAACTTTTATTGTTTTTGATGTGAGCCTGTAGGTTTCGAGTGCTAATTTCAGTTCCCAGTACACATTCTTTATAAAAAAAGTACATAAAGAGGACATGAAAATCCAATATCCAGATAAAATGAAAGGTATCGGAACAATTTTTGAATTGAATTTTTTTTTGATTGTATGAAAAGATTTGTTGTATTAGTGTAGTAAAAAGTGTAGTCTTATATGTAAATTAAGGAAACTGTAGGTCTATAGTTCAAGTTTAACTTTTATACTTAATACTCATATGTATGACCGTTTGTTTCTGAATAAATAAATAAAAAATAAAAAAAACAATATCGACGCTTCCTCAGATGCAATGTCGCCAACGCGCGGCCCCGATAGATACAATCAAATTTAAATGGGGCATATAAACATATTGGTACATTTGAGGCAGAAAATTGGACTCCCTAATATGATTGTGTTGTGCTTTGAAGTCTTTTTCTAGGCAAAAAAGTTTTTTTTTTATTCAACGTACGTGGCAGAAAAGCACACGGCCCACCTGATGGGAAGCGGTCACCGTGGCCTATGGACGTGTGCAACACTTAGGGTGTCACACACGTGCTACCTACCCTAAAGGGAAGGGAGGAGGGCTAGGAAGGGGTGGGGGCAGAGGATTGCAGTGAGCTCTGGCTACCCAACTTACCGCCGCGCCGCCGGGAACACAACACGATGGTTATTATGGGGCGGTGATCGGTAGGGCGGAGGTACTACCCCAGTCGGACTGCTCATTTCGGACGGGAGATAACATCGTATCCTACTTCCTTAATATCCTCCTTATATGTATATAAGATCATCATAGCGATTTCATGTTCCTAAAGTAGATACATATCTCATTCGCGATGGGTACCATAAATTCCTACAACCTGACTTCGACCTCGACATCTTATTAATATAAGGATGGCACTTAGTAATAATGTAGTTGAGCGAGGGGCCCTGACCGCCAAGTGCCGGTCGTGATATCATCAGCCTAACTTGGTTAGATACAATGGTTTAATGAATTCAGCCCTATCTTACTCAGATGGCGCTAGATATTAACATTTCGCATAATGTGGAACATTAATTTTCTTTGCTTTTGAAGTATCTAGGTGTTCAAAGTTTGTATTTTTTGAATCTATGCTATGGGGCTATTCCGAGAGGGACTGCCGTTTAACCTTCCAACCCCGGGTGGGAGGCCTGTACCAGAACCACGTCCGTTGTTTTACAGGTGCAACGATTAGGAGATGATTGTGATGTGGGCCCCAAAGATGAGGTCCCGCACAACCCCTAGCTTGCCTTACTGATGTACCTATTTATAGTTTTCTTTAACTTTTACTTTATTTGTCTTGCTGATGTACCTATTTACAGTTTTCTTTAACTTCTACTTTATAATTATCTTCATTTATTTCACCCTCATAATAACAAAAAAAAAGCAATCATAGACTAATCCTGTCATTGTCCCACCGCAGTAGGCAGATACAACAGCCAGTCATTTGCTTTTGTCTTTACTGACTGCACGAGTTTCCTTTTCATGCAAACCCGCTGGCTTTTTATCTTCCCTGTCCATTTTTTCAATAAGCTACCATTCTGACCAGTATATTCTGTGAGGTCGAACCCGGTTAACCTACCCATTTAACTTAATGTGCCTAAATGCAAAAGTTAGGTCTGTAAACCACTTACATTTCGCTAACTGTGTTTTTCAGTCCCACAAGTATATTAATTGTGGGTTTTAATATGTGTATCTTCAGGCAAGAATTACGTTAATTCTACAAGTACTCGTCTGCAAAGAAAATACAATTTTAGCCACATGACCTCAGGTAACTCAAATTCCTTTACCTTGGCCAAGTTTAGATTTTCCTCAAATACTTACAATGATTCAGTGCTACAAATAGAAATACTACGAACACGAGTGAATCAAAATACTAAATATCTCTATAAAATATCAATATTTTTTTTAACCAAATCGATATAGTGCAATAAAGTTGTCGAGATGTAAACGTATCGATGCGATTCCAAGTACAGTAGGCCTACTATGAAACGTACATCAGCAACTGCGCACGAAAATTCGGGCAATCGGCACCATAGAATCGAATAGTTATCATAACCAATACAATGGAATGTATTGTTTTAATAGAAATAATGTACAGTCAGCGCCAAAAGTCGATTAACACTAAAATATTTACAAAACCTTTTTACATTGTTTAGTTTTATAATCTCCAGAGGACAAAGCTTATGTTTTATATGTCTTGTTTATTGTTATATTAAAGGTCTTAGAGCTAAGGTGATCAATAAATTAGAATTTGTTAACCAACCTTTGGCGCTGACTGTACTGTAATCTAAAACCTTGATAGTTTGATTCACTTCCGAACATGATCCCGATAATGAATTAGCCTATTGCAGTCGACTGCTGCACATAGATACCTAAATCTTCGTCCACGTCGTCCTTGGAAAAGCTCAATGTACGCCATACTTAAGTCCATAACACCCGATCCTCTACCTTCTGCATCCAATACATCCCAAAACGAAATAACGAAAACCGAAGTAACTTCGGAATGAAGAAACTACATGGAATTCATGGTAGACCTACCGTTTGTAGCAAATCGAGTTCTTGTGATTCAATGTTGGCCGACTGCCAAGATACCATTGCCTAAGTTTCGACTAAACGTCTAGGCGTAACATGCTACTTAACATTACAAATAGATCGGTGGTTTATTTTACTGTATACCTCTACATTACGTATTTATGTACTTACTAAGTTTGAAGGCTAATTTAATACCTAACTACGTGAACTTTTGGTGGCAAATACCGAGAAAGCAACAATTTCATCAAGGAAAGACGTCAGCAAAGCTGTAAAGCTTTCGAGCGAGTTTTGGAAGCGTCGTCGGTGTTGAGTCTATGAAACTCCATCAACATCTTTAGGGTCGATGCCAACCTCACAACCCGATGACAGAGGGAGCATCGCAGATCGCCAACGCTGGCGTCTAGGGCCCATCGAGATCACAAGAATTTTCTGTCTAGAGCATACGCCCGAAAATTACTTCCTGGATAGGTTTACGAGAAAAACACCGTGAGGTTTTAGTATATTCCTTAAGGGGAAGCCCAAAATATTTTCAGGATTTCGGTTAGTGCGAGAATCTTGTGAAAACTGTTGTTTTGCCTAGCGTGTGCTCAGATATAAACAACCTAAACGCCAAAAAAATTTTATTTTTTACTAACACTAGATTGATGGATTAAGAAAGTATTCTACAGGAATTTTGATATGATTATTTATTATGTTTTGATAATAATTTTGTGCATCAATGCATAAAAATGGTGGTGGGAAGTAGAAATAAAAATAAATTATAATATACATCATATTTATTTTCTATCGTAAAAATATTATGTTATCGTGTTTTCATTCTTCGTGAATCTAGACTAGATTGTATGTAGGTTTATTATAATCTGAAAATATAATCTAAAATTAGATTCTTAGCTTATGAATGAGGGTATAAAAACATGTCAATTAGAAATTTCATAATAACTGCCGAAGTAATCCCAAGTATAATATTGAACCCTCTCCCCCGCTCCCTTCGCCCCTCCAACCTCGAAACTAACTGTCGAAATTCAGGATGACACTCTCGTCCGTCAACCAGCAGTTGTACGAGCTTGCAGTTAAAGCAGGCTTGGGCTTCAAATATCTTGGTGAGGCTCCACAAAATGCAATAAGGACTATACAAGCGAACCCGGGGCTCCGAAAAACGCTAAGATTTTGAAGATTTTAGTTTATTGCCCTTCCTCCTACAGTCCCTTTAAACGTGCGTAAAAAGCATTTTTTGCAAACTGTGTTTCCGGAAAACTATAACCTGGGAATATTCAAGTCACGAGTGAATAGGATCCTTCTAGGCAAGCGTGATTCATCGTAGACCACATCGTCACTTACCATCAGGTGAGATAGTGGTCAAACGTAAGCCTATTCTGAATAAAAAAAAATTGATGAGGCCATCAAGCTGAGACCACCATTGTACTATCGGTGTCTGTAATATTGACCCCTCCATTCCTGAGACTTCACCTTTAGCTCACCTTCTGGCAGCAATCATATTGATGTATCCAATATTAAAAAAAATACACCATGTGTTATGTGTGCCGTCGTTGCTAGCAGAAACTACAACGCATCGTAAACACTGCGCTTGAGCGTTAATTGCTGCGGTTGTTAAGATCTTACAGCGATTTGGATTGGTTTGATGTGTGATTGCGTATATTTTGATGTGGAATTCCTGTTTTATGTACTTAATATAGTTTACATACACTTTTATAGCTACAGTCGACATGAAAGCACAGATCGCTATGCGGCAGTTCTGTCTCGGAATTTCATTGGCCGTGATTCCTTTGGGCAACTTTGATCAGTTCGAATGAGCTCATGGGAATGGCTACTACGAAATATACAGGAAGTGTCTTTGAGTTCGCATCGTATTTTATGCGTCGCTTTAATTATGTTTGATATAGAGATTTTACCATCTTCAAACAAGGTTCTCGATTCTTTGGAATTACTTAGCAATAGTTATTTTCGCTTATCGTTTTTAATGGTCTATTTTTTGTTATTTTGCGTTTTCTTCTCATATTTATTTGTTTTACCGAAAACTTCACTGGGAACAAACAAACTAAATATTTACGTTTATTGCCCGTATTACTACCAAGCTTACTACTATTAGTAACAACGGTAATTAAATTGATGTTGTTATTACTAGTACCTAGTAAATTTTTACTTCTTCGTTCATTCTTCTACGTTACCTTTTTACTACTAAAGTTGAAAGTTGTTAGCACAGCAATAAAACATTCCCCGTAGTACTACCATAAATTAAAATAACAAAAACAAGACAAAATTATTACGAATTTATATTTAAAACAAATATTGATGTGACAATTTGAGGTCATTCTGCTGTGTATTAAGTGTTAAGAAACCTATTCATAAACAACACACGGTCGTGTCCATGACACAGCCACACCATATTTATTTGACGCATTCCGATGATATTTATATGAATTCGTTAGGTATTTATTGATGTATTACAATTGGAAGACTTGGCAAGCTTTGAAAAGTTCACAAAGTTGTTAGTGTTCAGCAACTTTTCTTTCTGACCGTACTTGCGTATAAAGTTACCAATTATTTATCCAAACAACTTCCAAGTCGGCCACGACCCGCGGGGCAAACTCAAAAGTATTGTATTCTCGTTAATTGAGGCAAGTCAGACGGTTGTTGAACGTGAACTCCTTTTTGTCTAAAATTTTGTTGTTGGAAGTTTTATTTTTTTATAATAAACTGCTGTCATGTGTGGTGCCATGCTCCTTTGCCATAATCTGGTATATTTTAATTTTTACAGGAACGACTGCAGTTTGACCTGCAAATTCCGAAATAAAAACCAGCGCCAGAGTCTCGCCCGTAAATCATATACCGGCTCGCAGGAGAGATTGACTCGACTACCTCTGTACGACAGGGGGCGTTAGTTGGCAGTACCTAAGTTTATTATGCGTACTTCTAAAGAGTGGAAGCCTGAGTCTGGAGTGCCCTGCCTGAGTTTGAAAACCTGGAAGGCTTCAAGTCTAGAAGTGAACAGGTTACTTCTTGGCAAGCGTGCTCCATCTTCGACCACATCATCACTTACTAACAGGTGAGATTGTGGTTAAACACGAACCTATCACCAAAAAAAAACTACTTAATGTATTTTTTTAACTCTAATAACCGCATTATTATTTTTTTTCATATGTTTTCTTTGATTAACAAAATGCTAAACAAAAATTAATAAAGCTAGCCTGTGCTCTTTTCATTATCAAAACAATACTTTCTAATCAACGGATTCCGATCGGTCCATTTAGCGGAGGCGCCTGATATCCATTAGGTGAGCGGATGAGCTTTCATCTAATTAACTGACAACGGCTCAGTAAACGTGCGCTTCTGACGTCATTATCTCCACCTTGGGATAACGCTGGATAACTGGATGGAACTAAAATTGGATTTATAATGGAGTTAAGTTACATAAACACTATTTAGAACGTTATTAGCTTTAGTACTGAACGAGAATGTGTTTTATTTGCTGAAGGTACTTAATGCACTGTCGATTTATATACTCCTGAGGGCTCCATAAGGGTGTATTTGCATTTCTCTGTTAGGAATTTCTTAAAACAGTTCAGTTAGTGCAGAGCCCTACCAACAACTCAGGTGTCCAAGCCAAGCTAATCTGCTAGTCGGAGCACTTTAAATAACGAACGAGGCTCTAGTGCAGGTTTCCGAGTTAAATGGAAGGTACAGAAGTGTACCAGTTGCTAAGTTCTTTTTTTTATGTCGGTCACGTCAACATGACTTCACCTCGCCTGATGGTAAGCTGAGGCATTAGAGCATGGTGTACAAGTTGAGATGTGCACCAAATGCGTCAAAGCCCTTGAAAACAATCCGTGGAATGTGGATTTCAAAGTTCCAAATTGGGTCGTAACTGGAAATTCGCTATTGAGGATGATGAGTTTATGGTAGCTTACCTCGTTGACAACAAGAGGATCGCACTCTTACTAAAACATTCGACGAAATTTATGTGTGTTTATTACACGTCCACCCGCTCAACAACACACAGGTACAAGTATATATCAATAAATAGCAAGCTAACTGTATTTGTATTGAAGGTAATAATGAATAATGACCCTAGTAAGTAGAAAGGAGTACTTCGCACTTAATGTTACGAAAACCAGACGTGGAAGGCGTTGACCCCACAAAACATCTGTGTAGACAAGACGACTGCTCTAGATGAGCGAATTGTGTTTACTTGGACTTAAGTAGGAAGTGGGATCCTTAGAGGTATACTCGTAATAAACTCGAGGAGGAAACTGCTTAACGTTCAAATACGAGAAGTATAATGCAGGGTTTAGGCGCATTAGGGCTAATTCTCATTATGGCAACCGACTCGCTAATGGACTACTTCTCATTATGGCCACTTCTCATATGGGCTACTTCTGATTAGGGCTACTTCTCCCTGAGGGGCATAGCTGTATAATACTTCTTGGACTCGTATTTATAAAGTTAATTGGTAATAAAACTGTCGAAAGTTTACAAGAGGATGGGTGGTGATTGTAAGGCATACGACACAAACGACAAAAATGAAAATTATTAATTTTATAAACATACATACACATACATACACATACATTTTACACATTACAGACAAATTAAATGAGTCCAAACATGACGGGTTTATCATGTTTAATTCAGAAGTTCCTGTGACCACATACCGTCGTCATCTTTAAACACTGGATATCATTTATAGCATCAGAGTATTTCCTACGATAAAACAATTGAGTCCAAACTCGATTGGTTTATCTTGTTTAGTTCAGGCGCTCAGACTACAAGATCTAGTCTGAGTTCAGGCGTTCTTAAAGAGACCTTCCAAATCCATCTTCATAGTATCATATTGTTGCATTATCACCGAAGATACGGAAGTATACAAAATTTAAGTTCAATAAAACGTCATTTTGGAAGAAGTGATTGTAATGGTTTTTCAGATTTGACCCATACTAACAATCAACATAGCAAGTTGTAATAATTTAGGTGTCTTCCAAACTCATAATCTTAGCAACTCATAACTCATAACTCAATTATTCATAAGAATGATACACGTCAATTGTTTGTATAATGTTAACTTAAATTACAATTTATTACGAGTATTATACCTTAATTTTATTTATCATTTATTCTTACTTTACATGCAATCTTTAGTGTTAACTTGTGAGTGAAAATATGTCATATATAATTTATGTCATAATTATACATATACATTATACATTACAAATTATGATAGTTTCACTGTTACCAGTTCGTCAAATGAGTAAAATGCTCGCTCGATTAATCAATTCTTTAATCGAATTTTAAATGACCCGAGACTAGGAGCAGAAGTTACTCAACACAGGAGGTAAACAACTTAGTTTAGTATATCAACAGTGTAGCACCACCTACAGAATATCTCAGTCAATTTGTGGCCAAATGACTCCTTTAGATATTCGCTCATAATACAATTACTTTATGCCCGGTGCCAGTCGTAGGCGAGACATTGCTGCGAAGAGAGGCGCCGGCATGGCGTCACCAGGGATCCACTTTGCCTTTTATTAGTTAATTTAGTGCTCGACTATCCTATTTATGTGATATACTACGAGATTGGCTGGAGACTATTGTGTATGTTTTGAATCTAGATGTGTATTGTATTAATATGGAAAAGAAAGATATCGAATTATACAGACACCCCATTTTGCCAGACGCTACGATCTTGGCATACATCTTCATAATTGTTTTCAAATACGCTTGCCGGTTGTGGGTTTTTTAAATTTTATTTTTTTATATAGGACACGTTAAAATGACTTCACCTCACCTGATGGTAAGCTAAAGGTCAATTCTTGGGGTCACCACTACCGTTTCGTCGCATTTGGTCCATTTCGCATTTGGTCCACTTGGTCAATTTCCGACTACATACACCGATAGTGCTACAGTGGCGGCCCTCAGCTTGACAGCCTCATCAAAATGCTCTTATCCTGGCCTTTCTTTAGAACCTCCTCGATCTGATCGATATACGTGTGTCTAGTTCGACTCTTACCGGGTTGCCCACACATCCTTACCTCATACATGCATTTTGTCAATTTTCTTTCGTCCATCGGTCTACGTGTCCTCACAAATCCTTACTTCATATCTTACAAAAAAAATATTTATGTTTATATGACTCAGCCTAACCAGGCATATTTTCCAAAAGTAAATAAGATGAATTATGAGGATTATACGGCCGTTAAGCGGTTTATACGATGTTATACAAATAATGTTATTGATTCATCTGACCACGTGCGCTTACGCACGTACCACTGGGTTACTATAAAAATACTACTGAGTTATTGCTTACACTGTGAGTCAAGTATTCGATATAGGAATATTTTAGTACCTTGATTACGGCAGATGATTCAAGAATACCCGTGCCTTGGAGAATATCGATGGCAGTCGTTACGTGTAGGTGGAACCTAAAAAGTCCAAACACTGCTCTACCGAACTTCGCTATTGCTAAGTGGAGGTGTGTTGGCATTTAGATTTAAAATGGCAGTTTCAAGAAATTTACCAAAAATATATAATGAA
Organism: Lithosia quadra; assembly: GCA_963576445.1. Taxonomy (NCBI): domain Eukaryota; kingdom Metazoa; phylum Arthropoda; class Insecta; order Lepidoptera; family Erebidae; genus Lithosia; species Lithosia quadra. Next base: position 10,540,581 of record OY754896.1, read on the forward strand.
CTGTTTAAATGGAACTAATGAACCGTATACCTAACAACCAGCGTGGTAGTTTGAAAAAATTGAAAATATAGTCAATTCACTTTCCACCGTATTAAAATTCGAGATGTGAGAGTACATATTATGTAAATTTCTTATGAAAAAAAAAAGCACGATATGGACACAAACCAAAACAAACCTACAGTAGCTGCTCATTAGAAGTTTATGCTCGCTACAATTAGCCTTAATTAGCATTTAGCTGATAATCAATCTACTTAGAACCAGTGTTCAAATTGCAAGAAGAATGTTCTGTGAATGTTTCTATTGGCTGAATCTTTTCTTAAAGGTTTTTATATACAAGGTTAGGTTTTCCAAACACATACAGCTAAGGAGTGGAATTCTCAGCCCGAGTCTGTGTTTCCGGAAAGTTATAACCTGGGAATATTCAAGTCACGAGTGAATAGACCACATCGTCACTTACCATCAGGTGAGATAGTGGTCAAACGTAAGCCTATCTTGAATAAAAAAAAAGGGCGCGGAAAATTTTCATCAAAAAGCTCCTGTCCAGACAAGAAGAACTAACTTACTTAAACTAGCTAAGAGGTAACTTAGGAAAGTTACCTATGTTTTAATCAACTTTTATGTCCACTACCCGTCCACTACTAATACCTGTAACCATACAATATATTTATGTTTGTTTGAAACCTACTTGAAAGACGTGCACCCATCTCAAACACAAATCACACCGCTCGCGCGCTCAAGCATCGGTTTCCACTTCAAACGTTTATCAACATCAATAGCTGAGCGATCAAAACCACGTCTCCATAAATCTCGCAGCCGACTGATACGCTGGATGCGCGTGATACGGTCACTGGTGATTTATAACACGCTTAATGTCGTACAAGCTTTACTAACAAGATATATAGTACCAAATATAGATGAGAAACTATTGTATTTAGTGAAGGTATTTCTGGGTGGCATCTTGCTGAAATAGAGTTTGAATGCTCCGGGGGCATGACGGGAACACCGTGGTTCCCAAACCTGAGGTGGCATCTCGAATCCGGAGATGGCACGAGTCAAGCCGGGGTGCGTGGGAAATACTGTATGGGCCAACTTACAATCTGGCGTCAGAAGAGCCTAGACGGCGTACGGTAAGAGTCCGACATAACCTGGGTATCCATGAGATTTCCGCAAGGAAAAAAAAGGGATACCTATATGCTTGGGTCCTCTTCGTAAGTAGTGGTATTGGCGTGAAACCAATTACTACACCACGACGGCAACATCGACACGAGAGAAGTTATGGAAATTGACAACTTACAGCGAAACTTTAAAGATTTCGCGGTAGGTATTAGTTTCGCAACGGAGGTGTGCTACAGGCATAAAACTACCGTAAATGGAAGTAGACGATTCTCGGCGCCAGACGGCTGCCTTGTTGTCATTTACTGTTCATATTCCCATTTGCTACGTCTGCAGTATCCGATCGAGGGAATCCAGACGATTTAATATCCGGGACAGATCGTAAAATTGTTGAAAATGTACAGAAAGTCTGTACATTGTAATTGATATTAAATATAATAGGGTCTTGACGGCAAAATAAATAAATTGTCGCGGATCCTTCAAATGGAGCGTCAAAAAGAATATGACGTGTCCATCAAGCTGAGCTGACCACCATTCCTGAGACTACGTTTAACTTACCATCAGGAGAGGTAAATTCAAATAGCCGTGACCACTATATTTTTGAACCAGACATATTCCATAAGTGAATTCAATATGTTTCTTTGGGTCGCATCATCATCAGGTTTCCAGAGATGTGCACTAGTCTAAATTACTGCAACAATCGTGATTAAAGCCTTACAAATATCCCTTTCCTCAAAAATAAACCTTTCACCTCAAAGCCGGAAAACAAAAACCAAACCGCGAACTTGACAGTCCCTTCCTGTGAACGTCTGCCGAATAAAACCGAGTATACATTGTGGTACGGCTCTCATTGCGGTGTAGTTCGGTTAAAATATTATTCATTCAAGAGTAACAACAAAACGTAAGCTATTTTCCTCAGCAAATAAAATCCAAATACCTTTTAGAACGAAAAGAGAATAGACTAATCAACGTTAAGACGAACAAGCCAATTCATTTGGGCTGGGGACAACATGGTTGAATCAACATTTTTTGTTTTTAAGACCCATTTAATTTTAGCGTAAAGTAACCTAGGAATCTTCAAATCGGAATAGGTTGCTACTAGACAAATGTATTCCATATCCTCGATCACATCATTACTGATGCGCGAAATAGTGGTTAAGTTAAAACTCAAAATAATATTAAAAACATACAAAAGTTTCGCTATCTTATTTGCACGAACCGAACTCCACAATTTCGGTTAGTGCAAATATGCCGCTGCAAGCAATAGTGTAGACAAGGGGTTAATCCTCGATCGAAGTGCACAGACGAACGGCTGCCAGTCGCGACGAATAAATTATTCACGCCTCCTACAATGTAGCAGCTAGCAGCTCAGACAGTGTTGACGCAGCCCTAGATATGAACGAGCTTGTCGGGCAAAAATGCGGAATATTTGATGTAGGGCAAGCCGGCTCATTGTACATGTATAGGTTGTATCCCCGCGCTTTTAAATATGTAGTGTAAAATACTCATATCTAAGGCCTGTGCTAGACAATCGAAAACAGGCAAGTTTGCCGATTTTTAAATATTAATTTAAGTGGTAGAGTCGTCTGAAATGTTAGCTGTATATAGCAGAATTTAAATAGACGGAGAGACGATATATATTTTACAAAATTCAGGGTTTAAGCTACCTGTAGGCAACATTTCAACAAAATCAATTCTACGGTTATACATCAAAAGTAATAACCAGACAAGTTACAAATCAATAATATTAAGAATAATCAGAAGAAAAACTTTACCATTCTTTATTGGATTTGTACCTTTAAAAAATATATAGGGTTCGACAAATAAGCGGCACCCTTGCCCCAAAGTTATAGTGAATTGCGTATAAACGGCACGAGCTTCGCTCCCAGCGCCACCCAAAGTTTTAAGCCCATTACCGTGTCTGCACGCGACGGAGTGTCACGGAAGTGAGCCACAATTGGCAACGATTATTGTAATGATTTTATCTGAACAATTGTTTCTTCATCATCATCATCAATTCAACGTTAATCCCGGTGGATCCATATTACACTTTGGAGCGCAGGACCCGCACAAAGTCAAAGTCAAAGCCAAAAATCATTTATCCCGTATAGACCATTTTAAGCGGTACTTACAAAACGTCAAAATCAAAGTTATTTAAAACTAGAAGCAAATGGACCACACCGGTTCGAAACGCGGCCCAGACCTGAGAAGACTCCGGCAAGAAACTCAGCGGGCTGTTTTTTTTGGTCTATTTACAACAATTGCCTTAGTCTACATACAGTATTAGTTCAAGTAACATAGTTGAGTGATCAGTTCATATTCACACACATATCAATACACTTTTAATGTGCCTTATCTGTCGGGTTTGGTGCTCGGATGAAGGAAAACAGTGGACCTAGCGAACAGCAGCCTGTGTTCTATGTGTGCCAAAGCCGTTCAGCTGTTTTTACGGGGCAGTTTAATAAAAATAAACTCACTTTCGTATTAATATTAAATTCATTAAATTAGGAGTTACAACAAAACCTGCAGGGATTTAGCGTTTCTGACAAGTAAAGAAATGTAATTTTTTATTGCCTGCCACTAAAGGACCGACCGACCTCGTGACTCCAAGGGTAGAGATTAGGGTAGAACCCTCCAACCTTAATAATAGTCCCAATTTTGTTGCAGTTTATGGGGAAACCCAACTTTAGTATCAGACATTTTTATGGTTTTTTTGATGGTAGTAAAACGCAAATATTATTATTATGTGTTTGTCGCTATTCGATGTATAAGACTTAGGAATGGAAAAACGCTTGTTGTGGTAAGTAGAAGTGCAGTAAACAGGTAGAATACATGCATTCTTTCTTTCAACTTAAGTGCAAAAGGAAGATAAGCTCATACTACACGACACCACGAGCACCAGTCAAAAATATTGATTAAAAAATGTTGCTCTTCATAGCCATAGACAAGGTGTCATTCGGACGGGTATCCTAGATGGACTACCTCATGACACCATTGATAGCTTTTATTACATAGTACTCATCAATATAACTTCACCTCACACGATGTTAAGAAGCTGTAAATAAAGTCTAAACACCTAAGAAAAACCAACAATGATTAAGTAGTGGTTCTTAGCTCGATGGGCTTAATGGATACCCCGCTTAAAGGATCAAAGACAATGAATAGGCAGAAGCTATCACGTGTATTGGTGGTTTTTTTTTATAAAAACTTAATATTACCGCATTACTGCAATGAATGAATTTGGTAATCTTTATGATGCGACAAGGAAACAAGTTGAGCTGCTCAGAAGATTACTTTTACCCTTTAAACAAGCTGCTGTTTAAAAAAAAACCTTTTAAAAACAAGCTTTTATTATTTACAATACTGCATTTCATGCGACTTACATAAGTATGCCAAATTTCAGCTCAATCAGATAACCAGAAGTGGTCGAAAAATGGCTTGCAAGATTTGATTACAGACGACGAGATATTACAGACAATGGGACAGATGAAACTAAATAAAAGCTTGTTAAAAACTTTGAAGCTAGTTAAAAAACAATATCCTTCAGTTAGGTGTGACCGCTTTCATATAGCATTACAACCGAAACTAGTTCATATTTAAAAACGTAATCCAATTACGTCCAAAAGTGTTAATTTAGCCGAGTGGGCCTTGAGCAGGCCACGCGAACTTAATATTTCAGTCCATGTGACATACACGCTCTACATAATAACCTGTTAATTAAGGACCAGGGCTTGGGCTACGCACGTTTCATTGGATGTCAGATTAGTGATAAGGGTACGGTGGCGAAGGGTTGGTGTAACACGATGCCTGACGGCTTCACTTCTTTATAAATGATCAAAACCATGTGAAGTAATTTTTTTTAATAGGATACGTCAAAATAACTTCACCTCCCTCAAAATAACTGGAGAAGTACCTCCGCCCTACAGAAGACCGCGGCCATAATAACCATCGGGTTGTGTTCCCGCCGGTAAGTAGGGTAGCCAGAGCTCACTGTACCCCTCCTCCCCCTCCCCTTCCTAGCCTCCCCACCCCTTCCCAGCTCTCCTCCTTTCCCTTCAGGGTAGGCAGCGCGTGTGTGACACCTTAGTGTTGCACACGTTCATAGGTCACGGTGACCGCTTCCCATCAGGTGGGCCGTGTGCTTGTCTGCCACCTACGTAGTATAAAAAAAAAACCTCGCCTGATGGCAAGCTAAAGGTAAAGTCTGTTCACCACTACACACACCGATAGTGGCGGCCCTCAGCTTGACGGCCTCATCAAACGCGTGAGGGTGATACCTCAGCCTGACACGTGTAGATCTCTATGGGAAAGGAGAAGGCAATTAAATGTTTCCATATCCTACTTAGACCATGAATAGTCAAAGTCAAAAAGTCAAAGTCAAAAATCATTTATTCTGTATAGACTATTTTAAGCGGCACTTACAAAACGTCAAAATTATAAATATTTAAAACTAGAAGCAAATGGACCACCGGTTCGAAACGCGGCCCAGACCTGAGAAGACTCCGGCAAGAAACTCAGCGGGCTGTTTTTTTTTGGTCTATTTACAACAATTGCCTTAGCCTAGATACAATGTTATTTCGAGTAACATAATTGAGTGAACAGTTCATTTCCAAGCTTCTTTATCTTCCAAATAATCTTGAAGTATAATTTTTATACCCGATAGCAATGAATATCCAAGACAGTTGTTATTTGCAAACTTTTGTCCATACGAAGATTGGGTACGTAATTGGCATTCTCAAGTCCTAAATCTTCCCTCAATATCTTCCAGAAGCTAACTTAATGGGTTGAGGTCAGACAGCGGTCGACCAGTCTAAATATACTATCAGGCGCATCAGGTTGTATTGGAAACCGGTCCCGAAAATAATTGGAGAAAGGAATTGTATGTCTACGTTTTTAGCGAAATTATACCAGAACCGATTTTATAAAGAGGAAACTTTCTTACATTTGATTTTGCTTACGATGATTTAGAATAGAATAATGCTTTATTGTACACCAGCCACCTTTATTGTAGACAAGTGTCACAGCGTAAATCGCTAAGGAAACGAATAGATTAGGTCGACCAATCACATCCAAACTCGTCGCCGGCGTACGATGCGCGCGCCGCGGCGGAATCACGAGCTGGAGTGTGATTGGTCGACCGAATCTATTCTATTCCTTAGCTATTTAGACTTTTTACACTTGTCTACGGGCCCAGGAATAAATGATAGCAATAGAGTAAAATTTTACAGTACAATATAGGCGGTCTTATCGCAGGCTGCGATATCTTCCAGACAACCGATGATGGATTTGCTGTTTGGAGTCACAGGCAGCATGTGGCGTACTTACTATTTTTAAATACCTTTTAAACTAGAACGGACGTACATATAAAGATTTTGTCAGGTCCATAATACAATCGACCTTATCTATATGAGAACACCCCTGAGGTAGATCCATTGTAACAAAAGCCTAAATAAACCTCGTGGGAATCAGTAAATATTACTGCTGAACATACAACAAGGGTGTATGGGGCCCCATCAAGACCTTTTGGGTCAAGGCAACCTCACTCGTAGCTGATTGAAGGATTATCATGCGTACTGCTAAAGATTGAAATGCGCTGCCTGAGTCTGTGTTTTCGGAAACCTGAGAATCAAGTCTAGAGTGAACAGGGTACCTTCAAGGCAGGCGTGCTCCACCGTCGACCACATCATCATTAACCAACAGGTGAGATTGTGGTCAAACGCGAGCCTCTGGTGCAGCCTTTCTCGGATTTGATGATGCACAACCCTAAGATCATCATTCTCTGAACCTTTTTTCCCAACTCAGTTGGGGTGGGCTTTCCAGTCTAACTGTGATGCGGCTGAACTTCGATATTTTCCGGAGCGACTGCCATCTGACCTCCACAACCAATGGTCATTATGACCAATGGCGATATCGAAGTTCACAACCCTAAGATGATGACTATAATATTTAAGTGAAATTTTATTAAAAAGTATGTTTGGTAGCACTTATAAATAAACAAAGCAACGCAAGGGTGCGGCTTGAGCTCGTAATTCGTACAGGAACGACTCAACCCCACCTGTTTGCCCTCCGAACCTGACTCCACCTATATTTATGTTGACACAATTTTAGGACTCGACTCGTATCTAACTGTTAAAGTTCATATAAATAGGGATAGACAACAAATGAGTACCTTCTTTTTTTTGTTTAGCAATTATTAAATCAACTTAAGAGATGAAACACAGCTTAGGTTTACTGCGGAAACCATTTTTGCCCGACATACGTCATTTCGCTAAGTCAAGTGGAACTTTTTATTACATCTTTTAATACACAACTCCAAAATAGGTGGATTTTCTCAATTAGACTGAATTATTTTGTGTTTGTTCCCTCAGAACTTCCGACTGGGTGAACCGATTTTGATGATTCTTCTTTTCTTTTAATTACCTATTGTTTCCCGTTTGGTCTCATTGCAATTAAGTCGGTTAAGTTAGTTTTTTATATTACTTAACTGAAACTTAAATCATACATCGTGTAATCTACGCGATTTTGCTCTACGATCAATTCTATAATAATTATGTACAATATTGCGCAGTTTAGACTAGACCTAACACCTTATGCCTCTTGCCTTTTCTGTGTTATTCACACCTAAGTTTAGCTTAATCACCTGTTACTCAGGCAGTAAGGAACCCTTCTCTCGATGATAAAACGCCGTTGTAATCAGGAGTCGATTTACCTGTAACAACAAAAAAGATATAATTAGAATAATTGTGTTATTAATATGAAGTAGGGTAAGTCATCGATAGCCATCACGCGACATCACACACAATAACTTATTTAACAAAATATTTTGGTGTCCTATTCTAGACCACATCTCTATACCAAATTTCATTGAGATCCGTTGAGTCGTTAAGATCATCAATGACGTCATTCTACATTAAAACCTCATGTGCAGTGACATAGTTTCGAAACACGTTTTAATTTTTATAAGCGTGTGAGTTTACCCACGATAATAACGTTTAGCACTAAGTAAATAATAACCACAAATTGCTAACACATGTAGAAATTATTGTAACAAATGACGACTCAATTTCAGCTATAATATTCGTCTAGTAAGTAGTATAGCCAGAGCTTACTAGAGGAATTTTGTGCTATCAGCGGGTAGACCAAAGTCTCCTGTGTTTTGTCAGCACAGAAACTCTAAACCATCCGTTTCCCCAATCCCCCTCAACCTCCTCTTCCAGGGTCGGCAGCGAGAGTGAGACGCCCCTGGTGTTACACACATCCATAGGCCACATGACCGCTTCCCATCAGGTGTTCCGTCTGCTTATCTGCCACCTAAGTTGCATAAACAAATATGTGGCGTGACGAGTCGGGGCCAATTCCTGCTCGGTATGAATTTTTCCAAATTTTGAGTAACTTTTGTTGATGACTGTAAATATTAGTGACCGCTATTCGTCAATAGATGGCGTTAGAAGTAAACAATCCGCTCATAATCGCGGTAAATCGTTTGCATGACAATGTGCTACGATCTAATCAGCACCAGTGGGAACAATGCACTCGCGTGAGGGATATGGCGCCTTCCGAGAAATAAAACCATTTTATTTCTAGTAGCTATTTGCGATTATGCATGTTAATGTAGTAGAAATATTTAAAAAATGCCATTTGCGTGCAGAAATGCACTACAAACTAGCATGCATGTTATTAGGTGCAGTCAGCGTCAGGAGATGTTGATTGCATAGATAACAAAATTGAAAACGCTGCATTACTTTTAATATTATTATTATTTTTAATATTATTACTATTAGATGGTAAATTGAAAATACAATTTTAATTAATATTGAGGCCACTAAGTATTTTTTAAACGGTTTTTTAAACGGTTTTATTTAACTCGACCTGTTTGTTTGGGTCAAATCTAGTAATTGAAATTTGAACCCCTTTCAGTTGTTGGATTGGTCTGATATTTGGCAGAAATCTTTAGTTCTGATGACAATACAATTTAAAATCGTTTATTTAAAAAAATACTTAATTTATTATTTATACTCGATAGGACTGTGTTTGACTACTATCAAACTTTTATCGGTGCTTAAACGACGGTCATGGAATCGCTTTACTGTATCTGTCTACGACCCCATGGTTGGACGACGGTGTGATGTTATGTTATGAAATTGCATAAACAATACTTAGTACCTATACTTACCTAAATTGAGAAAAGCATCGAACGCGGATGATTTGCTAGCATTTATCGAAGAGTTCTGTTGTCTGTCTGTCTGTATATGTCTAAATTTAAATGGGACCATTTCGTAATAGATGTCTGTCTAACAAAAAAAGAACATTGCGAATCCGTCTTTATATGAGAGTTATGCCGAAGAACATACATAAAACAATATAGAACCTCCTTTTTAAAAGTCGGTTAAAAAGGTAATGCCTTCAACTATTTCGTGATGTTTCCAAACGTACCAAACTGTACATAGTACATGTAGTACAACCAAGGTAGACGAACAGGGCCTGCACAGTTAGACGTGACGTCAACGGGTCAACGACCCGCGCAATTACTGCGCAGGAACGGGTTATACTAGGCTGCGAAGGAGAAAAAACTATGAGCTGCGTACGAGTGACATACTAAGTGGAAAACTACAACTTATTTTAGAATTGAAAAAATATAATTACAAATTGAACTTTGCGCGTGCTTTTTTTTAAATTTTAACGGTTTAGAAGTAAGATTAATGAAGAGAGGAATTACGAAAATTGCTTTTAAAACATAATATTGACTAATCAGTATCATTTTGGCATGATTGGTTTGGTACGGCTTATACGACTTTTATGGGAACGAATGCCGTCTGACCCCCTAACCCGAGAGGAAAGTCTACGCCCAAGCCTCATCCATCCAACCGTCAGTCATGTACCTACCTACCGGTTTGAAGCTGAGGTTGGCTAGGTCCCGAAGGTCTTGATAAGTCTACAACTTTTTTCCTATTTAAACTATTCTAACATAAGGTTAGGTTTTCAGCAGCCGTGGTCAATGTTGTGTTTAGATAGAAAAATAATAACACCAAGTATCTAAATAATAATAAATATTTATTCTACGACATTCTACATAGTAACCTAGATAGCCCAAAAGTAAGCAACGCTATCTAGACGCAACGTAGAAACCATAGCATAAGCTAAACTAGCTTTTGTTATGGGTTCTAGATTGCGGATGAATTGCGATAAAATTCGTTTACGAAATATCCACATAATCAATATTACCCGTTTCGGCTACACGAGATAAATACCAACTGACCCCTTTATTTTCATCTCGAGACATAAAAAAGTAAAAAGAACGGGCCGTTTAAAGTGCTCACAAAATAACAAATACGTTCGCAAACCGTAAATACTGGGCCTCGATTCTGCTAAAGGCAAACCACTGACATACCACTGACACTGTAAAAATGCTATTTAATTGTAGACTTTACCGTTATACAGTTAAAGTCTAAAATCAAATGAAAAGAATTCATTTAATTTTTTCATTCGCTCTACAAAATTTCATTAGACTTTAGACTTTAACCTCGCAACAATAAAGTCTACAATTAAATGGCATTTTTTAGAGTGTCAGTGGTATGTCAGTGGTTTGTCTTTAGCAGAATCGAGGCCCTGAACTGTCCCGAAACTCACTCGACCGGTTCTGAAAGCGTCTATACAATTATCTAAATAAAAGAATTAAAGTTTAAGAAGATTAGTGGGTAGACGGTAGACGCTGACGTTAGGCCGGTTGCAGACGGGCAACTTCGTCAAAGCTTAGGGCCACCATTGTATTGTATCAATATCGGTGTATGTAATGGTGACCCCCCATTCTAGAGATTTAGCTTAAGTAAAGCTTTAGTAAAGTAAAGTCATGTTGACATAACTAACTTAAAAAATCCATAAATCGCTGCCTGTGGTTCTAAATTACTATACCTACGGCACGATATAATGGCCGGTTTGACGTTTGTCCGCTCATGAAGTTTCGTAGTAATTATTGTGACATTTTTAAAGAGCAAATTGCTGTTCTTTATTGTCAATAGTGACGTACAGTAAGTCATAAAATTTTATCGAATGTAGGTATAATTTTAGGACACAATATTTATTTATTACATTGATTTCTGAATTATATAATGTATATTACTGTCCCACGATCATTTATTTTTTATTTTTATAAGATTATAATTACCTATTGGTGTACTTATTTCACACAACTCGGTATTTGTTTTTCGAAATTCAATTTTTTTAAATAAAATCTATATAATCGACACTAGGATCACTGGCAAGCACAATTAATACCTCCGGCAAACTTGCGTCAAAACAAAGCAGTTTCGACTTGACGTTGCTTCGAAAAGTACAAACTAGGAGTGCACTGCGATTGCGATATAGTTTAGACCTCCTCGCCTGATGGTAAGCTAAATGGTAAATATCGCCTGATGGTAAAGTCTCAGGAAGGGATCCCCATTACATACACTAACAGTGATAATTATAATGGTGGCCCTCAACTTACTCTTTTTACGCCTTTTGTTGTGGAATTCGTCGATATGGCCGAACGTACGCAGAGCTGTTCTAAACAGTCAGGCATGTGTGTTCGTTATAGGTACGCCTTCGTAACATTTCGATCGTGAACCTCAAAATGGAAGGTCAATTTTACCTATAACTGTTAGACGAATAGATAACTAAAGAAAAATTTGGCGAGACTGGCACAGAAGAAAATAAACTTCACACATTAAAACAGAAAAAAAACGAGCAAAACCAGTCGAAGACCATGTGTGTAGCAACTATTTACGGAAGGAGTATCCAACGAGAAAAAAGTTAGTGCAATTACTGAAGGAAGCTGGATTAATATATAGTACTCATTTTCATTCCTAAATCCAATATTCAGTTCGTTCAAATGTATTTAGTAGGTAAAAATTTATATTTTTTATTAAAGTTTTTGAATCAGGTATTGTACTGCTTGCAATAAGAACTTATAGATTTGATTATATTTTTATCGAGAGTAAATTGACATTTCACATCACTATTGTAATGTGTCAAACCGGCCATTATATCGTGCCGCTACTGTAACTACGCAACGAATTTTTATGCGGTTTTCAACGGAAAATTTAAAATATCGCAAATAAGTAACAGAAGAAGAACTTGCAACTGAACTGCACTTTGCATCTGCAATATTTATAGGTAAAGCTGCGTAAGCACTGAACGGTGTTCGTCAGTTTGGCGAAATTACTAATATTCCCAGTAACCCCTTCAGCTAAGCTAAATGGCTTTCGGTAGTGTAATGACCAGGAGTTTTTTTATGTTAGACACGTCAACATGACTTCACATCGCCTGATGGAAAGCTAAAGGCAACGTCTCAGGTTCAGGGGTCACCACTACATACATCGATAGTGCTACAGTGTTGGCCCTCAGCTTGACGGCCTCATCAAAATGCTTTTTGGGACCCGGGACTATAGGAGGAAGGAAACAAATGCGCTGGTAAAGAATTCCAAGTCTTTATAAGTAAATAAAAGTGGTTCTTGATGGATTCGAACCCGGGCCCTGTCGATCGTACGGCAGAATTTAACCACTAGGATTTAATTTGACTTAAACGCGTTTATATCCATAGGAGATTGGTCGGTAGTCTGTTGATGTAGACGTTAGGCCAGTTACAAACGAACAACTTTTTGTATAAACTTAAATTAATCATTATACGTGGGTGTAGATAAATCTTACTAAGTTGTTTTGACTTTGATAAAGTTTTGTTCTTTCAGTTAATAGCGTTATATATTATAGTACGGGAGGTAGCGTTAATTTTTTTTGGCAAGCGATAGCGAGTTGATATTCTCCACGATAATAGATCTTTATTGATACATACCAGAATTGACCGTCAGAACCCGCACCCGCGGATGAGTCGAAGGTGACACCATGGTAAAGTTGTCAAAAAAAATTACGCTCCGAGCAATCATTTGCCACGTGAAACTTTATATGGTGATTCCTGAGGTCATTTTCAACTGAGAAATAACCGTCAGATGTGGTGTAGAGTAGAGGTTATACGTCAGTCGCGTATATATTAGACCAGTGCCGATAGTCTTTGAGACAAAATAAATTTATAGTAGGATGAAACCTGTTGGAAAAGGATCAGAATATAACAAAAATGAAAGGAAAAATAAATTACGGGTGATCTGAGGTCGGGAAGTGGGGAGGGGTGTGAGTTTTAAGGGTAAAAACGGTTTATCTCGATTTCCGGCAAAACTACAAGTCCTATGGAAAAAAGTTAAATGACAAAGTTGTAGGTAATAAAGAGACCTACAACTTTTCATTTACACTTTTTTCACATAACCTCAAAATGTATGTGAAAAATTCAAATAATCAAGTTTTTGGTTTTTTATTTTTATCTTAAGCAAAACAAATTTGTTTTCCACGAAATTTGGTGAAAACTTAGCTTTTTATGTCCTACAGACACTGTATTTTTTTTGATTTGAAGTACTCTTTTTTTCAGCTTATTTTGACTAAATATCGAAAAACCACCCTAATTTTCAATCGAAAATTCTCACGTCAAAATATCAGCTTTTTAAAAAAAGTCAAATAGTTCTTTGTTCTTTAAAATCTCTTCTTTCTGATGATGTAAAAATATACATACATTGCTATGGTAAATTTTCTCAGGAAATGACTAAATACAAAAATATTAATTTCGAATTCGAGTTTTTCTTCTTTCTTCGGTCTAATATACAGGGTGAATTTTTCAAAAGGGATTGGATGGCCAAATCCGAAACTATAAGGAATAGCGAAAAATGCTGAAACTTAAAACCTCATCATTAGATTTTTGAAAAACCAATAATCCTAGCCAGGAATCGAACCTGTTGATTTTGAAAAAAAAACACACCCTATATTATTACACCATGCGATAGTGTTGTTATTAAGGATCTTATTCTGGGAAGTAATGACATACCGCAAACTAAAGGAAAGAGCTCATCTTTAACAAAATACATTTTATTTTTCCCCTTTTTCCACTCCGACTAACTAAACGGATCAATTAGTTGATCCGTTTGATACTCTTAAAGACACTTCGTTCCTAATCGAACCAACTAATATGATCTGTGTTAACTTATAATGAATGGTCTTAACGAATCAACTTACTTGGAATCCACATTATACTCGTACTCTATCGAAGTGAAAAATCTGACGAATGACAGTAGCAAACGAAATATCACGTGACATAAGTATATCATGTCGCTGGTCTCAAATGAAATAATATACTACGATAAAAATTTACCTTTTTATTTGTCCTTAATAAACTTAAATCCTTAAACAAAAAAATTAACGAGTACCTATTTTTTTCTTATTTTATATTTATCTTACTTTTTTTGAATATCTTTATTTACAAAAAATACAAGCATGAAATATATCTAAGTATTTAAAATTATTATTATTATTTATTCTTTATCTCTATATTATTTTTTCTAATGCTTATCTTAATTTCTCCATTGCATGCCCAAGACTTATATTATTATTTAAAAACTGCATCATTATATTATGTCGAATAATTCCATCTTTGTTCGCATATTTTCTGTTCCTTTTTGTGGGTGTTTGTAATCTATTAAGCTTTTCGTTTCTTGATATAAAATTAAGTAAACGTAACAAAGTCACGTTCTTGTTGAAAACTTTATTTAATTTCGAATGAAGTGATTCCAAAACATTGTTGGTACGGTGCCGCTGACCAAACACACTTATAATTTTGAGGTAGTTGCGTTTTTTAAGTAAACGGTTTACATATGCCATAAAACTTGACATTCTCAGGTCACTTTCTTTGTACTCCGTTTTAATGTACTCCCAACCGTCTAATATCGAAGTTTCCGGTAATAAAGGAAGAATAGCACAAAGCCCTACAATTCTTCGCTCTTCTTTGCACTTATAGTTTAATCTTTTTGCTCTACGCCACATATTATGGGTCCAGTGATAAAAACAACCTTTAATTGAGACATCTGGATATGCTGCTGTTATAGCGTTACATAAAGCGACTTCGAAGTCGCAATGTAATATGCTAATTTTTAAGTCCGTTAATTTTGTTTTTAAAAGTTCGAAGAGTATTGAATAAGTATTTGCTTTTTATCAGGCATTTACTAAAGGAGTACTTACCATTCGTCGTATTGTAAGGAACTATTTTATGATCCAAATTTTGTTACTAACGGATCAACTATAAGTTGTGCCGTTAGGATAAAAAAGAGTTGACCCGTTTATTTCCTAACGAATCAACTGAATAGTTGATTCGTTAGGAATAAAAATAGTTGATTAGTTTTAGTTGATCAGTTTTAGTTGGCCGGAGTGGAAAAAGGGTATTTTTCTTACATTAACTGATTAATTGTTCAAAATGTAGACCATTGTTTTCAATACATAATCGTACTGCATTCAATCATTTTCTCTGAACCTTTTCCCAACTCGGTTGGGGTCGGCTTTCCAGTCTAACTGTGATGCGGCTGAACTTCGATATTTTACGTGGAGCGACTGCCATCTGACCTCCACAACCAATGGCGATATCGAAGTTCCAAGTTAGACTGGTTGGACTTTTTTTTGAGGGCTCCAACTACCCGTAACGACTGCCATAGATGTTTGTATGGCAACCGGGACCGACGGCTTAACGTGCTCTCCGAGGCACTAATAAACCTGCGATAAATACACACATAACTTCGAAAAGCATCGAAAAGTCATTGGTGTGTGCCATAGTGAACCTGGGATCGAACCCGAGACCTCGTCTCAACAGTCCATTACCCAAACCATTAGAATGTTATTGATTCCGTTTAGAATATTCTCCAAAGAACGTTAAGTTTCAAGTCATCGACTGTATCTCTGTATCATACGTGTCTTTGTAAATTTCGTTTTTGACATACCCCAGAGAAAGTAATCTAAGGGAGTAAGATCCAGGGATCTCGCTGGCCAAGGCACAGGACCATGCCTTACAATAAAATTGTCGTCAAACTGCTGAATCAAAATCTCTTTTACGGCTATTATGGGCTGGAGCTCCATCTTGTTTAAAAAAAACATCAATCATTATAATCATTCTGAGTATAATTTAAAACACGGAATAGTTACGATCTTTTTTGGGATTTTGAACGAAACAAATAGGTAAGTACGTAAAACATGAATTTTATTAAATTCCAAATTTTCCATAAATTTGCCGTATATCATTACTTCGCAGAATTTGTTCCTTAACAGCGACACTATCGCATGGTGTAATAATAAAGGGGGTGTTTTTTTTTCAAAATCAACAAGTTCGATTCCTGGCTAGGATTATTGGTTTTTCAAAAATCTAATGATGAGGTTTTAAGTTTCATCAAAATCGGGCTCGTGACTCCTTTGACCATTTTTCGCTATTCCTTATAGTTTCGGATTTGGCCATCCAATCCCTTTTGAAAAATTCACCCTGTATACGCGACTGACGTATAACCTCTACTCTACACCACATCTGACGGTTATTTCTCAGTTGAAAATGACCTCAGGAATCACCATATAAAGTTTCACGTGGCAAATGATTGCTCGGAGCGTAATTTTTTTTGACAACTTTACCATGGTGTCACCTTCGACTCGACCGCTACCAGACCGGTTGACGGCCAACTCTGTTATGTATTAATAAAGCTCTATTATCGTGGAGAATATCAACTGGCTATCGATTGCTTGTTAGAATTAACGCTACCTCCCGTACTATTAGCTGTGGTATTTACATTTCACAGTAGCAAAACAACTCTTTGATTTGGTATCACAATGTTTTCCGCTACGATTAACATCAATAAGATTGTTATGAGAAATAAATCTTATTAATTAAGGAGAGATATTTGTGCCTGAAACGTGTCGCCACATACATGTTCTATTTCTGTTAACTGTTGTATGTATGAATACGTTTACTTGCATTGATCTGTGTTATCGTCAAAATCCCTAAATTAAAAAAAATTGAAATTAACAGACGGCCAGTAGTGTTGTGCAGCGATAACTAGAACAACTAGCCTGTGCATGAAGTCCCGGGTTCGATTCCCGACTCCAGCATAATTATGATCGATAAGAGTCAAACTCATAATAATTATAAGTCTGCCTTCCTCTTCAAAAATATAAAGATCTCTTTATGTATACGAATATTGACATTCAAGGGGTCCTACACCCAGTATACGAGTATAATGATTACCCGGCAAGTACCTACCGTAACAACATGTTTTACGGTACTTACGTGTTTCTCTACGATAACATGAGTATGCCATAATTATGCATACACAACCATAAATGGACACAAAAATAAACGACTACTAATTTTAGAACCATTAGCGCGAGCACGAAATTACATTCAAATAGTAAGCGTATCGTATTCGTAACGAGAGACTGGAGTTACAGTAGTGCAAAATGAGGTTGAGATTAGTCGAAAGTATATCCAAAGTAAGCACAGCTTAACCAACTTGTAATATGGTTTCTTTTACGTGAATAAAAATATTCTCTAATCACCAAGTGTATAATTTAGGTAATTGCTCAAAGTGGTTAGGTATACATAATAACCTAAGAATGCCGTAATGCCACATACAATTATGGACCGATACCACCTTTGCTTCAGACCAGCGCGCAGCGGGCGAGAGGGAGCAAGGCGCAGAGGAGGAATTGTGTTATCCATTGTGGTTCCGCACGAAAATAATACTATTCTCCTATCGATTTAATATTCAGCATAAATAATGAACATTGAATATAGATTTTCTTTAAGATATTTACTCGAACCGCATCTTTTGTGGCTTTGAGAACTGAAATTTGATACCTTGGCAATTACCGATTAACTGTCTGTTGCGAATTGCTATTGCGGAGAGGTTTGCAATACTATTTGTTTACTTTAAAACTAGAGTTATTTATAACTACTATGCAAGTTGTATGTCGACCCTGCTCTCCTTCCCATGGAGTTCTAACGACCATTCTCACCAATCAAAACAATAAACACTTAGTGGTGTTCAACTACCGTTTTCTGTAGTAACGCCTAATACGAGTTACGCCTTATCACTGAGGCCGCAATATAATATTCCAGGCTTGGTTTTCCTTTCTTATCTATTGTATTCGAAGCTACATCAACCCATACTCACTACTATGGTAGTTTTGTGGCGATACCATGACGATGACGATAACTAGATGGCGCTGGGTATATTTCATCTAGTGACAGCACGACGAACTACTTCGATACTACAACTACGTCATTACGATCCTGAATCGCGAAAGTGAAGTTCGCGCGGTGGTATAACATAATATACATCGTCCCAACGATAGCTGTTGGGCCGCAGCCCGCCAGGCGTGATCACCTTGCCTGGTCGGAGGATCCTACCTATGTGTTGGAGGGACATCCCATCCTGTTCCTCCACAGTTTACTCCACATTCGCCATTCGACCTTTCGCCGCGGACAAAAGATTCCTCATACGCCGCATGACTTAAAGCACATAAGCAAATACATCCAACTTAGCAACCAACATGTATGTCAGTCAAGTGCAACTCGCCTAAACGCATTCAAAACGTCACAAAGTCGGTAGGTGTCAAGCCCAAACAAACGCAGTCAAGGGCGTTACCACGACGCTAATAATATACGGTTCACCTGAGGAAGTAAGATACAACTATACACTGTGTATAGCTCCATCTCTCTTCCTCAGCTGGACTGTATTGTTTTAAGTTGTTATAAGAGCATCGTGGTAAGACTGAGTACAAATGACATTGAGGTTCCTTACATCGCCAAGTTTCCCCACATTACCACACAATGGATGCGGCGGTACCTCGCGTGTTATCAACTCATTGTTCACCTGTCAAACGTGCCGGCTTTATACGTACTTGCGTTAGATTTTTATTGAATAAAGAATTGAGTGGTGGAAATTGAAAGTTGGGTTGTGGATTGTTTAGAAGATGAGACAAAGGCTGGGAGAGTCATTAGATTGATCAGTGAGGTAGTTATTAAAATAGTTTACAGAGATTTATTCTGACTGCTGTATAAGTTTGAGCTTAAGTTTGAATTTAGTTATTCTGTTCCCGGTACAGACAAAGCGCTTACTGAGTTTTCCGCTAGTAAATTCTTGGCAGCATAATATACCTTAATCCAGACTCAATACTCCATTGGCTCTAGGACAAGCCAGCATATTTATGTGAAGTTGTCTTTGGCCGCCAAGATCTTGGTGGACTCCAAAAACACCCATAAAGAAAGCTTACTACAAAAATACTAGTACGTGTATATTATGCACATTCAAACTGATTTATACATTTCATTGTTAAAAAAACTACATTAAAATCGGTTCATTCGTTTGGAATCTATAAAGCCGCAGACAGAAAGCCGTCAAACCCTCCCCTCGTATTCGACATCGGGGTTCAAAAACACCATGAAACAAACAAACTTCGATCCCCTCGTTATTTAGCCCAAATCAGGGCGTAATACAGGAAACGCACGGAGTTGTCACGCGAACCTTTCACGGAGATATCCTAATAGACGAAATCGACCAAACACGAGCATTCCAAGCGTATGTATGTCTGTCCCTGTGTCGAAATACATGACCCATAAATTAGAGCGAGTTCTGTTGATTCAACTGGCTACAAAGACTGGTAGTTTCAGCAAATATACCTACAGTATCCACTCAAACGTCCGGGCGGCTATAGTCGCCCTGACACGTACGTTCGCGGGCGCGGAACGGTCATAAAACGGGGTTGAACCGCGTCGCGCCCCATGCAATTTCTGATTCGAAATGTATTTTCTAGCATACTATTGCAGTGATATCAAATTAAAAAATACCAGTATAAAGCTGAATTATTAAGGAATCAAGATATATCCTAATCAAAATACAATAATTAATCATAATAATAATAAAATAATAATGTAGTACATAAAAAAATGTTGAACTTGACAACAAGGGTTAAATTCAAGTAAAATACTGGCTTTCACAAATTTTGACGCCACACTTTATTACTTTCCTCAATGTTTTTACCCATTATTAAACTAGATTAAATAACCTTTCTTTTGATACTAATAATTCATTATTTGGAACAAACAGTGTAGGTAAATTAAACCAAAATAACCAACACCATATCTAAAATCGCCATATTTAAATCTAAGGCGGAGAATATAAAAACGTGTAATCCTAAGTCTTTTCGGTATTATTCTTTTACTTAAATTTATTTTACATATAAATTATGACCATTTCTTCCAAATATAAGACGAATTTCGTTAAAATACTATAATATTATCACACAAAACTTACCGAAAAACCGGCACACAAAGACGAAGTTTTCTCATGTCGACTTTATTTACATGTAAATACAATTTATCAAATTTTGTATTGATAACACTTATAATATTTTGAAACTATGAATCTTGAGGATTATTTCAATATATAACACTAATACAGTAAGCTGATAATAAATTATTGCTTACATGTTAAAATGCAGAAATATGATATCACTTCACAAACACTTGACACCACTTCACAGACTGTTTGTAAACAATTTTTTTCTAAACATTGGCTGCTCTGTGGCGACTGTTGAATCATACCATAGACGCGTTATTTAGTACAGAGCCATCTAGTATTTCCACCCGTGAACCTTTTAAAACTACAACAAGCTCGATTTCCAATAAGAAAAAGATGAGTCATCGCGGCCAAACGAGGCCGCTCTAGTCGCCTTAACGTTCTGCTCAAAAAAGTTTTGGGCGACTATAGTCGCCCGGACGTTTGAGTGGGTATTGATGGAATAGGTTGTCCCATACCTATGAGTTTTTTTTTCTTTAAAGAGTAACAGTAGTTACTGAATACAAATTTTTTATTTGGGTAAATAGATAGCAACACAATATATAGACTTAAATAAATTATTACTAAATAAGTTATAATTGGGCTACCAACGACATTTTACCACCGCTTGGTAATTTAGTACTCGGAAAGAAAGAAAGCGCATGCATACAAATGTAGAATGGTAGGGTTAAAATTTGAAAGTTTCTATAAATCTTATTTCTAAAGATACTAGGACGCGTCGCCGCATTATTATCGTTAACTCCTCAAGTTAAGTTAGAAGTGTCAAGTAGGAGTGGGTTCACGTCGGTAGTGTAATCAGGCAGGATTCGAACCCGAGACCTCTCGTAAGGTCAATCTTAAACCACTAAACTACTGACGGACGCTCTAGTTTTAATTTTTATTCTAATTTGGCTATCTATCTGCCCTATTCGTTTTTTACAATTTTTAATTTTAATTTTTGTTTAATTTTAATTAAATTTAATGTAAATTGAATATACCTGATTTAGTGATTTATAATTTGTAATGATGGGTTATTACCTGAAATAAATATAAATATATTCTATTATACGTAAACGGGAATTAACGCGATACACGTTAAAGGTATATACATACCTTTGGATGCCTGACGTTTCGACCAGGTTACACCGGCCGTGGTCACAGGCTGACTCACACCTGCCTGTCAGCCTGGGACCACGGCCGGTGTAACCTGGTCGAAACGTCAGGCATCCAAAGGTATGTATATACCTTTAACGTGTATCGCGTTAATTACCGTTTACGTATAATAGTTATGGAACGCGAAAGTTTAAAAGTTAATAAATATATTCATTTCATTCATTTCATAGGTATTCATTTCATTTCATTTCTATAAGCCCGAGATCCTGTCACATAGTTTCCTACAATACGAATAAGATCGAATTTACCAGTGGAAATTCGTTCAACTGAAATGAGTTTTCACGTTTTACTTATAGGAATTAATTGTGAAGAATGTGTTGATACCGTTCTCAGCACATGAAACATATCGCTGGTAATAGGCTCACTCCCTGTTAGGTACAATGGAATGATCTCCCTGCCGTGGTCTCTTGCGACTACAATATGGGGTTCTTCAAGAAGGGCATTAGGATTTTGCGGGGTCGGTAGCGCGAGTGTGATGCCCCTGGTGGTGCACGCGTCGCTTATAAAAAAAAAGGCGGTGACCGCTTCCCATCAGGTGAGCAGTGTGCTGCCACCTAAGTGGTATAAAAAAAAAGGTACTTTGGAATTGGTGAAACGTGGGCGTAATCTCTAAAATTATCACAAACCTAATGTTTATGTAGGAGCTCTTAGTTTACACATTTACTACGAGTTATTCAGTTTCTAGAGCGTAAAGCCCGAGCAGTAACACCTATTGTTTATACAAAGTATCGAGATTGCTTGGCGCCTCGTAACTCAGCGTATAAAGTTGATAAATCATTTTCAGATTTTCAAGACTAGTTTTAGAGCAAATGAATTTATATTTCTTAATGACAATACTGTGTCAAAAGTTAATGATCATTTTCAGGTTTTCAAGACTAGTTTTTGAGCAAAGTACCTACTTCAAATTTCTTAATGAAAATTTTGTCTATAAAATTATATTTAAAATTTGATTAGGATCTCATGACGATTAGATCATAACTTTTTTGATCTGAAATTGATCATTTACTTTTTTACGCTCACTGTACGCTGTGGTTTGCACAATTGTGTTACTTATAGCAAAAGAATAATGTAATATAGTTTATTATTATTATGGTAATAGTAACATGAATCTTTCATTTTGTTTCCATAACATTTCATTGGATATTAGTATTTTTTTTTCTGTAGAAAAATATAGTAGGTACTTACTAAAATTAACGCGAAAGAATACAGAATAAACAAAATAAGTTCTATCATTCATTATACTAATGACACTGTTGATTATCATAGTGTATCATGATGGTTTGGTTAGGCCGTCGGAACCGCATAATTTTAACATTTACGGCAGCTATAATAATAAAAATCTTGATTTGGCACAATAACAAGCAAGTTGTGTCATACATAATTTTGTATAACGTTATAAACAATAGCATTGTAAGTAAAGGTGATTTCCAAAAAAAATATGCTTGTCTGCCACCTAAGTAGTATTTAAAAAATAGACTACATAATTTGTATGTCGAAAGACAGTGGGGTTTTTAATTTGATTCATCAAATACGTCCATATTTCCACGGTGACCGCTTCCCATCTGCCACCTAAGTGGTATATAAAAATTAGATTTTAAAAAATTTCATTCGTATACCGAAACACGTTTTATGGACAAACATACACTCACAAACATACTATTCACCCTTCAGGGAGCAGGGATGACAGACGGCAATTAGCTATACTACTGGGAAAAAAACTAAAGGCAAAAAGGTTTTAGTTTTTGCTCCAAATATTTAATCGGATTGTACTAATTCTAAATCAGCAGACGGAAATAACATATCACTTGGCAGACACGTAATTCGCGACTAAGTCGAAAACGCTTGGTAATCAACGCATGCATAATTACGAATTCCGGCGCCGGAAATTAAAATCTCCGTCACGACTCCCCACTATAATTAAAAGTTTGTTCCCTTGCTGACGAGCGTTATAATCATCACACCTAACTCTCCAGCGAGGGGGTCAACAGAGCGTTACAACATACAGAGGTCGAAATTGTAGAGGGTCAATAATTTTTAGATATTATTCAGTACTTACCAATATTCAGTTCGGATCAAACTTGACGCATAGCTAAGGAGAAAAGAGAATACGAATATAGCTTTTCATTCGCAATACAAATACCTATCAATATTACAATTGCAAGTCTAGCAGAATACCTTATTTGGCCATTTTTCAACTTTCGACGACGATTCACTCACAATCACGTTTATAATATTAAATGTTTACTGTTACAAGGATACTTTTATGATGAGTTCGCGACTGAATTTTGAACATATTTTATCATGAGAATTGACCATCAGGAAAAATAGCAATCGTACCGATAAGATCAATGAATAATCGTACTACAGCGAAACAATAATCCGTCTGAGTTGTTTCTCAGAACACTTCCATTAACTGACCAGAAATTAAATAAACAAGTTTCTTAATTTATTTTCGTACAACACGGTAAACGTTTTAAATGCTTTCACTGGTAAACAATTGGTATATTTTTTTATTTAAAATTAATTCAGAAAATATCAACGTCCAGCGCGGGATTTGAACTCGCGAGTCTATTCCTAGAAGTAATATTTTGATATGCAAGCCGAAAAGTCATCGCCAAGCAATAGAGGTCGTCTGCTATGCGCAGCGGAGGTATTCTACTGGCAAAAACAGTCAGACATTACCAGTACTTTAGTTATCCTTATTTATTACCTCACTAACCCACGATCCGACATATTAACGGGCAAGCAAGCCGACTCCACCGACCTTCGAAAATTACCCTAAGCAATCACGAACTCCCTAAATAACAGTAAATCATGGATGTGCACACAACTCTCGCCCAATTTATACCATCCGAATACAAAGTGGATTAACTTGGGATAAACGAGGTTAGATACTGGACTTTGAACGAGTTTCATCCAGCAATATATGGTAATGAAAACATTATATGGGTAAATCGTCGTGAATGGCAACAAAAACGGTTAAACTGCTTTATATTTGTGTAGGAATAAGATTGTAACTGACTGTAAAATATTTAGGGATTTTGATGGATGTTTCTTATACCACTGGATATTTAGGTAGCAGGTTGTAAGGTATCACAATCTACCTGAAGGGGAGCGGTGTAGTTTTGAACAATAGGTTTTGTGGACGACCTGACCAATATCAACCAGAGTGCGGAGGAACTGCCTTATTGGGTCATCTTGACGTGCGGTATTAGTCGATTAAAGTTCGATATAACCACCTCCGCTGTAGTTCCGAAAATAAAACGTAATTTTCGCGTAAACTATCGATAAAATTCAGTTCAAAATTCAACTAGAGCGAACCAAATTCCTCTAATATACATAATAATATAGAACAGGTATGTGATAAAATGGCAGTGAACTCGGTAATTGATTCACCAGTCGGTGGCTGGCCGGCTGCCAGGCCGCTACTATCACGCGCCGTAGTGAAATGGAAATAAGTTTTGAGAAACATGGTGGTGAGTTCGCTGCGTGAATGGGAGGGGACGGCTCTGGCTTCCTACTTAAGATCAACTAAAAACAGAGGTATCTCCCGTCCGAAAGGAGCTGTTCGACTTGGGTTGTACCTCCGCCCTACAGAACAGCTCCCCATAATAACCATCGTGTTGGATTCCCGGCCAATCCCGGCGGTAAGTAGGGAAGACAGAGCCTATAACCCTCCCCCCATACATCCAATTCCCTCTTCCAACCTCCCCCCCCCCCCCAACCTAAGTAGTGTAAAAAAAACTATACTGAAATGATACCTGTGTGATGATAAGATGGTACCTGTATCCTAGCTTCATAACATCCATATTAACTTTTAAACTTTCGCGTTCCATGACTATTATATTTTCTGCGCGGTCGGATGGACACCGAGTCGATTGCTCAGATAATAGGGAACCTGTGAGTGTTGTATGTGACGGTACCTGGAGACAAAATAATATAAAAAATGTCGAAAATGTGCGGGTAGATGAAGAACCGGCTACCTAACGGACTCGACGACGGAGGGCGTACGCGGCTGAGACAGTCAGCTTGTGACCACGGCCGGTGTAACCTGGTCGAAACGTCAGGCATTCCAAAGGTACGTATATACCTATACCATGATCGCGTTAATTCCCGTTTACGTATAATAATTCATAACATCCAGCCTAAAGTCAGCATAGACTCGACGACGGGCTAAATAAGAAAACAAAAGATGTGACCTAATCACGAAAAGCTGGTCAGCAGGCAAATACGAGAACGTGAAATTCGAAATTCCCAATACATATCCTTTTGCCAAAATAACCTATCTCAACAGAGCCGACAAGTAAATCAAAATAGTCTACTTGATACCTGTGGAATGTTGGCAATTCCTGCCGATGATTTGTCATACTTAAGTAGGTGTTAACTCAATTTTGCACTTGGCAGTATATCAAAATGTTTGCAAACCTTGTCCAGCGCATCGTAAAACTGTTTCGAAGAACATTCGCTTCTGTCATCAATCAGCAAATTGAGCTATGAAAATCTGACTGGATATAATAAGTGTGATTTAATCTATCGCTTTAACCGTGGTTCTGTCCATATGATCTGCGATTTCGATCCCGGTCCCGCGAGTCACAGGACATATCCCTGGGTTAAATTATATTTTTCCAGACTATAATCTATCCCTGTACCAAATTTCAGTTCGATCGGTTCAGACATTTTTGCTTGAAGGAATAATAAGGGACCCATAGAACCAGTACTAAAAGTAGTTAACAACTGAAAGGGCCAACTAGCACATGAAGTGTCGATCAATCGCTTTGCGATAATCTTTATCAGTAAACCAACGAACGGTGCAATAATGCTGGATAAATAGGACGGTATATTTTGCAGTCTTGTGATAGTTAAAATAGCAAACATGCTATTATTTATCTATAGATACGATTGAATAATATTTTTAGGACTACGTACGTCAGTGATGCAGAAAAGTACTAGGTACTGAGATTTACTTTTTTATATTCTGGAAAAAGTTCTCAGTTGACGGCAATAGGTCCGTTTCCGATTGAGAAGTAAGTAATTATTGAAGCTATGACCCTACCTTTTGGGTGAAAAATATAGGTGAGTATGATTGGAATTTAGTAGTTCAACCATGTAAGGACTAAAAAAATATCGTAAGTTCGCGAGTGAGTTTCATGTTTCAAGAACACGCCAAGTTCCTAAGAAATTTCTCAAGTGCCTACTTGACCCGCGTCGACTGCAGCCGCAAATATTTTAAAACATAATTTCAGGTTAAACACGTCTAAACTTATTCTGAAACTGTGCTAACGCCGTGAATATAGGTCAGGCAACGTATGGAATGGAATTTGTAAAACCTCACTAACTTATTCTCTGTAACTGCATCGATCGCATCTCTGCATATGGCCGGGATCCGACGTAAAATATAGTAAGGTTAACCCGGTCGACAACCTGGTTGAGTCGGGGCGATCCAGGTCACGCAGCCGCGGCCACCTCTCCCGGCATATTGTGCCCGTAAATGAAGTTAACCTAATATAAAGACAAGGCAGAAGTATAACTCTTGAAGTATTTTTCCACAACCGAACAGCGCAAGTAGGTACATCTAACACTTATTTCTAGTACGTGGTATAAACATTAAATACTGCTATTACCGTCTGTTTCTGATATCTGGTTCTTTGTTACTACTACCCTCAAGTAAGCGTAAGGCCTCAGCAAAAATCGAGAGCTGTCGCGGTTTCTTCCGTCTTCCTTCTGCCCGGAGTCCACTTTTCTATTTCTATACCTGAACATGGAACCTAGACAAAATCACAATCTATTGGCCAGTGGCAAAGACCGAATTAAATTATTAACAATCCTTCTCCAAGACGAAAGTTTTTACTGGCTTCCAAGCGAGCTTGATTAGGACCCGAAGCTTTGTTGGGTACATACATTTAATAGACGTAAACTAGAAAATTATCATGATTATTATGGTAATACTATGGTAATACTGCTTCATCATTCATACGCTGTGTCAATTTGACCTGCGTATAGCCGCTGAGCCAGTATTTGGAGGATGTAAACAAAAGATTACCGATTCAATGAACACGATAATTGAAACTGATATTTTGAGACAGCTTTATACATGGATGGAGGGTAGTTTCACACAAAATATCCTTACTAAGTAGAGGTTGTCTATCTTTATTTAGGGAGACATAAAAGGGATAAAGGCAACCGTACGTATTTACGTACATTTCCTTCAAAATCACTAGTATTCTCATTAAAATTTCAAATTAGCAAGTATTTAAACGGATCCATGTTTTCCACAAAAGCCTTCATGAAATATTGTTGATGAATGAACCTCTAAATCACCGGTGAGTCTCGCCGGTAAAAAGAGGGAAGAAATTTATCAGCTATAATAGGAATGGACAAGAAACTAAATGTTTTGTCAATACCGAAAATTCACTTAGCGAAATAGAAGGGTGGCCGAGTGCAGTGTCACAGGGGAATTGTTAAAATGCCATAGTATGTTGTGAGTGGGGTGGAAAAGGCCGCAAAGTAAGATTCCAAGTAAATACAGCCATGGTGGTAACCTGGACATGTGCCAAAACAATGGTAAGTTTGGAGATAATTAGGGCAAATCAGAGAATTTTACCCGCTTCGGGTTCGCACGGATGCAACTTGATTTCCCGTGCGTATTTAGGATCAGAGGAAAACGTTCCGAAAGCCATTAAGTATTTGAGAAGAAGTTACACCTTAATGGAATAATAGTTCGATGTACCCGATACATAGAAAGTCTTTGTGGAAAACAGATGCTTTAAAACAACACTTGTGTTAAAACAATCTACAACGCCGTAAATACAAGAGCCATTGTTCTTTGAACAAATTAGGCCAGATATTCATTCGGACAACTAATTGTTCATCGTGATAATACTGTAAGGTACCATAGCTTTTGTTTCCCCGAAGTTTCGATCGGATTGCGCCGACCGTGGTCACGGTAGCCTGTTCTGCTGGTAGTGTTTTTAAAATTTAAAACGTTCTTTGTTGTGTTACATTGTTGCAACATAATGCGCACTGTCAAGTCACAGTAGTCAAGTTAAGCCGATAAAAAATAATAAGTTTAAAATATAAAGTATGTTCTTCGAATCTGGAACAATTGGGGCATAGTTTACAACAAAGTAAAATACAGATACGTATATAGAAAGTTACTGTTTGTAAGTACAAAGTAGTTTGGAGTAAGAGCATCAGTCAAGTCAGTCATCAGATTGACTGAAATTTCAATCAGAATAACTATTGACCAGGGCTATCAAAAGTAACTTAGACGGTTTTTTTCTTCAGTCAAAACTATTTTTATACCACTCAAGAGTTTTGATTGTAACATGTACCTATATCTAAATAACGGCCAAAATTCAAAGCTCCCAAACCAGTTTCATGAGGAAAATTACACGTTGTATCCCCTCGTGATAACCGACGCCACAAAGGCGACATTTCGACTGAATCTACAAAATGTCTTGAAGTAGAATTAGATGCGGCCATCGTACCATGTTTACCTTGCAAATTTATTGGGGTAGGGGAACTCATGCCGGCCGCCCGGGGGAATGTAGGTACATATTTTGTGGATAAAATATGAGGCCTTTCCTAGCAGAAATTATGTTTCGGGATGGTTGTCAACGCGTTCAAACAACTTGTCACGGTTGATAACTGGAGAAATAACTAGCCGTTTGTTGTGTACTAAATGAATTTCACTTAACTATTGAATAGAAAAAGAATTATTGAGACTATGTGATCGCTAAAGAAAACTAAAAATATCCGCTACTTTTTATAGCATCATAGTTTTAGCGATACAATTCTTTGGGTTTTTAGATTGACCACTAAAACTTTATAAGGATAGTTCTGAATTCAAACGCAACATCGAAATTCAAAAACGTGACAACATCGTTAAATCTATAGGATTAATTTAAATCTCCTCCAAACACTAACGACTTGAGTACTCTTCAAAGTCAAGCACGAGAAATTATTTCTTTCTGCAAGGCACAGATCCTATTATGCGTGAATAATCATATAACAAAGCCAAGAGTTTATCATTCTTTGCGGGTAATTCCAACCCAAAAACCTGATCAGAAGAGGTTTAACAGTAAGACTGAAAGTCAAATCCAAATGAGTCTGGAAAAGACTCGGAGGATGATGAAGGCCGTCAAACTTATGAAGATATTGGTCTTCAGACTTCACACAATACATGTAGTCTGTAGCTTGCCATCACGTGATGTGGAGTCATTTTGACGTGCAAACCATGTAAATTCTTACCTGTGTTCGCAAACCGTGAATCTCAAATTCTACTATACAGACTATAAGAATCACTAGCATACGATCTAAAGATATCGGAGTAGTGATCTTTTTCACCCTGCACACAAGTGCTCGATCTCAATTGAATAACTCTCAATTAGCACTACGAAACTAGGTCAGGAGCTGACAGCATACTGGGACTATTACCACTATTACTTGAGACTAGAATAACATGTAGGGACACCTTTGGTACAGTTTAACATATACTTGTTACTTGGTAAGTAATTTTGGTTTGTTCCACATTCGCCTGGCTCGTTCCACATTCCAATAATTTGGTTATTCACTACGTGTTACATTCATGAATCCTTCTGTAAAAGCAATATCAATTATTTACACTTTTCTTGCCCGATTTATGTAAAGGGCCTATCCCTTCAGAAAATCGAAAAGATGGATGGACTATGTGAAAGATAACTGCAGATAGAAATAAATGAAAACAGAAGTGAAAAAAATTATTTTGTCTAAATTGGCAGAAAATAACAACATGGACTCGCCAACATAACACCAGCTAAGACATTCAATTATTATGCAGTGTTCTGCAATAATAAGCCGATCAAGTGCGGGTGGCACTCGGGTATTGAGTGAAACTGTACATTTTCTGTCAATTTTTGAAGGGGCCAAAATAGGAATAGAAAATAATTGACGTAACAAGAATATTTAAGAATGTGGGTCGAAAAAATCGGGACGAAACGGTAAAAAAACAATCAAATACGACTCTTCAACTTCTCAGTTATCATAATCTACAACAACAATCGCAATAAGTCAAGCTGTGACATCGTAATGAATTACTATTGCGTAAAAAGGGAATACCATAGCATCGAAATAATAACATTTCTTCCGCTTTTCTTTTATTGCCCTATAGAAGAATTCAAGTCCCCTTGAATACAGGGTCGAACATCGTACTCAATCGGGACTAAGGACCCCTCATTCGTGAATTACATCACTTAGTATGATGTCACGTCATATTGATAACGTAGTTGAGGTTCCGTTTATATATTTCGGCATGAAATCTGAAGGGGGGTCTTCATTCTTTGGCGCGTATTGGTTATCTTACGAATAAGAAACACTACAAAGGCAAACTCTATGTTCTGTAAGTGGTAAGTGACACTTCTGTTGTTGCAATTATTCATAGGTGTAACTACTTTCTATTATCCACGTCAATAATACTATTTGGTGTACACACCAAATATATAAGGCACATGTAAGTGGGCAGGCAGGCCGGGGTCAATCTCGCAGAGTATACACTGACTAAATTGGGGAATTGTTGAAAAAAGGGCAGGTCAAAAGCACTCGAAACCGGCGGGCTTGCATAAAAGGCTTAATGACAGTAGAGGAAGCGCGTGACAGAGGTAGATGGCGGTATGTTGTCTCTGTCTACCCCGGAGGGAAAAAGGCGTGAGCATATGTATTAGAGAAAGATAGAGAGATCTTCGGGGCCCAAAACAACCTCACCAGTAAATAGGTACACCTGCTGATTAATGGATGATGTTCTAATAGTATGCAGTTTCTCTCAGAGTTGACGTATCAGCGGTGTCAGATGATAGTCCTAAGTCGAAACAAATCTATGAAAGGAGGAGCAGGGGCTTTAACTATTTTTAACGGAATCTATCGCGATTTTACGGTATCATACATTACTTACCAGTCATTGAACCAACCCCTTACAAACAGAAAGACAGACAGTTCCCCTCGGAGGGCACGAAGAACAAGCCAACTCCGTGATTGTTTACCTAATGGGGCGGCAGTTACGCACGATCGATCCAACTGTCAAAAGTATTCAGTTTCTTTGGCGACGCGCTTGTTTTTGTTAATTCGCTACGTGTTGAAACGGTGTTTTGCTGAATGTTTTCGACGTATATTAGCAAAAACATGCAAACGAATGTCCGCCGGGGAATATATGTTATGTATTCAATAAGTGGTTTCGAAAATCACCCCAAACATAAATAATTACAAAATTCGGAGCTGGACCGAACCCGCTGCCTCCGACGTAGCGGTCGAATGCTCTACCGCTACACCGCACAGGTCGCCCGATATAATGGTTTCATTGTGATGTTGGGAGAGCGCTGTCGGTACAATTTAGCCAAGTCATGAACGGCCGCTAATGCCGTTCATGCAAGCTAACTCCCGTATTGTTATGGCTGTTTTTGTGGTAACGCCAATCTTCCTTAGTTCTACATCAAAATTAATGATACGAACCACCATTTTAAAACATAGGTAGGGGATGTTCCCCACTATTCACAAAAAAAATCAAAATTTCTAATTTATTCGCACGAGTTAGTTACTGGATTATTCATTTATGGGAGGTTTTGTGAAAACGCCATATTATCCTAAAATTCATTATCGAAATTAATGATTCAAACATCATTTTTTTCACAAGAAATAGATGTGGTTTGAAACTAAAAACAAAAATTAAAATATTGGCAGAAATAAGTACCTACTAATTCATTCTACGTGCTGAAAGAATATTTGAAAAGATCTGAAGTGCATTTAAAATTCAAACCAAAATCTTTCTCAAAGACTCTGGCTACTTTAAAAGCCCAAGTTTCCATAAATCATTAATTAAAAGTGGTCCACTTAACCCTGTCAATACAAACCAAGTCGTGACGTTGCAAAAATACATAAAATCGACGTATATTTTAATTCTGAAGCTTCGTGATGCATCCTGTGTACTTCTACCTATTCAAAACCAGCCCCTATTCGAAGCCCCTTAGAGTAGACCCTCCCTTGGCACCCCATATCTAAATGAAAGACCGCAACAGGGTGCCCCGAGCTTTCGTTGATCCGTAATTAAAATGGTGGGGTTGGTTCCACAATTGTGGTTTCATGCTGCTTAGTAACCTTATGTGTTTTTTTTTAAATACTCTACAACATTCTACACAGCGCTTTCTAGACTCAAAGTAAGCATAGTTTAACTAGCTTGTGTTATTTGTGTTAATAGTTCTAGATTGCGTATATATACATACTCGTACAAATATTTTTTTTTTCGTAAATACGTAAATACGTAAATTTTGCAGTTATTATCTATTATGCAAAACTATAAACCACTTCCACGTCACAATGAAGACAATCATCGAATATCCGGTTAAATACTTGGATTTTTCTGAAAGAAATTATTAAACAAATTGTAATGATCATTTTATCCCTATTCACCCCATTTTACAGGGTACTCTCTAATTACGCCAAACAATTTTTTTTTATGTCCCAAGTTAACTTATAGTCGCATGTGAAAAATAACTCTTAATTGGCAGAATTGAACGACAAACAGCAATATATCAAGAGACACGAGTGTCCAAGTACGAGGCAGTCACGACAGCCCACATGTCCAGCGTGGCTCCCATTTAATTAATTATCGTGTGACGTCATTTCAGCAAACTAGGTCAATAGTTTTAAAAAAATAATTAGTAACCAAGGATAGAAATAACTGTAGATGTGATAATAACTTCATAAGAACCGCGCCTACACGAATGGGTGCCATAAAAATAAATTAACATTGGCTGGTCTCCTATCGGGGATTAATAGGCACACATTTAGGGATCAAATGTACTACTTTTATTCCGAAGGACGTATATTAGGTGACCAGTGAGTCGGTAACCGTTTGCAAAATAGGACGTGTTATCCGCTTCAGAGAAGGAGATTGGGTAAATGGGGGGAAGTCACTAGTGAAATAGATTTAGTCAGTGAATACCCTGAGCCCTGGAGCAATTAAAATGTTTGTGGAGACTCGGTTCAGTTCATCTTAATCTTGGTTCCTATCATTGATAAACCAATTTTCACTAGTGAAATTCACTTATGGTAAATGAGTAGTATTTCGTGTGAAGCTGAACTTACACCAACTTATCTATACCTACTACTATAATGGTAAATAAGCATACCGTACGCCTGATAGACAAAGTTATCACCGTAGCTTGTTGACGTATCCAAAACCAGGGTTGTCACGTTCACATAAAACTTTGTTCAACTCCATTCTTCACATGACTACAACTACACAAATTGCATCAAAAGTAGTCGCATCCTTTTCATAATTACATTTCTATCGTCACCATTATTTCCTTTTTAATTACCTGTTACTCAGTCAAGATGACATCACCTTTCGCGGTGATTAAGCGAGGTGATCAGTTGTAACGATAAGTCGGCTTACCTGTAACAAAAGTAATGAAACCATTAGAACGATAATTGTATAGTAAATATCACTTAAGTCACAGCACAGATTGCTCTCACGCGATCCATTAAGATATTAGATAAGAATACTGAGAATACTGCCAAGATTTCTAGATATTTTAGAAAGAAAGTAAGAACAAAACCACATCTCACAATATCTCCCCCCCATCGCTCCAATACACCCCTCCACCCCCCCCCCCCCCCCTTGAAGCGCGAGTATGACATCTCTGATGTTGCACACGTCGATAGGCCACGGTGATCACTTCCCATCAGGTGGGCCGTGCGCTTGTCTGCCGCCTAAGTAGTATGTACTTATAAAAAAAAGAAATTGAAATTTGGGCGGAAATCTCCTCGGTAACACAACCAGACAGGGCTTGGTAGTTATTTCGGACACGAACCTACTAAAACTGCACGCTATCTCGGATTTTCAGATGTATTGTATGTAAATTGGACCCATAAGACATTTCCCTTCCAGCCCAGCCAGTGGACCCAGGGCCATCTTCGGTTTCGAGATAAAGAGTGACGCCCTAAATGACTTTTAGCACCTATGCACATTTACATTATACACTACTTCTTTGAGGTTCTTTTTTAAATTTAATGTCACACTACACAATAATGAACATATTAGTGCTACGTGCAATGACCATAGTAGACTGATAATGTGCCTTATCAACAGACGCACCCGCCTGTATATTGCCCCTATCATAACGCAGACATAACTGATATAATTCAGTAGCTGTACTATAATTATGTTACAAATGTTGTATGAACGAGAAGTGGATGACACATCACAATCATCATCCATAAAATGTGTAAAAACATTTAAATGGAAAATCGTAGCATAAGCAGTTGAGTGGTTTAGAAGTTACCGGGAAACAGACGAGTAAAAGTGCCTAAACGGGTAATAAAATTAAACATTTTAAGACCCTCCAACCATCAAACATACCTAAGAACATCCCCAACTAATTCACCTTTCAAAAACCAAATCGGTTCATCCATTTGGCAGCTA
Organism: Lithosia quadra; assembly: GCA_963576445.1. Taxonomy (NCBI): domain Eukaryota; kingdom Metazoa; phylum Arthropoda; class Insecta; order Lepidoptera; family Erebidae; genus Lithosia; species Lithosia quadra. The sequence continues at coordinate 10,575,534 of OY754896.1, forward strand.
TAATGCCACAAAGAGACACACGCAGACACGTAAACTTATAACACCCCGTCATTTTTAAACAGTTTTATTTAACTCGACCTGTTTGTTTGGATCAAATCTAGTAATTGAAAATTGACCCCCTTTCAGTTGTCTGATTGGTCTGATATATGGCAGAAACCTTTAGTTCTGATGACAATATAATTTAAAACCGTTTAACTTAAAAAACATTTTTCGTAATTTATTTATTGCGTTATTAAAAATCAACTATCCTAATAAATGTTTTCCTATATGATATTACCGCCAGCGCGGTCATTATTATCAATAGTAGGTACTTACACAGAACACAATAGTAATCTGGTGACCTTGACAACGATGATGGCATCGAATGACAAATGCAACTGGAGTCATACAAACTTCATGTGGCACACGACGCTCAATTGGTTCCTTTGTGCGACTAGTTTAGATCATTGTGGCCGGAGGTCAGCTGTTAAAGATCAGGATTTTATCAGATTTATCGGTTTCATTGAGAATATAACTCATTGTGTGCATTGATACTATTGAATAACGGTTGGAGACCAAGCAAACCTCACCTATAAGCTGGCTCATTTAGGGACATGGCTCTGGCACAGGCTTTACTCTCGGGGTAGACGGGAACCGCACCCAATAAAAACTGTGTAAGTCAAACTAAGCCCGGATTCCGAGATGAAATATGCCGATATGCCTATTAGGTAACCTTACACCCCGGTAATTAAGACCCGAGACGGGCGTGCGGTTTTAGTTGGTTCGATTCCGACATAACCACCGCCGATGGCCGACGGGGGTGGTATCCGTGGGGATTTTCGCACGATAAAAAAAAGGGTTCCGAGATAAAAGTCTCGGATCCAAGTAGAAATAACGTTAAGATGATGATGATGATCATGAAGACTATTCAATAAAATTAGGTTAGGCAGAGCAATCGTGATAGTTTTGTATAGCATTTTGGTATATTGACGTGGAGAAACGTTTTTTAGTAAATTAAACCTAATTTTGATATTTGTGGATTCCAGTATCGTATCGTTTCGTACCCTACCTCTCAGGAGTTGATATCGAACTCTTGATGAGTGTAGTAAATCAACATTCTCTGACGGCAATGTGTCGTGTACCGTATTTCCAGGATACGGCACCGTCAATAACTAATCAAAACGTGCCGTTTCACGATGACAATACTTCCATACTTAGTCATTTTGACTAGTCTATCCAACTACTAGTAGTACAGGATGCAGTTCCATAACAAATAAGTTAAACACATAGGAGTTGTAAACGGTACAAACACGCGAACAATGCCGGGATAATTCAATATATTTAGTGCTGCGCTGTGTTGCCAAAACTCGCGACAATGGCACACATACTTATTACATTACGTCAGATTTTAGTGAGGACCCGCTGATTTGTGATTTGTTATTCCGATAGAAACGGTATCTATTGGAAACGATTTAGATAATTTTAGATGTTATACAGAGATATAAAGGTGAAAGCTTTGGATGCGACTGGGAATTAACGCTAGGATGATGAAGAAGAAAAAGATACGGCGATATATATTTCTGAAGAAAAAATCTTCCTACGATCCAAAGCACTTTAAGCGGGAATTGAAAAAGCATCTACCGAGTTCTCAAATGAGAAACTCAGTTGAGAACTCATGCGTGAGTACTAAGTAGTGTGTGACGTGGGTGAGAAGCTTACCAAAATGCAAAAACCAAATGTACCTACATAAAACTATTATAAACACATCTCAATGACCTACCTATTCAAACTATTACAACTCCATTCGCAAACTAATCCCGCCAGTCTGAGCGTAACTATCACCATGATTCTCTGTAAATGGCAGAACGAATCGTGCAAAATAACCTCGTACCTACCTCACACATAGTACAGCACTACACCAATACACACACTTGTGTGGTTCAAAGGCTAAATGTTTAGAGAAAGGGTGTTGGAATTGACTGACCTAGTATTTGTGCTAAGAAAAAGTTAGTGCTTAAATGCCATAGGTATTTGTGATTGAGAGAGTTGTAAAAGTAATGCCAGATGAGTTTAGAACGAGTGAGTAATGAACGATGACTGAACGTAACGAATCAAGTATAATTTATATGGCAATAATAAGAGTTAATGATGAAATCAATAAGTACTGAATGAATGACAAATCAAATATGTAAAAAAAATATAACGAGGGCACGTGAAACGAGTGTATGTAGTGAACGAATGATAAATTTAAGGATATAGGTCAAATCTAAAAAGGTAGGTAAGTATGTTGAGATTGTTCGTAGGTACTTTATATGTATAAGTAGAACGAATGAGTAGTGAACGAAAGACAAAAACAAGTAAATAGAACAAATGAAACGAGAATAATTAAAAATTCCTACAAATCGGTCGAAGCGTTCTCAAGTTTTGCGCGTAGCAACAAATTTAGCAATTATTTTTCTTGAATAACTTACAATTGTAACAATTATTTAACTGCGCCAACCGTTCCAATTCATGCACCAAGTATTACGTTTATTATGTTTACATTTTTGAATAATTACAGACAATTTAATAAACATCATAGTTTTTAAATTCAAATAAAAACAAACTGTTATTTCTGTTTTTGTACTTTTTCCAATTTATCCGTGTATTTAATTATTATATCAAAACTATTTAAAAAATTTAAAAAATTTAAAAAAATCTAAAATCCCGACTGCATAAAAACTAAAAAGAAAAAAACAACCACTTAGATTGATGTCCGGTGGTATAGAAACATAACAACTGAACAGTCGGAATCCATTACTTACTTAAAATACCAATTGTTTAACACTACTGTCGTGCTAATCAAAAAAGTTTCAACTGGGATAGAAAACCTTTTTCGTTTTACGAATAGGATAATATACGAATCGTACCTTTAGGTAAAGTTCTGCCAGATTCACAATAAATTTATCAGTGAATTTTTGATCATTCCTGCTTTTCTTCTTCAACCTAGCGTTAATCCCAGTCGCATCCAAAGCTTCCACCTCGGAGGCTGCCTTCCTGCTATAATCATTTATTTCTTTTTATACACCGGCTATTAGCTATAACCCACGCTATCCGTTTCACAATGGACGGCGGTGACGTAACATCCCTATAGCGGTATATATTTATATCTTGCGCGCCCTGCGGCTGCGGCCACGGCGAGGTACTGGAATGTGCCATCTGGCGATCTGCTTGTTTGTAGGGCAACATCACTTTTATAGTATTACCGATCATCGTTTGGATTGCAAGAACGAATGTTGAGAAAACAAGTACTTTTTACATTTTTGTGTTAAAACTCTCGCCTTCTCATCTTTGGAGTAGGCAGATATAACAGACCGTCATCTGCTTCTGTCCTTACATTCTTCTTTGAACTTTCACTACTGTATTAAACTTTTAATGCAAGCCCAGCAGTTGTGTTTCGGTAATAATGGTTTTTGTTTATACATATTACTATGGTAAGTAATGCCATTCATGTTGAAGCCGATAGATCATTGAAGATTTGCAACCTGAAGTTTCCTAAGCACATATCACTCTTGGGATTACTTTACACCTTAATGGAGAAAACGAAATAATGGGATAATAAGATTGCGCCTGGGTAGAGAAAGATCCCCCGCTACATGATCTTCCAATATTAATATGGAACTTAAAGAGCAGAACCTACCTTCTATGACAACCCAGGACTGAACATCCTGTCGCCGACGTACAAGGAGACCCGACCCCAGATAGATATGGGACAAAGGGACGGAAGAAGAAGAAGAGGGATTATAAGATATTGTCGTCTGACCTCCAATCTCAAGAGGAATAAGTATTATCTTTATTTTCAAAATAGTGCAACATAATTACATCTTTTTGACGTCAAAACTACTTAATACTAAGTTTACCACCGCTTCCTAGGAGGATGGTGAAGAAACGGCGCAACAAACTCCACTGCTGCATTTTCAGACGTCATACATAAATTAATATCATAAGATTAAATATGGACGAATGTACATTTTTATCTCGTGTCAATATAAATAAAGGTATATAAAAAAAGTTATAATAAAAATTTAACTCATGTTAAACGATAAAAAAATTTAAAAGTCAAAATAATTATAGTAAAAAAAGGTCGCGTGCCTACTACAATATAATGCTGTAGTTGTAGCATTTTGGGGAGGGTCCTGCACCATGCTCAAGCCAGACATTTTTGTCTTTAAGGTAATCGAATGCCAGTATCTCGACCGCTGATCAGTAGGTGAGATAAGTTTGGACCACAAAATCTTGGAGCACTTCCATAGACACCAAGTTTGGTTTTATGACTCGTCATTCATTAATCATTGTCATCGTGTGATATTAACACTTTGCCCTTCACCGCATTATATAAAACCTGCATACACCTTGCACAGTAATCCAAGTTATTTAAGTATTAAAATCTTATCTCCGTTTATCAATAAATTCCACGCAACCAAATGAATACTATTACTCGCAAAAGTTTGATTAGATAATGGACACTCCCAATAGTCCCAATATATTTTTAATCTCGGTTACTGGTACAATTCTGATAATACAAATAATACAATTTGTCAGTAACGGACGTGTTTTGGAAGTTATAAACACGAGCCACACCAAATCTAACCATAAATATCCTAATTAAATATTAAAGTTATAACCACACATCATATTGTTCGCCTATGCATATTTTCCGTGTCAGGCATCCATATCACCTATTAACTCGTTCAAAATTACCCTCAATCATTTGACAGTAGTCGTGCGAACTGTCATTAGCGTGGTTATTTATTCAGGAATGCCAACGTTACCGTGTGGACAGGACGTGACGTCATTGTCACACGTCAGTTAGCTCGTATTCAATTTGTACTATTATATATTTTGTGGTTTCATGTGGAATGCTACTTAATGATGTCTAGCAAGATTGTTTAACTGCCGCACTCAGAGACGTTTAACGGATACTTAAGTTGTTCCTTAGTAAAATTTGAAAAAAGTTACCACTCAGAGTCAGTTAAGGATTCATTAACACCCCTAATGACACTTTAAAGTTAAGTGATACAAAACCCTTACTTAACTTTTAAGGATTGATTTTTACATCTAAAAAAATAGAATTATCGTGAGGAAATCCTCATGGATACCCACCTCGTGGCTAGCCGTGCCCCAATTAGGTCTTTACCTATGAAATTGCCGTTATGTACGAAAAAAATGAAACGATTTTATTTTTATGTATTTTTATTTGTATTAATCGAAGTAGTAATTACCCATACAATCAATGCATCTTTGCCAACGCAGCGGCAGTTTATTGATGCGGTGAGCTTCTAACCCCAGTTCTTGCAACTTGGAGACCGTCTGCTGTGCAGTATAAGGTCGCACATTGTCGTGTAGGAGCAACGGAGACGAGCGATTGAATGCTAGTTGCAGATGTGCTAGTTTCTCCATCATTGTGTTCAGTTCTTCACAGTATACATCTGCAGTAATTCTCACCCCGTTTGGTAAGAAGCTGTAATGAATCACACCGGGCGCTAGACCACCAAACAGTCACCATCACTTTTCTAGGGGTAAGTTTTCGTTTAGGGCATTGTTTAGGTGCTGAACTAGGATCCAACCAACTTTCCGAGCGCTTGCGATTATTAAACAGAATTCATTTTTCATCGCAACTAACAATATCATTTTAAAATTCCTTTATTTCTGTGTCTGTTGAACAATGCACAATAATTTGACGTTGGCTATATTGACATTGGCAGTTGTCAGTGATGCCATAGAATAAAAGAGTCCAGATGTTTTATTATCAGTATATGAAAATAGGTATTTAATTTCATCTATATATAAAAACTAACAGTAAAAGAACGGATTGTAATTTATACTACTATAAATAAAAGTTTTGAATATGTTTGATATTATTTTTCTACTTTTTACTGTTAACGCTTTTTAGGTGTGGCTACACCGACGCCTTATCGATGCCCTATCGATACTGTGATTTTGTCACTGCACCGCTCTACAAAACTTAAAGTTGTGATTAACTAATGTACCCTTAAATTATGACTCTGGGATGTTCCATCAATTAACAGATTTAATGATAATTAGTTAAGTATCATTTAGGACTAATTTAAGGAACCTTTCTGAGTGCGGCAGTTAGCATTGTTTGTGTAGGTTAGGTGGAGTTCATCGAGGTTATACAGTTCTCTTGCATACCTTATTTCTTTGCAAATGGGAAGAGGTCACCGTGGCCTATGGACGTGTGCAACACTAAAGGTTTAACACACGTGCTGCCTACCCTGAAGGGAAGAGGGGAGGGCTAGGAAGTAGTGGGGAGGCTAGAAAGGGGTACAGTGGGCTCTGGCTAGCCTACTTACCGGCGGGAACACAACAAGATGGTTATTATGGCCACGGTCTTCTGTGGGGCGGAGGTACTAGCCCATCCCATAGGTCGCGTTGTGTCCTACCTCCTCCTCCTAAATTGCGCAAGACCACTCATTGTACAGTACAGGACAGGTTATGTTTACTGTGTCCTTTATTTACAATACGTACTTGGTGTACAATAAAGAATATCTATCTATCCTTCTTTCTTTTTTTCGTTTCTTCTTCTTTTTCAAATTCTGCGGTCCTAGTAGAATCAAGACATGATATGACCGTTGTCACATTTCGTTCCCAATAAACGTTTATTAAGAAGCAAGATTTTTGATTCGATTTAACAATCGTGTTGTTTTTCTTAAGTTAACAATTAACAACAACAACATTTATGTAGACATAAGTCCAAAACATCTGTTATTTAAGTTTGAAATGTAATAAATGAATAAATAAATAAATAAACAATCAAAAACCCTGTTGTTGAAATGTTTTGTCAGGAATATACGAGTTATGGTATGGAATGTATGTATATAGGATAAAGTTAATAGGAAATGTATTTTTGTTATTTATAAACATGACCTACGTTTGTACATGGCATTATTATGGCATCATTGTTCCATCATTGTCATTATACCTACGTGTATATATAGTTCTGCGGTTACCAATAAGTCGTTTTAGGAAAACGAACATTGTTATAGTTCTAATATACGATAGGTACTTTTATTTATTTATTGTTTTTTTTATACTACGTAGACAAATGCCGTATAGACTACCTTATACCCCTGTATACAGCCAAGACGGCTGTTTTAGTTGGTAGGAGTCCGACATAACCTACCCCGATGGCTGACGGGGGTGGTATCCATGAGGATTTCCGCACGAAAAAAAAGGTACTCACTCACTTTTATCTGAGGTAAATATTAGTTAGATTACCAGGATCGCTATTAATTATTTTCTCCGAATTGATAAGTATTCCAATAATAACTATTGATTAAAATGCTTCTTTCCAGGTAATGCAAATTAAATAATGCATGAAGCATGATAATGATAATACGCTATCTAAGGTCTATAAAATTTAAAATTATATTTAAAAAAAAACTATCATGACATTAGTTCATTGATCTCTGTGCAAATTTTAAGTACACTTACTAACATTGTATAGCTTAATCGTTTGTTAGTTTGGTTGAACGCGCTAATCTCAAGAACTACATGTTCGATTTGATTTTTTTTGTGTTGGATAGTCTGTTTATCGAGGAAAGTAATAGCCATAAATCATCACGCTACTACCCAGGGGAGCGGAGCAGTAATCATATAATGTTAACAAATCAAGCAAATTTCCATACGTTATTATAAAACTAATAAATTACGTGCATGAATGGGTTAAATTGATGCCACGGGGACGAAATATGTCCCGGACGAGGTCGCGGGGCCAGCTAGTAATATTATAAATAAGAAAGTTTCTGAAGAAGTTTGAATGTCCAATTTAGATGTTTCTTCATTCACGTTCTAGCGGCTAAATGGATCTGCAATAGGTTCCCATTGATAGCGGGAACGGGATCTGAGTTCGACTCGGGTGAAGCCGCGGGCGACAGCTAGTATCTTCCATACAATACAAAGAAAACCATAATTCATTACACCATAACTGCACTCACCTCAACACTACAGTGCACGTACATTCATTATCCATTGTTGGGGAAACATGCATTGAATTTGAATATTGTCATGCGGTTATAAGCTAACGCAAAACATGTCTTTAAGGTTGCGACTGACCATTAGCGTCACATTGTATGTATTTAGGATTTTGAACCGCATTTAGGTACAGCAAAGCTCAGTCGACAAATATCTAGTTAGTGTTTAGTTATTCTCTGGTATTGATTCTGTCATGAAACATTATATCCTCCAACCCCTCACCCAAACTCCTTAACCCCCTCCCCCTCGAAGGTCGGCAGCGCGAGTGTGACATTTCTGATGTTGCACACGTCAATAGGTCATGGTGATCACTTCCCATCAGGTGGGCCGTGCGCTTGTCTGCCACCTAAGTAGTATAAAAAATACCTATATAGAATAAAATTGTTATGATAGATAGCGATACCGATACTAACATTTTGTGTCTAAGTCAGACGTGCGGTGCAGATTTGTGAATTGTCAATAAGTATACAATCCAGCTATGTAATATCTTCGAAGACTATTATTTTGTTAAATTTCGGAACCAACTTGTTTCAATCAATCATTTACTTAGCCTATTGCAGTCCACTGCTGGACATAGACTCCCAATTTATGCGCTGTGCGCATCCAGTTTAACCCGGCTACCCCTTTCAGGTCGTCCGTCCATCGTGCTGGGGGGCTAACACACTTAAGCATTATGAATTTTTTCAATTGCAAATTCCACTTTTCTATTACGAGTGTACAGATGGTTCAATTTTATTTAGCTATCTAATTTTTGTGGCTGTTTTAAAAAGCTAGTTATATAGTTACTCACGGCAAAAATCCATAACTACCTACTTGGAATGGCTTGTCTCATTACTTATGAGTAGGTACTGACCTGTAACAAATGAAAATAACATGTTATTCGTTAAGATAATAAAAATACTCATGAAGGTTAAAAGTGCATTTAATTTAAATGCCAAGGTTCGATACGAAAGTAGTTAGCAAAACATAACAATATAAAAAATATTATTTGTAACGTTGCCGTTGTAGTGATCTCAGACCATTAAATATACCGGGCACGGATGAATTGGCAGAAACCGGTTCAACATGTTGTGAGGATTCATGATAAGGCGTTTGCTACATTTTGTGAAACCCACTTCCATTTGTGTTAAATAACCAACAGGTTTTTCATCTATTAATATATTATTTTTACATATTCACGGCCACGGCTAGTACGAACATCCAGCGCAAGGTCTTTTATTGGTGCGAAAGTATTACTCGAGAACTTGGCTAGATATAGTCAGCGTGCATTACCGGCAAGCTACAACCTGGAAGTCTTCAAGTTTAGAGTGAACAGGTTACTTCTAGGCAAGCGTGCTCCACTGTCGACCACATCATCACTTACCAACAGGTGACATCGTGGTTAAACGCGAGACTATTACCAATAAAAAAAGCGTTAGCTGGAACATGCGATTATGTTGGATTTAAACTGTCTACAATCGCACGCTCTGTCTCGGGTCTACGGCCTACAAACGCCAGGATGTAAGGTATTTTTCTCGCTTTCTGGCTGAACCATGGTCAACTCCGGCTTTGAAATAACTCCCGCTGGTATCTACCCTGGTATTATGTATACACGATATTTTGCTTTCTTTTTAAAGAGCATACGAATTGTAAGGGATTGAATTGAGTGAAAGAGGAAAGTCAAGGAAAGCATTCCGAGGAGATGAAATCTCACAGGAATGTGTGGAAGAGAATGAAATTTTTTGAGTAAAGAACATAAAAACAGTCAACCACGTGCTGCCACGTATCTCATACATATTCCACAGATAAAAGTATGTAAAAAAATCAACGGACAAACTTTATGAATTCCTAAGCGCCTGACTAAAATCGACCTTTGTGGCGTAGCGGTAGACTATCCGACTGCCACACCGGTTATTGCGGTTTCGATTTCCTCTCAGTGCAAATATTTATATGCGTGAATATGTCTGTTTGCTACGACTGGGTATTTTTATGTATATTTTTTTTTATATGACGATGTACCTATTCACTAAAAAATAACAAATTATGTTTATCACAGTTATATTACCTTTTCTTTTATTATAACGTAGGCTAGGCAGAGATATCACTATTATTCATAAGCTATATTTATAGTCCCTACATTGTTCATGCTTGATCTTATTTCATTTTAATGACCTCATCATACTAGCCGCAACGAGAAGTCATCAAATAAAAATGGATTAATGATTCGTTGATGACAGAATTATTTATCATTTCATTGTCGACCTATTGGACCTAACAGTAAATTAATCATTTTAACATTCTAATCAAAGTGTTTCTATTGTACGAGGTTTTGTACACGATTGGCCAAAATAAGGTTTGATTTTTCGCTACCTCAGTAGTATAAAAACAATCCGTAACATTTATCCCAATATCCTCCACGAATTCCTGTTAGTATCCAGAGTTTAAACTTTGAAGTCAAGAGCCCATATTATTTTTGAATGGTTTGGCCTTATTTATGAAGGCTACTGCCATCTGAACCTGGACTTGGAAGTCAAAGTTCAGATGGCAGTAGACTCCGAGAAGAAAAATTGCGCCGAGCCTCATCCGTTCTTCAGCAAGTACGCAAACTTGCGGGTGATGTTGTCTTGGGATCCAAAAGTGTTTGCACATACCGCATTCACAATACCAATGTCTGAGTCCCTAAAAATTGTATGGGTACATTAGGTACGACCGACTGCGTTTTTGTAGAAGTTCTGACATGACATCATCCATAAGCGCGCAGGACCGGTTCTGCACACGTCCCGGTTACATTGACACGGTATTAGAAATTGTATACATTGAAGACTTTCGTGTTTTTTAAATGTTCTGTCTATCAATTAACCCTGCTGGATGGTAAGACGCTAGAGCAAATTCTAGAGTGCACCGGCCGCCATTTTAGACACGATTCGTCCCAAAACAGCGGTCCCTACCTTGACGGCACTCCGCGTAAACCCTCCCAATTGTATCATTTTCAATACAATTTGCCTATTTCTACTTCTTATTAAAATTAAAAATCTGTACTATGTACTTCAATTAAAAACGATATTTATCATAAGTTACATTAACTATTTCCATAATTTCGTTTATATAACAAATTCAATCTATCGGGACGACTTTTCAAGGTCAATCGAATAAATTCACAAAGATTTTTATTAATAAGCACTATGCCTGCCTAACTTTTAAGTAGCAGTATTCTTCAATTTGCATTTCTCTTTTCTCCTCCCTCTAACCTGTAAATAGCTAGAGAATATTAAAGTTATTCCTAGCAGTTTACGTCACCGGCAAACCTTTCAAATAAAAAGTATAAGATGCCAGTAAAATTTGTTGATTCGCTTTTTACTTCACCTCACAAAGAAACACAAAAAAAATCGGTATCAAAGTACTGTACCAGTAGTATGACTTGGCAAATTACAGACGCGACCACTATTTTCGAGAGCTTGGATCGGTTGGGAGACAGTTCGTACGAATGAAGCAAAAAAACGGATGACCAGCAGCGGTAAGTACCTAAAGTACTTCGATCGTGAAGTTGCGAGTTCAATTAGTAGTTTATGGGGCAGGAAAAGCCTGCAGATTTAAAAGAGTGGTGTGAACAAAAAGAGAATACTATAACGTGTATTGAAATAGGTGGAGCTAAGTTGGTTTGGACACGAAGAACTAAGGATACACCAAATATTTAATTATAACAATAAGTGAAGAAATCGATGGCTTAGTACTCGAAAGCCGGGCTTCGATAAGCTTGCATGAATGAATAATGAGGAAGTTTGCAAAAAAGCATAATTATGTACTTATCTGTAAGTTTTTTATACACCACTTTATTAGGTGGCGGACAAGTAATGTAAAGTCAATCGAATTTACTGAGCCAATCGCTATCGTATACAATGTAATATCGGTTGGTTTAAAATAAATTATGAAAAATTCTTTTTCACGTTAAACGGTTTTAAATTTTATTATCGTCGGAACTAAAGACATCTGCCAAATATCAGACCAATCAGACAACTGAAATGGGTTCAAATTTCAATTAATAGATTTGACCCAAACAAACAGGTCAACTTAAATAAAACTGTTTAAAAAACCATTAATTTTGACTGGTTAAGCAAAAGGGCATTCATTGAACATTGACGAATACAGCACTGAATACAGCATCTTTGGTTCTCCCTAGCGTCTACAATATAGGGTTCTTCACTGGAAGGTTTTTACAGGGTCGGCAGCGCGAGTGAGACGTCCCTAGTGATGCACGCGTCTATAGGCCACGGTGACCGCTTCCCATCAGGTGGGCCGTGCGCCACCTAATAGTGGCAGACGGGCAAGAGGCGGTCTGTCTGTGTGTTCCTGCATGTCTGCTAACGACACTGGAATGCAACAGTACTTACATTACGTAATGTCAAAAATACTAACTTGCAATATAATACACCCTTACTAACGCAACACGCGAGTCCAATCGCTAACGGTCGCAGCTTTCAGCTCGCCGCTAAATTGCTATTAGAAAGTTTAGAATCAGAATTGATTTACGATCGGCTAGAGATGGTCTTGCTACAAACTCTTAATCTAGCTACTTATAGGCTTACAACCAGATATGATCAATAAGGACTTTCAAGCACGAATGAGTTGGCTCGACTAATATCGACGATGAGTAGTGGTATGCCGCATTTCTTAGGCCAGTAGACATTTTTTTTAATATTGGTCACGTCAATTTGACTTCACATTAATGGTAACCTAAAGGTAAAGTCTCAGGAAGGCGGTCCCCATTACATATATCGACAGTGCCATAATGGAAGCCCTCAACTTGACGGCCTCATCAAATGCTTTTTTTTTCACACCCCGTTTAAAGGACCTGGGACTGTAGAAGGAAGGAAACACGTGAGGTGGTAAAGAATTCCAGGTCTTTATGGTGCGGCAAAGAAAAGAGGTACCGAACCGCTTGGTTCTTGATTTTACGAAAATCACTGATTATTTTTTTGATTCACTCTCTGAAGATCGTCACTGCATAGGTTACGATAAACGTTTGCCAACAATTAGATCCTGTGCTAATTATTATATTCATAGTAGGTAATATGCAAATACTAAGTAATTTTTTGAAGATACTGATGATGTTATCGCAAGATTCAGCGAAAGATTACGTAGTTGTCGTTCGAGGCGGTATAGTGCACGGCATCTAACTTGGCAAGATATTGGAGTAGTGTGGGCCCCACTACTCCAAAACCTTGCCAAGTTAGATGCCGTCCACTATAATATGGTTACTTCGGAGTAGAACCAACTAAAACCTCCGGGTATTTTCGACTTCAAACCCATAGCAAGAGGAAAACGACTCGCCCACACTCGGAAAGAAGTACGAGGCACGAGCAGGCATCTCTGATTTGTACGGAAGATTTCTTTATTACAGCCCCAAAAAATTCTGTCCATTGTCAGTCGGGGTTATGGGTTAATGTGGAGGTCTACCACGGTCCCGTAAGCACCATTACTATTGCCAGGATGTAACCGCAACAAACCATAAAACTCCAACCAGTCAGAGTGCTTTGACCTTTGTAAACACGTGTAAGAAGTTATCTGTCACAATCTGCCGCCATTGCATACGTCTATATTTGCATTTGGTCTGGGTATTTCGATGTATAATATGTATTTACTAAAACGTACTTACCTATGTTTATTTGCATTCTAGAACCTATATTATGAGCTAGTTATGCGTATATTATTATATTTTGTTCGAACGGTTCGGTACCTCTTTTTTTTGCCGCCCGACCTGGAATTATTTGCCAGCCCACGTGTTTAATTCCTCCCACAGTCCCAGGTCCTTTAAGCGATGCGTGAAAAAGCATTTAATAAGGCCGTCAAGTTGAGGGCCACCATTATGGCACTGTCGGTGTATGTACTCGTATTGGGGACCCCCTTCCTGAGACTGCTTTTAGCTTACCACCAGGCGAGGTGAAGTCATATTGACGTGACCGACATAAAAAAGTATAAGCTAGTTATGCTTATGTTTAGAAAGCGCTGTGTAATATGACGTATATTATATATTATATTATCGTAATAATATTTTGTTTGAATGAAAATCACAAATTATGAAAAAGTATTCACATTTCTCATGGCTTGGTTCGGCATGTTTACATTACCGTTTAATCTCACGCACGTTTCTGTGATATAATGCCAAACGCTCTATTAAAATTGCGTAAAACGATTAGTTTGAAATAGAGTGTGTGGCATATTGGCACTCTAACATATTGACGGTAATAGCATATCTCTATTATTAGCTCTATCTATCTCTACTATATCGTAGCAGTATCTAGTCTGGTAGCTAATGCTTGCAACTCCGTTTGTATTTAGTAAATCCTTTATCAGGAATTACTGTTTTCCGAAATTAAAAGTTGTCTATAACTACCATCTATGTCTATAGCAAAATTCGTCCAAATCCATTCAGCAATTTCGGCGTAATTGAGTAACTCATAAATCCATTTGAAAGTGAAATAAATCGTTATATTATGGCTATAACTTATCCACAATCAAAAAAGTAATCTACAACAATTTGCCATCACTCCTATAAACGCTCAACCATATTATGCTTATGCTTACACACTTTCGTAATAGAACTTGTGTCCCTACACAGCAAAACGATTATACCGCAATTACTAAGCACAGGTGATCACAGGTCATCGAACTCCGTCGATAAGAGCCCGGATCCGGCGCAAACCGGTAGCGAACCTTATACGGCCATCTAACCTATGATTTTGTAGGCTACACCGCCTTCGGTACGGTTGATGGGAATTAAGTGATATATAGATAAATCGTTATTACCTGGTTTTATAGCTGGCGGTATTTTGTGCTGGCGTTTTGGTTCGTTCATTGCAGCGATAGATGTTAAGCCCGTGTTAGATGACACTTACCTCTGAAATATGTCTGAAGCGTGCACTCGGGTGCTCTGCGAATTAAGCAATTAGCGCAGAGGATCTCAAGTGCACGTTTCAGACATTTCTCAGAGGTAAGTGTTTTTGCATTGCAAAATAAAGTGAAATTCTATTCCCTTTCCCACTTCCGAGGAAAATCTATTCCAAAAGCAGCCTATGTGTTATTTCAGACCATAATTTCATGCATATTCGTTCAGCCGTTTTTGCGTGAAAGAGCAACAAACATCCGATATATCTGTTATGGCTAATACCCAAAGTGCGCCTGGACCTAGTTTCAGCCGGTTAGAACTAGGTGTAGCCACTTACTCTTGGTTAAACCTAGTATACCCAAAGTGGGGCTGCACCTAGGCTTAGCCCGGTTAGAACTAGGTGTAGCCACTTACCCTAACTCAACCTAACCTAACCGGCTAAAACTAGGTGCAGCCGCACTTTGGGTATTAGCCGTAGCAGATATATCGGATGTTTGTTGCTCTTTCACGCAAAAACGGCTGAACATCATTAGAGAACCTTGGTTACTTAGCGATCATAAAATTAATGGCATGGTGTATAAGTTCTGTACGTGTTTCATTTACTGGTGACGTCATATAGTACTTAACCCTTTCAAGTAGAGTAACTTATTGGCCATAAAAATCGGCTCCATGGAGCGTTAGCAACTAGGAAGTGTTACAGCTGTGTATGATCCTGAAAATTTCAGGTAAAAATAAACTCCCTTATTTATACACCTAAAATGGAGCATTGGCAACCATTGCTAGTGCTGTGTATGAACGAAATTGACAGGTAACAACCAACTTCCTTATTTAAACTCCTAAAATTTAGTTTGAAGCGAACCTTTCCAATAGGAATCGAGATTCCTTGAAACAAACTGAATAATTACACGTAGGTACATTTGCCGATTGAGACTGAGAACAAAAAAGCTTTCCTCTGGAGGTTGGGAGGTCAGATGGCAATAGCTCCGGTAAAAGCCAAGATAAGCCAAGTCAAGATAAATTAGATGACGATAATTAAACTCGCTCGTCTTTATTTTTTCCCATAAAATTAGAACGAAGCTTCAAAATAGTACTATGGTATTTACATAAATCGACCTCATCGCACAAGGTCTTAAATGCACTCCGTACCTATAAGTAATGACGCCCAGTTATATTGCAACAATGACCTCACACTCCTCCAAGCATGAGGTAATCGTGAGGTATTACCTCACCCGATACCGTAGAATACGTCATGGATTATTTTAGTATGCAATATAGCAGCTGTCCGTGCGGTAAAAAAAATTGTAGGTTTACTCATGATACGAATTTTTTTTTTGGATGGAGAGAAAAAAAACTAGAGTCGATAAAATTGCCATATCTTGCGCTAGTACTAAAAAAAATTATACCCCAGTCTCTCTCTAAACGAACTTTGAAATCGTGTCAACCGTTCAAATAAAACTCATAAGGCAACTACATAAATCTTAATATTGTCAGGCATTACTCATGTCATTAGTTTACACGTGTCACTAAACAAATGCATACAGAAGGCCAGTTCTACAACTTTTTTTTTATATATAGGACATGTCAAAATGACTTTACCTCGCCTGATGGTAAGCTAAAGGCAAAGTCTCAGGACTGGGGTCATGACCACATACACCGTGGCGGCTACAGTGGCGGCCCAGCTTGACGGCCTCATCACTACTACTTGTACTACATCACAACTAGCGAAAATGCACACCTTTTATGCAGACGAGCTCTCTTAACTGCTGTGTGACATTTCAACCCTAAAAGTAAAACCTGCGCCTAAACCTCGTCGATCAATCAGCAGATGTACTGGCTTACAGGCGTAGTTGACCCCTGAAAATCTTGTCGAAGCTCCATACACACAATACTTGTCTAATAATGAAGTAAGCCTTCTGTATATATTTATTTTGTGTGACAGGTGTGCACGACTATGCACCGCTTGTATCTATATTTGAGGTCAAGCTTCGATTACTTGTTTTAAAAGAAGTTGACCCTCATTCACTTCATTAAAGATTACCTTAGGGTTATGGGCATGAAAGATATGTTCTGATTTAAAAAATCGTAGAGGTATAATAACATAACATGACAAACTCACGCCTATATCCCCGAAGGGGTAGGCAGTGGTGCTAGCACCCACATTTCGCCAGGTTATGTTTAGGTCCCAATGGGTGGCGTGGCGAGCCTATTGCCATTAACCGGGCACTTATAAACCTGCGATAAATACACACATAACTTGAAAAGCATCGATAGAGGTATAATGCTGCATTGATTTGAGTTATACTTACAATAATGAACACAATCACATGTTAATACAAGGAAATGTAATAAAAAAAAATTGACAAAACATTTGGTTATCTAGCAGCTAGACCAGCGCCCACGCAGGCTAAGCAAACGAAGCACGCGTGGGAGCCTCAGTGGCTAGGGATGACAGTTAATTTTATTGTTTGACGAATAATAATAAAGATTTATTTTTCTAATTAACCCACTAATTTTATTTGAATTTTTAGTATTTTAAAATACTTAATGGACATAAAGATAAGCGGTTATAGCCTAGTGATCAGGCAAGCGTCCTTCAGAGTAAATAGTCGTGGGTTTGAACCACAGCCTACAGTACAAACGTGAACTACTTCAAATACAAGTGAGTCGACTAAGATGGAGGGATTAATGAGTTTTTGGTAACGAGAAGCTTTGGCACTTCAAATTCACTTTAAATAAATATGAATGCAAGTCAGTAAGTCATTATTTTAGTATGCCATTACTAGGCACAATGTAGTTCCTTTTATTAATTGTGACAGATGGCATAAGTAAGTAATTCGAGCAGTACTAAGCGTCCACTTCAATTTGTGAGTGTACCTGTTTACTCGCTTTTGAGCTGAACTAGAATTGATGTTTTCGTGTGTTTTACAACCCTCCACGTTGGCGATCCTCCAACCAATACAGTCGGCAGCCCACGCTCTGAGCAGTCTTTGAACTGAGACGGGGACGTCCTATATTACGTTTTGTGAATGCAATTTGACTCAGCTATGTCTACTTCGGTAAATAAGCACTATTTATTAGATGGACATGGCCAAATCATAGCAGTGTCCAAGCTTTAGTGAAGCACCAGTCAATCACTTGTATCAGAATTGAAACAGCGGAAAATCAATCACTGACATTCGGTTTCTACTACGTTTGTACACACATCAGACTAACAGCTGATTTCACCAATGATAAGAATCGCGCTCAACTCAAGCTCGATTAAACACTCATTTTCTTCAACCTAGCGTTAATCCCAGTCGCATCCAAAGCTTTCACCTCGTAGTCTGGAGTCCACTTTACCATAACTGCGGATTTGGCTGGACCACGATATTTTCCGTGAAGCGACTGCCATCTAACCTTCACAACCCATTTACTCAAATTATTTGTATTGTGTGAATCCCGAAAACACAATTTAATTTCTTCACAGTTGAAATCTGTTCCAAGTACTGTATAATCATTGACTCTGCGATCAAAGTCTCACATCCAGCAGCCGTCAAGTAGTGACAACCCTACACGTCACCGCCATATTACCATCAGTCAGCTTATTGTCCAACATTTTGAGCACGGAACTGCTCAGTTTGTTTCAATTTGTAACACATCCAGGATACCCACATCAAACCTGACAGCTCTTTGATACAACCACGCACCGTGCGTAATGACTTGATGTGATTTATTTACTCCGTAATGAACATATTATCTGAAGCCAATCATGCAGGGAAATTAATTATCCAAGGAAATTGCTAAAATAAACTAGTCGAGCCTCATGATCTATTGGCTAATTAACTGTCCAAAAAAATTAATTTTGCCGTTTGCCGTCTTGGTTACAAGCGACTCTGCGATTTTGGATCAACGATGCACACCTGGAATATATTAATATGTTAAATAGCTATAAAAAACACAGTAATGTTATTCTTTGACCTCTTCTTCATAGCTTCGATTGTACAAATAACAAAATGTAAAATTGCCATAAATCCGTGAACAGTGAACACTGCAATTTGACTATATGAATTTGATTACCCACCTATACTTATCTGTCTAGCCAACTTTTGAATAGTTGAATATCAATTCCATTAACTTCCTGTCTGAGAAAGATGAAATTCTTATAAACCCATCACGATATAAATTAAAGAACGTTATATTTAACAACTTAATCTTCGAACTATTGTAAGTTCCTGAGCTTTATCATCTAAGTATCGTCTATGGCCACTAGTGTTAATAAGTCCAAAACTATTTTACATCTATTCAAAATTATGTAACTGACATTAGTAAGATTTTGATTAAATTATGTAGAATAGTTAAGAATTAAATGTTTAACACACTCATCACAAATGTTAATTTCCCAACATTTATTAAGCTCGTATAATGTATTTAAAAGTTTGGTAAGTATTTACTGACACACGTGTTTGAAAAATCGTCTATCAAAGTTTTCAAACTGGATACTACCTACCATTTTAGCATCATTTTTGACATCTATCATTCGTTTATTCCTTTAATAAGGCTTTAAGAAACTGTCTTAAAAGCCATGTTAACGTATCCTAAGTACAAAAAACTAAATCTGAAAAAAAAAAACATGAATCATTTATTTATTCCTTCAATATAGCTTTAAGAAGATGTCTTAAAGCCATGTTAACGTATCATGCGTACAAAAAACTAAAACTGAAAAAAATAATTCTGACTTCTAGTCTAGCAATGTCTATTTCCAACACAAAAATACCGCAATATTTCTACAAACCTGTCAATGAACAGTTATAGAGTTGCCCGTCAGTCCACGCCTTGTAGATATTCAATTAGTTAACAGGTTGAGAAGGAAACGTCATTCATGCACGACGGCCATATGGTCCGATGTTTCATCTAGAATTTGTTATGAGGGCTCAATTATAAGGATATAACTGTAGAGGCCCTTCATGCGAGTCACTGACGATAATTGATGTCAGTAACTGATTGAGTGGCTTTGAAGATCAAAGGAAGAAAGTCAATGGGTTTAGGCGGTTTGTCTCGTTAGCTGTTTTAACGACCCTTTGTTTTGAGTTTTTTATTGTAATATTGACGCAGTAAACACCCACAGACAAGAGCCATATGATTAAAATCTCTCTCTGAAGAGCTATGCTCTTCTAGGTGGAGTAATCGCCACACTATTGTTCTTTTAGTCTATCCTTTCACCTCTTAATACGATTCGACGTGTACATTTTCTATTTTGTGATGTTAACATTAAAACCACCCGATTCTTCGCCTTCCGCATCCAGTCCATCTCAGCTACCTTTTTCAGGTCATCGGTCCATCTGGCTGGGGGGGTGTCCCACCTTCCGTTTGCCAACTCGTGGTCTCCACTCTAGGACTCGTTTGCTCCAACGGCCATCGGTCCTTCGACATATGACAGATGCGGAGAATCGGGTGGTATGGCGTACATTGGGAGAGGCCTATGTCTAGCAGTGGACGTCGACAGGCTAATTGATTGATTAATTGAACATTAAAAGTTCCACAACTAACGCTGGAGTTAATCTTCTTCTTCTTCCGTCCTTTAGTCCCAAATCTATCTGGGGTCGGGTCTCCTTGTACGTCGGCGACAGCCAGACACCATTTAGCGGGGGTCTTCCTCTACCCAGACGTTCTGTGTAGAGGAAGGCTGTTTTAACGCTGGAGTTAATACGACCACCAAAAACACAGGCCAAGAATCACCCCAAGTAGGCTCGGTAACGCGTGAGTGACGTCTCCGGTTAGTAAGCGTTTGCGCTTCGATAACGGCTACAACTTAGGCTTGTTTCCTAACACAGTAGCATAAAAATGGTACCTACCTTATTCACTATTATTGCGTTGTTCATTCATTAGAACGTTATTTCACGAGACAGCACTATTTGATGAAACACATTTGAAACCCAAATAATATTCTGTACAAAACTCAGTGTGGTCAGTTTATTAAACTTTATTTTAATGCTTTCTTATTATAAAGTTTGATGTGAGGACGAAAGAATGTTACCTGATAACATTGCAACACGCGACACCGAACTCGCATTTCGGTCACAAAAACAGATCATGCCCTTTTAAAGTTAAGCAAATATTTTCAACTGGTTTACGAAGCAGTATTGCATATTCTTTTAATTTTTTACTGCCAAATATTTTTGGAATCTTTTATCCTAGTTAATATATTCGTGCAAGTTTAGATGTTTGTTACTCATTGTGAGTGCCTGTCTATAAAATAAAAAGACATGATAGTTAACGGCGTCGATTGATATAATTATGATCAAATCTATCTGGATCCAATTTTGAGGTAGACGAAGTTCTGGAAGAAGCTAGTTGATCCATCTTGTAATTTTGGAATCATTTTGGAACGATTGCCGTATATCCGCCTAACCCCGAGAGGCACAGCCTCATAAGTCAATCAGCGGGTGAGACTGGGCCTCAAATGTCTTGGGCCTCGATGTTGATGTCTTTTCATTTCATTTTAGACTTTAACTGTATTAACGATAAAGTCTACAATTAAATATCATTTTTTAGAGTGTCAGTGGCATGACAGTGGTTTGCCTTTAGAAGAATCGAGACCCTGGTTTCGTATTCTTGATGTTCACAAGTGTTGACTTACATGAATAAAAATTTGATTGAATTAGTGAGCTCATAGTTAGCAATGCACTCAAGAGCACTATGTCAACTTGACCACCCGTGAGTCACGAATTCGCTAACGACTCATTCGTAACCTGTGTGGTATAAAAATGCATTTGCAGAATGCGAATTCATAATTTTAGAGCTTTTCACAGAATTTTCGTTGTGACAGGTCGTTGCTGGACGACATCCAAATGCATTTTGCGAACACAATTAATTCAGAGTACTTACTACTTTAAATTGTACTATATGTAGTGTGTTTGCTGCCCAGTTTAGTATGCTGTGTTTAGTACTAACCTGTATATATCTTTGTTATAACCCACCAGAGGAACCGGAGTTTCTTTTTGCAAAAATTAATAAGTACTATGTTCCGATCGTAATCTAATTTCAACCGATGAAAATTTCACATAATTTTGCGTGATTTGAGTGTCTAAATTATGTTAAGTAAAACAAATAAAACGTTTAGGATATAAATTACTCTTTATTTTTAACCGATTTCAAAAAAGGAGGAAGTTCTCAATTCGTACGCTATTTTTTATGTTACGCGATAGCGGCGCCAATTATGGATGGATTTTGAAATTTTTTTTTGTTTGAAAGAGGCTACTTCTGAGGTGGTCCCATATCCAGGGTATCAGGATCTGATGTTGGGATCTTGGGCACATCGAGGGGAAATCATCAAATTTACGGCAAAAATTCTGTTTTTGATGCCCTTGTAATAACAAACCTCTTAAATAGGTACTTTTCTATTACTATACACTAAAAAGTAAAAAATATAAGTTTGTGAAGTCGTTTTTTTAAACGTAGTTATAATTATTATTGTGCGTGTAGTAAACACATTTTTTCTTGTAAACAAATAAACTCACTTTCGCATTATAATATTATTTAGCTTTGGCGGCACGCTGATCTTGAACACTCATTCGTACTCAAGTCCGAGATGATGTCACCGTATGGTGTAATTCATTGGAGCCACGTTGACCTCATATTAATAGGAGCGTGTCAGGGCCCAGGGCCCCGGGGTATGATGTGTTCGTAGACACTAACTTGGAATAGAATGACCCAATTACTTTATTTTTATGACGGAAACTATAAAATCGTTATGGATACCCATGAAATGAAATCCTATAAATCGGAATATTATAAATACAAAGTGTGTGTGCTCGCGTGACTGAGACTGTGTGTGCGTGATTTTATATATTATCATAAAATCACACACACATAAACACTTAAACACAACATTTTTAATAGGTACTTGTTGGATTATTCACACTAGTAAGGATATAACTGCTTATTAAATACCAGATAACGAATCTGTGGCAGTGGAGAAGCAAAGTGCTGCATGTAAGTATTAAAGGGAACCGAGGTTCGATTCTCAGTACGAGTTGTTTTGTTTCTTTTTTTTTTCAAATATGGACAAAGTAACCACTTAACAGTAAATAGGTTTACATGGAACCAAAAACTTAAAATTTGAATACTAAGAAACATCTCTGCCTACCCCTCGACACAGCCGTGATTAAATAATAACAGAAATAGGGCCAGCCGCACGCTTGTTTGCCAAGATAAAAATAAAGCAAGACCTTGTACAAATTAATCTCAATCCGTTAACAAATGTTTTGTTATCTTAATCTGTTGGAGCAGACGAGAAAAACTGTGTCACTGATAACGCACAGCTGACGGGCACGCAGCGGGGAGTAAGCCTACTGTTACAAATTACTTACAAACTTTACTTGCTGCTGTAGCCAGAGAATAAGCCTGATGACCTTTGGGATCAACCAATCTTACTTGCAAGCAGGTACTCCAACTCATTGACGGAGAAAGTTGGTTGGTCAGACGGTAGTCGCTCTTTTTTTATACTACAGACAAGCACACGGCCCACCTAGTGGGAAGCGGTCACCGTGGCTTTATGGTCGTGTGCAACATCAAGGATATCACTACCCTGGGTGGGGGGTTGAAGGGGGATTAGGGAGACTTGGTCTGTTAGTTTTGTGTAAACAAAATATTCACACCAATTTCTAAGAAACCTATTTTACCAAAATTTCTTTATCGTATACTATCCTTACCAGTTATACTGGTACCGCTAAAAGTGCACATTCCACGACACTTCACACACGCGGGGCATATTGTTCTCAACGATAATATCAACAGGATCGAGTACTAAGATAGCAGACGTGTTACGAAATCATTTGTATGAACACTGGTTGTGAATGTACTGCGTGAAGAGAATCTTTCATTGAAACTTATGAGGATGTTTGATGGTCTGATTTCGGGGTGTAAACATTGAGGCCTCGTATTAATTAAAAGTTGTACTTGTCGGTAATTATTTGAAAGTAGCAAGAGTCTGAACTTCATAAAAGCTACGGTAGTACTGTGATGTGCGAAAGGAGATATTGTGAACTAGACCTAGCTCGAAGTTTCTCACGCATTGTTTCGCTATGAAAGAATTAGACATCTAAATTAATAGCAGACGATGATTCCAAATAATATATTATGTGGCAAGAGATAGTTGTTTATAGAAACAACACACTTCATAAACGCACCGGCGGCATCCCCTCCACGATACCAACCAACCGAACGACATTCAAATATGTTGGCAGCACTTTTTTCCTACGAAGCACACCAAAATGTAACTATTAACAATTATATTAACAAACCCGTTGAAGGTCTATTATTCTACCCATCATAATCAAGATCATCAACAATAGTAATCTACGTAGTTGGATAAACAGTTAACTAATATTAAACTTTCGTCCTAAATCACTACATAGTATAAAACAAAGTCGCCTTTTCTGTCCCTATATCCCTATGTGCGCTTAAATCTTTAAAACTACGCAACGGATTTTGATGCGGTTTTTTCCAATAGATAGAGTGATTCAAGAGGAAGGTTTATATGTATAATACATGCATCATATACTAAGGCAACATTGCTAATGTCCGTGATGCCCGTGCAAAGTCGGAGCGGGCCGCTATGTTTTTATATACAACGTTCATAGTTTTTCTGTAGTGTATTTAATTTAGTATCAGCATTGCACCCGTGCGAAGCCGGGGCGGGTCGTAAGAAATAAAAGTGGTGGAAAGATTTTAGGGAGGCCTTTGCATAGCAAGAGGATAAAAGTGGCAAATAAATGATAGGCCTTTTCAAACCCCTTAGGTATAGGTACAAATGCGAGAATATCTTTAGTCATTCTTTCTACTGGCTATGGACACGCTTTTGGCTTCATGCCGCCGATTGTAGGTGCTCTTGACCTGGCCACCCAAATGATAAAATGTAAATAATGATTGTTGAATATTAAGTTGATAGTTTGTTTACCAAAAAGAAAATAATAAGCTTATCATATAGTTTGGTACTCTAGTTACTAACAAAATGTATCCCATGCGCTACAGTTTAACTAAATAACTTTGAAATGAAATGAACAGGAGGTAATAAAACATGATAAGGCGACGTAAATAAGTCTTATCAATGACTGACAGCAGTTGATTAGTTAGAGTTACCCTCTGCTATATAAAACTACCTTCAAAAATGGTTGTAGCTCATTTGAAATAAGGCTAGGTGAGTTTTAACTTAGCGTTTCATCATCTACTATCTCTTTTTTATATTGGACACGTCAACGTGACTTCACCTCGCCTGATGGAAAGCTAAAGGCTAAGTCTCAGGATCGGGGGTCACCACTACGTACACCGATAGTGCTACAGTGGTAGCCCTCAGATTGACAGCCTCATCAAATGCTTTTTCACACCCCGCTTTAAGGACCCGGGACTATAGGAGGAAGGAAACACATGCGCTGGTAATATTATAAATGTGAAAGTCAAAGTCAAATTCAAAGTCTTTATTCGTTGAATATGGTTCAAAATGGTGTTTAGGTACATAAAAGGTTAGTTTGTGAATGTGTTAATACTCAATCACGCTGCAACGTCTGAACAGATCTGGTTTAAAGGTAAGTACGGAATAAATTATAGTCTGGAATAACACACTTTTTATCCCTGAAGTAGGTCCTCATGGTCAGCAGACGGACGGCAAGAAATGCGGTTTGTTTGCTGGATGCCGAGTATACTTACTGAATTACACTGTACTTACTGTATGTCTTACTACGAGTATCATTACGAATACTGCTATAATAACAAGACAATAAATACGTACAGTATATTTTTTGTCTGTTTACAATAAAAGTATTCATCACATGCAAATTTGCACCGTACGCAAACTACTAATTATGTGTACAATGCCAAATTTAATAATAGAAGTTCAACTTCAATGTACCTAATTATATTATTAGATAAAGATGGAATATGTAAACAAAGTCAAATGAGTCATTTTTCAAATATACGGTTGTACGTGTGTGAGGTTAAGATAATGCACTCACACACGCAAACCGCGGCGTTGGCGCATTGTAGAGGATTTGAATGAAATGTGTGGTAGTTATGTGAATCATTCCAACATTAAATAATAGTAGGTACACTGTGTAACGTGGGCCTCTCTGAAGGCTTGCAATTATAGTACGTAATAATTTCGTTCGCAGTTGGAATGTTAATCCGTTTGTAGCTATTATTAAACGCTGGTTAGCCCTAAATTAACGGATAAGACCAGATACCACAGTTCTGCTTATAAAACACCAACCAGCTACTAATTTCAAGTATCTGCAAGATTATTTTGTATTCCATTCATCAATGGACGTAGTTAATATAACAGTACAATATCATTGGCTTCGTTATTAACAAGTATACTGAACAGTATCTTAACCAGTTATACTTGTTGCATAATATGGAATATGTCTCTATGCTGTGCAAGTGGACATGCTGCACAACACTGCTTCAAAATACAATTATATTTAGTAGTCTCATCCATGCAATAAATTCTGTCGAAAGGACTTAAATCAAGCCCTTTCCCTTAAAAGTTTTAACTTAAAAGTCCCGTTCCTAAATGACTTCTGCATTCAAATAAAACTAACAAGGAACTACCCGACATAGATTCCTGCCACATTGAAATACACGCGCAAAAAGTATCGAGCCAGGTTTAACGAGCCCATTTACGGACGTTTGACCCGACAAAACCGTCATAATGCAGTCTTTCCACGTCGCTAGGTCCCACACGAACCCCGCTTGTGGAGTCTGGTCGTAAACTTTTTACAAGCTTTAAGAGGGCATCCAAATGATTAGGAAACGTCACCACATACTTCTGAGGTCGCATTGATTTGCCGACAGCATCGCTTACGTTTTAACGGTGCGGTGTGACAACGAAATTTAAGGTTTTTAAAGAACCCTAACTTTAAGGGGTACCTACCTAATTCCGGTCTGATGGTGACGATATGGGTGTTCGGGATGATTCGACGCATTTTCTAAATGGTTTCAAAAATATGGTAAGTATGTTCAGATGTTCGCTGCATCTGTTTTCGGTTTTGCCCACAATCAGTGTCAACACTAATTGACACTTCACTATGTTTGATGCATGAATGCATTCACAAGAACTGGTACCAGTTAGTGCATTTTCTCACTCATCCGGTAACTACTGAGATGCTGTGAGTTAGCTCTAGTCACCGTTATCACAAGTCGGCGATGCGTCAAACAATATCTTTAGTATACTTTTTTTTTGACATAGGACACGTCAAAATAACTTTACCTCGCCTGATAGTAAGCTAAAGGTAAAGTCTCAGGACTGGGGTCACCACTACATACACCGGTAGTGCTACAGTGGCGGCCTTCAGCTTGACGTCCTCATCAAATGCTTTTTCACGCCCCGCCTAAAGGCCCCGGGACTATGGGAGGAAGGAAACACATGCGCTGGTATAGAATTCCACATAATATACATATTACCTTTTAATGACACATACACGACTCATATAATATTGAGAAGTTACAGAGAAAGTACACAGATTTCATTGTGTTAGTTTAGCATAGTACAAAGACAAAGTGAATCTTGTACCCTAGACGTTTCAAAAGCCCTAGTCAAGGCCAGATATCTTGTCTAGTATAGCGGTTGCGAGTACAAGCAGGTTTTGTGCTGTGAATGGTGAGTACCGTGAGTGCTCTGACCTAATTCTCCATACTTAGAGTTGACACAACAAAATTCATTATTAAGGACATTAAACCCTCATATGGTTTCTTCCTGTATCTGTTTACATCGACGATCAGGAGGAAACGCCCGCAGTTAATGCTTCAGTACCACAAAAGCGTGATTGGTCATAATAATTATGTGAAAATTTGGGTCTTTAGTCGTTTGGCACCGTGAGCGGTTCGAACCGCGCGGTATCAATTTCTTTATTTTTCAAAATAGTGCAACGTAATTACATCTTTTTGACGTCAAAAACTACTGAATACTAAGTTTACCACCGCTTCCTAGGCGCTAGTGGAGAAGAAACGATGCAACAAACTCCACTGCTGCATTTTCAGACGAATACGGTATGAATTGCCCAAGAGCTCTTTTTAAATGAGTCCTTTCGCACCGCGGTTCGAATTGCCCAGAACTTTTGGTATAAGGACATTTCTTTCATTTTTATAATTAATATCCTAGTTTTATCATGACTAACTTATGATGGTACAATCATTAAATTATAGAGTCGATTGTATCGCTTACGTCACCCGCAATCAACAGCAGGATTTATTCACTGGCCACTAAGATTTTTATCGAAACAGAAATAGGTATGAGCCACGTTGTTAATTGGAGTTGACATTGTAGAGTAATTGTTACAATGTTTTTAACAACCGAACAATGTTGAGATGCGGTTCGTGAATTCTGCATGAAAGGGACAAAACAATTGCCTGCAATGTCATGAAATACCCAAATTCTATCAAGTTGTAGACTACTGCATTTGATTTGAAGCACTGTAGGAATAACTGTCGGCCTCGTTTTATAAGACTGAGCAATATAAGCTCGATCCAGGGCTTCAAGAAATACCGCGCTTTAGAATGCTTCCGATGCAACGTCAGGTGATATGTCGGATAGCAGTTCCTAGCCATAGAACCAAGCCCACTTTTAAGTACTATGTTTGATCCTGACCCTGAAGCCCGATATCAGCGAGGTTGACACTTTACCTGATCGATAATAAACTGATTGAGCTAATAAACAAATGCCTCAGATGGAGACAGATACCGTGTCTGATAATCATTGGTCAACCGTTATCAGATATGCTATCCAATAAATTCTGATGTTCAGATATTTCGAAATGGATACAGAAATAAGCGTCGTGTTATGAAATTTGTAAAATGAGAACGTTTGATGCATACTTTAGCTTTGTAATAGCAACGCTTCGTTCCAGTTAATATTTGGCTCCAGACGAACGCCATCGGATTAATTTTACGCCGGCAAAATCAATATAATAGTAATCCCAAAAGAAACACAAAGACGTGCTCAATCTCAAATGCGGATCTGGCGAAACTCTTAACTGGGGCGAAAACTATTTAACTATGTTTCTCAAAGTGGGATATGCGTATCGCTCGAGGTTCCAGTTAATCGGCAAGGGATAGATCAATAGATTGAGGCAAGAGAAAGAAGATGCTTTGAAGTAAAGTTATGAAATTATTTTTTGTCCTATAGATCTATCCAACAATCCACCTTCCAATTCATAAATAATATTTATTTATTATTTTAAGATACAGGAGCCGACTTGAAACAGATTCGAAATTGGTATTGAATTTGAGCAAAATTGCTCTAGGCAATCTACTTACTTCAACATTTACAATTTAAAAAAAACCAAACACATCGCTATGTTCATCATCAATTATCACTCCGCTCTTGTCCAAATTACTTCAAGTCCTTCATTTGTTCTGTTCCTTGCCTTGCCTTGTTCAGGCTTATTTCTGCTCAAGCCTACCAATCAGGATAATTAATAAAATAACATAGTATGGCCTAATACGTACTTTATTTCTTATCTAAGTAATTTTTAAAGGGAGTTCGCCATTGTCTTATAAGTTTTTCATCTTATATTAAGGGTATTGTGGAACTACAACTTTGAGAAACCCTGATTTAGAACATAAAATAATTTTCTTAATCTCTGTTGATACAGACTACATTAACCGCCATTAACTAAGTAAATAAACAAACCACAGACAAGCGTAACGCGCGCGTTTAATATAGTATTCTAAGCAGTGGCCGGAACGGAAGTTTACACAGGACTGTAAAGCGTTGATGGATTCTCAGCTAATAAAGGTAGCTATATAAGCTTATTTACTCTTTGAAAGTGGCTGATGACCGAAATATACTTATAGTCAATCCAAAATAAAATTATCCTTAAATTACCCATAGTTTTCACCTTAGATATTAAATCATGAAGTAAGTTTTTATGTCATACTCTATTTCAAACTAATCGTTTTACACAATTATCATTGCGCGCTATACATTAAGTATATCCCAGTTAAGCTCACGGGATTAAACCATAATGCAAACGCAACACGTATTGCAATTTGCCGTCTATACCGTTGGACGAAAGTAGTCATGTGTGGTATCGTGGGAAAGTTAATAACACAAGGATTGCGTTAAATTAAAAAAAAACTGCAATTTGGCCCGCACAGTTCATCGCTGCTGGGATATAAATTGTTTCGGTGGTAATAAATCTTTGTAACATCACAATTGCACCACGCAAATGGTCAAAATATAGGCTACATATTTGGATCTATGCATGTTTTTGCCTGGATTTTCATTTTTGCAATAGGTACATAGTAGCATAAATATTTTCCAAAGGAGTTTTGTCACCTGATTAAATTCTACAGTTTCCCTAGTAAGTGGCAGTTAATAGCAGTATTATCAGACACAATATCCACAATTTAAAATATCTAGGTAATTCCTATAGATAAAAGATTGAACAGATAATTCATGGA
This sequence comes from Lithosia quadra, assembly GCA_963576445.1. Lineage (NCBI taxonomy): Eukaryota > Metazoa > Arthropoda > Insecta > Lepidoptera > Erebidae > Lithosia > Lithosia quadra. The sequence continues at coordinate 10,605,844 of OY754896.1, forward strand.
CAGATAGTTCATGGACCTAATGGCAAATTGATTAAACAGTCCCAGGTTGTGTGTAAGTAGGTAAGTACTATGTTGCACTAAATAACTGCGAAATGTCTGCAGTAAAAATAGCACAGGAGGGCGACTAACATTAGATTTCACCAGTTCAGTCATTCTTCGATAACGATGTCCAAGGGATAAAAATTATAACAAACTGTATAAAAATTTTCTGTTATGTTCCGGTAAAATCCTTTGTCGTTGATTCAAGAAACCCAAATAAACAACATTACCATCATATACCTTCTAATAAGCAGCCGGAAACGACAAAATTATACGCACAACGGTTTTTGTTCGAAACCAGACTAAGTTTAACGGCATTCAACAATCTCGAATGTATTATGAATCAGTGTGCACTAATTCTAGCAACAAATTATAATGGCGACTGACAATATTATGTCATTCAATTGACCTAGAGTTATCGTATATATATCATCGGACTAGCTATCACAATGTTGTTTCTGTGGGATAATAACAGCTTACGTCATACACTTATTTTGTTGATTTTTTGTCGTCTCGCCGACTGGTAGACTGCCTTCGCATAGTAAATTCGGTATAAACAAAGACTTACACGTGTATAATCCAATTTTTTTGCCAATTTTACAGAGAGAAAAGTTTCAATTTTATTGCCATATAAACCATCCCATTTCCTTTTTTTTTTGACTGTCTATGTCATGCGGAATTTCCAGCAATAAAATAACCTTTCTAACATCTGTAACCAAAAGTATAATAAGCGCTAACTTTTTCCAACATGAAGTTTTTCCTTATTCAAAATGATTTGTTCTAGACTTAACTTTGTCTTTTTGCGAGATGACGATCGCAAGTAAATGTTGTAAATACATTATGTCAGGTTTAGCACAAGTTTAGAATAAACCATTGCGTTTAAAAGCATACGGTTTCAGATAAACTTGTCATTTTTCCAAATGCCTAGGAGCATGAGACGTATAATGCTTCCTTTCTATCAATATTATTTACGGGTGGGAATGACGAAATGAAAAAGGTTGGCAGCTGAATTTAGATTGGACGCAAAAGCAGAGGATTGGGTATAATGGCATACGTTAGAAGGTCCAACAGGAGACAATAAGTTAATTGATTGACTGATTGTTCAGCTATTTGTTACATGCGAGAGATCGTACTGTCAGATTGACTGACAAATAATTGAAGCATCATAAAATATTTAATATGACATACTTTACAATATTTTCCTATTGTACATTCCAATCTGACCACAACATAACCGACACACTTGTTAGAATCGTATGATAACACGTCGCCATAGAAATAGCACTAACTAGTAAAGTATGCCGTGCAATGGTAGCATGCTGGCATGTGGCATACTAAATAGAGCTAGTAAATTCATGCTAGTAAATTGCTCGTATGCTACAAAGTATGTAGAAAACGTAATCAGTTTATTTTTATTACCTTACTAAATAGTTGCTAAGTAGCATGGGTGACTTCCTGGATGGTGATTTTAACCTACTGCCAAATATCATCATCATTCTAATAACGATCTCCTAGTTACGTCCAAAGTTTGGCGCTCGGGGCCCTAGGTCCGCCTTTTTTTTTTGGTTGCGTCTACCAACCTCCTAACCTGTGAGGAAAGCCTTCGACAGAAACTTTTTTTTTATATCGGTTACGTTAATATGACTTCACCTCGCCTGATGGTAAGCTAAAGGTAAAGTCTCAGCTAGCAGGCAGGCTAACAGCTAGGAAGTAAAAACTCCGTTGTTTAGCAAGTGCACCGACTTGCAAGTGAGTTTGGTTAGGGCTTCAAGGACGTTGGCAGGCCCCTCTACACCCTTCTAACTGCCGCATAGTATAAAAACTTCATGGACATACTATATTCGGATGACATGGCTTAAAAAACAAAGTTTTAAAAAAGCTATTTTTCCGATACCGTATATTAATTGAAAAACTTGACTGATATAATCATTTAAATGCAAGGTTAAAGGTTATCCCCATTTATGTGGCATATTAAATTGCCAGGTTTTTTCACAGTCAATAAATAAGAAAGAAATCGTGTTCCAGCGGTCATTGAATCCACTACACTTGGAGTTGCAGTTAACATTTTAGCCGCATCTACCACTATGCCTTGCGGGCGTAAACAAACTGGATTTGTATTTTACGACGTAATTCTAGAGAAATTATAGACGCATAGATACGATGCAAGAACCATCAAATCTTCCTAATAGTATTTCGATTCATTTAGCAAAAAATAGGTATATCGCTCTCGTATTTAGCACATTGTAAGCATTGCTTAATTAGCACCTAGATAACGCTTTGCCAAATGTGCTAGAACACCTTTCTTACATAGCGAAAAAATCTCCTCGGTACGCGAGAAGCGAATACAGTCGCATTAAATTCTACATGACCATAACGACAGAAAAAAGAGTTACCTACCTACCATTAGCGCACAAGATTCGTCTCACACATGCAACACAAATGCTATATTATACCTATTAGGCAATCGTTTAGTTCAGAGTGATGTCATCGGAGAAGCAGTCACGAACGCGACCCGCGTTCATATCTGTCTGATGTCACCCAAATAAAGGTCGAGGCTGGCATGAACTTGATTGCAGAAGGCTTCAATATGTATAAACATTGATTTAAGGTTGTTGACTGTGCAGATAAGAATAGGGGTTGTTATTGTGTCTTAAATCCATACTTTCATAATACTCTCGCCAAGATAATGATCGCTCTGTAGGGTGGGCTCGAAATTACATTCGAATAGTAAGCGTAACAAGAGACTGAAGACAGTCAATATACGAGTATTATATTACAATCCTTTAATGTGATTCGATGTTTACCAATCGCGTTTGCACATCAGTATCATCAATATTATTGACTACCTTCAGTCTCTTGTTACGAATACTAATATGCTTACTATTCGAATGTAGTTTCGTACTCACCCTACTGAACTTCGACGAGTCGGAATTTGTATCACCCACCTGATGGGAAGCGGTCATCGTGGTCTATGGACGTGTGTAACACTAAAGGTATCACACACGCGCTGCCTACCCTGAAGGGAAGGGGGAACATGATATAGACGAGTACCTACCTCCTATAATATTACTATCTAACAACTAACAATCCGCGTGAATTTAAATTAGGTTTTTAATTTTTTGCGCGGTAGCCTAACTAAATTTTTGAGACCATTGAATACATTAAGCCGTCGGTCCCTATTGACATACGCACAACACGTTTCCTAGTGGTACAAGAATCTATATTTCAAGGTTGCCCCCCAGGTGTAACAAACACATTGTTCGCGAATACAGGTGATGCATTCTGGCAAGTAATTATACAATAAACAATACTTAACAGAGTGCTAACAATGTTACCACACCAACTAGCTTGTGGCAAGTGTAACAGTGAATCTACATCTACATTAAAACAATATAATAATTAGCATTGTTTTAAAGTTATCGATTGTTTGTAATGTGTTGTATTAATGTGTACTTAATTAGGTAATGGATTTATTAGTGTAAAGATAACTGTCTCACAGTTTCATGCTTGGATACAGAACCAACATTTATTTCAGGGTTTTTATGTGCTGATCCGTAGTTAGTCACCAGTTGATCAATTAATAGAAGACACTATTGCATGTATGTCTCCGCTAGCTTCTAAACCACACAACATAACATAACATAAACTCACGCCTATATCCCCGAAGAGGTAGGCAGAGGTGCTAGCACATTTCGCCAGTTTATGTTTAGGTCCCAATGTAATAGGTGGCGAGCCTATTGCCATTATTCGGGCACTTATAAACCCGCGATAAATACACACACAACTTCGAAAAGCATCAACAAGTCATTGGTGTGTGCCCTGGTGAACCTGGGATTGAACTCGAGACCGAGTCTCAGTAGTCCATTACCCAGACCACTAGGCTACCGCGGCAACCACACAACAGATTTTAATATGGTTTTCACTGTCAATCAGATAAGTTTTACAGAATGTCTGTAAAATAACTACATGAACTTTAGAGGTCTGAGATTACAACTTGAACCTGATCGAAGCCAGGAGAGGTCATTATTTAATTAGGAAAGTAAAAAAATAGAAGACGACCATGACAGGAAATGAATAATTGCTGAACAAATATTAGGTATTATACACAAAGTAATGTGGTGTGGAATACTCTTTCAATCTTGTTATAAGCATAAATTATGTACATAATTAAATTATTAATTAAACAAAACATACATTGTCCTCAAATCAGATACCTTGAACTATCAGCCACATAATAAATAGAGCAAGTAATTTATAAATAGCATTTTCCTGCATATGATACGCATAAATAAGGATATGAAGAATTTAATTATATTATAATTTAGCAATATAAAATGTTCCTTCAATAATGAGTGGCGGGGCACTGTGAGATTAAATTCTCATTGTAGAGAAATTGTTAGGAAGTTTTTATGGGTTGCGTGCTATCTGCCATCTAAGTGGTATGGAAAATGGAGCTCACTACTACTATTGAAGTAGCAGCAGGCTCACCGCTACATTCAAACATGAATATCAATTCACCGAGGTGAAGTCATATTGACGAGGTGAAGTCATATTGACGTGACCGATATAAAAAAAGTTTTGTTTGTTTCTGATCATTAATATAATAAAAACATACTACCGCACAAAAGTATTTAGACAACTAAAAAGTTTAATCATTCAAAAAGCCAATGATAAAAAATGTTCATCATGGTTACTTTAAACTTTACTCCAATAAAAATACTTATCAGACAATCAAGAGTCTAATTAATATGATTCACATTGACTGGACTATTAGATTCCAATTAGCAATTATTTGGTTATGAACTTATAACGGAACTATTTATTCTGCTTTTTCAAATGGTGTAAGTTAAACTTTATTCGAAGTTATAGAACTTGTGGCTAATATAGAAATTAAATATTATGAATGTTATTATGAGAGAGTAAGTTTGTTTGCCAGTGTTTGAGCAACTTGTTTCAATAATAACTTTAGGACTGTTAACCAGAAACATTCTTAGACTAAAACTCATAAATTGGCCTATAAAGTGCAGCAACCCATTAAAACGTGCCAAAGTTGTAAACAGTTGCGTCTCGCAAGCTACTGGGCAAAAGTGGGACGACCGGCGCCGCGCCCTAGCTGCCCCACCCGCTCTCCGCACTGCATTCCAATAAGAAAAATATGACTTTTTACAAAACAAACCATACAAAAAGATACACAAACTTCTTCAGGCCTCTTACTACAACTCTCTCAAAGTTCTCAACAACTTTACAACATCGGCATAACGACAGGAAAAGCAAAAACAGGACGTTACTACCCCTCGGTGTTGTTAGAAAACGGTAAACTAGTTTCCAATTATAACTGCACAAAAATTACCTGTTGATCAACAAGATCCCATTAATCAGTGCACCGGCGACTCCGGAGACCTGTAGATTTTCACAAGATGATTTTTCAGCACGTAAACACAACGGTCTCACAAAAGGAAGAACTGGTAATAACACAACCACGAATCCACCTTTAGACGCACTGTATCACAATACACCTTTTGTGTCCGGCGAAGAGTTTATTATGTGAATAATTCGTACTCGGACTGTCTATAACAATTTTCATTCATCGCAAGGTGAAATCATTCGAGACGAGTGGCAGTTCGTGAAGAAACTACGAGCGCGGGCGGCAGGGAGCGCGCGCGTCATCCGCCATATTGGAGGATTACGTCATTTTGTCAGTTACTTTTTTATAGGCATGAGTAAGCTTCGGAAACCAGTTTTTCTACCATGTAACGGCTTAATGACATTATATTTTTCAAAAGCTATGTTTGTGAATGTATCCGAACAAAAGAACTTGTGGTGAACGGTTTCTGTTCTTTTCGTTCATTCAATAGACTCAAGTGTCAAACTAAACGTCAATAACGTCAAGTTGATAAGATTATGGAGGATTTGTCACGATTTATCATCATTTTAGTGATTAAATTGCAAAATTTGTAATTTTAAATCTAGTTTTATAAGTCAACTAGGCATAAAATTAAAAGCCTGCATTTATTATATATTTACGGCTCCAAAAGTTGCTCCAAGAACCTACTTATTAGAAACATGTCAGGTAAACACTTCGTCAAACAATCAAAACTATCTCTTTGTTTTTATATTTGTGGATTTTACAGTCTACTTTTACACATTTGCAGACTCAAGACCTGAATTGTACGAAGAAATTAAGCTATATAGAAATGCTAGAGAACGAGAAAAGTAAGTTATATTTTTGATTCCGATATTAACATAACGAATGAAACAAAATTGGAATTTAGCTTCCGCTAATTTCCCAATTTGATAGGTACTCAATATCAGTGAAACTGGTCGATTTGAACTTCAACGTTTACAAAATCTATTTGAGACGTACCTATCTATATCTACATAAGAAATACCTATGCTTGCCTTCATTTTCTAAGGTGTGTGGTATATTACCAATATTTATAACTTGTCATGTCTATGTTAAAATACATTTATTCATCTATTTTTTTTGTCCCCATAGCTAATGACAGCTTTAAAACTCTGATTTATTTGTTATAGGCATGATAACATGGCCGAGTTGTACGCAGTGGTCAGCACTTTACAACATCTAGAGAAAGCTTACATGAGGGATTGTGTCCGTGCTCAGGAGTACACAGCTGCTTGCAGTAGACTACTCGTACAATACAAGGTGGCATTCAAACAAGTACAGGGTGATGACTTTCCTAACATTGAAGCATTTGTTGCTAAATATCGGGTAAGTTTTATTTTATTTTATTTTCAAAATAGTGCAATGAAATTACATCTTTTTGACATCAAGTATATGCTTTATGATATTGGACAAATCTTTAATTCCAATTAGATTGAGTGAAGTACTCAATCTAATTAGATTGATGATGATAGTAGGTGATATATAAATAAAAGTGATAGATGATAGTGAGTGTAATAGAAAAGTGTTGAGTGATAGTAGGTAAAAGTGATAGGATTAATTTCTCTATTGGAAAAATTGAATATTTAATTATTTGTTTACTAAGGTTTAACAATTTCATATTTTTGTACTGTCTAGTTAGTACTAAGAATATTTGGATAGAATACAAACAAATAAAATATTTGTTTCTTCAGCTGGACTGCCCCGCTGCCCTTGAAAGGATAAGGGAGAACAAACCAAACTTGATCAAGGATGACAAGGGCAACACAAACAAATATATTGCTGAGATTGTGTCTGTAAGTTATTTTTTACTATTATATTGCTTCAAACTGTAATAATATATCAAAAGAAAAAAAAATTCTTTGACTAAGCATAGCTTAACTTACGCATAATAGAGGTTCTTATATAAGAAGGATATGGATATACATACCTGAACTCATTTTTATTTATTTCTAATAAATATGTAATTGTGTAAAATTACATGACATGACCATTACAGGTATTCATTACATTGATGGACAAATTGCGATTGGAGTTTCGTGCTATGGACATGATCCAACCAGAGTTGCGTGATCTTGGAGACACCATGGACCGCCTCACTATGCTGCCTGATGACTTTGAAGGCAAGATCAAGGTGAAATACTTTGCATTACTCTTAAATTTACCATAAAATGTAATTTCACACATTCACATAATCAAATCATTACCCGAGATTGTAATTAATTCTGGTCACACAATCACAATAGCCCATAACAAAAAGCTAAGGTAAAGATTTTCCCACCAGTAAACTTGCCAGCATATCGATCCTTGTGCCCCTAAAAATCGCCGTATATCCAGTCTAATTCAAATTCAAATTCAAATTCTTTATTTTTCAAAATAGTGTAACGTAATTACATCTTTTTGACGTCAAAAACTACTTAATACTAAGTTTACCACCGCTTCCTAGGCGCTAGTGGAGAAGAAACGGCGCAACAAACTCCACTGCTGCATTTTAAGACGTCAGGTTATACATAGATATCTTAAGACTAAATATGGACGAATGTACATTTTGTCTCGTGTCAATATAAATAAAGGTATATAAAAAAAAAAAAATAATATATAATAAATTTTAACCGAAGTTAAACAATAAAATAATTGAAAATGTCAAAAATATACTAATGTCAAAAAAATAGCAAAAAAGGTCGCGTGCCTACCACAATATCAATATATTGTAGTAGGCAAATGCCACAACTACAGCATTATGTAGTTGTAGCACTTTAGCATTCTAGGAGGGGCCTGCACCATGCTCAAGCCAGACATTTTTGTCTTCAAGGTAATCAGTAGTCCTATAGTATGCTTTTTTGCATAAGGTGGCCTTAACAAATGTTTTAAATTTATTGTCAGGCATACCAAGGACCGATTCAGGCAATTTATTATAAAAACGTATACCTTCCCCCCTAAAAGAACCACTAACTTTGCTAAGCCGATAACAAGGAAGGATTAGTTTATTTTTATTGCGCAGATTTCTGACTGTAATGTCACTTACTTTTGTGTAATTGGATATATTTTTCCTGACATACAGTATGTTCTCGAATATATATTGGGAAGCTACAGTTAAAATATTTACCGTTTTAAATCGTTCCCTAAGAGATTCTTTCTTGTCTAAACAATAAATGGCACGAACTGCCCTCTTTTGTAATATAAATATGGTTTCGAAATCTGCTGCATTCCCCCAAAGTAGTATTCCATAAGACATCAGACTATGAAAGTAACTAAAATATACCAGCCTAGCAGTAGGTTCATCTGTCAACCGCCTAATCCGTCTGACAGCATAAGCAGCAGAACTGAGTTTATTGGCCAAAGTAATTATATGGTCACCCCATTGCAATTTCGAATCCAATGTAATGCCTAGAAAAGTAGTGCTATTTACAAATTCTAACTTTTGCCCCTCCAGCACCACATTAACGCGTGCTTGCCTCACATTAGGCAATGTAAACTTATAGTATAAGATCCCGTTAAGAACGACCTTCACCGAGATGCTTATTTAATGAAACATATTTTATATTTAATTTAATATGTCAATAAATATAATCCATATGGGTTGCCTAGCAAATTTCAGTCCAGAATATGTTTAATTAATAATTTAAAAAAAATATTTTTTTAAACATTTCACCGGTATGATTATTAGATAAATTCTATACCAATCGAAAGTATGAAGCCCATAGAATACACAAACGTTAGGTTGCCTATTCTTTTCCGGTCACAACTATCGGGTTGCCAGGTATAAACAGGTAAATCTGTACTAGCATTTTGCAACGTTCTGTTTATTGGATGAAATTTAAATGAAATTAAAGATTATTTTATTCTGAACACGGTGGTGTAGGGTTGCCTGCGAAAAATAAGTCCAGAATTGCGGTTGTCGAATTTTAAAAAGTTAAATATTGCTCCGAGTGAATGTGTGCGACTGAGAGGTCCCAACCAACCATCCCATGCGATAGAAGAGGACACAGCATAGCGGCTGTTTAAAGTTCGGCCATTTATTATTATTATTATTATATATATATATATATTAATATATATGCATATATATATATATATATATATTAATATACAGGATGAATTTTTCAAAAGGGCTTGGATGGCCAAATCCGAAACTATAAGGAATAGCGAAAAAGCGAAAAATGCTCAAAGGAGTCACGAGCCCGATTTTGATGATACTTAAAACCTCATCATCAACCTGTTGATTTTGAAAAAACAAAACACACCCTATATTATTACATCATGCGATAGTGTTGCTAGTAAGGATCTTATTCTGGGAAGTAATGACATACCGCAAACTAAAGGAAAGAGCTCATCTTTAACAAAATACATTTTATTTTTCTTACATTAACTGATTAATTGTTCAAAATCAATCAGCTCGCCCCCCGCTCGCTCCCCACTGTGCCATCTGCTAGTCAGAGGGACACGTGGAGAGCCTTGGAACAGCCCTCTAGCTAGAGGGCCACTCCCACCCCGGCCGGATTGGCCGCAGGCAGCAGCGTCTCTCGGCACAGGACCATGCCTTACAATAAAATTGTCGTCAAACTGCTGAATCAAAATCTCTTTTAGGGCTATTATGGGCTGGAGCTCCATCTTGTTTAAAAAAAAAACATCAATCATTAATCATAATCATTCTGAGTATAATTTAAAACACGGAATAGTTACGATCGTTTCTGGGATTTTGAACGAAACAAATAGGTACATGAAACATGAATTTTATTAAATTCCAAATTTTCCTTAAATTTGCCGTATATCATTACTTGGCAGAATTTGTTCCTTAACAGCGACACTATCGCATGGTGTAATAATAAAGGGTGTGTTTTTTTTTTCAAAATCAACAGGTTCGATTTCTGGCTAGGATTATTGGTTTTTCAAAAATCTAATGATGAGGTATTAAGTTTCATCAAAATCGGGCTCGTGACTCCTTTGACCATTTTTCGCTATTCCTTATAGTTTCGGATTTGGCCATCCAATCCCATTTGAAAAATTCACCCTGTATATATAATAGTATTATATTATATGTATCACTATAACCTTCTTTTCTACTAAAGATGTATATATACTTTAGTGTCACATAAAAAATATACACATAAATAATTAATTGATAAAAAAAAAAAAATAACTTTTTCTCTATTTTAATAATAAACAACTCCAAAATGATGCATAGTCTATCGCTATCCTTTTCTTTTCCAAGCCCAAATAGCATGCACACTCTCTTTCTTTAAATGGCCGGACTTTAAACAGCCGCTATGCTGTGTCCTCTTCTATCGCATGGGATGGTTGGTTGGGACCTCTCAGTCGCACACATTCACTCGGAGCAATATTTAACTTTTTAAAATTCGACAACCGCAATTCTGGACTTATTTTTCGCAGGCAACCCTACACCACCGTGTTCAGAATAAAATAATCTTTAATTACATTTAAATTTCATCCAATAAACAGAACGTTGCAAAATGCTAGTACAGATTTACCTGTTTATACCTGGCAACCCGATAGTTGTGACCGGAAAAGAATAGGCAACCTAACGTTTGTGTATTCTATGGGCTTCATACTTTCGATTGGTATAGAATTTATCTAATAATCATACCGGTGAAATGTTTAAAAAAATATTTTTTTTAAATTATTAATTAAACATACTCTGGACTGAAATTTGCTAGGCAACCCATGTGGATTATATTTATTGACATATTAAATTAAATATAAAATATGTTTCATCAAATAAGCATCTCGGTGAAGGTCGTTCTTAACGGGATCTTAGACTATTAATACATTTGGTCTTTTCTGCATTCAACAATAGGTTGTTTGCATAAAACCAGTTTGAGATGGCGTTCAAAATACTATTAATATTATTCGCATCTGCACTACGCCGATCTACCTTGAAAATAAGTGATGTATCGTCCGCAAACAATACTATGCCAGCCTGAGATTCAATCATATAGGGCAGATCATTTACATACACCAAAAAGAGAAAGGGTCCTAGGATTGATCCCTGTGGTACGCCTATTTTAACGTTTGATCCGTTTGACTTGACGTTATTCACAACAACAGTCTGAAGCCTATCTGTTAAGTATGACTTTAATAGTTCTATTGATTTGTTATCAAAACCATATCGACGTAGCTTGAGCAAGAGTGTTTGATGGTCAACACAATCAAATGCTTTGGAAAGATCACAGAATACCCCAATAGCATCCTGCGATCCCTCCCAGGCGTCGTGAATTTGGCTAACTAAGGCCACTCCCGCATCAGTGGTAGATTTCCCGCCAGTAAAGCCATATTGTTGGCTATGGAAAAGATTGTTGGTCTTGAAGTACAGTTGCATCTGATTGAGCATCACTCTCTCAAACACCTTACTCAGAGCTGGCAAAATAGAGATGGGGCGGTAATTGCCAAGTTCCGACTTAGATCCTTTCTTGAATAAGGGTATTAATTTACTGTGTTTCATTGAATTAGGAAATGTGCCTTCATCTATACATTCATTAAATATGAGTGCTAGATCAGGTGCAATGATATTAATTATATGACTAATTAAACTAACTGACATGCCCCAGTAATCCTCAGACATTTTTATTTTTAGATTTTTAAATGCCCTTAAAATGTCATTGGGATCAATATGTTTAAAGTTAAATTTAGAAGAACTAATATTACTCCTAACAAGGGCCACAGCACTGTCAGCGCTGGAGTTAATAGAGGAAGTGAGTTTCAATGGGATATTGGTAAAATAATCTTCAAAAGTATTTACAATATCCTTTGGAGAGGTGATACTCTTGTTTTCTAATTTAATTTCAGTAACGGTATCCCTCATTTTACATTTACCAGACTCTTTGTGAATAACTTTCCAAGTTTCTTTCATTTTATTGGGAGCCTTAATTATTTTCCTTTTAATGTGAATGGCCTTCGCCTGTCTACATACCTTTTTGAATATCTTAGAGTAATTTTTGACATATTCAATGAAACTACTATCAAGTCTGTACTGTTTTTGGGCGTATAAATCGAAAAGTGTTCGTCTACTTTTATATATGCCTACAGTAGCCCATTCACAGAATTTAGATTTAGTACTGTGCCTTTTACATTTTTGTTTGAATGTATGTGAAAAAGCATCAGTTAATGTACTAAATAAACTATTGTAATGAACATCAGGATTATTGCCTAGGTATGCTACAGAATTGAGTTTGTTCTCTAACAAGTTTTTGAATTCTCTAATTTTGTTAGAATTTATGGGCCTACACATAATCTAGCACACCATAGTCTCCTAGCTCCTTGCTGAACATTTAGTGTTTAATTTACAGGTTAAAGAATGGGTAGATACGCTATCAGAAATGTCAGCGTCAGACGAACTGTCAGAGAGCCAGGTGCGACAGTTGCTGTTTGATCTGGAGACTTCATACGGAGCTTTCAACAAGTTCCTGCATAAGGATTAGATGTCCTTGACACCGGTAAGAGATAGATACTCTTAATTCCTTACTTTCTTACGCATCAACTCTAAGGTTTCTAATAATTTTAGCACTGATGTACTACTTAGAAAGTTGTTTGATAACGGATTTGATAACAAAGGAAAACGCAATTTTTGCGCATATGAATATTTAATAGGATGGCATGATTCCTCATGTGTCAACCAATATGTACTACATTATCATGGTTTACCCCCGTACTGCAGGCATTAATCAGGTCGATTGAATAAATGCTTGATTAATGCCCAAAGTGATAGAGCATAAACCCGTCACTGATCACGACATTAACGACAAAAACAAAAGAGGGATTCGTAAACATTACGGAACACTCGATAGTGTATGGTCGCTTTTGTAGATATGATATGACCGACGAATTCCATTTATTTGCGTTCATTCTCATTCGTTCTGCTTGCTGGAGTAAGAGGGAAAGCAGCCAACATAGGATGTTCATTAAATCTTAATTGATACTTCCATAACATGACTTCCAATAAGTGTTTATTAGACAGATATTTGAATAATAATTAAAAAAATATATACTACTTAATATAAAACCTGCGTTGCGGTCAAAATGTTTGTCGGCAAATGGACCGTAACTTATCTATCATATACAAAAGAAAATAGAAATCATAATTGGGATCTATGGTGTAACTGAATTGCCAAAATGTTATATTTCAGATGTAACCTACAGCTCAAGCATGTTGTGTCACCTAGCGGGAGTTTCTACGTAATTATACTATTATTAATTATATTATTCTACAGCGCGTCATATTTTGTCTCCCGCATATCAACTTATTTAATCACTTTATGTGATTGTGTGTAGCATTTATAATAATGTATATTCGTAGATAATCACAAATTCACGTTGAAAATAAAAGTTAGGTAAAAAAGGCTTTATATTAACTGATTTGTTGAACGATATTACGTAAAACCGTGTTGGCTAACAATACTCTGTATCATTGTTATCATGATAGTTCTTATTTATATAGTATGAAAATTATAATGAAAATATTCGCATAGCTTTGTGCTGCTACTATAAGTGTGGGACTTAATGATAATGAACAAAGGTTGGTTTACTTTTAGATCTAAAGTTCACAGTGAACGGATTACCACCATTTTGCGGTCAATACAATGCAACAATGAAGTACTAACAATGCGCGAAATTGCGTCTAATTTAGACATTTTGTACATAAATTATTACTACAGGGTGAATTTTTCAAAAGGGATTGGATGGCCAAATCCGAAACTATAAGGAATAGCGAAAAATGGTCAAAGGAGTCACGAGCCCGATTTTGATGAAAGTTAAAACCTCATCATTAGATTTTTGAAAAACCAATAAACCTAGCTGAGAATCGAACCCGTTGATTTTGAAAAAAAAAACACACCCTTTATTATTACACCATACGATAGTGTCGCTGTTAAGGAACAAATTCTGCGAAGTAATGATATACGGCAAATTTAAGGAAAATTTGGAATTTAATAAAATCCATGTTTCATGTCACCTATTTGTTTCGTTCGAAATCCCAGAAAAGATCGTAACTATTCCTTGTTTTAAATTATACTCAGAATGATTATAATGATTGATGTTTTTTTTTTAACAAGATTGAGCTCCAGCCCATAATAGCCGTAAAAAAGATTTTGATTCAGCAGTTTGACGATAATTTTATTGCAAGGCATGGTCCTGTGCCTTGGCCAGCGAGATCCGTGGATCTTACTCCCTTAGATTACTTTCTCTGGGGATATGTCAAAAACGAAATTTACAAAGACACATAATAATTATGATACAGAGATACAGATGATGACTTGAAACGTTCTTTGGAGAATATTCTAAACGGAATCAATAACATTGTAATATTGAATGCAGTACGATCCTTGAGGTCTCAAATCCAGCTATGTATTGAAAACAATGGTCTACATTTTGAACAATAATCAGTTAATGTAAGAAAAATAAAATGTATTTTGTTAAAGATGAGCTCTTTCCTTTAGTTTGCGGTATGTCATTACTTCCCAGAATAAGATCCTTAATAGCAACACTATCGTATGGTGAAATAATATAGGGTGTGTTTTTTTTTCAAAATCAACAGGTTCGATTCCTAGCTAGGATATTTGGTTTTTCAAAAATCTAATGATGAGGTTTTAAGTTTCATCAAAATCGGGCTCGTAACTCCTTTGAGCATTTTTCGCTATTCCTTAGTTTCGGATTTGGCCATCCAAGCCCTTTTGAAAAATTCACCCTGTATAAAAACATTGTTCAAAATATTATTTGTTGAATGTTTATGAATGATTGTAATATCATTCATTCATTCGTAGTTCGTAAGAATTCCGATAGATGGGGTTCTATATAGCCTTAAAACGTACGTGCAACATTTCTGCTATCCAGAATAGATCCAGGTAGCTCAGCTACTGCAATTCTTCCTAGAAAGAAACAAACTACCGGTGGATTCAAGTTCATTCCTGGATATTTTAGTTTGATTTGCAAAAAAATCTATTTTAATTCTCAAAAAGGTTTTTTGCTAAACAACAATTAGATATTGATCTGTTGCTTTTTATCACGCATGAGACCTCTTACTTTGTAGGTTTAAATGCTTCAACCGTATTGTGTGACATTTGCTTTGTATGTACGTAGGTACAGTCAGAGTCAGAAGTAGATGATGATTGCACAGATTACAAAATACTGTTTTTTTTTTATAAGTATTGTAATAAAGTCCCACTAAATAGGTAACAGTATTTTCATTGAAAAATATTCTCACAAATTTTTGTTTTTAATCTGAAAAATTACCATCTACTTTCTGCTAAATGTTTGTTAAATGTAATGTATTAGGAAATTCTTTTATTTTGTAGTGTTACAGTTTTTCAAAATAATAAATCATAATAAATATGACAAAGAGATACATTAGTATTTTATAGAAACCTGATTGTGTTTGCAATATCTTAAACGATCTTTTGTTTTCGAAATTACTATTCTTTTTTTATTTGAAACTCAGTATGTTATTTAATAGACAATATGATATCATAATATTAAGTGAATTTTATTGCAAATATATTTTATATTTCACTGAAATTACTTGTTTGTTTATTTTATCGTCCATAAATAAGACTTTTACTTTACTAGGGCATGTGTTTGCTTCCTCCCATAGACGCCGGGGCCTTTAAGCGGGGCGTGAAAAAACATTTGATGAGGCTGTCAAGCTGAGGGCCGCCACTGTAGCGCTATCGGTGTATGTAGTGGTGACCCCGGTCCAGGCTAGGTGCAGTCATTTTGACGTGTCCTATATAAAAAAAAATTTGCTCGGTAGTAAAGGAGTTTTCGCGGTGGATAGGTTTTCAAACTGTGTCCGGTCCAGTCTTGTATAAATTTTACGTAATCGTGCCCGTCAGTGTAGCCTCTCGTACTCTATCAGAAAAGTAATCAAGGAAAGTTAATGAATCTTAACAATTTGATTTAAGCTTTAAATTGATATCGGTTGTTACTGTACAATCAATTTACTGTTAAAAAAAATACGAAATAAAATATTTATCGTTTTTTTTTTTTTTTGTTTTAAATGCATATTACTTATAGACTGTTTTGATATTTTTTTAAATAAATAAAATAAAATGAACTATTACATATAAATTGATAATTAATTACATAATATTTTATTGAGTCAAAGGATTATTGATTCATTCTCAATTAGTTTTCTAGAATGGGACTGCGGTCTGGAGTATTAGATGTGGCATTATTGTTGTTTGTAGTTGTAACAGTATTAGAGGTGAGTTGGTGACGATTTCTAGTAACTATATATAATAGCTATTCAGAAACACTTTATACAGTGTAGAATTAGTTCTAATGAAATGGAAATAAAGCCGTTTTCACCGTTCATCGGTAGAAGAGGTAGACCCTAAAAGTGCTGACTTGACATAGCAAAGGTTGATTTACCTACGTGCCAATGAGCTCAGTCCTAAGAATACCGGAGACCGGGCGAAGTGGAAAAAGGAAAAACTGGAAAGTAGAACTACGAGTTAAAAACTCAACAGGTCTAAATATTCTCTACCCTGTAAGCGATAATTTTACTAAAACTCCTTTATCCAGGGCTCAGACGATGCCTTTAAGAAGCTTGACAAGAAATATTACTTAGTCGCAGAAGCGTACCACACTGCAAAAAGCTTATTCAACCAAGGCCGTGCGAGCTACATCTCCCTGAAAAACAAATCACTTAAAACTATAGACACCTTTTTAGACCTGGTGTACATAATGAACGAAGAGATGGCCAAGGAGCTGAGGAGTGCAGTTCTCAAGTTTTATAAAGTTAAATATCTGCATGATTTTACGAATTACATAATAAGTATGGAAGAGGTAAGTGAAGTGAGTTTAGTTGAAGGTATATTAAACAATCTTGGGTTGAGTTCTTTAAGCGGGACGTGAAAGGCATCTGTGTAGGCCGTCTTTCTTTTGTTGCTTATGGCACGTCAAGGTAGGGAACACCATTAAGGGACGAATGGTGTCTGAAATAGCGGCCCGTAACCTCTATTTTTACCATCCAAGGAGGTAAAGTCCATTGACAAACTGAATATAAAAAAAATTCATTCTCTTTCTGATCCTTGGAAATATTCAACTTATAAATTGGAAAGTTTAAATATCGATATCGCTGATGCGTTGAGTGGAAGTCAGATGGCAGTCGCTACACAGAAATTATCGAAGTGTGCGACTTCGTAGTTACATTGAAAAGCCGACTCCAAGTGAGTTGGGAATCTGTCGCTTATGTTATATGCCCGTTTACCTGCGTATGAGTGCCTAAATCTGTGGGTAGTTGTGAATCTTTATTGGTTGCTTCATAATATCAGACTAATATCAGTATTATATCCTTTTTATTTAACTAAGCCAAATGTTCGCTGTACTAATATTATTGTATAGGTACCTATAAAGGTACAGCACTCCAGACAAGCTCAAGTAACTTATGGTTTGCTTTCTAATTAGAAAAACTGTATGTTGTGAATGTAAATAATAAATAAATAAAAAAAAAAAAGCTCAGTGATGAAATGGGAAAGTTTAAATCTGTGCACTCATCTACTTTTGAAGCTGACTGTACCTATAATTTGCATTTAATTTCTATATTCAGATGATAGACATAGTAGAACACTGCCTAATCGATCCTGTAGAAAAATTGGCTCAAATCCGGACGCAGTTCCACGACGTCATTAAGAATTTCCAGGATGTTAGGAATTTTGATTCGGTGAACAAATGTCACAAAGAGATACCCGATGAAGTTGCCGCAGCACACTGCTTATTACATCAGGCCGTTCTGTAAGTGAAACCTTGAGAGCTCTTTAAGTCGCGAGTCTGTCTGACAATCAGTCTCTTCTTAAAGAGAAGAAGGGGCAATTGGGTGCTAGAAAGTGGAAAAAATCGTCTCAAATCGCGTTGGTTCTTTATGGCACTTTATACTTTCCTGAATGTGGACAGAGTACTTTTTGTCCAAAATAGCATTATAAGCGGGTTCTAGAGAAGCTATAATGCTTGGCACTTCAGGTTTGATATCCTAAGGTTATCGGAGTCAGAATAAAATGACTGTTAGAAAAAATGAAGCTGCTTAGACACCTATATATTTTAGATAATGTCAGAATACCTTTTCTATTTTCGTGTGGAAATCCCAACGAACACAGCCAGCGGGGATTATTTCGCACTTGAACCGACTAAAACCACACGCCATGTTGGGTTTACAGACGCCAGGATTTAAGGTGGTCCATAAGGCATTTCCCTCGCACCCAACTGACCATGAGCCATCTACGGTTTCTGGATCTCCCTCGGGGAACCACGGTGCCCCGTCCTGGCCCTGCCCCTGCCAGGTATCTGAATACTTGTCTACTATTTCTAGTTAAGAATAATATTATTGCCAACAGTTTCAACGAAACCATGCAGGAAAGCTTAGTAACAATAGTCGAGATCAAAACACGACAGCACGCCCAAGATATGAACATCACGCTGTATGATGTTCAAAAATGCCTCACTAACTTCGTGCCAAAATTCTTTGAGCAGCTAATGCTTGACGCTTATACGGAGAGATGTGGCTACCTGCGAGTGGTCAATGCTTCTATTGCTGATTTATTGAAAGACAAATGGAGAGGAAATGAGACTGTGTTTCCGGAGAAGTGGAGTCCGCTAGTTCGACTTTTAAAGGCGAAGTAAGTTTTACTTGAATGTTTTTGCTTCGATCAAAAAATATTTTCTCCCAAAATTTTACCCTAAGCATAAGAGTTAGTTAGTTAGTTGGCATAAACTCATTTTTATACCCATCGCTGGTTGTGACGTCTCTTATCCACCCAAAATGCCATCTCTTTAGACGGGTTTCTTATGCCTGGCGTTTTAGGTGGAAATAAGTTGAAATAATAAAGACCTAATGGCCAAAATGACAGGGCATAAACCCCATACATCGGTGATTTTTGTGCTTAATTATGTGACTTCTTATTTCAGAACCAAGGAACCCGCTACACATATAGAAGAGCCATTATTTTTAACACTTTTATCAGCGAATCTATCTTCACAAGATATAGTTAAAACATTATATTAAATAAATAGTTAAATGTACCCTACCTGTCTAGTGATTTTGTAATAGCTTCATGAATAAATAAAATAAATAAATAAGTTTAATTTTTTTATGTCATACCTATTGTATATTATTAATTGGTATGCATAGGCTATAGATGGCTCTTTTAGACACCTACCTATGTAGATACATTTATATAATTGGTTCGACGATATAATGTCGCTTGTTCGACATACGCGGGTTAAATGTGGTCTAATGACAGTAATAATAATAGTGCGTCGTGGTCATTTTGACCGGCCCGCACCTCCGTCTGCTTAACGCCTAA
This sequence comes from Lithosia quadra, assembly GCA_963576445.1. Classification (NCBI taxonomy): domain Eukaryota; kingdom Metazoa; phylum Arthropoda; class Insecta; order Lepidoptera; family Erebidae; genus Lithosia; species Lithosia quadra. The sequence goes on from OY754896.1 coordinate 10,625,593, forward strand.
CCGTATAAAGAAAGGCTAGGTCAAGAGCAACTGCAACTGGTGAACCTATAAGCAAACAAAAAATATGAAAATAGAAGGCACGACTGGGCGCGACTGAATATAATGTATTTAATCTATATTTGATTCTGTGTTGTCTGTGACGAATTATGCTGATTTGACAGCTGGTGGCAGCTGTCTGTCTCAGCTGTCTGTCAATGCTGTCATCAAGCAGTCAAAATTTTATCCCCCTTGGAGACGCGTGTTTGTTTTGTTGTGGTCTATCGTTTGAAAACAAAATATTGTTTTTCTTGAATTTTATCAGCACTATTATTTTAGTTTATGTTAAAATGAATGAAACAGTCATAAAACCGCTGCAAAATGGGCGTTCATTTGATGAAACCGACAGAATGCCGGACAAAATAACGATAACTAACCTCGATATTATAATGTATGTGGTCGCTATTGTGGGGCATTTTGCGGATTTAGGCGTGGATATCAACATAGCTGTGAGATACTTCTTAGCGAGGAATATGGCCGAGTTCGGATGGACGCTGGCGTTTATACTTGTACCTGCTTTTATTAACACCGCTGTCTCAATAAGAATGTAAGTTTTTATTTACAAAGTGCATATTTTTCCCGCCATAATAGTTAGTTTTTTTAAACATTACTATTAATTATTGACTGGTAGCTTATTTGTGAAACACAATAAGGATCTTAGGAGTATAATAAAGTAACAATATTAAAATAATATTTAAATATAATAATTGAATCATGTTATTGATTAATATTTAGGTCAAGTCATATCATCGATGATAATAAAATTAAGATGATTATCGTGTCAGACGATAATCAGACATAAGCAGCCTGTGTGAGTTCATCAAACAAAAGGCAATATATTAGGCAGTTGCAACATGAAAAGTAGGATATAAGGATTAAGGATGTTGTTCAAACTGTACAATGCCTCATCTCAATGGACTGATGTGATAAAGTCATCTTGTAAGTGTGTTACCTTGCAACCTAAATGAATATTTTTGACTCTATTTTTTTTATTTGTGATAGGCGTTTTATCTCTATCTCACCTGATGGTATGTGACAATGTCTACGATGAATCACATTTGCTTAGAAGGAACGTATTCACTCGTGACTTGAATATTCGCAGGCGTAGCTTTTAGGCAGCTAATTCCACTCCTTAGCAGGCTGTACGCATGATGAATGTGTCGGCAAAGCGTTTTGTTGTTTTTAATTTATTTGTACCAATTTTACAGGTATTCACAAGACAAGCAGCAGGATTCCTTGTCGAATGAGTTCACAAAACGTAAGTGGCTCCGGATCTTCATACTGGTCCTGCAGATGGCTCCCATACTGCGATTCACTGATGCGCTTATGTAAGATTTCATTTGCAAATTTTGTTATATTTTGAATGGTTACGTGGCATTTAATTCAATGCTTTTTTGAATGCAACGCTTTTTACTTGGAAATCTTTCAGAACCAACATTTTATATTACCATTTTTTTATATGCCTACATGGCTGCATATAATGGCGTCCGAAAACAAGATGGAGTGACGATATCCGCCTAACCCTAGGACCATACTGGAACAGAGTTGCAGAAGATCGAAGACAGTGGAGAGAGCTGGAGGAGGCCTATGCCAGGAGGCACGTCGAACTGCGAGATATATTATAAGAAAAACTAAAAAATGTTAAACCTGTAGATAGTTCGGCAATAAAGGGCTTATTATTATTATTACATGGCTGCATCCATTACACATGCAGACCATTTAGATGGTGTGCAAAAAATGCTCATTATATGGGATCGTAAATTATACCTAATTAGCGAAATGTGAGTGTTAATGCACCTCTGTCTACATCTTCAGACATACATAACAGCATATTCTATGTATGTACTACTAGCTTCCGCCCGCGTGGATGTCGGTTATCGCGACCAAACATAGCCTATGTTCATTCTCGAGGTCTAATCTACTCCTATACCAAATTTCATCAAAATCGGTTCAGCGGTTCAGGCGTGAAAGCGTAACAGACAGATAGACTTTTAGGCGGTGTGGAGCCGCTTAGCCTGAGGAGAGATTTCGCCTCACTGTGCGTCTTCTACCGCCTATATAATGGTATGTGTTCAGATGAATTGTTCGACATGATGCCCACGGCCACTTTTTATCATCGCACCGCTCGCCACAGGCAGGGAATTCATCCTCACACATTGCATCCGCCTGCAGTGCGCACTGTAAGGTTTGAAAGAAATTTTATTCCGCGTACGCTTAGGCTGTGGAATGATCTCCCTGCCGTGGTTTTCCCTAGCGACTACAATATGGGGTTCTTCAAGAAGGGCATTAGAAGGTTTTTGCGGGGTCGGCAGCGCGAGTGTGATGCCCCTGGTGTTGCACGCGTCCCTAGGCCACGGTGATCGCTTCCCATCAGGTGGGCCGTGTGCTTGTCTGCCACCTAAGTGGTAAAAAATAAAATAAAAATAGACAGTTACTTTCGCATTTATAATATTAGTATGGATTGTTGTGTTCCTCTCTAGTTACGCCATCAAATCGCGACGCGCTGAACGCAAGAAGGATCCCGCATCACAGCAGATGTATTACAAGTTGATGCTGAAAGAAGACTCAGATGCTGCTCTGCTGAGGATTTTCGAGTGTTTCCTAGAAGCCGCACCACAGCAGGTGCTCCAGACTAGTCTCCTGTTGAGGATTAACAAAGAGTTTGCTGGTGAGTTTTTTAAATAATAGGCCTTGATAGATTTCACACCCCATTTAAGATACCTGAGGGGCTGGTGCCAAATGGTCATTAAAAAGGCAGTTCTTGGCAGTCCTTACTACTAGTAGGTACCCTACATAGTAATCCAATCTCAGTTGGATTGCGTTCAAGGGTCAGCCATAGGTCAGTGCATAGCCGGGCAGGGGGTTTGTTGTCGCAGCACTAGTGGGACCGGTGGGTGTCACGCGGTGCTGCGACGATAATCCTCTTTTGATGAGGCCGTCAACCTGAGTGCCACCATTGTTAAAAATGTACGTGTATATAATGGTGACCCTCTTTCCTGAGACTTTACCTTCAGCTTACCATCAGGCGAGGTGAAGTCAAATTGACGTGTCCTATATATAAAAAAAATCTTTAAAAAATTTAGCAGCCAGTTTCTTCAATCATCAGTAACACTTAAAAAAACTCAATTATAAAATTATCCGCGAAAATAATCCATATTGATTCGTCCCTACAAGGCCAAATAACGGTATGGCCTTACAGGGACAGACAGATAACAGAAAATGATAACAATAACAGCATAACAGGAAACAACACAATTACTGCCATAAATAATTATGTAGACAACGGTGATATGGTGCGATGGGTACCAGCGTTTGATGTTGGTATGTTGTAGGTATCCCTCAGACTCCAACCCAATCGTACACGCAAACTAATATTTTTTACTTTTTAGTGTACAGAAATAGAAAAGTACCTATTTACTAGGTGTATTACGTACAAAGGCATCAAAACAGAATTTTTGCCGTAAATTTGATGATTTCCCCTCGATTTTCCCAAGATCCCAGCATCAGATCCTGATACCCTGGATATAGGACCACCTCAGAAGTAGCCTCTTTCAAACTAAAAAATAATTCAAAATCCATCCATAATTGGCGTCGCTATCGCGTAACATACATACAAAAAAAATTGCGTACGAATTTAGAACCTCCTCCTTTTTTGAAGTCTGTTAAAAAGTAGAAAGAGTTGGAATGAAGCACATTCAAAGATTTCAAAGGTATCCTACGGAAATGACTTCTTGGCCATTTATTTACTGTTCTCTTATATCCAGTCTGAGTCAGATCCAACATGGATCCGAACAGCAAAGAATAGGAGGCCTTTGTCGGAAGACAAGTTGAAGAATAAATAACGTTTGCCTAATGTAAAATTATATAACAGTTAATAAATAACTAGTTAATAAGTTTAGGCACATATAATTTTTTGTAATTTAAACTAAGAATCAACAATAAAGGCTTATTTATTTTATTTATTTTATTTTATTTTTATATCCAGTCCATCAGATCCTGTCCATTACGTCATCCATCATCGGCATGGGCTGGTGCCTGGCCGCCTACCAGCGCGCCGTCCGCTTCGCTCAACAGGACAAGAACAATATGAGCTGGATCGGCACCGGTCTGCAGACAAGCTGCCACTTTCTTATTACCTGTGAGTAAATATTGTTGCACTATTTGTTTTTTGAAGTAACTGTGCCCTTTTTTTGGCGTGTGTAAACCCCCACGAGCACCCTCACCGAGGTTAAAAGGTGGTGGAACCGATTAAAACCACATGGTGTTCCATTACGAGTACCTATTATGAAGGGGGGGGGGGACCGGATATACCCTAAAGAAGGAAATTCCACAGGAACTCCAACAGGCATTGGCCACCCATCATGCAACAGGTGGCCTCACCGTAAATGCCTAGCCCTTCCTTGAAGAACCGAAATTTAAAATAGAAACATATCTATGCACTTTGCGGGAATCGAACCCGCAACCTCTGACTTAGCTGTCGAACGATAACGCTGTCTGCGGGGAGACCCTAGAAGCTCACCTAACTTTTTTATTATTGGTAATTTTTAAATTTTTTGATTTAATTTTTTAAATTACAAATTTAAAAAAATAATAATTAAAATTAAAAAAAAAAGGTTATTGGTAACAACACATTTACTATTCCCCCTCCCTCCAGGGTCGGCAGCGCAAGTGTGACGCCCCTGGGATTGCACACGTTTATAAGGTGGGCTGTGTGCTTGTCTGCCACTAAAGTAGTATTAAAAAAATAAAAATAACACTTAGTTTCTATTCCAGTAAGCCGTATAGTATCAATATCTATCATCGCGTTCCTGTACCCTCACTGGACAATCCTGGCTTGCGGCATCCACATCGTCATCACCGCTATCCTACTCCAGATCTTCGACCGTTCTCCATTCTGCTCTCACAACCCCATCGGCAGTATCTCCTTCTCTGTCGCACTTGGAGCTGTATACCTGTTCACATACATCATACCAGTTGAGGGCAAAACTAGATACAGGTATGCGGTCTACTATAGCGTTTGTTTCATAGAAAACATCGCTTGTGGAGTGGTGTGGTACATTTATGGTCAAAATGAGGTCTATTTTTACCTATTATTGTGTTTTACTATTGTTCCTTATGTTGTAGGATTGTTTATAATGGTAATATATTATAGATTCTTTCACCCTAAGATCAGTAAACATGATATATCGTTGAAAAGTGATGATAATGAGATGAGTTAGTATGTATAAGGTTACGACGGCCTTTGTGGCGTAGTTGCATTCGACTGATACGACATGGGGTGCGGGTTCGATGCCCGCTCGGTGCAAATATTTGTATGCATGAATTCAACCTAGCGTTAATCCCAGTCGCATCCAAAGCTTTCGCCTCAGAGTCTGGGGTCCGCTTTACCAGTCTTAACTGCGGATATGACTGGACCTTGATATTTTCTGTGAAGCGACTGCCATCTGACCTTCGCAACCCAATGGTGACATTAGTGTATGCATGAATACCTATGTCTATTTTGCATTGGTCTGGGTGTCGTAAAATATGTATGTATTTACGAAATAAAGTTCATAGGTATGATTATCAGCATTCTAGAACCCATAACACAAGCTGGTAAAAAAAACTTCGGTTCTAGTGAGCGCTTTGTAGAATGTCTTAGAATATTTAATTTAATTTAATAAGGTGAATTTGTAATGTTTGAGAATGGATGGTCTGATTTTTTACATAATACTAAGGTAGTAAACAAGCATACTGCTTAAATAATCGTAAGTGGTTACCGTTGATGCAAGAAATACTATGGGAGATAGTAAGTCATGCATTTAAGTGAGATTTTGTGAAGTAGCAAGTATTTTGTTGCTTAAAAAATATTATGAAGTATTTTTTTATTTCTTATTGTTTCCGTTATGATAACAATAATAATGTAATTATTATTTAACTAAACTTGTGTTACCTTGTATGTATTATAAAAGTAAGGTTTCAAGTCACTCACGAGGGGACATTAATAAAAATAATAGTATTTATTTATACACTAACGCTTTTATAGTATTCTAAAGGGGTAGACAGAGTTATATCAGACCGTAAATTAAATGAACGTACTGAATTGATCATATAGAGAAGATGCTATATGTACATGAAGTTCAGGTTCGAGTCCAGGGTCAACCAAAAATGTTATTGGATTTTTCTGTAGAGAAGTTTTCGGTAGCAAATCGAAGAAAATACAGGAATCCCCCCTTCAGGGTAGGCAGCGCGTGTGTACACCCTTAGTGTTGCACACGTCCATAGGTAGGCCACGGTGACCGCTTCCCATCAGGTGGACCGTGTGCTTGTCTGCTACCTACGTAGTATAAAAAAAAATGTGTGCCATGTCATTTGGTTCAGTACATTTCACCATTGTTTTGGCATGAAACAGTGTGTGATGTTTGTATTAAAATACTACGGAACGGCCAACTTCGTTCCATATTTACCAGCGCATGTTGTGTTTCCGTCCTCCTATAGTCCCGGGTCCTTTAAGCGGGGCGTGAAAAAGTATTTGATGAGGCCGTCAAGCTGAGGACCACCACTGTAGCGCTATCGGTGTATGTAGTAGTGACCCCGTCCTGAGATTTTACCTTTAGCTTACCATCAGGCGAAGTGAAGTCATGTTGACGTGTCCTATATAAAAAAATGATATTTTCCGTGAAGCGACTGCCATTTGACCTACACAACACATTGGCCAGATCGAAGGTCTGAAGTAAGACCAGTTGTCGAACTTGCTCCAACTACCCGTACTGAATGCCGCAAAGTTCGTGTAACAACGGGAACTAAAAACTTGACGTGCTCTCTGAGGCACAGAGAGGTCTCAAGTCCCAATGTGTTAAAAATGGTCACCCATCGTGAGACTGACTAGGCTAGTATGTTTAACCTTGCAATGTGCTACTTGTTCACTACTTCTATAAGAGTCAAACTTTAAGAGCAGTATCCAAATAGGTTTGTGCAGTGCCTTTGAGTGAATATGAACTTTAACTCGTGTATATAAGGTTCAAAATGTTTTGTAATATTTGCTCAAAAACTCGGTCAGATATTATCCTTAAGGCGCCTCTTCTAGATTTTAAGTTCTGTGGTTCAAAGGGAGGTAACGTTTTTTTATTTTGTAACTGTTGAGATAAGACTGTGTAGTGTGATAATTAAGTACATGACTTTTGTTCTGGCAAGTTGGAAAGACCGACTAAGATCGGCTTGCTTTGGTTTTGTATAACATTCTCTCCTTAGCACAGCGCATGTGTATAACTTGATATCTGTTAAAAGTAGTTATAACCAAAGTTTCAGTTTTAATCCCACCAATATTATAAATGTGAGAGTCCACTGTACCCCTGAGGGGAACCATGGAGCATACCAATTTTACCCGTTCTACCACCGGAGGTATAAACCAGGGGTACAGTGGAGCAAAACCCGATGTTTAGTACTCAATCACGCTCAATGGATCTGGCTGAAATTTGGTACAGAGATAATATTATAGTCTGAAATAATATATAGCCTATTATTTATTCCTGGAAAAGGTTCCTTTGGGTAGCCGGAATGGCAACATCTAGTTTTCTATAACTGCCCAACGTGTCAGAACAAAGGTACTTACTGTACCATTAGTAATATGGTACTTTTGAAGAGATTATTTTACGAGCATTAAATTAATATAAGTTTACATTTAACTGTGAGTCACAAATTGTGGTTTTACATATTTTATTAATAGCAACATTTTTATATAAAATATTATGACATGTGTCAGTGAATCTCAAAAAAAAAAAATACTCGCCAAACTTTTGTAATTTTTTTACTGGAAATAAAAAGCAATTATTTTTTTATAATTATCTTTTATTGAAGACTAGACAGAACTGAAACCCTTTAATACAGATACTGGCAAACACTTTTCAGAAGTGGTATCTATAAAATGGATGTGGAATAGCACCCATTTTATGGAGAAATTCTATGAAAGTTTGTGAAGATGTTTCTTAATCAATCACGCCAATTGAGCTGAGAACAGCTGCACAGATCTGGCTGAAATTTGTTCCAGGGATGTATTATATTCTGGAATAACACATGGCTTCTTTATATACCTAGAATAGGTTCCCATAGAAAGTTAGAATGGAATAAGAATTTCAGGCAGGTGGCAGCTACTAGTAGAACAAAAAGACTATAAACTCCATACGTTTTTATTACCTTATCACCAAATAAACGGAGCACGTTCCCTCAATATCCTCAACCCGTACCTATTCCATTCACTCTGATTAATCCACAGCTCTATAGCAGACTCTAAACATGACATAACCGCAGCCCCCTTCCACACTGTACTCGCTGGATCAATATCCTTCGGAGACGTAACTATCTCTAACTGCTCAGTCTTATATGTGTAAGGAATCTGTAAAGCTAACCGGTTTTGGAGCCATAGATTGAGTCCATGGATCTTCACTCCACCTCCGACTATTAGGATATTGCTGTACATTTTCCGTTTTAGTTCTTCATTCGGACACCGGTCTATGCTCTGAAGAATAGCAGCATCTAGCGCTAAGACTTGACCAGGAGCTAGAGCAACCACGTCCCCTGGACCACCTTCTAATGTATCAACTACAATATCTTCATCAGGATTAGTTGCCGGTTGAGCTTCATTTGTGGTTTCGAACTGCTGACTTTCGTTTGCCGTTGGATCAGCTGTCTCACGTTTTCTACCAGTTTCCCTTAGAAACTCTGCATCGAAAGGATCTTCCGGGTCACTAGGTTGACGGTTTTGGATTTTTGTAGATTTTGAACCAGTTATTTTGAGTAAGTCTGTGTAAAACATTGAAAGAGGTGATATAATGCATTCATCACCTACTTGTAATGTGTATTTATTGACAACATCACCAGGATGATCTACAAGGAAACTTTTTTCTTGAGGACCACAGACATCGAGATTCACATGGCAAAAGTTCTCATATAAATTCCTCATTAAAATCACATCCCTGGGAATATTTTCATTCCAATCTTTGTATGGGAATGCACTTTTGTGGAACATCCATGACAATGCTTGGCAAACATCTCCAGCACCGTAATCCATTCTCAACCTGGTAGTTTTATGTGAAATTCCGTCTTCAACACAGGATATTGCTGTTTTCTGATCACCTATGTCAACTACACAAGCGGAACCAATCCCAGCTCCGAATGTAGCTCCAACACTCTCTTGGACTAAAAAACAGTGCCCAAAACCCAAATCCTTCAGTAACAACGACATTAAATACTTCAGGTGACCCCGAGAGTACAAATCTGGTATAAGTAACACACATCTATACTTTATTAACTCTATTAAAGGTATTCCTAACTTATACTCGATGATCGAACTCCAAATGGTATATAGATCATTTAAAACTGATGAAACTGAACCTCCCACTTCAGTGTGTATGTTGAAATCACCTCTGCGATAGGGGAAATGGATGTTGTATGGTAATTCTGGGTCTACATCTAGTACTAAATCACCTATTACTATGTCACATTCAACCTGAGGCCACGGTTCGCCGTCGTTCACGCATTCTGGTAGAGAGCGACGATTAAACGCTGCAATTTGTTGGGGCGGCGTGGCGTACCTCCTCGCACCGTTTGACTGAACACACGACTGTAACGTGTGAGATATTTGCAGACGACATTCTTCTAATTCTTCGATTAGTTCTTTAGTTTTTGGTACACTTGGCGGGATAAAGGAATCGCGATAGATTTTTCCTCCGTGGCGGCGTTTTCTTGCAATGCAATGTAGTTGTTTCACTGGCAACAAGTCTGAAGCCCTTCCTATACGCACGTACAGCGACCCAGGGTGGATAACAATGATTCTATTGGACGGGAATTGTTGGAAATGTTCCGGACCCGGTTCGTATACTGGCATACTCATTTGTGTATCTTTTTATTGAAATATCACATTAAATTAATAATACATTAAACGATACTGCTTTATTAGGCCAAATTACGTTTCCCTCTCGTTGTTCACTGAGGAAGAAAATAGAGAAAATATTTTTTACTGGATAAATCTAACCTTCATTGAAAGTTTTGACATGATGTTTTTAGATAAAATGCGGTTTTGAAACGAAATAAAAATAAGCTTTTCAAACAGTTACAAAGTCGTTCAGTAATAATTTAATTACTTTAAATATGAAACAAAACCGATTTTTCTCTGCAAACAACGTTAGTGCTAGTGTATAGCTCGCAGCTAAAATTTTATTCAAAATCTTTAATAATTTTATTGAAATGTTGGGATTTTTGGCCATAGAAAATAATATTTTATTTTGTATTCTACTGAATGAGAAATAATAAAACGCATGATTAAACGGAATATGGAGTGACATTTGTCAGATTGTCATAAAATGTCATCCATTGTCGTGTCATTGGGAGAGGAGAAAATAAACAGTTTTTTCTAATTTTTATCACAAAATTACTAGAAATCGATCGTGAAAATGGTGTCTAGAAGTCTAACGGAGGTGTTTGTGTTAATGCGCAACAATGCTATACACAGCCGACACATATTTACTGAACAGGCAAGGACTTTTGCTTAATATTGATTTATAGTTTTGTCGCGTACATTTGGATAATAAATGATTTAATATTAGCCAATTAATAGGTTTCATCAAGACATAGTAATATGTTTGTTGATCAACATTACAGCTGTTTTAAATTTAGAGACAGTGAATAGTGTGTAATCAATTTTCGATATCAAAGTTATTTATTCTTTTAGTTTCGCAACTCAACCTGTTGTAATAAATAAGGTCGACTATTAAAATTATGATTGGCACACAATTAACTGCTTTTTTGGTCCTAGTTAACGAAACTTTTGGTTCAAGTTGACAAAGTAATATGATATTTTCAGTGTTTTTCTTTAAATCACTTACAGAAATGAGATTCATAATTATGAAATATATTAGATTATTGAATCATCTTTACCCTTTGTTTTAGCGCTCTCATATGGGACAGGTATGAATGATTAATTAACAACTTATAAAGTCATATTAATATGATTAAAAAAAAACACTTTATTCTTCTGCAAATCACTTTGAAGAGCTTAAATATGCTTGCTTTCAATCTTATTAGAGCATAGTAGAGGTACGCTATGCTGTTATGAAAGGGCCAGTTAATCCACAAAAGAACCCTATTCTCTCACTTTAAATACACACAGGCTTTGACACTATTGCCTTGACATCTTCATTCTCTGCAAGTGACCTACCTTAGCTTCAAATTACCTTAGCTGTATAACCGCTAAAATTATGACTGACAGTGTATAACCCATTAACGCTAATACTAAGGTGTTTGCAAAAAAAAATCAATGCCAATAAGATTTTGTAATTACCTAAGATAGTTTAATAATAATTCTGTATAAATTAATGAAATACTGTATTTAATTATAGAAGGTTTTGCCGTCATAAGATATTGGTAGGGTTACTTCTCTTGTTGGGTAGTGATGAATTTTAACCAAAAAATTACGGGTTGCTAGTCGTAAACGCGTTCTGGTTCAAGTCCATTAGTGAACAAGGTCACAACGTGCCAGGATTGTAAATAGCCATCTCAGCCTGACGCTTCAATGCACTGCTTGACGACTGCATCAAATTTCTACTTTATAAAGCTAAAAATTTTTTCAATCACTTTAGAGCAATGATTCAGAGAGAGTTCGGCTAATGAGAAGCAATTCCCATGATATGGAAGCTGGCGTAGAGCTTCGATCAGACTCGCACGCGCCTCCGCCCTGGACGGACGCTCTGGAGGAAGCACATTACGTCATCACCAGGTTGGTAGCTTCTGAAAATGAGTATATCATCAGCTTATTATAACCATGAGTATGGAAATAACGCTCGACATTGGTACAGTCAGCGGCAAAATTTGATAAAGATTTAGAGTTCCAACTCAAAAGTTTCGTATGAAAATTGTTCATTATCTTGTAAATAAAGTTCAAAGGTAGTTCAATAGAGTCCACTAAGTATTTATATAGCATTTTTACTAAGAAACATAAATCATACATACATACATACGGGTGCATGCACGCCGGTTCCGGGTACTCTTGACCTGGCCTTTAGATAGATAGATAGATAGATAACTCTTTATTGTACACCAGAAGTTTACAGGGAAAACAAACAGGTAGTATGTAACAGTAGATTGTAGGCCTTTCTCCAAAACGTCCTGGATTTGATTAGAATATGTACGCCTAGGTCGGCCTTTACCAGGTTGCCTGTTCACCCGCGCCTCATATATCTGTTTCGTCAATCTTCTTCATCCATCTCCTCTACATGTCCAAACCATCTAAGCATCCCTTTCTCTATCTTGGTCACTAAAAAATTTGTAAAAAAATTATCATCTAATTTTAACTTAACTGTTAGTGCTAATGATAAAATTGATAACAGGAAGTGTTTTCTTATCGCATTTACTGAAACAATACACAGATACACCCTGTACATGTACTACTTAGGCTACATCCATCTTATATAATTCATCGCATAATTTACAGATTAAAAACCAAACTGTCTGAACTGCAATCCCGGCACGAGAAACAGATCCGTCGGCCCGCGCTGGACGACACGACGGAACAGCAGCACATACAGCGGCTCACGACGGAGATCGGCCGCCACTTCACACATGCGCACACGCACCTCACCGCCATTAAGGCGCAGACACGACACGGTAAGGCTTGATGGACAGGACTATGTTATTGTTGTGGATAGGATATATATATTTTTTTTTTATATTCAGTCCATCAATTGACTTAACCCCGCTGGATGGTAAGAAGCTAGGGTAAAGTCCAGAGGGTACGGGCCGCCATTCCAGACACAGACAGAAGGATATACTTGCAAAACGAAGTGGCCTATAGTCATGTATCGCTTGTACAATTGGCCAATCTGTAATTGGCAGTATCAGCGATGCTTCTTGACTAACTCGTATCCGCGAATCTGTCATTAAGCGCTACGCAGACGATGGCGTGCGATAAGAGCAAAATACCCGTGGTACGCTCTTATTAGTACTACAATAAGGTAGCATTTTCAGCATTTTGTCCGCGCAATAACTCATGTTCATGGCAATAGCTATGCGAGCAAAATGCAACCTAAAGAGTGTAATTACCGCCGTCGTCTGCGCAGCGCCTTAAATTCAAATATTTTGTCACTACATCACGCAGGTCAATACATTATTTCTATTGGTTTCTTTGCGACTCATGTTTGTAAGAACATCCAACAAAATAGTCATGTTTATATCAGTGTAGGTACATAATATCCGTCGCCATAACTAGTACTATACGGTGTGGTAAAACTTATCAGCAGATATTTATTTAAAGATTGTTGGAACTATACTCATGCCTTTGTTACTCCTCCATAGTCAAGGACAATATTTCGCTATCTATTTTAGTCCTCACACACTTCTCATGCAAGCCAACGTTATTAGTGCTTTTGACTTGGAATTTTTTTAAATACTTACATCAATACGAAAAAGCTCTGACCTCTACACGACTGATATGCGTAGTATTTTGAGTCTAACCAAGACCTTTCCTAAGAGGTCTTGCTAGACTAAAAATTTACCGCAAATTTGGTTGTAATTGGTTAAGTAGAACCGGAGATATGACTAAATACGACTTAAAAACGAAGCGCGGGCGAAGCCACGGGTATTAGCTTGTATAAAAAGTAACCTATATGTTGCCCAGAACTATGAACTATAATCGTACCAAGTTTGATCAAAATCCTTCCAGTAGTTTTTGATTATTGCGCGCACAAAAATTTGCGGATAAACAGACAAACAGACAAACCGACAAACAGACAAAAATTCTAAAAATCATTGTTTTGGCATCTATTACATTCATAAAGTCCCCTAATATTTTTTTCTCGTATATCTTCCATGTACAGACACCAATCAGTTACTAATTTATTATATGTATAGATATGTTATACCTCTTTTCAGGCAACAAAACCGAACAAAAACTAGCCACAAACGTGGTGCTAGCCCTGGTCACCATTCTCCAAGACCTCAGCGTGACCTTCCGCACCGCACAATCCACCTACCTAAAATCTCTAACATCCAGAGAAGAGCGATCGAACGCCTACTTCGAACTGCCAAACTTCGAGGAACTCAGCCTTGACGACAATGAGCTCTTACCAGGTTTGTCAAACAACCAAACAGACTTACTATTTTCCCTACCCAGTACATCAGGCACGCAGAAATTCGACCAAAATGGAGATGACTTCCAAAGGCCTGCGCTAAGTCAAAAGCAATTACTTCTAATACAAGAAGAAAATACTAGGGACGTAGCGGAAAGAGAAGAAGAAGTGAACAAAATCGTTCGCTCTATAGTCGATTTGAATGATATATTTAAGGATTTAGGACAGATGGTGAATGAACAAGGAACGGTGTTAGACCGAATAGATTATAATATTGAACAAACGCAGGTACAAGTCCAAGAAGGTTACAAACAGCTGCAAAAAGCAGAAAGGTATCAGAGAAAGAATAGGAAAATGCATTGTATACTTATGTTAGCGATAACTATAATAGTTTTGGTAATACTGTTGATTATTGTGAAGAGTTAGTTGGTGAGTGGAACACCGATCGCCTTATTTTATGTAGATAATCGCTAATCTGGCAAACAGATTTGACAAAGACAAAGACACTTCCTTATAGTATTGGAACTAAAATATTAGATCTCAAAATACCTTTTCAAATGTTTTTATTAGAAGTACGTACCTAATTAAAAATTATACTATTCTGCTAATTTAGTTTTAGAATGGCAACACCATCAACTAACGCCATCTATCTAACATAATTTGAACTAAATAGATCCTGAATCACGTAAATGAAATTTCCCCTTAAATATCACAATTATTTAAATTCGTCGCGATCCCGATTCCCTATCATTGATGATCTTATCTTTTTCATTTAATTGATCCTAAGTACAAGTATCACACAAGATAAATCTTCACATTTCCGAATAAAATATTAATTAATATAAAGCCCCAGCTTTAGTTTATAAATTAATTTATTTTAGAATAGTCTGTATATTTCGCAAGAGACCACATACTTAGATGCTAAGGTGTAGCCTAGATATAAGGCTGGTGTACTTTTTGACCCCTAATTACAGAGTTCGCACGCGACCATATTTAATTAAAAAGTAACTTAACTATTAAATAAAGTGCAATTTACCTCGCACAACGATCAACCAGAAAATTGTAATTTATCACTTATGACGAACAGTGTATTATGTATCGTATCTCAACCCAATTAGATTATCTTTTGGTTTGGCTATCAACAGAAGATTGCAAAGAAAAATGTATTTTTTTTAATTTTATTACTATCCAAAGATTGTAGAACAACAAGGCCTAATCATTGTTATTTGTTTTTTTAATTATTACTTTCCATTAATTATTAGATGCGGCATGATTTTCTGATTTTTACTCGTTTAGCTTTATGTTGCCAATCCAATATAAAAAGTAGGTAATTAAATAATTTCAGTTAATATTATAATTTAATAAATTTTAAATACTACTTTGCTGGCGATATTAATATTGTTTTTACATTGCTCTGTCACCAAATTAGTTTTAGGGGTCAAAACGTAATTAGATTGTAATAAAATGTTGTATAAATAATGTACATATTCTAGTCGCTATATCTAGTAGCGTATCGTATTGTAAGACGTATTTATTGCGACCTTTTGAATTTATTGAGTGTTTCGACGTTGTTGCCAGAGCAGAAAAATAATCCCATTATATTTTTTTAAGCTAGCTACTAATTTTCTACTATTATTATTTAGGACGGAGGCGTTTGCTATGCATTATAATAATATAATGCAATCACAACATTTATACCAAAAACTAACGCTTAGCACAAAACTATGTCGATGTTTCGACGCTATTATTTCAGGTAATAAAAACGCTTTTAGTCATTTTAAGTACCCACGATAGATATCCCAAGAAAGGACAAGTAATTACAAATTAACTGGCAACTGAATCAGAATAAGGGGATCTGGATTCGGGCGTTATCAGTCGTAACGACTGCCTGCCTGTTAACAATATAATAATAATAATAAAAATTATAAGGGATATAAAGGAAAATAAAATTATTACTTAATAAATAAGTTTTAAAAGTATATAATAAAATGGTAATCTTATTTTTTCTGTTCTAACAACACTGTGGTTGTTGTTGTATGTGTGAGTGCCAATGTTGCCAATCTTTTCCTTACGTACCTAATTAATCAACAAGTAAATTTATTGTCATAAATTATTTATTGGAGTTGTGAGTATTATTGTCTAATGTACAAGTGCAATAACTACGCATTTTTGAAATGTTTGTAAATAAGTCGCAAGATTGGAGTTAACCATGAGGATATTCTCAATTTGTTTACTGTATTTATTCCATTAATTATACTGCATCGCATCTTTCAATAAGCTTAGTGGTTAAGGTGGAGGTCCTAGGTTCGAATCCTGACCAACACTACCGACTTGAACCCAATTCTATCAAAAGCAATTTAGCTTAGCTGGAGGGGTTACAGAGAACTTTAGTATGTTATTTCAGTTAGCTATTAATATACTTTAAAAAAAAAGTAAATGCCACCAAATGCTGTATACGCCTTTATGATCACGTTAATTTCCGTTAAAATGATTATTTTGTCTATACGTAAACGATTAACGTTTAACCTGTCAACCAATAACTCAAGGGCGTGAACCACCACATACCCCCCTTATCTCCCTAATCCCCCCTCCAACCTTGCCCCTGCTCCTTAACCCCCCTCCTCTTCGAAGGTCGGCAGCGCGAGTTTGACATCCCGTCCCATCAGATGGGCCTAAGTAGTATAAAACAAAAAATACCCCGTTCCTCTTGTAGTCTGTCCTCATGGTGTAAATTTCCATTTTTTTACCTTGCAACTCCAATTGTACTATTTCTGCTTTATGGTATACAAAACCATATTTAAACTTGTGCAATACATCTGTAATTTATATACAGGGTGATGATGGCCACATCTGAAACCAGTCACTTCCAGAAAAGCTGAGGCAAATCAGAAGAAGTCATAGAGTGGAATAATGTCTGGGTAATAATAATGACATGCCCCCAGATACAAAATAAATTCAAGTAAAATCGGAGAAAAAAAATACATATTATGTTAAAAATTAGATTCTTAAGTTTTCCTTAAGTTATTACTGCCCAAGAATGCGTTACTTATTAGCAGGTAGCGGCACTATCGAACGGTGTATTCGGTTGGGTTCCTGGCTAGGATTATTGATTTTTTAAAATCCAATGATAGTTTTAGTTTTCATCAAAATCGGCTCCAAGCCCTTGAACATGTTGCGTTATATACCTATATCTTCTTGTTCAACCTAGCGTTAATCCCAGTCGCATCCAAATCTTTCACCTCGGAATCTGGGGTCCGCTTTACCAGTCTTAGCTGCGGATTTGGCTGGACCTCGATATTTT
Source organism: Lithosia quadra (assembly GCA_963576445.1). NCBI lineage: Eukaryota > Metazoa > Arthropoda > Insecta > Lepidoptera > Erebidae > Lithosia > Lithosia quadra. The sequence continues at coordinate 10,643,026 of OY754896.1, forward strand.
CCGTGAAGCGACTGCCATCTGACCTATGTTCATGTTGCGCTATATATATCATAGTTTCAGATTTGGCCATCCATAATTCCATACTCAGTTAAAAAAATCAGCCTGTATATGAATCGCAGGTATTTAGTGTATTTACAGATACCGGCACGTAACTTGGCCAGGTTTGGGGTAAGTTCGCGCATCGTGCATTTTGAGCCAATCAAATGATTCAAAGTACGAACGAACGGAACGTTGATTCGCTACAAGACGTCTCTCGGAGACATCTGATTGGTCCGTCAAGTGACGGTCCAATCATATGTCCGCGACGGCGCAACCGCGTCGCCCGCCACCCGCTCATACCTCAAAGGGGACCTAAAAATCGACCTTTGCGCATATGACGCGTCTGGCCAATTTACATGCCGGCATCTGTACCTAGTGTTACGTAGCAGAGCGGTGTGGATGTTCGACGACGTGTAGGTGGTAATAAGATGTAAACTTTTATATAATGTGTAACGTGTTATTTACCATGTAAATACTGTTAACTTATTAAATGACATCAAAGTGATAATAAAACTAAACATTCAGATTATTTTGTTATTTCATTTTTGAATAAATCCTGTACTTACGTATTTTTATTTCCAGATAGCATTTTTTTTGTACTACTTAGGTGGCAGACAAGCACACGACCCACCTGATGGGAAGCGGTCACCGTGGCCTATGGACGTGTGCAACACACATCCTGTGTTCAACACAGGGTGTCACATACACACGCTGTCTACCCTGAAGGGGGGGGGGGAGGTATTAGTAAGGGGAGGGGGAGGTATTAGTAAGGGGAGGGGTACAGTGAGCTCTGTCTAACCTACCTACTTACCGGCGGGAACACAACACACGATGGTTATTATCGCCGCCGTCTTCTGTAGGGCGGAGGTACTACCCCAGTCGGACAGCTCATTTTAGACGGGAGATATTGTCGTGTCCTACCTCCTAAATTATATTCTATACTAATAATATAAATATGTAGTTTGCGAGTTTGTGACATTGTAGAGGGTAATCTCTGGATCTACTGAACTGATTTCATAAATTCTATTACCAATAGAAAGCCACATTATCTGTGAATGTCGCTATTGCCCAAGGGAGCGCAGCAAAAGCAAAAGTAGGATGGTTTACTACTGAGCGACCCTACCCCAATAAATGTTCATTTGAGGCTGATTCTGATAGTATTCAATCCTAGATTCATTGCCATCATCATGTGTTTGGAATGCATACTAAAAATTACAAATATTGAGCTATCCCTTCTGTATCATTGTATCTACATGGACTAGGAATAGTACGAGCATTAAGCAAGCAAGAACCGATCCCCACCCAAAACTACTCATTAAAATGACGCTTTTGTCGTTTTGACGTTAGTTTGATAAGTTCAATTAATACTATCAGAGCCAACCTTAAATTAACATGACTAACCTTAAGTGATGCTGATAATTTGGCAACAGAAATCAGCCAGTGAAAGGATCTTCTACAATTTTACCCAGATATTTAGGATTCCAAAGTTAAATGATCGTAATTTTAAGATTAATTTAGATGTCAAAAAAACGTCTTTCAGGATGAAAACCTCAATAACAAGAGACAAAGGTTAACAAATATCCAGTTGATACTAATACTGTTCATTCTATACCATCTGCAGGGCTCCGAGGTGATTAAAGTAAACAAAATGTTCAATTGCACTAAAGAATTATAATTGTCAGTGATTTTAAACTCCACACAGACACTGCACCATCAGGGCACGAGATTCAGTGAGACGAGTCACTCAAGAATGGAAAGGAAACTTAAATATACATGGTACACAGGAGCATGATTATACAGAATTATAATGAGCACATCCAGAACTTATACTTCAACAAAACATTACTTTATAATTGTACCTTATTAGCTAAGCATATAATTTTGATATTATGCCCTCAGGTAATCTATCACAGTCATATAGCCCCTAATTAACTACCTACAAATAGCAAAACATGTGAAACTTGAACTAGAGCAACTGTAGTAAGCAACTCGTCCCACAAATCTCGCTACAATCATGCATTCAAACATACAATACAAGATACAACGCAAAAATCAAAAATATTTTCTTTAATTTGGACAAACAATAACACATCGGCACTATGAGTCTCTATGTTTATTGTAAAATTCATCTAGGTACTTCTTATAGGCGGGCTGGTTAGACCACAGGTATGATGCTTGCTGATTTAAAGGGCTGTGCGTATTCGGTTCCGCTAACAAACTCTGGATGGACAATAGAACTGTACGAACATCATACAAAGCTGTCCATTTATCTTTCAGTATATCTAAACATATTAGTCCACAAGTGTCTACGTTAGGATGAAAGCATGGTGTTATAAATTTAACCATTGGCGGGGCATAGGGGTAAGAGTTTGGGAACTCTAGGGATAGTTTGTACTTGTGGCCTTCATACACTGTTTCTAGCGGTCCATTTATGGTGCCAATCCATTTAAATAGATTCTCACTCTCGGGGAACGCTGATATGCCTTTATCGGCGCATCTCATTAACTCCATTAGCTCCTTTTGAAGTCTGCCAACAAAGTAAAAAAAAAGTTGACTTATTGACAGTTGGAACCTGTTTTCATTTCAATTTCAACTGTGCAACGGTTTTTAATAGGTCGCATGGTTAATTTATACAGTAAATGTAACAAAGGCTTAAAACTTAGAGGTCAAAACACGGACAGAAGGTCTTCTTTTGTAAAGATACACGTCACTGAACACAGGGCAAGACACAAAGATAGTTAAGTCGACGTTGATGTTCAATGCAATGAAACAGTTAGAACTTTTATCACAAGACTGCCTCAGTTTTCACTTTGGTTGTTAAACATTTCAGTCTGTATCGATTATGCCAAATATTAGCAACAATATAGATATCAGTGGTATATCAGGGCAGATTTCACTTACCGTTTGCTAACAGCATGATTATCTTTTAGCTTTATCGTATCTTCATTTTGTTTCGCTGGATTTGACGACGAAGCGTAATGTGGGTTAATATTTTGAGCCATAATAAATTGTACGAACAAATACAGATGCCTCCAAGGCTCCAATTCTACTAATTTTCTGTTACACGGAGACAACTTCCTGTTTAATTTGAAAAAGCTCAATTTTTATTGGATATTTTCACACACATTTGACAGCTGTACGTAATGGCGGCAATCTACGTAGGTAACAACGCCATCTGGGTCAATCCGCGGAAAACCAATAATTGCGAATATATGCTAATAATAAATTAGTTATCATAATAGCTTTCTTTTTTTACTTTGCATGATATTTCCTACATATTTTCACGTAAGGCGCCGGTATTTAAAATAGTACACATCCTTTATTTAATTTTTTATTTCAATAAACACGCACCAAACGTCATCACCGTTTATAAAAAAAAGTCGAGTAATAAAGTTACACAATTATTTCCCAAAAATTGTACTAGCACTTTCCGTTTTTTCTTTCATACTTCGAAAGTATACATTATCTACAATAACATAACGAACCATGATGTGATTTGATATCAAATATCATATAAAAATAAATTAAATAGATTTTGTCACGAAAATTCGTCATCACCGTTGCGGCACCGTCAACGTTGTATTCCTCGAAAATTCTATCTACCTAGCCCGATCTAGACGCCCTAGATCTCCTTTCCCAGTCTCTCTAATGAAGCGGAGCGCAGCGCACTTCAATTTTATCCACGCAGGAGTCTTAAAATTTTCAACTTACATTGCTTACTGGCAGTGTGTCACGTATTTGCATCATCACCATTATCAGAGAAATTTAGGTAAGCACTAATTACTAGATCTTTTTAAAATACCCACGCTAACCGTAATTTATGTACAATACCATAAAAATGGTTGGTTGTGCTCTCTGCAGCATGGTATATAGTTTAAAAAATCATAAGCTATCAAACGTCATTACCATTATCATCATTACCATTTGTTTTCTGTTAATGGTAATGATAATATGTGAATGGTAATGATTACACTCTATGTGTTTTGTGTGTTTATCTCATGTAAATTCTGATTTGGGTGATATTGACTGACCCTAGGCCACCGGGAAAGGGGGGTGGGGCAAGCATCGCCCGCAGGGTGCGTTCCTGGTATGGGCGCGAGTGGGCAGAGGCTATTCACCAGAAGCAGATAACCGTGATCCAAACGTAGGCCGGTTTAAAGCAGCGTACATCAAAGCCACAAAGTAATGCTGCAAGAAGGCTTACATCAGAGCGTATCCCAGTGCATTGCACGGCTTGGGTAGGCTTGTGGCGCACCCCACGGGCAGTTGTGGCTACTGGCACCTGGCCAAGGCCGTGCAACCACATCCTTATCAGGCAACGCCATATTCGTGCAGTGCAGCAATCACTCGATGTACGGCAAGCCAATGGTCCCAATGGAATTCCAGCGGTGGTTCTACGTAAATGTGCAGCGGAGTTGTCTCCATGCTTACGCGTCTGTACTGCATCTCTTACACTTCGGGCGCACGACACGCTTTCTCTATGCCGACGACCTGGCTCATACGTCACAGGTTTCCTTTGAGGAGGTAGAGGCAAACTTGAATGCCGCACTCGAGGACTTGAGCTCCTATTGCGACAGCTACTATGCGATTCAAGTAAGAAGATAATCGCGTTGACACCAACTTCATTCCGTACTCGTCAAAATTGTACAGCTAGCAACAAAATTTTCACGGCGCGTCGGATAGGTTCATACCTGTTATGGTAACAACGACTTGATTTTTATTTTTTTTCCTTAAATACATAACATATTTTCTTAGTAATAGTTTATAATAATAGTTCATAATTGATTGGTGTCATAGTGTGCCGCTAGCTACGCTTCCAAAGCCATTGATATATATTTCCGATTTTCTCCATTTTGTTGCGTCCTTGTTGACTTTTGTTGTTACATTGTGTTTGATAAAGACTTTTGTTATTGTTTTGATAAGTTTATTTTGTTAGGTACAGTTAAATTTGATTAAAATGAGTAGGGAAGGCACAGTGGAACATTCACGAGCACGTGAAATTGTTCGTGCGGCTCCGATAACAGTGCAAAGGATAAAATAAGCGGCTTCGAAGTGTTACCGCCCGATTAAAAATAAATAAATATAAAAAAGAACCGATAGTTTATTTCGTAATTTATCATTGTATGTACTTATCTCAGATGGAATAGTGATGTAAAAAAATGTATTTGCTGACCTTACTTTATGCAATGAAGTAAGCAACGGGAATCAAAATGTCATTATGACAGTTATCAACTTACCTGAATCGCATAGTATGCGCTGAAGCCCAACTCCTCAAACACCTCACCTTAGCAACGGGCAGCGTGAGCTTGACATTCGGTGGCGTGGTATCAACATCGTCCACTGCAAGCACCCCAAATATCTGGCAGTTACTCTGGACAGGTCCCACAGGTTTAGGAAGAACTGCGAAAACCTCAAGCAGAAGGTCTGCGCTCGTAATAACCTTCTTAAAAGGCTGACGAGTACAAACTGGGGGGGCCGCACTACACGTGCTGCGGGCAACGGGTCTCGTTCTGTGTTATTCAGCTGGTGACGCTGGGCTAGTGGATGTAGCACTAAATGAGGCCTGCCGGATAATAACTGGCTGTCTAAAGCCGACTCTGGTACGGCTGCTATACCCACTGGCTGGCATTGGACCTCCCGGCGTTCGCAGAGACGTGGCATCATCCATGGAGAGGGGCAAACTGGAAGCGGACCACCGACACGCCATGCATGGCCACCCTTACGTTCCACAAAGGCTGAAAAGCCGAAAGAGCTTTCGGGTATGCATCGCTACCGCTGACAGTGAACCCTCTAAAGCCAGAGTGACTCGCTGGAGAGCTCAAAGTCCGTTACCGACCCCTTTTGTTCCGTGGGCGGAAAGCCTCCCACCTGGACACGACCTTCCCTGGACCACGTGGAAGTCTCTAAATAGACTTCGGACACAGGTCAGCCGAAGCAAGGAGAATCGGTCAAGATGGGCGTTCTCGGGCAGTGCAAGCCTGCGGTGCGAGTGTGGAGTTTCCCCGCAGACTATGGCCCACCTATTAACGTGTGCTGCATGCCCATGTACTTCTTGCACACCAGAGGAACTCATGGGTGCTTCTGAGGACGCAATCCAGGTAGCAGCACACTGGGAAAGTAAAATCTGAGAGCAGAAATGCCATCGATACGATAGAAGAAGAAGAACACTTCGGGTACAGTACCGCCAGCGAAGCGAATGTGCAGCCGATCCCCAAGGAAGGGGATCGGTCAGACCCGGGCAATTATCGACCCATAGCCGTCACCTCAGTGCTGTACAAGGTTTTTGAGCATATATCATTAACGCACAGCTCATTCGTCACCTAGAGGATCATTCCCTAATTAATGGTCGGCGATATGGCTTCAGGCCGAAACAGTCAACGGGTGATCTTCTAGCATATGTCACCCATCTATGGGGTGAGGCTTTGGGCAAGTATAGTGAGTCATTGGCTATCAGTCTTGACATCGCCAAAGCTTTCGATAGGGTCTGGCACAAGTGGATGCGGGGCCGGAACCTCCACGTGGTGCACCTGGGCAACGGAGGCGAGCAGCGCCTCCCACTCGCCACGGGAGACGCTACTGCCTGCGACCAATCCGGCCGGGGTGGGAGCGGCCGTCTAGAGGGCTGCTCCGAGGCTCTCCACGTGTCCCTCTGACTAGCAGATGGCACAGTGGGGAGCAAGCGGGGGGCGAGCTGATTGTCTACGCGCCGACGGTTAGGTTACAGGACGGCCGCCTGTCACCCTACACCCCACCATCGGCGATATGCCGCGATGCTTGCCCCACCCTTCCTTTCGGGGGGTCGAAGGGGCCATCTTAAAACCGTAGATGGCCCGGGGTCAGCTGGGGTACGAGGGATATGCCCATTGGGTAACCTTACACCCCGGTAATTAAGGCCCGAGACGGCGTGCGGTTTTAGTCGGTTCGATCCCGACATAACGACCCCCGATGGCCGATGGGGATGGTATCCATGGGGATTTCCGCACGATGAAAAAAGGGTCTGGCAAAAGTCGCTTATTTCCAAGCTGCCTGCTTTTGGTCTATCTCCACTGTTATGCAGCTGGATTGAGAACTTCCTGCGCCGCATTCGAGTGCTCTGTGATAGGCGCAGGGGTCCGTTTTGTTGCCTACTCTGTTTCTTCTGCATATCAATGACATGCTGTCAGTAGGCAGCATTCACTGCTATACAGATGATAGCACCTTACACGGACGATATCACGGTCACCCTGTGAACAAGCAGGCTGACGTAGGGGAAAATAGACAGCTTCTTGTCACTGAGCTTGATCGGGTCCTGAATTACATTTCGCAATGGGGCTCTGAGAACCTGGTCGAGTTCGATGCAAAGAAGACGCAGGCTTGTGTATTTACAGCAAAGGTCTCCTTTCCTCCCCCTCCCTGCTCTTCGGGACACTCCACTGCCACTTCAGGATAACCTAGATATACTCGGCATGGAGGTTCGCTGCAATCTGACTAATAATAACTACATCGAGAGCATCATCAAAACGGCCTCGCGGAAACTCGGAGACCCAAGGTGAGGCGGTTTTTCACGCCGGAGCAGCGGTATTTTCTATACAAGACACAAATCCGTTCCGGCGTAGAATACTGTTCTCATCGCGACGTACAGGCCGTATTATTGGGACTCCTCAAGTTACCAACGCTCTCGAACTGTTACAATTACGTCGAGACATAGCCTCTTTGGCAGTTTTCGGAACACTCACCATGGTAGAGGCGGCACCTCTACCATGGTGAGTGTTCTGATGAGCTCCACCAACTAGTTCCATCCTCTCCTTTCCTATACAGAACAATACGTGCAAGGCTGAGATGTCACCCTCATACCGTGCTGAACAATCAAGAACTAAGAAATTCGGTGCCTCTTTTTTTGCCGCTCAATAAAGACCTAGAATTCTTTACCAGCCCACGTGATTCCTTCCTCCTACTGCAGTCCCGGGTCCTTTAAGCGGGGCGTGAAAAAGCATTTGATAAGGCCGTCAAGTTGAGGGCCACCATTATGGCACTGTCGGTGTATGTAATGGGGACCTCCTTCCTGAGACTGTGCCTTTAGCTTACCATCAGGTGAGGTGAAGTCATATTGACGTAACTATTGGTTACGTCAATATGACTTCTACTAAAAGAAAAAAGTTTATTTGCAATATTCTATTATGTTTATAGTGATTTAACAAAGGAGAAACAAGTGTTATTCAGTTTTTCATCATTCCCATTAACATATCGTCATTACCGTTATAGAAAAATCATTACCATGCTATAGACGTCATTACCATTTCAATTAAATAACTTTGAAGATCAATAACTTCTGATTCTCTTGTTGGATTTTAGTGCCTCCAATAGTTTCGTAAAGGTTATTAAAAAACCTTCAAATTTATAGCGTTTCACACGCATTTCCGACAAGTTTCAAAAAAAGTTCAAAATAAATAAGAAAGAATCAAAACGGCGGATTCACCCATCTACAAATCAAAGAAAAACTGTAACTTAGCTTTATGCTACTCTATAGTCTACTTCTTGGTCTACTTACTAAATTGTTTATGATCGAGGTCCTCTAGGCTAGGCCTCCTAGCCTACCCTGAAATTAAATGTTCATCTACATACAACATACTCATAGACACAAAACTCGATCCAATAATCAATCCTATAAGCTAGCCGTGGTTATAAGTTTTTTGGAATTCCTGTCTGTTTGTTCGCGATGGATGCTAAACTACTGCACGGCATCAATCACGGCGGTTTTTACTGTTAGAATAGAAAGGTCTTGGTCAGAAGTAGAACCAGAGATATGACCAAAAATCAAAAACCGATTTCCGCGTGGGTGGAGCAGTGCCGCAGCTGCTAAACTAAACTGCAAACTGTTAGAATTTCTATAGTTCCTACTTCGCATTAGTTTATAAGAATTGAAATCTATATCTATAGAACATCATAACCATCAATGATATTATATAATGAACCTAAGCAACCTATCGACGGTATAATACGGTATTATACATGTTAACTAATCAATATAATTTCAGCTTCATACTTATTGCTTGAATCCTATTACTATGTTGTAACAATATTACTGTTTATAATTTGATTCAATGGTATAAGGCAATGACATTAATTTTAACTAAAAACGATTTACTTTCTCAATAGTAAGAGCAAAATAATAAAGTTGACCGCTTTGAAACATCAACTTTCACTTTCTTTGTTCACTTAAGCATGAAATTGAAAATCTGTGACGGGATTATTTAAAGAAAAGGAAAAGTAGAATTTCGTAGTCTATTTAAGATGCTGATATCAGTAATTATGGTTAGTTTTGAAAAAGAATTTGTGTAGAAATTACACTGATAAATTACAATTCAGTTAAAATGACCTCTAAGGTGAGTAGTTAAAGCGTTATCTATTTACGATATATTTCTGTTTTACTTATCCGGTTCTGTATTTAATTTTAATGAAATGATTGCGCTTTTCGTAGTTTTCATTGAAGTTTTGCAAGAAAAGAAACTAAATGAGTAGGAGTATTTTTCTGTATTTCATTAGAAATAACTGCTGACTACGTCGTACATTTTACCAATTGACTAATTTATAACGTCAATGACACGATGTGATGATGTGGGTAATTAATGTCTGATGTAATTTAATGTAATGTGAAATGTAATATAATAACCCTTCCCTACCCTGTTTTAACTTTAACCACATCCTTACTGTTTATTTATATTGCAACATTTGTATTCGTCATTCATTCATTTAATGACGTTTTTAAGTTTTTATAACCTTTCATTCGCTCCATTCGCTCTCGCTCATTTTTATTTAGCAAAAGTTGTGTGTTGTGATTGTGACGTTTCTCTCAGAACTGAAAACAACATAATTTATTTAGCACACATATTGTAGTCTATCAGTTGTTTGATTTAATCATCACAATTGTACAATCATAAAAACTCAACATGCCGTGTTTAGTTTACTTCGAAAACATCTCCGTCGTAGGATTGGAATGCACAGATGTGTCATCGTTGAAACGTGAAATATCGCTAAAACATGGACTTGAAGCAGACGATTTATTTGCTACGCTCAACGGAAAGTGTGTATCAGATGATTACGATATCACAACAACTAACAATGTCATCAGATTATCGTTGAGGCTGCTTGGAGGGAAAGGTGGATTTGGTTCCATGTTGCGAGCTATAGGCGCTCAAATTGAGAAGACCACAAATCGTGAAGCATGTAGAGATCTTTCCGGACGTCGTTTAAGGGATATTAACGAAGAGAAGAGACTAAGGAAGTGGTTGGAGGGTCAGGAAGACCGGGAGAAGGAAGCATCTGAAAGGAAAAAGAGGAAACTTGAGAGACTGGTGGCTGAGCCGAAGATTAACGTGGATTTGAATCCAGCGTACGAGAAAGAGCGTCAAGACTTACCTGAGCGTGTAAGCTCAGCTGTAGAAGCTGGCTGGCAGGCAGCAGGGTCGTCAAATGCAGTTAAAAGGAAGGTTGAGGGTGACACCAAGAAGCCTAAGAAAGCTAAGATGTGGATTGACGCAGACTTGTCAGACTGTTCGTCATCGTTGAGTGAAGATGAGGAAGATGGGCCGTCAACTAGTCCGGGTCTTCCAGTTTCAACGGACAGTGGCAATGAGTCTGATCTGGCAGTGGCTGGCTCATGTAAATAACATTGAACTGTGTTCTTGTTGGTTAAATTTTAAAATAGTGATTTTCATTCCTTAGTGAAGTGGTAATTTTTAATACTCTGCAGTACTCCTCGTTCATACTAACTTTGCCACTGCCAACTGTCACGCGTTTAGCCTTGTCTCACTCACTCCGTTCTAGTTCCAGTGAGACAATGCTATACCGATGTCATTTGACAGTGGCTTACTTAGCGTGAACGGGTAGTATTTTCATACATATATATTTATGCATTGAAGTGAACGTAATATTGATAAACGCAACTATTGTATAATATATACTATTGTAGTTGACCACAATGTCATTGAAGCGTTACATGTTCCATGTAAATGCTGGGATACAAGAATTAATAATGTTTTGTAAGAAGTAGGAACATGTAGGATGTAACAGCTTAAGTTAAGCCATGTTAACACGTTGCGAGTAGGCACAGACTGAGTGCGCTCAGATGGTTCTGTGGATGCTAAAATCATATCATGTAAACATGCTCACCAAATGCACTCGGGCTGACTGACTTGGTACATGGGTTTACCCAATATGAGTAGCAACTGAGTGACGATCCAAGCAGACTGATCCGTGCCTACATGTATTGTGTAAATGCAGCTTTATGCTCTTCAAAATATATTCAGATATATCATAAAGGATAAAACATTATTATTTGTATTTATCTAATAATTTATAGACCATTTTTTTCTGGTATTACTTCATTAAATTAAACTTGATAATGGAATGTGAAAGTTGTTTAGTACCTACTCTTAACACAGATTATAAAAGTATGGCAGAGTTCTAACTATTGTAGTAAATATTGCAATCAATTATTCAATAGATCAATAAGTTGTATTACAAAAATAATTACATATTGACACCTGAGAGGCTAAAACTTAAGCGATAATAACAGTTGACAAGAAAATTACTTTTTTTTTCAATCGATTGTGTCAATATGACTCCACCTCGCCTGATGGTAAGCTAAAGGTAGTCTCAGGAAAGTTGTCCCCATTACATACACCGATAGTGCCATAATGGTGGCTTGACAGCCTCATTAAATTCTTTTTCTCGCCCCGCTTAAAACTTTTTAGCAAAGTGTTAATAATGCCGCTTGCGATGTGTTCTTTGAACATATTTTATCAAGTCAGTAATTTAATAAAAGAAATGCTATCTTTGATCCATATGTATGTAGAGACTGTTAATGTTTATGTCATTGAATATTAACAGTAAATGTGTCTATTCATTGAAATAAGTTTTTCTGAAAATTTGTACAGTGTTAAAATAGATTTGGTGCCTAGTGCCAAAGTAATTTGACATAATATTGTAAATGTAACCGATTATAAAAAAATATGACAATTAAAAGTAATATAAACACCTTTTATTTTTTTTGTTTAATCCTCTCTTGTTATCCTCTAGTGGTTAATGCGACAGTTAGTGATTAGGCAGATGTAGGTTCGAACCCTGGTCATTTCACTACAGATATCAACCCCTTTAACGCATGCAATTTCAATTTCAATTTCAATTTCTTTATTTTTCAAAATAGTGTAATGTAATTACATCTTTTTGACGTCAACGGGGTGGTATGGGGTTCTTCAAGCTAGGCATTAGATTTTCACAGGGTTGGCAGCACAAGTCAGACGCCCCTGCTGGTGTTGCACACATCAGGTGGGCCGTGTGCTTGTCTGCCACTTTAGTGGTATAAAAATAAAATGCCATCATCATTATCTTGGCGTTGTGTCCCGATTGCTTCCGAGGCGGCACATCGGAGTCTGGGGTACGCTACACTGTGGGGCGAGCACGAATTTTCTTTCGAATCGAGTTCGTAACGTGTGCGATAGAAATTATATGAGATTCGTACAGTTCTTTTTACGTAAATTTCATACAATTTTTGTCGCACACGTTACGAACTCGATACGAAAGAAAATTCGTGCTCGTCCCACTGTCCTTACTATATATTATGAGCTACGTTAGTCTGTACTGAAGAATTGTAACATGTGTATACTTTCCAGAGCACCATTTGGGTTGTGATGTTGCTGTTCGCACTGGTGGTGCTCAGCGCCGCCAGGCCCCAGGAGTTTGATGATGACGAGGATACCCACAACCAGGCTGACGACAGGAAAGGTAATAGAATTCAATATAGTGGAAGGAGGAAATTATGCTACATCCGTTTGTTTGTGTTTAAACTGGAATTATTTATTATTATTGTCATTGTGTGTTATGCAAATAAAAATACAAGTATAGCGTTTTAGTTACATACTGTGACGCTAGATGGCAATGTTCGATTTGAAGTTACAGTTTAATCGGATGAAAAAAAAAATGAAAATTGGCTATAGGTATTTTTTTCGAAATACTGATTCGCAGTGCGTATCACACGCACTTTGAGTAAATACCTACCTACTAAACATCGTAAATTCTTTATAGGTACCTAGTTGTTTTGTACCTATATTCGAAATTACTTCTATAAATAATAATGATCATTATTTGTTGTACAGGTGCAGATCCAGCTCGAGTTCAAATTAAAGTCTATCGAGGTCCCACGAAGAACGACGGATCAGCTCCATGGGGCTTCTGGGTCAAACAACCTTCAGACGAAGAGTAGACTATTATTTTAGCGTTATTTTTCCATTAATTGCAGTAATGGTTGTGGTACTTATTAGGTATATTTTAGTGTAACAGTTTAGTTCGTAATTCAATAGATGGCGCTAGTGACCTTATTTTGCTTTTAAAACCAAAGACTATGAGTAATGTTGATTCATTTTTAATCGACTTCAAAAAAGGAGGTTATTAATTCGACACGTATGTTTGTAATTAGTTTGATATTATTTTGGAATAAGGAAATAACAATTGTACACGCTTTGTCTTTTAATAATTATTAATTAGGAATAAATCAATATTCAGTAATTAAATTGGTATGTTTAATTAATTTATTTATTTACTCAAAATCCGATCATCATAGTAACGTTATTCCCGGTTGTTAACAAGGCCATCGCATTGGGTCCCGGGGACCATAATATACCCACTCCTCCTTTTGGTTTGGCTTGTACGTTTTTTATGGTAGCGACTGCCGGCTGACTTTCTTAACCACAAAAGGAAACCCTGTACTAAAAATTGGTTGCCTGTAAAGTCGGTATACGGGCGAAAGTTTTACGTGACAACGACTTTGAGTGGTAAAATAATTTTTATGTCTGTCTCTCTCGCTCTTAGGCGGGCTAACCATGCCCGAGTGGAAGGTACGCGTGCCTCTCACTCGCTCTCATTGTGAGCGCATAACGTGAGCGGAGCGTAACGCAGTTTCTTGAAGTGTCACCCGGCAAACCAATTTATAAGACGTTGTCACGTCAAAATTTGGAACATAATTTTATTACAAAAATTGACCCTTTTTATCATTTTACCATTAGCTTACCATCAGGCGAGGTGAAGTCATTTTGGCGTGACTGGTAAAAAAACATACGAGCATCCCCACGGATACGCCCGTCGGCCATCGGGGGTGGTTATGTCGGAATCGAATCGACTAAAACCGCACGCCGTTTCGGGTCTCAATTACCGGGTGTAAGGTTAGGTACCCAATAAGCCATATCTCTCGCACCCCAGCTACCTCCGGGCCATCTACGGTTTTAACATGGTCTTCTTCGACCCCTCGAAAGGGAGGGTGTTATAAAAATTGACCCCCAGGTTGACTCAGGCGTCAAAGGGCTTGGCGTCCTTCGGTTACCGGTGTCCATTAAATAATCTTCTTCAACCTAGCGTTAATCCCAGTCGCATCCAAAGCTTTTACCTTGGAGTCTGAGGTCCGCTTCACCAGTCTTAACTGCGGATTTGGCTGAACCTCGATATTTTCCGCGAAGCGACTGCCATCTGACCTTCACAACCCAATGGTGACATTAAGCGATATCGAAGCATTGTAGCTAGACCTTTGTTATTGGACTTTTTAGGGCTCCAACTACCCGTAACGACTGCCATAGATGTTTGTATGGCAACCGGGACCGACGGCTTAACGTACTCTCCGAGGCATTAAATAATATAAATTTAATAATCTCCATGCAAAATTATACAGCTCCTGCATTGTTTTATCACCGTGGTATTCCGTAGAGTGAATGTTTACCAAACATAGGCTTACACTACAATATAGTAAGATAAACAGTGGCAAACAATGCTCGGTGGACTATGTAATCAAAATAACAAACACATGGGCTAATCCGGTTACAATGTAATTTAACAAGAAATCACTTCTAGTTAAATTACATCATTATGTGCAAGATTAAGGCTTTTTTTACTACTTAGGTGGAAGACAAGCACACGGTCCGCCTGATGGCAAGCGGTCAACGTGGTATATGGACGTGTGCAACGCCAGGGGCGTCACACTAATCCGAGGGGGCCATCTCCAATCCGCCTTTCGATTTTCTATCGGTTGCACTTCGGGGAATGTGCTTTTGGGTTACATAACCTGATTCCTTGAAATGAATGAAAAGGGATTCCTTCAAGCCCTTTTCATCACCTAATGAACAGACGTACTGCGATGCGCCATCGTTATATGGTGGACATTCCGCTCACACGCTCGAATCGCTTCAGCAATACGTTCATTATGCGTAGGTACAGCTAAGGAGTGGAATGCCCTGCCTGAATCTATGTTTCCGGAAAGCACCTGGGAGTGTTTAAGTTTAGAGTGAATAAGTTGCTTCTAGGCAAACGTGCTCCATTGACGACCACATCGTCACTTAATTACCATCTCAGGTGAGATAGTGGTGAAACGCGGGCCTATTGACTGTATAAAAAATAGAATAAATATTGCTGCTATTATTTAAAAAGGAATCGCGTGAAGTATATCAGGACCGAGGACGTAGGTAAAAATTACTGAATGGGTTTTGATGCGGTATTTTTATTAGAAAGGTCTTGGTTAGACTCAAAACCTTATGAAGATTTGATCACAATCAGCTAATTACATAACATAAACTCACGCCTATATCCCCGAAGGGGTAGAGAGATAAGGTAGCCCTAGCACCCACATTTCGCCAGTTTATGTTTAGGTCCCAATGTAATAGGTGGCGAACCTATTGCCATTAACCGGGCACTTATAAACCTGCGATAAATACACACATAACTTCGAAAAGCATCGAAAAGTCATTGGTGTGTGCCATGATGAACCTGGGATCGAACCTGAGACCTCGTCTCAGCAGTCCATTACCCAGACCGCTAGGCTACCGCGGTCTATAAATTAGAACCGGCGATATAGTAAAAAAACGCGAAAATCGACGTCCACGCGGGCGGAGCCGCGGGCAACAGCTAGTCAATTTAATATATTTATCAGTAGGGCAATGTGGGGGGCGGGAGGAGAACGGATAGTTAAGGCAAAGACGTCATAAATAACTGTGTCATTTATTAAGATACTTAAGCCACATATCATAATGAATCTTTAAGTGCCTTTTGGGTTAAACTTTGGTATCAAAATAATTGCTGTCATTGGTCTCACTGTGTCACCACAATTAGGTATTGGGAATTTCCATTTCAACTTACTGAAAATAAGGTACTAAATGGCAACTTGATAGCTAATCAAGAAAACGCGTTTTTGAATTTGTACAAACGCTTTTGTGGTACCTATATTTGTACAACCAGTGTATATGCATGTATACATTATACATTGAGGTTGAGGTTGACATTGAGGTTGAACAAACGCTACAGCAGTGTATCGTTTGTACAACTAGTTGAACTACATAGTTGTACTTTAGTACCAGAGCGCACAGTTTAATCCTATACCTTGTCTAATTTAGGATGATAATTTTGACAGCTCCAAGTAGGGTACCCCATATAGTGTAATCGAAAATGAATCTTTCGATTTTCGATTATCGTTCCCATAGAATATGGAATCGATACTTACAAAAATACAAAAGCATTTATTTTTTTATTATTTTAGGTAACTTACTACAGGATGACGAAAGAGAAGTTTTATAGTATAGTACTTATGTTTTGTATTATACTTAGTTAATTATATTATAAAAAAATGTAGTAGATAAGTACTTAATCATTTCAATAAATTAATTTAATTTCGATTCATTCGATTCATTTGTCTACAGTCAATTGTGCTGATTTCTTGCAAGTCGCTCCACTACGGCAAGTGGGCGTTACCTGTCTATGTGCTACGATAATTTTTGAGGTATCATCTCGTTGATAAAAATATGATACTTCATAGACGTGAACTGTCAAAATTATCATCCTAAATTAGACAAGGTATAGGCGCATACTTGGCGTCAGGCGACTGTGGTTGTTTTATTTTATTAATTTGTAACACTGTCCTTATTACTATCAAATAATAAAAATGATGTACTTAATAATAACTTTTCACACCTTCAAAGAAAGAGGGTTTTAGCGACTGGGACTGTCTAAAGATAATGATTGTTTTGGAAATGCATCTTCGGAAACCTTTCAAACAGAATTTGAGTATTAATATATTTCTGTCTACCTCCCACCAATATACAAACATGAAGGTTAAGTACTAACGCGTGTCTTTTTAAATTGTTTGTCAAACTATTTTAGTGACGTTATCATCACTAAACAAATAAAAAAAGTAGTTATCTTTTGCTCACACACCAATAAGGATCAGGAAAAACGGATCGGATAAGGATATCCATATTCAATCGCTAGATAAAGCCGATATGCTATCGGTTGGTTGTTCAGCGCTCCGTAGGTACATCCGTTCAGTGTGGGATTACAGTGAGTGACGATCGCACGTGAGAGATGAACTGTTCGTAACAATATTGTTGATTGAGTGTCATTTGAAACATGTTAAAATTAATATTTAGAGTAGTGGTGCGGAAGTCCGTTGCCGGTATATTTGGTAAGTATTTTTATCCATTTGAAAAAACCGCAACGAAAATCCTCTCAGTAGTTTTAGGGTTCATTGCGAACAACAAAGAATTTGGGTGTCAATATTCGGGTCCAGGTTAATTTTACATACCTACTGATTGACGAACGAGGTGTTGGCGCAAGCCTTACCTCGGTAATCGGGCGTCGATTGACAGTCCATCCCGTAAAAGCTGAATTAATGTGAACTGGAAGAGTGGGTGAAAGGACCTCCAAAGCGGTAGTGCGGCGCGAGGATGTAAAAGTATAAAGGGTCGGGCCGGAACCTCCACGGCGAGCAGCGCCTCCCACGCGCCACGGGAGATGCTGCTGCCTGCGGGCAATCCCGCCGAGGCGGGAGAAGTTTTAGCTAGACTCTGTCTAAGGAAAGCTGGACCCTGAAAAACGCGGCATATTTAAAAAAATTGGGGCGGGTATCATCAGTCATAGTAGGAGGTACATAGTTTTATTGAATTCAAACGTAAATTTATTTTAATAACCATTATTATTATTATTATGTCGCAACATTAGGTTCGTGGGGTCCGAGCGCACGGTCGCTTTATAAAGAAATCGCAAAGCGACTGGTCGACGCTTCACGTGACCAAAGGGCTGGCTTCTTTTTTTCACAAAGAATCGGCATTGCTATCCAACGTGGCAATGCCGCCAGCCTTTTGGGTACGTTACCAGTCGAATCGATGGGAAGGAATTCTTCGACACCTAAACTTTTATTTTTGTACATAGTTAATATTTTCTCTTAATGTAAATATTTTATTTTGTAATTACAACTGTAAATTTTAAGAACCTAATTAACAGTTTTCCTGTAGAGATAAGCCCCAATTAACCAATAAGTATTGAGGCTTATCTCTACAGGAAAGCTGTTAATTATTAATGGTTGCGGGCAATAGCTGCGGCCTTCAGCAGTCTGACCTCATTTCCGGTATCCACATAAACCTATTTCAGGGAAAAAGGAGCAAAATACTGTAATTTTGTACTATAATTTATCCTAGTACCAAATTTCAGCCAGATTCGTTCAGCCGTTTGAGCATGATTAAGTAACAAACATCTTCGTCAACGTGTAACTTCGTCTGTACATTGGAGATGTTTAAAAAAATGTAGGTTATGTTATGTGGGTCTAACGACCTCCGTCCTCCATGAGCGCAGCCCTGGGCGTGACGGGTGGAGCCGCCTGTCATCCCAGCAGAAGCAGGCCGAGGCGGCGGCGCGCGAAAGCCCACCTCCCCTTATTCCGGGGGCATGACAAGAACACCGTGGTTCCCAAACCCGAGGGTGCCATCTCGAATCTGGAGATGGCACGGGTCAAGCCGGGTGCGAGGGAAATGCTCTTTGGGCCACCTTACACCCTGGCGTCAGAAGACCCTAGACGGCGTGCGGTTTTAGTCGGTAAGAGTCCGACATAACCTGCCCTGCTGGCCGGAATAAAATTCTACAAAGTGAAATTCACATTGGTACTATCCGGCTGGATTCGAACACGATACCTCTGAGTAGGGGCCGCGGATCCATTCAGCTACCATCGCTTTTTATAATATGATATTCATACGCTTAAATAGTACTTAATATTCTAAAAACTGTGAATAGCACTCACATTAACCTATGTTCATGAAATAAAAGTACCTATTGAATTGTGCTATCGCGTTGTCAAAACCATTATCATAATTACTAAAAACATACTATGCTATTAGCATACATTGTAACAAGTTCCGTTCCCACGACCCAAATCTAGGACTAAATATATATTAGAGAAAGTAGTATATCCCACCAAAAACATACCTGTTAAAAATGGGGCCAAATTCCTATCGGTTAAAGATAGCCTAAAAAAGGACTGAAATTCAATCCAATGCCAAGTTTAGATGTACTTAAAATCGATCATAATCATCTAAATTTCTTCTAAATTTGAACTTGGCAGGTTAATTTAATTATCATAATTAATCAAGTGTTACGTATAGCACGAAAACCTGGTTACGAATATGGATGAAGGGGAATGCTCTGACCAACTAAATTACATGGACACATCCTTATATCAAAACGCTTAAAAAAGGCTTAGGACGCCATTGGAGCCATATCGTCCCTACCTAATTCTGGCGAATTATGGAAACAATGAATGTTAATTTACAATCATTTTTAACATTATTTTTAGATTCTCCGCCCGATTAATTAATTATGAAAAGTTCGCATAAGTACTACGAGTAATTGCTTAAATATTTCATTGAAATAAAAAACAATGTAGTATCGCAAAGTATACATTAAATATAATGAGGTGATTCGATCTATTGTTAGAAATTGCTTCGCTGTTTAGTTCTTGTGTACAATCTAACGTGAACTTAATGTTGATTGTTTATTTTGTGATGGTGTGGAGTAGGGTGACAGGCGGTCCTGCCAACCCGTCCTAGATATCTGTACTTTTCCGATATATTCTACGTCTTAGGACGTCGGTGGAATAATCATTATCATTAAGAATAGTTAACATACTAATTGCTTTAAAATTGAGACCTATAGCTTACCATCAGGCGAGAAGAAGTCATTTTGACGTGCCCTATATAAAAAAAGACGGGGTCTTTTTTAACTATTCTTAATGATAATGACAATTCCACCGACGACGCCCTAAGCTGTAGAATATATCGGAAAAGTTCAGACATCTAGGACGGGTCCAGGCAGCTCAGTTGGTCATTGCAATCCTCCTGTAAGGGACTGGTCACGGGTTCAAGTCCCGTCCTGAATATTCACTCTTTTCGATCAAAAATCATGTAGAACTTTACTGATTTAGTCTCGAATAAATACCCTCAAGTAAAGGTTGTTTCCTTTCGCTCCGTCACCTAAAGTTGGTGGCAAGTATCTTAGTTCTGGAGTTCATCTTAGCTTCTCACCATCCAGCGGGGTGCAGTCAATTGACGAACTAAAACAAGTGCTAATAATTTCCTTTCAAAATTTATTTTCATGTGTTTCAGGTCGTCGTAAACACATTTGGATACTGGTGCCTCTCCTGGTGGCGTGTCTGCTCGTGTGGTACTCCTGCTGGAGGCTGATCTTAATCTCTAGTGAAGCACTGCTGCCGCCGAAGCCGCCCGATCAGAACCTCGAACACTTTCGGAGGAACAGAAGCTTGGCGCACTATTTGGATAATATGTGAGTCAATCTCAGATATTAGATATAGCATATATAGATATAGCATTTTAAAACAATATCTCCGAGGTGCTAGGAAAATGCTCTATGGGCCACCTTACCAGTCAGAAGAACCCAGATGGCGTGCGGTTTTAGTCGGTAAGAGTCCGACATAATTTGCTCCGCTGGCCGCGGGGTGGATATCCATGAAGAAATAAAAAATTTCGCGAAATATTCGAGTACCTATTAATTGCCATCTAAAGGGTTAGTGTACGGCATCTAACTTGGCAAGGTTTTGCAGTAGTGGGGCCCACACTACTCTAAAATCTTGCCAAGTTAGATGCCGTACACTATACTTGTTTATATGCGACGCATTTTGCCACAAACAAGTATAGTGTACAGCATCTAACTTGGCAAGGTTTTGGAGTAGTGGGGCCCACACTACTCCAAAATTTTACCAAGTTAGATGCCGTGAACTGTAATATTTGGAAAAACTCCTTATCGTTTGGGTGTCCAAAGATCTTCGGGACAAAGCCAACCATACCTTCAAGCCGGTACACCTGCTGTTGATTGACGAGGTTATGATACAGGTTTTCCTCTCAGGGTTGGGAGGGCAGACGGTAGTTACTCCCATTCAAGCCGTGGAAGTCTTTTGGTAAGACTTAGGAGGAAGAACTTGGTGAGCGGACCCTGAATTAAAAGCCTCAGATGAGCTAAGATGATGAAGATGATAAGTTTTCTTAAAAAAATTACTCTTTTTAACCGACATAAAAAAGAGGAGGTCTTTTTTTATGTCGGTTAAAAAGAGTAATTATTTTGTACTTTTACTCACTCCATAATTTCAATCAGAAATCAATTTCGTTTCAGCCAGGTCCTGATCGAGCCGTCGGCGACACCATGCTCGACTGTGGAAGCAGTTCCCGTCATCATCCTGGTGACCAGTGCCCCCCTCAACTACGAGAGCCGACAGGCTGTGAGGGCAACCTGGGCTAAGCACCAGCCGACATACTTTGTGTTGGGTCTGAATAGCCACAATATAGACCACCAATTGGTGAGTTGGTTAGTTTATTCAGTGCCCAGTCCTTGGCTTTATACATCCATTTCTGTACATTACATAGTTCACATTTTGTTATACTACGTAGGTGGCAGACAAGCACTGCAAGCACATGGCCCACCTGATGGGAAGCGGTCACCGTGGTCTATGGACATGTGCAACACTAAGGGCAACACACGCGCTGAAGGGAAGGGGGAGGGCTAGAAAGGGGTGGGGAGGCTAGGAAGGGGTGGGGGAGTAGTAGTTACAGTGAGCTCTGGCTAATCTACTTACCGGCGGAAACACTAACACAATGGTTATTATGGCCGCGGTGTTCTGTAGGGCGGAGGTACTACCCCAGTAGGACATCTCATTTCGGACGGGAGATACCGTCGTGTCCTACCTCCTTCATATTATGTAGTAGCAAAGCACCGACCAGTTTTAAATCCCTTCTTTATCCTAGGTAGACAATTACATAGAAGCAAAACAGTATGGAGATATGGTGGTCTTTGATATGCATGACCATTATCAGAACCTAACGTTGAAAACTGCCCTCATGATACGGTGGACCTTGAACAACTGCCCGCAGGCAGAGTACATGTTCAAAACTGATGATGATGTGCTGATTAATCCTTGGACCTTGAAAACGGTGCTAGCAGATCATCCTGATGAGGCACTTCTGGGTACGATTTTTATTCCACTTATATAGCACGGCATCTAACTTGGCAAGATTTTGGAGTAGCGTGGGCCCCACTACTCCAAAACCTTGCAAAGTTAGATGCCGTACACTATACTTGTTTCTATGCGACGCACTTTGCAACAAATAAGTATAGTGCACGATCTAACTTGGCAAGGTTTTGGAGTAGTGGAGCCCACACTACTCCCAAATCTTGCCAAGTTAGATGCCGTGCACTAATACATGGCCGATAAGCGCACGGCCCGCTGTGGTCTATTAACGTGTGCAACTCAAAAGGCGTCACATTTCGCTGCCGACCTTTTAAAAACCTTCTAATGCCCTTTTTATATAGGATACGTCAAAATGACTTCACATCCCCTAAAGTCTCAGAACCGGGGTCACCACTACACATACCGATAGTGCTACAGTGGTGACCCTCAGCTTGACGGCCTCATCTAATGCTTCACGCCTAAGGGTCCCGGGACTATAGGAGGAAGGAAACATATGCGCTGGTGAAAAATTCCAAATCTTTATGGCGCGGCAAAGAAAAGAGGCATCGAACCGCATGGTTCTTGATGAAATTGATTGCACTGTGTGAGGGTGATACCTCAGCCTGGCACGTGTAGTTCTGTATAGGAAAAGAAAGAAGAAACCCATATTGTAACCGCCAGGGAAAACCACATAACTGGCTCAGTTGTTTGTTAGTATAGTGCATTTCTTCGAAATCAAATTAGAACTTAGAACTACTGCCTGACGTTAGATTGGACTCAAAGGTGTCCTTACGTATCTTCGGTGAGATTTTTTTTATACTATGCAGGTGGCAGACGAACACACGGCCCACCTGATGGGAAGCGGTCACCGTGGCCTATGGACGTGTGCAACAGTAAGTGTGTCACACACGCGTTGCCTACCCTGAAGGGAAGAGGCATTCATCTGTAAGGGGCTGGTCACGGGTTCAAGGCCCGTCCTGGATGATCACTATTTCCGATCAGAAAATTATTATGTATAAAAATGTTTTTGACCATTTCAGGATATAAGCATAGTAAAATATTGATCCACCGCGAGGAGTACAACAAATGGTACATGCCGCGCTGGCTGTTCGCCCCGGATGTGGTGCCGCAGTACCTGTCTGGAACTGGATATCTAATCAGTGGTAAAATATATTTTACTAGCCTATGGACCAGTTTACGTGCTTTTTGGCTATATCTCCAGTTCTACTCAACCGATTGTGATCAAACATGCATAAGATTTTAAGTCTCACCTAGACCTTTGAAACAAAACCCCCTGTGCCAATAAAAAAAAATCATAAATTTATATTAGTACATAAAATAATAATACCTAGAATAAGATAACACTATTGTGGAAGAGGGGAATTTCCAAACATAAGCATTTTTTTTTGTTTGTACCAAAATTGTGATAAGTGATAACCTAAAATAACAAACCTAAGATAACAAGTAGACATTTCTTTTTACATAATATATGCTTTAATTTGACGTGCAATTCCATTATGGATTCAAAATAATATCTTAATATATATAAATCTCGTGTCACAATGTTTGTCCTCAATGGACTCCTAAACCACTTAACCGATTATAATTAAATTCGCACACCATGTGCAGTTCGATCCAACTTGAGAGATAGGATAGTTTTTGAAACGGATTTCGACATCCACGCGGGCGGAGCCGCGGGCAACAGCTAGTCATTAAATAAGATAAATGGTAGGTACTTACATTATTTTGGTAAATTTTAGTACCACTCAAAAAGGCTTACCAAACCAATATATCCAATTGGATTTTTTTTTAAGTCTTTAAAAACTTTATTGTCTAAATAAATGAACAGATACAATCAAAATGACAGTCTAAACAAGTCTAATTTATTAACCCGCCCCTCATCGTACCTGGTGCAAAGGTGCCCATGACGCTGGCGGCATTGCCCCGTTGAATAGCTATGGCCAACCGTTGCCCCAGGTACGAGCCGGAGCGGGAGTCACCAGTTTTGTCCCTCAACCTGCGCCCTAATTCTCTCACTAGATTCTAGCTCACTAGATAGAAGATTAAATTATTTAATTACCATCGTGAGTTATTAGTATAGTAAATAAATATATTATATTGGTGTGTTTTATATTCGCACTCAAACAGGAGTGCCTCAAGGTACAACACTGGGTCTGAAACTTTTACAGTTAAAAAGAAATGCTCCGTTGAAACTTTTTGGTAAAGTTTTAATTTACATCAAGAAATTTTTCTACTTTCAGGTGCATACCTAGAAAAAATCATGAAGCAAGCATACAAAGTACCTCTAGTCAATTTAGAAGATGTCTATTTTACATATATGGTGTCTCATGAAACTCTACGGCTGTCCCTCGGTCATGACCGAAGATTAAGCCCTTATAAGCCGTGGTTTAGACTAGGCTGTGCTTATTGGACTCTAGCTTCAATTCATAGCTTTAGGCCTGATGAAATGCTAACGGTGTGGACAAAGATTAACAATATTGCTAGTCAAGATGATACAACTTGTAGCTTTTATAAATCTTACTTAGATATTGAATTGTTATTTTATTAAGTAGATGATAATATTGATGTAGATCACAGAACATTAAAAAACCATAGAAGTAGTAATTAAGTAAAAATACAAAGGAATAGCTGTCGCCAAAAAATACACTCACACAGACTTATAGGACGTCTTATTGGTTGCATACATTTTACCTTAAAATATAAGAAGAGCAGAACTACACACCTTATTTTACTGAATATGAATTTAAAGTACGTTTTGACAAGGTATAAACTTCAATGATGCTTACAGAGTACCATCAAATCTGCCCCCATTTTAAAGTAATATACAACAAAATTATGTTTAAGCCAAGTTGGAATAGAGCACACATTTATTTATCCCAATAATACCCCATCTAGCGGTCAATAGCAAAATCAATGTACATTATAGTTTTGCTTTTCACCAATAGATGTCTAAAATTGTATTGTATTGCAAATCAGTCCTTAAATATAACAATGGTAAGGATGAAATTAACTTAACTCAAAATACGGACACCACATTCTGTCGTACATTTTTCACAAACTTACCTAAAATTATAATTTTGACAGCTCTAAGTAGTGTACCCCATATAGTATAATCGAAAATGAATCTAATCGATTTTCGATTATCGTTCCCGTAGAATATGGAATCGATAGTTATAAAAACACAAAAGCATTTATTTTTTTATTATTTTAGGTAACTTATTTCAGAATGATAAAAGAGAAGTTTTATGGTACCTACCGTAATTATGTCTTGCATTATACTTAGCCACTTTTATTATTATATTATATTATTATTAGCTATATTACAAAAAATTGTAGTAGATAAGTACTTAAAAATTTCAATAAATTAATTTAAGTTCGATTCATTCGATTCCTGTGTGTCATAGTCAATTGTGCTGAATTCTTGCAAGACGCTTCACTATGAAAAGTGGGCGGTACTTGTCAATGTGCTACGATAATTTTAGAGGTATTATTTTGTATATAAAAATACGATACTTCATAGACGTGAACTGTCAAAATTATCATTTAGCATCCTGAATTGGACAGGTATAGAAACTTCTAGAATATTGAAGTAAATATTTCGTGAAAACTTATAGGAAAATAAACCTTAAAATCAATCGCATAAACTTGTTTTTTGATTATTTTAGCCTGCGTTGTGCACATACACAAGTGTATATGTGTGAGGTAAATGCAATTACACTTAGGTTTTTGGCGACACAAACACGCCCCCATACGATTTCTAGTCCTAAGGATTTTTCTTTGTTCTGTGATGTAGATAGAATAGCACAGTCGCTAATGTGT
This sequence comes from Lithosia quadra, assembly GCA_963576445.1. NCBI lineage: Eukaryota > Metazoa > Arthropoda > Insecta > Lepidoptera > Erebidae > Lithosia > Lithosia quadra. Next base: position 10,669,196 of record OY754896.1, read on the forward strand.
ATAGACAATTAGGATAGGTGTACATAATTAGGGTGTTCCGTTCATGTGTAGGGAATTTTTTTTGAAGTAACGCTATCAAAAGGTGTATCAAAATTTGTAGAATTTCACACAGGAAAAAAAAATGAATTAAATGTCATCTTGAGGGCTCTACCACGCTCTGAAGTTTTGGAATTTTTACATTTTTATGGATTTAAACACCATGACCAAAAATAATCCTGAAATCGAATTTAAGATGGTAATATAGGGAAGGTATGGCGGTATATATGAAGGTATGGTAGGGAAGGTATGGGTATAAAGGTATGGCGCACATTGGGAGAGTCCAGCAGTGGATGTCGATGGGCTAATTGATTGAATAGCTTCAAACGGTATTTCAATCTTTCCATCCGGACTTTTCATATATAAGGAGATTTCTTTTGAAGAATTTATTAATAAATACTTCTGGTCGTTATTCACAGCTTCGTTTTTATAAATGGACCTAACAATAAATTTAATGTTGTACTTATCTTAAAATTAAAGCAAATTCATATCTTGTTCTTTACGAATAAGTCTGGCTTTAAAACTAAAAGAGAATGTCAAAATTTACTTTGAATAATCAAAGTAAATTTGTACAGTACTTAAGTAGGTGGATAATAAGACTTTTATTATTTTTTGTATCGAATATAATTTTAACATTTTTGCTAATTTAACACCTGAAAAGTAGGAATTGTCAATAAATATTTATGTGTGTGGTAGAATAGAGAAGAGGTTGATATGATAATTAGTTCTAAGTTCACCGATAAAAGGTCAATAGAATAATGCTGACATTATGTAGTTTCACATTTCAAGAAATTACATTTTCATTTAACTTATTTTGCGCCGGATCGTACCTGCATCAGGTATGTATGGCCGATCTTTTATAAGACAAAATATCAAATTATTGTTTAACTGTTTGTGGTGTATATAAATTAAGAACTAATAGCAATAATGTTAAACATTCAAAATAAATTTAAGCCAAAATTTATGTAGTAGAAGAGCGGAGTCTCCTGACACAGGCTTTTATTTGCTTAAAAGGAGGTTCCATTCATTATTTAAGTAAAAATGTATTTTCATATCAATAAAGTTATTATTATTATTATTAAGAACTTATTTTAATACCAATTAACGAACCAATAGTTGTCGATCCAGGGCCAGTAGACAGTGGCACAAGCATAAATCGCTAAGGAATAGAATAGATTAGGTCGACCAATCACACCCAAGCTCGTGATCCCGGCGACGAGCTTGGATGTGATTGGTCGAAAAATTCTATTCCTTGCGTTAACGATTTACGCTGTGCCACTTGTCTACGGATCAGTACTGAGTGGGTAATAGTATAAACGAAACACAGTGTGTGTAATTATAAATAGGCTAAACTAGCTAGGTTATATTGGGTTCTATAATATGCCCGTAATATGACGCTACATTTAGTCGGGTGGCTTTAAACTAGATATAAATATTTTTAAAACAGTTTAACAAGTAAATAAATTTTTTAAAGAAGAACTTTCCTGAGGTTATTATTTAAAGCAACAATACGAGTAGTATTGTTGCTTTAAATAATTATTGTGTATAGCTATGGTGTAGGTTCATATCCGTCCCAAATATTGTGTCCTCGTTTACCTCTCATTTAGACTGCACACGGGTCCGATGCCAAGCTAAAGTACCCTTCAAATTAATAAATTATAAAAAAAATATTTTTTTTGTTAAACAGTTTTAAATTGTATTGCCATCAGAACTAAAGACTTCTGCCAAATATCAGACCAATCAGACAACTGGAAGGGGTTCAAATTTCAATTACTAGATTTGACCTAAACAAAGGTCGAGTTAAATAAAACTGTTTAATAAAAATAAAGGCCACCATTCCAGACACTGTCAAATCTAATTGTATTACCATAGTGATCAGTATTAACATTGATATTTAATGAAAGTCTGTTCTAATATAAATATTTTATTTAAAATACAAAATTGTACAAAAATATTTTTCTTTCTCTCTCTAAACGCCCATGTTCTTTATATTAAGCAGTTGTTTGATCAAATGGTCTTGACTAATGTATTTCATCTCGTTGTCTAGGATTTTTGGTTCGTCATACGGTTTTAGAGGCTGTGGTCGAGGCTGTGTGAGCTGATATGCCAGGATATTAGTAGGCTTTGACGTAGAAACTGGAAAATATAAAAAAAAGTCTTACAATATAAACACATGAATTCACGAAATTCAGCATCAGCATTCTCTGAACCTTTTTCCCAACTTAGTTGGGGTCGGCTTTCCAGTCTAACTGCGATGCGGCTGAACTTGGGTATTTTCCGTGGAGCGACTGCCATCTGACCTCCATAACCAATGGCGATATCGAAGTTCCTAGTTAAACTGGTTGGACTTTTGTGGGCTCCAACTACCCGTGACGACTGCCGTGATGTTTGTATGGCAACCGGGACCGGATATTATAAAAAAGTCTTAGATAAAATATCAATTGGTCAGATATAATAACTCCTGAATTAACGAAATTTTTAATTTCAAATGTAAGTTTTTCTTTCATATTGCAAGTTAGCAGTGAGTTGATAATCGTCTAAAATTACATAGAAAAATATAAGGATGCACTTACCACTTAAGTTATTCGCACGAGTATCAGTTGCAGGTGCACCAGGTATATCTTGATTTTTCATAACAAGCATCTTAAATAATTCGTGTGCAAGATTGTAATTGCCGCTATCCAAATAAAAAAGAGCTCTTTTGGCAATATTATAGTCCATATTAGTATTTACATCGAACTCTTTTGCATCTTTCAATTTCATAAATGTCTGTATTCGTTTTCTGATTAAATGATTTATAATTTGGTATCTGGATATTTTCATGTCATTATTATTATAGCCATCATTATTAGTCTTTAATATATCAACTGGTAACTGCGGTGTAGTAGTTGTTACTATAAAATTACGAGTATCTATTTTGTTAATATTATGTTTTTTAGAATTTGATAAGTCCATTTTTTTAATTACTTTCTCATCTAAGGTTATATTTGCAGCTGAAGTTAATATGAATGCTGATAAATCCGCAAATTGGTTGGCAGGCATCTTACTTAAATTTTTATATTCAGTTTTGATTCCATGCAAAGCGGTTATATAGTTTCTTACCTCTTGTTCAAATACTTTCAATAATACTATTCGCTCTGCTGCTGGCACTTCAGTGTATAGGGCTTGATTTTTATAATTAGAACTGATGTTTCTTAATTTATGGATTGTTTTTTTAACTTGATCAAAGGGTTTGAAATCTTTCATATTTAAAAATCGACGGGTTTTTGGCTTCACTTTTTCACTTAAGCTTTTTATTACCCGTTCCAAAACGACCGCTGATTTAGGTCTAATTTGTATGATACTATCACTCCTCCGTGTTGGCATTCTTTTCATATCATTTCTGAGTTCATTGAACATATCAACAATATTTTTTTCGTCATTGTCTTTGTTTAATACATTTTTACCAGCATTCATAATATTATAAATGCAAGGCAGTGCATCTGCTATTCTTATATTACCTCTCGTTTGTATTCCTTTAGCATCTTGTAACTCAATTAGATCTTCAATTATACTTTTTAAATGGGCTTTGAGTTTTTCCTTGGTTGATGCAAATTTTTTAGGATTGGCAACTCTAAGAGATTTTGCTCCTATCTTTTCTGTGGCTGAAGTGGTTTCTACAAGCCTAATCGTTGCTTTAGTAGTAGAGGAAAAAGATGTTTTATTATCTGATACTTTTTTAGGCTCTACCAAATTAATTAAATCTGTCATAGATTTGATCTTAAAGAATTCAGACAAGTTAAGTAAAATATTCCCTTCAAGTGTAGGTAGGGATTTAATATTAGAATCTTGATTATTTCTATTGAGCATGCAGTCAGGTTTACTATTAATGTGGGCTAGATAGTCTAATACTATCTTGTCTTTAGCAGTCACTGTCATGTTACTAATGTCAGTATGGAACATTTTCATATAATTATTTTTGAAATTTTGGTCATTTCCAAGCATATTCTTTTGCTTTATTAAATGAGAAAAGGTTTCACTATTTTGTTTCGGCAGTAAGAGTTTTGTAATTTTATCTAAAAGATTACCAAACGTATTTAATGAGTTAGCTTCATTTTTTGATAACACAGTATCCATAATAAGCTTTTTGGTTATGGGTTGAGTCAAATTTAAAGTTGGTTTAGTAACCGATTCATGTCCATTTCTGATATTAGTCAAGTTGGCGTGAATATTTTGAAATTTCTTCAATAATCCTAACACATTATTTATCTTCGATATTGCTTTTGCAGCTGCGTATTCATTTAGTTTAGGACTCTCATCTACATTCGTTTTCTTACAAGGAACTTGTTTGGTGACTACATTTGAAACGTCTTCATCACTATGTTTATCATAGTGGTCAATAAGCTTAGTTGCTTCTTCAATAGTTTGACAAATAGTGCCTTTTTTAATATCTTTGTCAGTATCAATTGCACTCGATAGACGTTCTAACACATTTTTCAAAAATGTTTCCTGTTTCAAGTTTAATGGTTCCTTGAATAAGTCCAGTAAATCTGATATTTTTTCATGTTTCATATCTTCTGTTTCTAAAGTGGATCCTTTTGTGTCTTTTTCCATACTCCACAACTTATTTAGTAGATTACCAGCAATGTATGCCATAGCAGTCAGAGTATCATTTTCTGAAGTAAATGTTATATTTGATGTTACAGGTGCGTTACTATCTCCAACTATTTCATTACCTGGTTTTAACTCATTCACTACTAGTTTTGACAGTTCTTTATCCTTAGTTTTTTGGCTTTGGTTACCAAATATTGCGTTTAGTTTTTCATGACTTAAGTCATATTTAATATCCTGGTCTGGTGTATCTATTTTATTGTCTGTAATATGGTTGTATATCTTAGAGTCTATATGTAGTGATTTGTTGAATTTGTCTTCAGGATTTAAGCGCCTAGAAGTTTCTGGTAGGACGATTAAGTCCATTTTTTTAGCTACCAGGGTTCCAGTAATGTTTGAATGCTTTAAGGTATCTGCAAAAAGAAAAAGATTTAAAAGATCACAAGTTTTTCAGATATATACAGAAATATATGTAAGTAGCAGTGATATTGAGAGTAACATTAGTGTAGCTTCTGGATAATCTACAAGGTGCGACCGTTTTGGCATAGTGTAGTGCCACCAATGTAAAAAAGAACGATCTCGTTACATTATTATTACAGTTAGTATAAATATAATTATTAGAATCCTCTTATTCAATTGTGTGAATGCTATGGCGCACATTAGAAGATACCTGTGTCTAGCAGTGAACTGCAACAGTCTACTGTTTGACGTTCAAGTTGTTTTGAGTTTAGGATAAAAAAGAAGAAAGAGAGAAGTAAGAAGCTACTAATTGCTTTATAGTACATACCTTCATTCAATTCGTCAACTGTAGAGTAAAATTGGATGGTGTTATTATCCGTACCGCTGTACGCGTTATTTTGCGTACTATTAGTGTTCTCCTCAGCCGGCGATCTCTTTTGTCTCAGAAACTGTTTCATAGTCTTAACAGGGTCGTAATACCTCATCTCACCTGTAATGCCACAAATACTAGTGAATAAATATTAATCATTTTAAATTGTAATATCACGATATACTTACTCGAATCCTTGTGATATTAAAAAAATGAAACAAATTTTAATTTTAATGTGCGTTTTGTGCTATATTTAAAGAAAAAGTGTGCATTTAGTGCTGTTGTTTGCCAGGTATAATCACCACATAACCTGAAAATACATAGTTGAAATTCATAAATTCAGTAAGTTTGTTAGTTGAACATGTACGGTGAGAGAAGTGGAGGAAGAGGAATACAATTAAGATTAGTAACATTATGATTTATATCAAAGAACTAAACAATAAGACAAAGAGTGTATACTTAAAGAATAAACAGTGAAAGTATTGTATCTTCAAAGCGCTTTAAATTTAATAGTATTGTTGTACCTAATGCGTCATCTGTTTCAGGTTTTCTTTCACCTGGTGGTTGAGGTACTAGAACAGTGTTGACGGTGGGCGGCTTTAACTCCTCTGCCAATTTCATTTCTAGAATTATAAATTATATTTTTATAAGGTGTTTAGTAATAAGTGTTAAGCAGCGGATAGTTGCTGCCACTCTTTGTGCAGGCGATGACAAGAATCCTTTTAAGAGCTGTCATACAGGTTAGCCACTGCTGTTGAGTGGTCATATTCCTGTTTTTTTATTTTCTTAGTTCCGCTTCATTGCGGACCGTTTTAGGGTCACGATAATTCCAAGATATACGGCGTGTACCAAATTTAACGTCTTTGTATTTTATAATAACATCTTACAAAATATCAACATTCACTTAAATTTTCTTCAAAAAATTGAAAAGTATCTTATATAAATAGTTTCGTATATAATAATAATATACAAAACAACGCATATAAGTTACGATGGTAAAACTGCTTGCAATTGCATGAAATCATTGAAAAATTGTTTCATTTGTCAAATTGATGTTCATTTCTTTTGAATAACACTATTTATCTACCACCTCATTCATCTTATGAATAAGTTTACCTTTTAAGTTATTCTTTTCAACATTACCTGTTAACTGATATGTCTATCTAAAGTTTGAAATATCTTTATTTGAACTACCAGTAATACCTGTTGGGTTCTTTAACTTGCTATAAATCTCAAGACTATCTGTAAGTTTATAAAATTTGTGATTGTGTTTGACAGTATTTTTTGATTTTTCTGCGAAACTATTTTGAAGATCATCTAATTGTTCATTAGTCCCAAGAGAATCTATTGAATTATCTGACTTGTCACTCATCCCATTATTAATGTTTAATTTTATTGACTTATTTTTCTTCCCCTCTAATAGCAGAAGACTCAAACTTGGCAAAAGTGTTTCTTGTTTTTTCTTGAATAGTTTCATATCTACAAAATTACAAGTACAAATTTTATATATGCAAAAAGATTTTGTCTCTATTGGAATTTAATCAATGCAAAACATTGCAATTACTACAATAAAATTTTGCTGCCTGGGTTGCTTTAGACGTTTGTTGAATTAGTTGTGAATTTAAAACTAGAAACCCATCGCAGGCCACCACTGGACATAGGACTTTCCCAATGCACACTATAACACCTGATCCTCAGCCTTCCACATCTAGTCTATCCCAGCTCCTTTTTTTTAGGTCATCCGTCCATCTTACGGTTTCTAATCTAGGACTTGTTTGATTTCTAATTGGATCTTTTGGCACATTTAGTAGCCAGCCCTTTGACACTCCAGCTCGCTTATTTTACCAGCTACAATTAGAACTAAAAAATGAGCAATCGCTCAATGTGACATACCATAATCCAATTTATCAATCGCTGCATCAAACATCTCATCGTCGACCTCATTTTCATCGTTATCGTTACATAATTTGACTGATTGGCATTCCCATGAGCCGAAGGTGGAACATACACATTTTGTGCAGCCGTCGCATCGGTTAACTAAAATCATAAAAAAAAAATCATGCGAATCTTAAAAAAAAACTCTACCAACCAATTGAATAAATAACAACCTAAACGGACCCCCGTTTAGGTTGTTATTTATTCAATTGGTTGCACTATAAACATTTGGTACCTATATGGTTATTAATGTTTTATCCACGTGTGTGAAATGATTGTTGTTACCGTCCAATCCACAACACTTGTATTATCTCTTTTCCCCTGTCCAATCTACAATTTATCATCTACATCATCTATATCTATCAATAACTTTTATCTTTGTCTATTTTTTTATCTCTTTTTATATCTGTCACGTCACTATGACTTCACCTCTCCTGATGGTAAGCTGAAAGTAAAGTCTCATGAAGGGGGTCGCCATTACATACACCGACAGTGCCATAATGGTGGATCTCAACTTGACGGTCTCATTAAATGCTTTTTCACGGCCCGCTTAAACGACCTTTGACTTGTCTAAAACTTTTATCTTTTATTAACTTCTTATTGTCTAACAAGTAACACTGCCACAGTCGTTATAATATTTAAATTGATCTAAAGCAACTTACATGCGTTACAATCACTGTATTGAGATACATAAGGTATACATTGTTTCGGCAAGTTAAGTTGTCGCCGACTTCCTTGCTCAGCCTTACCACCAGAGACTGAAAAATTTCAATTTATTCTGTAAACATTTGTAATATAATTGTTATCAGAGATTTATTTCACTTTTACTTGCTAGCTCTTACCTTGTTAAGTGTTCATTATCAACAACCAGTGAGCAATGATTTTTTCAAATTATACTTAGTATCAAAGTATTTACAATTAACTAAAAATATTTTTAATAACAACGCTGTTCTTGATATTAATCTAAATATTTATTCTTCACAACCAGATTGATAAAATAACGTGAAGCTACTACAAAAAGCGGTAGTAGTTAAAACTTTAGATGAAATCAAAAACATTGCCGTTACTTTTAAATAATTACCAAATTAAAACTATATAGGTGCTGATTTGTGCCATTGAAAGTGAAATAGGTGAACTGTGCTAAATCAATAATTAAAGGAAAGTTCTGGATTAAGAAAAGAGTGAACTGCAACTTAAACTCGTGCATCAGACGCAGGAAAAGTATTGAACTCTTAAAAATTTTCGTTAAAAATTTAATACACAATATACAAAAGTATAAACTTCACACTGTCACTCAATGAACTCATAAATTAATGTCACTCAATATGCTCAGTCGCATGTTATTTCTTAGATATCGCATCTTTTTTACACAGAACAAATAATTTTGTATAACTATCTTTATGTGATTCGATTTTTGAATTATTACTGGCACTATCTTCAATGTCATTCCACTTCATTATAACAATGTCTTTGTCTATTTTTTCTTCGATCTATTTTGGTTTACATTTCTTAATCTCTCTTCTTCTCTATGTATTTGTATTTTTGAAACATACTTTATCTTTCACACTATTATAACATCCAGTATTAAAGAAATCTTAATCATTGTTGACGATAAAGTCCACATAGTCTCCTCCCATTGGTCCTCCGAGCAGGTTCTCCTTTGGCATCCGTTTCTTCAAGGTCCTCAGTTTGTTGCGAACCACATTGTGAAGTTGTCTCCGGTGACCATCGGGATGGCTGCAGCATAACGTGTCGCCTCCTGCAAGCACCAATCTTTATGTCAAGTAACAAATTTATCATATCTTTGGGAAATCTTATAAATAATTGTTATACATTCTAGCAAGATTGGCTTGCAAAAGGCGATACGCTATGCTATTAAAATTGACTCCCTAGAGACGTTCCTTTAAAGGTAATATTTGTTGGAACCGCACTTCATATTATTCTGGTAATGCAATAAATAATGATTGAAATAGCCACGCACTTATTTCATAATATTTTGATTTGTTAGATAAACAACACAATAATACTCATAAATAATAAATTTGAGTGAACAACCTAACAAAACAGTCAACAATAAATCTACAACAAATATTAATAAAAAGATGACCCAAAATCCAAGCAAGAACAAACCAACAGTGGTGGTACAACCGCCTACCATGTTCAATTAAACTAAACAAGCTGCTGTCCATAGTCCTCCTGAGCCTGTGCGACAATTGTCTGAAGTAAGCTGGTCGATCTTGTTTGAACATGTTAGCATACATGTCCCTTTGTGCGTTATCAGATCTCAAGTATCTGAGATAGTTGCAGAACCAGACGCTTCTGCTGATGCAGTCTGCGCCGTCACCACTGACGGAGCACACGCAGTAGTAGCAAACGGAATCTGACTTAAAGTCGAGTAGTGACACCACGTCATCGCTGTAGTTAATGTCTGTGTCGTTCGGAGTGTCGTGGTTCGTATAGTACGAGTGACCTCGGAAACATTTCGATTCAGGATCGTACGGTATCTCGTCGTTGTGCCAAATGAGATCTGCGGTAAACATTGTTAGGAGTTCTTTTAATTTGATTGGAACGTTTTTAGCGGGCATATTTTTTTCTGTCTTGTTTTTTCGAGTTTTATAAGTTTTTACAATGTTGTGATTAATAAAATCATCGTCATCCTTTCCGCTATGAAGATTCGCATAATATTAATTTTTTTTTTATCTAAATTTTTGTTTTCATTACGTCTAATTCTCTGTAATGTTTCTATTTTATTTATGTGTCGTCAAATATTCCTATGATTTAGAGTCGGTTTGCTATTAAATAAGTCATTTTTGGAAATAAAGAAAAGACTATGAATCGGATTTGTGTGATAATTAATTTTAAAACATTTAAATTTCAATTCAATCTAGCAAAGTACGACGTTAATGACATAACCATTCGCTCTGAAATATGTGTCTTTCTCAAAACCTTCAACTACAAGATGGTCGTTTCAACGTACTCTATAGTACGTTCCAGGCTCCGTTTGCCAGTATGTAAATATCAATCTAGATTTTATCTTCTTCAGCAGTTGTAAGTTTTCTAAATACTTGACTTCCTTTATAGTTCGCAGTATCTATTACTAATGCAATATGAATAATGTGACCGTCTTATTGTTCCCGTAACTTAAATTTTTGATTACATTTAAGTACCTTAAGTAACCACAATATCGTGAAAATTTAATTTAATTAGTACTATTTGTTTTTCTAACAGAAAATTCTTAGAAGCAATATGGAATTTGGTAATGTGCCCAGTAGCACCGATTACCTCCCTCCAGTAGATAGTTTGCCCCTTCCACGCTCCCTTTACTTGGACTGACAAAAAACCTGAAGAATTGTGAATATAACAACTACCCTACCCTTTTGATGATATAATATAATTGCAATGAAGAGATAACTAACAAAGAAAATAATACTTTTCACCAAATCATAAATATTATAGTTAATTTGAAGTGTAGTAGCAAAGCACTTTAGCACACCTATTTCACTTTCATCAGCATCGCCCACAACATACCTCTCCTTATACTATATGCAAGATTTCTTTGATGTTCAAACGGGTTATTTAGCTGGTTCTCTGCAAGGTTATTGATCATCATACATTCGTTCAGACTCCCAGCAGCTCTTTGACTGCAGTACTCATCCCTACCCTCAGCAGAACAGATACATATTTTGCAGCGTTCTTCTAAGTCTGCGTTAGATTGCTTCCTTCTTGTGAACTCCTCGGAATCAGTTTCAACTACTTCTATCAAAGGAGTCTTTTCTTCAACCTTTATAACGGTCCTTCCCGGGACACACTTCAGTTTCAATTTGCGAAGTTCTTTGACTTTTGGCATGGGGCGATTGTAAAAGAAATCTACAATAGTGCTGCTATTAGTTTACGCATTCGTAATGACTTTTTTAAATAAAAGGTAAAATAAAAGTTCCTACCTAACTTTAACTTAAAGGCTACTTGAACGTATTTTGATGCTGGTTTTTATTTAAAGGTCTTGTCAGACTTAAAATCTTATGTTTGTTTGATAACAATCGGTTCAGTAGAACCGGAGAATACAGTCAAAAATTGCGAAAAACCGATATTCGCGCGGGCGGAGCCGCGGGCATAAGCTAAGCTGAAAAAGGTTATACCATTCCATGATATCTTTGGTGTATTTGTTTTTAATTAAATTGCAAAAGTCATTGAATTTCTTGATAAATATATCGTAATTTTTACGTCGCATTAATGAGATTTTCACTGTTTATTATTTAAGATGAAACATTTTGATTTCTATTTCAATTATTATAGAATTTTACAAATATCACAAGAGGCAATATATCACCCTATGACGTATCTTAAAAGGAGGTAGGACACGACGGTATCTCCCGTCCGAAATTATTAGCAGTCCTACTGGGGTAGTACCTCCACCCTACATAACGCCGCGGCCATAATAACCATCGTGTTGTGTTCCCGCCGGTGAGTAGGGTAGCCAGAGTTCACTGTACCCCTCCTCCCCCCACCCTCTCCTAGCCTCCCCACCCCTTCCTAGCCCTCCTCCCTTCCTAACAGGGTAGGCAGCGCGTGTGTGACACCCTTATTGTTACACACGTTCATAGGCCACGGTGACCGCTTCCCATCAGGTGGGCCGTGTGCTTGTCTGCCACCTACGTTATATAAATCTATGGGGTACTCCCATGACTACCCAGGACATGTCCAATGTCCAGGTAGCTCAGTTGGTCAGAGCATTCCTCTTATATAGAGATTAATTGCGTGTTCAAATCCCTCCTAGTTTTATATTTTACTGATTAAAATGTTGTGTAACGTTATTTCAATACTAAGAATAATTATTCATTTTGCTTTTATCAAGATCAAATTGATATCTTTTAAGTGATATATATATAGCCTTGGGAGCACTAAAACTGATAGTGGAAACTTGTGTTATTTCTGGATGTATTTTCCTATATTCAATTTATATCTGTCAATTTAAGTTTACAATCTGTTAATACGTCAATAATACTTATAAAAACAGCCTCTGTGGCGTGCCGGTAGTGAACGCGGCCGCTGCGCAAGAGGCGCGGGTTCGATCCTCGCTCAGTGCAAATATTTGTATGCATGAATATGTGTATTTGCACTGGTCTGGTCGTGCCTCGGAGAGTACGTTAAGCCGTCCCGGTTGCCATACAAACATCTATGGCAGTCATTACGGGTAGTTGGAGCCCTAAAAACAACTCCAACAACGGCCTAGCTGCAATGCTTCGATATCGCCTAATATCACCAGTGGATTGTGAAGGTCAGATGGCAGTCAGTTCACGGAAAATATCGAGGTCCACCCAAATCCGCAGTTAAGACTGGTAAAGCGGACCCCAGACTCCGAGGTGAAAGCTTTGGATGCGACTGGGATTAACGCTAAGTTGAGGAAGAAATACTTATAAAAAACATGCTTACCAGCGGAGCTGTGGTCGACAAGCAAACCCAGGACGACGAGCACTGTTAATACTGTAAGTTTCACGTCCATGTTGTACAATGTGACGCTACCCACTCAAGCAGTTTTATATAGCTTTCCGATTCAATGAGATCTTTGATTCTTCGTTTTGGAATGCAGATACGCATTTGGGGCGATTTCTTTGCTTTAATATACACTGGTTTATTTGGTATTGAGTTAAATATGAGATAGTCAAAATTTAGACAAAATTCTTTTTGGTTAAGGCAGCAAATATTTTATAGAAAGTGGTTACCGTAGCTTATGAGTGCTCGTAACTTCAGACTTCAGACTTGCATAGGAAGAGGGTGGAGGGGAGACGAAGTAAGCTGGTGGTACTTTACTGAACTATCATTGTCTAGCAAGGCTTCACAATTATCTATTATGAGTAATAAATAACTTTACGAATCCCATAAAGACTTTTCCAGTGTTTAGACTTTATTTTCTTTTAACGCTCTGGCGTGGAAAGAGATAGTTGTCTATCATTAGTTTTTACGTCCTTCGCTTAGCTTCCTTTAACGTCTTTAAACCTTTTATACAAGACTACTGGCTACGAGTAATTCGCATAACATTCGCAGAATCTCATGTCTTTTAGTTCAATGGTAACTATGACTTGATCGCCAACAAAAGTGTCACATAATATGCAGCTTTCTTTAATCCATATTCACTCTCTCATAAAATTATAAAGAAGAAAATGCATTTCCGAATGCGTCCCTGTGCGATGTGAATGCTGTAAAAAACAAAATAGCAAACGAGGAAAGACGCCGCGCAATAAATCCTTATCGTAGCCACACCTGCGCTGGCGCACGCTGTCATACGCGACATCTGGCTAGCTGGCTTTGTCATTAATTTCAAATTCATTCATACATCCATTTTTCATTATTTCGCTGACACTATTTTATCATACATACACTAGCCAATACACGCGATTCCGCCCGCGTGAGATTTTGTCTTACCAAGTTCTTTCGAATAAAAACCGCATCAAAATCCGTTCAGTAGTTTTGCGTCTATCACAAACAAAAACAAGACAAGAATTCCCCAAAAAAAAAATGATTTTGTGTCAGAATTGTTCATTTACCATAACGTTTTTGTCAAAACCTCTAAGCGCGAAAGTTTGTACTGTTTGTTTGGTACTCTTTTACGCAAAAATGGCTGAACGGATCTAGACGAAATTTGGCCCAGAGATAGATTATGGTATGCAATAGCACATAGAGTTGCCACGAGTGAAGCCGCGGGTAACAGCTATCTAATAATATGTAATGATTGTTTTTTTTGTGGTTTGGTTAATTAATACATAAAACATTTTGTACTTTATTTAATTGCTTGTACTTATAAAATTAACAGTGCTTGCATTATTTAGTAGTTTTCACGGCGATGGTGGTAGTTTTCAAGGCTCTGGTGGTAGGTTTCGTAGTAGTGCCAGTAGATTTGTACGGCTTCTTGGTAGTTCTAAATTTCTTAGTAGTTTTCGTTCTCGGTGTAGTGGCGGTGGTGAGAGTCACTTTCTTGCCCTTTCTATGTCCACCTGTAATTTTTTAAATGCTTTGACGTGATAACGTCTTATAAATTGATAATACCAGCAACACTCATGAAAAATAGTAACGTTCCATAGTAACGTTCCACCTGAGCCTGTGCGTGCAAGCGAGAGCGCGCAACAAGCGATAGAGAGGCCCAAGCAGTGAGGCCAGAGTCAAAGTGTTGGCTTGTGACACATGTTGTATCTCTCTTCTCGCGTGAAATAGTAAGGTTCCGCTTCTGTAGTATATTTAATTTAGTATCAGCATTGCACCCGTGCGAAGCCGGGGCGGGTCGCTAGTCTATACTAATATTATAAAGAGGAAAGATTTGTTTTTTTGTTTTTTTGTTTTTTTGTTTTTTTGTTTTTTGTTTTTTTGTTTTTTTGTTTTTTTGTTTTTTTGTTTTTTTGTTTTTTTGTTTGTAACGAATAGGCTCCGAAACTACTGGACCGATTTCAATAATTCTTTCACCAATAGAAAGCCACATTATCTGTGAGTAACATAGGCTATAATTTATCCCCGGAAAATTTAGGGATCCTTACTAAAACTTCAATAATGTAACCCAAGGTGTAAAAAAATGACCTAAACAAATTACTTACATCGCGTGCGCTGCGAAAACTATTGAAGATAGAACAAAATAATGTACTGTGGAAATGTACAACTTAAAAAGGTCTACATAAAAGTCCGCGATAGCATATGTCTACCTAATAAGGGTAGCCCACAGTAACCATTTTTATCTTTACAAATTACAAAAAAATTATAGTGTCATTTTCGAAGCTAATTTTAACAATACAGTATTATTTCTTATCCAATTAAATACGTTAGATACGTTGTACGTTTAATGTAGATCAAAATTGCCATTTACACTATATAATTACCATAAATAGTTTAAGAGCTATCGCAATATGAAAAATAATGCGCGGCGAAATAAATGCAAGTTGAAATGCGGACGTAAATCAAACCAATATACTTCGGGACATTATAGGTACGTAGATAGGTATCTAAACTGTGCTCAAAGTATTATGCTCTATACACGCAGTACAGTTTTCTTGGGTGCCTTTGAGGATAGCACGGGTGCTACAGCACTGGACGAGCTCAAATTCACCAATCATGGATTATTGCAAAACAATCCGCTCGCGCCAGGACGTCGTTTGTCTCACGAATTATACCTATCTAAGATTATGTTTCCTTATGTATATCATTGTATTATCACTGCGATGCGGGCGAGGACTCAGGGCTGCACACGTTGGCAGAGTGTCCGGCGTGGGAGGTGCCGAGACAGGCCCTCTCGGCAGCCCTCGGGGTGGGAGTCCTCACACTGCCGGTGCTGATCGCGGCGATGGTGCAGAGTGCGGACGCGTGGTTGGCCGCCGCCTCCTTCTGCGAGAAAGTGATACTCGAGAAAGAGGCGGCGGAAAAGGTTCGGGAGGGGCTGCACAGAGCTCTCCCGGACGGAGGCGGGCGCGGACGCCTATCGCGTCGGGGGTCCGACGACCTCCGTCCTCCATGAGCGCGGGTGACAGGTGGAGCCGCCCGTCACCCTAGCAGAAGCAGGCCGAGGCGGCGGCGCGCGAAGGCGCCCCCCCCCCCCCCTCCTATTCCGGGTCATGACGGGAACCACGTGGTTCTCAAACCCGAGGGGGCCATCTCGAATCCGGAGATGGCCCGGGTCAAGCCGGGGTGCGAGGGATATGCTCTTTGGGCCACCTTACACCCTGGCGTCTGAAGACCCTAGATGGCGTGCGGTTTTAGTCGGTAAGAGTCCGACATAGCCTGCCCCGCTGGCCGCGGGGTGGGTTTCTATGAGGATTTCCGCACGGAAAAAAAAAGGTATATCTTTGTATTCCCATCCAAATAAATTATATCTTAATCAAGACTTTCAATAATATTGTGTAAAAATTATTTAAAGACTGTTTGAGTTATTGAAATCGGACGTCAGAGGAGGGGATTGGGGAGATAGGGAGGGGGGTTGTGAGCTCTGGCTACCCTTCTTACCGGCGGCGGTAACACAACACAATGTCTATTATGGCTGCGGTCTTCTGTACCCCCTGTCACCTGACATCATGCTTTTTTTATACCATTTAAGTGGCAGACGAGCTCACGGCCCACCTATGTGACCTATGCACCTATGGACGTGCACAACATCAGGGGCGTCACACTCGCGCTGCCGACCCTGCAAAATCCTTCTAATGCCCTTCTTGAAGAACCCCATATTATAGCCGCCAGGGAAAACCACTGCAGGGAGATCGTTCCACAGCCTAAGCGTGCGTGAAATGAAATTTTTTTCATACCTTACAGTACGCACTGCAGACGGATGCAACGTGTGGGGATGAATTCCCTGCCTGTGGCAAGCAGTGCGATGATAGAAAGTGGCTGTAGGCATCATAAATCAAACAATTCCCATCCCAGGGTCAACTGGGTAGCGCGGGATATGCTCTAAGTAATCTTACACCCCGGCAACTGAAGACTTGAGACGGCGGCGTGCGGTTTTTTGGCAAAAAGGCATTTAAAACAGAATTTGCAATCCACGCGGGCGGAGCCGCGGGCAACAGCTAGTATTACATAAAATAATGATTATGACGTTATCACGTAAATCTATCGTCCGTAAACCGACTTTACAGACAACCAATTTTTTTATATCCTGTTCGAATTTTGAGCAGTCAGACTAGGGTAGTACCGCCGCGCTACAGAAAACTGCGGTCCTAATAACCATCGTGTTGTGTTTCCGGCGGTAAGTTGGGTAGCCAGAGCTCTCTCAGCTTGTCTGCTACCTAAGTGGTATAAAAAGTAGTCTTCTTCAACCTAACGTTAATCCCAGTCACATCCAAAGCTTTCACCTCGGAGTCTGGGGTCCGCTTTACCAGTCTTAACTGCGGATTTGGCTGGACCTCGATATTTTCCGTGAAGCGACTGCCATCTGACCTTCACAACCCAACGGTGACATTAGGCGATATCGAAGCATTGCAGCTAGACCGTTGTTGTCGGACTTTTTAGGGCTCCAACTATCCGTAACGACTGCCATAGATGTTTGTATGGCAACCGGGACCGACGGCTTAACGTGCTTTCCGTAGCATTCGAAATAATTACATACCATGTTTTTTCTTCTGTTTTCCCTTAGACATGTGTGTTGAATTCTTTTTATCCTGTATCGATGGATGAACTTTACGTCTCAAGTATTTCGGAATTATATTTTTAATTCGATCCGATGGATGGTCGGGCGTATTTCTTTTGTATCGTGGCATTACTCCTAAATTGATCTGCCATTTCTTCATTGCTTGCTCGTATTCGTTGTATTTCTGCCGCGCCATGTCATTCAGTTTTTGTTTAGCTAGTTGCTTCACAATTTCAGATTTCGGCACTTGTCGGTGTAAAAGTTCACCAATATCATGTCTTGAGGATTTTAATAAATTACGTATCTGTTTTATAAATGAGAGTCTTTTGTGTTTGTGTTTATTTAAAGTTTCTTGGATGTCTACGGGTGTTGTGGAACTAATGACGTCATCGTTAGCACGAACTTTAGGAGCTATTTCATCTTTAAGTTCTTTTGTAATAGTATTGGGGTTCTTGGCATGGTAATGTACTATTACTTCAACTTTATTATGTACTGAGTCCAGTCCTTTATTAATTTCCTCTATAACATTACTGTTTACAGTTTTTAAATTTGATACAAATCTCCTGTTTTTCTGAAATTCTATCGACATCAAAACGTCATGCAATTTATTAATGTCCTTTTCCATATAGTAATGTAATAGTTTCAATTTGTACATTGTCACTTGTGGAAAATTGCCAACAGCGTTATTAGCCATATCCTGCCAATCATTGCTAATAGTTTGTAGATCATTCGTTATATTATAATCTGGATCTCTAAATCGCTGCCTTACTGACGTATAATCATTTTTATTGTAAGTTCTTATTATATTCCTGAGTATTCTTTTAGCTGGCGCAGAGAGTGACCCTAAAGCGTTATTTTTTGGCATGTCTTTGTCAACAACTTGAAAGATTTCTAATATACACTGTTTGAATGTTGACTCCAAACATTTGTAGTTATTTGAATTTAAACTACGCCGTAAATTTAGAAGTGGGGTATGTTTGGTTTTGAGATGCTTTTTATGATGGGTGTTCTTAACATACCTTTTTAAGCTGTGTATTAGAAGGCTCAAATCATCAGGAAGTCTGCCTTCTTTGTATCTTTCTAATCCTATAATATCTTTTAATACCTCATAGATATCAGATTTTAGTTTATATAAGAACTTTTTCATTACATTAGTATTGCTCCTCCTTAAATCATACATTAAATCAGGGAACATTTCTATGTCATGAAGCTTATTTGTATCACTTATATTGGGATAATCTATTATTTCAACAATAGGTGATTGGTTATGGAAATTCATAAAGCTGATCAAATTTCCTTTGATCTTCTTCAAGTTTTCCATTTCATTTTCTTTATTATCTATTAACTTGATTATAGGTAACAGTACATTCTTCTTTAAATAATTCTTGTCATCGAGGTTCACTGTATTATTTTCAGTAACAGTTGTATTGGTTGTATTTAAATCAGATTCATGAGTTACATTTGTTGTTTTAGGAGCTTTTGTGATACCAGAAGTGTCCCTTTTCATGATATTCATTGAGTTGAATTCAAATATATCATTGGTATTATCAAAACCCATTCCTACTAAATCTACTTTATCCATATAATCTGTAAATAGAAGTAAACTGTGAGCCTTAATGTACATGGATATTATAATAGAAAAAATGCACTTAGTAATAATATGGAACTATTAGTAGCGTTGGAATTTTTCATTTTTTTAAAAGTTAAAACAAGAAAAAAGAATGTGTTAGATACGTGAAAATGGGATGTAGAAGAGAGGCTTTTAAAGATAAAACCAGCATTTACGCTTGAATGAACAGAAGGCTAAGGGTAAAAGTTACGGTACAATATGGTTGAATTATAATTTTGAGGTAAAAAGTATTATACAGTTTTCATCACCACTAGATGGTCTATCTAAGTATAACTAAAAGTACCTTAACCATTACTGATATCATCCTATGTTCGTAGGTTACCATATGAGTGTTATATGAGTTACCTGTATCATTAAAAATTGGATTCTTTTTTGCAGACTCTAGTAGATCAATAACAACTTTTGTGGATTCATCTAGAGGGTGTTCAGTAGCACCATTTTCTTGTACGAAGTTGGCTATATAAGAAAGTTCCGTCACATTCTCTGTATTAACTTTGTCTGTAGGTTTATCATCATCATCGATTAACATATAATCGAAGTCAGCTGTCTTGTTATAGAGATCAGGATTAGGGAGAAGATCTACAAGAGATTTTCTGCGAGAATAGGTTTTAGTATCGATGGCTATGTTACTAAGGACTTCATCGAAGGCTAGGTAGTCCGGATCTGCTGTCACAGTATTGGATGCCACTGTTACTGTATTACTGTGTTCTGTATGAGAAATTATGGCTGAAAAGTAAATCATATTATTAGAAAAAAATATTTGGAAGTAGTTTCATAAGGATCTCGGGGATTATTAAATAGGAGAGCTAATAATCCAATAACTTTCTAGTTCCAACTTTATAAATAAAACCAGTACGTAAACCAGACATAAGAAAACAAAAAAAGAATATTATAGATAAAAGATCATTGCAGGCCATTTCGCACATAGATAAAAGACATACTCTTGACTAAGATTAATTAACTAAATAATCGACCAAGAAGATGCAATTTATATTTCTGGAACTTTTTATCTAACTGTGCCGCTTAGACAGACGAAAAAAAAATAACAGTAGTTACATATTGTCTTGTGGAGAAACTGGCGCTTTAGTTTTTAATATTGAGAACATAATTTTGTAAGTTACATACCAGGTTCAGTAGAAAGACTTGTGAAATCATTATCAAAATATTTTGAAATTGGTATTTCATTAGTTTTAGGCATAATTTCGACATCTGACGGTTCATTGCTTGGTACAATATTTATAATAGGGTTCGGTTGTGCCATACTAGCTTGTTCTTCATTGTTTGGTTGCATGGCATTTTGTTTATCATCATTTGAAGTTTGCTTCTGTTCAGGTGCCATTCCATAGATCCATTCCGATAGTTGTGCCAGAGTCATAGTACTCCCGTTTATATTTTCAAATGGATTATCTGTCACAGAACGTTTTCTTCTTAATTGTTTTATATCTGAAATTGGATATTTCATTTATTTAATTTTGTATAACAATTTGATTCTTAGTGAAGTAACTATTACAATTCTTCTTGTAATTGTCATAAAAGGCATAGGACCAACGTATGAAGAGTTAGTAACTGGCTTTGCAGGATCGAAAAATATTGGTGGCGAAACGGAAATGTTGAAAGACAAATGAATAGGCATTTAAGCTGATGGTAGACTATTTGTCTCTACCTATACCAGAGAAAAAAAAGGCGTGACTATGTTAATATAGGGAGAGAAGTCTGACCTAACCTTACATTAAAGAAAACTAAGTATAGATTGTGTCTGAGAAAATGTGTTGTCTGGAGATCGTGTGATTTTCTTCTATAAGTGTAAAATTCACACGTTTGTTGAAATTATTCAATTGATATTGAAATATTCAACAAACATCCGTATCTATATGTAAGTACTATTAATAATTTACTGATGTATATTATTTTCGTAAAAGGTGAGATTCATAGACCAAGGAATTTCCCACACTATTTTCCATGTATATAATTTTTTACTTTCGCGTATTATATTATGTCTGTTATTAAGTTTCGGTGTGAATCTTGGTGAATAGAACAATGGAAAGAGAGCATTTATTTTATATGAGACACGTCAAAATGACTTCACCTCGCCTGATGGTAAGCTAAAGGTAAAGTTTTAATATTTTATCATTTTTAAACGAGGTGTGAAAAAGCATTTGATGAGGCCGTCAAGCTGAGGGCCACCATTATGGCACTATCGGCGTATGTAATGGTGACTCCATTCCTGAGACTACCTTAAGCTTACCATCAGGCGAGGTGGATTCATATTGACGTGAACGAAATAAAAAAAAACTTACAAAAGCTATTCTCATCTTCAAATTGTACGAAACGATTAGTAGATTATTTATATAATATTGATTGACTCATAGTGGTAGTGCATTCGAATGCTACGACGGGTTCGATTCCTGCTCAGTTTAAATATTTGTATGTATGAAAATTCTATTTGCTCTGGCCGTTACTATGCTTACCTTAGGTCTAGAAAGCGCTGTGTAGAATGTCGTAGAATATTTTATTTTAACGTTTTTAATATGCTAATGCTAACGTTTTATAAGTTGAAATCTCGTCCTGGATGTTCCTCTTTCCTAGCTAAATCATAGATTAATTATAGCCAGTCTAGAATAGGCTACTACTTTCCCAAGATTAGGTTCCTATACGTTACGTAAACTGGATCAATATTTCACACAATCAAAACCGCTTGCCTGGTATAGTAATAAACATACTTACTCGCAGTCAGTTGTTCTATAGTCATGATAAGAACTCTGTGGTCGGCGTCGACTGCTGGGTACTGGGCATGGCAGTTCAGGGTCGAGCAGTTCCACCTTCCTTCCTCGGTGCAGTGGCAGGTTCGGCAGCCAAGGCACACATTCTCTGCTCAATAATGCAATGATTAAAAAACATTTTTGAATAGTGAGTAAATTTTGTTTAGTAACTAGAGGAGGGGGAATGCGGGTAAGAAGATATGGAAAGAAAGGGAGTGACTAAGAAGATGGCATCTGATAGGAATGTATGGAGGAGAATGACATGTTGCGCCGATTCCAAATAATTGGGAGAAGGGCAGGTAGATGATGATGATGAACTAGAGGAAGTAGGTTATACAAATATAACTGAAGTGGCAAATTTCGATTGATTTATAGACTGTAAAAGGCAAAAACCGGTAAACGGACTTCGGACTTCTAAGTGAAAGCGACGGATACAACCGCTGATATTAATTCTTTTTTATATGTAACCATAGTAGAAATTATTAATGCCTCAAGGATGAAATGGTGGTTTTGAATTTGAAAGTCTCGATAGATTTTTCATTTCTTCAAGCTCTGCTTTTGTACCGGAGATTTTAGAGAGATGGATACACCTCATAATATTACTGGAGGACTTCATGTTTTTATAATCGTTTGCATCACTGGCAATATCACCAGCTGACATTTCGGCTAGTCTTCTTTTTATATTGGTCACGACAATATGACTCCACCTCGCCTGATGGTAAGCTATAGGTAAAGTCTCAGGAAGGGGGTCCCCATTACATACAGTGCCATAATGGCGGCCTTCTTATTCTGGTTCAATTATAATGGATCTGAGCCCCTAAGTCTTCGGCTGTCAAATGATAAGCTCAGGCTTCTCAGGTATTTCCTTTGGCTGTGATTCCTCTGTCATTCCAAATCCTCCATAACATCCGCGCGTGTTTCAAAACATAATCTGTTATGTATACTATTTGTAGCTAGCCCAAAAGAATAACATCTTGTT
The DNA here is from genome assembly GCA_963576445.1 of Lithosia quadra. Lineage (NCBI taxonomy): Eukaryota > Metazoa > Arthropoda > Insecta > Lepidoptera > Erebidae > Lithosia > Lithosia quadra. The sequence goes on from OY754896.1 coordinate 10,692,047, forward strand.
ATTTGAGCGCTGGTTTCGAATTTATATATCTGTGGTAATCAACTGCCATGTTTACACAATATCATTGCTGGGAAATAAGATAGCTATTTGGGTCACCACTTAGGTGGCAGACAAGGACACGGCTCATCTTACGGGAAACAGTCATCATGGTCTATAGACGTGTGCAACGTCAGGCGCGTCACACTCACGCTGCAGACCCTGGAGGAGGGTGAGGGGAATGGGGGGATTGAAAGAATTTATATGCTGACAACGCAGGAGATTTAAGTTCCCCACTGAAAGCACAGAATCTCTCCAGTGAGCTCTGGCTACCCTACTTACCGCCGGGAACACAAAACGATGGTATGGGGCGGTGTTCTGCAGGGCGGAGGTACTACCCCAGTCGGACTGCTCAATTCGGACGGGATATACCGTCGTGTCCAATGTCTAATATTAGCTTATTGCAGTCCATCGTTGGACCTGGATATCTGGACCTCTGCACACGCAAAGCTGTACTATTACATTACGCCTCTTAACGAATCAGTCCTTCATGCAGTTATTAGTCCTTTATATACTAAATAAAGAATTACTCACCTTTAGTACAGTCGGTGTACCGTGATATGTACGGTATACAATCCATATCCTGGGACTGCTCCACTGAAACATAAAAGCAAATTATTGTGACAACTGTACTTTGTGCTCACCACAAGTTAAGGGTTTTGATTTGCCTTCAAAGATGACTGAGTGTTTTAGACATAAAATATATATAACAAGACGAATTCGAGGGCTGTTTGAAATGAAACCCACATGTGTTACATTTCAAACAGCCCTTGAATACTTCTTATCCTCTGTCCTAGAAGGAATTCTAAAGACATGTCCGATCCACTAACCCGCATTAGGCTAGCATGTGTGGATTAAGGTCTAAACCCTTTTAGCTCTCTCGTTAGAGAAGAGGAGACTCGTGTCCAGCAGTGGGACATAAATGGGTTGCTATCAGGTGGCAGACAAGTACACGGCCCACCTGATGGGCAGCGGTCACCGTGGCCTATGGGCGTGAGCAACACTCGCGCTGCCGACCCTGTAAAAACCTTCTAATGCTCTTATATAACGTAGTAGTCTTACCTTTATCAACTATATCATGTAATAGACTATTGACATTAATCTTCAACAGCGGGTTCAAAAATCCTTCAGGATCTTCATCATCTTGCTGCAGAACACCATTGGCTTCGTTATAGTATTCGCACCTTGACTGGGCTAGGCTCAGACAGTCGTCCCCATAGCAGATGTTGCAGTCATTAGATCGTCGGTGGAGTGAGAACCCGTACTTGAATTTACTGGATGATCGATTTGGCAGCACCGCCAACGCTAAAATACAAAATATTGTAAGTTTAGGGTCTAACTTTGCAATGACATAGGCATATACATAACATTATGTGATGTTTATAGTATGTTAATGACATAGGATCTTATTTTAATCAATCACTCCACCATTTATTTATTTGTGATGATGAGTACAGAGTGTTTAAACAAAGTTTAAATATGACCAGCCACATTCTGCCTCCTTTAACCTAACTTTTGTCCAAGGCATAAGGACAGACAAAACTAAGACAAATTGCCAAAGGTATAAAATACTTATATTTTTAGACCAATTTTATAATAAAGCGGATTTGTAATCTTTAACTATATAATAAATATTTCGAATAAAACAGATATTTTTAATAAATGTTATTTTTTTAAAGAATTTCAGACATTTTAATATGGGGTACTCTAGTACCCCACAGTAGGAATAACGTATGTGCCAGACAGTGTAGGGTTCTAGGGTTAATAAGGTAAGGGTTAGTCACTGATAACAAATGAACCATATGAAAATAACTAATCTGATAATCTAAATAAAATACCTATAGTTAATCTTAGTCACCATTTACTGAAGAAAATTTACAAGAGCATGGTATAGTTTACTGTACTAGGATGAATGAAATATTACTCTATTACCACAACATATTTAAATAAGGAAAAATGATTTGCATTGAATTATAGTGCGCGGCATCTAACGTGGCCCGATTTTGGAGTAGTGTGGGCCCCACTACTCCAAAACCTTGCCAAGTTAGATGCTTGTTTGTGGCAAAATGCGTCGCCTAGAAATAAGTATAGTGTACGGCATCTAACTTGGCAAGGTTTCGGAGTAGTGGGGCCCACACTACTCCAAAATCTGGCCCTATACAAGTCACTCAGGGTGATGGTATTAGGTACTCCCATTGCGTAAGGCCATTAGTCATTTTATAATAATAATATACCAACTATTAGGCACAGTTTCGTACTGTTAAACTTTTAAAGCGATACCACAATATTGTGCTTATGTAATAACAACCATTGTGTGCACGATTGATTTGAAACGTGTCGCCTTTGTTCGACATGTACAATTTGCATACATTTTCTTTATGTGCACGTGTTTACCTCTTCCTACAATACGAAGTCCCCGGGAATATGAAGCATCTGATAAGGCGGGAATCATCTTTGTTGTAGTATTGTTTAATGAATGGTAGGCTTTATTCTTGAGCCTTCGTCACTAGCATTAGGTGAGGTGAAATCACTTGCTATACGAATTAAATATTTTGATACTATAAAAAGTCAAATTACAAATGGGATCTTGTCCACATCTTGAATTGATCAAAACCTTGATTTCACCGTTCAAAATAATTGCTGTTAAGTTCATTACGGTGTATGTTTTTACATAGAAACACAACTTCACGTAATTTAATATCACGTTTAGTGATAACACAGTTTAGTTTAACTCAGATCGGGATGAAATCCATTCTTTGATTATCATCATTGTCTTAACATTGTTCACGGTTGGACCCAAGACCTTGGAATCCGCTGACTTCTTCTCCTTCTATAGGTTTAACTTTACGGCTTTTTTTTTGTTAGACACATCAACATGACTTCACCTCGCCTGTTGGTAAGCTGAAGGTAAAGTCTCAGGACCGGGGGTCACTGCTACATACACTGATAGTGCTACAGTGGTGGCCCTAAGCTTGACGGCTTCATCGACTACTTTTTCACGACCCACTTAAAGGACCCGGGACTGTAGGTGGAAGGAATCATATAGGATCGTCTGCTGTCTAATCTTCAAACCCCAAAAGGAAAGCCTTCACAAAGGTCTTATTCGTCAATCAGCAGATGCACTGGTTTGCAAGAAAGGTTGGCTTGACCCATACTCCACTCTTCATTATTATAGAATACTAGCTTTCGCTCGCGGTTTCGCCCCCGTGGAAGTCGGTATCGCCACCAATAAAAAGAACTCTCTACTCCACTCTCCACTCCACCCCACTCTCTACAAAAAAATGGATAAAAAGTGGAATCCTATGTCCATCTCTTGGATCTAAGCTACCTCCCTACCAATTTTCAACCAAATCGGTTCAGTAGTTCTTGAGTTATAAATAGTGTAACTAACACGGCTGTCAAAACAAATGATTTGGTCACTATTATAAGACTGATGATCGTATGATGATGATGAAGTATGACGTATGATTATAATGACGTAGACTTACCGGACACACCGAAGATGGCGAGCACACACCAGGTAAGGTACATCACCGTCAGCTATGATTGGCGCAATGTTTGTAACATTACTAACTGTTTACTGAAACGGTAGTTTTTCTGATGCAGGGCCGGATTTTACCTCAGAACCTTAGATTTATTTACGAAGAATTAACATTTGTGAAGCTGGGATAGACTGCATGTGGACAGTAAATCAGGCTATGGCATACTTTGTTAGAGGCATATTTCCAGCAGTGGATTATAAAAGACTAATCGATCGATAAATGTAGTAGGGTGCTAGTCGTTGTTTATAGTAGACAGTTTTTGTATTGTGGTAGTATTACTAGGTTCTGGTTCCTATCGAGAAAGAAAAACAGAATCTGATCTTCTTTTAAAAGAAAGGGCATCTTATCTAGGTGTAGTATCCAGCTGGCTCTTTCGTCCAAGAAACTTATCAACTTGGAAACTTGTCAAAATGAAGGAAATTAGAAGGTGATTATAAAAACGTAACTAGTCCATACTAAAAATAAATAAAACGATCAATTATAGCAGGTACCAACTTGCAAATCATAAACCCTTTCCTTTCAATTTAATGTTTACTACAAAACTTTTTTCGGTCTTTTCTGCAGCAGTCGGTTTTTTAATTTTTAAACATTCTTATTTTTTAATGATTACGGTAACATAAATTATCGTAATACCTAGTTCCTCCCTGGCCTTAACTTATGTAGTTTACCAAATGTTTACAAACACCCGCCGTGCGTTTGAGCAGCCCGGTGCCGTCGCCTGCGCACACTCTCGGAGGCGGCGATGATGCTCCTGCACCTATTGCTGCACGTCCTCATCTTCCACCTCCTTCATGCCAAAGGTAAATACCAAGTGATCACCAAGTGCTACAATATTATCCAGTGAAGATTTAAGCTTTATTCAGAATTTCCATGTGCTTACTTTCATAACAGTGTTCAGGAATTTAAGGAAGGTGTTTTTAAGAAATGTGCCAGTTTTATGGATTACTAGCTTTTGCCCGCGGCTTCGCCCGCGTGGATGTCGGTTATCGCGACCAAATATAGCCTATGTCTCGAGGTCTAATCTAATCTTCCCCTATACCAAATTTCATCAAAATCTGTTCAGCGGTGCAGGCGTGAAAGTGTAACAGACAGACAGAAGTGTTAGTATGGATTTCGTTATCATCATCTTAGGTGATGGTAACTGAATGGATAAGGACGCGGCCTCTCTCAGAGGTATCGAGTTCGAATCCAGACAGTACCAATGTGAATTTCACTTTGTGGAATTTATATGTGCTAATCACATGATTTATGATCTGCTGACGGTGAAGAAAAACATCGTGAGGAAACCCACATGTCCTAGAAGAAATTCTAAGGACATGTCCGATCCAACAACCCGCATTAGGCCAGCGTGTGTGGATTAAGGTCTAAACCCTCTCAGCTCTCTAGTTAGAGGAGAGGAGACCCGTGCCCAGCAGTGCAATAAATGGGTTGCTATCATCATCATTGTCAAGAATCATTGCTAAGTATCTCTTACTTTGTTATAGGCCTTCTGAAATTCGTAAAGTTGTTTAATAATACTCTTGGCTATTTTTATATGCACAAACCCAAACCTCTGACTAATATTTTCTTTATTGAAATTTTTAAGCGGTCGTTCACTTTCTTCGATTTTAATTTGTGGGATTTTTTTTTCTTACTAGTGTACTGACTAAGTGACTCTAAAATATTACAATTTATGATATACTTTTCGATATTCAATCAATATTAGTCTATTGCAGTCCACTGCTAGACATAGGCCTCTCCCAATGTACGCTATAGCATTCGATCCTCCGCCTTGCGCATCCAGTCCATCCAGTCTTTCCAAGCTATCTTTTTCAGGTCGTCCGTCCTTCGTGCTGGGGGGAGGGGGGTTCATATTGACAATGATTCATTTGCTATGTCTCACATGTGGTTGTGTTTATATTTTCGTATATTCGTCAAGGTTTTGTTGATACTTACAATATTGTTAAGTTGATATCACTCAGTCCATTTTTATACCACTTAATTGTAATCGATTCAAAAGTAAATTTTGAACCAACTAGGCATTCTGCTTTGCGTTTAAACTGTTATTTTTTTAAATCATTATGTTATGATGATGACTACCAGTATCGATAATGCAATATCAAGTAACAATTTTATTATTGCAAACATTGCATTAGTGATCTCTCATACAACATTTGTCATTGCTTTTAAACTGGAGTCAACATCCATTTATGTCCAACTGCTGGGCACGGGTCTCCTCTCCTCTGACGAGAGAGCTGAGAGGGTTTAGACCTTAATCCACACACGCTGGCTTAATGCGGATTGGTGGATCGGACATGTCCTTAGAATTTCTTCCAGGATATGCGGGTTTCCTCAGGGTGTTTTTTCCAGCCAATGGTAAATCATGTGAATAGCACATATAAATTCCACAAAGTGAAATTCACATTGGTACTGTCCGGCCGGATTAGAACTAGATACCTCTGAGTAGAAGCCGCGTCTTTATCTATTCAGCTACCATTGTACGATTGATTGACAAGTTCTCTTACTAGCTTCCCTTGGTGTCGGGACAGTCAATCACTACCGTATAGCTCCCATGGAATCATAGAAAGAGAGGTAGGAAAGTATATCTCAGGTTCCAAAGTGCAAGCTTCGGATGCAACTGGTATTGGTGCTAGGGTGATGGTGACTATCTTTGCTTTGATCCCGCTGTTAGAGTCAATTGTCAATAATAGATTTAGATCATGCACAATCATCTATTTTATTGTCCATAGGAGGACAAAAGGATGCAGCAAAAGCGATTGAACAGCTAACAACGCGTAAGTTATTTTAATTATAGGTATTTTAGAAAGAACGTGGAAATGCGGCGAGTGTGATGGGCACCATTGCACCGGGCGCGATCAGGGGCGGGTTATTTGATTGACATATAACATTTTGTTTATTATTAAGGTGACATATTTATTACATAATTTTTGTGATTAATTTAATTGTATGAAAATTAAACGCCTGATTTTAGAAATTTAGGAATTTAAAAAAGTAAATATTTATTTTTGTTTTAGTTATTTAAAAAAATAATATTTTTCTTTTGTTGTATTTTTTACAAAATAAAAAGCAAAATCGATAAAGTAGTATCCGATAATTATCATGTATTTAAATTTTGAAGGACTATTAAAAATTGCTATTGGATTTTTTAATATTTTTAGCCCTACTTTCTTTTGCTCTAACCCTCTTCTCTGCTTCTTCCATGAAGGTGGCAACTTTGGAGTCACATCTCTGGTATTACAAGCGTTCATAGCCCACTGTAACTTTCAGTATAATGATATAAAAAAAATCTTGCAGCTCCACCGAAGGATATGAATTATGAGATCAAGCACGTAGAAGACTGTGACAACTCCGGCTTCTACTTCATCAATGAGCACTTCTCGAACGAGGTAGAATCTGATGAGTGCTTCCTCTGCTTCTGCGAAAGTAAGAACACCGCTGTCTGCTGGAGACGGGAGAGCAAGCGGTGTCATAAGGACACTGTACACCATGGCCTTGGACCACGGTATGAACACTAGTCTAAATTCCAAATTAAAAGGACTGATACCATCACATATCCGAAACGGTAGTAAAACCAATAATATTTTTTTATATAAGATACGTTAAAATGATTTCACCTCGCCTGATGGTAAGCTAAAGATAAAGTCTCAGGACCGGGGTCACCACTACACACACCGATAGTGCTACAGTCATGGTGGCCCTCAGCTTGACGGCCTCATCAAATGCTTTTTCACGCCCCGCTTAACGGCCCCGGGAAAATAGAACGAAGGGAACACATGCGCTGGTAAAGAATTCCAAGTCTTTATGGTGCGGCAAAGAAAAGACGCAACGAACCGCTTGGTTCTTGATGAAATTGATTGCACTGTGAATAGTATTTATAAAATGTAGTTTCCAGTCCTCTATTTTAAAAGAATTAAATATACCCTATATTATCGAATATTTTGAAAGACGACAAAAGCCCTATAGATAATAGTTTATACTACGCCAATACCCACTGGTCCCACAAGTGCTGCGACAACCATCACCTCAAGCTCGGCTATGCACCTGCTGAACCTTGAACGCAATCCAACCGAGGTTGGATTACTATGGAGGGTTTTTCGCAAGGTGCACGGTGGTAATTCTAAATAATAGGGACAAGGGCAGGCAGATGATGATAACTTGCATCTTTTACAGAGACACAAGGATCCGACGAAGCCCTGGGTTTAGCGATATATTCTTCCGGGATGCTTCAAGAGATGGTACGTACCTATGACTTAAAAAGTAAAGAACCAAGAAGTGGGCATTAATTTTTTGGTAACTGAGTAATTTTTTTTTGCAGTTTTCAACAGGAATTCTGAAGATAAGCAGTGCAAGCCGTATGAGTCCAGCTTCAGTGATGACTGTCCACCCGGTATGTTGTGTTAATTAGGCTTTCTGCTAATTTTCGTATATCTAAAGTCATGTTAGTTACACTATTTATAAATCAAGAACGGCTGAACCGATTTGGTAGGCAGTTAGTAGGCAGGTAGCTTAGAACCAGGACGGACATAGGATACTTTTTATCCTTTCTTTTGGAGAGGAGTGCCAGTGAAGTGGGTGGAGAGTGGGGTGAAGCGGAGTGGAGAGAGAAGTGTAGAGTAGAGTGGAGAATGAAGTGGAGAGTGAAGTGGAGAGTGCCGTGGAGAGTGGAGTGGAGAATAGAGTAGAGAGTATAGTTTAATTGGTGACGATACCGACTTCCACGCGGGTGAAGCCGTGGGCGAAAGCTAGTATTATTATAAAGAAATGGTTCATAGTCACATCATCTGGATAAAAGCGGTATAAAAGTAACGTCTCTTTCCTATGATATACAGGAATTACAGTAGTAGCCATGGGAATGTGGGTAGGATTAGCCTTTTTGACTGGGGTGGAGGGATATCCTAATTGTGTATAATGGATATCCATAAAATGATATGACTTGATTGTAAGTGCAGAACCCTTGCATAATATGTATATATTTCAGCTGATTGGTGCACTGGTTGTACCGTATGTGATTGTGACGCCAATGGCCGTTGGGACTGTCATGTCTTGAGCTTCTGCAATGATCGTAAGTAATTACACTTTTACATACATCAACTCTTACTAGCTGTATGCTGCATTTGGTTACTTCTCGTTTAGCCTTCATAGCCCCGTTTACCATTAGTTTATTTGCTGCTTTAGTAGTTTAATAAATAACTTTAAACAAAAGAATCCATAGGAAAGGTTAGCTTACTAATTAATTTAAAATTTCATTGAAGTAAAGAAAAGGATAATGATTTTTGATAATATTTGATTTCAAGCTAAAAAAAGCAAACGGAATGGTAGAAAAATGGTGAAAAAGAAGCCGACAACAACGCCTTTACCATTAGCTGCACGACCACGGACTGGTCCACCAATAATGCGGAGAGGGCATCATAATAAAAAACACCCATCACCCCAAAAGACAGTTATCAAAAAATCAGCTCCACCTAGCCGCTCTCAGCAGAAACAAAATAAAAAAAAACCACCAATCAGATATAAGAGCGTGGCTCCAAAACCAAATGTTTCAAACAAAAAGTACAAAAAAAGAAATATAGCGACGCAAAAACCACTTCATATCCATACAAAGAATAAGAGACACTCGAATGTTCCACATATTAAACCAGTACATATCCAACGTAGCAAAAACCAACCATATGGTCCAAATAATATACCTCCACACTTTCAAAAAAGGCATAAGAATCACCAAAATGGTCCAAATAATATACCAGTTCAAACCCAAAAGAAGAACGACAAAAACAAATCGAATAGACCAAATGATATACCAGTGGACGTGGCTAAACAAATTGTAAAACAAATGATGTCCGTTGTCCATAAACTAGTACAGAAAGAGATATACAATATGACAAAGCTTGTACAAAACATGCAACAACAACAACAGTCAACGCGAAACAACGGTATCACTACGTACAGGCCTAGAATTATTGGGGGAACAATGAGGGCAAGACAAAAGAGGGAAATAGATATAGTTACAAACGAAGAAGACCCTCAGTTGAAAGTATTGCAAGCAGAATATAAACTGACATCAACTTCTGAGGACGCTACGTCATCTTCTGCAGTCGGTTCTTCTGGGAATGCTGTGCTAGAAGGTATTTATTTTATTTCTTATTTATAAAGAGCATCATGGTCAATATTCTAATTAAGATCAATATAATTGTCTTCAATCACGTCTTTTTCCCACTTGCAACAATCTTTGTTGGATGTTTAAAAAATTACACACTGCGACATATATTTTAAACATCTGAAGGACTGTTATTAAATTACTTCTGGTTAAAAATTCTTACCATTATTGACTGCCAAGCCAACTTCTCCTGCTAGCTGGAACATCTGTTGATTCATGCACTAGGCTCTGGCTCATGTTTTTTCTTCTAAGATTAAGAGCTCAGTTGGCATTCACTCCTAAGAAGGTAGTTTAAAACAACTACAAAGAGATGATAAATAGTACAGGCGGAGTCCCACGAATTCCAAGTCTAAAGCTAAGATGATAATGATGATTCATTTTGAGTTTTGTTACAGAAAAGCTGGTTAATTTCACAACATTCAATTATGAAAACAATTTATTGAGTTCGAGAACAAAACCTATGATTGTCATACCCATGTCAACTACCACAGACCGTGAAAAGAACTATTATAAATACATCGTAGCAACAAATATTATACCTTTAAGCAACAACGATAGCGTTGATGTTACAACTCCAAAGACTACTACAGTATCTAAAACAAATATAACGAATACAACAGAAAAAATAGGGGAAAGCATTAAAGGTACAGCAACAATAAAAATAGAAACAGCTGCAGTAAATGTACCTAAGGATATAGCAAAAAATAAGCTTAAAAATTCTAGTTTCTATAATATACAAGTAGAAAACCAGAATATATCTGAAACAAGTGATAATTTAACATTAAATACTACAAAAGAAACAGATAGAGTTACTGATGGCAACATTCCACTAGATAATAGACCCGATACCTATAAATACATTGCTAAAGTTGATCCTACCAGCAGTGATATAAAATTCAATTACTGGCCTCATGTGAACATCGTGAGAGACAAGAAAATTAAATTGTTGCCAGAGAGTACCAAGAAAAGTAAGGGGAAAGTGAACAAAACCGGCGTTATTATTGGTGATAAGTATAAAGTTCGTGGCAAAGACATTAACCGGTTAACGGCAACAAAGAAATACAATTTGTTTAGAACACTTAATTATCACAGATGCCCATTTTTAAATAAATTAGCACTAAATACGAATAGAACATATGATTTCGCAGCAAGTAAACAAACGTCTAATAAAATATATCCTGTTACAAACCTGTTGAGCGATTTTAACAATATTAAAGAACCACGTAAGAAACTTAAGAAATTCAGTCTCATGAAGTATTTTAGAACAATATTCAACAAAATATTTAAAAGGAAAAAGAACCCAGAGCGGTTTAGTAGATACCACATTCTCGAAACTCTTTGCGAAAATTTTGGGCCCTGCAATATTAAACCAAAAGATAAACATATTCTGCTTGCAAAACTAGCAGATTTAAATAATGAAACTATGATAATCTTAAAAACAGTTAAGATTATCAAGGGGCTATTAATATTATTAGATAATTCTGTAGAAAAAAATAAATCATTATCAAAACAAGGGAGTTTAGGAAGTGATGTACAGAAATTGAATAGCATTTTAAAAGGCCAATACGGAAACAACTTTAATGAACCATTGACAGAGACTCAGATTACGCAAATAGAATATATAAAGAAGAACACTCAAGATTTTGTAAAATCTGTTGGTAGATTTGCTATTTTACTTAACCAAATACTTGGCATAATAACCAAACAGGATGATAATGATAATCACTCAAATATTAAAGAACATGTAACTAAAAAGAGTCCTTTACAAAGTCTGAGAGATCTTTTAGTGAGGTATAATTTGGTTCAAAATAATTTTATGAGGAAAATGTATGATTTGATTAATAGTTTTGAAAACAAGACACATGATAAGCCGAAGGTTAGTGCTGACCAGAATTTGAATAGAAGTATAGCAATTGAGAATTACTCAAGGAATATACTTAAAAACCTTAGAAAGCTGAAACATCTGGCACAAACTTTCAATTATAATGGAAGAACTAAGAGAGAGATAAAAGATGATGATGCTATTGAGTATCTATTATTGTTAATGGAGTATTTATTAAAACAAAACCATCCATTGGATGCTGCACCAGGTAATGCACTTTCTTTTTTAAATAGTTACAAACATTTATGTTCTTCATAAGATGATGTTTAGGGTTTATGCCAACTTCAATTCAGTGTTCCAGATACCACAACCAAAAATCGGGTTTGTATGATAATTATTAATTCAAATTGACCGATTTGTAGACTCACCCTAATTACGCATTACAATAAGTACTTTCGTTATTGTTAACCAGTGAGATTTTATTGCCAAACATATAATGTCAAGTCATCAACATGTGCTAATTCAGCATTTCTTTTTGCAGCTAATGATGGTATTGACTTATTGATAGAAGCTATAAAAAATGCACCTGATATTAAAACAGTAAGAAAGAAAGTATTAGACAACGTACCTTCCGCTGGGACAGAAACTACTGTGATGGCCATTTCAAGAAATATATTATATCGCTCAACTACAGAAAGTTTAATAGTTGACGCTGAATCTGAAGGTGAGACGTCATCTAATGAAGGTTCGGAAAAGTCTAGGGCTGATACAAATGAAGATATATCGAAAACAAAAATAGAAATTACTAAAGATTTATTTGATATGGTTGAAGACGAAAAAGACATTGATGATAGACTCCAGCTTGATAGACGAGCGGAAAATATACTCATTGGTTCTGATTCCGCTACTAAAGTCCCTATTTTTGAGGAAATAGACACAAATATTATTCCAAACAATATAAATGATCTTGAATACACAGAATCACCACAATTATTCAAAGAAGATGGTATTGACAATAGTAGTATAAATTACGCTAGTAGTAATGTTAATGGTTACACTGATAATCCTAGCACTGCAAATAATATTTATTATGATAATACAGAATCTGCTTATGTATTTAGTAACACGGTTGATAATAATGATGATATGAATACAGCATATGGCAATAATAACAATAGTATGAAAGCAGAGCATGAAAATGTAAATGCAGTGAATGAAGATAATCCTGACTTAATTGTAGGGGAGGAGAGTCAAAAGGAAGGAGAAGATGGAGTTAAGAAAACAGAAACCGTATATGTAGGGGAAATAGATGACGGAGAAAAAACGCCCGCAACATCCACGTTAGAAAACGAAATACCAACCACAGTATCACCAGATGATTACTATCCTAACGAGAAATTTAAGCTTAAAGATACCAAAACTTTAGATTCATTTAGTAGCGATAAAAGTGAGGACAAAAAATTTAAGTTGGACTGGGTTGAAGAAAACTTTCGTAGAGAATATGCAAATTATGACGACGATAAAGTAAAGCTTCACGAAGAGAAAAGGGACGATACTAAAACTAATACCATGGTTACTGTGATGTCTGTAGAACCTTCTAGCACAAGTGCACCTGACCACTATAAGAAACGGGTAGCAGACGTCAGTTTGATCAGCAACGAAATTGAGACTAGCGAAAAGCAGAAGAAATCCAAGATAAATCCAGAAGAAGTGATGTTCAAGAAACAGATGAATCTATTGAATTCTCTTGATTACGTCACTGAAAAAGCAGAATTTGATGAAAACGAATCAAAGGATGGCAATGCTGAAGAAAGATACTCAGAAACTGCCTATTTCGTTTAGCTGTATGTGATTTAACTTGGTTTAATTGTAAATATTGCCAAAATGTAACCTATGTGTTTGGCGGATGTTTGCGATAACGTGAGTGTAAAATTTGACCAATTAAAATATTCACTGTGATTTAAAACTAACTCATAATAACGCGATGTAGCTGAATGGATAAGGACGCGGCCTCTTCTCACAGGTATCGAGTTCGAATCCGGCCGGACAGTGCCGCCAATGTGAATTTCACTTTTTGGAGTTTATATGTGCTAATCACGTGATTTACCATCTGCTGACGGTGAAGGAAAAACATCGTGATGAAACCTACATGTCCTAGAAGAAATTCTAAGGACATGTCCGATCCACCAACCCGCATTAGGACAGCGTGTGTGGATTAACGTCTAAACCCTCTCAGTTCTATCGTTAGAGGAGAGGAGAAGACCCGTGCCCAGCAGTGGGACATAAATGGGTTGCTATCATTATTATAACGATAATGAGTTAGGTGTGATCTTGGTCAACATGCTTATTAAGTCTATAGGATCCAAGGTGTTTTTTTTAAATTGAAATTTTCATTACTTTGAGCTTTATAATAATTCGTACCTAATTCTGTATTCTCAGTAGTTGGAGTTCTTAGAATACGAAATACTTAATTATTAGCAATATTTCTATTAATTATAGTGTTGATAGTATAGAATATACAGTGATAATCTGAATTATTAGGGATGTAGAATCGGTCTAATAGAAAATTCTTTATGATTTTTCATTATTAAGTGACTAAATAGTGATTTAGTATTTAATTTATTTTTATTTTTATTCACTTTTAGAGGTTAAAGGTAAAACCAAAACAAAGTTAGCGTGAATAATTATGCAATGCAAGTAATTTTAATTAATGTGTTGTGCTAAAGTCAAAATAAAATCAGATTAGTAAAATTTGATATTTATATTGAGGTGATAAGAATGATGAGAAAATAATCAAATTATCTAAAGTTCTAATTATAATTCTTTATTGTACACACAGTAAACATAATTATCATACATTATAATATAGCTTTATGTACAAAGGCGAGCTTAACTCAATATTGAGTTTTCACCCAGCAAACCTTTGGGGAAACATAAAGGACACAACAAAATGAGTGAATATGGTGTACAACCAGAAAAATACAGTGTGATTTTATAGTCCTTTTGGACCCGAAAGGGGGTTACTCGGAATTATATAAGATACCATTTTGAGACGTAAAATATTTCGGTCCAAAACGACTATAAAATCAACGTGTATACATACTTCAATAAGATATATTATTGATCAAAAGTTATTGATATATTTAGAAAATGATTGTACTGCAAAAAGTAAATTAGGTACTTAAAGTGTAATAAAAAAACAAGTGTCACTGGAGATGAATTGAATATACATCTGAATCTGTTCAGGCGTTTCAAGGTTATGGCAGAATAAAAACATACATGAATCTTGAAAGTAATTACCCCTTTTTTCGGCAAGGTTAATAACCTAATGATAAATGAAATGATTCAACAGTTTTTCTTTTACTAGTTCGATTTTATTCAGTGTAATATACTTACGTTATAGTTAAATATAGTTTTAGTTTTAGTATAAGACAATATTTATAGTAAACGATCATATTGATATAAGTTCCTCATGATATTTGTAAATATATTCATTATTCGATTTGCCTTTATGACAATAAATAATAATAACATGTAATATGTAGTATTATTTTATAGAAATTTAAAGACAATAAGAGATTTCCTTATGTCTATAATAATATTATGCATATAAAGGGAGGCAAAGTGAATGGGCAAAAGAAATATTAAATGTTTAGGGTAATAAATCAATTAGGTACCTGCGAAGTATAAAAAAAAACTTTTTATAGGTAAGTTATCATAGACGAACAATATTTGACAAAAATAATCTCATCCCATCTGATCGAAGGTAAATCTTCATCGACTCTTCAACTACCTAGCAGACAAGCACACGGCCCACCTGTTGGGAAGCGGTCATCGTGGCCTATGGACGTGTGCAATACTAAGGGTATTACACACGCGCTGCCTACTCTGAAGGGAAGAGTAGAGGGCTAGGAAGGGGTGGGAAGGCTAGGAAGGGGTGGGGGGAAGAGGGTTCATGGCTGGCCAGAAAATGGCATAGATGGGAAGCGGTATCAGTGGCCTATGGACGTGTGCAACACTAGAGGCTTGCGCTGAAAAAACCTTCTCATACCCTTCTTGAAGAACCCCATATTGTAGACGCTAGGGAAAACCACAGCAGGGCGATCATTCCACAGCCTAAGCGTGCGCGGAATAAAATTCCTCTCATACCTTACAGTGCGTACCTAGGTACTGTTGTTGGATGCAACATGTGAGGAAGATTTGCCTGCTTTTGGCGAGCGGTGCGATCTTATAGGTAAGGAGGTAGAACATGAAAAATTATCTAAATGACAAACATTTGAAAGAGTGACTTAATCACCTGTAATACTTACGACTGTTTACAAAATATACGGCAGGTAATATGCCACAACAAACATGCAACACATGCAGGAATGATAACAAATTGTATTGTGACACTGCATATTTTTATTTACATTCACATATTATGCTCATGCCTTTTTCCCTCCGGGGTAGACAGAGACAACAGACCGCCATCTGCCTCTGTCCTGACACACTTCACGCGCTTCCTCTACTGTCATTAAACCTTTCACGCCAGTTTCGAGTGCTTTTGACCTGCCCTTTTTACCCGAGTGCCGAAGATAGGAGGATAATGTTTTTAACCGACTACCGAAGAATTCTAGACCACCGGACATTAATCTAAGTGCTTGTTTTTTTCGTTTTAGTTTTTAGGCAGTCGGGTTTTTTAATTTTTTTAATTTATTTTTTGGCAATATAATTTTTATTTATTTTATTCATTATACTACTAGTATGCCCTTGGCTCCGCAAGTACAGAGGTCGGTTTTCGCGCTTTTCGGCTATATCTCCGATTCTACTCAACCGATTGTGATCAAACATGCATAAGATTTTAAGTCGGACCAAGACCTTTCAAACAAAAAAAACCGCATCGATATCCGTTCAGTAGTTTTGCGTCCATCGCGACAAACAGAAAAATGATTATATTTTTTGTTTATTATTATAGCACTAGCAAGCACCTTGTTATAATTTTTTTAAAAGGCGTTATTGTAAATATTCTGTGTATCTGATTCATCAGGTGATTTGTTAGCTTGTTTGCTACCAGCTATCAAAAACATGTATGGACATTTTAACACGTCATGGCAAGTCGGAACTTTTTTATCGTGCAGAAATCCCCAAGGAAACCACCATCGTCACCGCCGCGCCGTCACCAGTTATATAGGAATAGAACCGACTAAAACCGCACGCCATCTCGGGTCTTAATTACCGGAGTGTAAGGTACCCAATAGGCGTGTCTCTCGGATCCCAGTCGACACCGGGCCAATTGGAGGGTGGGGTGAGTATCACGGCCGTCTGCGCTCGAAGAATCAGCCCGCCACCCACCTGTTTCCCACAGTGCCTTCTGCTAGTCAGAGGGACACGTGGAGAGCCTCGGAGCAGCCCTCTAGAGGGTTACGCCCACCTCAACTGGCATTTGTCGCAGGCAACCGCGTCTCCACTGGCGAATGGGAGTTGCTGTTCACCTCCTTTGCCCGGGTGCACCGCATAGAGGTTCCGCAAACTCGACAACTTATCCATTATAAACACTGCAGAAATGTCTAAAAGTTGGTTTATTTTGATTGTAAGTAAATCAACCCGCACCCAAACTCGACGCTTATAACACTAAGGAATTAGTTTAGGACGGTTAAGTTTTGTTTGTAAGTAAATCATGTTAACAACCGTCGCAGACGCATGTTGCAACGTCGTTCCGGGCCGGTGCTGCCGAGGGTCGACCTTCCGACGGCCGCCACTAATTGTGCGTCTTATCTGGTGCTGAAACATCCGCCATGATTCCGTTTTGTAATTGAATGGACAAGCGAATTAATGAAGAGACTTGTGACTAGATAAATATAACGAAATGTTTTTTTTTTACCACTTAGGTGGCAGACAAGCACACGGCAGACAAGAAACGGTGGCCAATGGACGTGTGCAACACCAGGGCCTCGATTCTGCTAAAGACAAACCACTGATTTACCACTGACACTCCAAAAAATGCCATTCAATTGTAGACTTTATGGTTATCAAGTTAAAGTCTAGAGTCAAATGATATTTTGTAAAGCGAATGAAAAAGTTAAATAAATTCTTTTCATTTGATTTTAGACTTAAACCGTATAACGATAAAGTCTACAATGAAATAGCATTTTTAGAGAGTCAGTGGTATTACACTGCTTTGCCTTTAGCAGAATCGAGGCCCAGCACGTTAAGCCGTCGGTCCCGGTTGCCATACAAACACCTATGGCAGTCGTTACGAGTAGTTAGAGCTCTAAAAAGTCCAACAACAACGGTCTAGCTGCAATGCTTCAATATCGCCAAATGTCACCATTGGGTTGTGAAGGTCAGATGGCAGTCGTTTCACGGAAAATATTGAGGTCCAGCCAAATCCGCAGTTAAGTCTGGTAAAGCGGACCCCAGAATCCGAGGTGAAGGCTTTGGATGCGACTGGGATTAACGCTAGGTTGAAGAGACCTGAGGTAGAGTCCTAAAAGTAGTTTTTTTGGACTCTACCTCATAATCAGACCCCCGTTTTTTTCCGCATTCAATCCTGCGGAGCGGACTGAATATAAAAAACATTAACGGATCTAGAGTATTTTTTTATTTTATTCGGCAATCCCCACGGATACCCCCCGCGATGGCCAAAGATCTAGAGTCCCAACATTGTCAACATTTTAGCCACTAGTTATAAATAACATAAAGTAGCGGAATCCTTTTGTATTGCGACATCTTCTATATTTATATAAATGTAAATTGAACATTTAAAATTATAATTGAGTGATGTAAATGTTAACTAGTTTGCGTTCGTATTAAAATTTGGTCTAGTTTTGATATTGAGTTCAATATATCAAACATTTGACGCTCTGTGGCGCACTGGTAGAGGGATCAACTGCTTAGTTATAGGTTGCAGGTTTACTTCCCGCTTGATGCATTTTTATGCGTGGAAATAGAATGCATGGAATGCATGGGAATAAAAGAAGCGAAAGGCATATGTCATCGTGGAACCACACTTCGCTATTCGCTATTCGGTATTTGCCAATATTGTATTCGAGGAAATTCTTAAGATGACTAAACCCTCCACAATTCGCCATAGAAGGCAAATATTCGTGCGAATGAAGCAAATGTATACGAATAAGCCAAAATGACTTCACCTCGCCTGATGGTAAGCTAAAGGTCTAGACTACAGAAAATTCTAAAGAAAATTTAACACGTATGGAAATCAAACCTGGATCTGCAATGCATAGACGTAATTCTGGATAGTATATTATATGTATATACAGTTGGTTCACTTATAATTATGTGGGACGACGGTTCACCGGAAACTAAAAATTCGCTTTACCTTTTAAATTAGATACAATATTTACATTTTATTACATTTAATTATATTGTATGTGTAATGTGTATTGAATAGCTAAAATAATGTAGGCTCACAGTTGGTCCCGGTAAGTACACCAATTTTTAAGCTATTGCATAGTTTTATCGCGGGCTTTGAGGGGACCGAATCAAGAAATTCCGTAACGGAACTAAAAACCTAACACAATAGCATATACAATAGCTTTATCGCGGCAGTCTCCGAGTGCCACACGTATTTTTTTTAATTGGACGTTTAGAAGATCCGTCAAATTGTTAATTCACACTGATAAATACGAAAGTAATTCTGTCTGTGTGCCTAAATAACTAAACCGATTTTGATGAAATTTTGTATAGAGATAGACTAAAGCTTGGAAAAGGTCATATGCTACCTTTTTTCGCGATAAAAAGGCTTGGAGTGGTTCAAATAGGGCATGAAAGTTTATATGAAAGGTCGTCATTATCGAAGAATTTTTGAAGAAGCGAAAGAAGCGTTTGTGAATTATTAGATTGTATGGGTCAAGGTTATTGTGGTGATAAAGTTGTTTGAGTCTTGTGTGAGTAAATCGTGCCGCTACTTACGGAGAGAGCCGGAGCATGGGTATCGCTCTTCGAGATGGCTTAGGTACTACATCCCGCCTCCCCTTTTTATCGTGCAGAAATCCCCACGGAAACCTCTCCTGGGGAAACTGCAGGGGAGTTAGGTCGGAGCCGGACCGACTAAAATCCGACGGTGCCTCGTCACATCGACCTGCATGGCCGGGGAATCTGGTGCGCCCTAGAAAAGATATCCCAGACACTTACTACACCCCTAGTGGATAGCTAATTGATTGATTTTCATATGAATAAAGGAATCCTTCTGTTAAATACATGCGGAAGTGGCCGATGAACGTCAAGTGGCTTCCCTGTCTAGTCGACTGTGAAGCTATGTTTCGCACTCGGTCGGGAAGCGACAGATTATAATTATTACAAAGTGTTAACTGTAGAGGAAGGTGAGGCAACTGAGGACTCTGCTAATGTGCGGATTGATGATAATATCAGCTGTTTTGTAACTGATAATCGTAGAGATAGGATGTATTTATATGAGACGGTTAACGTGTGTGCAAATACTCATTATTTATGCATAAAATTATTAGAACTGAACAGGAATCGAAGTCACGCCCTCTGACGTACTAATCGTGGCTGCTGAAAGGCTAGCAAATTTTTTTTTATACTACTTAGGTGGCAGACAAGCACACAGCCCACACTGATGGAAAGCGGTTACCGTGGCCTATTGGCCATATACATATATGCCATATACGTGGCAAATGTTGAGAATATAGTAAAAAGAAGAATGATTTATATTTTGTATGTTTGCAACGATGAAACTCAAAAACTATTGGATCGATTACAAAAATTCGAGTGTATCCCATCTGCCCCGGTGACTTGGCCCGGTGCCGGGCCACATGGGAAAAAAAAGTTTTGACTGGCCCGTTGATATATTTACCTGGCCAGATGACACAAATCAAGTGCCATTGTCCCCGGTAAGAGGAAAATAGAGGATCGAACCAGTAAAATTGTTTTTATTTTTTCTAAGCGAATGGACAAAAAAATGGTTTGTGATGGCCGTCAAGGTAGAGTAAGCATTTATCACTAGCATCCCCTGGAAATGGTGGTCCACTACTTTTTAGATATCACCTCAGTTTACCATCAAGCGAGGTGTAGTCAGTCTGACGGAGTAAATATAATAAAAAATATGCTCTGAGGCGAGCCGTTATCTGTGTTAATCTAAGGTTATACCTATTATGCTAAAAAAGTAGGAACTTCGAAATCACTGAAGGCCAATAGTGTTATAACAAGATATCAAAGAACCGCTCCAATTGCTTTTCCTGAGCTGCGCGGGCGCATACTACACATTTGACTGGATAACCTTCGTTGCTTGAGACCGGTGTAATTAAATACTTACATTCCTCATTCCTGAGATTTTGCCTTTGGCTTACCATCAGGCGAGGTTAAGTAGGTAATATTGACGTGACCACTACAAAAAAATAAAGTAGTTGTACTCTTTAACGCCTTCAAAGTTAAAGACTTTTCAAAATTGCTTAAAGCTCTTCAACAAATGGGAGTCCGACGAAATATTAGGCAATAAAAAAATTGAAAAGTATTTAATTAGTTATACTTCAAGTCAAGATCATCCTTGTCCATCATACTAATAATTACAATATAATTAAGAGTAATGAATACTTACACACATTATAAAGAAGCGGTACGCCTATGCGTGTGTTTGGCACGTAGGTATATACGCATAGACATAAAAACCTCAATAAACATTAATCCAGTGATAAACTAAATAAAAAAACATTACATAGAATTACCTACGTCACATAATGGAGCGTACGCTAATAACATTATCCGGTTATACAAAATTATGAACAATATTACGCTCCCCGCCATTTTGCTCGACCTTTCGCGTGACAGACATTTCACCACGTTTTGGCGCCAACTCCGCGAGAGCTCGGGCGGCCCGTTCCACGCAGTGTTTCATTTATAATTCGACGGTGATTGTGAATTCAATTAAATATTATTGTATAATAGTTTCGTGATTATTGTCTTATAATGGTTATGGATTTCGTACAGTGCAGTTTATAAGTGTTGTGGACGAAGTACTTTTTAATTTGGCGATAATTTTCTCGTAAGTAAATACGAAATATTCCTTTTCAATTTTCAGGTTGTTGATTTTTTTTATTTAGGTTGCATTTAACTTACAGTTTTGTTTGAAATAAGGGTCAGTATTTGTTATCAATATAATGAAAGCGTAACTCAGATGTCTGATAAAACTGTATTGCACAAAGTTTACAAAAGTCGAACTGTTGTCAAATGGCGAAATTTTAGCAAAGTGGCGACATTTCGCTGTAGATATCAATGAAAAAATAAAGTTATATCAAAATAGCTTCGACTATAGAGAGTAAGGCAGTATTAAATACTTGTCGAATTTATTAAACTACTAGGTGTAGCCCGCGGTTCCGCTCGCGTCAAATTCTGTTCCCGCTACTACGACCCACGGGAACCTGTTCACGGGATAAAACGTAGCCAAATAGCATTTGATGAGGCCGTCAAGTTGAGGGCCACCATTGTGGCACTATCGGTTTTTGCAATGGTGACTTTGCCTTTAGCTTACCATCAGGAGAGGTGAAGTCATAATGACGTCACATAAATAAGAGTGAATTTATGTCTTATTTCGTACGATATAGAGATTAGAGTGCTTAATTGATAATATTAGTAGTGTCGTGAACGATAATTTTATTGTTTTTTTGTCAATATTTTTTAATTGACTGTATTTTAAATTGATTACAAGATTACTAATTACAATTTAGTGAGAAGTGAGTCTCTGACATCAATACATTACATCACAATAGTATTATCAATAATGATATTGCAATTTTTTAGAGTATTGATGAAATTGAAAAATCAGAAACATAAAAGCTTATACTTAGATAAATTCGATTCTCGATTGTTTGTATGCATGAATATGGTGTATTTTGCATTTTTATGGATGTTTGTATGTATATTTAAAAAAAAAGTATATAAATAAATTTATCCGCATTCTGGAACCCATAACACAAGCTAGTTAATAATGCTTACTTTGGTTACTTACTTACTTTTCTTTTATTATTATATTCTGTGCTTTGGGTCTAGAGAGAGCTATGTGGAATGTCATAGACCTATTTATTTATTATTAAATAGGATAGCAATTACTAAGAAATATAAAAAGGAGAAAGAAATGAAAACTGTGAAGACTTTACCTTTAGCTTACCACTAGGTCAGGTGAAGCCTTGTCGACGTGTCCAATATAAAAACTCAATAGAGAATTAATGTAAAAGAAAAAATATTTTTGAAATCGTAAAATGTAAGTACATACTTAGTTTAAGATTGAAATGGACTTTGAGGTTGAAAATTGTAATATCTACCAAATTGCATACCATTTAAAAATATGCAAGAGCTACGTGCTAATGAGGTAAACCAAGTGCTAGTTTATATTGCATAAATATTCCATAGGTGCTAAATATCTATAAACAAATGAACAATGCACCTACTTAAAAATGAAGGTTGCAAAACAAAGTAATGCTTAATTTAACTTATCATATTTCTCATGCGGCAAAATTTACTCAATCAGATTACATGAAATTCACACAACTTAATCTTATATTGTTACGCGAATGTATAAAAAGGAGTGTACTTAGCTAATGCTTTCAGGGTTCTTGAATATAACGATATAATTTAAGCGATACTCGCCCCACCCCGGGGGGTCGAGGGTGCCATCTTAAAACCGTAGATGGCCCGGGGTCAGCTGGGGTGCGAGGAATATGCCCATTGGGTAACCTTACACCCCAGTAACTAAGGCCCAAGACGGCGTGCGGTTTTAGTCGTTTCGATCCCGACATAACCACCCCCCGATGGCCAACGGGGGTGGTATCCATGGGGATTTTCGCAAGATAAAAAAAGGGTTCTTGAATATATACAAAAAGCTATTTTATACCACCATAACTTTTAAAGGACTGAACAGATTTTATGGAAGTATGTAGTAAGCATAGAATTCTTTTCTTTTTTCATCATCCTGAGTGCCAAAGGCTATTCTGGCACTTTTTACTATTTTGCAAGCTTTTAGTTAATCTGTTGTTTTTTTGTTTCTTTCATGCCCCTTATGCCCTACTCCTTGCAGTCAAGACGACCTTAACAAGACCACTGATAGCGCGGTTAAGATGGCTGATTATGCCCGAATAATTTGAAGAAGTGAATCATTGACACGAAAGAAAGAAGAAGATGATTTAAATCTTGTTTAATCATAGAAAGGTCGCCATGTTTGGGCTCATTTGGTTATTTTTTATATCGGTCACGTCAATACGACTTCACCTCGCCTGATGGTAAGATAAACGTAAAATCTCAGGAAGGCGGTCCCTATTACATACACCGACAGTGCCATAATGGCGGCCCTTAATTTGACAGCCTTATAAAATGCTTTTTCACGCCCCGCTTAAAGGACCTGGGACTGTAGGACTGTAGGACTGTAGGAGGAAGAAAACACGTGAGCTGGTAAAGAATTTCACGTCTTTATACACTTGTTATACTAGAAAGCTATTGATTTTATAATTCACAATGGTGTCGATTCTGACGTGCAATTTCACTAAACTTAACTAAAATATCTAAATTTCAATTTCGATTTCATCTTGACTTACTTATTTCAGAACTTTTTTGAACTATTGAACAGAACCACGGCCTGCACCTGATTGTATTTACCAATTTTGGAAATAAAACAGCATTTAACTTGGTTTTAAAATCAACACTAGGTACATTTAGAGATTTTAGTTAAGTTTAGTGAAAATGCACAACAGAATCGAGCTCAATGCCTTTTAAAATAGGATATTAGTGATTTAGTATACTTTTAAATGATGTTAAATCAAAAGATAATTTCGTATAAGTATCCGAATTTCATTGTACTACTCATACCTTTTTTTTTCCGTAGCGAGTAAATTTCACAATACGGATAGACCATCAAACAAAGGTGTAGTACCACATTCCGAGTTCCAAATGGCCGAACATAATGAGCCATTAGCTGTAGAAAGCATGGGAACACTCATAGGAAGTATCTTGTTATGGTTCCCATTATCACACAGTTTCTAAGTTGATATTACCTTTAATTTGTGTAAGCTATTCCTTATAATTCATTCATCATTTCTAAGATGATATTGTAATAAATTGGGTGAGCAAAACTGCCAAAGATCCAATATCTCTACGTAGCTGTAGAGGCGTATTACTACGCAACTAAGAAATAGACTGACACGCACTGTGAAAAGCAATTAACGCAAGCTCCGTGGATATCTGTGGTCGTCTGCCGTGAATGACAAAATCTACAGGACATGTACCATAAATGCTCCCTGTTCAGTTTAAGGGCTCACGAAGAAATATGGAAAAGAAACGTGTGCCACTTTTGACAGGGCAAAACTTTTTTAAAAAGAATTATTATCTAATTTATGTAACTAAAAGATTGGCGTGTCGGTAATTGGAACGCGATAAGTGTGTTAAAAAGCCTCAGGGCATTCGGTGTAATGGTTTTGAGTGCGTTCTTTTGTATTGTGTGCTTATGTAATACAATTGGTGTAAGCAGACAGTGAGAAAAGGGAACAAAACATTGTTGAACTTCCGGATATAAAAAAAACATTACCCTCCTTTCTTCGGCAGTCGGGTAAAAAGGGAACCTTGAAGGCAATCTACCATAGCAAGTGTTGCGATGAGCTCTTCCAGTTAATTCCATTCTCTCCTTGCCTATACAGAACTACACGTGCAAGACTGAGGTATCACCCTCACACAGTGCAATCAATTTCATTAAGAATCAAGCGGTTCGGTGCCTCTTTTCTCTACCGCACCATAAAGATTTGGAACTCTTTACCAGTTTCCTCCTACAGTCCCGGGTCCTTTAAACGGGTGTGAAAAAGCATTTGATGAGGCCGTTATGCTGAGGGCCGCCACTGCAGCACTATTGATGTATGTAATGATAAGCTTGACGGCCTCATTAAAAGATGATTGTCCTCGCAGCACCGCGTGACTCCCACCGGTCCCACTAGTGCTGCGACCACAATCCTCCCTGCCCGGCTATGCACTTGCTGACCCCTGAACGCAATCCAACCGAGATTTTCAATCCCGGGAATAGGTTAAGAGTCACGGGAAGGAAATCAGTCTTGGGCGGAGCGGGCATCAGCTAGAGTACAATAAATATAATAATCTAATTCCATAAAGAATTCATTAATTCCTCTTCTTCAAAGTAAAGGATTTTAGTAAAGCAATAAATTAAACTACAACAATAATATATTGTTAAAACAACCCTGACATTTTTTATAGTGTGTTTATGAAAGTATGATGGCCAAAATAATCAAATTCAAGTTTTAGATTAATATCGAGTGGGTTGGAACCTTGTGAGGAGTTCATGTATATTTACTATTTGTCAATAGTGAGTTGTGGCCTCGATCGATCGTTGCCATTTTAAGAGTTAAATAAACCCTTCGTGATTATGACTACAACCTTTTTATAGCACCTCTTGACATTATGATGAGAGGAGTGTTAGAAAATTTTATATATCTGTGCGCAATGTTATGGCGCCAACTTCTGAAAAATTAAGATATTTTAAGAGTTTTGGCGCCAACGCAGAAAAAGATACATCGAGGCATTGTCTGGCATTGTATCATTTTCTAAAATTAGTGTAATATGTACTTATGTAGTTATTATGTGTAAAAATTGAGGATTTTTAAACATAACATCTTCGACAACGTGCCCGAGTTCGGGAAAGTGGTATATTACGGTGAAATTGTGCTTTTCAACGTTGATTCCAAAGCTCCATAGAAGCTTACTGGAGACTATTTTCCACTATTTTTTTGGGGTAAGATTATGAAGGAAGACTGACTTGACTATTGACTATGAAAAACTGAACTGTGACTAAAAGAAGTGTTATTATACCCATAAAGGAACATTACGTATCTAAAGGTTTTGTATAAGTTTCCTAATATATGCATATAAATTATGTATTTTTTATTTTGATTACAGAAAGAGAAAAATATAGATGTAGGTATTCTTTTTTTAATATTGGTCCGAATTGAAAAACCCCCTCTAGACATTCAAAAAAATAAAGTTGCGCTGTCTGACTTTTGCAACGTCAATTGGTCAATAATGTAACTTTTCAATGGACTGGGATGGACATTGTTATACAGATTTTATTATTTTTATTATCATTTTAACAAAAGAAAAATACAGTTTTATTACTGCTTGCAATATTTGAAGTGTGGCAACTTATTTTGTAAAATATCAACTGTAAACGACCTGTGTTGCCAACGTGGTTTCTATTTAGCATCTAGTAACTATTATTGAGAAATAAGTATTCCGATTTGGAGAATACTGCGCATCGCAATTTTGCTAAAACTTTATGCATGAAGCAACCATGGCGTGGCGTAACTCTTCGTAAATAACTTTTTATATTGACACTCGCCTGTCCCCCGTGGTATCAATTTAGATGTATAGAAATCAAATATCAAATATTTATAAATTTGCCCGGTTTGTCAACATAATGACCACCGCTCCGCTCTCTTGGGTACCTAGTAACGTGATATAAAATGATATATCCTATAGTCTTCCTCGATAAACAGGCTATCGAACATAAAAATATTAACGGGTTCAACAAAACAAACAATCTGTTTAGATTGAAAGGTATCCTCATTTTCTTTGCCATTCATTGATTTTTCGTCCATAAGTATAGTACACGTTACAGGTAGTTGGAGCCCTAAAAAGTTCAACAACAACGGTCTAGCTGCAATGCTTCGATAAATCGCCTAATGTCACCATTGGGTTGTGAAGGTCAGATGGGAGTCGCTTCACGGAAAATATCGAAATCCAGCCAAATCCACAGTTAAGATTGGTAAAGCGGGCCCCAGACTTTGAGGTGAAAGCTTTGGATGCGACTCGGATTACCGCTAGGTTGAAGAAGAAATATAGTGGCAAGATTTTGGAGTAGTGGGGCCCACACTACTCCAAAATCTTGCCAAGTTAGATGCCGTGCACTTATACATTGGTTTAATTAAGAAAAAAATAGGCAACTACCGTCATGAGTGTCTTAACCGACTTGACTCGAGATTATTAAACGTAGGGTTCAATATTGTGTGTCACATACACTGTTAATATCTCAATGTATGAAGTTAACCTGCTGTATATTTTATTTGTTATGTAGCTGAGCGTTATGGAATAACGGTGACATTTTTCTTAGCGTGCAAACAGGCTTTTATAAGTTTCGATTGTGAAAATTCAATCTCGATTCATGTTGCAAGGTACGGTATGTTTTCTATACACAATCCATTGTCATATTTTTTGTTTGAAATGTTTATTTATGTATTGTAGTTACAATGTGAGAGAGTTTGCAATATTTCTGTTTAAATAATGTTTGTGTTGTGTTGTGTTGTCTGTGTCTGAGTACATAGTAAGTTGTCAATGATGTAAGTGTGACTTCTGCTTTTGAAAATGAAATGAAATATGTTTTGACTGGCTAAGATCAACTTCCACAATCCCTTCAGTGAGCTCTGGCTACCCTACTTACCGGGGAACACAACACGATGGTTATTATGGCCGCGGTGTTCTGTAGGGCGGAGGAACTACCCCAGTCGGACAGATCAGTTCGGACGGGAGGTACCGTCGTGTCCTACCTCCATACACTGTACCTGTGTTTGATCTTAACACAAGGACATAAATATGAGTTGGCTCACGATATTGAAGGTCAGACCAATAACAGTGTTAGTGTGTTATTGCATTTAACTATAAAAAATAATGGCTACACATAATTGTCTATTGCAAAAGGAAATAATAAGACTATGAAATGTAATTCTCTGTTATTGGTTTATTAATTACTTAGTCATGCTGATGATTGGGCATGGTAATATCACGATTTGTGTATACAAATTTGTGATAGTAACTATATCATCATTATCATTGTCTGAACCTTTTTCCCAACTCAGTTGGGGTCGGCTTTCCAGTCTACAGCGGTCTGATAGTGACTATATAATATTTTTAAATGATCCACTAGCGGTTGTCTTGACGTCTTGAGACCTTTGTCTTAAAACTACCATTTGAATAATCGGTTAGGAAATGAGAATGAGGTTCTTTAGAGCTGTAAGGCTCTCGAATATAGCATATTACTACTTAACATATTAAGTGAGAGACTGGCACTTCCGCAGCAGACCACGGCCATCTGTTGAAATCCTCTCAAAACAAACAATCTCATAAAAACAGTCGATCGCGTCAAGGTCATCTTTAGAAGGTGTTGATCTTGATTACCGATAGGCATGTAGAATATCCGTATCGATTTATCCGAAGTCGATTTTCACGAGTTACACAAAACATTTTAATCGATTAACAACACTGGTTGGTTTTCTGATGCGATTCAAGTTTTTGTCAAACTTCGAAATGACGATCTAGCTAAGTTACTAAATCTAAGATACTTCAATTTCAATTTCAATTTATTTATTTCTCAAAATAGTGCAACGTAATCACATCTTTTTGACGTCATAAACTACTTAATACTAAGTTTACCACCGCTTCCTAGGCGCTAGTGGAGAAGAAACGGCGCTACAAACTGATAAAACTGATGAAAATACTAAGTTATAAGACGAACTACCTATTAGGTAATCGGTGGTTATAAGTTCTAACTACGTTACAAAATAAATTCTATTTGCTTTAGTCAGCCACAAAACAATTCATACGAATATAATCGTTTATCTACTCAATGAGCTAACAACCGCGATTAATAAATTTGAAATGCAATATTTTAAAATATATCTAATTAGAATAGAAGGATGAAGAGATTACAAATTGAAGATGTTTATAAGAAGCAATACAAATATAAATGTTGAAATCTTTAGACGACGATAAGGATTTATAATTTGCGAAGGAAACTCAATAGAAATACGAGTAGAGATTAATCTAATGAAAGAGGTATTTAATTAGCCGGGCTTGTTTGAGGAACGAATTCATTCATCGTAAAGCCAAGTTTTTTTTATACTACGACAAGCACACGGCCCACCTGATGGGAAGCGATCACCGTGGCCTATTGACGTGTGCAACACTAAGGGTATCACACACGCGCTGCTTACCATGGAGGGAAGGGAGGAGGGCTTGGCAGGGGTGGGGAGGCTAGGAAGGGGTGGGGGGAGGAGGGATACAGTGAGCTCAGTAGCGATGCTCGATTGAATCGCATAAAATATCGATACTTTTCACGATAAATCGTCATGCTTATTTATCGATCATATAATACGTGTTGTATAACAAAATCATTGAAGGTCACCGGTAATAGTGCAAGTCAATTATTAAATATTTATTGTAGTACACAAATAATAGTGTTTGCAGGGTCACAACGAGTTTCCAACTGCTGACAAATGCCACGGTCATATTCTGATGCAATTTTTAGACGAAATGTTTTGAATTGAATATTGTTGTGATTTGAAATCGATACCTTGGGCCTGATGTACCTATTCTAGTTTCTATTTGAGAGATTTTTTTGGTGTTAAGTTAGATAACAGTGCCCCGACATGCCACTGAAATTAAAAAAAATATCATTTAATTTTGGACTTTATTCTTATAAGATTAAAGTCTAAAATTAAATGAGTTGAGAAAATAGGTTGAATTGTCTGTGTGTACGCCATGCTCTAGACCCTTTGATTTGCGCATCCAGGCTATCCCAGTTACCCAGTTCGTCCTTTTAACTTTACAAATGGCTACCAATGGCCTCGCTGGGGATATATGATATATTATCCATCTGTGGTAATGAGTTGGTTAAATTAAAAGGCAAATTCAGTTGTGATGGAACCCAATGAGCGGATAGCAGAGCGTGTCGACAGCTCTAACTAGGCCACTGGTCATGCCTGGACGCTCAGGGGAGTCACGTAGCATGCAGTGGGATTAATTCATCATTGGAATCTTTTTTGACTATTAAATTGTAATGCCTCGTACACATTATAAGCGGTTCGTCACAGTGCGCAAATATTAGACACATTTTTTTGTTGACTGACGTACGACCTTTTTTATCGTGCAGATATCCCCATGGATACCACCCCCGTCGGCCATCGGGGGTAGTTATATCGGAACCGACTAAAACCGCACGCCGTCTCGGGTCTTAATTACCGGGGTGTAAGGTTACCCAATAGGCATATCCCTCGCACCCCAGCTGACCCTGCGCCATCTACGGTTTTAAGATGGCCCCCTCGACCCCCCGACGGTCAACGGTGGGAGGCCGATGTCGTCGCGCAGCCAATCAGCTCGCCCCCCACTTGCTCCCCACTGTGCCCTCTGCTAGTCAGAGGGACACGTGGAGAGCCTCGGAGCAGCCCTCTAGAGGCCCACTCCCATCCTGGCCGGATTGGCCGCAGGCACAGCGTCCCCCGTGGTGAGTGGGAGGCGCTGCTCGCCTCTGTTGCCCGGGTGCACCACTTGGAGGTTTCGGCCCGCACCCACTGATGTACGATCTAGCTTCGCCTTTGTTAATTGTGATCCTTTCTGTAGTCTGAGTGTATCAGCAGGCTTAAAATGAACCAAATAACCTCTATGGAGCCCATAGTTGTATGGTGAAGCCTTTGTTAACCTACACATCTATTATATAGTGTACCTCATCACTTATTCATCATCATAGCGATTTTCCAGTTACGTCCAAAGTGTACACTACATTTACATTTTGTTGGTCGCGGCGACTGGTTGCGCCCGCGCCGCCATGGTGTCCTGGTGAAATATAGCCCTCAGAATGGAATTATGTATCATGTGTTCCCTTCCTCCTACAGTCCCGGGTCCAGCGGGGCGTGAAAAAGCATTTGATGAGGCCGTCAAGCTGAGGGCCACCATTATAGCATTATTGGAGTTTGTAATGGTGACCCCCATTCCTAACATTTACCTTTAGCTTACCATCAGGCGAGGTGAAGTCATATTAATGTGACCGATATAAAAAATGAAATAGATACATTTATCAATTTAAAGACTTTTGTTTTAAACTTGAAAACGGTTATAAACTATTTTATACCTAAGTTAAGGCTATATATTGAAGGTTTATTAGTACTTCATAGCCGCTATAGTTTCCCACGGCCCACTGAAGGACAAGAAACGGAACATTCACTATGCACCGACACGGATATCCACTGTAAAATCATAATGCATTCTACAAAATTAAAATAACTTTTAGAAGTAATAATTGCAGAGTCTAATAACCGATTTACCTTCTTTTTAAGTCGGTTAAGCATACTAAAACCTTCTATAGTTGTAAAATGAAACGTTGTTTTCTGAAAACCGCACACCTCATCAAATCACCAATAGGTATACAGGTCAAAAAGAGAACTTCATTTTGAAGCCGGTTACAAATCCCAAAATACTTTTCAAAAATGTATTACAATTTGGCGACGAAAAACGCCATTTCATTTTAAATTCCGTAATTTCCTGTAAGCATCATTCATGTAAGTCCTTAGATGGTCGATATTTTCAATTGGGCCCGGTAGGTAGCGCTGCAAACAGGTTAAAGGATTGTTTTACAATTTTTGCCCGTACGCACCTGGTTAACAAATTATTCAAAGTTCAATAAATAAAACAATAGCTGTTGCCCGCGGCCCGTGCCCGCGGCTCAATGAGGATCAGTCACTTTTTTAGCTGAGTATGCAGTTTTATAGACCTAAAAAAAACAATAAATTCTGTAAAAAAATTATTTGAATCGGATCAAAAATGACGGAGTTATAGCCATTTTAGTGCGGTAATCTCAAAAACGCTCGCCACCGCGTAGAAATACCCTGTGACGTCATAGCTCGCCTCGTCGCGCGTCGCCGCCCGCCGCGCCGCGCCGCTATGGAGAATATAGGGCTATTCGGATAAAACATTTCATGAATTTTTTTTTAAATTATAGAATTAAGTATTTTTTCTTTTTTTTATACTATGTAGGTGGCAGACAAGCACACGGCCCACCTGATGGGAAGCTGTCATCGTGGCTTATTGGACGTGTGCAACACTAGGGGTGTCACACGTGGTGTCACCAGGGGTTCTGCCTACCCTGAAGGGAAGGGGGGGGGCGGCTAGGAAGGGGTGGAGAGGCTAGGAAGAGGGGGGGAGGAGGGGTACAGTGAGCTCTGGCTACCCTACTTACCTTGGGGAACACAACACTATGGTTATTACAGCTGCGGTGTTCTGTTGGGCGGAGGTACTACCTCAGTTGTCGGACTGCTCAGTTCGGATGGGAGATACCGTCGGGTCCCACCTATTATTAGATGTAAGTATTAATATTTACTTCTAATAATATTTAATATTTATTCTTTCATTTGTAGTGGTTCGATAGCATTTTAAGGCATGTTGGAAATCAAGTACTTAACCCGTGCGGAAATCCCCACGGATATCACCCCTGTCGGCCTTTGGAGATAAAGATTAAAGATAAAGATAAAGATAAAGATAAAGATAAAGATACAGATAAAGATAAAGATAAAGATAAAGATAAAGATAAAGATAAAGATAAAGATAAAGATACAGATAAAGATAAAGATAAAGAT
The DNA here is from genome assembly GCA_963576445.1 of Lithosia quadra. Classification (NCBI taxonomy): domain Eukaryota; kingdom Metazoa; phylum Arthropoda; class Insecta; order Lepidoptera; family Erebidae; genus Lithosia; species Lithosia quadra. Next base: position 10,725,005 of record OY754896.1, read on the forward strand.
AAAGATAAAGATAAAGATAAAGATAAAGATAAAGATAAAGATAAAGATAAAGATAAAGATAAAGATAAAGATAAAGATAAAGATAAAGATAAAGATAAAGATAAAGATAAAGATAAAGATAAAGATAAAGATAAAGATAAAGATAAAGATAAAGATAAAGATAAAGATAAAGATAAAGATAAAGATAAAGATAAAGATAAAGATAAAGATAAAGATAAAGATAAAGATAAAGATAAAGATAAAGATAAAGATAAAGATAAAGATAAAGATAAAGATAAAGATAAAGATAAAGATAAAGATAAAGATAAAGATAAAGATAAAGATAAAGATAAAGATAAAGATAAAGATAAAGATAAAGATAAAGATAAAGATAAAGATAAAGATAAAGATAAAGATAAAGATAAAGATAAAGATAAAGATAAAGATAAAGATAAAGATAAAGATAAAGATAAAGATAAAGATAAAGATAAAGATAAAGATAAAGATAAAGATAAAGATAAAGATAAAGATAAAGATAAAGATAAAGATAAAGATAAAGATAAAGATAAAGATAAAGATAAAGATAAAGATAAAGATAAAGATAAAGATAAAGATAAAGATAAAGATAAAGATAAAGATAAAGATAAAGATAAAGATAAAGATAAAGATAAAGATAAAGATAAAGATAAAGATAAAGATAAAGATAAAGATAAAGATAAAGATAAAGATAAAGATAAAGATAAAGATAAAGATAAAGATAAAGATAAAGATAAAGATAAAGATAAAGATAAAGATAAAGATAAAGATAAAGATAAAGATAAAGATAAAGATAAAGATAAAGATAAAGATAAAGATAAAGATAAAGATAAAGATAAAGATAAAGATAAAGATAAAGATAAAGATAAAGATAAAGATAAAGATAAAGATAAAGATAAAGATAAAGATAAAGATAAAGATAAAGATAAAGATAAAGATAAAGATAAAGATAAAGATAAAGATAAAGATAAAGATAAAGATAAAGATAAAGATAAAGATAAAGATAAAGATAAAGATAAAGATAAAGATAAAGATAAAGATAAAGATAAAGATAAAGATAAAGATAAAGATAAAGATAAAGATAAAGATAAAGATAAAGATAAAGATAAAGATAAAGATAAAGATAAAGATAAAGATAAAGATAAAGATAAAGATAAAGATAAAGATAAAGATAAAGATAAAGATAAAGATAAAGATAAAGATAAAGATAAAGATAAAGATAAAGATAAAGATAAAGATAAAGATAAAGATAAAGATAAAGATAAAGATAAAGATAACAAGATAAAAGATAAGAGCAAGAAGAGGACACCGTGGCTCGCAAACCCGAGGGGACATCTTGAAGCCGGAGAGGGTACGGGTCAGCCGGGATGCGAGGGACATACCTTTTGGGCAACCTTATACCTCGGCGCTAGAAAACCCGAGACGGCATGCGGTTTTAATCAGTTCGATTCAAACATAAAACGCCCCGGTTGGGGGTGTTTTTATATTTGTCAGTCCGCCGAATTGACTGCACACCGCCTGATGGTAAGCTGAGGTGCAGTCCTAAAGTAATGGACATCATTTCATCGAAACTTGAACACTTTCCCAAATAACGGATGTCTAGGTATACAACCACTCTACCCTTATTTGCCCCCTTAGGGGTGGATTTTTGAAAAACCGCGATTCCGGGGTACGTTTATTTTTAACCAGAAGCAGCTGTATCAAATTTCGTGCTTCTGACTTTCAAAATAACGGACTTTCATGCAACCAGCCATCGCCTATTTTACGCCTTTAGTAGTGAAATTTTGAAAACGCTGGTATACATGTATATTTATTTCTAATCAGAAGTAGGTTTATGAAATTTAATGCGTCTAACATTGAAAATGAAGAACTTTCATATAAATATTTATGCCTTATTTTGCCACCTTAGGAGTAAAAATTCTAAAAATCCGTTCTTAGTGGATTCCTACAACATAAAAAGCATCTACTGTCAAAATTTCAAGTTTGTAGGTCCAGCGGTTTAGGCTCTTCGTTGACGTATCGGCCTGTTTATCATAGGGCATCGCACACGAGGCGAGCCATGACGTCATCGACAAAAATCCAGCGAGAGTGTGCGTTTTAAAACAGCCGATTTTAAATCTTCGATAACTTCGTCATTTCTTGTCGGATTTTAATCATTTAAAAAACAAAATGCTTAGAAATTTGTAGCGCATACGTTTCATTAATTAAAAATTAAAAGTTCTGTTATGTGACTGATCCTCATTGCCCCGTCGATTTTCGCGTTTTTTTTACCATATCGCCGGTTCTAATCAGCCAATTGTGATCAAATATGCGTAAGATTTCGAGTCTAACCAAGTTTGATCAAAATTCCTCCAGTAGTTTTTGATTTTTTTTCTCATATAATTTCCATGTACAGACGCCGATCAGTTACAGATTTATTATATTTACTAGCGTACCCGTGCGCGGCTCCGCCCGCGTGTTTGTTGGCTATCGCCACCAAGTCTTTTTTAAGCTGAGGGACTGCCCGTACTAACTTTCAATGTATATTCCTTCGCAATCAGTGGTTGCAGCTAAACGTATTCATTTCATCTCAAGTTCTATCAAACCCTTCAAAGTACAGTGCCATGCATCGCGGCCAAAGCCCGTTTATTTACCATCATTATCCTTTTTCATCGTCTTCTAGTATCCCGGATTAGATAGCTGCTCTGGCCAAAGTAGATATGTATGACTCGGAAGAGGCCCTTTGAAAAACCCTTTCATCATAGTTGCATTGCACTTTCACATTCGATGCACTATTTCAAATTAGTGAACATTATTTATTTCCGAAAATCTGATTTTTTTATTATGAAAATCTTGCTACAGACATTGACATTTGACAACCTGATTTAACATTCAAGAAGTTCATGAAAGTAAAGAAAGAGGATATACTAATAAATACCGGTCAAGTGCAAATTGGGCTCGTGCACGCAGGGTTCCGTACAAAATTGGGTTGAGGGGGATTTCCGCACGACAAAAAAAGAGGTTGCAGTGCTTCTTGTCTTGAATGACAGACATACATTTTTTTTTGGTGAAGTAGGTAATATTTATGCTTTCCGAACTTTTCCCTGTACTTATGCTATAAGATTTTACTTTCTGCAAAATATCTGGATTCTAGCCCAAAGGGAAATACCCCTTTTTTTTCGTGCGCAAAAACCCCGTCGGGCTTCACCTCAACGGAGCCAACCGAGAGGTTGGTATGTCGGAGTCCTACCAATGCCTGTGTGATCGAGGAATCTGGTGTGTCCTAGAAAGGATATCCCAGAAACCCCAACCGGTTCCGGCCACCAGCACTGGCGACCTCGACGTGTTATTAGGAATCCAAATCCCGCATCTCTATAAAAAAGCGCGCGTGGAAATATAACACCCTGCCACCCTGGGTCTGCTTCTGCTAGGGTGACGGTTAGCCTCGACCGTCATCCTAGGCCCGCACTCATGGAGGACGGAGATGGTTCTGCGAACTACGCCGCCCGGTGCGCCTTCATCGGCACAGGGGAGTGCTAGATCTCTCCCGTAGCTTTTCCACCACCACTTCTGCGCGCATTACTGCCTCGCAAAAAAAGCGGTGGCGTTCCACATACTCTCTATGGTGACCATGGTCGGCACCAGGGACCTCACCATGAGGCTTACCCCACCGACGTCTGCTTCTAGGACATGGCGCCACTCTATCCACTCTGGAGACTCTACCAGTGTATGAAGAGGTGGTGTGCCCACGGATCAGCCCCGGCAATGGTGGCATTCAAACGTCAGCACCCTGCCTACGCAATGCAGGAACTCACCAAAACAGCCATGCCCATAAGTAAGCCTTGGATAGCTCAGGGTCAAGGGTTACCTTAAACTTCGGCGTCTGTAGACCCAAGATGGAGTTCGACTTTAGTCGGTCAAGTCCGATATTACGTCCCTACTGGCCAGAGGAGGGGATAGATTCGTGGGGATTTCCTAACGTCGCCGAAGGTAACTTAACGACCTCCGTCCTCCATGAGTGCAGGCCAGGAGATGGTAGGTCAAGCCACCTATTAGTCGATAGTGAGAACACAGTTTGGATATTACGCTTCGTGTAATGCCAAGCATTATCCGTAACATTCCTTCTATCTAATTCAACTTGATGCCTCTACGTGTTCTTAAGAAAGAGGTCTTGACAGACAGGCAGACGGATAACGAAGAGATAAGGTTTTTTTTTCCTAATCAGGCACAGAACCCTAAAAATTAATACATTCTATTTACTTTTGAGGAAAAAGAAGTAAAGGATATTACTCTATGAAAATTTAGACAAAGTCAATTTTAGTTCCTGTTGCTATGACAACTACTATAGATGGCGATAAAAACGTTTGCAACATCTAATTTTCTTTTTATTACTTAATTTCCTGAATGACTCATATATTTTTAATTATGTTATATGCTATTCGAGGCGGAGACAAATCCAAAAAATCATAGATCATGAAAATCTGTTCAGCCATTCTTGAGTTCTTGCAAAAGCACGTTTTTAGCCCTTTTTAGGGCTTTAGGGTTCGAATTTTAAAAAATCCTTTCTTAGTACACCTCTACGCATTAAAACACACATATTCTGCAAATTTCAAGTCTCTACGACCAGCGGTTTAGGCTGTGCGTTGTCTCTAGGTCAGTCAGGACTTTGAATTATATAGTATATAGCGTACCCGCGCGCGGCTCCGCCCGCGTGAATGTTGGCTATTGCCACCAAGTCTTTTTTAAGCTGAGGGACTGCCCGTACTAACTTTCAATGTCTATTCCTTCGCAATCAGTGGTTGCAGCTAAACGTATTCATTTCATCTCAAGTTCTATCAAACCCTTCAAAGTACAGTGCCATGCATCGCGGTGACAGTCCGGCCAAAGCCCGTTTATTTACCAACATTATCCTTTTTCATTGTCTTCTAGATTTTATGGGGATTAGATAGCTGCTCTGGCCAAAGTATGTGTGACTCGGAAGAGGCCCTTTGAAAAACCCTTTCATCATAGTTGCATTACACTTTCACATTCGATGCACTATTTCAAATTAGTGAACATTATATAATTCCGAAAATCACGAAAATCTGATTTTTTTATTATTAAAATCTTGCTACAGACATTGACATTTGACAACCTAATTTAAAATTCAAGAAGTTCATGAAAGTAAAGAAAGAGGATATACTAATAAATACCGGTCAAGTGCAAATTGGGCTCGTGCACGCAGTTCCGTACAAAATTGGGTTGATGCTTTCCGGACTTTTCCCTGTACTTATGCTATAAGATTTTACTTTCTGCTAAATATCTGGATTCTAGCCCAAAGGGAAATACCCCTTTTTTTTCGTGCGCAAAAACCCCGTCGGGCTCCACCTCAATGGAGCCAGCGGAGAGGTTGGTATGTCGGAGTCCTACCAATGCCTGTGTGATCGAGGAATCTGGTGTGTCCTAGAAAGGATATCCCAGAAACCCCCAACAGCACTGGCGACCTCGACGTGTTATTAGGAATCTAAATACCCCATCTCTATAAAAAAGCGCGCGTGGAAATATAACACCCTGCCACCCTGGGTCCGCTTACGGACGGTTAGCCTCGACCGTCACCCTAGGCTCGCACTCATGGAGGACGGAGATGGTTCCGCGAACTACGCCGCCCGGTGCGCCTTCATCGGCACGGGGGAGTGCTAGATTTCTCCCGTAGCTTTTCCACCACCACTTCTGCGCGCATTACTGCCTCACAAAAAAAGCGGTGGCGTTCCACATACTCTCTATGATGACCATGGTCGGCACCAGGGACCTCACCATGAGGTTTGCCCCACCGACGCACACTGTGAGATTTTCCTAATCTATCTCGATTTAATTATTTATTATGACAAACTAACGATTTTACAAATGTTTTAGTTATTTAAGATGAATGAAACATTAAATTCGTGAAATAAAAGATATTTACTAGATTTAAATATTTTTACTCGAAACTGAAAACAAGATTTTGAAAAAAAATTAAAAAAACGCTACAGAATTTTTTTACAAATGAAAAAAATATTTTATTAATTACTATCTGTCGGCTGTGTTAGGGAATCATTCAATTGACCTACTTGTATTACACCATACATCAAAACATTCTGTTTTTGTTATTTGTACAGCCATTTTTTTTTGCGCAACTATGCGCAATAAATTCTAAACGAAAGCAAAAGCTCAGGGTTCTGGCTAAATTATTAAATAGTTAAGAGAGGTGAATAACCCTGAATAACTATTTTTTTTGTCCAATTTACTTTGACGATTTTTTATGAAAATGCCCTTATTTTATCATTACCAATAAGATATTAAATGCAGTTAAAACAATTATCCTTTTAACGTAATATGTCGCACATACCTTAAAGTACCCAATAACAGAAGTTTTGTAATAATAACATTAATGAGGATATTTATTTTGACTCAACAACTATCATCTAGTGAACACGTCGTACTAAGAACAATAAAATGTACTGAGTTTAGAAGTGTGTTATTTATTTTCCTGACTATCCAGCATAAAAAATAAATTAGTGTCTTTACGAAGAACTTATCTGCTGTATAATATAAAATTTTTACGGAAATTGGAGCAAGTAGACATTTTCAATTAAATCGAGCTAGATTAGGAAAATCTCACAGTGTGCGACGTCTGCTTCTAGGACATGGCGCCACTCTATCTACTCTGGAGACTCTACCAGTGTATGAAGAGGTGGTGTGCCCACGGATCAGCCCCGGCAATGGTGGCATTCAAACGTCAGCACCCTGCCTACTCAATGCAGGAACTCACTAAAACAGCCATGTCGATCAGTAAACCTTGGATAGCTCAGGGTCAAGGGTTACCTTAAACTTCGGCGTCTGTAGACCCAAGATGGAGGTCGACTTTAGTCGGTCAAGTCGGATATTACGTCCCTACTGGCCAGAGGAGGGGAGAGATTCGTGGGGATTTCCGCACGAAAAATAAGGTACAGCTTCCTAAAACTCTCCGATTGCGGTGCAGGTGACTCACTAACGTCGCCGAAGGTAACTTAACGACCTCCGTCCTCCATGAGTGCAGGCCAGGAGATGGTAGGTCAAACCACCTATTAGTCGATAGTGAGACCACAGTTTGGATATTACGCTTCGTGTAATGCCAAGCATTATCCGCAACATTCCTTTTATCTAATTCAACTTGATTCCTCTAGGTACGTGTTCTTAAGAAAGAGGTCTTGACAGACAGGTAGACGGATAACAAAGAGATAAGGTTTTTTTCCTAATCAGGCACAGAACCCTAAAAATTAATATATTCTATTTACTTTTGAGGAAAAATAAGTAAAGGATATTACTCTATGAAAATTTAGACAAAGTCAATTTTAGTTCCTGTTGCTATGACAACTATTATAGATGGCGATAAAAACGTTTGCAACATCTAATTTTCGTTTTATTACTAAATTTCCTGAATGAATCATATATTTTTAATTATGTTATATGCTATTCAAGGCGGAGACAAATCCAACAAATCATAGATCATGAAAATCTGTTCAGCCGTTCTTGAGTTCTGGCAAAAGCACGTTTTTAGCCCTTTTTAGGGCTTTAGGGTTCGAATTTTAAAAAATCCTTTCTTAGTACACCTCTACGCATCAAAACACACATATTCTGCAAATTTCAAGTCTCTACGACCAGCGGTTTAGGCTGTGCGTTGTCTCTATGTCAGTCAGTCAGGACTTTGAATTATATAGTATAAGATGTATAGATTAGCTGTTGCCAAGGGCTCCACCCGTGTGAAAGTAAGAATGATTTTAATGGATGAAATTCCTATCTCGTTTGCGCTAGCCGTTCGCGAGTAGTAGTTAGTAGCCATTCTAGACCATTATTTATCTGTCTCATATTTCTTACAGATCCGTTGAGCCATTTTTACGTTAAAGAGTAAACATACTCCTATGTAATATTAGTGTCATCATCTTCCTGACCTTGTCCCAATTATTTGGGGTCGGCGCAACATGTCATTCTTCGCCATACATTCCTGTCCGATGTCATCTCAGAAACTCCCTTCCTTTCCATATTGTCTTTCACGCATTCCATCCATCATTTCTTAGGCCTACCTCTACCCCTAAAGCCACATTCATACTTTGAACCTTTTTAACAACATTACTTTCATCTCTTCTCATAACATGTCCATACCACGACAGTCGCTCGCTTCTCAATTTTTCATTTACTGGTGCAACTTTCAAACTGCCTCTAATATACTCATTCCTAATATTCTGTCCATTCTTGTCACACCACACATCCATCTTAACCATCTTAACATAAATATAACATAAACATAAATGTAATAATAGTGTGTTCACAAAAATTACGCACGACATACTTCAACGGGAGCGAGGTGATTGTTAATCTATATCTATCTGTGGGTACATTGATTAATTACATAGGTATCTTATTAGCAAAGTAAACCGCACCTGTTCGCAAAAGTGAAGGGCGCTACAATGTGACAATATACATGTATATATAGATACTAGGTCGCACTGTATGTTATTTCATCTGTACCTAAATTTATTATGTGCTCGCCAAAGATTCCAATACAGGGGCATTATTCTGTTTGACATTGATTTCTAATCACAGTCGAAACATGAGAAGTCAGTCGATTTCAATAGGTTAACATAGAGGAAAGAACCGGTGTAAAACTAAACCAACCTAAATGTGTGGCTAATACGAACGTGGATGGTTACGGTACGATTTGTCAAACAGAATAAGGGCCCAGGGTGTACCGCAGAATTGAATTGCAGGCTAACATGATGACACCGTGTTATCTATAAGACTGCTAGTATGGAATTAAAAAAAACACCTTGGTAATACGACGAGCTCAGACTAGAAGAATATTCTTCTAGTCTGAGTACGACGAGATGTTTCTTTCTTCGTAATGAAAATGTTGTTTATTGATTGTAGCCATATAAAAATGCTTTTAATTTAAGCTTAGGCTAAACACCTCAAGTTTTTTCCTAAGAAATTCACTTTCTTGTACAACTTTTAGTGGTAGTGTTTTTTTTTTTTTATGTCGGTCACGTCAACATGACTTCACCTCGCCTGATGGTAAGCTGAGGCAAAGTCTCTAGAATGGGAGTCACCATTGCAAACACCCTTAATGAGGGGATAATTCTCGACATGAATGCTATTGGTTAAGGTAAAAACTCACCATCGTAGCGGTATTTCCCAATTACATTCGAGACCTATATCTACGAGTCCAGAGTCCGGATTCCTGGTTTTACTTCTTCACTTCATACGATCTTGAGCCTCCATTTTAGTGAGAGGTGAGATCATTGACACGCATGGCAATCCTTACGACATCAAGTTACTTCATGTTTTTTCTTCCTCCTACAGTCCCGGGTCATTTAAGCGGGATGTGAAAAGCATTTGATGAGGCCGTCAAGTTGAGGGCCATTATTAAGGCACTGTCGGTGTAAGTAATAATGGGGTAAGACCTCCTCCCTGAGACTTTACCTTTAGCTTACCATCAGGCGAGGTGAAGCAATATTGACGTGACCCATAAAAAAATGGTTTGTCAGCTTCTACCGGGACCCAAAGGTCAACAAACTATCCAAACTCTTTTCTTGTGCGTAGCGTGTAGGTAATACATGTTACTTTAAAATCATTTTATAAATACACTTTATAAGGTATGAAGGAAGGTGTGTATCGACGTTATATAACAGACCTGCACAGATCTTGAATCCGAGACGCCAGATACACTGGTAAGACCAGGCTATAAGGCGATAAGTGTAATTACATAATTTATGCTTAAAGTTTAATGCAGGCTGGAGTCTTGGCCGACTGGCACCGTTTCATTACACGCTCACTTACACTCTTTATTCTTAGGAATTAATTAGCATAGCTGTTAATTTTAATATTTGTTTATTTAATCTATATGTATTATTATAAAATTGTAAATTATCTGTGTCACTACATTGGAGATATTTCCATCCATCGTCGACTCGTCACTTACCATCAGGTGAGATAGTGGTCAAACGCGGGCCTTTGGACTATAAAAAAATACTTGGGTTACTTTATATATGAACGGTTCTGAACACAAAATACTATTTTTACTAGCCACCCCACCCCTTCCTAGTCCTCCCCCTTCCTATTCAGGGTAGGCAGCGCGTGTGTGACACCCTTAGTGTTGCACACGTCCGTAGGCCACGGTGACCGCTTGCCATCAGGTGGGCCGTGTGTAGTATAAAAAAAAGAAAAAATATAGCCCCATTTTGCCATATTTTCCTTACAGCAGCCAACTCAGCTGCTAAGATGATGATGATGATGAAGTTTCCTTATAATGAATGTCCCAAAAACGGTTGTCTGACACCGAGTAGCGCGTGCGCAGCAAGTGTGAACATTATGTAAAGACGCACAATGAAGCTGTTACGCGATGTGCACTGACTCCGACGAGATTCTGGTGTGTTTGTTTGTCCAGTTGCGTCATCTTACTAAATAGCTGGTTACATTTGCAAGTGTTTCTTATACAAAACAATACGTATAGGGCTAAGTTATCAGCCTTATATGGTACAAACAATCAAGAACCAAGCGATCAGACGCCAAAAAGCCGCGGTAGCCTAGTGGTCTGGATAATGGACTGCTGAGACGAGGTCTCGGGTTCGATCCCAGGTTCACCATGGCACACACCAATGACTTTTCGATACTTTTCGAAGTTATGTGTGTATTTATCGCAGGTTTATAAGTGCCCGGTTAATGGCAATAGGCTCGCCACCTATTGCATTGGGACCTAAACATAAACTGGCGAAATGTGGGCGCTAGCACCTCTGCCTACCCCTTCGGGGATATAGGCGTGAGTTTATGTTATGTTATGTTATGTTATGTAAAAACTTGGAATTCTTTACCAGCTCACGTGTTTCCGTCCTTCTATAGTCCCGGGTTCTTTAAGCGGGGCGTGAAAAAGCATTTGATGAGGCCGTCAAGCTCGAGCCACCACTATAGCACTATCGGTGTATGTATGTGTTTGAAGGAGGTAGGACACGATGGTATCTCCCGTCCGAAATGAGCTGTCCGACTGGGGTAGTACCTCCACCCTACAGAACACCGCGGCGATAATAACCATCGTGTTGTGTTCCCGGCGGTAAGTAGGGTAGCCAGAGCTCACTGTACCCCTCCTCCCCCCATCCCTTCCTAGACTCTCATCCGGTTCCCAGCCATTCCACTTCCCTTCAGGGTAGGCAGTGCGTGTGTGCAACACCCTCAGTGTTGCACACGTTCATAGGCCGCGGTGACCGCTTCCCATCAGGTGGGCCGTGTGCTTGTCTGCCACCTACGTAGTATAAAACAATTAATGTAATAGTGACTGCTGAGAGTTTAGTTTTAGGGTACGATGAAATTTTGAAATCATTCATTGACGTGACCAATTAAAAAAAAAGTGTTTTATTTTTATTTTTTGAATTATCTGGGTTAAGTACCTAGTTCTCAATTATGTCTATTAAATTTCGAGCATAAGTTGGTTATTATTTGTTTCCTTTATTTTAATTTATATACAACACTTTTATACATTACTAACCAATGTCCGTGACTCCGCTCGTATGAGTGTCGGGTTTTGCAACTTTTGGTCATTATATCTTCGGTTCTATTCAACCAATTGCAATCAAACATACAATAGATTTGAAGTCTGGTCAAGACTTTCAATAAAAAAACAACTGCAAGAAAATCTGTTTAGTAGTTTTTGCGCCCATCGCCCACAAACAGGGCCTCGATTCTGCTAAATACAAACCACTGATATACCACTGACATTTTAAAAATGCTATTTAATTGTAGACTTTACCCTTATACAGTTAAAGTCTAAAATCAAATGAAAAGAACTCGTCTAACTTTTTCATTCGCTCTACAAAATATCATTTGACTTTAGACTTAAACCTAATAACAGTAAAGTCTACAATTGAATGGCATTTTTTGGAGTGTCAGTGGTAAATCAGTGGTTTGTCTTTAGCAGAATCGAGGCCCAGATAAATAGACAGGAATTTAAAAAAAATGTATTTATAATCATTCATAGGTATAACATAACCCAAGTAGGAGTTTTTTAAACCTACCTACTTTAAAATTTTATAATAGTACTCATAGATTGTTGGAAGTGTTTATGAACCGTAATATAAACTTATATTTTTAAAACAAATTTTCGATAATCAAAAATTATCTTACAAGCAATCAATCCGGGAAGTTGGGTGGACATTAAATTTAGCGCAACCTCTACATTAACCTATTTAAAAGTTAACAATTCTTTATTTCTATTATCTATCTTAATATACAGGGTTATTTGTAATTAACTGGCATCCTCGCAGGGGTATATAGCTGACATCATAACTGACCATTTTTGTTCTACGACTTTTTATAATTCGTTAAATTTTATTTTCATACATACATAAATATTAGTTTAGTTTTGCGTTTAAAAGTTATTAACTCTGCTGACGAGTTTGTTTACCTGATTTTTACGATGCGCGTAAACTACGGCGGCGGCGCACGTAGAGTTAATAACTTTTAGACGCAAAACTAAACTAATATTTATGTATGTATGAAAATAAAATTTAACGAATTATAAAAAGTCGTAGAACAAAAATGGTCAGTTATGATGTCAGCTATCTACCCCTGCGAGGATGCTAGTTAATTACAAATAACCCTGTATATAAATCTCGTGTCACAATGTTTGTCCTCAATGGACTCCTAAACCACTTAACCGATTATAATAAAATTCATACATCATGTGCAGTTCGATCCAACTTGAGAGATAGGATAGTTTTTGAAACGGATTTCGACATCCACGCGGGCGGAGCCGCGGGCAACAGCTAGTTAGACTATAAATATATTAATAAGTCTAGCTCATTTCTTATCTTTGATTTATTGCATGCAAACGAGTAGATTTCACCAACTAAGTCCTAAATTATCTGTGCTTGCAAATTAAATTTAATCTTTTTATTTTTAAGGTAGAATATAATAATTGAAACCAATTGCAAATATCAAAGTAATAAGTTAATAACCATTCAAATATAATGAAAACCGAGCGTGTCAGTTTTTTGCCACCTTCAGTGACGTCATTTGTGATAAAAATCAACGTATATCGTTCAACAGAATCGTTTCAACCGCATTGAAAGGTCTACCTACCAATACATAGTTTAGGTATATAACCTTTAAGCTGTCTGAAATTGGGATCAGCTTACACTGGCCGTTCTGCTTTGTTAAGGTTTCCGTGTACGTATTAAGGTGATGTTTACGGAATTACCTGATATAGATTATTATTATAATTTTTTTATTATTATAAGACGTCGTTTCGTAATAATTATTTTTAAAAAAATATCCTTGGATTAAGTAGGTACTACTTAACCTTACTTTTGTTATTATTCAAAATATTAATAAAAAATACTTGGTGCTAAGTGCCCGAGTCAGTGTTAGCTATGACCTGGGGCATCTCCAAGTAAAGAGTGAATAGGTTGCTTCATCAAATCCTAAATACCCATGCTAAATAAATTATTCTTCTTCTTCATCCTAGCGTTAATTGTTAGTCGCATCTAAAACTTTGACCTCGGAGTCTGGGGTTCGTTTTACCAGTCTTAACTGCGGATTTGGCTGGACCTCGATATTTTCCGTGAAGCGACTGCTATTCTAAATAAATTATTATGATTATATTTAAGGTTTCTCAATTATGTTGCTCAAATTATTAAAGGATGCGCAATTAACAAAAATTTTCATTGTTACAGATGGCTAAACAAAAATGTACCACCGCAGAAGAAAAAGGATGGAGTACTTCGTCATTAGTACAATACTCTTGTTGAGCTACCCATCACACGTATGGTCAAAGGATATTAAAACTACTGCCAAACCTGATGGCAAATTTAATGAAGACCAGTTTGATAATAGCATCATAGATTTTGATGAAGACTACACAGTCAAGTACAACAAGAAATATGAAAATGTACCATGGAATTCTAATGAAAACTTCAATAAAGAATCACATAGATATACAATAGTTAAAGATTTTGAAAAGGAACTAGATAATAAGTTGGATAGTAATAGAAACAAGACTAAATCTAAATTAGAAGCAACGTCTACATTAGACTATAGTGTTATGCCTTTAGAACTAATAAGTACAACCGAAAATAATCTAGCAAGCACAATAGAAAGTACAATACAACCTGATTTAACTGTTATTCCACTATCTACAACTGAAAGATCTCCAAAAATTGAGATTAAACAAACAGTTACTTTGCCATCTTCTACACAAGAAACAGACACAACTACAGATATATTTACAGACTTTCTTGAAAGTACAACAGATGTTAGCATAGCAGAAAAATATACCCAAACTACAGAATCTGTTGATTTGACTGTAACAGATCAAACATCTACAGAAACCCCTATCGAAACCACCGAAATAACAATTATAAAAAACGTAACTGAAATACTCGATAACACTACAATTTTACACTCTAATACGACAAAGAGAGAAAATATTAGTAGAGCAGACTTAAGTACAGAATCGGAAGATGTAGATGTGCCTATCTTCACGGAGTTAGACACTGAGGAACATGCAGAGATACCTGAAGACTATTACGATTCTAAAGATATAGTGCCAACAACTGCACCCAAAACTGATGCTTTATCAGTTATTTTTGGATTAGCTGGGAGTGTTGTTGAGAGTGTAGCGGAGAGAGTTGTGCCGAAAGGTATTGTGGATCTGTTCAGACGGATGCAGAGGCAGAACGAAATGTTGGAGGCTGAGAGATTGAGGAGTCGAGAGGAAAATGGCGGACTAGGTAAGTTTTTACTTTTTTCAGCGATAGACTAATAGGTTTCCCTAGCGTCTACAATATGGGGTTCTTCAAAAAGGGCATTAGAAGGTTATTTACAGAGCCGTGCGCTTGTGTGCCACCAAAGTGGTATAAAAAAACGCTAAAAATTTGCAATAGTTTTTGGTTTTTATTGTAAAAATAAGCAATTAATATAACTGTAGTGCTGCTTCGACAAACAGATGGCGTAACATGTTTTAAAATTGCGTTTTATGAAGGTACACACACGTATACCTAGGGTCTGACTGAAGAGGATAAAAATACTCGCTAGTAGGTATTACGTAAAAGTAATAACAGAATACCGCATCGGATAGTTTTTATAACCGTTAAAGGTTACTGGTAAAGTAAAAGTAACTAGTAAAGTAATAAATAATACTAGTAATTTTTATGCACGATGATACGCTCAACTAAATTTTATGATAGTTTATATTACGTTATATAATAGAAGAATATAGCCGAGCGTTAAATAAACTTACAGCATTGGCGGAAATTCTATCGCGTCTCTTCCGCATCGGAAAGTCAATAAATACTTATTATGTCTGGGGCTTCACCAATCCTCTTAATAGTAATTCAATTGCAAACCTAATCTGAATAGTTTCGTACTTACTCATACCATGACGTCGTATTAAGTCGTTTAGTTTCGTGTTCCAAATGACAACAAAATTCCTAAACTCAATCGTTCTTCTTCAACCTAGCGTTAATCCCAGTCGTATCCAAAACTTTCACCTCGGAATCTGGGGTCCGCTTTACCAGTCTTAACTGCGGATTTGGCTGGACCTCGATATATTCCGTGAAGCGACTGCCATCTGACCTTCACAACCTAATGGTGATATTAGATTTAAACTATATCATTCCTTACTGTAAAATTAACGGAAGCAATGCCATCACATAGAATTTGTATAACGTGGTCTCTTTCTCATTGAAGTCGATCAAAGCAGACCGGAGACAAAATCTCACTTACATATTTAAACGCCAACGCGTTTCAGTTTAAGCATACTATAGTAAGGACCATAGCCTGCAGTTTAGTTTAAAAACTTTTACTGTCATGGTGAGGCCTCTAAACTCTGTTATCATGTTACATTTATCAGTAATTATAGCATCCAAGTCTTCACAATATAACTGGTTCATGTACGAACAAGTGCCATCACGACCACAACAGAAATGAAACTGTTAAGAATGCCATTTTGATGATGAAAGATGTTTATGACTTCGTAGACAAACATGTTTTGATACAAAGTGACAAAGCTGACGAATTACAACAGTCCGTGTTTAATTTCGACATATTCCTTATAAAGGTTCATGGTTGTAAACTTGATTTGAATCTATTACTCCATCGTGAATTATTGTAATAAAATTATTATCACACTGTATCCTTGGTTCGATGTAGGTAAATGTAATATTATGTGCATGTATAAATTGCCGCTTTTGCATTTTGATCAAAACATAACCAATTTGGAAGGAAGGAAATTAAGGAAGCGATGGTAGCTGAATGGATAAGGACGCGGCCTCTAGTCAGAGGTATCGAGTTCGAATCCGGCCGGACAGTACCAATGTTAATTTCACTTTATGGAATTTATGTGTGCTAATCACATGATTTACCATCTGCTGACGGTGAAGGAAAAACATCGTGAGGAAACCCACATGTCCTAGAAGAAATTCCGATCCAAAAACTCGGATTTCGCTAGCGTGTGTGGATAAAGGTCTAAACCCTCTCAGCTCTTTCGCCAGAGGAGACCCGTGCCCAGCAGTGGGACATAAATGGATTGCTATTATTATATAAGCAATTTGATCGATCCCGGTAAAGGGTTCTTGACTTCTCGACCGATTTGTATCATTATGATTGATTACAAAGTATCCATTTATTAACCAAATAGAATAGGAGGATAGTATATTAATACTCATTACTGAGTAGTAGGGGTTAACTGAATGATATCCTGAAGCAAATAACATAACTTATAGACGTAATCTTAGACCCTGGGTTGAAATAAACAACTAGAAGTTTTCCATCCGACTGTACAAAACTATCGTTTTATGTTGGTGTCCGTAACGTCTTCGAAAAAATAAATAAATTTGGAAGTACACTTAGGGACACAGTATCCGTAGAATTTGTGTCCCAAACGTCTTCGACTCGGATCAACTTCCTAATTATAAATTTGAAAGTTAATTATTCAATCACAGAAAAACAGCATGACTTGGTATACAGATGAAGATCTGGACATGATCATAAGCTACTTTCGATTATCTTTTTTTTATTCAATAGATTGGCTTACGTTTGACCTCTATTTCACCTGATGGTAAGTGACGATGTGGTACACGCTTGCCTAGAAGGAACCTACTCATTCGTGACTTGTAGATGCAATATGCAATATTAAACAGCAATTTCGCGTGATAGCTAATTACTATAATTGCTTCCCAGGTCAATTCGGTCGCGGTATCCTCAAGAGCATCACCTCCGGGATCAGCAAGCCCCTGAGCCAGTTGATGGCGGGTGTCCGGGATTTCGGGTCGTTGGACAGTGACCGTGGCTTCATGTCCGGGATAGCTTCTGGAGTAGCGTCAGGAGTCTCTAGCGTGGCTAATGTTGCTAACTCGGTTGTGGAGCAGTTCAAGGACCGTGTCCAGGCTATTTATCCAGGTATGATGGTACTTTTAAGTTAGGAAGAAGTTTTTGTTTATGTTATTCTTAATGTTTGCGGCAGAGGTAGAGGCAGTAGGCATAGGTGCTAGCACCCACATTTCGCTAGTTTATGTTTAGGTCCCAATGTATTAGATGGCGAGCCTATTGCCATTAACCTGGCACTTATAAACCTGCGATAAATACACACATAACTTCGAAAAGCATCAAAAAGTCATTGGTGTGTGCCATGGTGAACCTGGGATCGAACCCGAGACCTCGTCTCAGCAGTCCATTACCCAGACCACTAGGCTACCGCGGTGTTTTTTTGTTCAGCATTTCAACTATTTCATCAGGTACTGTTTGGTGCGGTGACGGACGCTCTGCAACCGCCCGCTCTAGTGACCTTGGGCTATTCTTCTTTACGGATACCTGCTGCAGGCAGCACGACGCCTGCAAGATCTACATCAAGGCTGGCGAGACCAAATTTGGACTTACCAATACGGGACTATTTACCAGGTAATATTTACCAAATATATGTAAGCCTTATATCCTGGGCCTCGATTCTGCTAAAGGCAAACCACTGTCATTGCCACTGACAGTCTAAAAATGCTACTTATTTGTAGACTTTACGTTTATACAGATAAAGTCTAAAATCAAATGAAAAGAATTTATTAAACTTTATCATTCGCTCTGCAACGCTCTCCGAGGCTATCGCAGGCTTAACGTGCTCTCGGAGGCACTAATAAACCTGCGATAAACCTGCATTGGTGTGTGCCATGGTGAACCTGGGATCGAACCCGAGACCTCGTCTCAGCAGTCCATTACCCAAACCAAAAGGCTACCGCGGTTTTTTCTGATGTACAGTTCACACGTTGTGAAATTTGCTCAGACAATTTATGTCAAATGTATCATTATAATAAAAATAATGTAAACGTTTACCATTATTGTGACATGATCACAGTTATAATATTGCCAAATTCCATGGGATTAGCCGTTACAATGGCATGGTGTTTGGTGGGACACAGCATGGTAGATTAAGGTTAGAGTAGGCATATTTTGCTTTTCAAATTCCATCTTCGCCTTTCACATAACCAGGATTGGTATTTAGATAAACAAAAGGAGATTCTGGTGGTAAAAAGTCAATATTAATTAAATAAAAATAAAAATAAAAATTATTATTAAATATATATATCAATACATATTCTAATCAGATCCAGGACGTTTTGGAGAAAGGCCAGGGTCAAGAGTACCCGTTACCGGCGTGCACATGTATGAAAACAATTATGAAAGTTGAAGAAGCGAAAGGAGTAGGTATGCCAAGATTGTAGCAAGTGGAACATGTTGTCTCTGCCTACCCCAATGGGAAAAAGGCGTGATTTGTATGTATGTATCGCCAGAAGCTAATTACCAATATTTTAGATTCTGCAACCTGCAACTAAAACTTTATATTTTTCGATATTGCACACGTTAATAGGCCACAGTGGCCCTTTCCTTCCTTTCCTGTGCGCTTGTCTGCCACCTAAGCAGTATAAAAAAAAGCTTATTCATCTCTGTGACATACAGCTCCTGATTGAATCGCTCTAGTAACTGCCACGCTTCAAAGTCGTTTATAAAAACAGTCCTAATATAGTTTTAAAGGCCTGCTCCTTCAACCTTACCGACAAATTGTGGTTTGTGGTCACAACTGACACCAGCCTCTAAAACGAAGTTATGGTCAATTAGTTATTAAAAAATGCATTAGCACGTGTCAGTGGTGCATGAATGCGGTAGGATCGTAAATCGATGTGTAGGTTAATAGTTGCGTGCACGCATACTCCGACGATACCTGTAGTGATTCAAGGTCAAAGATAATATACGTTCATTCAACTAACTAAAGGCTTAAGCACACATGCTTCAGTCAGCATTAGCAATGCTATGGAATCGGTACATACAACTTAACAATACTCTCGTATGGAGTCTTTGGTAGTGTAATGGGTATTTAAAATACCCTTAACACCACTGGTGGTGCAAGATGGTGGTGTCAAGGGTCCAAAAGGACATTTAGAATGTGAATCGATACACATACCTGCATGAATATTCTTTTTTTAGTGCGTGAGAGATTGAAACACTAGACTAGTGTAGATAGACGTAATATGAAATACTATCGATATGGTAGGGTGTTGAGTGATTATGTTACTTGTTATAGGTATTAAATAACAAGATTACGACTAGCAGTCAGTACTGTTCGCATCACTGGTTCAGAATTAAGTAAAAGTGCGGCGAAATCCGGAGTTTAGAAACAAGCGGTTCGGTACCTCTTTTCATTGCCGCACCATCAAGACTTGGAATTCTTTACCAGCGCATGTGTTTCCTACCTCCTATAGTCCCGGGGCCTTTAAGCGGGGCGTGAAAAAGTATTTAATGAGGCTGTCCAGCTGAGGGCCACCGTTATTGGTGTTTATAATGGTGACCCCCATTCCTGAGACTTTACCTTTAGCTTACCATTAGGCGAGGTGAAGTCATATTAAGGTGATCGATATAAAAAATATAGTAGGTATATTGTGTATTCGTGTATTTATTGAATATCTTGTATTCAATGAAAATGTTCAAGCAATTGATATAGGTACTTACTAACTTTTCCTTCTCGTTTTTTTTTCTATTTAGCTCATAAAAGTGAATATTGTAGGACGGGCCTTGAATCCGCGACCAGTCCTTGACAGGGGCCTCTTATACCCTGGCGCTAGAACCCTAGACGGTGTGCGGTTTTAGTCGGCTCGATCCGACATGAACACACCCGTTGGCCGCGGAGGTGGTATCCCTGGAGATTTCCGTAGAAAACGAAATAGGGGGAATACTCTGAGCGAAGAATATATTTGTCTACGGTTTGACCCCGGAACCCATGGGAAAATCCTCTGCCAGAGCCTCATCTGTTAGTATATAGGCTTACAAGGTTGGTTAAAGCCCCGATGGTCATGCTGGATCATAGCAACATGTTCGACTGCCAACACTATCATCTAAGGTTCATAGTTACAATGATTGTGAATATGGTATTGTGTAATGATTGCACAACGGCAGTCGGAAGTTAAATAACTTGGTAATAAAGAGTTACGACCTGCCATTGTCTGAGGAGTGAACACTCCCTTCAGTGAGGTTAGGTGATCAATTATTGCGTCTGTCAATCTGTCAATCACATTCACTCATTAGCAGAATTAGTTTTAAAGTATACTAGCTTTCGCCCGCGGCTTCACCCGCGTGGAAGTTGGTATTGCCACCAATTAAACGACTCTCCACTCCACTCTCCACTCTGAAAAAAAAAGAATAAAAAGTATCCTATGTCCGTTTCCTGGTTCTAAGCTACCTTCCTACCAATTTTCAGTCAAATCGGTTTAGCCCAGTTTAGCCGTTCTTGAGTTATAAATAGTGTACTGGGGTCCGCTTACTTCTTCTGCACCTTCTGATTTGACTTATGACATTCACGGGAACGACTGCTGTCTGAGCCCAATCGAAATAAAAACCTGCACCAGATCTTCAGTCTTTAAACAGCAGGTATTCCCACTTGCAGGTGAAGTTGGTCCCCTTAATGAAACCACTCCGCTATCACCACTTAATGCATATTTTCATAAGCTCTTACGATCAGGACCACACCCTTGTTTGCTACCGTACTCGTTCCACAAGTACTGTCAGATACATACAAGTGTAATGTTACTAATTACAACATAGTCGTGCATCGAACATTAAACGCTATAACCGCTACATCATTAGATAATGACGGTTGCGCAAGCGCAGCGGAGAAAGCGACATTTTTGTACTTGTCGATGTTATTCGGAAGCGTTGTAGTTACGCCTCAATTGTTATCTATTGGCGTAGGTAGAGATAGACATATACTTAAGTTACAATTGATGTTTTTTAAACAGTTTTTTTATTACTAATAGCTTTCATCAACACTAGCATTTGATGTTGACGTTCATATGCGTTACTTTGTGCCTTATTGAACAAATATTTGATTGTGGTTTTGATGTAGCATTCGAAGAAATTTGCTGTTGGTTATATGGGAGTTCGAGCAAGTGGTTTTTCGATGAAATAGCGCATAGATCAAATGACCCATCGGTTAAAGAGGGTTCCAGCGAGTGGGACCGCATGGCTCTTCGATGATTTGGCGTTTGTTTCGCTTCGCAAATATATGTCTTTCGATAATGAGTACGAAACCCTATACATAGTGTTATGAATTGCGGTTTCTACTGTACACAACTATCTCAAGAACTATTTGTACCCATTGGAATCCAAACCACATAATTGTAGGCCAATATGTGTGCAAATAATTCTCAAATACAACTGGTTTTATTATGCAAATAATTATGTAATACTCTCATAAAGCTAAATATAAACCATGTTTGCTATTATTAGAATATGCTTGGGTAATTGATCTGATAGACCGTGACCGGCGATATGCGGAAAGCGGAGATTGTCACAGGGCTCAGACAATGTTGGGCAAGAGAGCTTGTTGGCCGGGGAGCGACTCGAGGGCTCCTGATTGGTTAAGCTGATTAAGCTATTCAAATAAATAAAATTGAAGTGTCTGTTTCTAGTATTAAAGTAACAGGTTTTAAATCAATCTATGTACGATTTCTTTACTTTTCATACTTTTCATACTGTAATTAAAAAAAAAGTAAACGTATAAAAATAATAAGAAAGGAATGGAAGGAACGAGAAAAGGGGGGAAATGATAATATTTTATTACGAAATTTTCTGATTTTGACGTTCATAAGTGTTACTTTTATGACCTAAATGAATAAAGATATTTAATTTCTTTTATTTCGTCCGCAGATCCCACTGCGGTTGCGACGTCAAGTTCCGCGAGTGTCTTCGCAAGACCAACTCACTGGTTTCCGCACAGATTGGGCTGACTTACTTCAACGTGCTGGGACCACAGTGCTTCAGGAAGGCTCACCCCATCGTCAAATGTGTGAAGAAGACTAGGTGATTATTTAAATGATTTCATTTACTACAATATTGCATTAAAGAGTTATGGTTATCCCAGTATTGGCTACGTGACTATCTCAAATAGATTCGCGAACCGCAGATACTGAGTCTCTGATGTAACCAGAATCATTGCTGATGATGAGTTTTTTTCTTCTCTGTAACCAAGACTCAACTATTTCCCACATTATTTATAATTAATACACCATCGTTTCACTAATTTGTTTCTGTCAATCAGGATCACCGGCCTGAAGTGCGAAGAATACGAGCTGGACTACACCAAACCCAAGATGTGGCAGTGGTTTGACAATGAAACTTTCTAACCACAATCGAAGTGTGGTCGCTTCTATTTTTGACACTATACGAAGAACTTAATGGGACATTTTTTCACCATCCTTTCTAAACATAATTAAATTGTGGTTACTTACATTTGTGGTCTAGAAGAATGTCCCAGTGTCCATAATAATAAACATGTTATTATTTGAATGAAATTTTTAAGCAATTGCATGCTAACTATTTCCAATTTTTTTCTGATCGGAAAATCATTAGAAATAGTTAGCATGCAACTGCTTAAAAATTTCATTCAATTAATCGGGCGGAGAATCTAAAAATAATGTTCAAAACAATTGCAATATTTTTGATTGTTTCCGTAGTTCGAACGAATTACGGTAGATGGCTCCACCGGCACCCTAAGCTGTAGAATATATCGGAAAATTTTGAGCATCTAGAATGGGTCCAGGTAGCTTAGTTGGTCAGAGCTTTTTCCGATCAGAAAATCATTGGAAACATTATACTTGAAGGGAACACTGGAACATTTTTCTAACATAGTTTAAGCATATTTCGCAGTAGTGTAAGAAATTATGAGCTTTACTATTAGTAGATTAATAAAAACAATGATCTAGAACAAAAATATACGAATTCCAAAACGAATTCTATTTTACTACAAAAGTAAAAAATAAAAAAGCCATGCCTCAATGATGAGGTCATCGATTCGATTCCCAGTTCGATCAACGTTATTGGATTTTTCTATAAAAAAAATTTCAGTAGCAGTATGGAGTGTGGATTTTGCCAGACTTTCTACTTAACGACAGTAGGGTCAACCCCTATTACGTGTTACAGACAACAGAGTTAGATACATCTGTACCTACCTTTTACTGTAAATACTAAATGACAAACATAAATCTTGATATTCATAATGTGTTACTTTGTGCCCTAAAGATCATTTTTAGGCATAAAGATATTGTATGTTGGTATTTGTTTTGAATAAAACAAGATTTATGAAACAATTAATCGAATCGAATATCTTTATTCATAGAATAGGTCACAAAGTAACACTTATGAACGTCAAGATTATTGCTTGTAGATTTGTGGTCAGATTCGCAAACCAATAGATAAGTCTATAGGTAATTATTTCTTAAAGTTGTGTAGGATTGCCAAGACTCGGGGAGGTAAGCTCGGTAACATGGGGGTGACACCTCTGTCACAAGCATTTATAGGCACCGGTGGGCGCTTACCATCAAGCGGGCCGTGTGCTTGTTTGCCACATTAGTTATAAGTAGAATATAAGTAATTGTCGTCAAACAAAATTATATTAGATTGTAAATATTATTGAGTAGGTAAGATAATTTATTGCTTAAGCGACAGTATACCAGTAATAACAGTTATTTTTAGTTCATATTATACATTTATTATTTTATTTTGTAAAGATTTTTTAAATAAAATATAATAAAGAAAATTAGTATCCAATTTTATTTATAACATTCAAAAACTTTCCTACTACCATTGTTATCCTTTCCTTACCCCTTCTGCTTTGCAGTTAGAATATTCGGCACTGGCGCTTAATCACTTACCTCTTACATGTAGGTACTAATCAGCAAGGGGCTATCTGTAAACCGTAGATGGCCCAGGGTACAGTCAAGTCAAGTCAAGTAGTAGAATAATATCTATTTATCGGAGATGTGGTGGTCTTTAGGAAAATAAAACAACACTTCATTTATTTTTATATAATAAAACATCAGAATATATTTCGAAATTACATTTAACAACGAATAAATTACAGCACAATAATTGTGAAACATAAAATGAATAAAAATCTCAAAATAAAACGGCTCTTACCATTTGAGCGTCTAAACTGTTTAATTTGATATTTTTGTGCGTAAAACGTTATCAGAAAAATTGTGTATATCAGATATGTAGTTATACATTATCAAAATGATATTCTGATGAAACAGTCGATTTGGGAATTATGAATAAGACTACAAATGGCTTTATATAATAATCCACTATAGAACTGGCGGTATACACGTTTGAAGCGTAAACTTAAGCGTCTATTTGCAAGGTTTGGATGAGTATTGAGTGGTATTGAGACATGACATTGAAGGGCGACGTGGTACCTTCCAGGGACGATCACCAGGGACCACGGACAAAAAAGGGAAATATCTGATGAGGGTAAAATTTAAGAATTTGGTGATTTTGTCGATGGAGTGACATCATGTCAATCACTTCAAGACACTGCGTTGTCATTCAATTGTCACTGATTGACCAAATTCATAAAGAAACCATCTCTAATGTACGCTTTTCTAAACGGATTCCAATTTTGAAGTAAAGGAATGTCGCTAAAAACCGAGCATGACTTCAAACCGAGACCCATCTGTTTTCAAGTCGGTTTTTAATATTAATACATAGACAAGAAATTAATTATTACGTTGATCTGAACTTCGAAGATAATCAAAATATTAAAATTACGCACAAAACGCGTCAATCTAAAGATGTTGGATTAGATAGTGAATAAAGTAAAAAAAGGCTTGTTTATTAATTTTGACTGTAAATCAGCAATCTTTTCGCACAATTTTACCATTTGATGTCGATCAATTTAAATAATTTTTATGAATTATTTCGAACACTTGCAAATAGACAGTAATAAATGGTGTACATTTTTTCCAAAAAAGTTACAATAATTTTACAAAATGACATTATAATATCTATTGGTAAAGATTAAATTTGTGTACGGATAAACATGATCGTCTAAATTGACGTTAATTATGAATTTATCTGATATTGCAAAAACATTTCATATTATTAACAAATTGAAAACTTTGGTGTTTACTTTTACGTACCTATTAACTTTACAATATAAATTTGTAAAATAAAATAACAAATAAATTATTGTAAATATATATTTTTACAATACCAGATAAACATGATCGTCTAAATTGACGTTAATTATGAATTTATCTGATATTGCAAAAACATTTCATATTATTAACAAATTGAAAACTTTGGTGTTTACTTTTACGTACCTATTAACTTTACAATATAAATTTGTAAAATAAAATAACAAATAAATTATTGTAAATATATATTTTTACAATACCAGAATAATGACACCTAAGATATTTGTAATTTATATTATAACACATATAAAATTTCTGAATAATATGTATTTGAAACACACATAAAATGACATATTCACACGAGGACATCGACACTATATAATATATTACTATTAAATATAAAATTCTACAGTAAGCTACGCCTACCAAAATCTATGGAACTATGGGCCTATCAAATATATAGATATATTGCTTAACGTGGTCCAATGGGATTATTATAATTAGGCATGAACTTAGTTTAGGTTAATACGATCTACAACATGATGCAAAACATGACCTTTTAGATGTAGAAATAAATATATTACTTACAATCAAATATTTTTAGTCAATTAGGTCACAAAGTAACACTTATGACTGTCACATTTTATGTACAATTAAATGTTGATAAAATAAAGTAACAAAATAGAATATCATAATAATTTACTATTTTGTAAAATGTATAATAGTAAAATTGAAATATTTGTTTAAAATTAACATTAATAAAAAAATGTCAGATATTAATTGAATTGACACTGAATTGAAAATTAAGAAATACTTTAAAGATGCTTCAGAGTTGAAGTATATAAGTAAAATTGTTTCTTACCGATCTTTTAAGAAATGTTTCTTCATCCAAAATCCATGTTTTGCATCCGTACGACCATTAGCTTGTGGATAGCATTAAACTGCTCCTCCACAAGCCTGAACACTTCACAAAGCAAGCGAAAAAGGAAAGGAGACAGCAGTAGCTTTTAGTATTTTAAATTGCAAGTTGCAACATGCCATACATTTAAATCCAGTTCCTCACATCGTTCAAATATTCATCAACTAAATTAACATCACTTAAGTCAGCTTAATTACAAATGATGTTGTATGTTCAAATCTAAGTTTATTTGAGACTGACCGGTAAACTTCAGTTAAGTAATTAGTTTAGTTAGTTTTTTTAGTTAATTGAAATTGAGGACATTTTTGTATTACGTTAGTTTTATTCCAAATTGAGCTATCGAAGTTCGTTGTCATATTTTAGAAATTATGGATTATTTATTAAACACGTCTCTGATCTTTTAATTGATATTTAAGATCATGAGTAAATTCTGATGATAAAGATTTATACTTTGTTTTTATAAATTCACGCCTACTAGGTACTGATCATTTTCTATGTTCACTATTTTAGTTAGTTACACTTTGATATAATTCTCTCTTTAGTTTGGTTAGTTCCCTCCTCTAGTGTAAACTCAAGCGACATATTTGTAGCTTAATGTCTAGGTGATAACTTTAGAAGCAAACTGTATGATTCCATCTAATTCGTGATACCTTATTGTCGGTTCCCTGGTTGTAACTTCATTCTAGTTACATTTCTTTACTAAAAAAATGTTTACTTTAAATATTAATTACACTTCAAGTTGATACAATTTGTAAAGTTACAATTATGTAATGTGTAAAAAATACACAAATGTAATTTTACAAAATACCTATATTGTATAAAAGTTGAAATAAAAATTGATAATTCCAATTTTAATAATTGCAAAATGCATTTCTTTAAAAATCAGATGTCGTACAAAATCTACATGTAAAATGAGAGTTGAGAGTAGAGAAGTATTTAGTCCACCTGTCCGTCACCTAAGCACCTAACGATGACTAAAGTCTACTGCTGATGATCTAGATGGTTTAGGGCTAGGTCTAGGATGGGCCAGGATAGTCCAAGGATGAGGCGAGATTGGTGTTTTCTTTGGACCCTGGGATTAAATCTTAATTGGTGAATAGGACTTTTCAAATACGTCCATTTTTACTTGGATAGGGTAAGCGATCGACTTCTACTCGAAGATGTATATCTCTCTTTAATTTGAAAGTTTAATAATATTACTTAAGCGCCGATCAGAGTACCCACACCAAAATACTAACATTACAATACTGAATTACAATTTAACACCAAGTAGAGAAGTTTAAAATACATCTATATTAATATTAACGTCTAATAATTCAATATGTACTAATATATTTTATATAAACGTTCGTAGCTCGCGCCCTCTATAAAATGAACACCGTACTAAGAAAATAAGGCAAACGGGTATCTCGGAGGGATCAAACAATTATGTTATATCGAACATCAGGCACTCAAATTGAAATCATCGTTTTTAAAATGAACAGCTAAATCTAAGTCTTGAAATATTTAGACAGGATCTCTTATTTAATGATTTCTGCAGCAAAATCGCTGCAATTTTACCAATCTCAAATTAATGTACAAAAGTATATAACTAATGGCGAGATGAAAATGCGTAGAATGATTGTCGATTTTTCAATTGAAGATAGGCTCACGTTTGACCTCTATCTTATCGTGGTAAGGCAAGTGACGATGTGGTTTATGATTAATATGATATGATTAATGCCTATAAGGAACCTAATAGAAGAGTAGTAGGAGCATTCAGGTATTAACAACAATATGTCATTAATTGAAAGTTCTCATAAAGCTAAAAATCATTTTTAGGTGGCATTGCATTTGATGTTTTGTAAGTTCCGTTTTGACAGTCTATACAGATTACGTGTAGAGATTTGGTAATTGTACAGTTATCAAATTTTATTCTAAACTATTCTAGATATAAATGCACTTGTATTATGGCAGTGGTATCTTTTTCATCTTCAAAATTACAAAGATTCTGTCATTGGTCACTATAGGTTCACTTATAAATTTTATCTCCTGTCTAAATATTTCAAGTAATAAGACAATTCTAGGGAATCAAAAAACAAAACATCTATGCGGGTAGCTAAAATCGTTACTCTACCGTCTAACAATTTTGAGGAACATTATTTTTAATTGTTCATTACTTTTGGCATTCTGTATTCTGGATGGATTCGATTAATATCATCTGAATTCTGTGTTCAGTATTTTCGTTATTTTGTTAAATTTGATTCACATTCAAGAAATTTTGAAGTACCTACCATGCTTTGTTTTGCTTTGCTTTTTTTCGCGTCTTACTTGCTTGTATGTTTCTCTGGCATGACTTTACAAACAAAGACGCCTCTACATCTAAACCTCTAGCTATGATCTCTCCACATCAACAAACTAATTCGTTACGATTTATCTTCGAAGCGGTGGACCCAAATATTTTGTTGATATATACGCGATATATATTTATAATGTATACGTGATATTTGATAAATGCATGATAAATGTATATCAGTTGTATAAACTTAACATTAAGCGGTGTAAATGTATACGTTAACAATCAGTATATTGTATGTTAATGTATACATTTTCAAAATGTGAATATAAAATTAATTTATCTATTATAATGTTATTTAAACGGTTATTTAAATGTTACAATTTAATATAAAGTAAGATAATACTCAGTATGATTTGTAATATTACACTTATTCTGATAAATAATGCAATGTGTAATGTAATAGTAATTATTAATTATTTGCTGATATTTATGCATAATATTGATATATGGATTGGGTACATTTAATATTGGGTTTACATATTTTACATTGCAATTACGATCACTATACGTCTGATTTGGTTAAATGTACATTGATTATTATTAATATTAACGATTAGTTACACAATAATCTACAAAACAAGCTAAAATAATAACTTTGAAACTATAATTTTACTATATCATTTGGTTATCAATTTGACCCTTACATTTTACCACACACTATAACTTTCGACAATCAAAAACCACACGTAGTTATAAAAATGTACCATCTAATTGGAGTACAAACATTAATTTTAGGAGACACAGTGGGATCACAATATGTTTAACACTAATCATTCGTTTCTAACACTCCGAATAAGCCTCGCATCTATTCTTTACAAATAATACCATCGTGTTACAATTCGTATTCGATTCCTGTCAATTGATACATCTCTAGAGTAATGTCTAGGATATGATTTGTGATTGAATATTGGTACTGTTGGATTGATGGCGTTTCAGTATTTTTTATTTGTCTGCTTTGATTTGAAGAGCCTATATAATCTCAATCAATAAAGTCTATTTTATTTACTCAGTGATTGATAGATTGCTATCTTTTGGGTCTTTTAATTGTTTCATTACGTTTGTTTTGTAACTAACATTTATAATATCAATAACTCGCATTACTACATAAAAATCCATCTTCAGATACACAAAATCTATTTATCTTTGCCACTACCGTATTTAAGTTCAGTCCACGTCAATCTAATTTTGTTACGAGTATTATTTAATTTAATTTATTTGTTTATCGCCGATCCGTTTACTTCCCGAAAGTATTCGTCCATTTACTGAGTACGTAGCAAGCGAAGTCCGTCGTAATAATATTGTTAAGTAGTATATACAACGTGTTAGTAAAAATGTACTTGCACAAGATTAATTCGATCAATTTTAAAAATAAGTGACTTATCATCAGTGTATGCAACGATTTTGCAAAAGGACCAAGAATAGATCCTTGTGGCATGCCCATAACAAAGGTACGGTATGTTAATCACAAAAGTACGGGAGATCCAATTCTATTGATGGGTCTCTGATTATGCAAGAGTATAAGTAATGAAATTGTATTAAATAGAAATACGAGTAAAAAAGGCATGTGTTTGGATTATGTATTGACAAAAGTGTTACTCATGTTAAATCATAAAGTAATAAGACTAATTTGCGAATATCTGACGTTGGCACTAACACGTTGTATACATATTAAAACAGATCAATAAAATATCCATAGAAACTGTATTTGTAGAATAATTAATCCAATTATGATAGATTCCAAAATCTAGTTAAAGTTGGCTTCATTATCCTATATAAGTTCGATGTTTAGCTCAGAGATGGCGCTATCTTATAGAAGGGTAACGCCATCTGCCGGCGTTACATATAGTTAAGCTATAGGATTACATACACAAGAATGGGATTTGCTACGTAGGGTTCTATGGGATTGCTAATAAAGGTATTTTTAATAATATATGGGATGGACTGCGTTTGTTTGTATTATTTTCTTGATATCAACAGTATTTTGAGCTTTTAATTTATCAAGGGCCAGAATTATGGTCGCTATGATAGCAGTAAGATATGAATTAAACAAAACAAATGGTTTAGCTAAGAATTAAAGAAAAGTCTATGAATTGGATTGAATTGCAAGAGAAAGAAGAAAATATGGATTTAATTTTAAAGGAAGCAAATATTAAGGAATAACTCCATAAAATTCCATAACGTTAATAAACTTAATAATCGCTATAATAGAGTAATTTGGGGAAATCTGGTTCTTCGTATTATCCATGAACCAGAAAAGTTAAGCGTTAGCAGTTCAAATTAAATTTTTCAACGTGTGGCAACAACCTGACAAATTGGGCAAAATTCTGGCAATGCCACGAAGCTGAAATATGAAGGGTTATGCTAGGCGTTTCCAAACATGATAAAGTGTAAATAATGGAGACGTTGAAGAAGAAGTGAGTGGCAGAGAATGACCAGAAAAGGGGAACATGAGCTATGAACATTAGGAAGCGTTAAATGCCACCAGGAGCCACTCTGGGAGCCAAACCAATACATCGGCTTATTGACGGATGTGACTCTTGGAGAGGTCAGACAGTAATCGCTCCAATAAAATCCGCAGAAGTCAAATCTAAATTAAGAGAATTAGACCCTGGATTCTGAAGAAGAAATGTGGAAGCATCAGATGCAACTGGCAATTACGCTAAGATGATAATGATGAACAAATTAAATTATTCCTTTCATCGGCCTGTCTGATTACAAAATAGTAATAGTAGTCAAACGCAGTCCATACCATGTATAAATATCCAGTACATTGTTTAGGAGTAGCTGACAGCGCAGTCGAAGAACGGGAAGCACGCAACGGGGTCGGCGGCCGAGTGCTAGAGCACGTGCAGGTTCTCGCACGACTTGGACTTGGAGTCGCGCGCCCATACGCGCCCCAGCAGACCGCGCACCTAGAGTTGTACAAACAGTATAACAGATGGAGCTAGTTGTTTTTAATTTGTAGGATTAAATAAAAGATGGCGTTACATTAAAAATCTTTGATATCTGTTTTCGTACAATGCCGTTTACAAAAAATATTATGTTATTGGCAATAGAATTTCGGTTATCTAGGACACTGAGCAACTGATCTGTATGGACCTGTCGTGGATAGGGGGTATGGATATTCAGAACAGATTCACGTAGGTCAGTTTGTCTTGGCTAAATTTCAAAATTAATTGTAATTATGTTTCAGTATCCAAATTGACTGTCAAAAGAAGACCAATAAAAATTTGGTAGTATTGATTGTACCTATTGGCACACCTCAAGGGTAAGACCGATTTATGTATCATGACGGTAGTCTCATATGCGATAGCACGCACGCCATTAATAATAATGTTCCACATTTGTCGTGTTGTCCGTGACAGCAATATTTTGGTTCGTATTTGGCGCAAAATATTCATGCATGTTTTTTACAAAAAGTTTTGAGAAATGGAGGGCTGAACCCATTTGGACAGGTCAGCCATTTATCAAAACTGTAAAACTTTAATTTTTTAGGAGTTAAAGTTTTCATTTTCATTGTAAATGTAACTTAAAATTAATCACAGGTATCGTGTGATTCAATTCGTATTCGTTAGCGTATTAATAATGTGTTGACGTGAAGTATAGTAAGTGCAGCGTAGTTGTGACGTAGTGCAGTGTAGTGCAATGTAGTGCAATGTGGTGCAATGTAGTGCAATGTAGTGCAATGTGCAATGTAGTGCAATGTGGTGCAATGTAGTGCAATGTAGTGCAATGTAATGTAGTGTAGAGTAGAGAAGTGCAGTGTAGTGTAATGTAATGTGGTGTAGTCTTGGTTATATCAGTAAATTAATGATAGAATATACCTTAACGCTGGCAGAGAGGCGCGTCCTCTTACGCGGCGTGCTGGCGGCAGAGGCAGTAGGTGGTGCGGCGGGGGGCGCGGCGGGCTGCGCCTCGCTTTCTAGTGGAGAGCGCGCCCGGCTGCGGTTCTTGCGCGACCCGCTGCGTTTGCTGAAAAAATATATCCTTAGATTAGTTTACAAGGGTAAAAGTGACTGTACTTTTTGATAACCAGATTGTTGAGCCCGTCTTGAAGAGTCCGACAGGAAACTTACGCTCATGACACACGATGCCTAACCTAGATATCCATAAATACCTTTTTTTTTTAATTCAACTAACGGTGACATCGATATCTAAACCAAGAACGAACAAGGAAAACCTATCCCGCGGATCCCTGGGGGTTGGTTGAACCTTAACGACTTTTGTTTCCCAAATATTTCCCTTATTTATTAGACGGAACCCTATTTCTTTTTCCAAAACACACAGACAGACAAAAATTGGAAAAAAATGTTGTCTTGGTGAATATACACTATGTATTTTTTTTATACTACGGAAGTGGCAGACAAGCACATGGCCCACCTGATGGGAAATGGTCACCGTGGACTTAGCATCTAAATGCACTTAGCAAAAAGTGGTTATTTAATTATTACAAACAGACAAAACAATTTTATTTGTGTGTATAAATTACCGTGGTAGCCTAGTGTTCTGGGTAATGGACTGCTGAGACGAGGTCTTGGGTTCGATTCCAGGTTCCCATGGCACACATCAATGACTTTTCGATGCTTTTCGAAGTTATGTGTGTATTTATCGCAGGTTTATTAGTGCCTCGGAGAGCACGTTAAGCCGTCGGTCCCAGTTGCTATACAAACATCTATGGCAGTCGTTACGGGTAGTTGGAGCCCACAGTCGTCCAACCAGTCTAACTTGGAACTTCGATATCGCCATTGGTCATAATGACCATTGGTTGTGGAGGTCAGATGGCAGTCGCTCCATGGAAAATATCGAAGTTCAGCCGCATCACAGTTAGACTGGAAAGCCAACCCCAACTGAGTTGGGAAAAAGGTTCAGAGAATGATGATGAGATAATTGCAAGTTATTCTGGTCGTAGTTATTGTACAACTCACCGGACTCTCTCGGCGTGTTGTTGTTTGAGTCGGATCTGGGTGAGCAGCCCCACCAGGAGCTCGTCCACGTTGTGGTTGATCCCCACCGAGGTCTCGATGAACTTGCACTCGTACGAGGTGGCCAGGTTCTTGCCCTCTGAAATTACAAGATTTTTAACTCCTAATGCAAGAAAGGTATTGTGTGACTATCTGTAGCATTTTAACTGCCTGAAGGTTTTGTTTTATATGTTACTTGGCAGACAAGCGCACGGCCCACTTAATTACCGGAGTGTAAGGTTACCCAATAGGCATATCCCTTGCACCCCAGCTGACCTTGGGCCATCTACGGTTTTAAGATGGTCCCGTTGACCCCGTGCCACTTCGCCAACGGTGGGGTGTAGGATGAAAGGCGGCCGTCCTGTCACCCAACCGTCGGCGCGCAGACAGTCAGCTCGCCCCCGCTCGCTCCCCACTGTGCTCTCTGCTAGTCAGAGGGACACGTGGAGTCTCCCGTGGCGAGTGGGAGGCGCTGCTCGCCTCCGTGGCCCGGGTGCACCACGTGGAGATTCCGGCCTGCACCCGGGAGTCTAGGCCTATTTATAAACGTGTCATAAGATAAATTTGTATTATTTTCGTAATACATATACCAAATTGCTAGAATTTTGTAAGAAAACAATAATTTCATCTTCTACTTCAATTTACTTGTCAAAGATTCTCGACTTACCTAATTATCAAAGATCTTTTATCCAGATGATGTTATCGACAGTTCGATTATAAAACTGTGAGCTATAATGAAGCTGTCAATAGCTTTTGTCAGGAAATAACGTTTCCTTTAAAATTAAGGAGGAACGTGGATCGATGAAGGAATTTACATCAAACGCCTGTCAGATTTGTAAGAAAAATAAACTTCTAATCTAACGTTCATTTGAAAATGATGGTTGTTTTTTGCAAAAAATGGTGGTTTGGATTTCTCAATAGAGCAGTAAGAATATGGTCGTGGTCAATTCCAAGGAAACAACGTCATGACGTTGTTTCCTTGTACATGTGCAAAAAAAAGTTCGCGTCGTCCGATCACTCGAACCAATAGGAAAAAAGAGTCCGCATCGTCCGATCAGTCGGAACAACAGGAAAAATCAGTCCGCTTCGACCAATCAGTCGGAACAACAGGAAAAAAACAGTCCGCTACGTCCGATCAGTCGGAACAACAGGAAAAAAACAGTCCGCTTCGTCCGACAAGTCGGATCAACAGGTAAGAAAATTCCGCGTCGTCCGATCGGTGGTATCAACTGGAAGAAAGAGTCCGCATCGTCCGATCAGTCGGAACAACAGGAAAAAACAGTCCGCTACGTCCGATCAGTCGGAACAACAAGAAAAACAGTCCGCTACGTTCGATCAGTCGGAACAACAGGAAAAACAGTCCGCTTCGTCCGACAAGTCGGATCAACAGGTAATAAAATTCCGCGTCGTCCGATCGGTGATATCAACTGGAAAAAACGTCCGCGTCGTCCGATCACAATGCGGTCGGATTACGCGTCCACCTCCGGCATGATAGAGGTTTGTCTTTAGCAGAATCGAGGCCTAAGTTAGTATTTAGTGGAATCCTGTTCTAACAATTGGACAGAACATTTTAGACGCTCTTAACATTATCCATAGCACGACAACTCGACAAAAGAGTATTTAATTTGAGTTCTATTCACTATTAAAGCGTACCTATTACTATCAAAAAAATGTACTTACTATATAATTACCTATACAGACACACAGATTACTATCACAATCTACATAAATCAATTAATTAATGTTGTCCAATTAAAGCTTTAATCACCAACAGATACAACTAGCGCCTGATAAATTATTCTATGCAATATTGCGTTGTTCGTTATAATAGCATAATGTCCGTCCGCACTAATTAGTACATACACAAATTGTTCTCGCAATCCAATTAAAAGTATAAAATTTGTTAACGAGTATAATTGGGGAGATCTGGCTTTAATCAGGAGTTTATTTTCGTTGGAATATAGCTAGAAATGTATACATACAGGTACTTTGGCGTCTGGTTTTGACAATGTTCTAGCGATACATACCAGTCAGGGTTTTTTTATACCACTTAGGTGGCAGACAAGCGCACGGCCAACCTTAAGGGGCTACCAAAATTTTTGAGACCCTTATTTACCTTTTTAGGGTTCTGTACCTCAAAAGGAAAGCTT
The DNA here is from genome assembly GCA_963576445.1 of Lithosia quadra. Classification (NCBI taxonomy): domain Eukaryota; kingdom Metazoa; phylum Arthropoda; class Insecta; order Lepidoptera; family Erebidae; genus Lithosia; species Lithosia quadra. The sequence goes on from OY754896.1 coordinate 10,760,857, forward strand.
AGCCAGAGCTCAACACCCCCTCTCTTAACTCCCCATCTCCCCAATCCTACCTCCAATCCTCTCCAAACTGCTCAACCCCCACCCCACCAGGATTGGCAGCGCGAGTGTGACACCCCTGATGTTGCACACGTCAATAGGTCACGGTGACCGCTTACCATCAGGTGGGCCGTATGCTTGTCTACTGCCTAAGTAGAATAAAAAAAAATAGCAATAAAAAATTATAACCAGACCTCGGGCTCCAAAGCGCAAACTTCGGTCATTACTGAGAAACTGCTAGAAGGCTTATCTTTACCCACTTACCATCAGTGGGAACAGCTCTGGACCTGGCAAGGTCAGCTTTATTCCCGACCAGAATGACAGCTCGTCTCGACGTGTGCCCTGCCGCCCACAGATCCTGGAGTCTTTTCTCTGCCTCCGCGAAACTAGCTCGGTCTGCTGTCGAGTAGACGACGCAGTAGCCGTGCGCGCAGCCATCAGACTGAAATTGGAACAGAATGGTGAAGTATTAGTCTTGGTAATAGATTTTTTGTTTAGGGTCCTATGATTTGGGGTGAAATACCTCTTTGGGTCACGTTACACCCCTGCGGTCGAAGATCTGAGACGGTGTGCGGCTTTAGTTGGTTCGATGCCAACATAACAACCCCCGATGGCCGACGGGGGTGGTTTTTTTAAGGTAGACACAAGTCAAAGTCAACATGACTTTACCTCACTTGATGGTAAGCTAAAGGTAAAGTCTCAGGACCAGGGTCACCACTACACACACCGATAGTGCTACAGTGGTGGCCCTCAGCTTGACGGCCACATCAAATGCTTTTTCACGCCGGGACTGTAGGAAGTATATATAGGATGTTTTCTAAGGATTATCAGAAAAATGTATATTTTTAGAAATATAAATATATTAAGTAGGTTTTCAAATTCTAAAGTTAATGTTTTAAATTCAACTATCATGAAGTAAATAATTTGTGTATTGTTCTCAGAATATCATAAAAACTAAAGTGTTCCGGTTTTTCTGATGTATGATATAGATATTTTACGCTTTTTAGTAATAGCTACAAGGAAAGTATGTTTCTTGTAATAAATACTGTAATTGTAACAAAACATAATGTCTATTGGAAAAACGGTTATATAACAAAGAAAAACGAATAATTTTCCTTCATATTTGTGAAGGAAAATTATTCGTTTTTCTTTGTATAGTATCGTATTTCCAGATATTTCATACTTTTATAAACGTTACAATTCAACATGGTGACCCTCGTCAGCCCTGTCAGACTCGTCCGCGGACTGAGGAGGGTGTTGAACATTGAACAACTAAAAATCATCTACACAATAGCAATATAACTTTTAAACTCTATTTCATTAGTTACTAGCTGTGGCTCGCGTCTTTGCCCGTGTGAATTTAGATTTTTAAGAGTTTAATTTTTTTGCGTGGGATCCAAAATTTTTTTTAGCCTGATTTTAGCCCTTACAACTGCATAGGTATACCTGCCAATGAAAGTTACGCCTAATCGGCTTAGCCGTTTCAAAGATTACCTCATTCAAAGAGACAGATAGACATTTTTTTTAAATTATGTACCTACCAAGAACATTAGAAATTTCCTTGTACTTCTTGGTACCTACACTCAAATGCATTTATTTAAAGCCTATTTTATATTACAAACTGACATATTAGTCTAAATCAGGACAACCATAGAAAGAAAGAAAAAAAAAGTATTTTTGGTACAATTTCTGTGTATGCATTCATAATTAAACAATCAATAAGTAGTTAGTATATTACAGAAAGAGAGTCAATTTTATTTATTTGACAGTGGAACCTTACTTCGCTATTCGCTATTCGCCTTTATTCTCGTGTATAAATCGAAGTGGAAAGGCTTATTCGTGTATATTTGCTAGAGTCAGAAACACAGACAGACAGACTTTTTTAAATTATATACCTACACTCATATGCATTTATTTAAAGCCTATTTTATATTGCAAACAGACATATTAGTCTGACTAAATCAGGACTGATATTCGTGCGAATAATCGCACGAATATTCGCCATAGCCATTCTACTATGACGAATTGTGGAGGGTTTAGTCATCTATAAGAATTTCCTCGAATATAATAAAGGCGAATAGCGAATAGCGAAGTTTGGTTCCACCCTTAGATGTATAGATATGAAAACGTTTAAAGTGCCCAAGCACTTACGATTACATGGTCTGGCGGCGCGTCCATGAAGGTGATCTCCGACTCCTCACCGGCCAGCAGCACGCACACGGATCGCTCGCCAGATTCGTCATCTGGAACAATAGAAACGTTTATTGTAAAGCATAAAAAATCTATAAAAATCTAAAAAAACCCATATAAATCTATAAACGTCGATAATAACTATCTATAAAAATCCATAAATATCTGTAGAAATCTTTAAAAATCTATAAAAATCCATTAAAACTTATACAATCCAATCACCGAAATGTATGTAGGTGCATTACTCCTGAACGACTGCACTGGACTGCATCAAATTAGTTTCTTTGTTCGTTATTGTCAGGCAAAGGTTTGTACAAAAGATTTTTCTGCCGTCAGATAGTCGGCATTTTTTATACCACTTAGGTGGCAGACAAGCACACGGCCCACCTGATAGGAAGTGGTCACCGCGGCCTACGTGATAACTTCAACTTACCTATACTGGTGTCGTACGCGTGAAGGTATTCTGACGTCATGAACTGCCCCACCAGGCTGGACTTGCCAACTCCTGGCGCGCCCAGCACTAGCACCCGGTATGAACTGAGCCCAGCTGAGGAATCCCTGTGATGGCAACAAGAGAAAAATTATATAGGTAGCTGTGCTGAGACTCTTCTGCGTGAACTCAAATCTTGGTTTTAATCGCTCCCCTGAGTAGTAGCATGATGATAAATAACCTTCCTCGATAAACAGGCTATCCAAAATAAAAATAATTTTTCAATTCGAACCAGTAGTTCCTGAGATTAGACCGTGCCTAACAAACAAACAAATTCTTCAGTTTTTAATATTGGTATAAGTTATGCAAAGGTTCCTGTTTCCTCTCCTCTCCTCCCCCCCCCCCAAACTCCCCAAGGCGAGTGTGACGCCTCTAATATTGCACGACCATAGGCTACGGCGACCGCTTCCTATAAGGTGGGTCGTGTGCTTGTCTGCCACCTAGAGACCCAATTCTCAGCATTCTATGGATTCACCATGCGGTCGCCGGGTCCATGGCGTGGTACAGACATGGGACTTGCGACCCAGAAGTAGGTTTAGGATATCCACCTTGTGACGCGTCAGCGATTTAGAAATAAATTTATTAGGTTTTATATATTTTTCAAACTTATTTCTGATAACACTAACTAACCTTGTTGAGGAACCTTGTTCATTAATGTTCAATTCGTCAGTAGGGTTATCCCCTCTACCTATCCAATAAATATAAGAAAAAAAAAATCCGTCATTTTTGAGCAAATAACCTTTAAAGATTCCAAGATACCTATAGTTAAAAATATAGACAGACAAAGGTCAAGTTATAAAGCGCGTGAATGAAATATACGAACCGACATATCCTCGTCTACCCTTTCGTCAAAAAGGAATTACCCACAGGAAAACTTATCAGCCGTTTCCTGTCCTCCAGTGAATGATATATGTACGAGTCGCGTGACTCGAACCCATCGCTAACGATTTGGACCCGCCTCACGTTCACCCTGAGCCCACGTGGAAGACAAACCTACAAGTTGTTATTCACTATGTCTAACTTTGTTCCGCGATGCTTTGTGTAGATAAAACATTTGGTATTTTATCGCTTCGTATATTTTCTGGAGTTGTGCAACTAGAAAATGATCAGAATAAAATTGTTGGTTCTAGAATGCACCTGAATGTTTTTTTTTGTAGTTACTACTTAGGTAGTAAACAAGCACACGGTCCATCTGATGGGAAGCGGTCACCATGGACTTTGGATGTTTATAACATTAGGGGGCGTCACATCCGCTGCTGACTCTGAAGCGGGGAGGAGAGGTGTGGGGTTGGAGAGGGGCATTTTGGGGAGATGGAGGGGGGGTGTTGTGAGCTCTAGCTACCCTACTTAATGCCAGGAACACAACAAGATGGTTATTATAGCCGCGGTCTTCTGTAGGGCGGAGGTATTACCGGACTGCTCATTGCTCAATTCAGATTGGAGATAACGCGGTGTCCTACCTCCGTGAAACGTTTGGTAAGCACATGCTATAAATATTATTTTATGAACACAAGAGTCAGAGACGCGATAAATAACTGGAATGCATTTTAGTTTGTGTTTAATCAAAGGCCGAACCCTTTGACAGGGTGTAAAAAAGCAACTTCGAGACAACCATTTTAGAATTTGATGGTGTCTAGAGTAGTGGCTATAATTTATTAGACGAAGTTTTCTTTATGCCATGTACTTGGCAGACAAGCACACGGCCCACCTGATGTTTTCTAAGTTTTCTAAGTTTTAGTCACGTAATACAAAAAATACGCATTGAATTTTAACGCTGCCCATTTTAAGAAATATCTACTAAACACTCAGCAGCTTTTCGTGATAGTTTATTTTATAAAGCGTGTTATCGCACAGCACCTCTTACCATCAAATATACCCTCAGCTTAAAACAGTGACGTGCGACATGTTCCTAAAATAATTTCCTCTCGCAGACACTTAAATATAATACAACGACTGACCTGTCATAGTTTTCCCGAAAGACTGTAATATGAGGTCCCCCGAAACAACCATTAAATGGATATGTAAGAACCGCTTGGAGCGTGATTGGTGTCCGTCAAAATGACAGTGATGTAATGAGTTATATGTATCATAATTTATGGTGTAGCGGTGAGCGTCTGACTGCTTACTCAGAGGTTGCAGGGTCGATTTCAGCTTATTTTAAATAATTGTATGCATTGCTTTGGGTTTTCCTATGTATAATATGTATGTATATACAAATAATATGCCTAAGTATGTTTGTCAGCATATCATATCTGCACATCGATAGCACTAAGTTAGTGGGCTATAGTTACTTTAGGTCTAGTTTTATTTAGCCTAAACCTGTTGATTGACAGACGAGATTTTTTTATATCGGCCCGTCAATATGACTTCACCTCGCCTGATGGTAAGATAAAGGTAAAGTCCCAGAAAGGGGGATAAACTACACCGATAGTGCCATAATGGTGGCTCTCAGCTTGATGGACTTATCAAATGACTTATCAATTTTTCACGTCCCGCTTAAAGAACCCGGGACTGTAGAAGAAAGGAACTTTGATGCAGTCTTTCCTCTTGTTTTAAAGTCAGACGGCAGTCTTCCAGTAGTAGATAGAAGGTAAATGGACCTCGGGCTGCAGAGTGTAAGTTCTAGAAGCAACCGAAGATGTCGCTTGGTTACAGAAGAAGATTCAATAAAAGGCGACAGAGAACCGTCATTAAGCTCTGACCTGGAAGATGCCAAGGAGCAAGGCGCTGATGCTCTCGTGGCTGCTTCTGTGCTGGACGCGCTGGAGGCCACCGAGGTGTTGGAGCGAGAGCGGCGAGACCGGAGAGAGTCACCACGGTTCACTACGCCTTTACCTGCGGAAAGAAAAAGTGAATTAAATTTTAATTCGCACATTCATTAATTGGAGGTAGGACACGACGGTATCTCCCCTCCGAACAGTCCCCGTAGACAAGTGGCACAGCGTAAATAGCTAAGGAATGGAATATAATAGGTCGACCAATGACACCCAAGATATCGCCACACATCTATCAAATAATAATTTCTGCCAGTGAAGTACCTAAGGTACAAGAGTTTTCTCATCTGTTCCCTTGGGTGTCGTACCAGGTGACATTGTTTGATAAAGTGTCTGGTTGACAGTAATGGGCTCGCACCCCATTACCTGTGAATGAAAAATCGTGCTGCTGGCGAAAGAGGGTGTTGATACAGCTCTGTCTATCCCGCCGAGGATATAGATTTGTGACTATATGTATAACTCATTCTTGTATGCTTTTGTTCGAACTCGATACCTCTGAGAAGAGGCCGCATCTTTATCCATTCAGCTACCATCGCCTACACAATCGGTTGAGTAGAGTCAAAGTCAAAAATCATTTATTCTGCATAGACCATTTCAAGCGGCACTTACAAAACGTCAAAATCAATAGGTATGATTTAAAACTAGAAGCAAATGGACCACCGCACCGGTTCGAAACGCGATCTAAGAAGACTCCGGCAAGAAACTCAGCGGGCTGTTTTTTTTGGTCTATTAACAAAAATTGCCTTAGAACCGGAGATATCCGTCCACGCAGGCGGAGTCGCGTGCATGAGGTAGTAATCCTTATTTATTACAACCTCAATATTAATGGTGTCTAGGTATGAAGTGGCTTTCCGGGTTGGCATCCGACAAATGTCCGCCATGAAAGAAAGAAAGGAATCCCATTCATTTCGTTATGATTTAAGATATAATCTCAGTGCCGGATCAGCGGTCATGCGGAATTTTAGGAGTATACTTAACTCCGTGACGTCATTGTCTCACTTGACGTAAGTACTCATCTATACAAAAAAATAAAATTGGAGTGTCTGTTTGTAACATTAAAACAACCGCTTTTTATTACTAAGTGTATTTGGCTGTATACGGTACTTATAGCAAAAAAACATTTTTTACAATTTTTATCTCTCTTTTTGTTCCGGCTAATCTCTGTAACGACTGGTCCAATGTTAACGGAACTTTCACTGGCAGATAGCTGATGTAACAGGGAGTTAAACTACTTTAATTTTCGAAAATACTTTTCTGAGAATCATATAAAAATTAGTTCTACTAAATGCAAGACAACCGCAGATAAACATACATATTAAGAAGGCGAACATACTTTAGGGTGTAAAAAATTAATGTTTGCAACTTCAAATAAATAAGTAGGTAACTAAATATTGTAGTTATGTTTCTAGAATTATCTAATAATAAACTAACCTAATATTTTTATTTTATTTACATTGCCAATGTTAATATAAAAATAAATTCAATTAGTAACTAAACAAAATAAAATAAATATTTACATGACGTCATAAATTTGATTTTGAAGTCGGGTAAAATTAATAAAGTAATTTGTATATTACTAGCGACCCGGGACCCGGCTTCGCCCGGGTGTAAATTCCAGTTTTCTTTGCTATAAACCTCACGGAGCCTGAGACCTTTCCAACGAATGTAAAACTGTGGAAATCGGTTCGTGCGTTATGGAATTATAGCGTCAGGATGGAAAACCCGACTTATTTTTCTATAGTAGCTGTTGCCCGCGGCTCCGCCCGCGTGGATGTCGAAATCCGTTTCAAAAACTATCCTATCTCTCAAGTTGGATCGAACTGCACATGGTGTGCGAATTTTATTATAATCGGTTAAGTGGTTTAGGAGTCCATTGAGGACAAACATTGTGACACGAGATTTATATATATTAAGATTATAGGTGGCGGGCAAAACCGCTAGACCTAGCTAGTTTTTATAATAAAAGCCTAATCAGACCTCGCCCCGACGCGGCCCGTATTATTGTGAAATTTCAAACATAGTTGAAGCGCTAGCGGCGGCGAACCGCTCCCTTCCATTTGTTTTATTAAATACTTCCTGATTTCCCAGCGAGCCGGACTTTTCCTCATCCCGATATTATAAAATATTTCTTTGTTTGTCTGTCCTTAATGCATTCCTTTACCATTCATCCGATTCCTATGAACAAAATATTTGAAGATTAAATTGAAAAGTTGTCATCTATGAGTAGGACGAGACTGGGCACTCTTTGAGTTTAGTTTGAGTTGTTTTTTTATGTTAGACACATCAACATGACTTTACCTCGCCTAATGGTAAGCTAAAGGTACAGTCTCAGAAGCGGGGGTCACCACTACGTACACTTAACGGCTTTATTAAATGCTTTTTCACGTTCCGCTTTTTTTGTTACTTGATGACGCTCTAACTTCTGAAAGGATCTTTAGGCAGCAGACAAGCATGCACCTGATGGTTTCGGACTGAAAATCACAGGTAGGTATAGATTATAGTCTGGAATAACACATAGGCTACTTTCTATCCCGGGAATAGGTTCCCATACACGGGCGAAGCCGCTGGTGACAGTTGGTTGTAAATAAAACGTTACTTGCTTCAGCACACAGTGACGCCATCTTCAACAATGTTTCCAAAACACGACCCCGGAAATTGATTCAAGTTTCAATGATACCTTTTACTCGTACAGTCAGCGGCTAAAAGTGATGCATACATCCAGGTTTCAAAAGTAGGTGATGCGGAGAATATACAGGTGGCCTTCAAATGTATTTCAATTAAAAAATATATCAAGACTCTGTGGCGTAGTAGTGGCGCATTCCATTGCTAAGTTAGAGGTCTCTGGTTTGATTCTCATACAGTGAAAATATTTGCGTTTACGAATATGAATATTTGTATTGGTCTGGGTGTTTCTATGTAAAACATGTCATGTATGAACAAAAAAAAACACTTTTTTATAATGGATAACACACGTAAGTTAAGCCATGCTTACTTTGGGGCTAGATAGCGCTGTATTAAATTACGTAATATATTTATTATTATAGTATTTTTTAAATATGTATTTCTATTTCCAATGATATTCTGATCGGATTTTTTTTTTGCTTTTTTTTAAGCAATTGCTTAAAATTTCATTCAAATGTATTTCTATTGTCTCTACCTGCTCTGGAGGAAATTTATTTAAACTTCGTTATTTTTTATTTATTTATTTATTTATTTATTTATATGCCTCATTCACTATCATTACAGATTATAATAATATAATGAAATAGTAGATCATTAACGGATAAACACACAATAATTAAATACTAACATACTTAATACACTTAATTGCGTCACGCACAATAACTTTTGATGCCAACTGTACATGCTCAAGTTTGTGCGGTGTGCCTAAACCAACGAATCTCACGTGTACACTCGGTCACAATAGGCCCTTCTAAGGATAGCCGAATAAATATTAGCATAGGTCTCCAGGGCCCGTGTCATCTTTACTCAGAGCCGGTCCAGCAGTCCGCTTAGCCCACAACACCCTAAGGATTCAGAAGTTACAAGTTAATTATTCAGATATATGCTAAATTCGATCCCGTTTGTGAATGAATTGAAACTTGGCTGTGAAGCTAATAAGTTGATGTGTTTTTAATAATCAATTTTTCGTTTTTATTATTAAAAAAAACATTTGTGATTATCACGGCTGTCCAATTTGAAAATCTAGTAAATGACATATTTAAAAAAAACCGACTTCACAAACTATTTTTTTTTTTTACTTTATATTACCGCGGTAGCCTAGTGGTTTGGGTAATGGACTGTTGAGACGAGGTCTTGGGTTAGATCCCAGGTTCACTATGGCACACACCAATGACTTTTCGATGCTTTTCGAAGTTATATGTGTATTTATCGCAGGTTTATTAGTGCCTCGGAGAGCACGTTAAGCCGTCGGTCCCGGTTGCCATACAAACATCTATGGCAGTCGTTACGGGTAGTTGGAGCCCTCAAAAGTCCAACCAGTCTAACTTGGAACTTCGATATCGCCATTGGTTGTGGAGGTCAGATGGCAGTCGCTCCACGGAAAATATCGAAGTTCAGCCGCATCACAGTTAGACTGGAAAGCCGACCCCAACTGAGTTGGGAAAAGGTTCAGAGAATGAATGATGTACAGAAATAGAAAAGTACCTATTTATGAGGTTTATTATGTACAAAGGCATCAAAAACAGAATTTTTGCCCAGCATCAGATCCTGATACCCTGGATATGGGACCACCTCAGGAGTAGCCTCTTTCAAACAAAAAAAAATTCAATATCCATCCATAATTATTGGAGCCGCTATTGCGTAACATGAATTAAAAAAAATAGCGTACGAATTGAACACCTCCTCCTTTTTAGAAATCGGTTAAAAATATGCATGTATCTTTGCGTTTTTCGACTTCATAGACGGCTGGCCTTTAAAAAAAATATTCTACGACATTCTACACAGCGTTCTCCAAACCTAAACTACGTCTTAAAAGGTGGCCTATTATCATTTAAAAGGCACTTTTACCGGTAGCTTGTGTTAGGGGTTATAAAATGCAGATAACTATTATATTTTTTTAAAACACCCACCCAGACCAATGCAATTAAAAATGTTACATACAAATATTTAAACTGAGTGGGATTCAAATCCGCCATCACCCTCAAGAACAATTCCATCAAGAACCAAGCGGTTCGGTGCCTCCTTTGCCGCACCATCAAAACCTGGAATTCTTTACCAGCTCACGTGTTTCCTTCCTCATACAGTCCCGGGTCCTTTAAGCGGGGCGTGAAAAAGCATTTGATGAGGCCGTCAAGCTGAGAGCCACCATTTTGGCACTATCGGTGTTTGCAATGTTTGCAATGTGTTTGCAATGACTAAATTGCTAATGTGTAAAAGCTAAATAAAATGTAAAATAGACGTTAAGATACATTCATATAAACTAACTTTATATACTGATGTAGATCGGGAGCTAATGATTTTGTACTCTACGAAATGTATCTAATGTAACTTACCAGAATGAAATAAACATTTATTTATTATATTTATTATTTATATTAATGGTGACTCCCATTCTAGAGACTTTACCTCAGCTTACCATCAGGCGAGGTGAAGTCATATTGACGTGACCGACATAAAAAAAAAGAACACGTTCACAATTAGTATTTTTACCACGGCACGCTGTCTAGAAGGTTTTTCGTCTCTCCCTTTTAACAGCTATTATTTAACACCACACTTTTTGAAGTCGGCTAAATGTTCTTGACATTAACGCATTCATAATAAGTCATCCATACTTTACTTATTTTACTAATTATAGCAAACTTTTAATTGTGTAGGTACACCGTTTTCCTTTTAGCGTTCCAGTGGGTGGTAGGGTTGTCGATTTCAATAATATACAATTTATAAACTAAGTTTTAATCGATGTAATTATTTCATGTTGTGTTATACGCTGCTGATATGAAAGGTCGTAATTGGTGTTTAATTGTCTTTTAAATCCATATTATTATAAAATTGTAAAGTAGCTGTGTCTATACATTGGGGATATTAAAAAAAAACTTGTTAAATGAACGATTATGAACACAAAAAAATATTATAATTTTATTTTGTGAATACATAAAAATACTCTAACTGATTCAAATAGACATTATTTTTGTATACAAATATTTGCACTGAGCGGAAATCGTACCCGCAAACTCCGATATAGCAATCTAATGCAAATACCGCCACATCAGTGGGTCTTCAAATGGACAGTTGTTTTGAAATGACTAACTTTAACAGTCAGATAACGTTCTTTCCCCAAAACACCACCCAATTATACCCCCAGTGGTGTCAGAATCATTTTGATTATTATCATTACCAAAAAGCACTTAAATTGATTCAGTGGACAACCCTAAGACCAACAGAAAATTATTTAAATTGAATTTATTCATTAAAAGGTGGAGAAAAGTTTCTGATTTCAAAATAATTATTCTTCGTTGCCAAAGAAACTCCAAAGTTTTGATTTTTTTTCCATTAGCCTTAAATGGGGATAAAAAACATTATCGCTACCGCTTACCGTCAGGTGGGCAATTCTTATTTATTATAGCACCTAGATATTATATAGAAAAATAATTTTGTGCAGGTTTTTAATCGTTGAATTTCACAAGTTATTTGGATCGCGGTTCGAATCGCCCCAAGACACTTTTTGCGTTCGGTGACTTATAAACTTTTTGGATCGGGGCGGTTCATACCGTGGTATTTTTTTACTACTAAGATGGCAGACAAGCACACGGGCCACCTGATGCGAAGCGGTCACCGTGGCCTATGGACGTGTGCAACAACAGGGGCGTTACACTCGCACTACCGACTCTGTGAAAACCTCCTATTACTTCTTCTTCTATTAGTACTTCAAGAAGGGCATTAGAAGGTTTTTGCAGGGTCGGCAGCGCGAGTGTGACGCCCCTGGTGTTGCACGCGTCCATAGGCCACGGTAACCGCTTTCCAACAGTGTGGGCCGTGTGCTTGTCTGCCACCTAAGAGGTATATAAAAAAAATTACCCTATGATTTTCTGATCTAGGCATGTAATTGCTTTAAAATCACATTAAATCTTCTAATGCCCTTCTTGAAGAGCCCCATATTGTAGCCGCCAGGGAAAACCACAGCAAGGAGATCATTCTACAGTCGGGTGAGCGCGGAATAAAATTAATCTCATACCTCAGTGCACAGTGCAGTGCAACATGTGATAGAACGAATTCCCTGTCTATTTTATTATACGTAAACGGGACTTAACGCGATACACGTTAAAGGTATATACATACCTTTGGATGCCTGACGTTTCGACCAGGTTACACCGGCCGTGGTCACAGGCTGACTGTTTCAGCCGTGCACGCCCTCCGTCGCCGAGTCCGTGAGGTAGACGGTTCTTCTTCTACCCGCATTGCGTTAAGTCCCGTTTACGTATAATGAGTTATGGAACGCGAAAGTTTAAAAGTTAATAATTCCCTGTCTATGGCGAGCGGTGCAGTGTAATATAAACAACGAAGAACTCTTTTCGACGTAGTTTATGCTAAAATAAATCTTGTAATTGGACCAGCGAGCGGTGGAACTTTGATCTCCATCTAACCGTAACGTATGCCAATACTGGTTCATATGGCAACCGGGACCGGTGGCCTAAGGTGCTCTCTAAGGTACGGATAAAAAGTAACTATGTATGGTTATTCGCTTTTACGTATGAGACTCACAGCTTACCAGTAATGCTAAAATGCCTGAGCCGGTAATATTCCTCTTCCACTCCCGTGTTGGGCATGGACGCCACTCTCGCACGCTGCTGGGGTAGCCCAAGTAGTTGTCTCTCTCCAGTACGGGAACGACCAGCTTTAACCGACTGGGAGCGGGAGTGGTGGGGACTGCCATATCTGTGGGGAAAAAGACAAATTTCAGACAATTATGTAAATCGGTATAGAGAGGGTCATTCAAGCAGTTCCAGATTACCTCATTCAAATAGATAGAAAGACAGGCAGTCAGGCAAATACGTAAAAAATGCTTTTTTGTTATATTATATCGTACAGACACTTCAATTTTAGTTATTTATATGGATTTTTTGCTTTTATCATTATTGATTAATCGAAAAATTACAATAATTGTAGCTAAATTAAATAAAACTAACACTAATAAATTTATTCATATTAGTTTACAATTCATTATACGTATCATTTTAACAAATAATCAAACCATAAACCCGTCATGGGTTTGAGTCGCCCCCGTCAAACAACCCACCCCGTATCGTTCCCGGTGCAAAGGTGCCCCTAATGCTAGCCGCATTATGGGCACTAACACTAATTAAATTATACTAATCAAAAAAAAGTTTAAAAAACTGGGTCCCCTCGGCAGGGTGCCTAGGATGCAGGCAGCATTCCCGCGCTGAATGACGATTGAAAGCCTTTGCGTGAGAAAACTGCCCGCACGGGGATCACCAGTTTCCCCCTTCAGACGCTTGCTGAGTTCCATTAAAATGTAAAATGTATGGATTACTATTCTTCTTCTTTCATCCTCAGGCCTCATCAAGTGCTTATTCACGCCCCGCTTAAAAGACCCGGGATTATGGGAGGACTAGTTATTATTTTTAATTTGTTCGTAGCACAATTCGTAGCAAAGTGCTACGAGGAAAAATAAGATGCTACGGCGGACACAGTTTATAATGCAATGGAATATTTGTATTGTATTACACTACATTGCCATGTTACATTGAATTTAGATTCACTAGTGTGGTTTTGATATTAAGTACATGCGGTCACATTCTGCGATGACTGCATCTATATATTGGTCAAATATAATGCGTGGATTTAGACTAACACACCGAGTAATGACCCTCGGCATTTCATTAAAAGTAATACTGTCTTGAAACAAGTAACAAAATTAATAAGAAGAAAATTGAAGCAGTTTATTATATTGAAATAAACCGTACTATAAATGAAGATTTTCCCTTTGATACCTTTCGCCTTCGTAATAACGATTCTAAATATCTAACAATTTTCACTTCAATAACTAGAATCAATTAACAAATTATTACACCAGACCTAGCAGCAATCAACCAATTAAAACTGTTTTCAAATTTACATCATTTATATTATTAGGGATTTATGCTAGTACTATTATGTCTTATATTTGTATGAGTATTAAATCAAAATTAAACTCAAAATCTATATTAAATTTTGTGTGCGTGTAGCTTTTAGCAATTTTTTGTAGGAATTTTATCTGAGCTTCACACTCAATTTTCTTATACCACGTAGGTGAGAGACAAGCACATGGCTTACCTAATAAGAGGCGGTCATTGTACCCTATGGACGTGTGCAACACCACAAAAATGGATTTAAACTGCTTTTAAAAGTATATCGGTGTAAAAACGAGCCGATTTAGCGCGGACAGGCGTGATGTCATATTTTGAAATTGCATAAACAATGCATAACTATGTGATAGTAGCAATCGCAGATAATTTGCTGGCATTTATTGAAGAGTTCCGTTGTTTGTCTCCGAAACTTGTCATCATTTATCTTTACGAAATTTAAATGGGAACAGTTCGGAATAAATTTCTGTCTGACAATACATTAACACACGACAGAGTTTGCCCAAACATACATAAAAAAAATTAAACATCAAAATTGAAAACCTCCTCTTTTGTCGAAATCGGTTAAAAAATAAAACCTTAAACATTGTCATATCTGAGCAGGAAAATGTACCGTCGAAATCTTTTGCAAACATTCCTCTAGGGCCGTGTTCTTTAGATGTAGGTAAACACATAAACGAATTAGGTACCTTTCCCTTGATGCTTAATTTATTCAAAACCACTTTATGAGCCTCTGTCCTATTTTTCTTTACAGATTTATTTGCTTTAACGATTTATATTTTATGATTGCGCCATTAAGTATTCAACTTTACTGATGGAATAGTCCACGCCACTATTGTTTTTCTAGAAACTATGGACAGTATACCCCAATTCATATTTGGAAGTACGAGAGCGGGTCCAGGACTCCTAAATTACCAGCTTTGGTGCGCAATGATGATGATGACTCCGGTTTATATCTTATCAAAATAGGTGATTGTTTTGCCCTAATGATACGCGAGAAGGAACAAAGTTTATGTGCCTAGCGCCATCTAGTAACAGCAAGCTAAACTACTAAAGCTAAACCACATCGGCCCGTTGACAAGTGTCACAAGTCTAAATCGCTAAGGAATAGAATAGATTAGGTCGACCAATCACACTCCAGCTCGTGATCGCGCCGCGGCGCGCGCATCGTACGCCGGTAACGAGCTTGGTAACGATGTGATTGGTCGACCTAATCTATTCAATTCCTTAGCGATTTACGCTATGCCACTTGTCTACGGGGGCTGTACTGTTGGTTCTAAATGGCGAAAGTGAAGTTCACGCGTTGAATAGCATATATAAGACATCTGTGACCACCTCCTGCCAGGCATGCCTTGCCTGTTTGAAGATCCTCGCTTTATATTGGAGGAAAATCACACCTCATACCTCGATAAATCTACCAACTAATGATTCAATTTTATTTGTGATAAAGAATTCATAAAGAAACAGAAAGTAAGCGAACGATTATATCGCAGCCTCCATTTTATCAGTCCAACATCAATCAGACTCGCCCGGAGGCGCCCCAGCGCACAAATGAATTAAACCTAATCACTTACACACGCCGTCCCACTATGGAGGGTAATGGGCCACGAACTGCTTATTATATTATCTAGGTACTTCTATATCAGTTCACCTGTATATATTGGACAAATCATTCGGTCGAAATACTGACCGTTTTCCAACAACGCTTGAGCTAAAATATTTGATGACATTTTAGATGTTAATTTATCCCTTTTTTTGTTTTTTTTTAGTATTTTTTTTATTTGATTTAGAGCAAGTGTGCTCCACCGTCTACCACATCATCACTTACCAAAAGTTGAGATTGAGGTCAAACGCGAGCCCAATATTTTATAATTTTATATTACCAATAAAAAAAATTATTAAGCGATATGCAATGTATGCAATAAGCAATATGCAACGAATACCCACAACAGAATAGTACCCACAAGCAACTAGCATGTATGAAAACAATTATGAAAGTTGAAGTGTTTTACGTGTTACAGAGCTCTAAATGGTTTAAACTTTCGACCAAGTTGCACTGACTGTCATCATAGAGAGCTGATGTAACCGTGAGTGGGGATTGGATGAAGATGAATTGAAGGTATAAAATGGAGGTAGGACACGATAGGATCTACCGTCCCAATAGTTGTCCGACTGAGGTAGTAGGTACCGCCACCCTACAAGACGTCGTGTTGTGTTCCCGACAGTAAGTAGGGTAGCCAGAGCTCACGGCAAGGATTCTGTGCTATGAGCACAGAAAATCTATCAACCCCCCCCCCCCCCAATCTCTCTTCCATTCCCGCCTCCCAACCCCTCCATAAGCCATGGTGACCGCTTTCTATCCAGGTGGGCCCGTGTTCTAAGCCAAGGTGCGAGGGAAATGCTCAATGAGCCGCCTTACACCCTGGCGCCAGAAGATACTAGACGGCGTGCGGTTTGAGCCGGTAAGAGCCCGACATAACCTTCCGCGTTGGCTGAGGGGTGGGTATCCATGAGGATTTCCACACGAAAAAAAAAGGTGGGCCGTGTTCTTGTCTGCCACTTGTCTGCCACCTAAGTTGTATATAAAAGAAAGTCGGCAACTTACGATATAATTGCAATACGAGCGTAAAATTGCTAGTTGCCTATTTTGTAATTCTGGATTCTAAAAATGACTCCTTATTCAATAATAATGGTAATTTGAATAACATTAAAATTTAAATAGGGTTTGATTAAAAACAACACCAATATTGAACGTATCTTCCAAAGTCTACTTTCTATTAATTGGCAATAAAACAAAAATCAAATCATAACTCAAATATCGACGCCGGTGTGAGAAATATTGGCACTCATCGCAACCGATGATGTGATATTAATGGACGTCTGAATTGAGATTTATCTCAAATTTCTATCGATCTGAGGCCGGCTGCGGAGAAAGGAGACAGGAATTGAGAATCTTTTATATTTTTCTGTGATAAGTGCTTTGATACTTAAGCGGTGATAATTTGTACTGTTTATATAGACTGACTATGTCATCTACAGAATGGCTGTATCTTT
Source organism: Lithosia quadra (assembly GCA_963576445.1). Lineage (NCBI taxonomy): Eukaryota > Metazoa > Arthropoda > Insecta > Lepidoptera > Erebidae > Lithosia > Lithosia quadra. The sequence goes on from OY754896.1 coordinate 10,778,004, forward strand.
TGAAGTTTGATTTTTGGATCTAAGGGGTTGAAAACTTCAGTAATTGATAGCAACATGATACCTCGCGTTCTTGAGAAAAAGTCTTGGCAGATGGATGGGTTTATAAAGCAGGCGGGTTCGAATATTAGTGACAATCTCTAAGGAGATGCTTAAATATTTACTCCATTATAGCCTTGAACTTAACTAAGTTTAGTAACCAGACCCCATACTATAAGCTCTTCTTCTTCTTCAACCTAGCGTTAATCCCAGTCGCATCCAATGCTTTCACCTCGGAGTTTGAGGTCCGCTTTACCAGTCTTAACTGCGGATTTGGCTGGACCTCGATATTTTCTGTGAAGCGACTGCCATCTGACCTTCACAACCCAATGGTGACATTAGGCGATATCGAAGCATTGCAGCTAGACCGTTGTTGTTGGACTTTTTAGGGCTCCAACTACCCGTAACGACTGCCATAGATGTTTGTATGGCAAACGGGACCGACGGCTTATCGTGCTCTCTCGACCAGACTAATGCAATACCCATATTCATGCATACAAATATTTCATTGAGCGGGGATCGAACCCGCGCCTCCTGCGTGGCGGCCCGCGTTCACTGCCGCTACGCCACAAAGGAGCTTATAATTATGGCAGGTTATTAGCAAACAATTTATTGGTTGTGAAATGAAACTGGGAATCAGAACCCACTGTACCCTGATAAGCATCTTGTGCCCACTCGTCCCCTCAAGCAGTTTTAGGTTCCCGTTTGTCTTTATGTCTAAGCAGGACTGTCATGGTACGCCAGACTTTATTATGGTGTATTTTTTTGGTAATTCTCAAAATAACAAGTTCTTTAATGGAATCCGCCGAGGCACGGAAGTAAGTATCGTTTGAAAGGAAAGGATGAGACCCTCGGGAGGAGTTAGCTGCGCACTTCTATGTTTAATGGCATATCCGATGTGTTTTGTTTATAAAGCGAAATGAAAATGTCTTACATTGTGTACACTTGTTTTCTAATAAAATATAAGCAACTTTTTAAGTGTAAGCACTGTGTTTTATGGAATGTCACAAGTTCTGCAATAAAAAAACTTGTAGTACCTACTTCTAAAAATATATAAGTAGATGGTGAAAGTATGGGGTTAGTAATAATATGGGTCTGTGGAATTATACTTTCAGTAATATACCAGAGTATGGGACCCCATTGAAACGTTTAGGATATAGCCAACATGCTGATTGACAGACGAAGCTCTGATGCAGGCGTTCTTCTTAGAGTTGGGCATTCAGACAGCTACCATTTTGGAAGTAACCTGAATTGGCTCTCAGATGCAGAGAGAATATATTATAGTTTGTATGCATTTTACTCGTTCGTTTTTTTCTCGCATTAATTATTATGGAGTCGTACCGTATGCACCATTGACCTGCACCATCAATGGTGCATATGAGACTAATTAGTTTCATTTGCACCATTAATATTGATACAACTACCTCACCATACTTTCCTTGTCTCCGTCCATCGTACCGTATGCACCGGTGAGACTAATTAGTTTCGCTTGCACATGTTTGCACCATTATTATTTAATTTAAATAAAAAAACCAATGAACGTCGCAAAACATGTGAACATCGCCTTGAAAAACAAATGAATATCTTGAAACATGTATGCATGCTGTATGGTATGCAGCAACATGTAAAGGATTATTCGAAAACTTAAAAAACTATGTACAAGTTCAAAATCATTAGGGAAATGAAGGGGTAGAAAACCCAAAAAAAAAACAAATTTTAATGAACGTAGGTAAAACAGACTATCCGGAAAATGAAATAATGACACTACATTTAAAAAAACTTGTAAAAAAGACCTCAGTCCACACACAGTTGTGTATTTAATGTTTCGTAAAATTAATGTAAATAAATTAAAGGAAATATATATATATATATGTAATATATATATACAGGGTGAATTTTTCAAAAGGGATTGGATGGCCAAATCCGAAACTATAAGGAATAGCGAAAAATGGTCAAAGGAGTCACGAGCCCGATTTTGATGAAACTTAAAACCTCATCATTAGATTTTTGAAAAACCAATAATCCTAGCCAGGAATCGAACCTGTTGATTTTGAAAAAAAAAACACCCCCTATATTATTACACCATGCGATAGTGTTGTTATTAAGGATCTTATTCTGGGAAGTAATGACATACCGCAAACTAAAGGAAAGAGCTCATCTTTAACAAAATACATTTTATTTTTCTTACATTAACTGATTAATTGTTCAAAATGTAGACCATTGTTTTCAATACATAATCGTACTGCATTCAATAGATCAATCCAAAGAACGTTAAGTTTCAAGTCATCGACTGTATCTCTGTATCATACGTGTCTTTGTAAATTTCGTTTTTGACATACCCCCAGAGTAAGTAATCTAAGGGAGTAAGATCCAGGGATCTCGCTGGCCAAGGCACAGGACCATGCCTAACAATAAAATTGTCGTCAAACTGCTTAATCAAAATCTCTTTTACGGCTATTAGGAGCTCCATCTTGTTTAAAAAAAAACATCAATCATTATAATCATTCTGAGTATAATTTAAAACACGGAATAGTTACGATCTTTTTTGGGATTTTGAACGAAACAAATAGGTACGTGAAACATGAATTTTATTAAATTCCAAATTTTCCTTAAATTTGCCGTATATCATTACTTCGCAGAATTTGTTCCTTAACAGCGACACTATCGCATGGTGTAATAATAAAGGGTGTTTTTTTTTTTCAAAATCAACTGGTTCGATTCCTGGCTAGGATTATTGGTTTTTCAAAAATCTAATGATGAGGTTTTAAGTTTCATCAAAATCGGGCTCGTGACTCCTTTGACCATTTTTCGCTATTCCTTATAGTTTCGGATTTGGCCATCCAATCCCTTTTGAAAAATTCACCCTGTATATATAATTATATAATTAAAGGAAATACGACCGTTTTTTCGTGGTCCTACTAATTTGTCCTACTAGTAGGACCACGAGGGAGACCTACTTCTGTCTGTCCTATTTTTGATTATTAAAGAAGTAAGCAAACAATAGCGAATATTTATACCACCTGTATATTACAAACTTAAAATAAAGACAAAAATAGAACGTAGAATTGTCGGATTATGTACGGCTCTAGCTCTACTTCCTGAAAATCTCATAGAAGTTGGTATTGATTATATAAAGTCTGAAAGCCCTAGTACACATAAAATTATGAAATTTCTGAAATATATGAACAGTACATGGTGGAAGAATGAAAATTACACATCAAAATGGTGCGTATATGGTGAACGTCACCGTACCAACAACGTCGTTGAAAGTTGGCACTCTCGATTGAATAAGAACATTAAAAGGCGTTCACCAGTTTATTTATTACGAATAATAAATGTGATATTTGAAATGGAAAGCGAAATGACAAGCGATGCATCACGTCGTCGAAAGGAAGATATAGATCGAGATGATTTTATATTAAAATGTCAATTACAGTTAATTCACGGCGAAATATCAGTAGGCCACTTTTTAGAAAAAAATAGATGAGACTGTCAGTCTTGTTTATTAGCTTTTGTCTTTTGTTCATAATATAATATACAGGTGGTATAAATATTCGCTTCAATCACTTCTTTAATAATCAAAAATAGGACAGACAGAAGTAGGTCTCCCTCGTGGTCCTACTAGTAGGACAAATTAGTAGGACTACGAAAAAACGGTCGGAAATACTTTGTTAAAATATCTATATATACAACCGCATTGATAGCACCTTATAGTGTGATCTCAATGGTGCAGATGAGACCATACCTAATCGACGGTTTCGTTTGCACCATTGATGGTGCAGGTCAATGGTGCATACGGTACAACGGGATTATGGGAGACGAACGCACTTTTATATAGGTACAAAATAACTGGTTCGCGGGGGCAATCTTAAATCGTAGATGGTCCAAGGTCAACCAGGGGGGCGAGAAAAATGCCTTATTGGTAATCATACACCCCGGTAATTGAGACGCGAGACTGTGTGTGGTTATCTCAGTCCGACGGGGGAGGTATCCTTAGGGGAATTTCCCACGAAAAATAGGTACAAAATAACTGACATCACAAGAACCATTTCCAACATTCAATAATGTATTCAAACAAAACATCCCTTATCCTCCAAACCCTTTAAAATCTTTTTCGTATTTCATTCGACACTCGAATTCCTGACGAATATCACTTTCGATTCATTTACGTACAATTGAATAAACCCCAGATACATTTATAAAAGCCACATTAAGAAAGTTGGACGGACGCCTCTCAAAGCGAATTACCCTCACAAAGGGCTCGCTCCTTTCATCTTTTATCTTTTAGAAGGGAATGTCACAAAAGAGTGGTTTTTACGCGTCGCCTGAGAAGTTTTTGCTGTACTTTTGTGAAAGCTGTAAGAGTGAGTAACGCCACTTTTGACACTTGGCGTACATTCGTGGAGCAATAATAGTTTTTATTGGACGAATTAGCTGGTTAGTGGGTCATATATAAAGTGATATTACTTATGACAAACTCGCGTATTTGGATGTGGAATGCCGCGTACATTTTACTGGTGTCTTTTAAAAGTATCTTCTTCATCTTCATCTAGCATTTTTCGTACCCAGAAATTGATGTCCTATGTTTCTAGTGTTGACTGTGTGGATAAATAATGTTTGTGTAATGCGTGTTTTTGCCCACAATGTTTTACTTACGCAGCGACTATAAGCGAAAACTTGTTACTGGCTTTCTATTGCATAATCCAACGCTATTCATGTTTTTGTAGCTGTAAGTTTTCCATGTAATAAATAAGTAAAATAAATAAGTTTATATATTTCTTCATTATTGACGGTTGGAAGTTTTGCTCCGCCTGTATTGCTTGCTCTCTGTCTGCATATAATCCAGGTAATATATCTCTGATGTATGTATTTATGATGTTATCCTGCGTAGGATGAAGTTTAATAAAGTGCCAGTAATTTGCGCCATTTTTTAACTGAATTTAAAAAGAGGAGGTTCTCAATTCGACACATTTTTTATGTTTGTTACCTCAGAACTTTCGAGTGCGTGAACCGATTTCGATGATTCTTTTTTTATTTGATAACTGGCGCTTCCCGTGTGGTCTATTTCAATTTGGTCCGTTGAAGTCGTTTTTTTAGTTAACGCATCTTTATAATATATCTCTGATGTATGTAATCGTGATGTTATTCTACGTAATAAAGTGCCAGCCTTTTGCGCCATTACAAACAACAGGACATTATTTTAAGAAAGAAACAACGCTATAGAAAATATATTTGTAAGAAAAACCAATAATTTATCAGAAGCGGGAATTTTTTCGATTTAGGCAACTGTCATCTGACCTAGTAGTGTAAATGAGGGTGGCATTAGTCCTATAAATAAAAGTGTACCAATTTGCCAGGAGATTTTAACCCGAAAGACGGGTTCAAATCCAAAAAAGTACACCCATAATATGCATCAAAATATAATGTTTTTCACCTAAGTTGTTAAAAACTCAGAACTAGCTTACAAAATATATTTCGCTGCGTGTTACAAATGAATAAGAAAAGGAATGAAAGTAAGAAAATAAATTACTGCTTATCCTACGTCTCGCTTGTAAGGAATAAATCCTAATCGCATTCTTTTGTATCGATATTGATATTATTGGCGCTCGTGAGATGAAAGAATTGTATCAGTAATTGGTAGCACCACCTGGCTTTAATGAAACCGGGGAGGTCGTTGCCGGTGAAATACATTTATTTTAAAAGTTTGAGACACGCAATTCGATTAGATGTTGCTTTTACGTTGTAAAATGTAGCGGCCATTTTTCTGTGCTTGATTTTTGATAGTAATGGGATTGTTGGTGACAGTTGAGGTAATTTTGGCGATTTGTGTTTGCAAAGAATAACAAAAATTGGATAATTAACAAATTAACACTTTAGACTACTTAATCTTTAATTGTTATTACCTAATAAGGAAAAAATAGTCTTTTAATTATTTTTCTAAAGAGTCTGATTCAGTAACGTCACTTCAATTCATACGACAATAATTTTATTTCAATTCGATTACAAAATATTGATATGCCGTGTTCTGTTAATACAAAACCTATTTCTGTTTTCATGGGTTAAGGTAACATTAAAAATCACACTGGGTTAGAAATAGTCGGACCGACTGAAATTCGCACTCGACCACTCAAAATTCATTTTGAAATTTCAAATAAGTATGGATTGAAGTTCTCGTAAGTTTTAAAATTACACGTTTTAAAAACTTAATTTTACTGAGGATTAGAATAACAAAATTGGGCTCTTGACTCAATCAAGGATAAAAGCAAAATCAGAAACCTTTATTCCAGGGTATTTAAACCGAACCCACTTGTCCCCCAATACTCGTCGTATTGGGGGACCAGTGGGTTCGGTTTCTATCTAAGAACGCCTTAGGGCACGAGGTGTTAAAATCTTGCAAAGTTTAGACGAACAAACTCTAAGATGTTCAGTACATCACAAAAACTTACCGCTTATCAAACTCATGCAGATCTTCAGAAGTGAACTGGCTGGTCACGTCCAGCAGCTGCTGTATGTGGTCGCTGCAGACCCTGGACTTGCGCCTCTCGTCCTCTCTGAGCAGAATCGTCGCACAGCCTCCGTAGTCCAAGGACAGGGAAGGTTGCTGCACGACGATGGTGGTGCGACCAGCTGGGATCGTACTCCCTGCGGAGTCCAGCGGGTTCGCCGTCACGTGGACCTGTGCTGCTGCAGAGGTCAAACAGTTTATGTTAGCATATTAGTATTAGTCCCGGGTTCTTTAAACGAGGTGACAACACGCATCTGTCAAGGTCGTCTGGGTAGCGGTTACCATTCCAGGAGCAATCTCGTGGAAATAGTGACTACCTACTACTTTTTGGACTCCACTTCAGCTTTATTTAGTCCGCCGGTTTGATTGCACCCCACCTGATAGGGAGCAGTCAAGCCGGCGGACTAAACATAAAAATTAATGAGGAAGTGGATGTAAGATAGGATAGTAGGAAGCAAGATAGGATATTAGGGGATGTTCAAAGAAACCTACAACTAGATAATCATTGTGGTAGATAAATGGTAGGTAGATTTACATAGGTAGACTCCACAAAAAACACTTATAACCATAGAACGGTTAATGATGTCTATCGAATACATTTCGCGCGTCTCACATTTCGACAAGCCACACCCACAATGTGACGTCATTTTCGTAATGTGGCGGGAAAAATAGTGAGGAGACACACAAGAGATTATCGATATTCATATCTGCAATGCATACTGAATTACTAATTTTATATCCTGAACGCGGAAGCGGTCGGTTTAATGAGAGCGCGATTAGGAAAGCATGCAATATATTGCACCCATTTGGAACGGGTGCCACGCCCATTCTATCTAGATAATATTTCTGTGGTAGACTCTTATAAGGGCTTTTCCACACCATCTTTTTGCCACATTAGTAGATAAACGTGGTAAGTACAAAAGGGCAATTAGTTTCGAACCTGTTGCTCATGTGTTGAAGCCGAAAGCGATACATCAAGTTAATGAATTCGTAACTTGACAAGTTACTAAAGATCATGTTGTATTCTATAAAGATAATAAATTGCGAATTGGAAAATAGTTTGGTAACTAATTTGCTCTATACATCTCCAATAAGTACATACAGAGGGCATCACTAGCGCAAAGTAATAGAAACTCTAAATTAAGAACTATGGACGTATGGAATGTATTATTCAAAAACGGCTGAACGGATTGAGCTGAAATTTAATAATGAGAAAGATTATAGTCTGGAATAACATATAGGTTACTTTTATCATTTTAGTTTCGGATATGGTATAAATCCATTATTATATCAATAGATAACCATAGTAACGCCAACATTAAAATACTACTGCAGCAATCACAAGCCATAATCGTAAAAAGATGCCTTTTATGGCTTCAAACGTTTTATCAGATCATATTAAGTTGTATGTGGTACCATAAGATTTTTAGGAGTTCCCTTAACGTCTATCTATAAGACGGGGTTCTTCAAAAAGGGGATTAAAAGGTTTTACAGGGTCGGCAGCGCAAGTGTGAGTAGTCACCTACTACTCAGGTGGAAGACAAGCACACGGCTTATCTGATGGGAGGCGGTCACCGTGGCCTATGGACGTGTGCAACACCAGGAATGTCACACTCGTGTTGCCGACCCTGGAGTGAGGGGCAAAGGGGGGGGGGGGGAGATGTGTGAGCTCTGGCTACTCTACTCATCGCCGGGATCACAACACGATGGTTATTGTGGCAGCAGTCTTCTGTAGGGTGGAGGTACTACCCATGTCGGACTGCTCAGTTTGGAGGGGAGATACTGTCGTGTCCTACCTCCTCGTTCGAGGCCTACCCTCCTTTGAGGTTAAAACTTGGAGGTTGTACGGGTATGTCGCTAATTTTCAATCATATAGTGGTCATAGTGTCAAACCGTCTGAACAGAAAATAATTATATTAAAAAATCTATAACTACGAAATTGTCTACCTGTGCTTTGTCTCCTCGACGAAGGTGGTGGCACAGAATGCTGATGAGCAGACGATCTTCTTCTCGACGTGGTGAACACCTCAGTCCCTTCCAACTGCCTCCTTAGTTTAGCCACTTCATCTTTATAATACTCCTTTTCTTTATGCTTGTTTTTAACTCTTGGCTCACTCACTCTCCTCTTTGCCACCTCAGGCTCAAATTTAAAATGAGTTTCGTACTTCATTTGATTCGCTTTTGGACTTTTTGGAGGATCCATTTTGTGATCGTAGGGTATTTGAATAGATGAAGACGCCATTGAGGTCTGGCTGACTTGTGTTCTGTTTCTCGGCTTCTCCTGTCTTCTGGGATGAGCCATAGGATCTGGGAGAGGAACATCGAAAACGAATCTAGCTGGTCCAGGCATTGGGGAGTCTATGACGTCAGTGGCTGATTGGGGTTTGGTAAAAGCTGGTGATTCAATATCACAGCTGTTTTCTGCTCTGTGGTAATGTGGAGGGGCTGTTGAGGGGGGGTTGTGGGGAATGTTGGGGTTGTCCATGAGACTTGGTTCTGAGGATTCAGTGGGGTCGGGTTCAGCGTCCATGGAGTCATCTGTGCCCGTGATGGAGGTGAGCGCTGTGGCTGCGGAGTCGGTGCTGGTGTTGATCGTCTTATCCGATGTGGTACTACTGCCCATAACGACCACCTGTGGAAGATGGAGAGAATTGAGTTAGAGTTGACTTTTTAAATTTAGAGATAAGTTTCTATATTTCCTGTAGTGTGAGAATGGGTGCAACTGTAGGTACTATTGCTATCTTTTTAAGAATCTGTCCTTAAGCAAATAAAGGGGTCAGAAAGGGGTAAATAATGTCGATCAGAAAATCATTGGAAATAAAGGGGTGTATTTTGCCCCTGCTATTTCTGGGGTTATCGTTTGGCAGAGATAGAAAGAGAGAGAGAGAGAGAGAGAGAGAGAGAGAGAGAGAGAGAGAAGAGAGAGAGAGTGAGAGAAAGAGAGAGAGAAAGAGAGAGAGAGAGAGAGAGAGAGAGAGAGAGAGAGAGAGAGAGAGAGAGAGAGGAAGAGACAGACAGAGAGAAAGAAAATAAAAAGGATTCTGGGGTTTGTGACTGAGCGCTATGTTGTAGAAGGTTTACGTCACTTAATACTTTAATGTTCGGTGGTAGTCAAGAACTTCGAATGATTTTCATACTTTTTAATCCACATTTGATATCTAACTTACACTAAATCTATGCTCCCAACTGTTCTTCATTTGACAGTAAACATACAAACCATGAAAAAGGCAATTAGGCACGCCTTGTATTACGCGAAACAAAAAACATACCCTTGCTAACCCGTTCGGGTAAACAAGCGTAAATATACGTATGTATGTAAGACAATTAATTATGCTGTAACTAATTACAGGTATCATACATACAGTATCAGCCACAGATTTGGAGTACGCTAGATGTGCAGTCAATAATATGGAAACTTAGCATACAATTCATTTGAGTCTGGAAATAAAATTCCAGATTCTTTTCTTACTGGTTCAACCTATTGCCTCGCAAATCTGGCTATGTGTTAATAATAATAAAATAATGGTTATTTATGGTTTAAATGACTTAAATGCATAAATATAATTATTGCTCTCCGTAAACAGAACAATATATTATTTTTTGTGAAAATCGGAAAACGTCAAGCGATGAAAACTAAAATGTAAATTATTATTTTATTCTTAAACACAGTGGGTTATTTTAGTTATTCTGACCTCTTAGTGAAATACACATACCTATGGCAGAAGTTCATGAAATTGTATGTGGACTAGTGAGCTTTGTGTTTCTATGTATAATAAGTATGTATTTACAAAAAAAGTATATAAAGTATGTTTATCAGCATTCTAGAACCCATAAACCAAGCTAGTTAAACTAAGCTTACTTTGGGTCTAGGGAGCGCTGTGTAGAAAGTCGCAGAATATTTATTTATTTATTTATTAACTACACCAGTTGGTGATACTCTAGGACGGACGTCTAGCTGCATCTAGCCTACCATAAATCTGTGTACGCCAAAGGTTGACATCATTAAATATACATAACATGGTGCGTGTAAACCATGAATCGATAGCTATGCTGAAGGCATTTGTGTCTGTAAACGGAATGGTATTATCAGGTACGCAGCTATTGTATAGCTTGGTTCGTTTTACCTTGTTTTTTTATACCAGTTGGTAGATAAGCACACGGCCCACCTGATGGGAAGCGGTCACCGTGACCTATATTACTAGTATTAAGATCTTTAGGGGAGCCATATCTCCAGTTAGGTAATAGACTCCTTGGTTAAAACGATGATGATGACAACCCTAAATTTTTTTTGGAACTTTATGAAATTTTGGTTAGTTAGACCATGTTTTCAGAAAGAAAATAAATACATACGTCAATCGAAGTGTGAATCTCCACTAGCCCGTATCAGTAATTTTTCCTCTAAATGTTATTTTTACTTAAAAAATTACGTAAATTGCTAATATCTTTTCATTACCGCACCATAAACACTTGGAATTCTTTACCAGCGCATGTGTTTCCTTCCTCCTATAGTCCGGCCTTTAAGCGGGGCGTGAAAAAGCATTTGATGAGGCCGTCAAGCTGAGGGCCACCTGACCACTGTAGCACTATCGGTGTATGTTAGTGGTGACCCCCGATCCTGAGACTTCGCCATTAGCTTACCATCAGGCGAGGTGAAGTCATGCTGACGTGTCCAATATAAAAAATGATATCGCGAATATGGTTTCTAGAGAATATAATGTTTTGCAAATTATAATGTTTTGCTATTATGATGTTTTGCGAATATCATATACGGCGACAGAGGGTATCAGGTCTAACTTTTAATAATCACAACTTCTCTCTAAACAGTAATCGCTAATACAATTTAGTACTCTAAAAATGCTTGGACTACGTAAAAGTATTTACGAGTACTACCTACTGGTCGACTTTTACGAGAGCACTTACTTAAGCCGTAAAACTTGTGCACAACAACTTGTTTAGCTAGAGTAATGAGTTCTCTGAAATTGAACATAAGGCTGCGCGCACACGGTGTATTGTGTAGTTGGGATAGGTTTATGGTTAAACGTTTCAAGTTTTAATTTATGGGTTTAGATAAACTAAAATCTGCGTGGGTATCGTTTATTACTTGAAAAGTTGCAGCAACTAACGTATAACTAACGGAAACAAAATAAGGAGAACAAATTTTACTCCATTTTGTTTACTTTTTACCCGACTGCCAAAGAAAGGAGGGTAATGTTTTTCGAGACTATGTATGTATGTATGTATGTATGTATGTACATTTCTTTGTCACGGCCTACAGCCTAAACGGCTTGACGGATTTTGACATGCGAGGTATCATTTGATTCGTCGTGATTGTGTGAGTGACACCAGGTATATTAAAATTCCTAGAATATCAAAATGGCGGACTTATGGCGCCAAAATGAAAATCTTGAAATTTTGTCTTGCACGCTCTATAGCCTGAACGGCTTGACGGAAGCAAGGTGTTATTGGTTAGTATTAATAATAATAGGCACTTTACCATTATTTGAGTTTCTATTGCCTGATTAACGAAATGTTTAGGCTTTGTTCGGACTATATAGTGGATGGTTTATGTGAAGTTTGCACAAAATCGGTCGAGCAGTTCTTAAGTTATCACACTTTTTGTAATACCCACGTCCACGCAGGCAGAGCCGCGGGCACAAGCTAGTTTTTTATAAGTTATAATAAATTAATATCTATCACATACCTATACAATTTGTATAGTGAAGGCGTGCTCGGTTCGTGTGAAACGCTAATGTTCAACCACTTAGCTATGAGTGCTAATGACAATTTCATACACTCCTAAAGGGGTAGGCAGAAACATATAAATAACTCACGTTTGACTAATGTTTAGCAAATGGACGGTCATTCATCTACGAGTAATTTATAGTGGTGACCCCAGTCCTGAGACTTTACCTTTAGCTTACCATCAGGCGAGGTGAAGTCATTCAATCAATCAAAGTCATCATAGCAACGGATATACAAATCAAACACATAACTTCACTTTTGGTTTCGTCGCAGTTGGGTAAAAATAATGATGTTACTACAAGGATATTTTACGAAAATTTTCTTCTTTTTCATGAGTTTACTTCACAATATACGCACAAAGTATTATTACTGGCTTCAGACTTAGCTGAAAAGGCGAGCTGTATTTGCGGGTCGATTACATAAGGATTAAGAGTTGCTTACACACGGCACGGGGACGACACGACTTTATGAGACTGGATTTAATAATACTTATGTAGAGGATGTAGAGTGTAATTATAATTTTTACAAACTTTTTAACTTATTTTCCTATTTTAAGGTTAGGTCAGATGGAAGTCGCTTCACAAAAAATATCGTAATACGTCAATTCGTAGTTAGACTGAAAAGCCGACCCCAAATAAGTTGGGAAAAGGCTCGGAGAATGATGATTATTTTCTTATTTTTTTATACCACTTAGATAGCAGGCAAGCATACGGTCCACCTAATGGGAAGCGGCCGCCAGGGCCATATGGACGTGTGCAACACTAGGGGCGTCACACTCGCGGTGATCCTGATGGGGGGGGGGGACTTGGGCTTCGAAGATCTTGGTGAGGCCCCATACAATTTTGAACAAACACAATAAATATGAAAATACGGACAAAGGAAAAAGTTCTTAATTAATAAATTATTTGTCGTGTCGTGATCGAATCGTGTGCAGTAAAGGAAAATGGGTTGCTGTAATACCTTCAAAATATAGGTCTTCATGTCAGCCGATAAAGCGGATATAAAAATGTCTCTTGAGCAAATTCGCTTTATATTTGAGCAAATTTTTATTGAATTGGGTTGCTTATAAACGAATACATTTTTAGTACTTTATGGACTTCAATGTGGGACTATTGTGATGAATGTGATTCGACGATTAACAATAGTGAGGTTAAGTACGTAGGTTTGAGCTGTGGGGCGAGCACGAATTTTGTACTCGTATCGAGTTCGTAACGTGTGCGACAAAAATTGTATGAAATTTGTACAGCGTGCGTAAAAGGAACTGTACAAATCTCGTATAGTTTCTATCGCACACGTTACGAATTCGATTCGAAAGAAAATTCGTGCTCGCCCCACAGATATTGGGTAAAGTAATTAAAAAAAAAGAACTTTTAAACTGTCAATTCGTATATTTCCTTCTTCATCTTATCAAATTAGAAAAATGAGAATCTATCTACGATTTTATTTTTTTTTAGTTGACAGGCTCGCGTTTGACCACTATCTCACCTGATGGTAAGTGACGATATGGTCGACGATGGAGCACGCTTGCCTAGAAGCAACCTGTTCACTCTAAATTTAAAGACTCCCAGGTTATAGCTTTTCGGAAACACAGACTCAGGCAAGACATTCCACTCCTTAGCTGTACGCATAATGAATGTATTGCTGGAGCGATTTGTGCGTATTAGCGGAATGTCCACCAATATAAAACCATACATGGTCGAAGGTCAGTTGAGGTTTAAGAAAAATGCTTTATTGGGTAACCTTACACCCCGATAATTAGGACGCGAGACGGCTTGCAGTTCTGTTCCACCGCCAATGACCAATTGCACTAGATGAGGAAGTAGAGACGTACCTATCAATTTTGGAGTTCATCACAAATTCCAACAAACAGCTAAAAGTTCTAACATAGTTAAACTTAACAAACTAATTCCTTGATTGGAGAATCTCAAGGGAAATCGGCTAAAAGGTAGGCGTATCCCAACACGGTTTAACTCAGTTTACAATGAAGTCGACGTCAGACGAAACTTACTAAATTGACAAATGGTTTCGAGGAATTAGGATTAAGGAGTTGTTGTAAAGAGCGAATAATTTGCAGCCAATCCTCGGCCATGTAGCTGTCAATACTGATGTACACAGGGTGTGAGCATAATATCTGTTTCGAGATTTAGACATTTTGAGATGTGGACTAAAGGCGACGTGGTCAATTTGCGATCCAGCCATTCTGATACCGACCCTATCTGTCGAGTCCATAAAACTATGAAACACCAAGTTAGGGTGCTTTTCCACTAGAGATGTGCGATGCTACGATGCTATGGATGCGTTTGATTTCCACCAATCATATTCATTGGTGCACATAGCTTAGCACTGGTAAAGATAAAGATAAAGATAAAGATAATTTATTTGCGGAATAATTTATTGGTGGAAACGGATTCTACTAAGATATGTTTTTATATGGAAGGATGCGTGCTATGGATACGGGCTATGGATGTCTGCTATGGACCATCGCATCGCGGGTGGTGTAGGCCCCCGTCGTTTCCCTACTATCGATACATAGCATAGCTCGAGATGCGCATCTTTCTCCTAGCGTAGTATTAGTGTAAACGGTAACATATTTTCGTTTTCACATCTTCGCAGCATAACTGCATAGCACATCTCTGGTGGAAAAGCACCCTTGGAGTTGGCACCCGGCCTTTATTTTGAAGTCAAGCTAATAGAATATCATTTCGTTTTGTTGCCTAGGATCACGTAGATACCTAGCTATTTAATTGAATTTATACGGATAATGAATTAGTATAATCATTTTCCTCATCTAATTCGTGAACATCACAAATCACACGACTTCCATTCCCAGGAGTCTCCCAAACGAATTGCCGCGTAATTGCTGACAGCTCCCAAAAGGTATTTCAACATTGTTGAATGAGTAATATTACCTCGTCGATTCATTCGTTCACTCATCATTCAATGCTTAGCGGCGGGAGGCTAATCGGTCTTCTATTCATTCATTCTTTGGTCACGTTGAATATTTTTGGTATTACATTTTGATGTATTAACGGACTTTTATATGTACGCAATATTATTTTATGTAAGTTTATGGGAAAAAACGGTACTTATGGTTTTTTATATAATAGTTAAGTGGCAGAAAAACACCCGGCCTACCTGATGGGAAGCGGTCACCATGGCATATGGTCGTGTGCAACATCAGGGGTGTTATACTCGCACTACCGACCCTGAACCCGGGGGAGAGGGGGGTTGGAGGAGGTGATTGCGGAGATGGGGAGGGGGAAAAAAATTTTTGCGCCAGAACCTCACCCATCAACCAGCAGGTGTAGGTTTGCGCGTGACGCAAGTAAATAAATGTATGTACTTAAGATAATCTAACCTTTGGCTTGATTCATGAAGGTAAAGCAATTCTGCGGCCAAAGTTACAAGTTTAAATGTTTAAAATAAATGAAATTGTTTGGTGCCAACTTATTTGTCCCCGTAAATGCCGTAAAAATGTGATAATTTAATGTTATAACATAAAAAAGCCAGCGAACAAATCGCTCCTTTCTCGTGTTCTTCTTAACTTTATGGCAAATTTATGAATTTGGAGTTCGCTCCCAAGTTTGAGGGAAACTTTACGATTTTACTTTCGTGATAAATCTGGAATATCTTCATAATTTAACGACAGGAGGAAACGGACATTTTGGGAAACAAAGGACCGAGGGAGGCGCGTAAAATTCAAATATTTGATAAATAAAGGTTTCTGACTGAATTGATGACTTTTTGCTGGGTTCGGCAACTTATTTATGAGAACAGCTTATTTATGAGAACAGTGGTTGCTTTTTATTGATTGTATATTTATTTTTAATTATCAACGAGGGGCGTATGTTTGAGTATTTTTTTTATACTACTGAGTTGACAGACAAGCACATGGCTCACCTGATGGGAAGTGGTTACCGTGGTCTTTGAACGTGTACCTGTGTAACGGATAGGAACAATTTTATTGCAGTTTTTTTTTGTTTCAAAGATCTTAGCTCAAAATTATGGAGATTGGTTTAGGAGTTTGAAGACATCATCTCTTTTTTAGTTGACGAAGGGATTCTTCTTTTACGTCTTATATGGTAAACTTTTTATCATGTAAGAAATTATTTTCTTAAACCATCCACCATAATAATTCCCCGGTCAAGCAAACCAGAACCGTTAGCTTAGTATATGTATTAATATACATCTGCTTACCCATTCGGAGATATAAGTACCGGTGTGAATATATGAATGCATGTATGTAATTACTATAATTTGTCAAATTGCGGATGTTCTGTCAAAACTTCGCTCCAAAAATCTGACATATTACGAAATATTTCAAATGCAAATTCTCGTAGAGAGGGTAAGAGGGTGAGGAGGCCTCCGTGTCCTCTTTGTCCTATGGGGTTATATAAATGTAGGTGAACCGTCCCCTTTATTACAAGCTTACGGTTCAAAAACTCATTTATGTCGACTTTTTTTACCTATCAACCAAATTAGTGGTACAAGTGATGAGAGAAAAGCGGTTTAAAGGTTTACAGAATTTATAACAATTCTTATAACTTTGTGAGTAGGTATACGGGGACCTTTTTGCGATGGTCGATGGGAATACTTTCAAAATTTGTCTCATAGACCCCCATCGGTGGTGCTTGGCAAGGAACCTTAAATTTTGTCGCAACGAGCAACGGCGAGGGACGTTGTAGTGAGCGCCGTTGGGGATAAGTATATTTCCAAATTGACATTAATATTGTAGTTTTTGTGGGGTAATATTTTAACTGATTTTCCAAAAAGGATAACATAAAAGAAACCTAATATTGATAACTGATACTGATGACTTATTGTAAGGGATTTACATGACTTCACCCCGCTTGATGGAAAATTAAAGGTAAAGTCGCAGGACTGGTCACCACTACATACACCGATAGTGCTACAGTGGTAGCCCTCAGCTTGACAGCCTCATCAAAGGCTTTTTCACGCCCCGCTTATAGGACCCGGGACAATTTAATTTGTCTACCAAGAATCAACTGAGTTTAAACTTAAAAGTTAAACTTTTTTTTTCATGCTACTTAGGTGGCAGACAAGCGCACGGCCCACCTGATGAGAAGCCGTCACCGTGGGCTATTGACATGTGCAACATCAGAAATATCACACTCGCGCTACCGACCTTCGAGGGGAGGGGGTTGAGGAGTTTAAGCGGGGTGGGAGAGGAGGTTTGGGAGATTGGGAGAGGGGGGTTGTAAGCTTTGGCTACCCTACTTACCGGCGGGAACACAACACAGGATTTTTTTTTATGGCCGCGGTCTTTTGTATGGTGGAGATACTACCCCAGTCGGACTTCTTCCTACCTCCTACAGTTAAAAGCGGTTAATAGAATACAAGGTTAACATTATAAGTTGGTACACTAATCTTAACTAAATAATACCTAACTCAAGAACGCCTACTAGGTACCATTTATCAGCGAGTCCCAAAACCCTGCGTCAATATTATATTATGATTGATTATATTACTGGACGTAACCATTCAATGTCTGTCCACGCCATCAATCATGGTTTGTGTTGTTTGTAATCATAGTTTGATTAAAGGATTAATTACATGAATGCTATGCTAAGACAACTTACTTTAGGGTATGTAGTAGAATAAATTGGATGTTATACTGAATTGAATTTGTTCAGTAATCTCCTGTTCAAAGGTATGTAAATGCATTGAAAAGTTATATTTGGAGTTGCAAGTTATTTGAATGTCAAGTAGCACACGATTAAATTCAAGTTTGTTTAGCAGGGGGGATTGTGGTGGTAGTTCTAGTGGGACCGGTGGGTGTCACGCGGTGCTGAGATGACAATATCTTTTGATGAGGCCGTCAAGCTGAGTGTCACCATTGTTAACATGGTACGTGTATGTAATAGTGACACTCTTTCGTGAGACTTTACCTACGTACTACTTTGAAAAGAGGCACCGAACCGCTTGGTTCTTGACGGAATTGTTTGCATGTATTTGTGGAGGAACGGGAAGTGACGTCCCTCCAACACAAAGGGAGGATCCTCCGACCAGGCAAGTTGATCACGCCTAGCGAGCCGCGGCCCAACGGTTAACGTTGGGATCTTGTATATATGGTATACCAGCGCGCGAACTTCACTTTCGCGATTCAGGATCGTAGTGACGTAGTTGTAGTATCAAAGTAGTTCGTCGTGCTCTCACTAGATGGCGCTGGGTATATGTGGTATCGCCACATATTCTTTTATTATCATTTTATTTCATGACGCAAAAGTCGATCGCGGCGTCTTGTAACTTGGCCCACCTCCCCGAATAAATCTGAGTCAATTTGCATCGTGATCCCTTTCTAAAGCGATGTGATTTATATACAGCATCCACCTATTGAGAGGGATGGCATCCTGCCTTGATCAAATACGAGCTGATTGTCCGTACCTGCGCGTAACGCTGTTTATCAAACGTATGGCTCGGAATGTTGTGTCTATAGACGCAAGCCTGTGAATCCACAACGCTTTAGATAGAGATGTATTGTGCAATCACATTTCCTCAACTAACTTTATCTATATTTCACGTAACAGAATAAGTGTATTACCATCATATTTGGAATAAGTAGATGGAAATATTGGGAGTGTGTCGAGCGGTAAGAATTTGGAAGTGTAAAACAATATCTCGAAGTAGGATTTTGGATTGACGGGATATTTATGATGTAACAAAACAATTGTTGATTATAATGATATTTTGGTGCTGTTGCGAGCGCCGTGATTACGAATGCACGTGGAACTAAACAAACATGGAAAGTATCCCAGTAATCTCTCAAAGATAAGATAAGATATAATATCTTGTTAATAAAAAAATACAAAAATTTAAAATATGGTGTCAATCGCCCTAAGATCGTTCATCGTTTGACATCATGGTGTAAATGAACGATGATCGATGGTTTTCTATTCTCTATCTACGGTTTTTGGCAATTGACACCAACACACACAAACGTCAAAGGACTCTTCCCGATGTAGTTGTGTGGTATATACCATGATCTAATATTTTTTTATACTGTCTGAATAATTTCTAAAAATCAAGTAAGTAAGTAAAAATTTATAAACAATCAATGATATTATATATTCATTGTAAACAATATTATTTTAAATATCGTTAAGATAATATTAAAATAAGATAGAATTAAAGAAACAGGTCAGTTTAAACGTAAAAAAAATTTAGTACTATAGGATAGAATAGCATTGATTAAACCTTTCAAAGTGTACTTAATAATATTCCAACAAAAACGTATTTTCTAAAAGGGCCAAGCTTAATATAATAAACTTAGAAGGTTGAAAATGTCACCGGTAAAAACTCGTTACCTGAAAAGGTGCCATTCTTAAGCACTTGCCTAAATAATAGCTAAAGGTAAAATTATTTTCAAGAAAATTTGTTTAACTCTCATTGATATGGAGTTTAAAAGTGTCGATAATCTAGTCTAGACTATAGATATTGGATGTCTAGACATTGGTTTATCGCCGCTATGCTATTTAGTCATATATAGACATGAATACTAATATAATTTAGCGCGATAGTCAAGTTTGATTTTTTTTTGTATTTAGTCTGCCGGATTGACTGCACCCCGCCTGATGGTAAGCTGCGGTGCAGTCCTAAAATTAGTGGTAGTATAATTAAAGTCTCAGGAATGAGTGTCACCATTACATACACCGATAATGCTACAATGGTGGCCCGCAGCTTGACGGCATTATCAAATGGCTTAAAAACAGATTCATCAATTTGACCTCATTCTGTTTACCGCCGGTAAGTAGGGTAGCCAGAGCTCACTGTACCCCTCCTCCCGCCACCCCTTCCTAGTCTCCCCACCACTTCCTAGTCCTCCCCCCTTCTCTTCGGGGTAGGCAGCGCGTGTGTGATACCTTTAGTGTTACACACGTCCATAGGCCACGGTGACCGCTTCCCATCAGTTGGGCCATGTGCTTGTCTGCCACCTACGTAGTATAAAAAAAATTGCATCTCTCTGTATCTTCTGACTATTGCTTTTTTATAGTCTGTCTCGTTTTTTTAGAGAGTGAGCGACTAAGATGCTGGCGGTAGTTCTATCACCCTCTATCTCGCTCGGAGAACCAGCCCGCCCCACGCCTGCTTCCTACAGTACCCTCTTCTAGTCAGAGGGACACGTGGAGAGCTTCCAAGCAGCCTTCTAGAAGGCCACTCGCACCTCGGTCAGTATTTACCGCAAGCAGCAGTGTTTTACCTGCCGGAGTTTCCAATCCGCACCTTGTTTGAACCACCCTAAAATACTTTTTTAAATTCTAGTCCTTATCTAAGCTACACATCTCTTGTATACATTCCTCTCATTACATTAAATTAAATTCGTTGCAATTTGAGCTCTTCCTTGTTAGGCAAGCGGAGCTGAGCTTTGAATTTTAATATTGTTTTCCCCATAATTAAGTACGTGTATTTTGAACCATATCTGTTTAGAAGAAAGAATATAATTTGCGTAATTTTTTATCATATTTCTTTTCTAAATTAGCAACCTAACATCGCTCCTTTTGGTTTACATGAGTCTTTATAACTCAAGCATCTTAATTTACAGATCAAAGATAATTTCATCGAGGATCATAAACCCTTCAAAGAGTCAAAGAATTTTTTCAATAAGTGCTTTTTTTTTTAAGTTGGTCACATCAATATGATTCCACCTCACCTGATGGCAAGCTAAAGGTGAAGTCTCAGGAATGAGTGTCACCATTATATACACCGATAATGCTACAATATGGTGGCTCGCAGCTTGATGGCGTTATTAAACGGCATATAAACAAACTCACCAATTTGACCTCTTTCTGTTTAAATATTAGTAATTTGTTTAAATAGTAGTATCTCTCTGTATAATATGTAACTATTACCTAGGGTTTTGGCGCCAACGCGGAAAAAGACACATCGGGGCATTGTATCATTTTCTAAAATTAGTGTAAAATGTAGTTAATATTTATGTAAAAACGATGGATTTTTAAACATAACAAGTTTGAGAAAGTGATATATTTACCGTGAATAATTGTGCTTTTTAACGTTAATTCCAAAACTCCATAGAAGCCTCTTAGTACAGTCTACACTATTTTACTGGAGCAAGACTATGAAGGAAGACTGACTTGACTAGGTATTGATTAAGACCTTGACTGTGACTAAATGACGAAACCGCTGCATAATACAGTTATATGCAAATTATAATACTTGTTTGTGGCAAAATGCGAAGCAAAGAAGCCATTAAAAAAAACTAAACCAAAGAGAACCAACTAAAAGCAATACCAACATCTTCGTAAACATTTTCAAACGAAAGAAATCGGTTAATTAAACCTTGTTTTAAAGCTCGAATCATAAAACACGATTACTTGATCGTCATCAAATCAAAGTGCCAATCGGTAAACACGAGAACAGTTTTACATCCACACAATAAAGTCACTATTGTAATGGTTGGTGATCAATTTGATCGACGGGACATCAAATTGTAGGGACAATGGTTTGGGAAGAATTCCTATCAATAAACGGATATACGATTGATGGTGTAGGGCACCACGGCACCAGCAAGGTCTTTGGGTTAAGCTTATTTCACCTGGATTAATATTTTACTAGCAGACCTGACAGAAATTGTCCTAACCGACTGCAGCGCCATCTGCCGGGTTGATTTGTTAATCTAAACCATCCAGGGCGCCATTCAAACGCATTGAAAAAAATTCATTCAAATCGGTCCAGTCATTTAGGAGTAGTTTAATGACATACACACCTAATTAGAATTATATAATATTAAGATTAACTGATGCCCGCGGCTCCGCCCGTGGATGTCAGTTATTGTTTTTTAGTCATATCACCGGTTTTACTAAACCAATTGTAATCAAATCTATGGTGAATTTTAAGTCTGACCAAGACTTTTTGATGAAAAAACACACACCGGTAGTGCTACAGTGGCGGCCCTCAACTTGACGGCCTCATCAAATTCTTTTTCACGCCCCACTTAAAGGACCCGGGACTATTATATAGGAGGAAGGAAACACGTGCTCTGGTAAAGAATTCCAAGAAATCTTGAACTGCCTGACCTTTGAACTAGGAAAGACTAGCTAAATAGGTCAAATTAAAGTACATTATGCAAATGTGTAATATCTCATGTCACCGTACGTAATTAAAGGTGATAATATTCCCTTATAATCACTAACTATTAGCTCATACACGCGCAATATTGAAGCTCTTAAGTCTAATAAGATTCACCCCTCCCCCTCTTCCCTACCTAGCACAAAGTGCACGTGTGCTAACAAAGTGAACACCCCTGACTCATCCGCGACACGTGTACGAAAATTAAGGCAGGTTCGCATTTAGACAACTGTATTCAACCAACTGTTACAAAACTATTGGATGAGCCAGTCTGCTTGTGACCACGGCCGGTGTAACCTGGTCGAAACGTCAGGCATTCCAAAGGTATGTATATATACTCGTATACCTATACCACGATCGCGTTAATTCCCGTTAAAATCTAATATAGGTATAAATTTCCATGTCACAATGTTAGTTACCGTACTCCTCCGAAACGGCTTTACCGATTTTTACCAAATTTTATATGCGTATTCAGTAGGTCTGAGAATCGGCTACTATCTATTTTCCATGCCCCTAAGTGATAAGGGTTGTTCCCCCTTAAAATGCAAAACAACGTTTGTCGGGTCAGCTAGTTATAGTATAATATTGGATGATCGTTTTGGAAACAGTCTTCTCATCAGTATCATATATTATTTAGATAAAAATATTTCGTTATACATTTCGAGTTTAATTTTAATAATAATATTAAATAAATTACTAAACTAAGTAATAAGTTACAGAAGGAGAAGATAAAGACAATTATGACATTGGTGAGATCATAGTAAACACGTTCACGATTAACCAACAGTAGTTTAGCGCTAATAATACTGGTAAAGTATCGGACACGCAAAACAATATTATGATGGTAAATATTCCATGAATTATTTTAATTTAAGAGAAAACTACACTTTGTGCCCATCGTGCTGCAAGCTTAGGGCAGTTAGAGGTAAAGCGTCTAATAACAGAAATTGATCGCCGTATCCATGAAAAAGGTGTTGAATCCTCACAGCAAAATTGGTTGGCAAACAATTTGCCGCAAATCTTCAGCTTAATGTGAACCTTAACCTTTGTTCCAAATTGATACATTGTAAATGTACCTCAACATTGTCAAATAACATTAAATTGTTGCTCCAATGCTTCAAGAGCGCCGGGGGAAACAACAGTTTCCAAGTACACGTAATCCGGTTAATAAATTCCACTTCATAGGATATTTTCTTGTGGGGATTATTCTTTTATCCAGGATATAAATTATTGATTTGATTAGATAGCTATAGGGTATTTTTTTTTCCGACGTGTACCACCCTCGACGGCCATGGGGATGGTGGTGTTGGAATCGAACCGACTAAAACCGCACGCCGAATCGAGTCTTCTAGCACTGGAGTGTAGAGTGGCGCATAAGGCTCTTGCCTCGACCTCGAGTTGTGGGCCGAGACCTCCACGCGGTGCACCTGGGCAACGGGGGCAAGCAGCACCTCCCACTCCAGTCAGTTTAAATCCAACTGACAACAGGAAAAAAGTGCTTAGTACAGGTATTTGAAAATTTGAAGTACGATACTGCTCAATTTGCACAAGTATTTCAAACAAAATTGAATTATTTTCCCTGAAAATGGATTCTCTGTTCACCGTAATGACGAGACATGAAATGCGTATGAATTTTCCGGAAAATTCTGTGTACGAACATTTTGGGTAAGTGATACGCGATTGACGCTTCATGAATAATGTATTGTTAAATTAAAAGTGAAAACACTCGATGTGGGACGCCAAGGGAGATTTGTAACGATGACTGGTGAATTTGTAGGGCTCTGTACCGTAAGGGTACAGAAGACCGCAGCCATAATAACCATCGTATTGTGTTCCGCCGGTAAGTACGGAATGGCGGCCCGTACCCTCTGGACTTTGCCGTTGCTTCTTACTACTATCCAGCGGGGTTAAGTCAATAGACGGACTGAATATAAAAAAAAATATATAATTTTCTTTAAGAACCTTAAGTTAAATTGCTCAAAACTACTGTTCAATATCTGAAAATGATCAAAAACCTTTGAAACTGATACTGTACAAACCAATAAAAAGCTACCTACCAAATATATAATACCTACCTATATAAATTTGTAACAAACCACTACTCACTTATAACCTACGAAAATCAGGATATGAGTGTTTACAATTTGTTAGCGACGGCTATAGTGTTTATTTACAATATTTCCTCCGATTGCATTGCTATAAATTATAATAGGTAGTTTAATATGAATAGTTGTTACTGTCAATCAATCATGTATTAGAACAAAATAAGTGTTGCCAGATATTTGCTTTATATTTAAATCACTATTTTGTTTACATTCTCTTGTTTTCTTTATGGTTTTATGAAAATAATGTGGGTTTAGTTTAGGTGTATATTTTATGAAACGAATGCTGTTTAGCTTGTATTATTTGATTAATCGTATTGTACTTACTTGTACTACTCTTTAGCAATACGTATGAGAGAAAATGCACATGTGTATGTGTGTGTTTAGTATGTATACACTACATACTTACTACATAAAAACAACTAACATTATGTGAAACTACAATTAAATAAATGTAGGAGTTTTTTTTCGTGTGCATATCCTCATGGATACCTCCCCCGTGGCCAGCGGGGCAGGTTATGCCCAGGAGAGGGTATCTACTAAAAAAAACAAAAAGTGTGGAATACCTACTACATAATCTGCTTATCACATGCAGTTGAGCAAAAATGCAGTTGCTATACAATTTAACTGTTCAAAATACGCAAAAAGGCAAACAGTTTGCCAACAAACTTTTCGCTAAGTACGAACTTCTTAAGGCCAAGCACGATATTACGATCGGCCATTATTCCACGTTCTTCGGTTACGGATTAAGGCTAAGCCCCCCCGTTACGGGCACAAATCTTTTGTTTATAAAGTATTTAAGGAGGTTTTACCTGTCTGCAATCTGATTGAAAAGTATTTAAGAGGCTTTGGGACTACTCAATACGAAACTGATTTGTTTATTTTACTACGAAGGGATCAGATTTAAGACATTTAATGGATTTACATTGTCTGTACTAATATTATAAAGCTGAAGAGTTTGTATGTTTGAACGCGCTAATCTCAGGAACTACTGGTCAGAATTTAAAAATAATTTTTGAGTTGAATAGTTTTTTAGACACGTCAACATGACTTCACCTTGCCTGATGGGAAGCTGAAGGCAAAGCCTCAGGATCGGGGGTCACCACTACATACACCGATAGTGATACAGTGGTGGCCCTCAGCTTGACTAGGCGAGAAGTTATATTGACGTGACCGATATTTAAAAAAAAAGTTAGAAAAAAAAAAAAAAGTTCTGTTAGTTACATAGGTCAGACCGATGACCGACAGACACCCAGACGTAGGTCACACCTGTGTGCTAACATCTTCAATTGCAACTAAACCAATTATTTTGAACAAGTAAATTGATTTCACGAGACAATATCGTCGGTTAATGGATTTTGAGTCGCTAAGTGCTGTCCCAAATGAGTTTCTCTTGAATATTAGTAAAGCTGTTGATTGTCAAAGTTTTCTTGATGAATCTGTTAATGATCTTTAAATTATATATCTACTTATTAATACATATTTTGCAATCTAAATTTTGATAAGGAATATTAAATTTGGCTCGAAAAAAGTGAATATCTCAGCCATGAACCTTAAAAAAAAAGTTTAAAAAAGTATTTTTGACAGCGGGTTGAGTCCATAGGTTTATAAATCGATGCATGACCGATGCCTATTATAACTTTACTTACATACGTAGATCGATACCTACAGAAAAAATCCACTTCTACCATCCATAGATATTCTGTGTCTACACTATGACATAGGTTTACGTTCCTTTGCACTATTGGGAATACGATATTCTTTTTTTCGAATATGCGCGGCAATATTCAAATTACATTCGAATAAAGAATACGCAAAATATCTACGGGCGCGGTATAAACAAAAATCCAATTTGAATAAAAAATCCTGCTAGCTTTGTCAGTGGGCACAATAAAAATATTTTTTGTCGTTGAGTTTAAATTTCGAATATACAATGTACCAGGAAAGTTCTTAAAGTTCTGTTTTTTTTTTTTTGTTCCTTCTTATTTGTTAGATACAGTGATTTACTTTTGATTTGAGTTACCTGTGCCTGAAGAAAGTCGGGACGAGTAAAATTAATACGATTGGCGGGAACGCCATCGAATTATAAATTGATATTTTTTATAATTTATGCTGAGGTAGCGATTTTTTTTATCTAAAACGCACAATTTAATGTCTTAGAATTTAAGTTTCAAATTAGTTGTTATATAATATATTCTTGTGCGGATTAAATGTTCTCTTTCTTTCTTTCATAAATGTCACGTCAATATGGCTTTACGTCACTTCATGGTAAGTTAAAGTCCCAAGAATGATGGTCATTATTATAGACCCCAATAATGTTGCGTTGATTGCCCTCAGTTTCATGGCCTGATTACGCCCGCCTCGAGGACCCGAGACTGTACGATGAAGGTAACACGTGTATAGTGGACTGGTAAAGAATTCCAAGTTTTAATGGTGCAGTGGAAGAACATAGGCGGTAAACCGCTTGGTTCTTGAAAGAATTTGTATATTTTATTTCATAAAAGCCTCTGTGGCGTAGTGGTAGTGAACGCGGCCGCTGCGCAGGGGCGCGGGTTCGATCCCCGCTCAGTGCAAATATTTGTATGCATGAATATGGGTATTTGCATTGGTCTGGTCGTGTCTCAGAGAGCACGTTAAGCCGTCGGTCCCGGTTGCCATACAAACATCTAAGGCAGTCGTTACGGGTAGTTGGCGCCCTAAAATGTCCAACAACAACGGTCTAGCTGCAATGCTTCGATATCGCCTAATGTCACTATTGTGTTGTGAAGGTCAGATGGCAGTTGCTTCACGGAAAATATCGAGGTCCAGCCAAATCTGCGGTTAAGACTGGTAAAGCGGACCCCAGACTGCGAGGTGAAAGCTTTGGATGCGACTGGGTTTAACGCTAGGTTGAAGAAGATAAGTATCTACAAAGTTCACGCAGTAGGTACGAATTTGGAGCCATATTGATTGTTATTATAGGTTGTTGTAAGTCTATCGTTACTACGAATATTATTATTTCTAATATCCATCCTAAATAAACAAAAAAGCAGGTTCGAATCATCTGCACGAGTGAATTTAACATTTCATTACGCTTCACCGCCACAGATCCTAAAACAACCGTGTATTTTCTGTACACCCTCGCAAAACCACGCAAAAAGCCAAGGTTTCACAACGTGCCAATAAAGCAGAGAGCCTGCTACGATTTATGTGCCGCGGTCTGAAGGGAAACTCGTTCAATTCTATGTGACCGGTAAATACAAGGATCAAGTGCCACAAAGTAATTGCAGTGGGTACCGTAAAAGGTTTTACGACCTGTAGACCTACTATGAAACGTATATTCGCAATTGTGGATCGAAATCGAAACTCACTATCGTTACACGCGGGTGCCGATTTTGCCCAAAATTTCCATCCACAATTGCGTGTATTCCAGAATACGGATATACATGCATTTTTGTAACGTTTTGCACCGCGTGTAACGATAAGTGCGTTTCATGGTGCCGATTTTGCCCAAAATTTCCATCCACATCCCTAACACAAGTTAGTTAAACTATGCTTACTTTGGGTCTAAAAAGCGCTGTGTAAAATGTCGTTAAAAGGTCTGGACAGTTCATTCTCGAACCCGCAAAATTTGATATTTTGACATCCCAGTAAAAAAAAATTGAAATTAAAACACAATATTACCTAGAATAATGTTGTACTTACAGCTTATTTCAAAAAGTCGAAAGGTTATCATAACTCAATAAAAATTAAGTAAAAGTTATTTTATGCTAAACGCTTATACCTATGGGCTTTTCTTTTTTTTACAGTGGACTATATTTAACTAGTCAAGCCCTTTCATTTGATGTTGGTAGTTGTGTAAAAAATGTAAGCCGCCATTTTGTAGCGGCGGCCTTTTTGGCTTTACAATGATACAGAATAAATTATCTTGTATTTTCACCAGAACTATTTATGTCGCAAATATCAGAACAATCCGTCTACAGGAAGGGGGTCAGTTTCCAATTACTATATTTGACCCAAACAAACAGGACGAGTTAAATAAAAGCATTGACTAATAAAAAGGATGTATACTTAATTTTTCATAGAAAAGCTCCTATTTGATTCACCCCCGAACATAAATTTGTTCTAATATGACACTCAGACCGAAAGGACGAAATCCGTAGTAACTTCAAAGCTACTAAATGTCACTCTTTCGTTCGTATTTCATGGAGGTCCGCAATTTCGAATGTTCATGGTAGGCCCACAGTTCAAATTTCGAGACTGCTGAGGTTACGGCAGTGCGGGTATTAAAAGACTGACTTTTAGATTTTTTTTTATTTATAGCACGTCAAAAATTACTGGTCTGTGGTATTCACTTTTAAGATCTATAAAAATATTTATAGTCTGTTGCAAGGATATGACGTAGCACTTCTGTAGAAGTTATATGAAGTAGGTATACTGCTACGACGTCTACGGCGTAGCGGTGGTAGACGGTCGCTAGTTTGATTCACGCTTATTGCAAATTGACAGTAAAACTAGTCCACGCTTAAGTCGGGTCACTTAATGCTTGGAGTTTCTTTGATGGATAAAATTCGTAATCTGGTCATCCGATAAAGAACTAAAGTTACCGACATAGCTCGCAGAATAAGCAAACTGAAATGGCAATGGGCTGGTTACAACTGCCGAAGGACTGATGGCCGGAGGAGCAAACGAGTCCTAGAGTGGAGACCGTGAACCCACAAACGGAAAGTAGGACGCCCCCCAGCACGATGGACGGACGACCCGAAAGTAGCTAGGATAGACTGGATGCGCAAGGCGGAGGATCGGGTGCTATGGCGTACATTGAAAGAGGCCTATTTTTTTTTTATGTCGGTCACGTCAACATGACTTCACCTCGCCTGATGGTAAGCTGAGGCAAAGTCTCTAGAATGGGAGTCACCATTGCAAACACCGATAGTGCCAAAATGGTGGCTCTCAGCTTGACGGCCTCATCAAATGCTTTTTCACGCCCCGCTTAAAGGACCCGGGACTGTATGAGGAAGGAAACACGTGAGCTGGTAAAGAATTCCAGGTTTTGATGGTGCGGCAAAGGAAAGAGGCACCGAACCGCTTGGTTATGGCCTATGTCCAGCAGTGGACTGCAATAGGTTAATTGATGATTGCAAATATGTATTCCTTTAGAATTAACCTAGAATAGACCTTACAAATATTACTTAGAATAATGTGTAAACGAATGTTAAACCCTGTGTGCTATTACCTGGCTACAAAGCGTTTAGTGTAAAATTGTAGCACCGTATATATAAGTCATGAACCTGTAAAGCATGCGGACGGAGCGCGTTGAAGATGAGGTTGTGTCACAAACCTGCGCAACCATTTGTGAGTGAATTTTGAGTTGCAATGTGTTATTCAAAGATTGGAATGTGATTCCTGGATATTTTTTCTTGCTATCACTATGATTTTTACACCATTTTACTACACAAGACATGCTGTATTTATTTTGACTACTTGAACTGATTGAATCGAATGACGTTTGCAGTCTAATGACTGATTAGTGTTTTTTTTCAATGTCAAATACGCGCTGCCGACCCTGAAGAGAGGGGGTAGAGATACCGTCGTGTCCTGTGAGTGTGTATGTGTGTTGTGCACACCGACTTGACTTAAAAGCAAGTGGGTGACTTTAGTATCGTCAGTTGTATTCCTTTTTTGTTTTTTTTAGTACCACTCAGGTGGCCCGCCTGATGGGATCGTTCACTGTGGTCAAAGAACGAGTGCAACATCAGGGCGTCATACTCGCGTAGCAACCCAAATGCGTTTTTGTTCAACGCGCTCCATCCATAGGTTTTATACGTACATGATATAAGTGGAGTTAGCAAAAGTTGTACCGTAAGCACTTCGGGCAACGAGCTTGGGCGGAGTTCGCGGATTATTTGTGTAATTTATTTTAGTTTTAACTACATTTTGAGGGTGAATATTTAACCGTCTGTGTTTGTAGTTAAATAGTTATGTATTTAGTTAACATTTTAGGCTATATAACGTGTTGATTTCCATTTGAGCCTCCTTCACAGGGGGGCTTGAGCTACTTATAGTCATCACAACTTCACCAGAGCATTGAATATTAGGACTTCGTTCACGTAATTCACGGGCGATAATATCAGCTGACGCGCACACTACCTACTTGTATGGACTTAGGACCAGTAGAATACCTTAGTAACTAGTAGATAAGTAGGTACTAGTCAGTAAAGTCAAAGATGCCTACGCGGGAAAGTGATTTTTAGGGAAAATATTGAAGAAAGCTTTTCAATACGTTTTAATATATTATTACCTTGTCCGTGTGGTTTAAAAATTTCTTCAAGTAGAGCTAAAAATTCAATGAAATTTTAAAGTAATTAAAGTAGTTAGTAGCTAACTATTCTATGCCAGGACGGGACTTGAACCCATGTCCAGTCCCTTACAAGAATATTGATAAAACGTTCACAAACTGACATATTGTAACTACACCATACGTGTATGAATAATAACGTATTTTTTAATATGCTAAAAGCTTATAAAATATTTAATAAGATGAAGTCCAAGCCATGCCAGGCAACATGTATATTTAATTCTGTTTGTTCCTCACAAATTCCAGATTTACACAAACTCTCCATTTTACATAAAAAACAAAATTTCATTTCATGCTCGACGCGATCCTTCGTACATCTAAATTAACTAAAAGAATAATTCGCCCCCACCTGAGGGATGAAACATGCCCTTTCAATTAAGGGTTGACTTATTACCTGTCTCGTGCTCGCGATAAAGCCACATTTCTTTACCATTTTACAATTTGCGTGGCGTTAAAGTTGACACGACCCATTTATTACCAACTGTGATGAATGTGCCATTAAAGCTTATCATGAGAACTGATTTAAAGGTCGCTCAAATTAAGATTTATTTTTTAAATATTATATGATTATGCCTGCGGCGACACCCGTGAAGTTTTCACGTTTTTTGAATATATCTCCGATTCTACTCAACCGATTGTGATCAAACATGTGTAAGATATAAGTCTGAGAAAGACCTTTAATAAAAACTGCATCAAAATTCATTCAGTAGTTTTTGCGTCCATCGCGCACAGACAGACAAACCGACCAACAGATAAGAAATTTCAAAAAAAATATTTCGTGTTCAGAATCGGTCATATAACATAACCTGTTTTTTCTAAATATCTTCACATCCACAATGCACAGCCACTTTACAATTTTTTAATAGACTAGCTATGCCCCGCGGCTTCGCCCGTGGCATACTTCTTCCCTGTGGCAGGATAAAAAGTATCGTATGTCCGTCTCCTAGTGCTACCCCATCAATTTTCAGCCAAATCAGTCCAGCCGTTCTTGAGTTATAAACAGTTTTAAACACTTTTTCTTATAGGTATATATAGATACAGATAGTGTAGATAGAAGTAGGATTGAAAGTATCATACATTCCACGTAACACCTTGAAAATTTCACATGCCCTCAATTCCCGTCTATAGGTAACGTAAACACCGTGCTTATCGGCTGCCCACTCACCTACTGACCGATGCCATAAACTTCACGCAAGGCCTTTGTGTCCCTAACAAGACACCTCTCGCACTATAAATCTACTTGGGGTTGAGCCGATTAATTACCCTCCCGCCCTCATTTTGCTTCACTTTATTTATGTCGACAGACACTAGGTGTGCGTTTTGGTATTGATGGGAGACAAAGCATGGGTTCCAAGCTTTGAAAGAGTCGAGCTTTGACTATAGTGATGGTAACTGAATGGATAAGGACGCGGCCTCTACTCAGAGAGAGAGAGAGAGAGTATCGAATTCGAATCCGGCCGGACAGTACCAATGTGAATTTCACTTTGTGAAATTTATATGTGCTAATCACATGACTTACCATCTGCTGACGGTGAAGGAAAAACATCGTGTGAGGTTTAGCTCTCTCGTTAGAGGTGAGGAGACCCGTGCCTAGGAGTGGCACATAAATGGGTTTGCAAAATTACTTATTACAGTGGTATATATAGAGTTACTCGAATTAACGATCGAGAGGTGCCGGGTTCAAATCCCGGTTGGAATACTAGTTATGAGCGACTGCCGTCTGATCTTCCAACCCCCAGAGGGAAACCTGCTCCAGAGCATCTTGAGTTTTACTTGCATCCTAAGTTTTAAAAAAACTTGTTTTTTATTCGTGCAAAAATCCTCATGGGATAAGCCCCCCCCCCCCCTATCCTCCCTCGCCGCGGCCAGTCTAGAGTCCTTGCACCCCATCGCATCGTTTTTAGAAAACTCTCTATACCCCGTATTTTTCAACCTAAATAAGTATAAACATAATGTACCTATCTACCTCAGAATATTTCAGTCTAATCACGATCAAACTTTGAGTCAATAATAATTTAATTAATGTCATAGTTAAATTGTGAAATGTAATTTAATATTCGAGATAATTAATATTTATTTGCAGTTAATTTAGTAATTTATGAATTTCAATTACTATCGAATTTTGATTAATCTTTGCTTTTAATTAATGTTTAACATTTCTACCTACATTATTTTAGATAAAATAATATAACATTGTACTTGTGGGTGGCCTTTAGCTTGACGGCCTCATCGAATGCTTTTTCACGCCCTGCGTAAAGGACCTGGGACTATAGAAGGAAGGAAACACATGCGCTGGTAAAGAATTCCAAGTCTTAATGGAGCGGCAAATAAAAAAGGCACCGTACCGCTTGGTTCTTGATGGAATTGTTTGCACTGTGTGAAGGTGATTCCTCAGCCTGGCACGTGTTCTATATAGGAAAGAAGAGGGTGGGATTAATTGGAAAAGCTCATCGGAACACTCGTCATGGTAGAGGCATGCCACTCAGTTTTTTAATTGTCGTGTAATCAACGGGTACGCACCCGTTGAACACTTATGGGTCTTAAAATTAAAACACCCAGCACTATATCTATATAAATAAATAAAACTGGAGTGTCTGTTTGTAATATTAAAATAACCGCTGTCTACTACATGCATAGGAATGTATTATACGGTACACATACCAATATATATATATTTTTAAAATTTGTCTGTCTGTCTGTCTGTTTCTTTCGGCTAATCTCTGAAACGGCTGGACCGATTTGGACCAGGACTTTCATTGACAGATAGCTTATGTAATAAGGAGTAACTTAGGCTACTTTTTTATTACATTCCACGCGGACGAAGTCGCGAGCACAGCTAGTAATATAATAAGATTATTATCGTAATATTCGGACTGTATGATAACAGCAACGTGTGCTACCCCCATTTATAATGGCAGCAGGCTGTCATGGCCATAAACCGTCTTAATTGTCACTGGCAATGGCAGAAACCATTTCGTAGCGTTTAATGAGTCGCTAGTCTTACTACCCGCGCGGTTTAATTAAAAGGAATCTATTGCGATTCTTACGGGCGTAATTAAAAGTTTAGAAAACTGTACTTAAGTTTATAAAAATACTAGCTGCGTGTACGTGACAGCCTTTGTGGCGTAGCGGTAGAGAATGCAGCCGCTGCGTAGGAGGCGCGGTTTCGATCCCCGCTCGGTGCAAATATTTGTATGCATGAATATGGGTATTTGCATTGGTCGCCGTCGGTAACGGTTGCCATGCAAACATCTATGGCAGTCGTTACGGGTAATTGGAGCCCTAAAAAGTCCAACAACAATGGTTTAGCTGCAATGCTTCGATATCGCCTAATATCACCATTGGGTTGTGAAAGTCAGATGGCAGTCGCTTCACGGAAAATATCAAGGTCCAGCCAAATCCGCAGTTAAGACTGTTAAAGACTGCCCCTCGTGTTGTACACGTCCATAGGCCACGGTGACCGCTTACCATCAGGTGGGCCGGCCGCTTGTCTGCCACCTAAATGGTATAAGCACAGGCACCACACCAAGTTTTAAGTCAATAAAGTGCCCTATAAACTGTGGTATAATCTGTCGACCGCTTTGCTGGTCCGACGCCGAGCGCTCAACGCTCAACTTTACAACATTTATCATTCGCTCTCTAATACTCGCCGCTTGTCACACCGAAATGTAACAGCAATAAATTATGAAAAAATCTTTTTAAGTTATAGTTTTAAATTGGATTGTCATCAGAACTAAAGACTTCTGCCAAATATCAGACAAATCAGACAACTGAAAGGCGTTCAAATTTCAATTTACTAGATTTGACACAAACAAACAGGTCGAGTTAAATAAAACTGTTTAATGAAAATGGAGTGTTTTTTGATTTCCAAATTGTGAAGTTACATATAGATAGCGATACAAATCTAATGTCACCATTGGGTTGTGAATGTCAGAATGGCAGTCGCTTCACGAAAAATATCGAGGTCCAGCCAAATCCGCAGTTAAGACTGGTAAAGCGGACCCCAGACTCCAAGGTGAAAGCTTTGAAACGCTAGATTGAAGAAGACTTTTATACCACATTATCTCAGTACAATGACATTGTTTGAATTTTGCCAACATAAATGTAAGGGACTATACAGTTCTGTGTGAGCAACGGTCATAAATATATTCCTAGATTAGATTTATGGCGAATTTCAATGCCCATAAAAGATGATAGCAATACAGACAGTATCAAACTACTGAGAGGATACCTACCCATCTTATCTTGAAGCAGTTCAGCAAGAGTTGTATTTTGTATTGGATCGTAAAACGGATTGAATAGAGTTAGTGGTAGAAACAAATAGCAATTGATGGAACAGGGGTCTTACCACAAACACTTATAGCAATATAATCAAAGCACACGATAGTGCGCAGGACAAGTTCCAGCAACAGGCCGCGCGCATGCCGTGCACTATTTACACGAACCGTTTCGACCCACTTTTGACCCCATGTAGCTCAGTGCCTATTATAGTATTTGAACTTGGCAGGTTTTCGTTCTGTACGTAACACTTAATTGATTGTATAATTAAATAAACCTGCCAAGTTAAAATTTAGAAGAAATTTAGATGATTATAATCGATTTTAAAGTGCATCTAAACTTGGCATTGGATTGGATTTCAATCCTTTTATAGGTGAACCTTTGGCCGATAGGAACTTGGCCCCCTTTTTAACAGGTATGTTTTTGGTGGGATTCAATATTACTTAACTTTCATAGTGTGAATCGGACTATCGACGTAGACGGATACTAGTGTTATGTGGTCTTGCATTCTCTTACTTTTATGGTATGTTGTGGATATATTTATTTCATTAAATTTGTTAGTAGATTCACAAGGCACAGAACACTTAATAATAACGGACGACGTTTGACCGAGTCCGATTCACACTATGAAAGTAATATTGAAATAGTACTGTTTTAAAAGTTTGTGGTGAGGCCCTAGGTTTTTTTTGTCGGACACGTCGTCATGACTTCAGCTCACCTGATGGTAAGCTAAAGGCAAAGTCTCTGGAATGGGAGTCACCATTGCTAACACCGATAGTGCCACAATGGTGGCTCTCAGCTTGGCGGCCTCATCAAATGCTTTTTCACGCCCCGCTTAAAGGACCCGGGACTATAGGAGGAAGGAAACACATGCGCTGGTAAAGAATTCCAGGTTTTGATGGTGCGGCAAAGAAAAGAGGCACCGTACCGCTTGGTTCTTGATGGAATTGATTGCACCATATATGAGGGTGATATCTCAGCCTTGCACGTAAAAAGGTAAAATTGGTTTGGGTCATAAAGGTAATGAAAGGGTCCTGTGTACCCAATGCCCAACATAATCACATTAATTCCCACACAATCATACAAAATACGTCAGAATGTAATTTTACATAAATAAAGCGTAACTCAATTATAAGTTTTAATTGCTAACCACTTTTCACCTGCGGAAAATTGAATATTTAGCGTCGAATGGGTCGTAAAGCTATTCTATTTCGTTAAAACAGTTTCACAAGCTCATGCCAGTTCATAATTTACTTCTGAATATTAAATTGTTAGTACCGGTTGCCCACATACCCACGACTCCACTCATGTGAATTATTGATCACATTCCCACTTCCCACAGGAACATATTGCCTTAGTGCTGTTCCATATTATATATAGATTATATAATATGGAACAGCACTAAGGCAATATCTCCCTGTGCTAATTTTTTTTTCAGATCAGATAAACCGTTCTGGCGTGAGACCAATTTCTATCTTTTTATAAGAATACTAGCTGTTGCCCGCGGCTCTGCCCGCGTGGATGTCGAAATCCGTTTCAAAAACTATCCTATCTCTCAAGTTGGATCGAACTGCACATGGTGTGCGAATTTTATTATAATCGGTTAAGTGGTTTAGGAGTCCATTGAGGACAAACATTGTGACACGAGA
This sequence comes from Lithosia quadra, assembly GCA_963576445.1. Taxonomy (NCBI): domain Eukaryota; kingdom Metazoa; phylum Arthropoda; class Insecta; order Lepidoptera; family Erebidae; genus Lithosia; species Lithosia quadra. Next base: position 10,814,757 of record OY754896.1, read on the forward strand.
TTTATATATATTAAGATTGCAGCTAAGCTAATTAGCTTGTTACATTTAAATTTTCATAATAATTGACCTTATAAAAGACCTAAAAAAGTTGTGAATCTCGAACTATGAACGCGTTTTTAACACAGGAACATATATTGCCTTAGCGCTGTTCCAAATTATATAATCTATCCCTGTGCTAAATTTTTTTCAGATCAGCTATACCGTTCTGGCGTGATAGGGTAAATAATTTCTATCTTTTTTGAAAGAATATTCTAGCTAAGCTAAATGGCTTGTTACATTTAAATATTCATAATAATTGACCTTATAAAAGACCTAAAAAAGTTGTGAATCTCGAACTATGAATACGTTTTAATACAACTAAATGAAGGTGAACGGTCATTTTAAGCTATGAAAGTAGAATTAATAGTTTCCGTATTTAGCCGGGTTATACCCGCCATTTTTACAGATAGAAAAGTTCCGGCTAAAAAGTTGACAACTATGTACAGTTTTCTTTATTTATGTTTTGTCTCATGGGCAAATAAGGTAGGTATAGCTATCGTTCTGAGCCAGCTGATTTATTTATCACACAGTTTCCAATAAAATAAACTAAAACAAAGCTTGTCGTTTCATTTAGGTTTAAATATGTAAATAACGCTCGTACTCCAACACAACCAATTTAAAAGTAAATGAAAATTTGAAAACATTGAAACGGTGATTCAAATTCAATGTTTTTATTCAATTTGTTGCTTTAAGCATTTCATTCATTCGTAAGCGGGTACACCTACTGATTGAAGGGTGAGGTTCTGCCACAGGTTTCCCTCTCAGGGTTGGGAGGTTAAACTGCAGTCGCTTCAATGAAGGCTGACATAAATCAATAATAATTGTTGAGTAATTTATAAATTATAATCAATATTGTATATTAATTATGAGTTATAAGTTAGAGTAAGGTTACATTCACACGGTAACAATTATGAGTTAGAGTAGGTTACATTTACACGGTGACAATTATGAGTTATAAGTTAGAGTAAGGTTACATTCACACGGTGACAATTATGAGTTATGAGTTAGAGTAAGGTTACATTCACCCGGTGATGATTATGAGTTATGAGTTAGAGTAAGGTTACATTCACACGGTGACGATTATGAGTTATGAGTTAGAGTAAGGTTACATTAACACAGTGACGATTCGATTCGAATTTTTCATCAATGCAACCGTCAGTCGTATTCGATAAAATCGTTTTGAAATGCGGCATTCTCTCAAACGAACCTGGGATAAATAAGCAACTGGATTTTAGCTCGAATATAATAACTGGGTAAAAGTTCACTCTCTAAATAAAAACAAAAATATCACGTTTATTTAATAGACAACAGTTGTTGTTTATACAACAGAACCAGATATAAGTATATTTATGAAAATAAATTATGTATGAACCAGAGATTTATTTATCTAGCAACTTTTCTGTTGTTATTAAATATCTTTCAGCTGGAGCCCGACCAAATATATAGATGAATAAGGTTGCCTCCAAAATGTATTATTCAATACGATATATATCATTAACATAATGTGTAATTATACCAAAACTTTCTGAGATAAATAGAAAAATAGAACATTTTAGGACTACATAGAGCCATCTAGATCCAAACTTCTGTCTTTTCCTAGACCTAATGGAAAATCAAAATACACCAATAGTCCGCCGGATTAACTGCACCCAGCCTGATGGTAAGCTGAGGTGGAGTCCAAAAAGTAGTGGTCACCATTCCCAAGGGATGCCCATAAAATGGTGACCTCTACTCAGACGGCCTTGACAGACTGATGCTTTTTCACGCCCCGCTTAAAGAACCCGGGACTATAAGAAGAAGGTAACACGTGCGAAGGTAATGCATTCCACTTATTTATCGTACGACAAAGAAAGAAATACCACTGTCCGGGTTGCCTTTGCAGATTATTAATTTCGATTAAATCATAGTTTAGATAAGTACATATACCTACTTAAAAGGCATTGTATATTTGAGGTTATTTTTAATCGTAAAAAAAAAGAAAAAATAAAAACCTTAAATTCATGGTTATTCACAATGAACGTATACCTTTTTAAATTGGATGCACAGAAGTTTATTGCTCAAACAGAAACTCTGAAATTGAGATAGGTACAAAGGCTTTCTAATCAAAAAAATACGCAAAAATTTTTTGCCTCAAAGCTTTGCGTATAAAAATTAAATAATTGATTATGTATTTCAGCAACATTTGCACCTACTTGCACATACTATATCGTTGGTAAGGCGATGGTAGCTGAATGGATAAAGACACGGCCTCTTCTCAGAGGTATCGAGTTCGAATCCGGCTCCGGACAGTACCTATGTGAATTTCACTATGTGGAATTTATATATGCTAATCACATGATTTACCATCTGCTGACGGTGAAGGAAAAACATCATGAGGAAACCCACATATCCTATATTAATTTGGATGAATTTGAAGGGTATACAGGGCCCCCTTTAGGTCTCCAGTTGCGTTCAAAGTTTTCCCTTTGGCATCCGTATTCCGGTTATAGTTTTTTGTTGGTTTAGCACTCTTTTACAGGAGCGATTATCGACTGACCAGGTCCAGAATCCACTGGTACCCAGAAAGTATGGAATGACCAATGGTCGTTGGAGCAAAACGAGTCCAAGAGTGGAGACCGCGAGTCGGCAAACGGAAGGTGGGACGCACTAATAAAAACTCTGAACACCATTTTGTTTCAGAATTCTTGTCTGTTTTTGGTTTAAAACTACGGAACGGATTTGGCCCGGTACCGGGGTAGATGCGATACACCCATTTTGATGCGTTTTCTTATTGGAAAGGTTTTTGTCACACTTAAAATCTGTTGTAGGTATGTTTCATTGCAAAAAGTTGTGATAACTGACATTTACGCGGGCGGGGCCGCGAGCATTTGCTAGTTTCTAATAAAGCTTTTAAATGATATATCGTAATAAAGGCATTTTATGTTTTTAAAGTAAAAAAGGATCTGTGGAAATGTTCAAACGCTTTGTTGCGAGTAGAGCGTTTGATGTGTGGCCCGCGGGCGACGACTCAATATAACATGGCAGTCATTTGACATTCCTGCTGAAATGTATTATATTACTTTTTTCTAATACAAGAAAATAAAACAATGTTCTATTTTTTTTCTACTACGTAGGTGGCAGACAAGCACACGGCCCACCTGACGGGAAGCGGTAACCGTGGCCTATGAACGTGTGCAACACTAAGGGTGTCATACACGCGTTGCCTAACCTGAAGGGAAGGGGGCACGGCTAGGAAGGGGTGGAGAGGTTAGGAAGTGTGGGGGTGGAGGGGTACAGTGAGCTCTGGCTACCCTACTTACCGGCGGGAACACAACACGATGGTTATTATGGCCGCGGTGTTCTGTAGGGCGGAGGTACTACCCCAGTCGGACAGCTCATTTAGGACGGGAGATACCGTCGTGTCCTACCTCCTTTTTATCAATCACATGCATCTTCTTAAGAATTCTTATTTCTTACTACTAGTAAGAAATATCCTTTCTGACCCATTACGAAGATGCAATGGATGGTATGGTACATGCCATGGTATGGCAGAAGGTATATAAAACCGTAGCAAAGCGATCATAGCTTCTTAGGTACTCTTTTGCTCGACAATGCAAAGACGGGTTCCAGATTTAATTATTTTTATTTTTTATCATGGACACGTCAACATCACTTCACCTCGCCTGATGGTATGCTAAAGGTAAAGTCTAAGTAATAAAGGAATAGTGCTAAAATGGTAACGTTATTACTCATATATAAAGTAGGTCGTAAAAACTCACCTTGTTTTTATCCATTTTGCGTCCATATTTACACAAACAGTTTGTAAACAATCCACTTCACACAAAACATTTATTATTTAATATAACTCGATTTGCTGTGTGATGCCGGCTACGAATAGCAGCACCCCATCTCTTCCCGTGGGTGTCGTAAGAGGCGACTAAGGGATTTCAAGCCAGAGGATGGGCAGCAGCATCCTCTGTGTACTTAACGTCTTTCTGCGATCGCCAACCCGCCTGCCAAGCGTGGCGATTATATGGCAAATACCCCCCTAGAATGATCGACACACATAAACCCCGGCCCCCAGTACCCGGCAGCCCCGCTATTCCTGACTTAGGTAGCGGTCATGGTTACGGCGGAGCAGGGGGTGCGAAGAATCCCCGGCGGAGGCATGGCTACCACAAACGACGACCCCTGGCCCTGGCAACATATAACACGCGCACACTGCGGACCGACGAGAAGATCACGGAACTCGAGGAAGGATTGAGCAAGTTACGATGGGATATCGTAGGATTATCCGAAGTCCGAAGAGAGGGCGAGGACTCGATAATTCTCAAGTCCGGAAACTTGCTCTATTTCCGGGAGGGCGATCAGCAGTCCCAAGGCGGTGTCGGGTTTATCGTTCACAGATCCCTCGTGAACAACGTACTGAAGATCGAGAGTGTGTCGACCAGGGTAGCGTACCTTATACTCAGAATTTCCAAACGGTATTCGATGAAGGTCATACAGGTATACGCTCCGACCTCGACGCACCCCGACGACGAGGTAGAGGCTATGTATGAGGATATCTCCAGAGCCATACATAGTACTAAGACTCACTTCAGCGTTGTCATGGGGGACTTTAACGCGAAACTGGGTAGACGAGGCGAGGATGAGCTGAGGGTGGGAAAATTTGGATTTGGACAGCGAAACCCCCGGGGACAGCTGCTTGCTGACTTCATGGAGAAGGAAGGACTCTTTATGATGAACTCTTTCTTCATGAAGCGCGAGCACCGTAAATGGACCTGGGTGAGTCCCGATGGTGCTACAAAAAATGAGATCGACTTTATCATGTCGACAAAACGGCATATATTCAATGACGTCTCTGTGATCAACAGTTTGAAAACCGGATCCGATCACCGTATGGTACGGGGCACATTGAATATCAACGTAAAGGCCGAAAGATGTCGAATGATGAAGTCCACGCTCCGCCCAGCACCTGTCGAACTCCAAGACCCCGAGAGCTTTCAGCTTGCTTTACAAAACCGCTTCGATTGCCTAGGCGATTGCGTAGACGTGGACGAATATTGTAACAGGTTCGTGGATACTGTCCATACGGTTGGGCATAAGTTCTATAAGCCCCTCCGTACAAAAAGAACAAAGAAGATCTCCGACCCTACCCTCAAGCTTCTGGAAGATAGACGCAGGATGACCTTGCAGTCTTCCGGTGATGCTTCTGCCTGCGGGCGGCTCAATAGACGGATCTCTAAGGCTCTAAAACGCGACCTACGCCAATTTAATACTGACCGTATTAAAGAGGCTATAGAGCGGAACAAAGGTTCCAAAGTGTTCGCAAGAGATCTATCTATAGGGCAAAGCCAGCTAACGAAGCTAAAGACCGAGGACGGCAGGGTCGTGTCATCCAAACCGGAGCTTTTGGGAGAGATTGAAAAGTTCTACGGACAGTTGTACACGACTACACAACCGCCTGTTACAAATCTGGCGAAAGACCCAAGAGCTAGATTAACTCGACACTATACAGAGGATATCCCGGACATCAGCCTGTACGAGATTAGTATGGCTCTCAAACAGCTCAAAAACAACAAGGCACCGGGTGATGACGGAATAACGGCGGAGCTTCTGAAAGCAGGTGGCAAACCGGTGCTGAAAACCCTTCAGAAGCTGTTTAACTCTGTCATCCTCGAGGGTCAAACGCCACAGGCATGGCACAGGAGTGTGGTGGTACTGTTCTTCAAAAAGGGTGATAAGACCCTGCTGAAGAATTACAGGCCCATCTCACTCCTGAGCCATGTCTATAAGTTGTTTTCGAGAGTCATTACGAACCGTCTCGCTCGCAGGCTTGATGACTTCCAGCCTCCCGAACAAGCCGGGTTCCGAAAAGGCTTTAGTACCATAGACCACATTCACACGCTGCGGCAGGTTATACAGAAGACCGAAGAGTATAACCAGCCTCTATGCTTAGCGTTCGTGGACTATGAGAAGGCTTTCGATTCGATCGAGATAAGAGCTGTGCTACAGTCCCTCCAGCGGTGCCAAGTTGACTATCGGTATATCGAAGTGTTGAAGAGTTTGTACGAAAACGCCACTATGTCAGTTCGTCTCCAGGATCAAAACTCGAAACCAATTTGCCTTCAGCGCGGCGTGAGACAGGGAGACGTTATATCTCCGAAACTGTTCTCCGCCGCTCTGGAGGATGTCTTCAAGCTTTTGGACTGGAGGGGTCTGGGCATCAACATCAACGGCGAGTACATCTCTCACCTTCGATTTGCTGACGATATTGTAGTCATGGCTGAGACCCTGGAGGACCTTAGTACAATGCTCTGCGACCTCAATAGAGTCTCTCAACAAGTGGGTCTAAAAATGAACATGGATAAGACGAAAGTTATGGCTAACATCCGTGTTGTACCCACTCCTCTGAAGGTTGAAGACTCTATTCTCGAAGTTGTAGACGACTATGTTTACCTGGGACAAACAGTCCAGCTAGGTAGGTCCAACTTCGAAAAAGAGGTCAATCGACGAATCCAACTCGGTTGGGCAGCGTTCGGGAAACTACGAGCTATCTTCTCGTCCCAAATTCCGCAGTGTCTCAAGACGAAAGTCTTTGACCAGTGCGTGTTGCCAGTGATGACGTATGGAACTGAGACGTGGTCGCTCACGATGGGCCTCATAAGAAGGCTCAAGGCCACCCAAAGGGCAATGGAGAGGGCTATGCTCGGAGTTTCCCTGCGTGATCAAATCAGAAATGATGAGATCCGCAGGAGAACCAGGGTCACCGACATAGCTCTCCGAATTGCGAAACTCAAGTGGCAGTGGGCGGGGCACATCGCTCGTAGAGCCGACGGCCGATGGGGCAAAAAGGTTCTCGAGTGGCGACCACGAACCGGAAGACGTGGTGTGGGCAGGCCTCCGACAAGGTGGACCGACGACCTGGTAAAGGTCGCGGGAAACCGCTGGATGCGAAAAGCGCAGAACCGGTCGTCGTGGAGATCATTGGGGGAGGCCTTTGTCCAGCAGTGGACGTCCTTCGGCTGAGATGATGATGATGATGATGATAACTCGACGCAAGAACACTTTCAATTCATTAAAACTTTTACAATAATAATTTTATAATTTCAATCCACCCGCGAAAGAACCGAAGTTGGCGCCACTTGCCGAACTCGACTTTATATTTGAATGGCGGGCGCCTCGTAGCTAGGTAATTGATCAGCTAGCCACAAACACTTTGATTGTATTATATTTCTTTAAATAATGTTACAGTTTCAGCCCGTTTTTTGTTAGAAAACTAGTTTTTCCTAGTTAAAACTAGTTTTCACTTAATCTAACGGTCGGGATGAGTCAGGACGCGCGGTGTCTAAGAGCTCGCTTCGCTCGCTCTCGCGGTTTGTGCATTAACTGGGTTTTTCTAGTTTTAACAAAGGCATTAAGTGAAAACTAGTTTTAACTAGGGAAAACTAGTTCTAACGAAAAACGGGTTTTAACTGTAACCTATATACTAATATTAATATGATTATTATTGTGACATACTTATTTAGGTATATACTTAATATATCGTTTTTTTACTTTGTCGGTAACGGCCATCATTTAGCTTGCCACAACTAATAGTTGCCGCCATTTTTGTGACAGAGCCTTGTCTTCAACGCTTTCCGTCCGTAAGTTTTGCAGGTACATAACGTATATCTAACTTTTATTAGTTAAATCAATAAATGTCACTTTTTCGAACAGTGTCACACAAATTGAATGAAATTCTTTATTTAAATGCCTTAAAACCTTTTCTCTTTTTTATTGGCATCATTGCTTATCTTCAAACGTAGGTACGAAACTTTTTGCGCAATAAAAAATGAAAAGTACTTTTCTAAATAGAACGTTATTTGAAATTCGAATGTCAAAAAACTCCGTGAGTAGGTGTGTGGTGGCGCGGCGGTCGCGCCGAGTGGCTGACTGGTGGCTACTTTTAACCCTTGCGTTAAGGGGCGTCACAAATGACGTAATGTATAAGCGGTAGCGATTTATATACGGCTGGGTTGGGTATTTAAATTGCTGTTTGGTAATTTTAAACGACTTTAAAAGGGTTTTTTAATGTTTGTGTTATGATCGCAATTTTTCAGGGCGAATTGAACCAATTTGTTGGTTTGTATGCGATTATCTCCATCAAGGGTCATGATTTCATGATGATTCAGTATATTTGTGTATAGTATATGAGCGTAACTGTTGCATGATTATACACTTAAATATAAATAGTTACTAACCGTACTGTTGAAGAAAATAAGTAGGTATGTACAGAGAGTAAATAGTACTCGTAATATAATATGCAACATCTTACACTAAATATTTATACTATTTTTTATACTAACAAGACCTACATAGCCCCAGGGCGGTAGGCAAAAGTGTATTGTAGTCACTTTGGATAAGGAATAGGAGGAACTGAATAAGTTTTAGTATGTTTCATACGCTTGACATGCACCGAGTATTAATCAACCTTACCTCTGCTTGACGTTTTTAAGTGCCGCTTAATGGTCTATACAGAATACTTTGACTTTGGCTACCTTTGGTGTCTGCATAATATAAAACAAGCGTCATGCGAGTATTATGCAAGGTTGCCACCATGGTGCCACTGATGAAGAAATGCCACTTGAGGGTAAAAACTCGCTACAGCTTATAACTCAGCCCAAACACGTGCGTCACCCATAACTAAGTAAACATGACGTAGAAATGTTTGTCTACAACTATATCGTTGATTGGAGGGTCATCGGCTCGTGACGTCATCATATCGCTCCTTGAATACAAAAGGGACACAAATTGAAATTCATAAATTTTACAGGACAGGCAAAACAAAATTTTAAAAGTGTTTTTTATTAATATTTAATATTTTTATGTATTAAATATAAGATGTTAATATATCATTAGATGCGTATTTATAAGCCCTATCTTTGTGAATTATTAACTTTTTAATAGCTGCTACTGATCATGATAAAAATGCACAAAAGTCCCTTTTGTATTCAACATTAAAATCAATTTCATGAAAATTATTTCAAAAAATAGACACAATATTATAAAAATAAATGGTTTATTATAACTTTGTCTGAAAAATATATTAAAAACTCTATTACTAGGTGAAACCATAAGTGGATACACTGTATAACCTATATTAGTCGACTGGAATGAGTATTCAAATGAGCTGGTAGGTTATCATTGATGAGTGAATGAGGTTCCATGTAAGAAGGGTCCATTCGGGTGAAATACAAAATTCTTCGGTGGTAATTAGTTTTGACTGTGTATCTTCTTCGGAATCAGATCTTTTTCCCATTATTAGGCAGAAAATTGGGATACTTAACACTGACGTTTGAAGAAAACTCAGTATTTGATGAACTACTGGATGTTGATGAACAGCTAGAATCAGTGTCAGAGTCACTATCAAAGTCGCTCCAAGTGCTACTTAAGCCACGTTGTTAACTACTCGTTTTGGAAAATTTGTATATTTGGGCGGGTATCCACTAGAGGCAGCCTCGGGTAGAGTAGCTGCCTCGCCCCGAGGCTGCACAAGTGGCTCAACTTGAGGCACGCCGCGCCACAAGGCAAATTCGTTGTCGCGAGCCGAGCCATATTATGTCGGTTTTTATTTGCCATGCTCAAAGGAGCCATGCATTTGATGGAGACGGGCGTGTTGCCTTGGATCGCAATGGACAACGAAACAGCTATTAAACTGATAAAATTATATGAGTGTCACCCTGTTCTCTGGGATGGACATAATTCCACCATTTACCATCGATGCATCTGCTTTTGTAGCCTTTTGCTGCTTCCTCATTTTTTAATTGTCTTAATATTGCTATTGAAGCAGCAGCTGCTTGACTCGCGTCTAGTAGCATCACGTTTTGGCTTTAAACTGCCGGATCAAGCTGCGGCGACTGGCCTCAAGCTGATCCACAACGTGTCTTGAGCCTTGCCTCAGAGCAAACAGTCTAGTTTGAGGCTGTTTGCTTCAAGTTAAGGCTTCTCGACCCGAGTTGCCCTCTGGTTACCCGATTAACATTTTTACAGTCTATTTCACTGTCTCTGGTAATGATAGGAACGCCTTAGCTACCGAATTTGGTAGTCTCTACTTTCCAAACTAAAGATTTTTGTCGGTACCTTAATGAATATTATCGCAAACATAACGATTTATCGGTATCTCCATATTGCCGACCATCCCAAATGTACAAACTACCGTTTGACGCAAGAATCGTACTGCAACCGATGTTTGTCGCTATCTTAGTTTGCGATTTCGGTAGCAAAGTTGTAGCTATAAATGTCAAGACTGCGGCCCGAGGTAATGGTTGACTTTGTTCCGATGCTTGAATGGAGGTACCCAAAGTCAACATTTTTTGCTCTCTATTCATTGTGTAAGTAATCTGTAATAAACTTTAAACTTTTTTAATTAAAAAACAGTTATGACATCGCAATATCTCACTCACACTCTAAGTAGGATTCTAATACTAATTTAATATTAATCTATACAGCTTATTCACAAAAGCAATAGTTTTAAAATTCGCTCTATTCCCGTAGATAACAAGCAAACACATTTATATGGTTTTATAGTAAAAATCACTGAATTAGTAACAAGTGAAACAGAATTAAAACATCAAAATAGTAATTTTGATTTGACAATAATGAAACAAAAATTAAAATTATTTTTATACAAAACGGCCATATTTCTGAACTTTCTAATCTAGAACGCCAAAAATTATAATTTATTCGAGTATAATTCATTGCAAAAAGTACACATTTCAAATATGGCACTGTTGTAATAATATAAATGATTACAAATTACTTAATGTTAAGATGCAAAACCGACGTTTTCAAAAATATGGCAGTTTTGTATTATATAAAATGATTAGAACTACTTGAGTTAGAACGTAAAACACAAAATATGGCATTTTTGTATAATAAAATAATCACACTTCCCTCTAGTTTTGAATGCAACACAGAAGTACTTTGAATTGTGACACTTTTTCACATAACTGACGTGGGTTTGCGCTGAATTTCGGGGCGCAACTAACAAAATGGCGGTTTTGCACTGACGTTACCTGTCAAAGTGCTCCAATACAAAAACGGCGGTTAGTCAGTGTAGCCATAAATTATGGATAAAATGATGGGAGTTTTTTTTACTATACAATATAGACCATTTAGATATCATTTTTGCAATAAAACGATTTTCATTTTTTTTTGATTTGTGGCCCTTTTGTATTCAAGGAGCGATATAACCGCTGCCGTTCGAATTTGAGCTCTATGTGTTTTTTTATACCACAAAGGTGGTAGACAAGCACACGGCCCACCTGATGGGAAGCGGTCACCAAGGGCGCCACTCACGTGCTGCCGACCCTGAAGGGAAAGGACGGGGGTAGGAAAGGGTGTGGAGGCTAGGAAGGGGCGGGGGGAGGAGGGATACAGTGAGTCCTCTGGCTACCCTATTTACCGGCGGATACATAACACGATGGTTATTATGGGCGCGGTGTTCTGTAGGGCGGAGGTACTACTCAAGTCGGACAGCTCATTTCGGACGGGAGATACCGTCGTGGCCTACCTCCTTGAAATTATGATTATTTTACATACTTTTACACTATGTAATCAAGATTATTTTGGGCAATAATTTGTCCAAATAACTTCAATAAAATTAACATAGCTAGAAAGCAAAATAATGTAATAAAGGTACCTTCAAAGAAAAGCTGCTAAACCTATACTTATAGGCCATAACAAATGTATGGGAAATAGCCTTCGTGCTCATAACGCCAGCCCTCAGGACAAAGATTCAAATAATTGCCGTGAATGTACAATTCCTTCCGACGTCCGATCTATAATTTTATTATAATAAAACTAGAAGTGCCCCGCGGCTTCACCTATGGCATATGGTATCCCCATGGTAGGACAAAAAGTATCCTATATCCGTCTCCTAGTTCTAAGCTACCTCCCCATCAATTTTTAGCCAAATCGGTCCAGCCGTTCACGGGTGATGCCGTGACCAAGGGAAATAGGGATTCATTTTTATATAGATGATGATGCTAGGAAAGTCAAAACTGTACATTGAATATTTTTTGAAAAGAATACTTAGGGTGTGAACAATCGATACCGAAACCAAAAATATAGTTTTTAGAATTTTTGTCTGTTTGTCTGTTTGTCTGTATGTCCGGGATAAACTCAAAAAGTACTGCATGGATTTACTTACTTCAAATTTGGCCCGCATATTATTAAAAAGTTGGATCAACACACAGGCTACATAATATTATCACGCTATCACCTACGGGGAACAAGCAGTAAGTAAACCTTTATTTCTTCAACGCATTCTGTAACAACGTGTAATCTAACGACTCATTTCTTTTTTATTTTTTATTTTTTTTCTTTTTCTTTTCATATTTGAATGTTGTTAGGTATTCTGTTAAAACCATGCTATAAGCTAGCTTCGCACTATAAGTAAACTTGTTAGCGATACCGACCTCCACGCGGGCGTAACCGCGGGCGGAAGCTAGTTTCACATAATATCACGCCTTACGTTATATCAGCTGGTTTCAATTCAATGATTACTTAACTATGAACAACCTTGCTAAGGAGCTTGTAGAGGCGTTCCTCTATAAGCCTCTTACAGAGATTTATAAACAAGAATAGCTCCTTCGTTGCATAAATTGGTTTGAGTTTCTTGGTATTTTACGAAAAGCATTTTTTTTATACAGGACACGAAAAAATGACTTCACCTCGCCTGATGGTAAGCTAAAGGTCTCAGCGGTCATCACTACATACAACGATAGTACTACAGTGGCGGCCCTCAGCTTGACGGCCTCATCAAATGCTTTTTCACGCCCCGTTTAAAAGCCTCGGGACTATAGAAGGAAGGAAACACATGGGCTGGTAAAGAATTCCAATTTTGAGAGTATATAAACGAAGCTTAATTTAAAACGTTAGAAGGAAAAAATAATTTTGATCCTTAAAAAAATAATTTAAGCTCTTGAATGCTTTTTGTCATAATCTGCCATTATCATACATTAAAATAATGAACCGTTTATGATAGAACCGAATAATGAACTGTAATGGAATACGGAACTAAGCAGTTAAAGTTGTAAGTCACTTAGATGTAGCTTATAGTTATAAAAAATAGCCTGACGCACGCAGTTTTTGTCCTACACTGATTACGTATAATTATCATTTATCATTCATATCTTTGAGTGTATTTAATAGAACATCATGCTGACTTGCTTATTCATGATAATTCGTGTTAGGTTGTAGTAGTTATTACAACCTTTTATTTAACTTGCTTGTTTGTTAGTGTAAAACAATCGAGTCTGGTCTCAAGGAGTCATAGAAGATCGCTATGACCTAAATATATGAAAAGACCTGCTTAGTGTAGTAGACACCTCGCGTAATAAACCTAAAAATTGTCATCGTAACTTAAGAAAGAAATGCTATAAGTGCGAACATTTAAGTTATTCGTTTAATATGGAGACCTAAGATCATAATAATATATTAAGGTGGGCTTATGGACTCCTGTGTAGGAGTAGGTATTGTATTCCAACATTTAATGTTGCTTTTAAAAGTAGCTTAAAATAATACTAAGTTTTAGGTCACGTTAAAAGTAAGTATCAAAACCGTTTGGTTCGAGACGCTGAAAATGGTGCCTGCCAAAAACATCACCGCAATCACCAATATGACAGCTACATAGGCGTCATCTTTACCTGAGCGCAGTACCTGTAATAAGTATTTTTTATTATCACTCTTTTAAGGCTTGGGACACCATTGGAGCCATCTACCGTAATTCTTGCGAACTGAAATATTATAATAATTTCTAATCTAGAAATCTAGAAATCTCTTTTTTTTATACCACTTGGTGGCTGACAAGCACACGGCCCACCTGATGGGAAGCGGTCACCGTGGCCTATGGACGTGCGCAACATCAGGGGCGTCACACTCGCGCTGCCGACCCTGCAAAAACCTTCTAATGCCCTTCTTGAAGAACCCCATATTGTAGCCGCCAGGGAAAACCACTGCAGGGAGATCGTTCCATAGTATAAGCGTGCGCGGAATGAAATTTCTTTCATACCTTCCAGTACGCACTGCAGGCGGATGCAACATCAACTTTACAACATTTTCATACATACGTCGTAATATCATAAAGCTGGCTCAAAAGCTTCAGTAGCCATTTATATCTGAATTTAATAAGGATATACCTAGTAATGTTTTATGTTTCATAAACAACAAAGGCCCAGGAAAGGTATTTTATATGAAATGATTTCATAAGATTAATTCTAATATCTTTACCGTAAACTTAACTTTTGGTGAGGCACCAGTTATATAACATAAACTCACGCCTATATCCCCGAAGGGGTAGGCAGATGTGCTAGCACCCACATTTCGCCAGTTTATGTTTAGGTCACAATGTAATAGGTGGCGAGCCTATTGCCATTAACCGGTTATATACCTACTCTATTCAAATAAAGAAAATAGAAGTGTCTGTTTGTAATATTACATTAACAGGTTTTAAATAAGTAAATACATCTGTACATGTATATTAAAAAGATGATTAATAAATAAGAATTTGTAAACTTAGGGCCGGCGCCCACTGCCAGCATGGCACGGCATGGCATGGCAGGGAGTGGCAAGCCACGGTATGCCACGGCAAAGATCAGCTAATCTAGCATCAGTTTTGCTCTTCGTGGATTCGAAGTTGGTTGTGTGATTGTGTCGTTATAGTTGACTGGAATTTAGTATTAATAGTAGGGGGAAGTCCCCTAGCGCCGAACGGCAGGTAGTACCGAACGAAAGCTATTACCCGTACTAATAAACGAACAAGGACGACGCCTTGGCGTGCAATAGAAAGAGACACAACTAGAAGGACTGCGGGTGGCGCGGGAGCGGTCAGTGGTGAACACAACGCGAGCAAGAACGGTCGTTGTGGATTTGACGCGGGAAATTGTCGTCGCCTACAAACTCCACGTATTAGTTGTGGATTGAATATAAGTGTGGGTTCATTTTAATACGTATCTAAATTACAATTGGTAAGTACTTTTTACGTTTTGCTATCTAAAATATAAATAACATTTACTGTTTTTATTTTGTACGATGATTATTTTTCTCCAGTGAGTCCCTAGTACCGAACAGTATTTTTTTCCCCTATGACCGAACAAAACTGTTTCGGCGATCACACTGTTATTCTTTGCGGTGCATGTTTTCAATTTATTGAATTCTTTCAGGAACAAACGTATCTTCATCCATTTTAAACATCTCACCGTTACCAGACGCTGCAAAGAAAATAGCTCAAACAAGGAAACCAAAGTCTGAGAAAAGCCCAATTCTAACTTCTTCTCCATACAAATTGTCTTCGGAAGATAAAGAAAATAAGAAAACGCTCAAGGAGGAGAAGAAACAACTACCTACGTACATTTAAGAAGACAGATAAAGCAGAAAAGATTAAAAAGACTAAAATTTAACCATTAGCACAAAAAATATTATCTTCACAGCAAACCAAGGACATTTACGTGTGTGGTTTGTCTAGAAGATCATGATGAAGACTGGATTCAGTGCTATTCATGCAAAGAATGGACACATAGGCATGTGCTGATATACCAGAGTGCTCAGAGTTATATATTTGCGATCGATGTCATCTTTTTTAGGAGTGTTCGGCCATATTATGTGCCAATTAATATCAGTGTTCGGTACTAGGTGCCACAATATAATTTACCAAAAATTGTTACCAATGATGAACCTAGGTTAAAACATTTGTAAAGTTTATTTTTTATTGTTCTGTTTATGCAAATGAATGTCTATGATTGTTAAGTTACTGAGAACATCATTAAAATGTTTAATACTAAATCCGTTTTTTTTAATTGTCACATAGGCTTAGGTGTTCGGTACTGTGGGACTCTCCCCTACTACTCTCTAACTACCTACTGATAATAATCATAATTGAGTGACTTTTTGAATGATTGAACGGAATGTGGCACGTCGCGTCGTGATGACCAAATAAATTAAAATGAATTCTAAAGTCACTGAAATAAGATTCAAAATAACGTGATTGGTAATAAAATCCTTTGCCATTCTATGCCGTGCCATGCTGGCAATGGGCGCCGGCCCTTACTCTTGCCATTGACTTCACCTTACTTTGACAATTACGGACTTCCATGCAACCGTTCATCCCTTTCCCTGCATTCCCATTCCCCTTTTCCATTTCCATTCCATACAAATATTTTTCTTATTTGACTACATACAACAGGTACAATATAATACATCATCATGTAGGCATCAACAGTCAATATTTATTATTTAGAGTTTATAGTGCGCAGCGTTTTCGGCTCCGCGTAAACAAATCACTCAGACAAGTAATTATACTTGTATAATTAATTTTACATAACCCTGCGACACACTCTGGTGCTCCGTTTTAATTGACATAGGTATAGAATATAATAATACAATAAAAACAAATAATATTTAACTTAAATAATAATTAATCTATTAAAACATAATAATATTATACAGCATATAGGTAGCTGAAGAGTTTGTTTGTTTGTTTGAACGCGCTAATCTCAGGAACTACTGGTCCGAATCGAAAAAATATTTTTGAGTTGAATATCTCATTTATCGATAAAGGCTATAGGCATCATGCTACTGCCCAGGGGAGAAAAGTATTAATCATAATATTATTTATGTCAACGGATCGGGCAAATTTCCATATATTGCAAAACTAAGAAATTACGAGCATGTATGGGTTAAAATAGTGCCACGGGGACGAAGTATGTCACGGGCGAAGCCGCGAGGGACAACTAATACTTGTCAAACGTTGTAACGTGTAAAACTTTGTCTGTATATTGGAGAAATTTAAAAAAAACTATATGTTATATATAGGTAAACGATTCTGAACACAAAAATGTGTTTTTGGATTTTTTTTCAACATAATTATTTGTTTATTCGCAATGGACGCAAAAACTACTAAACGTATTTTGATGCGGTTTTTTTGTTTGAAATGAATTAAATCTTATACATGTTTGATCACAATCAATTGCGATGAACCGGAGATGTTGTCAAAAAATGTAAAAAGCGACGTTCACGTAGGTGAAACCGCGGGCACAGGCTAGTATTATATAAATTTAACAAAATAAATTTTTAAACCAAAAAAAGTATTATTCAAAAAATTATAGCGTAAATACTCCTTAATTTACAAATAACCTTGACTGTCAATTATGGTTAAGTACGACATTAACATATTTTTGTTATTTTCATATTTTTTACAGAAGAATAATATTATGATAGAATAGGCAGTTACAATTGTTTACTTAATAAAATATTATCATTTAAAATTTAAATTGTAGTGTATTTTTGTATAATATACCTATATTTAAAATAACAGATTTACAAGCGCAAGTTCGGTCGAGCATGGAGTAAGTACTACCCGTTCGCGCTAACATTGCCGCTCTCAAATGACGTCAGTATGTATAGCGTTTTCTCACTGGAACTAGAATTCAATGAGTGAGACAACAATAAACGCGTGACAGTTGAAAGTGGCAAAATTTGCGCGAACGAGTAGTAGGTACTGCCCCCGTAGACAAGTGTCAAAAGTCTAAATAGCAAACGATCGCTAAGGAAACGTATAGATTAGGTCGACCAATCACACTCCAGCTCGTGATTCCGCCGCGGCGCGCGCATCGTACACCGGTGACGAGCTGTGCCCGTAGCCAAGTGGCAAAATTATTCTATTCGATCGAATCGTATCGAATAGAAACGTTTAGGTCGACCAATCACACTCCAGCTCGTGATTTCGCCGCGGCGCGCGCATCGTACGCCGGCGACGAGCTTGGATGTGATTGGTTGACCTAATCTATTCGAAACGATAGCGATTTACGCTATGACACTTGTCTACGGGGGCAGGGATGTGATTGGTGGAATTAATCTATTCGTTTTCTAAGCGATCGTTTGCGATTTAGACTTTTTCCATTTGTCTACGGGGGCTGTTCGTACCTCTGTGACGGCTCAGCTAAATACGGCTTCAGAGCCTGGATCATTGGCGCAGAGTTGCTAGCCTTTCGATTTTCTGTCGGTTGCACTTCGGGGAATGTGTGCTCAGGGGTTGCATAACTTGATTCCTCCAAGCCCTTTTCATCACCAAACGACCAGACGTACGGCGATGTACCATCGTTATATAGTGGACTGCTAAGGAGTGGAATGCCCTGCCTGAGTCTGTTTCCGGAAAGCTAGGAGTCATTATTTTGCCTAGTGTGGGGCCAACGGACACTTTGTTAAAAAACTGTACTCCTTTTGACAATAAATATTTTTTCATTTTTTCATTTTCATTCATTTCATTTAAGTCTAGTCTAGAGTAAACAGGCTGATTTAAGGCAAGCGTGCTCCACCGTCGACCTCATTATCACTTACTATCAGGTGAGATTGTGGTCAAACGCGAGCCTATCGACTATAAAAAAAGTTTTAAATCAATACCGTGTACAATCTCTTAAATTTTATGTGTGTCTGACTGTCGGTCTGTCTATTTGAATCATGGTCAATAAAATTAACATTTAACATGCATAGTAAACATCCCGTCAACTATTCTAATAGTAATAAATTAACGTTTCGCGGAAAAAAATTAAGGCCTAAATCCACGTGGACGAATTTTATTTTATTCTATTTTCTTCTATTTTATTCTCCTCTATCACTCTAGAATCTTCTATTTTTCTGTAGAATGCTATGGAGTCGGCGTAACCCCACATTTGAAATACATTAGTTAAACTTTTATGTAAAGTGAACAAAACGAATGTGCATTTAACAATATAAATGGCTTTTACAAACTTTAATTAACGGGTACTCGTTTGTCAAACTTTAAAGTTGCTAAATGCAATTTATCTGAAAGTTTTGGAATATTTTAAGACAACGCTCAACGCCTTCTTTGTTCACGGGTTCAAACAAAATTTTGTTGTTTTGTTTTGTTCCTTTTGTTATACTTGAATGTGGATGACGTCAAATCGTCGCTTGCAGACATATCATGAGCTTCTTGCATGAGACCACGAGGACATGACATGATAAAATAGTCTAGTATTCAGAGCACCCTCAGACTGTGGAATGATCCCCCTGCTATGGTTTACCCAAGCGGCTATAATATGGGGTTCTTCAAGAAGGGCATTAGAACGTTTACAAGTTCGGCAGCGCGAGTGTGACACCCCTGGTGTTATACAGTATACACGTCCATAGGCCGCGGCAACCGCTTTTCATCAGGGCCGTATTCTTGTCTGCCATCACTTGTGTATTAATAGCCAGGATGGAACCCGGGACTTCTCAATCGCTTATCTTCATCCTTATCACACTTCCGAGTATGTTCCTTTTATAACCATACCCACACTATCTGTTGTATCATTTGACCATGGTCAGCCTTCATAATAGCTATAGTCCTTTTAAAAGAATTCTGAACTATAATGTAATAATAATAGAAATAAAAATAATAATACGAAATGTAAGTACCTAAATATACTTTTAAAATTACTTAAAGATACGGAATCACAACAGGGCCTCGATTCTGCTAAAGCCAAACCACTGTGATACCACTGACACTCTAAAAATGCTATTCAATTGTAGACTTTACAGTTATACAGTTAAAGTCTAAAATCAAATGAAAAGAATTCATGTAACTTTTCCATTCACTCTACAAAATATCATTTGACTTTAAACTTTAAGCTGATAACAATAAAGTCTACAATTAAATGGCATTTTTTAGAGTGTCAGTGGCATATCAGTGGTTTGTCTTTAGCAGAATCGAGGTTCAGGAAGGTAAACTTACAAGTCAAATAAGTAACTTACTTGACTTGTAAGAATGAACGGTCACCTTCGTCAGAACACCAGAAGTTCTTTGAATGCAAAAATATATATGGATTATAAAGATCTGTTCCGCATGGTTCCGCACCTTCTTATGAATTCAATGAGAAATTTAATGTACTTAAGTAGTGTCATTAAAAAATCATTATATATTTAAATACGTCAATTTGTTTACGTGTTTTTAAACTTATAAATAAGTCAATGGCCTTTTTTCCGTGCGGAATCCTCATGGATAGTTGAGATTTGGGAAAAGGCTTGGAGGATGATGACTACACTACACTAAACAAATATGGCTACCATTGACCCCACTTTTCAGTGACACAATATCTATTCATAGGATGTATTAAACCCAATTAAATCGATATTCCGACTAAATCCGTATTATAGTTTAATAATAATAATAATAATAATAATAATAATAATAAATCTCTTTATTGTACACCAAGGACATAAGAAAAAAATTTAATGACAGTAGAGAAAGTGCGTGAAGTATGTAAGGACAGAGGCCGATGGCAGTCTGCTGTCTTTGCCTACCCCGGAGAGAAAAAGACGTGAGCATATGTATGTATGTATGTAAATTTTATTTTGTATTTAAGTTATCTAAATATTGTAGACTGTTTAACAAAATATCCTTGTTAAAAAAATTGTACAAGTAGGTACAGGAAAATCTATGGATATCTCTATGGGGAAAAACACTTTATGAGTTCCTCGAATTCTTAAAATAACCTTTTTTCTGAAACCACAACTTCTAATAAATACAATCGGAAATATTCCTAAAATTGAATCTATATTGCGGTTTGTTCATCTCACGTTCACATCAAGGTCACAATTTTGTCGTACTGCCGAATTGTTTATGATTAAAATATTAAAATAAATTATTCATCACAAACATTTATCACATCGACAAAAGTCATTATACAGCAACCCCTTTCTTTAGTGCGGTAATCCCTATGGATACTTCCCCCGTGGCCTGCGAAGGTGATTATGTCGGAATCAGGCCGACTAAAATCGCACGTCGTGTTGGATCTTCTAGCACCGTGTAAGGTGGCCCAAAAGCCATTTTCCAAGTAAAAATTAGCATACTAAATTGTTTTTAAAATCTCATAAAATAGGACACGACGGTATCTCCCGTCTGAAATGAGCAGTCCGACTGGGGTAGTACCTCCGCTCTACAGCAGGCCTACTATGTCTTGACGAAACATGATTCGTTTCGCAGATTCGAAGGCCGTAACGTCATTAAGCGACTAAGCTAATGGATTAATGTTGTCTCTACCATAGAGGTTAGTTTATAACTCTCGTATACTAATCGAATTCACGATACTAAGGTCGTAACAACAAAACGAAGTACTATGCTGAATTGCTAAGCCAAAGAAGACTTTATTCCGTGTACTTACGAGTTATATTTGTATGACTTTAATATTATATCTTACATTATTTCGCTAAGTTTGTGTTTGCCTTCGAATACGTTTTGATCTTCCATTGAGTTATGAATCAAAAGGTAAGCTATTTTTTATTTTTACAACATAATAAATTTAAAACGGTATAGAAATAAATTTCATTCAAATTTGTGATAAAATTTACTACAATTTCTTAAGAATATGACATAAATTCAACAGTGAAGTGATCCAAACTAATATTTTTTAAATATGTTCACTAAACGCACTAGTTCAAAGACTCTCAAGCGAAGAACAAAAAAGGGCTAACGCATACATAGGTACAACTTTTAGTTGAACAAGTCTTTGTGTATCATCGTGTATCATAATATGTTTAAAAGATATAATATGAAAGGCGCATACTGTCAACTCGATAGTTGTTCGACAAAAAGTCAAAAAGCTTCATCGACTGACTTTTGATTTAAAAGTTGGACAACTATCGATCAAGCGCTCAATTCGTATTGCTTTGTATTGACCATCGACTAAACAGTCGATCCGTGACTAAGCCCGAGTCGGGGTCGGAGTCCCCGACTGCCAGTAGCATGGCAAAACCTGGATTGATCTCCCGGATTTGACGTGCATTTACCGAATTACCGATTTTTGGCCAATTTCTACCGATTTTTTGGTATCTCTATTCTCTATCTTGTATCTTGGCGTTTTATAAAAGGACCAATGAATGAAATTATTTAATTATCTGAGTGCTCTTATAGCTTAGAATGTAACGTATGAAATATTCCACTAGGTAATCTCTAATCTATCACTGAGTAACAGGATGTATACAGTATCTTTTTTTATCTATATTAAAATTTCTGAATAAAGACTGATCGATTTGAGGAGATAAAAATCGATTGTATGCGCAATTCCATCAACTAAACTATTTAGTTGAGTAGAAATCATGAATAATACACAACTCGACGAAACAGTTTAGTCGATGCAACAGTTGGATGTGTGCGCCCGGCCTAAGTTTGTTAGATAGGTAGAGTTTGACTAATGAAAGCTGAACCACGACATTTATTGATTTGCAACACCAGTAGACTAGAAATGTCATCTCCTGTCATTTCTCTGTGATTGTGCGTTTACATTATGATTTTGATACTTTGTAGGTAGGTATGTATTCACATCAAATATTAACGAGATTCAGATCAGATGCGATATTCAAAAATATTCGCTTTTTTATTAGATATTTGTAGTTTTCGACAATTTTATTTAATTATTATAATTAATTATAAGTGTGACTGATGATGGATCAAGCAGCTCGGATGATGGTGAAGAATATTTGGAATCTAATTTTGATTATAATTAATGATATTTTTTTCTAATAAATGAATTCCGTCTGATTCCTATAAGCCCGCTTGAAGATAGTTTTTAGTCTGGAATAACACAGGCAATATATCTTGCACACGTTCATAGGCCACATTTTGTCCGTGAAATATATTCCCAAGGGTAGCGGGAACGGGAACATAATTTCACGCAGGCAACAGCTAGTCTTAGTCTATATCTTCACTACATCTGCGGTTTTAGTCGGTTCGATTCCGACATAATCATCCCCAATGGCCAACGAGGGTGGTATTCGTGGGGATTTCAACATGAATAAACCTGCTACCTTTTCCCCCGATATTCCCACATTACCAAACTCCCACGCAGGCATAGTCGTGGGCAAAGGATAGTATTTAAAAAAGAAATCAATATAAATAAGAATAACACCAAATAAAGCGCAATAAAATTCTTTAAAAATATCAGTTAAACTATAATAGGTACATACTTTTATTTCACGATCAAAATGTTTTTATCCAACTATAACTGGTGATACCTGCCCTAAATTTTTTAAATTTGCCGCGGTTTTGTTGGTCCAGCTTTCATTAGACAAACTCTAGTATTTAATAAAGAAATCAAAATAAAAATAAGAATAACACCAAATAAAGCGCAATAAAATTCTTTAAAAATATCAGTTAAACTATAATAGGTACATACTTTTATTTCACGATCAAAATGTTTAAATCCAACTATAACTGGTGATACCTGCCCTAAATTTTTTAAATTTGCCGCGGTTTTGTTGGTCCAGCTTTCATTAGACAAACTTTATGTACCATATTATACTCATAGGTACTTAATAGTTTAACTTTTGATATGCTTAATAATATTCGTGCCGAATTTGAAGTGAATCCATGCAATACTTTTTGAGTTTATTCCGGCCATCCATACATCCAGACAAACAGATAAAAATTTTAAAAACTACATTTTTAGGCTTCGGTAATCGGTATCGATCAAACTTAGGGTTGCCACTGTTTTTTTAAAAAAATAGTATTTATTGTTTTCACTTCTAAAAATATAGTACTCGCTTTTTTATCGTGCGGAAATCCGCATGGATATCACCCCCGGTGACCATCGTGGGTCGGGATTGAACCGACTAATACCGCACGCCATCTCGGTTCTTAATTACCGAGGTATAAGGTTACCTAACAGGTAGATCCCTCGAACCCTAGCTAACCCTGGGCCATCTACGGTTTTAAGATGGCCCCCTTGACCCCGCGAAAGGGGGGGTAGGGCTAGCATCGCGCAACTTCGCCGACGGTGGAGTGACAGGTGGCCGTCCTTTCACCCAACCGTCGGCGCGTGGACAATCAGCTCGCCATTCAGAAGGACACGTGGAGAGCCTCGGAGCAGCCCTCTAGAGGGCCACTCCCTTCCCGGCAGGATTCGCCGCAGGCAGCAGCGTCTCACGTATGTTAAAGAATGCCTAGAAAAACAATGGTCTTATTTACTACTGTGCGGTAAAGTATCGTGCTTTTGTAATTATTTTTAGATTTATAATTGTAAAAACAGAATCAATTAAGTTGTTAGTTAATGATATATTTTTAAGAGCATAATATTAAGCAAGTAAATAAAAAACATACTAGCAAGTGAACATGATTAAAAGCCCCATGTCCAAAGTAAATAAAATATTTCTAACTATGGCAACATTGACGAGTTGACAACTTTCTAATCAAAATAGACAAGGGAGTTTTGGCGCCAACGCTGAAAAAGACGCATCGCGGCATTGTATCATTTTCTAAAATTAGTGTAAAATGTAGTTATTATGTGTAAAAATGGTGGATTTTTAAATATAACATCTTCGGTAACGTGCACGAGTTCGTGAAAGTGGTATATTACAGTGAATTGTGCTTTTCAACGTTGATTTCAAAACTCCATAGAAGCCTCTAGTAAAGTCTCCACTATTTTACTGGGGTAAGACTATGACTGACTGTTTTGACTATTGACTGACCTTGACTATGAATAAATGACGAAAACTCTGCAACTTATTGCATTTAATATGAACAAGAAAAATACTGATGACAAGGCAGCATGGTTATAGAACCTTAGCCTGTTCCGAAAGGAGCGAATATTAAAAAAAAAATCAAAATAGACAAGACATGACACAAATGACATTTGCGTTGTTGTGTTTTGGTATGGGAGTGTTTTCAATCACCATTAATGTTTTTTTTAAGTTGCCCTATTCTGTGGATCTCGTTGTTTTGAAAGAAACTTATTTTTTGCTAAAATGGGAGGTGGACCAATCCGTATTCTATGTATCAATCAATATTGCAATATATGTCAATACACCTGCGCTGAGATCTAGCCTTGGAACTTGATACACTCTTGATACATTAGTTACGAATTTAATTTATAGCTGGATGTATTCCCTAATCGTAAGTACCTAGTGGGTTTTATTATAGAATCGTACTATCGTAAGTTTACACGAATGTTACTTATTGAGACGAAAACAACCGCGATCATGGTTGTTGAAAATCAGCCAAAACATCGGTTATAATTGTATATAATAACAAATATAAAATCCGTAGAAGTGGTTTCATTTCAATGATACCATTTACATATGAGTTACGAGTATAATGATTCTATGTGTGTAAACCTAAACTAAATTGCTTGATTAATACAAACCTTTAGAACTGTGTTTTCACATTACAATTCTTTGCTTTTCAGATTACTGATGAAGATTATGTATATGAAGCATATCTTGCTATGTTCAGAATGAATGTTAATTTGCAGCTTCTCACAGTGGTGAACCACAAGCTGGACCTAGACACCATGGCCACACCACTGTGTGTCTTTTATGTGGTTGTTACGATGTCAAAGTGATAAAATATTGAGGGACAATCCATCTGAACTGCAGCAATCTATGATTCATATTATGAAAGCAGAAGAGCACCAAGACAGGTTGGTTATATTATTTTTTTACAACAATATATTATGGTAATTCATCGTCATCATCTTAGCATTTTTGTCTCGGTTATGTCCTCTGCTAATTGCGCTAGAGTCCGAGGTCCTCTTTGAAATATACTTAATGTGGCTTGGTTTTTATTCTATGTTGGGATTGTCAACCAGCTGATGTCCAAGCCTGAGTCGCAGTCGTTGACCAAACATTAACAGTGGTCCAGATCACCTACATTGGCCTTAATCTTGACTAAAGGACTGTTGACAGCCAGGACTACCTTTACATGCCTTCTTAAGCATGGAAGCACTCGGATGAAATACCATTAAGCAATTATTCATGTTACTAACCCCATCTTGGTACATACATTACCGAACAATAAGAGTTATTCTTGTGAAATAAAGATAAGAAGATGCATATGGTGACATCCCATGAAAATCTTTAAAAATAATTTAGTACATGGAAAAGCCATTCTGTGTTATGCATTTAAATGTAAATAGGTATATATGTTGGGAAAATGCATGCAGCATTGTAATTCTTGGGGTTGATGAAATTAAAATAGTATTCTTTATTTCCAGATAGCAGCATCTGATTGTGTGAGCCACCTATGTTGGTTACACACACAAAGAGAGGTACGCCCGTATGACCCATATTATGTCATGGTCATGTATTGTGATGGATGACACTTGTCTGGTACTTGGGATGGGCCAGACGTCAACAAAACCGGCAGAATTCCTAGATGCAATTATTGTCAGAGAAGACGATGAATAAATTTCCTAGAAAATAATCTTGTTTTGTTTATTTTTGCACCCTAAAATATATAATGCTTTTATTAGGTACTAGACTACAATGATACCTAAGAATATTGTTCGATGCCTCTCTCTCTGAAACCTAAACTCTAGACGTGACGGTGGGTAGCGCGGGGGATGGCCGTTACCGGTTGATGTTAGATGTGTTTACTAGTTTAGAATTTACAATTCATTACAGATGTCAAAATAGGTAAGTAAGAAAAACTGATTTACCGACAGATATAAGTATATAATATACTTATTGGATATTATATATACTTATATTATGTAGCGAAATGTGGGTGTATAAACTGGGAATAATTATATAGATGAATAATGTGTAAGTAACTACGTACATATCTATTTCTATATATATAAAAGAAAGTGTTAGTTACACTATTTATAACTCAAGAACGGCTGAACCGATTTGGCTGAAAATTGGTAGAGAGGTAGCTGAAAACCAGGAGACTGACATAGGATACTTTTTATCCTATATTTTTGGAGTGGCGAGTGAAGTGTAGAATGGAGTGAAGTGGAGAGTCGTTCGACTTCAATGCGGGCAAAAGTTAGTACTTATATAAAAGATTATGTAGCTACACCATTCCATTCATCAAAGAAATTGACACATACCTAACCTACAAAATGTTCTAGCCCGAATATCTATTATTCTCGGCCTTCTCAGGTTGAAATTCTAGTACATACGTACTAAAACAGGTGATCACGCTGTATCAAATTGTATTTTTTTATTTATAGACACATCATTTCACTCTCAAATAAAATCTTGTATGGGCGGCTCCCATTGTACCTACTATCGATTGCTTTTATATTATAAATTAGACAAGAATTGACAGGATTAATATCGTCACTAGTCACTAATCACCAATCACATTGAAACAGAACATAAAGCAAATAAATAGCAGAGGAATTTATGTGAAAGCCGGCCTTTGACTAGGTTACATACATCTAGAGGATATTATTATAATATTTTATCGCTCGTCATACATTTTGTACGAGACCATTCACACACTAAATGTATGAGAAGCGATAAAATATTAGTTAATAAATCTCATAGTCTTAAGCCGGCTTAGAGCTTATAAATTGCATTCGCACAACAGCTGTTTTAAGAGAACTTAAAGACGCCATATTACATTTGAGTCTAACGTTTAATGGCGTAAACTCTTCGTAAACTATACGTAAAAAGAGCGAGCGAGAGAACCTAGCGAGTGCGAGTGAGACGTAGCAAGAGCAATACGAGCACTTAGAGTATTCTGTTGTTTATCTCGTTATTAAATGTCAAATTTGTGGACCTATGGTAGCAAATTGTAGTAAACTACCACGATCCGTACGGTTTTATTCAGTTTAATACACGGCAGTTGTTTCGTATCTAGTTCTAAAAAATATATGGTAGAGCAGGCTGTAGTTGACTATCACAGTTATAGAAACATTACAGTACGCTTAAAATGTGCATAACTCATGGTAGACGCTCAGAACACCGCAGCCATAATAACCATCGTGTTGTGTTCCCGCTGGTAAGTAGGGTAGCCAGAGCTCGCTGTACCTCTCTTCCCTCACCCCTTCCTAACCTCCCCACCCCTTCCTAGCCCTCACACCCACACACTTAGTGTCGCACATATTCATAGGCCACGGTGACCGCTACCCATCAGGTGGGCCGTGTGCTTGTCTGCTACCTACGTAGTTTAAAAAAACATGGTAAATATATCGTCGACTATTATAATAGTAATTTAAATTACCATTATCAATTTAAAATCCTTTATGTAGATAGGTATGTCTACACTAGCTATAAATACAGTACTTTATCGAGGCCCTAGCATCAATGCCACAATAAAAATAACAACAGTTATGTCAACATAAGGAGCTATTTTTATCAGATCGGCTTAAAGATAATTCTGATAATATAAATCAGGAAACAATACTTTGTAGGTCAATTACCAACACGGGTAGGTATATTTCAGTTTATATGAAACGATTCATAACAACAAATATTATGATTATTTTTATACTTCCTTATAGGATATTATTCGCGGACTTTTTTTTATACAGGGTCTCCCGTAATGAATGGATAAACCGTAAACTGGAGTTGCTCCGGATGTGAGGCTATAAGAAAATCATATCATTTTGCTAGGGTTGTCAACCATATGGTAATGGCATAGACTTTTATACTTTTTTAGTAATTTCTCTACTTTTTTTATTAATTCCGTAGCCATTTCTTCAAATTTAAGTATTTTCGTGAATTTTTTTTTGTATTATACTCTTAAAGACGTGTATCATTCACTTTTGATATGATTTTAGGTGTCCTTAACGTTAAACGTTAATAAAATAGTCATTTTAAGAGAATTTTTTAATTTATTTTTCTTAACATCAACTTTTGATCATCTACTGTGAAAAAAAAAAGTACGGCGCTATAGCTGCCCATGATCTTAATAAATTGTCTAGTATCTGTAGTTTCTAAAAAGGTATAACAATGTGTACTTTTAAAGCAACATTATGTTACTAGGAGCAAGAACGTTTATCAAGGTCAAAATTTAGATTTTTCAAGTAATGTTAAAAATAGTTGTAAAACTCGCCTTAATGATTTTATTCTATCAAGATACTTTACAAAAAAACTAACAGGCCACTAACTAGGATATTCAGAATGAAACCAAGTTGTTAAAAAAAAGAATTTAGTTCCTCCAGTTTTTTTTGTTTTCATTAGTTTCGTCAATTTGTTACTGCTTTCTAATATCGGACTTTGATTTGCCTTGTGATTTGGACTTGTTAACGTGGTGATACTAACAACTTTGCAAACATTTACGGACTTCGTTTTCTGCTATCGATTGGACTTGTTGTTTGAAAAAGTTTTTGTGAAATTTGTGTATTATGCCTCAACAATACACGCCCGCCGAATACGCAAACATGCATTTCATTTACGGCGAATGTAATGGCAACGCCAATGGAGCTGCTAGTGTTTATCGCGAAAGATATCCAAATGCGCGAAACCCTGATTACCGTGTTTTCATCAGAGTACATAATGCATTTATGGAAGGACGATTTCCGGGAAGTGGCATAGGCGGGACAAGCGCAGGACGACCTCAACGACACAATGCAGACGAAGTACTAGAAATAGTCGAAGAGGAGCCTTGTACGTCCATAAGTGCTATTTCACGGCGAACATCTGTACACAGAATTTTAAAGAGGCACGAATTGTATACCTATCATTACCAAAGGGTTCAAATATTAATGCTGAGGGACTGGGCTGCTAGAGTAACGTTTTGTTGCGGCAGATGAGAGAAGATTCTACCTATTTTGACAAAATTGCGTACGCGCATTAAAGTAGCAGCTCGTAAAATTGAAGAAGCTGGTTATGCGCGTCGGATTAAAAGATCTTTTATTAGGCGTTGCCGAGCATGCATTGCTGCCG
The DNA here is from genome assembly GCA_963576445.1 of Lithosia quadra. Taxonomy (NCBI): domain Eukaryota; kingdom Metazoa; phylum Arthropoda; class Insecta; order Lepidoptera; family Erebidae; genus Lithosia; species Lithosia quadra. Next base: position 10,844,427 of record OY754896.1, read on the forward strand.
GCGGAAGACATTTTGAACATTTAGTTTAAGTTTTTCATTAAATTCTTTTTTTTTAAACAACTTGGTTTCATTCTATATATCCTAGTTAATGGCCTGTTAGTTTTTTTGTAAAGTATCTTGATAGAATGAAATCATTAAGGCGAGTTTTACAACTATTTTTAACATTACTTGAAAAATCTAAATTTTGACCTTGATAAACGTTCTTGCTCCTAGTAACATAATGTTGCTTTAAAAGTACACATTGTTATACCTTTTTAGAAACTACAGATACTGGACAATTTATTAAGATCATGGGCAGCTATAGCGCCGTACTTTTTTTTTTCACAGTAGATGATCAAAAGTTGATGTTAAGAAAAATAAATTAAAAAATTCTCTTAAAATGACTATTTTATTAACGTTTAACGTTAAGGACACCTAAAATCATATCAAAAGTGAATGATACACGTCTTTAAGAGTATAATACAAAAAAAAATTCACGAAAATACTTAAATTTGAAGAAATGGCTACGGAATTAATAAAAAAAGTAGAGAAATTACTAAAAAAGTATAAAAGTCTATGCCATTACCATATGGTTGACAACCCTAGCAAAATGATATGATTTTCTTATAGCCTCACATCCGGAGCAACTCCAGTTTACGGTTTATCCATTCATTACGGGAGACCCTGTATAGGACTCGTCAAAATGACTTTACCTCGCCTGATGGTAAGCTAAAGGCAAAGTTTCAGGACTGGGATCAACACCACATATACCAATAGTACTAAAGTGGTAGCTCTCAGCTTGACGGCCTCATCAAATGCTTTTCACACCCCGCTTAAAGGACCCGGGACTATAGGAGGAACGTTCATACAAACTATAATCTCTTATTAACCCTCCCACTTCCTCCCTCCACAGGCCGAAATATCAAAAACTTTAACCAGAAGTAGGAGGGGGGGGCTCCTACTTTTATACAAATTTTCATCCCCTATTTGAACCCCTTCTAATCTTTTTTCGCAATAAAGTAAGTGACAAAGTGGTTGACGATGGAGCATGCTCGCTTAAAAGTAACCTGTTCACTCTAGACTTAAATACTCCCAGGTTATAGCTTACAGGAAACACATACTCGAATTTACAACATGAAAAGATTGTTAGTCTGGTATAACACATAAGCTACTCTTTGTCCCTGGTAAAGCAGGAACGGAAACAAAAATCCACGCGGGCGAAGCCGTGGGCAAAAGCTAGTATATTATAAATCAAACCCGGAACTTAATGCACAAGCGCACCCCAAGGATTTTCTTTTTTTTTTTCAGAATTTAATATCCTTGAAAATTTTTAATCGAATAAAATATAGTAGGTTTCCTTGTGGCTATTTGCTTAAATAAAAACCTAATCTTTTAACCAAGCACCTACTGTTTTTTTAATTAATGGCAACTATATTATTCTTTTTTATTTTTGTACAATTAGACTAGCGGTAGCCCGTGACTAACCGTAACCGCTATAAATTGGAAATAAATCAAGGCATGGTTCTTTCTCCAGATTCGAAGCTTGAAGACCTCAGTAGCAAATATTAGAAGGTTTTTACAGGGTCAGCAGCGCGAGTGTGACGCTCCCCTGGTGGCGATTTGAAAAGCCTGAAACAAGTTTGAGCGGTAGGTACCCATTCGGAAATCATAAACCGAAAGAATATTAATGGGTACCGCCTGCTATCAAACTTGTTTCAGGCTTATCAACAGCAGTTGGGTTTTTTATTTTTTAATAATTTATGTTATACTTTATAGTTACGTCATAATAATCATTATATTTTTGAACTCTCCTTTTAATTTCCTTCATAGTAATACCTACCCCATTCGATACGTTTGAGAAAAAAAAATTGACAACATCATTTTTGCATCAGAAATCAAAATTATGATTTACTAGCTTCCGCCCGCGGCTTCGCCCGCGTGGAATTCGGTATTGCCACCAAGTCTATTTGAATGAAACGACTCTCCACTCGACTTTCCACTTCGTTGTTCACTCCACTCTCCACTCCACACTCCACTCTCCACACCACTCTCCACTCCGCTCCACTCCACTGGTCTCCACTCGTCTAGCCAAAACCTTTCGGATAAAAAGTACTAAACGGATTTTAGTGCGGTTTTCTTGGTCAGATCTAAAATTTGGAGATAAGACCAAAAGTTATTTTTCCTTATTTATTGGTTTCACCTTACACCATATTTACAGGATTCACCTAAGGCGACAGTGTGGACATCATATATTATCCCTTTATAACAGTAGGTACTTTTAATTGTAATAATCGATATTTGAAAAAAAACTTGGTTATATTGACCACAAATATCTATTTTTTTGCAATCCTTGTCTGTTTGTTCGTGATGGACGCAAAAACTGCTGAACAAATTTTGATCTCGCCTTTTCATTAGAAAGGTCTTGGTTTTACATAAAATCTGCCGTATGTTTGATTGCATTTGGTTAAGTAGAACCGGGGATATGACCAAAAAACGATTACCAACCAATCGACTCCCACGGGCAGAGCCGCGGGTATTAGCTTGTATAAAAAGTAGCCTATATATTACTCCAGACTATAATCTATCTCTGTACCAAATTTCAACCCGATCTATTGAGCCGTTTTTACGTGAAAGAGTAACAAACATACATCCAGATATCCCGACTGATCGACTCCATGGGCGAAGCCGCGGGTATTAGCTTGTATAAAAATTAGCCTATATGTTATTTCACACTACACTCTATCTCGGTACCAAATTTCAGCCAGATCCATTCAGCCGTTTTTACGTGAAATAGCAACAAACATAATATTTGGACATCCCGACCGATCGACTTTGCGAGCGGAGCCGCGGTATTAGCTTGTATTAAAAGTAGCCTATATGTTATTCCAGACTATAATCTATCTCTGTACCAAATTTCAACCCGATCTATTCAGCCGTTTTTGCGTGAAAGAGTAACAAACATACATCCAGACAACCCGACTGATCTACTCCGTGTGGCGACTGATCGACTCCGTAAGCAGAGTCGCGGGTATTAGCTTGTATAAAAAGTAGCCTATATGTTATTCCACACTTTAGTCTATCTCGTTACCAAATTTCAGTCAGATCTATTCAGCCGTTTTTACGTGAAAGAGTAACAAAGATATATCTAGAAATCCCGACTAATCGACTTTGCGAGCGGAGCCGCGGTATTAGCTTGTATAAAAAGTAGCCTATATGTTATTCCAGACTATAATCTATCTCTGTACCAAATTTTAGCCAGATCCATCAAGCCGTTTTTGTGTGGCAGAGTAACAAACATACATCCAGACATCCAGACATCCAGACATCCAGACATCCAGACATCCAGACATCCAGACATACATTCTTACAAACTTTCGCGTTTATAATATTAGTAGGATATTCACATTTAATATACCCTATGACACTTGGAAGATGTATACCTTTCATTTGAAACCTCATTCATCGAAATCCGTCCAGCCGTTGGCCCTATGGAAGAAAACAAAGAAAACAGAAAGGTTGGTTATAGGCAAGCGTGCTCCATCGTCGACCACATCGTCACTTGCCATCAGTTCAGCTCGCGTTTGACCACTATCTCACATAGTGGTCAAACGCGAGCTTATCAGCTATAAAAAAAACTACATGTACACTGTACATACATACGCGCGAAACACATTACCCTCACTGGCGCAGTCGGGTAAAAAACCACTAAATAAATCCTTGCGGTTATTTCCAAGCAACCTTCAGAGACTTGTAGGAAAACTTCAAGTTTATTATCAAATCAAGTCATTTCATGTCGTAGTATGATGTTTGCCTTGTTGATTCAATTATGGCAATTATCATTACATTGTTTCAAGTTACCTTTGCTCGTACAGTTGATAATAAAAAAACTGTCTCTTCTTCTCTCAGACATGCGGTAAGTAGGGTAGCCAGAGCTCAGTGGAGGGATTCTGTGCTGCCAGCGGGGAGACCAAACCCTTCTGCGTAGTCAGCATAGAACCACAGAACTTGTCATCTAAGTTGTATAAAAAAAAAAGTTTTGTCAGTGACATTTGTGAAAATATGAGTGTGGCCTCCTCAAAATTACTCATCTAGATCGTCAAAATTTTGCTTAAATTTTGATGAATTTGCTCTCATATAATTTCTTGAGGACCCATCAAACTGAGACTAAGTACAGATATTTTGTGGAATCACTTCTTATAAGCAGAAATGAAATGAAAATTTAAATGAAAATTTTCTCTACAGTAATAGTTCTAGGAGATATCACAAATTAGATCGAAGTTGTTACGAAGAAAACTGCAGGAAAAAATTACCTAACTGAAACATTCTGTCTCTTGATTTGTTTATAGGAAATGGTACAGAACTTACATCGGTATAGACATTCACTCGGAAATCTGTGCATTTCCTATCCAGGCAATAATCTTGACCACCATTGAAAAGTAACAATCGGTTTACAAGGTGACAGAAAATAAAAACAAAAAAAAAATCACTACCGATGACGCGAATTTGTACACCTTGAGGTGGCATGTGCCTGGTATTCCTATACAAGTGTAATTTGGCTCCAAAAATGGCACCCCATAAATGCATTCCGCGGTACTGTGGCGGTTGCTATGGTTATTATTTTTACTGTTTATTTTTTTATCAATATAATTATTTTCACATTTTCGATCTGCATATTTTATTGTAGTTCCAATTCGTAGGTTTTCAATTAAATATAGCGCGACTATTATTAGCTTTAATTTTGGTGACTTCAACTTTGTTTTGCGTATTGCCACTATGACCAGTGGCCGCCATGATGCGTCGCCAAGCCGGCATGACTATGGCGCGACCAATCGCATGATGTATAGTAGTTACATTTCTATGGGATACATTATTCATAGCTCTGTACCTATATTCGTAAATAAATAAATGATCACCATCCTGCAATTTTCTCCTACGAAACAAAAGAACGCAGTCTGAGAACAGTCTATAGATATTGCTCTACAGAACATAATAACAGTGTGCACCTCTTTAATAGCTCTATGGTGTGCACAGTTCGAAAAAAACTGTTTCATGAACAAAGCTATCAAATATACACATACAAGATCTTTACCTACGGTGATTAATCTATTTGAAAACTCTGCACTAGCCCGAACACTTAATCGCCAATGATGTAAGGTATTGACGAGAACTTGTCAGAAGGAAAACCTTCGTTAATAACCACATAAATAGCCTGGTGATGGCCGTGGCAGACAAGCCTGCTGGTAATACAATAAATAAAGTGATAATATCATAAATGTTTATCTTATAGTGACAAACAATAAATTCTACGGAATAACTTTGCGATTCGCTTGTAATAAATTGCTACAAATATGACAGTGAAATACATTTGTGGACGAAATAATATCACGTTGAAAGGGGTTGTATATAAACATGTCCGGGATGGAATCCTTCGGCGGATTACAATGGCACCCAAGCACAATATACATGTCAGCGTTTAGTGAATATAATGTTGGAGCCTAGCCTTTAATGCCAGCTAGGGTCACCGCACATTTTAATCCCTCATATGTTTACTACAAATAATTTTACGTCTCTAAATTCATTCATACTTACGATATTATTTTGACAAACAATTTCAAACCCGCTAAAGAATATTATCGTCACAGCAATTGCCCACTTGATCCCTACGAATATGAAACTGCTATTAAGTTGGTAAACATTGCCATTGCCATTGCCAAAAATTGCCTGGCATTAAGGTGGTATGTACCTACGGAAGGCCTATCCGTTGTTAAGCAGGTGTACCGATCCGTAGATAAGGTTGGCTTGGGTCTCAAGGATGTTGGCACCCTGTACCCTGAATCCATGAATATTTCTGGTCTTAGAAGAGGTGCAAAAACTAAGTCATCATTCTCTGAACCTTTTTCCCAACTCAGTTGGGGTCGGCTTTCCAGTCTAACTGTGATGCGGCTGAACTTCGATATTTTCCGTGGAGCGACTGCCATCAGACCTCCACAACCAACGGTCATTATGACCAATGGCGATATCGAAGTTCCAATTTAGACTGATTGGACTTTTCTGGGCTCCAACTACCCGTAACGACTGCCATAGATTTTTGTATGGCAACCGGGACCGACGGCTTAACGTGCTCTCCGAGGCAAAGGCTTGGTTTTGCACGAGGTGCAAAAACCAAGTGCAAGATAATGATTCGAAAGTTTGTATTCGTGCAATTGTAATTACAGGACGGCATCAGGGTTTATTAACTGTATAGTTATTTAATAGCTTACATCCTTCATTAGCGCGAACATAAGTATATTCTGTTGAGTTTCAGGGAAACGGTAATTACAATAATTAGGAATCCAATATTCAGGTGCGTATTTTTCCAATTGGCTAACAAAGATCTGCAACAATGGATATTTTAAATAATAATAATAAATATTTTACAGCATCCCCACACGTTGCATCCGCCTGCAGTGCGTATGTAAGGTATGAAAGAAATTTCATTCCGCGCACGCTTAGGCTGTGGAACGATCTCTCTGCAGTGGTTTTCCCTGGCGGCTACAATATGGGGTTCTCCAAGAAGAGCATTAGAAGGTTTTTGCAGGGTCGGCAGCGCGAGTGTGACGCCCCTGGTGTTGCACGCGTCCATAGGCCACGGTAACCGCTTTCCATCAATGTGGGCCGTGTGCTTGTCTGCCACCTAAGTGGTATAAAAAAAAAAGCATTCTACACAGCGCTCCCTAGACCCAAAGTAAGCAAAGTTTAACTAGCTTGTGTTATGGGTTCTAGATGCAGATAAACATACATACTTTTTTTATAAATACCTAAATATTATACGTAGAAACACCAAGACCAATGCAAATAGACATTTTCATGCATACAAACATAATATAATCCCTTATAGATATCAGGAACTTTGGGGTGCATGGGGCCAGATCCTTCATACGGCAGACCCTGGGTAAAAGAGATGGCAGTGTCGTCTCCAACCCGTAGATGGCTTAAGGGCAGCCAGGGTGCAAGGGCCTTTTTGGTAACTATACACTCCGGTAATAACTTGATTTTTGCACCAGGGATCTAAACCGTCTAACCCGATTGCAGGGCCCTCTACCAAGTTCAGACTATGCCTACGATCTTAGTCCAAGGTAATAGACAAAATTTTATCGAAACCGGTAGAAAGGTAGGTATGTCATTAAATACGAACAAACAAACATTAAATTAATTAGTTGTAAATTTATCGACCAAGAAACTTGATAAACATTGATAATGATATTGTTTTATCATTGTAGTGTCGGAGTTGAACTTTGCCATCAACGACACGTGTAAACAGTTTGTAGTGATCAATAATCACCATAATCTCAAATGACCTTTTTTATCGTGCGGAAATCCCCACGGATACCACCCCCGTCGGCCATGGATGGTTATGTCGGAATCAAACCCACTAAACCGCACGCCGTTTCAATTACTGGGTTGTAAGGTTACCCTTTTTTACTTTTTTTTATTTTTTTTCGTGCGGAAATCCTCATGGATACCCACCCCGCGGCCAGCGGGGCAGGTTATGTCGGACTCTTACCGACTAAAACCGCACGCCGTCTAGGGTCTTCTGACGACAGGGTGTAAGGTGGCCCAAAGAGCATTTCCCTCGCACCCCGGTCTACCCTGGGTTACCCAATAAGCATATAACTTGCACTCCCAACTGATCCCGGTCCATCTACGGTTTTAAGAGGCCCCCTCTTGCCCCCCCCCCTCTCCGCCATCCCCCACAGACAGGAACCTATTTCTATAAAATGGGACTATAGATGTACAGCAATACTTGAATAACGTATAATCTATCCCTGTGTAAAATTTCATCAATATTAGCAGCTTAACGGTTAGGGAGTCAGCGTTACGATCTGACACCCCGTCCGAACTGAGCAGTCCGTCTGGGGTAGTACCTCCGCCCTACAGAACACCGCCCTATAATAACCATCGAGTTGTGTTCCCGCCGGTAACTAGGGTAGCCAGAGCTCACTGTACCTCTCCCCCCCCCCTCACCTCTTCCTAGCCCCCATTCCCTTCAGGGTAAACAGCGCGAGTATAGTATGACACGCTTAGTTATTGCTCACGTCTATAGGCCACGGTCACCACTTCTCATCAGGTGGACCGTGTGCTGCCACCTACGTAGTATAAAAAAGGCCCAGGGTTCAAAGCCTTGAAATTCTTTAGCTTGTGATTCCGTCTTCCTACAGTACCGAGTCCTTTCACAGGGCAAGAAAAAGTATCTGCCGAGGTCGTCAAGCTGAAAGTCATTCACCTTTCGCTTACCATCAAGTGAGGTAAAGTCATATTAACCTGTTCTACATAAAAACAAAATATTTTTTTTATACAACTTAGATGGCAGACAAGCACACGGCCCACCTGATGGAAAGGGGTCACCGTGGCCTATGGAAGTGTGTAATACCAGGGGCACCACATTAGTGTGGGGTATGGGAGCTAGGAAGGGGTGGGGGAAAGAGGAATGAGCTCTGGCTACCCTACTTACCGGCGGCGGGAACACAACACGATGGTTATTATGGGGTGGTGTTCTGTAGGGCGGAGGTACTACCCCAGTCGGACTGCTCAGGTTGTATAGGAGATACCGTCGTGTCCTACCTTCAAAATTATGACGTATTTGTTTCCAGAAACTTCCAAGCAAAGTCGTGTGATAGTAACAAGCGAAATAAACATTTATTACCTAGCTATGACGTTTGTACTAATTAATTTTTTTAATGAAACTAGTCAAGAACGCGGGTTTGTTTCCGAATTTTATTTTTAATTATGAAAATGTATGTATGAAAACATTAAATACAGTTGCCTGATATTATACTACTGTGGTGCCAAAGAAAGGTCTACCTGATGGTAAGTGCAGGGCAGAAAAGAAGTGGAATTAAAGAAATTTAATTCTGCGCACGCTTAGGCTTTGGAATGATCGCCCTGCTGCGGTTTTCCATAGCGTCTATAATATGGGGTTCTTCAAGAAGGGCATTAGAAGGTGTTTACAGGGTATTGCATACGTCCATAGGCCACGGTGACCGCTTCCCATCAGGTGGGCCGTGTGCTTGTCTGCCGCCTAAGTAGTATAAAAAAGTGAACAGAGGAAAATAAAAAAAAAGAAAGCGAGGTAAAGCAAAAGAAACAAAATACCGCGCGGTCTGAGTCAGTTCCAGTCCGATTTATATCATGGAACCCTGATGATGAGGTGTCCGTGCATAAAAATACATAATATTATTAATATTGTATTACATAATGATTATGGTTAGTACATTTTTGGTACAGAGTTCGATTTTTTTAACAACACCAATTGTATAATTAGGGATAGCCTTCCAAATTGAGTTCTAATGAGACTTAATTCAAAACTAAAACGACTAACCACTTTATTCAAATTAATTACTCATACGCGTATAATAGTCAAATTTTCAGAGCTGCGTACTATATTAACAAGAAATAGTTTCAACGTTCAAACACACCGACGAAATATTTAACCTAACAGGTTTGTTTAATAAAGTGTATAGATAAGTTCTGCGCTCGCGCAGGGCCGTCTCAGTCGTTATCATGACTTCGAAACGATTCAACACGTCCAACGTCCTACTGTTATCTGCTACCGCCATCGCGCTCGCGTACCTCCTGAAGACTCCTTGGCTTCCTATCAAACGGGACACCAAAAATAACTTGGGGTACCCTCGAGATTCTCTTCTAAACTTCACGGAGCTGACTTCAGAATATGGATATACATCAGAAGAACACAAAGTGATCACAGACGATGGATATATATTGACCATGTTCCGGATAGTGAAAGCAAGAAATTGTGATGGAAAAATCAAATCTCCCCCAGTGCTGCTCATGCATGGATTGCTGCAAAGTTCAGATTCTTGGATTGATTCCGGCCCAAATGCTGGCCTTGCCTACTTAATTTCTGATGCCTGTTATGACCTTTGGATAGGGAATACCAGAGGGAACTATTACTCCAGACATCACATCAATTTGGATCCAGACAAAGACTCTAAATATTGGGATTTTTACTCTGATGAGATCGGAGTGTACGATGTTCCTGCTATGATCGACTATGTCCTGGAGTACACGGAGACAGAAAAATTAAATTATATCGGCTTTTCGCAAGGAACTGGAACATTTTTAATTATGTGCTCAGAAAGACCGGAGTATTGTGAAAAAGTGCAATTACTGATAGGTTTAGCACCTGCATCTAGACATATAAATACCAAATCAAAAATTTTCCGGGGCATAATGCAGACGTTAGAAAAATTGGAAAGTTTTATGACTGTATATGGCATTCAAGAAGTGTTATCCAAAGGGGCGTTCTGTCAGGAGTTCGTTGCATTCTTTTGTCATATAACGGAATTCACGAAAAATATATGTGTCTCATTTATGGAGAAATTTGACTACGTGGATATTTATCATTCTGGATCTATTAACAACGTAACCACTAAAGTGTTGTTTGGACATTTCCCCGCGGGAACATCACTTCGAAACATCGCCAAATATGGCCAGAGCATGCGAAGTAGTCATTTCGAGAAATATAACCATGGAAAGGAGAGAAATTTAGAGATTTATGGGAGCGAGGAACCTCCTAAATATAACTTAAGTGCTACGACGGTGCCGTTTGTGTGCATTTATGGTAAAAACGATGGTTTAGTTGATACTGAAGATGTGAAGTGGCTAGTGTCAAAACTCCCCAATGTTGTGGAGTCGGTTGAAGTGCAGGATCCTCTCTGGACCCATATGGATGTGACGTACAGTCAGTATACAAGTGAATTGATTTTCCCTATTATAAATAAATATTTATTCAAATATAGTAACACATAATATTGTTTATCATTGTTCCTGTTAAATTAAAAATCATTAAGATGCCGTGAGTGTAATAAATTAACCTGATCCAGTTAAAGGCTGTAAGTAGTTAACCTTGATTAATAATGTTATTGTTATCGTGATACGCAGTAACAAACGAACGTGTTAAGGTTTTATTTTTTAAAATTTCTAAATTAACTAGAGTCTAGACTGTAGCCAATTGAAAATAACAAGGTTTTATACAAAATGCGTTTAAACTGGCCGTAAATCGTGCTCCATTTCACGGTGTATTTTCATGTTGCCATATGAGTGGTTGAGCCATTCAACCGAGATAAAATGCAAATGAAAAAAAAAAGATATTCAAGTATTTGTATTTTAATGAAATGAAATATTAGTAAGTAGATGCGTTTACGTTTATATTATCATGAGAATGCAATCAATGTTCACTAATAGTCGTTTAAGACTAGAAATAAAACATCCATGATGGAATGGATTCATGAAAATACGAAGAACAATACGAAAAATAAAACACTAGGCGCACACTGGGCGACACGCGACAGCGACACCTCGGCGACTAGATGCGACGGCTGAGAATTTTATTTTTTTAAATATTTAGTCCGCCGGATTGACTGCACCCAGCCTGATGGTGTGCTGAGGTGGAGTCCAAAAAGTAGTGGTCACCATACCCAAGGGATGCCCTTATAATGGTGACCTCTACTCAGACGGCCTTGACAGATGCTTTTTCACGCTCCGCTTAAAGAACCCGGGACTATAAGAAGAAGGGAATACGGAATATTTTGTTCTAAGCTTCGCACACTTGAGCTAGGGGAGTCGCCGCGTCTAGTGGCGCTATGAAATTGTCGGCCGTAGCCTGTCGTCTCGTCTAGACGCCGAGCTTTCGCTGTCACCTGTCGCCTAGTGTGCGCCCAGGGTTAGTCATGATACAACTTTGCAATAATAGTTTTCTGTCATATAGTGTCATATTATCTGCTGTATAAATTATAATAAATAATGACTAAATAATGAGTACTTAAAAAATCATACCAAATAGATATAATTAGTTAATTACCAATAAATTATAATAACATAATTAAGGTTTCTATTCAAGATGACTATTTTTGTGACTAGTTATACGACATAATTATGAAGTTTTGAAATTTTCAAATAAGCAATAAATTTCTGCATGTTATTAAATTTTAAATAATAGAAATTGAAAATAATAGACATTATATACAATGAAATCACTCAATGATACCTCAGTCGAATGTTATGTGAGTTCACTGTGATGAGAGTGATTAAACGAACACTTTCGTAATAAAATATGTTCAAAATTCTGTTCCAATCTTATCTCGATATCACAAAATGTAAAAAAAGTATTTTTGTAACAATATTTTCAGCATCCAATATTAAATCGTGACCGAAAGTTGAAAAAAGGGCAAAAGTAAGGTAGGTATTCCTCAGACTTAGATTTTGTAATTGCTAGGTTTTGTTATGCGAATGAAACGTAATTCTTATTGCCTTTCCTCTTTAGATAGCGTCAAGTTAGATATTTGTGAGGTCAAGATGAGATCGGCACTTAATTTTTAACAATATTTTATAATACGAGAATTGACCTTTTGTAACTATTTTCCTCTAAAACTTAAAGGTTAAAGAAAACTCATATTGAGTTAAGCCCTCCTTTATAATTTTTGTATACACACTTTATTGATGTATTTTATGGTGTAAAATAAAGAATTACCTTAGAAATAAAATAATGATAACACTTTTCTTTGCTATGTACCTACAGATGTCTGCGTATCCGTCCGCGTGAATTAGAGTCATTGCTATCTTTGGTTATGACCAAACGGTTCTACTTAACCAATAAAATTGAAATCAAATATACGAGGACGACAGATTTTAAATCTTAGCAAGACTTGAATAAGAAAAACCGCATCAAAATCCGTTCAATAGTTTTTGCTCTCATAACAAACAAACAGACAAGAATACCAAAAAAATATTTTTGTATTCAAAACCCAAGTATTTTTTTAAATATCGCCAATATACATACACTACTAGTTAATTGTATTATTAGTTCAAATAAAACCTGAAACCTCCAAGTGCGTGTTGCTGTTCGTCTGGTCCTTCATTGGTGGAAGGACCACCAACGAACGACCACACGGACAGTGACACGCTACCGCAACATGGTGGATAAGTGGATATTCCACTCATACGCACGAAATGTTTCACTGACACATTCATCATGCCTACAGGGGCCTTACCACAAACTCTTAAAGCAGTATTATTTAAATATTACCAAAGACCATGATAACTATTAAGTTATCATGGTCTTTGATATTACTTAATTTTCATGGTGTGAATCGGACCATCGACGTCGACGGATACTATTGTTATGTGGTCTAGTAATCTCTTACTTCTATGGTATGTTGTGGATATATATATTTTTTTCAATTTGTTAGTAGATTTATAAGACACAGAACACTCATTATAATAACGGACAACATTTGACCGAGTCCGATTCACACTATGAAAGTTAAGTAAATTGAAATAATACTGCTTTAAGAGTTTGTGGTAATACCCCAGCTAAGGAGTGGAATTCCCTGCCTGAGTCTGTGTTTCCGGAAAGCTATACCTTGGACCTTCAAGTCGAGAGTGAATAAGTTCCTTCTAGGTAAACGTGATTCATTGTAACCACATCGTCACTTACCACCAGGTGAGTTAAAGGTCAAACGTAAGTTTATCATGGATAAGCTTGTTTAAAAAAAATGTTTTTGAAGTACACACATATAAATCATGCCTTTTTCCCATTGGGGTAGGCAGAGACAACATCTTTCTACTTGCTACGATCTTGGCATACGTCTTTCGCTTCTTAAACTTTCATACACGCACGCCGGTTGCGGGTCGACCTTTACCGGGTCACCTATTCACCCTCACCTCATATAGGTATTTTTTTTATATCGGTCACGTCAATATGACTTCACCTCGCCTGATGGTAAGCTAAAGATAAAGTCTCAGGAAGGGGGTCCCATTACATACACCGACAGTGACATAATGGTGGCCCTCAACTTGACGACCTCATGGAAGAAGAGGTGATTGTCGTCGCAGCACTGCGTGACAAAGCGCAGATAATATTGGTTTAGACTACTACAATACCCACTGGTCCCACAAGTGCTGCGACAACCATCACCTCAAGCCCGGTTCTCAATATCTGTTTCGTCAATCTTCTTTCATCCATCCTCTCTATATGTCCGAACCATCTAAGCATCGTTTTTTTTCCTCTTTCTTTGAAGTAATATTTTTTTATACATTTCTGAGTTTCGATACTCATTTAAAAGAATGTAATTCGATACGAATCAAAACTACTGTTACAATGTCCGCATATGGTAATGTATTTGAACTACGACAATCTACATACATACATACATACATACATACATAATGATTACGGCTCTTTCCCTGATGATAACCTGACCTGACAATTGACGATAATCATGACGCATAATAAAATAGAAATGTGTTCATAACTGACTTCAAAATAGAGAGTGGGTTATCAATTTTTTTTTATTATGTTTGGTGATATTTTTGTAAGTAACCAAATTGACAATGGAGAGAATTCGATTTTTTGAAGTTAAAACATGTTATTGTATGTTAGGATTAAAGTGAATTTTCGCATCATGACTGACCATGAATGCACGATGACATCCTTGCAGTTAGGCAAGAAAGTTCTTAGTGTAAGAACAAAGGAATAAGATGAAGGAAATTATGTTTTATTAGAAAACCAAACGCATATTAAAAATTATGATGTATATTTTGTACATTTTACAAATTAACTACAACATTAAACTGATCTAGCAGCACAAAAAAATATAAGTAAGTACAATGATATATTATTATTATAGATATTACCGAGGATTATAGGATATTATCTAGGTATTACCGAGACAAACATACCACAAACCACACCTTTTTATGTGATTAATCTATGGTAGTAATAGATGCGTCTGAGTTGCCGACGTAAATGACGTTTGTTGACTGTCTTGTATTTATCTAGTTTTTATCTATCTTGCACTTTAGACCCAGAGTTCCGCACTCATACTTAGGTATCTACTTCGCATTACTTCGTTTCAAAATTTGTTTTTTTTAACTAATTTTAGCTGACAATATACTTCAAGGCCTGTTTTAGGCTTAAAACAAATAAATGTAAAATAAGAAACGATAAACGTAAAATTAAAGTAATGTTAACGTATTTAACGTTCGCATAAATAATAAATATAATTATTCAAACACGCTACCCCGGAAAAAGTACAATTTACATTTAAATATATTATATAATTTAATTTAAGTTTAGATTTGTGAAACAAAATGTTCGAGAACAGGTTGGGGGTCAATATCGAAGGCTTTTTGAACAGTAACCAATTAATTAACACACAATTTTTGTTAACATTTGAAAACTAAGCCACACTGCCGCCTTTCAGGACAAATTATAGCCAGTGTCTTTCAGGATCATCATCCTGAAAAACACTGGCTTCTAACAATACCTTGTACATTCAAATTGTTCCGGCATCTCTTCTGTTCTGAGGGTCTAGTCATATAAAAGCATACATACATAATATGCTCACGCCTTTTTCTCTCCGAGGTAGGCAGAGACAACAGACCGCCATCTACCCCTGTCCTGACATACTTCACGCGCTTCCTGTACTGTCATTAAGTCTTTTTGGCCGTCAAGCTGAGGGCCGCCACTGTAGCACTACCGGTGTATGTGGTGGTGGCCCCAGTCCTGAGACTTTGCCTTTAGCTTACCATCAGGCGAGGTAGAATCATTTTGACGTGTCTTACATAAAAAAATAAATAAAAAAAATTATGCAAGCCAGCCGGATTCGAGTACCTGGTAACTACCTGGTAGTTCATATAAAAGGGGCCATCTAATACCAGCTGTATGCAAGTGTCTGCATTTCAAGACAATCCTATGATATTTTGCACGAAACGCTAACATATTTTTGCGGACTTTTTTTGCAGCAGTCAAAAATGTCCGAAATCTCACTCAGTTTTGGTCGTTTTACGCTTAATCAATCTAAAACGTTTAAGAATGGAAGACTTTCATAATAAAGAGCAAGCAAGAAAGAAAGAACACTTGTAAAATTATTGTGAAGGATTTTTTTAGTAAAACAAATAAATTAGGAACTAATACTTTTGCCTACCCCGAAGAAAGAAAAGAAAATCTGTGGTTATTTACTACCCCATTATTTGTTTATGTATGGTAATTTTAGTGGTCATACCGTCTGCGTGTCAGGTAAGCATTGCTATTGTACTAAACGAAATTATATCCATATTAACCTACATTCTAGCAAATAAATAAATTATTATTGTATTTATTTTTATAACTTTTATATTAATAAGTACCTCACACATACAGTTATAATATTATAAATAGGTTATGGAGGTCAGATGGCAGTCGCTTCACGTAAATATCGAAGTATAGTGCACGGCATCTAATTTGGCAAGATTTTGGAGTAGTGTGGGCCCCACTACTCCAAAACCTTGCCGATTTAGATGCCGTGCACTATACTTCTTGTTTCTATGCGACGCATTTTGCCACAAAAAAGTATAGTTTTACTACCATTTTATTACATGTATAGATTCTAACTTTATCAGAACTCTGCGCTATTCCTGAAATACAAATAAGTCTGGCTGAATCAAATTAAAAACTTCAAGATGAACCGACAAGACATGCAGACTATTGTGTCAATACTATATTGATTTGTACGTCGCTAAGTACCAACATGCTCAAAGTCAAGGCCGGAGCGAGCTCGGCCATAATATATTATGATTCAACATAGCCTCCACCTCACAGAGCGGTTATTATGAGGTTAAGATCAAGGTGAGTAGATTGAGTTACGATTAAGTTTATTAGCTGAATAAATAACTGACGATCATATACCTAGTTTTATAGATAAACTGGATCAATATGAAGAGTGTGGGATTCCTTGTTTTTAACATAACATAAACTCACGCCTATATCCCCGAAGGGGTAGGCAGAGGTGCTAGCACCCACATTTCGCCAGTTTATGTTTAGGTCCCAATGTAATAGGTGGCGAGCCTATTGCCATTAACCGGGCACTTATAAACCTGCGATAAATACACACATAACTTCGAAAGGCATCAAAAAGTCATTGGTGTGTGCCATGGTGAACCTGGGATCGAACCCGAGACCTCGTCTCAGCAGTCCATTACCCAGACCACTAGGCTACCGCGGTCTTTAAACGACTCAAAATTATGAGCATCTAACTTAAAGTCTCGCTTCCTATAATTTTATTATTTTTTTAATAAGATAATAATAGTTAGTTAGCTAGTTTTGCTTATAACCATGGGGTTATAAGCAACTCGCAGCACTGAACCAGTCATTATAAATATTCCAAAGTTACTTAGATAGCAACCCATTTATGTCCCACTGCTGGGCTGGGACTCCTCTCCTCTAACGAGAGAGCTGAGAGGGCTTAGACCTTAATCCATACACGCTGGCCTAATGCAGGTTGGTGGATCGGACATGTCTTTAGAATTTCGTGTAGGACATGTCGATGTTCTTCCTTCACCGTCAGCAGATGGTAAATCATGTCATTAGCACATTAAAATTCCACAAAGTGAAATTCACATTGGTACTGTCCGACCAGATTCGAACACGATACCTCTGAGAAGAGTCCGCGTCCTTTTCCATTCAGCTACCATCGCTATAATTTTATTATGTTTCAATAAGTTGAAGTGACCATGGTTATAAGCAACAGTTGTGACTGAGTGTGATGATGCATGGCTGTTGCAATGTGGTTTAAAGGCAGATATTCCAAAGTTCCTTGCACTGTCCATGGTGCCAGGTACCGAGCCGCGGCACAGGGCAAGTTTTCAGCGACTACGGTCAGTGTAACCTGGTCAACAGTCAGGTAGTCCGAAGATCCTTGCACTGACCTTGGTCACAGTTCATTTACCTACAGAGGCAGCCCCATGGGCGAAGACGGAATCAAACATATCATTAATCAATTGTCGAAATGCAAAAGGTACAAGCTTTATTATATTTTTTATTTATTTCATCATGAACAAAGACTTTTTGTTTGATTTACAATGGCATAATTTAAGAGAAACAAAAAACAATAATCCAAGGAAAACAATTCAAAATAAAAAAAAAAACAAAATAATTAGTTAAGTATGTGAAAGAGAAAATAGTAAATACAATTTTAGTTACTCAAATTATGTTATTAATCTAAGTCAATAAGTAAGTAATTAGCAAATAAAATGTCAGTTAAGAATTCTGACATTGGACCATCTAGGGTTTTAAAAGGGTCCCATAGAACCCCGGGAAGATAGGGAGGGCAACCAACTATGCTAGGAGACCAAGCTGGATGCAAAGGGACTGGTGCTGGGATGTTGATGAGGCAAAATATAATACAATTCTCTTCCCAAACATTTACTTACAATACGGGTAGTACAAACATCTATTTAAAATAGTGTCAAGTCATATTAACAGGAAACCGTCGAGTTAAAAAACCTGTCAAGTGCGAGTTGGACCCGGATTTGAAGAAACACTTCGCATCAGATACTTCACGAATCTCGCTTGGCCTTATCAATATATTTTTTTCTACACCCTATTCAGCGAAGTGCGAAAAAAAAACTGTATTATGTCGGAATACGCAATGACGGAGTTTACGCCTTCTATTTTAAAAGAACTGTAGGCAATGTTTACGTAAATTCATTAGATGTTTAATATTATCCTAATAACAATAAGATCCAGAGAGCAGTTTTGCTCTACAATACCTACTCGAGTATTACAAATTGATTCTTCTGCCGATTACTCGCCGGGCCAACCTTGCCGAGCTTTCTTGCCCCCTATCTTTGACAATGGGAGACCCTTTCGGCGGCCATACAAATAAAAAAAGTAAAAAATGTTTTAAGTTAAACGCGGCTTTTATGCACTGAAAGCGGCCATATTGGATTTTCTTTTTTTTTTCACAGTGAACTATATTGTCACCAGAACCAAAAATTATGTACTAATGTCAGAAAAACCCGTCCACAGGAAGGGGGTCAATTTTCAATTACTAGATTTGATCAAAACAAACAGGTCAAGTTAAATAAAAGCGTTTAATAAATAAAATACATAATAATATTTTATTATTTATGACGTCAACTTTCATGAACGTAAAAATATCGAAATAAAATATAAAATTGTTATAAATGAAGAAAATATTTTTGGCGCAAATAAATTTTTCACATTAAAATATTATCTTAGAATCCTTCGGTCCATTTGATTGTGCGTTATATGAAAGAGGAGGGAGTCTTCCCGCTGACCCTTTCAGCCGGACAGGGTGCGGCAGGAATTGACCCAAACCACGGGAATCAACCCTCATTAACCCATATCTGACGCATACGGTTAAAATCGTGCGGTCAGGAGTACGGTCGGTCAACTCGTCCTTATTGGCTGTTCGTTATTTCAGCGCGAATAGTTTCAGGCAGATGGCTAACTTTAAATCTATCTATACTAATGAATAAAAGCTGTAAAGTTTGTTTGTATGTTTGGTTAAACGCGTTAATTACTGAAATTCCATTTCAAATTGTGTGATTTTGAAGCTTACGATGTAGGTATTAGTTTTTCAAAATCTAATTGAAAATTATTCAAACTATGAGAGATTTTAACTGGTCGATAACCTCATGTAATTGAGAAATTTTTTCGCCTTTTTTCGAATTGAAATCATGCGTTCTGAAAACGTGACCCTACTGAATCGGGCCCCTATTTTAGGCATTTATTATTGGGTACGTTACCATAACTTCACCTCGCCTTTTATTATACATCTTAGGTGGCAGACAAGCACATGGTCCACCTGATGGGTGATGAGTATGAGGGTGATATCTGGTATCACCCTCATACTGTGCAACCAATTACCCTACACATGTTTTTTTTACCCGACTGCCGAAGGAGGGTAATGTTTTTCTTGTTAAGAAACGATTCATTGGTTATTGTCTTAAACTACTGAGTAATTAAAAAGTTAACGAGATCTTTTTAATAACTATAATTAAATTATAAACTACATATTTCCGTTTACAATAATATTAATTCGTTATTTTTTTATAATATCCTTAATTTGAATTCAATGTCAATTATTAAATTCTTGACTTTGATAATAATTAATAAATTTTATTACTAATAATTTTCTATTCTATAAGTAGGTATACAATGCTCTATCTATACCAAAACTATGTAGATACCGATAGTATGGGTTCTGGATTGCGGATAAATAAACTTACATATTTTTTTACAAACATATATTATAGAAAACCTTGACAAATGCAAATGTATACATGCATTCATGCATATAAATATTTCTATCAACTGGGAATTGAACGCGCGACCTCTGACTAAGGAACTGTGTTATCAATTTTATTAATTTTTTGTATAAAACGTAATAATGATGACGCAGTTTAGTTTTAATTGGTGAAATTCGCTTTGACCCGTTACAAAATAATTATCATTCGTTACATACGGTTCGTTAAAAATAAAAAATATATAAAATTTTACTTCATAAAATAAACTTAAATATTTTTTAAATAAATCCTATACTATTTAAAAAAAACTTAACTTTTTAAGTTATATGAACGATTTTGAACATAAAAATATATTTTTTAAATTCTTGTCTATTTTGTTCGCGATGAACGCAAAAAATACTGAATATTTATGCGGTTTTTAATACCTCTAGGTGGCAGACAAGCACGCAATCCACCTGATGGGAAGCGGTCACCGTGACCTATGGACATGTGCAACACCCAGGGGCGTTATACTCGCTCTGTCGACCCTGTAAAAACCTTGTAGGTACCTAAGGCCCTTCTTGAACAGAGAATATTAATTTCTTTGTTCTGTGTTCTTGAAATAGCATTGACGGTTCTTGAAGATTGAAGGAAAGTGAAGGAACTAGTTAGCCCCGAGCCCCACAGATGTCTGTCTACCCCAACCCTTATATCCGGCGTGGTGTTACGAACTCCACTGGCCTAGTTCTGCGGATCGATAGGTCGTTGACCCGGCTCGCTCCGCCAGACTGGATGCTGGCAGACGATCTCGTAATGAGTTCACATAATAGATGCTGTTGTGATTTTAAAGTTCTGGGCACGGAAATAATACTCATGACTTTATAGCAAGGATAACTTGAGATGCTATTCTGATACTTTCAAATTCATTTTTAACCGAATTCGTAAATATACTCTCTACGACTCTCTACGACATTCTACACATCGCTCCCTAGACCCAAAGTAAGCTTAGTTTCACTAGCTTGTGTTATGGGTTCTAGAATGCTGATAAACATACTTATATACTTTTTTTTTGTAAATACATACTTATTATACATAGAAACACCCAGACCAATGCAAATAGACATATTCATGCATACAAATATTTGCATTGAGCGGGAATCGAACCCGCGCCTTCTGCGTAGCAGTCGCATGCACTACCGCTACGCCACAGAGGCCGTCATGGAAATGGAGGAGATTGTATATACAGTACATATGTGGAGTAAGGTCAGTGGATAGGAAGAGGAATACGGATATACGAGAAAGGTGCGGCTTGAAAGAGAATTTTGTAACGAGAATTGAAAAGGCTATGCTAAGGTGGTTTGGACACGTGGACAAATGACACACCAAATATGTAAGGCACATGTAAGTGGGCAGGCAAGCCGGGATCAACCTCACAGAGTATACACTGACCAAATTAAAGAGTTATTGCAAAAAGGGCAGGTCAAAAGCACTCGAAACCGGCGGGCTTGCATGAAAGGCTTAATGACTGTTAGAGGAAGCGCGTGAAGTATGTCATATATATGTATAGCTCAGAGGCAGATGGCGGTCTGTGGTCTCTGCCTACCCCAGAGGGAAAAAGGCGTAAGTGTATGTATTAACAAAAAAAGAATTTTTTTAAATTTCTGTCTGTCTATCTTTGTGTTAGTATGAAAGAGCTATCTCTGAAACAGCTGGCCGATTTGGACGGGACTTTTGTTTGAAGATAGGTCATTTTATAAGGCGTAACATAGGCTACTTTAATTTATAAAAAAAATAGGGTTCCGCGTAAAAAATGTAAATCCATGTGAGCGATGTTGCGAAAACAGCTAGTATTTTATATAGCGTGTAATAAAAACAGAAGTTTTGATATATTAGATATAATGTATCCTGTTTACAGATTTTTGTGACGTCTTATTGACAGTTTCACATTATTACCTACATGAACATATAAATATACGGACGGAAAACGTATTAGACAAGACTGTGTCACAAAAATGTCCTCTTTGTTCCCCCAAAGGTTTGCTGGGAGAAAACTTAATACTGATGTTACGTAACACTGGTTCCGGGATATCAAATTGTAATCAGCTGAGCTCGCGGGATTGCAACGCGCGTCGCGGCGCAGGCGAGCTGAACCAAAAATCACCAAATAAGGTAATCGAACGCGCAAACGCATAAAGTGAATCATATGGAATTGTAACCAATCAGCGCGCGCCGCGATCGGAGCGCCTCATTAGCTGAGGCGCGCGGGAGGTGCGCGAGGGACGAGGCTTGGACCTCTGACTTCATTCGATCGCCTCACCTCGCAGCGAGACAACTAGTACAACTGTATTAAAGTTACTCCGAGTTA
Source organism: Lithosia quadra (assembly GCA_963576445.1). Lineage (NCBI taxonomy): Eukaryota > Metazoa > Arthropoda > Insecta > Lepidoptera > Erebidae > Lithosia > Lithosia quadra. Next base: position 10,866,841 of record OY754896.1, read on the forward strand.
GTTTAGAACCTAGGTACTATCAAATAGACCTAAGTCCGCAAAATAGCATAATAGCCGAGTTTCGGAAGCTACAAGCATTAGCTGTTGTTCCCTATAATAGGGGTAAGTCTTAGTGTCCTTATTAAATAGTGCGCGAGTGTTCAACGATAGGCGCGAAGATTATAATCAGAATCTGAGAACATAACATCGTCAGTCGCGTGTGACATTTCTGCTTAACCCTAGGAGCTAAGCGTGATGCTAACTCGTTAGTTGGTACCTGCCTACCTTCGGTCGTGAGTTCGGTAGTTACCTAGTATTACTTGTAGTCTTTGTTTTTATAAATGTAATTAAATTAAGTGCGGTTTTAGTCGGGTTCACTAAATTGTTATTAAGATAGAAATCACTAGAAGGTCGGGTCGTAAGACAGTTATTGTATGAGGTGTTTTTCAAACTATATGTCGCCCGTATACATGTCGACAGACAGCCGAATATAATAAATGCTTACGAACTATTTAATTAATTGCAAAGCTGATGGTTCGTATCCTATGTTTGTTTAAAATTTAGATCGGGTTAAAATTTTACGGATACCCACATTTGGTAAAAATATTACATGTTCGAATTTTAATATCGTTTTAAATCCACGGTTCAGAATATATTAATGTTGGAACTGGATTAGTTCCAAATCATTTGTTTATGGTTGATCGGAACCGTGGTTAACGGGATTACAGATTCGAAATAATAATTAAATATCAATATAAATATTCTACGACATTCTACTCAGTGCCTTCTAGAACCAAAGTAAACATAGCTAACTAGCTTGGGTATGGGTTCTAGAATGTTGATAAAAATTTAAAAAGTCTAATTGTTTATCGGGTGCCGGCTGACCTGCGCAACCCTTTTGTTTTCATTTGATTGTGTTTGTTATGTGTACCTACCATTGTACAGCGCCGCCGACCTTAGGGCCCATATAGAAAATTATAGCTCGGGGCCCGGCGCTGTTGCATTGGGTTCACGCACCAGTGCCTAACTGTGTGATTGTCTCCCCAGAACTTCGCCCCGGCTGAACTTCGCCCCGGCGGAACTTCGCCCCGGCTGAACTTTGTACCGGCTCAACATAGTACCGGCTCAGCTTAGTACCGGCTCAGCTTTATGCTACGGTCACACGCGCGCCGTGCAGCCCGCCGGGCTGCACGGCGGGCTGCGCGGCATGCAGCCCGTCCCGGGCCGGCGGACATTCAAGCTGTTCACACGCACGCCGTCGTGTCAGTCAGTGCCAGAATGGCGAGCAGCGAGGATCTCGGTGTTGTTGCTGCCATATCCTTTGGCTTAACTTATTTTTATTGGAAAAAGAACGTCAAAATTGTCTCGTTTGACCATTCCGCCATGTTGTAATCTCCAATCGTAGCGACTTTCTTAGCAACGTTAAATGAAGATCCACTCTTCGCGAAAGCGCGGGAGCGACTATCTGCCCGCGCGCGTGTAAACAGTAACCGGGCGCCCGCACATTCATCCTTTGAACTTTGACAAAAAACCGACACTTGCCCGATTCACGGCATTCACGTTCACAGGCGCGTTCACGGGCTCGGGCGTACCGTTTACACGCTCGTGAATGTGAATGTGCACGTTGAATGTAGAGTTGAACGCGCGCGTGTGAACTTACCATTATACCGGCATCAAATTCATTGAAGCGACAACCGGCGGACCGGACTAGCGGCCGAGACGCCTGGTGGAGTCCTACGGAAGACACATCACCCTCGCACGGGACCAGCCCGGACCCCAAGTTGAGTGGATTGCTCAGCCTTCCGTGAATAGTGGCGTGTACCTATACCCAAACCGACACTCGAATTTGAATTGTGTATAAAATAATAAACCGGACCTACGGAATTAAGTTTTTTTATTCTTGACCCGTAGGGCCCCGTAACACTGAGTTAAGCTCGCCTATGTACATGAAGTTATATTTTTAATGTTTATTAATTGTTTTATATCATGTGTACAATAAAGAATTAAGAATTAATTAAGCGGCGGCTAACCATGTGTGAATTAATTTTGGGCTGCCCCAAATTCGATTGAAATGTGATTCCTAGATATTTTGTACCCGACTGCGCCAGCGAGAAGGTGTTTCGCGCGTATACTATATGTAGATGACATGTGTGTGTATGTAGTTTTCCATTCGCAAATCATAAACCGATTAATGGGTACCATCTGCTATCAAGATTCAAGCTTGTTTTGGTCTTTTCAACAGCAGTTAAGTTTTTTTAACTTTATACTCATTTATTTTTCTCTTGCTGGTACTACGGTTGTGACACGTCGAAGCAAGTTAGCCGACTCCTAGTCGTTAGTTGTGTTCTTCAAAGCGCTCCGTCCATGGGTTATATACGTCTATGAACTTATAATTTAAATGCAAAACCCGTGGTCGTGTGAACTTTTTATCCTTGGTTGACGTCAATCACATTAGGTATTATTGTTTGTGTACACATTTTTTGGACCTCCTTTTTTGCAATGACTGCGAGAAATAAAAAAAATTGTTATGAGTTTGAACTGTAGGCTGTAGGTATGTGCAGGTATGTCCGTCCATGTGTTAATTTCTTTGTGGACGTTTTACGCCATTTTATAAGTACGACTTGAGTATAAAATATTTCGGTAGATTTTTATCACTTTATTCAATAAACTAATATTATAAATGAAAATAATTATCAAAAATAAAAATAAACAAAATAACTAAATAAATAATACTTCACCCTTAATATAGGTATATATTTAGAACTAACTGTGCCCACGACTTCGGCCGCGTGAATTTAGATTAAGTAGGTATTAAGGGTTCAGTTTTTTTGCGCAGAAACTTAATTATTTCTCCAAAATTAAAGTAAATATTGTGTTATGCTTTGAAATATTACCTATCTGTCAGTTAGCGAACCGTTCAGCCTTTCCAGAGATTAAATTACCTACCTCTTTCAAACAGTCAGACATACTTTACGTATTTTAAAGATGTTTTTTTATACCTTTAAGTAGGTATCGCGATATCATACATACACTCATATCACACCTACATTTCTTAAAAAAATAAAACACTTAAATTGTACTAATTTTTTAGATATAGGGTAAGTGCGAAGAATCAAGTAGGTAAGTACCTAAGTATATAAGTTGTTAGTCATTATATTTTTAAAGTAGGTAAGTACTGTAATTTGTCGAATTGTCGAATATAAATGAATGCGTTATTGGACAATGTCAATCTGTCTGTCACGGCACAATGGAATGTGCCTACTTAGAATTAATTTTAACCTTAAATGTTGATCCTTAGTATCAATAGTCTATAAGTACATACAATTGTAGGTACATTGAATGACTTAAACAAATATCCAGGAATAATATTTCAATCAAATTATGGTAAGTAACACATTGCAACAGACTTGTCTTCAGCACACTCTATCCACAGATTTTATATGTTCACTAATCATTACTCAGCAAAAAGTTACGGCATAGTAGAGAAATCGCACGTGTGGACCTTGAAAATATATATCTTGAAATATCACTCGCCTGTTGTATTTAACCGAATTGAAAAAAGGAGGAGGTTCACAATTCGACTGTATTTTTTTAATTCAGAACCTCAGAACTTTCGACTGGGTGAACCGATTTTGATAATCCTTTTTTAATTTATAGCTGGCGATTCCCGTATGGTCCCATTTCAATTAGGTCCGTTGAAGTAAGTTTCTTTGTGAGAATTATTGCACACACGTTGCATCCATCAACGGTGCGTAAGGTATGAAGGAAACTTTATTTCGCGCACGCTTAGGCTGTGGAATAATTCCCTGCTGTGGTTTTCCCTGATGGCTACAATATGGGGTTCTTCAAGAAGTTTTTACATTGTCGGCAGCGCGAGTGTAACGCCCTTGGTGTTGCACACGTCCATAGACCACGGTGACCGCTTCTCATCAGGTGGGACATGCGCTTATCTGCCATCTAAGTGGTTTACCAAAACCTCTGGCTACAAATTTAGGTGATATCAAACAATCTCCACTATTATCCTTTAAGCGGGGCGTGAAAAAGCATTTAATGAGGCCGTCAAGTTGAGGACCACCACTGTAAGTAGCACTATCGGTGTATGTAGTGACCCCCGATCCTGAGACTTTATCTCACTTACCATCAGGAGAGGTGAAGTCATGTTGACGTTGATAAAAAAGTAATCCAAGTAACTGAAAATCGTTATCAACGATCGGAGTGGCGGTCAATATAGGGTGACTTTAATCTACCAGCCGGATATTGAATGGACCCTTGCTACGTATAAGTTGGTAGCACTGTATAGCCCTGTTTGTTTTGAAAGGTTACTTAATGTCGACGTTATATGGGTCACACGATAAACCTGTACGCAGAAATAGGTTTGGTTTTACGTAGAGAATGCTGCCCGATCCCCGTTTTCAGGAAACTGGTCAGAAATTAATATGAATGTGTTTTAAAAATTACATACCTAAAAGGGTGAACTAGGGTTTGGAAATTAACATAAGAAGTTCGTCCCTTCGGACTTGAATAATGGTTTCATATCGCATTAACGGCTGCTTATGGTAAGAAGAAGTGCATAGACGGGTCGGAGGGATTGTGGTCGCAGCACTAGTGGCACTGGATGGTGTCAGGCGATGCTGCGATGACATTCCTCTTTTGATGAGGCCGTCAAGCTGAGTGCCACCATTGTTAACATGTTACGTGTATGTAATGGTGACCCTCTTTCCTGTGACTTTGCCTTCAGCTTACCATCGGGTGAGGTGAAGTCGAATTAACGTGTCCTATATATAAAAAAAGATGCTGAGGCTAATAATAGCCCGGGGTGCGAGGACCCGGGTTTGCAGATCCGAGACTGCATGCGGTTTTAGTCGGTTCCCGTCCAACATAAGTACCTACCCCCGTTGGCAGACTGGGATGGTAGCCATGGAGATGGCCACACGAAAAAAAAACACAATTAGGTATTAGTAAAAAGTAACTGAAAAAAAGTAGATTAACTTATTATTACCCCTCCTTTCCATTGAGAAATAAAGTGCTAACTACGTTAAATGAACGCAAGAAATTTTCCGTTTATCACTTCTTTTTCTCCCACTCAACCTTATCTTTATTCCATCACAGCCCATAAAATCGCGCGGGAAACCATGAAGCCAACCCTATAAAGTTGCAATAAAGATGATTAAAACAACCACTTAAACACAATAACGGACTCCCCTGACATCATAATCGTTCATTTTACCTTTATTTTAAGGTAATGAACTGTATTTTACCTTTAATGTGCCTTCATTTTCTCTTTTCCTTTGACGGCACCAACAATTACTTAGAAAATATAAAATTTAGAGCAATAATTGTAATGGTTACATTATAATCGAATGCGCCTGACAAAAAGTATATAGCAACAAATTTCTTGAGCTCTAAACCGGTATTAGCATTTCACTAGGCGCTAGGGATTACATTTTAATTAACTTAATCTGTTTCACTCTGAATGGATTTTAACTTAGTTTAACTTGGCCCATCGCTCGTTTACAATGCGAGGGAACTTATATTGCATTGGACGCTATCTCCTTGTTCGGATAGATCAAGATTTTATCACGGTATTAACTTAATTTTCATTTCTGCGTTTCAATGATAATTCTTACCATAAAATTAACAAAGAGGATACTCTTTTGAAGTCTTGTAAAGAAACATCCAATCAAAAATAAATATGTACACAAATATCCACAGAAGTTATTTCGATTCATTCGCCTGTTGTACCGTGTCTACGGTCCGCCGGAGTGCCTTTGACGATTTGTTACGAGATGCTTAAACGATCAGACGAGTACTCCGATCCCTCTTATACTACTAGATAATTGGGATATTAAAAACATTTTAGAAGCACTCGAGACCGGCGGGCTTGCGTGAAAGGTTTAATAATATTAGAGCAAGCTCGTGAAGTGTGTAAGGATAGAAGCCAATGGCGGGATGTTGTCTCTGCCTACGCTAGAAGAAACGAGGTGTGAGTATGAGATAAAGGCGAATAAGAAAATTGGTGTTGCTATGTATTTTTTTTTTCTCCAAAAGTATCTTAAAATTATGTTTCTCAGCATTCTAAAACCCATGGTATGTGTAATATTTATTTATTCACTTGTTTTCTTGTAAAGCAACTCAATTCACCGATTAAATTTCTCATTTCAGAAACAGGCCGAATAAATTTCATTGAATAAAATACGAGAACTCAGTTTAGTTAAACCGATTTGCACTAATAAAATGCAGCCTAAATAATGTAGATCTATGAGACTACATAATACCTACACATTGACGCCTAGGTATAGATCGGTGTCGTGAAGGAATCAGTCCGAACCGTTGCATCAGATGGGTCGGACACTTGACCTAATAAGATAATGCTGCCATTTATTCACAGGTCACCTACAGAGCCCTCGGGAAGTGTGTCAAATTGGCAACCCCACCGTCTTAATAAGGGGTGTTTTCACTCAAATATCACTCAAAGTCATGGTATACTATTTGATGTTGAAATTTCAGTACCTAATTACTCGTTAGCCAGAGGATCAAAAATTGCTTCACGTTTAATAGGGAGAGAGGGGGGGGGGGGACACGCCGGTAAGTAGGGTAGCCAGAGCTCATAACACCCCCACCCCCATCTCCCCAATCCTTCCTTCCAACCCCACCCAAATTCCTCAACCCCCCTCTCCCTCGAAAGTCGACAGCGCGAGTGTAACATCAAATCTCTAATGTTGCACACGTCATTATGCCACAGTGAGCGCTTCCCATCAGCTGGGCCGTGCGCTTGTCTGCCAGCTAAGTAATATAAAAAAACACAACAACATTGTAAGAAAAAGATGTCTCCAAGATGATACACTGGGATCGTATCTTTCTCAAGGATCTTTTTATACCTTCATTAAGTCACATTTTGTGGAATTCTCACAAAAATACTTAAAGAAAGACACGAATTACAATATTAAAATGTCAAAGCTCAAAGGAGATCCCCACACAACACAAGGGTTGTCGAGGATACGAAAATTACAAACAACAACAAACCTCTCAGGTTTAACAGAAATTTCTTTTTGTAACTCAAACAGACAAACAGATAAGGATTACTAAAATATATTTTTTGTGTTTAGAATCGTTCATTTAACATGACATCATCAACTCAAGTACTTACTTCTTTTTTAATGGACAGACATAATTACCTACTTTACAATTTCATAGAAATTTTTAACTATATTTGACTATTATGTGATAAAAGCTGAGATTTTAAGTCTGACTAAGACATTTCCACTAAAAAACAGCATTAAAATTTGTTCCCAATAAAAAAATGATTTTTGACTTCGACTTTGACTATTTTTAAGTATCTTCAATGTACCTACAGACACAGCTACTTCACAATTTTATAATCTTAATATATATAAATCTCGTGTCACAATGTTTGTCCTCAATGGATTCCTAAACCACTTAACCGATTATAATAAAATTCGCACACCATGTGCAGTTCGATCCAACTTGAGAGATAGGATAGTTTTGAAACGGATTTCGACATCCACGCGGGCGGAGCCGCGGGCAACAGCTAGTAGTATAGATAGATAGGTTAGTATGGATTTGGGGAAAGGATAACACACTTAAAAGAAACCTCCAACACAACATCATCACAGCTTAAACGCGCAAATATTAAAAAGGAAAAAATACCGATTGAACAGTTAGGGCGCTTTTACGCACTCACTCAAACAACAAAAGCAAAGGCGAATCCAATATTTCTTTGTGCGCCCCCGCTGTGAGCACATCCGCCGGCAGTGACGTCACTAATGAGTTCACGTCGTTTCCTGTCGCCCTTCGCCGCCATTTCCTGACGAGGCTGGATTCGAGCCGCCATACTGTTTTGTGAGTATGCCATTGTCATTATTAAGCATATAGGTACCAATAATACTACTTGTAGCTTGGTCAACTTTTTCATTATCAGACCTAAATTAATAGTTTCTTGATCAACACAAAATGAACATCATTTTGCGTTGATCAAGAAATATTCTCAATGATTTACGGGACGAATTACGGTAGATGGCTCCACCGGCGCCCTAAGCCGTAGCCGTAAACCGTAAAAATTTCGAGCATCTAGAATGGGTCCAGGTAGCTTAGTTGGTCAGAGCATTCCGCCTATAAGGGACTGGTCACGGGTTCAAGTCCCGTCCTGGATGATATTTTTTTCCGATCAGAAAATCATTGGGTATAGTTTAACATGCAATTGCTTTAAAATTTCATTGAAGATCTATCCTGTTTTAATTGATCTGATTCATATTCTGTTTCAGTTTGTCTAGTGACATTTTGTTTCAGTTGATCCTGTAATATTCTGTTCGGGTTGATTCAGGAATATTCTGTGAAAGTTAATCCAGGAACGTTCTATTTGATTTGACTCTGTGACGTAATATTTGAGTTGATACGAAAACATTCTGTTTGAGTTGATCTGTTTCAATTGATCAACTGCCATTCTATTTTTGTTGATCAAATGACATTAATATTTTGGAGTTGTACCAAAAAAATTCTGAGGGAACGAGTAGGCATCATTCATTCCCTCCTTTTCTCCTGACAAATGTGTTCTGACCAAAATATTACCTTGAAATTATGATTTCAATCTAATTTTGAGTGTTTCAACACAAGACGACACAAGCCAACTTCATGTTCAAACTGGTACACTTGCTAAACAACGATGAGATGAATAAAACGGTTAAAATGATTAGGAAAGCAGATCCCTTACCGCGTGTAAGCTTTGGAGGCAACTGAGACAGCAGCAAAATGTAAACGACCGTAGGTAATTGTTTACTACCCTCGAGCCCAAAACGAATAAAATTTAAACACTTCTAGTTTCATATGCCTTATTTCAATCTCCAAACAGACTCTACGACGTCTAAGCGCTCAGAATGAAAATTTAATGCGCATTGGACTGAAAACTGAATCTACATAATTTATTTCCTGAGAAGTCTCTTGTGTGACAGCTCAACTTCGTCTGAGGTAAGTTCCTGTGTTTAAGTTGGGAAAACTTATGGAATGTGGACATTGAGGTTAGTTTGACAGTTTTACTATACATACAGTCTAGTTTCGTATTGGGGTAGGCAGAGAGTACTTTAGCTGTAGGGTATATAGGTATTATACTGTAAATAACCCACAAAGAGATTGCGGATTATTTTGTTTTAATTACGATATAAGCAAAGTGTTTCTTTAGCTATAGATAAATTTGTATCGGAAGCTTTTTCTACATTATTGGACACGACAGCATGACTTCACCTCGCCTGATGGTAAGCTAAAGTTAAAGTTTCAGGACCGGGGTCACCACTACATACACCGATAGTGCTATAGTGGTGGCATTCAGCTTGACGGCCTCATCAAATGCTTTTTACACCCCGCTTAAAGTTCCCGGAATAGGAGGATTTTTTTCACGGAATAAAGAATACCTACTACAAATTTTTTTATTTTATTCGTCCATTGTTTAGCTTATTTAAGCTCTAATATTTTCTACTATCATATCACGCAAACCATACAAACACACATCACGCTCCTGAAATATAAGAAGCCTACTGGAACCACTAAACATAAATAAATCCTGGTTAAATAATTTTAAAACGTAGCTTAACCTGGATTACGACAGGCCTGTAATCATTATGTGCCGTTTTTATTTTAATTCGTAATCAGATTAGGTACACCGCTTTACTTTGGACAATCGCATTATGCTAATGTGTTTGTTAACCCTTAAGCCGTATGCGTGTTGAAAGGGTTAAAAATATTTTGTATACTTTATGTATTACTAGCGACTATAATATGGGGTTTTTCAAGAAGGGCATTGGAAGGTTTTTCACCGTATCGGCAGTGCGAGTGTGACGCCCCTGGTATTGTACATATGTCCGTAGGCCACGGTAACCGCTTGCTATTAGCTGGGGCGTGTGCTTGTCTGCCACCGTTTTAGGTAAGTACTCACATGTTTTATGCGCAGAATCCCAATTCTTGTATGTACCCTAAGAATTTATAGTAACTGTCGCATCCAAAGCTTTCACGTCGGCAGTCTGGGGTCCGCTTTATCAGTCTTAACTGCGGATTTGGCTGGACCTCGATGTTTTCCGTGATGCGACTGTCATCTGACCTTTACAACTCAATGGTGACATTATACTCAACACAAAATAAAAGGCCCGTTTTGACGTTTGATCTCGTGGCGTAACTAGTTATGTACCTATACGATTCGGTATTCGATACTCAGGATGAATCGAATCCAGTTTGCATGGGGATTTAATCGATTTGAATATGTATGTAAACTGCATTGGATTAAAGTTTTGATTAGAAAAATTTGCTTAACCTTTGCTTTTGTAGGTATTTTAAAACAATACAATGTTATTAAAGGTAAATTTACTTATATTTAATATTTTTTTACAATAACATTCACTCAATCACAAAAACAACAAGAATAATTAAATCAGTTTTCAGAATCTAAACACAAGTATTAAAATAAATAAAAATAAAAGTGCGCGTCGGGCTTGAAAAAAAATATCTCACTCGATATTTTCTTTCCTTAACTGATTATTAATAGTCTGTGGACTACATAAAAAAATCGTTATGCACAGCACTTAGCCGAGTGGGCGGTACATGTCAATGAAAAATGTCATTATCTTTAGAACATTTCAATTGATAAAAAAATAAGAACTTCATGGGCACGAACTGTCAAAGTGGGCCTTTTATTTTGTGACAACTATAGGCGATATCGAAGCATTGCAGCTAGACCGTTGTTGTTGGACTATTTAGGGCTCCAACTACTTACTCGAAACGACTGCTATAGGTGTTCATATGGCAACGAGACCAACAGCTTAACGTGCTCTCCGAGGCACGACCAGACCAATGCAAATACCCATATTAATGCATACAAATAATTGCACTGAGCAGGGATCGAACCCGCGCCTCCTGCGTAGGGTTCCAGTAGCAACCAATGACAATAGGTACTTATGTAATATAATGCTCTATGGTAGCAACAGAGAAACGGCAATAGGTGTGGCTACCGTGATAAGAGGGAAGATTTGATATCAAAGTAGTTTTTATAGATCTGTAAGGCGTATCGCCAACCTGCAACTAAAGTAACTTGATAAAATATATCCGGGTTATCTTTACGACCAGCATATATACCAATAAAGTGACTTGCATGGAGCAAAGTGTATAGCTATTATATACAGACAACTTTGCAAAAACTTCATACTAAGTATGTAAGGACAGAAGCAAATGGCGGGCTGTTGTCTCTGCCTAACCCGGAGGGAAAAAGGCGTGAACATTAATTAAAAAGTCTCAAGTGAGACTCAAGTGAGTATCTTGATCAAGTGAGTTGAAGAAAAAAAAATCCATTGAAAGGTGCCAACTCACTCAATTCTCAACAAAAACTCTATCTCATCTGTCCTTTTTCACTTTTTGGGTCATATCTCCGGTTTTACTTAACCGATTGCAATAAAAAATACGGCAGATTTCTCGTCGAAACAAGAGTTTTCTAATATAAAAAAACCGCATGAATATTCGTTCAGTCGTTTTTGCGTGCATCGCGAAACAAATAGAAGTTTTTTTTTTAATATCGCCTATACAAACACAGCTAACTTCTAAATGTTAATATAACTATTCTATTTGAACAGTTAAGTTAATATTAATACCTTTACAAACTGTCAGTAACCAATGCGAGTAAAACTTTGCCATTACGTTAACTCATTACAATTACAAATAAGCAAAGTCGAGTTTGGGGCAATGTTGGCAAGTTGCGGGCAATGTTGCCTGCGGGCTGTGAGCGTAGTAGTACGGGATCAACGCGGGTTATTGAATCGGAACTAATCACTTCACCGATACATCGGAAGTTAAATTACCCCTACTACGAGCAAATAGTAGCGAGTAGGTTTTAACGCGACGACTGTAGGTACCTACGTTATAGATAGGTATCGACAAATCTCTGAAAGAAAATTTGTTTCATTAAGGATGCTCAAGTGATAAATTTCTTAAATCCATTTCTTTTTAAAATTTTAAAATTAAATTAAATTCCATTTCTTATTTCCATTCAAATTTTTTGCCTAACTCTGCCCTTAGGGGCAAAGATGGAAGGAATACGTGAAAGACGATATGGAAAGCAAGGGAGTGTCTGAGGAAATGATATCTGACAGGATTGTATGGAGGAGAATGACATGTTGCGCCGACCACAAGTAAATTGGACAAGGGCAAGTGGATGATGATGATCAGGATAAATTACTTAATTGAAACTGTTTTTATTTATCAAATATTAATAAGATAACTTAGATTTTAACTACTCTAAATAATAAAATCAAAATTATGCTCTATGCCTATCGGACATCGAGTGCTCCATAAAACCAAAGCCAAACTTGGACGGTCTCACGTCTACCCGACGACACCAAAAGTCTAATACTATACTACCAATCGAAACGTAAGTAGGGGCTTTATCGTTAAGAATCGATACATCGTAACCCTCGCATCGATCACGATTGTTCACCTGCGGTCTGATATTAATTAATGCGGTGAAGGGAATATTTGTTGTGGGGATTACAAGTTACGCTATGTGTAATAACTTATATTGCGTGGTAACTACTCAATGGAAGCTTGTGTTGTGGTAAGCGTATTAAAATTCGTATTGAGCTATCGTATTTATGTATGAATAGGGCTCGATATAAACTAGGAGTCGTAATATGTAAAGCTATACTGTTTTATTATTAAACGCTTTTTTTTTATACCACTTAGATGGCAGACAAGCACACGGCCCACACTGATGGAAAGCGGTTACCGTGGCCTATGGACGCGTGCAACACTTAACTTGACCTGTTTGTTTGGGTCAAATCTAGTAATTGAAAATTGGCCTTCTTCCTCTGTTCTGATATTTGGCACATAACTTTAGTTCTGGTAACAATACAAGATAATCTACTTGTTTTCTGTATCATTGTAAATCCAAGATGGCTACAGCTACAAAATGGCAGCTTACATATTTATCCACAACTACCGCAATATGGATATCAATTGAAAGGGTTTGACTGTAAAATATACCTAGTTCACTTTGAAAAAAAAAACGAAAATTCAATATATGGCCGCTGCTGCTTTTAGTGGTATAAAAGCGTTTAACTTTTTTACTTCATTTATTTATAGTCGAAAGGCTCGCGATTGAGCACTTACTCAATGGTTAGTAAGTGATGATGTGGTCGACGATGGAGCACGCTTGCCTAGAAGCAACCTGTTCACTCTTGAAGTAGACTCCTAGGTAACAGCTTGCTGGTAACACAGTGGACAGAATTTCAGATTATAAGGGCCGGTTCACAATAACGGAGGATCCGTCGCGTATTATCGGTCGCGTAACGTCAGAACCGACAAATCCGGCTTTCCCATACTTGCAAAAGTTCAAATCGATACACCAACATTAAAAGTTGGCTCAATTTATACTCCAAGATTTGATAACAAATATTGGATCCAATATAGTCACAGATAAGCTAATAAGACCGTTCTGAAAACACGTACAAAAGTGCCCACATTAATTTATACAATTTAAAAACACATCTAGCGAAGCAAATTCAGAAATATCCATTCACGAGCTCATTTCTGCGCCACTCTCGCCTTCCAATTACGTTTATTAGCGTTAGTGCTCTCGCCTTTTTAAAAAGGTTTTTATTTTACCATTAGGATGGCATAGCGCCCAGGTACTGCGTTAGGCCTCAACTGTAGAGTAGCATTTAGCGGTAGGTTAGGTTAGGTTAGAATAGAGTTGCAGCAAGACCATATTTTAGACGCAAATTCAAGCATTAATACATCTTGTAATTAATTTGATAATAGGTTATTGGACACTGGGGACACCGTAGTTCCCACATTTAAGGGGGCAATCTGGAACCCGTAGATGGTACGGGGTTAGTCGGGGTGCAAGGGAAATCCTTATGGCCATTTTACACCCCGGCGTCTGTAGACTTTTTTAATCTGTTCAAGGGATTATTACTTTTTCTAGTTTTTGGTAAAATAAAAAGTAAATGTCAGTCTAACGATTTTCGAATAGGTAATAAGCGAGACTATTGAAATACAAATCCATGTCAATTGTAATATTGACATCTTTATCGAACATAATCTTTCAACACTAAGTAGTGCGACAGTTCGATAAGTTTCTAATTTTAACCATTACACATACCTAACTATTCATACACAAATTTCAAAATCTTTTCATAAATTGCACATGTATTATTACTATTATAAAGTTTAAATAATTGTACCTACTTGTACTTTGGAGATATTAAAAAAATGGGTTATGTTTAATGAACGATTCTAAACACAGAAGTATTTATTGGAATCCTTGTCTGTTTGTTAGCGATGGACGCAAAAACAAAATACTAATCGAGTTTTGTTGCGGATTTTTCTAAATTAAAAAGGCCTTCCAATTACGTTTATTAGCGTTAGTGCTCTCGCCTTTTTAAAAAGGTTTTTATTTTACCATTAGGATGGCATAGCGCCCAGTAAATATTGATTGCATTGCAATTGGTGAAGTAGGTAGCTGCGGGAATCAGCTTGTTTCAAAATATATGTTTGCTCTCATTACGACGAGACACAGGACCCTCCCCCGGGATAACAACTTAATTCAACAAAAAATAAATATTTCACCCTAAACCATATTTTAAACATAACGACCCCGCTTAAGAACATAACGACTTAATATCTAGAAATATGAGGTTCTTAGTACCTAGACGTAGGATGTACCCCCACAACTGAGCTAGGACATTCAATTACGTTGAACATAAAAGCCCCGCGTGTGTGCCAGATAGCGCCGCTAATAAACAAGAGCTTCATAAAAGCGCCTGCTAACTTCATTAGAGCCCCGTTTTAATTTTGCGGCGAATGCGCGATGCTTTTATTGCTACAGAGAAATTTAATAACTAGTTTTTAACATATTTAAACGATATACGTTTTTTTTATTGCCACTTTGGGGGCTGACAAGCTTGAGGCTCACCTGTTGTGCGTTGTTATCTTAATATATATCTTAATATATATAAATCTCGTGTCACAATGTTTGTCCTCAATGGACTCCTAAACCACTTAACCGATTATAATAAAATTAGCACACCATGTGCAGTTCGATCCAACTTGAGAGATAGGATAGTTTTTGAAACAGATTTCGACATCCACGCGGGCGGAGCCGTGGGCAACAGCTAGTTGGTATATAGGTGTTGTCGGTATTTTGTGATACGGGCACTGGTCAAACAAATAATTTAAATGTTGGATGATTGTGCCCAAGTATGTTTAGCTCTCAAAGTATAGCGCTAACTGTCGTATCGATTTCTTTGTGACCTTCAATTGCATTCTGTCTTGATGCTAAGTAGGACAGCATTAACTAATTTAAAAAAAGTTGGATGAGTTTCTTACCGGAGTCTTCTCAAGACAGGGCTATGTTTCAAACCGGGGCCGCGGTGGTCTATTTGCCAAACATAAGTTTTTTTACGTTTTGTAAGTTCCGATTTAATAGTTTTTTTTTATATAACTTAGGTAGCAGACAAGCACATGGCCCACCTGATGGGAAGTGGTCACCGTGGCCTATGGACGTGTGCAACACCAGGGGCGTCACACACGCATTACCGTAAACCGGGGTTACTTTGAACTTCGGGTTGACTTTGATCAAAACTTATGTGGTTTGTAAAATTGGCAATAACGTAAAAAGGAACGCAATACACGCCGATTTTTTTTTTGTAATAGCAGCACTGAAAACTGTCAAATCCTTTTTTGTTGATGTGCATCTGGAGCGGCGACAATTTACATAAAAAAAAGGTATTTATTTCGTATGTTTTATAATTAGTTTGTTAAATGTGCTGTAAAACTTTGTATGCCCATAATTACGTGATTGTTTAGTGAAATAATGAAGTCGATTTTATTTATTTATTTATTTATTTAGCTTTATTTTCATTCCACAATGGTTTGATTAAAATGATTAAATGATATAATATAATTCCATTTACATTCCATTTCTTTAAAATGATCAAGGCTACAGGATCGAATGATAATTATATAAAATTATTGTCTAGAATAATAATTAATTTTTAAAAATAAGCAATAATATAATAATAAAAATAAATAAATTCATTCATGCAGGATAAAATATATCATTAGGTAGTCGATTACATTAGGTTAAATGTTTTCTGCTAGCAATAGAAATCGTTGTTTCTTTATTAACCTCAAAATCGACAAAATGGTGACTATTTATTTGACGTGGGGTGTCTTTGATTGGTTATATGGTGTGAAATTGATCAAATGATCAAAGTAACCTCACGGACTTGTAACCTCTGGCGTTTACTTTGATTGTTATCTGGCTTTACGAATTTTAGTTTATTTAATATTATTTTCTTCGTCAGGAACATGCCGCGCATATATAAGAAGAAACTTGGGTCACGCGAGTACAAGAATTATTCAGAAGCACAACAAGAGGCAGCGATTAGCGAGATAGTTGATGGAAAATTATCTATTCGAGGTGCTTCTGAAAGGTATAATATACCCTATGGTACTTTATACAACAAATACAAAGGCTTACACATAAAAAAACCGGGTGCGCAGACAGTCTTCAACGAGTCAGAGGAAAAGGCTTTGTTGCAAGCAGCCGCTAAGTGTAGTGACTGGGGATATCCAATTTCTCTACTTGATCTGAGATTTCTGGCCAAAGCATTTTTGGATAAGCAAGGGCGGATTGTACACAAATTTAATAACAACCTTCCTGGAATAGAGTGGGCTTATTCACTTATTCGACGTCACAAAAATGAATATTCGCAGAGAGTGGCTTCCAATATTAAAAAAGCCAGAGCCAAGGTATCCCATGTGAGTATTAATGCATACTTTGACAATTTAACACCTCTTGTGGAAGGTCTACCTTCATCAAACATATTTAACTTTGATGAGACAAATATGAGCGATGATCCGGGCAAGAAACAAGGCATTTTCAGGCGTGGCGTCAAATACCCCGAAAAGGTTATCAATCACTCTAAAAGTGCTACATCAGTCATGGTATGTGGATCTGCAGACGGTGTTCTCCTACCACCTTACGTAATTTATAAGAGTGTCCATCTCTATGAGACATGGAAAGAAGGTGGACCACGCGGTGCCCCATGTTGCGAGAAAGTCTGTTGCTCCCAGGGTTCGCGGTTCAATAGAACAGCGAGTGGTTGGATCGACGGCGTAACTTTTCGAGATTGGTTTCGGACCTCATTTTTGCCACACGCCAAAGCTTTGCCAGGGAGAAAGGTATTAATTGGTGATAACCTTTCTTCGCACATCGATGTAGATGTTTTCAACTAATGTCAAAACAACAACATTGACTTCGTATGCTTAATACCTAATTCGACCCATCTTTGCCAGCCTTTAGACGTGGCGTTTTTCAGGCCCATGAAGAGTGCTTGGAGAAGTGTGCTTACGCAATGGAAATTACAGAATCCACGATTGTCGACCACTCCAAAAGATATATTTCCCCGCTTACTCCAAAAAGCGCTAGAGAAAATGGATGCTGTGCAAGCAAAGCCCAATGCACCTTTCGCTACAGTCACTCAGGGTATTAAGAGAAATTTATTGAGTGCGTTCAAATCAACAGGCATTTTCCCTATTTCACGAGAAACTGTTCTCAAAAGATTACCCCCGCTTGATCCTGAAAATCCAACCAACGACGTTGAAAGTTGTTTGACTGATTATTTAAAAGTGCAGAGATTTAACAGTGAAACTGGTTCCAGAAAGAGGACTCGATTGAATATTGAACCTGGCACAAGTGTGTCTACAGCTAACCCAATAAACGACATTGAAGAGAATGCTGCTACACATTCCGTAACAGAACATTTAGTAGAAGAAAGCAATGATTCCGAAAATCCTGCCTCTGAAGCGCATGCTGATTTAGAAGTTGGAAGATTTATACTGGCAAAATTTTACTCACAACGTGGCAAAAAGACATATAAATATGTTTGTCGTATAATTGATACAGATCCATTGGTCGCCGAAGGCTTCAAATCAATCAACAAATCAGAATTTCGCTTAGTTCGAGATGATATTTCAGAAATTATAGAGGACGACATAGTCGCCTATTTGCCGAAACCAAAGCCGTTTTTAAACCCAAATATTGAAGCTGAATGCGTTAAATTTCCCTACGATATTGATGTTTTGGAACTTTCTTAAGTAGTTTTTTTTATTTTGTAACATTTGATTGATCTCTTCTACTCAGTAATTTAAAAAATATTATGTTTTATAAGCTTAGATTTTACGACAAGTTTACAACCAATTAGATAACGTAAGTTTTGATGATGACTGATAATATTTAAGCTCAATATTATTCTAGTTTTGTTTAAGTTTTTGAAGATTATTGTGATTATTATGAAAAAGAGAGACTGATTTTCTAGTAAATACGTTTTAAACGTGATTTAAATAAAAGTTTTCTATTTTTCATGTTGTTTGATTGGATCAAAGTAACCCCATCTACTAAAAATTCCAATATTTATTTTTCTACTTGACCGATTTTGGTTTTTCGAACTGATTTGTTATTATATTTGTGGTTACTTTCGACTCATATGAAAAAATATAGGGGTATCAATGTAACCACAAAACCACTTTAGCATTGATCACTCAGTTTTTATTTTTTTTCGCAAAGGTTACTAAATATTTTTTTGTTTTTATAATCAAAATCCCTAGAGCTACAAAAACCGATACTTCAGTATTTTTTGTTTATTTTATTTTATGTTAATTAAAAAGTTATGACCTATCAAACTTTAAAATTGATCAAAGTAACCCCGGTTTACGGTACCGGCCCTGAAGGGAAAGGGGGGGTTTAGGAATGGGTGGGGAGGCCAGGAAAGGGTGGGGACGGAGGATATAGAGAGGAGGGTGTAGGAATAAATGAATTTTGACTTTGATTTTGGCAAGACCAAACTAAGCATAGCTATGAGTGCTTGTATAGTTTCGTACTGTGCGATTCAAAACAACAGTTTTATAATATTTTCGTATATTGCACGATAACTGATGCAATTCCGTATCTTCGCACCGGTAAGACTTAAAAACGTTATGAAATATTATGTTTATCTCTGATATCGGAGCGCTAACAGACAAATAAATACACACAGGTAGCGTGAGTCAGTATTATTCACCGACTAACTACAGAACGTACACATCGTCGAAACATTGGTGGTTATTTTGAGACAAATTTGCACCAAAATTAACTTGTTTTGCTACTGATTATCTGTAATAATTTAGTGAAATTTATAATTTTAAAATTAGTGAAGTGTATTGAAAAAAAAAATGGCGGATACGAACGTGAGTCAAGAAAGCCCCATTGAGTCAAAGTCGGGGCAACCTGGCCCTCAAGGTCATGGGCATAGAAGACACCCGGTGAGTTAAATTTGATACTGTAGACTTTCAGTTGAAATAAATATTTTTATTCTGTATTATTAATCATTGGTTTAATACTTCTAAACAAAAAAAAAAGTAAATTGTACTTAAGTAGCGTACTTTTTGTAAATTGTTGAAGTCTCATTCAATTATAAGTAAATAGGTACGTCATTATGACCAGCGTAAACTTTGAAAAAAGAACTTGCTTCAATAAAAACACTACTGGAAACCAGTATTAACCAATTAACGACTTTAGGTACTCAACAATAGAGTATTTTTTCATCCTAAGAAGGTCCTTGTTATTTTAAAAAGATTATAATTGGCGAGGTTAGTCAAATTTAAAGCTTGAGTTTATAATAATACAGTTGTTATTAGATAAATTTTCTTTGGTAAGTACTTTGATTGTTTCGTCTAGCTTAGGAACTAAATTAAAATATTTTTTGAAATTGGAACCATACGATTACCAGTGGTCTAGTCTATTGTGTATCTTTTAAATTGATAGGGATTGAATTTAGACTTAAAGACATAGAAATAAATGTTATTTTAGATGTAGCGTTTCTTTGTGATTTCAAAGGATTCAAAGTTTTCACTTGCAAAGTCAGTTTTCCAACTACACTTCGATGTTACAGTGTGTATAAAATTTGTACTGCATTGTTTCAGTGGCGTAACCGTTTCTCAGAGGATGAGTTGCGTGTGTTTGCTGAGTGTAAGCGGGAAAGCTTTTGGTATCGAGCGCTGCCATTGGCCACCATTTTTGGTGCAGCCACATACGCAGCAGTTACGAAAGGTTAGAGTTTTTATAGTATGTAGATATAATATATTTTTTAAAACGTACACGGTAATTAATATGAAAGACGTCTATGCATCATGTCGGATATTATTAAAATACACAAGAAACATTGTAAAAACGTTAGTGTAAATCCTAAAATTATTATTTCGTTTGATTCCAAACTACGCTTTTTATTAAACTTACAATATTTTTATTAATTTTTTAGCATCGCTTTGGTGCGCGTCTGTACTATTTTCTTCAAATATTTACAGATAATGCATGCGAATCGACACAACATTTTAGAGGTGCCGATTCGCACGCTAATAAATTCAATGTGTGCGAATCAACTACCAAAAGGGTTGATTCGCTCGAAACCTGTGTACTTTTAGTGCGAATCGACTACTAAGGCTAATTTTATTGTTTTGATGTTGCCCCTTCAATGTTATAATTATGTAATATTGAAAGCATTATCTGTTAATTTTGTTTATTGATATTGACACTAAAATGAAGTGGCATTACCTAATAGATAAGAATACTATTACATATTTCGGTATCACATACGATTATTTTCAAGCAGATTATGTGTTAGACTCATCTGAAGATAAGCTATTATCAAAAACTGCATGACCAAGCCCGCGACGATTTTTTTTTTCCGCGGTAATCTTCTTACAAATTTAAAGTAGCCTTTATTTCACCTTGTATTATTATCTATCTGCCAGCGAAAGTTTAATACAAATCAGCCCAGCCCTTCGAGAGACTTGCGTTAAAAAAAATGTTAAGTATTTTTGTTATATTTATTTGTGTATGTAGGTATAGGTACATACACTCGTGTGCTGTTTTATTATTACAAACAGACACTTATTTTATTCATTTGTATAGTTATAGAATATAGATGACCTATAGATTAGGTGAACTGTGATATTAGGTATCGAATGTTGTTATAAAAATGAAATATCTAACAAGGCCGTCAAGCTGAGTGCCTCCATTGTTAACATGGTACGTGTATGTAAGGGTGACCACCTCCTTCCTGAGACTTTACTTTCAGCTTACCATCAGGCGAGGTGAAGTCAAATTGACGTGTCCTATATATAAAAAAATATAATTATATTCTGTCTAGATTCCAAGTCTGTCTGTCTATTCCAAGCAAGCATAAGTAGCTTGTATCTGAGGCTACAACGAGATACCACAATGAAACATACAAAGATTTGCTTTGAACGGGAATCAAACCCGCGATATTTTTTTTATATAGGATAATGTCAAAATGACTTCACCTCGCCTGATGGTAAGCCAAAGTAGAAACCAGCCACTACACTACAGAGGGAAAGATTGATGCAATTTTAATGAAAACCTTTTGTTAATTTTTACAGGGTATCTAAAACCGAACGCGAGATTCGGAGCCATTCCCAAAGTGACCCTGGCGGTGGTCCTCGGCTACGGCATCGGGAAGGCGTCCTACAGGAAGACCTGCATGAAGAAGATGATGGAGCTACCCAACAGTACTGTCGGCCAGTATCTTAAAGACCGTCGAGGGAATTGCGGGCCTTGGTTAGTTTTTTTTTTTTATATTTATCCACCGGATTGCCTGCACCCGCGAGCAATAGCAAGTGAAGGATACTTTTTGATGGCATGTGTGGCGTAGCGGTAGTGCATTCAACTGCTGCGACAGGGGGCGCGGGTTCGATTCGCTCATTGCATATATTTTTATGCATGAATATGTAGGTATATTTGCGTTGGTCTGGGTGTTTCTATGTATAATATGTATGTATTTACCTATAAAGGTAGTATGTAAGTTATCCGCATTATAGAATCCATAACACAAGCTAGTAAACTATTCTTACGTAGGTCTAGAGAGCGCCGCTGTGTAGAATGTCATAGAATATTTATTTATTTGCTTACTTATTTTAAAGAAATTTTGAAGCAATTTGATAGCTTTTCCTATATTTTTTGGAGTCTGTAAATAATACTCATTACTTCTTAGCAGGCCATTTCCTTCCCAATTAAGTACTTAATAATATTTACATTTTTATCTCCTCAAAAAGAATTTTTCTTAATATACTAAAACTTAATTAAAAACGCTATTTTTGTAGGTATATTTTGCGTAATAATCATTTTGTCTTAAGGTACTAGGTGTCGCCCGTGGCTTCGCTCGTATTCTTATTCCATTCCTACTACCCATGGGAACCTATTTCAGACTATTATCTATCCCAGTACCTACCAAATTCTAGACAGCCCCGATTCTGCTAAAGGCAAACCACTGTCATGCCACTGACACTCTACTAAATACTATTTAATTGTAGACTTTATCGTTATACTGTTAGAATCTAAAATCAAATAAAAAGATATCATTAAACTTTTTAATTCGCTCTACAAAATATCATTTAAATATAGAGTTTAACCTGTTAACAGTAAGGTCTAAAATTAAACGGTATGTTTTGAAGTGGCATGACAGTGGCTGTTTTTAAACAGAGTCGAGGCCCAGGTATAGCTAAGCCGGGGTGCAAGAGAAATGCTCTTTGGACCACCTTACACCCTGGCGTCAGAACATTGGTAACCATGGTATTTGTTACAGGGGTGATTTCCCATCGCGAGAGGGCATGATGATGGTGGGCGCTGGCGCGGACCCGCGAGACATGTATTGGGGCGCAGGCCCACTACCTAAGGACCAACCCTCCACTCCTGAGAAACAGGGTATGTATCTTAAACTGAACAATGACTTTTGAACTTGACCTGTGTGGCGAAATAGGTTTTCGACTGCTGTCATTGGGCGCGGGTTCGATTCCCGCTGAATACAAATATTTGTGTGCATGAATATGGGTATTTGCATTGGTCAGGTCGTGCCTCGGAGAAGCTGTCGGTCCCGGTTGACATACAAACATCAGTCTATGGTAGTCATTACGGGTAGTTGGAGCCCAAAAATGTCCAACAACAACGGTCTAATGTCACCATTGGGTTGTGAAGGTCAGATGGCAGTCGCTTCACGGAAAATATTGAGGTTCAGCCAAATCCGCAGTTAAGACTGGTAAAGCGGACCCCGGAGTCTGAGGTAAAAGCTTTGGATGCGACTGGGATTAACGCTAGGTTGAAGGTTGAAGAAGAATATGAATATTTGCATTACTTTGGGTATTTATATTATGTGTAATATGACAGTGTATAAGTATCTATAACATTCACATGCATTCTAGAACTCACCTCTATATTTACAAAAAAAATCTTTCTATCTTTATCCGCTATCTAGAAATCATAACACAAGCTAGTTAAAATTTATGCTTACTTTGGGTCTAGATAGAGTTGTGTAGGTATGTCTTGACTCTTTTTATTTTTTAAATTAATAATTATTATTTGTTATTACAGACGTTTAATCTACCTAGCCTACTCATCATATCGATTAAGTGTTCGAGCAAAGAGCCTGACCCGGCCTCGTACCTGTGACCCACCACGAAATAGTTTTGTAAGATAAGCAAAATATGGAAAACTACCATAGTTGCCCATGAAAATGTGTGATTGTTGAGATAAGTGTTAATCTAATTTATTATTTAGTATACCATAGTAATTACCTAAGTATGAAAGAACAATGGCAGATTTCCTTACTAGCAATTGTCTAACACAAAAAATGAGCGCCCGTAAATGAAAAATATGTCGAACGTTGCAGCTTTACTAGTAGATTCCATAAGTGAATTCATTTTCCATCGAGAGAGCCGGAAAATAAAGATATTGTGTTTTGATTGTTAGGTTTTGTTGTAGTAATTAGTCTCGCCATATCACAGACATATAATACAAGTACCTATCTATATGTTCAAACACTATGGTGACCACAGATTAAATAACCTACTGGAGTGTTTCTCGGATACTGATATGTCAGAACTATTATTTAATTGAATAATACATTTATTATACCTACACGTTTGACAAGTCTACTTTTGTTAGAAACTTTTTAGTAGGTATAGGTTGGTATAGGTACATACAGGAGTGGGGTGTGGGGTATCGATTTGTTGTCAATATGATCGTGAGTCATGTCAAGAAAGAAAAATAAAACCACTATTTTTTCATTTATTTTATTCTTCATCATCTCTAACTACAATTTCATCAAGGTACCTTGCTGGTGCTGTAATATATTCTTGATGTCTGGCCCACCCTAAATACCAAACAAGGGTCATGACGTGAGCGCAACAACCTACAGTGCGCGTAGGCCTCAATTGTCGCCCACGATCTCCCATAATCGAAAAACAACAAATCCAATTCACAAATAAACAATCCAGTAGGGAATAGCACAAGGTCACGCAAAAGCAATATCAAGAGTCCTTTGGGTACGCAATAGTCACACGAGGAAATAATCAGAGTCCATAAAACAGTCCACGGTCAGAATTATTAAAGAAAATCAGAAAAAGCACACAAAATAACACTTTCGACAAAAAAGCGCAGAGTATTCTGTGATCATCTGTCAAAGTGACAAGCTACGACTATATTCATAGATAATATAACTATATCTATGGACTGAACGCACGGTTTCATTGGCTGTGATTGGCTGGATCACGCGTCTCACGGGTGTCACGGCTGCAAATAATCGTTAAAAATCTTTTAAAATGTAGATTTAACTCCGGCTTTAATTGGAACATTTAGATACTAGTAAAATCGCAAAATAAACAATAAATTACTTTGGCATAACTAATATTTAGGGGCGTTTTTAAATTAACAGACAATTTTTTGCCATTGTTCTTTGTATAAGTAGTGAATTTGAATAAGAAGAAAATAAAAAATAAATTAATGTAAAAAAATTTGGGACGAATGGTGTCTGGAATGGCGGCCCGTACCCTCTGGACTTTACCCTAGCTTCTTACCATCCAGCGGGGTAAAGTCAATTGACGGACTGAATATTAAAAAAAATTTAAAAACTGTTAACGATGGAAGGATTTTTTTGTCAATAAAAATTGTTTTTTTTTTAATTAATTTCATCTATTATTTGTGTTATCCGCACATTCACATAATGTCATGCACGACATATCCTGATGACAGCAATCAACCAATATCGGCCACATTATGGATTCTAGAATACTGATAAACATGCTTATACTTTTATTTTGTGAATACATATGTTTTATACATAGAACCACCCAGACCAATGCAAATAGACATAATCCATACATATGATTTTTTTTATACCACTTAGTTGGCAGACATGCACATGGCCCACCTGATGGAAAGTGGTCACCGTGGCTTACAGATGCGTGCAACACCAGGGACATCACATTCGCGCTGCCGACCCCGCAAAAACCTTCTAATTTTCTCTCAGTGGCAATCGAACCCGCGCATAGTATTCAAATGCATTACCGCTACACCATAGAGACAGATAGACCATAAAAATAATTGGATGGAATTTTCTTTCGTTCCTTTTTTCGTAAATTGTTTCGTATCACGTACACAAATGTTTCTCCCACACTTGTCTGCCGTCTCCGGCTGTCGGGCGCGCGCCGAGCGATTAGTTCCACATTAGGACGCGACTCGCTCACACCATAGTGGCTGCTCAGTCGTGTGTCGCTCCATTTACAGTTGAACACACCCAGACGTGCTGCTCAGATGCCTCGCCCTTTACCACATGTATTCTTTTAATGCCTATCGAAGTATTTATTTAAGAAAATTATGTTTTGTGTCAGCAAAGTTTGCATTTATCATTCTCTGAACCTTTTTTCCAACTCAGTTGGGGTCGGCTTTCCAGTCCCACTGTGGTGCGGCTGAACTTCGATATTTTCCGTAGAGCGACTGCCATCTGACCTCCACAACCAATGGTCATTATCACCAATGGCGATATCGAAGTTCCAAGTTAGACTGATTGGACTTTTGTGGGCTCCAACTACCCGTAACGACTGCCATAGGTGTTTGTATTATCATCAACTTTTAATTGTCACATTAATAAAACTGTCGCCAAGAAATATTTTCTCTGTCAGAATAGTAAAATTTCATTCTCAAATAATTAATTCAAATCCAGGGCGTTTTACATAAAGGATAGGTCAATAGTACCCGCAACCGGCGTGCGTGTATGAAAACAATTATGAAAGTTGAAGACGCGAAAGGAGTGTGCCAAGAACGTAGCAAATGGAAAGATGTTGTCTCTGCCTACCCATATCCCACGGGCGGGGGGTGTAGTAAGACTTTTCTAAGAGCAATACCTTTGCTCGGGTACTCCTCGTAAGCAGCGGCAATGCTGTGATACCAACTACTACACCACGATGGCAACATCGAGAAGTGTTCCCAATAGGAAAAAGGCGTGATTGGTGTTTAAGTATTTTTGATTTATGTGTTATAATGTATTCTCAAATTATTGAGAGCTAATGCGAATTGCGCAGTGACTGTGGTTACAGAATTAGAAATACATTCCACTCCTTATATCTTTCGAATGGCTGAACCGATTTTCATAAAACTTGCGGTTTCGTAATATATAAGTTATGACCTTTCATTTGATACCCAACACAGGTATATTTGAACACATTCAATTTTTCATCAACACTTTCACCCCTCATATATCTTTGAAATGGCTTAACCGATTTTTAAAAAACCTAGCTAAGAACACTCTCCCCTAACCCATTCTTCAAACAAAAGAAACAGAATCAAAATCGGTTTATCCGTTTGGGAGCTACGATGCCACAGACAGACTTACAAACACACACACGCACGCACGCACACACGCACACACGTGTACACACACACACACACACACACACACACACACACACACACACACACACACACACACACACGCCAAATTTATAACACCCCGTTCGGGTTTCCGTCGGGAGTTAATAAATAACAATTGCCACCAATTGCCACATTTCAGTCTCGGTTTAGTCTCAATCTCATGTTGATCGCCCAAATATCTAAAAAATGTATTCTTGTAATCAATCAAGACATAGTGCACGGCATCTAAATTGGCAAGATTTTGGAGTAGTGTGGGCCTCACTACTCCAAAACCTTGCCAAGTTAGATGCCGTGCACTATACTTGTTTCTAGGCGACGCATTTTGCCACAAACAAGTAATAGTGCACGGCATCTAACTATAATCTACACTAATATTATAAAGAGGAAAACTTTGTTTGTTTGGTTGTAACGAATAGGCTCCGAAACTACTGGACCGATTTCAATAATTCTTTCACCAATAGAAAGCTACATTATCCACGAACAATATAGGCTATAATTTATCTCTAAAAAATTTAGGGATCCTTACTAAAACTTCAATAATGTAACCCAAGGTGTAATAAAATGACCTAAACAAATTACTTACATCGCGTGCGCTGCGAAAACTATTGAAGATAGAACAAAATAATGTACTGTGGAAATGTATAACTTAAAAAGGTCTACATAAAAGTCCGCGATAGCATATGTCTACCTAATAAGGGTGGCCCACAGTAACCATTTTTATTATTACAAATTACAAAAAAAATCATGTGTCATTTTCGAAGCTAATTTTACCAATACAGTATTATTTTTTATCCAATTAAATACGTTAGATACGTTGTACGTTTAATGTAGATCAAAATTGCCATTCACACTATATAATTACCATAAATAGTTTGAGAGCTATCGCAATATGAAAAACAATGCGCGGCGAAATAAATACAAGTTGAAGTGCGGACGTAAATCAGACCAATATACTTCGGGACATTATAGGTACGTAGGTAGGTATCTAAACTGTTACTGCGTGTACAGTAACAGTTTTCTTGGGTGCCTTTGAGGATAGCACGGGGTGCTACAGCACTGGACGAGCTTAAATTCACCAATCATGGATTATTGCAAAACAATCCACTCGCACCAGGACGTCGTTTGTCTCGCGAATTATACCTATCTAAAATTATGTTTCCTGAGGTATATCTTTGTATTCCCATCCAAATAAACAAATAAATTATATCTTAATCAAGACTTTCAATTGTGTAAAAATTATTTAAAGACTGTTTGAGTTATTGAAATCGGACGTCAGAGGAGGGGATTGGGGAGATGGGGAGGAGGTTGTGAGCTCTGGCTACCCTTCTTACCGGCGAGAACACAACATAATGTCTATTATGGCTGCGGTCTTCTGTACCCCCTGTCACCCCATCCCCTCTTTTCCGGGGTTCGGTAGGAACATCATGTTTTTTTTTATACCACTTAGGTGGCAGACGAGCACACGGCCCACCTATGTGACCTATGCACCTATGGACGTGCGCAACACCAGGGGCATCACACTTGCGCTGCCGACTCTGCAAAATCCTTCTAATGCCCTTCTTGAAGAACCCCATATTATAGCCGCCAGGGAAAACCACTGCAGGGAGATCGTTCCACAGCCTAAGCGTGCGCGGAATGAAATTTCTTTAAAACCTTACAGTACCTACGTACTGCAGGCGGATGCAACGTGTGGGGATGAACTTCCCTGCCTGTGGCGAGCGGTGCGATGATAGAAAGTGGCTGTAGGCATCAGAAATCAAACAATTCCCATCCCAGGGTCAACTGGGGAGCGCGGGATATGCACTAAGTAATCTTATACCCCGGCAACTGAAGACTTGAGACGGCGGCGTGCTGTTTTTATCAGGTCTGAGCGAGACTTAACCGCTCCTAAAAAAGGAATTTGAAACAGAATCTGAAATCCACGCGAGCGGAGCCGCGGGCAACAGCTAGTATTATAATATAAACATAACAAAATCTTGCCGAGTTAAATGCCGTGCACTATACTGAACATGAAGTAGTATTGGTAAGAATCTGACGATGCTAGAAAGTAGAGCTACACGTTGAGCTCCATAGGCATGAGTGGGTAAGCTAGGTGCTAGGCTGACCTTGGGCGGCGTGGTGCTGTGGTGGCGGGCGGCGGCGGAGTGCGCGCGCCGGGTGGCCCGGTAGTGCAGCCGGCGGAGCGCACCGCCCAGCTGCTCCGGGGAGCCCTCGCCGTGCGCCACTGTCATACTGCCGTCTGCACCTGCACAACGAGACCATCGCTTGGTAGCTTCAGGCAAATACCAAACCTATCTTCTATCTATACTTATAATAAAACTGTAGAGAGGTCAATTCTGTACATTGAATATATTTATTGGGGGATGATTGGTGATCGATACTAATGCAAAAAAATGCAATCAGTAAATTTTTTGTCTTTCTGTCTGTCTGTCTGTCTGTCTGTCTGTCTGTCTGTCTGTCTGTATGTGCACGCATGGATCAAAAACTACTGGAGGGATTTTGATCAAACTTGGTACGATTATAGTTCATAGTTCTGGGCAACATATATGCTACTTTTTATACAAGCTGATACCCGTGGCTTCGCCCGCGCTTCGTTTTTAGGTCGTTTTTGGTCATATTTCCGGTTCTACTTAACCAATTACAACCAAACATACGGTAAATTTTTAGTCTAAGCAAGGCCTTTCTAATAAAAATCGCTATCGCTATCGCGATGGACGTATAAAATACCGAACGGATTTTGATGCGGTTTTTTTTAATAGAAAGGTCTTGGTTACACTCAACATCTTACGCATATTTGATCACAATCGGCTGATTAAAATCGGCGCTATAGTAAAAAAACGCGAAAATCGACGTCAACGCGAGTGGAGCCGCGGGCAACAGCTAGTACATATAATAAAATGATAGGAAAGTCAAAACCGTACATTGAATATTTTTGAAAAGAATACTTGGAGTGTGATGTACAATCGATACCGAAGCCGAAGACGGCGAGTCAGGTCTATTGCGATCCCTTACTGCCCATGTATTGGAATTACACAATAGGGAATTATAATTTTATATTTATTTAACTTCGATATCGCCATTGGTCATAATGACCATTGGTTGTGGAGGTCAGATGGCAGTCGCTCCACGGAAAATATCGAAGTTCAGCTGCATCACAGTTAGACTGGAAAGCCGACCCCAACTGAGTTGGGAAGAAGGTTCAGAGAATGATGATAATGATATTTAAGTTGGGTTGTCTTTTTCAGTGTAACTACAAAGCTGCCGTTTGTAGTTACACTGAAAAACTCGACCCCAACTGATATGAGAAAAAGTTTGGAGGAGGATGATCCTCTAAGGTCCGCAAGTTCCTTACCTGCGGCGAATTCAGGAGAGGGTCGAGACGACTGGATTTTGGGAGCTTGGTGACGCCCATCCGCCTGCAACAAGCGAAGAACTAGATCAGTGTACCAGGACAGCTACTTCTTCATCTATACTAATATTATGAACATGTAAAGTTTGTGTGTTTGTATATTTGTTAAATTGTAAGGGGTAATCTCGGCATCTACTGAACCGATTTTAAAAATTCTTTCACCAATAGAAAGCCACATTATCTGTGAATGTCATAGGCTGAATATCTAATAGATTTTTTGATCTTTTCTATGGGTGGTCCCAGTTGCCGGAAGAAAAATATTTAAATTTAATAAAACCGGCAACTGGAACCGCGGTCCCAGCTTTAGCGGTCCCAGTCGCTGGAATCCTCCATCACGCTACTGCCCAAGGGAGCGGAGCAATAATCATAAATGTGAAAAATTCCGGTAGATTCCCATACATTTTAGGCAAACTGATGAATTATGAACATATTATGCGAGTTAAAAAGGGTGCATCGGGGTTCGAAATACGCCACGGGCGAGCCGGGGTGGGTCAGCTAGTGTATATTATAAATGACGTTTTCTTGTGATGAAACCAGAGATTCCTCTCTTTTTTAACAAAGGTGTATTAGCTTCTATGATTAGCGCATTCAACCAAACTAACCAACTTTTTAGCTTTTTTTACTACTGTGGCAGACAATCACACGGCCTACCTGATGGGAAGTGGTAACCGTGGCCTATGGATGTGTGCAACATCAGGGGCGTCACAGTCGCACCGCCGACTCTGGAGGGGAGGGTTGGGAGGTTGGGGGGTTGGAGATAGGGATTAGGGGATGATTATGAGCTCTGGCTACCCTTCTAACCGGCGGGAACATAACACGATGGTTATTATGGCCGCGGTGTTCTGTAGGGCGGAGGTACTACCCCAGACGGCGTTAGTGGGTGATTTGGAAATGGTCGTTTTGGGAAGTGGTCCTTATGAGTCAAAAGGGTGAATTTCACATTGTGGAATTTATATGACACATGATTTACCATCTGCTGACGGTGAAGGAAAAATATCGTGAGCAAACCCACATGTCCTGGAAGAAATTCTAAGAACATGTCTGATCCACCAATCCGCATTAGGCCAGCGTGTGTGGATTAAGGCCTAAACCCTCTCAGCTCTCTGATTAGAGGAGAGGAGACTCGTGCCCAGTAGTGGGACATAAATGGGTTATAACAACCCATCTTAATATATATAAATCTCGTGTCACAATGTTTGTCCTCAATGGACTTCTAAACCACTTAACCGATTATAATAAAATTCGCACACCATGTGCAGTTCGATCCAACTTGAGAGATAGGATAGTTTTTGAAACGGATTTCGACATCCACGCGGGCGGAGCCGCGGGCAACAGCTAGTGCTATTATATATTATGAGCCGCAGGCGCAGCTACTAATTAGATAAACACACCAAAATTTGTTAATTTGTGAACGTTTTTAATTAACGCCACAAGTGCACGATAAGATAATAAGCTGTAATTAATTATAACTTTTAAAATGTAACAATCATAGAAATATCATATTATTCTTTCATAGTTATAACCGACATCGACGGCACGGGGCGGCTTTTGACAACACGTCTAAAATGGATCTAGGAGATATCGCATTTTGTGTGAAAATCATCAGCAGCTGTTTGTCTGTGGTGTGTTGCTCGGCTCTGGTGACAACTTGGTGTGTGATGCCGCGGTGGCGAACGCTGCAGAACTATATCTGTGTCAACCAAATTGTTGCAGGCACTCTGGGACTTGTGTGTGAAACAGTTTTTATCCAACTTTGGAACAATTTTGTTGATGATTTTAGCAAAACCAAATTTTATATGCAACGTCTAACATTATATTTTAATTGTGCGGTGATGTGCTGGTCCCTGTGCGCGTCACTGGACGCCTACATAAAGTTGGTGCTGCAGTACCCGAGGAGGATGAGCTGCGAGAAGAGAGTATACACCATGTTCGCACACTTGGCTGCCATCCTGAGTTATGGAGTTTTCAGTAAAAACTATTACATTCCTCAAGACACAAAATATCACTGCGTGATGTTTATATTTTATCAGCCTATGCTGTTAATATGGACTATAACATTTATATTATATGTGAGTATGGTAATGTCCATCCTGGCGTGCGGCAAGAGGAGAATGTCTGTGAGGAATGCGGGCCACGTGCTGTCCTTGGTCGGAGTGGCTGCCATGTGCGACTCGCTCAAAGTTCTGCTCGTAACTTCAGAGCTAGTATTTGTTGTATTCGTATATGCATTAGATAAAAGTGAACTTGTTTATAGTGCATTGTATTGTTTTGTGGTAGTGAAAGCGTTGTTTTCTTTTAGATGGGTGTTTCAAACAATGTTTGTGTTATTTAGAAGATCATCCCGGATGCACTGGAAACTGTATATGCGCAGGAGGAGGAATCTTAACATGAACAATATTGAACTGCATTAATGATGAATCTATTTGTGTGAAACATTTTAGACGTAAATTGAGTGTTAATACGAATCTCAAATTTTATTGATGTAACTAGCTTCCGCCCGCGGCTTCGCCCGCGTGGAGGTCGGTATCGCCACCAAGTCTATTTCAATAAAACAACTCTCCACTCAACTGACTACTTCACTCTCCACTCTCCACTCCGGTCTCTACTCCACTCTACAGTCCACTCTTCATTCTCTCCACTCCAATCGTCTAACCAATACCTTTCTAATAAAAAAACCCCATCAAAAGTCGATAATTGCGATGGACGTAAAAAGTTACTTAAGAATTTTGATGCGGTTTATTTATTAGAAAGGTCTTGTGTAGACTTAAAATTTACCCTATGTTTGGTTGTAATTGGCTAACTGGAGATATAACCAAAAAATAAAGACCTACCTTTTCTTTCGTGCGGAAATCCCCATGGATACCACCCCCGTCGGCCATCGGGGGTGGTTATGTCGGGATTATGTCGGGCCTTAATTTTATTACCGGGGTGTAAGGTTACCCAATAGGCATATCCCTCGCACCCCAGCTGACCCCGGGCCATCTACGGTTTTAAGATGGCCCCCTCAAACACCCGGAAGGGGGGGTGGGGCGAGCATCAGGCCACTTCGCCGACGGTGGGGTGTAGGGTGACAGGCGGCCGTCCTGTCACCCAACCGTCGCCACGCAGACAATCAGCTAGCCCCCCGCTCGCGCCCCACTGTGCCCTCTGCTAGTCAGAGGGACACGTGGAGAGCCTCGGAGCAGCCCTCTAGAGGGCCACTCCCACCCCGACCGGATTGGCCCCAGGCAGCAGCGTCTCTCGTGATGAGTAGGGGCGCTGCTCGCCTCCGTTGCCCGGGTGCACCACGTGAAAGTTCCAGCCCGCACCCAAAATGAAGACCTACCTGAAACGACGCGTGGGCGGAGCCGCGGGTATCAGCTTGTATAAAAAGTGGCCTTTTCCGTGCGGAAATCCTCATGGATACCCACTCCGCGGCTGGCGGGGCAGGTTATGTCGGACTCTTACCGACTAAAACCGCACGCCGTCTAGGGTCTTCTGATGCTAGGGTGTAAGGTGGCCTATAGAGAATTTCCCTTGCACCCCGACTTTGAATAAAAAGTAGCCTGTATAATTTTGTCCTGTAAGCGATGGTAGCTGAATGGATAAAGACGCGGCCTCTTCGCAGAGGTATCGAGTTCGAGTCCGGCCGGACAGTAACCAATGTGAATTTCACTTTGTGGAATTTATAAGTATATGCTAATCGTATGATTTACCATCTGCTGACGGTAAAGGAAAAACATCTTGAGGAAACCCACATGTCTTAGAAGAAATTAGGCCATCGTGTGTGGATTAAGGTCTAAACCCTCTCAGCTCTCTTGTTAGAGGAGAGGAGACCCATGCCTAGCAGTGGGATATAAGTGGGTTGCTATTATTATGTTGTAAAGAAGTATGCACTATAAACCGTACCAAGTTTGATCAAAATCCCTCCAGTAGTTTTTGATTCATGCGTGCACATACAGATAGACAGACAGAAAGACAAAAAAATTACTGATTGCATTTTTAGCATTGGTATCGACCACCAATCATCCCCGTTTCGTATTATCCCTGTTCAATAGTTATTTTGTAAATATATTCAATGCACAGAATTGATCTCTCTACAGTTTTATTGACGTAACCTACGACAAACTTATTATTTGCGGTTGGTACAGTAATCGGGCCTAGGGATCGAACCGCAAAATTAAGTTTGTTTTTTATTATTTATATTATCGGTCTAAGTTACTTATAGTGTGAAGCTAGCTTATAGCATGATTAACATAATAACAACATTCAAATATGCGTCGTTAGATTACACGTTGTTACAGAATGCGTTGAAGAAATAAAGGTTCACTGCTCGTTCCCCGTAGGTAATAGCGTGATAATATGTAGCCTATGTGTTGACCCGGCTTATAAATAATATTCGTGCCAAATTTGAAGTAAATCCATGCAGTACTTTTAGAGTTTATCCCGGACATACATACAGACAAACAGATAAACAGACAAACAGACAAACAGACAAACAGACAAACAGACAAACAGACAAACAGACGAACAGACAAAAATTCTAAAAACTATATTTTTGGCTTCGGTATCGATTGTAGATCACACCCCAAGTATTATTTTAAAAAAATATTCAATGTACAGTTTTGACTTTTCTACCATTTTATTATATGTATTATTATATGTATAGATAATAAAACATGTGAAGATATGTAACGAGAGTAGCAGCTGTTGCCAATCTTAAACATTAAAGCCACCTTTGATTATATCTTTGATCAAACCACACATTAATTAGGAAGATTTTTTTAATGTTAAAATACTCAAAATGTAATAAATTTATGAGAATCGTTAAATAATAGAGGAGGTAGAACACGACGGTATCTACTGTCTAAAATGAGCTGTCCGACTGGGGAAGTATACCTCCGCTCTACAGAAAACCGCAGCCATAATAACCATCGTGTTGTGTTCCCGCCGGTAAATAGGGTAGCCAGAGCTAACTGTATCCTTTCTCTCCCAACTCCTTCCTAGCCTCCACACCTCTTCCTAGCCCTCCCCCTTCCCTTCAAGGTGGGCAGCGCGTGTGTGTCACCCTTAGCGTTGCACACGTCTATAGGCCACGGTGACCGCTTCCCATCAGGTGTGCTTGTCTGCCACCTACGTAGTATAAAAAAAATGTTATCACTGCTATCCCTTTTAGCTATCACAGTTGAGATTATTTTAATAAAAACGTTCTATTAAAATGAAGGTACCGTATTGCTGCCGCAATACGTTCATTATGTGTACAGCTAAGGAGTGGAATGCCCTGCCTGAGTCTGTGTTTCCGGAAAGTTGTAACCTGGTCAGTCTTTAAGTCACGAGTGAATAGGTTGCTTCTAGGCAAGCGTGCTCCATCGTCGACCACATGAGATAGTGTGGTCAAACGTGGGTCTATCAACTGTACAAAAGCTACTTTTGAATTTCTTCAGGTGGCAGACAAGCGCGGACATAGTTGCGAGCATTAGCTAGTTATGAACAGAGTCCGCGATGGCTAAAAATTTTCCCAAGATCCCAGCATCAGATCCTGATACCCTGAATATGGGACCACCTCAGAAGTTGCCTCTTTCAAACAAAAAAAATTCAAAATCCATCCATAATTGGCGCCGCTATCGCGTAACATATTACATACAAAAAAATAAAAACAGCGTACGAATTGAGAACCTCCTCCTTTTTTGAAGTCGGTTCATTATAATCAGTAATAGAGAGTGATGGTGTTATAATTTCCCACCCAGAGATCGCATCTCTCACTCCCGATCACCGCAGTTCAATATTGTTCATGTTAAGATTCCTCCTCCTGCGCATATACAGTTTCCAGTGCATCCGGGACGATCTTCTAAATAACACAAACATTGTTTGAAACACCCATCTAAAAGAAAACAACGCTTTCACTACCACAAAACAATACAATGCACT
Source organism: Lithosia quadra (assembly GCA_963576445.1). NCBI lineage: Eukaryota > Metazoa > Arthropoda > Insecta > Lepidoptera > Erebidae > Lithosia > Lithosia quadra. The sequence continues at coordinate 10,902,945 of OY754896.1, forward strand.
ATAAACAAGTTCTCTTTTATCTGATGAAAATATGAATACATCAGCTACTAAATGTGCCGTCACAATCAGAACTTTGAGCGAGTCGCACATGGCAGCCACTCCGACCAAGGACAGCACGTGGCCCGCATTCCTCACAGACATTCTCCTCTTGCCGCACGCCAGGATGGACATTACCATACTCACATATAATATAAATGTTATAGTCCATATTAACAGCTCAGGGTGATAAAGTAAAATCAGCACGCAGTGATATTTTTTGTCTTGAGGAATGTAATAGTTTTTAATAACAACTCCATAACTAAGGATGGCAGCCAAGTGTGCGAACATGGTGTATACTCTCTTCTCGCAGCTCATCCTCCTCGGGTACTGCAGCACCAACTTTATGTAGGCGTCCAGTGACGCGCACAGGGACCAGCACATCACCGCACAATTAAAATATAATGTTAGACGTTGCATATAAAATAAAGTTTTGCTAAAATCATCAACAAAATTGTTCCAAAGTTGGATAACAACTGTTTCACACACAAGTCCCAGAGTGCCTGCAACAATTTGGTTGACACAGATATAGTTCTGCAGCGTTCGCCACCGCGGCATCACACACCAAGTTGTCACCAGAGCCGAGCAACACACCACAGACAAACAGCTGCTGATGATTCTCACACACAATACAAAATCTTCCAGCCTCATTTTAGACGTGTTGTCAAAAGCCGCCCCGTGCCGTCGATGTCGGTTATAACTATGAAAGAATAATATGATATTTCTATAATTGTTACATTTTAAAAGTTATAATTAATTACAGTTTATTATCTTATCGTGCACTTGTGGCGTTAATTAAAAATGTTCGCAAATTAACAAATTGTGGTGTGTTTATCTAATTAGTAGCTGCGCCTGCGGCTCATAATATATTTTATTCCAAAAATAAAACTTATCTTTGCCAGCGTCGGACTGGCCATCGGTGATAATAGGTTGGCATTTGCAGCTGGGCGCCCAGCGGCCTGACTTGCGGCAACCTTAAAGGAAACCCGAAGCAGAAATACTCACAAGTTCGCGGCCCCGGCCTTGAGGTCAGCCACCAGGGTCATTCCGGCCCAGTTTGACCCTGATCTTTGCTGCATCATAAAGTCTTGGAGTACCTTCTTGGATCCTGCGGTACAGGTTGACTTACGACTTACGAAGTTGAGCCAAGCATGTGATATTATTACATACAGGGGTCGGCTTTCCAGTCTAACTGTGATGCGGCTGAACTTCGATATTTTCCGTGGAGCGACTGCCATCTGACCTCCACAACCAATGGTCATTATGACCAATGGCGATATCGAAGTTCCAATTTAGACTGGTTGGACTTTTGTGGGGCTCCAACTACCCGTAACGACTGCCATATATGTTTGTATGGCAATCGGGACCGACGGCTTAACGTGCTCTCCGAGGCACTAATAAACCTGCGATAAATACACACATAACTTCGAAAAGCATCGAAAAGTCATTGGTGTGTGCCATGGTGAACCTGGGATTGAACCCGAGACCTCATCTCAGCAGTCCATTACGCTACCGCGGTTTTTTTTGTTGTGGTATTATTGTCACACGAAATGATGACGCTTTCTGCTTCCTAATTGAGTTTACCTTGCACGGCCTTGTAAATTTTCCACGTTATGAAAAATGAGTAACATTTTGCACAGACGTAATCTAATGTCTTCATAAACTTGTTAAATGGTATATTTTAGGCACGACAACGTAGCGTACGAGCTGTAATGGGCCTAATGGTGCTTTTAGAAATAGATCAATCGTTTTGTGACAAGAGTAACAGTTTTATAACCGCGGTAGCCTAGTGGTTTGGGTAATGGACTGCTGAGACGAGGTCTCGGGTTCGATCCCAGGTTCACTATGGCACACACCAATGACTTTTCGATGCTTTTCGAAGTCGAAGTTATGTGTGTATTTATCGCAGGTTTATTAGTGCCTCGGAGAGCACGTTAAGCCGTCGGTCCCGGTTGCCATACAAACATCTATGGCAGTCGTTACGGGTAGTTGGAGCCCTCAAAAGTCCAACCAGTCTAACTTGGAACTTCGATATCGCCATTGGTTGTGGAGGTCAGATGGCAGTCGCTCCACGTAAAATATCGAAGTTCAGCCGCATCACAGTTAAACTGGAAAGCCGACCCCAACTGAGTCGGGAAAAGGTTCAGAGAGAATGAATGTTTTGTGACAAGAGATCCAATGAGATGTACTAGCTGCGCCCCGCAGATTCCATTCCACCGCCTCTGCCATCCATTCCATATTTTTCTCATCTACTTATTTCATTTATTGCTTCATTGTAACTTTCCTCAAAAAATTCACCAGGAAATAAAAGTTCCATCACCCAGTCCAATCAACTTATGATAGACGGCATTCAGCCATCTTTTTAGCTGATTTTTATACTACTTAGGTGGCAGATAAACACACGGCCCTCCTGATGGTAAGTGGTCACCGTGGCCTATGAACGTGTGCAACATCAGGGTCGTTACACTCGCGCTGCCGACCCTGGAGGGGGAGAGTTAGGAAGTTTGGGGGGGTGATGGAGAGGATTGGAGATGAGGAGGGGGGATTATACGGTCTGGCTACCCTACTTACCACCAGGAACACAACACGATGGTTACTATGGTGCGGTGTTCTATAGGGCGGAGGTACTTCCCCAGTCGGACAGCTCATTTCGGACGGGAGATACCGTCGTGTCATACCTCCTTGAAAAATTATTAATTTATACTACTTAGGTGGCAGACAAGCACAAGGATTATGGGCTCTGGCTTCTTATCGGCGGGAATACAACACGATGGTTATTATAGGACGGTGTTCTGTAGGGCGGAGGTACTACCTCAAATGGACTGCTCAGTTCGCACAGGAAATACCGTCGTGTCCTACCTCCGTTATCATTATCATACAGTACACATACCTAGACTTAAGGCTTTATAAGTTCCATATAATGCAATGGTAAAAAAACTGGGGCAAATAGGCTTAGCATATCGTGTAGACGGGACGATCGTGCTTCGCGACGGGACGGCACTTCCGCGGGGTGTCGACACGAATACATAGCAATGTGTGAGATTTATTGTGGCTTATTTACATACAACAAAGCCAACAGTTGTGTTATATTACTTAGTAAGTTTTAGGATTTAAGACGGGTGTCCACTGGAGCCTTATTAATTTCATTTTTTAAACACCCGCAGTCTCAGTGCACAAGTGCGAATCGGACTTGTGCACTGAGAGTTCCGTATGATATTCAGGGTGAATTTTTCAAAAGGGATTGGATGGCCAAATCCGAAACTATAACTTTCCAGAATAAGATCCTTAATAGCAACACTATCGTATGGTGTAATAATATAGGGTGTGTTTTTTTCAAAATCAACAGGTTCGATTCCTATCTATATAGGATTATTGGTTTTTCAAAAATTTAATGATGAGGTTTTAAGTTTCATCAAAATCGGGCTCGTGACTCCTTTGAGCATTCTTCGCTATTCCTTATAGTTTCGGATTTGGCCATCCAAGCCCTTTTGAAGAATTCACCTGTAGAGGAGGCCTTGTCTGCCAACTATTAAAAAAGTGGTATTAAAAAAAGTCATCTTGAAACTGGACCTGGCCCTGAGTTAGCCGCTGGCGTCATCTACGGAAATTCTAGTTAGAAAGAAGAAACCGCCCTTTCCCTTCAGGGTCGGCAGCGCGTGGGTAACACCCCCTGCCTACACGCGCTGCCTACCCTGAAGGGAAGGGGGAAGGGAAGTTTCTCCAAGTGCCATCAGACAACATAGCATATATCAATTAATATAGTACAGCCCAAATAACTGCAGTGTCAACCCTTTAGAATCCTAAAAATAAGTACTCTTCAAATGTCCTTGTCCGTCTAGAATAGAATACCTTTTTTGGTTAAACGATTAGGGTCTTTTTACCCGACTGTCAAGAAGGGTTATGTTTTTACAAATGAGTCACGCATACTGAATATTATTAATAATTTAGCAAGGTTTAATTGCACTGAAAAATATAATTTTAAGTGTTGCCTTTTTTATACCTACCTATATATATATTTAATACGTTGGGTTTGGTAGTTGGAGCCCACTAAAGTCCAACCAGTCTAACTTGGAACTTCGATATCGCCATTGGTCATAATGACCATTGGTTGTGGAGGTCAGATGGTAGTCGCTCCACGGAAAATATCGAAGTTCAGCCGCATCACAGTTAGACTGGAAAGCCGACCCCAACTGAGTTGGGAAAAAGGTTCAGAGAATGATGATGATGATATATTTGACACCTCAACATGACTTCACCTCGCCTGATGGAAAGCTAAAGGCAAAGTCTCAGGATCGGGGGTCACCACTACATGCACCGATAGTGCTACAGTGGCGGCCCTCAGCTTGACGGCCTCATCAAATGCTTTTTCACGCCCCGCTTAAAGGGCCGGGACTATAGGAGGAAGGGGGTGCAGCCTCGTTCTTCACCTAGGATACCAATTAGGCACGGGGTACCAATTAGGTCCTTATACTCCAACTGATATACATAGAAATACCCAAACCAATGCAAATAGACATATTTCATGCATACAAATATTTTCACTGAGCGAGAATCGAAGCCACGCCCCCAGGCGTAGCACTCGAATGCACTACCGCTACGCCACAGAGACCGTAAAAAATGGTTAACCGTCGCCATTTTTGTCTCTAGCAAGTTTTGTCCTAAAGTTTTTTATGTTCATGAGACGGTCTACCGTAATAGTTGATAGCCATTATTGTATATTCACATAAATTCAACGGATTGATGTCAATACCGCCATCTTGGTACCACTGCAGGCCCGTTGGAGCCAGCATTATAATTCTTTTGTCGCGTAGCCAACCGTGAGCGAGGCGGCCACTCGGCTAACAGCGTTACTGCCGTCCCATTGGCCATGCTTTGTAGTCTAGGAGCTAGACGCTATCTTAATTAAGTATAATAGTAGCACAGTATATTTAATAATACTAACGTTAAGAGTTAGAACACGACGGTATCTCCCGTCCGTAATAAGTTGTCCGACTGGGGTAGTACCTCCGCCCTACAGAACACCGCGGCCATAATAACCATCGTGTTATGTTCCCGCCGGTAAGTAGGGTAGCCAGAGCTCCCTGTATCCCTATTATATATATATATATATATATATATATATGTGTAAGTATGTCTATTTCTTTATATATGTTTTTAAAAGATTTACGAAAAAATAGATAAACAGTTATCAATGCTAGGCTGTACACAAACCTGTACTCGTGTAATGACGAACTGAGAATCCTACCTCCTACACTTGTATATACATATCATGCAATTTTGATGAGCAGGAAACTCTTAAAGCACCAGTAAATCCACTTGACGTCCCCAGTGGGCCACTCCTCCCCCCCTCCCCTCCCCCCCATCACCCCAGCGAATCGTACCCGCAGTTATTTAGGATTAACTGGCGCTTTGAGAAATTTTTAGTAGCTTTTTGAGGTTTTATAAAAAGGAAAAACGACTTCCACAGGATTAATATGCTAATTTTCCACTTTATGATTGGAGATTTTCTGCGAAATTAAATGAAAGAACTCTTAAAATATAAGCCTGTTTCATAATGAAGAACTGTACGTCTTTATATACGTTGACAGGGGTAAAAAATTCCTGTCAGGGTCTTAAGGGCCCTGGTCAACCTACCTGCAAGGATTCATAACCAACATTCACACACAAAGGCTATTCTCCTGAGTTGTTTAATAATAATAATGTGGATTTGCGATGGTAGCTGAATGGATAAGGACGCGGCCTCTTCTCAGAGGTATCGAGTTCGAATCCGGCCGGACAGTACCAATGTGAATTTCACTATGTGGAATTTATATGTGCTAATCTCATATTTACCATCTGCTGACGGTGATGGAAAAACATCGAGAGGAAACCCACATTTCCTAGAAGAAATTCTAAGAACATGTCCGATCCACCAGCCCGCATTAGGCCCGGATTAAGGTCTAAACCCTCTCAGCTCTCTCGTTAGTGGAGAGGAGACCCGTGCCCAGCAGTGGGACATAAATGGGTTGCTATCGAATGTGGATTCGACGATTATTGTGCCGATAGTCGTAGGTCGTATCAGTTCACGAACTGATCGTCAAGAGCCTCGACCAACATCTCAAGAGGCTCGCGTTAGGCAGTTGGATCAAGGACTTGATGCATAAGGCGGTTCTCCTTGACACGGCATGTATTGTGAAGCGATTCCTCTTCCTGGAGCCCTAAGCACCGGTGGTTTGTTCCCTGTACCCGATGCCGGTGGGGTACTTACTGTTTTATATATATATTTTTTATATTATTATAAAAATAAAGAGAATAATAATAGTAATATAATTTATTGACAGTGTAAGTACCTATTTAAATAAACAAATTTTAAATATGAAACTTTTATTTTGTAAAAAAAAATTACGACAGTCACTCCCGTAATAGCAATAATAAACCAAACATAAAATACAATAACACACCTTTCTACCCAAAAGTACTACTTTTAGATGGACAAAGCCGCTGAAAAAAATATTGCATATAAAGACATTAACTCCTTCCCTTGTGGCAATTGGCAATGCTGCGGCATATTTGGCACAGTGTTGCCAGCTCCGTGCCAAAGGAAGCCTTAACGTGCTTACCATCGGAGAGGCGGCACATACTGAATAACTCTGCTAAATAAACCTGCAGTATTTAGCTTCATGAGGAGTGGAGCACACGATCTATAGTAACTAAGGTTATCTAAGCTATTGTTCACAGTCTAGGGCAAATTTAAGACCCCAGGGATAACAGACAAAACTCCTTTCTCAATCGTGCAAGTAATAGCTTTAACACACTCTCAAAGGATCTCAATTTAGACCTATTCAACGCCAATATCCCCGTGGCGAGGCGGTCAGTGATGGGTTCTTTGCATCATAGGCAATGCTGCAGTGTTTGTGGTGAGATGTTGATATTAGTATATAGCACAGTTATGTGAAGTGTGATCCGGATGTGTAATTGTTTTGTATCGTATACTACAATGAAATGAACGCTATTTCAAGTATGTTTCTATACGCGGGGTCCTGTAGTTGGCTTAATTATATATGTACTTAATCTACTTGAATAAGCTGTTAGACCTCCATATAAATAAATAAATAAATAAATAAATACTTCAAGTTCTTTGTCACTGTCTCTTGTTAGCGTCCTCAAACTTGCGATCAGGTTCCACACACTTGCCCTGAAATCTAACTGTACCTGTAGGGCATTCATCTCCTGAAAAAGCCTCTCTATCACCCAATAGGACAGAAGTAACATTACTATCTTCGATATTTTTAACTGAATTCTGATTAGGTATAGTACTTTCATCTGTGTTTCTATTATTATCATTAGATTGCACCAAATTATTATTAATAATGTTTGCTGCTTCAGTTATGGTTTTATTAGGTCGTGTATTATTATTTTCAGTATTCATGCCGTTCAAAAGTGTTTTAATATTATTTGTTTTGATGTTGGTTGTTTGTCTGTTTTCATCACTTGCTTTTAGTTCTTTTACATTATCAAATACATTCTGTCCTTCTTTGTTGCCTTTAAATTTGTCAGTCATTTTTTTCAGGATACTGGTTCTGTAAATCAGGTCTTTGATGTGAATTTACATCACGACCTTGAAAGTCTACATCACTTAACTTCACAACACTGTCATATTCCATTGGATACAAGTTAGTCACCACCGATTGATGTCCATTGCTGCTTCCAACAGTAAAACTTATAGCACTCAAGATCAAACTTAACGGTGTAGATAGAATTAAGAGACAGTTACTATTGTAATCGTTAACACAGCTATGCGTGGTATGGACAGTCGCAAATGTTATTAAGATAATCCACATTGTCACATTGTGGCTTTTACGCATTTTTTACGAAGCGACTTATTAAGATGGAGTGAGATCGAGGACTATACGATGCTCAAGGATTATAATATGAGCTACAATGTTTCCGTTATTCGTGAGAATTTCAATAACTTGCTGTAGGGATGGGAATGTGTCGATAAGTGACGTCAGTTATATCATTCTTACTAGTCAGTGTAGTTAAGTGATGCTCGATAATGAAGGCCTTGGCAGATGCTTCACGCCCCGTGACACACGTGCGTTGGTTAAGAAGTCTTCTCTCTGTTGTTGTGTGGTTACCGAATTTTAGTATAAAGTGTGTTTACACGATTAGTTCACTATCCGCATTAAAAATCGTAGGATTTCTTTATTATTATAAAATAAGCAGCTGTACGTTAGAGATATTTAAAAAATACTTGGGTTATATTATAAGAACGATTCTGTATAGGAAGAACTACTTAAAAAACAAGAGTGAGCCACATATTTTGGCACAGATTATATACATTTTAATAATTAAAAAATAATAATTGGATCAATGGCCAGCGTAATGGCCACATTTAATTTTGCACCGAGGACGGTGAGAGGTGGGTTAATAGTTGAGACCTTTCAATGGTATAAGTTATAAATACTATTTTTACAACTATTTTTTTTTAAATATCGATAGTAGCGGTACATCTCTATGGTGATACCACGATACTGGTTTGCGAGGAACAGCAGTGACATCATCGGAACAGCTTCGCGACACCAGACCTGTTTCGTATTAAAAACACACAATGGATTAACATAATAATACCGATTTATGAGGCCATTCACCGACATTAATTTTGGTCTTTATGAGTTTTTATCTTATTCCCAAAAAGCAAGTAAGAATAAAAATTAAATAAATAAATATTCTACGACATTCTACATAGCGCTCTCTAGACCCAAAGTTAGCCTAATTTAACTAGCTTGTGTTATGTAGCAATTGGTTGAGTAGAGCCGGAGATATGATGATATTTCTTTCTTCTTTCTTTCTTTTACATCAGGTGGGCCGTGTGCTTGTGTACCGCCTAATGTTAATCGCAAACGAGGGATTTTTGTCCGCGGACTTTTTTGTCCTCTAAAATTTGTGCTTACAATTGAACGTTTTGTACGCGGTAGGTACTTTTAATCCTTCGTTTGCGTTACTCGATACAATCGTGAGCGATCTTAGAGGACAAAAAAGTCCGCGGATAAAATTCCCTCGTCTGCGCAAACCCTAAATTGTATCTAACTCTGTCTACGAAGAGCAAAGATTTGCTCTTCGTAGACAGAGTCGCAGGCATCAGTTAGTTCGATATGTCATTTCGCCGGTTCTCGACCGTTTAGTGGAGTTGTCAACTTCGGAACGAAAAATAAAATTGAATTAATATGAATTATTGATAGAGAATATTTTTGATATATAGTAAATATAGTCTATTTTCATTTAATATCCTTTATCTTCCATTAAGATCATGCAATAATTTTACAGAAAATAATAAACCCAAAAATGCCGATTTCGCCAGTTCTCGACCGAAATTTCCAGTTCTCGACGTTATATTCGCCAGTTCTCGACTATTAGGTGAGATGGCAAATATGTGAAGTAAAACATTAGTAATTATTAATTTGTAATCTAATGAAATCCGTATTTTGACAGAATTCAATATACATTATGCTATTACAATAAACTGATGTTAAATAATCATTATAAAGTTGATAACACGACTATAATATTTACAAATCAGTGTTCTTCCCCTGCTTTATCAACCTTTACTAACTAAAATTAAAGTTTATTTCTTAATGGCACTCATTAGCCTATTGCAGTCCACTGCTGGCAGTAGGCCTCTCCCAATGTGCGCCATAGCACTCGATCTTTCACCTTCCTCCAGTCTATCCTAGCCACCTTTTTTAGGTCATTTATGTCCATCCTAGGTACTGTTCCATCTTCCGTTTGCCAATCAGCGGTCTCCACTATAGAACTCGTTTGCTCTACGATCATTATTAGTCCTTCAGCAGATGTAGCCAGCCCATTGCCACTTCAGCTTACTTATTCTGCGAGTTATCTCGGCAATTTTAGTCCAATGGCATAACGAATCCTTCAAAGAATCAGGATTATTATCCTTCAAAGGATCATAGCTTGCTCCATAGCCCACTGCACGACTAGGTTGTGGACGAACCTTACTGTTGTCCACGCTTCGGCACCGTATATTTTAACAGATTACTTTAACTGGTTGAAGAGGCTATGTGGTAAGCCGAAGTAATTTGCCAAATGCTTTGTGAAATAAAAGTCACAAAAAGGATTCAATTAGGTTACCCAATTCAATCCTTAAGGTGACTTTTAACTCGAAGTTGTTTCTACCGAGCTGGATAACCTGCACAAGGTAGACATTATTCTTGAACAACTCTCCCTTCAATGGCAATTAGTCTTGGTGTAACCAGTTCCGGCGTATGTATACACCAATACTGACGCGCCGAGAGGATCCATTTAGGCTGTGCAGCAATTTGCTCAGCTGCTCCAGCAACTCTGTAACTATGATGATGTCGTCGGCGTACTGATGATGCGAGATGTACTCACCGTTAATGTCCATACCTATATGTACCCACCGAAAATAGTAGTCGGAATATGGTATAGGCCTATTTAATTGCACTATCCTGTTCTCGACCTAGAAGGTTTTACAACACGTGATATTGTTAACGTGCTTGAAAAAGTCTGGTCGCGAACTGGCTGACATGATTCTCATGTAAATAAGATTCAAACTCACAATCGAAGTTCAGTAATTTCTTTAACAATATGTATAAAAACATGCAAGTGTTTGGACTCGGTGACGCCAATTCTCGACGGTGCGGGTCGAGAATTAGGTATTCTACAAAAATGAGGTAACAGTTACCGACCATCTATTTATACACACTTTTCAAATAAATTTACAATAACTCCTATATTTAATAGATACTATACTTCATTATCTATCTGTACAAATAACAAACAAGTCCAAAACATAAAACGACAATTAAAAAATCTAGGGTCAACTGCAGAACCTCCTCACTTTACTTTTCGTAGTGAAGCACGCTTTCTGTCATGTTCTTAGCGAACCACATATTTCAGTATTTTTTTACTCCCTACTCTGTTTGCACATATGCACTTTATCTATTTGTGTCTACAACCGAACTATTTGAGATTGCCACAGTATTTTTGTTTTGCTTCTAATCGTATCGGTATTGCTGTTCTACGCCGATTAGGCAAACAGGTCGGTAAAAAAGTCGGGAACTGGCGTCGGTCGAAAACAGGCGAAACTACCCTAAGATCAATAAAAGATTTTATTTATTTACATTTTGTTCCGTGATTCAAAAATATTGTTCCAAGTTATACCTACTTCTTTTATTGTAACATTTCTTGAATATTAACAAATTGTTTGTAAAACTCCGTTATTTTTAATATCTGTTTCGGTTCGTAAAAATATATTTTTATTCGGAATGTTTTGAACTTTTAGCTTAGGGTTGCCTTTGACGAGGGGTAGGTACTACACAAGCGAATATCCATTATAATATTTTTTGTTTACGATTTCAAACGAAAAGGTAAAGCTTTGAAGGTTATATATCAACAGGTCAGCCTTCAGCCTTGAGCCCTCAGTCCCTAATTATTGTATTAAATATTTAAGTCTAGTATTATACCTCGTATTCATGTTAATGGATTAAATATTTATGTACTTTTTTCTAATAAATAATACTAGGAATATTATACTGCTACCACCAGCTAAATTGGTTTTGGTGGTAGCAGGTATAATGAATGGGGTTCGAACTCACTACCTTTCGATAGTCACTAAGCAATCACATTGAGAACCAGCCTTCATCCTTTTTTTTTATCATGCGGCAATCCCTATGAATACCACCCCCGTCGGCCATCAGGGGTGGTTATGTCGGAATCGAACCGACTAAAACCGCACGCCATCTCGGATGCAAGGTTACCTAATACACTCATATCACTCGCACCCCAGCTAACCCTGGGCCATCTACGACTTTAAGATGGCCCTCTCGTGGTAGGGTGAGCAGAACCCAACCGTCGGCGCACGACAATCTGCTCGCCCCCCGCTCGCTCCCCACTGTGCCCTCAGCTGGCCAGAGAGATATGTGGAGAGCCTTGGAGCAGCCCTCTAGAGGGCCACTCGGATTGTCCGCAGGCAGCAGCGTCTCCCGTGGCGAGTGGGAGGCGCTGCTCGCCTCCGTTGCCCGGGTGCACCACGTGGAAATTCCGGCCCACACCCAATGGACACTTATCCTAAGACTATCTGGCTGTTTAACAACTTTGCAATATATTATCACTTAGCCACGGGCCCCTCTGTAAGATCAAGTAAACGATATAATTAGCTTTTTAATGGTATAATTATCACAAATCTAGCTCTATTATTGAAGCGGTAATGCCCAAATCTCTCTAGATCTCCCCTGTAACCAAACTATGACCACAAAATGTCTGCTTGCCAATCGCTTCACAACCCACTATTACGTAACCACGTGCCTATCACTGACTGTCCGGTCAACCTCATAATAACATCAGTTACGAGAATGTATTGCACCATGAGCGCTGTAATCACTTCAGCATACATCGGTGGCTATCGACGTTCTTGTTAAATAATAGCCTAACGTGTCGAGCGTTGGTCGTCAACCAATTGCATTATATCTATTGTCGCGTACTTCATTACTCTGTGTTCAGTTGATAGAGTTGTTTTGGAATTTAAACCACAATTTAATAAGAATAGAGTGTTTTTTAAACTACTATGTTTTTTCACTGGAAAAATTACATTTCAGACACTATACTACTTTCTAATGAGGAGTATAAGTCTTTTTAGCGGAGAAAATATTATAAAGTTCATAGAAATAGCTTATTGAATTGCGGCATCCTGCCTTCGCAAAGTTGCATGCATTCGGAGGGAGTTGTTCCCATAATAAGCGAAATTCAACGGAGGACAACTGGAAAAGACGTTAGTGGGCCCCGGACTTCGAGGAGAAAGTCTGATGCAACCGGGAACCGGTTGGTTTTCCGGGTGCAAAATTAAATTTAATTTAATTTTCGTGGTTCGAGGTTTCGATAAGTTCGAGGCTTGTCAGTCGGTCCCACACTAGACGAAGTTGTGTTCAGCTCGTGCTCGGCTCGCCTAGCGCACCTTTACGGAGAAAAGTAAAGAAAAAGGGCACATTTAAATGGTAAAACAATATGTCCATGGTTACTACCCGCAAGAAAGGAAATCTCACAAGTGTGCAGAAAACACTTACTTATCTAAGATACGTCATGCGGAGGGCCGGAGGTATCCAATAACTTACTAACTAATATAATTTCCTTCTTCAGTCCCGACCGTTTTAAGAACCATTCGGATGGAGGCTCGTCGGCAAGCGTACTACTCACAAATACTCATAATGTGATGTAATCAAATAGTACAACCTATACTTATATGTATTTGTATTATGTCTGTACATTGAACATAGGATAAAAAATATAGCTAAGAACACTCTCCCCTAACCCATCTTTCAAAAGAATCAGAATCAAAATCGGTTCATCCGTTTGGGAGCTACGATGATGCCACAGACAGACTTACAAACACACACACACACACACACACACACACACACACACACACACACATACACACACTAACACACACACACACGTCAAACTTATAACACCCCGTTCGGGTTTCCGTCGGGGGTTAAAAAAGATAATGATTCCATTTTTTTTCTGTGTGTAAAATATTATAGGTATAATCCGCGCGCGATGAAAATGTGAAGGAACCTTGTCAAAGTAAATCGAAAATGACAGTTCTCACGTAGCGTTAGCGTGTTAACACCTACTTTGTTCTTAGTTGAAATATCTATCAAATGCCAGAACTATTTCGGGAGATTGACTACTCAAGATTTTACCCCTTTTTCCACTCATTATTAATCTTTAATCTCAGACTAGAAGAATTATTCTTCTAGTCTGAGTCTTTAATCTATAAGAATAAATAAAAATTAATTGCAATTCTGTCAGTATTGCAAAAACTCGAGAACGGTTGAACTGTTCTTACCTGTCAGACATTTGATGTTCGTCCTATCTCCTATCACTCTCGTCGTCGTCGTTTCGGTATTTTTGGAACGAATTCATGTAGATCCATGTAGATCAGATAAGAAAAGGCGGTATATTAAAGATAGCTGTTGCCCGCGGCTCCGCCCGCGTGGACGTCGATTTCCGCGTTTTATTACTATATTGCTGGTTCTAATCAGCCGATTGTGATCAAATATGCGTAAGATTTTGAGTCTAACCAAGACCTTTCTAATAAAAAAAACGCATCAAAATCCGTTCAGTTCTTTTTACGTCCATCGATAGCGATAAAAAATACCAAACGGATTTTGATGCGGTTTTTTTTTAAAAAGGTCTTGCTTAGACTAAAAATTTACCGTATGTTTGGTTGTAATTGGTTAAGTAGAACCGGAGATATGACCAAAAACGACCTAAAAACGAAGCGCGGGCGAAGCCACGGGTTTCAGCTTGAATAAAAAGTAGCCTATGTGTCGCCCAAAACTATGAACTATAATCGTACCAAGTTTGATCAAAATCCCTCCAGTAGTTTCTGATTTTTGCGCACACAAAAATTTGCGGACAAACAGACAATCATACAATATTATAATTATTATAAATCTCGCATTCAAAATTAAACTCATTTAGAAATCTAGTCGCACTAAAAATACAGCTTCGTTTTGTGAGCTTCGACATGAGTTTGCCGACGCTACGGCTAGCCGGCGGCCCACTTACGTCTCAGTTCCAAAAGGTAGCATCACATTTTGATCGCGCGCGGATTATATAATATAAATTATTGGCATTCTTGTCTGGCTTGTTTGCGATGGACGCAAATTTATAGTAGGTACTGTATGGATTTTGATGTGGTTTTTTTTAAGAGTAAGGTCTTGGTCTGATCTCAAATCTGCCGTAATCTGTTTCAATTGGTTAAGTTGAATTAATAATCTATACATATAATATAAATAATAAATGTTTATTTCTGGTTATAAAAAACAAAAAAACTATAAGGCAATACTCGTACAGGTATGTAACTACACGAAACAATAATGACAAACTCAATACTGGGTACATTTTTCTTTTGCAAGGAGCTAGTGTTGCCAGTGCCAATATTTTATGTTACTTTTATACCTATACAATTTCACTTCACAATAATTTTATTTTTCTGCGAATGAATGCGCACGGCAGCCTTAATTAAATTACTTATAATGGACAGAACCACTCTCAGTGGGAGCGAGCACGTTCTGCTCGTAGTTTCGGCTACAATCATCTATTTGTAGGTACACGTACCTTAAATGTTCGAGGTTCCCTTTCACCCCTTAAATATATGATGTACCCACTCGCCCCTTAAATATATGAGGTACCCAGTCATCCCCTCAAATTTGTGAGGTGCTCGTCGATTCAACAAACAAATTGGATAGTGAAATTCAAAATGAAGGATATTAAAATTTCCGCTCAAATAGAGCGAATATGAATTCATTTAAGTTTGAATGAAAATTAATTGATGAGGAAATATAAATAAATATGGCAGTGTAGCGATAGAAGTCGTATAATGGTTTCAATTAGCTTCCATATTGGATTGCCATTTAGACCTTAATTCGCCTAATTAATGAGCTTTTGATTACCCAATCATTGCTTAATTGATTTATCGCCATTGCCGCTTGTGCAATATAGTTTCATTTTGTACACTCATGCTGGTAGGTACATCGTTGAAGGGTAGGCACAGGTGTAATTTGTTTACAATTTTTTTTTTACCTCAATCTAAACAGCGCTATCTAGAGCTAGAAGTAAGTACAGCTTGTGTTATAAGTTCTAGAATACGGATATCCATATTTGTAACGCTCTTAGAGTTGCACACGTCCATATCCACGGTGACCACTATACATCAGGTGGGCCGTGTGCTTGTGTACCATCTAAGTGGTATAAATAAAAGCTTGTCTACTGATCTCGTTTCTTTGACAGTTTAAAGTTTTCTGACCGCAAACTTTTAGTCCGCGTATAACGACGGACGCGTTACCCGGTGTCCCGAGGGCCGCACCTCTATCAGAACACTAAAGTTTCGACGTAAGTGAGCAGCTAAGTTTCAGGCCCTTTTCATCTTCTTTCAACAAAAGAAACGAAATTAGTTTGGAAAGAAAATCCTATTATTATAAGTTGTGAGTTTGTATAGTACATTATACCTGATTTGGTTGAAGTTTCAAAATTTGCAGATAAGGCCTTATAAGGTTTACTAAGAGCTGTTTCAACTTTGGTGAGATGGGTTTTAGGTGAAAGGGTAGGCGTCCTATAGTCCCGTGTCCTTTAGGCGGGGTGTGAAAAAGCATTTGATGAGGCCGTCAATTTGAGGGCCACCACTGTGGCACAAATGTGTTGATCCCCGGTCCTGAAACTTTACCTTTAGCTTACCATCAGGCGAGGTGAAGGCATGTTGACGTGTCCAATATAGAAAAAAAATCGGTGTTTTTTTTTTATTACAAACACCGATTTTTTTTGACAACACAACACTTTCTGAGATGAATCAGCTGTACCATGTCGCAAGCCATTACTCTACGCTGATCCTCACATCCCAAGACTTACAAGTTTGTGATCAACTTCAAAGCGTATCGGTGGATTAGGATTACAGCGCCAAGTCAAGTTTAAGTAGATCTTACTTAGTCTACACTCGAGAGCAATGAATCCGGGTCACTTAAAGAATGTTAAAAATCTCGGAAACTAAAAATGATAGGTTAATGCAATAAATTGTATTTAATAGACAATGTAATACTCCTTAAATGAAAGTAAAAAAAATATGAGTCACCATACATTTTATTAACACAAAATTACATAAAGAAAAAAACTGCTGATCTATCCTTAAAACAAAAATAGGAAACATGAAATTTTTGAACTTTATTACGATTTTCTTGAATTTTAATACTTCGTATTGCCTCCTCGTGCTTCCATTACTGCGTTTACGCGGTTTGGCATGCTGTACACCAAGTTCCTTATACGATTTTGGGGAATATTCTCCCATTCCTCTGTGAGAGCAATTTTGAGCTCACGAAGCGTGATTGGGGGAGGGTTTCGTTGTTTTACGCATCTGCCTAGCTCGTCCCAAGCATGCTCGATCGGGTTGATATCCGGGCTGCGCGCTGGCCACTCCATACGAGTAATGTTCATCTCTTGAAGGTAGTCATTCACAATCCTACCTGTATGAGGTCGGGCATTGTCATGCATAAATATAGCATCCTCACCTAAATTGACCATAAATGGACCAACGTGATCATTGAGGATTTCTTCCACATATCTTACGCTAGTTAAAGAGCCGTTTTCTATGATCACCAGCTCTGTGCGACTTTCAGAAGAAATTCCGGCCCACACAAGTACAGACCCACCACCGTAGGCTACTTTTTCTTCGATGCATGCTTGCTTGAATCTTTCCCCTGGTCTTCGATACACTCTGTGTCTTCCATCGTGCTTGTAGAGCATAAATTTTGATTCGTCGGAGAACATAACTTTTGACCAATCTTCAATACTCCAATTTACGTGGCTCTGGGCATATCTTAGTCTCGAAATACGATGCCCACGCTCCAGTTTAGGGCCGTTTGCAGGTCTAAGGGGTTTTAAGTTAGATTCAGCAAGCCGACGTCTTACTGTCCATGCACTTGGGTTACTTCCTCCGAGGCGTCGAAACTGATTGGTGAGTTCAGTTCCTGTGAGAAAGCGATTTCGAAGCATGGTGTTCACCAAGTATCGATCTTCTCGTGCTGTGGTACACCTGGTTCTGCCCGTTCCTGGTCTGCGTAGGTTAGAACCAGTTTCTTCGTAACGTCGGAGAACTCTTTGTACTGTTGACAGCGACACACCGACAGTCCTGGCTGTATCGCGCTGACTCCGGCCGGTTTCCAGCATTGTAAGTATTCTGGTGCATTCTTCAGGCGTAAGCGACATAATTTCAGCTTGAATAATGAATATAGAGCACTATCAACATGGTTTATGTACCCACATAAATGACAGATTACAAACAAAAGCAAAACCAAATGCTGTAATTTCGTAGTTCCATCTTCGAAAGTGGCCCTTTTTCAAATTTGATTTTTTTATGATATAACTTTACAATAACTAAGAAGTTTTAATACCTTCATTTAAGGAGTATTACATTGTCTATTAAATACAATTTATTGCATTAACCTAGCATTTTTAGTTTCCGAGATTTTTAGGATTCTTTAAGTGACCCGGATTCATTGCTCTCGAGTGTAGTTGTGTAGTAACTTGCGACTGTAGTTTTTGTAAGGGTTATATTGGATCTAAACCATTAACTTGTGGATCCATTTTTAGAACTTGGTTTGAAGCTATTTAAATATTATTGGTAACTTTAATCTTTGTTTTGTTTGTTGGTAAGATGAGCAGTTGGACCACTGCCCCGCACTGGATTCATTGACGACGTACCCGTACGACCTTCAAAATTAAAATTAAGAAAAAGGGGCCCGTTCGACCTCTTTTTTAGAACCCGTTAGACCTTTAACGTACTCCGAGTTTTGACTTTGCTTCTATCCTTTGCCCTGCTTTGTCATATATCCTATATTTTATATAGGTATATTTTGATTGGTGTATAATAACGTTTATTTCTATTCTATTATATTCTCTCATCCGCCGAGCCTTTCTCCAACCCAGGTACGATAGGGTTGCCTTTTCAGTCTATGAAGTAACGTACTTCGAAATTTGCCATGAAGTTATTACTTTCCATTCCTTTCGTTATTCCTGTTCATATCTGACCAAATTTTGATTTGGCTTCCATGGCTTTTATGAGAGCGACTGTCGTCTGACCTTTTAGTCATGAGAGGAAAGCCTGTGCCAGAGCTTTGTGCGGCAGAATTTGGAGACCCAAAAATATCCATAGTTTTTATGTGTGATACTTACGGAGCGGGGCGAGTGGGGTGTGGGGTGCGGGAGCTGGGGAGGGGCGCGGCGCAGGCGGGCCAGGGCGCTCAGCAGCCCGTCCGTGGTCACGACGCCCTGCCCCACATCTGCGAACAACACAACCACGCATTAGACACTACCACACTGTACTGCAAGTAGACATGACTGAAGAATCGTACCCATTGCCGACAGGAAAAAAAGGACTGTCATACTGAATTTCGAAGTTCAAAATAGCGATAAACTGTAGCCCTAAAGTACCGAAACGCGACTCACGGTAGTGCGAAAGTGTGCCACATCGATACCCATAATTTCGAATGTTTTCCACCGCGAAGCACGGTAGTGCGAAAGTATTCCACATCGATTCACACATTGTCGAATGTATTCTAGCGCGATGCACGTCAGTGCTAAATTCTACTAAATGCGAAGGCATGCCACATAGTCACACATCCTATTTACGGGTGTACTATGCCAAATCGAATGCCAAATAATCGAATATCAATTGATCGACAACTATAAATCGAACATCCAAATACTCGAACGTTCATGAAATCGAATGTTTAATACATCGAACATTCAAAATATCATACACTCAATACATCGAGTGTTCAAAATATCGAATGTTTGGTTAATCGAGCGTTCAACGCATCGCATATTCATTCTATCGTAATATCAATATACTTAGGTACTGAATACTTTTTATATGGTAAAACACAAAATTTACTGATAAATCACATATTAATTTATTATTATATGCAATTAATTATTACCGGTGAAAGGTACCTACATTTTAATATTTTGTGTGAATTGAAAATGAAATGTATCATTTTATTAACATGTGTAACTTTTCGTAAAAACAAATCAGATCTATTTCTGAACGATCAGTTATGTAAGTCATATTTATTTCATACTACCCGCATACATTGTAATACTGTTTTCACCGGGTATACCACCTTATAAATGTAATGTTCATCTACAGAAAGCATTGTGACTGAGTAGTGCATTACAAGTAATTTTTGTGAAAAATGTCTGTAGGGTCTTATTATAAGCCAGAATTGTCCCAAAAACGCAAGCCGGTGTTAGTTTTAGATGGCTATTTAATGGCAATAAACAAAAATATTAATAACAAGTTCTACTGGCATTGCTCCTACAAATATAAATACCATTGTAAAAGTACTGCAACAACAAAGTTGCACGGAAGTGAGGAGCATTTGTTGGAAAGTTATGCAACACAGCATAATCACGCACCAGATCCTGGTAAGGCAGATGAACTACGTTTTAGGAATTCCCTAAAAAGTGATGCTACCAGCTCACTTGATAAACCGAGTCAAATTATTCAGCGAAATGAGGCTAACATTTCGAAATCAAGTTCGTGTGCTCTTCCAAACAAAAAAGCAGCAGCGCAAATTATACTAGTGCGAAAGTGTGCCACATCGATACCCATAATTTCGAATGTTTTCCACCGCGAAGCACGGTAGTGCGAAAGTATTCCACATCGATTCACACATTGTCGAATGTATTCTAGCGCGATGCACGTCAGTGCTAAATTCTACTAAATGCGAAGGCATGCCACATAGTCACACATCCTATTTACGGGTGTACTATGCCAAATCGAATGCCAAATAATCGAATATCAATTGATCGACAACTATAAATCGAACATCCAAATACTCGAACGTTCATGAAATCGAATGTTTAATACATCGAACATTCAAAATATCATACACTCAATACATCGAGTGTTCAAAATATCGAATGTTTGGTTAATCGAGCGTTCAACGCATCGCATATTCATTCTATCGTAATATCAATATACTTAGGTACTGAATACTTTTTATATGGTAAAACACAAAATTTACTGATAAATCACATATTAATTTATTATTATATGCAATTAATTATTACCGGTGAAAGGTACCTACATTTTAATATTTTGTGTGAATTGAAAATGAAATGTATCATTTTATTAACATGTGTAACTTTTCGTAAAAACAAATCAGATCTATTTCTGAACGATCAGTTATGTAAGTCATATTTATTTCATACTACCCGCATACATTGTAATACTGTTTTCACCGGGTATACCACCTTATAAATGTAATGTTCATCTACAGAAAGCATTGTGACTGAGTAGTGCATTACAAGTAATTTTTGTGAAAAATGTCTGTAGGGTCTTATTATAAGCCAGAATTGTCCCAAAAACGCAAGCCGGTGTTAGTTTTAGATGGCTATTTAATGGCAATAAACAAAAATATTAATAACAAGTTCTACTGGCATTGCTCCTACAAATATAAATACCATTGTAAAAGTACTGCAACAACAAAGTTGCACGGAAGTGAGGAGCATTTGTTGGAAAGTTATGCAACACAGCATAATCACGCACCAGATCCTGGTAAGGCAGATGAACTACGTTTTAGGAATTCCCTAAAAAGTGATGCTACCAGCTCACTTGATAAACCGAGTCAAATTATTCAGCGAAATGAGGCTAACATTTCGAAATCAAGTTCGTGTGCTCTTCCAAACAAAAAAGCAGCAGCGCAAATTATACTAGTGCGAAAGTGTGCCACATCGATACCCATAATTTCGAATGTTTTCCACCGCGAAGCACGGTAGTGCGAAAGTATTCCACATCGATTCACACATTGTCGAATGTATTCTAGCGCGATGCACGTCAGTGCGAAAGTCTAGTAAAAGGCATGCTACTTCTTGTTTTACACAGAAATGTTTCCTGTAAATCGATGATTGACGGATCGATGTTTAGTGTGAGTGTGTTAAGTTATATATAGATTTACTAGAACTTGAAGTAATATCAGAACAACGTTAGTTTTTATACGAGTGTCAAAAGTAGAACAATTAGAAAAAATAAGGGTGAATAAAATTTAATGATTAACCAAAAAAAGATACAACATCAAAATAAGATACATTTTAATAAAAAAGAACAGGCCCCCTGTTATGCCTAAATTACCAAAAAAAATTACAAAAAAAAATACAATTACATCTTCATATAAGCGAGATATGCTAGACCGCTTAGATAGTCTTTGAAATCCATAGATTCTTTTTGTAACATATGATCTCTTACTTTTTTTGTGTGGTTTGAAATAATTCTTTTTTTTTTCTTTATATTTGCAGATATCCTTGCTGCTTCAAATGTCGTGTTTTTCTGCTCTTTCATTAATTCTTTTAATGTTTTGTAAATGTTTACTTTTTTTCTATTCAGGAGGCTATTCCAGTGGTTGTGCCAATTTTCAATGGCGTTCTGTGTTGTTGGAATGTTTGCATTAACGCAATCCATAACTGACCACATTCGCGGCGAAAATATAGGAGGTGACCTTTTTAGCTGTAATTTATGCGTATTCTTTTTTGATTTAATTGGCATTCGTGTGTACGTTCCACCAACGTAATATTTAAAAAACCAATCTGTTACTGTACTAGCTTCTTGAGGAATGATTTGGTCACGAACAATTTCAAACGCTTCTGGTATTTCAGACGGATTTAAAAAAGCCAACGCTGCCAGGTGTCGCATTTTATGCGCAAATTCACTATTGCTGGTGTACTTTTTTGCCAATCCCTCACTTTGAATGTGCTTCCAAATATTTTGAGACAAATGGAAGTAACAGCATTTATGTTGTGCACTGGGGAACACATTTTGACAGGCTCTTATAGCTGCTAATTCAAAATCGGTAATTATGAATTCAGGCTTTAGTTCAATGCTTAGTTCATTAAGTGTGTGTCTCAGAATGATTTCTAAAAAAACTACGTACAATCGTTTGTTTTTATTTGAAAATAATCCGTACACAAGTGGTAGTATTTGATTGGTCTCATCATTTTGGCCTACAAGTCCATGTATAGAATAAAGTTGGTAAAATAAATCTGGACAACACTGGAATGTTCCATCCATTATCCAAAATTTCGATTGATGTAAAAGACGTAAATTTTGTTTGGTACTAAAGACAATAACAGTACCAACATCTTCATCACTGAAATTACCAATTAAAAATTGTTCCCCTTCAATGTGAGTGAATTGATCCGGTATAGTAAATTCTTTTAAGCTTTTTGGAAGTTTTGGTTCGTTTCGAGCACGTTCTCTTTGTATAACCATTCGCATGGCGGCTTTGGAAGGCATAAAAGCAGCCGATGTAGAGGGTATTTCCTGTATGGATTTTTGTATTATTTGTACGGGTCGATCTAAACTATTTTCTGCTCTCCTTTTTAATGCAGCTCGCAAAGTATGTGCCCGCGCAACATCATGATCAGGTTCATGGATATGGCATATCTTATTCATTTTACTCATAAAATGATTATCACTAACCTTTTTTGTGATTATTGCAGAACAACAACTCGAAGATTTCTTCCTGATGCAACACCAGTAGAATGTATCATTGCACTGTTTGTTTAACATATACAGAAAACCATCCACTAGCAAGAGATCTTTATTTTTGTGAGATTTGACAAACTCACACGGAACATCCATTTTTACGAAATCAAAACTTATAATGAAGTAACTTACACGTATACTCTCGGCACGGACTGTCATACTGAATTTCGAAGTTCAAAATAGCGATAAACTGTAGTAATAATGATAATGGCCGGTTTGAAATATTACAAAAGTGATGTGAAATGTCAATTTACTCTCGATAAAAAAATAATCAAATAGATCTACTTATAAGTTTTTATTGCAAGTAGTACTTGCCTAATTCAAAAACTTTAGTAAAAAAATATAAATGTTTACCTAAGTAGGTACTTAATACATTTGAACGAACTGAATATTGGAATTAGGAATGAAAATGAGTATATATTAATCCAGTGAATGCACTAACTTTTTTCTTGTTGGATACTCCTTCCGTAAATAGTAGCTACACACAAACGTCAAACCGGCCATTATATCGTGCCGCGAGTATAGTTAAAGTAAGATCGAATAAATTAAATCATATTGTGTATTGTATGTATCTACCCACATTGTCAATAATAAATTATTACAAACTATTATATTAAGTTGTTGATTTCTTTTTAATATGTTTTACCTTGTTTGTAAGCCAATGTAACATAATAGTAACATAAATATGACGGCGCCTTGGTGTTTCAAGAGTCAAGAAACGTCAAAAGTGACATGACAGTTGACAAGTGTCAGTTTGAAAGGCGCGTTCTGACGTTTCTTCACTCTGACGCAACTCCGGACCATGAAGCTATAGATAAACATGGAGGCCAAACCGGGAAGAACAGCTTGATCCAAATACCTACATGTCTCTATCTTACTCTCTGTGGGCTAACTTCTCTTTCGTGTATTTGCACAATGTTGCTATCTTCTTATTAGTATCTCCTAGTAAATTATAGAAATAGACCATAACTAACCAAAAATGCAAGTAAAATGATTTATAAATAACTCTATAGTTCGACTACGACTATTAATGTGGAAATTGTTAAATTTTATGCCATTTATTATGCATGATTGGGTTGTTGAATCAGGAAATCAGTGAATTAAATTCCCATTGTCTATGGATTCATACGTAATGTGGCAACATTGGTACTACATGTCAACTATCAATAAACAATATGGCGGTTGTTTATTATTGTTTTGGTTTTTAACATATTTAAAGTTAATTATAAGTATAAACTCAAAAAATGGTGCAAAATTGTATAGTGCGTGGTTGCGGTAGTACGTGGCGTCAAGGATGTGATATAAAATTCCACGCGTAAGTGTTTAAACTTGTTTAAATGGTGATTTCTTGCTTAGAAGGTTATCATACTTAGAAAGAGAAGTCGGCCCACAGAGAGCAAGATAGTAAATACAGACTGAGCATCAAGTAGGTATTGGAAGTGAGGCCTCCATGTTTATCTATAGCTTCATGCTCCGGACTCTTTTGTACGCAGAGGCAAACTGGACAGAATCCATTTGCATCTCGCGAAGACAAGACGTGTTCGGTGGAGTGTCATTGCAATATAATTGTGTAGTGATTAGTGATTATATTAACGGCTATATTTCGCTGAAATAATAATTTAATTTCGAATAACATTTAAACACGTGGTTTTAATTTCTCCTCGCCTTATGCGGGTAGTATGAAATAAATATGACTTACATAACTGATCGTTCAGAAATAGATCTGATTTGTTTTTACGAAAAGTTACACATGTTAATAAAATGATACATTTCATTTTCAATTCACACAAAATATTAAAATGTAGGTACCTTTCACCGGTAATAATTAATTGCATATAATAATAAATTAATATGTGATTTATCAGTAAATTTTGTGTTTTACCATATAAAAAGTATTCAGTACCTAAGTATATTGATATTACGATAGAATGAATATGCGATGCGTTGAACGCTCGATTAACCAAACATTCGATATTTTGAACACTCGATGTATTGAGTGTATGATATTTTGAATGTTCGATGTATTAAACATTCGATTTCATGAACGTTCGAGTATTTGGATGTTCGATTTATAGTTGTCGATCAATTGATATTCGATTATTTGGCATTCGATTTGGCATAGTACACCCGTAAATAGGATGTGTGACTATGTGGCATGCCTTCGCATTTAGTAGAATTTAGCACTGACGTGCATCGCGCTAGAATACATTCGACAATGTGTGAATCGATGTGGAATACTTTCGCACTACCGTGCTTCGCGGTGGAAAACATTCGAAATTATGGGTATCGATGTGGCACACTTTCGCACTAGTATAATTTGCGCTGCTGCTTTTTTGTTTGGAAGAGCACACGAACTTGATTTCGAAATGTTAGCCTCATTTCGCTGAATAATTTGACTCGGTTTATCAAGTGAGCTGGTAGCATCACTTTTTAGGGAATTCCTAAAACGTAGTTCATCTGCCTTACCAGGATCTGGTGCGTGATTATGCTGTGTTGCATAACTTTCCAACAAATGCTCCTCACTTCCGTGCAACTTTGTTGTTGCAGTACTTTTACAATGGTATTTATATTTGTAGGAGCAATGCCAGTAGAACTTGTTATTAATATTTTTGTTTATTGCCATTAAATAGCCATCTAAAACTAACACCGGCTTGCGTTTTTGGGACAATTCTGGCTTATAATAAGACCCTACAGACATTTTTCACAAAAATTACTTGTAATGCACTACTCAGTCACAATGCTTTCTGTAGATGAACATTACATTTATAAGGTGGTATACCCGGTGAAAACAGTATTACAATGTATGCGGGTAGTATGAAATAAATATGACTTACATAACTGATCGTTCAGAAATAGATCTGATTTGTTTTTACGAAAAGTTACACATGTTAATAAAATGATACATTTCATTTTCAATTCACACAAAATATTAAAATGTAGGTACCTTTCACCGGTAATAATTAATTGCATATAATAATAAATTAATATGTGATTTATCAGTAAATTTTGTGTTTTACCATATAAAAAGTATTCAGTACCTAAGTATATTGATATTACGATAGAATGAATATGCGATGCGTTGAACGCTCGATTAACCAAACATTCGATATTTTGAACACTCGATGTATTGAGTGTATGATATTTTGAATGTTCGATGTATTAAACATTCGATTTCATGAACGTTCGAGTATTTGGATGTTCGATTTATAGTTGTCGATCAATTGATATTCGATTATTTGGCATTCGATTTGGCATAGTACACCCGTAAATAGGATGTGTGACTATGTGGCATGCCTTCGCATTTAGTAGAATTTAGCACTGACGTGCATCGCGCTAGAATACATTCGACAATGTGTGAATCGATGTGGAATACTTTCGCACTACCGTGCTTCGCGGTGGAAAACATTCGAAATTATGGGTATCGATGTGGCACACTTTCGCACTACCGTGAGTCGCGTTTCGGTACTTTAGGGCTACAGTTTATCGCTATTTTGAACTTCGAAATTCAGTATGACAGTCGAAAAAAAGAGGGTGCGAAATGAATGACGTACGTTTCGGGTAGTAGTGTACAGATACAGGCACGTATCTTGGCCAGGTTTGGGGTAAGTTCGCGCATCGTGCACTTTGAGCCAATAAAATGATTCAAAGTACGAACGAACGGAACGTTGATTCGCTACAAGACGTCTCTCGGAGACATCTGATTGGTCCTTTAAGTGATCCGACGGACCAATCAAATGTCCGCGACGGTGCAACCGCGTCTCCCGCGACCCGCTCATACCTCAAAGGGGACCTAAAAATCGACCTTTGCGCATATGACGCGTCTGGCCAATTTACGTGCCGGTATCTGTAATGTCCCTCCACACAGATCCTATGTCCGTTCTTCAGTAGTTTAGGCTGAGGACACCACGGGCATAAAGCTTCCAATAAAATTATTGACCATTATGTCTATGGTCAATAATTGATTACGACAGCTACCTCTCTCCCTTCCACCTCATTTCCCCCTTCAAATATCCCCAAAAATACACACTACTCGGCCGAATGCGATGGTAGCTAAATGGATAAGGACGCGGCCGCTTCTCAGAGGTATCGAGTTCGAATCCGGCCGGACAATAACGTGAATTTCACTTTGTGGAATTTATAATATGCTAATTACATGATTTACCATCTGCTGACGGTGAAAGAAAAACATCAAGAGGAAACCCACATGTCTTAGAAGAATTTCTAAGGACATGTCCGATCCACCAGCCCGCATTAGGCCAGCGTGTGTGGATTAAGGTCTGAACCCTCTCAGCTCTCTCGTTAGAGGAGAAGAGACCCGTGCCCAGCAGTGGGATATAAATGGGTTGCTATCAAAAATATAAATTCATATCTTTAACAAAAGTCCCAACAAAAGACTGATAATATAATGTATTTGGAAACACAAACGACTTCCCAAAGTGACTATGATTGATGTTGAACACAATAGCATTTGTTCGCAGTTATAACGTTATTTATTTATTTATTTATTTATTTATTGGAAACTTAACAGCTATTTTACATAGATCATGGGTAAGATTAAAGATTACTTTAGGACTCTTAGCCAATAACAAAGTTTCCGACAAGTAAGAAGAGAATTGCATGCACATCTTAACAACTAGGTATTAAATCAAATTTTTTGCAAACACCAACTTTCGTAGCAATTAATTAAGTAACTCATGTAATACACTTTCATGAGGGCAAATATGATTGTAACTTAATGATAATCTGTTTCTTAAAAACACTTTTCGAGAGGTGGAAGATGTCAATATCGTTAAAGTTATCGTTGTAACAACTAGGTAAGCGAGCGAGAACAGCATTTATGGGCGTTATATTGCTTGTTGCAACTGTATAATTTACTATTTGCGTGCGTTCGGTGTAACACGCGCTGTAACCAAACGGCTAGACCAATTTAGATGTTTTATTACGAATTTTTAGCTTCATCTCTTCCTCCTAACCCTTTCCCAACTTAGTTGGGGTCTGTTTTTCAATCTAACTTGACTTCACCTCGCCTGATGGTAAGGTGAAAGTGAAATATCTGAGGGTCACCATTAGTATAAACACTGATTGTATTAAAATAGTGGGCCTCAGCTTGACGGCCTTATCAAATGCTTTTTCACGCCCCGCTTAAAGGACCCAGGACTATAGGAGGAAGGAAACACATGCGCTGGTAAATAATTCCAGGTCTTTATGGTGCGGCAAAGAAAAGAGGCACCGAACCGCTTGGTTCTTGATGAAATTGATTACACTGTGAGTGGGATAAATACCTCAGTCTTGCACGTGTAGTTCTGTATAGGATAGGAGAGGGATTTAAATTATATTGTTTTAAAGCAATAACGTTTAATATATTGCATTTTTGAGTTATTCTTTTATTTAAGGTTTTAAAGATATTAAGCCAAAATTGAATGTCAGAAAATATAACATTTTAATGTCAACAAAAAACAATTTAATTCGTTAAAAGATAGTGAAAATATATATTTGAGGCGAGGTTCAAATTGAGCGATAACTGAACAATATCTCATTTTCAGTGCACACTCGTGTGATTTATTGTACCATCAGAGGGAGCTAGTATATTTGAGAATGTTATACATTTACTTTTTAAAGTTAAATTGATTTTATAATGGTATAACTTTTCAGCTTTAAGATTTGTATTTTTTCATTGTGTTTTTTTTTCTGTAATGACTTTTGAACTTTAGTAGGACATAAACGCCTGAAATATAGCAATCGTATTTAAGATTGGTTTGTTTGACTTTTACGAGAGCGACTTTCGACTTTACGAGAGAGAGACTTTTAAGCGGGGCGTGAAAAAGCATTTGATGAGGCCGTCAAGCTGAGGGCCGCCACTGTAGCACTACCGGTGCATGTGATGGTGGCCTCAGTCCTGAGACTTTGCCTTTCGCTTATCATCAGGCGAGGTGGAGTCATTTTGACGTGTCCTATATAAAAAAAAAAAAAAAAAAAAAAACTGCCGTTGACTTTTCAACCTTGATTGCCTATACCAGAGACTATAAATATACACAGCCCTTCATTTGCTCACAGCTCGAAAACTTGTACAAAAAATGTAATTTGTTACAAAAGTGTTACAACTTGATACTCTTAAAACGTAAACTCGTTATCCTACAAATATTAAAAACGCGAAAGTTTGTATCAATGTATGGATGTATGTTTGTTACTCTTTCACGCAAAAACGGCTACATGGATCTGGCTGAAATTTGATACTGAGATAGATTATAGTTTGGAATAACACGTGGGTCACGGTAGCGGGTACAGAATTTCACACGAGTGAAGCCGCGGGTAACAGCTAGTAACACAATAAACAACTTAATTACGTACCTAAACTGTTGTATTTTTGCCAAATTATTGTATAAAACTCAGAAAAAAAACATACTAAATTAGAGTTAGAATTTAAAAAAATGCTATCTGCTGACGTTAATTATCCAAAACTATTTTTTAACAAATTATTAGTAAAGAAATATTAACTTACATAAATAACCCTGTTTTAATTATATTGTCATCCAAGAATACCCGAGATATTCAATATTTAGTGAGTCATTAGCGCACACCGAGACAAACTAATTTGATTTTGTTGTGAAAAAACTAACGAACACTTTTTCATTACTTAATTTGGCGAAAAAAAAAATCGACGACCTCTATGGCGTAGCGGTAGGGCGATCGACTGCTAAGCCAGTGGTCGCGAGTTCGATTTCCGCTCAGTGCAAATATTTGTGTGCATGTATATGAATATTTTAATTGGTCTGGGTGTTTCTATGTATGTGAGGATGCAATCTATATCTATAAAAGATAGTGGTGTGTGTTAGCTACACTATTTATAGCTCAAGAACGGCTGAACCGATTTGGCTGAAAATTGGTAGGGAGGTAGCTTAGAACCAGGAGACGGACATAGGATACTTTTTATCCTGCCACAAGGACGAAGTATGCCACGGGAAAGCTTCTTCTTCTTCAACCTAGCGTTAATCCCAGTCGCATCCAAAGCTTTCACCTCGGAGTCTGGGGTCCGCTTTACCAGTCTTAACTGCGGATTTGGCTGGACCTCGATATTTTCCGTGAAGCGACTGCTATCTGACCTTCACAACCCAATGGTGACATTAGGCGATATCGAAGCGACAACTAGTTTAATATAATGACAACTCATTATACAGTTTCACATAAAATATCTTCAAAACTTAGTTACATAGTGACAACTAACTAATTATTAGTTATAAGGGTTGTATAGTCACCGGTCGGAAGTGTGAGGGGTGTAAAGTTTAACCCCTAACTATGGAACCTATTATGAATAATTCGGGCAGTCATTTCAAAGATAAATTGCGCCTGGCGTGTTCGTAATTGGTTTTAGTTTGAAGGCCAATAACGGCGATCCGATGAGCTCGGCTGCTGGATTGGATAAACTGTTGTGTATCTAGACCTGCTTATTAGCCGTGATAACTTTTTTATACTACGTAGGTGGCAGACAAGCACACGGCCCACCTGACGGGAAGCGGTGACCGTGGCCTTTGGAGGCGACGTACCCGTACGACCTCAAAGTTTGGACCCTTATACAAAAGTGCCCTTACGACCTCTTTTTTGGTACCCGTACGACCTCCAAAATAAAAATTAATAAAAAGGGGACCGTACGACCTCTTTTTTAGAACCCGTTGGACCTCCAAAATTATAACTACTAAATATGACGTATTGTTTAGGTCAAAGGTACAGGACGGGTGTAACACATAGGATGTCACACACGCGCTGCCTACCCTGAAGGGAAGGGGGGAGGGTTAGGAAAGATGGGGGAGGAGGGGTACAGTGAGCTCTGGCTACCCTACTTACCGGCGGCGGGAACACAATACGATGGTTATTATGGGGCGGTGTTCTATAAGGCGGAAGTACTACCCCAGTCGGACAGCTCATTTCGGACGAGAGATACCGTCGTGTCCTACCTCCTATGATACTACTTATGTTGTGACAGACAAGAGGAAAAATCAGGGGTTTTACGCTCGCGCTGCCAAACCTGGAGTGGGGGGGGGAATTGCGTGGAGGTTGGCGGAGGGGATAGGGGTCGTTGGCGAGAGGGCCATATAAAACGGTAGATGGCCTAGGGCCAGTCAGGGTACGAGGGAAATGCTTTATAGGCCACCTTATACCCCGACGTGTATAGACCCAAGACGGCACGCGGTTTTAGTCGGTTCCCGGTTTCCACACGAAAAAAAGGTACTAGAAATAGTAAACCTATTATGATGCTGAGATGAGTAGACTGCTGCGTCAGCGCATATAGGTACCTAGCTTAAATCACATCTCATTCATTTGACCACTTATTTTTACCCGACTGCCAAAGAAAGGAGGGTAATGTTTTTTATTAGAAACAGATCAGATACATACGTGATGATACTGTCAGGTTTCTCACCGTTTCGCTCGCACATCTTTGATAGAAAAGCACCCTTAACAGTCAAACGTAATTCTCCAACAAAGTACTTCGGAACCCTAATCTACCCTAATGTACGTCACAGCAATTTATACTCTGCTACTCAGGAAATAAAGGTGCAATTTCGTAAGCGGAGTTAGGTTGAACAATTTGCATAAGTTTATTGTAACGATGTTTGTTCGCAATAAGTTCGGGTCGCGTCGTCAGCGCCGAAGATTGACGAAGGTGACGTCATCATTGGAAGTCTTATTAACGTTTAATCATAGCCCAAGAGCTCACGATGGCCAGACCTTCGTTGGTTTTATAAAAGCTGAAAGACTTGAGTATAATTATGTATGTATGAAAGTGTTTATGTGCATGTTCCCTATACAGGTAAGAACGCCTCTGAGAACGCAATTGAAGTAGCGGTATACTTTATTTTTTATCGTGCGGAAATCCCCATGGATACCACCCCCATCGGGGGTGGTTATGTCGCGATCGAATCGACTAAAACCGCACGCCATCTCGGACCTTAATTACCGGGGTGTAAGGTTACCCAATAGGCATATCCCTCGCACCCAAGCTGACCCTGGGCCATCTACGGGTGTAAGATGGCCCCCTCGACCCCCTAGTAGGGGGTGGGGCAAGCATCGCTCCACCACGCTGACGGTGAGGCGTAGGATGACAGGCGGTCTTTCTGTCACCCTCCGTCTGCTCTCGGAGAAACAGCTCGCCTCTCGCCTGCTCCTCACTGCACCCTCTGCTAGTCCTAGGGACACGTGAAAAGCCCCGGAGCATACCTCTAGAGGACCACACGCCTCGGCCGGCAGCATCTCACATGGCAAGTGGGAGGCGCTGCTCGTCTCTGTTGGTCAGGTGCACCGCATGAAGGTTCCAGCCCGCACGCAGTGTGAACCGACCCTAAATATCTTAATACTAGTAACCCTACGCTCACACTACACCACGGTTTGCCGGATTTGATTTTTATTGGAGATCCAACAACAGTCCAGAATCAGTCTACAGCAAGATTCGGTTTTTATTGCCGTAAAATATTCATGTTCTGTTGTATCATAGTCATTGTTAGCATAGTGTATGTATCTGTCTATTTTATGAGCCATTTGTATTGCTTTTAATGATGCGGACGTTCTTAGTTGTGCCAATATTAATATAGTAAAGCAAATGTTAATTCTCATGGTTATGTGAAATAAGGTTTGGTTCCCACTATAACGGCCTATGCATATTGTGAAGGATTCGTTTTTAATTAGGGTTGCCCGCGGTGCCGCTTGCGTGAATGAGTTATCACGAAAATTTAGTTCTGAAGTTCTAGTCTATCTCTATACTTACCAAATTTCATCAAAATTGGTAGAGTAGTCTATATAACCCTGAAATCGCCCGACAAAATTACTTTTTAACCGACTTCAAAAGGAGGTCCTTTGACCTGTATGTTAGTCTGCGATTTTCTCGCGTTTAGGTAAACCGATTTTGATCCTAGAGAATCACAATAACCGACTTCAAAAAGAAGGTAACTCGGTTTTTTTTTCCATACTACTTAGGTAGCAGGCAAGCACACGGCCCACCTGATGGGAAGCGGTCACCGTGGTCTACGGACGGGTGTCACACACGCGCTGCCTACCCTAAAGGAAAGAGGTGGAGAAGCTAGGAGGGGGTGGGGAGAGCAGGGGTACAGAGAGTTCTGGCTACCCTACTTACCGGTTTATATAGGAGTAGTGAGAACAGACCCGTAATCATTTAAATCACAATCGTAATCATCTGAGATAATCATGACTAGATAATAAACGTGTGGTTTTATGTACATACAATGTAATCACTTGCACTAATGACTTGCCTGGTTGATGATGATGGAAAATCACCGACATTGCTGTACACAATGGTTTTTTTACACCACTTTGGTTGCAGACAAGCACACGGCCCACCTAATGAGACGCGTTCAACATGGCCTCTGGTGTGGCACCAGGCGCGTCACACTCGTGCAGCCGATGAGCTCATCATTTATGGGTTTTAGAATGCAGATAAACCAAAAGAAAGAATAGGTGAGCGGGTATAGCTTCTTTAGCAGTTTTTTACCGCCTCTACCATGGCGAGTGTTCCGATGAGCTCTTCCTGTTAATCCCACCCTCTCCTTTCCTACACAGAACTACACGTGCCAGACTGAGGTATCACCCTCACACAGTGCAAACAATTTCATTAAGAACCAAGCGGTTCGGTGCCTCTTGGACTTGGAACTCTTTACCAGCGCATGTGTTTGCTTCCTCCTACAGTCCCGGGTCCTTTAAGCGGGGCGTGAAAAAGCATTTGATAAGGCCGTCAAGCTGAGGGCCGCCACTGCTGCACTATCGGTGTATGTAGTAGTGACCCCTGTCCTAAGACTTTACTTTTAGCTTACCATCAGGCGACGTAAAGTCATGTTGACGTGTCTAACTTAAAAAAAACCCAGATTCTAAATAAGTTTCAGATACAACTTGTAGGTACTAACGATGCGATGAGGAATAAGTTCTAGAACAGATAATAAAATAATGTTTACTTTTAACTAACTACTAGCTGACCCACCCCGACTTCGCCCGTGGCGTATTTCGAACCCCGATGTCCTTTTTTTAACTCACTTAATTTATGCTCATAATTTATCAGTTGTCCTAAAATGTATGGGAATCTACCGGAATTGTTCACATTTATGATTATTGCTCCGCTCCCATGGGCAGTAGCGTGATGATATTTAGCCTATGACATTCACGGATAATGTGGCTTTCTATTGGTGAAAGAATTTTTAAAATCGGTTCAGTAGATCCCGAGATTACCCCTTACAATTTAACAGATATACAAACACACAAACTTTACTTCTTTATAATATTAGTATAGAAGTATAGATACGCGGTACTCTATGATAGTCTATTGTGAAACGCGTACGAATCAACAAACCTTATCTAACGTCTATATATTATGTTTACTTCAACCTCTGCGACCCCACGCAACAAAAGATTTTTTTTTAAGTCGATAGCATTTGACTATCTGATGGTAAGTGATGATGTGGTCCACGATGAAGCATGCTTGTTTGCAAGCAACCTATTTACTCTTGAGAGGGTCAATTCTCCTAAAAAAATATTCAAAACTAGCTGTTGCCTGCGGCTCCGCCCGCGTGGATGTCGGTTATCGCGACAAACATAGCCTATGTTCATTCTCGAGGTCTAATCTACCCCTATACCAAATTTCATCAAAATCGGTTCAGCGGTTCAGGCTTGAAAGCGTAACAGACAGACAGAGTTACTTTCGCATTTATAATATTAGTATGGATTCATTTTCACTCAAGCCTCGATCTCATGTTGATATCCCAAATGTCAAAAAAAGTTATTCTTGCAACAAAAAGAATGCCTTTTTTGCTATTTCAGAGATCGAGATTAGATTGAGACTACATTTTATTTTTACGAGAATTGGTCCTCTGGTGTGATTAAAATCGCCAATAATACGGTGAAGAGAATCGAGGACAAACCTCCTGGCATAGTTTAGCGCGGTGATCGGGCGCTGTGTGAATGCCAAGTGTGGTGATATGGTTATTTTACGTGGCCTGCATGCCAATATGGTCATCAGTGAGCAGGTCTTTGACCAGAAGAAAATCGTAGTGTTGGACAAAGTACTTAGTTAGTTATTTTGTTGTTAGTTATATTTTTCATTATCATCATAAAATTCAAGTGTCTGTTTTTAATAATAAAACAACAGGTCTTGAATAATTGCATATAATTATGATTGTATATACGATAAATTGTTTTTTTTTTTAAATTATGACTTTCCATCTGTTTGAAAATTAGTAACCTCTGATAATACTGGACCGATTTTAACAGGACTTTCACTGGTAGACAGATAATATTATAAAGTGTAACATAAGCTGCTTTTAAATTTTCAGAAAAATAGGGTACGGTTATATTATATAGATAAATATAAACTATGAGCTAATTTTCATCTCAAAAGTAGGTAATCCAAAAATGATTCATATTTCCTCAATTATGAAATGAGGAAATATGAATAATTTTTGAATTTTAAAAACCATCTTGTATACCTAAACTGCAATATAATAAAACTATTGTGAAAGAGTTGAATTTATCAAATAGGTACAAACAATTTTTACAGAGAAATTACAGCGAAAATTTTGAAAATTTTACCACGGGAAATTGTTTTTCTTCCGCGGTCACTTGGGTGGACGACGGCAATTTTTACCCATGGTTCACCCGCGTAATTTACGGTTAAATTAATATTCTGTAGTAGCCTCCTGGGTAAATCATTGGAGGGATTCTGTGCTGCTAGTGGGGAGATCAAAATTCCCCCTCCCCCCTCTCCAGGGTCGGGAGCGCAATTATGACGCCCTTAGTGTTGCACACGTCTATAGACCACGGTGACCACTTCCCATCAGGTGGGCCATGTGCTTATCTGCCACCTACGTAGTATAAAAAAAATATTAAAACCACATCACAATTACTTATCTATACTGTCTATACTAATATTATAAAGAAGTCAAGTTTGTGTGTTTGTATATTTGTTAAATTGTAAGGGGTAATCTCGGGATCTACTGAACCGATTTTATAAATTCTTTCACCAATAGAAAGCCACATTATCCGTGAATGTCATAGGCTGAATATCATCACGCTACTGCCCAAGGGAGCGGAGCAATAATCATAAATGTGAACAATTCCGGTAGATTCCCATACATTTTAGGAATACTGATAAATTATGAGCATATTTATGTGAGTTAAAAAGGGTGTATTGGGGTTCGAAATACGCCACGGGCGAAGACCGGGTTGGTCAGCTAGTTCAGTAATAAAACAATAAACTTTTCTTAGTAAAGTGATTGACATTGTAGGCACAGAGTCGTTCAATAAATAAAAATAATTGAAATAAATCAGGTCACGGTGAACGTGAATCTGTGTGGTTGATGATGTCACTCTGTTTCTTACCAATATTATCTTATAGTGGCCACCATAGAGCACCAACATTGTCGATATTATATACCGATAGAAAATATCTAATAACTAGCGCCGCAAGTTTAGACTTCAACCGGGAATAGATTCGTAAAAAAATCCAAGATCCGAATACAGCGCCATCTAAAAAGAAAACGGAAAAATAGATTTATAAAAAAAAATCTTTGAAACGAATTGACGCTAAATTTTCTGAGTTTTTTTAAAGAAACGTGTATAACAAACTTACTAAAAACTTCTTGTTCTAAAATGTAAGAGTAAAATAACTAACACTAGTATAACCCTTAAGAATTTTTAAAGGAGGTAGGACACGACGGTATCTCCCGACCGAAATGAGCAGTCCGACTGGGGTAGTACGTCCGCTCTACAGAGGACCGCGGCCATAATAACCATCGTGTTGTGTTCCCGCCGGCAAGTAGGGTAGCCAGAGCTCACTGTACCACTCCTCCCCCCACCCCTTCCTAGCCCTCCCCCTTCCCTTCAAGGTCAAGACACGTCGATAGGCCACGGTGACCGCTTACCATCAGGTGGGCCGTGTGTTTGTCTGCCACCTACGTAGTATAAAAAAAGAATACAAATAATAAATTAATTGGTCTAGCAAGCAATTGTAAGTTTATCGTTGTTGGTGAAATTTAATTATAAGCCATTGTTTCCTACCAACTGGTAAATGAGATATTGTTTGACTATGAGAAACGAGCAAATGTCAAATTAATTACCACGGACTTTACCATAAATTGTGAGTCCCAAAACGCGGAAATATCACCCAACTGCAATTAGGTACAAGTACTTATATATCTACAGATCGATAAGACTGACGTCATTTAGCGACATATTCGCATCACTACGCAAGTAATTGAACTTCTTACGAATAACGGAAACGTTGTAGCTCATCTTACAGTCCTCGACCACAGCCCGTCTTTATCGGTCGCTTCGTAAAAACGCGCAAAAACTAAGTACTCAACGATGAAATAACGCGACAATGTTGATTATCATAGCAACAATTATCACGACGAGCGCGGCCCGTACGACGTATAGCCCTGTTAACATCGCAGACAACAGTAAATACCGCGCGTTTATACCAGTACTGGATGCAAACTTCAACTTTGGAAGCAGCAATGGACATCAATGGATTCCGATTTACTCGTATCCGTTAAACAAAAGTGGTGTGAAGTTAAGTGAAACGTATCAAGGGCACGGTTCAAATGTACA
Source organism: Lithosia quadra (assembly GCA_963576445.1). Lineage (NCBI taxonomy): Eukaryota > Metazoa > Arthropoda > Insecta > Lepidoptera > Erebidae > Lithosia > Lithosia quadra. The sequence goes on from OY754896.1 coordinate 10,940,698, forward strand.
TCGAAGTGTTAACCCACAATACTCTAGCCAGTATCCCTATGAAAACGGGAATGGACAGTGGAACAGACGAACTGTTACTGAATCTTCGCAATTAAGTGATAGATTTGACAACAATAGAAATGAACATGATGTGTTTGGTAATATAAAAACGCAAACTACTAAAAAACCTGAAGTAATTGTGATACATAGTAATAAAAGTGTAAATAACACAAGAGATATTAATACACAATCGCATGACGTGAACGTCACTCAACATAATAAGAACAACCACACACGAAAACATCAAACCACAACTGAGAAAATGCAAAAGTTTGATAGAAGTAATTTATTTCCATTTACGAATAATACTGACACAAATCTAAGTTCATCAAATTCTTATCATAGTACAATTGAGAATACAAAAAACAAAAATGCAGATAATAATACGAAAACAAATATGTTTACCTTCAAACGAAATAATAATACAGCAAACACAAATAATAGTATACACAGAATAGATTATGATAACTATGATACAAACAAAACAACGAATGATAATGAGGTGACAAGTACTTATGAAGCAAAACAAGGAACAAATGATGACAGATGGATTTGGAGCAATGGTGAGGTCCCAGAAACCACTACTTTGGTGGCTTTGGATGATAGAGCAGCGTTTGATGGGGTCAATTGTCCCAGTGGTACTGTCAGGTTCCAGGGCCGATGTGTAGATTTAGATTGAAGAAGTAATGATGAGATATATCATCTGGAAGATACATAGTTGTGAAGACTGTGTTAGCTAGTGACAAAAATGCTGACACTAATATTGGAGAACTAGTGGTAAATAAAGAGATATTTTAGAGTGTTTCGAAAATTACGATCGGTGTGGAAAATTGAAAGTGACTTAGTTAACTGGATGTGTTTAACAAGACACATTTTTGTGAACTGCATATATAGCTGAAGTATATGGATTGTCGACGATTTGAGTTTAAATAAAAACCTTGGTTATACAACGATAGCATCCCTTATTTTATCACGTCGGCCATCGAGGGTGGTTATGTCGAAATTGAATCGACTAAAACCGCACGCCGTCTCGGGTCTCAATTACCCGGGTGTTAGGTCACTCAATGGTCATATCCCTCGCACCAGATGACCCCAGGCCATCTGTGGTTTTAAGATAGCCCCCTCAACCCTCCGAAAGGAAGCAGTAGGGCGAGCATCACATGCCTTGCCAACGGTGGAATGCAGAGTGACAAGCGGCCGTCCTGTCAACCTCCTGTCTGCGTGAGGAGAACCAGGCTGTCCCCCACCAGCTCCCCACTGTGCAGACACAAGCCAATAAAAGCCGTAAGACACAAGTAAAAAAAAATCTAGTCTCTTTAGTCAACTCGGTCCGCAGATTCAATAGACTTAGCACAATTTTTAATAGTTTAACGGTGTCCCGTGCTATAAATGGGTGTTAGTGTTCTATTGCGGAACACCTTTTTTTATGTCAGACACGTCAACATGACTTCACCTCGCCTGATGGTAAGCTAAAGGCAAAGTCTCTGGAATGGAAGTCACCATTGCAAACACCGATAGTGCCACAATGGTGGCTCTCAGCTTGACGGCCTCATCAAATGCTTTTTCACGCCCCGCTTACAGGACCCGGGACTGACTGTACCTTATACGAAATAAATAAAATATAAATAACATTCAGATTATAATGCCCAATGTAAATGAGCCCTATTAAAACATTTTTGTTAGTTTTTTGTTACGCAGTTCGTTTTTATAATTTTCATTTTTGTTTCCTTTTTGTCGCAAGGGTCATTTTAAATGATTTTTACCCTATTAAATTATAGACCTTCTGTACATTTTTCCTACGACGGCAGGTCCCGGGGTGGGTGACCGACGTGTAACTCGAACGCGAGTGAAGTGACCAACTAGTCTATTTTTAGAATGCCATGACATTGAAATGTTACCGTAGTGCCGTAGTGCAGTGCGGCGCGCAGTTAGCGATGCATCTCGATGTACTGCTGCTGTGTTAATTTAAGTTTGTTAAGTTTATGTTAAATTAGTTGTGCCCGCGACTTGGTCTGTGTGGCTTTAAATTTCAATTTTTGAATGCTTTCCCACGTAACTGTAATTATTTTTTCAAAATAAAAATATTACCTATCTGCCAGTAGGAGTCCTGTTAAAATCGATTTGACGGTATCTCCTGTCCGAAATGAGCTGTCCAACTGGGGTAGTACCTCCGCCCTACAGAACACCGCGGCCATAGTAACCATCGTGTTGTGTTCCCGCCGGTAAGTAGAGTAGCCAGAGCTCACCGCACCCCACCTCCCCCACCCCTTCCTAGCCCTCCTGCCTTCCCTTCAGGGTAGACAGGGCGTGTTTGACACCCTTAGTGTTGCATACGTCCATAGGCCACGGTGATCGCTTCCCATCAGGTGGGTCGTGTGCTTGTTTGCCACCTACGTAGTATGAAAAAAATTAAAATAAAAACAAAATCGACCTTCATTTAAACATACGGCCAAAAATGACAAACATCATTTCATTGTTCTCGGTTCTTTATAATTATAATATATGTGTGAAATTCTTCAAATGATGACGTGTGAATGTTGAGTGACAAATCCAAAAAATTCGGCGAGTCAACATTTTTTGGATTCGTCACTCAACACCCAGACGTCATATTCATTAAGAATTTCACACATTATGATTTTAAAGAACCTAGAACAATGAAATAATGTTAAAATGAAAATAAGATTACCAAAATAACATAAAAAAAAATAAAGTAAACAAAACTAAAAAGATTGTAAACGGAATTTTTTCCTTGTCTGTCTAAGAACGACTGACGGTAACCCTCGAACCAGAAACCATGAGCCACTGAGTTACGGAAATTTTCTAATAGTCTCATAGAAGCGATGGTAGCTGAATGGATAAGTACGCGGCCTAAACCGACTAAAACCGCACGCCGTCTTGGGTTCTAATTACTGGGGTGTAAGGTTACCTAATAGGCATATCCCTCGCGCGCCCCAGCTGACCCTGGGCCATTGGTATAGCACTCGTTCATAGTTCACGGTGACCGCTTTCCATCAGGTGGGCCGTGTGCTTGTCCGCCACATAAGTAATATAAAAAATATAAAAACGAAGTGGTAGGTACTAATTCAGTTTATAAGATAGGACCTTCGTAAACATACACACATAAATAAAAACTGTTACAAACATTTTTTATCATTTACGTTACTATAAAGTGCTCTAAGAAACTCGTGCGCACGTTAAATAGTTAATGCGTTATAAATTGTAATGTATGATCAACAGTCTTTAGTCCGGGTCCGTCGTGAATCAACATCGTAGATAAATCAATTATCATCTGTACGTAGGTACTCACACGACACGTGTCGTAATACCAACGCGCCTGATTCAATAACGGCACGTTTTTAAAACGCGTGACTCCAAATCGATTAGAAGTAAAAATGGAAAACAATCTTTACTTGGTATGATCTGTCAAAAAAATCTATGTAAGGTTTCGTAAGGTTATCAAACCTTTAAAATTACTCGTAGTTTGATTGACACTAAGAACATTATCAATATAATATCCATTTTGAATGCGCATCTTCGATACATAAATACGCGCGAAACACATTACCCTGGCTGGCGCAGTCGGATAAAAATGGTAGGAGTTTAATGCAAGTTTGGTACTGATTCAGCCATTCAGTTGGAAATGACTTCACATGTTTTTGTAATTTCAACTTGCTTCATAATAATTTCATTGTTGCGGTTTATCCATGATTACGTCATTATTATAATTATTTCTGCTACTACGTCATAATCCCGACTCATCGAAAACACGTTTTTTATAACGAATGTAGGTACAAGCCACTTCACCAACAGTCGGCAGCTGACCGTGAGAACGCGATCACTTACTAAAACTGCCGCAAACTCCGCGCTTGAAACCCTACCATTCACCATGAAGACAGCAGTTATTCTAGCCGTGTTCACCGGCCTCATAGTGGCAAGAAACGTACCAAAACCTTACAAACCTACTGAAAATCAACTCCATGTCCTTTTCCCAGAGGAATTCGAGAAGAATGGATTAGAAACAAGCAGCAATGGACAAGTGATCAATCCAAACAAATGTAAAAACAAAACATGTGAACTGAATGAGTTGTATAAATTGTTTGATGCTGATCCGATACCTCTAGAAGTCAACTCTAATACAACAGATGATAAAATAGCATTCGATGGAAGTAAATGTCCTACTTTTCATGTGCGGTTCGGTGGCATTTGTGTTAAAACTGACTAAGATACTAAAAGGATTTGTCATAATATGTTTCCATACCTAGTGACTCATGAGAAATCGGAGACGAACAAATTCTCTGATAGATTTTGTGATGATGGGAATATTCAGATCATTGTCTCCAAGAGAATTCAGTAAGTGACACTGGTGTAACATTGGCTACGTGGACGATACTTGTATTCGTTTGTTCCCGATAGTTCTACTGCACAGTTCTACGGTAGAACTAATGGGATTTTTTTTCTCACTAGTTCTACTATATTTGATGTGTAATACATTTAAGAATATTATACGCGTAATGACGAACAGAAGACTTAGTCCTGAAGATAGGTGAATAAATTAGTAGTGAAATTGTGAATGCCGAAATGCATTGAAGATAATATTATGATAGGTGAGACAATTATGTAATAATAGTGTAACAAAATGTGTACAGGGGACCTTACCACAAACTAAAAGCAGTATTATTTAAATTTTAATTAACTTTCATAGTGTGAATCGGACCATCGACGTCGACGGATACTAGTGTTATGTGGTCTAGCATTCTCTTACTTTTATGGTATGTTGTGGATATATTTATTTCATTAAATTTGTTAGTAGATTTACAAGACACAGAACACTTATTATAATAATGGATGACGTTTGACCGAGTCCGATTCACACTATTAAAGTTAATTGTGGTAAGGCCCCTAATATTTATTTGGACTTTGTACCAAAGAATTGAAAGTAGCCTGAGCGTCTGCTTTCTAGAAGTGTGGTTTATTAACCTCTACATGAATTTTATGATGTACTTATGTTTTAAAGTGACACACAAGTAAAGTGCAAAACTAATGTAAGTAAAGAGATGTCTTAGTCAGAGTTATGTTATTAAAATAAAGTGATTCAACTTAGTAAAAGAAAGTTTGAAGCGTTTCTATTTCACTTTCACATCCATTGGCGACGAAGAGTCCTTTCGCGGAGGCCTCTATTGATGTGGCATACTTTCGAAGCCACGTCATTCGATTTCATTGAATTTAAACCATGGACGTATAAACTCTTCAGATGGAACGCGTTGAAGATTGCCAAAGACAATCTAACTACTTGAAACTTTTTGTCCAAATACACTCGAGAGCAATGAATCCGGGTCACTTAAAGAATCCTAAAAATCTCGGAAACTAAAAATGCTAGGTTAATGCAATAAATTGTATTTAATAGACAATGTAATACTCCTTAAATGAAGGTATTAAAACTTCTTAGTTATTGTAAAGTTATATCATAAAAAAATCAAATTTGAAAAAGGGCCACTTTCGAAGATGGAAGTACGAAATTACAGCATTTGGTTTTGCTTTTGTTTGTAATCTGTCATTTATGTGGGTACATAAACCATGTTGATAGTGCTCTATATTCATTATTCAAGCTGAAATTATGTCGCTTACGCCTGAAGAATGCACCAGAATACTTACAATGCTGGAAACCGGCCGGAGTCAGCGCGATACAGCCAGGACTGTCGGTGTGTCGCTGTCAACAGTACAAAGAGTTCTCCGACGTTACGAAGAAACTGGTTCTAACCTACGCAGACCAGGAACGGGCAGAACCAGGTGTACCACAGCACGAGAAGACCGATACTTGGTGAACACCATGCTTCGAAATCGCTTTCTCACAGGAACTGAACTCACCAATCAGTTTCGACGCCTCGGAGGAAGTAACCCAAGTGCATGGACAGTAAGACGTCGGCTTGCTGAATCTAACTTAAAACCCCTTAGACCTGCAAACGGCCCTAAACTGGAGCGTGGGCATCGTATTTCGAGACTAAGATATGCCCAGAGCCACGTAAATTGGAGTATTGAAGATTGGTCAAAAGTTATGTTCTCCGACGAATCAAAATTTATGCTCTACAAGCACGATGGAAGACACAGAGTGTATCGAAGACCAGGGGAAAGATTCAAGCAAGCATGCATCGAAGAAAAAGTAGCCTACGGTGGTGGGTCTGTACTTGTGTGGGCCGGAATTTCTTCTGAAAGTCGCACAGAGCTGGTGATCATAGAAAACGGCTCTTTAACTAGCGTAAGATATGTGGAAGAAATCCTCAATGATCACGTTGGTCCATTTATGGTCAATTTAGGTGAGGATGCTATATTTATGCATGACAATGCCCGACCTCATACAGGTAGGATTGTGAATGACTACCTTCAAGAGATGAACATTACTCGTATGGAGTGGCCAGCGCGCAGCCCGGATATCAACCCGATCGAGCATGCTTGGGACGAGCTAGGCAGATGCGTAAAACAACGAAACCCTCCCCCAATCACGCTTCGTGAGCTCAAAATTGCTCTCACAGAGGAATGGGAGAATATTCCCCAAAATCGTATAAGGAACTTGGTGTACAGCATGCCAAACCGCGTAAACGCAGTAATGGAAGCACGAGGAGGCAATACGAAGTATTAAAATTCAAGAAAATCGTAATAAAGTTCAAAAATTTCATGTTTCCTATTTTTGTTTTAAGGAGAGATCAGCAGTTTTTTTCTTTATGTAATTTTGTGTTAATAAAATGTATGGTGACTCATATTTTTTTTACTTTCATTTAAGGAGTATTACATTGTCTATTAAATACAATTTATTGCATTAACCTATCATTTTTAGTTTCCGAGATTTTTAACATTCTTTAAGTGACCCGGATTCATTGCTCTCGAGTGTAGTTCGATTGTCAAACACAATCTAACTACTTGGAACTTTTTGTCCAAATAGTTCGATTGCCAAAGACAATCTAACTACTTGGAACTTTTTGTCCAAATAGTTCGATTGTCAAACACTATCGGTCGGCAGCGCGAGTGTGATGCCCCTGGTGTTGCACGCGTCCCTAGGCCACGGTGACCGCTTCACATCGGGTAGGCCGTGTGCTTGTCTGCCACCTAAGTGGTATAAAAAAAAACAATCTACTTGGAAAAAAATTGTTCAAACTTTCCGATCATCGAACTGAGTAGGACTAGTTGGAATAAACCAAAAATTCTTCATGAAAACCTTATCTAGAATGCCTAGGCACAGAATATTATAATACTAACGTAGCCCAGGGTTTACTTCTAACGTAATAGGGTGTAAATTCATGTCTGATTCACACACGAACTGCGAAACCTCACGCCATTTTCACCTCAACCCTATAACTTACGCCAAATTATGCCCCTATCAATTAATTAACATGAGTAATTAGTATGCCGTGTTCGTGTAGCTAGTCAAATTAGGGATTAATATTGTCGTATTGTAATATCATAGAATCCAGGTAGATATATTAAGGCAGCCGCCTACGGTGAGTCACTCGGTAGATTTTGTAACTCTCGGCTACAAACCGCTTGCAATGCCAACGGACTTGACTGTGTGTTCATAGATAATCAAAGACAATGGGGGGGAGTTAGGGGGACAAGGGTTGGTGAGAAAGTTTATTTGCTGATAAGGCAGGAGACTGGTCTTTCCACTGACAGCACAGAATCCCTCCAGTGAGCTCTGGCTACCGTACTTACCGGCGGGAACACAACACGTTGGTTATTATAGCCGCGGTCTTTCTGTAGGGCGGAGGTACTCGTACTACCCCAGTCAGACTGCTCATTTGGAAGAGAGATACCGTCGTGTCCACCGCCCTACAGAACACCGCCCCATAATTACCATCGTGTTGTGTTCCCAGCGGTAAGTAGGGTAGCCAGAGTCGCAACCCTTTCCCCCTTCATCTCCGCAACCCTCCCCCCAACCCCCCCTTCACATGATCGGCAGCACGCATGACATCCCTGATGTTACACACGTCCATAGGCCACGGTGACCGCTTCCTACCGGGTAGGCCGTGTACTCGCCTGCCACCTAAGTAGTATAAAAAATTTCTTCACAATAATTTCACTGTCACGGTATATCCGTTACGAAATTGTAAGTATATTATTATCGCTACTACATTACACTCGTGACTAATCCAATTTATAGGTATTTTTATAACGATATACAAGTCTCAGTTTAACAGTCGTCAGCTGACGATGAGCGCGATCACTCAGCAATCCTGCAGCAATCCTGGTTCTGGAAACCATTCACCATGAAGACAGCAATAATTCTAGTCGTGTTCACAAGCCTCGCGGTAGCAGGAGACTTACCTTACAAACCTACTGAAGAGCAACTCCGTCAAATTTTCCCAGAGGCATTTGAGAAGACAAGTACTGATCCGGTACCTCTTAACATCGATGATAGTGGAATAATGGATAAAATAGAAGATAATATAGCACGCGTTTTCGATGCATGTCCTAAAAACCATGCACGATTCGGTGCCATGTGTGTTGAAGTTGATTAGGATGGGGATTCGTGGCTATAATAGGCTATTTGACTAATTTTATAAAACTACTTAAAATGATTCCTTATAACATTATAAACATACCACATTAATATTTCAGTTAAAAAACAATAGTAAAGTTTAAATTATCAAAAGTGCGGGCAAAACGCCATTCTCGAAAAAATGGCGTACGTGACGTCACTTGGCTAGGTGACGATTGTAAACAACACTGAATTTGATTGCTTAAAAAAGTAATTTCAATATTTTAGTGAGCCAAGTGATGTATAAAGTGTCACACTGTATAAATATCTGTATATAAATCCCAGAAAACGTATTTGTGTCTGTTCATGTAAGTCGTGTTTACGTACACATGACGTCACCAGCGCTGTCACCAAACACAGAGCGTTTTCACCACAGACAATAAATCTAAAATATATTACATCTTTCTAGTTGAAATCCTCAATAATTATGCATATTTGAGTGTAAATTATAGTCTCATGAGGCTTGTTACGTTATTTTCTGATAGGATGATCATAATTTGTAGTATATTTTTAATGTTGTCAAATAGCCTATTTAGGAGTAGGGTGGCCAGAGCTCACTGAACCCCTCCTCGAAAGGAATAGAAAAGGTCGACCAATCACAGCCAAGCTCGTAATCTTACCGCGGCGCGTGCGTCTTACGCTGGCGACGAGCTTGGATGTGGCGACGACAGACGACGAACTTGGATGTGATTGGTCGACCTATTATATTCCTTTCGCTTGCCATTTACGCTTGTGCCACTTGTCTACAAGCTCTGAGGTTTCACACTCGCGCTGCTGACCCTGGCTGGAGGGGGTGAGGAGTTTGGAGGGGGGTTGGAGCCAGAATCCCACCTCCAACCCTCTCCCAATTTTGAGCTCTGGCTACCCTACTTATCGGCGGGAACACAACGCGATGGTTATTATGGCCGCGGTCTACTGTAGGGCGGAGGTACTTCCCCAGTCGGACTGGTCATTTCCAGCGGGAGATACCGTCGTGTCTATATACAAATAAATATGTATTAGCAAGCCAATAAAGATGTTATAATACTACAATAACACTGTCGTGTTCGTATATAATTATTCGTTTATAAAAACCCCACAAGGTGTTACGCCATATCATGTAAAACTGGTATAACCCTCCATCACCCAGTTTAGCGCACGTCAACGTACAGTTAGCATAAAAGTTGATACATTCAATAAAATAATTAAAGATTTATTTGACACTAGCTGTGCCCCGCGGCTTCACCCGTGGGATACGTCGTCCCCGTGACAGGATAAAAAGTATCCTATGCCCGTCTCCTAATAAGTTAATTATGGTCGTTAAGTTTTCTTAAATTTTCTAATGTCCCGCACAACTTACTTGACTTTTTCTTTCATAAGAACTTTCTCCAGACAATAGCAAACACAACAAAAAAGAATTAACGAAATCGGTCCAGTATCCAACGCGTGATGCTGTGACCAAGGGAAATAGGGATTAATTTTTATATATATAGATTTCTAGGTTTCTTTTTCTTATCTTCACGCATGGTTGAACGTCAAGGTGACTTTGTCCTCATCATTAACTTCTAAAAGTTTATAGTAATACTTATTTTAACGCTCTTATAGCATCACCTAGGTATATATTAAGGAGGCAGGAAAAGACGGTATCTCCCGTTTGAAATGAGCAGTCTGACTGGGGTAGTACACCACCACCGAAAACCCTTCCCCTTCCTAGTCCCTCCCCCCGTGTTGCACACGTCCATAGGCCACGGAGACTGCTTCCCATCAGGTGGGCCGTGGGCCTACTACCTACATAGTGTAAAAAAATCACCTACATTTTGACACCTGGATGAAATTGCTTTTAACAAAAGGTAGCTCATGATACATTCAAAATGAAAAAAGGTGCTAGGGTCCTATTTTTAAAGTTGGACAACTGCCCCTAGTGTGTAGACTCATGGTCCAACTAGTTGAACAGAGTAGTTGGACCACTGCCCCACACTCTGAGTTACCTATCTACCTATAATCATCAACTGTTGATGTTGACTACTTATCACAATACTTACTTTTGACGTCCCATATCATCACCTATTTTTGACGGTCTATAGCATCGCTTGTTACATTTGACACCTAGTTATGTTCATAATTTTTTGCTGTCTGTACCTGCCTATACTTGTTGTTTCAATTATATAATTTTAATCACAACAGTTTCATTTCATCGTGACCCACTCATTAATACCCACTATAAGTACTTAACCTACAATTACTTGTTTCATACCTACTGTGGTTGCTTTTTAGTACCGTTTATTTTGTCCTCGTTGATAAGAGTTTGTTTCATTCATTCACTCACTACAAAAGTATTTCATACTTATTATTTTCCTTAAGTATGTATGTCACACAGACCGAGAACCTTTTAAGGAAAATGTACCCGCAATCGGCGTCCATGTTTGAAAACAATTATGAAAGTTATATAAGATAATGAAAAGTAAAAAATTATAATACTGTAGAACAATATATACAAAGATAATAAAGACCCAAGGCAAGCCGAGAGTAAGTTTTTTTATCGGTCACGTCAATATGACTTCATCTCGCCTGATGGTAAGCTAAAGGTAAAGTCTCAGAAAGGGGTCCCTTTTACATACATATTTAATTATGAAAATCTGAAAATCTTCATCCTCTTTTGATGCTGACGGTACGTATGTATGTATGGTAAATTGTTACTAAGGCGGATAATTCAAAGGATAATAGACATTGTCAATAAATTAGCAGGTGGATTTAGTGTGTGGGAAGTACAGACAGAGGCGAGAGATAAGTAGTAAGGGGACTGCCAGTAATTACGTGAGGCATTTGGAGAGAGATGTCCAACTGAAACTTACCCAATCTCACGTGGGGTTATAGAAAGGTCTCAGAAAATAACTTTAATACTAGCAAAGACTAGTGAGATACATCCACACTTTCTCAATAACTGCCGCAAAAAATAGCACTGTATATCACTGTACTTACCCCTAAAAATACAGAGGTGAATTAATTGACAAGTGACACACTTCAAATGTAGTTCCTATTTAAATATAGATTCACTATGATTCTAGATCGTCTACTCCCACCTGTTCTGTTGAGTTGTTCTTTTGGCAGTTCTAGTGGGAATTTTAAATAAAATATAATAAGCATGTTTTTCCATCTAAACTGAAGTATAGATTAACATTAATATTTACACCAAAAATCTCCTTTTTTTAAAAGGTTACTTGACTGAAAAAGTATATCCAAAGCTGCTGTTATTTCAACGAGTGAAAAAGTAGAGATGAGCAGAACCTCTGGCCTCTGTACTCATGTTTCTATTTGATGTACTACTATGTTTGATTGTTTGTGTGTGTGTGTATGTGTATATGTACATAAATAAATAAAAATGGTCGAAAAATCTCCTCACGTAATTAATGACCGCGCCCTAAGAACAGTACAAATTTTCCACTTCGTCTAACACTACAATACATTTAGTGTATGTGAGTCACAAAAGGTAAGAAGGTATTTTGATGATGGACTTTCCATGTATGTACGTAAGAGTGACCTGGAAAAATTGTGACAATAAATGTTACGTGAACTGAACATAATTATAATCCAGGAAAATCACATAATATACTCATAATAATTATTTTAACACGTTCTGCACAGCGCTATCTAGACCCAAAGTAATTATAGCTTAACTAGCTTGTGTTATGGGTATCTAGAATGCGGATATATATACTTATACTCCTTCCAAGCATTTACTTTACGTTTGCACAATTTTGATTGAGGGAGAAAAATTGGAACAAGTGAAAGAGTTTGTATACTTGGGTTCAGTGGAAAGCTACGACCTGGGAGTCTTCAAGTCTAGAGTGAACAGGATACTTCTAGGTAAGCGTGCTCCACCGTCGACCACATCATTACTTACCAACAGGTGAGATCGTGGTCAAACGCGAGCCTATTACCTATAAAAAAAAGTTCAAAATTTGCGAGAGATGGAAACTATGACTGCGATATTGAGCGAAGAGTTTTGGCAGGTAATCAAGTGAATGGAGCGCTGCATAATTTTATGAGCAGTCAGAACAGAAAATGTCTAAGGAGGCACGACTAGCTGTACGTAGAGGAGTTCTCGTTCCCACACTAATGTATGGTAGTGAATGTTGGGTGTGGCAGAAGAAGCATGAAAGTAGATTGAATGCTGTAGAAATGAGAAGTCTAAGAAGCATAGCTGGAGTAAAGCTGATGGACCGAGTAAGGAACAGTGTGATAAAGGAACGTTGTGATATGGTTGAAGATGTAGGTAGTGACCAAGATAGAGAAAGAGATAAATAAATATTCTACGACATTCTACACAGCGCCCTCTAGATCCAAAGTAAGTTTAGTTTAACTAGCTTGTGTTATGAGATCTAGAATGCTGATAAACATACTCATATACTTTTTTTGTAAATAATTACTTATTATACATAGAAACACCCAGACCAATGCAAATAGACATATTCATGCATACAAATATTTGCACTGGGCGGGAATCGAACCCGCGTCTCCTGCGTAGCAGTCGCATGCACTACCGCTGCGCCACAGAGGCCGTCAAATCACTTAGATGCTTAGATGATTCGAATATGTAGAGAAGATGGATGAAAGAAGATTGACGAAACAGATGGGTATATGAGGCGAGGGTGAATGGGCAACCCGGTAGAGGTCGATCTAGGCGTACATATTCTAATCAGATCCAGTACGTTTTGGAGAAAGGCCAGGTCAAGAGTGCCCGCAACCGGCGTGCTATTATGAAAATTGAAGAAGCAAAAGGAGTATGCCAAGATCGTAGCAAGTGGAAAGATGTTGCCTCTACCTACCCCAATGGAAAAAGCCGTGATTTGTATGTATGTATGTAAAGGCCACTAATCAAAAACTCGTTCTAATTCCTTCCTCAAACGTTTCTATCGGCGCTATTCCCAGATTTCCCAGTGTCATCAGCAATTAATTGTCCACCATTGTCGTGGGATTATTAAATACTTTATGTCATCGATTTACCGATATAAACAAACAATTATGTTTTACACACACGTCACTGTGGTTTTCCTCCAAATAAAATTGAACCTTAATTATAGCACACGTGTTTCCTTCCTCCTACAGTTTCAAATCCTATAAGTGGGGCGTGAAAAAGCATTTGATGAGGCCGCCAAGCCGAGGGCCTGCATTATAGCACTATCGGTGTATGTAGTGGTGACCCCTATTCATGAGACTTTACTTTTAGCTTACCATCAGGCGAGGTGACTTCATATAACGTGACGGATAATAATAAAAAGGAAATAGTGCGTCTGTATGGTATATATCTATACAAATGGTTTCCCTTAAAGTAGTATGACAAAGACCGTGTTAGTAGAGTATTTGACTGCTACGTCGGATGTCGCGGGTTCGATTCCCACTCATTGCAAATATTTGTATACATGAATATGTATACAAATATTTGAACGTATACGTGAACGCACGGCCGGCGGGGATACCATATGAACATAATCTATGGAACTTATATCTATATATCTAAAAACCGACTATTTAACCACTGAGCTACCAACGCGACGTGACAATCTGTGGACTTTGTGATAATACTTTCAAAATTTTCGCCGCTTGTAGGGTGCACTGGACAGGACAGACACTAACTTTGATAGTGTAAATCGGACTCGGTCAAACGTCGTCCGTAATTATATAAGTGTTCTTGTCTTGTAAATCAACTAACAAATTTAATGAAATAAATATATCCACAACATACCATAAAAGTAAGAGAATGCTAGACCACATAACACTAGTATCCGTCGACGTTGATGGTCCGATTCACACTATGAAAGTTAAGTAATATTTAAATATTACTGCTTAAAGAGTTTGTGGTAAGGCCCCATCTCTACACAAAAGTCTTCGATCATTTCACAAAATAATACACCAAGTATAATAATTGCCAAGAGGGGAACTCTTAGCAATTATTAGACTCGGTGTATTCTTGGTAAACCCAGTGTGTATTGACACCAGGTTTATGAATCCTATTAAAATGTAATCCGCAACAAATTTCAATTGAAAGGGAAGTAAACCAATGCCTGCTGTTGATTTTTGGGGCGCGATTAAGTTTGATTTAGGCTTGAACAGAAGTGTCGCCAAAAATAATTAAAGGCATCGATTTTGATTAAATATTTCCTCCTTATTACCATATCTCATCGGCCTTGTTTAGTATGTATATGTTGTAGTCAAAATTCTTAACCAGTCAAAAGTACTTTTAACTGAATAAAATAGGTTGGTCAAAAGTTGTTTTTAACACCCAGACTCAGATTACCCCGACTTGGATAGGTTAGGTTAGGAGGCTAAGGCGGGAGCTCCGAGTCGGGGTACTATGAGTAGGGGTGTTAAAAACAACGTTAAAAGTAATTTTGACTGGTTAAGAGTTTTGACTGTAAGCTTAGGGTTAAAAGTACTTTTCACTGATTTTGCTAGTTAAAAGTACTTTTGACTGGTTAAGAGTTTTGACTGTAAGCTTAGGGTTAAAAGTACTTTTCACTGATTTTGCTAGTTAAAAGTACTTTTGACTGGTTAAGAGTTTTGACTGCAACATATACATCAAGTAGTCATTGCCTCGACTACAATTTCTAAGACGTCAGAAAGAAGCAAAAAATCGTCTGTACCAATTAAAATATAAGGACACAGTTTTTAATACCAGCAGTAGCTATTTGACCGTGGTCGCGAGTACTGCGCCACTTGGAAGTCTAGTATTTAATAATGAATACTAATTTTCCAGTGATATTTTTATTTGCAATAACAACTCTAGTGACAGCTAAGACGATAGAAAACAAGTTTAAACCTTCAAATGAAGAACTACGTATCGTATTTCCAGATGAATACGAAAATATTAGAATACAAAGCCGTGTAAAAGTAGTGATGAAAAATACTGGTTGTAATAACAAAAACTGTTCGTTAGAGGAACTTTATGAAATATTTGGTATAGATCCAATACCGCTTGATCGTAGCATTGGGTTGACGGACATCCGAGATGCAATACGAGGTGATGAATGTGCGACGGGATCTGCTAAACTAGGTGAGGAGTGCACTGAAATTGACTAAAGTGGTGATCACAGAACAAAGAAAAATTTTGTGGTGATAAAATGACTTGAATGTCTTTCTACCGAATGTGATTCACCATCTGCAACTTAACAAAGGAGTATAGAAATGTTCTACAAACTTCTGAATGCTGATTGGAAACGCTGAGGTTATTGGGTGTCCGAAAACTATGCAAGTCTTAGAGACTTAGAGAATGGAACATTACGGCGATGTTGGAAACACGGCGGTAATGAAAATACTTGACAATATTAAGATTGTAGTGGACAATGAAATGTGTAGTTTTAGTTGACCTCAATTAATGCAGTAAGTATTATTTTACTTATATATAAGTTATTTGAATTGAAAAGCAACCACTTTTAACAGATCGAAAATGTCGGATTCGACGTAAATAATAATAACCATAATATCAAATAAATCGTTAAAATTATTTTATTTTAGTTGAGAACATTTGCGACATTAGTATTTAAGATAGCAAAGCTTTATTTATTCCAAAAAGAGAATATTACATTTTTATGTTAATTCATTCATAGCTTCGAACCATCTTTCGAGTAAAAATCTCTTCCATTTTTCTCCATCTGTCTCTATCCCGGTTTATTTCCATCCATCCATTTCCCACGATCTCCACTGTATCCTCAGCCCACCGTTTCCTTAGCTTTCCGACCTATCTTCTTCCTATCGGTCCCTTCCACTCGTGTCTGTTACTCTACAGATTTGCCCAACCCACTGTCATTTTTTATTCAGGGCGCATTCCAAAGTATTTTTCAGTTTAGTTTTCCTACTTATATTTATAGTAATTTAAAAGACCATGTCAATCTAAAATCCTATATTTCTTTTGTTTCCAGAGCTAGTAGTTATTAGCTTATTTTTTAATTTATTTATTTAACCCTACGTTTGGCTGCATTACGTAAGGAACATTCAGATATAAGTTATTTTAAAATTAAATATTATGTTTAAATATTATAAGTAGTAAGTATTTTAAAGACTGATTACCAGTCAACAAGTCCACCTTGGACAAAAACTCCGCGATGTGTAACTAGATGTTGTAAAACAGGATAAAATGTTTAGAAATAAACGAGTTATGTTGTTGATACATTATAATATTATCGTGTGCTCAGTCCTCGGTGTGTGCCAACCACAATAAATCTTTTTAACGTATGTGATGTACATCAAATCCTATATAATATTTTTTGTTGAAGTCTCTCGATGTTAATGTCACTACTACTCAAAGTTTGACATGTATTTTTTTTAAATTATTTGATTAATAAAGTTAAGTTAGATGGTTAGCAGTAATTTGATGTTATAAGTGCACGAGATCTCGTCAATTAAAAATAATAAACCTCTTAATTTTGAGCTCCTTTGTTTTATTTTAAGATAATACTTATAATAATTATTCCATTTAGCAGTAAAGATTAATAATGGGGCCAGACAGGGCCTCGATTCTGCTAAATACAAACCACTTTCATGGCACTGACACTCTAAATAATTCTATTTAATTGTAGATTTTACCTTAATATAATTAAAGACTAAAATGAAATGAAAAAAAAATCATTAGACTGTTTCAATCGCTCTACAAAACATCATTTAATATTAGACTTTAACAGCATAATAATAAAGTTCAAAATTAAATGGCATTTTTTTGAAGTGAGTGGCATGACAGTGGCTTGCTTTAGCAGAATCGAGGCCCAGGAGGTATTTGGTTATAATTTTGTAACCAATCTAATATCTAATTTTAAGACTGCGGAATGCAAAATATCCCACCCAAGTCGAGGTAATACCGTGCCGTCGGCAGAACGGTATGCGGATGGTTATAACGGTGAGAAAAAAAGTGTTTGTTTAGTTTTTAGAATTATAATTATTTATTTATTTGTACTCTTATACTCGTAAGTTTAATATACAATAAAGAATTATGAAATGTAAATATGAATATGATACCTATTTAATTTTATAAGTTTTATTTCATATCCTACCTTATATAATTGCATATACTTCCTACTAATATTATACACCAACTGTTGGCCGTGGCTTCGTCCGCGCGGGTTTAGATTTTTAAGGTTTTATTATTTGTGCGAAAAATCAAAGTAGCGTAAGTTATTGCTTGTAACATCAGCTATCTGCCAGTGAAAGTTATCAAAATCGGTATAGCCATTTTAGAGATTAGTCAGAACAAACAGAGAAACAAACCGACAGACAGACAGTCAGAAAAAATTGAAAAAAATGTTGTTTTGATCCTTTCGATCTCTTAGGTCCAGTTCCTTTCATGCCCAGTTAACTGCCAAGTCTATTTTCTTCGAATGTCCATTTCGTCAATAGTACCGTGTACAGTCAGCGTCAAAAGTGGATAACCATTTTCAGATTTGGAAAATTATTGGAGAGGAGAGGTACAGTGAGCTCTGGCTACCCTACTTACCGGCGGGAACACAACACGATGGTTATTATGGCCGCGGTGTTCTGTAGGGCGGAGGTACTACCCCAGTCGGACAACTCATTTTGGACGGGAGAAACTGTCGTGTCCTACCTCCTCTTCTACAATAAAAGGGTAGGTCAAAACTCTGCTCAAAGGGCACTCGAAACCGGCAGGCTTACATAAAAGGTTTAATAACAGTAGAGGAAGCGCGTCAAGTGTGTATGGATAGAAGCAGATGGCGGGGTGTTGTCTCTGCCTACCCCGGAGGGGGAAAGGTGTGAGCATATGTATGTATGTTTGTATGTACAATAATATATACAATATAAAACAATTTAACAAATATTCTCGCGGGCGAAGTCACAAGCACAGCAGGCCTTCCTGAAGCCACCATCTGGTCATTGAACCAACAGTCAAAAAATTTGTAGAATATCATTTACCAAACAATTACGAAGACATCGAGACGTTATGCAGACTACCAATTTGTGTCAGTGACAGTTCAGTGGCAAATCATCGGAAAGCCATTGATCTTAAATAGTCAGTAGAATAGGAAAAGTGCAAAACCATGCCGACGACACTCCATCGACACACAACTGACACTATTGAAATGGTAGACTCGAGGTCTTGGTTTTCAGGGGTGAAGGTCGATCGTCACCAGCTCCTCTACTAGAAATACCAGCCTAAAAAACTATTGAACGTAAGTTTGTTTGTTGAGCAGCCTAACAAAACCGTGGAGCGGCTCTGCGGTCTGTACTCATTAATAACATTCATTCCGAATGTTGTCAAGAGCCGTGTTTGCGCCGAACTTGAGTGTTTGTTTCACTCAGTTATTGTTATTCCAGCGACTGGATTTGTAAAGCTTTGTGAACCTTGTGGTTGTTATACCAACTTGTTTGTCTTACGATAGTATTAAATGCGAAATACTATTAATACTGTACATAAACATACATGCTAAAATAATAATAAATGAATATTCTATGACATTCTACGCAACGCTGTCGAGACCCAAAGTAAGTTTATCTTATCCAGCTTGTGTTATGGTTTCTAGAATGTGTTTATCCGCGTATGTTTATACTTGAACATATGTAGGTACACATATATTATTATAGATAGTAACAACATCATAATCAATTCAAATAATCCTACACATGCATAGGTACAAATATTTTCAATAAGCGTGACGGCTAGTTTATTTGAAATAAGAAAAAATATTAACGTTTGCGAGACTTGAAGCTAAAGTCAATTTAGTTACAATTTCAAACGCCCCTGTACTTAGCAACACTCGTACAAAAAGACAACTAAAAGTAATATATTTTCAAGAGCCGATACAGACAGCCATATATATTTATAAGTACCAATCCAACGATATACATCCTCATAAGTGGCTGTTTACAGTCTGCTCACAGCTACGGCTCACAGCCATTTCACGTACGTATCATTCTATGCTACAGATCATTTCCAAACATAATATTATATAACAATAAGCACTTGCCATCATTCCTTCAGCGCTAGCCCGAGTACATACCTGTAAACAAAAAAAAACAATTATTTCGTCATAGATGACTTCTATGCAGCGCTATCGATGTATGTAATGGTGACCCCAGTCCTGAGACTATTTACCTCTAGCTTACTATCAGGCGAGGTGAAGGCATTTTGACTCGTCCTATATTTAAAAAAAAAACACTTAAAATGCAGTGAAATGTATTGTCGACCTCTTTGGATGAAAAGCGATTTTTCATTTAAAACAATAACCGTCGAAGTTCTAATTGTCTAATAAAGTACGAGACTAGATTTAATGTTTATTATTCACTTTAATCAAAATATAAATTCAATTACTAAAGTTGAATTTATAACGAAGCGCCATTGAACTTTGGACGAGTCGCACTCCAACTTTAAGTTATATTTTACCAATTATATTTATCTACTACTAGCCTACGCTCACGTCTACGCCCGCGTAAATGTCGGTTTTGGCAACTTTTGGTTATATCTCCGGTTCTACTAAACCGATTGTGACTAAACATGCGTTAAGTTTTAAGTCTGGCCATGATCTTTTCAGTACAAAAAACTGTAGCAAAATCCGTCCAGAAGTTTTTGTGTCCATCGCACACAAACAAATAAGAATTTAAAAAAATATAATATTTTTGTATTGTTGCGTCCATCGTGGACGCTTTTATAAATCACCGAACACATTTTGATGCATTTTTTGTTTGAAAGGTCTTGGTTAGACTTAGAATCTTAAGCATATTTGATCAAAATCAATTGAGTAGAACCGGAGATATATCAAAAAACATGAAAATCGACATCCACACGGGCGGAGCCGCGGTCCCTAGCCTTTTTTTTTAATACTACGTAGGTGGCAAACAAGCACACGGCCCACCTGATGGGAAGCGATCACCGTGTCCCATGGACGTGTGCAACACTAAGGGTATCACACGCGCTGCCTACCCTGAAGGGAAGGGGGATGGGCTTGGAAGGGATGGGGAGTCTAGGAAGGTGTGGGGGGAGGAGGGGTACAGTGAGCTCTGGCTACCCTACTTACCGGCGGGAACACAACTCGATGTTCATTATGGCCGCAGTCTTCTGTAGGGCGGAGGCCAACCCAGTCGGACAGCTCATTTCGGACGGGAGATACCGTCGTGTCCTACCTCCTATTAAAATTATATTTAGAATCTTAAGCACATTTGATCAAAATCGGTTGAGTAAAACCGGAGATATAGGTACTCAAAAAACGTGAAACCCGACATCCACGTAGGCGGAGTCGCTGTCCCTAGGCTAGTAATGAAAATATAAATTTTCGTACATTTTCGTACAATTTCATACACAGAACTCAAGAAAATGAATCGTTAAAGTTCGTGAAATTACCTCTACCACAACCTTTCAAACTTCATTGCCAGTAGAAACACTCCATATACAATCAAAACTTTCTCCGAGAACGGGTTAATAACTAGTTCCACTGACGTCACAGCTGCAACAATGACGTCACCGCTCAAGATATTCCGTGACTAATAACATTTCGCAAACTCGACAACTTTTTAAAACAAACGTGCAAAGTTGCCAAGTTCGTTCTGAAACGGTCGCGTGTTGTTCTGTTTACAAACAAATTCGTTTGGAAGGTAATTTCAAGTTTCCGGACGGGCGTGGACATTTCTCCTGACGGGTACAATTGAGAGTAATTGGAAAAAAAATGGAGTGGAACAATCTCGAGTTAAATTGAGTTACTTAAGCTCAAAAGTTTTAGTTCAAAGTTACCCTCTTTTATTTTTTTCTACTGCTAATTTTTTTTTTACTGCACCCCACCTGTTGGTAATATGAGGTGAAGCGTCTCTAAATTCAAATGATAGTTCCAGATTATAGGAAGAAGGGATGTGTTTTTCTTTATAGTGGTTTCCTCAATATAACTTCTCCTAAAAGCTAAACTCATCATTATAGATACCGATAATGCTGCAATGGTGGCCTTCAGCTTGACGGCCTCATCAAATGCTTTTTCACGCCCCGCTTAAAGGACCCGGGACTGTAGGAGGAATGAAACACACGTGCTGGTAAAAAATCAAGTATTTATGGTGTAGCAGATAAAAATGGCGTGATTACTGATTATACTATAAAGTGGTAATGTTGGTAAGTAGTGTGTTCGCGATGGACCAAAAATTGAGGTTATTTTTTCCTTCTAGAGCCAACCAAGACCTATCTTGGTTAGACTTAATATCTACCATAATTATGTTTGATTGTAATTGGTTAAGCAGAACCGGAGATATGATCAAATACGATAACCGACCTTCACTCGGACGAAGCCGCGGGTATCAGCTAGTATAGTATATTAATAGTGCTGAAGGCACAATGCCTAAGTGTGTACCCTGTAACCTGTGTACGTTTTGTATTCATAAATAAAGTTAGTTTTCTTTCTTCTTCTTCTTTCTTTCTTTCTAAGTTTCACATCATTTCCCCTTAGTGCATTTCTAATTCGCCGTAGCCTATGAATGCTCCGTAGAGCTTCGTAGCCCGTAGAGTGTGTGTAGCTCGTAGAGGTGGAGTGAATAAAACTCACACACAAAGTTAAACAAGTCAAGGAATAATAATTTTGAGTTATTATTTTTAATCGATGCCAAATAATCAAAACTTCACAGAAAAAAAAAACTACTTCCAACCAAATTAAAATGGGACCAACATAATCATTAAAATCGGTTCATCCAGTCGAAAATTAAAAAATACAGTCGAATTATGAACCTCCTCCTTTTTGAAGTCGGTTAAAAGAATAGAAGAAGAAAAGAACTCAGGTGGTAGAGAAGCACACGGCCCACCTGATGGGAAGCGGTCACTGTGACTGCACTTAGCTTACTTAGCGTAATAAAATGTCTGATTATTGAGTTGTCCAAGTTGTGATACAGGTGTACGAAATATGAACCGAGGCGTGTCGCGTGCCGCCGAAGGCTCGCGGAACTTTGTCAACTGTGTCGAGTGTTGCGAACTCGTTAACGTCGCTTCGATACACAGTGTTATTGTTGTTATAAGTGTTACAAATGTATCGATTTTCTACTACACTAACACTTGATTCGGTTCAAATTAAACCATCGTGAAAATCACTAAACTTAGGTATTTGTATTATTTGAAATAATTATATCACATTCGTGAAATATCACATTTGCAAAATATGTTTCTCGCAAAATATCGCAGCTGCAAAATGTGCTACTCGCAAAATATGACACTTGCAAAATGTATTACTAATTTGCAAGTAGTATACTCGAAAAATATTACACGAAATTTCAAAATCACCAAAATATTACAGTAGTCAGAGCTCGCAACCTCTCCCCCCCCCCCCCCCCCAAAGTCGGCAACGAGAGTGTGACATCCCAGATATTACACGTCCATAGGCCACGGTGACCGCTTCCCATCAGGTGTACCGTGTGCTTGTTGGTCTCTTACTTGCCCTTACATTCGATACCCTGTTCGCGTTTGAAGACCCAACATAAAATATTGATTGAATAACCAGTAATTGCAAAGGTGGGGTGTATACCTGCCCCCAAGTAGCGCGGTAGTCAGTTAAACAGCGGCAGGCCGACGCAATCTCCTGAACTCTCACTGGGGGCGTGGTTGTGCCTGTATGTACCTGTATTTACTTTTGTAAATATTTGCTATTTGGGTGCCCCAATTCGTGAAATCCCTAAGTCCAACTTAGGCATTTTTCCACTGACAACACCAAAGGTTAGAGTTTTTTTTTTCTCTATACGTGGATATTACAATTTATTTAATATGATGGTCTTATGGCTTTATATGGATTTCTAAAATAAAATTCAAATCTCATTCTCATGTATTTTCAGTTCTTAGAATCCCCAAGTCCATAAAATCCCGAAGTCCACTTATTTGTACCCAAAAACCCCTAACTTACATATTTATAAGTTCCTTTTTGTAAGGTTTGAAGATTTAAACATGGAAAAATTACTTTGCAATACTTTATGAACTTTTCTCGTTTACATTTACAAATAATTGCACTCACTATTTTTCATACCTACTCCGAGCTTTTTTTTATATAAGACACGTCAAAATGACTTCACCTCGCCTGATAGAAAGCTAAAGGCAAAGTCTCAGGATCGAAGATCACCACTACTTTTTTTGGGCTTTTTCCCAATTCAGTTAAGGTTAGCTTTTAGTTTAACTACGAAACGGCTAAATTCAATATTTGCCGTGAAGCGACTGGTATCTGACCTTCATAACCTACTGGCGCTACCCAATTTCTGTAGTCAGGTCAGAATGTGGAGCTTTAAGGGCCCCAAGTACCCATAACGAATATCACAGAAGTCGTAAGGCAACCGGGACCAACTGCTCAATGTGCTCTCTGAGACACGGAGTGGTGTTGCTTTGCTTTATAATGTGTTAACCGACATCATACAATATAGGTATAAGGTAAAACCTATAATTGAAAAATTCTTTACCATACCGTAAACCAAACCTTCAGAACCACTCATAGCTTGATTTTTTTTTATGTCGGTCACGTCATTATGACTTCACCTCGCCTGATGGTAAGCTAAAGGTAAATACTCTGGACTAGGAGTCACCATTACAAACAAGTCATGCAGACTATTTACGACGATTTAACTACTGAGTTATATTATGTAATGGAATAAACGGTTTAGCCCACCTTATGCACCTAGATGATGTCACCTGGTTACACAAAATGAAATTTGAGGTCTATTTTTACCTTAAACAATTATATCACAAAGTTGACATCACCGAAACAATACATAATACACTTTCCTTGTAGTTAATTAATACCTTCTAATTTAATTACAGTATATGGTTTCATGTAATTAGACAGCCTCTGTGGCGTAGCGGTAGTGAACGCGGCCGCTGCACAGGAGGCGTGGGTTCGATCCCCGCTCATTGCAAATATTGGTATACATGAATATGGGTTGTATTTGCATTGGTCTGGTCATGCCTCGGAGAGCACGTTAAGCCGTCGGTCCCGGTTGCCATACAAACACCTATGGCAGTCGTTACGGGTCGTTGGGGCCCTAAAAAGTCCAATAACAACGGTCTAGCTGCAATGCTTCGATATCGCCTAATGTCACCATTGGGTTGTGAAGTTCAGATGGCAGTCGCTTCACGGAAAATATCTATGTCCAGCCAAATCCGCAGTTAAGACTGGTAAAGCGGACCCCAGACTCCGAGGTGAAAGCTTTGGATGCGACTGGGATTAACGCTAGGTTGAAGATGTGGTTTCATGTAATTAGTGTGCTATCAAGAAGAAGCTATAAATTTTAGGGAAAGACTTAATAACCCTCCATATATTAGCAATGAATAAGGTATGACTTGACCAGGTAACATGTTGATCACAACACGACTTTGTCAACAGTTTTAATAAGTTTATGTAACGCAAATTGAGGGCTCGAGGGTACTCACAAGGTACATACGAAGAGGGCGCGAGAGGGAAGAGGGTTACTCATGCATAACGATTTTCATTACAACCATTTTCAGGAGGGAATTTATGTTTGCCTTATGATTTTAGGCTAGAGAACTTATTTTGTAGATTTCATTGACCACCAATAATATGTGTTTCTTTACATAAATATGGTCTAGGTCTAGAGTAACATGAGAGTAGATTGAGAGAAAATAATTGTGAAGAAGGATTAATAAAATTTTAGGAAACAAGGCCGATTTGGTCTGGACTTTCGCTGGTAGATAGGTCATTTCATAAGGCGTGACATTATCCTACTTTAATTTGAGGAATAAATTAAGTAAAAAAATGTTTTAAGTTAAACTCTTTTATGCACTAAAAGCGACTATAATGGATTTTCTTTTCTTTCACAGTGGACTATATTCTACTATTCAAGTCCTTTCATTTAATATCCATATTGCGGTAGTTGTGGAAAAATATGTAAGCCACCATTTTGTAGCGGCGGCCATCTTGGATTTACAATGATGCAGAAAAGATTAACTTGTATTGTCACCAGGGGCCTTACTCTGAAAATCGAACATGAACGTTTCGGATCGAACGAAAACGGACCATTTGTCAAACAACGACAGCGAAAACGTCAAATGTATTTTGGCAGTAGGAGGTGTACTGATAACGATCGACAACCTCAATGTCAAACGATCGAAGACGGATCCGAAATCCGAAACGAAACACTTTCGGGGTAGCTAAATGGTCAAAACGTCAACGGATATGAATATTTTTGTCTTTCGGAGTAAGGCCCCAGAACTGACTTCTTAACTGAACTGAAACATGTGCCAAATATCAGAACAATCCGTTCACAGGAAAGGGGTCAATTTTCAATTACTAGATTTGACCCAAACAAAACGGTCAAATTAAGTACTTAAAAGCATTTAAAAAGAACGAGAATTCCGCGAAAAATATTTAATACCCTAAAAATCTTAATCACCGAGTATAGCACCTCTGCCTACCCCTTCGGGGATATAGGCGTGAGTTTATGTTATGTTATATTAGAATAAAAATCCAAGCATTTTAAAATCAGATGGTTTTTAAAAATAATTCATGTCAATCACTAACGGTAGTACCTACGGCCCGCTACCGACACGGCTGGCTGCAGACCCGTCCACTATCCACACCACCCGACATGATTGATGGACGTCGCTTGCAACCATTGATAGATGATGGACTGCATCCTTAGACAGTCAGTAATGGACTTTGTTTGTTCCATATTTCAAGGTATGCTCAGTTTTAATCTCGATGGTACTGTGCCATATGTCCTAAATAAACTGAACGTGTATGCAAAAAACTGCAAGAATACAAAATTTGAAAATCCAAATATAATGTATGCAAAATTTCAATCGGATGCCAATAAATTGCCAACGGTTTGCAAAATGTGAAAATTTATTTATTATTCTCGTTTTAAGCAAAAGTATAAACGTCGCCTAAATTTCAGCTGGATTCGCGGAAATATCCTTTGCTGTGATTCCTGTTGAAGTGAGTTGTTAAGGCAGTTCAATAATATTAAGCAGACTACTTCAGCTGGCTATAATGGCTTCAAGAAAGGTTGCGAAGTTGGCTCTTTGTAACATTTCCCTTTGATATCGCTGAAGATAGAACAGCCCTTATGGACGGCGCATCGAACAAATTAAAATTATTAGTACTTATCCTATTTTTGTTTTAAGAACTTTCTCAAAGAAGTCAGGTTAGCCAGCGCTCCACGTTCAACGGTCTTTAATGTGGGTATGGTTTAGTGTACAGTAAAACGAATAGTTCATTAACAAACTATATAAAGTATAAAATACTTAAATAACTGTGTAATATCGTTATAATTATTTGAAAGAAAGAAATGTTTTTTTTATTGTGGATGACACAACATGCACTCGTAAAATAAAGGAAATCCGAAACAACACACAAAATAAAAATAAAGTATATATATAACATTAAAAGCAGCACTTTTTTTCTCCTACTTTGGCAAATATTGTATGAATGCCAGTGTCAAGTAAATTGATAATATATCAAGTTAGAAATAAGTTGCAGCGTTTTAGTCATTTAGTCATAGTTAAGGTCAATCAATAGTCAAATTCTGTCAAATCAATCAGCCATAGTCTTACCCCAGTAAAATAGTAGAGACTTTACTAGAGGCTTCTATGAAGTTTTGGAATCAACGTTGAAAAGCACAATTCACGGTAATATAATATACCACTTTCCCGAACTCGTGCACGTTGCCGAAGATGTTATGTTTAAAAATCCACCATTTTTACACATAATAACTACATTTTACACTAATTTTAGAAAATGATACAATGCCGAGATGTGTCTTTTTCAGCGTTGGCGCCAAAACCCAACAGCAGCACTGATGAAAGTGAATTTTTTACGCGACCACAGATAAAATAAGACAAACAAACATCGATGCCGCACATAGATAAGTATAGTCTACGGTTCCGTCCCATCTGATCTGTGGTGTCGCCGCCTGAGCCAGATTTCCCGAAAGTAAATAGACAGTATGTAGTAGTTTAATTGTTTTATTTATATCTCCAATATACATATACTCATTTACAATTTTATAATAGTATACAAATATTATAATTAATAAGAGTCTCTGTCACTTTTATCAGTGGTCAACGCAATCGGTCACACGCCACCACACCATAGTCGTCGAGCGGACAACACTTGTAGAAGTATCGTTGCATACCCGACGGACATGCATCAGGTACTATGCTGGGTGCTGCACTGGACACGCCAAGTTGTGTTGTAACAACTAGACTATATATGATAATACACGCAAGAACTATCACTCTGATCGCTTCCATGGTGAACCGACTGTATATTAGACTATTGAGTTCTCAGTGGAGCAAGCACCGCACGAACACAAGGGTACTTGGTTCTGAACCACTAAGTACCTGCTTATATAGTGCTGTGAATATTCCTACCTACCTACAAGGTATTAGGTTAGGGATAATGGTGTTGAGGTAATATGATACAGAACGTTATATAACTTATATAATTATACATCGGCGGAAAAACAAAAGTGTAACAGCAACATGAACGTTACAAAGAAAAATGATCCCAAAGAACTTCATCGTAGGTTTGCACCAGAGTGATTTTCCTATCCACTGTTGTGACCGCTTACACACCGTTTGTCTTTCAACTGTCTTCTGATTCATAAATAAATTACGATTTCTAAAGCACTTCATGTGTCCCTGGGACTTTCCTAATGTTATTCTGTGCTGTTTTCTGGTATACAGAAGTTGCAGCAGTATATGGCAAATTAGTCCTATTACAAAAACCATTGGTGAATAGTATGATTATACAATATACTGGACGATATATGCAATAATTTTACATTATTTCATCAGTTAATCATTTTTTTATCGTGCGGAAATTCCCATGGATACCACTTCCGTCGGCCAACCTAACGGAAAGACCATTCCAATACAATTGTTATAACATAATTAATTAAGTATAGGTAATAATAGAACCAACATCCAATTTTAGTTTGTTACAAGTCTGTATTGGCAAAGGGAATACTCTGAACCCAACGCAACCCATTGATGTACCACTGCTGGGCACAGGTCTCCTCTCCTCTAACGAAATAGCTGAAGGGGTTTAGACCTTAATCCACACACGCTGGCCTAATGCGTGTTGGTGGATCGGACATGTCCTTAGAATTTCTTCTAAGACTTGTGGGTCTCCTTACGTTGTTTTTCCTTCACCGTCAGCAGATGGTAAATATGAAATTAGCACATATAAATTCCACAAAGTGAAATTCACATTGGTGCTGTTCGGCCGGATTCGAACTCGATACCTCTGAGAAGAGGCCGCATCCTTATCCATTGAGCTACCATCGCTATATAGAAAAAGGACTTGACAACAAACTCACGTAGCGTTAAAAAGTTTATGCCTATAAATTGGTAGTTATGTGAATAAAATAATCATAATGGATTTAGATAACATGGTGCGGTTAGCAAACATTATTAATCTATCTATATATATAAAAGAAAGTCGTGTTAAGTTTCACTATTTATGTTGCAGCGTTTTCGTCATTTAGTCATAGTCAAGGTCAGTCAATAGTCAAATCAATCAGTCATAGTCTTACCCCAGTAAAATAGTGGGGACTTTACTTGAGGCTTCTATGGAGTTTTGGAATCAACGTTGAAAAGCACAATTCACGTTAATATACCACTTTCCCGAACTCGTGCAAGTTGCCGAAGATGTTATGTTTAAAAATCCACCGTTTTTACACATAATAACTACATTTTACACTAATTTTCAAAAATGATACAATGTCGCGATGTGTCTTTTTCAGCGTTGGCCAACTTGAAGGTTACTGTTGTGTTATAACTCAAGAATGGCTGAACCGATTTGACTGAAAATTGGTAGGGAGGTAGCTTAAAACTAGGACACGGACATAGGATACTTATTATCCTTTTTTTAGTGGAGAGTGAAGTGCAGAGGAGTGGAGAGTGGAGTAGTGAGTCGAGTGGAGAGTCGTTTTATTGGTGGCGATACTGACTTCCACGAGAGCGAAACCGCGGACGGAAGCTAGTATAATATAATGACCCTAGAGTTGTGTTTGACAAATAATGTCAACGCTGTGAAATATCGTATTCGTGATGGTCCAGAGCAGAACATGCCGTTAGAGTATATAAGAAGCAGCAATGCGGCTCTGCGCGTCACACAGAACCTGCAGCTCCACGTTCAGCAGAAACAGCAAGAAGCAGAGTCTACGATGAAACTAGTCAGTGCGTTGCTTATACTGAGCCTGGTCGCCTTCGTCGCCAGCTCCAAGTGAGTCCTCTACGTTGTACAGTCGCCGTCGACATAAGCTGAACACTTTAACCTTACACTCTGTACACTGGCGTTATGCGGTGACGTCACTGAGTGCCATGATTTTGTATAGAGCGATTTCTCGGGTGATTCGAGAAACTGCATTTTCTAAATCAAATAGCTCTACAACTATTTCTCAAAACAGTATTTAGAAACAGGGATATTTTACAATAAGAAAAAATATAGTCAAAATTTCTACTAAATCAATTTTAAATTTGGTTATACTGGTTTGGTAAAAAGGTTGACTGGTAGAAAATGCCTCAGGCATTAAGTCCGCCTTTGTACAATAATTTACCGTTGTACATAAAGTTTAAATAAAAATAAATAAATAAGTAAATTTATTTCAATACAAAATATAGTTTGCAAATAAATAAATTAATAAATATTTTACAACATTCTACACATCGCTCCCTAGACCCAAGGTAAGCTTAGTTTTGACTAGCTTTTGTAATGCTGATAAACATACTTATCTACTTTTTTTGTAAATACATACTTATTATACATAGAAACACCCAGACCAATGCAAATAGACATAATCATGCATACAAATATTTGCTCTAAGCGGGAATCAAACCCGCGCCCCCTGCGTTGCAGTCACATGCACTACCGCTACGCCACTGAGGCCGCGCAAAGTTAGTGTTCAGCGATACCAGAGGACGACTGTACCTATAGTGAATGGTTTACTGTACCTTTAGCAAGGAAGTTTAAGTTAACTTAGTAAAAAACGATGGCATTTAAATATAATGTCGTAACATTAACTGAAGTACTGATTAAGTCAGGTTAAAACCGATAAAGACAGCAAAAATAAAATCTTAAGAGATAAATGTTGGTTGGAAGTGGCTTGCCACCGGGCGAGGTAAAGTCATTTTGACGTATCCTATATAAAAAAAAAATTTAAGAGTCAAAGTCAAAAGATAGACCGGTATGCAGAACTGGATGATGAGGAAGAAAAAGCACCGATCAAGTCGTCGCGTCGTCGTGTCGTGTTGAATGACGAACATAGCTGTCGGTGCTGTGTCGTTGAGTACTGTCAGTGTGGGTGTCCAGTACTGGACCCGGCTGGGCTGCCAGCTAATGAAGAAACACCCTTTGTGGAGTTTTTCGACGAGCGACTGCCGTCCGACTTCCCATTTTTGACGCTAGCGATATTAT
The DNA here is from genome assembly GCA_963576445.1 of Lithosia quadra. Lineage (NCBI taxonomy): Eukaryota > Metazoa > Arthropoda > Insecta > Lepidoptera > Erebidae > Lithosia > Lithosia quadra. The sequence goes on from OY754896.1 coordinate 10,971,619, forward strand.
AGTTTTCAATTAAATGCTTTTGATATTTTGAGACTCGGACATTTTGAGACTTGGACATTTTGAGACTTGGACATTTTGAGACTTGGACATTTTGAGACTTGGACATTTTGAGACTTGGAAATTTTGAGACTTGGACATTTTGAGACTTGGACATTTTGAGACTTGGACATTTTGAGACTTGGACATTTTGCTACCACTTGACATTTTGCGACCTGGACATTCTGCGACTAAACGAACTGTAGTTAATGTGTTTTGTCTGCAGAAAGCCCTCTGCTATTAATCAAGAACATGAGCCCGTTGGACGCCAAGCTGATGGTGACTGTCCCCCCGGCACGTTCAAGGAGGGCGACAAGTGCTGCCCCGTTAATGATGATATTATCAATTGCCCCTGAAGTGGGTTATAGATTATTTGTTAATATATATAATTAGTTGTTAATAAATACCCATTCAAAATGTTTTTGTTTATTTTTAACACACGAACACCTAACCTAACCTTTCTAAACCCTTACCTAAGTTATCAGTGAATTATAACCTAATGCCTACCTAGGTCCTAAGTACTTGCAGGTTAGCATTTTCGAGTTTTTTTTTATTGGCAAGATCTTGGTTAGACTTCAAATCTACTACCGTATGTTTGATTGCAATTGGTTAAGTAGAAACTTGTCATCAGATCTTTACGAGGATTTCATCCTCGTAATTTGCCCTTTAAATTAAAAGGTATACCCGTTTTTAATTTTAAAAATGAAATTTTTATCTATACAAGTTACACGCCGATTGAGGTTTGTGAATTTAGTGATAAATGTACACGAAAACTAAAAAGTATGAAATAAAAATATTAATAATTTAAAAAATCAAAAAACCCGACTGCGTAAAAAACTAAAAAGAAGAAAACAAGCACTTAGATGTCCTGTGGTCTAGAAACATAACAACTGAATAGTCGGGATCCATTATTCGACAGCCAATCTAATTTTTCAATGGATTCAGTTGTTATGTTTCTAGACCACCGGACAAATCTAAGTGCTTTTTTTTTTATTTTTAGTTTTTTATAAGAAAGGTCTTGAGATTTCAATTCTTACGCATGTTTAATCACAATCGATTGAGTAGAACCGGAGATATAATCAGAAAACGCGAAAACCAGCGTCCATGTGGGCGGAGCCGGGGCATAAGCCAAATTATATAATCAAATCAAATAACTATACCGTGGAGTCAGCAAGAGTAATTATGAATTGGGCATGACAAACCTAATTAACGCTGTGAAATATCGTATTCGTGACGGTCCAGAGCAGAACAGGCCGTCAGAGTATATAAGAAGCAGCACCGCAGCTCCGCACACCACACAGGCGCTGTCCAGCAGCTCCTCACCACACACACACACACACACAGCGAGGACCAGAGTCTACGATGAAAGTAATCAGCGCGTTGGTTGTGCTGAGCCTGCTCGCCTTCGTCAGCGCCGAGTAAGTCCTCTGCGTTGTACAGTCACCGTAACACTTATGCAAACCCAACGTCGACTTAATGATTACGGCATGCAGCTACCGACACTGCCCACTTGTGACAACGCAATACCTGATATTCATATCAGGCAACGCGGTGTTCATGCCGTGCTGCAATCACTCGAAGTCCGGAATGCCAGTAAGCCCAATGGTATTCCAACAGTGGTTAGGTTACCTTACACCCTAGTAATTAAGACCCGAGACGTTTTTTGCCGGTTCGATCCCGACATAACCACCCCCGATGGCCAACGGGGGAGGTATCCATGGGAATTTTCGCACGATAAAAAAAGGTGTGTCACACTCGCGCTACCTACCCTGGGGAACGGGCGTTGAGGAGTTTGGGGGGGATTGAAGATGGGGATTGGGGAGATGGGGAGGGTGAGTTATGGCTACCCTACTTACCGGTGCGAACACAACACGATGGTTATTATGACCGCGGTCTTTTAAAGGGCAGAGGTACTATCCCAGTCGGACTGCTCAGCTACCTCCTTTGTATCTCTTAAGATTTTTATTATTATTACTAAACTTCCTCTGTTAGGATTAACCCTCCAGAGTTTTGGCGCCAACGCGTAAAAAGTCACATCGGGGCATTGTATCATTTTTTAAAATTGCCCTGCCAACCTATTCAACGCCATTTAACGTTGAAGAGCTACAAATCAAATCAAATCAAATCAAATAATTTTATTGTGAAAATGGGTTACAATGTGAAGTAGGTAGTAATAAGATATAGTTTCTCTATTCGCCGCCTCTAGGCATACAATAGCATTTTATATAGAGGTAAAATATTACTTAATTAAATAATTAAAAGTACAGAACTAATAATACAACAATTTTTAAATGTCAACATGAGTGAGAGTCAAAAGTATTATAATGCGTTATAATGTCATTAAAATTACAGGCTAAATATCGTTATACAAATCAATCAATTAAATATTATAGCACATTGCTGTATACATCTTTTCTGAGATTTGAACACTTGCTCCCTTTCAGTACAATTGCCCCAGAAAATAATACCATACCTCAGTATCGATCCCACGTAACCGTGATAAGCCGCTAGCACAGCCGGTTGGTTCAATTTCTTTGTCAGCATATAAAGCGCGTATGTGAATTTAGCTGAACTTAATCGATCGAGCACACTGTCTGCAAGCGGCTCTCATACGGAGTTCTCAATAGCGCTAAAAGGGGGCACCACTAGTATGATAAACAAAACCACCTAGAAAAATCAAAATAATTTATTTTGTTTTTGTTTATTAGCAAAATGGACGAGATCATAACGAGACTGCGCTCCATTCAAAGAGAGCTAGATGAGCAGAAGAAATTGATACACAGAAGCGGTGAAGACGTGACAAAGCAAGTAACATCAAACATTAACAAAATTTTAGGTGAAAAATTTAGAATTCTGGAAGAGAAATAAGAAAACCTGAAGTCAAGGGTGAAAAATCAAGAACAAAGAATTTACTATTTAGAAAAACAGTCTAGACGACGCAATCCAAGGTACAGGCGCCGAATAAGGCCCACCAAATTTTAAACCATTATTAATTAAATAAACAAAGGAGTTAAAGCAAAAAACTAGTTGCAATATAAGAAAGGGTATATTTATGAAACATTTTCAATAAAACATTATTTTTAATGTGATTGCAATTTTGAGAAAATGTCTGATTTTTAAAACATAGGCAATGGGCCGTCTTAGGACCTTAGTAGCTTAAGAAAGCCCGTTATGAATTAATGAATATCTGTGTAATATCACGATAAGCGAAATACTTATTTTATCAAAATATACTTAGTATGCAGTTATAACTAAAATTTAGTCTTTAATTTGAATTAATCAGTCAAAAGCTGACCCCGGGCCTTCTTATGTCCATAGAAACTTAAAATGGCTCTAAAACCAAAAATCAATAGGGGACTTTAATGCCAAAATAGGGCAACCCAAAAAAGAAGAAAAAAATCTTACTATGGGAAATTATGGCATAGGAAAAAGAAACAAAAGAGGATAACGGCTATTAGAATATGCGTTCGAACATAGACTAGCAATAATTAATACTTACTTTAAAAAAAGACCTAGCAGAAAATGGACGTGGAAATCACCAGACGAAAGTGTCAAGAACGAAATAGACTATATTATGACAAACGCCCCTAAACAAATACAAAACTACGAAGTCCTCAATAATGTAAAGTTTCAATCTGATCACAGACTAATAAGAGCGAATTTCCTCTTAAGCCAGCCAAAATTGAGCAGAAGAAACTTTAACCTACTGCCAAAAACCCCAAAGACGGATGAAGAACAAAAACACTATCGAGAGCGTCATCAAAACAGCTTCACGAAAACTCGGAGTTCTGAACAAGGTGAGGCGGTTTTTCACGCAGTACTTATTAGACGCTCTCGACAGATTGCAGCGACGTGCCATCCGTATAATTGATAGTCCCGAGGTAACCAATACTCTAGAGCCTCTCCAATTGCATAGAAATATTGCGTCTCTAGCGGTATTTTACCGCCTCTACCACGGTGAATGTTCTGAGGAGCTATTCCAACTAATCCCACCGTCTCTCTTCCGATCCAGAACAACACGTGCGGGGCTGAGGTGCCACCCGCACACAGTCGAGACCATTCGGTCTCGAACCAAGCGGTTCCTGCACACGTGTTTCCTTCTTCCTTCAATCCCGGGTTCTTTAAGCGGGGCGTGAAAAGGCATCTGTCTAGGCCGTCAAGGTAGGGGCCGCCATTTTGAGACGAATGGTGTCTGGAATGGCGGCCCGTACCCTCTGGACTTTGCCCTTGCTTCTTACCATCCAGCGGGGTTACGTCAATAGACGGACTGAATATAAAAAAAAAAACGTTACCAGCTACACCTACCTGAGAAAACAAGTGTTGTTTAAGAAATCAAATAACAAAGATGAGGTCGAAAGAAGAGCAAACATAATCTGGAAGAAGTTCTGGTCACTCAAGGAAATCTTAAAAGGAGACTATTCGATAAACTACAAAAAAGTTGTTATCGAAACATGCTTAATGCCCTGTCTGTTATATGGTTGTCAAACATGGGTATTCACGACAAGAGCTAAACAAAAGATCAGAACAACACAGAGAGCGATGGAAAGGAGCATACTAAATATAAGGAAAATACACAAAGTAAAAAGCGAAGTTATCAGACAATAAACAAAATTAACCGATGCCCTCACGTAACCCCTAAAGCTGAAATGGCAATGGGCTGGTCATGTAACACGCTATACAGACAATAGAGGGACACTCAGAACTACATGTTGGGAAGGTCCAACAGGAAAAAGAAGAGTTGGCAGGCCGAAACGAAGGTGGGCGGACGATTTAGTAGAGATAGCAGGGAAAGACTGGCAGAGTATTGGCTTAGACAGAGACGCATGGAAGAAACTGAAGGAGGCCTTTACCCGAGAAGGGGTCCATATCCAAAACAACTAACCTGTACTAACACCTAGATATTAAGTAAAACTACTAACAATCAAGTACTAACAACATTTGAAATGTAAGAAGAAGGATATGGAAATAAATGGCTTTATTATTATTATACTAGCTGTTGCCCGCGGCTCCGCTCGCGTGGAAGTCGCTTATTGCATCCACTCCCACTCCTGCTCCAGTTCCTACTTCCACTCCCACTCCCACTCCCACTCCCACCCCCGCTCCCGCTCCCACTCACACTCCCACTCCCACCCCCACGCACACTCCCACTCCCACTGCCACGCACACTCCCACTCCCACCCCCGCTCTGCTTCCACTCACACTTCCACCCCACTCCCACTCACACTCTCACCCCCACGCACACTCCCACTCCTAATCCCACGCACACTTCCACTCCCACGCACACTACCACTCCCACGCACACTCCCACTCCCACTCACACTCCCACCCCTGCTCCCACTCCCACTCCCACCCCCACCCCCACTCCCACTCAAATCAAAATCCCTAAAAACTAATAACACCACTATCCACTAATCTTACTTGAACCCCACTCATAAAAAACATAATTTCATCTAAATAATTGATTGATTTATTTATTTATTTAATATTTATGCACACACAATGTTAATTAGTAAAGAAAATGGAAGGTGGAAAGAATAGTACAATTATTATATTACTACGATGAATCCTTCTAGGCAAGCGTGATTCATCGTAGACCACATCGTCACTTACCATCAGGTGAGATTGAGGTCAAACGTAAGCCTATCATGAATAAGAAAAAAAAATTCACAATTTAATTTGTATGTGATGTGGTTCATATGATTATAATATTGTACGTCTTATCAGACATGCTACGGTCGACAGTACCATAATAAGCTATTCATGTGCTACGGTGATACTTTTTTATAATTGACAACATCTTCTATCTACCTGTGACCTTTAAATGAATTTTGGATTTTGAATTTTGAACTGTGGGTGACGTAACCTACGACAAACTTATTATTTGCGGTTCGTACAGTAATCGGGTCTAGGAATTGAGCCGCAAAATTAAATTTGTCTTTTATTGTACGTACTTTTCCGGGATAAAAAGTATCCAGTGTGCTGCCCAGGATATTGAAGAATAATTATATCAAGTTTCATCGTAATCGAACCGGTAGTTTTTGCGTGATGCCTGAACAAACAGACAGACAGACAGACAGACAGACAGACAGACAGACAGACAAAAATTTTTTTAATCACATATTTGGGATCGGTGTCAGTCTAGTAACACCCCCTGCTATTTTTTATTTTTTTATTTTCAATGTACAGAATTTTCACTTCTACAGATTTATTATAAGTATAGATTATTATTATGTTTAAGAACGATGGATTTTTAAACATAACAACGTGCACAAGTTAGGGAAAGTGGTATATAACCGTGAATTGTGCTTTTCAACGTTGATTCCAAAACTCCATAGAAGCCTCTAGTACAGTCTCCACTATTTTACTGGGGCAAGACCACAGTCCCATAGTCCATAGACCATTAGTGAAGTCAGTCTTCCTTCAGTCAGCCTTGACTGTGACTAAATGACGAAAACGCTGCATAATACTATCCATATACAAATTAAAATAGTTACTTGTTTGTGGCAAATTGCGAAGCAAAGAAGCCATTTAAAAAAATTAACCCTCCATTTTCTAGGACAGCGATTTCAATGATAACTGTTATGTTTTGTCTACAGCTGCAGGTTTGTGATAGACGGTCAAACATTCGAGTGTCCCACTGGCATGATCTTTTTCGAAGGCATGTGCTGCACCGATATGAAGAAAGATGACGCCACCTGCGTAGACCCAAAAAAAAGTGACGAGTAACGGATAACTTGATAGGTATTGGAATCCGCGAAAAGTGACTCTTAATAAAAATCCATTGAAAATGTTTGTGTTTATTTTTAACATGCGACCAGCTAACCTAACCTTTCTATGCCTAAGTTGTTAGGTTAGGTTAGGTTAAAAGTAGTCTCACTTCAATGTGACACATTGGTGCAAACTTCCGATAGTATTATGATATTGTACCAACAATTATTATAAGCCACATGTAGCCTGTGACTTCAAAAACATCCCTCATCGGTTGTCTGGAAGATATCGCAGCCTGCGATAAGCCCGCCTATTGTACTGTACATACAAATTTTATTGAATTGCTAACATGTATTGCTAGTGTACAATAAAGCATATTCTATTCTATACGCGGTAGCGTGTCAAGCAAAGGAACTGGCTAGCCAGCTACAAGTTTATATTCACACGAACCACTTGGTGCCACTTTTGACCCCTCTATAACTCAAAACCTATAAAACGTAAACACGTGAAACTACGTATGTTTAATTATACCCATAAAGACATGTAGAAGCCCAAATTTCATGAAGCTAGCTCAAACGGGTATATAGATATGAAGGTCCAAAAGTCGTAAAAATTAGCACTGACTGACTGACTTATAGTATCTAAACCTAACCTACTTCCAGATGAACTAGAAAGATGGAATTTGGAATCCAGCTTGGTAATTGTGTATAAGCATAGGAAAAAATTTAAAAATAAAGAAAAGTAAAAAAATAAAAATAAGTGGTGTCCCCATTCAAAAAATACGCGGTAAACAACCGGGCAACTGACGCGCCGACACGGTAGGTCCACATAGCGTAGGAAAAAAACTAAAAATGAAGAAAAATCAAAAAAAAATAGTTTTCTTAACAAAAAGTAATGATATCCCACCAAAAACATAAATGTAAAAAAGGAGAGCCAAGTTCAATACAAAAAGTATGCTTGGCTATGGGCTCCGCCGCAAAAAGAATGGAGATCTAAATGAGTGCCAAGTTCTATGCAAAATCGAAATATGTATTTATAGGAACAAAATAACACTATGAACAAGTATTAAACTCTATTTCTTTGCTTTATTGGAACCTATAACAATTGCTGTTAGTTAAAATTGTGAGATCTTAAAGTAGGTTAGATTTGACTTGGTCAGTTTTCATTTACATCAGTCATTTTACAAAGTTATTCAAGATATAATATTATATTTTAATTCTGATTAAAACTGGCCAAGTCAAATCTAACCTACTTTAAGATCTCACATTTTTAACTAACAGCAATTGTTATAGGTTCCAATAAAGCAAAGAAATAGAGTTTAATACTGGTTCATAATGTTATTTTGTTCCTATAAATACATAATTATTTCGATTTTGCATAGAACTTGGCACTCATTTAGATCTCCGTTCTTTTTGCGGCGGAGCCCATAGCCAAACATACTTTTTGTATTGTACTTGGCTCTCCTTTTTTACATTTATGTTTTTGGTGGGATATTATATACTCGAACGAAGATTTAAAAAAAACTGTACACGATAAAAATAAAAAATGACGATACACACATAGCGGTACAAAATTCATGTAATCGGCATGAAATTGAATAAACAAACAATCGCAAGGGTTTAGTTTACTTGGTGGGGTCAGCGAGAATACCTAATATTGATAGGGCTAGGGCTAAGCATGACAAACCTCGTTAACACTGTGAAATATCGTATTCGTGACGGTCCAGAGAAGAACAAGCCATAAGAGTATATAAGAAGCAGCAACGCAGCTCCGCACACCACACAGGTGCTGTCCAGCAGCTCCTCACCACACACACACACACACAGCGAGGACCAGAGTCTACGATGAAAGTAATCAGCGCGTTGGTTGTGCTGAGCCTGCTCGCCTTCGTCAGCGCCGAGTAAGCCCTCTGCGTTGTACAGTCGCCGTCCACATAAGCTTAACACATTCCTAGTTACGGCACGACCACCTTTGCTGAAAACTTTAGGTATATAAATGGTGGAGCCGGAACCTCCACGCAGTGCACCCAGCCAACGAAGATGGCAGCACCTCACCTCACTCGCGAGGGAGAAGCTGCTACATGCGCCAAATGCCGGCAGAGGCTGGAGTGGCTCTCTAGAAGGATCTCCGAGCGTAGGGGGGGTGATTAATAAAGCTCACCTCACATCCCTTTTTCAGGGGCAAAACTGTGACACCGTGATCACCAAACCCGAGGGGACGGTCTCAAAACCAGAATTTGACCCTGGGTTGGGCAGGATGCAAGGAAAACGCTTCTCGGGTAACCTTGCACCCCAGCGTCTGAAGACTCGAGTCGGCGTGTGGTTTAAGGGCGAGAACTCACGAAGCGGTATTCACCCGCACCCGCCGCGGTTGCGGGCCCGCAGCCTTTGTAGAATACAGATATTTATGTAAAAAATTAAATTGTTATGTAAAAAAAATATGACCCGTGCCCGCAGCTGCGGCAGGCGAAAAACGCTTCGTGAGTTCTCGCCCTTAGTCGGTCTGAGAGCGACATAACCAATCTTATGAGAGATAAATGTTGGTTGGAAGTGTCAGAATTTTTAAGAAGATAGACCAATATGCAAAACTGAACGATGAGGAAGAAAAAGCACCGATCAAGTCGTCGTGTCGTGTCGTGTCGTGTCGAATGCCGAACATAGCAGTCGGCCTGTCGGTGCCGTATCGTTGGAGTACTGTCAGTGTCGGCGTCGGTAGCACGGCGGCGGGCCGGGCTGGACCGGGCCGGGTTAGACTGGAGCAGCTAATGAAGAAACTCCCATTGTTTACTTTTACGACGAGCGACTGCCGTCTGACCTCCCAATTTTGACGCCAGCGATTTCAAGTTCTTTAGTTCTTTAATATGGTACAATAAATGATGTTTATTACATATACATATAAATAACACAAGATCACATATTCTGGTGGTACTGCGGACAAATATATTTGGAATAAAATAATCATACAACTTGCATTAAAATTAGTATTAAATATGTGAGTTCAGTGTTAACTGTTATGTGTTTTGTCTACAGCAAGCCAGAAAATATAGAGCTCATTGGAAGACAAATGATGGGTGACGAGTGTCCCAAAGACACGGTCCGGTACGGTGGCCTGTGCTGCCCCGTTGTGGGCGATACTGTCGCCTGCGACAGAGTTAAGGGCTAATGGATAAATTGACATTTAAATCTGTGAGAAGTGGTTGTTAATAAATACCCATTCAAAATGTTTTTGTTTATTTTTAACATACCTTTCTTTTTTTTATACTACGTAGGTGGCAGACTAGCACACGGCCCACCTGATAGGAAGCGGTCACCGTGGCCTATGAACGTGTGCAACACTAAAGTGTCATACACGCGCTGCCTACCCTGAAGGGAAAGAAGGAGAGCTGGGACCTAATACGAACAACTGACTTAACCTTTCTAACCCTTACCTAAGTTGTCCGGGAATTCTAAATTAATGCCTAGGTCCTAGTTACTTGCAGGCTTGCAAGAATGCGAGTTTTGTCTATTGGTAAGATCTTGGTTAGACTTCAAATCTACCGTGTGTTTGATTGCAATGGTTACGTGGAACCGGAGATATGATCAAAAAACGACTAGCAACTTCCACGCAGGCGGAACCGCGGGCAGCGGGTAATATAAAAATTAGCTTGATTAAACTTGTATTTATCGCAGGTTTATAAGTGCCCGGTTAATGGCAATAGGCTTACCACCTATTACATTGGGACCTAAACATAACCTGGCGAAATGTGGGTGCTAGCACCTCTGCTTACCCCTTTGTTGATTAAACTTGGCACGATTAAAGTTCATAATGTTGAGCAACATCTCAACATTATGAACTGTAATCATTCTAAGTTTGATCATAATCCCTCTAGTAGCTCTTGATCCATTCGTACACTTACAAACAGACAGAAAGACAATAAAATTACTGATTGCAGTTTTTAGCATTAATATCGATCACCAATCATTCCAATAAGAATTTAATAAGAAAAACAATGTTACTAACAAATTGGGCCTAGTTGCCATTAATAAATGAAATTATTATTATTATATTATATATTATTCCCCAATAGTTATTTTGTACATAAATTAAATGTACAGAATTGACCTCTCTACAGTTGTATAGAAAGAAAGAAAGTAAGTATTAATAACTCTAAACACACATAATATATAAACATAAACATTAGTAGGTACATCAACGCAATACACCTTGAAGGTGTGCCGAACGAGACCTGGTTCAGCATGTTCCGGCCGGGTGCTTAGCGCTGATTTTCAACCAGGCCCCTGTAACCCACTGACTGTGACTAAATGAAGAAAACGCTGCATAATACAGTCATATGCAAATTATAATAGTTACTTGTTTGTGGCAAATTGCGAAGCAAAGAAGCCATTTAAAAAAATTAACCCTCCATTTTCTAGGACAGCGATTTCAATGATAACTGTTATGTTTTGTCTACAGCAGGTTTATGATAGACGGTCAAACATTCGAGTGCCCCACTGGCATGATCTTTTTCGAAGGCATGTGCTGCACCGATATGAAGAAAGATGACGCCACCTGCGTAGACCCAAAAAAAAGTGACGAGTAACGGATAACTTGATAGGTATTGGAATCCGCGAAAAGTGACTCTTAATAAAAATCCATTGAAAATGTTTGTGTTTATTTTTAACATGCGACCAGCTAACCTAACCTTTCTATGCCTAAGTTGTTAGGTTAAAAGTAGTCTCACTTCAATGTGACACATTGGTGCAAACTTCCAATAGTATTATGATATTGTACCAACAATTATTATAAGCCACATGTGGCCTGTGACTTCAAAAACATCCCTCATCGGTTGTCTGGAAGATATCGCAGCCTGCGATAAGCCCGCCTATTGTACTGTACATACAAATTTTATTGAATTGCTAACATGTATTGCTATTGTACAATAAAGCATATCTATTCTATTATATATTATAAATACTCGAACGAAGATAAAAAAACCCTGTACACGATAAAATGCAAAATGACGATACACATAATTATAGAAGTACAAAATTCATGTAATCGGCATGAAATTGAATAAACAAACAATCACAAGGATTTAGTTTACTTGGTGGGTCAGCGAGAATAATATTGGTATATAACCCTAGAGTTAGGCATGACAAACCTCGTTAACGCTGTGAAATATCGTATTCGTGACGGTCCAAAGCTGAACATGCCGTCAGAGTATATATGAAGCAGCACCGCAGCTCCGCACACCACACAGGCGCTGTCCAGCAGCTCCTCACCACACACACACACACACACACAGCGAGGACCAGAGTCTACGATGAAAGTAATCAGCGCGTTGGTTGTGCTGAGCCTGCTCGCCTTCGTCAGTGCCGAGTAAGTCCTCTGCGTTGTACAGTCGCCGTCCACATAAGCTTAACACATTCCTAGTTACGGCACGACCACCTTTGCTGAAAACTTTAGGTATATAAATGGTGGAGCCGGAACCTCCACGCAGTGCACCCAGCCAACGAAGATGGCAGCACCTCACCTCACTCGCGAGGGAGACGCTGCTACATGCGCCAGTTGCCGGCAGAGGCGGGAATGGCTCTCTAGAGCGATCTCCGAGCGCAGGGGGAGGGGTGATTAATAAAGCTCACCTCACATCCCTTTTTCAGAGGCAAAACTGTGACACCGTGGTCACCTAACCCGAGGGCCCGGTCTTAAAACCAGAATTTGACCCTGGGTTGGGCAGGATGCAAGGAAAATGCTTCTCGGGTAACCTTGCACCCCAGCGTCTGAAGACCCGAGACGGCGTGTGGTTTAAGGGCGAGAACTCACGAAGCGGTTTTCACCCGCGCCCGCCGCGGTTGCGGGCCCGCCAACTTTGTAGAATTAGAGCGACATAACCACCCCCGATGGTCAACAGGGGTGGTATCCGTGGGCATTTCCACAAGAAAAGAAATATTTCAAATATCAAAGTATCAAAATTTAAAATATGAAAAATGTATCCTCTGATAATATTACAAAAGTTATAAATGAAATTTCAATGGTTTTTGGATTCTTACCAATGTTATAGTGAAAAAATGTGTAAATGTATTACTAAAACGAACTTTTCGCTATTAATAATTTCCAAAATAAATATGTCAAAGTATAAACATTTCAAATAAGTCAAAACTTTTATAAGATTTATTTATTATGCATTATACTTGTGTAGACGCATCTTAGACTCAGATATAGAGTAAAGACCTTGTCTTCAGGAAGTTCAGGATAAAAGCGACGAAAACAGCAAAAATAAAATCTTATGAGAGATAAATGTTGGTTGGAAGTGTCAGATTTTTTAAGAAGATAGACCGATATGCAAAACTGAACGATGAGGAAGAAAACGCACCGATCAAGTCGTCGTGTCGTGTCGTGTCGAATGACGAACATAGCAGTCGGCCTGTCGGTGCCGTATCGTTGGAGTACTGTCAGTGTTGGCGTCGGTAGCACGGCGGGCCGGGCTGGCCCGGGCCGGGTTAGACTGGAGCAGCTAATAAAGAAACTCCCATTGTTTACTTTTACGACGAGCGACTGCCGTCTGACCTTCCAATTTTGACACCAGCGATTTCAAGTTCAATTTCTTTAGTTGTTTAATATGGTACAATAAATGATTTTTATTACATATACATATAAATAACACAAGATCACATATTCTGGCGGTACTGCGGACAAATATTTTTTGGAATAAAATAATCATACAACTTGCATTAAAATTAGTATTAATTAAGTGAGTTCAGTGTTAACTGTTATGTGTTTTGTCTACAGCAAGCCAGAAAATGTAGAGCTCATTGGAAGACAAATGTTGGTTGACGACTGTCCCAAAGACACGGTCCGGTACGGTGGCCTGTGCTGCCCCGTTGTGGGCGATATGGTCTCCTGCGACAGAGTTAAGGGCTAATGGATAAATTGACATTTAAATCTGTGAGAAGTGGTTGTTAATAAATACCCATTCAAAATGTTTTTGTTTATTTTTAACATACCTTTTTTTTATACTACGTAGGTGGTAGACTAGCACACGGCCCACCTGATGGGAAGCGGTCACCGTGGCCTATGAACGTGTGCAACACTAAAGTGTCACACACGCGCTGCCTACCCTGAAGGGAAAGGAGGAGAGCTGGGACCTAATACGAACAACTGACTTAACCTTTCTAACCCTTACCTAAGTTGTCCGGGAATTCGGGTTCTTCCAGGTGGACAAACTATTTTGTCAAACTGATTTGACCACGAGGAAAAAAATTCCTGTTGGTCAAACTTCTTGGATTGAGTCCACGTGATCAAACTACCTATTTAGTCTAACTGATTTTACCACGGGTAATAGTTCTATCTCGTGGTAAAATTGAAGAAGTTTAAGGAAAGTACAGTCATTTTGAAAATAGCAACAATATACCTACCCTTTTTTTCTCCGTTATTAGAATTCCAAAAAAATAGAATTAAAAAACTGAACAAACTAGTAACTTATTATCTTTATTAAACCTTTTCAAAATAACGTCCAATCCGTAGACAGGAGTAAGAAATAGACGCGCTGTCAGAGTATACCCGAGAGTGATGGCAATAGTTTTTTAAAGTTGCCAGGTTATGAATTTGGATGAAACTCCAGACTCCGAGGTGAAAACTTTGGATGCGACTGGGAATTAACGCTAGGATGAAGAGAAGAATAAATTTGAAAATACACAAAAGTACAGTTACTGCTCATATCTTACAAAATAAACAATACAGACCAACATTATAGGTAGGTACACATAAATTTATCTGCACTGCATTCTCAGTTTATAATTTGACAGCTCTATATTTTTAAAATGATATTTGGGAACTTTAGTTTTTACATACCGAACACCATCTCGTGGTTATGATAATATTTTAAATCGATCGTCGTTCTGGACTCCGTTTCTTCTCATTTTAGTCGGATCAACCGAATCCGAATTGTCATTTTAATGTCTTATCTATTACTATACTCTATCTACGGTTCATTCAAAGTCAAAGTTAAAGTTAAAGTCAAAGTCAAAGTCAAAGTCAAGTCAAAGATTTTGTCACCTTACATTACGGGTAAAATTCATAATCTGGCAACTTGAAAAAACTATTGCCATCACACCCGGGTAGGTATACACTGACAGCGCGTCTATTTCTTACTCCTGTCTACGGATTGGACATTATTTTGAAAAGGTTTAATAAGGATAATAAGTTACTAGTTTGTTCAGTTTTTTAATTCAATTTTTTTCGAATTCTAATAACGAAGAAAAAAAGGGTATATTGTTACTATTTTCAAAATGACTGTACTTTCCTTAAACTTTATCAAGTTTTACCACGAGATAGAACTATTACCTATGGTCAAATCAGTTAGACTGAATAGTTTGATCACGTGGACTCAATCCAAGAAGTTTGACCAACAGGATTTTTTTTCCTCGTGGTCAAATCAGTTTGACAAAATAGTTTGTCCACCTGGAAGAACCCGGGAATTCTAAATTAATGCCTAGGTCCTAGTTACTTGCAGGCTTGCAAGAATGCGAGTTTTGTCTATTGGTAAGATCTTGGTTAGACTTCAAATCTACCGTGTGTTTGATGGCAATGGTTACGTGGAACCGGAGATATGATCAAAAAACAACAAGCAACTTCCGCGCAGGCGGAACCGCGGGCATCGGGTTATATAAAAATTAGCTTGATTAAACTTGTATTTATCGCAGGTTTATAAGTGCCCGGTTAGTGGCAATAGGCTTGCCACCTATTACATTGGGACCTAAACATAACCTGGCGAAATGTTGGTGCTAGCACCTCTGCTGACCCCTTCGGGGATATAGGCGTGAGATTATGTTATGTTATGTTGATTAAACTTGGCACGATTAAAGTTCATAATCTTGGGCAACATCTCAACATTATGAACTGTAATCATTCTAAGTTTGATCATAATCCCTCTATTAGCTCTTGATCCATTCGTATACTTACAGACAGACAGAAAGACAAAAAAATTACTGATTGGAGTTTTTAGCATTAATATCGATCACCAATCATTCCCCAGTAGTTATTTTGTACATGAATGCAATGTACAGAATTGACCTCTCCTACAGTTATATAGAAAGACTAGTACGGCGCGTGGGTGCGCGGCCCGCTAAAGCGGACCACGTAGATGAGTGGACAACAGGAACCTGGAACAGGGGTCCGTTTGGATTTAAAGTTTTGGTGTGTAAGTAATTATGTAACAGTTTTTCTTGGTTCTGTACCAGAAAGGTTCCAACCGGGCCCCATTACTAAGCCTCCGCTATCCGTCCATCCTTCTGTCTGTCAGCGGGCTGTATCTCTTGAACCGCAATAGGTAGAGAGTTGAAATTTTCACAGAATGTGTATTTCTATTGCCGCTATAGCATGAAAATTTAAAAAATAAAGTGTTATTTCTTGTACGGTGGTACGGCACCCTTCTTTGCGAGTCCAACTCGCACTTGACCGATTTTTCAATATTATATTAAGAATGTAGTTATATTCCTCAGGTCACGTGACCCCGGGGAGCTATAACACTAAAGAAACTCATAAGTTACTGAACAGTGAACAAAATGAATATCTGAAACAGTAAAATATTAGCTTTGGTGGCTTGAAAACTGGCCCTCTACAATTCTTTATATTACGTATATATAAACTTTTTCGTGTACTTAATACGTCTTTATTATAATATAAAAAAGAGTAGTGGGCCAGTTTCCAAGCCACCCAGGAGGTATAGCCCCAGCTCGTTTTTTTTTACGTGGTTCTCCCATTGTCAGACATTCAAAACAAAATAAAAAAAAAATTTTTGTGTAATGTAGCCACAAATTCACGGTTTTCAGATTTTCCCCCTAACCTACCTACCTGCCAAATTTTATGATTCTAGGTCTACGGGAAGTACCCTGTAGGTTTCTTGACAGACCGACAGACAGACAGACAACAAAGTGATCCTATAAGGGTCCCGTTTTAGGGTTTGAGGTATGGAACCCTAAAAAGGAACCTTTATAGGATCACATCGTTGTCTGTCTGTCTGTCTGTCGTGTCGTGTCAAGAAATCCCGTTGAATTAAATCACTTTGGCATATCTACCTATCGGTATGCCTTATAGCAGACATAGGGGGAAAAATCTGAAAACCGTGAATTTGTGGTTAGATTGAAAAGTTGGGACTTGGAATTCAATACCTAACAAAAGTCTATGCTCGGCATTTACAATAGGTACCTATTATTTCACCAGGAACAGTTCCTTATTCTCTATGGCTTAGGAGTGTTGTACCCTGCATCATCAGGTTTGTGGAATTCAGACTTGAAGTGTAATCATGAAGCTGCAGTTGCTTGATGCCTAAAATGCTGTTATGTTATTCTCTATGCTATGCTATGCTATGTTATTCTCTACACCACCTATAAGGTTGACTGGTAGAGAATGCCTGTTGCATATGTGCATGAAGTTTTTATAAATAAATAAAAATATAAGAAATTCTCGAATCCCCATGGTTTAAGAGTTCAGCACCTTGAAGCATCAAGATTGCGGAGTCGGGATCCGAAGTTCAATTATGTAGTCTATGCTTGGTACTTAAAATATTATTGCATTGCACCATCCGCAGTTTCTGAATCACTATAGTTTGTGCGCGCAGCTGTACCCTGCATTAACAGGGTTGAGGGGTTGGGACTTGAAATCTAACCATGAAGTCGTTGCTTGGTACCTATAATATTAATTCACAATGAACACTTTCTGAATTTTGATAACCTAGGGCCTAGGCGGGCAGTAATCTTTCAGCATCAGGATTAAGGAGTTGGATCCAGATTTTTTTATGGGACCAAGACGAAAACTTCTACTGTTTATTTAAAAAAATCTTTGCAAAAAAATGAAAATAAACGGGCCGTTTTGAGAACCACCTCTTTTTTGGAAGTCAGTTAAAAGCATATCAAAGTCTTGCACATTTGTCTCTTCAATATTCGCCTTATAATTTGTATGGAAAAATAAATTTCGCCATTTTGAATTTTTTCTCTATTCATCGAGTAGACCTCTAGGCTAGGTCCTTATCATCTTTTGCCAAAAAACCTCTCTTCTATCTTCTATTATACTTTGTGAGATAGACGCTGTCGAAAATTGTATGGGCGCCATCTTGAATCTGCCATTTTGGTTATATTTTTAGCTCACTGACAATTGGATGAGATTCCGAGTGGTTTTTATTTGAGCACTCCCTACCTCTCTTCAATACCTTGGCCGTGCTCTTCACCCGTCTCCAAAATCTCCATATTTTTCCTCCGAATGTATTTTCGTCCTTTATATGAAAGCATCAGGGAAAAAAAATACAGTAGAGGTGAACCGAAACACAATTCATCCATCTTTAATACTTTCTGAGAGAGACACCCATGACATTTGTGTTGAGGCCATCTTGAATCCGCCATTTTGGATTTATTTCCATCTCCCTGCCAATTGGATGAGGTTCCAAGTATTTTTTGTTTGAGCAGCCCTCACCTATGTCTAATACCTTGGCCGTGCTTCTCACCCATCTTCCAAACCCTCGATCATCATCTATCTACATATTTCTGACTAAGAGTTCTTCCACAAAAACATTTTAAAAAGAAACTATGTATAAATCAAAGTCTTGCATAGCTCAAAACTTGTAGTTGTAGTTCGCCATACATTTTCTATAGAAAAATAAATTCCACCATCTTGAATTTTTTTTCTATTCATCGAGTAGACCTTTGGATCCTGATCATCTTTTGCGAAGAAACTACTCTTCCATCTTTTATACTCTCCGAGATGGACACCGAGGAAATTTCTATGGCGGCCATTTTTTTTTCGCCATTTTGAATTTTTTTTCAGGTCACTGGCAATTAAATGACGTTTCGAGTGACATTTGCTCAAGCACCACCAACCTATCTTCAATACCTTAAGCGTGCTCTTCACCCGTCTCCGAAATCCTCCATCATCAGCTCTCTCCATATTTTTCCTCCGAATGAATTTCCATCCTCTATACGTAACCATCGGTGAAAAAAAAAATTTCATACAAAATTGTTCAGGAGAGGTGACCAATGAGTGAGTGAATCAGCACGAGCAGCTATATATATATTAACTAGTACGGCGCGTGGGTGCGCGGCCCGCTAAAGCGGACCACGTAGATGAGTGGACAAAAGGAACCTGGAACAGGGGTCCGTTTGGATTTAAAGTTTTGGTGTGTAAGTAATTATGTAACAGTTTTTCTTGGTTCTGTACCAGAAAGGTTCCAACCGGGCCCCATTACTAAGCCTCCGCTATCCGTCCATCCTTCTGTCTGTCAGCGGGCTGTATCTCTTGAACCGCAATAGGTAGAGAGTTGAAATTTTTACAGAATGTGTATTTCTATTGCCGCTATAGCATGAAAATTTAAAAAATAAAGTGTTATTTCTTGTACGGTGGTACGGCACCCTTTTTTGCGAGTCCAACTCGCACTTGACCGATTTTTCAATATTATATTAAGAATGTAGTTATATTCCTCAGGTCAATTGATAAAAATCTCTAAAAATATGTTTAGAACAATTAGAACACTCCACGCAGAAGAAATACAACGTAGAACGAAATCTGAAAGGTAAAATATTTGTACCGCCTTTTGTTTTTTTCACTCCGGATTTAAAAAAAGAACATCGTCCGTATTCGTCTAAAAATTAACAAACATTCTACTTAAGTGTTATGTACTATGTATAATTCTAAGCATAATATTATAAACCTATTATTTTAAATGTTAGAATTTAAAACCGTTTTTATTATTATCAACAAAATAATAAATACCTACTTAGACATTTAAATATTCGATTTTCGAAATCATCCTGACAATTTTTGTTCACTCTAACACTTTGTCGTTTTATAGTGCTTATTCAATTTTTTTTAATTAAATCCTTTTTTTTTCAAAATTTTAACGCCGAAAAAAGAATTCTGATTTTCTGAAGATTTTACTGGGCTAAACAGCGGTCCTTTAGTGCTAATTATCAAACTGCCACAACCGGTAGGATAACAATTACCCATTATTTTGCCAGCACTGATTCTTTTCAAGAAACACTAAAGTACCGCTAGCGGTACCTACTACAGTAGTCACGGGTAACTTAAGAAAGGTGTTTTTAATGCGTAAAAAATAACTTCTCACCCGCTATTTTAACTCTAGGGGTCAACTATCATGTCAAAAGTACGGTTCATGGTTCACCTTTAAATTAAGAACTAAAAATGTACTTTTAACATGAATTTTAACACAAAAAGTTAAAATGGATCGTGAGGAGTCATTTTTAGGGTTCCGTATCTCAAAAGGAAAAAACCGGCCAAGTGCGAGTCAGGCTCGCGCAAGGAGGGTTCCGTATTACAGTCGTATTTTTTCGACATTTTGCACGATAATTCAAAAACTATGACGTATAAAAATAAACAAAAAGCTGTTTCAGAATGCACAGGTGAAGCCCTTTCATATGATACTCCACTTGATATAGTTATCTTACTTAAAATACTAATTATTAGTTCATGACCACAATTTAATTTTTTTTGTGTAATGTAGCCACAAATTCACGGTTTTCAGATTTTCCCCCTAACCTACCTACCTGCCAAATTTCATGATTCTAGGTCTACGGGAAGTACCCTGTAGGTTTCTTGACAGACCGACAGACAGACAGACAACAAAGTGATCCTATAAGGGTTCCGTTTTAGGGTTTGAGGTATGGAACCCTAAAAAGGAACCTTTATAGGATCACATCGTTGTCTGTCTGTCTGTCTGTCGTGTCGTATCAAGAAATCCCGTTGAATTAAATCACTTTGGCATATCTACCCATCGGTATGCCTTATAGCAGACATAGGGGAAAAATCTGAAAACCGTGAATTTGTGGTTAGATTGAAAAGTTGGGACTTGGAATTCAATACCTAACAAAAGTCTATGCTCGGCATTTACAATAGGTACCTATTATTTCGCCAGGAACAGTTCCTTATTCTCTATGGTTTAGGAGTGTTGAAGTGTAATCATGAAGCTGTTGCTTGATGCCTAAAATGCTGTTATGTTATTCTCTATGCTATGCTATGCTATGTTATTCTCTACACCACCTATAAGGTTGACTGGTAGAGAATGCCTGTTGCATATGTGCATGAATAAATAAAAATATAAGAAATTCTTGAATCCCCATGGTTTAAGAGTTCAGCACCTTGCAGCATCAAGATTGCGGAGTCGGGATCCGAAGTTCAATTATGTAGTCTATGCTTGGTACTTAAAATATTATTACATTGCACCATCCGCAGTTTCTGAATCACTATAGTTTGTGAGCGCAGCTGTACCCTGCATTATCAGGGTTGAGGGATTGGGACTTGAAATCTAACCATGAAGTCGTTGCTTGGTACCTATAATATTAATTCACAATGAACACTTTCTGAATCTTGATAACCTAGGGCCTAGGCGGGCAGTAATCTTTCAGCATCAGGATTAAGGAGTTGGATCCAGATTTTTTTATGGGACCAAGACGAAAACTTCTACTGTTTATTTAAAAAAATCTTTGCAAAAAAATGAAAATAAACGGGCCGTTTTGAGAACCACCTCTTTTTTGGAAGTCGGTTAAAAGCATATCAAAGTCTTGCACATTTGTCTCTTCAATATTCGCCTTATATTTTGTTTGGAAAAATAAATTTCTCCATTTTGAATTTTTTCTCTATTCATCGAGTAGACCTCTAGGCTAGGTCCTTATCATCTTTTGCCAAAAAACCTCTCTTCTATCTTCTATTATACTTTGTGAGATAGACGCTGTCGCTAATTGTATGGGCGCCATCTTGAATCTGCCATTTTGGTTATATTTTTAGCTCACTGACAATTGGATGAGATTCCGAGTGGTTTTTATTTGAGCACTCCCTACCTCTCTTCAATACCTTGGCCGTGCTCTTCACCCGTCTCCAAAATCTCCATATTTTTCCTCCGAATGAATTTTGGTCCTTTATATATTATGAAAGCATCAGGGAAAAAAAATACAGCAGAGGTGAACCGAAACACAATTCATCCATCTTTAATACTTTCTGAGAGAGACACCCATGACATTTGTGTTGACGCCATCTTGAATCCGCCATTTTGGATTTATTTCCATCTCCCTGCCAATTGGATGAGGTTCCAAGTATTTTTTTGTTTGAACAGCCCTCACCTATGTCTAATACCTTGGCCGTGCTTCTCACCCATCTTCCAAACCCTCGATCATCATCTATCTACATATTTCTGACTAAGAGTTCTTCCACAAAAACATTTTAAAAATTTTGGAGGTCCTACGGGTTCTAAAAAAGAGGTCGTACGGGCACCTTTTTAATAATTTTTATTTTGGAGGTCGTACGGGTACCAAAAAAGATGTCGTAAGGGCACTTTTGAAAAAGGGTCCAAACTTGGAGGTCCTACGGGTACGTCGCCAAAGAAACTATGTATAAATCAAAGTCTTGCATAGTTCAAAACTTGTAGTCTATTCAATGTTCGCCATACATTTTATATAGAAAAATAAATTCCACCATCTTGAATTTTTTTTCTATTCATCGAGTAGACCTTTGGATCCTGATCATCTTTTGCGAAGAAACTACTCTTCCATCTTTTATACTCTCCGAGATGGACACCGAGGAAATTTCTATGGCGGCCATTTTTTTTTCGCCATTTTGAATTTTTTTTCAGGTCACTGGCAATTGAATGACGTTTCGAGTGACATTTGCTCAAGCACCACCAACCTATCTTCAATACCTTAAGCGTGCTCTTCACCCGTCTCCGAAATCCTCCATCATCAGCTCTCTCCATATTTTTCCTCCGAATGAATTTCCATCCTCTATACGTAACCATCGGTGAAAAAAAAAATTTTCATACAAAATTGTTCAGGAGAGGTGACCAATGAGTGAGTGAATCAGCACGAGCAGCTATATATATATTAAAAGAAAGTAAGTATTAATGGGTCCAGACTGACCATCACATAACTCAAAACACACATAATATATAAACATAAACATTAGCAGGTACATCAACGCAATGCACCTTGAAGGTGTGCCGAACGAGACCTGGTTCAGCATGTTCCGGCCAGGTGCCTAGCGCTGATTTTAAACCATGCCCCTGTAACCCACTGACTGAATGACGAACATGGCTGTTGGGGCTGTGTCGTTGAGTGCTGTCAGCGTCGGTGCCGGGCCTTCCAGCTAATGAAGAATTCCCTCTGTTGGCTTCTACCCTCTATTTTTGCCGCCAGTGATTTCAATGATAATGTAAAGGCCCCCTACGATTGTAATAGAAGATCACGCATTCGAGTGTCCCACCGGCACGGTCTGGTTCGAAGAGATGTGCTGCACCAACGCGGACAATGATCTTACCACTTGCCACTTGGTTGACTCGAACCCCACTTAACATGATAGTGAGTAATGGATAAATTGATTTATGTGAAAACTGGCTGTTAATAAATATCCATTTAAAATGTTTTTGTTTATTTTTTAACATACAACAGCTAAGCAAACATTTTAAATTTATATAGGTCATTAATGAGCCCTTGCTTAAGTTATCAGTGGAATTTTAACCTAATGCCTAGGTGCTTGCGAGTTTGTGGGAATGCGGGTTATTTTTTTTTTAAAGGAGCCGTATGTTTGTCCTGCATCGGAGAGCACGTTAAGCCGTCGGTCCCGGTTGCCATACAAACATCTATGGCAGTGGTTACGGGTAGTTGGAGCCCTGAAATGTCCAACAACAACGGTCTAGCTGCAATGCTTCGATATCGCCTAATGTCACCATTGGGTTGTGAAGGTCAGATGGCAGTCGCTTCACGGGAAATATCGAGGTTCAGCCAAATCCGCAGTTAAGACTGGTAAAACGGACCCCAGAATCCAAGGTGAAAGCTTTGGATGCGACTGGGATTAACGCTAGGTTGAAGAATGGGGCCGTATGTTTGATTTGTTGCAATTAGTTAAATAGAACCGGAGATATGATCAAAAAAACGATTACCAACCTCCGCGCGGGTGGGTTTAGTTACAGAAATATGATCTAAACATATTTGAAACTAATAAGGAAAAGAATAGTCAAGTGTCAAAGAGTACCGTGGACCCTGGTGCGATTTATAGGTACAATGGGAATCAAAAATAGCGAATGAACGTTTGACTAACGGAACGCTTGCTTTTTCCACAGTTGCCCAATGAATGATAGTCCGTGTTACCGTTGCCACTCCAACTCCACTTTACGTGACAGAGAGGCCAAATAAATAAATCGCGATAGAGCTTCAAAGTCTCATTTCAATTTCATGATGCTGTTGGAACTTCCCTCAGTATTATGATATATCATACATGTACTACTAAATAAAACATGACGATAAACACATAGCGGTACAAACTTCATGTAATCGGCATGAAATCGAATAAAAAAAACAATCTCAAGGATTTAGTTTACTTGATGGGGTTAGTGAGAATAATATTGGTATATAACCCTAGAGTTAAGGCATGACAAAACTCGTTAACACTGTGAAATATCGTATTCGTGACGGTCCAGAGCTGAACATGCCGTCAGAGTATATAAGAAGCAGCACCGCAGCTCCGCACACCACACAGGCGCTGTCCAGCAGCTCCTCACCACACACACACACACACACACAGCGAGGACCAGAGTCTACGATGAAAGTAATCAGCGCGTTGGTTGTGCTGAGCCTGCTCGCCTTCGTCAGCGCCGAGTAAGTCCTCTGTGTTGTACAGTCGCCGTCCACATAAGCTTAACATTTCTTGTGCAAACAACGTCGACTAGAGAAATGCGCTTCACTCTCTTACACACCGTACACTGGCGTTACGCGCTAACATGCGGTGACGATGACGTCACTGAGTGCCACGATTTTGTATAGAGGCCGCTCTATACAAAATTGTGGCACTTAGTGACGTCACGTGATGGTGTACTTTTATTTTATTTTAAAATCTCTGTAAAACCACAATATAATAAATAAATAAATATGAATACCTACAACATATCAGGCGACTGCATCTGGACTGAACGGTGGACTGTAAGGGAATTTGAAGTTAGGTCGCCATCATTATCATCCTCCTAGCTATTGCCGGGCTGCCTCCATTGTTCACACTCTGCAGCCTGGTTCTGCTTAAAAACATTTAACCCTACGTCCACACGGAGCCACGGTTTGCCGGATTTGATTTTTATCGGATCTGGAAACAGTCAACTTCAGCAAGATTCGTTTTTTTTGCCGTGTTTTGAAACCTAATGCATGTGTGAACTCATTCATTGAAATACTGTTGTCACTGAACCGAATCCTGCAAAAAACCGTTTCGATGACAATCAGATCCGGCAAAACGTGGCTCCGTGTGAAGTAGGGTTAGATTGGTTCATTTGCCGGTCCGGCGCTAATACCCATACTGAATTGCAAAATTGTAGCGATTTCAATACTAACTGTTATGTTTTGCCCATTCCAGTGAAGTCAGTCAAGAAACACCATTCCCGTGTCCCTCGAACATGGTCTGGTTGGAAGGTACGTGCTGCACCGATGAGGCCAACCACGTCGTCTGCTTCTTAAGCACCCCGATGCCGAGTGGTAGATAAATTGAAATTTAAATCTGTGAAAAGTGGCTGCTAATAAGTACCAAAATGTGTTTATTTTTCTAAACCCTTACCCAAGTTGTAAGTGAATTCTAACCTAATGCCTGGGTGAGTTTATCTTTATCACTAGCAGTAATTTTATCGCTGTTTTTTTTTATTACGATCACCTGATCGTGCTTCACCTCTCCGGAGCTAATGGTGTGCTAGCCATGTTGAACTCTTACCGACTAAACCCGCACGGTGGTTCGTCCTTGTAGTTTTATCCTTGGAGCAGTCTCTTTGGCGTAGTCATATTAAATCTACACTAGTGCACCATCACTGTTAAAGGCAGACTTTCCATGTTATAAATACAGTCATTAGGCTCTTAGCCCTATGCTTACTTGTGCTATTGTACGCCGTGGTACAGACCGCACAAGAGCGGCGGAAATATCCGTCATGGACAAATGGCCTCCCCTAGCGTCGTACGTACTGGGTATGGCTGTTTCGGTGAGTTCCTACATCGAATAGTCCAGGAGCCGGAACACCACCAAGTGCGGGGTGCTCAATGGATGCGTCGTTGCGCACACTGGCAGAATGTACGAAGTGGATAGATCGACGGATCGGTTTGGCTAATACGGTTGTTATAAGAGCGACTACCTTCAGCTGTTGCCCGCGTGGAATTGTAACCCATACCCGCTTCCTACGTGAACCTATTCCAGGAATAACCGTTTCCTCGTGGTCATACTAGTTTATCATACCAGTATGACCACGAGGATATAAATGTCCTCGTAGTCATACTATCATTTTGACACCCCCTGTAGAAAAAATAATGAAACTAAAAAAGCTTACATGCCTAAATACTTTGTAGCGTAGGTAATGGCTTAATGAAATGTGCACCTTTATTTTTCAAAGTTTTATACCTAAATTATAAATCTGAGGAAATTTTCAGTGTTGGAAATGCACAAGGAAGAAATAAAGGAAGATAGAAAGAGAGAAGATAAATAAACTTACTTTAATAGTAACTGAACCCCAGCACTTATCTTTCCTAACGCGACTACAGTTCCAAATAGTACTTCCATTTTTATAGGAACGCTGTTTGTAATGCTGGCGGCCATTAAATAACAATACTGTCCCTTTTTCTTTTCAAAAATATGAATTCTTCCATTGTATAAGTTTCGATACCAATATATACAGGAGGAAGTAAACCCATTAGTATGACTATGAGGACATTTATATCCTCGTGGTCATACTGGTGTGACAAACTAGTATGACCACGAGGAAACGCCTAAAAGCGTTATGTGTTATGTCAGACTGTAATCTATACCTACTCCAAATATCAGCGAGATCGGTACATGAGTTAGATGTGAAATCTTCACAAACTTTCATATTTACGATATTAAGTAGGAAGAAGGATTTAAGAGTATATTTATTTCAAGTTTAAAAATAAAAATAGATATATGTAATTATAAATATTTAATTTTTTATGAAGCAAAGGATACACGGTTTTAGAAGATGTCGATACTGTTTTAACGAATCAGAAATTATATAAACAAAAACAAAATTATTACATCATTGATTTTGACAATGTTCTATGTAAACTAAACAAAACAATAATAAATTAATAAATGCAATCCTGAATGAGAGTGAGTGCGAGTGTACCTCTGGTGTACAGGGGTCGTCGGGCACCTGACCTCACTCGCTCCTGAACCCGCGGACCCACTAGTTAGCGAATTTGAGAAGCAAATAAAAAAGGAAAGTGATCATAACAGAATTTCTTCTTCAAAGATCACATGCGACGGTATCGCCATATAACGGACAGCACTTTCCGAAGTACCTCACGTAGTCTTTAGGACACGCAGTCCCTGATGAGAGCGTGTCCCTATCTTCTATGATTTCAAAATCACTGTTTCCAAATTTGTCTGCCTCCTCAACTTGGTGAATTCCAATATTGGACAGTTCTTGATATTGCTGTGATTTATCCGACTCCTTAAGCGTGTTAGTATCTTGATAATATGGCAGATTTTCCCCATGTATGTTCTTAATAAAGGATGTTGATACTAGGGTCTTTGGCTCAAGTTTCACGATGTGTGCAGGGAGAATGATACTCCTTGCGTTGCTGCTGACGACAACGCAGAGAAGAGTGAACACACTGATCACTTCCATGGTTAACCGACTGCTTATCAGAAGACTGAATTTCTAGTCGTGTTAATGTGGAGGAGGAGGAAGCGAACGCGCCAGCCGACCGAGAGACACTTAGGATGTTCGACGAGTGTCCCAGTTTATATAGCAACATTTTGGCAATGGTATTCCTGTTAGGTACATACCTACATACATACAAATCACGCCTTTTTCCCATTGGGGTAGGCAGAGACAACATCTTTCCTGTTAGGTAATCACTAGTAAATAAAGTTTAAGCTGTAGGTACCATTTACAGATGTGTCAGTGTTCTGCTTTTGGCGTTCGTGGCTGTGAATATAAGAACTTATGGCCGACTAAAATGTAGTATACATTTCACTCTATCTACTTATTCACCATTCTTTCAATTATCTTTTATTTTTCGTTTTTTTTTATACTACATAGGTGGCAGACAAGCACACGGCCCACCTGATGGCAAGCGGTCACCGGGGCCCATGGACATGTGCAACACTAAGGGTATCACACACGCGGTGCCTACCCTGAAGGGAAGGGGGAAGGCTAGGAAGTGGTGGGGGGAGGAGGAGTACAGTGAGCTCTGGCTACCCTACTTACCAGCGCGCTGTAGATATACGTACAACGTGAGCATCAGCGCACACACGAAGCGCTTGACATTCAGTACTCCCATACTTACTCTTTGTCATACCAATATCACAAACTTGGTTGATACCTTTAGATATGTTGTAGACGTCGTTAAATTATAAATTCATATCGCCAACATAATACCTGAAGTACGAATGAGAAAATTTGGAAAAATTAAAGAATTTTTTCAAAATGTCCTATTGGTTGGATTTTTTCATAGTTTCTCGTTATGTAGGTAATGTACGAGTATTGAGTCACAAACAAGTTTCCAGTCGCGTTTTCATAATATACGACTGAAGTGTCATCTCTTCCTAGTTGCCTAAGTCAAAGTCAAAAAACATTTATTCTGTATAGACCATCATTTGCGGCACTTATAAAACGACAAAATAAAAAAAAAAAAAAAAACTAGAAGCTAATGGACCACCGAAACACGGACCAGAGAAGACTCCGGCAAGAAACTCAGCGGGCTGTTTTTTTTTTAAATCTAATGTGAGAAGGGCCTAATAGTTAGGCAGAATACTTGAGTATCCTACGATATTCTATAATCATTGTTCACGAATTCAGGTCAATGTACCTACGTCTTTTGCCTTACGTATGGAGTTTACATGGTACAGTATGACTCGTTATTACGAAATATATTTTACCTGTAACTTTACGGGAAAGAGTTGTTGTCTTGCCTACATACGAGTACAATAGTTATTAAATTTATCCTGTAACATTCTTGTAGTCATTTACGTTGTTGCTGGGTGTATTTTTATCCGTCACGTCAATATGACTTCACCTCTCATGATGGTATGCTTAAGGTAAAGTCTCAGGAAGGGGGTCCCTATTACATACATGGACAGTGACATAATGGTGACCCTCAACTTGACGGCCTCATGAAAGAAGAGGTGATTGTCGTCACAGCTATTTCGCACCTAAGGCCAAGTGCTAAGGTGACAAGTAACCATACTGTCGCTAAGTGGCCATGATCTTCGAAGCTGAACATCTACTGATTACGGACGAGCGTAGTCTTACCTCTCGAGATGGTAGTTGCTCCCGTAAAAGTCAAGTTAAGCCACAATAGCGCTCCAAATCGCATGTTTTGTACGCAATCAGGAATAAAGCTGGATGATGAATACTAAGTGATCACTATAATAAGGTAGCCCTTTTTTCCGTACGGAAATCGTCATGGAGACCTTCCCCGCGGCCAACGAGGCAAGTTATGTCGGACTCTTACCGACTAAAACCGCACGCCGTCTTGGGTGGTAAGGTAATAAGGTGGTCCATAAGGCATCTCCCTGGGCCATCTACGGTTTCAGATGGCCCCCACGGATTTGGGAACCACGGTGTCTCCAACCTGTCCCGATAAGGGCGAGGGTATCATTCCCAACTCCGTCTCCCCGACCTGCTTCTGCTGAGGTGACAAGTATTACCGGACACTCCAATCCCTGCGCTCATGGAGGACAGAGGTCGTGGAGCGACCTCCGGCGTCTGAGTCGCCTCCACCGCGCGGCGAGCATGTTGCGGGCTCGGCGGGCCGGAAGAGTTCTTAGCCTCTCTCGGGCCCGCTCCGAATGGTCTTCTTCAATCTTCAACGTAGCGTTAATCCCAGTCGTATCCAAAGCTTTCAGCTCGGAGTCTGGGGTCCGCTTTACCAGTCTTAACTGCGGATTTGGCTGGATCGAAGCATTGCAGCTAGACCGTTGTTGTTGGACTTTTTAGGGCTCCAACTACCCGTAACGACTGCCATAGATGTTTGTATGGCAACCGGGACCGACGGCTTAACGTGCTCTCCGAGGCACGAGCAGACTAATGCAAATACCCACCCGCGCCTCCTGCGCAGCGGCTGCGTTCACTACCGCTACGCCACAGAGCCCCGCTCCGAATGATAATGACCTTAATGTGGCTTGACAAGGAGCGCACACGCACACCGCACCGCTAAGGTTAACCGATTTATTTTCAATTTACTCTATTAGGATCAACTGTTGTATAACCTAATAGGACTAACCTAACACTGTGAAATTTATTTAGTGCCGGTTCAGCCTGGAACACGCGAGAGATGTTATCACCGAAGTATATAAGGAGCCCCTGCAGTGCCACGGTCACCACGCAGCCGTCCGCGAGCTGCACCCTAACCAACCAACCGACCACAGGAAGCTCATCATGATGAAAGTGATCACCGTCTTAGCGCTACTGAGCGTGGCAGCCATCGCCAGCGCCAGGCCTTCAGCGGAGTAAGACAACAATATTACATTTATTTATTTGCCCACAAAGGTAGGCAGGAACACCATCCCTGCCTACCTTGTACGCGTCAAGTTCTTCCCGCATTGCTCTGCGTCATTCAGTCAGTAGCCTGTTTAAGGTTCTAGGGTACTAAACACACAAATTACTTGCAGGGGCAACGGCGACGAGCCTGAAGCCATCAGCCGATCGGCATTCCCCAGCGACTGCCCTAAGGACTACCTTCGGAAAGCAGATACTTTAGAGTGCTGTCTGATAGTGGATAAATCGCAGCAAATTTTGGATTGTTCAAAAAACCCTACATTGGGAACGCACCCTCCGAATTGGCGGGGCTAAGCACAGCGTTCAGCGTTCATCGTTTAAAACAAACGCTTACACTCCGAACGTAGCCTAGCGCGACAGCGTGCGTGCGGAGTGGCAGCGTTCAGTGTTTGAAACAAAGGGCCCTACCTCACCGGGACGCCATGGCGACGTCGCCGGTTACGTATCCAAACAATTCATATTACAATGTATAACAGTTATCTCACTAGGCGACGTTTTGGTATCGTCGCCAATTTGGAAGCGTAGCCACGACTGTCGACTCGCTGAGTAGAGTCTCGAGACCGTGGCGACCTGGCGACGTCGCGCGTCGCCAGTAAAATGTACACGAGCAAGCTGCGTCTCACTCACTCAGTGTCCAACCGGCCGCCAATAATGAGTTTCAGTACAGAAAAAATCATTATAGAAATTCAAAATTGACCATGTAAGGGATTTTATTTTAGGTTTCTTCTTTTTAACCTTTTTGCGACGCACATAATGAATAAGCGTGATTTCTTCTATGCATGAAGCATACAGCCACTGGCTACTCCATTTGGCAACCGAAGTTAGCCAGAGGTAACCATGCCTACGTAGCCGGCGACGTCGCCATGGCGTCCCGGTGAGGTAGGGCCCAAATGAACGTTTTAAATAAATGTTTTTTTTTTCATTTATTATTATTATTAAACGCCTTAACAATGAAAACCCCTTATTTCATTAATTCTGTCCCTTTTATACTAATTAGCGCGAATTGAAGCAATCATAATACACCTAGATTATGAGCACTGCTCTGGTAGGTATGTCTATGGTGGTGTTGCCATGGTCAAGGGTGAACTCAAACGAGATCGATGGTGTTCAGGTATAATAAACAAGTAGGTACATTTACAAGTCAGGCCGTACAAGTGTCACATAACGCCAGCACAGCACGTGACGCGGGAGACTAGTGTGATGGTGGACTGTTTACACTTCACCAAGGGCAAGTGTCGAAGAGAAATGGATGCTTTTGGAAATGGAAACCTTCCTAATGGACTTCCTAAAAAAATAACAGCCCGCTGAGTTTCTTGCCGGAGTCTTCGCAGGTCTGGGCCGCGTTTCGAACGGTGTGGTCCATTTGCTTCTAGTTTTAAATAATTTTGATTTTGACGTTTCGTAAGTGCCGCTTAAAATGGTCTAAATGGTTCTATACACCGCTCGCCGCGCGGCGAGCATGGTTGCGGTCTCGGGCCGGAAGAGTTCTTGATCTCTCCCAGGCCCGCTCTGAATGATCTTCTTCAATATTCAACCTAGCGTTAATCCCAGTCGCATCCAAAGCTTTCACCTCGGAGTCTGGGGTCCGCTTTACCAGTCTTAACGGCGGATTTAGCTGGACCTCGATATTTTCCGTGAAGCGACTGCCATCTGACCTTCACAACCCAATGGTGACATTAGGCAATATCGAAGCATTGCAGCTAGACCGTTGTTGTTGGACTTTTTAGGGCTCCAACTACCCGTAACGACTGCCATAGATGTTTGTATGGCAACCGGGACCGACGGCTTAACGTGCTCTCTGAGGCACGAGCAGACTACTGCATATACCCATTTTCATGCACCCGCGCCTCCTGCGCAGCGGCCGCGTTCACTACCGCTACGCCACAGAGCCCCGCTCCGTATGATAATGACCTTAATGTGGCTTGACAAGGAGCGCACACGCACACCGCACCGCTAAGGTTAACCGATTTGTTTTCAATTTACTCTATTAGGATCAACTGTTGTATAACCTAATGGGACTAACCTAACGCTGTGAAATTTATTTAGTGCCGGTTCAGCCTGGAACACGCGAGAGATGTTATCACCGAAGTATATAAGGAGCCCCTGCAGTGCCACGGTCACCACGCAGCCGTCCGCGAGCTGCACCCTAACCAACCAACCGACCACAGGAAGCTCATCATGATGAAAGTGATCACCGTTTTAGCGCTACTGAGCGTGGCAGCCATCGCCAGCGCCAGGCCTTCAGCGGAGTAAGACAACAATATTACATTTATTTATTTGCCCACAAAGGTAGGCAGGAACACCATCCCTGCCTACCTTGTACGCGTCAAGTTCTTCCCGCATTGCTCTTTGTCATTCAGTCAGTAGCCTGTTTAAGGTTCTAGGGTACCTTAGATGAATTAAAAAGGGAAGATACGGTAAGCTTACAGATTTTATTCAAAAAAGTGGCTCGCACTTATCTCCACACAAATACTCACTCACACATCGTCATGTCATTAATAAAAATGCGCGAAAGTGACATTAATATATGATTTGTATAAGAGTGAACAAGAAGCGTTATCGCCTACCGCTCTAGCTCTCGTGCGTGTTCGTAAACGTTCGGTATGCTTCGGGAGATCGCTGAGTGCCATTCCTGACAGCCAGGACTTTATACATTTTCAAAATATAAAACTTTCAATGTAATTTATTGGGAACTTACGAATGAAAAGTAATTTCTTGTGTTTTGTTTTTGCTTTTTGAGTGATTTGAACACTTTCTAAACACACATTCAGGCATTTTTGTTACAATACACGGGATTTATTAGCACTTAATAAAAAGACAAAACACATCTGCGCATTTCATTCATTCGACGTCCACTAAACCATACTTGTGTCCAAGGACCTAGTTTAGCGTGCCCGTGTGAACTACGTGAGTAGCGTATCTTCCCTTTTTAATTCATCTAAGTAGGGTGCTCACTAGGTGAATTTGTTTGTATCTATCAGCAGGACCTCCAATGACTTGAAGCCGAAAAGAAGCGTCATCACTGTGCCACCCAACTGTGTCATACCGGGACAGGACCTGGTCAACGGTGTATGCCGCGACGTGTGGGGAAAGTTTGCATGAAACCAATTGTATAATCATCTCATCACGCTAATGCCCAGGGGAGCAGAGTCTATTTCCATACATTGTCACAAAACTAAGAAATTACGGGTCATGTATGGGTTAAAGTGCTACGGAGACAAACTAGGTATAACACGGGCGAAGCCTCGGGAGACAGCTAGTTATCCAATAAAGCTCACATTCAATAGTTCAGTGTGTGATGGCAAGTCGAGCACGTGACTTAGGTACTAAACACACAAATTACTTGCAGGGGCAACGGCGACGAGCCTGAAGCCATCAGCCGATCGGCCTTCGCCGGCGACTGCCCTAAGGGCTACCTTCGGAAAAAAGACTCTTTAGAGTGCTGTCTGGTTGTAGATACAGAGTACAAAAAGTTGGATTGTTCAAAACACCCTACCCTCGTTGTAGTGGCGTTACAATAGGGTGGCAGGGCTAGCAAAATGCCACGGGCCCCCGACCCGAGAGGGCCCCGGCCCAAGTGGGCCCGGCGCAATAATATTTTTTAACATTGTACCTACCTGAGTATTTTTATTTTATTTGAAAAGTATATTTTTATAAGTTCTGGGCCTAGATTCTGCTAAAGGTAAACCACTGTAATGCCACTGATACTATTTAATTGTAGACTTTACCTTTATACTTACAGTTAAAGCACATG
The DNA here is from genome assembly GCA_963576445.1 of Lithosia quadra. Lineage (NCBI taxonomy): Eukaryota > Metazoa > Arthropoda > Insecta > Lepidoptera > Erebidae > Lithosia > Lithosia quadra. The sequence continues at coordinate 11,005,626 of OY754896.1, forward strand.
AATAGCTAAAGCTATGGTACTGTCGTCTTTACTCATGTGGTTAAAGTCTAAAATAAAATGAAAAGAGTTTATTAAACTTTTCGATTCGCTCTACAAAATATCATTTAATTTTAGACTTTAACTCGATAACAATAAAGACCAAAATTAAATGGCATTTTATGTAGTGTCAGTGGCATGACAGTGGCTTGTTTTAACAGAATCAAGGCCCTGTTTAAAACCCAAAGTCAGACAATTAAAGACCATGCAATTTCAAGTTCATGGTTAAGCATTTCAACAAAAAGATGTTGATTCGTTTTCAGAGATGTACACTGACGAGTAATTTTACGTACTACCCGTTCGCTCTAAGTCTGCCGCTGTCAAATTATGTCGTTATAGCGTTGTATCCAGTTGTCTCACTGAAACTAGAACTGAATGAGTGAGACAATGCTAAACGCGTGACAGTTGGCAGCGGCAAACTTAGCGTGAACGAGTAGTAGCCTACTACTCGTTCACGCTAAGTTTGCCGCTGCCAACTGTCACGCGTTTAGCATAGTAGGTACTTATAACCGTCAAAAACCGTCAATCAAAATACCTGTAAATAGCACATTTCTATTCATTTTAGAACGCATCCATAGGTTTCTACAAATATTTTGTCGCGGTACGTCTCGGCGGGGTGAACTGAACCGAGAACGAGGGGCGAAACCGCGGTGCCCAGCTAGTGGCATATGTTTTGATTAAGGTTAGTTTCTGCTTTAGTACATGTCATAATGTGACTTGTGTCTGGCTCCACCTCCGTCGAGCTCCACACTCGATTGCCTTCTGCAAGACTGAGAGCCTTCCACAGCGCTTAGTGAAGAGAAACCTTGAAGTAAACTTAATCAAAAGATAATATCTTATCGGAGCTGAGATTAGGAGCATGCGAGCGATGGAGCGCGGCGCGGCCTGGGGGCAACGCCCTACAAGCTGGTGCTCCCGAAGATTGACGAATATGGCAGTGTTGTGGCGTGAAGTGAAATGTGTCTAGACAGCCCGATGGCGGCCGCCGACGTCTCTATGGGCGCGTAATAGTCACTCAATATAACATTGCGTGGTAATATCGCGATCCAGTACCGGCCCCAATCAATCATCGTGTCACATCAATATTCTATCATTATAATCAATATGTATTTTTTTATACCACTTAGGTGGCAAACCAGCAAACGGCCCACCTGATGGGAAGCGGTTACCGTGGCCTATGGACGTTTGCAACACCAAGGGTGTTACCCACGCGCTGCCGACCCTGAAGGGAAAGGGAGGCCAGCAAGGGGCGGGGAGGAGGAGGGGTACAGTATTGAGAGGATCACGATAATATATACATTCGGTCCGGTGTAGGTGAGGGCAGGTGCAGTCCGTCATCTGCCTCTGTCCTTACACACTTCAAATTACAAGCTCCCTCTGCTGTCATTTAACCTTTCATGCCAGCAAGTCAGTTTCAAATGCTACTGACTAACTCTATCAGTGTATGTCTGTGAGACGCCGGCCTGCCTGCCCACCGATATTATCAATCTATACTATTATACAATTGTAAAGTAAATTCACCTCGCCTCTCAGGAAGAGGGTCCCATTACATACACCGACAGTGACATTTAATGGTGACCCTCAACTTGACGGCCTCATGAGAGAAGAGGTAATTGTCGTCGTAGCACTGCGTGACAAAGCGCAGATATTGGTTTAGACTACGCCAATAGCCATTGGTCCCACAAGTGCTGCGACAACCATCACCTCAAGCGCCGGCTATGCACATGCTGAACCCTGAACGCAATCAAACCGGGTAGTACCTAACTCGGCCCAATTTGAGGCAAATTTATGCCACCTAGTAAATATCTTTACCGATCTAGCATTTATGGATTTTGTCGCGATTTATTTTGATGTTATTAAATTATTTTAACTGATCCCGATGTTTCGATTGCTTTTCTATAGCCGTGGTCACGGGCAGCTTGGGATGGTGCTTGTCTCATACTTTGAAATCTAAGTTATTTTAAAGTACCTATTGAACTGTAAGTGTTACGGCAGAATAAGCCCACAATGTCGTGGAGTCTTGTTGTATTTTGCTTTTCTTGGTTTAAGTGTAAGTGGATGGATTCGAAGCTGGTGCGTTGCGACTATTTTCTTGAAATAAAATCTCTAATCGATATAAGCTCGCAGATCATTTTAAACATCGTTTTTGTTAATAGGTATCTATTCGATTTATCTAATCTTAACATTTGATGACAGTACCTACCTTAATGATTGCATTAAGAATATAGCAAAATACTCGTAGTTTGTCAATGAAGCTTTAACTAATACGAATAGTAGATATTAAGTATACGTATGTAGGTACGTAGAGGTCTTTGAAAATGACACCAGGGTCAAATGATGGATCTTCCTTTCTTTTTACTTTTACTTTAATGTTATGGGTCGTAGTCGTAGGTAGGGTATTAGTAAGCTTTCTAGTTCATTTTGTAAATCAGTATAATCCGGTAGGTAGGTATCTTGATATTCTTTATACAATCATCTTTGAAACCATTTAGAGGATAATTTGCCAATGGAAAGGATTATGTAGTTCTATGTGTGTTTGACAATATATAGAAAAAAGCAGGTGCTGACACATGCGTAGTCTGATAGTAATTGAACATCGTAGTAATTGTTTAGACACGTGCTGTGTTGACGAACATCGCGTCGCATATAAATAAAGTAATTGCGTGTCCTTTAGAACTTTAGAACAAAACAATGTAAGTAAATAAGATGAGGTTTGATTATAGATGGCATTGTTTCGACAACATCATGAATATGAAAATTCTAAACGCTCGTTTGTTACGTAAATTATATGCAAATATCACTGGGTAACAGCGCTCGTGGCACCGCACAGCAAAAAGGTACACCCTTCGCACATGGCGAGACGAAAAAGAATGGAAATTTATTTTTATTTCCAAAACCGGGTCACATTCTATCGACGTTTCGTTCCCCTCATAAGTCTTGCTTTAATAAAAAAAACTATGACTTACCGTATAAATCACTCCCGAAACCGCTCCTTATTTGTGCACAAAACGTTTTACTATTTATTTAATTGAATTCTTTCACCACAACACGCGCGACGTAACACACTGCCCACGAGACGAGCGCGCCGTGTCTGCGCGCCGGCGACCGCCGTACGACTGGTGACAGGGCTGTGTTTACGCCACGCCACGCATGCGTGTTCAACTACCCTCACTTCAGAATATTGTACACAGGAATCTCACCTTTGTGGCCTTGTAATAAAGTTGTTTCGCGTCGTGTTGAAGTGCGTGTTGTGCTGCGGTCACCTCGACAGCTCTCGGGTCTCGTTCATTTTTCTTTACGTTGTCAGTTTTGTGTGCGTATTGTGATGCTGAAAGGCCGCCTCATCGCTCATCACCGGTCACTCGTTATTTACCTCGCGGGTTGGATTACAGACTGAGGACATTGGCCTGACTTGGATAATATTGACTTGCAGGTAACCTATTTGCATCTTGAGGATATTATTTACTTTTTCTTGGTTTTTGAATAGCCTATGTCCGTTATTTCACTCGTATGCTGATATTGTTCCCATGGGCCAAAGGAGTTTGTTCCCTGGATAAAAAGCAGGCTTTGTCCAATTGCCGTTCTTTTTTCTCGTGATTGACCAAAAAGATAACAGGCGTGACTTTATGTGTAGCGTAGTATCTAAGACTACGAGGATTTGGTCCAAAATTGATCTAATAAAACCGTATAAATGTGCCCAGGATATACGAGATTAGACAAACAAAAATACTCATTGATTCACGATTTACTACAATGAAAAGGTTTACTTGAAGATTTCTACTCTGAACTATAACAAAAGAACAATATGAACAGGCGCTAGAAATGCGGCTGTGACACAAGCAGCTAGCCTAGCTCTCAGAAAATACCAATATCTGTAATGCACAACAATAACGATATTACACACAACTTATTCATAACCATGACCTAGATAGTTACAAAAGAATAAACCTGCAGACTTATACTTGCGATGTTATGTCCCAATAAATAGAACCAGTAATATGAACTCTTTTCAATAGTTTCTAATTAGATCGCTGTAATGCCTTCTGAGAGGAGATTTTGTTACAACTAGTGATGTGCCGGTTCGTTAAAATGTTTCCTATGTCTATATGTCTATGTATATACGAATCCGAATTGGTGACAGGATTCGCGGACACGAATATGGATACGGAACTTAAATTTTCACTTGCGCTGCATTGGGTGGTTTTTTATCTTGACACGCCTTTCGGTTCTTCTACTTTCATGACTATTATGCTCTCCAGTTGCGGGTACTTTTGAAATGGATTTTCCTCAAAATGTTCTCAGTCTGATTAACTAACCTACGACTCCTAGAGTGAAACTTGCTGATGCAAACAAACCAATCATAGGTACAATGGAAAGCCTCGGATGAAAGCGGACTCACTAAGATGATGATAGCGAGATAACATCTTAAAAGTGTCGAGCTCGATGTCTGAGTACCTAGAAGACTATAATTTAGTTCGCAGCAGCACGCGCAGGAAATAAGGTTCATTTATTTACCGAAGCGATGCGCCCCTATTTGAAAGATAAAGTATAATTATTTAGCTAGATAAAGGACAGAGGTTATCTGTTTTTAGAGAGGGTCGCCCTAACTGTCCATTAGTTCAGTGAGGTCAGTTGGTTTACTGGCGGGTCACTGTGCCATATCAGAGTGGCTTAGATGACTGGATAGACTGTAATGAAACGAACTAAAAGGCAAATACTTGGATAAATACTACTCACATCAGAGTTAAATGGTACAATAATGTTGTGGGTTAGGCGCGTTATGTCCATGGTCACTCGATAGCTAAAATCATAAGCTTTTTTTTTTATTCAGGATAGGCTTACGTTTGACCACTATCTCACCTGATGGTAAGTGACGATGCGGTCTACGATGAATCACGCTTGCCTAGAAGGAACCTATTCACTCGTGACTTGAATATTCCCAGGTTATAGCTTTCCGGAAACACAGACTCGGGCAGGGAATTCCACTCCTTAGCTGTACGCATGATACTCAAAAAGCTTTTTACTCAAAAAGTGTATTTGTATACTTTTGTTAATATGCCATAAAGCACATGTTATGGAAAAAATACCATTTCGTTCAACCCTTAGTTAGGTAGATGATGTTATTGATTTTGGTTCAGTAAAGCAAACCTTGTGATGGTCCGTTGAAAGGATTAGCATATTCGAAGGAATATTTTAGCTAACGATCTAAAATAGCTTCGTCATATCCGAATATCGCACGAGCTCTGCGGCAGTGCACCGCGGCCCCACGTTGGGCGCCATTATAAAAGGTATCACTATTTCCACTCTAAATAGCATTCTGAATGCCTCGCGACGTGCTTGAATAAAACATTTATATATTCGTCAGTATAGCTCATAGATTCCATATAGGTAATAATTATATGTAAAAGGTCAATCTTAAAAACGGACGGAAACAATGTGTTTGGTGCCACTTATTAATATTTTACAGTTATCCGAGGAGAAGCTCGTGTTAAATATGAACATCATTCCAAATTTAGCGTCAGTAGGTTAGTGGTTAACGAATCGACTCACGTTCGAGAGATCCCGGACTAAAATCTGACCACTACACTACCAACGACGTGAACCCACTCCTAGCACAATAAATTTAGCTTAGTAGGAAGGGTTAGCTATTCACTAGCAATTTCGGTTGCTAATATTCTTCAAAATAAAAAGTTAAACACTCCGCATGTGCCGAGAGTATGCGTACTTCGCCCCGGGCGGAAGATCATCGTGTATTTGCTCACAGATTGCGAAGGTTACTAATATTAGGTAATCCTTTTCCCTCTAAAGCCTCATAAAAAGCTTTTTAAAAAAGGGGATGTGAGCTTTTTTCACGACCACTTCGACCCGCTCAATATATACCTACATACCTACCTATAACCTAATGTATACATACACATATCCATCATGGCAAACTCCACATTTCGACAACAGTTTTGCGCTGGCCTCCGTACGACATTATACATGAAGAGATGGGGTAGCCTGTCTAATCTACTTCGTAGGGAACCACGCTACTAAAATGTAAAAAGATTCATGAGGAAATATGGAGCCTGGAATATTGGCAGATTGACGGCAATAGGGCCACCCCCTATACTCTCTATCTCTGTAGGTTATATTATCATCAGCAAGCGTCTTTCTTTCTTTCAAATATGATTAACAAGCAGTTGCCCGCGGCTCCACCCACTTGGAATTCTCCTAACCCTCAGGAATTTACACGTCGCACGCCACACCCCTGTTTAGGCAACTTAGTTAAATTCCTACACTTAATTAGCATTATGTACTTAGCTAAATTATTAACAAAACATGTTATTAATTAGGTGTACCAACTTTGAAAGACATAATATTTACAGTATTTACTAGTAGGTACTCGTTTTTGTTTTTTTGTTTAGATGTTTGGATTTCATTGCTACACTACTTATTTAAAAAGTCATAATAACAGGCGCACATATGAAGTTAACTGGGTACCTACTAGGTAAATAATATATATAAAAAGTAACAATTAATATTAAAGACTCGAAAAATCCTTACAATTGCACTATAATACTGTGGGATGGCCCATCCAACCGTTAGACAACCAAAAAAGGACCGAAGCCGTGCAAACAGTAACCCCTGTAACCTGTGGTAACGGTTAACTCTCCATCGCGGTAAGTCTTTTACAGGGGGTTCGTTGTTGCCTTGAAACTCTAATAATGGAACCGCTCGAAGTTTAAGTAAGGAACCCTGAAACCAACAAAATAGTAACGAAAGAAAAACATTTTATTTCAATAACTCCTGTAAACGATTACACCCACACACGGATGTAGATACCTACTCGAGCGTGGTACTTACACGAATTAATTCAAACGAGAACATACGTATCGAACATTAACATCGGATGGGTGCCGGTATCGAGGAAATAAATACGTCTGGTTATTCCGCTCCGCAGATCGCGCCTGCCGCGCCCCACCCCCGCCCTTGTGTGCGCTACACCCGCCACTCGCCGGCCGTGAGAGGGTTGTCAGTTGTCGGTGGTGGACGATACGTAATTTGCGATAATTGCTCGGCCTCGTTTGAATCGACTGACGGAGTTCGTTGCCATTGTTAGATTAAATCGTAATTAAATGGCAATGTCCATTCTCAATTAGATGAGTAGGTACTCTTTACCCGATTGTTAAGTGAGAAACCCAAATAGAAGTACCTAGATATCAAGCCTTTGACTTTAGATATATGTATGCTTATAGGACAAGCGAGGTTGATGAATTCTATGTCATATAATTCCCATGCATTGCAATTAGATAAATTTTGAGAATGCCGCCAATGTACAGAGCACCGTAAGTACATCAATGCCTCAAGTATAAATAAAAATAATTTGACAATAAGTAGAGTAATTACTAGCAAGTAGTGATGGCTTATGCCCGACATTTCGGACATTTATCGAGCATTCATTATATTACGCCCAAAATCGGACGGATCTAATAAATGCCCGATTAATGCCCTAATGACATAACATAGGCATAGGCCCATCACTGAGTATGACTAACTTTTTTCTTCAGAGTAGTAGCTAAAGCTACCAAAGTTGTATATTATACGAAAACCGAAGCTGTGAGAACCCTAGGTGGACGTGTGTTTGTTGTTCGTTCATAATATTTGTGCAGCGTCAGCTGAACATCACGCGGCACACCACCACTACGTCCACTCGAGCGAGAGTTCGATGACTCGTTTGTGATACTTAATTGCTGTACCTACACCTACCTATACATACTATGCTTCACTTAGTACCTACCTGCTATTTTGATGTTTTTGTACTAAGAGATATCTATTTAGTCAGTCGTAATCATCTATCAATAAAAATTAACCCAATTTTTTTCATAAAAATATCAAAGGCTTGCAACACCTAAGACATTTCTCAAACAGTAAAGGGAAATATACCAATAACAAAAACAGAATTAAGTAGCTACAACACCTGCGGGATCGTAGGTTGCACGTACGGCGGGACAGCGACCGCCCGACCGCAGGGATCATGCAAAACTTGCTATTTTGCATTCAGAGAGGGGTCAGCTACAATCCACACTAGGTGCACGGCTCCCTCAGCTGACTTAGTAATACAAATTGTGCTAGAGAAAAACATCATAGGTGAAAATTTCCCGCCTTGTTATATAGACGTCTGTTATCACCCTCACTTTACTTACAGTTCTTTTGATAGGTAAATTTGATTTAGGCTGCAAAGGATTACAGCCTAAATCAACATGAATGCTTCCTGCGAAAACCAAAAGGAAACACTTCCTTGAATCTCCTAATAATCAGTGTCGGGAGCCAGTGCCGAGTGGGTCCGACATCATTACACGGGGAAAATGCCATTGTCCCGGAGGAACTTAAGTAACTACGTACTCGAGAAGCAACCTTTATTTCATATAAGCACCTCGGGGGAGCACGCTCGTTGACTCGGTTCCCTTTAACCAATCTCGTGCGGCTGTTTGAATAGTAGCCAGTGAATGGACCGATTTCGTACTGCCGGGTTTCAAACATCAACTTATTTCTAAAGATGTTCATAAACAGGCCCTTTTCAGATCGCTTGATAATAGAAGTGGTATGCATGCGAAGCATTCTTAATATATAGAAGGGTTTGCTTCCCAAAACAGACATATTATGTGGCCAGGATAGCCAACTGCTAATGTAACGACTAATTTCGCGATTTTTTTATCTCAACAACCGGGGTTCAGGACAGCTTGTTGTCCATGGTTCACTGGCGATGCTCCTGGCTTGTTGCAGTCAGTGGATGGTAGTGTCCCATGTTTGGGCGCCAAGGGTAGTATTAAAAAAATAAAAGTCAATATCGCTTTTTCCACTTCATACTCACTGTATGTCTTTATTCACTTTTTTTGTATTTTTTATCCATTTATTTTTAAAACTTCTCTTTAAATCAAATTTTATATTAATATATAATATATATCTCGAGTGTATTTACAGGCTATGTACAATGTGGGTATGTACACGAGACTATGTACAATTTCCTAAGGCTATGCTATCCGTACCGAGAATACACAGATATACAAAAAAACACTAGTGTCGCGCGGCGGGTCGCGGCGCCCTCGTCCTAACTTCGATAAATGCATGCTTTGTAACACTCGGAGGCGGGCTCGCGGGCCGCCGGCCCCGCGGTGGGCGAGTGCCCAGTAAACCGAACCGCACATCCACCTGGCCGACTGACCAATCTGTGGTTGGGGTTACTGGGTACACGCCATAAGCCCCGTGGCACGGCCCGTGGTGGTTACTGCAGAAACAGTGAATATAAGAGTGTGTTTGAGGAGAAAGACAATATCCGCAGTAGCCCCACGCCGGCGAGCCCGCCGCGCGCCCTCACACATGTAGTGCGACCCGCTGCGACCTTACTGACTACGCCGTACAGTACCATAACATTTAGTTGCACTCATTATGTAATATCAATTTTTATTTTTACTTTCTTATTTATTTAGTTTCTTAGCAAACACTGGTGTTATTGTTACGAGGTACATACATTACACCGAGATGGCTGCTCGTCTATCTACATTAACAACATTGGACATTACATGTACATCGGTTACTTGTGGCGAGCGACGCCTTGCGTAGCGCCGGACGAGCGCCGAGCTAAAATACTATCATATATATCTTCAGCATTTCAAATTATGCTTAGCTCAAGGCTTAGTCCCGCGATGCGCATGCGGCTCGTATCAGAAAACATTTCTTACACAAAATATGATCGTCAACAAAATGAACTTAGTTTCTTGAAATCGACATTTAATTTTTCATACAAACAGTATTCAACAAACTGTGGCAAAAATGCACTCAAGGACATGTCTAGGTTGTGACTATTATCATCATCGTTTAGCAACATTCAAAGTTCGTACGCGCTCATTAAATCAGAATATAAAGGTGGCTAGTGACCAGCGTCGCGGGGCGTGATGTTACTGAGCGAGTAATTCCCCGCATTGACACTTTGTAACACGTTACATCACGCCCCGTAAACATTATAATACGCTCTACAAACATGCTCTCAAAGTTTTTAAAATCCAATGAATTCATGTCAAGTGTACACGATTGAAGGTGGCAAACTCAAACTGTGTTTTTATAACTGGAGGGTATTTTAAAAATGGACAAGTCAAGGTGTACAATTGTAAAAACAATACTCTTAATTCTTTCTCCGGTGTACTTAGACTAATAACTCGTAGGTAATAATATATATATTTTACTATCACGTTTTACTAAAAAGGTTCAACAGCTTACAGGAAGGCACCCTGAACTGTGGCGAGCGGTTCCACAATAAATAACCTTGGGATTGCTCCGCCCGCCCTTGGCACCTAGCATGCAACTTGGCAAACTCGGGCCGCGAACAATTCACCCCATGAACAATGCGAATACAAAATGCCGGATATCTCGCCCCAACAATGTTTCAACTAATATCTCCTGAGCAATGCAACATATTTCCAGCTTGGAGTACGGCTGCGTTTTTATAAGGCTAACAGTTTGTAGCTCACCGTTGGCAGACGACCGTATTTGTACATGCAATCCGGCATTGCAAACGTAGACATTATTTTAAAAAAGTCACATCATTAAGAATACGGCATTGTAAAATGGAAAGACCACAGAAAATGACTTTTCAAATTATAATAAGTACTTAATACACGCCATTTTCTATATTTAATTAACATCTCCACAACATGTGTGACAATTCAGCATAGTTAATTCCGAACGATTCTTAATTTAGGAATTGTAGTGGGTGATGTTGAAGGCACACCTAATAGGTACAAACATTTAGTTTAAGCAAACTAATAGCGGCAGACCATCAGCCGGATGGAAACTCCATATAAAGTGTTACATTGTGACGGTGCACATTGCAAGTAATCGCTAGAGCGAGGGGGTTGGCACGGAGAGGGATGGGGAGTGGGGGTGGTGGTGGGATATCATTAATCACGCCACATTTAGCGGGTTACCTTCTGTTATTTTTAGAATGCCTTCCGTCTATACCGAATCTGCAAATGCGAGTCGTATTCTTATCTAATGATGTCAATCAATTTCATGTTGTACCTACGTGGCTTTTACACATTTTGTATGTAGAACGGTGTTCCAGTTTACGTTGTGCCAGACTGTACCTACACGGCTGTTCTATTAAAAAATATACTACGTCACAGCTGTGTAGGCTAGATTAGTGCTCTTGATAGTAATCAATTTTAAACTTAATACTGTTAACTTTAAGTAAGGCCCCTTTGTAGAAACGTGAGTTGAAATTTCATTATGAAATTACTTAAATCTGTAAGTGGAGAGGTAGTAAGATAATTTTCTTGAAATCTAATTTTCTTTCGCTTGATGAAGAAACTGTCGTAAAAAGTGTGGACTGGACTGATGGGTGAATTTTTTAGAATATTATGTGTTTTCAATTATCTTGGGCGAGTGCGGGCGGTGCCGGGTGGCGCGTGGTGCGGTGTGACAGTGATGTATGCGCGTTGTACGGACAACACACCACCGCACGAGGTAAGGGCGCTAGCTCAGCGCGGGGGAGCGAGCGATAACAAATCGCATTAAAGTAGAAGCTCGTTCAAAAGCAGATTTAAATCTTAATATAGACGACTTCTGGGATATTTTTCAAGACACGCATCATAGCGTTAAAAAATATATTTTTAGAGCATTAGAGATGCGTCGAAGAAACAGTAAATCGTCTTTGAGAAATGAAAGCAAGTAAATGATAGACTAATGAAATACAAGGAACGTATCACTTAGTGCCTAGGCTTGAGGGAGTAGTTCTATACGTCGGATGTTACCGTCCAGTGCTGCACAATTATGGAGTGCATATTCGGCAGACTATATCCATTAGGTTTCGCTAAGACGAAAGTTATGCTCATGATTCAAAACTAGAATGCCTAGTGTTCAATTGCAATTTCCAAAACGGTACATAGTGTTCCTCGTATTGGACGGCTTAATGGCATTGTTTGTGTATATTTTCAAAACGCTCCCGCCCGTTCGCTCAAGTCGACGAGCAATAACTAAGTGTACACGACGTATCTGTGCCAGGCCGCCGTACGAACACTGTGCTGCACCTTTAGCGCCATTATGAAGGCTTTTAATGCAGGCAAACACCGCGCCCCGCCCGCCCGCCGCTCCACACTCATTACTAAACATGGCGAGCGTTGCACTGGCTAGCACTGGTACAAAACGTGTTTATTATATTTGAAACATGAGGAAGAAAAACTAATGAAAACTACAGACCGGGGGCACTTTTTCAATTAATCACCAATTAACACTTGAGTGTAAATATTAGCGCTGACTTCAGTTGCCCTACACAATATCAAATAATTAGTAGGTAAATAAATTTCTAAAATTTGTTAATATTTCTTCATACAATGAATTTCCACTGTTATTTAGATATTTTTGTGCAGGTTTGTATTTAAAATACATAATCAAAGCCGGGGCGGGTCACTAGTGGTGAACCCTTGGTGGCTAGACGTGTAAAAGCCGCTCACAAGCGCGCAAAAGAAATTGCTCTTTTCGAGACGCAGCCTTAAAATTGAATTACATGATCGAATGAATCCCTACCCCTACACACTGGGCAACTAGTTTGTGACAAACTCTACGCTGATATGTAAATGTGATATAAATATATCCTAAACATCAACGTATTTGCTACAAACTAAAACCTTAGCGTTGCAATTCCATATATTAGAACAAGTTTAAGGTCATAATGTCACCAATACAAGTAATCGCGTTCAAGTCAACTGGATTCTCACACTTTACTTGATGAAAATGATTGAGTAAAACGTGATAACGTAGGTCGACCTGATCGCGATTACTAACACTGTAGAAAACCGAGCTTAGAATAAATACTAACACTAGTTCAGTTCGATTGAGCAAAATAACTAACGATCTAGTTGGACAGTCGGCTATGGTGTCGATTCAGCTGTTGCAAACTCGCTAAACTTGACTAATCATTATCATCATCATCATTTCAGCCCTACCGTAATCTGACTAAAAATAGCAAAATTTAGTTTGGTCTTGACAAGCATTGACTACAAGGTTTGTTGAAATGTATGATTTATTGTGTCTATTTAAAGTCTAAATTTAATCGAATGCCTAATAGAATGAAATAACCAATTTCAAAAATGTTTTGGGTGTAGTTTAGCGAAATGTGCAACAGAATCAACATCATTGTTTCAATTTAACTTCGAAATCAAAGTAGTAGATAATAAATACAGTTATAATAAAGTTACTACTATGTAAGTAGTCAAAATTCATTTAAGAGCTGCCAAATAAGTCTTAGATATAGCGAGTATTTCCGAATATTTAACGTTTTTATTTTTATTTTACGCACTATCACGGTTATATTCCTACGAAGGGTTAGGCAGAAGTGTATAACTTTCAAGTTTCGCCTGCTATATTCCTTGATCCTAGAAATATAGTATGGTGAGCCTGGCACACGTGTGGCCTTGGTAGGCGAGGCCACGTGCCCATCTCAGTGCCGCTACTGACAATTCCATAACAGAACCCTAATTTCTTGAACGATTCCGGAATAGAACCCAGAACTTCACGATTTCACGCAATCATAATTTAGTAGTAGGTGACTACTTATACTCAATCTCAAAAGGTACTTATTTTGGGTAGACTATTAAAACGGCATTTACAAAACTTCAATGACGTCAGACTGATGTTTGGCAAATGAACCACCACATGGTTCACAACGTCCCGGCAGTGACCCACACTCTGTGATACTCGGAAAGTCCCAGGAAAAAAATTATTAAGATCTGCGATGAATTTTTTCAGAAATATTGATTTTGTTCTATTTAGAACTTACAGTTTATTTACATTACCTTATTTATTGTTGTAAATAAATCTCTTATCCACTGTAAGTTATTTTTTTTTTTTGTCTCTACCCCACTTGACACACGTCAGGTAAGACGGAAGGGGGCCGGGAACTAAAATACAAGAGTTTATGTATATATTTAAGTACGTATGGATTCACTGGTATTGGCTTGTGAATTAAATTTAACCGAAATATAATAACCGCGGTAGCCTGGTGGTCTGGGTAATTGACTGCTGAGACGAGGTCTCAGGTTCGATCCCAGGTTCACCATGGCACACACCAATGACTTTTCGATGCTTTTCGAAGTTATGTGTGTATTTATCGCAGGTTTATAAGTGCCCGGTTAATGGCAATAGGCTCGCCACCTATTACATTGGGACCTAAACATAAACTGGCGAAATGTGGGTGCTAGCACCTCTGCCTACCCCTTCGTGGATATAGGCGTGAGTTTGTTATTATATTTACCACTGGTTGACTCTTTCAATGTTTGCAACGGACAAGATCCTTAAATACAGCGGCACCAAATTCCCAGGGGGCTAGGGATCTAGTAGTCTCACTATATTTATTGCTACCCTCGTCATAAACAAAATCGTCGTTTTTTTAAATAGTGCATTTGGTAGCCGCGACATGGATTTACAACATACGCCTAGTGTATTTTTAAGATCTTTTTGTTTATTATTACAATGTTAATTACAAACGACGGCATGAAAACCTCTTCTTCAAAATCTCGTTTTTTTTTAAATACTCACGCCTATAAATCCTTCGGAGGTAGATACAGACAACATGTTACGTTTAGTCCCAAGTAACAAGGGCAAGTTTATTGCCACCTGTGGGACACGTGTGTAGAGCGCTGTGGGACAGCGAGCGAACTCTTTACTAATAAACAAGCATTGTAATTACAATTAGTATAAAAAAACTAACTCAGTATGACTACACTCAAAAAAAACCATGTATTTTCATAAATATATAATATTATTATTATTAAAAGGTAACGCAAGTTTGAGACGATTCTCAAAACTTCTAGTATGATAAGGACTTGGTTTATTCATTACGTGTAATCTCGTCTCACATTTTCTCTATTATTATTTTATTAAAACCGAGAAGGCCATTAAATTTTTTTTTCTATTTTTTCGTTTAATTTTAATAAATAAGTATATAATACAACGTTATATAAGTATGTCCGTCCGCAGCAGGTATATAATACGCACGGCAGGTCGTCTCCACAACAATCGAACAACTAACACCTAAAGTTAACACATGTACAAATAAATAAGTGTATACGATCAAACACAGATCTAGCGCTAGCCGGTAAGTGGTGTTCCAGTAAGGCAATCGTCTGGGTTCAGAACCTGACTATACAATATTTACACATAACTATGTACAATATGAACATCGTGTCTAGGTCTAAGAGCTGGTGAACATCGACCTTCACCCATCTGATAACTGCATGGGATATATTTTTTTATCAAAATGTTATTCATCTATTATCATGCCTATGATGACTTGCCTATCGAAAAATGTTCATGGCTAAATTAATCTATTATGGTATTATAACTAGATTATTTTTTCATCCCCTAACTATTATGAAAACAGGAAAACTTTCAACCTTACTGCTAGTTTTAATTAGAGAATGTGCCTTGGTAGGCTTGCCTACTTATTTTTGTTCAGGACCACCTGGCAAGCTAGTATTTATTTAATTGCTAATAAGGCGACATAGGTAACTACATACTACAGTTATATATATATATATATATATATATATACCAATCGAAAGTGGTATCATGAGGAACAGTTTAATTACAAAATTATTGTACAGGCTTGCCTGCGAAAAACAGCTCATGAAATAACTATGAAAAATTAAGTAGCCCTTTTTGATACATGAATAACGTGATAACAAATATACCCCATTTGGTTATTAGATGGGTGAAGGTCGAACTTCACTGGCTCCTCTCCTACATGTACAGTGAGCGTGAAGCTAGCTCCGGTGTCAAAATAGTAATATTCCTCATTAAGTAATAAACTATCTAATCAATGATGTTCCTACACCCCTAGTACCAATAGTCTGATAATACAGGGGACTATTGAGTTTTTAGTCCGATCCCCATAGAAGTACTTACTACTTACTTTTTTGTTGCTAGTACAATTTGATTTTGTTTCTATGTTATTTATAGACATTATAACAATAAGCATTTTCATGCGGAATGCAGAAGATTCAAAACATTAACAAAGTTTCTCATGGTTTTACAAACAGGTCCACGAGTAATCCTTCTCATGACTTATGATCTCCTGGTACTTCAGTTGAAGAAAATAACAACATCAATTTTTTAGCCACCTCTTCTGTTTTTTTTTTCTTATCAATGTTAAAATAATATAATTGTTTACAATTCATTCCTTGTTTTTTTTTTTTCAATATTGACAGTTTTTATATTTATAATATTATATCGTTAAACTTTACATGGCCACATTCAATGTTATTGCTTATCCCTTTATAAGTTTTTGAAGATTGATAGAGCGGCCGCGTCTTACTCGGATAGAGAATCTAATCCTTGTCTTTTTCTTTTTTTTTTTTTGCTTTTTTCATACTACCTACGTAATGAAATTCAGCTTATTTCTACTTAAAGTTGACACTAAGTAATTAGAAGGTGCCAGTTGACCGGTCGACACCGCACTGTCGTTACATTTTGTATACTTGTAGGGATATCATTTAAAAGTAATGTTGACTAAGCTTCAGACGTAAGGCATGTTCACTTGCTCCTAACTGAACTTGAAACTCTATCTCATAATATTGAAGGGTACAAGTTGTGTTCCTCCTCAATGATCATTTGATGAATTTCGTCAACACTATGCGTTTTGTCAGTTAATATTCATGATTTGTCATCAACACTTGTAACATCTCGTCAATCTTACTGACTAATATACTCGTACATCCTATAGGAATTATTTGAACTATATACCACACATGCCATCTCATTCGGTTGCACTTCAAATGTCTACGGTGAGTGCTGTCACAGCACACTTGTAGAGCTATGAGATTACAGTCTTATAAAACATTTAGGCTAAGCTGTTAACACGCGTCTAAAAAATGGTAATTACTTTAACTGTAGAAAGTTTCAACAAGCGTTGGGGACGTCGGTACATGTACTGCAGATACCTCAATAAGTGTCTCTGGCATTATTCACAGTAAGGCTGAGGCCACATTCGTAGGCGGTGCTACTCGCGATGTCTCGTTACAAGTTAACGCTCACGGTCGGCTGCACTGCACAGCGAACATTACTTGTTTCTAGAACCAATACTTTGGAGCTATTTTTGTTTGCATCGTTGAACAATTTGGACTAACAATAAATACGTGGATGGCCATATCGTTTGTAACAAAACAGTGGCACACGGTCGCGTGCCACTGCAGCCGTATGAGTGGCATCGCGAGCGGCAGCCGGGCGCGGCCCCAGGGCGCGGTGCTGGCACCTGGCACGGCGCTGACTAGGGAGGTACACTTACTGTACAACAATGTCCTGCGGGGGCTCTCCTCGCCGCACGTCACTTGATAGCGCTCGATTCATCTCACGCGACACACCAGTCCGCGACAGCACCGGGTCGCTGTCCACTGTCCACTGTCCACTGTCGTCGGTCCACTCGCGCACTAGTAGGGCAGGTCGCGCGGCGGGCGGGCGGCGCGCCATCATCGCTGCGGCGCAGGCGCGTACGGCCGACGCTTCTTGTGATGACGCTCGGCGGCCGCGCCGCCGCCCCCGCCGCCGTTGTGTCGGTAGCGCGCGTGCGTGGCGTGCGGCGCGTGCGGCGCGGGCGGGGGCGAGCTGTAGCGGCGCTGCTTGGACGAGAAGGAGCGCTGGCTGCGCACCTTCGGGTTGCTGTCACCGCCGCCGTAGCGCACCACGCCTGCCGATGTCAACCAATGTGTTTTAAATTAAGCTTATGGTTATTATTTACTTGAACACTTTTAAACACGAGTTGTTTTTGGATTCTTTTTTCAAACTAAATACAACATTTTGATACTTCAAGTATGTAACACCAAAATCTAATCAACTGAATGATGATTGATGATTGTGTGTGATTTGTTTCACACACAAATCACACATCATCACCATCAAGAGAAGTGCGAACTTCAAAAAGGATCGAAAGCTGATGGTTCAAAAGTAGGATAAAAAGTATAACTAAAACATAAATATTTTAAAATGAAAAACCATTAAATTTTATACCAGCACATATAAATTAATCAGAAAAAAAATGATAATTGTGTTATAAAAATGATCTAGGAACAGTCTTTTGACTACGATTTATTCATCCAATGATTTTTTCTTAATCCGAACGTCACTCAGTTTGGCGAGCGACGCGATGGCGACGTCCGATCCGATCAATCCGGATTAGATTGATTTTGGTTGTCCACTTTTATTTTGAAAAACGGATCAACCGTGTCGCAATTACACTAGTAAATAAATGCATAATAAAAAACATAATATTAATAAATAAAATAAAAGTAGAAAAAAAAATAAAAAGAAGGTTGCACGTACGGACGGGTGCGTGGTGCGGATGTTGCGGATGTTGCGGGTGTTGCGGATGGTGCGGTTGGTGCGGGACAGGCGGGTGGTGCGGGTGGTGCGGGTGGTGCGAGTGGGGCGAGTGGTGCGGGTGGTGCGGGGGGCGGGGCGGCGTACCGGACTGCAGGTTGTGGAAGTCGGAGTTGCTGGTGATGTGGTGGATGATGAGGCTCTGGTGCGCCGACACGCGCCGCGGGAGGGGCGACGAGCACTGCAGCGCCGACAGCGGCGGCGGAGACGTGCGCGCCCCCGCCCCCGCCCCCGCCCCCTCCCCCAGCCCCCGCCCCGCGCCGTCCGACCACTCCTGCAACGGGACGCCCGTCAGTAACCAGCACCCAACATAGACACCTCTCCAAAACAATGTATAATCAATTCTTTATTTCAAATGTATTGTCATCTAACCAATCGTTAGATCATAGATTCCCAACGTGGATGGTTTTGCCCCTAATGGACGCTAAAGTTCTTAGTGGGAATGTGATTATTAACTAGTTCATCGATGTAATATTTTTACTACTTCTGTTAGACATAGGTAGATTTAACTCATCAACTATTATGGGGGCGTGGGGTGTTTAATCTTTTTTCTTGTGAAGAAGCCGGTAGCCCATAAAAGGTTGGGAAACTACGTGTTAGAAAACTACTACTTTAAAAAAAATATTTTCGTGGTGACGA
This sequence comes from Lithosia quadra, assembly GCA_963576445.1. Classification (NCBI taxonomy): domain Eukaryota; kingdom Metazoa; phylum Arthropoda; class Insecta; order Lepidoptera; family Erebidae; genus Lithosia; species Lithosia quadra. The sequence goes on from OY754896.1 coordinate 11,024,706, forward strand.
GCCACACAATTGGTATAAATGAACCTTGATTCATTTGTTTCATAAATAAATGAACAGCCTTCCTGGTGTCTGCTGAATGATGTAACTATAAAAGGTTCATTTTTAAAAATTTAGGGTAGCAATAATCTAACGATTAGTAGAAAATAGTAGCAATTAGGTAGCAACTTTTTATAATTATTTCGTTGTAGCATATGGATAGTGAACGAAGCATTTTGTCAGGTCGAGCCGCGGCCGCTGTTAATTCATTAAGTATTACCGAATATGTTCAGTGTGTTGTGATGTCACCAGTAAGTGAGCGCGGTATAGAGGCAGTATCGGCCGGAGGAGCCGCGCGCCACGACGCAGCTCGCCCACTGTGTGTGGGTATACCTCAACGTCAACTCATATGGATTTATTTTAATATATTTACACACAGAACACTTACTAAAGTGCGATTTAACTACAGACGAAACAAAAATGTATAAATAAAAAATTAACAAGTATTCGGTAAGCGGTGCTCTTATATATTAAACTAATACGAATTATTCTTGTATGTTGACAGAAGGTGGTAAAATTAATTTATTTATATTTATGATCAGTGTGTGAATTTATTGTGCAAGATGAATTCGCTAATATTTCTGCTACAATATTATCGTCAATTTTTGAAAAACTTTTTTGTCACACTTAGGTGACAAACGAGCACACTGGGGGCGTCGCAGTCGTGCTGTCAACCCTTCGACTCGCTCGTACTGTAGTGTTAGTGTATCGGCACGTACCTGTTCGCTGTCGGAGAGGTCGGGCGTGCGGGGCGTGCGGGGCGAGTTGGGCGAGCGGGAGGAGCGCGGCGAAGGGGGCTCGTCCAGCTCCGACACGGGCGCGGGCGGCGTGGGCGGCGAGTAGGGCTCGGGGGAGGAGAGCGGCGGCGCGCGCACGGGGAAGAAGTACGAGTCGAAGGTGTCGCGCACCCAGCGCCGGTACTGCAGCACGTGGTCCGTCACGCGCACCACGCGCCCCAGCGCTGACTCGCGCGCCAGCCAGCCGCCCCCCGCGCCCGCCCCGCCCGCCACGCCCGCCTGCAGGATGATGTAGCCGTAGTCGAAGGCCTGCACACCCACCACACGGCGTTACAAAACATCACACGATTGATTTAAGGAACTTCAATATCAGCAATATGTTATAAAAATTTTACTGCTTCATATACCAAAAGCAGACCCAGAGTGAACTAGGAAAAGGCTGAGAGGATAATAATATCACAACTGGACTGGACAGTACAGATGCCGGCACTTAAACTGGCCAGACGCGTCTTATGCGCAAAAGTCGATTTTTAGGTCCCCTTTGAGGTTTGAGCGGGTTGCGGGAGACGCGGTTGCGCCGTCACGGACATAAATATATTATAATTGGTCCGTCACTTAACGGACCAATCATATGTCTCCAAGAGACATCTTATACCGAATCAACGTTCCGTTCGTTCGTACTTTGAATCATTTGATTGACTTAAAGTGCACGATGCACGAACTTACCCCCACTACTCCAAACCTAACATATTACGATCCGGACTGGACAGTTAGTATTCTCATAAAACCTATAACTCTCTAAGCCTCATGAATTCAACAAAAACGACTAGTATGTTATTGGCTGAAGTTTTCCCTGATCAAGTGCCTACAGATAGCAAAGGAATATTGTGGAGTAGTACGCACCTGCTTCACCTGCAAGGCGCCGTAGCTAGAGCGGCCGATATCGTTGCCGGGCGTCAGCGGATCCTCGATGCACAGCAACGAGGGCCTGTGCCCGTCATTCATTTCCTGCGACAAGCACACCGTTAGACACATGCTGCAGTCTATCCCAACCCCCGAGCCACCAGTGGTACGTACCTTTTGGATCTCGTCCTTGGAGACGTAGGATCCGCCGTTCTTGACGCGGATGGCGGTCTTGACGTAGTTGAACTTGCGGCCGTAGAGCTCGAAGAACTCTATGAGCAGCACGCCCAGGTTGTGCGGCTGGCGCAGGCGCTCGGGCCGCGGGTGCAGCTGCAGGAAGCTGATGCACATGAGGATCAGCGAGTACGACGAGATGCCGCCCGTGAACACCTCGTTTAGGTCGCGCTGCAGCAGGAACTGCTTCAGCACCATCACCAGTCGCGTCAGCACCGGGTACTTCTCCTGCAACACCGCACACATTCTTATCATAACATTCAACAGGGCGTACGTGGCCTAATCCGAAACTATGAGGAACAGTGAAAAATAATCCAAGAAGAATAGAACCCGATTTTGACAAAACTAAAACTGCATCATTGGATTTTATTCAAACTCACTGTATTAGGAAAAAAACGTGTCCTGTAAAAGAAAAGCGTCTTCTCTTTACTTCTTTCTTCTTCACTTCTTTTTACAGGATGTGTTTTTTTTCTGTAGTGGAATTTTTGGATTTAATGTCACAACGTTCATAAGGATTATATTCTATTATATTCCTCATTATATTGGCGACACTATTTGGAGGCAGGGGTTGTCATACACACATAGCCCCTACCCTAAGGCCATTATTGGGGCAACGCAATAGTTTTGGGTGCGCCTCGCTCGGCCACGTAGTAGTAGTATCGGCCTGTTTAGCGCGCGTCTGTGTTTGGGCACGACGCAGTCAAGGCCGGGCGCCCGTACTTATTGACTGCTCACTATGCTATTGGTTATATCTCAGTCTGTCAGACTGACGACTTGTTAGCACTGATCAATTTTGGCATTTGTAATGGTAGTTAGGTGAGGGGGAGTCTTATTGTCACCTCCAAAGTGAAACTGATAAAGGACAGTAACACTAGTAATCGCCGACAACTCCTGTCGTCTGCTTGGTACTGCATAAATATGAGCTACTCACACAGAACAATTTATCTGTCAATACAAATAATAATTGTCTGAAACTCATGATGTTCGATTGTTTCACGGAGACTTTACTATCAAAGACGTGAGCTCAGACGACAGTTTTGCGCCCGTAAAAGTCGTAAAATTTAGGAGAAGGAGTAAGCGGGAACTGGGCTAGCCTCGATCGCACCTGAGAACAGCTCGTAAAATGATGGATGTACCACTACAATCCCGCGTCACACAGGGTGTAGTAAGATTAAGCCGGGATGCGAGGGAAATGCTCTTTGGTCCACCTTACACCCAGGCATCAGAAGAGCCAAGACGGCGTGCGGTTTTAGTCGGTAAGAGTCCGACACAACCTGCCCCGCTCATGAGGATTTCCGCACGGGAAAAAAAGGGTGTATAAAGATTGTGTTTGCACTCACCTTAAACTGTCTAATAAGTTCGGCGCTCTTGACTCCGCTACTCATGTTGAATGATATATCAACCTGTACACAACCAAAATACGTCATTAACACAACTGTTAAGCTTTCATCTTATATCGATATACTAGAGATATACTACATATATCTACTGGCCCTAACAACACTTTTGAGGCCCAAGCTAACCTCACTTGTTAATCCGGGCACTTGACGAGCAACAGGATGTAGTTCCAGCATAGGTTTTCCTCTCAGTGTGGAAGGTTTGATAGCAGTCGCGCCCATATACCAATGTTATGTGAACGGTGAATAACGAAACCTGTCTCTTTAGTAATACCAGTATCTTATATACTTCAACAACTTCTCAGGGTGTGTAGCCCTACCTTGAGGCTGCCAACCTCATCTGCTAGTCGGTGCACCTGCCAAATACTGGACGAAGCTTTGACGCAAGTCTATCTCTTAGATTTGGGGTATCAGACGGCAGTCGCGCTGGTATAGCAGACATACCAATCAAAAACAATACGGAGCATGAGGCTCCCTAAGTGTAAGGTTTGGACGCAATAACTTGCCAATCTCCTTTAGTCAAGGATTCAGACGAACCCATCCACTGATAGGGCCATAGGGCACCGTTTAATATTACAATCTTTTAACGAACTACCGCTTATTTCGATTACATGTTACGTCACTCATCCAGTGATTTAGTGTCGGCGGCTAAGTAAAGCAAGTCTTATCTATAACCTGTCGACAAGAACAACACTTCACAAGGTATAAAGCAGCACTGTTAGATAATCATGACGTATTATATACAATGACATGGTATTTATGTACTGAATTCTTCTATCCAAGGTTTTTCAAAACTAGGTGCTACGAGTGCCTCAACTCAAACCAAAAAATAAAGCAAAAAGACTGAAAGTTAAACAAAACCACTATAAACTTTTTGATTGACATTTTGGTCGCCTGATCCATAGCAGATTGTGGCATGCGCTTGCGTCACGCACCTGCCGGACTTCATGCACTCACGCGCACACACATAAACGCATAGGTACGTAAAAAGCCTGCAATTACGCGAGTGCGCGCGCATTGGCGATGACGTAACAATCATTACCATACCAGAGCGAGGTGGACCCGCTAATTATCTGAGCACGCCGCCTCGCATACTTGGCGCAATGATACAATGTACTGATACGAATGCCAGTTTCATACGTTCGCCACGAAACGCACCGCACCGAGCGACCGTAGAAATACCAATCGCTCACTTAATATCGATGTTTAGTAACATTAAAAAAAAATCCCGCTGAGTTTCTTGCTGGAGTCTTCTCAGGTCGGGCCGCGTTTGGAACCGGTGGTCCATTTGCTTCTAGTTTCAAATATTTTTGATTTTGGCGTTTTGTAAGTGCCGTATTAAATGGTCTATACAGAATAAATGATTTTTTACTTTGACTTCGTACCACAGGTCGTACTATCAACCGGTGCCTTTTTCAACCCTCTTCCCCTTCTTTTCTAATGGCGAAACCACACTTCGCTATTCGCCTACAACGAAGTGGGGAAGGCATATTCCTGTATATTTGCTTTATTCGCACGAATATTCGCCTTAGTCGCTATTTTATGACGAATCGTGAAGGGTTTAGTCGTCTATAAGAATTTCGTCGAATACGTTATAGGCGAATAGTGAAGTGTGGTTCCGCCACGGTGGAGCGTACACACAGTAACGAGAGCGTACCTTAACATCAGAGTATTTGTCGGTCATCTTGACGATGGGCACGGTAGCCTTCTCCAATACTTTGATGCTCTCCTTCTCAGCTATGTCTTGAATGACGAGCTCTCGCTCCAGCGTCCACAGGGGCAGCTTCTCCCATTGTCCTGCAACAATCACAACGGTAACCATTATACTACCATTAATATCATCTTATTTAAGTTAAACAACAACTCTGCTACTTGTTGTTGACAAAATATCGAACACAAACACTGTCAAGTGTCAATGTATCCCCAGTAAGAGCTGTAAGTGTTGGAAGGGACTTGAACCCGCGACTAATCCTTTACAGGAAGAATACTCTGACCAACTGAGCTACTTGGACACGTTCTAGATATTCGAAACTCTCCGATATTATGTATAGGCATTACTCCAAAAAAATTTTATTGAATTTCATTGAATGACACATGTAAGCAGTATGACCGTACATTCTTGGCATCAAAGTAATATTAAATGTATCACAAGTAGGTATAACAACAGTCTGTATTTGCCTTACTGCCGGTAATCGTGTGAATTATGAGTTAAGTGGCACCCGCCTGGCAATTAGTGGCAGTGTAATAAGCATTACACAACAATAGGCAACAATTGCATTCCATTCTGATGTATCAATGAACGGAGCAGAGTGTGGGATGACTCACGCTCTGTGCGTATGCGCAGTGGCGCAGTACATACGTACATATGCACTTGTGCAACACCATCAATTTACAAGAACGCATTAGTTAGCAACGCGTATTCATAAAAATTGTAGAAGTAGGTATACCAAGGAATTAATTAACAAACAAAAAAGGAGGTATTGGACCGCTCTAAAGAATATCTCTGTAGCGGTACGGTACTAAGCGCAGCTGCTTTGTGCAAGTGCATGTTCTTATTTTCGGTTTTTCAGTTAACTATCAAATTCTTAGCAATTACATTGAGTTAAGTAAAAGTGCCTAGTTGTTGACCTTCGTTACGTACGACCGAGAACAGCAGTACAACACAAATAGATAGCAAAATATCAATATAGGAAAAAAAGTGTCTTGTAGTGTGTAAACAAGGCACAGAGCACGTGGGTGCGTGATTTGCGTGCACGCTGCGCGTACGCAGAACGCACACGCACGTCTATAGAGCCATTGGCATGTACCTACACACACACACTCAAATGTTACGGCTACGAACGGCGCGAATAGCAGGGGAAATGGGCAAAGACATAATATGGCTACTAGCACAAACAAGGCATTGGTAAACGCCTCATATTTTGCACTTACTGAATTCCATGGCTATTCGTTACAAACATGGAAGGCTCGCAGGAAGATACGAAAGACATTAGTCTGCAGTACTATGTTACGAAGTCTGAACCGTACTTATTGTAATGTAGGCACTACTGGGCCGTTAACTCCAGGGGTCATAAATGCTTTATATAAGTTTGATGGAACCAGAACCAGCATCATGGATCCTAGGATCCTGTGTATGTAGGTTAGGCGGCTATGTACGTAGGATGTAGTACTTGTGCCGCTCCTGAACACGCACATTGACACATTAGTCATCATCAGACAGTAAACGATGCGTGGGACAGCGCGTATGCGTCTCAATCGTGCCGAGGCCGGAATGTTGCTCAAAAATAGACGTTTGACGCGAGCCTAATGTCAGTGCCGCACTGCCAATGCATTTGTAATGGCACACGCTACTTGTAATTGTCACTCTTCAATATATTACGGTACTTAATGTTCGGTAACGAGACTTGGCTAAAAGTAGAATCAACTCAGTTGAGATGACGATGTATGCTGCAATTCATACGGTTCGTAAAACCGCCTAAGTCTTGGTCTTCCATTCTCCTGTAGTCTCACTTTCTTCCCCTTTGCAAGTAATAACACGCAAATGACACCTTACTCTGCAAATGTTTATAGGTTTTCTATCCTTACTGACTAATAAGTACTTTTTCAAAAGCATATCGGTGCATAAACGACGACCATAGAACTGTACAAGTGCCTTAGGCAGAACATTGTATCGTGTAGGTGTGTCCAAACAGCGTAAGATAAATGCCCCCTTTCTGGATCGCTGGATCGAATCACTAAACCAACTAGAACAGAACGGCCGGTGGGCGGACCTCTGAGCTGCTGACTCACAGTCCTATTGTAGCATTTTTTGGCGCTTCACCAGCATAATTAACTATTAACTGTAGTAAACGACGGTATAAATAAACTGTAAAACCTATATTTACTCTCGTCGTTATAATTTTACGATGGCTAACATTTTGACACATTACGCATGTTTCGTACTAGAATAAGAGTCTGGGGCTGGTGACTTGTTTAAAAAGATACATTCGTTGAATCTGAACTATTTAGGTTTGTATCACATTAGGCAAACGACGCGGTATTTCAGTCAGGTATACTTTACGTCATTGATACGCTAGTATGAGTCCACAACAAGTCATCGACTAAACGAAAGACCGAGCTATGATACTGAAACTATGGCGTCATATCTTTGCATATTAAATGCACACTGTGCTACTAAGAGTTTCCTAGCAGAGTAGTTCAGAATGAATCCCTGGATTTCTGAATCGACTTGGACTTATGCACAGCAGTTGTATCTGCTGTCGCTGCACCACTGACACAGCTGAAGTCTAAATATTAATACCGATCACTCGACAGGTAATTCGCGAAACATGAGCCGTCTCTATTCCGCGAGTTCGTTGCCCTTGACCCGCGGGTGGTGTGATCGCCAACACGCCCGTGTGATATCTCTCGTCTCTCCCGCGAGCGTCGCATTCCAGCTGTCTCCTGTCCGCAGCTATTACATTATTCAATTCGTTAGCAGTACGATGTTCTATGTATTGTCATGGATATTTGAGATGAGTGCGTTGTTTTTTTTTTGTTGTATTTCAGCGGTATCTACCAAGATCGTTAAACTCGCTGAAGTAGGTTTTTCTTGAAAAATACAATTTGTTTACAATACCCGCCCATTAACTAGGAACTCGGGTCTTGCACTTTACCCCGCCCTTGAGAATTGTTGTGAATAATGATAATCATTAAGAAACCATACCGTTCCGCGTGTGATGCCTTATCAACTGTGATGCGGTGCGTCCAATACTGACTATTTCTACGACAACATCGTTATATAACTGACAACAGTGAGGTCTACCATGACGAAATATGAGCGGTCGGGTTTTGTGCCGCAGTCCAGGGCTGGAGCTATATACACCCTATAAAGCTCCATCCCTCTTAATGACCCATGTACGTTAACTAAATCTATGGGCAAGGGTCTGAAAATAGTAGATGATAAAAGAACCCTTCCGACACCAGCTTTCAAATAAAAACAGAATCATCAAAATTAGTACTTCAAATATTCAAGACAGGTAACAAACATAAAATACAGTCGAACTAGAGTGAACAGGTTATCGATACCCCGAACTTTTTTCCCTTTACTATCGGCGAATATCTGTAATCAGTCATTTGTTTTAATCGCTCTACGCCAACGCTGTACGCTGCGTAGAGCGTAGCCACTCCGGACGCACTTTAAGTTCGTAGATGTACAGAAGCCGTATATTGTATTTTAGTGTGTTGTTCAATATGGAATTCCCAACGAGTGTCGTACGACTTCGCCTGCTTGTCCAGTGAGTCACGTTGGGCGCGAGAGACGCCGGGCCGCGGGCAGACACTGGAGGTGACTCCCCGCTCGCATTACGCGCTAACACACAAATTGCACGCGACACGCGCTTCACAGCTCTGCGGACACCGGCTACAAATAACATGACAAATGAATACTATTTGTAGATTGTGTAGTTTTTTAAAGCTTCACTACTTTGGTATATTGCGGTGTAGTCAGAGTTAGCAAGTTATTTTAGCGAGCGACCAAAGTTGCACACATCGATGCAACATAATCTTTGTGAAAAAATTTGAATTCCATATCCTGCTCCGTCTAACAATCAGAATGAATTCTGATTGCGACTCTAGTCGACATATTTACGAAAAAAATATCATACCTAATTAAATATTTTTAGTTTTTCCTTTTCGAAATACTCAGGAACTATCCGCAGTTTGGAATCGAGATAATGTCAGACTGGCTGTTGCCTTTTATGGGAAGCATCGCATGAAGTCCTGGAGGCAATTCATACCATGAGCCCAATCGCGCGTTGCTAACCAGTAAGAACATAGTTTTGTTTTGTCAACGAGGACGAGATAAGCCTCGTCGCACAGAATATCAGCTAATCAGACTGTAATAAATAGCATGCGACAAGAGATAAACCACAAGTTTGGGACTTACATCGCGCATTGGTAGCGGACGCCGAACGTATGTGTGCACCTGTACGTAACACACACATACAAACGTATTTGTGCCCAGTGGCGCAAATGCATTTTGTTATAAACAAAAATGCTTTCCCTGCCGTTGTATGGCATTACCATAACCTACATTCGAGTTTAAGTTATTGAACTCTGAAACCGATAGATATACTCGTATCATTAAATACAATATTCTGTCGCTGTTTAGGTTGCATGTGATCACCATCAAGCACATTGGCAGCTTCCAACTACGTACTCTATCTAGTGTAAACAATCATTGTGTCTCGAGCTCATACACCTAGGCAAACAGTTCTCTGTTTCATGGTCATTAGTCAAGTAAAGCAACTTTTCATGAGATTTTTAGCAGTACGAGACAAGCTAAACGGACTGGACCTACAAGAAATCCTAGCCCAAGAATCTTTAATCGCGTCATGAGGTGATATAATACCTAAATAGTTTTGTTATTTTTATTAATCAGTATTGAAATGATGTCAGATAAGAACAAGCTTCACAATCAGTTTAGCGACATAACACGCCGTGACGCGGCAGACTGCAGGCCATATCGCGCGTGATAGCTACGGGCCAAAACATTGTCAAGATAAATATTATAAATACTTGGATTATGTCCATAGATACGGTGGAACCCAGTGAACTAATTCACAACGTATTGCGAGGTGAACGTGAAATTTTCCGCCGGATGGTAATAAGTGCAGTCTTAGACGTGAGATAAACTCAAAAAAGGCATAATCAAAGCAAGAATGCATCCTCGAAGTCCGTAAGGATGAACGGGAGTGGATTTTCCTTTCCTGCAAAATTTACGCCCAAGGCGTTCAAGTAAACTCGCGTCCGCACCTTATCCGTGCCACGACTATAAGTCTACGCCCGTTCGTGGTCTTGTCCCTTTTCTGTGCAATTGACGCCTTAGGGCCAGCGCCCATTGGTGGCTCGGCACCACATTAATAACTCTACACTAGAAGGACGAAAACGTGCGTTGGTACAGTTCTCAATCAAAATAAAATCATAACTAATACGATGCTTAAGAGTGAATCAAATAGAACGACACTAGCATAAAAAAAGCCACGCAAAAAACAAGATGAAAATGAGATAGGTTCGGTCGTTCGTTCAATAGAAATGTTAAGCACACTTTAGCCCAACATAATACCCTACTTAAGTACCATTTTATACAAATGAGATACTAAGTAATATTTCAAACATACGTAGTACCTTCACAAGGCTTCGCAACGAAGTCCTCAAAGGCCGGTCCGCGGCGCGTCCTTGACTCCAGTCATTTTACGACTCCGTCTAGCCGACGCGCGACGAGCGGCGTAATGTACATGCGCGTTTGGTACAAGACGCTATCTGCCGGCTCACAGTATCCCATCCCAAGAGACTCGCTGTACTATATGGGCTCTAATCTTATTACCGTGTATACATACACTCACGTTAGAACGGGATAAAGTTCTACGCAGGCGAGCACTAGCCAGTAACTGTATTATTTTCAAAAGATCTTATTTCATATGGCTGATGCTTGTAGGTAGGTAAATGACTTAATTTTCTAGATAGTGTGGAATTAATTACCGCTGTCGTAATAACGCACACAAGTGTGTCTTCTAAGGATTACTCAGTACAGTCTTAATTGAATTAGAGCAAAGTTTACTATGTAACAAATGCATTGCCAACCGGCCCATGTTCCACGGGAATTCACATTATATAATTATTATTAATTTTTACCATTTACCATTAATTTTAATGTCCCGGAAGGTCAGACTAAAATAAGGATTTATTTTGATAAATGCATGTTAGGCAATAAAAGTGTACGGAGAACTCCCTTGGCTAACTTCAAAAGAAATTGATAGTTAAGCATTGAAAGCCCAAAAGCGAAGCCGAAGAAGACAGATGTATCAACCAGCTAGCAACTCCAGTGCAATCTACCCTCGCACTTTACAACTACTTATTGTAATATTGTGTGTTGTACGATCATAAAATATGGATAATTTTTGCAGGTAATTATGTAGTTTAATCTGAAGTGGCGCAATGTAGAAAAAGCTGCGGTTGGAGGTCGTTCTCCAAGTGCAGTTTATTTAAATCTATTTCACATTGCGTGTTACTTTTTAATAAACCTAGATACGTATAGATATGCGAGTGTATAAAATAACGTTAGTTTTTAAGTCTCATCTGTATGTATGTAACCACATTATTCGTGAATAAGTTCTTCGTATACCTTGCGATGTCCGATGCGAAAAACTAAGTAGCTAACCCTAATGAGTAATGAGATATTATTCGGGTCGGCCACCGCCACCGCCCGGCGCTAATACAACAGATACCTGCCGCAATAAATGAACAGTAACCAAATTATTACGTTCTACATTCGGAACACTGATTAGATACAGATATAGCTTCTTGAGTAGGACACGATTGTGAATTTCGTTCACCCGATAAAACAAACAAAATGCTACCAGTTTCTTCTATCTTTGTAAGGTTTGCAAGAGTTACAATTACTAACACCATATTTTGTACCTATGTTTAGCAAAATAAATGATTGATTGATTGAGTGTCGGCAGTCCTGTGAGTCCTGTCCTAATCTTCTTGCGTCCTTTTTATCACGCTCTTCTTTTTATTTCCCCTGTCCTTTTTCATTTCCATTGCTTTCACATTTACACAGTTTCGCACCTTACCTTATCAGATGCAATTTTACTCGTACATACAATAAGAACACATTATTTTGTATTGTAATAGGACTTACCTATAACGACTAAATCAATATCACTAGTGGGCAGGTAGAGACCGGTGCGGAATGAGCCAAACACTTCAACTCTTGCTTGCGGCCACAGCGCGAGAATAGCGCCGCGGATGCGGCTCACCACCGTCGAGCGTACCAGGTGTTCCGTATCCGTCGGAGACATGTACATGTAGAAGTGTTCTATCTCCTCGTGTAGCCTGCAACACACAACATACCATTTGTACAGAGTTAATCTACAAGCAGACCCATCAAAGGATTCATGTTCACTAATTGTGACACTTCTAACAAATTGTTGATAGATCACCTAGTAATTCAATCAGATTAATTCAGGGTCCTCATTTATATTAACAACTTGTCCGAATATGTTCATTCTTGCCCTAATAAACCGAAGTACCGAATAACCGAACACCACAAATTGTACAGTGGTATATTCTCACCGGCAAGCAAGGTTGTTACAGCACCTTGGATAGGTGCGCACGAGTGTTAATAGACAGATATACCAGTTACCGCTTATAAATAAACAGGCCCTGTAATCTTATGTAGACCGTAGTAATTAGTAGGATAAAAAAGTGTGATCGATGTTCAAGAGCAATATAAATCTACTCAAGAATAACGACTTAACGATCACTTCCGAGAAAGAAAACGTAGAGCTCGCTCTGATTTATATGTTGTACGAGTACCATAGAGAGGAAAATGGCACGGACGTGACGGCTCTAGATAATGACAGACTGGACGGGACATATTAATCTAGAGTCTAGAATTATTTTGGCTCGCTAGACTGTTATAATTGTCTACAATTCAGCCAAAAATTCTGATCAAGGTTCAATAAACTGCAACATCTAACAGAAATAAACAAAGCGCGAAGCGAAAGTAAAATGAATAACATTGTAAGACAATTTCGCAGCGCACAAACATTTAAATTGCATCATTTACATTCTCGTAGTTTGGGTTTAAAATAGCAACCTCACTTGACGACAACACGCGTGACGCGACACGTCACCCACATCAATGGACGGAATTGAGCATGGGCTATCGGCAAATGTAAACATTCAATCAGTTTATTAGTAGAGAATGTGAAATTTTACCCAATAATTACTGTGGATTTGGAAGGGTACCGATACTGAATGTTTCAATGCTTGACTAAAATCACTAGTACTCTTCCACAATATTTATTACATTAAACCTGGCCGGTAAGTAGAAAGACAGTAGTACAATAGTACAATATTGATGCCTAGTTGGGCAAAGTATTTTTATTTTGCTCTACTTTGGAGAATTTTGATGATGGAATGAAGCACGAGTTATTTCGTACAAATAAATGCCGTTGTAGGGTCATTTCGCCTGTTCGCGTCCACTTAGCGCAGTTGGCAAGTTTGACGGAGAAAATAAAAATGTACCAGTACTAATTTCAATTAAAAGTTAATTTAATCTGTTCATAATATTAGTCTAGTTTAAGGTAACCTTTAGTTTTATTCGAAATATCTTGTAGTTTTTTTTCTAAAAATACAAACTTCAGAAATAGGCGATTTACCCAGTTCGCGTCCATAAAATCCAATTTGCGTCCACCTGCTGGACCAGTTTGCGTCCACTGGAAATTTAAATTTTCCACGGGAAATTTGAATTTTTCACTGGAAATTCACATTTGAAAATGTTAAGAAGCCATTTAACAACCTTGTTTTTTACCATCTACTCCTATTTTTCACGCGGAAATCTCTACCACCCAACAGTGGGGGCGTTATGTTGGAATCGAACTGATTAAAACCGTACGCCATCTCGGGTTTTCTAACGCCAGGGTGTCGCCACCGCCACCTCAGCCTGCTTCTGCTAGGTTGACAGGTGGCTCCACGCGTCATCCCCAACCCTGCACTCATGGAGGACAAAGTTCGTTGAACGACCTCTGACGCCTGAGTCGCCTGCGCCTGTTGTGGTCGCCTCTCCCGGACCTTTTCCGTCGCCTCCTTCTCGAGCATGACTTACTCGCAAAGTGAGGCAGCGGCATCGCCCGCCCGCTCTGCAGCATCGCTGTGAGTCAGACTCTCAGTGAGAGGACTCCCACTTCGAGGGCCACCACGAGGGCTCGCCTCGACACCTCCTACGCCCTGCATTCTGCCAGTGTGTGCATCCCTAAGTTCTAACTTGCATCACAGTGATGACATTCAGCCGTTGGCAGGAGCCAACGGCTTCCTGATCAGACACAAGTGATCCCCGAAGTATGTGTTCATGGAGATCACCTGCGTCAGGTGTAACGAGAGGCTCCCGTATGGCCTCTCTAGCCAGTCCTTATGATGGTCACCTACTAAACCTAGCGCAGGTTCTGTGCCCGGTTTCTTTACCCCATCTGGTCTGTGCCCACTGATTTTGTCATGTCCATATTGTCGTTTTGGGAATAGCATATTTGTCTTACCGATTTCTGCTTCTCTCGAATTTCACTCAATGCTTTCCTTAAATCGTCTTCTGTGTATGTTCTTTATCCTTCTTGCTTATATTAGCAGTAGGAAATTAATTTTAATAATGGACGCGATTTGTTCTTGTCATTATTCCCTGCAGGTATAGTTTGCGTCCATTGCGGACGCAATCTGGAATTTCTATAAATTCGGTGTAGTAATTCGCGTCCACCTTATTTTAATTGGTAATTATCAAAAAAAATTGCAAATTCATAATGAATATAATTCCTTTTATCATTATCGACGTCTAGAAACAGCTATGTATCCAAAATACACATAAAACAATAAAAGACTTGCCTTCAAACGCACCGCTGTCCACTACCTTTTTTATTAAAATTTCGCGGATTCGCGCTCTCTCGTTGAACAGCCGTCACTAACTATTTTTTTACACAGGATTGGTTGGGCGCACAGAACTTTTACCTATGCGTACGTGGCTCTTATACAATGAGGTATTGGTGGTAATGACTTTTCGACTAATTGATGTGTTAGTATACTTAATTTCGAGAGTTTTCAAAGAGAGGTCCGTAAAATGGACGCGAATAGGGCGATGGACGCGAACAGGCGAACTAACCCTACTTAGTTTTTCTGAATCGACACCGATTCCAATGCTCCCCGTAATGATCATATAGCGTGACATCTTGTTAAACACCGCAGCTGCTCTCACGCACAGTGCTATTTTGCGAACTAAAGCCTTACTGAGAAAACTTATTAAAAAAAAAATTTAGTTTTCGACGACACGTAAGATAACAAGTTGTGTTACAACTCAAAATTAGTCCGCAAATGATTTGCTAGTTCACGTAGGCGACGTTCTTCACGATTTGCTTGCTTGACAAGTTTGATAATATTTTACGGAGAAGTTACTCTAATCTTATGTCTCACAGCTCATTAGCATTCTGCCCAGCGGCGTCGAGTTCAGCAAATCGATCGACATAACGAAAGTAAGACAGCCAACGCGACGATAAGATATGTCGGAAGGATTTGCTCTTAGTATAAAACCTTTAGGTTAGTGCAACGAATATGGCGCTAACTAGAGCAGTGCACTAATGACACCGTTGTCACGTGTCCCGCCAGCCGCCGACCTTAGCGCCGGCACCTTTCACCCAAACACTGCACTACTGGTTTTGGACCACATTCTTTTAATTCATCTGGCTCGCAATTAATTATATTACCGCACCTTAATCGCGACCGTGTACCACGATATGTAATTTAAGTATCGCGAATGCTTTCGTCATGCTACTATACACGACTTCGCGAAATGGATATTATAGTTTTCAGCGTATACCTATACCTACAGGTTTAGATATTATATATGGAATATCATTACCATTCTTATATCCCTAGTGACATTGGTTATATTATTTAATGAAAATCACCATAAAAATGAACTTTACAATCCTTAGGGTACAAAGTTCATAGTAAGCGAATCTAATTCTAATCGAAATAGTTAAACTACTTTCGCCGCTGACTGTTATAATATACCACCTGTACAACGACGCTATGGGGATAATACGAGTATAACTTATCTATTTATATAGGACCAGAGGTATCACCCGCCACGTGTTGCCACCCGCCACCCACATAGGGAAAGCTCGTATTGTGTCGGATTCAGTTATCTTTACATTAATTATCATCAACAGAAATCGAGAGTTGTAGCATTGTGGGTGTCTCAGGTATAATTGACACAATTTAGAAGCGATAGGTGTACTTTGAGCAGGTAAACTTTGAAGCTATCAGTGTTCCACGCGAGCGGAGCCTCGGGCATAGCCGCACCATGAAGATAAGCAATATTTATAGCTGGTACAAACTGCTCTAAAATAATTTACCTTAACTTCCAAAAAGTAGATTTCATTTTTCTTAGTAAATATAATAAATTAGAAACAGCCATATCCTGAGCATGGCGTATCAATCATCAATGAAATGAAATAGAAATTGTAGAGTTCACGCACAATAAATCAATTCATCGTGTATGATGTTATCGCTTAACAGTTCAACATAATAATGTTTCAGATTATTTGCACAGTAAAGCACCTAGGTATACAACTTACGTAAAACCCATAATAATTCAATTTGCTCATACACACTGTTTATGGACCTGTCCAATCAACTTAATTTACATTTTACTATTTGATTTTGAAAAGTTGAGTGAATAATACGAGATCAACTCGATTGTGAATAATGGATCGTTCTGGCATGGTAGGTAGGTATAAAAAATGATTGCTGAGAAGGTTCGAAGTTGAACTGGACTGGTAGAAATGGACGTAGAAAGGCGAGGATGAATTGAAAGTGTCGACCTAGCTGTAGGCATGTCAATCAAATTTCATGAGAATTTAGGGTAGATGAAGCCAAGAGTAGGTACCAACCGGTCAACATGAATTGAAATGTTTTTGCGGCGAGTGCCAGAAACCAGAATGACCTAACGCATCATTTTATAAAAAAAGTATTAGATGGTCTACAAACATCCAAAAATGGTTAGCTATAAAATCAAACTGTCCTAAACTCGTTGTAGCGAAACTTTTCCCTTTGTTAACTGCGAGTTCGTCATTGTGTGCAACTTATTAATTAGGCTCCCGAGAGACAGGCTGTGACAAGTTTAATAACTTTATTGGCAACTGATACTGCTGCAGTTGCTGCAGCTTACAGTAAGCTGCCAAGTCAATACACAATTAGCTTCTCAATACTTAATGTCTCTTAGTTTATTGCTATTTTATAAAACAAGATTATGTACCTATCTAACAATAGAATAGAACTCTTGTGTATATTTTGGAAAGCCGATATTGAGTTTAAAAAAAGGCTCGGAGAGTGATCACAACCTTCATCCCTCAAGAGAAGATTGGACCTCAACGGGAAATCAGAAAGGATGAAAGTGAAATTCAAGGTCACATTATTTGAAAATCTAACGGAAACTTCCTAAGTACCTATCGGAAGGAAATTTAGCAGAGAAAATCTAGTGCGCCCACATGATGAGCCGTGACATTAGATAGCTAGGTGTCACCGAATCTATACCAATAGCTGGTTTATATCCGCTTCTGTCAAAATGTGCCACAGCTAGTTCTGTTAAGGAGAGTTGATGCGTTAACGAATACCGCGGAAAGGACAAAAGGATGCCCGCCGTCGACGTCGCGGCCTTCAACGTAGGGACGTTCTTTTGTTGTAAGTTTTCATCTGTCATAGACAATGAAATGATAAACGGATTCGGTCGCAGGATTTGCGTTGGACACAGATTAAATATTTAACTTTTGTACATACAAAAACACGTAGAATATAAAAATTGTTATAATATTCATGAATGAGACATATTATATAATTAAAAGTTTATGCCTGTGTCACATTTGGGATAGATAAATGCATGAAATTATATGAATGTCTGTGGCCTATGAATGTCAGTGCCGTATTACTGGGACGATCTGGATCGCATGCGCATATAGACCGTTTCAAACCTAGCACAGATCACTTTTCTATATTTTCGCTTAAGAAGTTGTTTATGCATGCGAAATAATTATTAATTAATAATGATAAAATTACTTGTACCTTGCGACTTGTCACGCAAAAGGGAAAGTGAGCATGACCGTCACCATACCTACTGTACTATATTACCTGCGAGTAAAATGCATTACTAGTCGAGCTGCCTTGATTATACTAGGAAAAGAAAGATTAGCATTTAAATGAAGTGTTTTCTTAGTCCTGTTTACCAATAAAAAATTTCGCGTGATCACGCGCGGAAACGGCTACATTGTGACGTTAGGTTAGTGTTCCCATTATTGCTTTTAATGAGCCATCTCAACATTGCATCTGTTTTCCAAACATCTAAAACAAATGTTCTAACGAATTTTAGCACCGTTTTCCCAATAACTTCTGGCACTAAACGTGTTTATAGCTATCCTAGCAGCTGTTGTTACAACGTCAGGGCACGTTGCTAAATCGATCATGTTTGAACAACAGATAAACTATTCCTTCTCTAGAGCATTGTCTGTGGACTGGAACGATCGGCCTTGACGGAATAATAATGACAAATAGATTGCATGCAATCGTTACCGATTCGTAGTGACCCAACACTCATTGAGTTTTGATAGTGCACTCTAATCAGTTCCCACATTTTTCTTATGATTGCTAATCATTCATCGTATTTAGTTAGAGACTGCGCAAGATCTTGAATTCTATGACAGCGGTTATTCCAAGGGCAGTACCTACCAGACTTCTAAATTTCAAAAGCGAGAAATAGGTACTTCTCCCAGTATAAATACGTCGCATGATTGAGGACGTAAGGTGGAAGCTAATTTAAAAGGAAAATGCTTTAACAGCTTCTCTGTGAAATAGCGTTGAATTGAACCTTATAATTTTTTTAATGTACCCATCAACTATTATGAGAAGCAGCGGCGAATATAGAAATACGCGGTCTTTCTCAAGGAATGTTATAGTCACAAATACCAAAAATTTTCTCGTCTTTCATGAGACTCTTTTCATGTAAAAGTGCCGAAATGATATACAGTGGCTGTTAAGCAGTATAACTGGCACATCAACCTTACCCGAACCGTGACCATGGCCGCAATAAAAGGTATTTTACTGTGCAGTAACAATATTGTAGCTATTAATGCAATTTAAATGCAGCAGTGGAGTTTGTTGCGCCGTTTCTTCTCCACTAGCGCCTAGGAAGCGGTGGTAAACTTAGTATTAAGTAGTTTTTGACGTCAAAAAGATGTAATTACGTTACACTATTTTGAAAAATAAAGAATTTGAATTTGAATTTGAATTATTGGACACCAACACATCAATGGTGGTATGTGCAAGTGCCTACACGTCCTACACTTGTAACGTACTCGTATGAAGGAGTACACATGTAATGATTACATCGTAAGTGTTAGAATCGTGTTTCCAATCGACTACAAGGTCGACTTTTGATTTGTGGACCAGCTGCTCAGCAAAGGTATTCTGCCATAAATATTATCCAACAAACTCGTGTACCATATGGCCACCCAATAACGTTCGGCAGCCAGTCTGCTTACCTACTTTTACGATTTATTTATGCATTTTCCTCTTATTTTTTATGCATAATCCGAATCCGAGGTCATAATAGCAAAAACCGGAAGATTTCCGCATAGGTACATTCTTACATTCACATCTACTTCACAATAACGTACAATAAAAGAAAACTTCGTGTCTTCGTCTTGGTAATGGTTTATCCTAGCGAACACATCTTACACACACTTGAGGATGTGGCTACCTCGGAAGAGGTATGAAGGTCAATGAAATAACAAAGCCACCATGACTTTCTTGTCGTACCAACCACGACGTAACGGTCTTGTTACGGACGTAACAAGACTCAAAGTTATTCCTGAAATCTCCAGTGACTCCAACAGCTCTTCGGCACTCAGTCAAAGACAGTTCTCTACCTGGAGATCTAAGTGAATACTCAAAGTGAGATAGAGCATATTCTCTTGTTCAGAACACCCACATTCTGGTACAACTAGGCTTCGATTTTACGATCAATAACGAGATCTTGCTATTCTTTCTTTAAATAATTTTAAATGTGGTTTATTATAAGAATTTTCTTTCTTTGCTTTCTAGATGTCGACTTTGTCGTTTTTGTTGCTGCGAGCGCTCAATCAATCAGCAGCGGGCCCGTTGCGTTGCCGGGACTAGGTTCAGCAATATCGCTTTCAGTTGAGCGGACCGCGGCAATAATTTCAGGTAGTAAACAAACGTTACGTCACGCCAAACCATTTATTTAGCACGCGTGACGTGCGGTACACGCCGTTCTCACAACACACCGCATGACGCAACTGTGGTATTAGCTTAGGGAATTAACAAGCCGCGTAGGCATGCGCTCATCTTTGTATCGGCTCAGGACGACTGCAATAATAGTGTTTTACTTTTATAACTTTGTTATTGTTTTAAACAAATGGCAATTAAACTGACAAAAGGTGAAGGCCGTTTCAAAATGAGAGCCGAGAAGGCCTGGGAGCCGGTTTACTACTAACGTATTGTTTTGATCAGATATTCTAAAGGCGCGCATGGCTGTTAAGTGAACCCTTTGTCAGTGGAACTGACAGGACGGCTAATGGTAACCGGTTGGCCTACACTGAATGTCGTTGGTAACTTTACTTACACTTCATACTCCTAAGCTGGCAAATCGTCCGTCTTATAGTACCTAAGTGCTCAATAACCAAGGTCCTTGCCGGCGTCTTTGTTTCCGGAAAGCTATAACCTGGGAGTATTCAAGTCACGAGTGAATAGGTTCCTTCTAGGCAAGCGTGATTCATCGTAGACCACATCGTCGGTTACCATCAGGCGGGATTGAGGTCAAACGTAAGCCTATCATGAATAAAAAAAAAGAGGGATCTGGTTAAGTGTTATACATATATATCCAATATGCACAATTGCACTAGGCACCGCAGATAGCCGCTCGTAATTCGATAATAGAAGATAACAGTCCTTCTTGAGAGAGCTCGTAACGAGTCAAGTTCAAGGTGAGTCGGCCCTCGATGCGTTAATTCGTTTTTTGGCCGCCGCGGCGCAGCTCAAGTCACTGACCTCTCCACGGTTGATTTGGTAACACATACAATACGAAACCATCTTTTTCTTTATACTATCACGGCTCATAGAAGCAAGCGTGCTTAAAGACTCAATGGTAAACGGTTCTCGTTACCTACGTAGACAGTTGCTAGACACAGACACTGAACTCCTATCTAAGTATGCTAATGTGTTCTAGAATGCATAGTACCTATACGTTACTTAGTTTACGTGTAGATAGCGCTATGTAGTATACTATTTATTACTTTAATTTACGCTACTGGCTCGGTGAAAAATAACACTTAATTCAACCAGGATTACCGCAATAAACAAATGCACCAAACTTAGTGAAGGACCAATGTGTTTAAAGTTTACCAATAAGTCAATGAACAGGTGCTCATCATAAAACTAGCACGTATGGAAGACTATGCCGGCTGTGTAATACAAAACCCAGTATCTGCATAAAACTAAATATACCCTGAGATGAGAATGGAAAAACGTTTTCGTACCTTTGACCGCGTGTCGTTTTAAAATACTAATCATACATTCTAAGACGTAATGGCTACTGATACGAAAAAATATAAAAGCAATCGTTTCTTAAATATGTTAAATAGGTAAGTACCTACTAGGTTTTTAAATTGGACAGTCGAAACTACCTACTTTATCGTGATATTTAAAAAAAATTACTGTTAGGATAATTTACACCTAAATGAATCATAACATAATCTACCTACTTTAAAGGTAAATCCAAAAGATATTGAGGCCGTATTTCCATAATACTTTCGCTTCGTTGAGGCGATAAACGAATACACTGAATATTTATTAGAACTAAATAAACGTACCTACCTTAAAGATACGAATCGAGAAGCTCTTCCTTTTTAGAAGTCGGTTAAAAACCTCGCATAACTTGACTATTTACTTATCCTCAAAGATGCGAAGATAAAACAAATCTATTGGTACTCTGTTTGCCTTAAAATTGACCTTCAACAGGAATGCCGTGGGTCCTGCCGCGGTGCGGCTATTCTACAGCGGAAATTATAAGCCAACGTTAAGTTCAGCGGAAACTGATGTCATCACTAAATCTATCTTGACACTTAACATTTGTAACGCGCTATGTTAATGATTTTGATTGACTTGTTTATTCTATGATCCGCTAGGTGGCGCTGTAGACATCCAACTTTATTATCATTAACTAGTTTTTGCCCGCGGCTCCACCCGCATGAAATTCTGATCCCATTCCCGGAACCCATAGGAACCTATTTCAGGTATAAATAGTACCTTACGTGTCTACTATTTACTATAGTCTATCCATGCACCAGCCAGATCTATTCATTCACTCTTTTGAGCGTGATTGAGTAACGCGGAGTTCACCAGTAGATGATCAGAACTCCGGTATCCACATCTTAACTCCATCATCACACCAGTTTGATAGCGTCTAATGTTTTTTTTTCGCCGCGCTGTAACGCAACTTGCGTTACAAAGTGGTATACGTATGGGAGAGTGCCTATCGGCAAAATATGTTAAAAAACATCCACCGGGTGCGCTGACCCAGGGAATCCAAATGGTAGTTAGTATAACGCGATCGATAGGTGAAAAATCTCTTACCAAGCCGACGGGACCATTCATTAGATATTTGTGTCCGCTTGACTCACTGGGCATCGCGCGCTCGCGGCCGGTGCAGTGAAGGTTACGCAATTGTTTATGTCCACGCGGATATGTTTAGCGTTACTAGCAATACTAGCTATTACACCTATGACACCGACGTGTATTTCCAATAACACTATTTCGTTTGTAGTTAATGCAATCAATAAATAGCCACTTGTTCTGTGATTGACTTTGTTAATCCGCATGATTCTAGTGCCCTTCCCGTGGGTGTGTTGTGCAAGCCGACAGTTACGGAGTACTCCATCCGAAAGTAAACATACAGTCAATGCCCCTCAACTTACTACGTTGGAAATATGATACAGGAGTCAGTTAGTGTTAATGTATGTGGTTATCCCTACAATATGGGATTCTTCAAAAATACCTTTTACAAGGTTTTTACAGGGTCGGCAGCGCGAGTGTGACGCCCCTGGTATTAGCACACGTCCATAGTAGTAATAATGTGTAATGTATGTTATAATTAGTGATTCAAATGCAGTGGCAGTGCGTATGTGGAGAAAAGGGTTTGGCCTAAAGAGTTTAAACATGTCTTTCAGTGCTTTACTTAGTAGTCTCTCGTAAGGATTAGCATAATTTTCCATTGCCTTAAATTATTCTGCAACGATAAGCATGCAACATTGTGTCGTTATATATATATGCACACCAATTTATGGTCAGATCTTAGGTGTCCAATAAAGTACCATCTATTCATAAATATAGTTAATTGATTACAAACTTCCTCCGTCCCAGAGATGAGTCAAGGCCGAGGCCACCGCTCCTGGCGTCACGAGGAACTACGTCAGGGAGACAGTACCCTCTAATCTAAATACTGATATTCTACTAGGCACAATTGTAGAGATACACTTAGATAAAACAGAAGTTATAAATCGGGGAAAGTTTTTGTATACCTAATCAGTTTTTTGCAATACAGCTTCTATTTTGGCCCTACGTGCTAGTTGAAGAGCCTCTTCTTGTAAAGTTTAAATGATTTTATGATTGCATCATAGTAACCACATGCCGCACCCTAATTACGCGTGTCGCTAATATCGAACAAATCGCGCGCACAGCGCACGACCAGCCGCCCGCCGCGTTGTTATAGTAACAGCGGTAATTCTCTAATGAACCGTTGCAATGCGCACTTCGTTTCTCACTCTGTCGTACTTCAACAATTACATAAGGACGTTACCACGCCACTTGAACAACGTCATAAAATTCATTTAAATATTTTCCGAACATGCTATTTAACTTTGTAAATTTAATTTGAATAAATCCAACATACAGGGCTACCTACATACCTACTTGGATCTAATCAAATATCTTCACTTAGGTATTTAGTTTACAGTTCAAACATTTAGAACTCCAGGCTTTTCTTCCGTGTGGCAACGAAATGTTAAAATCGCACCAGCTGGAACTGAGGTGAGGGGTGATTTGAGAAACGAATTGCCCATAACAGCGAAGTTAGTGCATAATTTGTTTCGCAGGCAAATAATACGTGGTGAGCAATTCGCTTTATAAGTTAACTTGATTTTGAAGGAGCATCCCTTATGACATACCTGCTCTTCCAAACGTTTCTCTAACGCCATTGCACCCTACATGATATATACTGCTTCATAAGGTCAAACTGATGTAGCATTGGCAATACAAAATCGTAAATCTGCAACCAAATGGCAAGTTTCCAAGAAATTACCTACGATCTTCCTCCCATGGTTTTCCTAGTCATCCAAAAGGCTTTTACGTTTTGTCAACTCGCAAATGACATCCTTAATATCCATTTCAGCAGTATTTTTGTTTTGTAGGTAATGTACTGCCGTATTTCTATATTTTGGTTAACAAATAAGAATCTGCCTAACATGCCCATGGGCATTCTGACGGCGTCTATTCTGAAAAGAGCACGTGAAGCTGGCGGCGAGCCAGCGCCGGCGCCGCGTCACGCTCTGCCAGTCGGCACGCAGCGAGGAGTCTGGGCCGTGGGCCGTGGCCGATAGAGGAGATTGTTTAGACTATTGCCGACGGAGCACATTCATTACATATCGGCGCTTTGCAGACGGAAGCATTCCATACGTCATGACATCGGATTTGCATTTAGAGTCGGAGAGGTTTAAGGATAGACAAATGGCATTCGTCATAATAATTTAGAAAAAATGGAGATCTATTATGGGGCAATTTTTCATACTTTATCTATGACACGTTCGCGAGTGTATATGTTGTGTATGAGGACGTGCACTTTTGATAATAATTACTGATGCTATCCTAAAGTGTCCACGAGCAGGGGATATCCTTGCAGCTCACCCTACAGGTTACATCCAATGCCAAGTTTTAAACCGGTGGCTTGTTTAGTATAATATTCAATATACAAATGCATAATAAGTTAATATCGAACATTGAAACACATTTAAACGAATAGAAAGTGATATCCTTGAGCTAACTGCTCAGTGCATCGTGGCCGGTACATTTAATTGTTTACAGCAATTTCCATGGTAATCTCGCTATAAATTGGTAGCGACAATTCTCGACACTGTGCCACAATAACACAGTATTAAAGTAGGAATATTCCAAATCGACAACACGCACATCGGCGTATTCCCGGCGCGCGTTGAAAATGTTTTTCATATATTATGTTCGCGACGCAATAATATAATTTTTCACAAACACGAAGAGCTGAATGGGTGTATGAGGTGTGATGCGAGTTCGTTCGCCCACTTATGTCAACTGTGTTGCTTTGGTTACAGCACGCGACCGATATTACAAACAACCCATTTATGTTAAACGACACTTTTTTAAACCCTGCCGCTAGGGCTCGTAGCATTAGTTTGCGGTTATGTTTGCGTGCGACTGCGAAGTCTGGGGTTCGATAAATACGTTATGAAATGTTATTTCAGTTATCAAGTTTAAGTATTAAGAAATTTTAAATGGCAGCAGCGAGTCTGAGAACGATTAAATGAGAGTGAAAGGTTTATATGAAGTGTAATTATGTGTACTTCTGGCTACCCCTTCGTGGACACACAGGCGTCGTGTTTCGATTTTGAAGCCCGTACTGCCCGTACTATAACTTTTTTTTTATAGAAAGTCACAAAATTTGGACGGGACACAAACCTACGACGACGGTCGCAACGCAAACCATCATCCAGCTTCTCTGAGCTACCGCGCTGTGTTGTCACATTTCCGCGCAATGAATTGAATCATCCGTCTGGCGCTTTCAGAAATGGCACGGAAGCGCAATATTGATAAATTAACATATACATATTTTCCACGGAGCGCCCCTGACCGCCGACTAAAAGCCATAAAGACGAAAGGCTAGACTAAATGTCAAGACATTTAAACATGTTAAACAGTTGTCGTTAATGTGATTTATTTACATGGAGATGGTTTGGTCTCAGAAACTAGGTATTCTGTTTTATTTGTAGATATAATCGATTTGTTTTGGGAAGGTTGTATTGACATTTTATTATCTCTTACAGAGTTGTCACCCGATCATCAGGAGGAGCTTTACATTCTAATCCGACATAACCATTTCTGCATGCGCTTGTCGAGGTGATATCCGGAGAAATACTGCGAAGGTCTCTTCAAAGGGTTTCAACCACAAAACAGTAACCGTAAAAAGAGTGTGTCAATTTGTGCCCCACAAACACACCTACCGTGTTTCTTGCCTAAACCATAGCCCTAAAGCGCCTTGAGTCAATGACGGAAGCCCTAGGAACAGCTGATGCTATCTCGGTGCGATAACAAGCCGATGATAACACGAATCTTATCAGAAGGAAACATGTGCATGGTAACAGAACTAATACGTGTTTAGGAGTTACGATGTGCGACACGATTACACAGAATGACACGCACTTATTTGTGTCAACAGATTAGTGCAATCAAATTAAGTATAGTAAAAAGAAGTAGCCTACAAAATAATACTCTTTGTTTGTTTCGCCACTTTGATATCTAATCTGATTTGCGATTGTCACAGATCGGAAATAATGAGGTTGCTGTGTCGTCACAACACGGACGCAACTGCATCCCGAACTGGAGCCTTAACATGAAAATAAGATGAGCTGGAGATGAGATGGAGCTATCACCTCTCTCACTGAATTGAACTTTGTCGCCTTTGAATTGCTTCTTCTATCGTGTCGATGGTATTTCTACTGCATGTCATGGTTAAGCCCCTGAACAGAATCTAAAATAACCTAGTTTAGTTGTAAATTGTAAACTGGCAGTGTTTTTATGCTGGTTGTTTTTTTTTCTAGTTTACCTGTAGAATCAAGTTTGATTTCTTTTACCTGTTAACTACTAGACAGGTAAGTCAATAGGAAATCGGAGAAAGTGATAGGTAGGTAGGACTTAGCGGTTTAATCATTTTTACGACATACCTAGTTGGAATTGTTGACTGTATTATTGCAAAATAACACAAAATGTTTTCACAAAAACACATAATTTTTGAATACGACACGACAGGGCAGTTTTGCTACATTTTGTTTTCTTGTGTTCGCACTTAGTCATTCCAAAATGACAGGCATGTCCATATTAAATTGTTATAACGTTTGACGTCACTCACTAGCCGAAAATCGCGAAATTATTATGGGTAGTATTAGGGCCTGCGACTCTGTCCGCACGTAGTTCTGATCCCGTTGCCGCTTCGCATTGGAACCTACTCCAGGAATAAAACGCCTATAATGTATAATACTATAACCCATCCGTATCTATTCCTATACCAATTTTCAGAAATATCCGTTCAGCCGTTTTTACGTGAAAGAGTAATACATAAATATACATCAATACTCGCAAACTTCCATTTATTAGACACATTAAGTAAGATATCAAATCATGTGTATGTGCAAAGTTAACGCTACTAACGCTGATCTCTGTGAACATCATCGCTTATTTTCTACCAGGTACAGTCACCGACAAACGTAGCGTAACTAATTTGAATTGATCGCCTTAGTTATTTACAAGATCACTAGCTAAAAGAACACAATAAAAAATAACATGACAAGAAATCGAGTCACATTTTTCAATTCCTTCATGTTCTATCTAGAATTCAACCTGTAGGGGTTATCATTGGAAAGGGTCAAGTCAGTGTCACACTTCTCGGTAGTAATGTCACGATCACGGTACAAGTCGACAACAGAAATGTGTGGAGGTTTGGGTGGCTATTGAGTTATAGGTCACAGTGAAGTTCAAGTGCCCGCGGGGAGCGACGCCTAATTACAAGTTTTGACCTAGTTTGGCTACGGATTCTATGTCTGTTAAGTACCAACAAGAAAATTATGCATTATTTTATATTTGTACAATTCCAAATGGGAAACTAATAAATTGCTTTAAGTATTTCAAAGCATTATCTATACCAAAGTAGCTGTGTCTATACATAAAAGATATTTAAAAAAACTTCGGTTATGTTAATAAACGATTCTGAACAAGAAAATATATTTTTTTGGAATTCTTGTCTGTTTTTTCGCTATGGACGCCGAAACTACTGATCAGATTTTGGGCCGTTTTTTTTTCAAAGGTCAGACACGAAATATTACGAATCTTTGATCAAATTTGGTAAAGTAGAACTGGAGATATAGTAAAAACGCGAAAACCGATAACAATGCGAGCGGAGCCGCGGGCATAGGCTAGTTAATGAAAATAATTGTAGCCAATGAAGTTATCATTTCAGCTACGATACTATCCACATGGCACATTTTTATTGTAATTATTGAATAACATTATGGTAATTACCCATTATGCTAAATACTGAACTGTTTTACATAATTGTTACTTCCCATGTACGTGTGAGTAGGTATCATTATTTCATTGTTTTTACATTACTTCGGTACTTGCTTTTTGCACTTTATACTGATAAGTATTAAATAATAAAAATGCAAAAACACTCGTTTTTAGGTCATGTCAGATAGGTACTAGGTTTTTAAACTGAACAACCAATGTATTATATAAGTCACTATGGCTATATTGTACAACCTTAAGATTCTTCTTTAAGAAAGTGCTTAAAGAAAGAAAGTATGTGGCTTGGAAAAGAATAGTGAAGCAAAAAAGCTTACCCCTTCGTTTTGTAGGGCTATGTGACATTATTAAATTGAGACTGGGTGTCCATTAGATCAGTACTGAACATAAAACAATATATGCACAGAGTAGTAGTGCCCTACTTTAAACAACAATAAGTGCTTACTGTTAGAGCATCACCTGTACAAACACCGCACTAAATGTATGCATATTATTCAATCTCAATGGATCTACATAATTACGCCGCATAACTAAGTTACCTATGAATATATAGAGGTCAATACCAAAAGGATGCAGACTAGTTTCATTAGTTCATAACGGTGCGCACTGTAAGATACATATGAAAGAAATTTCATTCAACGTATGCTTAGGCTGGGCAATGATCTCCCTGTTCTTCAAGAAGGGCATTAGGTTTTTACAGGGACAGAAGCATGAGTGTGACGCCCCTCTGGTGTTGCAAACTTCCATAGGTCAATGTGACCGCTTTCCATCGGGTGGGTTGTGTGCTTATCTGCCACCTAAGTGGTATGATAGAAAAAAAAGCAGTGGGATCAGGATTTGTTTACCATTCTAGGAGTAGCTATTAATGGGTGCTGGACCTCAAGGGTACAACTGGCCTTCTTCAAAGTGAAATAACAACTAGGTAATGTGGATATTTGGAACCATACACTTTACTAAATATTTGGTTACATAAACCAAAATGTAAACAGTGTGTGTGTGTGTGTGTGTTAGTCATTAAGCTCTAGTTTATTTACACAACATACCTACCTTACAGTTGTAAAGTTAATTTTTCCTCACATATAAAAATATCTGCTGTTTATATATCAACAAACAGTTCAGCAGTATGTCTGCTTCAGTGCTTAAGTGCTTAAATTGACTTATCACACATCATTTAATTTCAATAAGTTTACGTACACAATTGTATACAAAAGTTTATACATTGCATGTGGGTACCCACACTCAGTGGGCTGATACTATGTTGCAATAACTGTGCATAATTATTAGCTTTATCAGTTGGATTCACTTATGATTAAGGTTCAGAACTGGCAGACAAGCATAAAACTTAAAATGAGGATCGTAGCAAGTGGAAAGATGTTGTCTCTGCCTACCCCAATGGGAAAAAGGCATGATTTGTATGTAAGTATGTAGGAAGTCCCACAATGACATAAATGGTAAACTGCTGTCTTTGCATACCCGTGAGGAAAAATGATTGAGTAATGAATGAGTATTTGTTATCTTTATCAAGAGGTCAGAATAATAAAATCATTACTTCAGAGTTACAAACAAAATGAACATCAAGCACAGATAATGCAAAGACATTGAATTATCTGAATATAATAATGGTCAAGATGTCTTTACAATATAAATAAATAAATTACTTTATTGAGACTTTCCAGACTGATCACCTTAGTATTAAGAATAAAGTGAACCCAAAATGAAGACATTACAATCTACACTGATTATAACTTGTTCATAGTAGTGGTGGAGAGTTGCAGATAAAAATATTGTGCTTTTTTAATTTATTTCCTTTTTTGACACACACATGAACTTCAGCAGACTTCACACCCTTCATCATCAGTCATCCAACAGTGGCACAGAGATACACTCAGTAGGTGCATTATTGTTATATTGCAATAATGATTCAGAGACAGCACATTGATGTGAATAATTGTAACGAGTGTAACGAGTGTAACAACTTCACTTCATATATAACATTTATAATTTGTAAAATAAATTATAATACGTCAGAAGCTTCAAATATAATTCTTCTTCCAAATTATAAATAATTTGGAAGACCTTACATACTTTTCCAACAGCTGGTTAGAAAAGTATATAATTAATGTTTTCTTATATAATTATTATTTAAATATATACCTACCTAAATAGACATTTTCAATAATATTTAAAATGAAATGAAAATAGGTTCAAAAATTCAGATAAATCCATAAGGACTGTGAACTAAAAGTGTCACTTACAAGGACTGTTGTGACTTTTGTAATGTTAGAAATAGCTCAGTGCGGATATCTCAGGATAGGGCTTCCAATGCTTACATTACTTAGCAGTTTTATTAGTTTTCATCAGCTAACGGTGTATGTAACTATTGTGGATTAGGAATGTAGTAAGTTAACTCAGGTGAAGTAAGAATATGCCTGAGGGAGACAATCAGAGTTGTATTGATTTTGATTGTGTAAAGAGGTAATTGGCAAGTTTAAGAAACTTACGAGAAATGGGAAGGAATTCAGAGGAGGGTACGACATCGCACTTCACAGTAACTAGTTGCTAAGTTCAAAGTTAACTTAGTGCAGGAGCGCGCTCAGTGGCGGGACTTGGCACTCGGTCCATGAAGTGCCCGTCGCAGCTCCGCTCCGCACGCAATGTCACGCCGCGCCGCATCGCGGCCCCGATCATAACCAACACGTCAAACACGTTGACACACTAAGCTAGCTTAAAAATAATCAATTAAAACGTCACTCACCCTAGAATTCCCGGCTTGTAATTATAATTGGGTAGCCGCCACGGGCAGCCCCCGTAAGCACCTATGAGAGCATCGTGGTTTTTGTTCAGGTTAAACGTCGATGCGCGGTTATCGTTCATTTTCCTCCGCGTTGGGTTGAAATAATTGTTATTTCTACTTTCACCATTCACATCATTTATTGGTATATAGTCTTGTGCTTTATTCACATTAGGATTAGAGTTTTCTACGTTTTTCGAGTTCATTTTTTCTATATCACTTTGGGTTTCCCAGATACGAAGCCACAAGCGCTTCGCGGGTCCTTCCTGCTCGGGCTGATACCACGCGACGGCGGGATCCATTCAGCCGGAGCAAGGTTCCACTATATGGAATGACACATGCTGTTGCATTTCACATTTATTAGATAGTATTGGAAATTAACACAAAACAAAAATAAGTCACACCACATTCGGAACATGGACGACAAGCATATAGTTGACACTTCAACTACTAGAGGGAGCCATCTTAGCAAAATAAGTTCTAGACTAGTAGTCAAATGAAAAACTATTTAAATATAATTGCAGAAAACAAGGTTAGGCTGAAGAAAATAAGACTTTAAAATTTACTTACCGTTTAAACACAATCTAAACAATATAGTTTAACTTATTCATTGGTTAAAATAAGCAAAGTTTTCCATTTATACGCTATCATAAAGGAAATAGAAAATGAAATGGTCGGATACACACTGCAACACAACACAATAAAAAGAATGACAAAAATATTTTATTGAACTTTTCATCTAGAAGGCTTTAACTTTTACTATTATCAGGGCCCAGGGTGGAATTTTTGGACCTTAATGAAGGGGAAAGTACAAATCTTATCTAAATTTTTTCTGCATTCAAAGATTTTTGATTGATATCTTACTTGCCACACTCGGTAATAGAACCTGTTAAAATCCGAAAAAATAACACCAGAAAAATAATCGTACTTTTCTGGCTCCAATCGATATGTTCAGAATCCACAGACATTCAAAATCAAATCCCTCTAAGAAGTAGTAACATGACGTTGATGGCCCAGGTGAGGAACAGCTTGAAAATAAAACAATGTTATGGAATGGGAAAATCTTCTACCATTAGGTCTAGGGACCAATCTATAGAAAATGATACTTATTGTTGCTTGGACACGTAGCTCTCGAGTGAATTTGATACCATAAAAGTACAGAATGTTATTTTTCTGATTTAAGCAGGTTACATTTTACCAAGTATGGCAAGTATACCAAAAAATTTTTTGAATGAAAATGAACGTGTAAAACCTTAAGGCTATACGCAGACGGAGGCGCGGGGCGGTTAAAATGTCCGCACTCCGCAACGCACTCTTATTAACATAACATAAACATAAACTCACGCCTATATCCCCGAAGGGGTAGGCAGAGGTGCTAGCACCCACATTTCGCCAGTTTATTACTAACATTAGGTCGCATTTAGCCTGCGTACAAATAAGAGTATGTCGCGATCATCTTGACTGCCCCACCTCGCCGTCTGCTTATCACGTAATCATTTCGTACAAATAAGAGTGCGTCGCCGTCGCGGTCATTTTGACCGCCCGCCCCGTCGCCGTCTGCTTGTCGCATGAATAATAAAATAATTACCTATCTGTCTACGAAAATAACTTTTGAAGTCAAGTGGCTGTCAACACAACAGGCACGAGTGTCAACTGTCAGTGAAATAGTTTCGCGCCTTATTGTCAAATCAATCAATTTTAACCAACAAATGGAACTTATGGAACCTTCCTATGTGGAAATAAATGATATATTTACAGACTTTACTAAAATACTTTGAAATACTTTGTTAGAATAGAAGTCTGAAGTCCATACATGTGAGTACTTTAAGCTTCACATCTCACTTGATTTCTATTTTTACTATTTACTTATGTATTAGCAAAATAGCAATTTTCATTTTCATAATCTTTTTTTTAGTAAGAGTGTACCTTACTTCTGTAATACATAATACTCTAATAGATTAGAGACCCAAGCACTTCTAAAATAAGAGTGAATCTTTGATAAAATATTTTAAACAATTCAATACCTACCTAATTAAAAGGCTTTGATTTTTTACTTTTTCAGGTGTAAAATAAGTTAGATATACGAAGTTGCTGGCATATGAATATTATTTCAAGACTGGTTAGACCATGTAGAATAGCAGGACTATCATATTGGGTCATATTAAACCACATTCCTGAACGAGTAAAGCATATAACTCCAATAGTTCCATGCCCAAGGGTCAGAACAATGGCGCAAAGAAGCATAACATCATTCTTCAAATCCACACCACCTAAGCCTGCTGTTAAGCAAGAAAAGAAAGATGAAGAAGATAAAGTGAATGGTGATACCAAAAATGACAGCTCTCCGAGTACTAATATCAAAGTAAATGATGTTTTTTTTTAATCAAGTAAATATTAAAACTTATAATGAAATTCATTGGTTAAATCTGGTACATATTTAAAAATGAAATATTTATTTTATTTTCTAACAATAGCGTTATTTTCATTACATTCTTTTTTCATAATATACAACTTAATCTGAATATTTATCTGAGTTTTGTTAGGTTGTATAAATCATAAATCATTTTCTATAACTCAAATGTACAATCTAGCTTAGATCAGATTTCGTGACAAATTACCTATTCAAATCAAAGTAATAAAAAAACTTGCTGAACACATAAGGAAATGACTTGATATTTTTTCATTATTATTTTATACATGCCAGGTTATAGAAACTATTTACTAGGTAATGCCTTGTGCCTCTGGGCTGTTGGCTCCATCATATTACAATGGCATGCCTTTAATAGTTGAATAACTCATTTTGCAGGCACTTTCCAAAAGACCCAGACTTGAAAGTAGTGAGAGTGATGGGTCACCTCGGAAAAAGCAAGTTAGTGCAGCAGCAGGCTCTCTCAAGGTATTTAAAATAAAATATATTAAAAAGACGTACTGTCATAAGTTTTGGAAAATTTTAAGGTACCTACCGATGGGGTTGGCATATTTCATTAGGCATACAAATCCTTAATCTATCTTAGTAATAAAAAAATATAATTTAGAAATTAAAAAACCAGACTGCGTAAAAAACTAAAAAGAAAAAAAACAAGCAGTCAGATGTCCAGTGGTCTAGAAACATAACAACTTAACAGTCGGGATCCTTTGAAAAATAAGATTGGCTGTTGAATAATGGATCCCGACTGTTAAGTTGTTATGTTTCTAGACCACCGGACATCTAACTTCTTGTTTTTTTTCTTTTTAATTTTTTAAGCAGTCGGGTTTTTTAATTTCTAAATTATATTTTTTTATTTTATACTTTTTAGTTATAAGTGTCCTAGCCAGCTATTTACCCGATTGGACTTCCTACTGTCTAATAAAAACCTATGAATTGTTGTTACGCAACTTTAAATCGCTATAGATCCTAAATGGTTAATGGAATCGAAAAATGTTGAAAGGAAACTAAAAATGATTTTTAAATACCTATTCAACGATACCCCACTTGACATTGTTTGCTGACTTTCATTTTTTTAATTTTCACAATATGGCGGCCAGTAGTCGCCATATTGAATTTTCACTGACGTCATGTCTTTAGTGACACTCGCCGGACTAAGAGGAATCGATTGACGTGTGAATCATGAAAATCGGCCCAGGCGTTTAGTCTGTATAGTGCTTCAAAGGAACATACAAACATACATACATACATACATAGGCTGTTAAACACATTACCACTCCTTTGCGTTGCGCAGTCGGGTAAAAAGTATGTTGCCACTTGCTATGATCCTGGTACCTTTTGCTTCTACCTTCATAATTGTATTCCTAAATATCATAATGTTATTTGTTCTTATTTCATTCATTTAAAAAATTTATAGTCTCAATCAATCACTTCAATATGTTCCAGAAAAATAAATCAAAACGTCAGCGTATAGAAAGCTCCGGTAGTGAGTCTGAGCTGTCGCCCAAAACTGAACAAACAATCGAAGCTGAATCTCCGAAAAGTGATGAAAAAGTTATAATTAAAACAGAATCTGATTCACCACCCAAGAGTAATGAGAACATTGTCAGAAAAACCGACTCGCCAAAAACATACTCATCACCTAAAACTAAGAGAAAGAAGACACTAGCTGAATTAAATGGGACAGACAACATTGTCGATGTCAAAACAAAGAAAACTTCCACTAAGATAAAAAAAGACTCATCTCCTGTTAAAAAGGAGAAAAGTCCTGAAGTTAAGAAAAGTCCATCTCCTGTCAAGAAGGCAGAAGATGATGAATGTAAAAAAAATAAGAGTGAACAGAAAAAAACTATGAATGCCAAAGAAGACGAGGCAAGTAGTGAAAATAAAGGGCTGGTTCCAGGTGAGTTTAGTAACATTCACAAAAACAACAATATTGAAGTAGAACACTTAAAAATAGCACATCGGTATTTAATTGTAATCAACAAAACATAGTTTTCATAAAATGATAAGAGCCGCAATTTAAATAAACATGGCTAGTAACAAAACTAATTGAATGTCGGTAATATTAAAATGGTTATATTACATTACAAGTGGGTGGTGTTCCGTGCAGAAGCTGAGTACAACCCATCGAAGAGCAAGTACCACCCGGTGAAGGACGCGTGCTGGGCGGCGGGCGCGGAGGTGCCGTACCTGGCGCTGGCGCGCACGCTGGAGCTCATCGAGGGCACGTCGGCGCGCCTCAAGATCGTCGACATCCTCGCCAACTACCTGCGCTCCGTCATCGCGCTCACGCCCAAGGACCTGCTGCCCAGCATCTACATGTGTCTCAACCAGCTCGCTCCCGCCTACCACAGCTTGGAGTTGGGTAGGGCTTCCTATTGTGACAATACTCAAATACATTATGCCCCATTAAGATCTTCGGGACTCGAGTCAACCTCACCTATGAGCACACTGTACACTGCCGATCGATGAATGAAGCTTTCACGCAGGCTTTTCTCCCGGGGTTGGGAAATCACCCTCTGAAACGTGAGCCTCGGTTGAAGATTTTGATGATGATTCTAATTTGCTTTTGTGTTCGTTTCTGTCAGTGATGATAAGCTGACTTGATGTAATGTGTGTTGTGCGTCGCGCAGGCATCGCGGAGACGTACCTGATGAAGGCCATCGGGCAGTGCACGGGGCGCAGCCTGGCGCAGGTGAAGAGCGCGGCGGCCAAGAGCGGCGACCTGGGGCAGGTGGCGGAGCAGGCGCGCGCCACGCAGCGCACCATGTTCGCGCCGCCCCGCCTCACGGCGCGCAAGGTCTTCAACTCGCTCAAGGAGATCGCGCACATGACTGGTAACTCGCTTGCCTAACGGGACTTTCAAAACCTAACCGCTTTGTTTTGTTCCTAATTTTTGTGAAATTGTTGTCAGGTCAGGCGTCTGTGAATAAGAAAATAAACAAGATCCAATCCCTGTACGTCGCTTGTCGACACTCAGAAGCGCGATATCTTATCAGGTATTTGAAAATTAGTAATGTCGTCGTCAGCGATTGTAAATATATCGTCATGTGCTCCAAAGAAATACTGCATAATGCATCTCCGACCTTAAACCACTACCCTTACAAGCGGCTCTTATTATTTATTTTCATTGTGAAGGAATTTTATGCCGTCGTGTACGTACCATGTCAGTGCTATAGCTGTCTAATAAAGATCGTGGAACAAGGAAATTTCCGAATTATTTGGTTTGGTCATCATCATTCTCCTGCCCCAATCCCAATTTTATTTGGGGTCGTCGCAAAATTAATCTCTTTTTGTATTTATCTCATGTTTTTGAATATAGTGATACTTTTTGGATATTCGAATTGCTGAGTGGTCGCGATGATGACTCTGCGACTCGAATATGCAGTAACAATAACTTTGAGAAAAATTAGTCCACTACTTTGAAGCCGATAACAACATCCGCCATAGTGAAATTTCCTTGGCGTTTGATTTTGTGAATCACTCGGCACATGCTAATAAAGTGCGAAACCTATGGGATTTGACTCCTGGCATAACTTTACATTAAAGTTATGTATTAAATAGAACTCGGATAAGGTGTCTTTTTTATATGCTATCCGGTATACTGCCCTAAAGAGACAGGCGTTCCCCAGGGTGGTATAATGGGCCCACTTCTATCACGGTTATATAAATGATCTACTCTAGCAAATCATTCAAACATAACGACGTGTCTTATTTGCAGATCTCTTTAAATGCCTCGCACTGTCTACAATATCGTTGACGGATTTGTGAACAAGACAAATCATTAACGTTTAGGTACGACGTACGTGAATCACTGAACTAGCCACCAGTTATAGGTACTCAATGTGTACAGGTCACTGGAAGGAAAACTGCGCATAGGTTTAGCAGAACAGTCAGTGCTTCAAGCGTTGGCATTGGCTACTGCTACCACTCCTCCAGACCCTGACGGTGTTAAAGTACTGGATGCCTCGAAGGGATTGTCGGCTGAACAGTTCAAGGTGAGCTTTTAGCATACAACCCCATCAATAAAAATGTATCATATACTTATTTATGCTAAATTAGTGTAGGTATGCTTGTACTCTCGCTGTTGATATTGAATGGTGAAAGTGTTAGCCATATTATTGTTTTGTTGAAACCCGCGCTGCACGTAATGGTGTCCGCCCGTGTTGCGAGCGATACAACGGCGTGTGGTGTGCAGGCGCGCGTGGACTCTGCCGCGCTGACCATCAAGACGACGTACTGCGAGTGCCCCAACTACGACGCCATCGTGCCGGTGCTGCTGCAGCACGGCGTGGCGGCGCTGCCCCAGCACTGCCGCCTCACGCCCGGCGTGCCGCTCAAGCCCATGCTGGCGCACCCCACCAAGGGCGTGTCCGAGGTGTTCGACAGGTAACCTCCACCTCTCACACTTACCTGTCGGCGCTGCCGCAGGACTAAAATACTGTTCATGACGTCTGATTATAAGACATAACACAACACCCAAAGAGCCACGCCAGCAGTGGTAAACTGATGATGAAGCGATCCCATAGGTTCGAGAAGGAGCAGTTCACGTGCGAGTGGAAATACGACGGCGAGCGCGCGCAGATCCACGTGCCGGGCGACGACGCGCCGCAGCTCGACAAGGCCTCCATCTTCAGCCGCAACCAGGAGAACAACACCAGGTGACTAACCTACCGTTTCCCTTCTAACCTTATGATGTATGATTGTTGAAATACCAATCGGCTATCGAGTAAATGACGTGATAACCGTTCGACCAATGAGAAACAACCGCAGTGACGCGACACCTGGGTGCGACTATTTCTTACTTTTAAGCTATGTACGTTTCTATCCACCGAGAAATACATAACTATATCTAATAGCTAGCTTAAGTGAGAATTACATTCTCTCATTGTTCCCTTATAGAGGGAACGGTACGTTAACGACGAATATGCGTTTGGTTGTTCGCCAGCAAATACCCCGACATCCTGAAGCGCCTGCCGAGTCTGCTGAAGCCGACCGTAAGCAGCTGCGTGCTGGACTGCGAGGCCGTGGCCTACGACACCGACACCAAGCAGATCCTGCCCTTCCAGGTCAGTGACCTGCCAGCCCTCCGACAAATAAAAAAATATAATATTAGTCATCACAATTTATTGTAATGCTAATAAATGATTGGAAAGTTTTAGTAGATTCGATAAGATTATAATGATTTAATCCTACGCATAATGGCATGTGATGGTGTTCAGATTTTGTCGACGCGCAAGCGCAAGGACGCGGCGGAGGCGGACATCAAGGTGCAAGTGTGCGTGTTCGTGTTCGACCTGCTCTACCTCAACGGGGAGGCGCTCGTGCGCCAGCCGCTGCTCAGGCGGAGGGAGCTGCTGAGGGAACACTTCTGTGAGAAAGAGGGTCAGTGCCCAATGGAACTGCTCTATAAAGTGAAAACTTTATGAGACAATGTATAAAATACATTGTCTCATAAAGTTTAAGACATAAGGTAACCCTTTGCAAACCTTGATTGACTTGATCTTCCATATACTACGAGACATTTGACAGATATTTTATACATCAAAATGAGAGTGGGACCGAGAATACTGCCCTGTAGGACTCCCACAGATAATATTAACATTTAACGAAAACTTGAGAAATTATACCCGTTTATTTATTTTCATTATGTTATTTTGTACAGCCTATTTCAAAAAAATATGTCGAAGTTCCATGGTTCCCCTGTAAGTTATAATTATCCAACTTATCTACAAAAAAATGAGATCCTGACAGTATCAAATGCTTCAGCAAGATCTAATGAAAAATTATTTCACAGTATCCTTTTTTAGGGTTTTCTTTTTGTTGCCTCGTTTTGTTATTTAAAATTTCAAATTATTATATCAAATACACTCGAGAGCAATGAATCCGGGTCACTTAAAGAATGTTAAAAATCTCGGAAACTAAAAATGATAGGTTAATGCAATAAATTGTATTTAATAGACAATGTAATACTCCTTAAATGAAAGTAAAAAAAATATGAGTCACCATACATTTTATTAACACAAAATTACATAAAGAAAAAAACTGCTGATCTCTCCTTAAAACAAAAATAGGAAACAGGGCATATCTTAGTCTCGAAATACGATGCCCACGCTCCAGTTTAGGGCCGTTTGCAGGTCTAAGGGTTTTAAGTTAGATTCAGCAAGCCGACGTCTTACTGTCCATGCACTTGGGTTACTTCCTCCGAGGCGTCGAAACTGATTGGTGAGTTCAATTCCTGTGAGAAAGCGATTTCGAAGCATGGTGTTCACCAAGTATCGGTCTTCTCGTGCTGTGGTACACCTGGTTCTGCCCGTTCCTGGTCTGCGTAGGTTAGAACCAGTTTCTTCGTTTAAGTGACCCGGATTCATTGCTCTCGAGTGTACTATATACTTACTCTGTATTAAAGTCTTTTGGTAATGCCATATTTTGGCTGGCCGAGATTTGGAGGCTTGAACTATGCGAAGTCGATATAATGGTGAGACGGTGTGGTGGCTCAGGAGAGTGGCAGTTCGCGACCAGCAAGGACTGCTCCAGCGTGGAGGAGGTGCAGCAGTTCCTGGACGAGTCGGTGCGCGGCTCGTGCGAGGGGCTCATGGTCAAGGCGCTCAGTGGGGACAGCGCGCGGTACGACATCGCGCGGCGCTCGCACAACTGGCTCAAGGTAACCTAGGCGTGATGAGTGTGGCCTATGACATTTAGCGGGTGGTTTGGCTTTCGAGTACTTATTTTCTTGTAATTCCCCGTGGCAGCTGAAGAAGGACTACCTGGAGGGCGTGGGCGACACGCTGGACGTGGTGGTGATCGGCGCGTACCTGGGGCGCGGCAAGCGCGCGGGCGCGTTCGGCGGCTTCCTGCTGGCGTGCTGGGATCCGCACAGCGAGGAGTTCCAGTCGCTGTGCAAGATCGGCACCGGCTTCTCCGACGACGACCTGCAGACGCTCACCGCCGCGCTGCAGGAGCACGTCATCGACGCGCCGCGGACCTACTACCGGTAGGCAGGACATCACTGTGTTGTGTTGTTGGTCGCGTCCAAATGTATTTCGAAGTGATGTGAGCTGAGCTCGTATACGTGTGGCGTGCGCAGGTTCGACGCGAGCCACGCGGCGGACGTGTGGGTGTCGGCGCGCAGCGTGTGGGAGGTGCGCTGCGCCGACCTGTCGCTGTCGCCCGCGCACCGCGCCGCCACCGGCCTCGTGCACAGCGACAAGGGCATCTCGCTGCGCTTCCCCAGGTACGTGCGTCCCAGGTACCGCCTGCCCCAGGTACGTGCGTCCCAGGTACCGCCCGCCCCAGGTACGCGCCGGGCTGGACGTATCGTGTGACTTCTATCGTCATGCTCTTAACGAGTGACCTGGTTACATCCGGAACTCGCAACCGAAGCCCTGAGTCCGCTTAAACTCATATCCACTGTTTCCTTTCAGGTTTATTCGCGTTCGCGATGACAAAACCCCCGAGCAGGCGACGTCGGCGCAACAGATCGCCGAGATGTACCTGGCGCAGGATCAGGTCAAAAACACTACCAAGAATAACAAGAAGACTAATTTCGATGATTTCTATTAATTATGTACATACATTACGAATTATATAAAGCTATTGCGTATTGCCAATTATGGTTTCTTTTGAGTTTCAATAATCACTAATTTGAGCATCCTATGAAGGCAAGCAGCGGAAGCACGTTGCCAATATCACACAGTTCATAAGCATCATAATAGATTGCAAGTAGCCATCAAGTCTATTTATATTTTGTTTGCACACTGCTGTGATGTGTGTGTGTGTAGATCAAATGGAATCTGCTGTCCAAGCAGACTACTGATAGTATCGTAGACTTTATAGATTTAAATTAAAAAAATTAAAATTTGGAAAATTACAGACCAATTTCTAAGTTGTGCGTGTTCGCTAAAATCTTTGAAAAAATTGTTTATAGGCAGGTGTATGCCGCACTTAAACTCAACTTCAGCGAATACCAGCACGGTTTCTTAAGGGGGCGGTCTACTACAACAAACCTTGTTCTATGTGGTGATTTTCTATCCTATTCCATGTCACAGAGATCCCAAGTAGATGTTATATATACGGACTACAGCAAGTGTTTTGACAAAATCGATCATAACATACTAATGGACAAGTTATCATCTATGGGTATCCGGGGTAATCTCTTCAGATGGTTTACATCGTACGTAGAGAATAGGTGCCAGACGGTGGTACTAAATGGATACTCATCAAGAGCCATGTGCATACCCTCGGGGGTTCCTCAGGGATCGCTTCTAGGACCTCTCTTGTTTAATATTTTTGTCAATGATATCTCCTGTTGTTTTCAATGGTCTAAAATCTTACTGTACGCTGACGATATGAAAATCATGAAGGAGATTAACAACCTCACAGATGCTCTCTCGCTTCAGGAGGATCTGGACCGTTTCCAGAATTACTGCATATTGAACAAGCTCGACTTAAATGTGTCCAAGTGCTACACTTGTACTTTTACGCGTAAACCAAGGCCTATTAAATTTTCTTATACACTTTTTAATATTCCCTTAGCCAGGGTTACTTCTGTCAGGGATCTCGGAGTTACTTTTGACAGCAAACTTATTTTCGATGAACATATCGACGCTGGAAAGGCAACCTTGCTTATGCGCCAAATTCACGAATATGAGTTATATATATCATTAGAATCGCCTGATTTTTCTCTATCCGTTGATCTCGGTTTCATTCAATTCTGACCATTTTTGATGGTCAATAAGCCATCTGTGATTCCGATTTTTCAGGTTAATAA
The DNA here is from genome assembly GCA_963576445.1 of Lithosia quadra. NCBI lineage: Eukaryota > Metazoa > Arthropoda > Insecta > Lepidoptera > Erebidae > Lithosia > Lithosia quadra. Next base: position 11,066,983 of record OY754896.1, read on the forward strand.
GCGCACAATTTTAGCTCTTTTTAGAAAATTTGTCTCTTAAGCTACACATAATTTTGTTAGATTGTAGGTTAAGCAATATCTCTTTTCCAAGATATTACGTATATATTTACATAAGAAACTTTGCTTCGCCATGGACCATTGCATTGTTTTGACATCAGACAATTAGCCGCGCTAAAGTTTCTCAAGATATGGGACTTCAGCAATTTATCTCCGCCGCGTCTAAAGCATTATCTGCATATAAGCAATTTTATCGAAAAAACTAAACTGTGCTATTGGGATATAAGCAATTTAGCTTGGACTAGAATATTTTTAAAGTAGCTCATAAGCAAGTTTACTCCACTGTACATTTTAAAAGAAATCATTGTAAGATATTTTTTGCTTTCATTTACTTTCCACTTTATGGTCACTTACAACGCACTTCCGTACATGTCAATACACGACGAACGGCGCTTAAGCTACATTTTGTTTTAATGCAATGTTGCATCAAACACCGACATTATCAATAGAAGCGGCTGCGCACGGGCGCATCAGTTACTCGCGTCTAGTTGACTCGGTTGTTACATGGCTTTCGATCCATAACAGCTTGCCAAAAATTCATTCTAGCCTGGCTAGGTTTTGATCACCAGCACTTTCGATCTTCTGAAGGATTATTATAAAAAGCTGATTAGGGAGAACTATTAGGTATGTTGTGAATAAAATGAATGATTTAAAAATAAAAAACCTGACTGCTGTTGAAAAGACTGAAATAAGTTTTATAGCAGGCGGTACCCATTTGAAAATCATAAACTTGAAGAAATTAGTTTTAGTGTTTTCAACTGCAGTTGAGTTTTTTTTTTATTTCTTAATCATTTATTTTTTAGAAGACTAATTACTTAACTAATTTATGGGAACAAAAGACTTAAGAATAATAATTAATGTCTTTTACGAAAATTAACCTTATACTTTGATTTTATCGTAAGTAGTTCTTTTATTTATGTAAATCCTTGAATATGCTTACCTATAAGAAACATTATCTAAGCCACGATTTGAGGTCAGTTAGAGGTTCAGAATTTTTGGCAAACTATTTTTTTATGGTTTGATGCATATCACTGAATTATGCCCTCGTTTTTTTCGAATGACTGACGAGTTAAGACATTTTGCTCTGATATTAATTACATACTTTTGGTCCATAAGCAATAAGTGCAGCAAAATTATCAGCTGAACCATGGCCTATAAGAAAATTAGCCTTGCCTGAGGTCTGGACATTTATTGCTTAAGCGACAACTAATTTTGTCCCCTGACGTTTTTTAAGTAATATTTTATAGTGAATCTGTGAAAATTCCTTTTTTAAATAGTCATGCCAATTTTCAGGCCATTCTGATTAAAATCATACGATTTACGAATTTTTTTCGAAATTTTCAAACTTTGAATCGCTCTCCTGTAAAGTTGCTAAATGGCACATAAGCAAGGTTGCCTTTCCAGCGTCGATATCAGCAACATTGCTGGCAAGGCCACGAAAGCGCTTGGGTTTGTTCTAAGGGTGTCAGCTGATTTCAAAAGTATCAAAACTATTAAAATTTTATATTGCTCTTTCGTTCGTAGTCTCCTTGAATATGCCTCTCAGGTGTGGAACCCGACTTATAACACCTATATTGACCGTCTTGAGAGTATACAACGGAAATTTCTAAGGTACATTCAATTCCGATCAAATTGTTATCTGCCTGATTACCATAGTCGGTGTAAAAAATTTCACATGTTGCCTCTAGTTGAGCGTCGCAGGATAGCGGACTTAGCATTCTTAGTGTCTATCTTTAATGGATCAACAGATTTACCAGAACTAGTAGAAAAGGTGGGCCTGTATGCACCACCCTTGTTTCTGCGTAGACCTAACCTGCTTCACCTTCCGATGGCAAGAACTACCTACAGACAAAATTCTTATCTGCTACGAGCTTGCCGTACGTACAATGTAACATGTCGGGATGTTGATATAGATATATTTGTCACAAGTATCGCCAAAGTAAAGAAAGTATTATGTGATCACTACTTTGAGCAATGAAACCACTGTGTTGTTGTGGGTGTACAGGGACTAAGTCTGCTTTTTTTCTATGTTAAAAAGAGTTTTAAGTGTGAAAACTGATAATTGGCCTTCAATATGTTAGCCATAATCTCATTGTTAATTTGTTAGCTGTAAGTTTTCCGAAAACATTAAAATTAAAATTAAATTAAATTAATTATTTTTAGCAATAAGACTTCTTTAGGATGTGTAAAATAAATTGAAAATGTAAGTTTTATTATGAATGAATATGGAATTATAATATAATACAGTCAAGTATCTGGTGTTTTATTTTAGGACTCCCATATTCCATGTTATACCCCCGGGGAATATTGATCCCATTCCCACAAACCACAGAAACTAACACCAGTCAACAAGCCTAAAATGCACTCATGAACGCAGTTGTTGAAGGCACGGCCATTACCAAAAAGACGGGCACAATATCTGGCTGGAGGCAGATCTGGATCAGTAGATGCCGTACACTATACTTGTTTCTATGTGTTTTGCCACAAACAAGTATATAGTGTACGGTATCTAACTTGGCAAGGTTTAGGAATAGTGGGGCCCACACTACTCCAAAATCTTGTTAAGTTAGATGCCATGCACTGTATCAAGTCTGGAGAGGAGGGGGGGAGGGGGCGGGACCCAGCATTGGAAATGCTGGGTCCCGCCCCCTCCCCCACTTGTAAGGAGATTCAGATAAAAGGTTTAAATTTTCAAGAGGCCATAATTTGAAACAAGTGATTTATTTACATAGGTATATGTTTATTAGTTATTAGTGGTTTAGTGGACACACACAATAAAAACTGCTTTTGTGCAAGTCATATTGACTAGTAGGTTGGTAGGCCTCCTGGACTTACTGTGGTGTGTCACAGTCACAGTAGACTAGCTGAAGACATGATTTGAGAGGTATATTGAAAGTACATGATGTAAGCAATATGGGCCTTCATTGTACGTTTAATACAAATAAAATGTTCATTTATAATTAATTACTTATATGGTGTACAATAAAGTATCTTTACTTATTCATTCATTGCCATAATACATTTATCATATAATAATATAAAAACTACTTCATGTTTAGATTCCATTTTGTATATTTCTAGCATTTCGGCACTTTACTATCATGAAATACAGTGGCCAACAAAACTATGATTGATTTCTAGCATAGTTATTACAATTATTCTGGCATAATAAACATAATATGACTTCATTCTGCATGATTATACTTATAAGCACTTACATTCGATTCAAACAATATATCCCGTCTCTAACACCAGTAATGTTTTTGTACAAATACACATACAATCAATTATTCATTCACAGCATAGCCCATCTATTAAATTGAATTTATCTTTGTGACTAAACTCTTTTGGATAAATAGAAAGACTGCAGATCAATCTATCACTTATGAATATTTTACAACACAACACAGTCCATAGCGTAGGCTACCGCCGGGCGCCCCCGCGCTGGTGTCCGCGGCCGCGCACGTAGGTCTTGTGGCCGGCCCCGGCGGCGGCGTGCTTGGCGCCCAGCTCGGCGGGGCGGGCGGGTGCGGCGGGCGGCGCCTGCAGCGAGCGCAGGGGGGTGTGCGCGCCGTTGGAGCGCTCCGCGGCGGGCGGCGCCGGGCCCACCGGCGGCGGTGGCGGCGTCGGTTGCGGTTCGCTCATGTTCACTTGCTCGTTGAACAGCATGCAAAACTCGCCTACTTTTTGAATATCACCTGACTTGCCAGAGTATAGCGTGAGTGCAGCTCGCCAGAGTGAGGCGTAGCCGCGTGTGAGTCTCACGATATCGCCGGGTTGGAGCAGGGCTCCCGGCTCGTCCCATACGGACAGGTTCACGGAGGCACTCGCGTCCGCCACGCGCAAGGTTCTCACTTCTCGGGCCTCCTTCGTCAATGTCGGTTGGCCCACTTCTAAAACTATGAACTCTGCATTGATGCTCTTCATTCCAGGTTTTAAATCTTTTATTTGCACGTACTGAATGTTACTCATTGTAAGGCTTAAAATAACTAATTTCAGAAAGAAGAGTTTATCTGATTCCAAATAACAAGTAAATGAACACGATGATAAAAAAACAACACGCAGCCTGTTGATATTATGAACTAAACACAAGACGAGTTAACTTAACACAACACAACACAACACATTAACAAGAACAAGTGAACAACACTGACTGACACTGACTGACCAACTGACAGACAGTGAGACACTAGTTATCATCAGCTGGGAATTCAATGTTGCCACTTGCCACTGACCTGTAATAATAAGGTCAGAATAATCGCAGTAAACTAGTGCTGCCAACTCTGAAACCTGATGGGCTGATGGGCGATTATTATTACAGGTCAATGCGGAGTCCTTGCCATAGGCTGTGTCACGAATGTCTGACCCGTCTGTACCCCTCAAGAACATTAGAAATTTGGTACCCCTTCGTCATTTTTTTTATATAGTTTAACTATTTTGTATAGTCTGTACATATTTGGTAACTTTATCATAACCTCAAAATCAAACATTGACTCCGTCAAACCGTCAAACTGAATCTGTTCTGACAGTACAGAACTCAAAACAAACTATTTCGATCTCGAAGTAAATATACTTCTTTAGCTTCTTATGAATATCATCTTCAAAAACAATCTTGGAAAACTTCTTTAATATAACTATCGAGTAACTATTTCATGTGTGTGTCATAGTTTTAGATAAAGTTCAAAATGTTTAACCAACTAGGCGGGGGTTCGAGTAACCCTAACAAGGATTTAGAGGTTTCATCGCCGCCAGACGATACCGTTTCAGCTCTTGAATTCTCACCGCCTTCGTTACCGCAAACATTCCTTATCGCTGGTAGCTGGGACTGTCGGGTAAGTTACTTGCATAAATATGCCGCGTACGAGTACTTCATTTGGTGCCAAAAGCTGCCAATATCTTATCCTTGTTTAGTACCGAAACTAATTATGTATCAGTGAACTATAATTCATTATAATTACAGACGTGATATTTAAGTTATAAAACTCCTATTTTACTTATCTAAATGAATGCTTTCGCAAAATTGCCTCACATTGTGCAATTATTAATGATATTCTATTTCATCCATTTATATTTCATTATTCCAGAGACTGTTATTAATGTATTCTAGGCTAACATATTCTGTAAGTATATATAACCTATTTTAAAGGTTGTGGTAGAGCCTTGCTGTTTCCAGCAAAAATGAGCCGACACCAAGTCAAAAGGAAAGAATTCATCATTCAGATTGACTCGGATCTTTGTAAAGTTTGTAAGTTTAGGTCTTCCATTGATATCTAGAATGGTGGCCCGTATTCTCTGGACTTTACCCTAGCTGGATGGTAAGAATCCAGCAAATCACATCTTTTTTTCCCATTGGGGTAGGCAGAGACAACATCTTTCTACTTGCTATGATCTTGGCATACGCCTTTCGCTTCTTCAACTTCCATAAGCGTTTTCATACATGTATGTTGGTTGTGGGTCTTTTTGACTTGGCTCTTCTCCTGAACGTCTGGAGCCGATATGGAATTAGTTAGGAAATATAAGCATTTGTTCATGAATAAGTTTTGTGTTCCCTCCACTTGTAAAAAATATGTTAATTTGTGTTCCAGGTGAGATGCTGGGAAGTGGAGGCGTCGGGCAAGACGGTGCCTAAAGCAGCGCAGGCCATGGAGGGACCCATACTCGACGTGGCGTGGCATGATGTAAGTGGGCTGCGAACTTTTCTTCAATCTGCCTGTATGTTTGAAAGAGGTATTCTCTGGAATTGAATGATTGGGCCCATTTGGACGGGAGTCTCACTGGCTGCTATAATATGAGGAGTTGGAGAACAAAGTGGCATAAAAATTTACAGGAACAGTGAAAAACTGAATGACTTATTATGCCTTTTGATTGAAACCTCAAACTTTGGTTACAATCTTTACACAATTTCAGACTGTTTTATGTGAAAACAAGTTGAGATTCGTATTCAGCACGCTTGAAATCGCCGAATTTAAAATATAAAAAGTATTTTGACCAGAGATGTAACTATGCTGTTTTGTTCGCCAGCTCTTCATATATAATTTTATAAGGCATGGCATGGCTACTTTAATTTTGGAAAAAAAAATTGGGAAAAGATCTTGACCTAATGGTTTGGATCTAGTCCTATAATTTGTTTTGGTTTGTTCTAGTTATGATAATACTGAATACAATTTCTCATTTTGTACCTTGTGAATTATTGTTAATCTTTCAATGCATTGGTCTTGGTGGTATTTGAATATGTCATTGAGTAATAAATTAATAATCCTGTAAATGCTGCAAGACAATGTCTTTGAACACTACTTTTGGTCATGGATACAGCAAGTCAGAACTACTAGTCCAAATATTTTAAAGCTCAGACAGATCCTCCTTAGATAAGTATTGTGAGTCCACTAAAATAATTGTACAAGTCAAATAAATACTTGAGTTGTACAATTATTTTAGTGGAGTGATATTCAAATGAATATAAATTGGAAAATTGTTTTATGAAAATACGTACATCAAAATGTTACATTGCAGAAGTGTACTAGAAGAAATCGCAGGCCACTTTCATATTTTTGTATTCCCAAACACTAGATTCTACAATTTCTTAGAGCTCTCTAAGTCGCTGAAACTAAGTTTGGTGCCAGTGGACTGGTGTGTTTATATGTCATTTATTTCCAGGATGGAACTAAAGTGTTCATGGCATCCACAGACAAGAGCGTCAAATGCTGGGACCTAGCTTCTAATCAAACAGTACAGGTGGCGGCGCACGAGGCGCCGGTGAAGACGTGCCACTGGGTCAAGGCGCCCAACTACACGTGCCTGATGACGGCGTCGTGGGACAAGACGCTGAAGTTCTGGGACACGCGCAGCGCCGTGCCCATCATGAGCATGAACCTGTCCGAGCGCTGCTACTGCGCCGACGTGGTACGTCTCTTGCATGCGTCTCTCGTCCCTTATATACTCTGTTTTTGACAAAAATCCTTTCCATACTTCCTTATTAGATTGTCGTTGGTTGACAATGTTCTGTCATATCGCTTATTCGATTTTCAGTCCAGAGGTATATTAATAAGGTAATCGAAGGCTAAGGAACGTGGTTCTTTGTAGGATTACCCGATGGCGGTAGTGGGCACAGCAGACCGCGCCATCTGCCTGTACTCGCTGGAGGGCAAGCCCGCCGAGTTCAAGCGCGTGGAGTCGCCGCTCAAGCACCAGCACCGCTGCATCGCCATCTTCAAGGACAAGAAGACTAAACAGCCCACCGGCTTCGCTCTGGGCTCCGTGGAGGGCCGCGTGGCCATCCAGTACGTCAACCCCACCAACCCCAAGGACAACTTCACCTTCAAGTGCCACCGGCCGCCTGCCACCACGGGCGGGTACCAGGTACGTGCTAGTCCACTGGACTCACTCCACTCGGCTACATCTAAGGGAACCGAAGTTCGTGTTTCCAGATTCTTAATCCCTATAAGGTTTCCATTATAATATTAACAAACCCTAAACAAATAAAGTGGTCATCGGTCAAAGTGAGGACTACCATTATAGAACTTGTTTGCGTCAGGAATGGAAGCCTTTATTTTTGGATTGCAACCGCGCTCATTAACAAGCAATCGAGAGAAAAGAATCACAGTAGAAGTAGTATTAGGTGTAGTGATAGTGGTAAATGTTTGTGGGCAGGACATCTACGCGGTGAACGACATCGCGTTCCACCCGGCGCACGGCACGCTGGCCACGGTGGGCTCGGACGGCTCGTTCTCCTTCTGGGACAAGGACGCGCGCACGCGCCTCAAGTCCTCCGAGATGCTGGACCAGCCGCTCACCAAGTGCGCCTTCAACCACAACGGACAGATCTTCGCCTACGCCGTCGGCTACGACTGGTCCAAGGTACGCCCTCTTCACTGTCGACCTTCCAGCTACTTAGCACGTCAGGCTAATAACTTCAACTCGATGCGGTAACGCACACCAAACCTAGCCGCAAGTTGTTGACGACTTTGTTGATTTAAGGATAGTGGTTTAAATAAATAAATAAATAAATAAATAAATAAACTTCCGAATTGGCATGATTTCGAATAAGTATCTCGCCTACACTTACAATAAAAGGAAAATTTTATGGAGTAAGTTTTAAGTGATGCACGGATGACGGGGATCTGTCGGCCGTCATTGCCCAGATTATGACGGTGCTAACACGCATACTGTAACTATTCCAGGGGCACGAGCACTTCAACCCCGCAAAGAAGAACTTCATCTACCTGCGCGCGTGCTACGAGGACCTCAAGCCGCGCTCTACGTAGGGCGCCGCCTCCCTCCTCCCTCCGCGCATAGGATGGTTACATATTGCTAAGAGTCCATACAAACACATAACTTCCATTATAGATAAGTAATTTCCAAGTGAAAATACAATATCATAGTCTAAAATCCCAATATGATTCTCTATTCTTATTGTAAATTTATTTACCACCAATGAAAGCAAGTCCAACATTAAATTGCTTTTTGGAAAATAAGCAAACCTGTATATAAGCACATGTATCCTCTGAACCGTCATCGCCTGTCCTGATCCTGATCATCCGCCATTCCATCATAGTCCTTCACTATATTTTTACAGAGATTCCAACAAACTATTCTACTTTGGCTGTTGATCTTCATGTAGCAAACTCTTGTTGGTTTTGTCTAGTTTGAAGTAGTGAGGAACTATATCTCTTCCATTACGTATTTATCAGCGTAAACTGGCCCGGAGAGTACTCCACAAATTACTTTCAAACATGGACACTATATTGTAACTTGCAGACATTTAGATTACCCATGTGCACAATATGTTATAAATGTAAACCTTTTCTTATTTTTATTACTTATATTCAAAAAAATGTGAAGTTATTAGTACTATTTGAGAGTGAAGTCTGTTACTGAATGTAATTGTTAAGAATAAAAAAAATCAATTAAATGTAATTCTTTTATTTATGTGGGAAAACAGGCTACAAATAGATTTAAATTAAAATAGTTGCTTTACTCAACACACAGGCTTGCATTAGCCACTGCAGGCTACTTTGTGGCAGCCAGCAGTTCAATGGCACCTGTGCTAACATCCACAATGATTAGTGATGGTGCCCGTGGTCATCATCACCACCTAAAGCCTTCTGTATCCCGACTGTGAGGAGGGCCAGCCCCAATCCTGCAGGAAAACCACGGAAGAAGAATGCCAGTGCTCTGCTGGCCTTGGTGCCAAACCCTGGGTGGTACCTCCAAGCCTCATTTCTGGAACAAAATATTGTATCTGTTTAAAACGTTTTACAATGAAGCGAAAGGAGTATGCCAAGATCTTAGCAAGTGGAAAGATGTTGTCTCTGCCTACCCCAATGGAAAAAGGCGTGATTTGTATGTATGTAACTAGTAAGAGACGCTCTCCGCTGAGGATGGACAAGATGCTTTTAATATACTTTAACTTTCTTACAAGAGTTTGTTGGGCGACTGTAACCTTCACCAGTTGCAATAAAGGTTTTGATCTTCTTCTGATCTTGTTAACCCTACACACTAGTGGTGAGTAGTTCCGGACCGTTATAGCTCCAGGAACTATGTCCTTTCCCGGAGCTATATAGTTCCGGTCCGACCGCTCCACCTAAACAGTTCCACCATGTTCATGTCCGGAACGAGTAAGCGAACTCGGAGTATGGAATGAATAGAGCGCGCGGCGCGCGGAGCGCGGAGCGTGGAGCGCGGAGTATACTCCAATGTGCATGTGCAGGTTCGGCCGGAGCGGTTCGGGTTTGCGAACCGCAGCCGAACCGGACCGAGTCGCATTTCGTGTTACGTAATTATCTACTTGCGCAGTGACTGCGGCGACGCGTTCGTATTTTAGTGTTTAGGTGCATTTATTTATTAGTTGCGAATGCGTGCGTGTTCCGAATACTTTATTTACACCATAATTTCCAATTATTTTTAACAAATTACACTGTCTTTGATAAGTAATACTAGTTTATTGAGTTCTATAGTGAATAAGTGAATAGATTTAAATAGGTAGTAATTTACTTTGCACATACCTAGGTAGTGCAGTTTTCATTTATGACAATTATTTCGAAAATAATAAGGCTTTGAGAACTTTCTAATTATTAACTTCATCTGAAAATGCCATCTCATAGAAAAATCAGGATACTTAGGGATCATTTTATTGAACAAAAGGACTCAAAAAAAGGAAAATGCAAATACTGTTCTGAACTGATCTCATTTTAAATATTAACTATATACTTAAACACATGCTTGTCTGCCACCTCTGTAGTACCTATATAAAAAAATTTGAACCTTTTCATATATATCTGCACATGTTATATCAGCGTGGATTGCATGAACTATGTCTGGGAAACGTGTCCACGGACATGGTTACTGAACATGGTTCCGACTGTATAAGGAACCGTTCCATGTTCAATCCGCTCCCGGACATGTTTCGCACATGCCTACTACACACATTCCCAGCTGCTGATGTATAATATACTCATAAATATGTGAACTATGCAACCATTTGATTTATTTGAATTCAAATAATACTTTTAGCAAGTCTATCTGATCAATGCTGTGTTCGGAGCTGTCAGATAGTGAGGGGATCGCCTCATAACTAGACTCAGAAACAAGGCTCTGTTGCTATACCTGATCCATGGGTCTTTTAGACCTTTTTTAGCGAGAGCTTTCTCCAGTTCTTCAAGTTGCCAAAGACCCTGGACTTTGAACTGCTTGAAGTCTGGGATCTTGTACGGCGGTCCGTGATGATCGTGGCCACCCATCTGCACCTCACATAAAAACAATAATAATGTGTTAACAACAAAAACCTAACCTATAAGAAACATATTACATAATATCGGTCTACAAAATTTTTATAACGAATACCTTGCAAATGTAAGTCGTATTTGTTACCAATTTAAAAAGTCTTAAAATGTTTTGATATTTACGGACAAAATAATTATAATTCTATTTTAATGTACCTCAGAAAGATCTGTCAAAATGTCAACATTGAACAATTTTTTTTATATTGTGTCAATGTTGTCATTCAGAATTTCAGAATTTTCACAACTGTCACAAGGTGGCAGACAGATCTATCCAGATAACAAAATGGTTAAATATTATAGGATAGGAATAGGAAAATTCACCTGTGGTCCGTAAAGCCTTGTTCTACTTCAACGTATTTGTACCAGATCCATAGCCTCCATTCCTTAATTTCCTTATTATATTACTCAATAATCGCGACAGTGTGACCATACTTAGTAGAATCCATTGCTGCCATTTTAACAGTTTTTATCTTCAATTTTTTTATACTACTTAGGTGGCCCCACCTGGGAAGCGGTCACCGTGGTCCAATGGATGTTTGCAACAACAGAGCACGCTCGTGCTGCCAACCCTGTAGGGGGTGGGGAGTTTAGCGGGGTTAGTGTGGGGATTCAGGAATGGGGGGGGGGAGGTTGTGTGCTCTGACTACCCTACTCACTGCCGGGAACACAACATGGTGGTTATTATGGCCATGGTCTTCTGTAGGGCGGAGGTAGTTTACCCAATTGGACTGCTCATTCGGATAGGAGTCGGGAGATACCGTCATGTCCTACCTCCTCTGAAATTTACTCGCGGGCCGTGGCATCCAAGTGGCAAGACAGCTTTGGATGCAATTGGGATAACCACTAGGAAGATAACGATAGAAAAATATATATAAATAGACACTGAGCTCAGAGGTATCACATCCAAGGATGTCCCCTGGGAATCGCATTTTAAACTTTTTCTACCATTATTTTTATCAATTTCTTCCAAATTTTCTATCACGCACTTCTCATTCTGGTATGAAATGAAATGTAATGAAACAACAAATATGAAATTGTAGTGTCTTGTGTCGCAAGTCGCAACCGTCATCAAATCATCTTAGTTATATACCATAGGACTATGATGAATTAGAATTACAAGTTACAAAGATTATTTTCATTTAAAATGTATAACTTCTACAAGTTAAATTCTAATTATTTGTTTAATATTTTGTTATTATAATTCAGCAGTTTCTGAATATTAGTTTGGGAGGTTTTGTCAGTTTTCATGCTTAACGGGCAGGATTTCAAATTTGAAGTTGGTCATGCTGATTATGATTAATCCGATTCCGATTTTTTTTTAGTTAGTTTTGCGGTAGCGTTGCGACTGCGAGTACCGCGACTGTTGCGAGATTTGCGCCTTGCGCGGGCCTGTGCTGTGCGCATTGTTTGCATTTCCTACTCGAATTCTATAAATAAAAAAGCTAATAATTGTACTTTATCTAACTTTGATCTAGTATAAGCATTTGTAAAAATATACATAATATAAACTTTAAGACGCAATGTCAGAATTTCAGTCCGCGAAATGAAATCCACTGTGTAGCGTCTATAATCTGAGTCTATAATAAACAGAAATAGATCAGTTGAATGTTGAGGCACTGAGACTAAGAGGCAAATTCACAAGTGTTATATTTTATCAGTGTTATTTATAATGTGTGTGAATGATATAGGTGCTTAAGTAATATAATAACAACAAAGGATGCAAGCGGGTGCCGGGTGGAGGTCGCCCGCAGCGCTGGCCCTGCTGCTGGCGGCGCTCGGCTCCTCGCTCGCCGCCGAGCCTGAGCCACCGCCGGCCGCCACAGGTAACAACGCATGTTTATAGTTGCAGCAGTAGATATAGCTCAGGGGATACGAGGGCTCAGATGTTCGCAGTTTCAGTTGCATTATGATTACTTTCTCGTAATTCTCTCACCCACTTGCCGTATATTTGTTCACTCTTTTTTTAAAGTTAAGTATTTCTCATTACATTTGTTGTGTCCCAGACAATCTATTTTTTATTTATTTGATGAGATTAGGTAAGATTGATTGTTCAGTAATTGTCGTATTATCAATATCAGTGATACTGAAATTTAAAGTTGATTTCATGATTTTGTTTGTAGGATCCCTCCGATGGATGTAGGCTCCTCTTGCATGCCCCTCCCTGTCCTGAGCAGTGCGGCCTAGTATCAGAGAGCAAGAAGCAACCTTGTTATATTTGTGTGCATGAGGTATTACATGGTTCATGTGAAGGATCTCAAGAAATTTAGTGCATGTAAATCTTATAAATAAAAATATGAAATATATTTTGTTGGTATTTATTTTTGGTCTTGTAATGCTACACTCCAACAGGTGCCTGACAAAAGTTGCATATTCTATTACAATATAGCATACCTATTGGACTTAATTGAAGCTATAGTAGTATAATTTTAGCTTACATTCATATAGTTAGGTACTGTAATAGATAGTGCTTCCAATTAAATGAACCCATGGGATCTTATTGCATAAGGGTGTTTCTCTATTCATGCTTGCTTATATAGATAACGGCATGCATATTGGTGAGTTATGGAGCCCTGGAAATCTCATGTGTTACTGACCTGCATGATGCGAAGGTCACCTTGCCTAACCCTTAAGTTGTATAATGTAGTGCCATTGGTTGCTGCTTTCTTCAGTGACTAAAGGGGACAACATGACATGCCTACCTAGATACATTCAAGTGCCTTGTGTTATGGATGATGTATAATGTAACAGATGAATGTGATCAGAACCGTCTGTGTGGTGTATTTACATTTTGGATATTCTATAAAGTGCATGCTTTACCCAATTTCAAAACGAAAAATGTTACCCAATAAAATTACGAGAGTTGTTGAGTCACACTCGGATGAAGGAACTCACTTGGACCATGTTCAGGTTTATCGCCTTATTGCCCAACCTCGGGTGGCGTTGGCCTCGGCTGCTACGATAGAAGGGCAATGGTACCCATCACTACTTGAAGGAAATCGACTGCTCCGTAAGACGAGACGATAACCGCAAAACTGACGCCCAACCACGACTATAATATGGTTTGCACAAACGTTGGTATATGTTACAGTTTTTACTTATGTAATACAAGGTGCATTGCGCGGGTTTGCTCGCGTGGCTAAAGACTACGTCGAGTTTGTTCTCAAAACAGCTACACGTAAACTTGGGCGCTCTAACAAGATGAATAAAACCTTCATTATAATACTGGTGCAGGGCAGGCGGTGTCTTCTGTAGGTTTAACACACAGGTTCGCCTCTGCGTTGAATGCTGTTCTCACCTCAGCTCTGAGGTAAACTACTATACTACCTACTTACTTATTTTTTTTAACCCTTTTGTTTGAAATGTAAGCGGTGTCCTTCCCATTATAACAGTCTATTCGCAGAGGAGCAAGAGATAAGATCAGTGGGATAACCCGCTGCGAATAGTTAGTGTTAAATGTGTTAATCGTGTTTATAAAGTGTTTTGAAAACAAGCGTGTGGATAGCAGCCGGTAGGAGCGCGCCTTCGGACTTTCGATCGAATAAAAAATTGCGAACCGGTCGCGGTGGTCGGCCGACGTGACGCGGCCGATGGCTATATAACATATAGGTAATCATTCCTTTCGCTAAGTTTGCGTTCTATTCTTAGCCCTGACTTTGATTCCCGTGTCGGCAGAGGGGGGTCGGTGGTCTTGGCCGTGATGATGATGAAATGCGTCATAACCTAAAGGAGGTAGGACACGACGCGACGGTATCTCCCGTCCGAAATGAGCAGTCCGACTGGGGTAGTACCTCCGCCCTACAGAACACCGCGGCCATAATAACCATCGTGTTGTGTTCCCGTGTAAGTAGGGTAGCCAGAGCTCACTGTAGCCTCCTCCCCCCATCCCTTCCTAGCCTCCCCGCCTCTTCCCAGCCCTCCCCCTTCCCTTCAAGGTAGGCAGCGCGTGTGTGACACCCTTAGTGTTGCAAACGTTCATAGGTCACGGTGACCGCTTCCCATCAGGTGCTTGCCTGCTACCTAAGTAGTATAAAAAAAACCTAGTAGGTAGGCACTTGTGAGGTGTTCGCTGAACGTCCACCAGTGAATTAACCAAGCCGAGATCCGTTTATTCCTCTGACTTTGACTTTGATTGACGAAGGACATGTCCTTGTGTGGATAGCAAGAACATTAGAAATTTCCTTCTTCTTAGCGGGGATAGGTATTGAAACAAAGCATACATGCTTTGTGTGTCTAGTACCTAGATACCCAACACCCAGTAGAGTAGACTGCGACGCGCGCAGGCGCATCACCCTGTCACTCTTCATTTGAGTCGCCGCCCGCCGGCCATGCCATTTAATGGGAGCGGAGTCGAGCGCGCTCACAGTCAATGAACATAAATTAAATGAGGGACATAATGCGCGGCGCGCTGATCGTTCTGTAGCATAAACCTTTGAGTGAGCTTAACAAACATTGCACGCATATCCAGTAGAGCACTTTATCTAGGCACCTACCTACTTGGGTCAGGTGATTGTTACTCTATGCATAAGGATGCGGTGATCTGGCAGAGTTGCTTGTTATAGGTGGATGTAGGCAAACAATTTATAGCGTTATAGTCTAAGGATGTATGTAGGTACTTATATAGTTATAGGGTTACAGGTATGTCACAAGTGAGATATTTCGTTAGTTTAGAAGTTAGGTATATCTTTCACAAAGGAACGATCACATGATGATGGTCGTGAGGCCTGGCTGTGAGCGAAACGACGGTAGGTAGGGTAACTACCTAATTTCGCTGGCAAAAGTAGTCAGTGCAAGAAAAACAATGGTGTCTGGAATGGCGGCCCGTACCCTCTGGACTTTGCCCTTGCTTCTTACCATCCAGCGGGGTTAAGTCAATAGACGGACTGAATATTATGTGGGACTGAATATGAAAAAAAAAAAAAAAAAAAAAAAAAAAAAACAAAGAAATAATTTAGGTATTTATGAAAATTTGTTTCCGAGTGTTCCAACCCGTGTAAGGGGGCCATCCTAAAATCGTAGATGGCTCGGGGTCAGCTGGGGTGCGAGTTTTGGAGTAGTGGGGCCCACACTACTTCAAAATCTTGCCAAGTTAGATGCCGTGCACTATACCTAACGAAGTCCCCCCTTCACCCGCATCCGTCTCCACTTGCCACGTTATGAATGAGCGCTCGGCGCGCGGCCCGAGGCGAGGTTATCTGCGCGCCCTGCACTCGCCCCCCCTCCCCCTCCCCCCTTCAACGCCCCACTGTTGCATTTCTTAGATAAGTTCCTATCTATTCATTCAACTTTAAACCTTCAAGATAATTTAATCAGCGGGTCACAAGTTTTTCAACAAAAAATAATTAATGTAGGTAGATAGGTAATTGTTTTACATTCGGCTCGCATTTGATAGTATGTACCTATTGCTTTTATTTTCTCCCACAATTATTTTAAATTTGCATTTTGTTTACATTTCATAAACTTAGCGTCTAAGAACAAACTCAGGGTGGACATCACCAATGATAAGTACCTTCCGAGATCGGTCCAAACCTAGTCGCGCACAAACTCTACGCCATTCGCCAGGACTCAACCATTCCCACCGGCAACATCCACCCCAGGGAATGCTTATTGACTTTGGGAGGCTGAGAACACGTAACCCTCTGATCTGGAGTCAGAGTAATTTGCCAATTATTATGTTAAGTTATGAAAGCTATTAATAAGTAAGTAGGTAACACACACATAGGTACGAGTTTATCATGGAGGGGTGAACGAGTCATGGGCCTATGCCTATTATACGAGTATGTGACCCTATCTACGTTTATTCCGCGAGCGGTTCAGTGCTGCTGCGCGGCCGGCGGCGTGCTCTCCGGAAATAAGCATAAGTGATGAAGTGAGGCAGCTTGTGTTTTTACCTATCAATACCCAAACTTATCGAATGGGGTACCTATGAAGTCAAAATGAAGGGAAATAATTAAAAGGCGATTTTAAAAATATAAAGGTTATAATAGTACTTACTACAAAGTATAAAATAAAATAAATTATTAAAAAATAAAAAAAACCCGACTGCTGTTGAAAAGACTGAAACAAGTTTGATAGCAGGCTACAATCGATACCGAAGTTAAAAATATAGTTTTTAGCATTTTATTTTTATTTTTTGACAACTTAAAAACTATCAAGTAGGTAACATTCATCGCATTTTAGTACCTACTATCTATCAAGCTTCAGGCGTAGAAATGTGTGTAGAACCTTGCTTTAAGCAGCACGACGACTGAGTGGAGATCCGGAAGTAGCGCACTCTCGCTGACAATAAATATATTATAGCGGCGCGCAGAGGATGCAGTGAGTTTTCCGTCTTTTTTTATTTTTCCTTTTGCCTTCCATTTCCCCGCATGTGCTACGCGTACCTACCTAAGCGGGAACCTTGGTTTTGTAGGTTTGTAAGCATTCTTAGCATGCAGGCACCTACTACAGGCTACTACTCCCTCGTGCATCGGTTGCATGATCTCACAAGTACAACCGGGACAATACTCGTACCGGTCTATCTAAGCGCAAGCCGCCAGAGCCACGGCATCAACGAGGCAGCTATAAGCTATAAAGGAACACTTAGTATTGTTCCATTTGGACGCTGCGGTGTTAGGTATATTTGTGGCTCCTCAGGACGAGGCTCATGTCGAGCGACGTGTGGTTGCAGAGGCGGGCGAGGGCGGGGGCGAGGGCGGGGGCGGGGTGGTGTGCGCGGAGGGCGAGTGGGCGTGCGCGGACGCGCTGCGCTGCGTGGCGCGCGCGTGGCGCTGCGACGGGCGCGCGCACTGCGCAGACGGCTCGGACGAGATGGACTGCCGCCGTGAGTACCGCGTCACCTCTCTCTGTACTCCTCGAGCCGGCAACGAACAGTACCTCCTAGGTGGCTCTACGCGACAGCGAGCCGAGCACGTGCCGAACACAATTCATCTACCTACTTAGTGTGAACCGACTTCCAAGCCGCGAACGAGCGCGCTGCGAGCATTTCGTTCGTGCTCGGCTGCGTTCCGCCTTTTGTTCTTTTTTTGACGAACACAAAGGGATTTCGAGGACAGTGATCATTGTAGATTCGTTGTACGTGCAAACATGACGCCGCCGCGCCGCCGCGAACGACGAAGCCGCTTTTGCTTCGTTCGTGCTCGGCTCGCCTAGCGTAGACCCACCTTTAGTTTTTTTTATTAGGGAACTTTTGTTATCCTCCACTGAGACGGAATGAGAAAATACTTAGGTACTTTGAAAGAACCTGAGGTACTTACTTATCTACCTAAGTAGCTGTGGTATAGCGTTAAGAAAGCGCTCGGTGTAGCGGTAGGTAGGTACCTATAGTATAATACCAAAATGAAACATGTAAGTAATGTTTGTGCAGCGTCGGACAAGAAGTGCCACGGGGACGAGTTCCGCTGCGCCGCCAGCGGGCGCTGCGTGGCGGCGGCGTGGCGCTGCGACGGCGACGCGGACTGCGGGCCCGGCGACCTGTCCGACGAGGACCCCTACATCTGTACGTGCGGCAGTGCCCCTCCTGGCCTCTACCTACATTGTTTAGTTCAATTTAGGGGATGAACCTATTAGAAAAATGAAAAAAGTCCTCCTGGCGTTCTAATGTACCTAATAAGTACACTTGTACACTTCTATACTTAATTGTAAGATTCTATACTTAATGTGATCGCATCCTATCAACATCAATAACAAGGTATCTGCAATTCTGACTAGAGTTAATTATCAAATCAAAAGTGACGCTTGTAGTAAGTCTATGTGCGCAGTAGTGACGAGTAGTGTGGTGCCGCCGCAGGTCAGAAGGACTTCAAGTGCCCGGGCAACTGGGCGCGCTGTGCCACGCCGGCGCACGGCGCGTTCGCGTGCGTGCCCGTGGCGCACTTCTGCGACGGCGTGCGCCACTGCGCCGACGGCAGCGACGAGTGGGACATCTGCGACAACGGTACGTGCGCCCCGGGACGGGGCTGGCCGGGGCGATAGCTGTCCACAATCCTACTTTCCTTACCATTTTTCAATTAAAGCAATATTGGTCACTGGGGACAGTAAAAAATCGGAACGCATTCACACAGTTTTCTTCCAGTCTTTAAAGATACGGCTCGAAGGACCAAAACGATGTGGGGAATACCGGATCATACTCGTAGTTAATAAATGAAAGAATTGTATACTTACTAATTAATTGATATAACTATAATTACTAAGTGTCATGAGCGATAAGATTAACAAGTGAATGTTATTGAGTGTGTGCGAGCGACGGCTCACGTCGCTCGCGGTCTGACGATGTGCGTGGTGTTGGCAGCGACGGCGGCGTGTGCGGCGCGCACGTGCGAGCTGGGCTGCCGGCCCACGCACGACGGGCCGGCCTGCTACTGCCGCCAGGGCTACGAGCCCGGCGCCCTCGGCCGCTGCCACGGTGAGTCTACGAGCACTCGACTGCTTACTGTATTAACGCTGTGTACCTCTAGTGCACGGCATCTAACGTGGCAAGGTTTTGGAGTAGTGAGGCCCACACTACTCCAGAATCTTGCCAAGTTAGATGCCGTGCACTATATCAGACGAGTAACTGAAAAATACAATTGCCAAAACTATGAAAATACCACTGATCGGAAGTTAGATTCATGATAAAAACGACTTCAGGACGTGTGTACAACACCGCAACAAAAGAGTGATGTAGTGTAAAGCCTGGTGTTGAAGGACGCGGCCGCGTGTTGCAGACGCGGACGAGTGCCAGCTGGACGACGCGTGCGCGCAGCTGTGCGACAACTCAGTGGGCTCGTACGCCTGCGCCTGCGCGCCCGGCTACCACCTGCACGCCGACCGCCGCAACTGCGTACCCATCAACGGTACGTCGCTCTGTGACGATTTGATCCCCTCCCCTGGGGACATCGTCGACGCAATCATTTCAACAAAGTCGAAAATACTTGGATTTATGTTTCGGAGAGCCTAGTGATACTTGTGCAGTGAGCAGCAGTATAAGGAGTGTTCGTGTCGCAGAGCCCGTGGACGAGCCCCTGTCGCTGGTGGTGGTGACGCAGGGCGAGGTGCGGCGCGAGTGGCTGGGGGCGCCGCGCGCGCGCAACCACTCGCTGCCCGCGCTCAACGTGCGCGCCGTGGACTTCCTCTACAGCAACCGGTCAGTACAGTGCACTGGGCCAGTCCGTACGCGCCGCTGGATTTCGTAAAGGCTTAATGTAAAAGTGACGTGTGCGTTCGTATGTACGCAGGACGATCTGCTACGTGCACCACAACATCAGCAAGTCGAGCATCGTGTGCGTGGACGCGGACGACTTCAGCAAACAGACGTTCGTGGGCGCGCCTGACTTCTTCCCCGACGTCGCAGGTGAGTGCCGTCTGCCGTCGGACGGTCGGACGTAACCCAGCTGTAGGAACCCTATCACCGTGGTGCTGGTGCTCGTACTATATAAACTAGTACTTGTTTATTCCATATACTCCCTATGTATCAATGCCTAAGTCAAGTAGGTATTATTAATGAACAAGTAGGCTATAAAGTTCATCATTGATCGGTTGGTCTTTGCGTGTTGCATGTGCAGCGGTGAGCCACCTGGCGCTGGACTGGGTGGCCGGCAACTGGTACCTGGTGGACGGCGCGCGCGAGGCGCTGTACGCGTGCGAGCGGCGCCTGCGCCACTGCCGCCTGCTCGTGGACTCTGCGCTGGCCAAGGTGCACGGCTTCGCGCTCGACCCCGCCGCCGGGTGAGTCGGACTGCCGGGGTGCCGGCGGGGTGCGAGTGTGCGGGTGGGGCGCTGACTGTCGGCCGTCTCTGGGCGCAGGTTGATGTTCTGGTCGGTGTGGGGCGCCACGCCGCCGCGGGTGGAGCGCGCGGCGCTGGACGGCGCGGCGCGCGAGGCGCTGGCGGCGCTGAAGCTGGTGTACCCGTCGGCGCTGGCGCTGGACCTGGCGGCGCGCGCCGTGTACTGGGCCGACAGCTACCTCGACGTGCTGGAGCGCGCCGACTACAGCGGCGCCCACCGCCGCACCGTGCGCAAGGGCTATGCGGTGAGTCGCCACCCTCACTGGTTCCACTTTTTTATTGGCAATAGGCTCGCGTTTCACCACAATCTTATCAGTTGGTAAGTGATGATGTGGTCGACGGTGGAGCACGCTTGTCTAGAAGCAACCTGTTCACTCTAGACTTGAAGACTATACTTGTTATAGCTTTCCGGGACTACAGACTCAGGCAGGGCATTCCACTCTTTAGCAGTACGCATGATGAACGTACTGCCAAAACGTTTTGTGCGTATGAGTGGGACCAACGGGTATCGAAGGGACTCACGGCGACAGCATGATATATTGTCATCTCCACTGTGGGCAGCTAACAATTGTGCGCATTTAGTGCAGTGTCGTGTTCGTATAGGTACTCGCTGGGATGTGCTCATGCCAGTAGTCTGTAGTACAAGGTGGAGGCGTGGTCGTTGCAGACGCAGCAGCTGCAGCACCTGTCCGTGCTGGCGGAGTGGCTGTACCTGCCGCTGTGGCGCAACAGCTCGGTGTGGGCGGTGACGCGCTACGGAGGCGCCCAGCAGGCCGAGGTGCGCGTGACGTCACGGCCCGTGGCGGCGCTGGTGTTCCACCGCCAGCGCCAGCCCGTGCTGCAGCACCCGTGCGCGCGGGACAACGGCGGCTGCCAGCACCTGTGCATCACGGCCTACAGGGGGGGCGCCCCGCACGCCAACTGCGTGTGTCGCCACGGGTACCGCCTCGCCGGCCACGGGGACTGCAAGCGTGAGTCTGCTCCTCTGCCCGTCGACATCGACGTCGCTCAGCGCTCGCGAGCGACGCGTCTCACTGTGTGGATGTGTCGCAGGAGTGGAGCTGGACAGCTACCTGCTGGTGGCGCGGGGCTCGCCGCCCATGGTGGCGTCGCTGTCGCTGCGCGGCGCGCGGGACGGGGAGGGGGAGGGGGAGGTGGCGGGGGAGGGGGAGGGCGGCTCGGCGCCGGCCGCGCACGCCGCGCGCCCCACCACGGCCGACGTGGACGTGGCCGCCGGCTACCTGTACTACTGCGACGTGCACAGGTACTTGCGCCGTACGCGCCACCGGTGGCGTGGAGCACATTGCGCTACTGTCTGTCGACGTCACACTGAGCGAACTCCGCTTGTATGTTGTAGTTACGAGATAGTGCGCCAGAAGCTCGACGGCTCCGGCCGCGAGGTGTTCATTGGAGACGACGTCGACAACTGCGAGGGGCTCGCCGTCGACTGGCTGGGTACGCCCACACTATCCTAATGTCTCTTATAAGTACCTTACACAACATCATAAAATGATGTTGTGTGGAGTTTCAATTAAATTTCTTATGCTTAAAATTTAAGAATTTTTTTTTTGAATTTAAAATAAAGAAAAAATTGGATAATAATAATGTCCATGCATGTTTCCAGGCAAGAACCTGTACTGGACGGACGACGCGCTGGGCCAGGTGTCGGTGGCGCGGCTGGACGACGCGCGCGCGCGCCGCGTGCTGGTGCGCGAGCCGCCCGACCAGGCCTACCACCCGCGCGCGCTGGCGCTGGACCCCGCCAACGGGTGAGCCGCGCTGTCCGGGCCTGGGGCACCGCCGGCCCGGGCAGCGCGTCATGTGCGTGTTGTCGGCAGGAGCATGTACTGGGCGGTGTGGGGGTCGGCGCGCTCGGAGCGCGGGCGCATCGAGTGCGCCGCCATGGACGGCTCGGCGCGGCGCGTGCTGGTGGGCGAGGCGCTGCGCTGGCCGGCGGGGCTGGCGCTGGCGCCGGGCGGCGGCGCGCTGTACTGGTGCGACACCGCGCTCAACAAGCTGGAGCGCCTGGACCTGTCCTCGGGCCAGCGCGTCACGCTGCTCAGCGACGCGCACTCCGACCTGCTCAAGCCCTATGGCCTCGCCTTGTATGAAGGTACTTCCACTCCCGCAAACAGACTTTTCAAATTTACGTAAACTCGCAATGGGTCTCACTGTAGACACCTAGTTATATCTTTACAAATTAATAATTGACGTGACGCTTAGCTTAGCCCACATATAGCATTCGACCGGCCGATGATGACAGAATAAGGAAAGGTTTCAATGATATTGTATTCGCGCCACTGCGCCGCAATGTTATGACTTATTTTCATTTCTTCTTTGTTGAATGGTTGTTGGTTGAATTATGAGACGTGACGTGTGTCGTGTGGCGTGTGGCGCAGGGCGGGTGATGTGGAGCGAGCACGGCACGGGCGCGGTGCGGCGCCTGGAGGCGAACGGCAGCGTCACGGAGCTGTACCGCCTGCCGCCGCCGCTCTACGACCTCCGCCTGGTCTCCGCCTCCAGCCTGCGAGGTGAGGACCCATAGCTGTGCTATCTCTGCACCCGTTCGAGGGAGTAGCTTGTACTTCACCGGCGCTCTGCCCGCAGGCCACAACGCGTGCGTGGTGCGGCGCGGCGGCTGCGCGGAGCTGTGCCTGGCGGGCGCGGGCGGCGCGCGCGCCTGCGCCTGCGCCGAGGGCCGCGCGCCGCCCGCCGCCGACCCGCTGCGCTGCGAGGCGGCGCCCGAGCGCGCGCCGCCGGCCTGCGCCCCCGGCACCTTCGCCTGCAAGCACGGCCTGTGGTACCGCCCACTCTCTCATTTACTGAGCCCACACATAACAACTACGAGTATATAATTCTGGCAAATAATAAGCCATCCAAAATGGTTTTTGAACCCGAGTGCAACTTACGGGCGAATGTCGTTGTACGGATGTATTACCACGGGTTACCTGATAGTTTTACGTTGAAAAATAATGACTCAGTTCAAGTTAGGTACCTACTGCGGGCTGCAGCTTCATTACGCCGGTATCGCGCACGTCCTTATGCTACGGTGATCGCTTCCCATCAGGTGGGCCGTGCGCCTGTCTATCATCTAAGTGGTATAAAAAAAAACTTGCACATAGCGTTCCAAAGCACGCAATAGCTCAACTCTTGAAAGTGTAACACTACGAATAATATATTTTGTTTTGTTGTTGTTGCATTACGCAGGCGCTGCATCGACAAGCAGTACGTGTGCGACGGCGACCTGGACTGCTCCGACGGCTCCGACGAGGACTCGTCGCCCGGCGGGCCCTGCGGTATGTCCGGTCTCCCCGTCCGCGCGTCTGCTGGCCCGTGCGGCAGGCGGCGGGCGGGACTGACGACGTCTCTGTTGCAGCGAACGTGACGTGCGACGAGGAGCTGTACACGCGCTGCGACGGCAACCGGTGCATCCTCAACAGTTGGATTTGCGACGGACAGCGAGGTGCGTCGGCGTCGGCCCGGCCCCGCGCGGTGAGTGTGCGCCGCGTCTCACCTGTGTGCGTGTGTGTGTGTGCGCAGACTGCGACGACGGTAGCGACGAGGCGGCGGAGGCGTGCGCGGGGCGGCGCTGCCGCGCGCAGCAGTTCCAGTGCGCGCGCTCGCGGCGCTGCATCCCCGCGTGGTGGCGCTGCGACGGCGCGCCCGACTGCGGCCGCGCCGACCTCAGCGACGAGCGCGACTGCGCCGGCGCCGGTGAGCCCTGCGGCGCGCTGCTCTTTACCTGCGACAACGGCGCCTGCCTGCCCTGGGAGCTGCACTGCGACGGCCGCGCCGACTGTGCCGACGCCAGCGACGAGCGCGCCTGCCGCACCCCCCACCCGCCCAGCCCCGACACCCCCGCCCCCAGCCAGTGCGAGGACCACGAGTTCCAGTGCAATAACACCGAGTGCATCCGGAAAGTGAGTCTCTTGTTCATTACACTATTTTCGCTTTTAAATCGGTATGGGTACCGTAGTAATCCCAAAACTTGCTTTGAAGTTTTATATAAAAATGATAATTATATATTATTCGGCTCGAAGGACCAAATCAGATAGCTAATGAATAGTTGTTCGGATGAATTAAAAGTTAATCTAAATACATTATTTAAACTTGGAGCAACAATGATATAAATAATTACACATATTTATTTATCATCCACCTAAGAATATTTTATTTTTTTATTTTATTTTATTTTATTTTACCGAGACCCCTCCGTGCCTCAGTGAGCGCTTAAACCGTCGGCCCTGGTCGCCAGATGACCATCGGCAGCGGAAGTCTTTACGAGTAATTAGGAGACCTAATAAATCCGATTACTGGTCTAACTACGGAACTTCGATACGTGTTGTGGAACTCAGATGGCAGGTCGCTTCACAGAAAATAAATGGAAATTCTGCCGTTTTATGGTTAGACTGAAAAGCCCAACGTACTGGTAGTCGGGGAAGGGTCGGGGGATGATGAGTGTTTCGTTCAGGCGGTGATCACTCGTCGGCCTTCGAGTTGGTTCATCAAGGGTTATAAATGTTACAGGAATTCCATTGTGACGCGCACATCGACTGCCTGGACGGGTCCGACGAGGCGGAGTGCGCCAGCGCGGCGCCGCCGGTTAACACCAGCGCGCCGCCGACGGCCGCGGAGGGCGAGGCGGGCGAGGCGGGCGGTGCGGGGGAGTGCGCCGCGCCCGCGCTGGCGTGTGACGGCGGCGCGCGCTGCGTGCCGCTGGCGCAGCAGTGCGACGGCACGCCCGACTGCGCCGACGGCGCTGATGAGGCGGACCGCTGTGGTGAGTCTCCTGGCACCTTAGCCGCTGAAGATCGATCTTCACCGATTTGATAACTATATTCCGTTAAATATAGCATGATATCTGTGACATATGTCAAACTGTGATTCCTAGGGTTGGAAAGTGACGATGGTAATTATCGATGTTACGGACTATTGTCGATGCTAATGTAACATTATATTTGGGTTTATTTTAATTAAAAACGTTTAATTAAATACTTTAATGTGAAATCTAGTAACACGCCCTTGAGCCAAACGCAGCGTATCTTCTCCAAGGACGTCGATGGAAGATGATTAAAATACCTATACAAAGTATACATTTAGTTTATTTGATAAAATAAATTTTATTCCAAATATGGATAGTTTATAGTATGTGGTCACGATGATTCATCGCCCATCACTAATTAGGTCGGCATGCCCATAAAGTATGACATTGACAGCTACTGTGAGCACTGTTGAAAAATTCAAGACTTCATAGACATGATTTTAGTGACAGCTGTCACAGAGATCATGCTATATTTAACGGAGTATAGATGGGATCATTTTTATGAGACATAAAAAATATATCCCATTCGGTTATCGGACGAGTGAAGATCGATCTTCGCCGGCTCTCGGTCCATCCGTCTTGTATACTTGTACCGACTGCGACTCCGACATAAACATGCATTAACAACAAGAACGAGCCCAAAACTGGTCGCTTCAATGGGAACTCGAATATAAAGCGGCGACACGGGACCGGGACATGCTTCAACCCTTCAACGAGTTCGACAGAGAACTCACATGGGTTGGATCTGCCTACTCTTGCCTTGACGATATGTTATAAGTATTTGTTTTTGCTTACATTGAATTAATCGGAAACAAGAATTTATAAATTCAAGAAAGTATAAAAAAGGTCGCCTACATACCTAGATATGTCCGAAGTGTAAAACGAAGCACATCGCATATCGTGCAGGCGAGCCCATGTGCGCGGAGGCGGCGTGCTCGCACGCGTGCCACGCGACGCCGCGCGGGCCCGTGTGCGCGTGCCCGCCGGGGCTGGCGCTGGTGGACGCGCGCGCGTGCGGGCCCAGCGCGCCGTGCGGCGCGTGGGGCGCGTGCTCGCAGGGCTGCGCGCCGCTCAAGCAGCGCCACAAGTGCACGTGCGACGCGGGCTACCGCCTGGCCGCCGACGGCTTCACCTGCAAGAGCACGGACGGCGAGACGCCGCTGCTGGTGTTCAGCAACCGCCACGAGGTGCGCGGCGTGGAGCTGCCGGCGCTCACGGCGCGCGCGCTCATCTCCTCGCTCAAGAACACCATCGCGCTGGACTGGCGCCGCGACGACGCCGGCGCCGTGCAGCTCTACTGGACCGACGTGGTGGACGACAACATCTACCGCGGCAACATCGTCGGCAACGGTACGCCGCACTCGCCCGCCGCGCGCCGGCTGCAATACCCCGTAGCAATAGCCCCTACATTGTACCGTGTGTTGTGCAGCGCTGAGCGGCATCGAGGCGGTGGTGCGGCAGGGCCTGTCCACGGCGGAGGGGCTGGCGGTGGACTGGGTGGCCGGCAACCTGTACTGGGTCGAGAGCAGCCTGCATCAGATCGAGGTAGGGAACCTGTGTCACTGACCGATCGATGTCCATCATGGAGTACGGTGCAGTGCAGTGTAACAGTCGCCACTCGTGTCGCCGACAGGTGGCGCGGCTGGACGGCGAGTACCGGCGCACGCTCATCGCGGGCGACATGGACAGCCCGCGCGCCATCGCCGTGGACCCCCGCGACGGTACACACCCACACACGCACACACACACACACACACACACACACACACACACACACACACACACACACACACACACACACACACACACACACACACACACACACGCGCGCACGCACACCGCACAGTCGCGACACGCGTGGTCAGAAATGGCGCGAGTATGCTATGTTAGCTAAGGGTGCTCGGCGTGCGCGCAGGCTACCTGTTCTGGAGTGACTGGGAGCAGGCGGCGCCGCGCATCGAGCGCGCGTCTCTGGCGGGACGGCGGCGGCGCGCTGTGGTGCGCGTGGACGCGCTGGCGGGGGGGGCGGGCGCGTGGCCCAACGGCATCTCGCTGGACTACCGCGCGCGCCGGCTGTACTGGATCGACGCGCGCTCCGACTCCATCCACACCACGGACTACGAGGGCGCCGACCACCGCCGCGTGCTGGGGGGCCACCCGCTGCTGTCGCACCCCTTCGCCGTGAGCGTGTTCGAGGGCCACGTGTACTGGACGGACTGGCGCAGCAACAGCGTGGTGCGCGCCAACAAGTGGAACGGCAGCGACGTCTCCGTGGTGCAGCGCACGCTCACGCAGCCCTTCGACGTCAAGGTGGTGCACGCCAGCCGCCAGCCGCCCGCCGCGCGCAACCCCTGCGCGCGCAACGGCGGCTGCTCGCACCTGTGCCTCATCGACGCGCCCGCCGCGCGCCTGTGCGCCTGTCCGCACGTCATGCGCCTGGCCGCCGACAACCGCACCTGCGAGCGTGAGTACCCGCACGACCGCTTCACACTGTTGTACTCATAGCAGGCACTCAACTGTGTGTGTGCGTGTGCGCAGCGCACGAGAAGGTGCTGCTGATCGCGCGGCTGGGCGAGATCCGCGGCGTGGACCTGGACGAGCCGCTCGCGCACATGATCCCCACGGTGTCGGGCCCGCTGCTCACCGCGCCCTACAACCTGCACTTCGTCGCCGCCGACAGCGCCATCTACTGGGCTGACTCTGAGGTCCGATATTGTCTTAGTTATTCAAGGTTAAATAAAAGATAAATCCAATAGTTTTACCAGTCAAACCGTGGAAACGGTTTTGTGGGGCCTTGTTTAGATTTAAGTTTTATGTACCTAACTATTTCTTAATAAAAATTCGTAAAATAAAAATAACTACTTAAATAAAAAGAATACAAAGGTGCAGTAATAGTAAGTTCATATGGGTAGTACGCAACATACCTATGTCGTGGAGTGGTGACGAACATTTAGTAAGTATATGCAATACGTGAGCGCGTGCTGTGCGCAGACGAACGAGATCAAGCGCACGGGGCTGACGGGCGGCGGCGTGCGCGTGGTGGCGGACAGCGGCGTGGAGCAGCCGCGCGGCTTCGCGCTGGACTGGGCGGCGCGCCTGCTGTACTACAGCAGCGGCGCCGCGCTCGTGGTCAGCGACCTGGCGGGCGAGCTGGCCGCCGTGCTGCTGGAGCCGCTGCCCAACGTCACGGCGCTGGCCGTGGCGCCGGCGCGCGGCCGCCTGTACTGGGCGCAGGCCACCGAGCCCGCGCGCATCGAGGCGGCCGACGGCGACGCTGGCAACCGCCGCCTGCTGCTCGACGCCTCCGCTAACCCGCTGCTGCGCGGCGTCACCAGTGAGTGCTCCCGGCCTCGACCGATACATTTTTTACATTTATTCGTCAATCTTGAATCATAAAAGTTGGATGTGCTTTCAGGTATGTGCGTGGACGTGGAGACCGACCGGTTGTACTGGGTGAACTTGGACTCCGCCACCATCCAGTACATAGAGCTGAGCACCGACAAGTTCTACACGGTACGTGCAGTTCGGCCGCTGCCCCGTGCAGGCATACAGTGTGGGTACATAGCAGCGTGGTGCCGCAGGTGGAGCTGGGCGAGGCGGCGCGGCCGCTGGCGCTGGAGCTGTACGGCGCGCAGCTGCTGTGGGCGGACGGCGCCGACCACGCCGTGCGCGCCTGCCCCCAGCGCGCCTGCGCCGCGCACTCCGCGCGCCTGCTGCGCAACAACACCGGTCAGGCCTCACTCCTCACTCCTCCTCCGTCGGAACGAGCACGTGCTCACATGCTCCACCTCATAAACAACTTTGAATTTTGATTTCATCCAATTATTTTTCTGTTACTTATATTTTTGTACACGTTAAGTCTATTTTTCTCATATTGCGATAGCTTGTATTCTTGATTGTTGTTGTATCAAGATTGTAATTATATAGTGTGAATGGCAATTTTGATCTACATTAAATGTACAACGTATCTAACGTATTAAATTGGATAAGGAATAACACTGTATTGTTAAACATAGCTTCGAAAATAACACAACATGATTTTTTTGTAATTTGTGAAGATAAAAATGGTTACTGTGAGCTACCCTTATTAGATAGACATATGCTATCGCGGACTTTTATATAGACCTTTTAAAGTTATACATTTCCACAGTACGTTATTTTGTTCTATCTTCAATAGTTTTCGCAGCGCACGCGATGTAAGGAATTTTAGGTAACTTTTTTACACCTTGGGTTACATAATTGAAGTTTTAGTAAGGATTCCTAACTTTTTGAAAATTGAAAACTGAAATAATTTTTCAAATCGATCAAGTAGTTTCGGAGCCTATTCAATGCAAATCAAACAAACAAACAATCATCAAACTGTTCGTTTTCATTGGAATAATTGGTCTCAGCTGTCAGTATAAAGTGGCAAGACGTGACGTCCAGTCCCTCGCTGTCCGCAGAGGGCGTGATCTCGCTGCGCGTGTACGACGCGCGCGTGCAGAGCGGGGCGGCGGGCGCGTGCGCGCTGCGCCGCTCGCCGTGCGCGCAGCTGTGCGTGCCCGTGTCCGCCACCGCCAGCACGTGCCGCTGCGCCGCCGGCTACGAGCGCGCCGGCGCCAACTGCACGGGTAGGTAGCGCCCTCTCCCCGCTGTGCACTGGCTGGCACTATGCACTACTGCACCACTACATGGCGCGTCGCCGCCCCCCGCAGCCGTGGACGAGGTGGCGGTGTACTCGGTGAGCTGGGAGCTGCGCGGCGCGGCGCTGGACGCGCGCGCGGACGCGGGCGCGGGCGCGCGCGGGCTGGTGCCGGCCGTGGCGCAGCTGGCGCTGGCGGCCGCCGTGGACTACGAGGCGGCGGGCGAGTGGCTGTACTGGCTGGACTCGGAGGCGGCCAGCGTGTGGCGCGTGCGCCGCGACGGCACGCGCCGCCAGCTGCTGCTCAGCCAGCCCGCGCCGCTCGACGCGCAGCCCGCCGACTGGCTCGCAGGTACGCCTCACCCACTCTTTGACTAGCTCAATCAACCGAGGCTCACTATTTCTTGGACACGTCGCGTTGTGTGATCACGTTTTACGGGTGCAGTGTTTGAAGTATTGTCGTTACATTGTCGGGTATTTGTCGTTAAATTGATTGACGCATGTGCGTGCGCGCAGGTTTAGCAGTAGATTGGCTGTACGAGAACGTGTACTGGTCGGAGCCCCGGCGCCGCCTGGTGCACGTGTCGCGACTGGACGGCGCTCACCGCTACGTGCTGCTGGACACGGACCCGCTGGCGGTGACGGGTGAGTATGCGGGGGGGGGGGGGGGCGCACCGGGGGCGGGCCGGCGGGAGACGTGCTAACTCGGCGATGTCCGCAGCGCTGGCGGTGGACCCGCCGCGCGGCTGGCTGTTCCTGGCGGGCGGCGGCTGGATCCAGCGCGCGCGGCTGGACGGCTCGCAGCGGGACCTGCTCTACAACGGCACGCCCGTGGCCGACATCGCGCTCGACACGAAGGTACTTGATCTTCAACAGTCCCTCCGCTCCTCGGCGACTACACCGAGCGACGTAACGTAACTCCAAATCCACCCCTAACGGATGAAGAATCGGTTTTATATTATGATTTGTTTTCTGTATGAAAGCTTACGCAATCGCAGTTTTTATTATTAGTTATTATTATAAATTACGAAAGACTGGTGGGGCATTCGAAGAGCTTCAGCTTTGGGTCAAGTAGTACGCCATGGACCGAGGAATATCTATGGACGGAGCCATGAGAACAAAAAAGTAACGCCACATAGTCGGCCCACTTTCGTATAAGTCGCGACGCACACTCTCACATCATAGTCAGCCACATTCGCGGCAAACGTGTAAATCTGACAGTTTAAGCGGGAAGAAAAAAAAAACAAAATACAACATGTCTTGTGCAGTCAAATGGTGTAAAAACCGTAGTGACAGGAAGAGAAGAAATCTAGAGATGACATTTCACAGGCTAATCAATATTTCAATCTCTTAATTTTTAACTTATAATATACATAAATCTTTGTTCAATATCTTGAAACAGAACTATAATGTTCGGTACAATACCAGTGTTCCCAACACAAGTCTGCAAAGAATCAATTTTCAATTTCAATTTCTTTATTTTTCAAAATAGTGCAACGTAATTACATCTTTTTGACGTCAAAAACTACTTAATACTAAGTTTACCACCGCTTCCTAGGCGCTAGTGGAGAAGAAACGGCGCAACAAACTCCACTGCTGCATTTTGAGACGTCAGCTTATACATAGATATCTTAAGACTAAATATGGACGAATGCACATTTTTGTCTCGTGTCAATATAAATAAAGGTATATAAAAAAAGATATAGGGTAAACCGTATAGCTATTGACCGCTTAAGCACTGCAGTTACTCAAACATTAATAGAAGACAAAGTATTATAGCTATCAACTATTTAATACTATTTTCTTAAAGGTTAATAAATTATCTTATGGGCTGTAAACAGTTTTTGGTGAAATATATATATTCCAACGTATAAAGTGATGAAATGAAAACACTACCGAAAAGTAACCAAAAGGTACAGCAATTGACCACGACATAGCGATTGCCCACATCACAGTACAGCGATTGACCATTACCTAGAAATGATAAATTTAGTATAAATTCAGTTATGGTTCAGTGATTAACCATGCCTAAAATAACTGCTTAGAGTTCAAAATTTAATGCTAATGTGCTTTTTTAGTGAGCAAAACACTTTAAATCCTTTACATTATATTCATGCAACAATACCTGAAGATGAAACAAAAAACACTCAAAATTAACTTTAAACAAAGCAAGTCCAGACCAGTGCCGATAGTCTTTGAGACAAAATAAATTTATAGTAGGATGAAACCTGTTGTAAAAGGAAGAGAATATAATAAAAATGATAGGAAAAATAAATTACGGGCGATCTGAGGTCGGGAAGTGGGGAGGGGCGTGAGTTTTAAGGGTAAAAACGGTTTATCTCGATTTCTGGCAAAACTACAAGTCCTATGGAAAAAAGTTAAATGACAAAGTTGTAGGTAATAAAGAGACCTACAACTTTTCATTTACACTTTTTTCACATAACCTCAAAATGTGTGTGAAAAATTAAAATAATCAAGTTTTTGGTTTTTTATTTTTATCTTAAGCAAAACAAATTCGTTTTCCACGAAATTTGGTAAAAACTTAGCTTTTTATGTCCCAAAGACACTGTATTTTTTTTGATTTGAAATATTCTTTTTTTCAGCTTATTTTGACTAAATATCGAAAAACCACCCTAATTTTCAATCGAAAATTCTCACGTCAAAATACCAGCTTTTTAAAAAAAGTCAAAGATTTTTTTGTTCTTTGAAATCTCTTCTTTCTGATGATGTAAAAATATATACACATTGCTATGGTAAATGTTCTCAGGAAATGCAAAGAAGAAAAACTCGAATTCGAAATTAATATTTTTGTATTTAGTCATTTCCTCGCTGAGGTGGGATGAGAAGTTACAAGTTGCACTATAACTTCATGGTTGCACTCGAGTGCAAAGATTTTTCACCTTGTGCACTTTTGATACCCTCGCTAAAGCTCAGGGTTCTATTTTGTTATTTTTGTATTTAGTCATTTCCTCGCTGAGGTGGGATGAAAAGTTACGTGTTGCTATATATATATATATATATATACAGGGTGAATTTTTCAAAAGGGATTGGATGGCCAAATCCGAAACTATAAGGAATAGCGAAAAATGGTCAAAGGAGTCACGAGCCCGATTTTGATGAAACTTAAAACCTCATCATTAGATTTTTGAAAAACCTATAAACCTAGCTGAGAATCGAACCCGTTGATTTTGAAAAAAAAAACACACCCTTTATTATTACACCATACGATAGTATCGCTGTTAAGGAACAAATTCTGCGAAGTAATGATATACGGCAAATTTAAGGAAAATTTGGAATTTAATAAAATTCATGTTTCATGTACCTATTTGTTTCGTTCGAAATCCCAGAAAAGATCGTAACTATTCCGTGTTTTAAATTATACTCAGAATGATTATAATGATTGATGTTTTTTTGTAAACAAGATGGAGCTCCAGCCCATAATAGCCGTAAAAAAGATTTTGATTCAGCAGTTTGACGATAATTTTATTGCAAGGCATGGTCCTGTGCCTTGGCCAGCGAGATCCGTGGATCTTACTCCCTAAGATTACTTTCTCTGGGGGTATGTCAAAAACGAAATTTACAAAGACACATAATATGATACAGAGAGATGACTTGAAACATTCTTTGGAGAATATTCTAAACGGAATCAATAACATTGTAATATTGAATGCAGTACGATCCTTAAGGTCTCAAATCCAGCTATGTACCTATTGAAAACAATGGTCTACATTTTGAACAATTAATCAGATAATGTAAGAAAAATAAAATGTATTTTGTAAAGATGAGCTATTTCCTTTAGTTTGCGGTATGTCATTACTTCCCAGAATAAGAACCTTAATAGCAACACTATCGTATAGTGAAATAATATAGGGTGTGTTTTTTTTTTCAAAATCAACAGGTTCGATTCCTAGCTAGGATATTTGGTTTTTCAAAAATCTAATGATGAGGTTTTAAGTTTCATCAAAATCGGGCTCGTAACTCCTTTGAGCATTTTTCGCTATTCCTTATAGTTTAGGATTTGGCCATTCAAGCCCTTTTGAAAAATTCACCCTGTATATATATGATATAAAAGTTTTGATGACCGAGCAAGCAAAGGGTTTGAATCACGAGCGCAGCGAGCGATTCACAAAATAGAACCCTGAGCTTTAGCGAGGGAATCAAAAGTGCACAACGTGAAAAATCTTTGCACTCGAGTGCAACCATGAAGTTATAGTGCAACATGTAACTTTTCATCCCACCTCAGCGAGGAAATGATTAAATACAAAAATATTAATTTCGAATTCGAGTTTTTATTCTTTGCATTTTCTGAGAAAATTTACCATAGCAATGTATATGTATTTTTACATTATCAGAAAGAAGAGATTTCAGAGAACAAAAAACTCTGACTTTTTTTAAAAAGTTGATATTTTGACGTGAGAATTTTCGATTGAAAATTAGGGTGGTTTTTCGATATTTAGTCAAAATAAGCTGAAAAAAAGAGTATTTCAAATCAAAAAAAATACAGTGTCTGTAGGACATAAAAAGCTAAGTTTTCACCAAATTTCGTGGAAAACAAATTTGTTCTGCTTAAGATAAAAATAAAAAACCAAAAACTTGATTATTTGAATTTTTCACATACATTTTGAGGTTATGTGAAAAAAGTGTAAATGAAAAGTTGTAGGTCTCTTTATTACCTACAACTTTGTCATTTAACTTTTTTCCATAGGACGTGTGGTTTTGCCGGAAATCGAGATAAACCGTTTTTACCCTTAAAACTCTCCCCACTTCCCGACCTCAGATCGCCCGTAATTTATTTTTCCTATCATTTTTATTATATTCTCTTCCTTTTACAACAGGTTTCATCCTACTATAAATTTCTTTTACTTTTTACCATTTTCATAGCTAACGGCACTGGTCTAGTCCTTAAGAAAATTGCTAAGAAAGATAGTTATTTGAGTAACACCTTCACCCGTCGTGACAAAATCCGCTATTACTGCTTTTTTTAGAGTAGGTAGCCATTTGTTAATTTTAAATCAACTATAAATTAATCACAGTAGCATCTAGCGAAATATCATCAAGCTAGAATAATTCAAACTTATAATTTGAAACTGTTTTTCTTAAAGTGGTTAATCGCTGGTCGTGGGCAATCACCCCCCCGTTTACCTAATAAATTTTAACCCAAGTTAAACAATAAAGTAATTGAAAATGTCAAAATATACTAATGTCAAAAAATAGTAAAAAAGGTCGCGTGCCTACCACAATATCAATATATTGTAGTAGGCAAATGCCACAACTACAGTATTCTGTAGTTGTAGCACTTTAGCATTCTAGGAGGGGCCTGCACCATGCTCAAGCCAGACATTTTTGTCTTCAAGGTAATCGACTGTCCTATAGTATGCTTTTCTACATAAGGTGGCCTTAACAAATGTTTTAAATTTATTGTCAGGCATACCAAGGACCGATTCAGGCAATTTATTGTAAAAGCATACCAAAGTATACCTTCCCCCCTAAAAGAATCACTAACTTTGCTAAGCCGATAACAAGGAAGGATCAGTTTATTACCACCCCATATTTTGGGGAAATCTGTAACTTGGTTTTTGATTATGTTAAAATTACCTACATGGTTTGTGTGACTACGTTATGATGAAGTAGCATAATTTATATTTATTTTTTTATATATTATATAGAAAAAAAATTTACATGAAAAATATAGGTCGGTAGGTATGGTAAATTTATGAAAATAATATTTTTAAAAATAATGCACGAATCACCTTTAATAATTTCTTCATTTATATATTTTAAAATAAACCAAATAATTCTCCCTATATTATTGTGAAATTTACTACCGATCTACATTAGCCTCAACTAAAATGATAAAAATGGGGCAATTTAGGTAAAACGTCGCATCCCTACAATTCACTCTCACATGATTAGTGCGGGCCATTTTGTGACACAGACTAGTTCCTGTAGGCACTCCGTCCATACTTTTCCTAAGTGTATGTAGTACGCGAGGCAGGTGAGTACTGTAAGTGGGCGCATGTGGGCTGTGGCAGGGCTCGTGGGTGTACTGGGTGGAGTCGCGCGGCGCGCTGGTGCGGCGCGTGGCGTACGGCGGCGGCGCGGCGCAGCTGGTGGCGCGCTTCGACGCGCAGCGGCACCACCCCGTGGCGCTGGCCGTGTACGCCGGCGCGCTGTACTGGCTGGACACGTGAGTGGAGTGTGGCACCGGGCGGGCTACACGCCGGGCCGCGCTGACCCTACCCACGCTGTGCGCAGGACGGCGCACGGCGGCGCGCTGCTGGCGGCGCCGCTGAGCAACGTGAGCGCGGCGCGCGTGCTGCGCGCGGGCGCGGGCGACTCGCTGCGCGACGTGGTGGTGTGGGCGCGCGCCGCGCAGCCGCGCCCCGCCGCGCCGCCCTGCGCGCGCTGCGCCGCGCTGTGCCTGGCGGGCCGCTGCGCCTGCCCGCACGGCCGCCTGGCCGCCGACAACGTGTCCTGCGAGCGTACGTACCCGCCCCCACCCCTAGCAACCAGTAGCAGCCAGCTAGTACCTACTGACCAACAGGACGTCTATTTCTTTATTTCTTGAAGCGTGTGCTCGATGGCTCCATATTGGTTCACCCAAAGTTCTTTACCCGAAATTGTTCTTCCTATTGATTTCTTTATTTATTTTATTTTATTTTAATTTTTCTAATCCGAATGATCACTCGTCCTAAAATTTTTCATCCCAAAGTTTTCATTCCTACTATTAGTAGTGGTACCGGCGATGTTCATTAAGTACACGGATGTTTCCAAAAATTGTAATTAATAACATTACATAATGCAAATGTATTATTTACTGTTTTATATCATAACGCTTTTTCCTTAAACAATATTTTTTTCAGACTTTTGTATGCTTGTTTTTTATGGAATTTAGATGTGGCACTCCACCGGCCGCAGCTCGTGCGTTGTTGTAGTCTCAGTTCTAACCTAACCTAACCAAAGGTTGGAATCCTGGTGTTTTTTTTAAACTTCGACCAAAGCAACCAAGCAACTATTTATGTAAAAGAATTATGATTATGATTTTTAATTATAATATGGATAAAAACACTTATGATTAAGAAATGTATAAAATTACTTTGAATGTAAAAATACTATGTTGAAAAAATATTGGAAAACTAATAAAAGTATAATAATAGATGTTTATTGCTATTGACAATATGAAGCTGAATGCTTCGAATTATGAACATTAAAGACAGAGTGGTTAGGAGTTGTGATTGTTAGGATGAAAAATGTTAGGAAGGACATTTTCGGACTTCCAATTATCGGAGTTGAAAAGGTGAATTTTGCCGCACCCTTTGGTGGATGCGCATTCACGTGTGTGTGTGTGTGTGTGTGTGCAGCGTACGAGTCGTTCCTGATGTACTCGCGCGTCACTGAAATCGACAGCATCCACCTGGAGGACGACAACTTGAACTCGCCCTACCCGCCCATCCGCGACAAGTGAGCTCACTTTCATTACTCCGGCACTTTTCTCTTAGTCGTGTTTGTAGCACATTAACAGCTGGAAACTCACCGTGAGTACGCAATAAAAGAAGTAACCGCCGTCCAGGGAGCTGATGCGCAACGCCATCAGCCTGGCGTACGAGTACGCGGGCTCGCGCCTGTTCTACTCGGACATCCAGCGCGGCTCCATCAACACGGTGCACTTCAACGGCACCGGGCACCGCGTGCTGCTGGAGCGCGCCGGCGCCGTGGAGGGCATGGTGTTCGGCGCCGCCACGCGCACGCTGTACTGGACGTGCAACAGCGCGCCCGGCCTGCGCGCCGCGCCGCTCGCCGAGCTGCTGGCCGGCGGGGCGGAGGCGCGCACGCTGCTGCGCCTGCCGCGCGGCGCGCGCCCGCGGGGGCTGGACTTCGAGCCGTGCGAGCGGCGCCTGTACTGGACCAACTGGAACGAGTCGCACCCCTGCATCCAGCGCGCCTACACCAGCGGCCGCGCGCTGCAGACCATCGTGGCCACGGACGTGCTCATGCCCAACGGGCTGGCGCTGGACCACGCCGCCAAGCACGTGTACTGGGCCGACGCGCGCCTCGACAAGATCGAGCGCATGCACTACGACGGCTCGCACCGCGCCGTGGTCACGCGCACCAGCACCGAGCACCCCTTCGACCTGGCGCTGGTCGGCGACTGGCTGTTCTGGACGGACTGGCTGGCGCACGGCGTGTTCCGCGCCGACAAGCGCGCCGGCGACGCCGCGCCGCTGCGCCGCGACGTGCCGCGCCCCATGGCCGTGGTGGCCGTCACGCCCGACCACCAGACCTGTAAGCACCGCCCCGACGAGCCCCGCGCGAGACGAGGCAGGCGCACCTCAGTGACATCTCACCGTGCAGGTTCCGAGGACCCGTGCGCGGTGCTGAACGGCGGCTGCGCGGAGGTGTGCACGCGCGACGCGAGCGGCGCGGTGGCGTGCAGCTGCGGCGCGGGGCGCGCGCTGGCGGCGGACGGGCGCGCGTGCCGGGCGGCGGGCGCGCAGTGCCCGGCGGCGACGTTCGCGTGCGCCGAGGGCCCGTGCGTGCCGGACGAGCTGGTGTGCGACGGCGTGCCGCACTGCAGCGAGCGCGCCGACGCGAGCGACGAGGACCTGTACTACTGCAGTGAGTGCGCGCTCCGCCCCGTCCCGCCTGTAGGCGCCTGTACTGTGGAGTAGTGCGGCTGACCTCGCCTTGCCCGCAGCGTCGCGGACGTGCGGCGCGGGCGCGCTGGCGTGCGGCGCGGGCGGGCGCTGCGTGTCGGCGGCGCGGCGCTGCGACGGGCGCGCGGACTGCGACGACGCGCGCGACGAGGCGCACTGCGCCTGCGCGCCGGCGCACTTCCGCTGCGACGACGGGCTGTGCGTGCCGCTGGGCGCGCGCTGCGACGCGGCGCTGCACTGCCCCGACGGCTCCGACGAGCGGGACTGCCCCGCCTGCCGCGGCGACCACTGCCCCGCGCGCTCCACCGGTCCGCACTCCCCTGTTCTCATACATATCTATGCCGTACACTGAGGTTGCTATAGCCCTACGGGGCAACAATGACCCAAATCGAGCAAAATAAGACAAGTACACGATCTATACTTATAATAAAATAATTCTGTTCATCCATACTAATATTATAAATGCGAAAGTAACTCTGTCTGTCTGTTACGCTTTCACGCCTGAACCGCTGAACCGATTTTGATGAAATTTGGTATAGGAGTAGATTAGACCTTGACAATGAACGTAGGCTAGGTTTGGTCGCAATAACCGACATCCGCGCGGGCGAAGCCGCGGACGGCAGTTAGTTGAATATATTTACAAAATAACTATTGGGGGATGATTGGTGATCGATACTAATGCGACAGACATACAGAAAGACAAAAAAATACTGATTGCATTTTTTTGGTCTTTCTGTCTGTCCGTCTGTATGTGCACATGTGCACGGATACATTAAAAGAATAATAAATATATTATGTTTTATTATAATCACAACGTGGTTATTAATGTTATGGTGATATTTCTTCACAAGTAATCATTGCATTCGATTCTACTTATCAGCTTTCGATTTTTATAGTAACTTTTTTTTTTTTTATGTTTTCGGAAAACTTACAGCTAACAAATTTAACAATGAGTGTATGAATGATTCTAACAAAACGAAAAATATATAATTTGATGCCCACCGCGGCGCGCCGTTACAAGGTTGCGTTGTTGAATTTTGATGAATTGTCAAATGTGACCTATTAAATTGACTCCACTATAACTACTTAACCCTAAAATCCCAAATATATTCTGATCGTGTGCATTCGCAGAGTCGAACGCCATCGAGACGAGCACGCGGCTGGTGGCGGAGGTGACAGAGGTGACGGAGGTGACGGAGGCGCCGACGGGCTGCAGCGCGGAGCAGTTCTCGTGCGGCAGCGGCGAGTGCGTGCCGCTGGGCTGGCGCTGCGACGGGCGCGGCGACTGCGCCGACGACTCGGACGAGGCGCCGCCGTGCGCGCGCGGCAACCGCACGTGCGGCGCGGACCAGTTCCTGTGCGCGCAGGCGCGCGTGTGCGTGGCGCGCGCGCAGCGCTGCGACAGCGTGCCCGACTGCGCGGGCGCCGAGGACGAGGCGGGCTGCGCCTGCGCGCCCGGCGCGCGCGCCTGCGCAGACACCGGCCTCTGTCTGCTGCCGGTACGCACACGCCGCGCTGGTGCACTTGGGCCACAAATCCATGTACACTCAGCTGCAAAGAAAGGCTCCCAGCTCCCAGCTCCCACAGCCATCTTTACGTGTGTGTGTGTATAATGTTCTAACGTAGGTATAATTTACATGTGTGTGTCAATAACTTGTTTGTACACCGACACTAGCAAATGACAATTGATAAACCATTCAGAAAACCAACAGATTATTATATTAAGACTAGCTGTGTGTGTGTTTACGCGTGGTGCCGTAACCAAGAGAAATAGGGATTCATTTTTATATATACAAAGACAGATTACAGAAATATGCGGTTACCAAAATTAATCCGTTTATTGTAAATTGGCACAATTATTAAATTTTTAATGTTATCACTCGTTAATAAGGTCAATAAACGATATTTAAAATTTTGCCGTAAATTGTACGTCAGTTCAAATATACACTGCCCGTTCGATCACAACCTGTCAGAATCGCATCTCTCAACGGCCAAACTATAGCGTAACAGTGGGTAATTATAGATACATACATATGCAATACACTGATACGGTGGCATAGCGATGATGCACTTTTATGTTTATATTTTATTGCTGCGGCCGCGGCCGGCTGGAACTGCGGAAAATAAGCGGGTGGTATTACACACACATGTAAATACGTTACCTACGGTACCTACGTTAGAACATAAGTAATCGAAATAACACACGTGACACACACGTAAAGGTGGATGTCGGACCTTTTCTTTGCAGCCAAGTTCGGCATGCTCTGGCATTTTGAGCATAAATTATAAATGCTCATAGTGGCGGGCATAAACCCATCATTGCACTTGTTATAATAAACGTTTTGAAGGTATTACAAGAAACGTGTTCTGAGCTCAATGGCTAGGGGGAGGGGTGTTGATTACTTTGGTGCGTTTTAGAGTATGTACTGCGACGGAGACGCAGACTGCGCGGACGGCTCGGACGAGCCGGAGGGCTGCGCGGCGGAGGGCGGCGCGCCGGGGGCGGAGGGCGCGCTGTGCGGCGCGCTGGCGGGCGCGCTGGCGTGCGGGGGGCGCTGCGTGCCGCGCGAGCTGCAGTGCGACGGGCGCGACCACTGCCTGGACGGCGGCGCGGGCTCGGACGAGGAGCCGCTCATGTGCGGTGGGTGCCACGACGCGGCCCGCGAGCCCCTCTCTGTGCTCTGTGAGCCGCTACTGACTGTCTGCTCCCTCTGCCGCAGCGTCGTTCGCGCGCGACGTGGCGGACGCGGCGGACGCGGCGGAGGCGGGGCGCGGCGCGTGCGGCGGCGAGTGGCAGTGCGGCAACGGCGCCTGCGTGCCGCGCCACGCGCTGTGCGACGGCGCCGACGACTGCGGCGACTACACGGACGAGTGGCGCTGCAGTGAGTACCCTCCGACCTCCTCCGACCTCCGCGCTCTGGACCCGTCTCTGCACTTGAGCATGCTTGCCATGCCAAAGTTGCACACATGAAATTTCATACACCTACTTCTGATTAGAATAAACACATGTTTTTCAAAATTTTACCCCTAAGAGGGTGAATTAGGGGTTGAAAGTTTATTTGGTAAGGACCGAGGAACAGTTTTCAAGATTGAATATATTATACAGCTGCTTCTGGTTAGTAATAACTGTACACGTATATCAGCGTTTTTCAAAATTTCACTACTAAAGGCGTAAAATAGGCGATGTCGGGTTGCATGAAAAGTCCGTTATTTTCAAAGCAAGAAACACGAAATTTGATATAGTTGTTTCTGGTTGAAAATAAACGTACACCTGAATCGTGGCGGTTTTTTCAGAATTCGTGGGTTTCGCAAATAAGGTTAAGGTAAGGCGGGGGTTGTATGGAAATTTTTGGGAAAGTGTTCAAGTTTTGATGGAATGGTGACCATTAATTTTAGGACTGCATCTCAGCTTACCATCAGGCGGGGTGTAGTTAATCCGGCGAACTAAATATTAAAAAAAAACAATTATTGAAGTTTATTTTTATTGTTATTTTTTGGTTATTAGCATTGATTTTATTTATCGGCAGGTGGCGGAGCAATGGGGTATAAGATTTTTGTTTTAATTGATTCCCGGGCGAAACCGGGTCCCGGGTCATTTATGTCTATATGCCGTGGAAGGCATCATCTCAAACCACTCAGTCTTTATTTTTCGTGCGGAAATCATTCATTTTTGATCCGCTTCAAATATTTTTGAGACTATTTATTGTTTTTTTTATGTCTATAAGACTGCATACTCACCTAAAAAGTGAGGGATCCTCATCATTGTGTAACAAAGTGTCGCTAGTGGTTGCATGTGGGCTGCACTTGCAGACGTCGACGAGTGCGCGGCGCTGAACGGCGGGTGCGCGCACAACTGCTCGGACCTGGCGGTGGGGCGCGCCTGCTGGTGCCGCGCCGGCTGGCGCC
This sequence comes from Lithosia quadra, assembly GCA_963576445.1. Lineage (NCBI taxonomy): Eukaryota > Metazoa > Arthropoda > Insecta > Lepidoptera > Erebidae > Lithosia > Lithosia quadra. The sequence continues at coordinate 11,109,582 of OY754896.1, forward strand.
GCCAGGACGACCCCCGCGCCTGCCGCGACGTGGACGAGTGCGCCGAGGACCAGCCCTGCGACCAGCGCTGCAGGTGCGCACCATCCCCCTTCCCCCCACACACACACCGCCCCCCACCCCCCACCACCCCACGCTACAGCGAGTTGTGCGCGCGCAGGAACACGCTGGGCAGCTTCGAGTGTTCGTGCGAGGCGGGCTACCGGCTGATGGCGGACCGTGTCACGTGCACGCCGGTCTCTGGTGAGCCCTTGTACCATTTTGTTTTTATACTTTGATGTTTTTATGTATTTTCGGAATACGGTCTTTGTAAGTCCGCGTAGCTGTCACGTCACGAGTGAAGTGTGTATGTGTGGCAGAGGTGCGAGCCAGCCTGATCTTCACCAACCGCTACTACATCCGGCGCGCGCCCGTGCTGGGCGCGACGCAGCGCGGCGGCGCGGGCGAGCTGCTCGTGCACGACCTCACCAACGCCGTGGCGCTGGACATGGAGTGGGCCACGGGCTGCCTGTACTGGAGCGACGTGACGCGCCTGGGCTCGTCCATCCGCCGCTCGTGTCCGAGCGCAGCGCCCTCGGCCCCGGGCCCCGCGCTCGCGCCGGACGCGGCGCCGCCCACGCCGCCGCCGCCGCAGCTGCTGCACAGCGCCACCCTGCAGAACCCGGACGGGCTGGCGGTGGACTGGGTGGCGGGCAACCTGTACTGGTGCGACAAGGGCACGGACACGCTGGAGGTGTCGCGGCTGGACGGCTCGCACCGCCGCGTGCTGCTGCGCGGCGCGCTCAGCGAGCCGCGCGCGCTGGCGCTGCACCCCCGGCGCGGGTGAGTGTGCGGGCGGCTGGGGAGGGGGGTGGGGTGCGAGTGTGTCGGGCGGGCGTGAGTGTGGACTGGCGGTTGCAGCACGCTGTACTGGTCGGACTGGGGCGCGGCGCCGCACATCGGGCGCGCCGGCATGGACGGCTCGCGGCGCAGCGTGCTGGTGGCCGCGGGGCTGTACTGGCCCAACGCGCTCGCCGTCGACAGCGCCGCGGACGAGCTGTACTTCGCGGACGCGCGGGAGGACTACATCGCCGTCGCCGACCTGGAAGGCAACAGGGTTAGGGTGCTGTTTTCCAGAGGTATACCACTCATCCTTTTGATTAAATATTTATAACTGAACATCAACGCAGAGTCTAAGTCGTTGGACCTGCAAGCTTGAAATTTCGGCAGTAGGTGCTTTTTATGTTGTAGACATAGACTAAAAAAGGATTTTCAAAAATTTTACTCCTAAGGCGGCAAAAAAGTGATACAAGTTTGTATGAAAGTCCGTCGTTTTCACAATTAGACGTATGAAATTTCATACCTTATCTATAGAAAAGAAAGTCGTGTTAAGTTACACTATTTATAACTCAAGAACGGCTGAACCGATTTAGCTGAAAATTGGTGGAAAGTTAGCTTTAAACTAAAAGACGGACATAGGATATATTTTATCCTGCCACAGGGACGAAGTATGCCACGGGCGAAGCCGCGGGGTACAGCTAGTTAGAAATAAATGAACACGTGTATCGGCGTTTTTCCAAATTTCATCCCTGAGAGGGTGACATGCATCCCCTAGGCCCACCCTCTGTCGCCCTCTCAAACTTAAACGTTACATGGGAAGTTCGTCAGTTTTGTTGACAGAAGCATGAAAATGTTTCTGGTAAGAAAGAAACATACAAGTGTATACATTTGACTACTAAGGAGGTACACTAGGTTATGATCGGTTGTATGAAAAGTCCGCCAAGTTTAGTTTAATTCTGGTTAAAAATAATGTGAATCGGTGCTTTCCATAATTTCACCAGTAGGGGTTGACCCATTTGAGACCCTGGTAACGGCAGGGCTTCAGAGTTGCCCAAGCTTAATGTTGGTGTGGCTCAGCCACAGAACTAACAGTGTCCTCACCGGACTAATGTGGTGGGGGTGAGTGAGTGGGTGAGTGAGTGAGGTGGTGTGGTGCACAGAGCGCATGCCGTGGCTGCAGCTGCACCACGTGTTCGCGCTGGGCGTGTGGGAGGGCCGCGTGTACTGGAGCGACTGGGAGACGCGCGCCATCGAGAGCTGCCGCCGCCGCCCCGACATGCACTACAAGGTATGCACACTACTCACTGTATACTGTACTGTACTGTACTGTCTCCAGGAGCTCAGCACAGACCGCTTCACAACATATACTTGTACATCTATTTATTTCTGAACCTGTTATAACAAATTTAACACCTGTTTGATCCCGAATTCAGGGAGAGCCTTTAGTAGAAATTAGTATTGTATGATGTAATGCATCGGGTGCTGCGGACGACGAACTACAGTATCGTATGTCGTGCAGGAGAGCGAGGCCGCCCCGGGGTCGCGCGGGGGCGCGCTGGACTGCCGCACCGTGCTGCGCACCGTGCACAAGCCCATGGACCTGCGCGTGCAGCACCCCGCGCGCCAGCCGCCCGCGCCCGGTACGTGCCTCCCCCCCCCGCCCCCTGCAGTAGCAGTCCCACCCTTAACCGATAAACGTTAGTAACTGTCGTGGCGTGCGGTGCAGAGCTGTCGGCGCTGTGCGCGGCGCTGAACTGCTCGGGGCTGTGCCTGCTGACGCCGGGCGCGGCGGGCGAGGCGGGCGCGCGCTGCGAGTGCCCGGAGCACTGGGCGCTGGCGGCGGACGGGCGCTCGTGCTCGCCCAACTGCACTTCTGCGCACTTCGTGTGCGCGAGGGCGCTCAAGTGCATCCCGTTCTGGTGGCGCTGCGACACGCAGGACGACTGCGGCGACGGCTCGGACGAGCCGGCCGCCTGCCCGCCCTTCCGCTGCTCGCCCGGCCAGTTCCAGTGCGACAGCGGGCGCTGCGTGCACCCCGCGCACCTGTGCGACGGCGCGCAGCAGTGCGGCGACGGCTCCGACGAGCGGGACTGCGACCAGGTGCGCCCGCGGCCCTAGGTAGCCCCCGGCCCCGGCGTCCCCGGGCCTGTTGTGAGTGGTGCGCGCTGTCCGCAGTTCACGTGCCTGGCGTCGCAGTGGAAGTGCCGCGGCAACAGCTCGGCGCACGCGCCGGCGCGCTGCGTGCCGGCCGCCGCGCGCTGCGACGGGCGCCGCGACTGCCACGACGGCGACGACGAGGCCGCCTGCCCGCCGCGCACCTGCCCGCCCCACCACGTGAGCCGCCCGCCCCGCCCCCGCCCGCCCCGCCCCGGCCCGCCCCGCCCCCCTGCCCCGGCCCGCCCCGCGCCCCCTGACCCTGACCCCCGCTGTGTTGCAGTTGACGTGCGACAACGGCGCGTGCGTGCCGCTGGTGTGGGTATGCGACGGCGACTCCGACTGTGGCGACGGCTCCGACGAGCGCGCCGACCTGTGCGCCTCACGCAGCTGCGCCAGCGACGAGTTCCGCTGCGCCAGGTGAGGGACGGTGTTGCCATCTGTCGACTGTCTGTGAACACAACTTTATTTATTTATTTATTTATTCAGGAAACAAAAAGTCTCACACTTTTATTGCTAAAAACAACTAATTCTACAAGACTTAGAGTTCCATAAACTATTATAATTACAATAAAATATCTGCCATCATGATCACAATATGAACGAGATAGGAAAAGAGATTATTCCATTGTAAACATCGCTTGTAATGCACGCTTATACACATTTATACTATTACTGAACATGTCTAAATCATTACATTCACCATTATAATAAGCAACACTGCGCCTAAAACTTGTTACTAGTACAAATAGTTTTATATAAAGGAACAGAGAATAGTTGAGGCAAGCGAGAGTTAGGCCTGGGTATCCTAAATGATATTCTTTCCAAAATGTGAGGGGATACGAGGCTATTTAAAATTTTAAAAAGATAAACCTGATCAAAAATTATTCGTCGATCCTTAAGCGTGGTTAAAGAGTGACGCTATAAAGAATCGTTATAAGACGTACTCTCATTGTGCTATCGGAAATTCAGACTTTTTACATACCTCTTCTGAACTCTTTCAATTCGCTCAATGTGGCAAGCATAATATGGACTCTAGATGATACAAGCAAAATCCAAAATAGATCGTACGTAACTGAAATACAATAATTTTATTGTGTGTGTTTGAAAGGTTTAGAAATTGTTAAAATAAAACCAAGCGGCCGAGAAGCTTTGTTAACTATATGGTCAATATGAACCTCTAGTATGAGTAGTCCGATTATTCAGTCCGATGATCGGACTTATGTGACTTTTTTGTATCAGTAGTTCGAGGTTAAGCTTGAATCCATTATGATTCCTAAATCACGAATAGAACTGTTCCTATTGAGATTTCTATTAACGATCGTATAGTCAAATATTATTGGATTATGATTGCGGGTATAAGTTATGACGGAACGTTTATCTAAATTTAAGTAAAGTTGGTTTGATTTACAATATTCAGTTATATGATTTAAATCCGATTGTAACTGTGAACAATCTCCAATATGGAAGATAATATCTTTCTAAAAGTTTGCGTCTTCAGCATAAAGTAGACATTTTGAAAAATTAAGTGGGTTATCCATGTCATTAATGTGAAGAATAAATAAAAGTGGCCCCAAATGGGATCCCTGAGGGAATTTCTAAGAACCCCGAAATGTAACCATTAATAGAAACAGCCTGCAAGCGATTTTTGATGTAAGTATGAATTGACTTATTCGTCAACTCGGCACCGTGTATTCCGGTGGTCCCCAATTTTTCAATGAATTGGTCATGATTTATTTATGAACTGAGATAATAAGTTTAATTCACACATAGCTCGCCACAGGCAGGGAATTCATCCCCACACGTTGCATCCGCCTGCAGTGCGTACTGTAAGGTTTGAAAGAAATTTCATTCCGCGCACGCTTAGGCTGTGGAACGATCTCCCTGCAGTGGTTTTCCCTGGCGGCTACAATATGGGGTTCTTCAAGAAGGGCATTAGAAGGTTTTTGCAGGGTCGGCAGCGTGAGTGTGACGCCCCTGGTGTTGCACGCGTCCATAGGCCATTTCCATCAGTGTGGGCCGTGTGCTTGTCTGCCACCTAAGTGGTATAAAAAAAAAAATAGCACTCCGGGAGTGCCGGCAGAAGTGAAAACTTCAATATTAACGTTGTGTTTAATTATAAGTATAAAAGTACTATCATTTATGAGGTAGAATACAATGTTTATTTATTGCGCTATCGTACACAAATATGACAATTTATATGTTGTTATTTATTCACATTTACGAATACACAACAGTGTATTTACTACACAACAGTCAAGCAATCAGCTGTCACCATCCTTGGATACGCGTGGGACGCTGTACATAAACACACACGGTCATTCGCGCAAGCGCCCTGTGCCGCCTAAACAGAGCAGCACACTCAGGCACGGTAGAAAGAGTGAGAGATACTAGTTCCTCTCCCTTCCCCTCGATCTTACGCTTTTTCGATCAGCATCACGTGACCCTGACGCAAGTTTGAAAGTTTTTACCCATACAAAAAAAGTGCTCAGCGCCGCTAAAGAAGTTTTCACTTCAAAAAGTATAATTGTTTGGAAGTACAATGCGGCGGGGGTCGGTTGGGCCAGGCGACAGGCGACGGGTGAGACGTGTGCTTGTTGCGCAGCGGGCGCTGCGTCCCGCCGGAGTGGGTGTGCGACGGCGAGGCGGACTGCGGCGCGCGCGAGGACGAGGCGCGCTGCGGCGGGGGGCGCGCGCCGCCGGCCTGCCAGCCCACGTACTTCCGCTGCCCCGGCGCGCGCTGCGTGCCCGGCCGCTGGCGCTGCGACGGCGACGACGACTGCGGCGACGGCGCCGACGAGCAGCGCTGCGAGCCGCGCGCCTGCTCCGAGTCCGAGTTCCGCTGCGCCTCGGGCGAGTGCGTGCGCGGCGCGCTGCGCTGCTCCGGCGAGCCCGACTGCGCCGACGCCAGCGACGAGCGCGACTGCGGCGCCTGCGGGCCCGGCGCGCGCGCCTGCGCCTCGGGCCGCTGCGTGCGCCGCGACTGGTGGTGCGACGGCGAGCCCGACTGCGACGACGCCAGCGACGAGCGCGCCTGCGGGCCCGCGGCGCCCCCGCGGCCCTGCGCGCTGCCCGCCTGGCGCTGCGACGGCCGCGCCGACTGCGCCGACGCCAGCGACGAGCTGCCCGCGCTGTGCGAGGCGCACGCCTGCCCGCACCCCACCTTCCGGTGCGTACCCCACGTCCCGGTGGACGACCGCCGCGCTCGCCCGCCTTGTCGCTCACGCGCTCTCTTGTCACAGGTGCAAGAACAACACGTGCCTGCCCTTCGACCTGGTGTGTGACGGTTTCGAGGACTGCGACGGCGACGAGGACCCGGCTCTCTGTGCGTACTGCAGTAGTGGAACTCCTGCTACACTAAGTTACCCTGACGCTAGCTCGATAATGACGACGATGCGTTGACTGTGCGCAGGCGACCGGCGCAGCTGGCTGGGCGAGGAGTCCGCGTGCGCGCCGGACGAGGTGCTGTGCGACGACGGACGCTGCGTCAGCGCCGACGCCTCGTGCGAGGATTACGGTAATATAATGTCGGCCGATTCGCCCGGAAGCTGTGATTCGTTGAATATTGAAATGTGCAATCGGTGAAAGCAACGTGGCACGCGGTTCGCAGGCGCGTGCCGCTGGGACGCGTGCCCGCAGCTGTGCCTGCGCAAGGGGCGCGCGCACGCGTGCAAGTGCGCGCCGGGCTTCCGCGCGCGCGCGCTGCCGGGCGGCGCGGCGGCGTGCGAGGCGCCGGGCCGCCCGCGCGTGCTGCTGGCGGCGGGCGGCGCCGTGCGCGCCGGGCCCGTGGCCAAGCGCGAGCGCGCGCCCGACAAGGACGAGCCCGAGCCGCCGCCCGACAGGCGAGTATCCACAGACCTGTCTGTGCAACGAGCTCTGATACTCCGGGGAGTGTTTCTTGCTTACGTCACAACAATTACCACTTTATTTTAAACTTGTTTTGTTTTGCTATTCTTGTTAAACTCAGTCCGGAATATCATACCTTGTTTTCTCGTATCATGGTTCCACTTAAACACACGGCGGCTGGTCAATTTCAATTTCAATTTCTTTATTTCTCAAAATAGTGTAACGTACTTAATTACATCTTTTTGACGTCAAAAACTACTTAATACTAAGTTTACCACCGCTTCCTAGGCGCTAGTGGAGAAGAAACGGCGCAACAAACTCCACTGCTGCATTTTGAGACGTCAGGTTATACATAGATATCTTAAGACTAAATATAGACGAATGTACATTTTTGTCTCGTGTCAATATAAATATAGGTATATAAAAAAAAATAGATATAATTTAACCCAAGTTAAACAATAAAATAATTAAAAATGTCAAAATATACTAATGTCAAAAAATAGTAAAAAAGGTCGCGTACCTACCACAATATCAATATATTGTAGTAGGCAAATGCTACAACTACAGCATTCTGTAGTTGTAGCACTTTAGCATTCTAGGAGGGGCCTGCACCATGCTCAAGCCAGACATTTTTGTCTTCAAGGTAATCGACAGTCCTATAGTATGCTTTTTTGCATAAGGTGGCCTTAACAAATGTTTTAAATTTATTGTCAGGCATACCAAGGACCGATTCAGGCAATTTATTGTAAAAACGTATTATACCTTCCCCCCTAATCGATCGATCAATCGGTCGATATCGTATGTTTGCATCAAAATTAATTTCTAATTGTTTTTGTGTAATTTCCTTTACGCTTGACTGGTTTAGTGAGCTAAACATGGTAAGTAATGAATGTGCCACAGGGAGGTCGGGGCGGAGGTGTGGTGCGTGGGCGGCGCGCTGCTGGACGGCGAGTGGTGCGTGGTGTGGGGTGACCAGGCGGGCGTGCTGCGCCGCGCCAACCTCACGGAGGACGGCGCGGACCTGCGCGCGCGCGCCTCCACGCTGGTGGCGGGCGGCGCGCCCGTGCGCGGCTGCGCGCTGGACGCGGCGGCGCGGCGCGTGTACTGGACGGCGGGCGCGGCCGTGCACGTGAGCGCGCTGGACGGCCGCGCGCGCGTCACGCTGCACGCGCGCGCGCACGCCTCGCCTGACGACCTGCTGCTGCACGACGAGTCGCGCCAGCTGTTCTGGGCCGAGCGCGGGGCCGAGCCGGGCGTCATGGCGGCGGGGCTGGACGGCGCCGGCCCGCGCCGCCTGGTGCACCGGCGCGTGCGCCGCGTCACGGCGCTGGCGCTGGACGCGGCGGCGCGGCGCCTGTACTTCGTGGATGGCTACTACGACACGCTGGAGTCCGTGCGCCTGGACGGCGGCGAGCGCGTGCTGCACGCGCAGTTCGCGCAGCGCCCGCCCGGCGCGCCGCCGCCGCCGCACGTGTACGTGCACGGAGGTGGGTTACCGTCCTTCTTCCATTTGGTGGCCGACGTGCACCTGACTGCACTATCCTCTGTGATTTATGTATCTATCTTACATTTACTCGCTGCATATGATTGCTCTCGCGGTCGGCGTGTGTTGCGTGCAATGACCGTGTGTGTGTGCGCAGAGCTGCAGCGCGTGGGCAACGAGTCGGCGGCGGCGCGCGCGGGCGCGCTGGTGGTGGCGGGGCGCGCGTGCGCGCGGCTGGCGGTGTGGGAGGAGTGGCTGTGGTGCGCGCAGCCGCGCGGCGTGACGCGCCTGCCGCGCCGCGCCGCGCGCCCCCCCTCCCCGCCGCGCCTGGCGCCGCCGCACCACGCGCTCACCGCGCTGGCGCTGCTGCACCCCGCCATGTTCCCGCCGCCCGCCGGTGAGTCACGCACGCAGTCGGAACACCAACGAATATTATGACAATGAGATCGTCCTCTTTAAGCACCATCAAGTTCTCGACTTATTAGAACGATCTATCTCCAAATATATACGATCACACATTATGTCTCGGGTGTTATGTTCAAACTTAAACATTTTTTTTTAATTCCTCATAGACGTAATTTATATTTATTTTATTAAGTACTTAATACATTTATGGTATAAATATTACAACATGAATGCATAATTATAAAAGTATAAAGCATAAAACCGTAGGTAGGTACTTAAATTTTTTATGTTTTCCTTCAAAATTTACTTCACCGCAAACAATGTTCTTTTCCTTTTTTAATTTTTATGTAGATAGGTTGATTGTACTGTTCTGTTCGAACAATTGTCTAAGTTCTACTCGTAGTAGGTACATAGGCATACATACCATAGGGGTGTTGTTGGGAGGTCTAGCACCCGTGCGAACCTTTGTAGTTTGTATGTTCATAGCATAATGCTAGGAACATACTCATGCTAATAATGCAATGATTTGCATTTAATAATAAATAATAATAAATAAAAAATATGTTTAATGCGCAGGAGCGGACCCGTGTCGGGCGGCGTGCGACGCCAGTGCGCTGTGCGTGCGCAGCGCCGCGCCGCGCGGTGTCGCCTGCCTGTGCCCCGACGGGCTCGTGCCGCTGGACGAGAGCGCCGCCGGGGTCGGTACCCACATGATTTAAGTTTCATTACTGTGAGCAGGCAACGGGCGGCCCGTCAAACGTTCTCAAATTGCAAAAAATGGCTTATTGCATTTTGAAACAGTGCTGTATGTGAGTAACCGTTCGCAGGAGCGACGCAAGTGCGTGGTATCGCGCGGCGCGGCGGACGCGGTGGACGCGGCGGGCGCGGGCGACAACGCGACGTGCGCGCTGGCGTGCGGCGTGGGCGCGTGCGTGCTGGAGGCGGGGCGCGCGCGCTGCCGCTGCCCGCCCATGTTCGCGGGCGCGCGCTGCGAGCACTACCGCTGCGCGCAGCACTGCCACCGCCACGGGCGCTGCGAGCTGGACCCCGCGCCGCCGTCCCCCGCGCCCGCGCCCGACGCGCCCGCGCCGCTGCGCTGCAGCTGCTACGCGGGCTACAGCGGCGCGCGCTGCGAGCTGCGCGCCGAGGCGGGCGCCGAGCGGGCGGCGGGCGCGGCGCTGTGCCGGGACTTCTGCCTCAACCAGGGCACGTGCCGCGTGTCGCGCGCCGGCGCGCCCTCGTGCGCCTGCGCGCGCGCCTGGAGCGGCGAGCGCTGCCAGCGCCCGGCCTGCGAGGACGCCGACTGCGCCGCCGCCCCCGCCCCCGCCCAGCCTGCCAGCGCCCGCCCCGACCACCCCACCGACGGTGAGTCATCGCCTTGTTCGTTTATTTTTTACTGCTGCACCAAACTCAATCATGCCACAATAAATACGTATCTACGTAAATTACATTCTGAAAAAAAAAATGAACGTAATTCCTTCTATGACTCTATTCAACCGTTTATTTAACGTTTGGCAGCGTCCTTGAAAACGTAACGATTGCACTAATCGTAAAAGTAAACTGTGAAATACGCCGTAAAAGAAATATATAAGTTAATTACCTCTGCATTATGTACTTATGTACCCTTTTTAACATGTCGGTAGTATTAAAACGAACAAGACTGCACTCGCAGAATGGGAACAGCTACACTCTGCCGCTCCTAGGGTTGAGATCGAATGAACTCGCTGCAAATGAATAGCAAATATTCGTTCATTCCATACTTACCTATATTTACGTCAACTATTATAGCTTTGTTTTCTTGTACCAACTTTGCTTGACGTAGTTTCAATGGATAACATCAAAAAAACAACAAAATGTGTTCGTGAATGTTGTGTGGAGTTGACATATTCATGGAGTGCCACTGTTGCGTAGAGACAGTTCAGAGACGAGGCGTTGTGTGAGAAGGGAAACGTCGCCGTCGTCGCGTCGCGTCGCACCGAACTATACCACTGTATGCTATATCGATTGGAGCGCATGCTGCGTGCAATACAACGATGTTTTAAGAAAAGTTTGAGTTGATTGAATGAAAGGTACCTAAATTGCGGTTTACGACTTATGAGGTAAAAAAAACTACTAACCACTTTGGACTTTGGGTGTCGCCCGGCGCGACGCGCTCCGCTGAGCGTTATTGTTGATCCTCCTCAGTAAATATGATATACTATACTACCTACTTAGTGTGAGAACTTCGGCACGACAATCAGCTAGATAGCATTGTGTGCCACTCGACATTGCGCGCCGGCGCAACGTACGTAATGTGTGCTCATGGGAAGATACAGTCTGTCTGACTGCGGGCGGCATTGTGCCCAGTGCCAGTGGTTTCAACATCATTGCAAGCTGGCTGACTGTTAAGGTCTGGCGCGGCACGGCACGGCACGGCACCGGCACGCGGCAGTGTAAAGTGATATCATAATATATGGCAGAGCGCCGCGCCGCTCGGCGACCGGTTCCGCGGCCGTGACCTTGCGCGCCGACCGCGGCCGCTCTACGGCAGACGGCAGTGGAACACAAACCCAATGCACTCGTTTCGCTGGTCGGCCCTGCCCCCGGGGCCGACCCGCCCGAGTGGGTCTAGTGCGACTAGTGTCGTGCCGCGTGTTCGCTCGATAGCCTGCTCGAGTTGGCAGCGGGTCGGCCGATTTGCGGGAGTGTATATAATGTTATACTTACATATAAGCGTACACGGCTATGTATAACTTCACTAGCCGATTGTGTTTCGTAGGGCTAGCAGTGTTACCGCTGGTCATGTGTTACCGTCGCTAGTCGCTAGGCGCGGCGCTGGCGGTGAGTCACGGCCCGGCGGTGGTCGGTGACCTCGCTGTCCTCCGCCTACTGGGGCTTACCCGTGTCCAAAATAACAGCGTAGCAGCCCCGATCTTGTCGAGATTCACACGAGATTGTACATTTTCCTGCGACGTGTTATTGAAAGTACTTTACCTACTCTACCTAATAAGTCAAGGCTTCGCCGCCGCCGCGCGTCGCGCTCTGTGACGTAATCCTACAATTCTTGGTAGTTAAAAATAAACTGTCGATTGGCTCATCTCACCCGCTTTATTTGGAAAACATTTTCCTTGTTAGAAAATGAATGTAGCCATCGCTACCGTGACTTGCTCAGTTACAAGATGAAGTTGCGGAAACAATAGTTTTCTTCTCAGGTCTCGATAGTATTCAAATACTCGTACAGGAATTAGCCAGTGCCGACTGCCGAGGCTCCGTCCCCAGTGCAATGTTTCCGAAGCTTGCCTCAAATACATCACATTGATGGATTCGATCCATTGTAAAATGGCCTGCCTGCGCAGGTCCCCCGTCCTCTGGCACGCGCGTGTCAAGTGGCGAGTGGCGAGTGGCGAGTGGCGACAGACATACCGCGACTCGCGCGCGCACTGCGCAGTGATTGTGTTGTGAGCGTCGCCGTCGCCTTGGCATTTAGACCTTGCCGAAGTGCTGCTTGTACGTATGTACCCACTTCCCACCTGCCTACCAATTATATAGGTATTATGGCAAAGCGTTTAACAGCCGGTCAGGTGCGAATCCAACTCGTGCGCTGAGGGTTCCAATAAATCCATAATAAAATTGATATCATTTTCATTTGTGTTGTAAGCTTGCATTTTGCCAAAATTCGTAATTTTAGGTCAAGAATCTCCTTGTTCTAGGTCAACGGGAACTACCTTATAGGTCAAAACCTAAGTGTACTTCCGGTCAGTGTCGGTTATTTTAACTTTGTACTTTCAACACTTTTTTGTAAAAGGAAAATTCCGAAAAATAAGGTAGGAAAAATCCAACTTTGCCCATATCTTTTTATAGTATTGACTATCAGACCTTTGATTTTTATACACCTAACAAAAAAAAATGAATTAAAAAAAACATTTTAATAATTAAAGACATCTCTATAAGGATTTTAGACTTCAGTGTCTGTTAAATAAATTTCAACTTGCTAGTTCACCTGTCCCTTAGAAAATCGGTGGTGACACACGGACTGACGGACAGACGGACAAGAGAGTGATCTTATAAGGATTTCTTAGTTTTTGAGGTACGGAACCCTAAATACAGCCTGGCAACAAGTAACAACACTATGTGCAACGAATCTTACTCTGAGCTGACTGAAGTTCATCGCACGGCTCGGCACGGCACGAGGCGGACCAGCTTGTTGTTCCTCTTTGATCGCGACACACAGGAGTAGGTGTAGGACGTCCCGGGTCACTCCACGGGCAAGTTTGCAGCGGCATGAAACGCCAACCCTCAGATGGGCCATGGCGTCGGTGTGCGCCGCCTCGCGCCTGTGCGTGCCAAAGTACAAGTACCTACTTGCCTAAAAGTTAGCAGGTACCTACTGGAGCACTGTGTGTGTGGTGTGTGGCTGGTTCGCTAAAACTTATCACAAGTGACGTAACGTAGACGTCGGCGCGCGGCGGGCGGCAGTCGGCGCGCAGCAGTGGGGCGCACCTGGCGGCGCTCGGCGCTCTCTCGACGCGCTTCGTTTGTTTACATCGCTCGTGAGCCGTGTGCCGTGTGCCGTGTGTCGTGTTCACGTCGCGTTTGGATCACCTGCCGACCTTAGGAGCGTCACTCGCCAGCGGCTCCATGTGACCGACGAGCGATATCTTGGAGACTTTCTATTGGTGCCGTAATCTGAGCGCACTCGTTAAGTTAATACCACCAGCACCATGACCAGAAGCAGGAGACTCCCCAGGCGCTCCGGTGAGTGTGCTAGTAGTAGCTACCTATATCGATTTGCTCAGAGGTAGGCGGCTGGATCTGAACCTGCTGTCTTAAGGTGGTTACAGCCGCCAACGTCCTTGAGGGTTTGAGCCCTACCGATCCCTGTACGGCTGTAGCCACAACACATAGATACCTACTAGATCAAATACTTTTGTCTCACGTAAACATATAAATTAAAAAAGCCACACCTATTAAAATTAATAATAGTAACGTATTTATTATTCAGACAATGGTCCATTTTGTTAGTATAGGTACATAAATCTTAGAATCTAATGTTAGTCGCAATAAATTCTAGTAAATGTAGATTAGGATAACCACTGTGCCACATGTTTATGTAGCATAATACGATAGAGTATACGATATATTTGTCCCATGTCCGATCTGTTAAGTTTCATAACTATAAGCAAAGGCCATGACAACTATTTGACTAGACTTATCATGGTCTTTGGTATAAGAAACAATATTTTCGGTCGTCGAAGTTTATTCGAGAACTCTACATGTTGTGGACCTACCAACAACCTATAAACACGACACTTTTGGTATAGATGTTCTATTTCACGAAGGCGGTTTAGCTGACATTGTGGTAAAAAATATTATACACATTGCTTTTAAAAATGAATTACTTGCAACGCAATAATTGTTCTACTAACAGTTTATTTTTTATTGTGGATATGCAATTAGAAGATTGTTATGCATGTCTACTTCGTTTAAGAGTGTCGCACGCCGCAGGGCCAAGTGTAGATATACCTTGTGAACATGGACCAATCCCCGGGCTGCTATTGCATTGAAACGAGAGACAGACAGTCACTTGTCAAAGCCTGTCCTCTCCTGTCTCCTGTGTCTCACGGTCAACACTCTAGACTCCAGAGTGAATACTGGACGGACTACATAATCACTACATAGTATAAAACAAAGTCGCCTTTTCTGTCCCTATATCCCTATGTGCGCTTAAATCTTTACAACTACGCAACGGATTTTGATGCGGTTTTTTCCAATAGATAGAGTGATTCAAGAGGAAGGTTTATATGTATAATACATGCAGAAATAGTATCAGCATTGCACCCGTGCGAAGCCGGGGCGGGTCGCTAGTAAGATAATAAATTGTAACAGCCCAAAGCTATCTTTTCCCCATCGCATCGTTCAGATCGTGCGAGGGTATCGAACGTTGGCACGATTCCTTGAGCGGAATGTGGTTTTGCAGACGCGGCGGCGCGGGCGGTGGAGCCGAGTGAGTCGCCGTGCCCGTGCCTCAACGGCGGCCACTGCGAGTGGACGGAGCGCGGGCGCGCGTGCGGCTGCGCCGGGCCGTGGGGCGGGCCGACCTGCGCGCTGTACGTGGGCCACGACCACGCCTGCGCCGCGCGCGCCTGCCCGCCGCCCGCGCTCTGCGTGTGGGGCCCCGACCGTGAGTGCCACCCCCTCCCCCACGCCCACGTCCCACCCCACACCCTCGCCACCCCGTACTGAGCGAGCCCTGTGTCCGTGTGTCCGCAGCGAGCGGCGCGGAGGTGTTCTGCGCCTGCCTGGAGGGCGCGTCGTGCACGCCGCCGCCCGCGCGGGCGGGCCCGGCGGGCGACGCGGGCGCGGGCGCCGGCGGTGCGTGGGCCGGCGCGGTGCTGGCGCTGCTGACGCTGCTGGCCGCCGTGCTGGCCGCGCTGTACGTGCTGCATCGGCGGAGGCAGTGCGTATACGAGTATATCTAAAGTCTTGCCCCGTTTGATGCCCCGCTGCGTACTGACGTGTGGGTTTGTCCGCAGCGGCGCGTTCGTGCACGCGCGGCTGGCCGACAACGTGGAGATCAACAACCCCATGTACCTGGCGGGCGAGGACGAGCTGGAGCCGCACGCGCACGCCGTGAGTACCTCTCTCTCTACTACTGCCTCTCTACTGCCACCTCTCTACACCCACCTCTCTACTAGGCCAGACTAATTTGGCGAGGTCCCGCCCGCGTGACCTTTTATTAAACTTTAGGTACCTGTTTGTTTGGGTCAAATCTAGTAGGTAATTGAAAACTGACCCCTTTCCTGTGGACGGATTGTTCTGATATTTGGCACATACCTTTAGTTCTGGTAACAATACAAGTTAATGTTATCTGTATCATTGTAAATCCAACATGACCGCCGCTACAAAATGGTGGCTTATTTTTCCACCACTACCACAATATGGACATCAAATGAAAGGGCTTGAGTATAGTTCACTGTGAAAAAAAAATCAAAAATGGCCTCATAACGAGGATTCCAGCGACTGGGACCGCAAATGCTGGGGCCGCGGTTCCAGTTGCCGGTTCTATTAAATTTAAATATTTTTCTTCCGTCGACTGGAACCACCTATAATTTTATGAAAAATCTATAGTTTAAGCCAAAAGAGTACAGTCAAACGAAAAATTGTTAAAGTTATAATTGGGTATGGCCACCAGGATCCCCTAACCTAATCCCCAGGGGACTCGTCGGTTCACCAGAATCCTCTTGAAATAAAAATTAGATTGAAGATGTTTTCACACTGTTTTTTCTCTCACAATTTTTAAGAAATGAGATGTAGATGATTTCTAGTATATTTTTTTGAATGTAGTTCCACCCTTCAGTAATAAAATTCGTAGGTAATAACTACACAACAAAACCAGTCTTCTAGTATAGAGGGTGAATTTTGACGTGACAACGTCTTATAAATTGGTTTGCCGGGTGACACTTCAAGAAACTGCGTTACGCTCCGCTCACGTTATGCGCTCACAATGAGAGCGAGTGAGAGGCACGCGTCCCTTCCACTCGGGCATGGTTAGCCCGCCTAAGAGCGAGAGAGACAGACATAAAAATTATTTTACCACTCAAAGTCGTTGTCACGTAAAACTTTCGCCCGTATACCGACTTTACAGGCAACCAATTTTTTTCAAAATGGATTGGATGGCCAAATCTGAAACTATAAGGAATAGCGAAAAATGGTCAAAGGAGTCACGAGCCCGATTTTGATGAAACTTAAAACCTCATCATTAGATTTCTGAAAAACTAATAAAACTAGCTGAGAATCGAACCCGTTGATTTTGAAAAAAAAACACACACCCTTTATTATTACACCATACGATAGTGTCGCTGTTAAGGCACAAATTCTGCGAAGTAATGATATACCTACGGCAAATTTAAGGAAAATTTGGAATTTAATAAAATTCATTTTCCATGTACCTATTTGTTTCGTTCAAAATCCCAGAAAAGATCGCAACTATTCCGTGTTTTAAATTATACTCAGAATGATTATAAATTATTGATGTCTTTTTGATTGATGAAAAAAAGATGGAGCTCCAGCCCATAATAGCCGTAAAAGAGATTTTGATTCAGCAGTGTGACGACAATTTTATTGCATGGCATGGTCCTGTGCCTTGGCCAGCGAGATTCCTGGTTCTAACTCCTTTTTTTTATCGTGCGGAAATACCCATGGATACACCACCCCGTCGGTCATCGGGGGTGGTTATGTCGGGATCGAACCGACTAAAACCGCACGCCATCTCGGACCTTAGTTACCGGAGTGTAAGGTTACCCAATGGGCATATCCCTCTCATCCCAGCTGACCCCGGACCATCTACGGTTTTAAGATGGCCCCCTCAACCCCCTGAAAGGGGGGGTGGGGCGAGCATTGCGCCACTTCGCCAAAGGTGGGTTTAGGGTGACAGGCGGCCGTCCTGTCACCCAACCGTCGGCGCACAGACAATCAGCTCGTCCCCCACTCGCTCCCCACTGTGCCATCTATTGCACCGCCGATTCCGCTTATCGTGATGCTCTCTTTATGGATGGGTATATTTAATTCAATAACATGTTTATATTTTATAGCACAAATGGAAGCGCCAGTGTCAATTAAAAATGTATAGTTATAATTTTCTACGTATAAATCAATGCAACAAGTACTATTACTTGCGCATATAAACCCTTTATTCACGAAAAAAATTACTTTGCTCACTAAATTCATTAGAATTAGTGACGTCATCATTTGCAACATTTATGTTTGCATTATTTCGACGCGTGTTTTGTTGACCTCGACCGCCGTCGTTATTTGACCTGCTATAAAAAGTAGTAGACCTACCTCGGTTCTGTGATGACTGTCCTCGTCTCTGGTCGGGACGACCACGAACTCCACGGTAGAACGTAGTTCCACGGTGATTGTTTGACCTGCTATAATTGTTAAATTGACGGGGGGCACCCCGATTATAATTATAACGTCCTCGATTAGGTGAACCTCGAAAAGATTTATTTCCCCTTTTATGGAATGCCAAAATATTACCTGATTGAGACGGAATAGCCATCGTCTCTTCGTCAACTGCTGACTGTACAGCGTCTTGTAAAGTATCAAATTTTTGAGCCGCTATGATGGTACTTAGACGCCTATTGCGTAACCCGTCGGCAAAACGTTTTATTGCTTGTTTTTCATTCAATGGTTGCAGAATTGCCAAATTTGCCTTGTTGCCGTCGGCTTGCGCGATAGATAAATCCATAAAAATTTCAGCTAATTGCTTGCCATAGTCGTCAATTGACAGTTGATCCTGTCGCAAAGTAAGCAGCTTGTTTTGCAAAGCTACAGAACTCTTTTTTGGTAATAAGATCATACGCATATCATATAATAATGTATCTACGGAATTATAGGTAGATTTGAGTTTTAGCTTGGCTGTTTGGGATAGTCGACTCTTTAGGACAAAGTTAATAAGACTAGCTTTAGATTGATCGTTATTCAAAGTAGAGCTATAATAATCAATGCCATCGATTAATTGTCTGGTCATCGATTCTTCGTTATTCATAATTGGTAATAAACTTAGGGCGGTTTTTAAGTTGAACTCCATCTTGGATTCAGTAATGTTTTTCGATGTTGAACCAAATGATTCACAAGTACGCGTCTCAGATGGACGCACATGCGACTTATTACAAAATTCCTTAATGTCGGAATAAAGTTTAGTAATTTGGTCACTACAAGATTGTATTAATAACAAACTTTCTCCACTAATTTCTTCGGCATAAATTTGTTTCGTAATATTAGGACTCAATGCTGTGTAACCAGTAAACAAATCAGTTGCTTCCTGTAATTTCTGTTTTAAACGTTCTGGCGTTCTCCTCTCATAAGTGAGTTTAATTAAATTTTCTTTAATAAGTTTTAATTGTTCACAAATAGTCTGAAGCTCATGAGCCATAATATTACAGCATAATTAAGTTTAACATAATTCTTAAAATACGCGAGCATAATAGGTAGATATATCATTACCTCATAGTATATAAAATAACGTCGGGTTACCTTTCACGACACTTGCACGAATTTTATTTTTATATTTTTAACACGAACACTGGGTTTTTTGTTTTTGAACACTAGTTTTTGGTTTTAATGTTTGTCAAAACTCGAAGTACTTGGCTGTCCAGCTGTGCACGCGGAATATCTCACATCACCCACAGCTACGGTCTCTCTGCGCCTGGAAAATGACCTTCTCAAATTGTCACGTAGTAGTTGGTCATTTATCCATCCGTGGTGACATTTCTTATAACACCTCCATAAGAAGTACGCTCCGACCAACATACTCAGTCCAAGGAGCATCACCATCACAGTGCTGATTGTTGATATATGGAACTGCAGCTGCTCTGTGCTAGCTCCAATAGAAGATCCAATACCATTTTGGTTAATCACGACCTCTTCAGGTTTTTGAGAGTTTGAGTTACACATTGCAATATTATTGAAATACTCGGACCACACACGATCGATAGGTAATCACGCTTAAAGAGTTATATCGTATCACACCGACACCGACTGTCACCCGAAACGCCATACCAAACCTGGCGCCTGGCAGGGTCGCCATGTAAGGTTGGGATTAAGACGGAATGAAACGCTCTGACTGCTGAATAAGTACTCATCATTTATTGGATAAACATCGGTATTTATATTCATACACTACACTGCTAGTCAGAGGGACACGTGAAGAGCATCGGAGCAGCCCTCTAGAGGGCCAATACCACCCCGGCCGAATTGGCCACAGGCAGCAGGCGCTCGTGTGCTTACAATAATGAACCAAACTTGTGACTTGTCGCTGAACTCGTTTATAATAAAAGCCTTGAAATGGTCGCACATTTTCCTGTTACTTAGTTACTCCGCACCGACCGAGCGGAGCCTCTCCGCCGCCGCCGCCGCCGCCGCCCGCTTTCCGGAAACTGGTTAGCGTCGCGGATACAAATAATGATGATTGTAATGGCTCGTGCTGACCTTAGCGGCGGTCGAGTCGTTGTCTCTGGCCATCGCAGCCACAGAACATTAAAAAACCATAGAAGTAGTAATTAAGTAAAAATACAAAGGAATAGCTGTCGCCAAAAAATACACTCACACAGACTTATAGGACGTCTTATTGGTTGCATACATTTTACCTTAAAATATAAGAAGAGCAGAACTACACACCTTATTTTACTGAAAATGAATTTAAAGTACGTTTAGACAAGGTATAAACTTCAATGATGCTTACAGAGTACCATCAAATCTGCCCCCATTTTAAAGTAATATACAACAAAATTATGTTTAAGCCACGTTGGAATAGAGTACACATTTATTTATCCCAATAATACCCCAATCTAGCGGTCAATAGCAAAATCAATGTACATTATAGTTTTGCTTTTCACCAATAGATGTCTAAAATTGTATTGTATTGCAAATCAGTCCTTAAATATAACAATGGTAAGGATGAAATTAACTTAACTCAAAATACGGACACCACATTCTGTCGTACATTTTTCACAAACTTACCTAAAATGATAATTTTGACAGCTCTAAGTAGTGTACCCCATATAGTATAATCGAAAATGAATCTAATCGATTTTCGATTATCGTTCCCGTAGAATATGGAATCGATAGTTATAAAAACACAAAAGCATTTATTTTTTTATTATTTTAGGTAACTTATTTCAGAATGATAAAAGAGAAGTTTTATGGTACCTACCGTAATTATGTCTTGCATTATACTTAGCCACTTTTATTATTTTATTTTATTTTATTTTATTTGGGAAACAAACAGTTACAATGTACGGTCTTATTATGCTTATAAATTACACTTAAACCAAAACAGTTTATATTATATTATTATATTATATTATTATTAGCTATATTACAAAAAATTGTAGTAGATAAGTACTTAAAAATTTCAATAAATTAATTTAAGTTCGATTCATTCGATTCCTGTGTGTCATAGTCAATTGTGCTGAATTCTTGCAAGACGCTTCACTATGAAAAGTGGGCGGTACTTGTCAATGTGCTACGATAATTTTAGAGGTATTATTTTGTATATAAAAATACGATACTTCATAGACGTGAACTGCCAAAATTATCATTTAGCATCCTGAATTGGACAGGTATAGAAACTTCTAGAATATTGAAGTAAATATTTCGTGAAAACTTATAGGAAAATAAACCTTAAAATCAATCGCATAAACTTGTTTTTTGATTATTTTAGCCTGCGTTGTGCACATACACAAGTGTATATGTGTGAGGTAAATGCAATTACACTTAGGTTTTTGGCGACACAAACACGCCCCCATACGATTTCTAGTCCTAAGGATTTTTCTTTGTTCTGTGATCGCAGCGCTCGGAACGCGTCGGTGTCGACTCGCGTGTCCGGCGTCTGGCCACACGTCGGGCAAGGCGCCCGCTGCTAGTGTGGGGCTCACCGCTCTCGTGTTGTTTCAGAACGGCGGCAACCACTTCGCCAACCCGGTGTACGAGAGCATGTTCGCGCCGCCGCAGGCCGAGGTAACGCACCGGCGCGCCAGGCTCGCCGACGCCTCCGCCCCCGGCCCCCACCTCTCCCTCCTCGACCACTAGCCACTGCCTCCCTGCCTCCCTGCCTCCCTGCCTCCCTGCCTCACCTCGCGCCGGCCACCGCACGCCACACTACTGTGTACCATACCCGTAACTCGATCCAATATCGTACAACATAGTGAGTACTCGTAGTAGGTACATAAATGAAGTTCATTCATTTCATGGTGCCTGAACAGAATGATTAGGTAGGATTCCACTTTGAGTCAAGGACTGAGCGACAGGGAAGGGGGAGCCTCGCCCTCAAGTCTCATAAGTAGAGTCAGTGGTAAAACAAATTCACTGAAAGATAAGGATTTTCAAGTGAAAGGGTTAATTTAAGTTTGCAATAATTGTTACCCACCAAGTGAAGCAAATAAATGTAGGAAGGTGTCCACAAGCGACAGCAGGGGCATTATTCTGTTTGACATTGATTTCTAAACACAGTCGAAACGTGAGAAGTCAGTCGATTTCAATAGGTTAACATAGAGGAGAGAATCGGTATAAAACTAAACCAACCTAAATGTGTCGGCTAATACGAACGTGGATGGTTACGGTACGATTTGTCAAACAGAATAAGGGCTCAGGTTTGAATTGTTTAAAAGTTGACATTTCAAACGATATTATTACGGAATGGCAGATATCACAGTCGTTAATCAAAGTATACCTAGGTAGTTCCGTAACCGACCGCCTGTCGGCGCTGGCGCTGTCTGGTGAGTGTGTGTGTGTGTGTATGTTTGTGTGCGTGCGTGGTCGTGTTGCAGCTAAAGGTGACCGTCAGAAAGGTCATCGTGGGGATTTTACACATTGACAAATGTCGTTAAAAGTTTTGAATGTCACTTTAATTAACTACACAATTAAACACAACACAACACAACACTCGCGCGGCGAGACCAAGGTGATGATGTCGCCTCGAGACTTGTTTTACGTGGAGTGGATAAGACCATTTGTCGAGCGCTCGTTCGTGCGGTGGAGGTCGGTGAGATTTTCAGATGCCTGTCCTGTCTTCCTCCGGCTTGTCCCGGTGCCGTCTCCCCTGGGCTCCCGGGCTGGCGGGGGGGGGTTGGTGGGGGAGGGCGCGTACCGAAGCCAGTGGTGTGTCCACAGGAGCACGCCAACCTGCTGGCGGGCGCGGGCGCGGCGCCGCACTCGCCGCCGCCCGAGCGCGCCGCGCTGCTGTGAGCGGCCCCGGCCTGCGCCCTGCAGCGCCTGCGTTATAACGTGAGGGGCTCCCTACGGAGACTCGCAACACGCGTCCCTCGCCACTTGAATTCTCATTTTATACGTACGTACATTCAGTACGTATTACGTCACATGTAGCCGGAGCTGCGCATCACTGTCGCTATATGTAATTTATGAAATGTTACGGTGTGAACTGTACAGTTACTAAGAATATTCTTACTCTGTACCTATTATATTAAGAGAATATTGTATATATGGAGACTGTTGGTGTGTCTAAATAAGTAAATCAAAGACGCCTTATATGCCGCCGGGGGACAGCCCAGGACACCTGGGCGCTCCGACCGTGAGCTAGTTCCACGAGCTCGGCTCCGTGCGAACCTGAGGTTTAAGGCGGATAAGGTAACCGCTATGAACGAGGTCTCTTAGCTGAGGAGTGTGCGATGCGCTGGCCTGTGCTGTCTAGGTATGCACCGGTACACAATGTTCCCTGTGCGCATCAGAGGCGACAGGGCACTCTGTCACAGATTAATAAATAGTTACTGACTCTGTAGAGAGCACTCACTATTACACACCCTGAGTGCTTGGGAAATGTATTATATATACCTATAGGAAGAAGGAAGTGTGTTGAATATTTGTACAGCATTGTAGGAGGTGCGGTCCGCGGGCGCGGGCGCGGGCCTGGCTGTCATTGTAAGACTTGGAACTGTTGTAAGGACTGCAAATTGCTCATTTACCTTTTTGATTTCATTTTACTATTGTTTAAGCTATTTAATTAATGAATCATTTACTTGTGTGTTAACTGATACTGAAGGCCAGTGTAGACGGCAGGCGGCCGACCAGCTCGGCGTTACAACAAAATAAATATGTAATTAATTACCAAGTAACTGTAGTTAATTAGTGGCAATTATTCGACGTTGAGTTGTGCAAACGATGTGATTATTAATTTGTATTGTTTATCAATAGAGCACGTATTTAATTAATAATAGTCTGAAATTATATAGATGTAAGTAGGTATAGGTACAGTTGGTTCGCATTGAGGAGCAGCCTCAGTGCGCGACGTGCCGGGTGTAACACTATAGACTTGTAGAACTTGTGCCAAACTGTTGTGATTTATCAAACAAGTATTTTCTTGTGTTGTGAAATTTAAAATGTTTATCGTACTTACAAATAAGTGGCATGTAGTACGTTACCTAGTAGGTGTAGGTCCTGCCTGTGAACTGTCGTTCGACTCTCTCATGTCTGCGAGCATCCTATAACTTTGTTACATATCAGATTGAGATTATCTAATGAGTACAATTTCGATGTTCAGCTCTAAACGTAATATTATGTGAAAATTGCCAGTTACAATGTTTTGATTATTTGTCACAAGACTGTCGATGGCGTGTAAGTAGAGATAAGATAATTTGTTTAAGTAATAAAAGTGAATCATTCAACCGAACGACTTTGATTGTTCCCCCCTCCCCTGCTGCTACACTCGGCGCCACTACCGTCCCGCTCCGACCTCGCCCACGTGCACTTCGAGACAAGTTTCGGGCACGTCTCGTCGAGGAGTTACAGCGCAGCAGCTGGCGGGACCATGCCAGAGAATTGCTATGAAGAGCTCATAGTTTAGGGTCCGTTTCGTGGAAGCCCTGTCTTATCCTCGGGGCTTTTGGCCAACCCAATTGGTAGGTATTGGCTTTTCGATCTATATTCCGTGAAGATAATGCCATCTGTCATCGAAGTTGTAGAGTTATTACCCGTAACGACTGCCACAGATGTTCGTACGGCAAACGGGATCGACGGCTTACTGTGCTCTTCGATTATGGAAACGCCCACCCACTGAGACTACCCTGGCTACTATTGCTTAGGTACCTTCACTTACAACTACAACAAGTGAAGATATTTTGACAAAAGTAGGTAGATTCGTTAGCGATGACGTTTTATACTTTGGCAATCATGAAGCTATAGATAGATAAACATGGAGGCCACACTTCCAATACCTACTTGAAGCTAATCTGTATTTACTATCTTGCTCTGTGTGGGCCGACTTCTCTTTCTAAGTATGACCTTCCAAGCAAGAAATCACTATTTAAACAAGTTTAAACACTTACGCGTGGAATTTTATATCACATCCTTGACGCCACGTACTACCGCAACCACGCACTATACAATTTCGCACCATTTTTTGAGTTTATACTTATAATTAACTTTAAATATGTTAAAAACCGAACAATAATAAACAACCGCCATATTGTTTATTGACAGTTGACATGCAGTACCAATGTTGCCACATAACGTACCGAATCCTTAGAAAAGGGGAATTTAATTCACTGATTCCTGATTCGACAACCCAATCATGCATAATAAATGGCATACTAATTTTTCAATTTCCACATTAATAATCGTAGTCGAACTATAGAGTTATTTATAAATCATTTTACTTGCATTTTTGGTTAGCATGGTCTATCTCTATAATTTGCTAG